>CM066034.1:436280199-439048141 GCA_033557465.1 Ichthyophis bannanicus
CTCCTTCTCTACCACTGAAGGAACTCTCTCTGCACTCGACCTGCCTGCTCCGCCTACTGCGATCAGTGATTTAAACCCAACGCGCCTGACGGCCTCGCCAGAGGGCCTTTTGGCATGGCCCTTAGGCAGGCATGAAGGCGAGCACAAACGCTGCTTCCAATACACAAAAACTCACCAAGCTGAGAGATCATCTACACTTGATCAGACTACAATCAAACCGCTCCAGTACTGCCAACCTTCCTCATCAACTTCAGATGAACTGTGAGTCTGTTTCTAAGAACAGCCACTACTGTGCCTAAATTCCTACTTCACCTATAACATTCTACTGGCATTGTGCATGATTGATTCATTTTCTATTGTTTACCTAAGAGCTGCATCAGAACTCCCCAGTTTACTCTGATAAAGCATAGTTACTCACCTGTAACAGGTGATCTTCGAGAACAGCAGGAATCTAGTCTTCACATATGGGTATCGTCGGTACCAATGGAGCCTACGCGGGAACGCTCCCCAGCGTCGAATTAGAAAGCTTTTAGGAGCATCCCACAGCGCCTGCGTGCTGCCTTCCCGTCTTTCCCAACTGCCTCTCTCCAGTTGAGTTTTAAAGCTGAGACAAAGAGAGAGAGAGAGAGAGGGAAAGAGAAAGAGACAGAGAGATACAACTCCTAGGGGAGGTGGGTGGGCTGTGAAGACTAAATTCCTGCTGTTCCCGGAGATCACCTGTTACAGGTGAGTAACTATGCTATCTCCAGGAACAAGCAGGAATGTAGTCTTCACATATGGGGACTCCCTAGCTTTAGATGCCAGGGAGAGACCCCAGAAGTTGTGTGTCCCTGTGAAAGAGCTCCACTTCCCCCCATGGATCTCTGGCATCCAACCAGGGATGGAGCGTAGGAGTTGATTAAGTATGGAACAGGTGTTGGAGAACAGCCTGACCAAACAAGGCATCCTGGCGGGAGTCCTTGTCCAAGCAGTAATGGGCTGTTAAGGTATGAACCGAGGCCCAGGTGGCTGCTCGACAGATGTCGTCGATAGACACAGAGTGCAGATGAGCCATTGAAGCTGCCATGGCTCTCACATTGTGAGCTGTGACATGGCCCTCCAGAGGAAGATTCTTACTTTGACAGGCAAAGGAAATACACTGAGCAATCCAATTAGACAGTGTTCTCTTGGAGACTGGAAGTCCCAAATGAGAAGGAATAAAAGCAACAAAGAGTTGAGAGGACTTTCTATGTTGCTGTGTTCTTTGTAAGTAAAAGGCTGAAGCTCTTTTACAGTCCAAAGTATGAAGATTCCTTTCTGCATTTGATGCATGAGGTCTTGGAAAGAACACAGGTACTTGGTTAAGATGAAAAGGCGAGACCACCTTTGGCATAAAGTGTGGATGAGCCCTAAGGACTACCTTGTATAATGATAGAACCTTGTATAAGGTGGATCAGCCACTAGTGCTTGCAACTCACTAATGCGACGTGCTGATGTGATTGCAATGAGAAAGATAACCTTCCAAGAAAGGAATTTCAATGAGGTAGTAGCTAAGGGTTCGAAAGGTGGCTTCATGAGCTGACCAAGAACCAAGTTTAAGTCCCATGCCACATGTGGTGGCCTAATGGGAGGCTTAGTTAGCAGAAGGCCTCTCATAAATCTTGCTATAAGAGGATGGGAGGAAATAGTTTGCCCATTTAGAGGCTTGAAGGAAGCTGCAATAGCACTCAAATGGACTCTCACTGAATTAGTCTTAAGTCCTGCATTGGATAAATGAAGGAGATACTCCAGTAATGATTCCAGAGGTACAGCAAGGGGGTTAAGACCCTTCTGCGAACACCATATGGTAAACCTTTTCTACTTGAAAGCATAAGAGCGTCTTGTGGAAGGCTTCCTGGAAGCATAAAGGATATCCTTTATTTGCTGAGGGAGGTTAAGATCATGAAGATCTAGGCCTTCAGCAACCAAGCCCTGAGATGCAGAGAGACTGGGGATTGGGATGCCATAACATTCCGTTCTCCTGAGATAGGAGATCTGGAGCAGACCCTAACTCCAGGGAGGGAGCTTGAGAGAGCTGTAGAAGCAGAGGGTATCACACTTGCCGAGGCCAATGTGGGGCTATGAGGATCATACGTCCTCTGTCTCTCTGAAGCTTGAATAGGGTCTTGGGAATTAGGGGAATGGGTGGAATGGCATAAAGGAAGTCTTGGCACAAGTGAAGGAGGAAAGCATCCTTGTCTGAAAGGCCTGAGCCGGGATTCTGGAACAGAACTGGGGAAGTTTGGCTTTCAACGGACTTGCAAAGAGGTCTATGTCCGGGATTCCCCAAATTTGAAAAATCCTGGTCACCTCGTCTACATGTAGAGACCATTCGTGTGGAAGCAGAATTCGACTGAGTCTGCTGCCCAAGAGTTTTGTATGCCTGGAAGATACACTGCCAGGAGATGAATCCGATGCTCTCTGGCGAAGGCCCATAGTACCAAAGCTTTGTTGGAAAGCGACAGAGCCTGTTCCCCCCTGTTTGTTCACGTAGAAAATGGCTACTTGATTGTCCGTATGAATGAGGACTGTCTTGTAGCTGAGCAGGGTGTGGAACACTCGAAGAGCAAGGAAGATTGCTCTGAGCTCCAAGAGATTGAAATGTAGTGAGTCTCCTGTGGAGTCCAAGTGCCTTGGGTGGAGAGGTCTTGCAAATGAGCTCCCCAACCCATTGGTGAAGCATCTGTTGTGAGAGTTGCCTGAGGTAAGGGTTGTTGAAATGGGGACCCCAGCAACAGGTTTTGAGTGGACTGCCACCATTGGAGGGACAAAATAATGCGACTTGTGTTTGTTATTTTGTCTGACAGGCACCCTGATGCCTGGGTCCACTGAGAGGAAAACGTCCACTGGGCTGCTCTCATATGGAGGCGAGCATAAGGAACCACATGCACGGTAGATGCCATGTGCCCTAGTAGTTGTACCATTTCTCGGGCAGTGAGATGAGGTTTCAGCACTGCCTGAGAAGCTAACTGCACCATGCGAAGGCAACGGGCCTGGGGAAGATAAGCCCTTGCCCTTTTGGTATCCAGCAAAGCTCCTATGAATTCTAGAGACTGAGTGGGAGTTAGACTGGATTTTGGGACATTTATGACAAGACCCAAATACTGAAGGATACGCATTGTGCAAGATAGGGAGGTCCTGGCCTCTGACTCTGATGGGGCTCGAATGAGCCAGTCATCTAAGTAGGGGAAGACGAATATCCCTAGAGTGCGGAGAAATGCTGCTACCACAGCCATGCATTTCGTGAACACTCTTGGTGCTGAGGCCAGGCCAAAAGGAAGCACCCTGTATTGGTAGTGCTTTCCTTGAAAAAGGAACCGAAGGAACTTCCTGTGAGTTGGGTGGATGAGAACATGAGTGTACGCATCCTTGAGATCTAGAGAACAAAGCCAATCCTGACTCTGAAGGTATGGCAGCAGAGTTCCTAAAGAAATCATCTTGAATTTCTCTTTGAACAGGAATTTGTTCAATTCTCTGAGGTCCAAAATAGGTCTGTATCCCCGTGTTTTCTTTGGGATAAGGAAATAGGGGGAGTAAAACCCTGTACCCTGTTGAAGAATGGGCACTTCTTCTATTGCCCCTTGGGCAAGAAGCATAGTGACCTCTAGATCTAACAGGTTGATGAGAGAGGTCTGAGAATTGAACTGTCTTACCATGGTGGAAGGGGGCATGCACAGGAAGTGCAGCTTGCACCCCTCTCTTATAATGTAGAGTGTCCACTGCTCTGCTGTTATCTGCTCCCACCTGGGGGCAAAGTGACATATAACCTTCCTTGAATGGTGGAAGGCTCTGGTCCATTGAGGGTCCGGAAGGCTAAATTCTCTACATGAAAGTTAAAGGCCTTGTGGAGGCTGAGACTGCTGAGACGGTTGAGGCTTAGCAGTCTTTGCTTTCCTTTGTTTAGGTGGTTGCTGACCCTTCTGGGTAGGCTGACCTGTAGAACGTCCCTGCTGGGAATAAGAGGGATAAAACCTCTTCTTTTTTGAGAAGAAAGGTTTCTTGAAAGACTTCTTTCTCGCAGGATCAGCTGTGGCTTTGGATAATCTATCCAAGTTGGAGTTGTCAGCATCCAACTCATTGGCTTTTTGTTGCCAATCTTTGCCAAATAGATTCTCACCAGTACAAGGAATATTGCCCAGTTTGTCTTGTAACCAGAGCTCCAAATCAGATGCCTGGAGTAAGGCAATCCTACGTGCACCTATAGCAATGGCAGAGGTTCTGCTTATGCATTCAAAACAGTCAAAAGCTGCACGGTTGACAAATTTAGAAACATCCTGGGCATGTTTGACCAATGTGAGAAAATCCTGCCTTCTATCCACAGGAAGAAGAGGGCTCAAAACCTCTAAATCTCCTGCGACTTCTTTCAGGAACATTCCCATATATAAAATATAGGAACTGATCCTGGCAGAAAGCATGGAAGCCTGGAAAGTACGACGTCCAAAGGCATCCAAAGTTCTGCACTCACGTCCTGGAGGATTAGAGGCATGCCTCTTTGCACTCCTGATCCTTCTCATAGCTGATTCCACTACAATAGAGTGGTGAGGAAGCTGAGTCTTCTGAAAACCAGGACAAGGAGGGACTCGATACATAGTATCCAGTCTACGTGAGTGAGGAGAGGTGGTAAGAGGCGTCTCCCACATTCTTAGCATGAGATCATACAAGATCTCATGGATGGGCAAAGTAGCTGCCTCCTTAGGAGCTTTGGGATATTGTAAAATTTCCAACTCCTTTGCTCTGGGCTCTGATTCAGGAGCCACAGTAATGGACAGACCTCGAGCCACCTCCCTGATGGTCCTGAAAGGAAATATCCTCTGGAGGAGACATCCTGCGCTTAGGGGAGGAAGGTTCCTCTGGGAGAAGTATTCCCGCATCGACAGAACTGTCAGAATCCTCAGATTCTTCTGAGGACTCGAAGTACCTTCTGTCCGGATGCTCTTGAAGAGCCCGATACCCATACCAAATGAAGTCGGTACCGGGGAGCATCGCATGACTGGGTACCGGCAATGCGGACACCGATATCGATGCCGATGCTGTCGGTACTGGTACCATTGCCGGAATAGGTGCTGGTTCAACTGTCTGACGCGGTTCCGAGGGTGTCGATGCCGCAAGGAGAGCCGCCAGACTGCGTTCAATAGCCAGGAACCTCTGGTCTATCGACGCTGCTGATGCCTGGATGTCGGTACCGGAGAAAATAGCCGGTACCCCAGAGCATGGCACCAGTAGTTCTGCCGAGGTTGAGGCCTCGAGAACATCCTGGAGCCCTGATAATGCTTTGGAAGATGAAGCCTCCCGCCGGGGCAATTTTGCTGGTGCAGAATCCTCAAGGGCAACGCCAGAGGCATCTCGATGCTTAGAAGGAGATCTCCCCTTTGAGGACTGGCTAGACTTATGTTTAGTTACCTGAGATCCAAGGGAGGAAGAGGAAGCCCTGGAAGATGTTGATGCAACCGAGGCTGCATCGGAGGGAAACAGGGTACTGAGCTTAGCAGCCCGGTTCTGCCGACCTCTTTTGGACATCATGGCGCAGGCCATACATTCCGTGATGGAGTAGTCAGGACCTAAACATTTAAGACACCACTCATCAATGTCGGTGATGGAGATGGTACCGCCACCCTTTGTGCACTTTTTGAAACCCGAAGCGGGTTTTTCCATTGTGGAGGAATTTTTGGGCCTAAGGCCCAAAATGGTGCGTGCACGTGGAAAAAAAATACTAACATTATTATTTTTATTTTTTTTCAAGAAAAGAAAGAAAGAAAGAAGAACCGGCGGTACCGGTAAGCGTCGAGGAAGGCAGACGCGACCACAAAAAAGAAGGATAAGAAAGGAAAATTTTCTGCGGTGACAGGAACAACGACCTGCTGGCTCCGCGGAAAACGAGGAACTGGAGAGAGGCAGTTGGGAAAGGTGGGATGGCAGCACGCAGGCGCTGTGGGATGCTCCCAAAAGCTTTCTAATTGGATTCTAGGGAGCTTTCCCACGCAGGCTCCGTCGGTACCGACGATACCCATATGTGAAGACTACATTTCTGCTTGTTCCTGGAGATTGAGCATGCAGATGATGAAATGCTAACAGAAATGAGGGAAGCTAGCAAAGTTTACAACACAGTAATTATGGAAATTTTTGATTACCCCAATATTAAGAACATAAGAAATGTCATACTGGGTCAGACCAAGGTCCGTTAAGTCCAGTATCCTGCTTCCAACAGTGACCAATCCAGGTCACAAGTACCTGGCAGGTACCCAAAAAGACACACAGGTTCCACAATGCTCATCCCAGGATAAGCAGTGGATTTCCAGGGTCCTCGTTAATAATGGTTTAAGGACATTTCTTCCAGAAACTTGTCCAAACCTTTTTTAAACCCAGCTACACAAACAGCTTTTACAACATCCTCTGGAATTTCAGATTTTGACTACATGGTGAGTGAAAAAATATTTTTTCTTATTACTCTTAAATGGGTTATATTGTAACTTCATTGCATGTCCCATAGCTTTTCTACTTTTTGTTGGTGTAAACAAGCAATCTACGTTTACTTGTCCCACTCCATTCATTAATTCATATATCTCTATCATATCTCCCCCTCAGCAGTCTCTTTTCAAAATTTAAAGAACTCTTAAACGTTTTAAGTCTCTACTCATAGGGGTATCCTTCCATTCCCTTTCCAATTTTTGTCGCTCTTCTCTGTACCTTTTCTAATTCTGCTATATCCTTTTTAAAATAATGTGACCAGAATTGCACACAATATTCAAGGAGCAATTGCACCATGGAACGATACAGAGGCATTATAATATCCTTGGTTTTATTCTCCATTCCTTTCCTTATGATTCCTAGCATTCTATTTGCTTCTTGGCCGCCGCTGCACACTGGGCAGAGTTTCATATCAGGACATGCTAGAGAGATAAAATTTCTAGATGAAGTAATTGACTGCTTTATGGAGTAGCTGGTTCGCAGCACGCGGCATGCGGGGATGCTATTTTAGACCTAATCCTTAGTGGAATGCAGAATCTAGTTCGAGAAGTAACTGTTTTGGGGCAGCTTGGCAATAGCGATCATAACATGATCACATATGAGTTAATAAATAAAGGGAGGATAGCAAGGAAAGAGTAGTTACTCACCTGTAACAGGTGTTCTCCAGGAGCAGCAGGAAACAGTCCTCACTTATGGGTGACATCGGCGCCGATGGAGCCCCCGTGCAGAGAATTTCCCCAGCTTTCAATGAAAACCTTTGGGAATACTGCACGCATGCGCGGTCCCCTTCTCGCCTAAAAGTGCCATCTTGCTCAGTCAAAAGACATAGCTAAAAAACAGCACACAAAATGTAAAAATAAACTATGTACAACTGCAACTCCCAGGGGAGGAGGGAGGGTTGTGAGGACTGATTCCTGCTGCTCCTGGAGAACACCTGTTACAGGTGAGTAACTACTCTTTCTCCAGGACCAAGCAGGAAGTCAGTCCTCACTTATGTGACTCCCCAACTTCAGGCTACCAGGGACCCAGAGCTGAAAAATGAGCTCCCTCTAGCCTCAGCATCAGAGAAAGGATTTCACTGAAAACATACCTCCACCAGTGACGCAACCAGAGGGCTGGAGGGTAGGAGTTGCCTAAACCTCAAAGAGATTCCGGAGCACTGCCTGACCGAAAGCACTGTCCCTACGGGACTCCCTCTGCAAGCAGTAATGGGCCGCAAAAGTCTGGCTTGAGGACCAAGTTGCAGCCCTGCAGATGTCTGCCAACGGTACAGAGCAGAGATGAGCTACTGAGGCAGCCATTGCCCTGACACGGTGGGCCGTGACCCGACCCTGCAAAGTAAGGTTAGCTGCCTTGTAAGCCCAGGTGATACAGTCAGCCACCCAGATGGACAAGGTACGCTTGGACACAAGTACCCCCAAGTTATTGGGGTCAAAAGATACAAAGAGCTGAGTAGCCCTCTTATGCCCCTGCGTACGCTCGAGGTAGAAGGATAAGGCCTCCTACAGTCCAGGGTATGCAGGACTGTCTCAGCCCGGCTGGCATGGGGCCTAGGGAAGAACGTTGGAAGAACCACCTCCTGGTTGAGATGGAAAGAGCAGCCAACTTTGGGGAGGAACTTAGGATGAGTCCTAAGGACTACCCTGTTCCTATAGAAGTGAGTGTACGGCCTGTCAAAGACCAGGGCTTGAAGTTCACTCACTCACCTGGCCGAGGTCAGGGCCACTAGGAATAGAGTCTTCCAAGATAGGAAGCGTAGAGGACATGTAGCCATTGGTTCAAAAGGTGGGCGAGTAAGTTGCTGCAAGACCACATTCAACTCCCACTCAGGGGCCTGAGGACGGAGAGGAGGCTTGAGCAATAGTAAGCCACTGAGAAACCTGGACACCAAAGGGTGAACCGACAAAGAGTGTCCCTCCACCATCGAGTGGTGAGCTGCCAGAGCAGAGAGGTGGACCCAAACAGAGTTGGAGTTAAGGCCCTGATTGGACAAATGCAGAAGGTACTGGAGTATTACTGGCATAGTGCAGCTGAAAGGATCTTCCTTGCGTTGCTGACACCACAAGGAGAACCTCTTCCACTTCAGGGCATATGTTTTCCTGGTGGATTGCTTTCTAGAGGCAAAGACCACCTCTTCCACTTCCTGAGGTAGGCCCCAGGGAGCCAAGACTATCCTTGCAGCCTCCATGCCATCAGATGGAGAGATTTGAGATTGGGATGCAGAAGGGAACCCTGATCCTGAGAGAGAAGGTCGGGTTGGAATACCAGAGGCATGGGCGTCTCCACTGCCAGTTGAAGTAGCAGGGGGAACCAGGGCTGCCTCGGCCACCTGGGAGCAACCTGAAGTACTGAGGCCTTGTCCCTGAGAATCTTGAACAAGGATCGGGCCACCAGAGGTGTGAGAGGAAACGCATAGAGCAGGCCCTGGGACCAAGAAATCAGGAAGGCATCCACCGCCACCCTTAGGGGATGCGGTTGCCTGGAACAAAACCTGGACAGTTGGTAATTCAGGGGACTGGCAAAAAGATCCATGGATGGAAGTCCCCATTTTAGGAAAATCTGCTGAACCACTAAAGGGTGCAGCTGCCACTCGTGGGGCTGCAGAATTCTGCTTAAGCGGTCTGCCAGAAAATTCTCCTGGCCAGGAAGATAAACAGCCCTCAGCAACATCTAGTGTCTGAGGGCAAAAGGGCAAAGGGCCTGTGCTTCCAGGCATAGAGGCCTGGACCCAGTACCGCCCTGTTTGTTCACATAGAACATTGCTACTTGGTTGTCCGTCTGAACTAGAACAGACTGGTGGGCTAAGGTGTGAGAAAAAGCCTTGAGTACTAAGCGAATAGCCCGCAGTTCCAGTAGGTTGATTTGTTGCCTGGCCTCCCATGGGGACCAGAGGCCTTGGGTGCAGCTCTCTTGACAGTGTGCACCCCAGCCCTGTAAGGAGGCATCGGTTGTCAACACCACTGTGGGGGCAGGCACCCCCTGCAGCAAGTTGGGGGGTGTAGCCACCACTGAAGAGAATTTAGGAAAGGTTTTGATACCTTTACTTTGTCGGCTAGACTGCCTGTGGCCTGCTTCCACTGAGTTCAGAGGCACCACTGAGCAGGCCTCATGTGGAGGCGGGCATTGGGGGTCACATGCACAGTCGATGCCATGTGTCCCAGGAGCTGCAGACAGAGCCTGGCAGGAACCCTCAGCAGACTGAGAAACCGGGATGCCAAATCCATGAGCATTTGAGCTCTGTCCTCTGGCAAGTAAGCCCTTGCTTGCAGAGAGTCCAGCCGTGCTCCTATGAACTCGAGGTTCTGGGAGGGGAGCAAAGTGGACTTTGCGAAGTTTATGACAAAACCTAGGTCTTGAAGGAGTGTGACAGTCCTGAAGGTGGCCTGCCTGGCCTCCTGGTAGGTTTGACCCCGGATGAGCCAGTCGTCCAGATAGTGGAAGACAAAAATCCCTTAAGTCCTCAAGTAGGCCGCCACCACAGCTAGGCACTTTGTAAAGACCCATGGGGCGGAAGTTAGGCCAAAAGGCAGAACCCTGTACTGGTAATGGTTTCCTCCCACCACGAACCTGAGGTACTTTCTTTGGTCTGGATGAATGAAGATTTGAGTGTACGCATCCTTTAGATCTAAGGAGCATAGCCAGTCTCCCTGCTGGAGGTAGGGCACAAGATAATATCCTATTCCGCAGCACAAAGTATACTGTACTTATGTAAATAGTTCCAGTGCATATTTCCCTATGTTATCCAAGTTGCCTTTCCTGTTCTCTGTAAAACCAAACAGCTTGTTGTTATGGTTCTTTGTTATTATGTAAACCGCGCTGATGCTAAATAGTGCGGTATATAAGAAATTGAAATAAATAAATAAAAATAAGTGTTCCAAGAGTAAGCATCCTGAACTTCTCTTTCTCCAAGAACTTGTTGAGGTTCCTGAGGTCCAGGATAGGCCGTAGGCCTCCTTTTCTCTTTGGCACCAGAAAATATCTGGAGTAGAAGCTGTGCCCCTGTAGGCGAGGAGGTACAGGCTCCACCGCCTTGTCCAGAAGCAGACCTTCAAGTTCTTGGAGGAGGAGGTTGGTGTGCAGGAGAGGCCTTAGAGGTTCTCTTGGAAAGTAGGCAGGAGGTAGCTGTTGGAAATGAAACATATAACCCTGGTGAATGATGCTTAAGACCCAAGCATCCCCTGTAATGGGTGGCCACCTGTGGACAAACAGAGCTAAGCGACCTCCTGTGCAGGGATGGGGCAGCAGGGGCGGAGAGGCTATGCCTTGGGAGTCAAAAACCCCCTCCCTGCTGGGTAGGAGCAGGAGCTGGAGGCTTGGGGGTCTTCTGCCTACGGACCCATGTCCCTGCTCCTTGGCCTGCTGCCCCTGTTGGGGAACCGGGGAGGCCTGGTAGCGAGGGAAAGGTTTGTAGGCAGACACCTTTCTCGGGTAGAAGGACTTTTTACCCGAGCCCTTCTTGTGAGAAGGGGCAGAGATCTTTCTGGACAGCCTAGTCCTGGTCAGGTGCTCGGTCTCAAGCTCAGCCGCCTTCTCGGCCATGGGTTTGCCAAAAAGGTTCTCACCTCGGCAAGGGACATCGACCAACTTGTCCTGTACCCAAGGCTCGAGGTCCGATGACTGCAGCAATGCCTGGTGTCGGGCCCCGATGCCGGCTGCCGCCACACGAGCCGAAGCCTCGAAGCCATCGTAGGCCGCTCGGGACATGAACTTGGAACAGTCCCGGATTCCTGAAGACAAAGACTGGAACCTCTGCAAAGGTTCCCCGGAGAGGCCAGCACAGAACCCGGCAAGCTCCTTTGCCAGGTCTCGGAGGTACATGCCCATGTACAGCTGGTATGACTGGACACGGCAAGCAAGCATCGAGCCCTGGAAGCACTTTCTGCCGAAAGCATCCAGGTTCCGGGCCTCCCTGCCGGGGGGCACCACGGAGTGCATCTTCTGGCTCTTCAGACGATGCATGGCCGATTCCACCAACATGGAATGGTGCGGTAGCTGCGCCTTTTGGAAGCCAGGGCTCTTACGGAGTCGATAAATGGAATTGACCCGCTTGCTCAAGACCGGCGCCTGAGGCCGGTGCCTCCCACATCCGGAAGAGGAGCTGTTCCAGCATCGGAGGAACCGGAACAGTAAAGGCCTCCTTCGGAGGAGAGTCATACTGGAGGGCCTCGAGCTCCTCGGCTCGAGGCTCCTCCTCGGGGTCCGCGGGAATCGCCAAGGCCTTGGCCATGTCCCGCACGAACTCCGAGAACCGGGTGTCCTCCGGAGGGGACCTACACCGGGGCTCGGACTGCGGTGAGTCCGAAGGGACGCACCGAGTCCGGAAGGTGTCGGGGGACTCTTCGTCCTCCATCTCCCAAGCTGACTCATCCGAAGAGGAGTCGAGTGGCTCCGACCGCGCAGGTTGAGGTGGCACCCATCCCGACGCCGAAGGCACCGGCATTGACGCCCTCGGTTCCGAGCGGGAGGTCGAGGGAGACCTTGACCGAGGTTGACTTCGAGTCTTCATGGTCTCGAGTATCGGCTCGGTCTCTGGGGTCGACTTCGTCATCGATGTCCCGGTGGTCGGGGCAGATGCACCAGCGAGGCTGGCCATCAGTACCCGCTATTGCTCCATGAAGGCAGAGAATCTGCACTCCAAGGCTGTCAGCCTGAGTCCAAGCTCAGGAGACTCAGCAGCCACTGACTCGGGCCCCGGCGGCGCCGGGCCCGACGTCGGCTCACTCGGAGGAGAGTCCACAAGGACTACAGGATTTACGTGTCCGACGGTCTCTGGCTCTACACGAGGTACTTTGGACGGCTTCTCCTGCTCCAAGGGCCTGGGACGGCGGTCGGGGGTCTTAGACCTGGCCCTCGAGGTACCAGGGACCTCTTCCGACACCGCCCTCACGAGCCGTTTCTTCCTCTTGCGTTCCCGGTCAAGGGACCCCCTGTCCGAGGAACCCCGGCGATGCTCGGGATTAGACTCCCGAGACGTCGAGGCCTCAGATGAGGTCCGGGCCCGGCCGGAGGCAGAATCCGAAAAAATCCTTTCCTTCTGGTGCTGACGGCTTCGAAGTGCCTTGGTGGACATTTTGCCACACGGGCCACAGATCCTGGGATCATGATCTGGGCCGAGGCACCGAAGGCAGCAGTCTTGTGTGTCGGTGAGAAACATTAGTTTCTTACACCGATCACACTTCTTGAAACCACTGGAAGACATCGGAGAAAAAAGGGCCCCTGCGAAGTCAAAAGACCGGCCTTCCAGAGAAAAACAGAAAAAAGGGCGCGAACACCAGCCACGAAGGGCAAAAACCGAAAAATAGAAAACAGTCTCGATACCGGTGTACCGAACCCGGCGGGAAGGGGAACCGGCATTGAACTCGAAAAAACGTCAAATTTTCCGGGTGACTTGGACAGACGTCCGATGGGCTCCATGGAAAAAGAGAGACTGAGCAAGATGGCACCTTTAGGCGGGAAGGGAACCGCGCATGCGTGCAGTATTCCCAAAGGCTTTCACTGAAAGCTGGGGAAATGCTCCGCACGGGGGCTCATCGGCGCCGATGTCACCCATAAGTGAGGACTGACTTCCTGCTTGGTCCTGGAGAAATTGACTGTGCTAGCATTTAACTTTCAAAAAGAAGACTATAATAAAATGAGAAAAATGGTTAAGAAAAAACTAAAAGGAGCAACTACAAAGGTTAAGAGTTTACATCAGGCCTGGTCATTATTTAAAAATACTATCCTGAAAGCACAGACCAAATGTATTCCAGGTGGAAGGCAGGCCAAACAGCAGCCAGCATGACTTAAAGGTGAAGTCAGAGAGTCTATTATAGCTAAGAGAGAATCTTTCAGAAAAGGCAAAAAAAGAGCCAAATGATGAAAAAAATTAAACAGCATAAATACTTGCAAATCAAATGCAAGACAATGATATAGCAGGCAGAGAGAAACTTGGAAATGAAGCTTGTCGTGGAAGTAAAAGCGCATAATAAAAGCTTTTTCAAGTATATTCGTAGCAAAATACCTATGAGGAAGTCAGCTGTATCATTAGACAGAGGGATAAAAGGTGCACTGAGAGAGGACAAGGCCATAGCGGGGAGGCTGAATGAATTTTTTGCTTCAGTCTTTACTGAAGATGATGTAGGAAACTTACCAATGCCAAAAATGATGTTTAAAGGTGATGTTTCATCAGAGGAATTGAAACTAATCTCAAAAAATTGGGAAGATATAATACAGCTAAATGATAAACTAAAGAGCAGCAAATCACCTGGACTGAATGGCATACATCCCAGGATGCTGAAAGAACTGAAATATGAGATTGTAGAACTATTGTTAGTAATCTGTGCCGCTTCTGCTGTATATCTGAGTTTCACTTGGACATTTTGCAGCCAGACATCCTTTCTAAAATGTGCCTTGACAAATTTTCTTGGAATCTAGGAACTAATCTAGAGAAGGGGAATCAATGAAGTGACCTCAGAAGAGAGGTTATATGAGTATATCGGGGCTGGGGAGAGATTCGTCGTGCAGCAGAGTTCTGAACAGATTGAAAGGGAGAGGAGTCAGAGGGAAACCATCAAGGAGGAGATTGAAATAGTCGAGACAGGAAGTGATTAAAGAGTGGATAAATGTTTTAGCAGTGTGTTCAGAATGAAAGGGGCAAATTTTGTTAACATTAGAGATGAAAGAAATGACAGGTTTTAGATATGTGTGGAGGAGGAGAGGGAGAAGTCAAAGATGACACCAAGGTTTCAGGCTAAGGAAACAGGAATAGAAGACTGCTATCTATAGAGAAAAAGAAAGGAGGCAGGGGGAAGGAGGGTTTAGGGGGAAAAATAAGCAGCTCAGTTTTGGCCATGTTCAATTTCAAATGGCAGTGAGATATCCAGGCGACAATGTTAGATAGGCAGGCAGAGACGCAGATCTGGGGTGTAAGAGAAATATCAGGTGTAGATAGATAGATCTGAGAATCATCAGCATAAAAATGATACTGAATGCCATGGGAGGATATGAGAGCACCAAGTGACTGGGTATAGAGAGAGAAAAGGAGAGGACCCAGATTAGACCCTTGAGGTACACCAATTGAGAGGGATAACAGTGGAGGAGGAACCACCAAAACAGACACTGAAAGAGCGATGGGAGATATAAGAAGAGAACCAAGACAGCACAATGCCCCTAAAACCAAGTGAGGACAATGTGTAAAGGAGAAGGTGGTGGTCAACAGTGTCAAAAGCAGCAGAAAAGTCAAGAATGAGGATTCAGTAAAGGCATTTGGATTTAGCTAGGAACAAGTCACTGGAAACTTTGGAAAGTGCTGTCTCAGTAGAATGTAAGGGACAAAAGCCAGATTGAAGATGATCTAGAAGGATATGAGAGAGAAATTCAAGGTAATGATGGAGGACTGTATGTTTAAGAAGGGAGATGGGAAGCTAATTAGAAGAACAAGTGGAGTCAAGTGCAAGGAGAGGTGTGATCACAGCATGCTTGAAGGGTGCAGGGACAGTAGCTGTGGAGAGCAAGCAGTCGAGAATATTGAAGGGATGACAGAGGAGGATATGAAGTTAAGGAGACGGATGGGGATAGGATCAGCAGAGCAGGTAGTAAGTTTAGAGGAGTTAAGATAATGAAAGGTTTCCTCTTTGGAGATCTTAGAAAGGATGAAAAGGTAACAGAGATTGAGGCGAAAAGTTGGTATTCAAGAGGAGGAAGAAGGGATGAAGTTGATCTAGTGGGGAATTGGAGTGTAATCTTGTGGATTTTGTCATGGAAATAGTCGGCTAAGGTTTGGGCAGAAAGAGAAGGAGGGGGTCAGAGGCAGAGGCTCCTTGAGGAGCGAGTTAAGAGTTGAAACAAGACAGCGGGGTCAGAAGAAAGAGTTGGTCGGATGGAAATAATAGTTCCTTTTCGTCCCTCCAGTCCAGTCCCAACCTCTGGATAGTGCACCTCTTCTAGCCGCTTGGAGACTGAGCATGTCATCCTTTTGATGACCGTAGTACTAATAAAGCTGCACTGCCCACCAGCCTTCAAGCAGCTGGAGGAGGTAGTGAATTGGATCTGGACTCACTGAAGGGGCAAATAAAGAAGAGATTAGCTGGTTTTCTAAATTTAATTTTTTCTTTAATTTGGATTTCTTTTGTTGTTAAAAAAAAAAAAGAAAAGAAAAGAAAAGAGTAAACGGACAGAACAGCCTGGCTGCCTAAGACTTTCCCTGAGGAGGACCCTCCCCCAGAGGCCCAGGGGGTGCTGGAGGTCTTCACTGTGTGCCAGGGCTTTTTGGGCGGCTCCTGAACCTATTACAAGGTGAGGAGCCGCCACTCAGGCACTGAACAGGAGCAAGGAGCGTGTTCTCGAGCTCCCCCTCCTCTCGTTGCAGAAGCTGCCGAGCAGGCTGAGCACGAAGAGTGCAGAGCTATGGCCAGTATCATGCGTGCAGCCAGTACAGGCTGAAGTAAAGCTTCGGGGAACGGTGCTTTCTCTGCCCAGGACACCTGGAAGGAGCAGGGAGCTGTATTGTGTGGTTTGCTTTCAGCCAGCAACCTGCAAGGCAGAGTGAGCCTGGGTGGCCGTGGCTTTTGCAGCTGCGCGGGAACAGCAGTAGACACAGTTTTTCTCTCCCAAGCCCGCTGGGTTGTATTTGTTCTAAGAAAAGTCCTCCCTTGTTAGAGCTCTTTCCCATTCTCTCTCTTTTTGTTTGGCTCCTGTATTTACAGAGTTCAGCATAAAGGCTGAAGGGGAGAGAAACATAGGAAGCACTAATCCAGTTCCCATTGCCTGGCTGTAATTCTCTGTGTCAGGACCTGATCTGGTGGGCTCTCCCAATGGGGGGTGGCCTCTCCCGGGGCAGGCAGGAGGTGCAGAGAATAGACACAGTGCCCATGCCAGCCCGACCGCAGTGCCTGGTGTGCAGCACCCAGTGGGGAGCGGTGTCTGATGCAGGGTTTTGCCGCAGTTGTACTGTGGAAGCTGCATCCATGGAGCATGCTTTACAGGACAAGACGAGTCAGGAGACGGCTCTTTCCCTCTCCGGGGAGTCTTTGAACTCAGGGGAGTCTCCGCCTCCACCTCTGGAAGCCACCTCCTGCTCCACGACAGCTTCCGGTTCCTCCATGCATCGTGGCCTGGTGTAAGGAGGGGGTCCTGGTCCTTGGAGTTCGTCCACTTACTGCATCAAGCCCTTTCTTTGCATCAGCAAGGTGCAGCAGAGGATCCCTCAGCACCGGAGCATGGGACCAAAAGGGCGGCAAGCACGAAGGGGAGCGAGCCATCAGTGGTGCTAGCAAAGTGGGCCAGGTCTGCGAAAGAGTGGCCAGAGCAGTCTCCTTTATCCAAAGGGCTAGAAGTGGAGGACCTGGAGCCAGACCTGAAGGATGAAGAGCTCGAAAAAAGTGAGATCCTGGAACCGGAGGACTAGGCTCGGATTGTTAGGGTGTTTCGCCGAGAAGAATGGCCTGCCCTTATTGAGGAATCCCTCAAAGCCCTCAATATGCTGTCAGCCGTTCGGCTGAGGACGAGTTGCTGGAGGACCCTCTACTCCAAGAGTTGTGGAAGTCGCAAAACGTCTTTCCCGTACACAGGGTAATTGGACGACTGATCCAGGATAAATGGGATCTGCCAGAGGCCGGTCTTAAGGGCAGGAGAACCATGACGTGTCTCTACCCCTGCCGGCAGAGGATCGTGAGCTGTTTCATTCCCCACGGGTGGATGTGGTGGTTTCGGCCATCACGAAAAAGACAACCACCCCAGTGGAGGGGAGCACAGCACTACAGGATGGGCAGGACAGGAAGTTGGACACCTTGTGGAACAGGCTTTTGATGTCAACACCCTATCCTTGCAGACGGCCATTAGTGGGGCCTGGGTCGCTAGTGCCTGCCTGTGCTGGTCGCAATGCCTTCAAAAGCCAGGGGATCTGCTGGCGGACCAGTTCAGGGAGGTAGCCAAGTTGGAATCGGAAGTGGCTTACCTTGCCGAAATCCATTATGATCTTATCCAGGGCCTCTCAGAGCATGGTGTCGGTGGTGGCGGCCCGCACTACCTATGGCTATGAAATTGGGCAGTGGATAGCTCCTCCAAGTCCTGTCTTAGCAAACTCCCCACTTAATTCCATCGCAGGAACTAGAATATTTAGGAGCGTGCTTCGACATCTGGATAGGGAGAGAAGTCTTACCAAAGCATGAAGCCCAGAGCCGGCATCTATTGGGGCACTGGTTCCTAGAGGGGCACCATGGGCAAGGCATACATGCGCCCACTGCAGAGGGCATTGCTCTGTCAGTGGTCGCACCAGATGCATTCTCGGTTCCAAAGGCTCTCCTGCCCGCCCAAGGTCTAAACAGCTCTTGGTTGGTGGGTTGCCCGGGGAATCTGGCCCTCGAGTCTCCTCAGTGGGTCCCACTGATGCCAGATGCCAGTCTGACGAGCTGTGGAGCCCACTGCGGGGGACACTTTGCTCAGGGGTGCTGGGACATGCCAGAGGCCGGCTGGTCGATCAACCGGCTGGAGATGCGAGCGGTAGCTATGGTGCTCCATTGGCCTACATCAACCATCAGGGAGACACGGAAAGCCCGTCCCTGCTTTCCCTTACCTCCTCATTCACCCTCCAGTTTGCTCTTCTGCTCCCGCTCATCAGCACGGTCACTGCCTTGAACTGGTTTTCTTCTCTAATTGTTTACCCTCCAATTTCCGTACCTCAGTTCTTCCCTTATCTGACCATCACCTTCTAAGCTTCACTCTTCATCCTTCCCAGCCTCAGTCTCTTCCAGTCTCCTCCTACCTTTTCAGAAATACTGAAGCCATATCCACATCCTCCCACTAGAATCTCGGATCAAGTATAAATCCTTACTACTGATTCACAAAGCACTACACCAACAACAAACATCACATCTACACACCCTCCTACCACAATCAAACTCTGGGAGATCCACATAGCAGACCACTAATGTTCTGACCATACCACATGCAAGGACAAAACACAATCGGCAGACATGTGCCCCGGGTATTTGATCTCTATGCCCCATCCCTATGGAACTCTCTCCCACCAAAATCCGGAACAACAAGGACTTCTCCTCCTTTTGGAAACTAAGACCCACTTATTCAGAGAACACGCTGGCATAGACCCGAGCAATACCCATTGAACTCATGATTACATTGTACACAAGATAAATTTGTGGCCAATATATGAAGAAGAATTGTAAGTAGGTAAGGAAATCCTGATGCCTACCCAATCGGGACTGTAAATAAGTTGAGACCATGTTGAACGTATAACCCCTGTTTGGTATATCTCTTGTTGTTTAATGTAAACCGCTTTGACCCGGTGAAAAGCGGTATATAAGCATAGCTAAATAAATAATAATAAATAATCTTTATGCTATTGATCCTTCAGCTCTCTCCACTGTTGTCTCATCACCTCTTTCCTCCACCTTGTCTTATAAGTCTGTTGATGTGGCTATAGTTTCCTATAATACTGCTCTCTCTTCTGCTCAGGATACTCTTGTTGAACCCATCCCATGTCCCGTGAGACACACTATACTTCAGCCCTGGCTGTCTTCAATTCTCCAGGAACAAGCAGGAAGTCAGTCTCTCACATATGGTTGACGTCAGTGCCGACAGAGCCCCCGCAGAAACATCTCACCAGCTTTCAAAGAAAGTCTTTGGGAGATCCCACCATACATGCGTGGTGCCCTTCCCACCCAAGGGTGCCATCTTATTCAGTCTCTTTTTTTCCCCAGAGCCCAACAGACATCCATCTTTACCCCAGAAAAAGTTGATCTTTTGTGCATTAAACTGTCTTTTCTTTCTCAGTTAGCAACAGTCCCTTTCCCGCCTCCGAGGCCCGTTGCCCCGACATCGGGTCTTGGACCTGTTTTTCATTTTCTTTTCCAGCGTGGTTTCGCGCCTTTTCTATCCACTGGCTGTGTCGAAGGTCTTCGACCTCATAAATGTCCTTTTTGCCCCAATGGCCAGTGGGTTCAAAAAGTGTGATCGGTGAGTAAAAAAACATGTCCCTCACCGATACACACAACTGCTGCCTTCGGTATCTAGGTGCTGACCATGACCCAGTGGTCTGCACCCTGTGCAAAAAGATGTCCACGAAGGCCATCCAGTGTCGTCAACAAAAGCAAGATGACATCTTCCACAGGTCAGAATCTGTCCCGGTAACCTCGTACTCTAAGGCCCTGCACGGATCCTCGGAGTCGCATAAAGCCCCCACAGCACCCAATCGGGTCCACAGGGAGTGGGAATGCAAGAAGAAGAAATCCTCAAGAGCTTCATTCTGGGACTCGGACACACAGAGCAAGTCCTGTACCAGGTCCCACAGTCTGCGGAGAATGCCCGAGGAATCTAAGCAAGAGCGGCCAGTGAAAGTTCCTCAGAAAGACATCGAGGCCTCCAGCAGCAGGCCTCCTGGACCCCCGAGGCCTGTCCCATCAAGGATTACCTCTCCTCACTGACGCCGGACCCGGTTAACCCCAATGTCTGCGTCGAAGGCTGCAAGTCCTGAGTGGTAAGCCACAATGATGGCGCTGGAGCGCAGTGTCACTGCCTTTCTTGCCTTGCAGCAGGAATCAATGCCCGGCACCGCCAGTGCTTTTGCCGAGACCACAGGGATCTCGACTCGAGGACTTCCCAGGCCACCAAAACGATCCTCGAGAGCCTGGAGCCTTGAGCCGATCCTCAGTGTGGGTCTTGATTCTACTCCCAATCGTTGAGAGCAAAATACTCCCTGGTGAGTGCTTATGGCTCCAACTGGGCAGCCGCCGTGGGTCACCGAGGACCCGACCCGAGCCCTGCACCCCAGGCGCCGATGGTCGAGTCCTTGACCGATTACTCTGACTGAGAGTTTGAGATTGAGGCATCCCCAGAGACATGGTGAAAGTCTCGTCCTTCACCACAGAGTCTGATGAGGACCCTTGCATGGAGGAGCTTGAAATCCTCCAATATGAGGCTCTGCCCAAGGAGGTCCTGATGGTCTATGTCCTCGCCATCCTTGGACAACTCCTCCTTCGAATGTGGGAGACACCAGCATCGGTACCAATAATTAATGATGCCTCGATACCATGTACCAGGTCCAGTGAGATCCCAGCTTCTGGAAGGCACAACACCCACACACCTCTATGGTGGTAGAGTTGACTATGTGCTGGCAGAAGATTCTGAAGACTCACTCCACTGTACCCCCGGGCAGGGAGTCAGATGCCCTTGGATGAAAATGTTACCAGGGCTCGATGCTGGGTTGCCGAATCCAAGCCTACCAGCTGTATATCTGCATGTATCTCCGAGACATGACAAACGAGCTTAGAGGATCCTGGCAAAGGAACTCAGAGGTTTCTTGGCAGGTCTCGGTGGAGATCACCTCCAGCGATTCCAAACCCTCACGAAGTGCGTTGAGGAGTAGAATGCTCAAAGTACATGTCCCGGGCCGCCTGTGATGGCTTCAAGTCAAATGCGAGGGTGGCCACTGCAGGCATCGGCGCTCAGTGCCAGGCCTGGCTTCAAGCATCGAACCTCAAGCAGTGGGTCCAAGAGAAACTCCTTGACATCCCCTGCCTCGGGGAAAGTCTATTTGGCAAACCGATGGAGGAAAAGGCAGCAAAGATCGAAAGAGGTTCCTCACAAGGACTCAGCTCTCCAGGAAGACCTTCACCCTTCCTAAGAAGAAACCATTGGGGAAGAGGCCCCCTTTTCAGAGAGAGGACCAGCCTTATTTAGGCTACCCCCAGTACAAGGCCTCCCAGATCCCACAACAGGGTCACCAGGGCAAGGGAGTGGGCCAAGGCACACACAAGCCCAAGGGCTCCAACCCTAGACACCACTCCTGCCCAGGCTGGGTCAGGGTTTTCACTCTCTGAGCATAGCCTCTACACCCATGGGGGAACAGCTGCCAACAGGTGGGCATCTGATTCATTTCACTCATCAGTGGCCTGCCATCACCACCGACTCTTGGGCACTCCAAGTAGTCAAAAAAGGCTACCTCCTTCACTTGGACCAGATGCCTCTCCTTTTCTTTCCAGGCCCTGCTACTACAGGAACTCGCAGGCCACCTCACAGACGCAGCCGTGGAGCCAGTACCCCTCCAACTCAGGGGTAAGGGGTTCTACATCTGATACTTTCTGGTCCCAAAAAGAACAGGGGGCCTAAGGCCCATTGTGGACTTACGAAACCTGAACAAGTTCCTGGTGTGGGAGAAGTTCAAGATGCTCTCCTTTGGAACATTGCTGCCCTACCTCCAGCAGGGAGATTGGCTATGCTCCTTGGACTTAAAGGATGCTTACACCCACATTTTCATTCATCCCAGTCATAGGCAGTACTTAAGGGGGCGACCACTACCAGTACAAGGGAATACTACCCTTCAGTCTAGCATCTGTGCCACGAGTCGTCTTCAAATGCCTTGCAGTGGTGGCTGTCTACCTCCATCTCCAAGGAGCCTTTGTCTTCCCATACTTGGACGATTGTCTCGTTAAGGGGGACATGGCCTGCACCGTCAATGTCCTGCAGCATCTGCAGTTCATGATAAACCACTCCAAGTCTTACTTCACTCCAACACAGGACTTGCATAGGGGCTCAACTGGACACTCTTCAGGCCTTACTTCTCTTGGACAGGGCAGGTCGCCTCAGGGCTCTAGCCATCGAGGTGCAACGCCATCATGCATTGTCGGCATGGTCCATGCTCCACCTACTGGGCCACATGGCGTCCACAGCCCATGTGGTTCCCAATGCCTGCCTTCACATGCAGACAAGGTGGTGTCTCCAGTCCCAGTGGACACAAGCAACAGACATGCTCTGGGACAAAGTCTTAGTGTCCCACCAGCTAGAAGAGTCACTCTACTAGTGGCAGGCCACACAGCACCTGCAGGAGGGCATGCCCTTCCAGTCTCCAAAGCCCCAGAGGGTCCTTATCACGGGCACCTCCTTACTGAGCTGGGATGCCCATTGAAAGGAACTCCACACGCAGGGCAACTGGTCCCTGGCGGAGAGCCAGCAGTAAATCAACCTGCTGGAGCTCAGGGCCATTTTTCTGGCAATCAAGGCCTTCCACCACTGCCTGTGGAACCAGTTGGTATTAGTCCAAATGGACAATCAGGTCGCAATGTTATGCCTGAACAATCAGGGGGACACGGGGACTCACTGCCTCTGTCAGGAGGCAGAAGCCCTCTGCTTGTGCATGATCAGTCAGGGAATGCTTCTCAGGGCATTATACCTCCTGGGCCAGGACAGTACCCTAGCGGACAGACTGAGCAGAATCCTCCAGCCACACAAATGATGACTAGACCCCAGGGTGCCACAGCAAATCTTCTGACTCTAGGACATCCCAAGTCTGGACCTCTTCACCAGCCTGACCAGTGCTCAGCTGCCCCACTTCTGCTATCCCCAGCCCCATCCATCCTGGGTAGCGGTGGAAACCGTCCTCATTTCGTGGTCAGAGTCTTCTGTACACCTTCCCTCCCACGCCACTATTTGCCCAAACCCTCTTCAAGGTCCTACGGGACAAGGCTTCCATGATCCTGGTGGCCCCATGGTGGCCCAGGAAGCTTGATTTCCCCCATTGCTCCGCTTTTCGACGGAGCTCCTGGTCCCTCTGGGGAAAACCCTGGTGACCCAGGAGGAGGGCACCCTCCTTCACCCCAATCTGGCGTCCCTGACTTTAACAGCATGGCTGCTGAATGGATAGCCTTAGCACCCTTCAACCTCCCAAGGGAGGTGGAGGAAGTTCTCCTGGCCTCTCGTAAGAACTCCACGCCTTCAAGTGGCACAGATTCTCAGTGTGGTGTGTAGAGCAACATGTTGACCCATTCTCTTGCCAGATGCACACGGTACTGCAGTATTTGCTTCACCTCTCGCAAACCGAACTGAAGTCTAACACTGTCAGAGTGCACCTGAACATGCTTTCAGTGCACCATCATTCTATAGAGGGCAAACCTCTTTCTGCTCAGCCCCTCAATTTATGCTGGTCCATCTGCTCTCTAAGCCTCCCATCTGCCCGCCCCCGGTGGAATGAGACCTCAGCTGGTCTTAATGCAGCTCACCAAACTGCCTTTTGAACCTCTGGCTACCTGCCGTTTGCATTACCTTTCCTGGAAGGTCATCTTCCTGGTGGTGCTCACCTCTGTGCACAGAGTCGGTGAGCTTCAAGCCTTGGTAGCCAAGCCACCTTACACCAGGTGCTTCACATCCACCCTAAATTCCTTCCGAAGGTAGTATCTGCCTTCCACCTCAATCAGGAGGTGATGCTCCCCACCTTTCCTGCACGGCCCCATGCCAGCAAGGTGGCAGCTGTTCTCCATACTCTGGATTGTAAGAGGGCCCTGTCCTACCTGCAACATACCCAGCGCCACTGCACAGCCTCACAACCTTTCAAATTCCTACGAACCCAGTCGCCTGGGGGAGGCTGTTACCAAGCGGACCCTGTCCACCTGAGTGGCAGACTGCATCACCTTCACCCATGCTCAGGTTGGGCTCTCGTTGGAGCACCGGGTCACGGCACACAACATCGGGCTATGGCAATCTCTGTTGCAAGCTTGCCCTTTGACCCTATAGCAGACATCTGCTGGGCCGCCACCTGGTCTTCAGTCCACACCTTGCAGCTCACTACTGCTTGGAGAGGAAGGCCCGATGGGACAGGGTCTTCGGTCAGGCCATACTCCGTAATCTCTCCAGGGTCTAGGCAACTCCTAACCTCTGACCCTTCTATGTTCAGGCTACCGGAGTGATGGTTCTCCCTGGACAACTGGGGTCCTTTGAGACTCTCCTCATACTCACTTGGGGCTACTCAAGTGATAGCCTGTATCTAAAGAAGTCTATATGTGAGGACCTACTTCCTGTTTGTTCCTGGAGAAAGCACAGTTACTAACCTGTAACAGGTCTTCTCCAGGGACAGCAGGAATCAGTCCTCACAACCCTCCCTCTTCCCCATAGAGTTACCTTAACTATACCAATTTGTGTTTTGCTGTCATAGCTATGTCATCTGATTGAGCAACATGGCACCCATGGTGGCATCTCCCAAAGACTTTCTTGAAAACTGGGGCAATGCTTCCGTGGGGGCTCTGTCGGCACTGATGTCACCCATATGTGAAGACCAATTACTGATTTCACTCGCCAACAAAAAGTGAAATTAGACTTATCTGCTAATTGTTCCTTGAGGAACTCCAGTCCAGTCCTGACCTCTGGGTAGTGCAGTTCTTCCAGCAGCTTGGAGACTGAGCATGTCATAGAAACATAGAAACATGATGACAGAAAAAGACCACATGGCCTATCTAGTCTGTCCTTCCATAACAACAACTACAACAGTCCACTTTTTACCTTTAGAGATCCTCTGTGTTGGTCCCATGCTTTTTTGAATTCAGTTACTGTCCTCATCTCTACCACCTCCACTGGGAGACTATTCCATGGATCCACTACTCTTTCTGTAAAGAAATATTTCCGCATAACACTCCTGAATCTATCTCCCTTCACCCTCATCCCATGTCCCCTCGTAGCAGAACTTGCTTTCAATTTGAAAGAGGCTCTCTCCCTGAACATTTATGCCACAGAGGTATTTAAACATCTCAATAATATCACCTCTATCCCGCCTTTCCTCTAAGGTGTAAATATTAAGATCCTTAAGTCTGTCCTCATATGCTTTATAATGAAGCCCACTAATCATTTTTGTAGCCACCCTCTGCACCGACTCCATCCTGTTCACATCCTTTTGAAGGTGCGGTCTCCAGAATTGCACACCATACTCCAAATGAGGTCGCACCAAAGACTTATACAGAGGCATTATCACCTCCTTTTTTCTGCTAGTCATTCCTCTCCGTATGCACCCAAGCATCCTTCTAGTTTTGCCGTTGCCTTTTCTACCTGTTTAGCTACTTTAAGATCATCAGACACAACCACGCCTAGGTCCCGCACTTCTTTAGTGGACAAAAGTACTTCACCTCCTATACTGTATTGCTCCCTTGGATTGCTGCAGCCCAAATGCATGACCTTACATTTTTTAACATTAAATCCCAGCTGCCAAATTCTAGACCATTCTTCAAGCTTAGCTAGATCCCTCCTCATGTTATCTACACCTTCCTGGGTGTCTACTCTATTGCAGATTTTGGTATCATCTGCAGAGAGGCAAACCTTACCCGACAGCCCTTTCGCTATATCACTAACAAAGATGTTAAAAAGAATCGGACCAAGGACAGATCCCTGGGGCACACCACTGGTAACATCCTTCTCCTCAGAGTGAGCTCCATTTACTTGTACTCTTTGTCGCCTCCCACCCAACCAATTTCTAACCCAAGCAGTAACTTTAGGGTCCATCCCTAGGGTGCTCAGTTTGTTTATAAGTCGCCTGTGAGGAACAGTGTCAAAGGCTTTACTGAAATCTAAATACACCACATCTAGAGCTCTCCCTCGGTCCAACGCTCTGGTCACCCAGTCAAAGAAATCAATCAGATTTGTCTGACAAAACCTGCCTCTGGTGAATCCATGCTGCCTCGGATCCTGTAATCCGCTGGACTCCAGAAACCTCACTATTTTCTCTTTCAGCAGCGTTTCCAATAATTTACTCACCACCGAAGTTAAACTAACCGGCCTGTAGTTTTCAACCACATCCTTACTTCCGCTTTTGTGTAAAGGCACCACATGAGCCTCTCTCCAGTCCTTTGGTACCACTCCCGACTCCAAAGAGGCATTGAAAAGGTCAGTCAGTGGAGTTGCTAGAACGTCCCCAAGTTCCCTCAGTATTCTAGAGTGTATCCCATCCGGTCCCATCGCTTTGTCTACTTTAAGTTGAGCTAGTTTCTCACGAACACAGTCTTCTGAAAATTGTTCAAGATGTCCCTCGCTTCTGTTCTGTCATCCTTTTGATGACACTGTACTAATTCAGCTGGCACCGCCCACCAGCCTCCAGTAATCTATTAACAAAGCAGACTCACAGGAACAATAAATAAGTAGTTAATCAGACATAAACAATTCTATGCTTATATAAACTAACGCCCCCCCCCCACACACACACCCAAGGAGGACCCCCCCCCTCAGGAGAGGAGGCTCACCTGAAGAAATCACAGGACGATGATGCTGAGCTCGGAGCGAAGACCGACAGCTCTCCTGGTCTGCCCCTAAATACTGGAAACACCTGAAAGCAAACTGTGCCAAGTGCCAGCTCCATAACCCAGATGGGATCCGGTACTGGACTAGAGTTCCTCAAGGAACAACAATTAGCAGGTAAGTCTAATTTCACTTTCCTTATTGTCCCTCCAGTCCAGTCCTGACCTCTGGGATTTAACAGCAGTTAACTTAACGGGAGGGACCTGCTAAGCCGGCCTGAAGCACCGCTGAACCAAAACAGGCATCTTGTGCCGCCTGAAGATCCAGGCGATAATGCCTTGCAAAGCATGAAGCGAAGACCAGGTTGCTGCCTTACAAATCTCTAACTGTGGCACCAAACTATGCCCATGAGGCTGCCTGAGCTCTCGTAGAATACACCGGCAAACCTGTCGGAACCTTGCGACTCTTCAAGATGTAGGCCGAAGTGATTGCTTCGTGTTTTCATCTGACGATAGAGGCCTTGACCGCCGCGTCACCTCTGCACAGACCCCCAAACAACACAAACAGGTGATCCAACCTATGAAAAGCTGCCTTCAAATAATGCTTGAGGATTCTTTGAACATCCAACAAACGCAACAGAGGGTTATCATCGCCCACCCCTGAACCTCCCAGGACCGGGAGGGAAAACAATTGATTCACATGAAATGCTGACACCACCTTGGGCAAGAGCGAAGGTACCGGCCGCAGGACGACCTTCTCCCTGGAGAACACGAGGAACGGCTTTCAACACAATAAGGCTTGCAGTTCCGAAATCCTACACACGCAGCAAATAGCAACCAAAAACACCGTCTTAAGGTTTAAATCCTTCAGCAAAGCCCAGCTCGAAGGGCTCTCTGGTCAGCGCTGCTAAAACCACATTAAGATCCAACGGAGGCTACCGCCTTCAGGAAACGCTTTACCTTTGGATGCATTTCCAGCGGCACCCTCTGAATCTTGCCCCGGTAGCAGGCAATTGCTGACACTTGCACCCACAAAGAGCTAGCCACTTATCAAAACTGGTCTGCAAGAATGCTAGGATGTCGAGAACGGAGGCAATCAAAGACTGCGCCTGTCTATCTTCATACCAGGCCTCAGAAATGCACCATATTCAGCCCAATAGGTGGAACACCTCTTTTCTTTCAACAGGGTTGCAATCACTGGAGCAAAGTAACCCACCTTTCTCAAACGTGCCCTTTCAAGAACTAGGCTGTAAGTGAGAACTGATCCACCTGGGGCATGAGCACCGCGCCCTGCACCAGGAGATCCTCCTGGGATGGGAGGCACCACGGCCGGTCCGTCAAGACCTGTACTAGGTCGGCATCCCATGGGCACCGCAGCCAGTCCGGGGCCATCAGGATGATCCACCCCCATGCGACTAGATCCGCTGTACGACCGGGCCTATGAGGGCCCATGGAGGGATACATCATATAGCAGGCCCTCCATGGGCCACGGCTGCCCTAGGGCATTGAGCCCTTCAGACATCCTTTCTTGCCTTCTACTGAAGAAATGGCATGCTTTGGCAGTGTCGAACGTCACCATCAGGTCCATGATCGGTGCACCCCATCTGCGCACTACCTGAAAGAAGACCACCTGATTGAGTGGCCACTCTCCGGGATCCACCTGTACCCAGCTGAGGTAATCCACCATCCCATTGTCGACCCCTGCTTCCTGCATCACTGACAGTGTCTGGAAGCAACCTTCAGTCCAGTTGAACAGCAGTTTTGTCTCCTCTCAATGCTTGGAAGGAGATCTACCTTTTGAGGAACGGCCAGACTTATGTTTAGTTACCTGAGATCCATGGGAGGAAGATGAAGCCCTGGACGACGTAGATGCCACAGAGGCTGCATCGGAGGAAAAAAGGGTGCTGAGCTTAGCAGCTCGGTTTTGTCGACCCCTCTTGGACATCATGGCACAGGCCATACACTCTGAGATGGAGTGGTCAGGACCTAAACATTTAAGACACCACTCATGGGTGTCGGTGACGGAGATGGTACCGTCACACTTGGTGCACTTCTTAAAACCCGAAGCGGGTTTTTCCATAGTGAAGGAAATTTTGGGCCTAAGGCCCAAAATGGCACGTGCACGTGAGGAAGAAAAGTTTGGAAAAATTTTTTTATTTTTTATTTTTTTTAAAGAAAGAAAGAAAGAAAGAAAGAACCGGCGGTACCGGTATAGCGTCGAGGGAAGGCAGACGCGACCACAAAAAAGGAGAATAGGGAAAAATTTTCTGCAGTGACAGGAACGACGACCTGCTGGCTCTGCGGAAAACGAAGAACAGGAGAGAGGCAGTTGGGAAAGGCGGGAATGCAGCACGCAGGCACTGTGGGATGCTCCCAAAAGCTTTCTAATTGGATGTTCCCACGCAGGCTCCATCGGTACCAACGATATCCATATGTGAAGACTACGTTCCTAGAGATATTGTTTCAAACCTTACAGTGGAGATCATCTCGCATCCAGTGATCACCAAATGGTATAGTTCAGTAAGAAGTAGGGTTGATAAAAGCCATTCTAAAGCGGGGGTCTTAAGAGACTTTAGGAAAGCTAATTTTGCCAAAATGGACAATACTTCAAAGAACAGGAAGGGAACAGCTGAGGGATGTAGAAAACCAGTGGGCAAAACTGAAAGGGGATATTTTAAGGGCAACAAACCTTTTTTGTAAGAAAGGTAAATAAATGTAAAAGGAAAAGGAGGCCACTATGGTTTTCAAAAGAAGTAGCTGAAAAGGTGAAGAAAAAAAGAGGGAGGCCTTCATTAAACACAAGAGATTACAGAGCGAGGAAGACGGGCATCTATATTTGGAAAAACTTTGCTAGCTTCTCTAAGTAATCAGGAAAGCAAAGGTACAAAAGGAAGAAGAAATAGCCAATGCAATAAAATGCGGGGATAAGACATTTTTTCAAATATGTTAGTGAGAGGAGAAAGAGCAAAAGTTTTATTGTCAGAATCAAGGTTGAAGGGGAGGAATATGTAGAAACTGATGAGGATAAAGTGTAATTGCTTAACAAATATTTCTGTTCTGTGTTCACAGATGAAGAACCAGGAACAGGACCTCAGAAAACATCCACAAACAGGAACAGAAGTAAGGGGCATCTTGAAAAAGTTTCATTACACTGTGTTCGTGAGAAACTAACTAAACTTAAAGTAGAGAAAGCGATGGGACACACTTAGAATACTGAAGGAAGTTGGGGACATTATAGCAGCTCCACTGACTGACCTTTTCAATGCCTCATTGGAGTCAGGAGTGGTGCCAAAGGACTGGAGAGAGGCTCATGTGGCCCCTATAAACAAAAGAGGAAGTAAGGATGTGGTTGAAAACTACAGGGCAGTAAGTTTAACTTCGGTAGTGAATAAATTATTTAAAATGCAGCTGAAAGAAAATAGTAAGGTTTCTGGAGTCTAGCTGATTACCGGATCCGAGCCAGCATGGATTCACCAGAGGCAAGTCTTGTCAGTCAAATCTGATTGATTTCTTTGACTGGGTGACCAGAGAGTTGGACCGAGGGAGAGCCCTAGATGTGGTGTATTTAGGTTTCAGTAAAGCCTTTGACACTGTTCCTCACAGACGACTTATAAACAAAATGAGCACCCTAGGGATGGACCCTAAAGTTACTGCTTGGGTTAGAAATTGGTTGAATGGAAGGAGACAAAGGGTACAGGTAAAGGGAGCTCACTCTGAGGAGAAGGAAGTTACCAGTGATGTGCCCCAGGGATCTGTCCTTGGTCCGATTCATTTTAATATCTTTGTTAGTGATATAGCGGAAGGGCTATCGGGTAAGGTTTGCGTCTTTGCGGATGATACCAAAATTTGCAATAGAGTAGACATCCAGGAAGGTGTAGATAACATGACGAGGGATCTAGCTAAGCTTGAAGAATGGTCTAGAATTTGGCAACTGGGATTTCATGTTAAAAAATGGAAGGTCATGAATTTGGGCTGCAGCAATCCAAGGGAGCAATATAGTATAGGAGGGTGAAGTACTTTAATCCTCGCCGTGGTTGTGTCTGATTATCTTAAAGTAGCTAAACAGGTAGAAAAGGTGACAGAAAAAGCTAGGAGGATGCTTGGGTGCATAGGGAGAGGAATGGCTAGCAGAAAAAAGGAGGTGATAGTGCCTCTGTATAGGTCTGGTGCGACCTAATTTGGAGTATTGTGTGAAATTTTGGAGACCGCACCTTCAAAAGGATATACCTACAACCACTCTGCTTGGTAATACGCGCTCACAACATCAACTACCATATCTACGCTGACAAAATGCTTTATGGACCCATCACAACTACAAACCCAAACAATCAATCACCTATCAGACTGCTTTATTGATGTCTCCACCTGGCTACAAGAGAACAACCTCTCCATCAGCATTAAAAAAATGGAAGCCTCATTGTGACCAAGGACCCAAACTTCACCCCACTGCCACATCTCACCTTGGGAACCACCCAAATACAAGTTCAACCCCACATAAAATACTTGGGAATCATCATTGATAAAGTGCTTTCAATTCAACAACAGAACAAAAAGACAGCCAGAACAATATTCCACAAAGCAAAAACAGTACAACGGCTCAGACCACTCATTGACCCACAGGACTTCAGAACAGTCATGCAGGCCATGACGCTCCCCCACCTGGACTACTGCAAAGCGTAGTTACTCACCTGTAACAGGTGTTCTCCAGGGACAGCAGGAATCAGTCCTTACATATGGGTAACGGCGCCGACGGAGCCCTCGTGTGGAGCATTTCCCTAGCTTTCAAAGAAAGCCTTTGGGATTGCATCACGCATGCGTGGTCCCCTTCCCACCCAAGGGTGCCATCTAGCTCAGTCAAATGACATAGCTAAAGAGACGGCAAAAGGATAAAAATTAATCAAAGGATTGCAACTCCAGGGGAGGAGGGAGGGTCGTTAGGACTGATTCCTGCTGTCCCTGGAGAACACCTGTTACAGGTGGGTAACGACCCTTTCTCCAAGAACAAGCAGGAAGTCAGTCCTCACATATGGGACTCCCTAGCTATAGGCTACCGAGAACCCATAGCTGAAAAATGGCTCCCTCTAGAAGAGCCGCAGCAGCTATGATAGGAATTCAGCGGAGAACGCAACACCTCCGGTAGCCTGACACCAAAGGGTCAAAGGGTAGGGAGTTGCCTACCCCTCAAATAAGTTATGGAGTACCGCCTGGGTGAAAGCACTGTTCGTCGTGATTCCCTATCCAAGCAGTAATGCAAAAGTCTGGCCCAAAGACCAGGTGGCAGCCCAGCAGATGTCTGCCAGCAGAACAGAGCGGAAGTGAGCCACTGATGTGGCCTTAGCCCTGACATGGTGGGCCGTGATTCGACCCTGCAACGGAAGGTCGGCCACCCTGTATGCCCAGGTAATGCAGTCTGCCACCCAGGTGGACAACGTGCGCTTGGAGACGGGCAGCCCCAGCTTACTGGGGTCATAAGAGAGGAAGAGCTGAGTAGCCCTTTGATGTCCCACGTACGCTCCAGGTAGAAGGCCAACGCCCTCTTACAATCCAGGGTATGCAGGACCGCCTCTGCCTGGCAGGCATGCAGTCTTGGAAAGAAAGTTGGAAGAACCACCGCTTGGTTGAGGTGGAACGAAGAGACCACTTTCGGAAGGAACTTGGGGTGGGTGTGAAGGACCACCCTGTTCCTATAAAACCGTGTGTATGGTATATCCAAAACAAGAGCTTGCAGCTCACTCACTCGTCTGGCAGATCTGAGTGCCACCAGGAAGAGCACCTTCCAGAAGAGGACATCGGCTCAAAAGGTGGGCGAGTAAACTGCTCCAAGACCACATTCAAATCCCACTTGGTTGCCGGGGGAACTGGGGGTTTTAGTAGAAGTAGACCTCTGAGGAATCTGGACACCAAGGGGTGAGCCGAAAGAGGATGTCCTTCCACTGGAGAGTGATGTGCTGACAAAGCACTCAGGTGGACCCTGACAGAGTTAGACTTAAGACCTAATTCTGAGAGCTGAAGCAGGTACTGCAGCACCACTGGTACAAGGCAAGAGAAAGGGTTTTCATTGTACTGGGTACACCATGCCTCAAACCTGCGCCATTTGAAGGCATAGATTCTCCTAGTGGACTGTCTTCTTGAGGCCAATAACAATTCTTCTACATCCTTAGGTAGGAGGAGAGGAGCCAGCACTACCCTTTCAACAGCCATGCCATCAGGTTGAGGGACCTGAGGTTGGGATGTAAGAGAGAGCCCTGCTCCTGGGACAGGTGGTCGGGCTGCGTCCCCAGAGGGAGTGGGGCTTCCACTGCCAGCTGGAGGACAAGCAGAAACCAAGGCTGTCTTGGCCATCTGGGGGCTACCAGAATGACAGAGGCCTTGTCCTGAAGGATTCTGAACAGAGTCCGGGCCATCAGAGGCATGGGAGGAAACGCATACAGGAGGCCCACCGACCAGGAGATCAGAAAAGCATCTGCAGCCACCCTCTGAGGATGTGGCTGTCTGGAGCAAAAGATGGACAATTGGTGATTTTGCGGACTGGCAAAGATATCTATGGACGGGTGCCCCAGGCAGTGGAAGATCTGCTGGGCCACTTCTGGATTCAGTTGCCACTCGTGAGGTTGAAGAATCCTGCTTAGCTTGTCTGCTAGGAAGTTCTCCTGACCTGGCAGGTAAACTGCTTTGAGGGACATACCTTGCCTGATTGCAAAGAAGCAGAGGTCGAGTGTCTCCTGACATAGAAGACGGGACCCTGTACCTCCCTGCTTGTTCACGTAGAACATTGCTACCTGATAGTCAGTCTGCACCAAGACAGACTGATGGAGAGAACTGGACAGAAGGTTTGAAGAGCTAGGCGAATCGCTCGAAGCTCTAAGAGGTTGATTTGGTGTGTGCTCTCCCGAGGAGACCACAACCCCTGAGTGCATGATCCCTGGCAATGGGCTCCCCAGCCCAACAAGGAGGCATCTGCCATCAAAACTCTTGTGTGTGAGAGAGGCTGAAAAGGCACTCCCCCGAGCAGGTTGGTTGGCTGAAGCCACCACGCCAACGACTTCATCAGTCGTTTGGACACTCTGATCCTGTCTCGGAGTCGTCCTGAGGCTTGTGTCCACTGATTTCTGAGGCACCACTGAGCTGTCCTCATGTGGAGACGGGCATTTGGGGTTACATGTACTGTGGAGGCCATGTGGCCCAGGAGGCATAGAAAGTGTCTCGCTGAGATCTGAAACTTGTGGCTGACTTGGTGCACCAGCGCCAGAAGCCTCTGTGCCCTGTCCTCTGGCAGGTAAGCCCTTGCCCGAAGGGTGTCTAGCCTTGCTCCTATGAACTCCAAGTTTTGAGTAGGGAGCAAAGTGGACTTTGCTTGATTTATGACAAAGCCTAGATGCTGTAGCATGTTGATAGTGCGAGACGTGGCCTGTTGGGCCTCCTGAGGCGACTGGGGCCTGATGAGCCAGTCATCCAGGTAAGGGAAGACAAAAATCCCTTGGTTCCTGAGGAAGGCCGCCACTACCACCAGGCATTTGGTAAAACACTCTGGGAGCAGAGGCTAGGCCAAATGGAAGTACTCTGTACTGAAAATGGTTTCTCCCACTACAAATCTGAGATATTGTCTGTGGTCTGGATGTATGAGGATGTGCGTGTAGGCATCCTTCAGGTCTAAGGAGCATAGCCAATCTCCCCGGTGGAGGTAAGGCAGCAATATTCCAAGGGAAAGCATCTTGAACTTTTCCCTCACCAGGAACTTGTTTAAGTTTCGCAGTCCCCTGTTCTCTTTGGTATCAGAAAATACCTGGAGTAGAAGCCCTGTCCCTGCAGGTGGTGGGGCACCAGTTCCACCGCCTGATCCTCTAGAAGACCGGCCAACTCCTGCAAGAGGAGGTCCCTGTGTAGAGGGGGTCTGAGGCTCTCCTGGCGAGTAGGAGGGAGGTACCTGGTTGAAGTGGAGCAAATAGCCCCTTTGGACTATTTGAAGGACCCATGTATCCATGGTGATTGCTGGCCACCTGTGGGCGTACAGGCTCAGCCTTCCTCCTGTGCAGGACCTCACCCCTGGTTGGAGAGAGACTATGCTTTGGCAGTCAAAAAATCCCTCCCGGCTGGGTAGGAGCCGAGGCCTGAGGCTTGGGGGTTTTCTGCTTACGCGGGCCATGCCCCTGTCACTTGGCCTGCTGCCTCTGTGGGTGAGCTGGGGAGGGCTGCTGAGTGGGGTAGTTGCGGTAAGCAGCACCCTTCCTCGGGAAAAAGGGCTTTTTACCTGAGCCCTTCTTTTTAGAAGGGGCAGAAGTCTTCTTGGAGAGTCTTGTCCGGGTCAAGTACTCGGACTTTGCCAAAGAGGTTGTCACCCCAGCAAGGGACATCGACCAACTTGTCCTGAACCCATGGCTCCAGGTCCGACGACATTAGCCACGCCTGGCGGCGGGCACCGATGTTGGCTGCGGCTACTTGGGCCGAGGCCTCGAAGCCGTCATAGGCTGAGGGTTCCTCAGAGAGGCCAGCTGAGAAACCGGCAATCTCCTTTGCCAGGTCCTACAAGTACATGCCCATGTACAGCTGGTATGTTTGGACTCGGCATGACAGCATCGAGCCCTGGTAGCACTTTCTGCCGAGGGTGTCCAGGTTCTGGGCTTCCCTGCCAGGAGGCACCGAGGAGTGCGTTTTTTGGCTCTTGAACCTGTGCATGGCCGATTCCACAACCACGGAGTTGTGCGGCAGCTGTGCTTTTTGGAACCCAGGGTTCTTGCGGTCGCGATAGATGGAATCGACCCGCTTGCTGAGAACCAGCATCGAGGCCGGTCACTCCCACATGCGGAGCATCAGCCATTCCAACATCGGAGGAACCGGTACCGTAAGGGCTTCCTGAGAGGGAAAGTCATACTGGAGGGCTTCGAGCTCCTTGGCTTGAGGCTCCACCTCGGTGTCTGCCGGAAATGCCAAAGCCTTGACCATGTCCCTGACGAAGTACGAGAACCGGGTATCCTCCGGGGGGGGGGGGGGGGACCTTCTCCGAGGCTTGGAACCCGGTGAGTCCGATGGGACATACCGGGTCCGGTGGGTGTCCGGGGAATCCTCATCTTCCGTTTCCCATGCCGAGTCCTCCAAGGAGGAATCGATGGGCTCCGGCTGTGAGGGCTTCGGTCTCGACCGCCCCGATGCTGAGGGCACCGGCGTCAATGACCTTGGTCCCGAACGGGAGGTCGAGGGAGACCTTGGCCGAGGATCGACCCGAGTCCGAAGAGTCTCGAGGATCGGCTCGGCCTCCGGGGTTGACTTGGATGTCGAGGTCCCAGTGGTCGGGGCGGATGGACCGGTGAGACCGGCCATCAGCGCCCGCTGCTGCTCCATGAAGGCAGACATGCTGCGCTCCAGGGCCGCCATTCTGAGACCGAGCTCAGAAGGCTCCGCAGCCTCCGGGTCGGGTCCCGAAGCTGTCGGGCTCGACACCGGTTCTCCAGGAGGAGAGTCAACGAGGACAACAGCAGTTACCTTCCTCAGCATCTCCGGCTCCGTGCGAGGCACCTTTGCAGGCTGCTCCAACTCTGAGGACCCGGGGCAGCAGTCAGGACTCCGCGACCTGGCCCGCGAGGATCCAAGCCAATCAGAGGCATCCAACGATGCTGCCCTCACAGGTTTCTTCTTCCTCCGGGTGTTCCCACGAGGGAGACCCCCACTCAGAAGACCCCCGACGATGCTCGGAGTCAGATAGCTCCCGAGACGTCGAGGCTTCTGAAGAGATCCGGACCCTGGTGGATGCGGACTCGGAGAAAACCCTTTTACGCTGCTGCTGCCTACTTCTAAGTGCCTTGGAGGACATCTTGCCACACACCTTCGGGTCATGGTCAGGCCCGAGGCAACAGAGACAGCAGTCGTGTGTGTCGGTGAGTGACATTAGTCTTTTACACCGATCACATTTTTTAAACCAGCTGGCAGCCATCAGGGGAAAAAGGGCCTCTGAGAGGTCAAACGACCGGCTACCAGTGAAAAAGAAAAAAAGAGCATGAACGCTAGTCACTAAGAACAAAAAACGAAAAAGAGTGACCGGACTCGTAACTGGTGTACCGAACCGAGGCAGGAAGGGGAACCAGCGTCGAACCGGGCCGAAGAAGAGAATCTTCAGTAGTTTTGACGCACTTTTTCCGTGAGGGAAGTTGGACTACGTCCGTTGGGTTCCGCAGAAAAAGGGAGACTGAGCAAGATGGCACCCTTGGGCGGGAAGGGGACCGCGCATGCGTGATGCAATCCCAAAGGCTTTCTTTGAAAGCTGGGGAATTGCTCCGCACGAGGGCTCCATCGGCGCCGACGTCACCCATATGTGAGGACTGATTCCTGCTGTCCCTGGAGAATGCAATTTATCACAGACTACCCGCCAACCCCCTTCAAACTGACTTAAACACCACTGCAAGAATCACCCAGAAGGCAAAAAAAACCCACGATCACATCACCCCAGTCCTGAGAGAACTTCATATCCTGCCCCTCGAAGCAAGGATTAAACACAAATCCCTCCTATTTATCCACAAAGCCCTCCATCAAACCCAGACCTCCCAACTCCGGACTCTACTACCCCACCCTACCCTCAACAGACCAACTCGTCAGACCACCAGAAACACTCTCACTATCCCCCACAAACGAACTAAGTTCAATCAACAAACCTGCAACAGAACATTCGAACTGTACACACCCTCCCTCTGGAACTCCCTTCCGGGCCAGATCCGAAGCACCAAAGACCTCTCCACATTCCGGAAACAGTTAAAAACCATCCTGTTTCATCAAAGGCGGCTCAAGGCAATCTGCTGCCTGAGGCGAAGAATGAGATGGCGCCTCCCCACCCCCTTAAGAGGGGGTCAGGGCTTTTTTAGAACTCCAATCAGGTACTGAACCAAAACAAAAAGCCAATTAGATTATATGGAGAGAATGCAAGATGTTTGCACACAGGAACGTACCAAGCTGCAATCGCGCTCTGTGCGACTTGCAGCTTGGGCGCATGCCCCTCTCCTCCGCCCATACCTCCGTACAGTGCTGCCTGCTCTTTCCCTGCTGCTGCTGCCCTCTGTTTTTTTCACAGCAGCACTGACAGCAGGGAAAGAGCAGGCAGCGCTGGACAGAGGTATGGGGGGGAGGAGGGGGGCATGCGCCCGATCTGAAAGGCGCCGGCACTTTAAGCAGATCTGTCCCTCCCTGCTCTGACATCACACTGGAGGAGAGAGGGACCAGAACTGCTTAAAGTGCTGCGAAAAGGCTTGGGGGTGCATTTCAGCTGCCTGCTATTGTCCTGCCAGCGGTTATGGTTCTTGCCTTTTCTTTTTCAACATGTATATTACATCCACAGTGGGTGCAGAGCAGAACCAGGACATTTACCCAGAGAACTCAATATTTAAAAAAAAAAAAATCTGATTCTGATCATTTCACTAACAACAACCACCACTATTTTCCAATACCAGGCATATTGCGAACTAATACAAAACCCTACAATAAAGAGCAAACCTACCATACCAGCACAAACTTCCAAAACTCACATAAGGAGTCCATCCAAAAAAAGCATCACTGTAAATACTACAGTGGGCGCTGGAACATCCATACACCTATCTGAAAAGCTGAACAAGTCAAATTACTACAGTACAATATAGATCTTTATGTACAAACTCCATGTTAACAGAACACCTGGCCTCAGTCACACACTCACAACATCGACACTCACCAAGTACAGAATAAGTAACCATAATTTAAAATAAAAATAAAAATATGTAGACAAAATTTAAACTGAAACCCCAAGAAGCCAGAGTCCACATGCAGGCAACATCAGATAAATAAGAAATGCAGTTCCCCAATACTGTGTAAAACATAAAGATAGCACAAAGTCCAATCACTAAAATGAACTAAAATTATTTTTTCTACCTTTGTTGTCTGACCATTTTATTCTCTGATCATGCTGGTCCCGATCTGAGGCTTCTGCTTTCCTGTCTTCTCTTAGCTCTCTTTCTGTGGTTTATGGTACATCTGCCATTTCTTATCTCTTCTTTTGTTTTCTTCACTTCTTTACATCAGCCTATTTCCAGTCCCCGTAACCCTTCCCAGTATCAGCCCCTTTCCAGTCCTCCCTCCTGGCAGTCCTCCCTCCTGGTACCTTCCAACGTCAACTTGCAGTCCCATGACTGCCACTGGTGTCCACTCCCTTCCAGTCCCCCTCCTTCCCCACTGTCCAGCTCCTTCTAGTCCAAATACCATGGCAGCCCCTCTCGGCATCCACTCCCTTCCAGTCCCCTTCTCCCATCCCCTCGCATCAGCCCATTTGTAGTCCTAGCCCCCAGATTTCTTCCAAGACCAGCAGCTCCCCTCCCCAACATCAGCCCATTTCCAGTTGAAGCCCCCCAATCAGCTCACTTCCAGTGCTAGTCCCCCCTCAACCCCCTTACCAGTGCTAGCCTCCCCTAGTCAGCCCATTACCAGTCCTATCCCCCCATCAGTCCATTCCCAGTCCTAGCCTCCTCTAATCAGCCCATTTCCAGTCCTAACCTCCCCAAATCATCTCATTTCCAATGCTAGCCCCCCCATCAGTCCATTACCAGTCCTACCCATCAGCCCATTACTAGTCCTAGCCTTCCCTAATCATCTCATTTTCAGTGCTAGTCCCCCCTCAGCACATTACCTGTGCTAGCCTCCCTAATCAGCCCATTACCAGTCCCAGCCCTTAACTCAATTAGTTCATTACCAGTCCTAGCCTTCCCTAATCAACCCATTACCAGTCCTAGCCCCCCCAATCTGTCCATTATCAGTGCTAGCCCCCCCCATCAGCCCATTATAATCCTAACATGCACTGTCTCTCCCCTCTGTCCAGCATTTATCCCCTGTCTGTCCAGTATGTCCCCCTGTCTCTCCCCTTTGTCTAGTACTTGTCCCCTTGTCTCCCCCTTTGTCCAGTATTTGTCCCCTGTCTCCTCTTTTGTCCCCCATCTCTCACCTTTGTCTCTCCTTGTCCTCCTCTTGTCCCCACTCCCTCCATCTGCACCTCTCATCCGGCGGCGGTGGGGGCACTCTAGCTGTTTTAATTTTAGATCTTGCCACCTCTGCCCTGCCTCTGCCTTCCCACTGCATTTTTTCCTCAAGAATGATTGCAGCAAAAAAAAAAAAAAAAGCGGCAGGAAGACAGAGGCGGCAAACTCTAAAATTAAAACAACCGGAGTGCCACCGCCGCACAAATCAGTCTGATTTGTTCAATGCCGGCAGCACTCCAGTTGTTCCTGCTGGATGAGAGGGAACCCTTGTCAGTTCCCTTCCAGCCTCCTCCTTCCCCAGTGTCAGCCCGCTCTTCCCCCAATGTCATCCCTATTGCAGACCCCACCTTCCCTTCACGTCAATTCCCTTCCAGCCCCCCCTATCAGCCCAGCTGCAGACCCCACCTTTCCCTTGTCAATTTCCTTCCAGCCCCCTCCCTCCCGTCAGTTCCGTTGCAGATCTCACCGTTCCCTTGTCCCCTGCCCCCTCCTCCCATCTCCCTGTGTCTTCCTGCTACTGACCCCACTTTAGTTCCTGTGCCTCCTTCTTCTGCAGCCGCGGCTCCCTGCCTCTTAGGGAACAGCGGCTCCCCTGCCTCTTAGGGAACCGCGGCTGTGCTGGTGAAGCCGGTGCGGAGCCTTCCTGTCTTTCGGGGGGCTCCGTGCAGCATTGTCCCGCCCCCAGAGGAAGTGGTAAACAACTTCTTTTGGGGGCGGGACAATGCTGCACAGAGCCCTCCGAGAGACGGGAAGGCTCTGCACCGGCTTCACCAGCACAGCCACGGTTCCCTAAGAGGCAGGGAGCCGCGGCTGCAGAAGAATTAGTTAGGCAGTGAGTTTGCCGCTGCCGAGAAGCGGACTCGGCAGCAGCAGCAACAACTTGTGCGCTTTTTTTTTTTTTTTAAACTTGAAGGCGAAGTGAGGTGGCTGTTTTGGGGGCATTTGCCGCCCTCAAAACTTTGCCGCCTGAGGCAGCCACCTCACTTCGCCTCATTATAGAGCCGCCCCTGTGTTTCATCAATATCTTGTACCTGAAACAGACATCTCTCAATGACTGTACACTCGGACCCTCTCACCTACCCCCTCAGCTACCATCTAAGAGACTTCTGTCAAACGTCAACTGTCTAGTACTATTATTTTCTGTTCAGATCATCTATGTTATTCCCCCCCACACCGGTGACGGCCCCCCCCTTTTCCCTGTCAACTTGATTATTGTCCCGTCCCCTCCTTTTTTTGTTAAACCGCTTTGACCCGGTGAAAAGCAGGATATAAATGCAGCTAAATAAAGAAACAGGATGGAGTCAGTACAGATGGTGGCTACTAAAATGGTTAGTGGTCTTCATTATAAAGCACATGAGGACAGACTTAAGGATCTTAATATGTACACATCTTAGAGGAAAGGCAGCATAGAGGTGATATGACTGAGACATTTAAATACCTCCGTGGCATAAATGCACAGGGGGAGAGACTCTTTCAATTGAAAGCAAGTTCTGCTATGAGGGGACATGGGATGAGGGTGAAAGGTGATAAGATTCAGGAGTGATATTCGGAAATATTTCCTTACAGAAAGAGTGGTGGATCCATGGAATAGTTTCCCAGTGGAAGTGGTAGAGATGAGGACAGTATCTGAATTCAAAGAAGCATGGGACAAACACAGAGGATTTCTAAAGGAAAAAAGGGGACTTTGTAGTTGTTATGGAAAGATAGGCCATGTGGTCTTTTTCTGTCATCATTTTTCTATGTTTCTAAGAAGCCGGCATGAAGGGTAAGGTCATTCAGTGGTTCTAGTCCTAACTGATAGGCAGGTATCAGGTAATTTGAACAAGCTCAGGTACCTTTGCCCCCTACCGCCAGACCCAAGGAATAACTCAAGGCTCTGCACTATCAGTAATGCACTTTAACATTTATTTGCAACCATTCTGGTCGATAATATGGTCACACAACATTAACTTCCACATATATGCAGACGATATTATGCTATATGGACCAATAACCACTGCAAACCCCACAAACTCACAGTTAATACATTGCTTCAGCGACGTCTCCAGGCAGCTCCAAGAAAATAATCTCAAAATTAGCCTTAAAAAAACAGAAGCATTATTTGTCACAAAAGATAGCGTAGTTATTCACATATCAGTCTTCACATATGGGTGACGTCGGCACCGACGGAGCCCTCGTGCGGAGCAAATCCCCAGTTTTCAAAGAAAGCCTTTGGGAATTGCATCACTCATGCGTGTTCCCCTTCCAGCCCAAGAGTGCCATCATGCTCTGTCAAATGGCATAGCTAAAAAGACGGCAAAAATCAAGAAAAGCAAAAACAATAGGACTGCAACTCCAAGGGGAGGAGGGAGGGTCGTGAAGACTGATTCCTGCTGTCCCCGGAGAACACCTGTTACAGGTGAGTAACTACGCTTTCTCCAGGAACAAGCAGGAAGTCAGTCCTCACATATGGGACTCCCCAGCTATAAGCTACCGAAAACCCACAGCTGAAAAATAGGCTTCCTCTACGAGGGCCGCAAGCAGTCATAATAGGAATTTAACTGAGAGAGTAGCACTGCGGTAGCCTGACACAGAAGAGTCGGAGGGCAGGAGTTGCCTAGACCTTGAATAACTTACGAGGTACAGCCTGGCCGAAAGCAAGTCTGACCCAAAGACCAGGTGGTGGCCCGGCAGATGTCTGCCAGCAGAACAGAGAGGAAATGAGCCACTGATGCCGCCATGACCCTGACCCGATGGGCCGTGATGCAACCCTCCAACGGAAGCTCGGCTGCCCGGTATGCTCAGGCAATACAGTCTGCCACCCAGGTGGACAGCGTATGCTTGGAAACAGCCATTCCCAGTTTACTGGGGTCGTAGGATACGAAGAGCTGAGCAGCTCTTCTATGGCCTTGCGTACGCTGAATATAGAAGGCCAACGCCCTCTTGCAGTTCAGGGTATGCAGAACTGTCTCTGCCCGACTGGCATGTGGCCTGGGAAAGAAGGTAGGCACTACTACCTCCTGGTTGAAGTGGAACGAAGAGACCACTTTCGGAAGGAACTTCGGGTGTGTGTGGAGCACCACCCGGTTCCTATAGAACCTTCTAGAAGGCCTGTCGGACACAAGGGCCTGAAGCTCACTCACTCGCCGAGCTGATGCAAGTGCCACCAAGAAAACTACCTTCCAAGAAAGGTAGAAAAGATGGCAGGTTGCCATCGTCTCAAAAGGCGGCCGAGAAAGCTGCCCTAAAACCACATTCAAATCCCATTCGTTCGCCTGAGGGCGGACTGGGGACTTCAGCAGAAGTAAGCCTCTCAAGAACCTAGAAACTAGGGGATGCGCAGATAGAGGCTTTCCTTCCACCAGGAAGTGGTTTGCTGCAATGGCACTTAGATGAACTCTAAAGGAGTTGGACTTAAGGCCCAATTCCGAAAAGTGGAGAAGGTACTGTAATACCACTGCAACCTGGCAGGAGAAAGGATTCATCTTCTGTTCCTCACACCAAACTCCAAACCTATGCCATTTGAAGGCATAGGTCCGTCTAGTTGACAGCCTCCTTGAGGCCAGCAAGACCTCTTTCACATTTTTTGGAAGGAGAAGTGGTGCGAGCATTACCCTTTCAGCAGCCATGCCATTAGGTTGAGGGAGCTGAGATTGGGAGGCAGGAGAGTGCCCCCCTCCTGCGACAAGAGATTCAGAGAGGTTCCCAGGGGAATTGGGTCCTCCACCCCTAGCTGGAGTAGAAGCGGAAACCAGGGTTGCCTCGGCCTCCTGGGGGCTACCAGGATGACCGAGGCCTTGTCCAGGAGGATCTTGAATAGAGTCTTGGCCACCAGAGGCATCGGGGGAAACGCATATAGGAGGCCCACAGACCATGATATGAGAAATGCATCGGCAGCCACCCTGTGCGGGTGCGGGTGTGGCTGCCCGGAGCAGAACCGGGACAACTGGTGATTGAATGGACTCGCAAACAAGTCCATTACTGGCTGTCCCCAGGTCTGGAAACGCCAATGGACTACTCCCTTGTCCAGCTGCCACTCGTGGGGCTGGAGAATCCTGCTTAGTCTGTTGGCTAAGTAGTTGTCCTGGCCTGGCAGATAAACTGCCCTTAAATGAATGCCATGCTGGACTGCAAAGGAGCACAGATCCAGGGTTTCCTGACACAGTAGGTGGGACACAAAGAACATGGCTACTTGGTTGTCTGTCTGTACTAAGGTTGGTGAGCCAAGGTCCGCCAGTACACTCAGAGTCAGGCGGATGGCACGGAGTTCCAAAAAATTGATTTGTTGTGTTGTCTCGTTTGGAGACCACACCCCCTGGGTACAAAGCCCCTGGCAATGGGCTCTCCAGCCCAGTAAAGATGCATCTGTGGTCAGGATCCTCATGTGTCGAGGAGCCTGGAAAGGTATCCCCGCTTTCAAGTGGCATGGTTGAAGCCACCAGTCCAGGGACTGTTCTAGTCGTCTGGACACCATGATCCTGTCTTGGAGGCCACCCGTGGCCTGTGTCCACTGGTCTCTAAGGCACCACTGAGCAGTTCGCATGTGAAGGCGGGCATCTGGTGTTACATGGACTGTGGAGGCCATGTGCCCGAGGAGGTGCAGAAAGTGCCTTGCTGACACTTGGGATCTGCGACTCACCTGGCATGCCAGGACTAGAAGCCTTTTTTGCCCTGTCTACTGGCAGGTAGACCTTTGCTTGAAGGGTATTGAGTCTGGCCCCAATTAACTCTAGTTGTTGGGTGGGAACAAGGCTGGACTTGGGGTAATTGATTATGAACCCCAGATGCTGGAGTACCTGGATGGTGTGAGATGCGGCCTGATGGACCTCTGTGGCTGAAGTGGCTCTGATGAGCCAGTCGTCTAGGTAGGGGAAGACGAAAACTCCTTGGAGTCTGAGAAAGGCGGCCACCACCGCCAGGCATTTTGTGAATACCCTAGGGGCGGAGGTCAGGCCAAAGGGGAGTACCCTGTACTGGTAGTGATTACCTGGCACCACAAAGCGTAGATATTGCCTGTGGTCTGGGTGTATCAGGATGCGCGTATACGCATCCTTGAGATCTAAGGAGCATAGCCAGTCTCCCTGGCAGAGGTAAGGCAGCAATATTCCAAGAGAGAGCATCTTGAACTTTGCCCTCACCAAGAATTTGTTCAAGTTGCGCAGGTCGAGGATGGGTCTGAGGCCTCCTGTTCTTTTTGGTACCAGAAAGTACCTGGAACAGAAGCCCTTGCCCTGCAGGTGGTGGGGCACCGGTTCTACTGCCTGATCCTCTAAATGACCCGCCAACTCCTTCAGAAGGTGGTCCCGGTGAAGAGGAGACCTGAGGGGCTCTCCTGGGAAATAAGGAGGTGGTAACTGGGTCCAATGAAGGAGATAGCCCTGATGGACTATCTGCATGACCCAGGCATCAGTGCATTGCCTGTCCCCTGTGGGGAGAGGGGCCAGGCTGTGAGAGTCAAAAGCCACTACCAGGCTGGGCCGGAGCCGGTGCCTGGGGTTTGGGTGTTTTCCGCTTAAACGGGCCATGCCCCTGTCCCTTGGCCTGCAGCACCTGTTGGGGAGCCGGGGAGTCTTGAAAATGGGGGTAGCTTTGGTAAGCAGTACCCTTCCTGGGGTAAAGGGGCTTCTTACCCGATCTCTTCTTCTTAGAAGGGGCAGAGGTCTTCTTTGAGAGCTGTGTCCTCGTCATGTACTCGATCTCCACAACCTTGTCGGTCATGGGTTTGCCAAATAGGTTCTCTCCATGGCATGGGACATCGACCAGCTTGTCCTGAACCCATTGCTCGAGGTGGCGTGCACCGATGCCTGCCGCAGCTACCCGGGCCGCCGACTCAAAGCCGTCATAGGCTGCTTGAGTCGTGAACCTCGAGCACTCACAGACGCCGGTGGACAGGCTCTTGAAGCTCTGCAAAGGTCCCTCCGAGAGACCAGATGAGAACTCAGCGAGTTCCTTCACCAGATCCCTCAGGTACATGCCCATGTACAGCTGGTAGGCCTGGATTCCACAGGTCAGCATTGAACCCTGGAAGCACTTCTTGCCGAGGGCATCCAAACTGCAGGCCTCCCCGCCAGGAGGCACCGAGGAGCGCGTCTTCTGGCTCTTCAGCCTGTGCATGGCCGATTCCAAAACCATGGAGTTGTGCGGCAATTGTACCTTTTGAAATCCAGGGTTCTTACGGACTCGACACATCGAGTCGATCTGTTTGCTGATCACCGGCGCCGACGCCAGTGTCTCCCGCATGCGGAGCATCAGTCATTCCAGGATAGGAGGCACTGGTACAGTAAGGGCCTCCCGAGGGGGAGAGTCATACTGGAGAATCTCGAGCTCGTCAGCTCTAGGATTCTCCTCGGACTCCGTGGGGAATGCCAAAGCCTTTGACATATCCCTCACTAAGTCCAAGAATCTAGTGTCCTCCGGGGGGGGTGGGGGGTGGGGGAACCTTCCCCAAGGCTCAGACACCTGGGAATCGGAAGGGACGTCCCTTGTGCCAACAGGTGTCCGGGGACTCTTTCTCCTCCATCTCCAATCCCGATGCCTCCGAGGAGGACTAGAGGGGTTCCGACATCGACTGCCCCGACGATCTCGGCCCCTAGCAGGAAGCCAAGAAGGACCTCGGCCGAGGATCAACTCGAGTCCGCATGGTCTCGAGGATCAGCTCGGCCTCCAGGGTCGACTTAGACGTCGGTGGCCTGGTGGTCGGGACAGAAGAACTGGCGAGACTGGCAATCAGCGCCCGCTACTTCTCCATGAAGGCAGACATATTGCACTCCAGGGCCACCATTCTGAGACAGGGTTCAGAAGGCTCCGCAGCCACCAGTGCCCTCGGGGGGGGGGGGGGGGGGGAGGGGGCCACGACAAGGACAGTTGTTACCTGCCTCGGCTGCTCCGTATCCCGTTGAGGAAGCTTCGCTGGACGCTCCATCTCCGAGGATCCCGATATGGTTCTGCAGGTGGTCTGCCTGGCCATTTGTGGAGACTGGCCTCTGATGAGCCAGTCGTCCAGGTAAGGGAACACAAAGATCCCATGATTCCTGAGGTAGGCCGCAACCACCGCCAGACATTTTGTAAAAACCCTGGGGGCGAAGGTGAGGCCAAAAGGAAGCACTCTGTACTGGAAGTGCTTTCCTCCCACCACAAATCTGAGGAACTGTCTGTGGCTTGGATGGATGAGGATGTGAGTATAAGCATCATTAAGGTCTAAGGAGCATAGACAATCTCCCTGCTGGAGGTAGGGCAGTAAGATCCCAAGGGTAAGCATCTTGAACTTTTCTCTCTCCAGAAACTTGTTTAGATTTTTCAGGTCGAGGATGGGTCTGAGGTCTCCTGTTCTTTTTGGTACCAGGAAGTACCTGGAGTAGAAGCCTTGCCCTTCCAGATGGTGAGGCACCGGTTCCAACGCCTGGTCCCTTAGTAGACCTTCCAACTCCTGAAGGAGTAAGTTTCTGTGCAGAGGGGGTCTTGGAGGCTCCCCTGGAAAGTAGGAGGGGGGTATCTGGGTGAAGTGGAGCAGATAGCCCCTTATGATGATACTTAACACCCAAGTATCCCCTGTGATGGCTGGCCACCTGTCTGCGTACAGGGTCAGCCGACCTCCTGAGCCCTGGAGAGGAGGAGAGGCTATGCTGGCATAGTCAAAAAAACCCTCCCTGCTGAGCAGGAGCCGGAGTAGGAGGCTTGGGGGCCTTCTGCCTACGGGGCCCATGACCCTGCCCCTTGGCCTGCTGGCCCTGTTGTGGAGCTGCAGAGGCCTGGTAGTGAGGGTAGGTTTTATAGGCAGTGGTCTTCCTCGGGTAAAAGGTCTTTTTCCCCGAGCCCTTCTTTTTCTGAGAAGGGGCAGAGGTTTTCCTGGACAGCCTTGTCCGGGTAAGAGTCTTGGTCTCGAGTTCAGCAGCCTTTTCGGCCATGGGCTTGCCAAAGAGGTTTTCACCTCGGCAAGGGACATCGACCAACTTGTCCTGTACCCACGGCTCGAGGTCCGAGGATTGTACCCAGGCCTGATGGTGTGCACCGATGCCGGCCCCGGCTACTCGGGCCGAAGTCTCAAATCCATCGTAGGCTGCTCGAGAGATAAACTTCGAGCACTCTCGAATACCAGAAGACAAGGCCTTGAACCTCTGCAAAGGTTCCTCGGACAGACCAGCAGAGAACCCGGCAATCTACTTTGCCAGGTCTCGAAGGTACATGCCCATGTACAGCTGGTAGGTCTGGACGCGGCAAGCAAGCATAGAGCCCTGGAAGCACTTTCTACCGAGGGCATCCAGGTTCCGGGCTTTCCTGCAGGGAGGCACAGAGGAGTGCATCTTCTGACTCTTCAGGCGATGCATGGCCGATTCCACCACCATGGAATGGTGCGGTAGCTGTGCCTTCTGAAACCCGGGGCTCTTGCGGACTCGATAGATGGAATCGACCCGCTTGCTTAGAACTGGGATGAGGGTGAGGGTGAAGGGAGATAGATTCAGGAGTGATATGCGGAAATATTTCTTTACGGAAAGAGTAGTGGATCCGTGGAATAGTCTCCCAGTGGAGGTGGAAGAGATGAGGACAGTAACTGAATTCAAAAAAGCATGGGACCAACACAGAGGATCTCTAAAGGTAAAAAGTGGACTGTTGTAGTTGTTGTTATGGAAGGACAGACTAGATGGGCCTTGTGGTCTTTTTCTGTCATCATGTTTCTATGTTTCTAACTGGCATCGAGGCCGGCGCCTCCCACATGCGGAAGAGCAACCGCTCCAGCATCAGAGGAACCTGGACAGTAAAGGCCTCCTTGGGAGGTGAGTCATACTGCAGAGCCTCGAGCTCCTCGGCTCGAGGCTCTTCCTTGGGGTCCGCAGGGAATGCCAATGCCTTGGCCATGTCCCATACGAAATCCAAGAACCTAGTATCCTCAGGGGGGGCCTTGTCCAAGGCTCGGAGCCCGGTGAGTCCAAAGGGACGCACCGAGTCCGGAAGGTGTCAGGGGACTCCTCCTCCTCCTCCGTCTCCCACGCCGATTCCTCCGAGGAGGAATCGAGCGGCTCCGAGTGGGCGGGCACCAACGCCATCCGCCCTTACGCCAAGGGAACCGGCGTCGATGACCTCGGTCCCGAATGGGAGGCCGAGGGAGACCGCGGCCGAGGATCGACTCGAGTTTGCATGGTCTCGAGGATCGGCTCGGCCTCCGGGGTGAGACCGGCGATCAGCACCCGCTGCTGCTCCATGAAGGCAGACAATCTGCTCTCCAAGGCCGTCAACCTGAGTCCGAGCTCAGGAGACCCAGCAGCCTCCGACTCGGGCCCCGAAGGTGTCGGGCACGACGTCGGCTCCCCCGGAGGAGAGTCCACGAGGACTACAGTACTCACGTGACTTGGGGCCTCCGACTCTACACGAGGATGCTTGGCAGGCCTCTCCGACTCCGAATACCCGGAACGGCGATCGGGGCTATGCGACCTGGCCCTCGAGGAGCCAAGAGCGTCCATCGATGCCGCCCTCGTGGGTTTCTTCTTCCTTCGGTGCTCCCTCGAGGGGGACTCCCTTTCAGAGGAGCCACGACAGTGCTCGGGGTCAGACTCTCGAGACGTCGAGGCCTCTGACGAAGTCCGGACCCGTCCAGAGGCAGACTTGGAGAAGATCCTCTCACGCTGCTGCTGACGGCTCCGCAATGCCTTGGAAGACATTTTGCCACAGTTTGCCACAGTTTCTTGCACCAATCACACTTCGTAAAGCCACTGGCAGCCATCGGGGGAAAAAGGGCCCCTGCAAGATAAAAAAATTGGGCTGCCAGGGAAAAGAAAAAAGGCGCAAACGCAGTCTCTAAGGACAAAAAACGAAAAAGAGAGATCCGGGCTCGGCACCGGTATACCGAGTCCAGGCGGGAAAGGAACCGACGTCGAACCGAGGAAAAACTCGACCCAATGCAGGAAAAAAATCAACCTTTTTCATGGGTGACAAGGACAGGCGTCCATAGGGCGCCGCGGAAAAAAGAAGACTGAGCAAGATGGCACCTTTGGGCAGGAAGGGGACCGCGCATGCATGCCTGCATTCCCAAAGGCTTTCTTTGAAAGCTGGGGAAATGCTCCACATGGGGGCTCCGTTGACGCCGACGTCACCCATATGTGAGGACTGACTTCCTGCTTGGTCCTGGAGAACAGTTTAGCACAGACTGAGTTATTAAGCAAAATGGTAATGAGGAATTGTAAATAAGTTAGAGCATCTGATGTTTACCCAAATCGGGACTGTAAATAAGTTGAAACCATATTGATTGTACAACCTCCCCCCTTCTCCCACTCCCGCAGTCAGAACTGTAAATATGTTATAACCTGTGTGACGTATCACTTTTTTAATGTAAACCACTATGACCCTGTGAAAAGTAGTATATAAGCATAGCTAAATAAATAAATTACTACAGTACAGATCCCTACATACAAACTCAATGTTAACAGAACACCTGGCCTTGGCCACCAACTCAGAAACAACCCTCACTGAAAACAGAATAAATGACCATAACCTAAAAATAAACACATGTATATAAAAATTAACCTCAAGAAACATAGAAACAGAAATATGACGACAGAAAAAGACCACATGGCCTATCTAGTCTGTCCTTCCATATCAACAACTACAACAGTCCCCTTTTTACCTTTAGAGATCCTCTGTGTTTGTCCCATGCTTTTTTGAATTCAGTTACTGTCCTCATCTCTACCAACTCCACTGGGAGACTATTCCACGGATCCACCACTCTTTCCGTAAAGAAATATTTCCGCATATCACTCCTGAATCTATCTCCCTTCACCCTCATCCCATGTCCCCTTGTAGCAGAACTTGCTTTCAATTGAAAGAGGCTCTCTCCCTGAACATTTATGCCACGGAGGTATTTAAACATCTCAATCATATCACCTCTATCCCGCCTTTCATCTAAGGTGTACATATTAAGATCCTTTAGTCATTCCTCATATGCTTTATAATGAAGACCACTAACCATTTTAGTAGCCACCCTCTGCACCGACTCCATCCTGTTCACATCCTTTTGAAGGTGCGGTCTCCAGAATTGCACACTATACTCCAAATGAGGTCGCACCAAAGACTTATACAGAGGCAATATCACCTCCATTTTTCTGTTAGCCATTCCTCTCCAAATGCACCCAAGCATCTTTCTAGCTTTTGCTGTTGCCTTTTCTACCTGTTTAGCTACTTTAAAATCTTCAGACACAACCACGCCTAGGTCCCGCTCTTATTTAGTGGACAAAAGTACTATACTATATTGCTCCCTTGGATTGCTGCAGCCCAAATGCATGACCTTACATTTTTTAACATTAAATCCCAGCTGCCAAATTCTAGACCATTCTTCAAGCTTAGCTAGATCCCTCCTCATGTTATCTACACCTTCCTGGGTGTCTACTCTATTGCAGATTTTGGTATCATCCGCAAAGAGGCAAACCTTACCCGACAGCCCTTCCGCTATATCACTAACAAAGATGTTAAAAATAATCGGACCAAGGACAGATCCCTGGGGCACACCACTGGTAACATCCTTCTCCTCAGAGTGAGCTCCATTTACCTGGAGTCTTTGTCGCCTCCTACCCAACCAATTTCTAACCCAAGCAGTAACTTTAGGGTCCATCCCTAGGGTGTCAGTTTGTTTATAAGTCGCCTGTGAGGAACAGTGTCAAAGGCTTTACTGAAATCTAAATACACCACATCTAGGGCTTTCCCTCGGTCCAACTCCCTGGTCACCCAGTCAAAGAAATCAATCAGATTTGTCTGACAAGACCTGCCTCTGGGGAATCCATGCTGCCTCGGATCCTGTAATCTGCTGGACTCCAGAAACCTCACTATTTTCTCTTTCAGCAGTGTTTCCAATAATTTACTGACCACCGAAGTTAAACTAACCGGCCTGTAGTTTTCAACCGCATCCTTACTTCCGCTTTTGTGTAAAGGCACCACATGAGCCTCTCTCCAGTCTTTTGGCACCACTCCCGACTCCAATGAGGCATTGAAAAGGTCAGTCAGTAGAGCTGCTAGAACGTCCCCAAGTTCCCTCAGTATTCTAGGGTGTATCCCATCCAGTCCCATCGCTTTGTCTACTTTAAGTTGAGCTAGTTTCTCACGAACAAAGTCTTCTGAAAATTGTTCAAGATGTCCCTCGTTTCTGTTCCTGTTTGTGGATGTTTTCTGAGGTCCTGCTCCTGGTTCTTCATCTGTGAACACAGAGCAGAAATATTTGTTAAGTAATTCCGCTTTATCCTTATCAGCTTCTACATATTTCTCCCCTGCACCCTTGAGTCTGACAATACCACTTTTGCCCTTCCTTTTCTCACTAACATATCTGAAAAATGTCTTATCCCCTCATTTTACTGCACTGGCTATTTCCTCCTCCTTTTGAATCTTTGCCTTCCTGACTACTTTGCTAGCTTCTCTAAGTTTTTCCAAATATAGATGCCTGTCTTCCTCTCTCTGTGATCTCTTGTATTTCATGAAGGTCTCCCTCTTTTTCTTCACTTTTTCAGCTACTTCTTTCGAATGTCATAGCTGTCTCCTTTTCCTTTTACCTTTATTTACCATTTTAACAAAAAGGTTGGTTGCCCTTAAAATATCCCCTTTCAGTTTTGGCCACTGTTTTTCTTCATCCCCCAGCTGTTCCCATCCCATTAATGACTCCCTGAAGTATTGGCCCATCTTGGCAAAGTTAGTCTTCCTAAAGTCTAAGATCCTCACCTTTGAATGGATTCTAACAGCCCTAGTCCTAATACTGAACACCACCATCTGGTGATCACTGGATGCAAAATTATCTCTCACTACAACATCAGAAACACTTTCACCATTGGTAATGTGGTACCGAAAGCACTCCTGAACAGATGGAATGGGAAAATAGCGAGCACTTTACCTTTAAAAGTAAGAGCAAGCCAGGTTCCCATGGCAATAGGAAGCTTTCAGCCAGAACGGAGCTCAGCCATAGCCATGACGTAAGAGATGAAGGCAGCTCTAATGATTTGCACCTGAGTAACCAGAGGGGTGTGGCTGCAGGAGGAAGCCGTTTTAAACCGGTTTCAGAGTCAGTCTTACAGGACGAGCACAGGAACAAGAAGGAGATCAGGCACAGCCAGGAGTGGGAGAAGCCACACCGGCAGGAACACAGCCAAGAGAAAGAGAACTCTGGAACAGAAGGCAGAGAGAAGCCTCTGCAATTGTCTAAGCCACTTCAACAAGGAAGGCACTCAGGAAGGCAGCAACCAGGGAAACTTTGGAACCCAGCTCCAGGCAAGAGGGATACTGGAGGGTCCATTCCCTGTACCTTTAAAGCAAAGCCAGAGCCTCTGTGGAAGCTACCCGAGGACAAGGTCAAGCAGTTTGCCTGCACGAGGGGAGAAAGCTCTGAGCACAGACAAGGCATTGCCAGTAAAGAAGGTACGTCAGAATTACTTCCTAGCCAGAGACTTGTTGAAGATATTGTGCAACAATTGAAAGCTAGTGCTAATAAGTGCCGAGATAGGAGTTACTTTTACAGCCGTGCTAACAGAAACACTTTCAGTAAATGGTTTGAAGCTGATATAAAAGCCATAGGGAAGAGCTTACGTAATAACCAATCTCCTGCACTAGAGAAGGTCACGGCTAATGAGAGAGGAAACATTCTAGAGAAGCTGCAAGAGGTTATCCAAGGTTTGCAGTGCAAGAGTTCCCCTAAGCAGAGTTGTGATGAAGAGAGTGAGGATATGATTATCGACGTAGCCAATATTCCTGAAACACCTGAATGCTATGAGATGGACTGTTCTCTGTGTAACATTGATCACTTAGATTTACGTTAAACAAGCTTTGTAGGAGAAGAATACAAAGTTGTTTTGGCTGTTTAAGTTGCTGTGAAGAAACAGTTTTTGTACTTTATTTCTACTTTTCATTTGCTCCTGTTTCCTATTATTTTGGAAAGAAATTCTTTGCTTTGCCTAATCCTGTTGAACCCTTGTGAAAGGAAAAACCCCTAAATAAATTTATCTGTTCAAAAGACCCTCGTGCCACAACACATTTTGTTGAAGAGTGAAACTTAAAAACTACAAGTCCCAGCAACCCTTGCTGCTACCTAGTAAAAGGACACTTGGAAACAAGATTGCGGTCACCCTTGCTGTAGAGCCATCGGCCCTAGGCAGGGGAAGCGTGACAGTAAGCACCAAGTCCAGTATGGCCCCTTTAATTGTGGGGTCTGTTACCAATTGCCTGAATAGATCGCCTTACTTCTAGATGATACTGCAGCAGTAATGTGCCAATCAACATCTGGCATATTGAAATCTCCTATCAGTAGCACTTCCCTTTTCCTAGCAATGCTGTTTCAATTAACTCTGTCCACCTCTTCCTCTTGTGAGGGAGGTCTGTATATCACACCAATGCAAATAGATTGCTCTTTCCTTCTTTCTAGTTTAACCTACTCTCCCTTTTAAGCTCTGTAATTCCAAAGCTTTAATAGTAGTTTTTAAATATAGTGCCACTCCTCCTCCCCTTCTTCCTCCCCTGTCCTTTCTGAATAAAGCATAGCCAGGTATAGTTACATCCCAATCATTGTTTTCTGTGAACCATGTTTCTGTAACTGCCACTAAATCCAAGTCAGCCACTCCCACCAAAGCTTCAACATCAGGGATCTTATTTCCCATGCTACGGGCATTTATATACACTGCTTTCCATATGTTACCCCTGTTACCCATTTCCGTAAAGGTATTTAGTGTATCACGTACCTGGGGGCTTTCTTCACCCATCCCCAATGAATCTAGTTTAAAGCCCTCTTCAGTAGATTAGCCAGTCTACTATTGAAGACGTGTTGACCTTTCTTGGACAGATGGATGCCATCTTTGCTCTGCAACCCTTGGAACAGCACCCCATGGTCTAGGAAACCAAAACACTCTCGATGACACTATCCACGCAGCCATGCATTCATCTCCAGGATGCAAGCCTCTCTGCCTTGGCCTTTACCCTCAACAGGGAGGATTGACGAGAACACCACCTGTGCACCTAACTGCTTCACCCTCTGCCCCAGAGCCATGAAGTCACTTTTGATGCGTTCCGAGGGATACCTGGCAGTATCATTTGTATAGTCAGTGGGCTTGATGATTCTCGGCAAACTCCCCGTAACATCTTGGATTTTGGCACCAGGCAGACAGCATACCTCTCTGGACATCAAGTCTGGTTGGCAGATGGACACCTCAGTACCACTCAGAAGAGAGTCTCCAACCACCACTACCCTTCGCTTCCTTGTGGTCACTGATTCTGCAACTTTGGGGTACTTGAGCTCTGGTTCTTCCCTTTCCAGGGATGCTTTCACCTCCTCCACTTCCAGGGCTGCATAATGGTTCTTCAATTCAAGGGCTGAAGAAGTTGGATTGGTGATTTTGTAGGCCTTGGTGACTTATCTCCAACCATCGACATTCTGTTGGCACCCATCTTCTCCTCTGCTGGAGAGCTTGGCTGCTGCAAGAAGCATCTCATCAATGTAGTTCTCACTGTCTTGAATGCTCCTCAGCCTCGCCACCTCCTCTCTGAGTTCCTCCACTTTTTTTCCTCAGAGCTTCAGCATGCAGGCACCATGTACATGGAACCGGTCCTTCAACTGGCATTAGGACCTCTGCTTGGACAGAGGCAGAAGCTGTAACGGGGGCAACAGCTTTAGCGATACGATTTTTCCCAGCCATTGTTCTGTTTGTGGAGCTTAGGTATCTGTTAAAGCAAAAGAGAGAGATCTACCAAGTACCAGCCAGTTTCCCAGCTGTCCTTTCAGAGAAAAAAACAGTTAAATCTCTTTAATTATATTCAAAATGTGCTGCTCCAGGTCTCTGTGCTTTGTTAAATGGGGAGGTGCCCTATAAAGCAAGACTGCTCACTAGGGGTGGGTGGGAGTCGGGCTGGGTAGGGAGGGAACTAACACCTGATTAAGTGTCAGCAGTTCCCAAAAGCTGAGAAGGTTACTAGAGTTCAACTCTGTTTAAGGAAATTTCTACTAAAGCACCAAAAAGAAAGTAACTTTGCTTTAAAAATATACAAAAACCCTTTTAAGAGCTGCCAGTCAGAGAGCCAGCAATTTAATAAAAATAAACCCTCAAATCCTTACCATTGTTTGACCTGTAGAGCCCCTGTTAGGAATGGCTTAACAGGGCAGGGCTCAGGAGCCTTTTATGCAGGCCTCAGCTGCTCTCAGGTAATCAGGCCCACTAACTCCTGATTAGGTGTCAGCAGCTCCCAAAGCTGAGAAGGTTACCAGAGTTCAACAACTTACTCTGCTCAAGGAAATTTCCACCGAGGGAGGAAGACCAGCCCCTCCTGCCGTCCTGCCCAATCGGGGCAGCCTGCGGCCAACTTTTAAAAGGAGCGCCGATCGGGCCCGTGCTCTCCCTGCCTGCAGCACTCCGGCCCGCCAGCAGCTCTCCCGGCCGGGATCGAGCAGGCCGGAGCACAGAGGGAGGAAGACCAGCCCCTCCTGCCGTCCTGCCCAATCGGGGCAGCCTGCGGCCAACTTTTAAAAGGAGCGCCGATCGGGCGCGTGCTCCCTGCCTGCAGCACTCCGGCCCGCCAGCAGCTCTCCCGGCCGGGATCGAGCAGGCTGGAGCACCGAGGGAGGAAGACCAGCCCCTTCTGCCGTCCTGCCCAATCGGGGCAGCCTGCGGCCAACTTTTAAAAGGAGCGCCGATCGGGCGCGTGCTCTCCCTGCCTGCAGCACTCCGGCCCGCCAGCAGCTCTCCCAGCCGGGATCGAGCAGGCCGGAGCACCGAGGGAGGAAGACCAGCCCCTCCTGCCATCCTGCCCAATCGGGGCAGCCTGCGGCCAACTTTTAAAAGGAGCACCGATCGGGCGCGTGCTCTCCCTGCCTGCAGCACTCAGGCCCGCCAGCAGCTCTCCCAGCCGGGATCGAGCAGGCCGGAGCACCGAGGGAGGAAGACCAGCCCCTCCTGCCGTCCTGCCCAATCGGGGCAGCCTGCGGCCAACTTTTAAAAGGAGCGCCGATCGGGCGCGTGCTCTCCCTGCCTGCAGCACTCCGGCCCGCCAGCAGCTCTCCCAGCCGGGATCGAGCAGGCCGGAGCACCGAGGGAGGAAGACCAGCCCCTCCTGCCGTCCTGCCCAATCGGGGCAGCCTGCGGCCAACTTTTAAAAGGAGCGCCGATCGGGCGGGCCCACGCCTGGCGGGCCCGCGCCTGAGGGCCTCGCCAGAGGGCCCTTTGGCGTGGCCCTTAAGCGGTGGGCCGCAGCCACGGTGACGGCCATTTTCATCACCCGTCCTCAGCGGGAAGAGAAGCTCGTCAGTTACCTATGGACAAAAAGAAGAGTAGAACCACCTCCAGCCTTCAGCTTAGTTAATCTGCCACTCTTAAGGTCCGAGTCTAACGAATTCCGGAGTTCCAGCAACCAAGTTTGTAACATAGTATCAAAGTATATTAGTGCCACATTGTTTATACTAATGCCTGCATTACCTGATCCAAATTGCTTGTCATGCTAATAACCTTAGTGCTCTTTGGCCTACCTTATTTTGAGCCATCCTGATTTACTGATTGCCTTACCATACCATAACTTATCTGGATAGTCTGAACATACTTCTCGGTTATTAATCATTAATCGATACCACTACCATGGTCTGCTATCTATACTTGTCACCATGTTACCATACTGGGTACCCTCATACCCCTTTACCCTTTCCATCTGCTATATTTTAATAGCCCTGACCTTTGACACCCTAGCCCTTACCTCACCTCATAACTCTATACCTGTCCTTCGAAGATCTTGGAGGAGATTCCCTGACTTCACCAAACATCAATCTGAAACACCCCGGAGCCTACCAGGCCCACATGTTATCTATGTGGACCTACAGCAACACAACCTATCTCGGCGTGTACAGCACCACCTTCCCCCTGACCTTAAATGTGCACTAATAAATGCACGATCAATAAGGAAGAAATGGCCAGCAGTAACTGATATGCTCTCAGCTCATAATCTTGATATCCTATGTGTCACTGAGACATGGCTATCTGCATCTGACTCTGTGATCCTTCACCAGAGTGTCCCTCCCAACTTCTCAGTCCACTCATGCCTCAGAACTGACCAGCGTGGTGGAGGAGTACTCATCCTAACAAAAGCTTATCTCAAATTCCAGCTTGCTACCTCAAGTAGCACCTCGACCCTTGACTCCATCACCATTACAAACAAGCAAATCACCATCAACTTGATATATAGATCACCTTCATCATCTCCAGATGACTTAGCCACAATAATTGATCTTGCTTGCAACACCACGAATCCGCATACTTTGAACTGGGTATTAGGTGACTTCAACCTCCCATCCATTCAAGACAGTCACACCAATGCCTTTAATGATGCCCTCAGTGAGCTAGGCTACGTTCAACTGGTTGATACCCCTACCCATATAAAAGGTAACATACTTGATCTGATCTTTGCACCACAGCCAGCCCTCCCTCATTGGCACAAGTCTCACCTAAATGTAAGCTCAGTTCCTTGGTCAGATCATCTCCTGATACGTTTCCAAATACCAACTTGCACCATCTCTGCCAAAACCAATCCTGAGGTTAAACCCACCTCAGAACAATTAAAGCGCTTCCATCCTTTTAACAGAGAAGATTTGTTAAAGAGGACACAGAACCTACTTGACCCACCTGATCAAAGCCTCGACGACATGGTCGCCTCTTGGAACTCAAACCTTGATGCCGTTATCCACGTACCTACTACAAACAAAGCACTACATAAGAAAAAGAATGCTCCATGGTACTCCCAAGAGCTACGTAAATCGCTCCTTCAACTCAGACGACTAGAGAGGCTCTGGAGACGATCAAGAACAACTGAGAGCCACGAAGCATTCACATCACAACTAGGAAAACATCGTGTATCCGTTGCATCAAGCATGAAACAATATCACGCAAACAGACTACAACGCTCCCTGAACAAACCCCACGAGTTCTTCCAAATTGTAAAATCCCTAACAAAAGAACCATCTCAAGGGAACTCGACCCACCCAGACCCCCAGGAATACGCCTACTACTTGCGTAACAAAAGTAACCAGCTTGTTCAACCTGCTAAGCCCCTCATCTCAGCTAGTCCACCCCTCTCCGCCCCCCAACCCCAACTTGATCATTCCTTAAGAGAGATCCAACATACCATCACATCCTTCTCTACCCCAACCAACAGAGTCATTCAAGACACTATATCAAGTATAAACACTACCACAGCACCCTCTGATCCGTGTCCAGCTCCCTGGATAAAATCCCTGCGTGCTGAGCTCAGCCCATTCTTATCCAAGCTTATAGATGTATCTTTCTCTACTGGAACATTCCCTCGAAGCCTGAAACAGACCGCCATCAGACCTCTTCTAAAAAACAGTAAGTTGGACCCTTCAATGATGGAATCCTACAGGCCTATCTCCAGCATACCCCTCCTATCAAAAATCATTGAAAAGATTACTCAACGTCAATTACAGGATCACAAAGATACCAATGCACCCCTGCCAGCATGGATTTCGTGAAGCGCATGGTGTCGAAACGCTACTGACAACCCTATTCAACACTCTATCTATAGGTCTTGATAACATCAGACAAGGCTTTGTTCTAATCTTTATGGACATTGCCGCTGCCTTTGATACAGTAGACCACGAAGTTCTCCTTCGACGCCTCAGAGAGAAGGGAGTCCACGGTTTAGCTCTATCATGGTGCGCGTCATACCTCATGGACCGTTGGCAACACGTCCGTTCTGGCCCTTCCACATCCGACCCCTTCCTCCAAACGAAAGGTGTTCCACAAGGCTCCTCCCTTTCTGCATTGCTATTTAACATTTACATGCAACCCATCTGTGACCTTATCCACTCATTTAACATCAACTGCCTGGTCTATGCCGATGACGTCTTGATGTACATGCCAATCTCGACAGAACATCTTGACCTCTCCCCTCTAATCAAATGCTTTGACGCAGTCACAGACTGGATAAATGCACAAAGGCTTAAGTTAAACTTCAAAAAGACGGAAGCCCTCTTCATCACCAGGAATCCGGCAGAGTCCTTTAGCTACTTCCATGATGAAGTCTTGAAAGGACAAATCCTCTGGAGGAGACATTCTCCTCTTTGGAGAAGAGGGCTCCTCAGGAAGAGCAAGAGATACTTCAGGAGAGTCATCCGATGAATCAGAATCATTCGAAGACTGGAAGTATCGTCTGTTGGCTTCCAGGGATCGATACGCGTATCGACCGGTATCGACATCGGGCGTACCCGGAACCGGGTCGGTATCGGGAAAAGCCCCGGAACTGGGAACCAGTATCCTGGTCGATGTGGATGCCCTGGGTACCGGTATCGATTGTGGTACCGGAACCGAGGTCGGTACCGCTTGCTGCGGTACCGTGGGCGTCGCAGCCTTAATGAAAGCCATTATGGCCTGCTGCATGGATTGAACTGTATGATCCATGGACGCCACGACTGCCTGGATGTCGGTACCGGAAGAGTGTGCCGGTACCCCAGAGCAGTCTAACAGGTGATCGGTCGAGGCCGTGCCATCGATGTCAACCTGTAACCCCATAGGAGAAGCTTTGGAAGCCGGAGCTTCTCGCCGGGGTTGTTTGGCTGGTGCAGGGTCCTCAGGGTCAAGCCCGGGGGCATCTCGATACTTAGAGGGAGATTTGCCCTTTGAGGACCTGCCAGAGGAATGTTTGGTTACCTGAGATCCATCAGGAGAGGAAGACCTGGAAGATGTCGATGCTGGAGTATCTGTGGAAAACAGCATATGAAACTTGGCTGCTCGGTTCTGTAAGCCACGTTTAGACATCAGGGAACAGGACTGGCAATCCAGAATGGAGTGGTCAGGCCCCAAACATTTAAGACACCATTCATGTGTGTCGGTAACAGAGATGGTACCGCTACACTTGGTGCATTTTTTAAAACCAGAAGCTGGTTTTTCCATGAGGGAAAATTGTACTCTAGGCCTAGGGGCCTAAAGAGAGAAAATTTCACCAAGTAGTGAAAAGAAAATATATATATATATTTTTTTGAAAAGTAAAAAGAAAAAAGACCGGCGGTACCGGTCTGGTAGTCGGGGAAGGCAGACACGCGGCCAAAGAAACAAATTAAAATAAGAACTTCTTTAGCGGTGACAGGAACACGACCTGCTGGCTCCGCGGAAAAGAAGAATTGAGGAGAGTTGGTCAGAAAGGCGGGAAGGCAGCGCGCATGCGCTGTGGGAGGCTCCCAAAAGCTTTCTTCTGGGAAGCTTTCCCGCGCAGGCTCCGTCGGTACCGACGTACCCATATGTGAGGACTTATTCCTGCTTGTTCCTGGAGATTAGAAGATCTGGAGGGGTGGAGCATCGGATTATCTTTGAAAGATAGTTGTCGGTATCGCTGAAAAGCGGTACCGCAACTGGTCGGTAGCAAATCGTCCATGCTAGGGATCGATTCCAAACTCGATATGGAGGGAAGTGAGCCGGCTGAAAGAAGCATGGGAGGTACCGACACCGATGTTGATGTCGATACCGGTACCGGGATCGGTACTGTCGGTGATACCGATATATGAAGATCAGTCTGTAATGGCACTATCGGTACTGTGGAAACCGAATGTGGCAGATGTTGATCATCGGTGGAATGTCTACGGTACCGTCTGCAGTCGGTACCGAGACAGGTTGGTACCCAATCATCCAGACTAGAGATTGATTCTAGACTCGGCATCGAAAGAAGTGAGTCTATCGATGCATACCTGGAGGGTACAGACGTGGATACCAGCATCGGTACCGGGACCGATGTGGGAAGACCGGTCAGTAGCGGCTCTAACGGCACCGAGGATACCGAGAGCACTCGACTGCGATCATCGGTGTGGAATGTTTCATCCAGCACCATTGCCGATGCCGGGGTACCGGCACCGCTCAAAGCGGATACCACCACCGGGCATGGCTCAGACATGTTCACCGAGGTGAAAACCCCGGGAACAGCCTGAAACCCCGTTAGTGCTTTGGAGGTAGAAGCCTCCCGCCGGGGTTTTAAAGCCAAAATGTCCTTGGGGGCAAGCCCAAAGGCATCTCTATGAAGTACATGAGATCTACCACCCAAGGACTGGCTAGTCTGTACAGACTTTTGTTTGGTTACCTGATCCTGAGAAAAAGATGATGTAGCTGGTACCCTCAGGTCTGAGGGGAACGGCGTATCGAGTTGAGCTTGATGCTGAAAACTTCTTGTAGAAATAAAAGTGCAGGAGGGATACTCCAGCAGATGGTGTTCAGGTCCCAAACATTGAAGGCACCAATTATGGGTGTCTAAAACTAATTTGTAAGTGCCACAATTAATACACATTCTAGTGGCTAGCATTTCCCTGAGGGAAAGTGAAGAGGCCTAGCAGGCCGAAACCTGTCAGGCACTAACAGGAACAAAAGTTCCCACAAGGGGAAAAATTTGCAGAAAAAAAGAAAAAGAAACACCGGCGGTACCGGTGCGTCAAGGGAAGGTAGACGCAACCACAAGAAAAAACAAAAATAAAGGAAGAATTTTCTGCAGTGACAGGACGACGTCTTGCCGACTCCGCGGAAAAACGAAAACTGAGGAGAGACAGTTGGGAAAGGCGGAAAGGCAGCACGCAGGCGTGTTGGGATGCTTTCAAAAGCGTTCTGAATGGACGCTTGGGAGCGTTCCCGCGCAGACTCCGTCGGTACCGACGTACCCATATGTGAAGACTCATTACTGCTTGTTCCTGGAGATAAATAAAATATGTAGACAAAAATTGATCTAAAACCCCAAGAAACCAGACTGCACATGAAGAGCAACACCAGCATTTGTCCTCCTGTCCCTCCCCTTGTCAGCATTTATCCTCCTCTCCCCACCCCCTTGTGCAGCATTTGCCCTCCTACCTCTGTTGTCTAGCAATTGTCCTGCCTGTTTGTCCAGCATTTCTCCTCTTGCCCCTCCTCCCACTGTCCAGCATTTGTCCTCCTGTCCCACTCCCATTGTCTATCATTTGCCTCGTGCCCCTGTTGTCCAGCATTTTTTCTCCTGCCCCTCCCCCGTTGTCTAGCATTTGCCCTTCTGCTCCTCCCTTTGTCCAGCATTTGCCCTCTTGTCCATCCCCCGTTGTCCAGCATTTATCTTTCTGCCCCGCTTTGTCCAGCATTTGCCCTCCTGCTCCTCCCCCATTGTCCAGCATTTGTCTTCCTGTACCTCCGCCCCCACCATTGTCCAGCATCTGCCTTCCACCTTTGAATAATTGATGTCAGGACAGGAAACGCACAGGGTTTTCAAGAATCTGGTGCTTCTGCCCCACCTCTGACACAAAAAGCATCATCAGAGGGGGCGGGAACCATCAGAGCCTTAGAAGCATGCCAGAGTCATAAGAGCCTGCTATTTTGCTTTCCATTTTTTTCCCAAAATTCATAGCTCACCACAGCAGCAGCAAGCTATCAACTGAAAATAAATGGAAAGCAAAATCGCAGGCTCTTGCAATGCCAGCATGCTTATAAGGCTCTAATGGTTCCTGCCTCCTTTGATGATGCTTTTCGTGTCAGAGGGGGGCAGCACCAGCAAGGACTTAGAAGCACCGGATCTTGAAAACCCCAGGGGGGGAGGGGAGGGACAGGAGAGCAAATGCTGGACAATGGAGGAAAGAACAGGAGAGCATTATAAGCATGATGGAGTTTCAAGAGCCCACAATTTTGCTTTCCATTTTTTTTCAGTTGATAGCTTGCTGATGCTGTGGTGAGCTATGAATTTTAGGAAAAAAATGGGAAAATAAAATCGTAGGCTTTTGCGACTCTGGCCTGCTTCTAAGGCTCAGATGGGTCCGGCCCCCTCTGATGATGCTTTTCGTGTCTGAGGGGGGTGGGACCAGCAAGGACTTAGAAGCGCCGGAGTCTTGAAAACTGTGTTTTTAAGTTTCCCCCCCCTAAGTTTACAGTTCACAGCTTCTGCCCCAGTATCCTCGGATCTGGGGCAGCGACGGAGTGGAGAGGGGGGTGGATTCTGCTGCTGCCAACCTGAGAGAAGCAGAGGCGACAATGGCTGGTCCATTCAAATTTTTTTTTAACCTTGAGGCAGAGTAAGGCGACAGCCACTTGGCTGTTTTGGGGGCAGTTTTTACCGCCCCCAAAACTTTGTTGACCGAGGCAGTCACCTTACTCTGCCTCATTATAGAGCCACCCATGTCTATCTCCTTTCCTTTCCCTCCCACAGAGTCCAGCATCTCTCCTCTCTCTCAATAGTCCCCCAACCCCCACATGAGCAAACATCTCCTTTGTCTTCCTATTCCCTGTCCCCCAGCCAACATTTCCCATGTCATTCTATTGTCCACAGCATCCAGTATCCCCCCTTTTTGTCCTTATCCCTCCACTGTACACAATCACTCTTCTTTTTCAACACTCCCCAAGCCTGCGTCTTCCTCACCCATTCCAGCCATTTCCTCTTCTTCCCATCCCGATCCAGCATCCTCCTTCTGTCACCTTATTCCCCACCCCAATAAGCATAGCCCCCTTTTCTCCTCTCCTGATCCAACATCTCCTCTCTCCCCTCCCTTTTTGTCCAGCATCTCTTCTCTCTTCTCCTTCCATTCACAATCTCATCTTTCTCTCCTACTTCCCTCTTCATCCAGCATCTCCCTCCCACCCATGTCTAACATCTCTCCATGTCTCCCTATCTCCTTATATCTTCCCTCTGTCTCCATAAGTGCCCCCTTCCGTGTCCCCGAGAATCTACGAGCACAAAAAGACCTCAAGGACTTCTGCAAATCCCTTAAAACCCACCTGTTCATGGACTCATTTGAACAAACCCCATAACTCAATCACCACCAATACAGACACCAACCACCAAAGAACCTGGGCTCACCCCCCAGAATTAAATGCTTGTCTGTTCACCTCTGTTCAATGTAGACCCTTTTGTCTTGTCCATAACCACCTTGATTGAAGGAAAAGGTGGTATACAAAACTGGCTAAATAAATAAATCATCCCACTTTCCACAGCATCCAGCATTCCTTTTTGTATGTCTCCCTCACCACTTATTTATTTATTTAACCAGTTTTGTATACCACCTTATCCTTCAATCAAAGTGGTTGACAAGACAGCAAAGGCTTACATACCGAGGGTATGGGAAAACAAAAATGATACATTACAATATAAATACAAAACAAAACAGTATGTTATAAAACTATATCATAGTGAAATTAAATATACATAATGGTTAATTTAAGTTGCACTTGCACTCCTATTCACTACCATGTCCACCAAACCTCCCTCCTCATCCAGCATCTCCCTTTTCTTTCATCCTCCATTAAGCCTGAATGTTCCCCTTCCTCGTTTCAGCATATCTCCTCTCTTCCCCACATCACGATTCAGCACTTCCCTTCTGTCAGCTTACAAACCCTCATGCCCACAATTATCCTTCCTCCCAAATTAAGCTTATCCTCTCTTTCCCCTCCTTCTCAAAACATAATAAAACCAAACCACAATAAAAAAAAATTAAAATCCTGCACAGTCCCATCTATCCAATAAGTCTTCACATGTCACTGAGTGTACCCAAAGATGGAATAGCTATAAAAAAAATTGACAACTTCCTCTGCAACTCAAAGCAATTACCATATTTATTTATTTATTTAACCAGATTTGTATACCACTTTATCCTTCAAAGTGGTCAACAATACAACTAAAGGTTACAATACAATTGAAGGTTTATATGGAACATAAGGGAAGGGGAGACAAGACATGCATATAGCATAAGTTAATCAGTTCATCAATCTTTCTCAAATGTCAAAGGAGCAGGGATTCTTATGTAACTTGACCATAAACCTCCGTGAATAAGTGTCTTAAGGGATTTGCGGAAATCCTTTATGTCATTTATATTTAAATTTAATAATTTTGTAATTTTGGTTTATTTGCACTTTACCTATTTTGTTCTATGTAATTTTCTGTTGTTGTTTTTGAGTTCATTGTAAACCGCTTTGATTCCTGAAAGGTGGTATAAAAGCGCAAATAAATAAATAAATAAATAAATCTCTCTTAAATCATCCGGAAGGGAGTTCCAGAGGGCCGGTGCTGAGAGTGATAATGCTCTGTTGGAGGTAGATTGCTTAGTTTTATGGTGCCCTGTAGGCAACGTTCCCTCTAATTTTCTGTAGGCTGTGTGCGCATAAAATATCAGCTGTGTGCAGCTTTTGAAGGAAGGTTAAATTTTTGTGCGCCACATAATGACACTCAGAGTTATATACTTTAAAATTTGACTACACGTCAGAATACAGTATGTACATCACATTGATTTTAATCAAATTAAATGAAAATAGACGATTATTAAATGAAGCGGGAAATTTCTAGTAATTACAATCATAACTTTTAAATTTTAAGACGTCTGTGTTGTTTTCTATCAGAATCAGAGCTGTAATTTTTGTGCGCTCTGTTGTAAAGTATGTGCGCTTGCTCGGCGAGGTGTGCGCGTGCGCACAGCTTAGAGGGAATAGTGCCTGTAGGTAAGCGGAGTTTATTAATATTGCTAGATCGTCCAGGTCTATTAGTCGAGTCCTTGGTCAATAATCCATGAAAGACATCTGCTGAGAATAGATTCATAATCTTGAATATTATTATAGTTGTCTTAAATCTAACCTGTGTGGCTATCGGTAGTGTCACGCCCATAGCCCCTTACAGCAGTGTGGAGGGGCGTGCTTGTTATAGCAGATTCCACCACTTCAGCAATGTGCCTGACTGACTGACTTTGAAGTGCACCATGGGAAAGGTAGTCCAGTCAGGTTACACTTGACTTTTAGGCAGAAAAACACTCTTTTGTAGTTGGTCGAGAGTTAAGGCATTGCCAGAATTTATTTATGAGGTAAACGCAAATAAGGTTCACAAATTGTCACCTATTGGATTTCTTCTCCAGGATTATATTTAGTACAGCAGGATATAACTGAACTTAAGCACAAACAGCTTGTAATGTCTTTCAATGCAAAGCAGAAAGTCCTTTCCACAGCCCCTGCTAGCAAACGTGCCTAGCAGTGCTGTTTAAAACAAAACCAAAAATATCAGCTTCACATAAACAGCTCTCTTTTCTGTTCCAAAAGAAACTTCTTAAATCCACCGTGAGTACGGCATAAGCTCTGCACTGCACTGACTTCAGCTTGTCAATGAGCAAACAATTAAGCAGCTGCAGACATTCTCAGCACAACTATTTTCCTTTTCAAAGAACATTTTCACTTCACATACAGGCTCTCTAGGGTACTGGACTCTGGAAGGTTCCCTTATGATGTATTCCCTCTCAGGACTTCCTTGTGCTTGGCAGTTTGGCATAAAGAACAGTCCATGTAAGAATCATCCTCTTCCAGAACTAATTCCTGTTCTCCTAGCTGCATGGGTTCTACTTCTGGCTCAGTGGGCTTAGCTGACTGCCTCCCATCAGGACAAGAGCTGTCTCCAGTAAATCTGTAATGCTCCCCATCAGACAGGCCTCCAAAACTCATACCTGGGTCAAGGCTTGGTTCAGTGATTCCTCCCTCATATTCTGGCCAGCATGTATCTGAGCTTCCCTGTCTTGTCCTCCAGCATGGGCTCTTGGTTCTCAGGGCTTCAGCTCCATTTCTCCTCCAGTAGGTAGTCCTACTCCTTCTCCTCTCCCCTCCTGAATATTCTGTCCTAGCTTTAAACCTCCCAGGCTCTAACCCTGCCCTTTCTCCTCTCAGGTGTTGCAAATCAGTCTGCCTCTTGGCATCTGAGTAATGGGGAAAGTCAGTGACGTAAGGGTTCCTTACTCTGAGCTTGCTTTCCCCCTCCTTCCCACCACTAGGGACACTCTGCAACCTATTGCAGCCTGGTACAATCTGGTTTCTAGGTACAACTGAGGTTTTGTATCTCTGACCTGGCAATACAGGTCCTTTGATAAGGGTAAATTCCCCCTCTTTATCCTTGTTTCCTGGGCCCTGATAAGCTTCCTTATCACAGTAGTCAGTGCAATTGCTGGAGTATGGGTGTGATATGTTCACATTTGGCTGTGCCTGTAATAACGCGTGCTGTGGTGTTCTGCACTAACTGAAGAGAATGTATAGATTTTATGGGCAGACCCTGATATAAAGAATTCCCATAGTCCAATATTGGAATAATAACTGCTTGACATACAGTGCGAAAATGGCTATGGCTGAGGATTGGTTGAAGTCTCCTGACGAGCTGCAAATCATTGGTATGCTTTAGCAGCAGTTTTGTTTATATGTGAATGGAGATTTAAATTTTTGTCCAAAATGACGCCCAGATGTTTCACTTCATCTTTTAGAGATATTGTTCTGTCAAGGAAATTGATAGTTAAGGGCGGGTCATTGTTGGTGTTATTAGAAATAAACACAGCCTCTGCTTTATCAAGGTTAAATTTCATGTTGTTGTTGGTGAGCCACTTAGTCATTTTTTCAAGGCACCTGGTCATAGATGTTGCATCTGGGTTGAGTATATCAATTGGCGCATATACCATAATATCATCAGCATATCATAACACCACATAAAGGCTGGATATATATATATTAAATAAGATAGAGGAGAGTGCTGATCCTTGGGGTATACCTTGAGTGATGGGGAACTTTATTGATTTCCTTTGGTCACATTCAACTTGTTGCGTTCTGTTTGTCAGATAGGATGTGAACCATTTTAATGTGTTATTGTGTAGTCCTATCTCTTGAAGGTGGTCCAACAATATGGAGTGGGACACCGTATCAAAAGCCGCAGAAATGTCCATGAAAACTAGAAGGAATCCACCTTTTGCACTGTCTAGGCCCTTGAGTAGACTGTCAAAGAGTGATGTGAGTAATGTCTCCACACTGTGCTGTGGTTTGAAGCCATATTGATGGGGGTCTAAAGGAGCATGCAAATCAATAAGATCCTAAAGTTGTCTCTGTACTACTTTTTCGATGATCTTCGATATAAAGGAGAGACTAGAGATGGGGCGGTAAGACTTTGGGTCAGTGATACTTAGCTTTGAGTTAAGAACAGGTTGAATCATTGCATGCTTAAGTGTTTGTGGTAAGTAGCCTTGTTGTGATTTCTTTACAACTTCGTAAAGGTAAGGACCTAATTGGTCTTTATTAACTTTGATCCATTCCACTGGACAAGGGTCAGACGGAGACATCGTCGTGTTTAATGCATCAATAATATCCACTATGTGCTTGGCTGTTGGCATAATAAAGTCATTCCATGGTTGATGGATGTCTGCCCACTTAGAGTGACATGTTGCAATTGAGTGTATAGGTGTTTGATTGGCGTACTTGTTAATTATATGGTTTGCAAATTCTTGGGGGTCAAGCTGATGAGTGATGTTTTGAGGGGTATCCTTAGTCAGTTTTTGAACAATATTGAAAAGCTCCCTAGGTTTATTTGCAGCTCTCATGATAAGGTTAGTGTGATGTTGTCGCTTGTGATCATTTATAAAGTTGTTGTATTTTTGATGTTCAACTCTGTATTGGTGTAATGTTTTCCTGTGATTTCCTCCATTTGGTGTAATGTTTCTTGTGATTTTCTCCATTTCCTTTCTAATCGTCTGAGTGAGTGCTTGGCTTCTCTGATTGTATTAGAATACCAAGGGGCATTGTTTCTTCTGTGTGTGTGTAATTTGCCTTTATTTGGAGCTGCAGCTGCACTGGATATTGCAAGGTTCCATTTTTCAATAACTTGATCTAGGTTTTCACATTCTTGCTTCAATTGTGGGATTACTTGTTTTAGGAATGCTTCTTTGTTGTAAGCTCTGAACTGTTGAATATTTTTTTCACCTTCAGTGAGTAGATTTGGAGTTATTAGGTATAGGGTAAATGTAAGGGTATGGTGGTCTGACCAGGGGACTGGTGTGGACAATAGCTGTGAAAATTGGTATAGCTTGGTGAGCTTAGTAGGAATGAAGATAAGATCTGGTGTGGTCCTATGGATATGAGAGGGAGCATTGATCATCTGTCTGTAGTCAAGAGCTTCCAGGGCTTTAATGAATGCTTTAGTATCTTTGGGGGGAGCAGAGGTAAGGTTAAAATCTCCCAGGGCTATCAGCGGTTTATGTTTGGAGCTGAATGTGCAGGTTGATTCAAGTATCGCCAATAGCTGTTCTGCTTTGGCATTGGGAGGCCTGTAAGTGAGGCAAAAGCTGATGCAATGATTTTAAATAATTATTGTGCTTGAATCAGCTGAATTATTCATGGAGACAACATTCAATTTGTAGCTTTTTCTAGTCAATATTAGCACCCCTCCTACTCTCTGGCAAGTTCTGTGACAACTAAGAGCTGTAAAATCAGGTGGTGTAATATGATTTAAGATGACTTGATCTGCATCCGTGAGCCATGTTTCCGTAATGCATATATCACCAAGCTTTTGTTCAAGGATGTAATCATGGATAGTATGTGGCTTATTTCTAATTGATCTGGCATTTATTAATGCGCAGTTAATCGCGGAGGCAAGGATAGGGTTGCTGGTTGCTTTCCACAATAGCAGTGGCTGAGCTGCCCTGCGTTTATAAAGTGTTTGCTGCTTAGCATGCTGTTGGGGTAATGGGGCAGTTATCCAGTGTGTATAAAACAGATTTGATGGCCATAATGTGTGAGGTAGTAAGTAAGAGTTGTAACGGGTTTGCTGCATCAACAGTAGTACTGTGAAGTATGTTAATTAATATTGGTAAGAGGGAGACATGTCCGATCTCTGGATAGAATATAATGTAGATAAGTTTGCCTAAATTCCGATATGATTTATTTTCAAGTAAGAGGAGGCCCCTGATTAAATCTCTTTTGGTTTATTAAGCAGTTGGATTGGGTAGGTTGCCTAACTGCAAGTGAATCTCAGCATGCTCACCTGTGTGTGTAAAGAATCAGGTAATTGGATGAAACGACCTGCTAGGTTGGAGGACTCACGGCTTGGTCTGCTAAGTTGCCTCTATACGAGTATTATATCGGGCATGTGATTTGATTGAAGTCTTCACCAGCGAATTTTAATGTTTACTACTATTCACCTCTGGAGTATTCAATGAAGCCGCCTTAGTGCCCCGCCAAAGGGCCCTTTGGCGAGGCTCTTAGGTGCGGGCGTGCCCGATGAGTAGTGGAATTTAAATGATGCCTCAGCAGCCCTTGATTGGTTGTTAGCTGAATTGGGGGAGGAGATAGCTGCGCTGCTGCTAACTTGATATACACTCAGTCCTCGTGTGGGCTCTTTTCGGAGTAAAACGTATCGTAAATTCTATATATTAATTTACTCCACACATCAAACCTCCATTCAAAATGTTAACATGCCTCTGACTTAAATTTCAATGGAGAATGGTCTCAGACTTAACGACACCAGAGTATAACACTGCCAAACTGGCAGACACTCAATGTGTCTGATCGCATCAATGACCAGTCCTCCTTAACCTCCCTATTAAATACAAACTTGAATTAACAATGTCCCAATAGAAACCAAAACTTATCTTCGTAGATATTAATCATCCTGTGCATGTGCCCTGTTCCTAAATCCCGACGCCATACTTAAGCGCCAATCCGTGTTTCACATCTTGTTTTCTCAGGGGATTTAAATGGACAGGATATCTGCTCAATCTCCAACGGGGTCCTTGTAATCCAGGAACTTGTTGTATATGAGGTTGCAGAGAATACGTACAAGTATTATGTGATGCAGAGAATACGTACAAGTGGCAATACAATCAGCTCACCAAGACAGAACGTGACGCTTTACAATCTTTACAAGCTAGAACAGATATCGTTATTAGACGGGCTGACAAAGGGGGCGCGGTGGTCATACTCAGTCGTAACTTTTATTTAGCTGAGGCAACAAAACAACTTACTGACGTGAAGATATATAAGAAGTTAATGTTTGACCCCACAGCAAACATCAGTGCGGCAATAAAGGACATAATTATGGAGGCGCTATATTCTAAATTAATCACCAAAAAAGAATGGCAATTTTTGAATCCACCTTCATCAACGGTAGCTAAATTCTACCTCGTACCAAAAATTCATAAGAATTTGAGGGAACCACCAGGTCGACCAATCATGTCCACTAAGGGGACGAATTTAGAACCAGCCTTAATTTTGATTGATTCTTATTTACGTCCTTTGCTGACTGCTATTCCTTCTTATATACGTGACACAACTCATTTTTTTAATATTTTAAGTATGAACAAATCATGGGCCAAGGTAACTGATATTCTATTAGTTACTATGGATATCGCAGCACTCTATACCAGTATACCGCAAACTACTGCATTTGAGGTAGTTAAAACTTCCTTACAAAATAGGGAGGATTTGTCAGAAGCATTAGTTTCTTTTCTACTTCAATTAGCATGGCTGGTGATTTTTGAAAATTATTTTCAGTTTGAAGGTTCGATTTTTCATCAATTAGTAGGGGTTGCGATGGGCGCAACATGCGCCCCTTCTATAGCTAATCTTTTTTATGGCCAGATTTGAAGCACAATGGTTACACGGAGCCCCACTGTGGTCACACGTCCGACTGTGGTGTAGATACATAGACGATATCTTCATGCTTTGGCAAGGCTCAGAAGATCTTTTACATGAATTTCATGAATGGCTGAATTTGCGAGATGAGAATATCCAATTCACTTGTTCGTTTCATCAACATACGATTACGTTTTTAGATGTGCTGATCACGAAGACTGCAACGAAGTGGAGCACATCTGTATATCGAAAACAGACAGATCGCAACACACTCCTACATTACAAAAGTGTACACTCTAAGAGTTTGAAGGATGGTTTACCCTTCTCCCAATTCATCAGTTATTGCAGAAATTGTTCAGAGAACGAGGACTTTAAAATACAAACAAAATTATTATCCCATAATTTTCAACAGCATGAATATCCTCCTTCAGTGATTAGAAAGGCTTACCTTAGGGCCAAGTTTAACAACCGGGAGTTGTTATTAGTGGGTACGCGGGAAAGATCACTTGACGAGAATCATGTAAATTTAGTGACAAATTTTACGCCATTGAGTTACAATATTCAACGTATTATACGCAAACATTCAAATGTATTACATTTAGTCCCAGGGCTGTTTGATAAGCGAGTTAGGTGTGTTTGGAAAAGGGCCCCCAATCTGAAGGAGATTTTAAGTCCGTCAGTGTTGCGGGATCCCTTGATATCCGATAGGGAGGGGGTTGGACATAAGTGTTGTGGCAGCTGCAATATGTGTGGCATTATGAATGAGATACAGAATTTTGATCATCAGGGTAGAGTCTATAGATTATACAACAGTACTAATTGTATGACTCCATATGTAGTGTATGCCATTCAATGTCCTTGTCAATTATTATATATTGGCAAAACTACTAGACCTTTGAAAGTTCGCTTAGGTGAGCATAAGAGTAGAATAAAATGTAGAGTAACGGAGGCCCCCATAGTGCAACACTGTTGTGAAAAGAAACACGCTTTTGAGGAACTGCGGTGTTTTCCCATTGAATGGGTGAAAATAGGGAGACGAGGTAAAACCCATGAACAAACTTTAGTTTTACAGGAACAAAAGTGGATTTTCCGACTACAAACGTTGTTCCCTGGGGGTCTTAACACAGTTATAGAATGGAACGTTTGTTTATAGGGGCGTTAGAGAAGGACGACGTAGAGTATACGTCATGCAGTAGGTATATCTGTCGAGTGAATGGGGTTGCTCTGCATGCGCGGCGGTTCTTCAGTTGGGCGGAGCATTGGCAGCATTAAGGTTTGTTCTTTGTAGATAAGGTTTCATTTAAGATGGGGGGGGTGATTAGTGATTTAAACGTTTTGTAGTAACTTTAGATTATAAATAGAAAAAATACTCCTTTGCCTTTGAATTATTGTAGGTTTGTAACCTCATATACAACAAGTTCCTGGATTACAAGGACCCTGTTGGAGATTGAGTAGATATCCTGTCCATTTAAATCCCCTGAGGAAACAAGATGTGAAACGTGGATTGGCGCTTAAGAAGGGTGTCGGGATTTAGGAACAGGACACATGCACAGGATGATTAATATCTACGAAGATAAGTTTTGGTTTCTATTGGGACATTGTTAATTCAAGTTTGTATTTAATAGGGAGGTTAAGGAGGACTGGTCATTGATGCGATCAGACACACTGAGTGTCTGCCAGTTTGGCAGTGTTATACTCTGGTGTTGTTAAGTCTGAGACCATTCTCCATTGAAATTTAAGTCAAAGGCATGTTAAACATTTTGAATGGAGGTTTGATGTGTGGAGTAAATTAATATATAGAATTTACGATGCTAACTTGAAGGAAGAAATCACAGGCAGTTGTTAGATCAGTGCAGGCTGCTATCAATCCATACACCCATATGAATTATCGACAAGAAAAAAACATTAAACCATTCCCAAATACTAAACTTTTTCCTTCTAAATTCCACCAGTCCCAAACACTAAACACTTGCTTTCCACCGAGCTAAACATGGGTCTTCACAGTCCGCAATAACAGCAGTCTTAAAAAGCGTAGTTACCCACCTGTAAAGAGTAGTTACTCACCTGTAACAGGTGTTCTCCAGGAGCAGCAGGAATCAGTCCTCACTTATGGGTGACGTCGGCGCCGAAGGAGCCCACGCGGAGCAATTTCCCCAGCTTTCGAAGAAAGCCTTTGGGATTGCAGCACGCATGCGCGGTCCTCTTCCCGCCCAAGGATGCCATCTTGCTCAGTCGAATGACATAGCGGAAGACAGCAACCATAAGAATGACTGCAACTCCAAGGGGAGGAGGGAGGGTAGTGAGGACTGATTCCTGCTGCTCCTGGAGAACACCTGTTACAGGTGAGTAACTACTCTTTCTCCAGGACCAAGCAGGAAGTCAGTCCTCACTTATGGGACTCCCTAGCTTAAGGCTACCGGAGACCTCAAGCTGGAAGGAGCTTCCTCCAGCTCAACAGCACAGAAGGAAGGAATCTTCTCTGAATATGAATCCGGCCGGTAGCCAACACCGGGGCCGGAGGGTAGGAGTTGCCTAAACCTCAAAAAGATTGTGGAGGACTGCCTGTCCGAAAGCACTATCCCTGCGGGACTCCCTCTCCAGGCAGTAATGAGCTGCAAAGGTCTGGCTGGAAGACCAAGTAGCAGCCCGGCAGATGTCTGCCAACGGAACAGAGCGGAGGTGGGCTACAGACGCCGCCTTCGCCCTGACAAGGTGCGCCGTGACGCGACTCTCCAAGGAGAGGCCGGCTGCCTCATACGCCCAGGCGATACAGTCAGCTACCCAGATGAACAGAGCATGCTTAGAGGCAGGGACCCCCAACCGATAGGGGTCAAAGGAAACGAAAAGCTGGACAGCTTTCCTATGCCACGCATACGGTCAAGGTAGAAGGACAAGGCTCTTCGACAGTCCAGGGAATGCAGAACAGTCTCAGCTCTGCTGGTATGCGGCCTGGGAAAGAAGGTTGGAAGAACCACCTCTTGATTGATGTGGAAAGAGGAAACCACCTTCGGGAGAAACTTAGGGTGCGTCCGTAAGACAACCCTATTCCTGTAGAACCTGGTGTAAGGGGGCTCCGACACTAGGGCCTGTAGTTCACTAACGCGCCTAGCGGAGGTAAGGACTACCAAGAAGAGAGTTTTCCAGGAGAGGAAACGGAGGGGGCAGGTAGCCATGGGTTCAAAAGGCGGGCAAGTAAGCCTTTGTAAAACCACATTGAGATCCCAGTCAGGAGCCGGAGGGCGCAACGGGGGCTTAAGCAGAAGCAGGCCCCGGAGGAAATGCGCCACCAAGGGGTGCGAGGAAAGAGGCTGGCCCTCCACGGGCGAATGGTGTGCCGAGAGAGCACTGAGGTGGACTCTGACAGAGTTGGACTTGAGGCCGAGATCGGAGAGGTGAAGCAAGTATTGCAATACCACCGATACTAGGCAGGCAAATGGGTCCTCAGAACGCTGAGAACACCAGACCGAGAAGCGACGCCATTTGAGGGCGTAAGATTTCCGGGTAGAAGGTCGCCGAGATGCCAGGACGACAGCTTCCACCTCCGGAGGGAGCGAGAGTGGAGCTAGGACTACCCTCTCAGCAGCCAGGCCATCAGGTGAAGGGCCCGGAGGTTGGGGTGCAGGAGAGTACCCTGATCTTGGGTCAGAAGATCGGGCTGAAACCCCAGAGGAAGAGGGGTGTCCACCGCTAACTGCAGGAGCAGAGGAAACCAGGGTTGCCTCGGCCATCCGGGCGCTATCAGGATCACGTAGGCCCCGTCCCGGACAACCTTGAAAAGCATCCGGGATACCAGCGGTGTGGGAGGAAAGGCATACAGTAGGCCTGTGGACCACGAAATGAGGAAAGCATCCGGAGCTACTCTGAGGGGATGCGGATGCCGAGAGCAGAACCGGGGTAGTTGCCGGTTCAGGGGACTGGCAAAGAGGTCCACGGTGGGGGAGCCCCACCAGCGGAAGATTTGCTGGGCAACGCCGGGGTTCAACCTCCACTCGTGGGGCTGCAAGACCCGGCTCAGCCTGTCGGCCAGGCAGTTTTCCTGCCTGGGCAGGTAAACAGCCTTGAGGAGGATGTTGTGGTCGACAGCCCAGGAGCACAGTCTCCGGGCCTCCCGACAGAGCAGGAGGGAGCCCGTGCCCCCCTGTTTGTTCACGTAGAACATGGCCACCTGATTGTCCGTCTGCACCAATACAGACTGACGCGAGGTGAGGTGAGAGAAGGTCCGCAGAGCTAGGCGGATCGCCCGCAGCTCCAGGAAGTTGATCTGTTGAGCCGCCTCCCAAGGAGTCCAAAGGCCCTGAGTGCGTGCTCCCTGGCAATGCACTCCCCACCCCAAGAGAGAGGCATCTGTCGTCAGCACCTGGGAAGGTGCGGGAGACTGAAAGGGCATGCCCCGTACCAGGTTGGGCAGGTGAAGCCACCATTGCAGAGAGGAGACCAGGCGGTCGGAGATCTGTAGAAGGTCCGCCAGACTCCCTGTGGCCTGATGCCATTGAGTGCGAAGACACCACTGGACAGGCCTCATATGCAGCCGGGCGTTCGGTGTGACATGGACCGTGGAGGCCATATGACCGAGCAGCTGCAGGAACCGTCTGGCCGGGACCGGGGATGCGCTGCGGAACCTGCCGGCCAGAGCCATGAGCCTGTCGGCTCGCTCCCTAGGCAAGAAGGCACGAGCTCGCAGAGTGTCTAGCCGTGCCCCTATGAACTCGAGATCCTGAGAGGGACTCAACGTGGACTTCCCGAAGTTTATGACGAAGCCCAAGTGCTGAAGCAGAGCCACCGTGCGCTGCGTGGCCTGAGCGACCTCTATGGCCGACTGCGCTCGGACGAGCCAGTCGTCCAGGTATGGAAAAACGAACAGGCCTTGAAGTCTCAGGAAGGCCGCCACCACTGCCGGGCATTTTGTGAACACCCTGGGGGCGGAGCACAAGCCGAAGGGCAGCACGCGGTACTGATAATGTTTCCCTGCCACCACAAATCTGAGATATTGTCGGTGGTCCGGATGAATAAGGATGTGGGTATAGGCATCCTTTAGATCCAAGGAGCATAGCCAATCTCCCTGCTGGAGGTAGGGCAGCAGGATTCCAAGGGTAAGCATCTTGAACTTTTCCCGCTGCAGGAACTTGTTGAGGTTGCGTAAGTCCAGAATGGGTCTGAGGCCTCCTGTTCTCTTTGGGACCAGGAAGTACCTCGAGTAGAACCCTTGACCTCACAGATGTTGGGGCACTGGCTCCACAGCCTGCTCCCCCAGCAGACCCTGCAGCTCCTGAAGGAGCAAGTCTCTGTGCAGAGGGGGCCTTGGAGGCTCCCCTGGGAAGTAGGGGGGAGGCACCTGGTGAAAATGCAAGGGGTAGCCCCTCTGAACCACCTGCAGCACCCAGGAATCGGACGTTATGGCCGACCACCTGTGGGCAAAGTGGATCAGCCTGCCCCCCGTGCTGAGCGAAGTACGTGGGGGGGGGGGAGGCTATGCTGGCATAGTCAAAAGCCCCCACCCTGCTGGGCAGGGGGCTGTGTAGTAGGCTTGGGGGCCCTCGGCCTACGGGGGCCATTCCCCTGACCCTTAGCCTGCGGGCCCTGAGTGGGAGCCGCCGATGCTTGGTATTGAAGGTGGGGTTGCTTATAGGCAAGCACCTTCCTCGGGTAAAAAGGCTTCTTCCCCGACCCCTTCCGCTTCTGCGAAGGAGCGGAGGTCTTTCGGGACAGGCGAGTCCGAGTGAGAGTCTCGGACTCGAGTTCTGCCGCCTTGTCAGACATGGGCTTACCGAAGAGGTTTTCACCTCTGCAGGGGACATCGACTAGCTTGTCCTGTACCCATGGCTCGAGGTCGGATGACTGAAGCCAGGCCTGCCGGCGGGCACCGATGCCGGCTCCGGCCACTCGGGCCGATGCCTCGAAGCCATCGTAGGCCGCCCGAGAAATGAACTTCTAACACTCACGAATGCTATCGGACAAGGCCTGGAACCTCTGCAAAGGTTCGGCGGAGAGACCAGCCGAGAACCCGGCGAGCTCTTTCGCCAGGTCTCGGAGGAACATGCCCATATACAGCTGGTATGTCTGCACTCGGCAGGCCAGCATGGAACCCTGGAAGCACTTCCTCCCGAGGGCATCCAGGTTTCGGGCTTCCTTACCCGGGGGCACCGAGGAGTGCATCTTTTGACTCTTGCATTGCCGATTCCACTACCATGGAGTGGTGCGGCAATTGCACCTTCTGGAACCCGGGGCTCTTGCGGACTCGATACATCGAATCGATCCGTCTGCTCAACACCGGCGTCGAGGCCGGATTTTCCCACATGCGGAAGAGCAGCCGCTCCAGCATCGGAGGGACCGGCACAGTAAAGGCCTCCTTCGGGGGAGAGTCGTACTGGAGTGCCTCGAGCTCTTCCGCACGAGGCTCCTCCTCGGGATCCGCGGGGAAAGATAAAGCCTTGGCCATATCCCGCACAAAATCAGAGAAGCGCGTATCCTCCGGAGGGGATCGCCTTCGAGGCTCCGACTCAGGCGAGTCGGAGGGGACGCACCGGGTCTGAAAAGAGCCGGGCGACTCGACCCCTTCCGTGTCCCAGCCCGACGCCTCCATGGAGGAATCGAGGGGCTCCGTGCGGGCGAGGGTTCGTCCCGATGCCGATGTCGACGACCTCGGTCCCGAACGGGAGGCCGAGGGAGACCTCGACCGAGGATCGACTCGAGCCTGCATCGACTCGAGGATCGACTCGGCCGCCGGGGTCGACATGGACGTCGACGTCCCGGTGGTCTGGGCAGATGCACTGGCGAGGCCGGTCATCCATGCCTGCTGCTGGTCCAAGAAGGCAGATATACTGTGCTCCAAGGTCGTCAATCTGAGGTCAAACCCAGAAGACCCGGCAGCCACCGACTCGGGCCCCGACGGCGGTTCCGTAGGGGAGTCCAGGAGGACAATAGTACTCACGTGTCCAGGCGGCTCCACCTCGAGGCGGGGGAGCTTGGAAGGTCTCTCCGCCTCCGAGGACTCGGGGCGGCTGGCGGGGCTATGCGATCCGGCCCTCGAGGGACCAGGTGCGTCCTCCGATGCCGCCCGCGCGAGTTTCCTCTGCCGACGACGCTCCCGGCCAGGGGACCCCCGTTCAGAGGAACTCCGACGGTGCTCGTGGCCAGAGTCACGAGACGTCGATGCCTCCGACGAGGGCCGGACCGGACTCGGGGTCAGAGAAGATTTGGTCCCTTTGCGATTGCCGACTCCTCAGCGACTTGGAGGACATCTTGCCGCACGGACCACAACTCCCGGAGTCATGGTTGGGTCCGAGGCAAGGGAGGCAGAAGTTATGCGTGTCTGTAAGAGACATTAATTTAGAACAATGATCACATTTCTTAAACCCGCTGGCAGCCATCGGGGGAAAAAGGGCCCCCGCGAGGTCGAAAGACCGTGCCGCCAGGGGTGGAAAAGTAAGTGGCGGGAACGCCAGTTAGAATAATCGAAAACAAAACAAAAAATGTGAACGGACTCGATAAGGGAAAATCGAGGCCGGGCAGGAAAAGGACACGCGAACCGAGAAAAACAACAAAGAATTAATCAACTTTTTCAGCGGTGGTAACAAACTACGTCTGTAGGGCTCCGCGGAAAAAAGAAGACTGAGCAAGATGGCATCCTTGGGCGGGAAGAGGACCGCGCATGCGCGCTGAAATCCCAAAGGCTTTCTTCGAAAGCTGCGGAAATTGCTCCGCGTGGGCTCCGTCGGCGCCGACGTCACCCATAAGTGAGGACTGACTTCCTGCTTGGTCCTGGAGAACAGGTGTTCTCCGGGGACAGCAGGAATCAGTCCTCACATATGGGTGACTCCGACACTGACGGAGTCCGCGCGGAGCAAATCCCCATCTTTCAAAGAAAGCTTTTGGGAGTTGCCACCACACTTGCGTGGTCTCCTTCCCGTCCAAGGGTGACATCTTGCTCAGTAAAATTACATAGCTAAAAGACAGCAAAACAAATGAAGGAAAAATAATTGGACTGCAACTCCAAGGGGAGAAGGAAGGGTCGTGAGGACTGATTCCTGCTGTCCCCGGAGAACAATTTATTTATTTATTTAATGTCTTTTTTATATCGCGTTCTTTGGAATCAGTGCGGTTTAATGTCAACAACATTTATACAGTGCAGGTGGACCTACAATGGATTTACAATGAACAGATGTATCAACATGGGACTAACAAGAGTAACTATGTACAGGCTGAGAGCTCGGTCACAGGTGATCGGGTCTGACTGCAACTATTTACAGGTTGTCTAACTATATACAGATTGGTCACCCAGGTGTGGATGTATAGACGTACTCGGTGACCATGTGCGGTATTCTGTGGCTATATACACTTGGCATCTATTACATGGTGGTATCATTACAGTTTACACATTGGTGTCATTTAAAGTATATACGCTTGGCATCTATTACTCGGGGTATCATTACAGTACTACACATTGGTGTCATTTACAGTATTAGGTCGCTATATACACATTCAATAGACTGGGTGTATCGTTGATCCAGACGGCAGGGCTGCAATCGTGTGGCATGGGTGCACTGGGGGTGAAGTCCTGGTTGTTAAGTGTGTCTGATTGTGATATGTCATTTGTATGCAAGTAGTGCTGGAAGAAGACATAGTGCTTCAGTGCCTTCCTAAATTGGGCGAAGTCGGTGATGGCCCGGATGGCGGGTGGAAGGGCGTTCCAGCATGTGGGTGCATAGAGGGCAAAGGCTATGTTTCTCGTTGTTTGCAAACATTTTGTTATTACCTTTGGGATTATTAGAGTGTTGACAGCAACTGATCTCCTGGCTTTGTTGAGGGGGGGGGGGGTGGATGAGGTCTGTGAGGGAGGTGGAGGAGCACTTGTTACAGGTGAGGAACTACGCTTTCCTCCAGGAACAAGCAGGAAGTCAGTCCTCACATATGGGACTCCCCAGCTACAGGCTACCTTCAACCTTTAGCCGAAAACAAAAAGTCTCCGTTAGCGGGAGCTGCAAGCAGCCGCAACGAAACCCTAACCAGGAAAGTAGCACTCCGGTAGCCTGAATAGAGGGGTCGGAGGGCAGGAGTTGCCTAGACCTCAAACAGGTTACGGAGCACAGCCTGGCCGAAGGTGCTTTCCCGTCGGGACTCCCTATCCAGGCAGTAGAGAGCCGCAAAGGTCTGACTCGAAGACCAGGTGGCGGCCCAGCAGATGTCCGCCAAAGAAACAGAGCGCAGGTGAGCCACTGATTCTGCCATGGCCCTGACCCTATGAGCCGTAACACGGCCCTCCAGTGGACGCCCTGCTGCCTCATAAGTCCGGGCAATACAGTTTGCCACCCAAGTGGACAACATATGCTTTGTCACCGCCTTCCCCAGTTTACTGGGGTCATAGGAAACAAAAAGCTGAGAGGCTTTCCGGTGAGTTTGCGTACGCTCAATGTAGAAGGTCAGGGCCCTCTTACAGTCTAGGGTATGGAGAACCGCCTCTGCCCGACTGGCATGCAGCCTGGGAAAGAAGGTAGGAAGAACCACCTCCTGGTTGAGGTGAAACGAGGAGATCACCTTCGGGAGGAACTTGGGGTGTGTGTGAAGCACCACCCTGTTCTTGTAGAACCTGGTATATGGCCACTCCACTGCGAGAGCCTGGAGCTCACTCACTCTCTGGGCAGAAGTGAGCGCAACCAATAATACCACTTTCCAGGAGAGATACTGGAGGTGGCACGTGGCCATCGGCTCGAAGGGCGGCCAGGTAAGATGCCCCAAAACGACATTAAGGTCCCATTCGGTTGCTGGAGGACGGACCGGGAGTTGCAACAGGAGCAGGCCCTTTAGAAAGCGGGATACTATTGGGTGAGCAGAGAGAGGCTTCTTGTCCACGGTAAAGTGGTTCGCCACTAGGGCACTGATGTGCACTCTGACGGAGTTGGACTTAAGTCCCATCTCGGAAAGGTGGAGAAGGTATTGCAATACCACCATCACCGGGGAAGAGAAGGGGTCCACCTTTTGCCCAGCACACCAGAAAGCAAATCTGTGCCACTTACAGGCGTACATCCGTCTAGTAGACGGTCTACATAATGCCAGCAAGACCTCATCAACATCCTCCGGAAGGAGGAGTTGGGCGAGAGTCACCGTCTCAGCAGCCACGCCATCAGCGAAAGGGAGCTGAGGTTGGGATTGGAGTCACGGAGAAGAACCCAGGGGAATGGAAGTCTCCACTGCTAGCTGCAGGAGAAGCAGGAACCACGGCTCCTGGGGCCACCGTGGAGCTATGAGGATGACAAAAGCTCTGTCCCGAAGGATCTTGAACAGAGTCTTGGTGACCAGAGGTGTCAGGGGAAAAGCATATAGAAGACCCACCGACCATGAGACAAGGAAGGCATCGGCGGCCACCCTGGCCGGATGTGGCTGCCTTGAGCCAGAAATGGGGAAGCTGGTGATTGTCCGGGCTCGCAAACAAGTCTATCACTGGTTCCCCCAAGGTCTGGAAAAGCCTGTTGGCAACCGCCCGGGTCCAGCTGTCACTCGTGCGGCTGGAGGATCCTGCTGAGTCTGTCGGCCAGCCAATTGTCCTGGCCCGGCAGGTATACCGCTTTGAGAAGAACTCCCTGCCGGGTTGCAAAACAGCATAGGTCCAGGGCCTCCTGACAAAGGGAGCATGATCCCGTACCCCCCTATTTGTTTACATAGAACATAGCCAGTTGGTTGTCTGTTTGGATTAGGACTGATCTGTGGTCCAGAAACTGCCTGAAAACTTTCAGGGCGAGACGGATGGCCCAGAGCTCCAACAAGTTGATCTGTTGGGCACTCTCTTCCGGGGACCACACCCCCTGCGTGCGGAATTCCTGGTAATGGGCCCCCCAGCCTAGCAAGGAGGCATCTGTAGTGAGGACCCTCAAGTGTGGAAGGGCCTGCAAAGGCATACCTGCCTTCAAGAGCTGGGGCGAGAGCCACCAGGCCAGGAACTGTGCAAGGCTTCTGGTCACCTTGATCCTGTCTTGGAGGTGTCCTGTGGCCTGGGACCATTGGTTTCTGAGGTACCACTGTGCAGTTCGCATGTGGAGGCGGGCATCTGGAGTGACATGGACTGTGGAAGCCACGTGCCCGAGGAGTAGCAGCAGTTGCCTCGCCGGCACTGAGGAGCTGTGGCTCACTTTCCCTGCAAGGGCTGTAAGCCTGCCTGCCCTGTCTGCAGGCAGGAAGGCCTTCGACTGCAGGGTATTGAGCCTTGCCCCAATGAAGTCTAACTCTTGAGACGGACAGAGGCTGGATTTGGGGTAGTTGATTACAAACCCCAACTGCTGCAGGACCTGGATGGTGCGAGCTGTGGCCGAAGTGCCCCTCATGAGCCAGTCGTCTAGATAGGGGAAGACAAAGATCCCTTAAACCCTAAGGAAGGTGGCGACCACCTCTAGGCACTTTGTGAACACCCTGGGAGCCGAAGCCAGGCCAAAGGGAAGCACTCTGTACTGGTAGTGGTTGTCCCCCACCACAAAACATAGGTATTGCCTGTGGCTTGGGTGGATTAGGATGTGTGTAGAGGCATCCTTTAGGTCTAAGGAGCATAGCCAATCTCCCTGGTGGAGGAAGGGCAGCAATATTCCAAGGGAGAGCATCTTGAACTTCTCCCTCACCAGGAATTTGTTGAGGTTGCACAAGTTGAGAATGGGCCTTAGGCCCCCTGTCCTCTTTGGAACGAGTTAGTACCTGGAGTAGAACCCCTTGCCCTTGAGTTGGTTCCACCGCACGGTCCTTGAGGAGACCTGCCAACTCCTTCAGAAGGTGGTCCCGGGGTGAAGGGGAAACCTTGGAGGCTCTCCTGGGAAGTAGTGTGGAGGCACTTGAGCTAGATGTAGGAGGTATCCCTCCCTGACCACCTGCAAAACCCAGGAATCGGTGATGATGGCCCGCCGCCTGTGGGTATACAAGGCCAGCCGACCTTCTGTGGGCTGCCCAGTTCCAGCTGGGAGAAGGGCCATGCTGATGGAGTCAAAAGCCCCCACCAGGCTGGGCAGGAGCCTGGGTCTTGGGGGCTTTCTGCTTATACGGGCCATGCCCCTGTCCCTTGGCCTGCTGCCCCTGTGGGGGAACCGGGGAGGCCTGGTAAGGGGAGTAGTTTTGGTAAGCAGCTCCCTTTCTCAGGTAAAAGGGATTTTTACCCGAGCCCTTCTTACGAGGAGGGGCAGAGGTCTTCTTAGAGAGCCGTGTCCTCGTCATGAACTCAGTCTCCAGTTCTGCGGCCTTGTCGGTCATGGGTTTGCCAAAGAGATTCTCCCCTAGGGATGGGACATCGACCAACTTGTCTTGAACCCATTGCTCGAGGTCGGACGACTGCAGCCAAGCCTGGCGGCGCGCACCGATGCCCACCCCGGCAACTCGGGCCGCCGACTCGAACCTGTCATAGGCCACCCGAGACATAAACTTGGAACATTCATGGACAGCTTTGGACAGGCCCTTGAAGCGCTGCAAAGGTTCCTCAAGAGAGATCAGCCGAGAACCTGGCGAGTTCCTTTGCCAGGTCCCTCAGGGTACATGCCCATGTACAACTGGTATGCCTGGATTCAACAAATCAGCATTGTGCCCTGGAAACACTTTCTGCCGAGGGCATCCAAGTTGCAGGCCTCCCTGCTAGGGGGCACTGAGGAATGCATCTTCTGGCTCTTGGAATTCCACAACCATGGAATTATGCGGCAGCTGCAATTTCTGGAATTCAGGGCTCCGGCGGATCAATACATCGAGTCGAGCCGTTTGCTGATCACTGGTGCAGACGCCGGTGTCTCCCACATGGGGAGCATGAGTTGTTCCAGGATTGGAGGAACGGAGTACCGTGAGGGTCTCCTGAGGAGGAGCCTCATATTGGAGGATCTCGAGCTCGTCGGCTTGAGGCTCCTCCTCGGATTCTGTGGGGAAAGCCAACGCCTTGGACATATCCTGCACGAAGTCCAGGAAACCCATATCCTCCAGTGGGGACCTCCTCCGAGGTTCAGACACGGGGGAATCTGAGGGGACGTCCCTATGCCTCCGGTTATCCAGGGACTCCTCGTCCTCCGTCTCCCAGGCAGAAGCCTCAGAGGAGGACTCGAGGGGCTCTTCGGGCATCGATGGCCCCGGCGCTGTCCACCCCGATGCCGGCAGGCTTGGTGGCGATGACCTCGGTCCCGAACCTCGGCCGAGGATTGACTCGAGCCAAGAAGGTCTCGAGGATCGGCTCAGTCTCCGGGGTCCACTCTGACGTCGAGGGCCCGGTGGTCGGGCAGGAGAAGCCGGACATCAGCACCCACTCCTGTTCAATGAAGGCAGTAAAACTGCGCTCCAAAGCTGCCATACTTGACACGAGTTCCAGAGGCTCTGCAGCCACCGGCTCGGGCGATGACATGGTCAGCTCCGACGCCGGTTCCCCTGGAGGGGAGCCTTCGACCAGAACAGTCGGTACTTGCCTTGGCTGGTCCGGTTCTTGGTGAGGAACTTTCGCCAGCCGCTCCTTTTTCGATGATCCCGGCTGGCACTCGGGACTCCATGACTGGTCTTGCAAGGAGCCCAGTCGCTCGGAGCTGTCCAGAGATGCCGCCTTCGAGGATTTCTTCTTCCTCTTGTGCTCCCTTGAGGGAGACCCCCTCTCTGAGGAGCCCCGATGACGCTTGGGCCTCAGAATGTTCCCCCCGAGATGTCGAGGCCTGACTGACTTCCTGCTTGTTCCTGGAGAATGTAAAATACCCACTTTCTTTCCCAGCCCTGTTTCAGCACTGCGCCTCTCTTATTCCTGCTGCAGCTTCCTGGGTCACTTGGCAGCAGCAATAAAGCAAAAGGAAGGTGCAAGACTTTTCATCCTGTGTGTGGATATATGATAGAGACATTTAAATACCTCCATGGAATAAATGCACAGGAGGAGAGCCTTTTTTGATTGTAAGCAAGCTCTGCTATGAGGGGACATAGGATGAGGGTGAAAGGGGATAGATTCAGAAGTAAGATGTGGAAATATTTCTTTATGGAAAGAATGGTAGATGTGTGGAATAGTCTCCTAGTAGAGATGGTAGAGATGAGGACAGTATCTGAATTTAAAAAAGTGAACACAAAGGATCTCAAAAGGAAAAAAAGGGGACTATTGTAGTAGTTGATATGGAAGGGCATACCAGATAAGCCATGTGGTCTTTTTCTGCCATCATATTCCTATGATTCTGTTTCCTTTACAAAAATAAATATTTCTGCAAATTACTCCTGAGCCTATCTCCTTTCACCTTCATCCTATGCTCCCTTGTTGCAGAGCTTTCTTTCAACAGAAAGATGCTCTCCACTTGTGCATTTATGCCATGGAGGATTTAAACGTCTCTATCATAACTCTCCTCTCCAGACTTTCTTCCAGAATATACACATTGAGATCTTTAAGTCTGTCCCCATATGCCTTATGACAAAGTCCACTGACCATTTTGGTAGGAACATCAGAAATTCCATACTGGGTCAGACCAAGGTCCATCAAACACAGTATCCTGTTTCCAACAGTGGCCGATCCAGGTCACAAGTTACTAGCAGGTTCCCAAAAAAGGCACACAGGTTCCAAGTGCTTGCCCTGGGGCAATCAGAGGATTTCCTGGGTCCTCTTTAATAATAGTTTATGGATCTTTCCTCCAGGAACTTATCCAAACTTTTTTTTAAACCCAGCTATGCAATGCAATGTGTGCCTTCAAGTCAGTCCTGACTCCTGGCGACCCAGAAGCTCCTGGGTTTTCTTGGCAGTGTCACCGGAAGTAGATTGCCAGGCCTTTCTTCCGAGGCAATGGAGGGTTAAGTGACTTGCCCAAAGCCACAAGGAGTGCTAGTGGGAATCGAACCCTGGTTGCTTAGTTACCAAGCCAGTGTTCTAACCACTAGGCTACTCCTCCACTCCAAACCCAGCTATACTAATACTAACAGCTTTTACTACATCCTCCGGTAACGAATTCCAGAGTTTGATTACGTGTTGAGTGAAAAAATAATTTTTCTTATTAGTCTTAATAAGCCACCCTCTGCACAGACTCCATCATGTTTATATCCTTTGAAGATGTGATCTCCAGAATTGCACACAATATTCCAAATGAGGTCTCACCAAAAACTTATTGCTTCCTCCTTCCTGCTGACCATTTCCCCTCCTATGCACTGAAGCATCCTTCTGGCTTTTGCCATCACCTTTTCTACCTGTTTAGCCACCTTAAGATCATCAAAAACAATCACACCCAGGTTCTGCTGTTCTTTTGTGGACATTGGTACTATACTTGTATTTTTGTAGCTCAAAAGCATGACCCTGCATTTTTTTAGAATTAAATCTCAGCTGCCAAATTCTTGAGCATTCTTCAAGCTTAGCTAGATCCTTTCTCATGTTATTTACTTCTTCCTAGGTGTACGAGGTATACTCAATTGTATCATCTGCAAAGAGACAAACCTTACCCGACAGCTCTTCTGCAATATTATTACCAAAAATATTAAAAAGAATCAACCAAAGACAGATTCCTATGACACACCACTGTTAACATTCTTCTCCTTAGAGTGAGCTCCATTTATCTGTACCCTTTGTCGCCTCCCAATCATCCAGTTTCTAACCCAGTCACTTTAGGGCATATTCCTACGTTTCTCAAAGATGATTTATACCGTAAATAAACTGTGCAACGGTGTCAAAGACTTTACTGAAATCAAAGTACATCACATCTAGGGCTCTCCCTATGTCCAGTAGATTTCCCTGGTCCTCTATAATAATGGTTAATGGACCTTTTCTCCAGGAACTTGTCCAGACCTTTTTAAACCCAGCTACACAAACTGCTTTTACTACATCCTCCAGTAACGAATTCCAGAGTTTGATCATGTGTTGATTAAAAAAACATTTTCTCTTATTAGTCTTAAGTGGGCTGCATTATAGCTTGTGTGTCTTCTAATCTTTCTACTTTTTGATGGCATAAACAACCCATCTACGTTTACCCATAAGAACATAAGATATGCCATACTGGGTCAGACCAAGGTCCATCAAGCCCAGTATTCTGTTTCCAACAGTGGCCAATCTAGGTCATATGTACCTAGCAGTTTCCCCAAGGGACACAGGTTCCACAATGCTTGTATTGGTTCAAGCATTGATATCCTGGGTCCCTTCTTAATAATGGTTTATGGACCTTTCCTCCAGGAACTTGTCCAAACCTTTTTTAAACCCAGCTACACTAACAGCCTTTACTACATCCTCTGGTAACAAATTCCAGAGTTTGATTACACGTTGAGTGAAAAAATATTTTCTTTTATTAGTCTTAAATAGTTTACCCTGTAGCTTCATTGCATGTCCCCTACTCTTTCTATATTCTGATAAGGTAAACAATCGATCTACGTTTACCCGTTCCACTCCTTTCATTAATTTATAGACTTCTATCATAACTCCCCTCAGCCGTCTCTTTTCCAGGTTAAAGAGCCCTAACCTTTTTAGCCTTTCTTCATAGGAGTATCCTTCCATCCCCTTTACCATTTTGGTGGCTCTTCTCTGAACCTTTTCTAAAATCGCTATATCCTTTTTAAGATACGGCGACCAGAATTGCACACAATATTCAAGGTGCGGTCTCACCATGGAACGATATAGAGGCATTATAATATCTTTTGTTGTATTTTCCATTCCTTTCCTTATCATACCTAGCATTCTATTTGCTCTCTTGGCTGCTGCTGCACACTGGGCCGAGGGTTTTAACATGGTATCCACAATGACGCCTAAATCTTTTTCCTGGGTGGTAGTTCCTAATGTGGAACCTTGCATCGTGTAACCATAGTTTGGGTTGTTCTTCCCTAGGTGCATAACCTTGCACTTGTCCACATTAAATTTCATCTGCCATTTTGATGCCCAGTCTTCCAATTTATCAAGATCCTCTTGCAATTTTCCACAATCCTCTTGGGTTTTAACAACTTTAAATAGTTTTGTGTCATCTGCAAATTTGATAACCTCACTCGTTATTCCACTTTCCAGGTCATTTATGAATATGTCAAAAAGCAGCGGACCCAGCACAGATCCCTGGGGTACACCATTATTCACCTTTCTCCATTGGGAAAATTGGCCATTTAGCCCTACCCTCTGCTTTCTATCTTTTAACCAGTTCCTGATCCACAATAGTACACTGCCTCCTATCCCATGACTCTTTAGTTTTGCCAAAAGTCTCTCATGAGGGACCTTGTCAAAGGCTTTCTGAAAGTCCAGATACACAATATCAACCGACTCACCTTTGTCCACCTGATTATTCACTCCTTCAAAAACACATAACAGATTAGTAAGACAAGATCTTCCTTGTCTAAAGCCATGTTGGCTGTCTCCCATTAGGTCATGACTATCTACATGCTGAGTAATTTTATTATGGTTTATGGTTTCTACCATTTTTCCTGGTACTGATGTCAGGCTCACCGGTCTGTAGTTTCCCGCATCACCCCTGGAACCCTTTTTAAAAATTGGTGTTACATTGGCGATCTTCCAATCTTCAGGTATTAGAGATGATTTTAATGATAGTTCACAGATTACTAAAAGCAGGTCTGCAATCTCATATTTCAGTTCTTTCAACACCCTTGGATGTATACCATCCGGCCCAGGTGATTTGCTACTCTTCAGTTTATCTAATAGTTGTAAGACATCTTCCCGATGTATCGATATTTCCTTCAATTCTTCCGCACCTTTAAATACCACTTCAGTCATGGGTAACATCCCTACATCTTCCTCAGTAAAGACTGAAGCAAAGAATTCATTCAGTCTCTCCGCTATCGCCTTGTTGCCTCTTAGTGCTCCTTTAACCCCTTTATCATCTAATGGACCAACTGACTCTCTCACAGGTTTTTTGCTACGAATGTACTTGAAAAGGTCTTTACTTCGCGTTTTTGCTTCCGCAGCAAGCTTCTTCTCAAATTCTCCCTTTGCCTGCCTTATCAATGCCTTGCATTTGACTTGCCAGTGCTTGTGCTGTTTCCAGGTTTCGTCGTTTGGCTCTTTTTTCCATTTCCTGAAAGATGCTTTTTTGGCAACAGCCTCTCTGACCTCACCTTTAAACCATGCTGGCAGTTTTTTGGACTTTTGGACTTTTCTTAAAGCGTGGAATACAGCTGGTCTGGGCTTCCAAGATAGTATTTTTCAACAACAGCCAAGCCTGATGTACGTCTTTAACCTTTGCAACTGCTCCTTTTAGTTTTTTCTTAACTGTTTTCCTCATTTTATCATAGTCTCCCTTTCGAAAGTTAAAAGGTAGTACTGTGGATTTCCTTACTATCCCTCCTCCACTAATTAAATCAAAGGCGATCATGCTATGATCGCTATTGCCAAGTGGCCCCAACAACCTTATCTCTTGCACTAGATTTGGTGTTCCACTAAGGACTAGGTCTAATATGGCTTCCCCTCTGGTCGATTCATGAACCAGCTGCTCCAAGATGGTCATTTATTTCATCTAGGAACTTTATCTCCCTAGCATGTCCTGACGTGACACTGACCCAGTCGATACCGGGGTAGTTGAAATCATCCATTATTATTAATGCGCTGTAACTTTTGTTAGCTTCCTTGATTTCTTTGAGCATTTCATCATCCATTTGGTCATTCTGGCCAGGCGCTCGATAGTACACCCCCACTGCCATTGCCTTCCCCCTTTTACATGGAATTTCAATCCATATAGATTCTACAGCAGATTTTGTTTCCTGCAAAACTTTAATCCTTTCTGACTCAATGCCCTCTCTAACACAGAGAGCAACCCCTCCACCAATTTGATCAGCTCTATCATTACGATATAGTTTGTACCCAGGTATCACAGTGTCCCACTGGTTGTCCTCCTTCCACCATGTCTCTGATATTCCAATCATATCTAGCCTTTCATTTAGTGCTATATATTCTAACTCTCCCATCTTATTCTTTAGACTTCTAGCATTTGCATACAAGCATTTTAGAGAATGTATTTTATTCATATTAATTTGGCTATTGTTAGACATGGGTAATTTGGGATCTTTAAGCTCTGTCTGCTCCATACTTGAGGGCATTTGGGCTACGTTACTCTTTTGTGGAACCTCTCTGATTTTGGTAGTATCCTTCAAAGATACATTCTTCCGAACCATCCGCTCTTGGGCGACTGTCGGCTTTCCCGTAATATCTAGTTTAAAAGCTGCTCTATCTCCTTTTTAAAGGTTAATGCCAGCAGCCTGGTTCCATCCCGGTTAAGGTGAAGCCCATCCCTTCGGAAGAGCCCCTCCTTTCCTCAGAATGTTCCCCAGTTCCTAACAAATCCAAAACCCTCATCTCTGCACCATTGTCTCATCCACGCATTGAGACTCCGGAGCTCTGCCTGCCTTTTGGGTCCTGTGCGTGGAACAGGAAGCATTTCGGAGAATGCTACCCTGGAAGTTCTGGATTTCAACTTCCTACCTAAAAGCCTAAATTTAGCCTCCAGAACCTCCCTACCAAATTTTCCTATGTCATTGGTACCGACATGTACCAAGACAGCAGACTCCTCCCCAGCACTATCTAAGACCTTATCTAGGTGGTGCGTGAGGTCCGCTACCTTCGCACCAGGCAGGCATGTTACCAGGTGATCCTCATGTCCACCAGCCACCCAGCTATCTACATGCCTAATGATCGAATCACCAACTATAACGGCTGTCCTAACCCTTCCCTCATGGGCACATGGCCCTGGAGAAACTTCCTCGGTGCGAGAGGGTTTTACATCACCTGGAGGACAGGTCCTAGTTACAGGATCACTTCCTGCCACACCGTTCCACTCTATTCATTAATTAATAAACCTCTATCATATCCCCCCTCAGCCGTCTCTTTTAAAGGCTTAAGAGCCCCAGCTTTTTAAACCTCTCCTTTTGGGATGTCTATCCATTCCCTTTACCATTGTTGTCACTCTTCTTTGTACCTTTTCTACCTAAGCTATATCCGTTTTAAGATATGACAACCAAAATTGTACACAATATTCAAGGTGCGGTTGCACCACAGAATAATACAGAGGCATTATAATATCTCTTGTTTTATTCTCTATTCCTTTCCTTATGATTCCTAGCTTTCTTGGCTGCCACTGTACACTGGGTGGTGGGTTCCAATGTATTATCCACGATGACACCTAAATCTTTTTCCTGAGTGGTGGTTTCTTAGGTGGTACCTTGCATTGCGTAACCATAGTTTGGGTTGTTCTTTCCTAGGTGCATAACTTTGCACTTGTCCACATTAAATTTCATCTGCCATTTGGACATCCAGTCTTCCAATTTTTCAAGGTCCTCTTGCAATTTTTCATAATCTTGTGTTTTAATAACTGAATAATTTTATGTCATCTGCAAATTTGAGCCCTCACTTTTTATTCTTATTTCCAGATCATTTATGAATATATTAAAAAGCAGACGGCCAAGCCCAGATCCCTGGGGTACTCCACTATTCAACTTTCTCCATTGAGAAAACTAGCCATTTAGCCCTACTCTCTGCTTTCTATCTTTTAACCAGTTCCTGATCGACAATACTACACTGCCTCCAATCCCATGACTTTTTAATTTCACCAAAAGTCTCTCATGAGGGACCTCATCAAAAGCTTTCTGAAAACCCAGATATACTATATTAACTGTCTCACCTTTGTCTACCTGTTTATTCCCACTTTCAAAAAAATAACACAGATTAGTAAGACAGGACTTTCCTTGGCTAATTCCATGTTGGTTTTCTCCCATTAAACTATGGCTATCTACACGTCCAGAAATGTTATAATGGTTTCTATAGGAAGGGTAGATTAGGGAGTATAGTGACTCTTTGTTCTATCTGCTCCAAGTTCACTCCCTCCCCCTCCTGTACTCTACATGCTGCTTGGAAGGGAAGGGATGCAGTGAGAAGTCAAGGGCCATTCTCCAGTACACCTCCAGTAGAGATGGAGCAAGAACCTCATGAGATCATACAAAGCCATGCCCTTGGTTGTCTCCACCAAGGCTCACCAATTACTTTCCCAAGGCACACTGGTTGAGAAGCACTGCCCTAGACTATTAAACCTTTCTTCTTGAGAGACATGTTTATACCCCTTTAGCATTTGTCTTGACCTTCTTTGTATCCTTCAAAGTTCCACTATATCAGCATTACTCAAGTCGTTCCTGGAGTACTCTATAGGCAGTCTGTTTTTCAGGATATCCATAATGAATATACATGAGACAGATTTACATGCACTGCCACCATTGCATGCAAATCTGTTTCATGCACATTCATTGTGGATACCCTGAAAACCAGACTGGCTACAGCATACTCCAGGACTAGGTTGAGAAACACTGCACTACATCTTTCTTGAGATAGGGTCCCATGCAACGGCTATGAAATTTAACATCCTGCACACATTCAACTGAGTACTGTAGGAAGCTCCAGTGATTTGTTTTTCAGTATTCCAACTCTGGACTCATGTCAGATACCATGAGACATGTAGGAGGACTGATCATCTTTCTTGCCCTCAGAAAAATGTAAAAATACAGAAACATTTTACCATTTATCTAAGTAAACACATGACTAGCTTAACATGTAAGAAATGCTTGCAGATGAAAAAAATTCTTACCAGTCCAAGGGATCATTCTTCATGCGTAAGTTATCCCTAGGGAAATAGCCAGGTGGGTAGCGCAAGTTGTGATACTGATCCCAGAGGATCCTCTTGCTGCGAGGAGGAGTAGGAATGATCTTTACTTTAATTGGGAGCTTTACTGTTGAAATCCGTTCTGTGCCATTTTTAGACTGTAAGAGATAAAAGTTAATCTTTGTGAGATCTTTCAAAATAGGTATTACTTGATGTTATTTTCATTTATTTTAGTGACTGTGAAGGGAGTCAAACTGAAAACACTAGATACTGAAGTCAGGGGCGGCCCAAAGGGGGCGTGGGGCTATGTGCAGAGACTCATTGCAGGGACTCATTTGCATAAATATCTGTATAATGTTAATGTGCCTTAACGTTTAGTAAACATGCCTCTTAATGAGCGTCTGGATAAAGAAAGACTACCAGATTTCTACATTACTATACTCCCGTGTCAACCGCCAGGCACATTAATACTATGAACACTGCCCATTTAGAACCCATAGCAAACCCACCATATCATAACTCACAAAGCACCAAACCCTACCTATCAAAAGGCAACACTGCAAATATTAAACCAATACATCTCAGAGCATACCAATTCAACTCTTACTGGGGAAAGAGAACAAGTGGCACTGTCAAACAAACTACATGAACAGCTTTGTTACACATGCAGAACACAGACAATCAAACAAAAAACAAGGGATCACAATTTAGAAACAGGAAGACAATAATTAAACTGGGAACCTCAAAAGCCAAACTTAGAATGTACACCACCACTGGAGAAATAAAACTATAAATTAATTTCCTCTTGTGCTAAACAAAATGCAAAGACGTTAGTGATGCACATTTCCCAGAGCTGACGTATTGCAATAATAAATTCAAAATAAAAAAAGTATTTCTCTAACTTTTGTTGTTTGGGCATTTTATTTTTTTCAGTTGCAATTGCTCCATTCAATTTCTTCTACTTTCTTTGTGTCTTCTGCTAACTCTCCATTGTTTGCTGTCCAATTGTGTCCTTTCTTCTCTCTCCTAGTTTTTTCCATTCTCTCTCTACATCTGTTTTAACATTCTGATCTTTCCCCTTTTGCTCTTTTCTCCATTTCTTTCTTTATTCCTTTTTCATCCACTCAAATTTCACCCTTCCATCCTCAATCCCCACTTACTCTCCCAATACACGGTCAATCGTTGATTTTTCTTCCCTCCCACACAAAATATCTTTTCCCTTCTCCATTCTCACTCTCCCAGTCTTATCCCTTCCAGTCCTCCCCCAACATCCGCTCCCTTCTAGTCCCATTATCCCATCCCCTCGCATCAGTCCATTTCCAGTCCTAGCCCCCATCAGCCCATTTCAAGTCCTAGCCACCCAATCAGCCCATTTCCAGTCCTAGCCCCCCATCAGCTATTTCCAGTCTTATCCTAGCCCCCTATTAGCCCATTTCAAGTCCAAGTCCCCGCCCAATCAGCCCATTTCCAGTCCTAGCTCCCCCATTGGCCATTTCCAGGCCATTCCCCCTCCCATCAGCCCATTTCCAGTCCTAGCCCCCATCAGCTCATTTCCAGGCATATCCTAGCCCCCTCCCCCATCCCCAAAGAGCTCCACCCCTCTCTGAATAGCTTCAGAAGGAGCCAGGGAGACCCAAAGCCCTGGCTCACCTCTGCATAGCGCCGGAGCGAAGAGTGGTGTGTTTCTTCACTCCAGTAGTTGTATTCTCATGAAGTGTGCTGAGGGCTGGGAAAGGTTAAAGAGCATTTCCTGTTTCCCGGCCCTCAGTGCGATTCACGAGAATATAGCTACTGAAGTGAAGATGCATGCCGTTCTTCACTCCAGCGCTGTGCAGAGGTGAGCTGGGGCTTCATGTCTCCTAGGCTCCTTCTGAAACCGGCCCTTTAAATGGAACACGTGTGCGGAATAAAGTTCGCACAGGGCCCTGTGCGAACAACATTCTTGCACAATGGACGGGCCGGCCCTAAGTCCTCCATCTAAATGATGGCAATGTAAACCACACTGTGTGTTTTCTCTCACACAATTTTCCAAAAGGCAGATCAATTTCCTTTTGTCAACAGACTAACTTACCTATCTGATGAGACCAACATAAACAAGGTGGAACTATCAGATCCCAAAACAACATGGATGCTGCCCCTGACAGAAATCCAAAGTATACAACATGTACTTTCAAGAATAAGAAGCATGTTTAAATAATATATTGCTGATAGGGTATTTATTGTCTGAAACTATTAAAAACCCTAGGCAAAGTCAATCTGAAAGCAAACAACAGTAATAACTGTAAGGCATGGCATTATAAAAGAAAGGGAGGGCAATTTTCCAAATAAAAGGGATTTATGAAAACTGTCCAGCATTTCTTTGGGTAAATGCACAAAAAAACAATAGGAAGTGCCATACTGAATCAGATTATAAGTTCAACAAATGCAGCATTCTGCTTCTGACAGTGGCCAATCCAGGTCACAAGTACCCGACAGGAACTCAAAGAAGACCCAGTCCTTGCAAATCCCCAGCAAAAAGGCAGTGGCTTTCCTAAGTCTAATGGTTAATAATATTTATGGAAATTTTCTCCCAGTAACTTACTGGAGGAGTAGTTTAGTGGTTAGAGCAAATGCCTAGTACCCAGAAGATCAAGAGTTCGATTCCCCCGGCACTTCCTGTGACCTTGGACAAGTCACTTTACCCTTCACTGCCTTGGAAGAAAAGGCCTGGCAATCTACTTCCAGTGATACATTGCCAAGAAAACCCAGAGGCAGCTGGAATGCCAGGAGTCAGCACTGACTTGATGGCACTAAAAATAACAACTTTACTTAAACCCGCTATAAACTTAGTTACGCTAACTGCTTTCACTATATCATCTGGCAACAAATTCCACAAGGTAACTATGCAAGAATTTATTTTCAGAAATACTACCTATTAACGTTACACAGTGTACCTAGTCCAAGCACTAACTGAAAGGATAAAGCGTAGTTACTCACCTGTAACAGGTGTTCTCCAGGAGCAGCAGGAATCAGTCCTCACATATGGGTGACGTCGGCGCCGACGGAGCCCTCGCGAATTCTCCCCAGCTTTCAAAGAAAGCCTTTGGGAATTGCAGTGCCATCTTGCTCAGTCAGATGACATAGCTAAAAGACAGCAAAAATTAGCAAAAAACGAAAGCATAAAACTGCAACTCCAAGGGGAGGGGGGAGGGTTGTGAGGACTGATTCCTGCTGCTCCTGGAGAACACCTGTTACAGGTGAGTAACTACGCTTTCTCCAGGACCAAGCAGGAAGTCAGTCCTCACATATGGGACTCCCAAGCTTAAGGCTACCGGAGACCCGAAGCACAAAAATGAGCTCCCTCAAGGTCAGTAGCACAGAAGGAAGGAATCTTCTCTGAATATGTCTCTAACCGGTAGGAGTTGCCTATACCTCGAAGAGGTTACGGAGGACTGCCTGTCCGAAAGCACTGTCCCTGCGGGACTCCCTCTCCAGGCAGTAATGGGCTGCAAACGTCTGGCTTGAAGACCAAGTAGCGGCCCGGCAGATGTCTGCCAATGGAACAGAGCGGAGGTAAGCTACCGACGTAGCCTTCGCCCAAACACGATGAGCTGTGACTCTACCTTCCAGCACGAGGCCGGCTGCCTCGTAAGCCCAAGCGACACAGTCCGCAATCCAGATGGACAGAGTACGCTTGGAGACAGGGAGCCCCAACTTGTTGGGGTCATAAGACACGAAGAGCTGAACAGTCCTTCGGTGCTTCCGCGTATGGTCAAGGTAGAAGGTCAACGCCCTTCTACAGTCCAGGGTATGCAGGACCATTTCAGCTTGGCTGGAGTGTGGCCTGGGAAAGTAGGTCGGAAGTACCACCTCCTGGTTGATGTGAAAAGGGGAAACCACTTTGGGAAGAAACAGGGTGAGTCCGTAGGACTACCCGGTTCTTGTAGAACCTAGTGTAAGGAGGATCAGAAACCAGGGCCTGCAGCTCACTAACGCGTCTAGCAGAAGTGAGGGCTACCAAGAACAAGGTTTTCCATGAAAGAAAACGTAGTGGATAGGTAGCCATAGGCTCAAAAGGCGGACAGGTAATCCGCTGCAAAACCACATTAAGATCCCAGTCCGGGGCTGGCGGGCACAAAGGTGGCTTAAGGAGGAGGCGGCCTCTGAGAAACCGAGCCACCAGAGGGTGGCTGGAAAGAGGTCTACCATCCACCGGCATGTGATGCGCAGAAAGAGCACTGAGGTGGACCTTGACCGAGTTGGACTTAAGTCCACGGTTAGAGAGAGAGAGCAAGTATTGCAAGACCACTGATGCTGAACAGGAGAAAGGATCTTGAGACTGCTGAGTACACCAGACGGAGAACCGACGCCACTTGAGAGCGTAGGCCTTTTGGGTGGAGGGCCTCCTGGAGGCCAAGACGACCTCCTCCACATCTGGAGGTAGCTGCAGAGGAGCAAGGACTACCCTTTCAGCAGCCAGGCCATCAGAAGAAGGGACCGGAGATTGGGGTGTAGGAGAGTCCCCTGATCCTGCGACAGGAGGTCGGGCTGAAATCCCAGTGGAAGAGGAGCGTCTACCGCTAGCTGCATCAGAAGCGGGAACCAAGGTTGTCTCGGCCACCGGGGAGCCACTAGGATCATCGATGCTTTGTCTCTGAGAACCTTGAAGAGCGTCCGAGACACCAGTGGCATGGGAGGAAAGGCATACAAGAGGCCGGTGGACCAGGGAATTAGAAAAGCATCCGCCGCTACCCTGAGAGGATGCGGCTGTCGAGAGCAGAATCTGGGCAGCTGCCGGTTCAGAGGACTGGCAAACAGATCCATGGTGGGGAGACCCCACTTGAGAAAGATTTGCTGAACCACCATCGGATCCAGCCTCCACTCGTGTGGCTGGAGGATCCTGCTGAGCTTGTCGACCAGGTAATTTTCTTGACCTGGGAGATAGACAGCCCTGAGGAGGATGCCCTGGCGGACTGCCCAAGAGCATAGCCGTTGCGCCTCCTGACAGAGGAGGAAGGAGCCTGTTCCGCCTTGTTTGTTTACGTAGAACATGGCAACCTGGTTGTCCATCTGTATCAGCAGCGACTGGTGGGACACCAGGTGAGAGAAGGCTCTGAGAGCTAGGCGGATGGCTCTGAGCTCCAGGAAGTTTATCTGTTGAGCAGATTCCCAAGGAGTCCAGAGTCCTTGAGTACATGACCCTTGGCAATGTGCTCCCCAACCCAGGAGGGAAGCATCGGTCGTTAGGACCTGAGAATGCGGAGGGGGCTGAAAAGCCACTCCTAGCACTAGGTTGGGTAGATGAAGCCACCATCGCAGAGATGAGACCAGCTGGTCGGAGATCTGTACAGAGTCCGCTAGGCTCCCCGTGGCCTGATGCCATTGATTGCGAAGGCACCACTGAGCAGGACGCATGTTCAGTCGGGCATTGGGGGTCACATGGACCGTGGAAGCCATATGGCCGAGCAGTCGCAGAAAGTGCCTGGCTGAGACCAGCGCATTGCTGTGAAAGTGGCCGGCGAGATCCATGAGCCGCCTGGCCCTGTCCAGAGGGAGGAAGGCCCGCGCCTGAAGTGTGTCCAACCTGGCGCCGATGAACTCGAGATTTTGAGAGGGGAGCAAAGTGGACTTTGCGAAGTTTATGACAAAACCCAAGTGCTGGAGCAGAGCCACAGTGCGATGAGTGGCTTGAGCGGCCTCTGTTGAAGATGGGGCTCTGATGAGCCAGTCGTCCAGGTATGGGAACACAAACAGAGTCTCAGATAGGCCGCCACCACTGCGAGGCATTTGGTGAACACCCTGGGTGCGGTGGATAGGCCAAAGGGAAGCACTCTGTACTGGTAATGATTTCCTCCCACAACAAATCTGAGATATTGTCTGTGGTCCGGATGAATGAGGATATGAGTATACGCATCTTTCAGATCCAAGGAGCATAGCCAGTCTCCCTGCTGGAGGTAGGGCAGCAGGATTCCAAGGGTAAGCATCTTGAACTTTTCCTTTGCAAGGAACTTGTTGAGGTTTCGCAAGTCCAGGATGGGTCTGAGGCCTCCTGTTCTTTTTGGAATCAGGAAGTACCTGAAGTAAAACCCTTGGCCCCTCAGGTGGTGGGGCACCGGTTCCACGGCTTGTTCCTAAACAAGACTTGCTAACTCCCGAAGGAGTAAGTCCCTGTGCAAAGGTAGTCTGGGAGGCTCCCCTGGAAAGTAGGAGGGAGGTACCTGGTGAAAGTGAAGAAGATAGCCCTTTTGAACTATGTGAAGTACCCAGGTATCTGTGGTGATGTTGGACCACCTGTGGGCAAAGTGGACCAGCCGGCCTCCTGTGCTGAGAGAAACCAGCTGAGGGGGAGAGGCTATGCTGAGGAAGTCAAAAACCCCCACCCTGCTGAGCAGGGGCCGGTGGTGCAGGCTTGGGGGCTTGCTGCCTACGGGACCCATTACCCTGTCCCTTGGCCTGCTTTCCCTGTGGGGGAGCTGCTGAGGCCTGATACTGAGGGTAGTATTTATAGGCAGCACATTTCCTCGGGTAAAAGGGCTTTTTCCCCGAGGCCTTCTTCTTTTGAGAAGGGGCAGAGGTCTTCCTTGAGAGACGAGTCCTGGTGAGAGTCTCCGTCTCGATTTGTGCAGCCTTCTCATCCATGGGCTTGCCAAAGAGGTTATCACCTCGGCAGGGGACATCGACCAACTTGTCCTGTACCCAGGGCTCGAGGTCGGACGTCTGAAGCCAAGCCTGGCGGCGTCCACCGATGCCGGCCGCAGCTACTCGAGCCGAAGCCTCAAAACCATCATAGGCTGCTCGAGATATAAACTTGGAGCACTCTCGAATACCAGTAGACAAGGTTTGGAACCTCTGCAAAGGTTCGTCGGAGAGACCAGCAGAGAACCCGGCTATTTCTTTAGCCAGGTCTCGGAGATACATGCCCATGTAGAGCTGGTAAGTCTGGACTCGACAAGCAACCATAGAGCCCTGGAAGCACTTCCTACCGAGGGCATCCAGGCTTCGGGCTTCCCTACCAGGGGGCACCGAGGAGTGCATTTTTTGACTCTTAAGTCTATGCATGGCCGATTCCACCACCATGGAATGGTGCGGTAGTTGTGCCTTTTGGAAGCCGGGGCTCTTGCGGACTCGATAAATGGAATCGACCCGCTTGCTTAACACTGGCGACGACGCCGGGCTCTCCCACATGCGGAAGAGAAGTCGTTCCAGCATCGGAGGAACCGGTACAATAAAGGCCTCCTTCAGGGGAGAGTCATATTGGAGGGCATTGAGTTCTTCGACTCGAGGTTCCTCCTCGGGATCCGCGGGGAAGGCCAAGGCCTTGGCCATATCCCTCACGAAGTCCGAGAACCGGGTATCCTCCGGGGTGGACCGTCTCCGAGGTTCGGACTCGGGGGAGTCCGAAGGGACACACCGAGTCCGAAAGGAACCAGGTGACTCTTCGTCCTCAGATTCCCAGGCCGACTCCTCGGAGGAGGAGTTGAGCGGCTCCGGTCGGGCGGGCACCGATGCTATCCGCTCCGACGCCGAGGGAGTTGGCGTCGATGACCTCGGTCCCGAACGGGAGGCCGAAGGAGACCTCGACCGAGGACTGACTCGAGCCCTCATGGACTCGAGGATCGGCTCGGTCTCCGGGGTCGATTTGGAGGTCGACGTCCCGGCGATCAGGGCAGAAACACCGGCGAGGCCAGCGATCAATACCCGCTGCTGGTCCATGAAGGCTGTCAGACTGCTCTCCAAGGCCGTCAACCTGAGTCCGAGCTCAGGAGACCCAGCAGCCCCCGACTCGGGCCCCGACGGCGTCGGGTCCTTCGGAGGCGAGTCAACGAGGACAACAGTACTCACGTGAGCGGGCAAGTCCACCTCGAGTCGAGGATGTTTTGACGGCCTCTCCATCTCCGAGGACCCGGGACGGGAATCGGGGCTATGCGACCTGGCTCTCGAGAAACCAGGAGCGTCCACCGATCCCGCCCTCGTGGGTTTCTCTTTCGATGATGTTCCCGGGTAGGAGACCCCCTTTCAGAGGAACTTCGACGATGCTCAGGACCAGAGTCCCGAGACGTCGAAGCCTCTGACGAGGTCCGAGCCCGGCCGGAGTCAGAGAAGATACGCTCCTGCTGATGCTGCCGACTCCTCAATGCTTTTGAGGACATTTTGCCGCATGGGCCACAGATCATGGACTCATGATCGGGTCCGAGGCAGCGGAGGCAGAAGTCATGAGTGTCTGTAAGAGACATGAGTTTCTTACAGAGGTCACACTTTTTAAAGCCGCTGGCAGCCATCGGGGGAAAAAGGGCCCCTGCGAGGTCGAATGACCGGGCTGCCAGGGAAAAAGGAAAAAGGCGCGAAATCTGTCACGAAGGACAAAAAAAACGAAAAATAAGGAACGGACTCGCAACTGGCGTCGCGAGTCCGGGCGGGAAAAGAACCGGCGTCGAACCGAAGAAAAAAGAGAAAAATAGAGAAAAAAATCAACTTTTCGGCGGGGATTCAAAGACATCTGTAGGGCTCCGCAGAAAAAAGAAGACTGAGCAAGATGGCACCCTTGGGCGGGAAGAGGACCGCGCATGCGCGCTGCAATTCCCAAAGGCTTTCTTTGAAAGCTGGGGAAAATTGCTCCGCGAGGGCTCCGTCGGCGCCGACGTCACCCATATGTGAGGACTGACTTCCTGCTTGGTCCTGGAGAAATAATTGATTACTATCAACCTGTTCCATCCCACGCATGATTTTAGACTTCTATCATGCCTCCTCTCAGCTATCTCTTCTCCCAGCTTGTTGGCTTGTAAGGGAGCTGTTCATCCCCTTTATATCATAGTAGTCACCTGACACTAAAAATTTTACTCCAGGCAGTAATGAACAGCTAAGGTATGGACTGAGGACCAGGTGGAGACTCGGCAGATTTACGACATGGGAACGGAACACAGGTTCACCACAGAAGCTGCCATGGCCCAGGCGCTGTGCGTCGTGACACGGTGCTCCAGCGAGAGAATGGCCAGCTCGTAGGCAAAGGTGATGCAGTCTGTCACCCAGGTGGACAGGGTGCATTTAAACTCTCTGCAACCAACATGGGTCAAAGGAGACATAAGATATGCCATACTGGGTCAGACCAAGGTCCATCAAGCAAAGTATCCTGTTTCCAACAGTGGCCAAACTAGGACATAAGTACCTAGCAGTTTCCCCAAAAGACACAGATTCCTCAATGCTTGTATTGGATCAAGCAGTGATATCCCGTGTCCCTTTTAATAATGGTTTATGGACCTTTCCTCCAGGAACTTGTCCAAATCTATTTTAAACCCAGCTACACTAAAGCGTAGTTACTCACCTGTAACAGGTGATCTCCGGGAACAGCAGGAATAAGTCTTCACATATGGGTATCGTCAGTATTGACGGAGCCTGCGTGGGAACGCTCCCCAGAATCCAAAAGGAAAGCTTTTGGGAGCATCCCACAGCGCCTGCGTGCTGCCTTTCCGCCTCTCCCTCTTCAATTGAGTTTAAAGCTGAGACAAAAGGAGAGAGAGAGAACTCATAGGGGAGGTGGGTGGGTTGTGAAGACTTATTCCTGCTGTTCCCGGAGATCACCTGTTACAGGTGAGTAACTACGCTATCTCCAGGAACAAAGCAGGAATGTAGTCTTCACATATGGGGGGACTCCACAGCTGAAAGATGTCAGGGGGATGACCCCAGGAAGTTGCAAACCCATGGAGAGATGGGTCATGCTTCCTCCCATTGATCTCTGGCATCCAAACCCGGGATGGCGGGTAGGAGTTGTACTAAGTCTGAAAGAGATGCTGGCCTGGCCAAACGAGGCATCCCTATGGGAATCCTTGTCTAAACTGTAATGGGCTGTGAAGGTGTGTACCGAAGCCCAAGTGGCTTCTCTACAGATGTCGTCAATGGACACAGAATGAAGATTAGCCATAGGCGCTATGGCTCTCACATTGTGAGCTGCGACATGGCCTTCGAGAGAAAGTCCCTTACTCTCATATGCAAAGGATATGCAATTTGCAATCCACTTAGAGAGAGCTCTTTTGGAAACTGGAAGTCCCAAATGACTAGAATCAAAAGCAACAAAAGGCTGAGAAGATTTTCTGTGTTGCTTAGTTCTTTGAAGGTAAAAACCCAGGGCTCTTTTGCAATCTAAAGTATGGAGGTTCCTTTCTGCATAAGAGGCATGAGGCCTAGGAAAGAATACAGGAAGGTAAACTACTTGGTTTAAATGAAAAGGCGAAACCACCTTTGGCATAAAGTAGGGATGAGTCCTAAGAACTACCTTGTTGTTGTTGTTAAGTGCCGTCGAGTCGGAGTCGACTCATGGCGACCCTTTGGATAGCTATCCTAAATTGTGTTCGGTCTTCAGTCAGGCAGCTCATTGTTGACAGACTGGTACCTGTAGCTGCTGTTATTGTATCGATCCATCTCATTGCTGGCCTTCCTCTTTTGCGTTGACCTTCTATCTTGCCAAGCATGATGTCTTTCTCTAATGATCTCTCTCTCCGCATGATGTGTCCAAAGTATGAAAGTCGAAGTCTTGTCATCTGAGCTTCTAAAGAAAGCTTAGGCTTGATCTCCTATAGTACAGACTGGTTTGTTCTTTGGGCAGTCCATGGTATACACAGTATTCGCCGCCAGCACCATAATTCAAAGGCATCAATTTTCTTCCTGTCTATCTTTTTCACTGTCCAGCTTTCACATCCATATGATGTTATTGAAAATACCATGGCTTGAACAAGTCGAATCTTTGTATGGAGAGAGACATCTCTGCTCTTGAGAATCTTATCTAGGTCTTTCATAGCCATTCTGCCAAGAGCAATGCATCGTCTGATTTCTTGACTGCTTGTTGCTTCTTTATTGATAGTTGATACAAGTAGGTTAAAGTTATTCACAATTTCAATTTCTTCTCCTTCGATGATGAACCTGTTGATTATGCCAGTTGTCATGATCTTTACATTAAGGTGCAGGCCCATTTTGGGACTATGTTCTTTGATTGTGAGAAGCAAATGTTTCAGATCATCTTCACATTCAGCCAGTAATGTAGTATCATCAGCATAGCGAAGGTTGTTGATGAGTCTTCCACCAATCTTCACACCTCTGTTGTCTTCATACAATCCTGCTTCTCTGATGATTTGTTCTGCATATAAATTAAACAGGTAGGGGGAAAGTATGCAGCCTTGTCTTACACCTTTGCTTATTTTAAACCATTCTGTTTCTCCTTGTTCCGTTCGAACTGTTGCTTCTTGATCAATGTACAGATTGAGCAAGAGAACGATCAGGTGTTCTGGTATACCCATGCTTCTTAATGTGGCCCAGAGTTTCTCATGGTTTACACAGTCAAAAGCTTTGCTATAGTCGATAAAGCACAAATAGATATCCTTTTGGTATTCTTTAGTCTTTTCAAGGATCCATCTCACATCCGCAAAGATGTCTCTCGTTCCTCGCCCTTTTCTGAACCCTGCTTGCACTTCAGGTAGTTCTTGTTCCAAGTATGATTGTAGTCTCTTTTGAATAATCTTCAGTAGAATCTTTCATTTCCATGACTATCAGGATATCCTGTTTGCATGTTCTGTCAATTTCAGCTTGTACTTGCTCATAGAACTCTTTAATTTCATTCTCTTCTGCAGCTGCTGTTGGGGCATATACTTGAATTATAGTTGTGTTGATAGGCATTCCTCGTAGACGAATAGAGATTAAGCGTTCGCTGACTGCATTGTATTTCATTACAGTTCTTGCAAGTTTCTTCTTTATTATAAATGCAACACCATTTCTTCTTTGTCTTTCATTTCCAGCATAGTAGACCATGTGATCATCTGATGCAAAGTGCCCGATGCCAGTCCATTTCAGTTCGCTGACACCCAACAGATCAAGTTGTACACGTTCCATTTCATTCTTGACCACCTCCAACTTCCCTTGGTTCATGCTTCGTACGTTCCATGTTCCAATGTGTAAGACATCTTTACAGCTTCTGACTCTCATTTCATGCGCAGCTACATCAGCAGTCAGACGTCCCGAGGGCTTTGATCCAACCACATCATAAATGCTGGCTTTTCTCTGAAAGGTTTTCAGCTCTTCCCCAGTAGCTAGTTGAGTGCCTTCCAACCTGAGGGTCTCATCTTCCAGCACTACAGCACAGTTTGTTTTGTTGTAACTATCCACTGGGTTTTCATGGCAAGATACAGAAGTAGATTGCCGGGCCTTTCTTCCGCGCAGTTTAAGTTTGGTGTTGTTGCCGTTGCCACAGAATTGTGATCCTCCGTCGTCAACACTATCCCATTCTGCTGCTGCCCAGATGGGTGGTTTGTCTTGGTCTGGCATCTCAGTTGAGACCTGTCCATCTTGAGAGACCCTGCCAGTAGTTAAACTACCGATAATTTAGCTCTCAGCATCACTGATGCACACAAGCCCTCACAGCGCAACAAGCTGCAAACCAACCTTATCATAGTGAAATCTTGTATAAGGAGGATCTGCCACTAAAACCTGCAACTCACTGATGCGTCTCGCAGAAGTGAGAGCAACTAGGAAGATGACCTTCCAGGAGAGAAACTTTAGAGCTGTAGTGGCTAAAGGTTCAAAGGGCGGTTTCATGAGCTGCCTGAGAACAAGATTTAGATCCCATGCCACCAGCGGTGGCTTAATGGGAGGCTTTGTTAAGAGTAAACCTCTCATAAATCTTGCTACGAGAGGATGAGAGGAAATAGGTTGTCCATCCAAAGGCTTGCAAGAAGCTGCAGTGGCACTAAGATGGACCCTTACTGAATTGGTTTTAAGACCAGAATTTGATAAATGGAGGAGATACTCCAGTAGCGATTCCAGAGGCACCGAAAAGGGGGTGAAGCCCCCTTTGAGAACACCATACAGAGAACCTTTTCCACTTGAAGGCGTATGATCGCCTTGTGGAGGGTTTTCTGGAGCTCAACCAGGATATCCTTTACCTGTTGAGAAAGGTTGATATCTGGAAGCTCTAGGCTTTCAGCAACCAGGCCCTGAGATGCAGGGACTGAGGATTCGGGTGCAATAGCGTCCCGTCCTCCTGGGAAAGAAGATCTGGAGCATATCCCAACTTCAGTGGCATGGCTTGAGAGAGACTTGGAAGCAGAGGATACCACGTTGCCGTGGCCAACGTGGAGCTATGAGTATCATACGTCCTCTGTCTCTCTGAAGCTTGAACAGTGTTTTGGGAATGAGAGGAATGGGTGGGAAGGCATAGAGGAAGTCCTGCTCCCAGTGGAGGAGGAAAGAATCTCTTGCCTGACAGTTTTGAGCCAGAATTCTGGAACAGAACCGGGGAAGTCTGGCATTCTGTGGACTTGCAAAGAGGTCTATATCTGGGGTTCCCCAGATTCGAAACACTCGAGCAATCTGGTCTGAGTAAAGAGACCATTCGTGTGGCAGCAGTATTCGACTGAGTTTGTCTGCCCAAAGGTTTTGAATGCCCGGAAGATATATCACTAGAAGGTGGATTTGGAGCTCTCTGGCAAGGGCCCACAGTCGCAAAGCTTCATTGCATAACAACAGAGAGCCTGTTCCGCCCTGCTTGTTCACATAGAACATGGCTACTTGATAGTCGGTTTGAACCAGGACTGTCTTGTATCTGAGCTGGGCCTGGAATACTTGAAGAGCATAGAAAATGGCTCTGAGTTCTAGGAGGTTTATGTGAAGACAAGCCTCCTGTGGGGTCCAGAGACCCTGAGTGGAGAGATTGTGCAAGTGAGCCCCCCAACCCAACTTGGACGCATCTGTTGTTAGAGTGGCTTGGCATAGAGGCTGCTGGAAAGGAGATACTATTAGAAGGTTTTCCAGTGATCGCTACCATTGGAGGGACGAAATGAGACATGGAAAGTTTCTGATTTTGTCCGATAGGCGACCCGAAGTCTGTGTCCATTGAGAGGACAGGCTCCACTGGGTTGCTTGCATATGAAGGCGAGCATAAGGAACCACATGGACAGTGGATGCCATATGCCCCAGAAGGTGAAGCATCTCCCGAGCAGTCAGAAAGTTTCATAGCTGCTTGGGATGCCAGCTGTATTATACGAAGACAGTGCGGCTGTGGCAGGAAAGCCTTAGACTGTCTTATGTCTAGACGAGCCCCTATGAATTCTAGAGATTGAGAAGGGGTGAGCTGAGATTTTGGGAGGTTTATGACCAATCCCAAATAGCGCAGAATTTGCATCATGCGAGAAAGAGCGAAGTTGGCTTCTAGAGCTGTTGATGCTCGAATGAGCCAGTCGTCTAAGTAAGGGAAGATGAATATTCCAGAGTTCTTAGAAATGCTGCTATTACTGCCATGCATTTCGTGAAGACCCTTGGGAAAGAAGTCAGACCGAAAGGAAGAACCCTGTATTGGAAGTGTCTTCCCTGGAAAAGTAACCGAAGGAATTTCCTGTGATCTGTATGGATGAGGATATGCATCCTTTAGATCTAGAGAACATAGCCAGTCCTGACTCTGAAGGTATGCTTGAGTAATAAACTTGGAGCACACTCTGACTGGTTGGTCTGGATCTGACTGACAAGCATTGAGCCTTTGAAGCAATTTTTGCCTCCCTACACAAGCCTCCCTACCTGGGGGTACCGAAGAGTGCATTTTCTAGCTCTTGAGTCTACGCATGACTGACTCCACCACCATGGAGTTATGAGGCAGTTGGCTTTTTGGAAGCCAGGGCTCTGGTGGACTAGCTACATTGAGTCCAGTCCCTGCTCACTATGGTTACAGAGCAAGGGGTCTCCCACATGTGAAGGAGCAGCCATTTCAGGATGGGGGTAATGGGCACCTTAAGTGCTTCCTTCTGGGAGTCTCAGGCGAGGGCCTTTGCCATATCACTCACAGCGTTGAGGAAGGCCATGTCCTTGGGTGGGGACTGGCACTGCATCTCCAGGGGAAACGGGTCCGACAGCACAACCTGGTGTTGGGGGTGTCCAAGGATTCATCGTCTTCAGTCTCCCAGTCCACCTCCGAGGCAGTGGAGTCGTTGAGGGTTCTCCAGGTCGTGGCCCGACAGCCCCCCACTCAGAACCGAGGGCACTGAGCAGGGAAGACTGTGGCTCCAAGGAACAGAATTGACGTTGAGGTGCCTCTGAAGGCCGGTGGCGCTCAAGGATCAGTTCGACTTCAAGGGAGTCCCTGGAGGTGGAGGGCCCTATGATTGGGAGTGATGACCCAGAGGAACCGGGCATCAGAGCCTGCTGCTGGGCGAAGAAGGCAGACAAATTGCGTTCCAAGGCCCCTTTCATCCTGACCTCGAGACCAGATGGTTCTGCAGCCTTTGGCACAGGCCCCAAGAACTTCGGGCCCAGCGTCAGCTCCGTCAAGGGGGAGTCCTCGACAAGGATGGCCTTGGGGTCCGAGACAGATCCCTCGATGTCAACGGCTCCCAATGGGGCAACTTGGAAGGCCTATCCAGGCTGCTTCCCTCAGCCTCGCGTCGGGGGCTGATCCTGGGTCTGTGGGATTTCCCTACTTGTCCTTACTCGTCTCTCGACATGGTCTTCGAGGGCTTCCGGCTCTTCAAGCAGCCCTTATTAGTGGCGCTCCAGCTGGAAGCTCCATGGCCTCGGATCTCTGAGGCAGCTCAGTCCCCATGAGGGTTCAAAGTCCCGGAGGATGTCTTGGAGCGAAGTCTCACAGACGACTCTGGGGCTGAGTCAATCTTCTGGAAGATGGACTCGTGCTGCTGCTGATGGCTCTTGAGGGGCCTTGGGAATCATCTGCTTAGAGAGACTGCAAACCAAGAGATCATGGTCCAGTACAAGGCATCGAAGGCAACAGTCATGTGGGTCCATGCGCGACATGTGCGCACTGCGATTGCACTGCTTGAAGCCACTGACTGAGACAATGGCAGGGAAAATGGCCCCCTTAAGGTCAAACTCACTTGGCCCAGTCAGGAAAAAGCCACAAACCAATGCAGGAAGAGAGAAAGAACCCGAGAACGCAACGCAGCGGCAAGTGGACTTGGGGGCGAGAAGGGCCCAGTACGCTACTGAAGAAAGCAAAAATTAAAGACAAAAATCACCAACTTTTTCCGGGAAGGGGAAGGGGAGACGGAGACAGACACGTCCGATGGTCTCTGTGGAATAAAGGGGACTGAGGCAAGATGGCACCCTTAGGTGGGAAGGGGGGACCACACATGAGTGGTTTATCTCTCAAAAGCTTTCTTGGGAATATTCTGACTGCCTACATTCCTTGTGTAGCCCCTAAATTAGATCTCTGTGTGTGCTCACAGTTCATGTAAGGCCTACTGGCCAGGGACACTAGTGATATAAAGCTACTTGGAATAGAAATACTTAAATTGCAGGGACCCGGTCTTTACCTGAGTCTCCACTTACTTTAGAAGCAAAGGTATCAGTTAAAGTTACAGGGACCTTTGCACAGTAGGCAGATACATAGAAATCAAAAGTTCACTTTGACTATTTCTGCTTCCATTGTTTGAATTGTTTGATGCAAGCCTGCTCCCAGGACGAGGCTAATTAGATTATCTTACAGCCTGCCACAAGTACCTGGTCAAATCTAGTCTTCACAGCTTCCAGAGCCTCCACACAGCTAAGCTTACAACTTTCTATCTTTTTTGCCTGTTGTGTTGCTAATATAGAATTTAACTGTTGGTTATCCATTAATTTCTGGTATATATTAATTGCTGGGAATATTCTGACTGCCTACATTCCTTGTGTAGCCCCTAAATCAGATCTCTGAGTGTGCCCACAGTTCATGTAAGGCCTACTGGCCAGTGACACTTAGGTTCCCGCCCACCCTACCCCTCACACCCCTGGGCTGCATTGCCTATATCAGGGGTTTTCAAACCAGTCCTCGGGGAACCCTAGGCCAGTCAGATTTTCAGGATTCCCAGAATGAATATGCATGAGAAAGATTTGCATGTTCTTCCTTTATTGTATGCACATCTATCTTATGCACATTCATTGTGGGAATCCTGAAAACCTGACTGGCCTAGGATTCCCCGAGGACTGGGTTGAAAACCTATGGCCTATATAGTGGTCACATACGTTGCCATCTATCCTTTTAATTTGGTGTTAAGCCCACCTTTTCTTCTTCTTCTCCTTCTAGGACTGCTTAATCAGCATGTAATGTATTCAGTGCAATAACTGTGGTGCTATCATTCTGAGACAAATCATTTGGAACCTAAGAGCTTGTCCTATGTGCCTCAAGTCAGCTGCCATGCATAAAGAATTGACTCCACTAAGGGAAGAACTAGCTGCAATGAAACACACCCCTTCTAGGATACTAACCAAAGTCCACCACCACTCCCACAAAGAATCAAACATCCCAGGAACAAATGGATCACAGTGGGCTCGGGCAGAGTGCGACCTGTAATTCAGAGACACCCTATACATCAAAAGATATCCCTGCATAATGCCTTCTCTGCTTTGGTTAATGAAGATGCTCAATCCATGGAAACTGAAGGGCCCTTAAATGAGACAGTCAATGCCCAAACTCCTGCTAAAGCACCAAATACGAAGAAAAACTCACCAAACAGAAAACTACTACTACTTGGAGATTCCATCATCAGAGGCACCAACTTGGGAACACAGTTCAAAGGAGAGAAGATAGTCAAATGCCTTCCAGGCTCTTCAGCCAGCAGGAATACAAACCAAATTGTTGATGTACTTAGCACAAAAAGTGAGCACTCCAAAATTGATATTGTCATCCACTTGGGTACAAATGACCTGGCTAGAAACAGTGCCTCTACAATTCAAAGGGACTTCCAAACTCTGGGAGAGAAACTCAAGCCCATTACACAGGTACACTACCAAAAAACTGCCTCCAGTTTTGCAACTGATTCCTATAGATTTTGGGGTGCTGAATCCAGGAAAAATAGCCAAAATGTTCCATCACGTCACGTTTTCTTGCAAAATTAGATTTCTTACCCATATAAGGAATGTTCACATAATTTCTTTTTAGCCGACTGCAGTTTATTTTCTTGGCCCAAAATAGAGGTTGTAATGGTTAACTAACTAGAAACACTCCCTCATGATATTTTAGAATGTTTTGTATTCATTTTATACATTAACAGGACAATTGGGAGGCAGGGGGCTAAATCCAGTACTCGCGCTGGCGCATGTTCTTTCCTGTTCGCCTCGCCTCGTTCGCTCGCTCAAACACGGTGGTTGCGACATGAACGTTCCTGTCAAATTTCAGTTTCTTGCAAGTTCATTATTACCTTTTGTTTGCTCAGTCGTAATCCAGCTTTATTCCGAAGTGGTTCACTACAGTTGTAGTTTGCAGTGCTGTGTATTTGTGATGGCTCACAGAGCCAGAGGTTGCGTCAACTCTCCGGACAGTTTTTGTTTTATTTGTGGGGAATATACCGTGAAAAAGCGGCAGAGGAACATTTCTGCATTTATTAAAAAAGTATATTTCGCCTATTTCGGTTTGAAGTTAGGCGATCAAGACAAACCGTGGGCTCCTCACAAAGTGTGCAAGACATGTGAGGAAGATCTACGCTTATGGATGAAAGGTAAAAAAGAAGCATTTCGTTTCGGAATACCTATGATGTGGCGTGAACAAAGAGACCACAGCAGTGACTGCTATTTTTGCTCTTGCATTGTGAAGGGATACAACTTAAAAAATAAGAACGTAATAAGTTACCCCAACCTTCCCTCAGCAATTAGGCCTATGCCTCATAGCAACTTACTAAAGAAAATCCTGGAGAAGGACCATTTGTGACTCCCAAATATAAAAATGGGAATGAAGTAGATACCACACCATTCACAGACAATGATGTGTTAGAACAACTTGCAAAACTGAAAGTAGACAAGGCCATGGGACCGGATGGGATACATCCCAGGATACTGAAAGAGCTCAGAGAGGTTCTTGCAGGGCCATTAAAGGATGTTTTCAACAGATCCTTGGAAACAGGCGAAGTTCCTCAGGACTGGAGAAGGTCAGATGTGGTACCTCTTCACAAAAATGGTGACAGGGAAGAAGTGACAAACTACAGGCCCGTGAGCCTTACCTCAGTGGCGGGAAAGGTAATGGAGTTGCTTCTGAAAGAGCGAATAGTGGACTTTCTCAAAATCAACAGGTTGCATGATCCGAGGCAACATGGTTTTACCAAAGGATGATCTTGCCAAACAAATCTGATTGAGTTCTTTGACTGGGTGACCAGAGAACTAGATCAGGGGCATGCAATGGATGTCATCTACCTGTATTTCAGCAAAGTCTTTGATACTGTTCCTCATAGGAGGCTTATCAATAAACTCAGTAGTTTGGGGATGGGTCCCAAGGTGGTGAACTGGATCAAAAATTGGCTGACTGACAGGCGACAGAAGGTGATGGTAAATGGAGCTCACTCGGATGAAAGGAGGGTGATTAGCGGGGTGCCCCAAGGTTTGGTCCTGGGCCCGGCACTGTTCAATGTATTTGTGAGTGATATTGCTGCACATGAAATGAGAGTCAAGAAGCTGTAAAGATGTCTTACACATTGGAACATGGAACGTACGAAGCATGAACCAAGGGAAGTTGGAGGTGGTCAAGAATGAAATGGAACATGTACAACTTGATCTGTTGGGTGTCAGCGAACTGAAATGGACTGGCATCGGGCACTTTGCATCAGATGATCACATGGCCTACTATGCTGGAAATGAAAGACAAAGAAGAAATGGTGTTGCATTTATAATAAAGAAGAAACTTGCAAGAACTGTAATGAAATACAATGCAGTCAGCGAACGCTTAATCTCTATTCGTCTACGAGGATTGCCTATCAACACAACTATAATTCAAGTATATGCCCTAACAACAGCTGCAGAAGAGAATGAAATTAAAGAGTTCTATGAACAAGTACAAGCTGAAATTGACAGAACATGCAAACAGGATATCCTGATAGTCATGGGTGACTGGAACGCAAAAGTTGGCAACAAAGAAGAAGGCAAAGTAGTTGGAAAATATGGACTTGGCAACAGAAATGAAGCTGGAGAAAGACTGATAGAATTCTGCAAGACCAATGATCTATTCATCTCAAACACCTTCCAGCAACACAAGCGGCGACTGTATACATGGACTTCACCCAATAGATTGTATAAAAATCAAATTGACTACATCTGTGGAAGTCAACGATGGAAAAGCTCTGTAATATCAACAAAGACAAAACCTGGAGCTGACTGTGGTACAGATCATCAACTACTAGTATGCAAACTCAAGCTAAAGTTGAAAAAGAGCAAACCACTCATGAATGCAGCAAAATATGATCTTGAGAATATACCACTGGAATTTAAAGACTGCCTGCAAAATCGATTTGCTGCTGTAGATAAAAATGACAGAGCTCCGGAAGAGTTATGGAATGACATCAAGAAGGTTGTGTTGGAAGAAAGCGAGAAGTCTCTACAAAAGGTGAAAAAGCAAAAACGGCCAAAATGGATGACCGAAGAAACTCTGAAAATTGCCCAGAAACGCAGAGAAGCTAAAGCCAGAGGAGAAAGAAAGACAATCACAGAACTCAACAGAGAGATTTCCAACGTGCAGCAAGACAGGACAAGGAAAAGTACTACAATGACACTTGCAAGGAAATAGAAGCAGAAACTATTAGAGGAAGAACAAGATCAGCTTTCCTAAAGCTACGAGAGTTAAAGAAAAAGTTCCAGCCTCGAATTGGAATGTTACAAGATGCTCAAAGTTCTATGTTGAATGATGCTGAGAAGATCAAGAAAAGGTGGAAGGAATATACAGAGCTTTTATATGATAGAGATCAAGTGGACCAACAGCCGTTTCACCCTGTACCTTATGATCGGGAACCATTGGTGATGAGAGAAGAAGTTGAAGCAGCATTGAAAGCCTTATCAAAGAACAAAGCACCAGGCATTGATAGCATTCCCATAGTATTGCAGCAATTTGATGCAGCTGTTACCATACTTACAAGGCTCTGCCAAGAAATATGGAAGACAACATCATGGCCAACTGACTGGAAAAGATCTGTGTTTATACCAATACTAAAGAAAGGTGATCCAACTGACTGTGGAAATTATCGCACAATCGCTCTGATCCCACATGCCAGCAAGATTCTACTGAAGATTATTCAAAAGAGACTACAACCATACCTGGAACAAGAACTACCTGAAGTGCAAGCAGGGTTCAGAAAAGGGCGAGGAACGAGAGACATCATTGCGGATGTGAGATGGATCCTTGAAAAGACTAAAGAATACCAAAAGGATATCTATTTGTGCTTTATCGACTATAGCAAAGCTTTTGACTGTGTAAACCATGAGAAACTCTGGGCCACATTAAGAAGCATGGGTATACCAGAACACCTGATCGTTCTCTTGCACAATCTGTACATTGATCAAGAAGCAACAGTTCGAACGGAACAAGGAGAAACAGAATGGTTTAAAATAAGCAAAGGTGTAAGACAAGGCTGCATACTTTCCCCTTACCTGTTTAATTTATATGCAGAACAAATCATCAGAGAAGCAGGATTGTATGAAGACAACAGAGGTGTGAAGATTGGTGGAAGACTCATCAACAACCTTCGCTATGCTGATGATACTACATTACTGGCTGAAAGTGAAGATGATCTGAAACATTTGCTTCTCACAATCAAAGAACATAGTTTCAAAATGGGCCTGCACCTTAATGTAAAGAAGACAAAGATCATGACAACTGGCATAATCAACAGGTTCATCGTCGAAGGAGAAGAAATTGAAATTGTGAACAACTTTAACCTACTTGTATCAACTATCAATAAAGAAGCAACAAGCAGTCAAGAAATCAGACGACGCATTGCTCTTGGCAGAATGGCTATGAAAGACCTAGATAAGATTCTCAAGAGCAGAAATGTCTCTCTCCATACAAAGATTCGACTTGTTCAAGCCATGGTATTTTCAATAACATCATATGGATGTGAAAGCTGGACAGTGAAAAAGACAGACAGGAAGAAAAGTGATGCCTTTGAATTATGGTGCTGGCGGCGAATACTGTGTATTTATTTATTTATTTACTTCTCTTATATACCGCGCTATTAAAATCAGTGCGGTTTACAATTGAACAAAAAACATACTGCAATGTCACACGACAATTGAGTTTTTACAATGTATACCATGGACTGCCCGAAGAACAAACCAGTCGGTACTAGAGGAGATCAAACCTAAGCTTTCTTTAGAAGCTCAGATGACAAGACTTCGACTTTCATACTTTGGACACATCATGCGAAGAGAGAGATCATTAGAGAAAGACATCATGCTTGGCAAGATAGAAGGTCAACACAAAAGAGGAAGGCCAGCAATGAGATGGATCGATACAATAACAGCAGCTACGGGTACCAGTCTGTCAACAATGAGCCGCCTGACTGAAGACCGAACACAATTTCGGATAGCTATCCAGAGGGTCGCCATGAGTCGACTCTGATTCGACGGCACTTAACAACAACATTGCTGAAGGACTGAATGGAGAAGTGTCTTTTTGCAGATGACATGAAAATTTGCAACAGAGTGGACTCCTCTGAGGGAGTGGATAACATGAGGGAAGATCTACAAAAGCTGGAAGAATGGTCTAATGCTTGGCAGTTAAGATTTAATGCGAAGAAGTGCAGTGTCATGCACTTGGGAAGAAGAAATCCAGGGGAAATGTACACGATAGGGGGCGAAAGGTTGGTGTGCATGGACCAGGAGAAGGACCTTGGTGTGATTATATCTGAGGATCTCAAGGTGGCAAAACAGTGCGACAAGGCAGTGGCAAAAGCCAGGAGGATGCTGGGTTGCATACAAAGAGGAATTACCAGCAGAAAGGAAGTAGTACTAATGCCACTGTATAAGTCACTGGTGAGGCCTCACTTGGAATACTGTGTACAGTTTTGGAGGCAGTATCTTTCAAAGGATATAAAAAGACTGGAAAGTGTTCAGAGGAAGGCGACCAAAACGATTTGGAGCCTGCTTCAGAAGCCCTATGAGAAGAGACTTGAAGACCTAAATATGTACACTCTGGAGGAGAGGAGGGACAGGGGAGATATGATTCAGAGCTTTAAATACTTAAAGAGAAATAATGAACAAACAAACCTCTTCCAAAGACGGGGAAGCTGTAAAACTAGAGGGCATAACATGAAGCTGCAAGGGGGTAAACTGAAAGGCAATGTCAGGAAATACTTTTTCACTGAAAGGGTGGTGGATGCTTGGAATGCCCTTCCGATGGAAGTGGTAGGGGCAAATACAGTGACAGGGGTCCACCAAAAAAGCACGATACCAAGTAAACAGACGACCCAATACAAAAACGTGGTAAAATTGAAGGAACCTTTATTGTAGATCAGTAACATGCCATACATGCCCGACACAGGACGTGTTTCGAAATATCTTCTTCAGGGGGATTCTGGCATACTCTTTTTGTAAAACAGAACAATCAGATTGATCTTTTACTGAAGAGAAATGTTCTTAGCAATGCGAAACAGGAAGACTTTTTCAGTGTAAGCCGCTATACAGCGGAAGTGTAGCGGACATTTCTCTTCAGTACGGCCTGTGTCAGGTGTGTATGGCGTGTTATTGATCTACAATAAAGGTTCCTTCAATTTTACCCTATTTTTGTACTGAGTCTCTTCAAAATGGCACAGGACAGACACAGTGGATCCCTTTACAGCAACAGGATAAAATCAAAATCAACTTAACTATCTAATTTCTCAACATACAGGGGTGTCCTACACAAAGCGGTGGGTTCACCCCTAAAACAAAGACATGGGGAGGGGTGGCTTGCATGGAGCAGCAGGTGCACTACTCTTGCCATCTTATTGGGCAGACTAGATGGACCATACTGGTCTTTATCTGCTGTCATTTAATATGTTACTATGAAAGCTGGAGACAGATTACCACACGGACTCCATCGGCGCTGACGTCACCTCTATGTGAAGACTGACTTCCTGCTTGTTCCCAGAGAACATATACTAAAAGTGCTTTGGGCGAGATAAGAAGAAAATCAGCACAGAACAGAGCCCCTACATGCAAGTGAGAACAGGGTATCGAGGAGAAGGTGATAATCGACAGTGCCAAAAGCTGCAGAAAGATCAAGAAGCATGAGGACTGAGTAAAGGCCCTTAGATTTGGCAAGGAAAAGGTCATTGGAGAATTTGGCAAAATACATTTCTGTAGAATGTAGAGGACAAAAGATAGATTGCAATGGATCCAGAAGTGCTTGAGAGGATAGGAAGTCAAGACAATGGTGGACAGTCATACCCTATCATCAGCTCTTTTTTCAGCCATCTCCTCTCTCTCTCTCTAAAAATCTCACCCTCGTTACCATCATGCTGCCTCCTCTCTGCCCTGCACTCTTCTACTCCTTCTCTCTTCTGAAGATATCAACCTCAACCCTGGCTCCCCCTAGACTTTTGTCACACTCCCAAAACAGATCTTCACACAACAGCTCAAATCTTATTTATGTCACTCTCCTTTCCCCTTCCTCATGTGCCTGGTGCACACTCATCTGCATATTCCATCTCAAATAAACTTGCCTTTATTCATGATCTCTTTATCTCTAATACTCTCCATCTCCTTGATCTAACTGAGACCTGGCTCCTCCCAGAAGACTCTTTATCTTTATTTGCAATATTTGATATACCGCCTGTTACCGAGGTGTTAAGGCGGTGTACAATAAAAAATAAGGCTGCAAAAGAAAAATAGAAAGAAAAGAACGCCATAAATCGACAGGATAGTGGATAGAAAGAAAAAGAGAGAAAACAGTAAAGAACAGAAACAGCAAAGCGGGAAACACTAGGGACAACGCGTGAGGAAATAGACACAACTGGGGGGGGAGGGAGGGATGGATTATGGTAGGTGAAGGGGATACCTGGGCTGAAAAGCGGGTGTTAATGTATGTAACTAGTTGTGAGTAGTTGGGGGAGCGGGAAGATCGAAAGCCTGGCAGAAGAGGTAGGTTTTAAGAAGAACCTTAAACCGTGGAAAAGATGATTCAGTGCGGAGAGAGTGCGGGAGGGAGTTCCAAAGGGCCGGGCCCACAAAGAAGAAGGCAGCACGGCGGGTGGACTCGAGGTGGACCTGAGTCAGCATCAATCACTGCTCTCTGTTATGGCGGATATCAGTTCTCCCTTAGCCTTGTGCCACTGGCATTGGTGGTGGTGCTAGGAATCTACTCTCTCCTCCCCTGCCAATTTCAACCCTTCTTGATGCCTCAGTCTCACTCCTTTCCCTCCTTTGAAGTCCACGCTATCTGCCTGTTTACTCCACTACTTCTCCAGTTAGCTGCTATTTATCGAACTTCTGACAAGTCCACCTCTACCTCTCTCTCTGACTCGTGGCTTTCCTTCTTTCTGTATTCATCTTCCCCATCCCTTATTCTTGGGGATTTTAACATGCATGTTGATAACCCTTGTGACCCTTATGCTTTAAAGCTCCTTTCCCTTACCTCCTCAATAGACCTCCAGCTCTGCTCTACTGCCCCTACTCAGCAGCAGTTACTGCCTTGACCCTGTATTCTTCTCTAATTGCTTACCCTCAAACTTCTGTACCTGAGTTCTTCCCTTATCGGAACATCACCTGCTAAGCTTCACTCTTTATCACCCACCACCTCAACCTCACCCTGTCTCCTCCAACCTCTTTAGAAATCTTCATGATACTGACCCTCTGACTCTCTCCTCCACTCTCATCACCTCTGTCCTCCACTATGTCATCTGAGTCTGTTGATGAGGCAGTAGCCTCCTATAATGCTGCACTCTCCTCTGCTCTGGATGTTCTTGCTCCGCTCATGCCACAGGCATATTATACCCCAACCCTAGCTGCCTTTCACTATCTGCTATCTACGTTCCTGTACTCATTCAGATGAGTGCGCTTGGCTCAAATTCTGCACCCTTGTGGACTTACTTGTGGACAAATGTCAAATTGTAAAGGATCCAGAAAGGCCTGAGATGAGAGAAAGTCAAGAGGGTTAGGACAGCTGTTATAGTTGGTGATTCAATCATTAGGCATGTAGATAGCTGGGTGGCTGGTGGACATGAGGATCGCCTAGTAACATGCCTGCCTGGTGCGAAGGTAGCGGACCTCACACACCGCCTAGATAAGGTCTTAGATAGTGCTGGGGAAGAGTCTGCTGTCCTTGCACATGTCGGTACCAATGACATAGGAAAATGTGGTAGGGAGGTTTTGGAGGCTAAATTTAAGCTTTTAAGTGGGAAGTTGAAATCCAGGACTTCCAGGGTAGTGTTCTCCGAAATGCTTCCCGTTCCATGTGCAGGACCCAAAAGGCAGGCAGAGATCCAGAGTCTCAATGCGTGGATGAGACGATGGTGCAAGGATGAGGGTTTTGGATTTGTTAGGAACTGGGGAACATTCTGGGGAAAGGAGGGGCTCTTCTGAAGGGATGGGCTTCACCTTAACCAGGATGGAAACAGACTGATGGCATTAACCTTTAAAAAGGAGAAAGAGAAGCTTTTAAACTAGAAAATAGGGGAAGGCCGACAGTCACCCAAGAGCACACGGTTCGGAAGAAGGTATCCTTGAAGGATACTACCAAAAGCAGAGAGGTTCCAAAAACAGAGTAAATTAGCCCAAATGCCCTGGAGTTATGCTGCAGACAGAGCGCAAAGATTCCAAATTACCCATGCCTACCAATAGCCAGATTAATATTAATAAAATATATTCTCTAAAATGCTTGTATGCAAATGTTAGAAGTCTAAACAATAAGATGGGAGAGTTAGAATATATAGCACTAAATGAGAGGTTAGATATGATTGGAATCTCAGAGACATGGTGGAAGGAGGACAACCAGTGGGACACTGTGATACCTGGGTACATACTATATCGTAATGATAGAACTGATCAAACTGGTGGAGGGGAAGCGCTCTATGTTAGAGAGGGCATTGAGTCAGAAAGAATTTAAGTTTTGCAGGAAACAAAATTTGCTGTAGAATCTCTATGGATTGAAATTCCATGTATGAAGAGGAAGGTGATGGCAGTGGGGGTGTACTATCGACCGCCTGTCCAGAATGAACAAATGGATGATGAAATGCTCAAAGAAATCAAGGAAGCTAACAAACGTCACAGCACAGTAAAAATAATGGGTGATTTCAATTACCCCGGTATCGACTGGATCAGTGTCACAGAAGGACATGCTAGGGAGATAAAGTTCCTAGATGAAATAAATGACTGCTTCTTGGAGCAGCTGGTTCATGAACCGACCAGAGGGAAAGCCATATTGGACCTAGTCCTTTATTTATTTATTTAATTGCAATTCTTATATACCGCACTATTTACGATCAGCGCGGTTTACATAAAACGAACAGTATCCGACAATAAACAAAAGTCAGGTCATTACATCGAACAGGAAAAGGTAACTTGGAGAACAGGGGAAACTATGTACATATAGAGGAACACCAGATCTGGTGCAGGAGATAAGGGTGTTGGGGCCACTTGGCAATAGTGATCATAGCATGATCGTGTTTGATTTAATTAGTGGAGGAGGGATAGTAAGGAACTCCACAGTACTACCTTTTAACTTTCGAAAGGGAGACTATGATAAAATGAGGAAAATAGTTAAGAATATACTAAAAGGAGTGGTTGCAAAGGTTAAAGACTTACATGAAGCTTGGGGGGTGTTTAAAAATACTATCCTGGAAGCCCAGAACAGCTGTATTCCACGCATTAAGAAAAGTGGACAAAGTCCAAAAAACTGCCAACATGGTTTAAAGGTGAGATCAGAGAGGCTGTTGCTGCCAAAAAAGCATCTTTCAGGAAATGCCAATGGAACAGAGCGGAGATGAGCCACTGACGCAGCCTTCGCCGTGACACGATGAGCCGTGACTCGACCCTCCAACGAGAGGCCGGCTGCCCCATAAGCCCAGGCGATACAGTCAGCGACCCATATGGACAAAGTACGCTTGGAGACAGGAAGCCCCAACTTATTGGGGTCCAAAGAAACGAAGAGCTGAACAGCCCTCCGGTGCTCCCGCGTACGGTCAAGGTAGAAGGACAACACCCTCCTACAGTCCAGGGTATGCAGGACCATCTCAGCCCGGCTGGCATGCGGCCTGGGAAAGAAAGTTGGAAGAACCACCTCCTGATTGAGGTTAAAAGGGGAGACAACCTTAGGAAGAAACTTAGGGTGAGTCCGTAAGACTACCCTATTCCTGTAGAACCTAGTGTAAGGAGGATCAGACTCTAGTGCCTGAAGTTCACGCACTCGCCTAGCAGAGGAAAGAGCTACCAGAAATAAGGCTTTCCAGGAGAGAAAACAGAGAGGGCAGGTAGCCATAGGTTCAAAAGGCTGACAAGTAATCCGCTGTATGACCACATTCAGATCCCACTCAGGGGCCGGTGGACGCAAAGGGGACTTAAGCAGGAGGCGGCCTCTGAGAAAACGAGCCACCAAAGGGTGGTTGGAAAGAGGCCTACAGTCCACCGGCGAGTGGTGCGCTGAGAGAGCACTAAGGTGAACTCTGACAGAGTTAGACTTAAGGCCCAGATTGGAGAGGTAAAGCAAATATTGCAATACTACCGCTACCAAGCACGAGAAGGGATTCTCGCTGTGCTGAGCACACCATGCGGAGAATCTACGCCACTTAAGAGCGTAGGATTTCCTGGTGGATTGTTGCCTAGAGGCCAAGACCACATCTTCCACCTCTCGAGGCAGTAGTAGGGGAGCCAGGACTACCCTTTCAGCAGCCAGGCCATCAGATGAAGGGACTGGAGGTTGGGGTGCAAGAGAGTACCCTGATCCTGAGACAGGAGATCGTGTTGAAACCCCAGAGGAAGAGGGGTGTCCACCGCTAGCTGCAGCAGAAGCGGGAACCACGGTTGCCTCGGCCACCTGGGGGCTATCAGGATCAATGAAGCCCCGTCCTTGAGGACTTTGAACAGCGTTCTGGACAATAGTGGCGTGGGAGGAAACACATACAGTAGGCCTGTGGACCACGAGATCAGAAATGCATCTGCTGCTGCTCTGAGAGGATGCGGTTGTCTGGAGCAAAATCTCGGGAGTTGCCGGTTCAGAGGACTGGCGAAAAGATCCATGGTGGGGAGGCCCCACCTGAGAAAGACCTGCTGAACCACCAACGGGTTGAACCTCCATTCGTGTGGTTGCAAGATCATGCTCAGTCTGTCCGCCATGTAATTTTCTTGACCTGGGAGGTAGACAGCTTTGAGGAGGATTCCGTGATTGACCGCCCAAGAGCACAGCCGTTGTGCCTCCTGACATAGAAGGAAGGAGCCTGTGCCTCCTTGTTTGTTCACGTAGAACATGGCAACTTGATTGTCCGTCTGGACCAGTACAGACTGGTGAGAGACGAGGTGGGAGAAGGCTCTCAGAGCTAGGCGTATCGCCAGTAGCTCCAGGAAGTTTATCTGTTGAGCAGCCTCCCAAGGGGTCCAGAGACCCTGAGTACATGTCCCTTGGCAATGCGCTCCCCAACCGAGAAGAGAAGCATCTGTCGTCAGCACTTGAGAATGCGGAGGGGATTGAAAAACCACTCCGAGTACCAGATTCGGAAGATGAAGCCACCATTGCAGAGAGGAGACTAGCAGGTCCGATATTTTTACTGAGTCCGCTAGGCTCCCCGTGGCCTGATGCCACTGAGTGCGAAGGTTCCACTGAGCAGGCCGCATGTGAAGGCCGGCATTGGGGGTGACATGAACTGTGGAAGCCATATGGCCGAGTAGTCTCAGGAATTGCCTGGCAGAGACCAGAGAATTGCTGCGAAACTGCCTGGCCACATCCATCAGCCTGTGGGCTCTGTCCATAGGCAGAAAAGCCTTCGCTTGAAGAGTGTCTAGTCAGGCTCCTATGAATTCTAAGTTCTGGGACAGGAGCAAAGTGGACTTTGTGAAGTTTATGAAAAACCCCAAGTGCTGAAGCAGAGCCACAGTGCGAAGGGTGGCTTGATTGGCCTCCTGGGAAGATTGGCCCCTTATGAGCATGTCGTCCAGGTACGGAAACACAAAAAGACCTTGAAGCCTCAGGTAGGCCGTCACCACTGCCAGGCACTTGGTGAAGACCCTGGGAGCGGAGGACAGGCCAAAGGGAAGTACTCTGTACTGATAGTGGTTTCCCCCCACAACAAATCTGAGATATTGTCTGTGGTCTGGATGAATAAGGATGTGAGTATATGCATCCTTTAGATCTAAGAAGCATAGCCAGTCTCCCTGCTGGAGGTAGGGCAGCAGGATTCCAAGGGTAAGCATCTTGAACTTTTCCCTCTCCAGGAACTTGTTGAGGTTGCGCAAGTCTAGGATGGGTCTGAGGCCCCCTGTTCGTTTTGGTACCAGAAAGTACCTGGAATAAAAGCCGTGACCTCTCAGGTGGTTGGGCACCGGTTCCACAGCCTGATCCTTTAGCAGACTTGCTAACTCCTGAAGGAGTAGGTCCCTGTGCAGAGGGAGTCTTGGAGGCTCCCCTGGAAAATAGGAGGGAGGTACCTGGTGAAAATGGAGAAGATAGCCCTTTTGGACTATATGAAGAACCCAGTTATCTGATGTGACAGCTGACCACCTGTGGGCAAAGTGGGCCAGCCGGCCTCCTGTGCTGAGAGAAGCCAGCTGAGGAGAAGAGGCTATGCTTTCTGAGACAAAAACCCCCACCCTGCTGAGCAGGGGCTGGTGTTGGTGGCTTGGGGGCCCATGACCCTGCCCCTTGGCCTGCTGACCCTGTTGGGGAGCTGCAGAGGCCTGATAATGAGGGTATTGTTTATAGGCAGATGACTTCCTCGGGTAAAAGGTCTTTTTTCCCCGAGCCCTTCTTTTTCTGAGAAGGGGCAGAGGTTTTTCTGGACAGCGTAGTCCTGGTGCGAGTCTCTGTCTCGAGCTCAGCAGCCTTTTCAGCCATGGGTTTGCCGAAAAGGTTTTCACCCCGTCAGGGGACATCAACCAACTTGTCCTGTACCCATGGTTCGAGGTCGGATGACTGTAGCCAAGCCTGTCGGCGGGCACAGATGCCGGCCCCGGCTACTCGGGCCGAAGCCTCGAAGCCATCGTAGGCTGCTCAAGAGATAAACTTCGAGTACTCCCGAATACCACTGGACAAGGCCTGGAACCTCTGCAAAGGTTCTTCGGAGAGACCAGCAGAGAACCCGGCAATCTCCTTTGCCAGGTCTCGGAGGCACATGCCCATGTAGAGCTGGTAAGTCAGGACACGGCAAGCAAGCATAGAGCCATGGAAGCACTTCTTACCGAGGGCATCCAGGTTCCGGGCCTCCCGGCTGGGAGGCACCGAGGAGTGCATCTTCTGACTTTTCAGTCGATGCATGGCCGATTCCACAACCATGGAGTGGTGCTGTAATTGTGCATTTTGGAACCCGGGGCTCATGCGGACTCGATAGATTGAATCGACCCGCTTGCTTAACACCAGCGTCGAGGCCGGGGTCTCCCACATGCGGAAGAGCAGCCTCTCCAGCATCGGAGGAACCGGAACAGTAAAGGCCTCCTTCGGGGGAGAGTCATACTGGAGGGCCTCGAGCTCCTCGGCTAGAGGCTCCTCCTCGGGATCCGCAGGGAAGGCCAAGGCCTTGGCCATATCCCGCACGAAGTCCGAGAACTGGGTATCCTCTGGTGGGGATCGTCTCCGAGGTTCGGACTCCGGCGAGTCCGATGGGACACACCGAGTCCGAAAAGTATTGGGTGGCACTTCGTCCTCTGTCTCCCAGCCCGACTCCTCGGAGGAGGAATGGAGAGGCTCCGGTCGGGCGGACACCGATGCCCTCCGCCCCGACGCCGAGGCCGGCGTCGACGACCTCGGTCCCTAACGGGAGGCCGAGGGAGACCGTGGCTGAGGATCGACTCGAGCCCGCATGGACTCGAGGATCGGCTCGGCCTCCGGGGTTGACTTGGACGTCGAGGTCTCGGTGGTCGGGGCAGATGCACCGGTGAGACCGGCGATCAATGCCCGCTGCTGTTCCATGAAGGCAGAAAAGCTGCTCTCCAAGGCCGTCAACCTGAGTCTGAGTTCAGGAGACCCAGCAGCCCCTGACTTGGGCCCCGACGGCGTCGGGCCTGACGTCGGCTCCCTCGGAGGAGAGTCCACGAGGACAACAGCACTTACGTGTCCAGGAGACTCCATCTCGACACGAGGATGTTTGGCAGGCCTCTCCGACTCCGAAGACCCGGGACGGCTATCGGGGCTATGCGACCTGGCCCTCGAGGAACCAGGAGCGTCCACTGACGCCGCCCTCGCGGGTTTCTTCTTCCTGCGATGTCCCCGTGAAGGAGAACCCCGCTCAGAGGAACCCCGACGCTACTCGGGGCCGGAGTCCCGAGACGTCGAGGCCTCTGACGAGGTCCGGGCCTGTCCGGACGCGGAGTCAGAAAAGATCCTATCCTTTTGGTGATGCCGACTCCTCAACGCCTTTGAGGACATTTTGCCACACGGACCACAGATCGGTCATGATCGGGTCCGAGGCAGCGGAGGCAGCAGTCATGTGCGTCGGTAAGAGACATAAGTTTCTTACACCGATCACACTTATTAAACCCGCTGGTAGCCATCGGGGGAAAAAGGGCCCTTGCGAGGTCAAAAGATCGGGCTGCCAGGGAAAAAAGAAAAAAGCCGCGAACGCTAGTCACAAAGGACAAAAACCGAAAAAGAGAGAAAGGACTCGATACCGGCGTATCGGTCCGAGCGGGAAAAGGATCCGGCGTCGAACCGGAGAAAAAATAGGGAAAATCAACTTTTTCCTCGGGGAAAAACGAACTACGCCCGTCGGGCTCCGCGGAAAAAAGAAGACTGAGCAAGATGGCACCCTTTGGCGGGAAGGGGACCGCACATGCGCGCTGCAATTCTCAAAGGCTTTCTTTGAAAGTTGGGGAAATGCTCCGCATGAGGGCTCTGTTGGCGCCGACGTCACCCATATGTGAGGACTGACTTCCTGCTTGGTCCTGGAGAAATATCGCTAAACCGGGAAGATGTATTACAACTATTTGATAAACTGAATAGTAGCAAATCACCTGCACCAGATGGTATACATACAAGGATGTTGAAAGAACTGAAATATGAGATTGCAGACCTGCTATTAGTAATCTGTGAACTTTCATTAAAATCATCTGTAATACCTGAAGACTGGAGGATCGCCAATGTAACGCCAATTTTTAAAAAGGGTTCCAGAGGTGATCCGGGAAACTACAGACCGGTGAGCCTGATGTCAGTACCGGGAAAAATGGTAGAAACCATCATAAAAAACAAAATTACTCAGCATGTAGACAGTCATGGCCTAATGGGAGACAGCCAACATGGCTTTAGATGAGGAAGATCTTGGCTTACTAATCTGTTATGTTTTTTTGAAGGTGTGAATAAACAGGTAGACAAAGGTGAGTCGGTCGATATAGTGTATCTGGACTTTCAGAAAGCCTTTGACAAGGTCCCTCATCAGAGACTTTTGTCAAAACTAAAAATTCATCGGATAGGAGGCAGTGTACTATTGTGGATTGGGAACTGGTTAAAAGACAGAAAGCAGAGGGTAGGGCTAAATGGCCAATTTTCCCAATGGAAAAAGGTGAATAGTGCAGTACCCCAGGGAGCTGTACTGGGTCCGCTGCTTTTTGACATATTCATAAATGACCTGGAAAAGGGAATAACTAGTGAGGTTATCAAATTTGCAGATGACACAAAACTGTTTAAAGTTGTTAAAACCCAAGGGGAATGCGGAAAACTGCAGGAGGATCAGGATAAATTGGAAGAATGGACATCCAAATGGCAGATGAAATTTAATGTGCACAAGTGCAAAGTTATGCACCTAGGAAAGAACAACCCACACTACGGTTACACAATGCAAGGTTCCACATTGTGAACCACCACCCAGGAAAAAGATTTAGGCATCATCGTGGATAACACATTAAAACCCTCCGCCAAGTATGCAGCGGCGGCCAAGACAGCAAATAGAATGCTAGGTATCGTAAGGAATGGAAAGGAAAATAAAACAAAGGATATTATAATGCCTCTGTAAGGCTACTCCTATGAAAAGAGGCTACAAAGGTTAGGGCTCTTCAACCTGGAAAAGAGACGGTTGAGGGGAGATATGATAGAGGTATATAAATTAATGAATGGAGTGGAACAGGTAAACATATATCAATTGTTTACGCTATCAGAATATAGAAAAACTAGGGGACATGTAATGAAGCTACAGGGTAAAGCATAGTTACCTGTAACAGGTGATCTCCGGGAACAGCAGGAATTTAGTCCTCACATATGTGTATCGTCGGTACCGACGGAGCCTGCGCGGGAACGCTCCCCAGCATCCAATTAGAAAGCTTTTGGGAGCATCCCACAGCGCCTGCGTGCTGCCTTCCCGCCTTTCCCAACTGCCTCTCTCCAGTTGAGTTTTAAAGCTGAGACAAAGAGAGAGAGGGAAAGGAAAGAGATAGATAGAGAGATACAACTCCTAGGGGAGGTGGGTGGGTTGTGGGGACTAAATTCCTGCTGTTCCCGGAGATCACCTGTTACAGGTGAGTAACTATGCTATCTCCAGGAAGCAGCAGGAATGTAGTCATCACATTTGGGGACCTCCTAGCTTTTGGTGCCAAGGAGAGACCCAGAAGTTGTGTGTCCCTAAACAGGGCTCCACTTCTCCCCATGGATCTCTGGCATCCTACCAGGGATGGTGGGTAGGAGTTGATTAGGTATGGAACAGGTATTGGAGAACAGCCTGACCAAACAAGGCAACCCAGCGGGAGTCCTTGTCCAAGCAGTAATGGACTGTGAAGGTATGAACCGAGGCCCAAGTGGCTGCTCGACAGATGTCATCGATAGACAAAGAGTGAAGATGAGCCATTGAGGCTGCCATGGCTCTCACATTGTGAGCTGTGACATGGTCCTCCAGAGAAAGGTTCTTACTCTGACAGGCGAAGGAAATACACTGAGCAATCCAGTTAGACAGTGTTCTCTTGGAGACTGGAAGTCCCAAATGAGAAGGATCAAAAGCAATAAAGAGTTGAGAGGACTTTCTCTGTTGCTGTGTTCTTTGTAAGTAAAAGGCTAAAGCTCTTTTACAGTCCAAGGTATGAAGACTTCTCTCTGCATTTGATGCATGAAACCTTGGAAAAAAACACAGGTAGGTAGACCGCTTGGTTCAGATGAAAAGGCGAGACCACTTTTGGCATAAAATGTGGATGAGTCCTAAGGACTACCTTGTCATGATGGAACCTTGTATAAGGTGGATCAGCTACTAGCACTTGCAATACACTAATGCTGCGTGATGATGTGATTGCAATGAGAAAGATAACCTTCCAAAAAAGGAATTTCAAGGAGGTAGTAGCTAAAGGTTCGAAAAGTGGCTTCATGAGCTGCCCAAGAACCAGGTTTAAGTCCCATGCCACCGGTGGTGTCCTAATGGGAGGTTTAGATGGAAGAAGGCCTCTCATAAATCTTGCTATAAGAGGATGAGAGGAAAAAGGCTGTCCATTTAGAGGCTTAAAGGAAGCTGCAATAGCACTCAAATGGACTCTTACTGAATTAGTCTTAAGACCTGCATTGGATAAATGAAGGAGATACTCCAGCAATGATTCCAGAGGTATCGCAAGGGGGTTAAGACCCTTTTGCGAAGACCATATGGTAAACCTTTTCCACTTGAAAGCATAAGAGCGTCTTGTGGAGGGTTTCCTGGAAGCAAAAAGAATATCTTTTACTTGCTGAGGGAGATTAAGATCATAGAGATCTAGGCCTTCAGCAACCAAGCCCTGAGATGCAGAGACTGGGGATTGGGATGCCATAACATTCCGTCCTCCTGAGATAGGAGATCTGGAGCAGACCCTAACTCCAGGGAGGGAGCTTGAGAGAGATGTAGAAGCAGAGGGTACCACACTTGCCGTGGCCAATGTGGAGCTATGAGAATCATGTGGCCTCTGTCTCTCTGAAGCTTGAACAGGGTTTTGGGAATTAAGGGAATGGGTGGAAAGGCATACAGGAAGTCTTGACCCCAGTAAGGAGGAAAGCATCCCTGACCTGAGCCCCCTGAGCCGGAATTCTGGAACAGAATCGGGGAAGTTTGGCATTCCATGGACTTGCAAAGAGGTCTATGTCCAGGGTTCTCCAAAGTTGAAAATTCCTGGCCACCTGGTCTGCATGCAGAGACCACTCGTGTGGAAGACGAACTCGACTGAGTCCGTCTGCCCAAGAGTTTTGAATGCCTGGAAGATACACTGCCAGAAGATGAATCTGATGCTCTCTGGTGAGGGCCCATAGTCACAAAGCTTTGTTGCAAAGCGACAGAGAGCCTGTTCCCCCCTGCTTGTTCACATAGAACATGGCTTCATGATTGGCCGTATGAATGAGGACTGTCTTGCAGCTGAGCAGGGTGTGGAACACTCGCAGAGCAAGGAAGATTGCTCTGAGCTCCAAGAGATTGATATGTAGATGACTCTCCTGTGGAGACCAGGTGCCCTTGGTGGAGAGGTCTTGCAGATGAGCTCCCCAACCCATTGGAGAAGCATCTGTTGTGAGAGTTGCTTGGGGTAAGGGTTGTTGAAAAGGGGACCCCAGCAACAGGTTTTGAGTGGACTTCTACCACTGGAGGGACGAAATGAGGCGACTTGTGTTTGCTATTTTGTCTGACAGGCATCCTGATGCCTGGGTCCATTGAGTGGATAAAGTCCACTGGGCTGCCCCCATATGGAGGCGAGTATACGGAACCACATGCACAGTAGATGCCATGTGGTCTAGTAGTTGTAACATTTCTTGAGCAGTGAGATGAAGCTTTAGCACTGCTTGGGAAGCTAACTGCACCATGAGAAGGCAATGGGCCTGGGGGAGATAGGCCCTTGCTTTTATGGTATCCAGCAAAGCTCCTATGAACTCTAAAGACTGAGTGGCAGTTAGACTGGATTTTGTTTATTAGAATATGTTTATTAGAATTTGATATATCGCTCAGGCCAGAGGCATTAGAGCGGTTTACAATGCTATATCATTCGAGAAAAGAGGAAAAGAACGCCAATTATATGGGATGTTTTGGGATGTTTATTACCAGCCCTAAATACTGAAGGATACGCATTGTGCAGGATAGAGAAGTCCTGGCCTCTGACTCTGTTGGGGCTCGAATGAGCCAGTCGTCTAAGTAGGAGAAGACGAATATCCCTAGAGTGCGGAGAAATGCTGCTACTACAGCCATGCATTTCGTGAACACCCTTGGTGCTGAGGCCAGGCTAAAAGGAAGCACCCTGTATTGGTAGTGCTTTCCCTGAAAAAGGAACCTTCTGTTGGATGGATGGATGAGGACATGGGTGTACGCATCCTTGAGATATAGAGAACAAGGCCAATCCTGACTGTGAAGGTATGGCAGCAGAGATCCGAGAGAAATCATCTTGAATTTCTCCTTGACAAGGAATTTGTTCAATTCTCTGAGGTCTAAGATAGGTCTGTAACCCCCTGTTTTCTTTGGGATAAGGAAATAAGGGGAGTAGAACCCTGTACCCTGCTGATGAATGGGTACTTCTTCTATTGCCCCTTGGGCAGGAAGGATAGCGACCTCCTGACCTAACAGGTCGATGAGAGAGGTCGGAGAATTGAACTGCTTTACTATTGTGTGAGGGGGCAATGCTTTAAAAATGAAGCTTGTACCCCTCCTTTATGATGGAGAGTGTCCAATGCTCTGCTGTTATCTGCCCCCATCTGGGGGCAAAATGACATAATCTTCCTGGAATGGTGGAAGGCTCTGGTCCCCCGAGAGTCAGGAAGGCTAAGTTCTCTAGTTGAAAGGCTTGTGGAGGCTAAGACTGCTGGCCCGTCTGAGGCTTAGCAGTTTTTGCATTCTTCTGTTTGGGTGGTTGCTGACCTTTCCTGGCAAGCTGACCTGCGTTAGAAAAGAATGGTTTTTTGAAAAATTTCTTTCTAGCAGAATCAGCTGTGGACTTGGATAACCTATCCAAGGTGGAGTTGTCAGCATCCATCTCACTGGCCTTTTCTTGCCAATCTCTACCAAACAGGTTCTCACCAGTACAAGGGATATTTCCCAATTTGTCCTGTACCCAGAGCTCTAGATCAGATGCCTGGAGCCAAGCAATTCTACGTGCACCTATGGCAATAGCCGAGGTTCTGCTCATGCACTCAAAGCAGTCAAAGGCTGCACGGTTGGCAAATTTAGAAACATCTTGGGCATGTTTGACCAAAGTGAGAAAATCCTGTTTTCTATCCTCAGGAAGAATAGGACTTAAAGCTTCTAAATCATTTGTGATTTCCTTCAGGAACATTCTCATGTAGAGACTATAGGAACTGATCCTAGCAGAAAGCATGGAAGCTTGGAAGACCCGACATCCAAAAGCATCCAGGGTTCTGCACTCACGTCCTGGAGGATTAGAGGCATGCCTTTTTGCACTCTTAATCCTTCTCATAGCTGATTCCACTACAATAGAGTGGTGAGGAAGCTGAGTCTTTTGGAAACCAGGACAAGGAGGGACTCGATACATAGTATCCAGTTTGCGAGAATGAGGAGAAGTGGTAAGAGGTGTCTCCCACATCCTTCACATGAGATCATATAAAATTTCATGAATGGGCAAGGTAGCTGCCTCCTTAGGAGTTTTGGGATATTGTAGAATTTCCAACTCCTTGGCCCTTGGCTCTGTTTCAGGGGCCACAGTAATGGACAGACCCCGAGCCACCTCCCTGATAAAATCCTGGAAGGAAATATCCTCTGGAGTTGACATCTTGCGCTTAGGGGAGAAGGGCTCCTCTGGGAGAAGCATTCCTGCATCGACAGAACTGTCAGAATCCTCAGATTCTTCTGAGGACTCGAAGTACCGTCTGTCCGGATGCTCTTGAAGAGCCCGATACGAATATTCCTAGAGTACGAAGAAATGCTGCTATCACAGCCATGCATTTCCTTAAACACCCTTGGTGCTGAGGCCAGGCCAAAAGGAAGCACCCTGTATTGGTAGTGCTTTCCCTGAAAAAGGAACCGAAGGAACTTTCTGTGAGTTGGATGGATGAGAACATGAGTGTACACATCCTTGAGATCTAGAGAACAAAGCCAATCCTGACTCTGAAGGTATGGCAGCAGAGTTCCCAGAGAAATCATCTTGAACTTCTCTTTGAAGAGGAATTTGTTCAATTCTTTGAGGTCTAAAATAGGTCTGTGTCCCCCTGTTTTCTTTGGGATAAGGAAATAGGGGGAGTAAAACTCTGTACCCTGTTGGTGAATGGGTACCTCTTCTATTGCCCCTTGCGCAAGAAGCACAGTAACCTCTTGATCTAACAGATTGATGAGAGAGGTCTGAGAATTGAACTGTCTTACCACAGTGGGAGGGGGCATGCACAGAAAGTGAAGTTTGTACCCCTCTTTTATAATGGAGAGAGTCCAATGCTCTGCTGTTATCTGCCCCCATCTGGGGCAAAGTGACACAACCTTCCTGGAATGGTGGAAGGCTTGGGACCATTGAGAGTCAGGAAGGCTAAGTTTTCTAGATGGAAGTCAAAGGCCTTGAGGAGGCTGAGAATGCTGAGACGGTTGAGGCTTAGCAGTCTTTGCTTTCCTCTGTTTAGGTGGTCGCTGACTTTTTTGGGCAGGTAGACCTGCAGAACGTCCCTGCTGGGAATAAGAAGTATAAAACCTCTTCTTTTTGGAGAAGAATGGTTTCTTGAGAGATTTCCTCCTTGCAGGATCAGCTGTGACTTTGGACAATCTATCCAAAGTGGAGTTGTCAGCATCCAATTCATTGGCCTTCTCTTGCCAATTCTTGCCGAATAGATTCTCACCTGTACAAGGGATATTGCCCAGTTTGTCCTGCACCCAGAGCTCCAAGTCGGATGCCTGGAGCCAGGCAATTCTACGTGCACCTATGGCAATGGCAGAGGTTCTGCTTATGCACTCAAAACAGTCAAAAGCTGCACGATTGACAAACTTAGAAACATCCTGGGCATGTTTAACCAGTGTGAGAAAATCCTGCCTCTTATCATCAGGAAGAAGAGGGCTCAAAACCTCTAAATCTCCTGTGACTTCCTTAAGAAACATTCCCATATATAAAATATAGGAACTGATCCTGGCAGAAAGCATGGAAGCCTGGAAAGTACGACGTCCAAAGGCATCCAAAGTTCGACACTCACGTCCTGGAGGATTAGAGGCATGCCTCTTTGCACTTCTGATCCTTCTCATAGCTGATTCCACTACAATAGAGTGGTGAGGAAGCTGAGTTTTCTGGAAGCCAGGACACAGAGGTACTCGATACATGGTATCCAGTCTACGAGAGTGAGGAGAGGTGGTAAGAGGCGTTTCCCACATTCTCAACATGAGATCATGTAAGATCTCATGGATAGGCAAAGTAGCTGCCTCCTTAGGAGCTTTAGGATACTGCAGAATCTCTAACTCCTTTGCCCTGGGATCTGTTTCAGGAGCCACAGCAATGGAAAGACCTCGAGCCACTTCTCTGATAAAGTCCTGAAAGGAAATATCTTCTGGAGGAGACATCCTGCGTTTAGGAGAGAAAGGCTCCTCTGGGAGAAGTACTCCAGTACCGACGGAGCTGTCAGAATCCTCAGACTCCTCCGAGGATTCGAAGTACCTTCTGTCCGGATGCTCTTGTAGAGCACGATACCCGTATTGTCCGAAGTCGGTGCCAGGGGGAATCGGTACCGGTGTATCGGTACCGGAAGGCATAGCATGACTGGGTGCCGATGGATGCCGATGCTGTCAGTACCGGTGCCGATACCAGTGCCGGAGTCGGTCCCGGTACCAGTTGAACTGTCTGACGCAGTTCCGATGCCTGGGTATCGGTACCGGAGAAAGTAGCCGGTACCCCAGAGCATGGCACCAGTAGTTCTGCCGAGGTTGAGTTCTGCCGAGGTTGAGGCCTCGAGAACATCCTGGAGCCCCGATAATGCTTTGTAAGCCGAAGCCTCCCGCCGGGGCAATTTTGCCGGTACAGAACCCTCAAGGGCAACGCCAGAGGCATTTCGATGCTTAGAAGGAGATCTACCCTATGAGGATCGACCAGACTTATGTTTAGTTACCTGAGATCCATGGGAGGAAGACAAAGCCCTGGACGACGTAGATGCCACAGAGGCTACATCGGAGGGAAAAAGGGTGTTGAGCTTAGCAGCTCGGTTTTGTCGACCCCTCTTGGACCCCTCTTGGACATCATGGCACAGGCCATACACTCCGAGATGGAGTGGTCAGGACCTAAACATTTAAGACAACATTCATGGGTGTCGGTGACGGAGATGGTACTGCCACACTTGGTGCACTTCTTAAAACCCGAAGCGGGTTTTTCCATAGTAAAGGTAAATTTTTGGGCCTAAGGCCCAAAATGGCGCATGCAACTGGGAAAGAAAAGTTTGGAAAATACTTTTTTTTTTTTTTTTTTTAAAAGAAAGAAAGAACTGGCGGTACCGGTATAGCGTCGAGGGAAGGCAGACGCGACCACAAAAAAGGAGGAGGATAGGGAAAGTTTTTCTGCGGTGACAGGAACGACGACCTGCTGGCTCCGCGGAAAATGAAGAACTGGAGAGAGGCAGTTGAGAAAGGCGGGAAGGCAGCACGCAGGCGCTGTGGGATGCTCCCAAAAGCTTTCTAATTGGACGCTGGGGAGCGTTCCCGTGCAGGCTCCGTCGGTACCGACGATACCCATATGTGAAGACTACATTCCTGCTTGTTCCTGGAGATAATATTTTTTCACTCAATGTGTAATCAAACTCTGGAATTTGTTACCGGAGGATGTAGTAAAGGCTGTTAGTGTAGCTGTGTTTAAAAAAGGTTTGGACAAGTTCCTGGAGGAAAGGTCCATAAACCTTTATTAAAAAGGGACCCAGGATATTAATGCTTGACCCAATACAAGCATTGTGGAACCTGTGTCTCTTGAGGATACTGCTAGGTATGTATGACCTAGACTGGCCACTGTTGGAAACAGGATACTGGGGGTGATGGACCTTGGTCTGACCCAGTATGGCATATCTTATGTTCTTATGGCTGGCGAACCGCATGTTCAAGTAGTTTAGAAACAAAAAGGGAGAAGGGAGATGGGTCGATGGAGTCTTTGTGAATGATTCTTGAAGGCTCATGTTTGAAAGCTGCAGGAACAATTGCTGTGGAAAGCGAAAGGTTGAATATGAATGAAGGAAGGAATGACAGTGGAGGAGATGGAACTTAGTAGACAGGTGGGAACAGGATTAGAGGAGCAGGTAGTAAGTTTGGAGTAAGAGAGATTTTCTCCACAGTGATCACAGAAAAGGAAGAAAGAGTGACGGACACTGAGGGAAGGATTTGGGTGTGAAGAGGGGTAAGGAGGATGGAGATGACCGCAGGGAGAACTCAAGAGTAATCTTGTGGACTCTGTCATGGAAATAGTCAGTCAGTCAAAGTCTGGGTGGAAAGGAAAGGAGGGGTTGAAGGTGGAGGCACTTTGAGAAGAGAGTTAACAGTCATAAAGACACAGTGAGGGTAAGAGGCAAGAGAGGGAGGTGGATATAATAGCTTGGCGAATGCTATGGCTGACTGAAAAGAGGCCAGCATGAATTTGAAATGTAGGAAGTTCACAAGGATGCGGGATCTGAGTCAAATGTGTTCAGTTGAGTGGACACAGCAACGTAGGCTGTGGGTTTTAGAAGACAGCCAAGGCTGAGGTACCATATCCCTTACAGAACGTGGAATGGGAGGAGATAGAGCATCCAAAGCAGAGAAAACAGTATTATAGGAAGATAATGCCTCATCAATAGACTCAGATGACACAGTGGAGGAAAGAGATGGTGAGATAGCAGTGGAAACAGCTGATGAGTCAATAGCCTGAAGATTCCTAAAGATGTTGGAAGAGCTTGGGTGAGACTATGGTAGGGGGGTGATGAAGAGCGAATGCTTAGCTGGTGATGGGTAGATAAGGGATGTAGTAAGGTGCAGAGATTTGAGGGCAAGCAGTTAGAGAAAAAGATAAGGGAGAGGCAGTGGCTGGTGAGAAGGGGAAGCAGAGCACAAATGGAAGCTGAATGAGGTGTAAAGGAAAGGATCACATTTAATTTAATAAATAGAGAGAGGACAGCAAGGAGATCCATGGTGCTATCATTTAACCTTCAAAAGGGAGCATTGATAAAATGAGAAAAACAGATAAGAAGGAACAGCCGATAAGGTTTACATTAAGCCTGGGCACTGTTTAAAAATACAATCTTGGGAGACCAGACCAGATGTATTTGATGCTTTAAGAAAGGTGGAAGGAAGGCCAAATGACTGCTGGCATGATTTAATGGAGGGGACAGAAAGATTGTTGTAGCCAAAAAGCATCTTTCAGAAAATGGAAAAAAAGAGCCAAATGACAACAGGAAAAAAACATAAGAACTTGCAAGTCAGATGCAAGACACTAATAAGGCAAGCAAAGAGAGAATTTGAAAGGAAGCTTGATTTAGAAGGAAAAACTCACAATAGAGGGGTAAAAGGGGCAATAAGGGAGGACAAGGCCATAGCAGCGAGACTGAACTAATTCTTTGCTTTGGTCTTTACAGAACATGATGTAAGAAAGTTACCCATGCCAGATATGATAGTGAAAGGTGATGTATCGGAGGAATTGAAACAAATCTTGATAAACTGGGAAGATCTAATACAGCAATTTGATAAACTAAGAATAGCAAAATCACATGGACCAGATGTTAAACGAGGGCCGTTTTTTTTTTCAACCTCCGATCGCTCCGTGCAGACGCTACGCGGGCAGCAGAAAGCGGGCATGCGCTGTAGGCGACTGCGCAGCTCTTGCACTACACATTCCGCCATTGTTGACATTCAGGCGTCAGTCGGCGTTGTGCTACAGCCACGTAAACATGTCCACCATGATTGATGCTCCCTCCAAGTGTGAATGCGAAGTGTGATTCGTTTTCTACAGGCTGAAGGCCATAGTGCTGCAGAAATCCATCGGAGAATGAGTCATGTGTATGGGGAAAACTTCATGAGTGATGGTGTTGGGCCAAGGACGCAAATCTGTCATTTCAGATGACCTGGTGCAACGAGTTGACAGAATGGTTAAAGAAAACCGCATATTCACCATTACTGCTTTGTCTACGGAATTTCCAGAGGTTTCAAGGTCTGTTTTGTACTCTATTGTTACTGAACGGTTAGGCTACAAAAAACTTTGTGCACGTTGGGTCCCAAAAATGTTGACGGACGGCCACAAAAGCGCTTTCAAACCAATGAGGACCTTCAAACCAACGTCAAGGACTACTTGAATTCATTGGCGGCAACTTTCTTTGCAGAGGGTATTGAAAAGCTTGTCCACAGATATGACAAATGTCTCAATCTCTTCGGTGATTATGTCGAAAAGTAACCGTAAGTGTACCAATCTTTTGGTAATAAAATTATTGTTTTATATGAACTTGTCTTTTATTTATAGCCTATCGGAGGTTAAAAAAAAAACGGCCCTCGTATATAACAGGATGCTGAAAGAACTAAAAAATGAGAGTGCAGACCTACTATTAGTAATCTGTGAACTATCATTATCATATGTAGTACCTGATGATTGGAGTGTGGTAACTTAACGCCAATTTTAAAAAGAGGGTTCCAAAGGTGATCTGGGAAACTACAGACTGATGACCCTGACATCAGTACCAGGCAAAATGGTAGAAACCATTATAAAGAACAAAATTACTGAACATATAGATAGTCATGGTTTAATGGAACAAGGCCAACAAACATGGATTTAGCCCAGAAAAGTCTTGTCTCACTGCAATGCAATGTGTGCCTTCAAATGAATCCTGACTCCTGGCGACACAGCAACTCCTGTGTTTTCTTATCAGTGTGACCAGAAGTAGATTGCCAAGCCTTTCGTCTGAGGCAATGGAGGGTTAAGTGACTTGCCAAAAATCACCCAGGAAATTGTTAAGACAATACCTTAGAAGCACAGGTCAGGGCACTCTGTAGCAGGCCAGCTTTTAAGTCTTCTTTCCCTCGCACCCACCCCAATTTCCACCCACTCCAGGCATAATCTTAGCTTTATAGGCTCTTAAATCTATTAAAGGGAAGGAGGTGGTCAAATTCACTTTTAGTTTCAGCTAATTATCCTCATCAGGAATAAATTAAGGACCTGAAATTAATTAATCTTGGGGTATAGTTGCATTAGTACAAGTATCCCCAGCAAACCTAAGTAAACAAACAAGTTAAATAGCTAAACAAAACCTTAAAACTAAGATGCAGACAGCAGTCCAACAGCGAGATGGAGGCTATCCAGTCTTTTGCGCTGAGTGTCACATGTATGATTTTCTCCCAGTTGGTGAGAGGACTTATGTGCACTAGGTGCAAGGAGCTCTTTGCCCTCAGGGAATGAGTCCGATCTCTGGAGTCTAGAGTAGCAGACATGGAGGACATAAGGAAGACAGAAAAATATATAATGAGACCTACAGGGAGATAGTACTGAAGTCCCAGTTTGGCAGCCTCCCTGTTACCATGAAGGAGAGAAGTCACATGAAAGGAGAACATCATCCTGGTGTGGAAGGAAGTGATCCTGTACCTAGGACTTGTCCTCCAGGTGATGTAAAACCCTCTTGCACCGAGGTGGTTTCTCCAAGGCCATCAGGGAAGAGTTAGGACAGCTGTTATAGTTGGCGATTCAATCATTAGGCATATAGATAGCTAGGTGGCTGGTAGACGTGAGCAATGTTCCCTCTAATTTTCTGTAGGCTGTGTGCGCATAAAATATCAGCTGTGCAGCTTTTGAAGGAACGTTAAATTTTTGTGCGCCATATAACGACACTCGGAGTTATATACTTTAAAATTTGACTACACGTCAGAATACAGTATGTACACCACATTGATTGCACTAGAAAATATTGTAGAACTTGTGAAAACCGTAAATACACAACAACCACTAGGAGTAGCCTAGTGGTTGGGGCAAGGTACTTCAGGCCGGAAGGTCGGGGGTTCAAATCCCACCTTGGGCTGGAAGGACTGGGGTTTCTAGTCCCACAGGTGCTCCTTGTGGTCTTGGGCAAGTCACTTAACCCTCCATAGCCCATGTTCCCTGTAAAATAGTTATCTCCAAGTTATAATGCCCTCTTCAATGTAATTTCAGTTTTGTTCAATGTAAACCGCACTGATGCAGAATAGCGCGGTATATAAGAGAATATAAATAAATAAATAAATAAAACAACTTTTAAATTTTAAGACGTCTGTGTTTTCTATCAGAATCAGAACCGTAATTTTTGTGCGCTCTGTTGTAAAGTATGTGCGCTCGCTCGGCGAGGTGTGTGCGCGCGCACACGCGCACAGCTTAGAGGGAACAGTGGACGTGAGGCTCGCCTAGCAACATGTCTGCCTTGTGTGAAGGTAGCAGAAATCACATTCCACTTAGACAAGGTTTTAGACAAGGCTGGATAAGAGTCTGCTGTCTTGCTACATGTTGGTACTAATGACATAGGAAAGTGTGGGAGGGAGGTTCTGAAGGCCAAATTTAGGATTTTATGCAGCAAGTTGAAAACCAGATCTTCCAGGGTAGCATTCTCTGAAATGCTTTCCGCACCACATGCAGGAACCAAAATACAGGCAGAGCTCTGGAGTCTCAATGCGTGGATGAGACGATGGTGCAAAGAAAGCATAGTTACTCACCTGTAACAGGTGATCTCCGGGAACAACAGGAATTTAGTCTTCACATATAAGTATCGTCGGTACCGACGGAGCCTGCGCGGGAACGCTCCCCAGCGTCCAATTAGAAAGCTTTTGGAGCATCCCACAGCGCCTGCGTGCTACCTTCCCGCCTTTCCCAACTGCCTCTCTCCAGTTGAGTTTAAAGCTGAGACAGAGAGGGAAAGGGAAAGAGATAGATAGAGAGATACAACTCCTAGGGGAGGTGGGTGGGTTGTGAAGATTAAATTCCTGCTGTTCCCGGAGATCACCTGTTACAGGTGAGTAACTTTGCTATCTCCAGGAACAAGCAGGAATGTAGTCCTCATATATGGGCACTCCCTAGCTTTAGATGCCAGGGAGAGACCCCAGAAGTTGTGTGCCCCTGAACAGGGCTCCACTTCCCCCCATGGATCTTTGGCATCCTACCAGGGATGGTGGGTAGGAGTTGATTAGGTATGGAACAGGTGTTGGAGAACAGCCTGACCAAACAAGGCATCCCGGCGGGAGTCCTTGTCCAAGCAGTAATGGGCTGTGAAGGTATGAACTGAGGCCCAGGTGGCTGCTCGACAGATGTCGTCGATAGACACAGAGTGCAGATGAGCCAATGAGGCTGCCATGGCTCTCACATTGTGAGCTGTGACATGGCCCTCCAGAGGAAGATTCTTACTCTGATAGGCAAAGGAAATACACTGAACAATCCAGTTAGACAGTGTTCTCTTGGAGACTGGAAGTCCCAAATGAGAAGGATCAAAAGCAACAAAGAGTTGAGAAGATTTTCTATGTTGCTGTGTTCTTTGTAAGTAAAAGGCTAAAGCTCTTTTACAGTCCAAAGTATGAAGGTTCCTTTCTGCATTCGATGCATGAGGCCTTGGAAAGAGGTGGCTTAATGGGAGGTTTAGTTAGCAGAAGGCCTCTCATAAACCTTGCTATAAGAGGATGGCAGGAAATACGTTGTCCATTGAGGGGCTTGAAGGAAGCTGCAATAGCACTCAAATGGACCCTCACTGAGTTAGTCTTAAGTATTCTGTCTCTACTTTCCTCCCTTCTATCATTTATTGTAATTTCCTCTTTTTTAACTATTGATTTTGTTTGTAAACCGCCTCGATGTTATGGGGGGCGGTATATTAAATGTGAAATAAACAATAAGTCCTGCATTGGATAAATGGAGATACTCCAGCAATGATTTTAGAGGTATGGCAAGGGGGTTAAGACCCTTCTGCAAACACCATATGGTAAACCTTTTCCACTTGAAAGTATAAGAGCGTCTTGTGGAAGGCTTCCTGGAAGCATAAAGGATATCCTTTATTTGCTGAGGGAGGTTAAGATCATAGAGATCTAGGCCTTCAGCAACCAAGCCCTGAGATGCAGAGACTGGGGATTGGGATGCCATAACATTCCGTCCTCCTGAGATAGGAGATCTGGAGCAGATCCTAACTCTAGGGAGGGAGCTTGAGAGAGATGTAGAAGCAGAGGGTACCACACTTGCCGTGGACAAAGTGGAGCTATGAGAATCATATGGCCTCTGTCTCTCTGAAGCTTGAACAGGGTTTTGGGAATTAGGGGAATGGGTGGAAAGGCATACAGGAAGTCTTGACCCCAGAAAAGGAGGAAAGCATCCCTGACCTGAGCCCCCTGAGCCAGAATTCTGGAAAAGAACCGGGGAAGTTTGGCATTCCATGGACTTGCAAAGAGGTCTATGTCCGGGGTTCCCCAAATTTGAAAAATCTTGGCTACCTGGTCTGCATGCAGAGACCACTCGTGTGGAAGCAGAACTCGACTGAGTCTGTCTGCCCAAGAGTTTTGTATGCCTGGAAGAGACACTGCCAGAAGATGAATCTGATGCTCTCTGGCGAGGGCCCATAGTCACAAAGCTTCTTTGCAAAGCGATAGAGAGCCTGTTCCCCCTTGCTTGTTCACGTAGAACATGGCTACTTGATTGTCCGTATGAATGAGGACTGTCTTGAAGCTGAGCAGGGTTTGGAACACTCGAAGACCAAGAAAGATTGCTCTGAGCTCCAAGAGATTGATATGTAGATGAGTCTCCTGTGGAGACCAGGTGCCTTGGGTGGAGAGGTCTTGCAGATGAGCTCCCCAACCGGTAGGAGAAGCATCTGTGGTGAGAGTTGCCTGGGGTAAGGGTTGTTGAAAAGGGGACGCCAGCAACAGGTTTTGAGGGGACTTCCACCACTGGAGGGACAAAATAAGGCGACTTGTGTTTGCTATTTTGTCTGAGAGGAATCCTGATACCTGGGTCCATTGAGTGGATAAAGTCCACTGGCTTGCCCTCATATGGAGGCGAGCATAGGGAACCACATGCATAGTAGATGCCATGTGGCCTAGTAGTTGTAGCATTTCTCGGGCAGTGAGATGAGGCTTTAGCACTGCTTGAGAAGCTAACTGCACCATGCGAAGGCAACGGGCCTGTGGGAGATAGGTCCTTGCTTTTCTGGTATCCAGCAGAGCTCCTATGAACTCCAAAGACTGAGTGGGAGTTAGACTGGATTTTGGGATGTTTATTACCAGACCCAAATACTGAAGGATACGCATTGTGCAGGATAGAGACGTCCTGGCCTCTGACTCTGTTGGGGCTCGAATGAGCCAGTTGTCTAAGCAAGGGAAGACGAATATCCCTAGAGTGCAGAGAAATGCTGCTACCACAGCCATGCATTTCGTGAACACTCTTGGTGCTGAGGCCAGGCCAAAAGGAAGCACCCTGTATTGGTAGTGCTTTCCTTGAAAAAGGATCCAAAGGATCCTTCTGTGAGTTGGATGGATGAGAACATGGGTGTACGTATCCTTGAGATCTACAGAACAAAGCCAATCCTGACTCTGAAGGTATGGCAGCAGAGTTCCCAGAGAAATCATCTTGAATTTCTCTTTGACAAGGAATTTGTTCAATTCTCTGAGGTCCAGAATAGGTCTGTATCCCCCTGTTTTCTTTGGGATAAGGAAATAGGGGGAGTAAAACCCTGTACCCTGCTGATGGATGGGTACTTCTAACAGGGTGATGAGAGAGGTCGGAGAATTGAACTGCCTTATCATTGTGGGAGGGGGCATGCTCAAATAATGGAACTTGTACCCCTCTTTTATGATGGAGAGTGTCCAATGCTCTGCTGTTATCTGCACCCATCTAGGGGCAAAGTCACACAACCTTCCTGAAATGGTGGAAGGCTCCGGTCCCACGAGAGCCAGGAAGGCTAGGTTATCTAGCTGAAAGTCAAAGGCCTTGTGGAGGCTAAGACTGCTGGGACGGCTGAGGCTTAGCAGCCTTTGCTTTTCTTTGTTTGGGTGGTTGCTGACCTTTCCTGACAAGCTGACCTGCAGAACGTCCTTGCTGAGAATAAGCAGGATAATATCTTTTCTTTCTAGAAAAGAATGGTTTCTTGAAAGATTTCTTTCTAGCGGGATCAGCTGTGGACTTGGATAATCTATCCAAGGTGGAGTTGTCAGCATCCAACTCATTGGACTTTTCCTGCCAATCTTTACCAAACAGGTTCTCACCAGTACAAGGGATATTTTCCAGTTTGTCTTGTACCCAGAGCTCCAGGTCAGATGCCTGGAGCCAAGCAATTCTATGTGCACCTATGGCAATGGCAGAGGTTCTGCTTATGCACTCAAAACAGTCAAAAGCTGTATGGTTGACAAATTTAGAAACATCTTTAATGTAATTTAATTAACAGTTTCTTATATACCGCACCTTCCAGCGATCAAATGCGGTTTACATGGAACAACATAACAGGTCAACGTCTGTTAATACAGTGAACATCTTAAAACCATAACAACTTATATTACATTACATGGAACATAAAAGAACTATTTACAGGCAATGTTCCCTCTAATTTTCTGTAGGCTGTGTGCGCATAAAATATCAGCTGTGCAGCTTTTGAAGGAAGGTTACATTTTTGTGCGCCACATAACGACACTCGGAGTTATATACTTTAAAATTTGACTACTCGTCAGAATACAGTATGTACACCACATTCATTGCACTAGAAAATAGTGTAGAACTTGTGAAAACTGTAAATATACAACAACATTTAAATTTTAAGACGTCTGTGTTGTTTTCTATCAGAATCAGAACCGTAATTTTTGTGCGCTCTGTTGTAAAGTATGTGCGCTCACTCAGCGAGGTGTGTGCGCGCGCACACGCACACAGCTTAGAGGGAACAGTGTTTACAGGGATCAAAATGAAGACTAAGTACAATGGGCATGTTTGACCAATGTGAGAAAATCCTGTCTTCTATCCTCAGGAAGAAGAGGACTCAAAGCCTCTAAATCGCCTGTGACCTCCTTCAGGAACATTCCCATGTATAGACTATAGGAACTGATCCTGGCAGAAAGCATGGAAGCTTGGAAGACACGACGTCCAAAAGCATCCAAAGTTCTGCACTCACGTCCTGGAGGATTAGAGGCATGCCTCTTTGCACTCTTGATCCTTCTCATAGCTGATTCCACTACAATAGAGTGGTGAGGAAACTGAGTTTTTTGGAAACCAGGACAAGGAGGGACTCGATATAGAGTATCCAGTCTACGAGAATGAGGAGAGGTGGTAAGAGGTGTCTCCCACATTCTTAACATGAGATCATGTAAGATCTTATGGATGGGCAAGGTAGCTGCCTCCTTAGGAGTTTTGGGATATTGTAAAATTTCCAACTCCTTTGCTCTGGGCTCTGTTTCAGGGGCCACAGTAATGGACAGACCCCGAGCCACCTCCCTGATAAAATCTTGAAAGGAAATATCCTCTGGAGGAGACATCCTGCGCTTAGGGGAGGAGGGCTCCTCTGGGAGAAGCATTCCAGCATCGACAGAACTGTCAGAATTCTCAGATTCTTCTAAGGACTCGAAGTACCATCTGTCCGGATGCTCCTGAAGAGCCCGATACCCGTACCGACCGAAGTTGGTACCGGGAGTAATCGGTACCGGAGTATCGGTACCAGAAGGCATCGGATGACTGGGTACCGGCAATGCGGACACCGATGTCGATGCTATTGGTATCGGTACGGATACCGACACCGGTGGAATTGTCTGACGCGGTTCCGAGGGCGTCGATGCTGCAAGGAGAGCCGCCAGACTGCGCTCAATAGCCAGGACTCTCTGGTCTATCGACGCTGCCGATGCCTGGATATCGGTACCGGAGAAGATCGCTGGTACCCAAGAGCATGGCACCAGTAGTTCTGCCGAGGTCGAGGCCTCGAGAACATCCTGGAGCCCCGATAATGCTTTGGAAGCCAAAGCCTCCCGCCGGGGCAATTTTGCCGGTGCAGAATCCTCAAGGGCAACGCCAGAGGCATCTCGATGCTTAGAAGGAGATCTACCCTTTGAGGACCGGCTAGACTTATGTTTAGTTACCTGAGATCCACGGGAGGAAGACGAAGCCCTGGAAGACGTTGATGCCACCGAGGCTGCATCAGAGAGAAACAGGGTACTGAGCTTGGCAGCTCGGTTATGTCGACCTGTCTTGGACATCATGGCACAGGCCATACATTCTGAAATGGAACGGTCAGGACCTAAACATTTCAGACACCACTCATGGGTGTCAGTGACGGAGATGGTACCGCCACACTTGGTGCACTTTTTAAAACCCGAAGAGAGATTTTCCATTATGGAAAAAATCCTGGGCCTAGGGCCCAAAATGGCGCATGCACCTGGAAAAAAAGGAAAAAAGTATTAAGAAATTTTTTTTTTAAGAAAAGAAAGAAAGAAAGAAGAACCGGCGGTACTGGTAAAGTGTCGAGGAAGGCAGACGCGACCACAAGAAAGAAGGAAAATTTTCTGCGGTGACAGGAACACGACCTGCTGGCTCCGCGGAAAACGAAGAACTGGAGAGAGGCAGTTGGGAAAGGCGGGAAGGCAGCACGCAGGCACTGTGGGATGCTCCCAAAAGCTTTCTAATTTGGGATCTGGGGAGCGTTCCCGCGCAGGCTCTGTCGGTACCGACGATACCCATATGTGAGGACTACATTCCTGCTTGTTCCTGAAGATAAGGATTTTGGATTTGTTAGGAAATGGGCAACATTCTGGGGACAGGAGGGGCTTTTCCGAAGGGATGGACTCCACCTTAACTGGGATGGAACCCGGCTGCTGGTATTAACCTTTGGAGCCCCTTCGGAGCCTGGAGGAGCGAAACAACTGAAGGAGTTAGATGGGGAAGCAGAGAAAGAAAATGTTTCCGATACAGGCGATCAAAGCCGTGAAAATCGTTGGGCCGATGGATCACCATCTACAACCAGCATGGAGACCCGTTCACTGGAGCTTGTAGATTCTTTTGGTACTCTGAGTACTTCCTCAGAGATTTCTTCTCCATTACGCATGGGTGTTTGCCCAGCCCAGTCAGGGAACTTACCTTCGAGCGGATGTCCCCCCCCCCCCTAACTTTGTGGATAAGGGGGAAGGTAATCTGATCCCCTCCCCACTAGAGTCGTCTTCTATTCCAGACCAGGGAATTGTTCCTTCTGATTTAAAGCGGACTCTTAGTCCATTGTTGTTTCCAGAAGTTCCCCGGAAAGTATCTCCCCCAAAGGAAGTTTCACTGTGTGACATTTGGAAAGTAGTGACCCGCATGGAATTGTCTCTGAAGTCATCTCTTTCCCAGGTTGCAGTTTTCAGTTGATGTCACTGATAAGTTAAATGAGCACGAGAGTCAAATCTCTCTCTGTAATACTGCTTTGTCTAAGTTGAAAGGGCAAGTTTCCTTGGCTCAGGCAGCTCTCTCCTCGAATGCTTGTGATAGTTTGGTGCTTCATCACCAACTGGAGGCAATAGAGAATTCTGCCTGAGCCAGGAACTTGAGGTTACTCAACTTTCCATGAACTCATTATTTAGCTCCGCTGATATGTGTCAGAAGAATTTGAAAGAGGTACTACTGATTGAGGATGTTGACACAATAAATTTATCTAATATTTTTTACATCTCCTCGGGTCAAGTAATGCATGAGAAGGTAAGCGGTTTATGGCCTCCCTCCTCGAATTCATTAGATATTTTAGTTCTTCTTAGAATCATCTCTCAATGTTATTTTGTCTCGTGCAACATTGATAACATTTTTGTCCGAATGATAAAAATTTTGGTAATGAAGTTGTATTTTAACAAGACCACCGCCATGTTTTTGTAGAAGTAGGGTTCAAATATTTCCTGATGCTAGCAAGCTAACACAGAGGCATAGGAAGTCCTTCTTGGTACTGAAGCCATGGGTGCTTGCACTTGGAGCTACATTTTTTCTGAAACATCCTTGTAAATGTATTGTTTTTCTACATGGGGTTAAATGCATTTTTATAGAACTAGAGCAACTAGAGGCTTTTATTCTGGGGAGGTCTAATCTTTTAATTTTCCCTTAGATTGTTCAGGCTTCCAGGCTTAAGTTTAAGTGAGCATTAGTTTAAAAGAAATTCTGCAGGGGCTATTATGAATGTTTTCCCTGTTTGTTTTTGATTGTTACAGGTTTTGCTTGCTATTTTTTAATATTTAATCATTTCCCTCTTGACGAGGACTTTATTGTATTTATTTTCTTTATGATTAATAAAGAAATTTGAAATGGTAAAAAAGGAGATAAAGTAGTTTTTAAACTAGATAATAGTGGAAAGCTGACCGTCGCCCAAAAGGGAATGGTTCATTAGGACATATCCTTTAAGGATACTAACAAAAGAAGGTAGTTGGAATCCTGTCTTTTGGGATGCCCTAATAAAGATAAAAGTAATCAAGATGCCTTTAAATACAGAGCTGAAAGATTCCAAATTACCCCTATCAACTGATAACCAGATTAATATGAATAAAATACAACCTCTAAAATGCCTGTATGCAAATGCTAGAAGTCTATAAAAAAATAAATGAGCGCGCTAGAATATATAGCACTAAATGAAAGGTTAGATATGATTGGCATCTCAGAGATCTGGTGAAAGGATAACAATGGGACACTGTGATACCTGGGTACAAACTATATCACAATGACAGGGTTGATCAAATTGATGGAGGGGTTGCGCTCTATGTTAGAGAGGGCATTGAGTCACACAGGGAGTAGCAAGTAAGGAGATTAGAAAGTAAGGAGATTAAAAACCCCTGCCTTCTTGGGTGGGAGGGACTCTTTCGATAGCCCCCTGAGTTAACAGGGTGGACACCTCTAAGGATAGGAGACTTAGATTGGTGAGGTAAACTCTGGAAGTGAAGCAGATAATCCCTTGTGACTATGTTGAGAGTCCAGTTATCTGATGTGATGAGATGCCACCTGTGGGTGTAGGCATAAAGACGGTCTGATATGTGTAGGGGTTGGGGACTTTGCAGAGTTCAAATAGCTATGCTCTCTAAGGAGTCAAAAACCAGGTGCTTGCTGTTGTGTAGCAGCTGGTTGGGGTTTAGAAGTCTTGACCTTTTTGGGTTGACGAGGACTCTGTTGTTGTTGCTGAGGCTGATAAGCAGTAGACAGTTGGTAAGAAGGATAATATCTCTTCTTTCTAGGATAGAAAGACTTTTTAGAAGTCGCTTTCTTCTTAGAGGGGTCTGAAGTCTTCCTGGAGAGGCGATTGAGGGTAAGATCATCTGCCTCCCTTGCTTTTTCTCTCCAACCCTTACCAAAAAAAGGTTTTCACCAGAGCAAGAAATGTTGGCTAACTTATCTTGAACCCACTGCTCCAGATCTGATGCTTGAAGCCAGGCCATCCTATATGAACCTATGCAGACTGCAGTTGATCTGCTGGTAGGCTCAAAGGTTCAAAAACAGCCCTAGTAAGTAACTTTGAGGTATTTTGTGCTTGCTTGACTATTGTCAAATATAAGTCACAATCATCAAAAGATAGGAGAAAAGTTTCCTAGATCCCTGGAGACATCTTTAAAGTACATGCCTATGTAAATGGTATAGGATGTAATCCTAGAAGAAAGCATACAAGCTTGGAAGCAGCGGCGTCCAAAGGCATCGAGAACCCTGGCATCCTTGCCAGGAGGTATCGACGAATGAGTCTTAGAACTCAATGCATCTCATTGCTGATTCTACCACCATGGAATGGTGTGGAAGTTGAAAGTTTTTCAAACCCTGGGAATGGAGGAACTCGATACATGGTATTTAGATGTTTACTTATAGTTGCAAGAGTTACTGGGGCCTGTAGGATTTGATGCACTGATAATGTTGCTGCATCGAGGGGTACTGGAGAATTTCCAATTCCTTGGCCCTCGGTTCCATTTCAGATGAAGCAGTGATTTGAAGGTCCGCTGCCATATCTCTGATGAAGTCCTGAAAGGACATGTCCTCTGGCGGGGACTGACGCTGTGTGTGAGGCAGAGAAGTATCGGATGGAATATCTCTGGTGATCCTGGAGTCCTCCGATGAATCTTCTTCTGACTCAAAAAAGGAAATCGAAGTATCGACGCTCCTGAGCAGATGTCAGTACTCAAAGTCGGTGCTCAGAGCATACTGCACTGGAACCGGGAGTGATCCGACAATGCCTCCTGGTTCCAGGGCAGAAATTGAAGGGAGGCGTCCCATCAATGCTGTCTCAAGCGATGGAATTGGCGGGAGTGATCCTGATGTGACCAGTTCCAGAGCTGGCACCGGACCCACAGGAACTGGCACTGAAACGGGCGGTAGTGCCTGAGTCACTGAGAATGTCGATACCTGCGGTACCACAGTGGCCAGGAGTTTCTCCAAAGTCCTTTCGGTAGCCAAAAAGCACTGATCGATGTATGTCACCAATGCTTGGGTCGACTGCAATACGGGGCTGAGAGCTACCGTCCCAGAGCATGGTACCAGTAGCTCTCTAGAGGTCGATGCTTCAGGAGCGTCCTGGGGCCCCTGAGAGGCTTTGGAGGGTTGGTCCTTCTGCCAGGGCTGCTTGGCAGGTCTGCCAGCATCCGATGCACCTTTTAATGCATCTCCTGCAGAATTAGACTTACCTCGATACTCTGTATCGTACTTTGATACTGAGGATGATTTTGACTTATGTTTGGATTTTTTGGAGATCTTAGACCCAACAGAGAAGGCCGAGACCCTCGACGATGCCAAGGCTACTGAAATCAAATCCGGGGCGAACAGTGAGTCATACTTCCTGGCTCTGTTCTGTAGGCCTCATTTGGTCATCTGCTCGTCTGGCTTATGGTCCGGGCCCAAACATTTAAGACACTTATCTTGGGAATCAGTAACTGACATAGTGCTGGAGCACTTGGAACATTTTTTGAAGCCACTGATATGTTTGTCCATGACAAACAAAAAATGTAGGCCTTAGGCCTAAAACGGCAGTGGAACCGCCTGAAGAAAAAGATGGTAAAAATAAATTTAAGAGTATAGCTGGTATCCAGGAAGGGTACTGGCGTCAACGGGAAAGCAGAGCACAGAAATAAAACAAAAAATGAGAAAGATTTTTGGCAGCGATAGGAAAGGCTTCTTGCTGGCTCCGCGGAAAATGAAGAACTGAAGAGAGCTGTGAGTAAGGCGGGAAGGCAGCTGCGCATGTGCAGTGGAGTGCTCCCAAAAGCTCTCCTATTGGATGCTGGAGAGCATTCCTGCACAGACTCTGTCGGTACCAACGATACCCATCTGTGTAAACTGCATTCCTGCTTATTCCTGGAGATAGGTATCCACGGCCAGGCGACTGCAGGCATGTCTTTAAGAGCAGAACTGAGCCATTTGGGAATTCCGCTCAGTGGCGAAGAGGTCGACCACTGGAGTGCCCCACTCCCGGAAGATCTGAGCCACCATTTCCTTCTTTTTTTTTTTCTTTTTTTTTTTTGAATTTTAACAATCTTTATTATAAACAAAGATAGGAATTACAATCAAGTCCACGTCATGGAAGCGAGAGGATCACAAAAAACAAGCATAATAATACAACGACCATTTTAACAAAGCCAGATAGGAATAATAATTCTAACCCTAAGACTTAGAAAGGAAGTAAAGAAATAATCCTAAACACATTCTTTACTATCTAAAAAAACTATCAATGAATCAGATTCCATAAAGACATATTTTGTCTGTTGAAAAATCAAAATACATTTGCAAGGGTATTTAAGAAAAAAGGAGGCCCCTATTGCCACAGCGCGCGGTTTCAGTGCCAAAAAAGCTTTCCTTCGTTTCTGAGTGAGTCTACACACGTCTGGGAACACCTGTATCTCGCCACCACAAAATAATTGTTTCTTTTTAGGAAAATACAACCGCAATATTAAATTTTTATCGGACAATGACACAAAGGAAACAATTAAGGTGGCGCGATTAGGAATCTCATCCGTGGAAGACTCAAGAAACGCGGAGACATCTAGTGAAGAGGATACTGGAACCTTACCCACGTCGTTGGCAAGAGGGGAGGAGGTCTCCGCTAAAGTTGAAGGAATATAATAAACCGAGGAAAACTTTATTGAATTAACATCATCAATTGATAAGACCTCTTTAAAATATTTATGCAACAAAATAGTAGGAGAAAGGTAGTGAGTCTGGGGAAAATTAAGAAACCTTAAATTTTTTAAACGCGCAGCGTTTTCAAGAGACTCAATCTGATGATGAATATTAATATTATCACGGGTAAATGAAGAAGCAACTGCCTGCATAGCAGAGACTTGACCCCCTAATTTATTTAAAGCAACATTATGTTTTGCCAAAGATTCATCATGGGTTCCCAACTTCCGTACCACATCCTTGGAAAACTGTGAAACCTGAGAGAGAGAAACCCGCAAGGATAACTCCATGCGGGTGACTACCTCAAACACATCTCTTAAGGAAACATCTGTTGGAGAGACCACGGATGGGACGGTGGTGGGGAACTCCAATGGTGTAGGAAGAACAGACAATAATTCTTTATCCTCCTGAACAACCGAAATAGCAGCAACATTAGTATTATCCAATAAGGATCCCATCCCCAGACTAACTCTTCTGGGGGAGAACTCCTTAAAAGTCTCAACTTCCTGACTGGGTAGGGAAACACCCTGCGCAATTAAAGAAGAGTCAGAAACAGTACTCACGGACCCTAGGGTCAAGTCCGGCAGCTCACGCTCTCCCTGAGCTTTTTGCAAATGCACATCCATCGGGCCCACGATCTTAGGGGCCTTTTGGGTGTTCGTCGCAAGGAACACTTTCTTCCGTCGTTTGCCCATGGACACGCAAGACCTTTCTGTACCTCCTCGATGCTCCGAAGGGGCTCCAAAGGGGCGTGTCCTGCCCCTTTGGTCACGCCCCTTCGGTCACGCGACCACGGGTGCGCGCCCGCGGGTCGCGTACCGCGGGGGACCAGGTTTTTAAAGGTCCTGGGGGCGGGGCTACACCGCTCCTCCTGCCGCTAATTCCACCACCGGCTCCAGCAGTCCCCGCTCGCTCCGGTACTCCAGCGGGGGACCAGGTTTTTAAAGGTCCTGGGGGCGGGGCTACACCGCTCCTCCTGCCGCTAATTCCACCACCGGCTCCAGCTGTCCCCGCTCGCTCCGGTACTCCAGCGGGGGACCAGGTTTTTAAAGGTCCTGGGGGGCGGGGCTACACCGCTCCTCCTGCCGCTAATTCCACCACCGGCTCCAGCTGTCCCCGCTCGCTCCGGTACTCCAGCGGGGGACCAGGTTTTTAAAGGTCCTGGGGGGCGGGGCTACACCGCTCCTCCTGCCGCTAATTCCACCACCGGCTCCAGCTGTCCCCGCTCGCTCCGGTACTCCAGCGGGGGACCAAGTTTTTAAAGGTCCTGGGGGGCGGGGCTACACCGCTCCTCCTGCCGCTAATTCCACCACCGGCTCCAGCTGTCCCCGCTCGCTCCCCACCATTTCCTTCTTGAGAGTCTACTCATGAGGTTGGGGCACTCGACTGAGGTCATCCGCCAAGCTATTGAGCCTTCCGGGCAGATAGGTTGCTCTGAGATCCATGCCAAGGAGCAGGGCGAACTTCCATAGATGAACAGCTTCCAAGCACAGGAGGTACGATCCCATGCCTCTTTGCTTGTACATGTAGAATGTCGTACCTGGTTGTCTGTTTGAATCAGGACCACCTGATTCTCCAAATGCACACAAAAAGTGCGGAGGGTGTTTACAATGGCCCGAAGCTCGAGGAAATTATTTGTTGGAGACTCTCCTGCATGGGCCACAGCCTCTGGGTGTTGAGAACATCCAGGTGTGCCCCTCCCATCCAAGCTTCGACACATCCATCGTAAGCAGCTTGCAGGGGGCCACCAGCAGAAACTGAAGGCCCTGCAACAGATTGCCTGGTTCAAGCTACCAAGTCAGGGACTGTGCCAGTAGTATAGTGACCACTATTCTGTCCTGTAGCTGGCCTGATGCCTCCTTCCATTGCGTGGACATGGTGCACTGGGCCTGCCGCATGGAGAGGTGAGTCTGAGGAGCAACATCCATTGTGGCAGCCAGGTGTCCGAGGGCCTTCAACAGCCCGCAGGCCATGATATGGCACTGGTGCTGCAGCGAGCCCATTACTTCGATGAGGCACTGTAGGCGGTCGACCAGTAAAATTGCTCAAGCCCGTGAGATATCAAAGAGGGCCCCAATGAACTCTAGCTGCTTCGTCAGCTGCAGGTGGAACTTTGGGTAATTGACCACAAAGTCGAGGCCTTCGAGCACCTGAATTGTAAGTACAGCAGACTGCCGGATACCAGCAGGCTTGGTGGCTTTGATCAGCCAGTCGTCTAGATACAGGGAGACACATACTTCCCGGGTTTGGAGGAAAGCAGCCACAACCACCAGACATTTTCTGAAGACCCAAGGGGCTGCGGCCAAACCAAAGGAAAGCACGAGGTATTGGTAGTGCTGGTCGCCCAGCACGAATCGCAGGTATTGTCTGTGATGTGAGTAGATCGGAATATGCGTGTACATGCCCCTTCAGATCCAAGCAGTATAGCAATCTCCTATACGAGATATGGGAGTAGAGTCTGTGACGCAGTGCCAAGCACCGAAGCCATGGAGACCGATAGTGACCCCCTGGTAGAGTCCGGTACTGAAGGCAAAAGAAGAGATTCACACTCTCAGCATAGCCTGCAGGCAGCCAATCAGTCCACCTCAGAGGAGGAGAGAAGTGAACCCATGGATTGGGCACGCCCTAGGAGGAGGCGGGTTTCCCAGAGCAAGGGTCCCTTCTTAAACAAAGAGAGGGAACACAGTGAGAGAGAGAGAGAGAGAGTGGAAGAAGAAGGAGAAGCACTAGAACGAATGCAGAAACAGGACCATTTGAGAGCATATGGAAAAGGAATGAAGGAGTGAATGCTGCGAGTGGTTGGAGAAAGGAAGTTCCTTTTTACCCACGAGAGAGTAAGCAGAAGCTACTGGGAAGGCAGGAAGTTCCTCTGACTGCAGAACCCTGTGACCTGACTTCACAACCTCTGCCCAGCTGCACCAGAAAGGAAGCTAATTCCTCAGCAGGAGAAAAGCTCACGTTTCTGAGAAGCAATTTCCTTCCATGGAGAGAAAGATATGCTGGCAAGATAGTTCCTGAGCACTCTCAACACAAGGTATCTGCTGTTCTTAATCCTTATGCAAACTTTTATAAACCAAAAAGAGAGAATCCTGTGTGCAGAGGACAGGACAGTTTTCAGGGAACATAAAGGGAGTTTATTTCACCCTGAAAGCTCTCCCGGTAAACCAACCTTTACTCAGCCTGTAATTCCTGTGCTTAATAGAGAAGCTGAGGAGATAAACACAGCAAAAGGTTTTACAGATAGATTAAACTATCCAGGTTTAGGAGGACCTACTTTTGAAGCTGTGCTAAAAGCTAGGACTGCTACCAACAGATGTGAGATTCCTCCACTCGATAGCAGAGAGCAGTGGGGGCAGGGAATCTCCACCTCGGGACCAGAATGTTTAATAAGGGAAAGCCCTGCTGCCTCATTACAGCCTGTTAATCAGCTGTTTAAACAACAGCAAGCTTTGCCCCTAACCCCTGCTAGCAGCCAAGCAGAATACCTCCTAACTGAGCTGAGAAAACTATTGAATAAAAGAGACATTTTATTACCAGCCCATATTCAAGCAGGGAACAATCCTGAAGAAAGGATTTTACCCCACGTCCCTTGGCCGATGAGAGAAATCAATCAGCCGATGGATTGCTCGATAGGACTGATCGATAAGCCTAAGGAAACCAAAGCTTGAATGATTATTCCTGAATTTAATTCTGTTTATTGTTGAGGCAGAATTGCTGAAATTTACCCACCAGGACTGTGATTGGGTAATTGCAAGAAAGGCTATTGTGCATAGACTGTATCCTGGACTGTGAGTTAACTGTTCAAGGGAACCATTATACTTTATATCCACTCACCTGTACATGACCAGGAGAAAGACACATGAAGCAATGTGTTTTCTACTGAAGAAGTTTTGTTAAAGCACTTTATTGGAAAACCCTCTGTTTGCAGAATCCTGAGTTATTGACTTTTCTGTTTCTGTGTGCCTCACGGAGCGGGGAAAATAAACATCCTTTTGAAAAATAAATTTCTTGTCACCCATATTATTCATTTGGGCCCCCACAACTACACAAGCCCTTTCCCTCCTCAGCCCACAAGGTTGGGGAGTGAGTGAAGGTGTTGACAAGTCCCTAACGAGACTATTTAGAACTTTTTGCGCAACAGGAACCAGCTGAGATTTTGCAGATCTAGAATTAGACGGAGCCCGCAGGTTTTCTTAGTCACTAGAAATACCTTAAATAGAAGCCCTGCCAGAGATGGACTAGGGGAACCAACTCAATGCTGAGGTCGGAGAGGAGGGCCTCCACCATGGCCTGCAAGATCCATGGGGTACTCCCCAGGATTGTATGGAGGCAGCAGCTGGGGAAAGTGCAGCAAATATCAGTCTTGGACAATCTGCAGTACCTAGATGTCTGAGGTGATAAGGGGCTACCGGTGGGCAAAGCCGCCCCCCAACATGTAGAGGTGCATCGACAGGTAATGGGCGATTGTCTATGCGTCTGAGGAACCCATTAAAATCCTGCACCCAGCTTGGGCTAAGAAGGAGGTTGGGCCTTTGGGGTCTTCTCCCTCTGCTGTGCACAGGGGGTTTGCGCCTTAGGCGCATCTTTTGCTGGGCCCTGAGGTACTGGCACAGGCACAGGCAAGGATAGAAGGTCTTCATGGCGTGGTGTTTCTTCGTGTTGGGTCTGAGGTCTTCCAGAACAGCCTGGTGAGCTGCTCTTTTTTCCAATTCCTTGGCTTTCTCCTCCATGGGCTTGCCAAAGACATTCTTGCCCTGACAAGGGACATTGACAATCTTGTCTTGGATCCACTGCTCCACTGCAACCACGCTATCAATCGGGTGCCACTTTGCTGACGGATTCAAGGGCATCATAGAAACTGCGCACCATGAACTTTGAGCAGTCTTTCCCATGAGCAACTAAGCTCTGAAAGGACTTGTGATAGTCCTCAGGAACAAGGTCAGCAAAGTCCTCCAGATCCAGCATAACATCTTTGAGAAAAATGCTCATATAGGTCTGGTAGGGTAGGATCTCGGTAATCAGCATAGACCCTGAAAGCACTTTCTCCCGAAGGAGTCCAGGGTCCAAGCCTTGCGATTTGGTGGAACAGAGTAGTGGGTTTTAGCATTCTTTGCGCACTCAACCACGATGGAATTGTGGGTTAACTGCAGCTTCTTAAACCCTGGGGCCTTCTGGACTCGGTGTAAGGAATAGAGCCAACGGCTAATGACGGGCAGCGTTCGGGGTGCTTCCCAGAGCTGAAGCAGCAACTACTGCAGTACATGGTGGACGGAAACTGTCACCTCCTCCAGGGGGTCCAAGGGGTACTGGAGGAGTTCCAGTTCCTTTGACTCCAGGAAGAACGGGATGCCCTTGGTCAATGTCTCAAACAAAGTCCTGGAAAGATTTGTCTTCCGGGGGGTGACTAGTACCATTCCAGCTGGTGTGAGGGATTGGACTGAAAGATCCGAGGACTGAATGTCCGATGCTGTTGATACTGCCTTGGTCTCCCATTCCAATTCGGATTCCAAGAGAAAGTCAAAATAGTGCCATGTCTATTCGTCCCACCAGTTTCATGGCTTGGGAGAAGGAGGGCGTCATTGAATTACGCACTGCTTGGCATGCCGATGACAATGCCCCTGGGCCTCTGACTTCGACACACTGGAGAGGAAGATGGCTCCGAAGACTGCAGTTAATACAGATTTCCTGCCCGATGTCCCAGCCTTCACAGGAAGGGCAAGGGCCTCCAGAATAGGCTGGAAGGAGTGCAGTGACAATGCATTCCATGCTGCGAAGCCTGCATTTCAAAAGGCTTCCACCATCACCAAGTAAGCTTCCAAGGCTCAAAGGCATTCCTCCAGGACCGCCACCTGCAAGGGGGCTGATGTCGTAGCCGTGGACATCAGCGCTGCCATCGCAGGTGGGGACTCTGTGATGATGAAAGCATCGGGAGACATCTGGCTACCCTCCTGGGCACTGACTCTGCCGTTCTGGTCAGGTCCTCCTGCTGGGGAAAGCTTGGTTAGCCGTTCTCGGCCATCGTTGCCATATCTCGCCAAGAAGAGCTGTGGGGATGCTGCATGCAGAATATCTCCTGGTGCTCATCCTTTGATGTTGATAGGGTCTCTGCAGGGAGCCTCCTCTCACAACTCAGACCCTTCAGCTCCAACTGAGCATGCTGCTCCTTCTCCTTAGCTGCCTCCAACCCTTTTGCAGGCATAGTTAAGGGGGTTGGGGCTGAGGATGCTGAATCAGATGAGCTGAAGAGGGACGACTCCTGCTTCTCCTGACCCTTCAGTCCTCTGTGCATCATCTGCCAGTAGAATTCGCAAGACGCTGGCTCGTGTTAAGGACCAAGGCAACGTAAGCACCAATTGTGACGGTCTGTGACCAAGACAGTTTTGCAACACTTGCTGAAGTCTAGCTGGGCAAAAAAGACTGCCTCGGCAAAATCAAACTAAAAAATTGCCATGGGCAGGAATCTACCCCTAAGGGGGAGAAAACATGCAAAGCGTTAAAATAAAAAAAAGGGGGGAAGAAACCCTAAAAGGGAACAAAAACAGACAAAAAAAAGCAGGCGGGAAAATAAGCAAATAATCCAGGCCACAAGGGCCAGAAAGAAAGCTTTTTTCCAGACTGCAGGAACACATCCTAGGGATGCTACAGAAAAAAAGAATACTGGAGAATACAGCGTTGCAGCATGGTGTATCTCCCAAAAGCTTCCTTTGGAATTTGGAGAGTGCTCTGTGCAGTGCTCCGTCAGTGTTGTCACACATACATGAGGACTTACTTCCTGCTTGTTCACAGAGACTATGTTGAAACCCTCCACCTAGTATGCAGCAGTGGCCAAGAGAGCAAATAAAATCCTAGGAATCATAAGGAAAGGAATGGAGAATAAAACCAAGGATATTATGGGTGGAGGAGTGGCCTAGTGGTTGGGGCAAGGTACTTCAGGCCAGAAGGTCAGGGTTCAAATCCCACTAGAGGACAGCAACCTTGGGCCGGAAGGACTGGGGTTTCTAGTCCCACAGGTGTTCCTTGTGGTCTTGAGCAAGCCACTTAACCCTCCATAGCCCATGTTCCCTGTAAAATAGTTATCTCCAAGTTATAATGCCCTGTTCAATGTAATTTCAGTTTGTTCAATGTAAACCACACTGATGCAGAATAGCGCGGTATATAAGAGAATGCAAAAAAAATAAATAAATAAAAATAAATTATAATGCCTCTGTATACGTTCCATGGTGCAACCGAACCTTGAATACTGTGTGCAATTCTGGTTACCATATCATAAAAAGGATGTAGCGGACTCAGAAAAGGTACAGAGAGAAGCCACCAAAATGGTAAAGGGGATACCCCTACGAGGAAAGGTTTAAAAGGTTAGGGCTTTTCAACTTGGAAAAGAGACCGAAGATCTGATAGAGGCTATAAATTAACGAATGGAATGGAATGGGTAAACGTAGATCAGTTGTTAACACCATCAAAAAGTAGGAAGACTAGGGGACAAGCAATGAAGCTACAATTTAACCTATTTAAGACTATAGCAACATAGTAAATGACAGCAGATAAAGACCAGTATGGTCCATCTAGTCTGCCCAGTAAAATGGTAAGAGTAGGTGCACCTGCCGCTCCGTGCAGGCCACCCCTCCCCATGTCTTTGTTTAGGGGTGAACCCACCGCTCCGTGTAGGACACCCCTGTTTGTTCAGAATTTAGATAGTTAAGTTTATTTTGATTTTATCCTGTTGCCTGTAGCCTTTCTCCACAGGTGCAACACAACAGAAGCAGATATCACGTAGAATGCAGAAACCAGTCCAAAATGTGATATTAGTGGAAAGACAGAGCTTTTATTGACTAATTGACAACCCGACACAGGCCGTGTTTCGCTGCCTTTCGTCAGGGGTTTGTCTGGCATATGCTAAAAACATAAATATATAAATACTTAATACATAAAAAAACAGATCACTCAAAAACGCATTAAATATTCAAACAAAAGATGATTAAAAATGAATCACATCAATAAATAAAATAAAAGAATAATTGGAACACAATACTGAAATGTTCATATACGTAAGAACCGTTATATAAGGTGCCAAAATGTTAATATGTATAAAAATAATTAAAACCACCAAAAAGATGTGACATATAATCCATAAATACCTCTGCTAAGAAACGTTAGACCCAAAGGTCTTGTATCACGTTGTTATCTATTAGAAGTCTGTACACTCTAAAAAGAATATGAATGAATAAATTAAATATGAACACATACAGTAAATCTATAAATAGATAACAAAAAACATTAAATGCATGAAATATAAGTGGGGAAAACTAGAAAGTGGAAACAACCATCTAAGAGGCATAATATTCTCTAAGGAATAGAGAAGAAAAGAGCATGGGTAGCAGGAGTGAGTCAGCAAGAGAGGACCTAGTTGTTTTAAGCCAATTACGGCACATGTTCCACAGAATATGATAATTACACTTACCTGGTAATTGTAGTTCCTTGAGTGACGGACAGCTCAGTCCTCTACCTCTGGGTTGTCAATCTCCTCCTGCAGCATGGAGACTGGTATGTCAGATTGATGACATCACTGGATATAGCCTGCTGTGCACTCACTTCCCTTCCAGTGTGAACTACTAACAAAGCAGACTCAAAGGAGAAACCAATAAGTATGAACAGGAACTATATACATTACACAAGAAATTTGAATCCCCTGAACCTCCCCGGCAAGGCTTTCTTACCCCCTGCCCTGTCACAAAGACAGAAAGAGAGAGGTCAAGGAATTAGCAAAAACTGAGACTCACCTGCTACCATCGCCCCCTGCGAGCAATGCACGAGATCCCTCCGGACAACTGGGTGGGAAGGAGGACTGAGCTGTCGTCACTCAAGGAACTACAATTACCAGGTAAGTGTAATTATCATTTCCTTATCGTTCCTCCAGCTCAGTCCTCTACCTCTGGGATGTACCAGATCAGTAATCATTGGGAGGGACCTCTCCAGCCAGCCGTCAGCACCGCTGACCCGAAATGGGCATCCGCGGCGGCCGCCACATCCAGCCGGTAATGCTTACTAAAGGTATGCAATGACGTCCAAGTCGCTGCTCTACAGATGTCTGCCGGCGGAACCATACAGTATTCCGCCCAAGAACACACTTGCGCCCTTGTGGAGTGCGCCCGCAAACCCACCGGAACCGCTCGACCCTGAAGTATGCATGCAGAGGCAATCGCCTCTTGAATCCACCGCGCAATAGAAGCCTTAGCCGCCGCTTCACCTTTGCGCATGCCGCCGAACAACACGAAGAGCCGATCCGACTTACGGAATGGCGCCGTCACCAACAGATAGCGGTGCAAAACCCGCTTGACATCTAAGCAGCGAAGGCTGCGAGCCGAAACTCCGCCCTCTAAAGCGCCCAAGACTGGCAAGGAAACCGCCTGATTCACATGAAAGGGAGACACCACCTTCGGCAAAAAGGACGGTACGGTACGCAACACCACTTTTTCTTTGGAAAAGGATAAAAAGGGTTCCCTACACGATAAGGCCTGCAATTCCGAAATGCGACGAGCCGAACAAATCGCCACCAAAAACACCACCTTCAGCGTCAAATCCTTCAGCAAGGCCTGTCTTAACGGCTCAAAGGGCGGCTTCGACAAGGCCACCAAAATAAGGTTAAGGTCCCAAGGTGGAACACAGTTACGCTGCATAGGCCGCAACCGCGAAACCGCCTTCAGAAAACGAGCGACATCCGGATGAGATCCGAGCGACACGCCGTGAACCTTTCCGCAATAGCAGGACAATGCAGCCAACTGCACACGCAAGGAACTTGCCGCAAGCCCTTTTCCCACACCATCCTGCAGAAACCCCAGCACTAACGGAACCGACGCCGTCGCCGCACGGGCTTGATGCCGCGAACACCAATCCTCAAAAATCCGCCAGATACGCACATACGCCAACGAGGTGGAGTGCTTACGCGCCTTAAGCAAGGTGGACACCACTGCCGGTGAATAACCTTTTGACCTTAGCTTAGCCCTCTCAAGGGCCAAACCGTTAGTGAGAATCGATCCACCTGCGGCATGAACAGAGGCCCCTGGAGCAAGAGATCCGCCCTCTGCGGGAGTCTCCAGGGTTGCCCCTCCAAGAGACGCACCAGATCCGCATACCAGGGACGCCGTGGCCAGTCGGGCACCACCAAAAGCACCGAACCCGGATGTGCTCCTATCTTTTGCACCACCCGACCTATCAACGCCCACAGAGGAAAGACATAGAGAAGGCCGCCGGCCGGCCAGCGATGAATTAGGGCGTCTATGCCCTCCGACATCCGCTCTCTCCGCCTGCTAAAGAACCAGTGGACCTTCGCGGATTGGAACGTTGCCATCAGGTCCATCACTGGAGGGCCCCATCTGGTCACGATCTGCTGAAAGATGTCAGGGTGCAACTCCCATTCTCCTGCATCTACCTGCACCCTGCTGAGGAAGTCCGCCGTCACATTGTCTTTCCCCGCAATGTGTGCCGCCGAAATGGCCGATAACCGAACTTTGACCCACGCGAATAAGGCATCCGCCTCGGCTTCCATCGCGGCACTTCCCGTGCCGCCCTGACGATTTATATACGCCACTGTTGCGGAATTGTCGGAGAGAACCCGCACTGGCCGTCCCAGCAGTACCTCCTCGAAAGCCTGAAGGGCAAGAAACACCGCCCGAAGCTCCAGCCGATTTATCGACCAGGTGGCCTCCAGAGAAGACCACCTGCCCTGCGCAAACTGCGCCTCGCAGTGGGCTCCCCAACCCACTAGACTGGCGTCTGTCAACAACGGAATCCACTCGGGCTGCTCCAGAGGCATCCCCGCCGACAGGGAGGTCCGCCGAAGCCACCAGCGAAGCGACTGTCGGACAATCGCAAGGACAAGGAAGACGCTGGTTCAGAGGATCGGACTGATGCGACCACCGGCGCAACAGCGCCCGCTGCAGCGGACGCATATGTACCTTGGCCCAAGGCACCGATTCCAACATCGCCGCCATGATGCCCAGCAGTCGAAGATAATCCCAGGCCGACGGAGCGGGCTCCGACCTGAACATCCGAACCAAAGTGCGCAAGACTGCGGCCCGCCGGTCTGGAAGGAAGATCTGACCTGACCGCGTATCGAACCGAACACCGAGGTACTCGAGGACTTGCGTGGGCTCCAGGTGACTCTTCGCCGAGTTCACCACCCATCCCAAGCTCTGTAAGAACTGGACCACTCTGGCCATCACACGCACACTCTCGTCCCGCGATTTTGCGCGAATCAGCCAATCGTCCAAGTAAGGATGCACCAAGATCCCTTCTTTGCGCAACTCCGCCGCTACTACCACCATGATCTTGGTAAAGGTCCGCGGTGCCGTCGCCAACCCAAAGGGCAAGGCTTGAAACTGATAGTGCCCCCACGGAAGAGAGAATTTCAGAAACCTCTGATGCGCCTCCCGGATGGGAATATGCAAGTACGCCTCGGTAAGATCCAGAGAAGTGAGGAACTCCCCACGACGCACCGCCACGATGACAGACCGAAGCGTTTCCATGCGAAAATGCGGAACCCGTAAGTACCGGTTCACAGCCTTCAGGTCCAGGATGGGTCGCAGGGCACCGCCCTTCTTTGGGACCATGAAATAAATCGAGTACCGACCCGCACCGCATTCTTCCTGGGGAACTGGCACCACCGCTCCTAAGCGAAGAAGATTGTCCAAGGTTGCGTGGACAGCCGCCAATTTCTTGGGACCGCAACAGGGAGACATGACAAAGGAATCGCGGACCGGGAACGCGAACTCAAGAGCGTAGCCGTGTTGAATTATCTCCAACACCCACTGGTCCAACGTGATGTGGGCCCAAGTGGAAAGAAACTCCTTCAACCTCCCGCCTATGGGAGATACGTCCGCTGGGACCCGCCTCGCCTCATTGTGGCTTACGCGGGGCGGAGGACGGGTTGGAAGAAAACCCCCTAGAGAGGCCTTGAAACCCCCAAAATCCTTGGGCTCGAGCCTGGTACCGGCCTCTCTGGAAACCAGGGGAACGGAGCGAACGAAACCTGCGAAAATCTTGAAATTGACCCCGATATTCGAGAGACGACTTTGCCGACTTCGGCTTATCCTCCGGGAGTCTGCCCGCCTTCGACTCCCCCAGGTCTTTTACTAACTTGTCTAAATCCTCTCCAAAGAGCAACCCACCCTTAAAGGGAAGCTGATTAAGACGGGACTTGGATGAACCATCCGCCGCCCAATTTCGTAAACATACCGATCGACGGGCGGCTATCACAGACGTCGTACTATTCGCCAGCGCCCTGACCAGATCATAATGCACGTCAGCCAAGTAAGCTGCGCCGGACTCCAGTCGATCCAAATCCTTCACCTCCTCGCCAGTCAAGTGCGACGCCTGACGCAGCCGCTGAACCCAACGGAGACACGCACGGGCCACACAAGCCCCGCAAACGGAGGCCTGGAGAGAGATAGAGTCCGCCTCAAAGGTCTGCTTCAGCAAGCCATCCACCTTGCAGTCCTGAGCATCCTTCAAGGCCGCACTGCCTTCCACCGGAATGGTCGTCTTTTTAGTAACCGCGGACACCACGGCGTCCACATGCGGCGCCCGGAACTTTTCTTTATCCTTATCCGCCAGAGGATAGAGCCAGTTGAGCGTCCGCACGCCCCTCAGAGCAGCTTCCGGCTTGTCCCACTCTTCCTGAATCATCTGGCTCACCACCCTGTGCAACGGAAACACCACTTGCGACTATCGCACTGCCTGAATGACCGGATCCTCCACTTCATCTTCCACGGGCATCTGCGGAGCCAGATTGAGCATCTGCAAAGTCTCAGCAATCAAAGCAGGGAGCTCCTCCCTGCGAAAGATTCAAATTATTTTGGCCTGATCCTCGGGTTTGATTATTTCGCCTTCCTCCAGATCAGGTATATCCAGCTCCTGATCGCATTCGGGATCCTGAGTGTCGAGCCATTCACCCTCCGTCGCAGGTGCGCCTGAGAGCCGGACACATTTAGGCGCCGGAGGCTCAACGCCCAATCCGGCGAACGCCTGCTGCTGCTGCTGCGCCGGAAATTTCAGCGGTCCAGCTTCCATCCCGCGGTCTGGGTGCCGCAAATAAAAGGCTTGATGCATAAGCCAGACAAACTCAGGACTAAAAACCCCGAGATCCGGCGCCTGCGCAGCCAAAACGGAGCCAGAGGGACTTGCGAGCTCCTCCAACCCCGAAGCCAGCACTGGCGGCTGAAGGTGAGCTTCTCCCCCACCGGAGGAAGGGCCCGCCACCTCCGCCGAATCCTTAGCCTCCATTTGCTGCTCCACCATCGAAGAGAGAGAGGCACAGGCCCGGCACACTCCAGTCTCAGCGACGGAACCTCGCCTATTGCCACAGACCACGCATTGAGCCCTGGCAGCCATAGGGAAAATATGCCAGCAATGCAGAAGCGCGGGAAAAAACCCTCTATGGGAGCTCTATAGGACCCTTCGTTGTTCTCCCCGTAGTATTGGTTTTTTTTTTTTTTTAAACACTTGTCACCTCTGACAACAGAGGACCCAAGAGGTAAGGCCCCCTCCCCCAACCCGAAGGACCAGAGAAACGGGCCCAAACAATAAAATAAAGAAAATAAAAGAAACGAACACGAAGGGCAGGAAGAAATAAATAACTAAATGCAACCACGTGAAAGAAAGGCAGGGTAGCCTGAGCACACGCGGTCAGCACGGAGAGTTCAAAATGGCCGCCGCAATCCCAACGGGAAGGAAAAAGGGCGCCAAAAGACTGCCTTACCTGCCTCCACACAATTTAGGCAAGAAAAGGAAGCGTGGCGAAAATCGCAGCCGAAATCGGCAGCTCCCTCCTCATAAAACCGCTGACCTGGTGCCGAGGAGCTCCGTTGCGATCGAGCCCCGCTCAGACAGAACGCTGAGCAAGAAACAGCAGCCGTCGCGCTCCAATTGCACTATGACTCAGCCTGTAAGCTGTAAACAAAACGAAGAGCTCTGCCCCATAATGTCCGGGGAAGAGAGCTTCGGGCACCAAGTAAAATTGACCCTCTGACAAGAATCCCCCTTGGACCCTCAGAGCGCAGGCAGAAAATAGAGGGAGGGAGCCAGAAGGCCTTGATCTACCCCCAGACAATTGAATAACCAGTTCTATCTATTAAAGGGACAGCCCAAAATAAATAAAGGGAAACAAAAGGAAACAAAAGTAAATCCAAAAGGAAATTTTAACTCTAAGTCCTTAGTAGTTTCTCCAGCGAGCCCCTAACTCAGGCTCGCCCAGTCCTCCTGCTGCCTGGAGACTGGTCACACTGGAAGGGAAGTGAGTGCACAGCAGGCTATATCCAGTGATGTCATCAATCTGACATACCAGTCTCCAGGAGGAGATTGACAACCCAGAGGTAGAGGACTGAGCTGGAGGAATGATAAGGAATATACATTGAGTTTATAACTAAAAAAAGGGGGTAGATTATATCTTGTATATCTGCCTTAACAATAATATCAGATGAACTAAAAAAAACGAGTAACAATAGACAAATCAAAATGAAGAACAACACAGTGTATCTGATATGTAAAACTGAAAAATTATAAATAATCAAGGCCATCATTAAAATATAAACATGGCCATATCATCTAAACGCAGGCATAATGGTCAAAAAGAGAAGGTATGTCAAAGAAAAAATCAAAATCATATTCGGCTCGCAATGTAATCATTAGTATCTAGACGCGATATATACCAATACTAGGAATACGCTACAGAATATTGCAAAAGAAGTCGAGTCGATCACACAGACAGGCAGTGTAAAAAAAACAGCTTAATACCACAGACACCGCTCAAAAACAACCTGTGTCGGGGTGTCAATTGGTCAATAAAAGTTCTGTCTTTCCACTAATATCACGTTTTGGACTGGTTTCTGTAATCGATGTGATATCTGCTTCTGTTGTGTTGCACCTTCATCTTCAGCATGTTTTCCCCGTGGAAAGACGTTTTAAGCTTTGGGGTGTAGTAGCGAAGTGCACGCAACGAATACACCAGGAGTCTATTTACTAGAATTCAAACCAGTTTATTTGTGCACAGTCTCAGACGCTTGTCAATTGTCACTTTCAAAATGGTCTGAGCATGGCGTTCAGTAAAACAACAGCATTTATAGCTTTCTTCATCAGTTCTATACAGATAAAGCACAGTTACTTACCTGTAACAGGTGATCTCTGGGAACAGCAGGAATTAGTCCTCACATATGGATACGTCGGTACCGACGGAGCCCGAGCGGGAAAGCTCCCCAGCTTCCCAGAAGGAAAGCTTTTGGGGCCTCCCACTACGCATGCGCGCTGCCTTCCCGCCTTCCTGACCAACTCTCCTCAGTTCGAGTTTATAGCTGAGACAATATAGAGAGAGGAAAAGAAGAGAGAGAGAGATACAACTCCTAGGGGAGGTGGGCGGGTTGTGAGGACTAATTCCTGCTGTTCCCAGAGATCACCTGTTACAGGTAAGTAACTGTGCTATCTCCAGGAACAAGCAGGAATAAGTCCTCACATATGGGGACTCCCTAGCTGAGATGCCCGGGAGATCCCCTGAAGGGTATGAGACCCTGAAAGGTTTTTCATCTTCCTATGGATCTCAGGCATCCATTCAGGGAAGGTGGGTTGGAGTTGTTCAAGAATGGAACAGGTGTCTGAGGACAGCCTGACCAAACAAGGCATCCCGGCGGGAGTCCTTGTCCAAACAGTAATGGGCTGTAAAGGTATGAACCGAGGCCCAGGTGGCTGCTCGACAGATCTGGTCAATGGACACAGAGTTTAGATGAGCCATAGAGGTGGCCATGGCCCTCCACGTTGTGAGCGGTGACATGGCCCTCCAGAGAAAGGTTCTTACTCTGGTAAGCAAAAAAGATACACTGAGCAATCCAATTGGAGAGTCTTCTTTTGGAGACTGGAAGTCCTAAATGAGAAGGATCGAAAGCAACAAAAAGTTGAGAAGACTTTCGATGTTGCTGTGTCCTGTGGAGGTAAAAGGCAAGAGCTCTTTTACAGTCTAGAGTATGAAGGTTCCTCTCTGCAGTGGATGAATGAGGAGCTGGAAAAAAGACAGGTAAATAGACCTCTTGATTAAGATGAAAAGGTGAGACCACTTTAGGCATAAAGTGAGGATTTGTCCTAAGGACTACCTTATCATGATGGAACCTTGTATAAGGCGGATTAGCCACTAAGGCCTGCAGTTCACTGATGCGGCGAGCTGAAGTGACTGCAATGAGGAAAATAACCTTCCAGGAAAGAAATTTCAAGGAGATAGTGGCTAAGGGTTCAAAAGGTGGCTTCATAAGCTGACCAAGAACCAAGTTTAAGTCCCATGCCACCGGAGGAGGTCGAATGGGAGGTTTAGTTAAAGTTAAGCCTCTCATGAATCTTGCAATAAGAGGATGAGAGGAAACAGGTTGTCCATTGATGGGCTTAAGTGATGCCGCAATAGCACTCAAATGGACTCTTACTGAATTCGTTTTGAGTCCTGCATTGGAGAGATGCAGGAGATATTCCAAAAGAGAATTCAATGGGAGTGCCAGAGGGTTAAGACCCTTTTGAGCACACCAAATGGAAAATCTTTTCCATTTAAAAGCGTAAGAGCGCCTAGTGGAAGGTTTCCAAGAGGCATGTAGGATATCCTTCACTTGCTGCGAAAGGTTGAAGTGTTGAAGGTCTAGGCCTTCAGTAATCCAGCTCTGAGGTGAAGGACTTGGGGTTTGGGTGCCACAAAGTCCCCTCCTCTTGAGACAGAAGGTCTGGAGCCGCTCCCAAGTCCAGGGAGGGGGCTTGGGAGAGATGCAGAAGTAGAGGGTACCACACTTGGCGTGGCCAGCGTGGAGCTATGAGGATCATGGACCCTTGATCCCTTTGAAGTTTGAACAGAGTCTTGGGAATCAAAGGAATGGGTGGAAAGGCATACAGGAAACCCTGACCCCAATGCAGGAGGAAGGCATCCTTGGTCTGAACTCCTGACACGGAATTCTGGAACAGAACCGGGGAAGTTTGGCATTCCACGGACTTGCAAAGAGGTCTATGTCCGGGGTTCCCCATTTCTGGAAGATTCTGAGTACCTGACCCATGTGCAGGGACCATTCATGTGGAAGCAGAACTCGACTGAGTCTGTCTGCCCAAGAGTTTTGGATTCCTGGAAGATATACTGCCAGGAGATGGATTTGATGCTCTCTGGCGAAGGCCCATAATCTTAGAGCTTCGTTGCAAAGCGACAGAGAGCCATTCCCTCCTTGTTTGTTTATGTAAAACATGGCTACTTGATTGTCCGTGTGAATAAGGACTGTCATGTTGCTGAGGAGGGTATGGAAAACTTTGAGAGCTAGAAAGATTGCTCGAAGTTCCAAGTGGTTGATATGAAGGGTGGTCTCCGGTGGAATTGTCTGACGCGGTTCCGAGGGCGTCGATGCTGCAAGGAGAGCCGCCAGACTGCGCTCAATAGCCAGGACTCTCTGGTCTATCGACGCTGCCGATGCCTGGATATCGGTACCGGAGAAGATCGCTGGTACCCAAGAGCATGGCACCAGTAGTTCTGCCGAGGTCGAGGCCTCGAGAACATCCTGGAGCCCCGATAATGCTTTGGAAGCCAAAGCCTCCCGCCGGGGCAATTTTGCCGGTGCAGAATCCTCAAGGGCAACGCCAGAGGCATCTCGATGCTTAGAAGGAGATCTACCCTTTGAGGACCGGCTAGACTTATGTTTAGTTACCTGAGATCCACGGGAGGAAGACGAAGCCCTGGAAGACGTTGATGCCACCGAGGCTGCATCAGAGAGAAACAGGGTACTGAGCTTGGCAGCTCGGTTATGTCGACCTGTCTTGGACATCATGGCACAGGCCATACATTCTGAAATGGAACGGTCAGGACCTAAACATTTCAGACACCACTCATGGGTGTCAGTGACGGAGATGGTACCGCCACACTTGGTGCACTTTTTAAAACCCGAAGAGAGATTTTCCATTATGGAAAAAATCCTGGGCCTAGGGCCCAAAATGGCGCATGCACCTGGAAAAAAAGGAAAAAAGTATTAAGAAATTTTTTTTTTAAGAAAAGAAAGAAAGAAAGAAGAACCGGCGGTACTGGTAAAGTGTCGAGGAAGGCAGACGCGACCACAAGAAAGAAGGAAAATTTTCTGCGGTGACAGGAACACGACCTGCTGGCTCCGCGGAAAACGAAGAACTGGAGAGAGGCAGTTGGGAAAGGCGGGAAGGCAGCACGCAGGCACTGTGGGATGCTCCCAAAAGCTTTCTAATTTGGGATCTGGGGAGCGTTCCCGCGCAGGCTCTGTCGGTACCGACGATACCCATATGTGAGGACTACATTCCTGCTTGTTCCTGAAGATAAGGATTTTGGATTTGTTAGGAAATGGGCAACATTCTGGGGACAGGAGGGGCTTTTCCGAAGGGATGGACTCCACCTTAACTGGGATGGAACCCGGCTGCTGGTATTAACCTTTGGAGCCCCTTCGGAGCCTGGAGGAGCGAAACAACTGAAGGAGTTAGATGGGGAAGCAGAGAAAGAAAATGTTTCCGATACAGGCGATCAAAGCCGTGAAAATCGTTGGGCCGATGGATCACCATCTACAACCAGCATGGAGACCCGTTCACTGGAGCTTGTAGATTCTTTTGGTACTCTGAGTACTTCCTCAGAGATTTCTTCTCCATTACGCATGGGTGTTTGCCCAGCCCAGTCAGGGAACTTACCTTCGAGCGGATGTCCCCCCCCCCCCTAACTTTGTGGATAAGGGGGAAGGTAATCTGATCCCCTCCCCACTAGAGTCGTCTTCTATTCCAGACCAGGGAATTGTTCCTTCTGATTTAAAGCGGACTCTTAGTCCATTGTTGTTTCCAGAAGTTCCCCGGAAAGTATCTCCCCCAAAGGAAGTTTCACTGTGTGACATTTGGAAAGTAGTGACCCGCATGGAATTGTCTCTGAAGTCATCTCTTTCCCAGGTTGCAGTTTTCAGTTGATGTCACTGATAAGTTAAATGAGCACGAGAGTCAAATCTCTCTCTGTAATACTGCTTTGTCTAAGTTGAAAGGGCAAGTTTCCTTGGCTCAGGCAGCTCTCTCCTCGAATGCTTGTGATAGTTTGGTGCTTCATCACCAACTGGAGGCAATAGAGAATTCTGCCTGAGCCAGGAACTTGAGGTTACTCAACTTTCCATGAACTCATTATTTAGCTCCGCTGATATGTGTCAGAAGAATTTGAAAGAGGTACTACTGATTGAGGATGTTGACACAATAAATTTATCTAATATTTTTTACATCTCCTCGGGTCAAGTAATGCATGAGAAGGTAAGCGGTTTATGGCCTCCCTCCTCGAATTCATTAGATATTTTAGTTCTTCTTAGAATCATCTCTCAATGTTATTTTGTCTCGTGCAACATTGATAACATTTTTGTCCGAATGATAAAAATTTTGGTAATGAAGTTGTATTTTAACAAGACCACCGCCATGTTTTTGTAGAAGTAGGGTTCAAATATTTCCTGATGCTAGCAAGCTAACACAGAGGCATAGGAAGTCCTTCTTGGTACTGAAGCCATGGGTGCTTGCACTTGGAGCTACATTTTTTCTGAAACATCCTTGTAAATGTATTGTTTTTCTACATGGGGTTAAATGCATTTTTATAGAACTAGAGCAACTAGAGGCTTTTATTCTGGGGAGGTCTAATCTTTTAATTTTCCCTTAGATTGTTCAGGCTTCCAGGCTTAAGTTTAAGTGAGCATTAGTTTAAAAGAAATTCTGCAGGGGCTATTATGAATGTTTTCCCTGTTTGTTTTTGATTGTTACAGGTTTTGCTTGCTATTTTTTAATATTTAATCATTTCCCTCTTGACGAGGACTTTATTGTATTTATTTTCTTTATGATTAATAAAGAAATTTGAAATGGTAAAAAAGGAGATAAAGTAGTTTTTAAACTAGATAATAGTGGAAAGCTGACCGTCGCCCAAAAGGGAATGGTTCATTAGGACATATCCTTTAAGGATACTAACAAAAGAAGGTAGTTGGAATCCTGTCTTTTGGGATGCCCTAATAAAGATAAAAGTAATCAAGATGCCTTTAAATACAGAGCTGAAAGATTCCAAATTACCCCTATCAACTGATAACCAGATTAATATGAATAAAATACAACCTCTAAAATGCCTGTATGCAAATGCTAGAAGTCTATAAAAAAATAAATGAGCGCGCTAGAATATATAGCACTAAATGAAAGGTTAGATATGATTGGCATCTCAGAGATCTGGTGAAAGGATAACAATGGGACACTGTGATACCTGGGTACAAACTATATCACAATGACAGGGTTGATCAAATTGATGGAGGGGTTGCGCTCTATGTTAGAGAGGGCATTGAGTCACACAGGGAGTAGCAAGTAAGGAGATTAGAAAGTAAGGAGATTAAAAACCCCTGCCTTCTTGGGTGGGAGGGACTCTTTCGATAGCCCCCTGAGTTAACAGGGTGGACACCTCTAAGGATAGGAGACTTAGATTGGTGAGGTAAACTCTGGAAGTGAAGCAGATAATCCCTTGTGACTATGTTGAGAGTCCAGTTATCTGATGTGATGAGATGCCACCTGTGGGTGTAGGCATAAAGACGGTCTGATATGTGTAGGGGTTGGGGACTTTGCAGAGTTCAAATAGCTATGCTCTCTAAGGAGTCAAAAACCAGGTGCTTGCTGTTGTGTAGCAGCTGGTTGGGGTTTAGAAGTCTTGACCTTTTTGGGTTGACGAGGACTCTGTTGTTGTTGCTGAGGCTGATAAGCAGTAGACAGTTGGTAAGAAGGATAATATCTCTTCTTTCTAGGATAGAAAGACTTTTTAGAAGTCGCTTTCTTCTTAGAGGGGTCTGAAGTCTTCCTGGAGAGGCGATTGAGGGTAAGATCATCTGCCTCCCTTGCTTTTTCTCTCCAACCCTTACCAAAAAAAGGTTTTCACCAGAGCAAGAAATGTTGGCTAACTTATCTTGAACCCACTGCTCCAGATCTGATGCTTGAAGCCAGGCCATCCTATATGAACCTATGCAGACTGCAGTTGATCTGCTGGTAGGCTCAAAGGTTCAAAAACAGCCCTAGTAAGTAACTTTGAGGTATTTTGTGCTTGCTTGACTATTGTCAAATATAAGTCACAATCATCAAAAGATAGGAGAAAAGTTTCCTAGATCCCTGGAGACATCTTTAAAGTACATGCCTATGTAAATGGTATAGGATGTAATCCTAGAAGAAAGCATACAAGCTTGGAAGCAGCGGCGTCCAAAGGCATCGAGAACCCTGGCATCCTTGCCAGGAGGTATCGACGAATGAGTCTTAGAACTCAATGCATCATTGCTGATTCTACCACCATGGAATGGTGTGGAAGTTGAAAGTTTTTCAAACCCTGGGAATGGAGGAACTCGATACATGGTATTTAGATGTTTACTTATAGTTGCAAGAGTTACTGGGGCCTGTAGGATTTGATGCACTGATAATGTTGCTGCATCGAGGGGTACTGGAGAATTTCCAATTCCTTGGCCCTCGGTTCCATTTCAGATGAAGCAGTGATTTGAAGGTCCGCTGCCATATCTCTGATGAAGTCCTGAAAGGACATGTCCTCTGGCGGGGACTGACGCTGTGTGTGAGGCAGAGAAGTATCGGATGGAATATCTCTGGTGATCCTGGAGTCCTCCGATGAATCTTCTTCTGACTCAAAAAAGGAAATCGAAGTATCGACGCTCCTGAGCAGATGTCAGTACTCAAAGTCGGTGCTCAGAGCATACTGCACTGGAACCGGGAGTGATCCGACAATGCCTCCTGGTTCCAGGGCAGAAATTGAAGGGAGGCGTCCCATCAATGCTGTCTCAAGCGATGGAATTGGCGGGAGTGATCCTGATGTGACCAGTTCCAGAGCTGGCACCGGACCCACAGGAACTGGCACTGAAACGGGCGGTAGTGCCTGAGTCACTGAGAATGTCGATACCTGCGGTACCACAGTGGCCAGGAGTTTCTCCAAAGTCCTTTCGGTAGCCAAAAAGCACTGATCGATGTATGTCACCAATGCTTGGGTCGACTGCAATACGGGCTGAGAGCTACCGTCCCAGAGCATGGTACCAGTAGCTCTCTAGAGGTCGATGCTTCAGGAGCGTCCTGGGGCCCCTGAGAGGCTTTGGAGGGTTGGTCCTTCTGCCAGGGCTGCTTGGCAGGTCTGCCAGCATCCGATGCACCTTTTAATGCATCTCCTGCAGAATTAGACTTACCTCGATACTCTGTATCGTACTTTGATACTGAGGATGATTTTGACTTATGTTTGGATTTTTTGGAGATCTTAGACCCAACAGAGAAGGCCGAGACCCTCGACGATGCCAAGGCTACTGAAATCAAATCCGGGGCGAACAGTGAGTCATACTTCCTGGCTCTGTTCTGTAGGCCTCATTTGGTCATCTGCTCGTCTGGCTTATGGTCCGGGCCCAAACATTTAAGACACTTATCTTGGGAATCAGTAACTGACATAGTGCTGGAGCACTTGGAACATTTTTTGAAGCCACTGATATGTTTGTCCATGACAAACAAAAAATGTAGGCCTTAGGCCTAAAACGGCAGTGGAACCGCCTGAAGAAAAAGATGGTAAAAATAAATTTAAGAGTATAGCTGGTATCCAGGAAGGGTACTGGCGTCAACGGGAAAGCAGAGCACAGAAATAAAACAAAAAAATGAGAAAGATTTTTGGCAGCGATAGGAAAGGCTTCTTGCTGGCTCCGCGGAAAATGAAGAACTGAAGAGAGCTGTGAGTAAGGCGGGAAGGCAGCTGCGCATGTGCAGTGGAGTGCTCCCAAAAGCTCTCCTATTGGATGCTGGAGAGCATTCCTGCACAGACTCTGTCGGTACCAACGATACCCATCTGTGTAAACTGCATTCCTGCTTATTCCTGGAGATAGGTATCCACGGCCAGGCGACTGCAGGCATGTCTTTAAGAGCAGAACTGAGCCATTTGGGAATTCCGCTCAGTGGCGAAGAGGTCGACCACTGGAGTGCCCCACTCCCGGAAGATCTGAGCCACCATTTCCTTCTTTTTTTTTTTTGAATTTTAACAATCTTTATTATAAACAAAGATAGGAATTACAATCAAGTCCACGTCATGGAAGCGAGAGGATCACAAAAAACAAGCATAATAATACAACGACCATTTTAACAAAGCCAGATAGGAATAATAATTCTAACCCTAAGACTTAGAAAGGAAGTAAAGAAATAATCCTAAACACATTCTTTACTATCTAAAAAAACTATCAATGAATCAGATTCCATAAAGACATATTTTGTCTGTTGAAAAATCAAAATACATTTGCAAGGGTATTTAAGAAAAAGGAGGCCCCTATTGCCACAGCGCGCGGTTTCAGTGCCAAAAAAGCTTTCCTTCGTTTCTGAGTGAGTCTACACACGTCTGGGAACACCTGTATCTCGCCACCACAAAATAATTGTTTCTTTTTAGGAAAATACAACCGCAATATTAAATTTTTATCGGACAATGACACAAAGGAAACAATTAAGGTGGCGCGATTAGGAATCTCATCCGTGGAAGACTCAAGAAACGCGGAGACATCTAGTGAAGAGGATACTGGAACCTTACCCACGTCGTTGGCAAGAGGGGAGGAGGTCTCCGCTAAAGTTGAAGGAATATAATAAACCGAGGAAAACTTTATTGAATTAACATCATCAATTGATAAGACCTCTTTAAAATATTTATGCAACAAAATAGTAGGAGAAAGGTAGTGAGTCTGGGGAAAATTAAGAAACCTTAAATTTTTTAAACGCGCAGCGTTTTCAAGAGACTCAATCTGATGATGAATATTAATATTATCACGGGTAAATGAAGAAGCAACTGCCTGCATAGCAGAGACTTGACCCCCTAATTTATTTAAAGCAACATTATGTTTTGCCAAAGATTCATCATGGGTTCCCAACTTCCGTACCACATCCTTGGAAAACTGTGAAACCTGAGAGAGAGAAACCCGCAAGGATAACTCCATGCGGGTGACTACCTCAAACACATCTCTTAAGGAAACATCTGTTGGAGAGACCACGGATGGGACGGTGGTGGGGAACTCCAATGGTGTAGGAAGAACAGACAATAATTCTTTATCCTCCTGAACAACCGAAATAGCAGCAACATTAGTATTATCCAATAAGGATCCCATCCCCAGACTAACTCTTCTGGGGGAGAACTCCTTAAAAGTCTCAACTTCCTGACTGGGTAGGGAAACACCCTGCGCAATTAAAGAAGAGTCAGAAACAGTACTCACGGACCCTAGGGTCAAGTCCGGCAGCTCACGCTCTCCCTGAGCTTTTTGCAAATGCACATCCATCGGGCCCACGATCTTAGGGGCCTTTTGGGTGTTCGTCGCAAGGAACACTTTCTTCCGTCGTTTGCCCATGGACACGCAAGACCTTTCTGTACCTCCTCGATGCTCCGAAGGGGCTCCAAAGGGGCGTGTCCTGCCCCTTTGGTCACGCCCCTTCGGTCACGCGACCACGGGTGCGCGCCCGCGGGTCGCGTACCGCGGGGGACCAGGTTTTTAAAGGTCCTGGGGGGCGGGGCTACACCGCTCCTCCTGCCGCTAATTCCACCACCGGCTCCAGCAGTCCCCGCTCGCTCCGGTACTCCAGCGGGGGACCAGGTTTTTAAAGGTCCTGGGGGGCGGGGCTACACCGCTCCTCCTGCCGCTAATTCCACCACCGGCTCCAGCTGTCCCCGCTCGCTCCGGTACTCCAGCGGGGGACCAGGTTTTTAAAGGTCCTGGGGGGCGGGGCTACACCGCTCCTCCTGCCGCTAATTCCACCACCGGCTCCAGCTGTCCCCGCTCGCTCCGGTACTCCAGCGGGGGACCAGGTTTTTAAAGGTCCTGGGGGGCGGGGCTACACCGCTCCTCCTGCCGCTAATTCCACCACCGGCTCCAGCTGTCCCCGCTCGCTCCGGTACTCCAGCGGGGGACCAAGTTTTTAAAGGTCCTGGGGGGCGGGGCTACACCGCTCCTCCTGCCGCTAATTCCACCACCGGCTCCAGCTGTCCCCGCTCGCTCCCCACCATTTCCTTCTTGAGAGTCTACTCATGAGGTTGGGGCACTCGACTGAGGTCATCCGCCAAGCTATTGAGCCTTCCGGGCAGATAGGTTGCTCTGAGATCCATGCCAAGGAGCAGGGCGAACTTCCATAGATGAACAGCTTCCAAGCACAGGAGGTACGATCCCATGCCTCTTTGCTTGTACATGTAGAATGTCGTACCTGGTTGTCTGTTTGAATCAGGACCACCTGATTCTCCAAATGCACACAAAAAGTGCGGAGGGTGTTTACAATGGCCCGAAGCTCGAGGAAATTATTTGTTGGAGACTCTCCTGCATGGGCCACAGCCTCTGGGTGTTGAGAACATCCAGGTGTGCCCCTCCCATCCAAGCTTCGACACATCCATCGTAAGCAGCTTGCAGGGGGCCACCAGCAGAAACTGAAGGCCCTGCAACAGATTGCCTGGTTCAAGCTACCAAGTCAGGGACTGTGCCAGTAGTATAGTGACCACTATTCTGTCCTGTAGCTGGCCTGATGCCTCCTTCCATTGCGTGGACATGGTGCACTGGGCCTGCCGCATGGAGAGGTGAGTCTGAGGAGCAACATCCATTGTGGCAGCCAGGTGTCCGAGGGCCTTCAACAGCCCGCAGGCCATGATATGGCACTGGTGCTGCAGCGAGCCCATTACTTCGATGAGGCACTGTAGGCGGTCGACCAGTAAAATTGCTCAAGCCCGTGAGATATCAAAGAGGGCCCCAATGAACTCTAGCTGCTTCGTCAGCTGCAGGTGGAACTTTGGGTAATTGACCACAAAGTCGAGGCCTTCGAGCACCTGAATTGTAAGTACAGCAGACTGCCGGATACCAGCAGGCTTGGTGGCTTTGATCAGCCAGTCGTCTAGATACAGGGAGACACATACTTCCCGGGTTTGGAGGAAAGCAGCCACAACCACCAGACATTTTCTGAAGACCCAAGGGGCTGCGGCCAAACCAAAGGAAAGCACGAGGTATTGGTAGTGCTGGTCGCCCAGCACGAATCGCAGGTATTGTCTGTGATGTGAGTAGATCGGAATATGCGTGTACATGCCCCTTCAGATCCAAGCAGTATAGCAATCTCCTATACGAGATATGGGAGTAGAGTCTGTGACGCAGTGCCAAGCACCGAAGCCATGGAGACCGATAGTGACCCCCTGGTAGAGTCCGGTACTGAAGGCAAAAGAAGAGATTCACACTCTCAGCATAGCCTGCAGGCAGCCAATCAGTCCACCTCAGAGGAGGAGAGAAGTGAACCCATGGATTGGGCACGCCCTAGGAGGAGGCGGGTTTCCCAGAGCAAGGGTCCCTTCTTAAACAAAGAGAGGGAACACAGTGAGAGAGAGAGAGAGAGAGTGGAAGAAGAAGGAGAAGCACTAGAACGAATGCAGAAACAGGACCATTTGAGAGCATATGGAAAAGGAATGAAGGAGTGAATGCTGCGAGTGGTTGGAGAAAGGAAGTTCCTTTTTACCCACGAGAGAGTAAGCAGAAGCTACTGGGAAGGCAGGAAGTTCCTCTGACTGCAGAACCCTGTGACCTGACTTCACAACCTCTGCCCAGCTGCACCAGAAAGGAAGCTAATTCCTCAGCAGGAGAAAAGCTCACGTTTCTGAGAAGCAATTTCCTTCCATGGAGAGAAAGATATGCTGGCAAGATAGTTCCTGAGCACTCTCAACACAAGGTATCTGCTGTTCTTAATCCTTATGCAAACTTTTATAAACCAAAAAGAGAGAATCCTGTGTGCAGAGGACAGGACAGTTTCAGGGAACATAAAGGGAGTTTATTTCACCCTGAAAGCTCTCCCGGTAAACCAACCTTTACTCAGCCTGTAATTCCTGTGCTTAATAGAGAAGCTGAGGAGATAAACACAGCAAAAGGTTTTACAGATAGATTAAACTATCCAGGTTTAGGAGGACCTACTTTTGAAGCTGTGCTAAAAGCTAGGACTGCTACCAACAGATGTGAGATTCCTCCACTCGATAGCAGAGAGCAGTGGGGGCAGGGAATCTCCACCTCGGGACCAGAATGTTTAATAAGGGAAAGCCCTGCTGCCTCATTACAGCCTGTTAATCAGCTGTTTAAACAACAGCAAGCTTTGCCCCTAACCCCTGCTAGCAGCCAAGCAGAATACCTCCTAACTGAGCTGAGAAAACTATTGAATAAAAGAGACATTTTATTACCAGCCCATATTCAAGCAGGGAACAATCCTGAAGAAAGGATTTTACCCCACGTCCCTTGGCCGATGAGAGAAATCAATCAGCCGATGGATTGCTCGATAGGACTGATCGATAAGCCTAAGGAAACCAAAGCTTGAATGATTATTCCTGAATTTAATTCTGTTTATTGTTGAGGCAGAATTGCTGAAATTTACCCACCAGGACTGTGATTGGGTAATTGCAAGAAAGGCTATTGTGCATAGACTGTATCCTGGACTGTGAGTTAACTGTTCAAGGGAACCATTATACTTTATATCCACTCACCTGTACATGACCAGGAGAAAGACACATGAAGCAATGTGTTTTCTACTGAAGAAGTTTTGTTAAAGCACTTTATTGGAAAACCCTCTGTTTGCAGAATCCTGAGTTATTGACTTTTCTGTTTCTGTGTGCCTCACGGAGCGGGGAAAATAAACATCCTTTTGAAAAATAAATTTCTTGTCACCCATATTATTCATTTGGGCCCCCACAACTACACAAGCCCTTTCCCTCCTCAGCCCACAAGGTTGGGGAGTGAGTGAAGGTGTTGACAAGTCCCTAACGAGACTATTTAGAACTTTTTGCGCAACAGGAACCAGCTGAGATTTTGCAGATCTAGAATTAGACGGAGCCCGCAGGTTTTCTTAGTCACTAGAAATACCTTAAATAGAAGCCCTGCCAGAGATGGACTAGGGGAACCAACTCAATGCTGAGGTCGGAGAGGAGGGCCTCCACCATGGCCTGCAAGATCCATGGGGTACTCCCCAGGATTGTATGGAGGCAGCAGCTGGGGAAAGTGCAGCAAATATCAGTCTTGGACAATCTGCAGTACCTAGATGTCTGAGGTGATAAGGGGCTACCGGTGGGCAAAGCCGCCCCCCAACATGTAGAGGTGCATCGACAGGTAATGGGCGATTGTCTATGCGTCTGAGGAACCCATTAAAATCCTGCACCCAGCTTGGGCTAAGAAGGAGGTTGGGCCTTTGGGGTCTTCTCCCTCTGCTGTGCACAGGGGGTTTGCGCCTTAGGCGCATCTTTTGCTGGGCCCTGAGGTACTGGCACAGGCACAGGCAAGGATAGAAGGTCTTCATGGCGTGGTGTTTCTTCGTGTTGGGTCTGAGGTCTTCCAGAACAGCCTGGTGAGCTGCTCTTTTTTCCAATTCCTTGGCTTTCTCCTCCATGGGCTTGCCAAAGACATTCTTGCCCTGACAAGGGACATTGACAATCTTGTCTTGGATCCACTGCTCCACTGCAACCACGCTATCAATCGGGTGCCACTTTGCTGACGGATTCAAGGGCATCATAGAAACTGCGCACCATGAACTTTGAGCAGTCTTTCCCATGAGCAACTAAGCTCTGAAAGGACTTGTGATAGTCCTCAGGAACAAGGTCAGCAAAGTCCTCCAGATCCAGCATAACATCTTTGAGAAAAATGCTCATATAGGTCTGGTAGGGTAGGATCTCGGTAATCAGCATAGACCCTGAAAGCACTTTCTCCCGAAGGAGTCCAGGGTCCAAGCCTTGCGATTTGGTGGAACAGAGTAGTGGGTTTTAGCATTCTTTGCGCACTCAACCACGATGGAATTGTGGGTTAACTGCAGCTTCTTAAACCCTGGGGCCTTCTGGACTCGGTGTAAGGAATAGAGCCAACGGCTAATGACGGGCAGCGTTCGGGGTGCTTCCCAGAGCTGAAGCAGCAACTACTGCAGTACATGGTGGACGGAAACTGTCACCTCCTCCAGGGGGTCCAAGGGGTACTGGAGGAGTTCCAGTTCCTTTGACTCCAGGAAGAACGGGATGCCCTTGGTCAATGTCTCAAACAAAGTCCTGGAAAGATTTGTCTTCCGGGGGGTGACTAGTACCATTCCAGCTGGTGTGAGGGATTGGACTGAAAGATCCGAGGACTGAATGTCCGATGCTGTTGATACTGCCTTGGTCTCCCATTCCAATTCGGATTCCAAGAGAAAGTCAAAATAGTGCCATGTCTATTCGTCCCACCAGTTTCATGGCTTGGGAGAAGGAGGGCGTCATTGAATTACGCACTGCTTGGCATGCCGATGACAATGCCCCTGGGCCTCTGACTTCGACACACTGGAGAGGAAGATGGCTCCGAAGACTGCAGTTAATACAGATTTCCTGCCCGATGTCCCAGCCTTCACAGGAAGGGCAAGGGCCTCCAGAATAGGCTGGAAGGAGTGCAGTGACAATGCATTCCATGCTGCGAAGCCTGCATTTCAAAAGGCTTCCACCATCACCAAGTAAGCTTCCAAGGCTCAAAGGCATTCCTCCAGGACCGCCACCTGCAAGGGGGCTGATGTCGTAGCCGTGGACATCAGCGCTGCCATCGCAGGTGGGGACTCTGTGATGATGAAAGCATCGGGAGACATCTGGCTACCCTCCTGGGCACTGACTCTGCCGTTCTGGTCAGGTCCTCCTGCTGGGGAAAGCTTGGTTAGCCGTTCTCGGCCATCGTTGCCATATCTCGCCAAGAAGAGCTGTGGGGATGCTGCATGCAGAATATCTCCTGGTGCTCATCCTTTGATGTTGATAGGGTCTCTGCAGGGAGCCTCCTCTCACAACTCAGACCCTTCAGCTCCAACTGAGCATGCTGCTCCTTCTCCTTAGCTGCCTCCAACCCTTTTGCAGGCATAGTTAAGGGGGTTGGGGCTGAGGATGCTGAATCAGATGAGCTGAAGAGGGACGACTCCTGCTTCTCCTGACCCTTCAGTCCTCTGTGCATCATCTGCCAGTAGAATTCGCAAGACGCTGGCTCGTGTTAAGGACCAAGGCAACGTAAGCACCAATTGTGACGGTCTGTGACCAAGACAGTTTTGCAACACTTGCTGAAGTCTAGCTGGGCAAAAAAGACTGCCTCGGCAAAATCAAACTAAAAAATTGCCATGGGCAGGAATCTACCCCTAAGGGGGAGAAAACATGCAAAGCGTTAAAATAAAAAAAAGGGGGGAAGAAACCCTAAAAGGGAACAAAAACAGACAAAAAAAAGCAGGCGGGAAAATAAGCAAAATAATCCAGGCCACAAGGGCCAGAAAGAAAGCTTTTTTCCAGACTGCAGGAACACATCCTAGGGATGCTACAGAAAAAAAGAATACTGGAGAATACAGCGTTGCAGCATGGTGTATCTCCCAAAAGCTTCCTTTGGAATTTGGAGAGTGCTCTGTGCAGTGCTCCGTCAGTGTTGTCACACATACATGAGGACTTACTTCCTGCTTGTTCACAGAGACTATGTTGAAACCCTCCACCTAGTATGCAGCAGTGGCCAAGAGAGCAAATAAAATCCTAGGAATCATAAGGAAAGGAATGGAGAATAAAACCAAGGATATTATGGGTGGAGGAGTGGCCTAGTGGTTGGGGCAAGGTACTTCAGGCCAGAAGGTCAGGGGTTCAAATCCCACTAGAGGACAGCAACCTTGGGCCGGAAGGACTGGGGTTTCTAGTCCCACAGGTGTTCCTTGTGGTCTTGAGCAAGCCACTTAACCCTCCATAGCCCATGTTCCCTGTAAAATAGTTATCTCCAAGTTATAATGCCCTGTTCAATGTAATTTCAGTTTGTTCAATGTAAACCACACTGATGCAGAATAGCGCGGTATATAAGAGAATGCAAAAAAAATAAATAAATAAAAATAAATTATAATGCCTCTGTATACGTTCCATGGTGCAACCGAACCTTGAATACTGTGTGCAATTCTGGTTACCATATCATAAAAAGGATGTAGCGGACTCAGAAAAGGTACAGAGAGAAGCCACCAAAATGGTAAAGGGGATACCCCTACGAGGAAAGGTTTAAAAGGTTAGGGCTTTTCAACTTGGAAAAGAGACCGAAGATCTGATAGAGGCTATAAATTAACGAATGGAATGGAATGGGTAAACGTAGATCAGTTGTTAACACCATCAAAAAGTAGGAAGACTAGGGGACAAGCAATGAAGCTACAATTTAACCTATTTAAGACTATAGCAACATAGTAAATGACAGCAGATAAAGACCAGTATGGTCCATCTAGTCTGCCCAGTAAAATGGTAAGAGTAGGTGCACCTGCCGCTCCGTGCAGGCCACCCCTCCCCATGTCTTTGTTTAGGGGTGAACCCACCGCTCCGTGTAGGACACCCCTGTTTGTTCAGAATTTAGATAGTTAAGTTTATTTTGATTTTATCCTGTTGCCTGTAGCCTTTCTCCACAGGTGCAACACAACAGAAGCAGATATCACGTAGAATGCAGAAACCAGTCCAAAATGTGATATTAGTGGAAAGACAGAGCTTTTATTGACTAATTGACAACCCGACACAGGCCGTGTTTCGCTGCCTTTCGTCAGGGGTTTGTCTGGCATATGCTAAAAACATAAATATATAAATACTTAATACATAAAAAAACAGATCACTCAAAACGCATTAAATATTCAAACAAAAGATGATTAAAAATGAATCACATCAATAAATAAAATAAAAGAATAATTGGAACACAATACTGAAATGTTCATATACGTAAGAACCGTTATATAAGGTGCCAAAATGTTAATATGTATAAAAATAATTAAAACCACCAAAAAGATGTGACATATAATCCATAAATACCTCTGCTAAGAAACGTTAGACCCAAAGGTCTTGTATCACGTTGTTATCTATTAGAAGTCTGTACACTCTAAAAAGAATATGAATGAATAAATTAAATATGAACACATACAGTAAATCTATAAATAGATAACAAAAAACATTAAATGCATGAAATATAAGTGGGGAAAACTAGAAAGTGGAAACAACCATCTAAGAGGCATAATATTCTCTAAGGAATAGAGAAGAAAAGAGCATGGGTAGCAGGAGTGAGTCAGCAAGAGAGGACCTAGTTGTTTTAAGCCAATTACGGCACATGTTCCACAGAATATGATAATTACACTTACCTGGTAATTGTAGTTCCTTGAGTGACGGACAGCTCAGTCCTCTACCTCTGGGTTGTCAATCTCCTCCTGCAGCATGGAGACTGGTATGTCAGATTGATGACATCACTGGATATAGCCTGCTGTGCACTCACTTCCCTTCCAGTGTGAACTACTAACAAAGCAGACTCAAAGGAGAAACCAATAAGTATGAACAGGAACTATATACATTACACAAGAAATTTGAATCCCCTGAACCTCCCCGGCAAGGCTTTCTTACCCCCTGCCCTGTCACAAAGACAGAAAGAGAGAGGTCAAGGAATTAGCAAAAACTGAGACTCACCTGCTACCATCGCCCCCTGCGAGCAATGCACGAGATCCCTCCGGACAACTGGGTGGGAAGGAGGACTGAGCTGTCGTCACTCAAGGAACTACAATTACCAGGTAAGTGTAATTATCATTTCCTTATCGTTCCTCCAGCTCAGTCCTCTACCTCTGGGATGTACCAGATCAGTAATCATTGGGAGGGACCTCTCCAGCCAGCCGTCAGCACCGCTGACCCGAAATGGGCATCCGCGGCGGCCGCCACATCCAGCCGGTAATGCTTACTAAAGGTATGCAATGACGTCCAAGTCGCTGCTCTACAGATGTCTGCCGGCGGAACCATACAGTATTCCGCCCAAGAACACACTTGCGCCCTTGTGGAGTGCGCCCGCAAACCCACCGGAACCGCTCGACCCTGAAGTATGCATGCAGAGGCAATCGCCTCTTGAATCCACCGCGCAATAGAAGCCTTAGCCGCCGCTTCACCTTTGCGCATGCCGCCGAACAACACGAAGAGCCGATCCGACTTACGGAATGGCGCCGTCACCAACAGATAGCGGTGCAAAACCCGCTTGACATCTAAGCAGCGAAGGCTGCGAGCCGAAACTCCGCCCTCTAAAGCGCCCAAGACTGGCAAGGAAACCGCCTGATTCACATGAAAGGGAGACACCACCTTCGGCAAAAAGGACGGTACGGTACGCAACACCACTTTTTCTTTGGAAAAGGATAAAAAGGGTTCCCTACACGATAAGGCCTGCAATTCCGAAATGCGACGAGCCGAACAAATCGCCACCAAAAACACCACCTTCAGCGTCAAATCCTTCAGCAAGGCCTGTCTTAACGGCTCAAAGGGCGGCTTCGACAAGGCCACCAAAATAAGGTTAAGGTCCCAAGGTGGAACACAGTTACGCTGCATAGGCCGCAACCGCGAAACCGCCTTCAGAAAACGAGCGACATCCGGATGAGATCCGAGCGACACGCCGTGAACCTTTCCGCAATAGCAGGACAATGCAGCCAACTGCACACGCAAGGAACTTGCCGCAAGCCCTGTTCCACACCATCCTGCAGAAACCCCAGCACTAACGGAACCGACGCCGTCGCCGCACGGGCTTGATGCCGCGAACACCAATCCTCAAAAATCCGCCAGATACGCACATACGCCAACGAGGTGGAGTGCTTACGCGCCTTAAGCAAGGTGGACACCACTGCCGGTGAATAACCTTTTGACCTTAGCTTAGCCCTCTCAAGGGCCAAACCGTTAGTGAGAATCGATCCACCTGCGGCATGAACAGAGGCCCCTGGAGCAAGAGATCCGCCCTCTGCGGGAGTCTCCAGGGTTGCCCCTCCAAGAGACGCACCAGATCCGCATACCAGGGACGCCGTGGCCAGTCGGGCACCACCAAAAGCACCGAACCCGGATGTGCTCCTATCTTTTGCACCACCCGACCTATCAACGCCCACAGAGGAAAGACATAGAGAAGGCCGCCGGCCGGCCAGCGATGAATTAGGGCGTCTATGCCCTCCGACATCCGCTCTCTCCGCCTGCTAAAGAACCAGTGGACCTTCGCGGATTGGAACGTTGCCATCAGGTCCATCACTGGAGGGCCCCATCTGGTCACGATCTGCTGAAAGATGTCAGGGTGCAACTCCCATTCTCCTGCATCTACCTGCACCCTGCTGAGGAAGTCCGCCGTCACATTGTCTTTCCCCGCAATGTGTGCCGCCGAAATGGCCGATAACCGAACTTTGACCCACGCGAATAAGGCATCCGCCTCGGCTTCCATCGCGGCACTTCCCGTGCCGCCCTGACGATTTATATACGCCACTGTTGCGGAATTGTCGGAGAGAACCCGCACTGGCCGTCCCAGCAGTACCTCCTCGAAAGCCTGAAGGGCAAGAAACACCGCCCGAAGCTCCAGCCGATTTATCGACCAGGTGGCCTCCAGAGAAGACCACCTGCCCTGCGCAAACTGCGCCTCGCAGTGGGCTCCCCAACCCACTAGACTGGCGTCTGTCAACAACGGAATCCACTCGGGCTGCTCCAGAGGCATCCCCGCCGACAGGGAGGTCCGCCGAAGCCACCAGCGAAGCGACTGTCGGACATCGCAAGGACAAGGAAGACGCTGGTTCAGAGGATCGGACTGATGCGACCACCGGCGCAACAGCGCCCGCTGCAGCGGACGCATATGTACCTTGGCCCAAGGCACCGATTCCAACATCGCCGCCATGATGCCCAGCAGTCGAAGATAATCCCAGGCCGACGGAGCGGGCTCCGACCTGAACATCCGAACCAAAGTGCGCAAGACTGCGGCCCGCCGGTCTGGAAGGAAGATCTGACCTGACCGCGTATCGAACCGAACACCGAGGTACTCGAGGACTTGCGTGGGCTCCAGGTGACTCTTCGCCGAGTTCACCACCCATCCCAAGCTCTGTAAGAACTGGACCACTCTGGCCATCACACGCACACTCTCGTCCCGCGATTTTGCGCGAATCAGCCAATCGTCCAAGTAAGGATGCACCAAGATCCCTTCTTTGCGCAACTCCGCCGCTACTACCACCATGATCTTGGTAAAGGTCCGCGGTGCCGTCGCCAACCCAAAGGGCAAGGCTTGAAACTGATAGTGCCCCCACGGAAGAGAGAATTTCAGAAACCTCTGATGCGCCTCCCGGATGGGAATATGCAAGTACGCCTCGGTAAGATCCAGAGAAGTGAGGAACTCCCCACGACGCACCGCCACGATGACAGACCGAAGCGTTTCCATGCGAAAATGCGGAACCCGTAAGTACCGGTTCACAGCCTTCAGGTCCAGGATGGGTCGCAGGGCACCGCCCTTCTTTGGGACCATGAAATAAATCGAGTACCGACCCGCACCGCATTCTTCCTGGGGAACTGGCACCACCGCTCCTAAGCGAAGAAGATTGTCCAAGGTTGCGTGGACAGCCGCCAATTTCTTGGGACCGCAACAGGGAGACATGACAAAGGAATCGCGGACCGGGAACGCGAACTCAAGAGCGTAGCCGTGTTGAATTATCTCCAACACCCACTGGTCCAACGTGATGTGGGCCCAAGCGGAAAGAAACTCCTTCAACCTCCCGCCTATGGGAGATACGTCCGCTGGGACCCGCCTCGCCTCATTGTGGCTTACGCGGGGCGGAGGACGGGTTGGAAGAAAACCCCCTAGAGAGGCCTTGAAACCCCCAAAATCCTTGGGCTCGAGCCTGGTACCGGCCTCTCTGGAAACCAGGGGAACGGAGCGAACGAAACCTGCGAAAATCTTGAAATTGACCCCGATATTCGAGAGACGACTTTGCCGACTTCGGCTTATCCTCCGGGAGTCTGCCCGCCTTCGACTCCCCCAGGTCTTTTACTAACTTGTCTAAATCCTCTCCAAAGAGCAACCCACCCTTAAAGGGAAGCTGATTAAGACGGGACTTGGATGAACCATCCGCCGCCCAATTTCGTAAACATACCGATCGACGGGCGGCTATCACAGACGTCGTACTATTCGCCAGCGCCCTGACCAGATCATAATGCACGTCAGCCAAGTAAGCTGCGCCGGACTCCAGTCGATCCAAATCCTTCACCTCCTCGCCAGTCAAGTGCGACGCCTGACGCAGCCGCTGAACCCAACGGAGACACGCACGGGCCACACAAGCCCCGCAAACGGAGGCCTGGAGAGAGATAGAGTCCGCCTCAAAGGTCTGCTTCAGCAAGCCATCCACCTTGCAGTCCTGAGCATCCTTCAAGGCCGCACTGCCTTCCACCGGAATGGTCGTCTTTTTAGTAACCGCGGACACCACGGCGTCCACATGCGGCGCCCGGAACTTTTCTTTATCCTTATCCGCCAGAGGATAGAGCCAGTTGAGCGTCCGCACGCCCCTCAGAGCAGCTTCCGGCTTGTCCCACTCTTCCTGAATCATCTGGCTCACCACCCTGTGCAACGGAAACACCACTTGCGACTATCGCACTGCCTGAATGACCGGATCCTCCACTTCATCTTCCACGGGCATCTGCGGAGCCAGATTGAGCATCTGCAAAGTCTCAGCAATCAAAGCAGGGAGCTCCTCCCTGCGAAAGATTCAAATTATTTTGGCCTGATCCTCGGGTTTGATTATTTCGCCTTCCTCCAGATCAGGTATATCCAGCTCCTGATCGCATTCGGGATCCTGAGTGTCGAGCCATTCACCCTCCGTCGCAGGTGCGCCTGAGAGCCGGACACATTTAGGCGCCGGAGGCTCAACGCCCAATCCGGCGAACGCCTGCTGCTGCTGCTGCGCCGGAAATTTCAGCGGTCCAGCTTCCATCCCGCGGTCTGGGTGCCGCAAATAAAAGGCTTGATGCATAAGCCAGACAAACTCAGGACTAAAAACCCCGAGATCCGGCGCCTGCGCAGCCAAAACGGAGCCAGAGGGACTTGCGAGCTCCTCCAACCCCGAAGCCAGCACTGGCGGCTGAAGGTGAGCTTCTCCCCCACCGGAGGAAGGGCCCGCCACCTCCGCCGAATCCTTAGCCTCCATTTGCTGCTCCACCATCGAAGAGAGAGAGGCACAGGCCCGGCACACTCCAGTCTCAGCGACGGAACCTCGCCTATTGCCACAGACCACGCATTGAGCCCTGGCAGCCATAGGGAAAATATGCCAGCAATGCAGAAGCGCGGGAAAAAACCCTCTATGGGAGCTCTATAGGACCCTTCGTTGTTCTCCCCGTAGTATTGGTTTTTTTTTTTTTTAAACACTTGTCACCTCTGACAACAGAGGACCCAAGAGGTAAGGCCCCCTCCCCCAACCCGAAGGACCAGAGAAACGGGCCCAAACAATAAAATAAAGAAAATAAAAGAAACGAACACGAAGGGCAGGAAGAAATAAATAACTAAATGCAACCACGTGAAAGAAAGGCAGGGTAGCCTGAGCACACGCGGTCAGCACGGAGAGTTCAAAATGGCCGCCGCAATCCCAACGGGAAGGAAAAAGGGCGCCAAAAGACTGCCTTACCTGCCTCCACACAATTTAGGCAAGAAAAGGAAGCGTGGCGAAAATCGCAGCCGAAATCGGCAGCTCCCTCCTCATAAAACCGCTGACCTGGTGCCGAGGAGCTCCGTTGCGATCGAGCCCCGCTCAGACAGAACGCTGAGCAAGAAACAGCAGCCGTCGCGCTCCAATTGCACTATGACTCAGCCTGTAAGCTGTAAACAAAACGAAGAGCTCTGCCCCATAATGTCCGGGGGAAGAGAGCTTCGGGCACCAAGTAAAATTGACCCTCTGACAAGAATCCCCCTTGGACCCTCAGAGCGCAGGCAGAAAATAGAGGGAGGGAGCCAGAAGGCCTTGATCTACCCCCAGACAATTGAATAACCAGTTCTATCTATTAAAGGGACAGCCCAAAATAAATAAAGGGAAACAAAAGGAAACAAAAGTAAATCCAAAAGGAAATTTTAACTCTAAGTCCTTAGTAGTTTCTCCAGCGAGCCCCTAACTCAGGCTCGCCCAGTCCTCCTGCTGCCTGGAGACTGGTCACACTGGAAGGGAAGTGAGTGCACAGCAGGCTATATCCAGTGATGTCATCAATCTGACATACCAGTCTCCAGGAGGAGATTGACAACCCAGAGGTAGAGGACTGAGCTGGAGGAATGATAAGGAATATACATTGAGTTTATAACTAAAAAAAGGGGGTAGATTATATCTTGTATATCTGCCTTAACAATAATATCAGATGAACTAAAAAAAACGAGTAACAATAGACAAATCAAAATGAAGAACAACACAGTGTATCTGATATGTAAAACTGAAAAATTATAAATAATCAAGGCCATCATTAAAATATAAACATGGCCATATCATCTAAACGCAGGCATAATGGTCAAAAAGAGAAGGTATGTCAAAGAAAAAATCAAAATCATATTCGGCTCGCAATGTAATCATTAGTATCTAGACGCGATATATACCAATACTAGGAATACGCTACAGAATATTGCAAAAGAAGTCGAGTCGATCACACAGACAGGCAGTGTAAAAAAAACAGCTTAATACCACAGACACCGCTCAAAACAACCTGTGTCGGGGTGTCAATTGGTCAATAAAAGTTCTGTCTTTCCACTAATATCACGTTTTGGACTGGTTTCTGTAATCGATGTGATATCTGCTTCTGTTGTGTTGCACCTTCATCTTCAGCATGTTTTCCCCGTGGAAAGACGTTTTAAGCTTTGGGGTGTAGTAGCGAAGTGCACGCAACGAATACACCAGGAGTCTATTTACTAGAATTCAAACCAGTTTATTTGTGCACAGTCTCAGACGCTTGTCAATTGTCACTTTCAAAATGGTCTGAGCATGGCGTTCAGTAAAACAACAGCATTTATAGCTTTCTTCATCAGTTCTATACAGATAAAGCACAGTTACTTACCTGTAACAGGTGATCTCTGGGAACAGCAGGAATTAGTCCTCACATATGGATACGTCGGTACCGACGGAGCCCGAGCGGGAAAGCTCCCCAGCTTCCCAGAAGGAAAGCTTTTGGGGCCTCCCACTACGCATGCGCGCTGCCTTCCCGCCTTCCTGACCAACTCTCCTCAGTTCGAGTTTATAGCTGAGACAATATAGAGAGAGGAAAAGAAGAGAGAGAGAGATACAACTCCTAGGGGAGGTGGGCGGGTTGTGAGGACTAATTCCTGCTGTTCCCAGAGATCACCTGTTACAGGTAAGTAACTGTGCTATCTCCAGGAACAAGCAGGAATAAGTCCTCACATATGGGGACTCCCTAGCTGAGATGCCCGGGAGATCCCCTGAAGGGTATGAGACCCTGAAAGGTTTTTCATCTTCCTATGGATCTCAGGCATCCATTCAGGGAAGGTGGGTTGGAGTTGTTCAAGAATGGAACAGGTGTCTGAGGACAGCCTGACCAAACAAGGCATCCCGGCGGGAGTCCTTGTCCAAACAGTAATGGGCTGTAAAGGTATGAACCGAGGCCCAGGTGGCTGCTCGACAGATCTGGTCAATGGACACAGAGTTTAGATGAGCCATAGAGGTGGCCATGGCCCTCCACGTTGTGAGCGGTGACATGGCCCTCCAGAGAAAGGTTCTTACTCTGGTAAGCAAAAAAGATACACTGAGCAATCCAATTGGAGAGTCTTCTTTTGGAGACTGGAAGTCCTAAATGAGAAGGATCGAAAGCAACAAAAAGTTGAGAAGACTTTCGATGTTGCTGTGTCCTGTGGAGGTAAAAGGCAAGAGCTCTTTTACAGTCTAGAGTATGAAGGTTCCTCTCTGCAGTGGATGAATGAGGAGCTGGAAAAAAGACAGGTAAATAGACCTCTTGATTAAGATGAAAAGGTGAGACCACTTTAGGCATAAAGTGAGGATTTGTCCTAAGGACTACCTTATCATGATGGAACCTTGTATAAGGCGGATTAGCCACTAAGGCCTGCAGTTCACTGATGCGGCGAGCTGAAGTGACTGCAATGAGGAAAATAACCTTCCAGGAAAGAAATTTCAAGGAGATAGTGGCTAAGGGTTCAAAAGGTGGCTTCATAAGCTGACCAAGAACCAAGTTTAAGTCCCATGCCACCGGAGGAGGTCGAATGGGAGGTTTAGTTAAAGTTAAGCCTCTCATGAATCTTGCAATAAGAGGATGAGAGGAAACAGGTTGTCCATTGATGGGCTTAAGTGATGCCGCAATAGCACTCAAATGGACTCTTACTGAATTCGTTTTGAGTCCTGCATTGGAGAGATGCAGGAGATATTCCAAAAGAGAATTCAATGGGAGTGCCAGAGGGTTAAGACCCTTTTGAGCACACCAAATGGAAAATCTTTTCCATTTAAAAGCGTAAGAGCGCCTAGTGGAAGGTTTCCAAGAGGCATGTAGGATATCCTTCACTTGCTGCGAAAGGTTGAAGTGTTGAAGGTCTAGGCCTTCAGTAATCCAGCTCTGAGGTGAAGGGACTTGGGGTTTGGGTGCCACAAAGTCCCCTCCTCTTGAGACAGAAGGTCTGGAGCCGCTCCCAAGTCCAGGGAGGGGGCTTGGGAGAGATGCAGAAGTAGAGGGTACCACACTTGGCGTGGCCAGCGTGGAGCTATGAGGATCATGGACCCTTGATCCCTTTGAAGTTTGAACAGAGTCTTGGGAATCAAAGGAATGGGTGGAAAGGCATACAGGAAACCCTGACCCCAATGCAGGAGGAAGGCATCCTTGGTCTGAACTCCCTGACACGGAATTCTGGAACAGAACCGGGGAAGTTTGGCATTCCACGGACTTGCAAAGAGGTCTATGTCCGGGGTTCCCCATTTCTGGAAGATTCTGAGTACCTGACCCATGTGCAGGGACCATTCATGTGGAAGCAGAACTCGACTGAGTCTGTCTGCCCAAGAGTTTTGGATTCCTGGAAGATATACTGCCAGGAGATGGATTTGATGCTCTCTGGCGAAGGCCCATAATCTTAGAGCTTCGTTGCAAAGCGACAGAGAGCCATTCCCTCCTTGTTTGTTTATGTAAAACATGGCTACTTGATTGTCCGTGTGAATAAGGACTGTCATGTTGCTGAGGAGGGTATGGAAAACTTTGAGAGCTAGAAAGATTGCTCGAAGTTCCAAGTGGTTGATATGAAGGGTGGTCTCCTGTGGAGACCAAGTGCCCTGAGTGGAGAGATCTTGGAGATGAGCCCCCCAACCTGTTTGGGAGGCATCTGTTGTGAGGGTTGCTTGGGGCAACAATGGTTGAAAGGGGGCCCCCAACAACAGATTTTGAGTGGATATCCACCATTGGAGAGACCAAAAGAGACGATTGGAGTTTGCTATTTGGTCTGAGAGAGCTCCTGATGCTTGAGTCTACTGGGTGGATAAAGTCCATTGAGCTGCTCTCATATGCAGGCGAGCATAAGGCACCACATGCACCACATGTAGCATCTCTCTGGCAGTCAAGTGGCTTCTGGACTGAGTCTGAGAGGCTAAGTGCACTAGACGTTGGCAATGGGCCTGAGGTAGATAGGCCCTTGCGGTGGTGGTATCCAACCAGGCCCCTATGAATTCTAGGAATTGAGTAGGGGTGAGTTGGGACTGGCAGATTGATCACAAGTCCCAGATACTGTAGAAATCGCCTGGTGCGATCCAGGGAAGTCTGAGCCTCAGACTGAGACGGAGCTCGGATGAGCCAGTCGTCCAGGTATGGGAAGACAAAAATTCCCAAGGCGCGTAGGAATGCAGCTACTATTGCCATGCATTTGGTAAATACCCTTGGAGCCGAGGCTAGACCGAAGGGAAGTACTCTGTATTGGAAATGTTTTCCCTGGAACTGAAACCGTAGGAATTTTCTGTGGGATGGATGGATGAGTATATGTGTGCACGCATCCTTGAGATCTAGAGAACAAAGCCAGTCCTGACTCTGTAGGTATGGAAGGAGAGTACCTAGAGAAAGCATCTTGAATTTCTCCCTGTATAGAAATTTGTTCAATTCTCTGAGATCCAGAATGGGTCTGTACCCCCCTGTTTTCTTGGGAATGAGAAAATAAGGGGAGTAAAAACCTGACCCTTGTTGAGGAAGAGGAACCTCTTCTATTGCCTTTTGGGCGAGAAGAGTGGTCACCTCCTGACCCAACAGGTCTAGGAGAGATGGGGGAGAATTGAAACTTCTCACCATGGTATGGGGAGGAAGGTTGGAGAAATGTAGTTTGTAGCCCTCTCTGATGATAGAGAGGGTCCATTGCTCTGATGTGATTTGCTCCCATCTGGGAGCAAAATGAGTTAACCTTCCTGGAATGGTGAGAGGTTCTGGATGTTTTAGAGCCAGAAAGGTTAAGTTCTCTAGTTTTAAGTCAAAAACCCTGAGGGGGTTGGGACTGTTGGGCTGTAGCAGCCCCTGCAGGTTTTGCCCTGGCCTGTTTAGGCTGCTGACGCTTAGAAGCAAAGCGAGCTGCAGAAGATTGTTGGCCAGTATTTGTGGCAAATCTGGCCTTCTTGTAGAAAGGCTTTTTGAAAGATTTCTTCTTGACAGGGGTAGAGGTAGACTTAGAAAGTCTATCTAAAGCAGCATTTTCTGCATCCATTTGAGTGGCTTTGATTTGCCACTCCTTACCAAACAGATTCTCACCTGTACAGGGCAAATGTCCCAACCCATCCTGGACCCAGGGTTCAAGGTTAGAGGCCTGGAGCCAAGCAAGTCTGCAAGCCACTATGGCAATACCTGAGGCTCTGCTAGCACCCTCAAAGGAGTCAAAGGCTGCTCTGTTGGAGAACTTTGAAATATCCTGGGTATGCTTCAGCAGAAGAAAGAACTCCTCCTTTCTATCCTCTGGGATAAAGGGGAGGAAATGGCGTATTTTTAATGCAATTTCCTTCAGAAACATGCCCATATAGAGGCTGTATGAGTTGATTCTGGCAATAAGCATACTTGCTTGGAAGATTTTTCTTCCAAAAGCATCCAGAGTCCTACATTCTCTTCCTGGGGGAGTAGAAGAGTGTCTTTTAGTACTCTTGATCCTTTTCATAGCTTACTGCACCACGATGGAGTGGTGCAGGAGCTTTTGAAACCCAGGAGAAGGGGGGACACGATACATGGTGTCCAGACGACGAGAATGTGGAGATAGGGTGAGAGGAGTCTCCCATAAGTCCATCATGTGTTCTTGAAGAATTTCATGGATGGGCAAGGTGACTGCCTCTTTGGGAACCTTAGAGTATCCTAAAATGTCTAACTTTTTCGCTCTAGGTTCTTTTTCAGAGGATACAGAAATAGAAAGACCTTTAGCTACTTCAATGATGAAGTCTTGAAAGGATAAATCCTCTGGAGGAGACATTCTCCTCTTTGGAGAAGAGGGCTCCTCAGGCAGAGTAAGGGATACTTCAGCAGAGTCATCTGATGAATCAGAATCATCAGAAGACTCAAAGTATCGTCTGTTTGCTTCCAGGGATCGATAAGCGTATCGACCGGTATCGACATTGGGGGTACCCGGAACCGGATCGGTATCGGGAAAACCCCCGGGAACTGGAATCGGTATCCTGGTCGATGTGGAAGGCATGGGTACCGGTATCGGTTGTGGTACCGGAACCAGAGTGTATGATCCATGGACGCCACAACTGTCTGGATGTCGGTACCGGATGATTGAGCCGGTACCCCAGAACAGTCTAACAGGTGATCGGTCGAGGCCGTGCCATCGATGTCAACCTGTAACCCCATAGGAGGAGCTTTGGAAGCCGGAGCTTCCCGCCGGGGTTGTTTGGCTGGGGCAGGGTCCTCAGGGTCAAGCCCAGGGGTTTTTCGATACTTAGAGGGAGATTTGCCCTTTGAGGACCTGCCAGAGGAATGTTTGGTTACCTGAGATCCATCAGGAGAGGAAGACCTGGAATATGTCGATGCTGGAGTATCTGTAGAAAACAGCATGTGAAACTTGGCTGCCCGGTTCTGTAAGCCACGTTTAGACATCAAAGAACAGGATGGGCAATCCGGAATGGAATGGTCAGGCCCCAAACATTTAAGACACCATTCATGGGTGTCTGAGACTGAAATAGTACCGCTGCACTTGGTGCATTTTTTAAACCCAGAGGCTTGTTTCTCCATGAGGGAGAATTAGTGAAGGCCTAAAGGCCTCACAGAACTAACACACCAAGTGAGGGAAAAAAAGATGATTTTTTTTTTTTTTAAAATAAAGGAAAAAAAGACCGGCGGTACCGGTCTGGAATCGGGGAAGGCAGACACGCAGCCAAAGAAATAAATTAAAATAACAACTTCTTCAGCGGTGACAGGAACACGACCTGCTGGCTCCGCGGAAAAAGAAGAACTGAGGAGAGTTGGTCAGGAAGGCGGGAAGGCAGCGCGCATGCGCAGTGGGAGGCCCCAAAAGCTTTCCTTCTGGGAAGCTGGGGAGCTTTCCCGCTCGGGCTCCGTCGGTACCGACGTACCCATATGTGAGGACTTATTCCTGCTTGTTCCTGGAGATAACTCCTTATTGGTCCCGGTGGCCCCCTCACCCCCCCATCCAATGGAGGCCTACACCGCTCTCCCCCTGCTCTCAGGCTTTCCTAGCCATGGCTCAGTATCTAGACATAACATATTCTGCCTTGCTTTTTGCTTAAAAGGTCACTCTACAGTACAGAAACTGTGTGAAAAGCAGGATTCTGAAATACATCTGTGAATAACAAACTCAATGGAAATGTTTTACATTCTTATCAGAGCAGCTTGAAGCAGATTTCTATTTTCTCTGGCTTTCAGCTCTGCTCAGCTATAATATTCTGTGCTCAGCTATATTATTCTGAAGTGGGGGTTGGGGACTCAGGCCTAACCTACAGGCTTCTGCTACATAACATACATTTACAGGCTATTCTAGGCCATAGCCTATCACAGGGGAAGACACTTTAGATAAACGAATGCCACAAGAATCCCTCCTCAATCAATCTGAAGAAGGACCAGATAACCTTTGGAATCAATAGGAGGATGTGGTACAACTAACGAAGAAGTTGGTAAAAGAACAGATGCATTCAGCTTATCTTTTAGAGTGCTGCAAATCTAAGATAATTCCAAGAGGACTATGAATGAACAAAGCTCCAGGTCTTTACGTTAATGAAGGTGGTTTTGTGAAATGCTGGAACGCTATACTGAATAAATGCTCATTAGATTTAATGATTTTACTTATTACTACAGCCAACAAGCAATCAGAAGTTTTAAAAATTGAGTTAGATGAGAAATTAACTGAAAGGTATGTGACAACAATTTTGATACGGTACATGACGATTACCATACAAATATTCAGGAATTCAAAAAGGAAGAAAGAAATAAGAAAGTGGACAAGTATAAGCGAGATGAAGAGGATTATAGAATAGGGTATGTGTACCACTGGAGTAAAAAAATTGAGCACGATCGGTTATGGTTTAAAAACAGCGATTCAATTTTTGATCATAAAGACAGTGTAACAGATAATCCACATAGTGATACACCCCTTGAGCAGAAAAAGAAACGTAGCAGGAGTGAGTCAGTAGAGTTTGACGCATCTGTGTCACAATTTTCAAACCATGTGGAGATGGGTTTACCTCAGAAAGACAAAACAAAGAAAGGTAAGCCACCTCTTGAAAATAGAAAAGAGCCTTTTTTCAATATGGACCAAATGTGGAAAGGAGGAGGTCGAGACAGATCCCGCACTCGTCAACGTCCAATAGAGTCAGACAAGGAATTAGATCAGGAGCAAGACAGATTATACAGTCAACACCATTATCACAGGGGATGGGGTCGAGGACGAGGAAGAGATGTATTGAAGTCAGAGAGATCAGAAGAGAGAAGATATTAACCATGGAATCCCCTAATAATGTCATCAATATCTCTAAATACTCTCTCACACCAGACGAGGAATCACTTCTTAACAGAGGGTTATCTTTTGTACCTAAAAGAAAGTTGGATCCCTTTGACATTCATATTGACCTTTACAATTTTTTTCGGAAAGTGCGTATCCGACATTTTTTTGCAAATCATAATAATCCCTCTGGTGACAAATCTATTATTAGCAAAAAATCTACTTGATCCCACCCCAAGGTACAGATTCTGTCATAGAGGCTTTTGAGAAGGTAGTATTAAAACAAGTTACTGAAGTTCTTAAAGACCAGCGACCCTCCTTTTCCAACATTTCACAGGGTGAGAGAAAAGCAATTTTATCATTACAAAAGAATAATGATATCATAATAAAGCCAGCAGATAAAGGAGGAGCGGTGGTTATTTTGGATGAAGAATATCATATAGCTGAGATTAACAGACAATTGAATGATAACATTTTTTACCAAAGACTAGATGGGGATCCAACTTATAATCTTAAGAAGAGCATTGATAACCTAGTGATTTCAGCTTTTGGAATTGGATATATCACCGACAAAGAGAGAAATTTCCTGACTGTAGACGCGCCTATCATCCCCACTATATACATCATTCCTAAAATTCATAAGTCTTTAGTAGCTCCACCTGGCCGGCCTATAGTTTTGGCCATTGGTTCTCTGTTAGAGCCCATTTCTAAGTTTTTAGATATATTATTACGTCCATTTATACTTGACATGTGGTCGTATGTTAGGGATTCGGCTCATGTTATACAGATATTATCCACATTTGACCAATATGAATCGGATATTCTTTCAGTAACACTTGATGTGGAATCATTGTATACTAATGTACCCCAACCTGAGGCTTTAAATATAGTGGAACAATGTCTCCTCAAGAGAACTGTACATAGACGCATTCCCACAGCATTTTTGGTGATCCTAGCAAAAATAGCCCTTTGTGAGAACTTTTTTTGTTTTAGAGACTTGCTCTACAAGCAAATTAAGGGAGTAGCCATGGGGTCCTCCATGGCCCCTGACATAGCGAATTTGTACATGTTTCATTTTGAGGAATGTTTTTTGAAGGCTCATCCTTTTAAGCACAATATTTCTCTTTGGCTACGTTATATAGACGACATTTTAATTCTTTGGAAGGGCACGATGGATGAACGTACTCATTTCAACAAATGGATTAGATGAAAATTTACGGCTTCAGATGACTTATGATCCCAAATTTCTTATCTAGATTTACTTATAAAAAAAAAAGATAATGGTTTCTCTACCACATTATATAGAAAACCCACAGACAGGAATTATCTGCTGCATTACAGTAGCTTTCATAACCCATCACTTAAAAGAAATCTCCCGGTGAGTCAATTTCTAAGAGCAAAAAGGATTTGTACCAAGCCACAAGATTTTGAGATACAGGCGAAAGAGATGAAAGAGAGATTTTTAGCCAGACAGTATCCAGTTAGGCACCTCGATCAAGCATATAAGTCCTCTCGGGAAACATTGCTTACGGTCAAAACTAGAAAGATGATATTGGGATTGTATGCCCTCTTTTATACTCTTCACAATCACAGAACATCATTAAGATTTTAAAAAAAGAGTGGCACTTGATACAAACTAATCCGGGGTTTCAGGATTTACAATTAACGATAGCTCATAAGCATAATATCAATTTACAGAACCTTTTGGTTTCCTCAGCGTTTACTGAAAGGAAATTCCTGTCAAAATACAAAGGAAATTCCAATGTGGAAGATGCTCTGTGTGCTTAAACTCTTTACCAGTAAGAAATACATTCATTCATCCTTTTACAAGTCAGAAATTCCACATCGACGATTTTTCCAATTGTGAAACCAGCAACGTTGTATATGTTATCCAATGTCCCTGTAAGAAATTATATGTGGGCAAACCTACGCGCAGCTTTAGGACCAGAGTTGTGACACAAAAGTTGTATCAAGAGAGGTTTGACAGATAAACCTCTCGTTCTTCATTGGCAGGAGCAAGATCATAAGATTATGGATCTCAGATTTTTTCTCATCAAGAAAGTTAAAATGAATTGGAGAGGTGGAGATATGAATAACACCATTATGAGGCTCGAGCAGAGATACATATTTTTACCAGACTCTTTGGCACCCAATGGGCTTAATTTAGACAATGATTTGTCGGTTTTTCTTTGACTGTTTTATTTTTATTGTTTAGTTCCTTGTTTTAGAATTTTATGCGCACTGTACATTTTTATACATTTTTATTTATTTTCCTTAATCAGCATTTCATCAATTCACCATTTCTTTTCAATACAGTTTTTGATTTCATTTCATTTTTACTAATTAGGGTTTTAATCTTCCTGGAATATGGGCTTCTTACATACTTTTTTGCAGACACCATTGGTTTTCATGCCACTGTCCCTTTGTTACTATGTTTGAAAAGGTTCATCAGTCTCATCTGTATACATGTGTATCAATATTTTTTTATCATCAATTTTACCGATTCATCTTTAGTTTGGTTGCACTTTTTTATGCATTTGTAGCATTTTTAGCTCTTGGTCAATCACAACTGATATACAGAAGCCACCATAGCATTTTTTCTATCTAATAGGTTCCCGCGGGTTGAAGAAACTCTACCCCTTGCCTGTTTTTAAAATACGCATGTGTGTGCGTCCCTTAGCCGATTAAGTTCTATTTTCAATAGTCGGGCAAGCGGTGTTGCCGCCAGAAAGGTATTTGTTTTTAATGTTCTGTTTACAATTTCTTATTTTTCATTTTTTATTTCCTGTTTTAGGCCACAAAGGGTGCACCACTATGCACGCAATGCTGTTTTGAGCAGTGTCTGTGGTATTAAGCTGTTTTTTTAACACTGCCTGTGAGTGGTGTCTGTGTGATTGACTCGACTTCTTTTGCAATATTCCGTAGTGTATTCCTAGTATTGGTATATATCGCGTCTAGATACTAATGATTACATTGCGAGCCGAATACGATTTTGATTTTTTCTTTGACATACCTTCTCTTTTTAACCATTATGCCTGCGTTTAGATGATATGGCCATGTTTATATTTTAACGATGGCCTTGATTATTTATAATTTTTCAGTTTTACGTATCAGATACACTGTGTTGTTCTTCATTTTGATTTGTCTATTGTTACTCTTTTTTAGTTCATCGATAGAATCTACCCCCTTTTTTTAGTTATAAACTCAACGTATAATTCTGTGGAACATGTGCCGTAATTGGCTTGAAACAACTAGGTCCTCTCTTGCTGGCTCACGCCTGCTACCCATGCTCTTTTCTTCTCTATTCCTTAGAGAATATTATGCCTCTTAGATGGTTTCTTCCACTTTCTAGGTTTCCTCACTTATATTTCATGCATTTAATGTTTTTTGTTATCTATTTATAGATTTACTGTATGTGTTGTTCATATTTAATTTATTCATTCATATTCTTTTTAGAGTGTACAGACTTCTAATAGATAACAACGTGATACAAGACCTTTGGGTCTAACATTTCTTAGCAGAGGTATTTATGGTTTATGTGTCACATCTTTTTGGTGGTTTTAATTGTTTTTATACATATTAACTTTTTAGCACCTTATATAACGGTTCTTACGTATATGAACATTTCAGTATTGTGTTCCAATTATTCTTTTATTTTATTTATTGATGTGATTCATTTTTTATCATCTTTTGTTTGAATATTTAATGCAATCTGTTTTTTATGTATTAAGTATTTATATATTTATGTTTTTAGCATATGCCAGACAAACCCCTGACGAAGGTTAGCGAAACACGGCCTGTGTCGGGTTGTCAATTGGTCAATAAAAGCTCTGTCTTTCCACTAATATCACGCCTTTCTCCACAGGGGCACTCAACACGTTATCAAACTCTAGAATTCGTTACCGTAAGATGTAATGAAGGCTTTTAGCATAGCTGGGTTTAAAAAAACGTTTGGAGAGGTTTCTGGAGGTAAGGTCCATAAACCACAAAGAGGACCTGGGAAATACACTACTTGCCCCGGGACAAGCATTGTGGAACCTGTGTACCTTTTTGGGAACCTGCCAGGTCCTTGTGACCTGGATTGGCCACTGTTGCAAACAGGATACTGGGCTTGATGGACCTTGGTCTGACCCAGTATAGCACTCTTATGTTCTTATTCTAGTAAGAATCAAACTCTGGTCTCTTGGTTACCAAGCCAGTACTCTAACCATTAGGCTACTCTTAATCTGCTATATTTTTTTGAAGGTGTGAATAAACAGATATATAAAGGTGAGCCAGCTGGATTTTCAGAAAGTCTTTGACAAGGTCCCTCATGAGAGACTCTTGAGAAAATTAAAGTCATGGGATAGAAGGCAGTGTAGTATTGCGGATCAGGAACTAGTTAAAGGATAGAAAACAAACAGCAGGACTAAATGGACAATTTTCTCAGTAAAGAAAGGTGAATAGTTGAGTACTCCAGGAATCTGTTCTGGGCCCGCTGCTTTTTAACATATTTATAATTGACCTGGAAATTGGAACTAGGAGTGAGATGATCAAATTTGCAGACGACATAAAATTATTCAAAGTTGTTAAGACAGAAGAGGATTGTGAAAAATTGCAAGAGGACCTTGATAAATTGGTAGACTGGGTATCCAAAAGGCAGATGACATTTAATGTGAAGAAGTGCAAAGTTAAGCATTTAGGGAAGAACAACTCATACTAGTGTTAGATGATGCAAGGTTCAACATCAGTAAACATCTAATGTTGCTTAAGTAGCCTAATGGTTAGAACACTGTCTTGGGAACCCAGAGACCAGGGTTTGATTCTCACCAGCACTCCGTTTGGCCTTGGGCAAGTCACTTAACCCTCCCTTGCCTCAGAAAAATCCAATGTCCCTGTTTAACGTACATTACCAAGTTTAAATTAGAATGTAAACCACTTTGACTGAAATGATAGAGTGGTATAAAAAAACCTGTTAAAAAATAAAATTAAAATCATCCAGGAAAAGGATCTGGGCATCATTGTGAATAATACATTGAAACCCTCTGCCCAGTGTGTAGCGGTGGCCAAGGAAGTAAACAGAATGCTAGGAATCATAAGAAATGGAATGGAGAATAAAACCATTAGGCTACTCCTCCACCCCATTCACCACATACTCCTCCACTCCTCTCCACATTCACTGTCCATAGAAAAACATTTGCTCAGGCAGAAAGATCTGGATGCATTTGAATAACTATAGCCCTTTAGCAGACTGGGGGTGCACATGTTTACCTAGCTGGATGACTGGCTGGATAAGAGATCATCTTAAGAAGGGGCACAGGAATACATGTGCACAACCATCTGGATGTTAGAGTTATTAGGGTTGATCATAAATTATCACAAATCCCATTTGTCCATTAACATCAATTGGAATTTATAGGAGTTCTGCTAGAAAACTCAGGCAAGTCTTTCTTCCACAAGAAAAGATTCCCAATCTGGTATCCATAGTGGAGAAAATTCAAGAGAGTCGGCAGTCAGCATGTAACATGTTGAGAATTGCAGGCCACATGGCCTCAACAATGCACATAACTTCCTTGGAATATCTCTAAATGACTTTGAGATAACAGTAGACTCAGGCCACGCCCGGGATCCAAGATTTTATGTCTGTCACCGCAGCCTTCTAGGAACTCTTACCTGCTGGACAGTTTATATCACTTCCAAAAGGTATCCCCCTCCAAATTCCATCTTACCATAAAGTATTCATGATGTAGCTCATGTAGATGGGCTTCTCTGTGATCAGGAAATACCTGGAGCAGAATATCTTCCATTTTTCCTCTAGTGGAATAGGTTGGTCTCTGATAAGAAGCTATGTGGGATGTGAGTACTGCCTTCTGAAAATATTTCCTCCCAAGAGATTTCAATTCCAAGCCTTTCAACACAGGGGCAATGAAGAGTGTGATTAGAAACTTTTGTCTCTTAAGAGTGAATTCAACCACCATGGAATAGTTAGGAAATTCATGTTTCTCAAATCCAGGAGCTTTCTAGACTCAACCTTCTTATTAAGATGTGTAAAAAAAAGAGAAATTAGACTTACCTGCTAATTGATGTTCCTTGAGGAACTCCAGTTCAGTCCTTCACCACTGGGTAGTGCACCTCCTCCTGCAGTATGGAGACTGGGCATGCAGATTTGTGACATCACTGGATGTACCCTGCTGGTCTCTCCCATCAGCCCCAGTGAACTATTGACAAAGCAGACTCAAAGGAGCAACAAATAAGTAGCTAGGTGGCCGCTCTGCAAATTTCCACTGGCGGAACCAAACTATGCTCGGCCCAAGACGTTGCTTGTGCTCTAGTAGAGTGAGCCCGTAGCCCCACGGGCACCTGGCGCCCTTGCAAAATATATGCTGATGCTATAGCTTCTCGGACCCATCTGGCTATTGAAGCTTTGGCCGCCGCTTCCTCTTTTCGCGGACCTCCAAAGAGGACGAACAAATGATCCGACCTCCGGAATGTTTCTGACGCTTTTGATGCAGCATCCTTTTAATGTCCAACTGACTCAGGCTACGGTCTGAAGTGTTCTCCTGCATGGAGCCCAAAACTGACAGAGAAACTGATTGATTCATGTGAAAAGGAGAAACTACTTTGGGCAAAAAAGACGGCATTGGCTGCAGTACCACCTTTTCTTTAGAGAAAGACAAGAACGGCTCTTAACACGATAAAGCCTAAAATTCCGAAATTCGGCGAGCTGAACAAATAGTCACCAGAAACACTGTTTTCAAAGTTAAATCTTTGACCGAAGCCTGCTGCAAAGGCTCAAAAGGTTCTCTAGTCAATGCCCCAAGGATTAAATTGAGGTCCCATGGAGGAACCACCATGCTGCGAGAAGGCCGCAACCGAGACACCACTTTTAAAAACCGTACGATGTTGACGTGAGAGCCTAAGGTCGTCTTTACCTCGACTTTACCTCGATAACAAGAAAGAGCCAACAATTGAACCCTTAGGGAGCTGGCCACCAGACCTTTATCGAATCCGTCCTGCAAGAAACTCAAGATCATAGGTATGGAAACTGTGGACGCTCGGATTTGTCGATGAGAGTACCAGTCCTCAAATATACGCCAAATTCGCACGTACGCTAGGGATGTGGATCTCTTTCTGGCTCAAAGCAAGGTTGTTATCACCGCTCCAGAATAATCCTTCTTTCTTAATCTTGCCCTTTCAATGGCCAAACCGTAAGTGAGAATCGATCCACCTGAGGCATGCGACGAGGACCCTGAGTCAACAGATTCAATGTTGCAGGTAATCGCCAGGGATACCCCGTCGAGGAGCCACACCAGATCTGCTACCATGGACGCCTCAGCCAATCTGGTGCTATTATTTATTTATTTATTTATTTATTTATTTACATTCTCTTATATACCGCGCTATTCTGCATCAGTGCGGTTTACATTGAACAAACTGAAATTACATTGGACAGGGCATTATAACTTGGAGATAATTATTTTACAGGGAACATTGGCTATGGAGGGTTAAGTGGCTTGCCCAAGACCACAAGGAGCACCTGTGGGACTAGAAACCCCAGTCCTTCCAGCCCAAGGTTGCTGTCCTCTAGTGGGATTTGAACCACTGACCTTCCGGCCTGAAGTACCTTGCCCCAACCACTAGGCCAACAGCACTCTCCCCTGATGCACTGCACCACTCACCCTATGAGCGCCCACGGGGGAAACACATAGAGGAGGCTGGACGTTGGCCATTGTTGCATCAGGGCATCAATGCCCTCCAACATTCTTTCTCGTCTTCTGCTGTAAAAGCGATTCGCCTTGGCCGAACGAAAGATCGCCATGAGATCCATAATCGGTGGACCCCACCTGATGACTATCTGCACGAACACTTCTGGATGAAGCTCCCATTCTCCGGTACCCACCCGGACTCTGCTGAGAAAATCCACCATCACATTCTCTGTTCCTGCTATATTCGCTGCCGAGATCGCCTGCAGCTGTGGCTCTACCCAAGCAAACAGAGCCTCCGCTTCCTCTTCCATGGCGGCACTCCCTGTGCCCCATTGCCGAATGAGGTAAGCCACCATTGCGGAATTCTCAGACAGCACTTGCACCGCTCGACCCTTCACCATGGATTCGAATGCCTGAAGCGCCCGTACTACCGCCCTCAGTTCCAGATGGTTGATTGACCACTGAGCCTCCTGCTCGTTCCAAGCTCCCTGTGCGAAGAGATCCCCGCAATGAGCCGCCCAACCTGCGAGACTTGCATCTGTCAACAGCGGGAGCCATTGTGGTTGCTCCAGTGGAATTCCCAACGCCAGATTTCCTGGCGAGAGCCACCACTGAAGGGGCTGCCTGATCCTCAAGGGGCAGGGAAGACGTCTGTTTAGCGAATCGTTCTGGTGAGACAAACGCCGAAACAACGACCTCTGTAAGGGACACATGTGCACCCTGGCCCATGGCACCACCTCCAGGGTCGCCGCCATTGTTCCTAGCACACGAAGATAGCTCCAAGCCGACGGAGCCGAAGTCAACAGAAACTTTCGTACTAGAAGTCAGAGGATCTGAGCTCGCCGTTCCGGCAGAAACACCGCACCCAATTGGGAGTCGAACCGAACTCCCAAGTACTCTAGAACCTGAAACAGCACTAACCAGCTTTTGGATGCATTGACTACACAGCCGAGACTCTGAAGGAAGTTCACTACTCTGTTCGTAACCTGGACTTTGCCTGAATCAGCCAATCGTCTAGATAAGGGTGAACCAAGATTCCTTCTTTCCGCAGAGCTGCTGCTACCACCACCATAACCTTGGTGAAACTACATGGAGCAGTTGTAAACCGAAGGGCAACGCCTGAAACTGAAAATGGCCCCACGGGAGCGCAAACCTTAGGAACCTCTGATGAGCTGGTTTGATTGGGATGTGCAAGTATGCCTCGGTAAGATCGAGAGATGTCAAGAATTCCCCCTGCCGAACCGCCACTATTACCGAACGCAATGTTTCCATTCTAAAGTGAGACACTTGCAGACAACAGCTTCCACTCTCAGCCAGCTCTGCATGAGACTGCACCTGGGGGCACCCAGAGGCCGCAGGGTCTGAATTTCCAAGCCAGAAGGACCAGGCCTGCTGCAAAAGTTAAAGAATTCCAGGGAGGACAATCCAGAGGAAGAAGTTCTCGTCTCAGACATGACTCCCCAACACCAGGGGGCACAGTTGCCACAGATCCCCTAGAGAAGATGAGTAGCTCACCGCATGGTCACCAGATCCTCTGGCTAGCTGAATATCTTTACTCATAGCATCATCTGTCACTTCCTGCCCTGAGGCAGGCAAGGCTGGACTAACTGTATCCCCCAGCTGGGATGGGAAAATCAGGCCCTCCAGGGATGATTCATAAGATGCCATGCCAGAAGAAGAGAGTCCAGAATCCAGGGAGTTAGCACCTCACTTGCCACAGGTCAAACAAGCTTTCATGGAAGAAGATATAGATAGTTAGATAAGTATCGCAATAGTGTGTTACGGTTGCGGCAGCCCAGAGGCGCACGTTAACTGCGCTTTTATGCAATGCACGTTAGAACTGCATGACCAACAGGTGCACAACAGGTTAAAATGCATGTAGAAAACAGCGGGAAACCCCCACACCACACTACCCCGAATTACGTCCCAGGAAGATGGAATTGGGAACCCCCAACAAGGATGAGGTCAAGCCTTGGTACTCACCCCCTGGGCAGAAGATCTGGGCCCTGCTCAGCTCTACTCCCCTGAAATGGTGTAACTGGTTGGCTGTGCAGCACTGAGTTTAAGGTGACTGGCAGACAGTACCTGATAGGTACTTGTGACCTGGACTGTTCACTATTGGAGGCAGGATACTGGGCTTGATGGACCCTTGGTCTGACCTAGAATGGCATATCTCATGCTCTTATGAGGAAGGATGGGCCTTCCAAGGGCTTGTCAGAAGCTTCTACGCAAAAATTGCAGACACCAGAATCCAGCGAAAAGATTCTTCGCTTTCTGCAGACCAAGCAGTGCTTCTTACAAGCCAGCATATGAATCCACCATCACTGATAAAATGAGTAATACAGGGTCAAAGCCTTGCAAGGAGTAATAGCACGCATTAGAGACACGCAGACAATACACTGCACACTGCAGACCTGGCACAGGAGGAGTGTTAGAGACTTAGAAAATAGCGGGAAACGCAATCAATGTGCACAGGCAGTGGGACAAGGCAGGAAAACACCAGCACTGAACCAAAAGATGCCTCGAACAACCAAGTCCAACCTGCGCACTACAGAGCGGATGAGGTCGGGAGTCCACACAAACAAGTCAGACAGAGACATAGTTCAGGTACTCACCCCTATGGAGTCCCAAGGCAGGTAAAACCATGCCAGGATAAGTGCTACTCCCTTGTTGCCAGACCTGTAGTCACATACCTCTGAAGAGCCTTCAAATCTTCGAAGGAGAGCAGGGGGAAGGAGGAGGGCGCACTAAGGTTGTGCGAGGCTGTGAAGAATCCTTTCCAAACAACTTTTCCAATCTTTTGCTCTTTCTACAGGTCCTTAACATAAGGAACACAGAGCTGAACCAATTCCTCTCCTCCTTATGGCATCCGAAAAGAGCATCAGTTTTAAGGGTTTCTCTAATGGAGCCTCTATGTCACGCTCCAGTGAAAGAGTCAATAGCAAGTATGGTCATTCACAAGCAAAATCAATCTTTCCTTGTTTTTGCAGATTTCATCAGAACTGAAAAACATGCATCCATTATATACTGGAGACAGAGAAATACTTGATTAAGCCCCTAGAGGCACAGGCTGATAATAGCACGGTGATGATATAAGAAGTCTCTGGAACTTTTCTGATTCCACAATTGCTGGTAGGAGACAATCCACTTGTCTGGAATGGTCTAGCAGGATGATATGGAAGAGATTATTCAAAAAATCCCTCTCAATGAAGCTGGCAACCAATGTAGTGACTGGAGTTGTGGGCGTAGTTTGGGGAGCAAGGGGGGAGCATTGCCTCCCCCCCAAACAACAGACTGTTTCCCTTCTGCTTCTGCCGCTGGTCGATTGCAGCCCCGATCAAATTAATAAGAGCTCCGGGCTTGCTTTCACACACTTTAGCAGAAAATACAGTGATACAGACTTCCTGTATTCGGCATCACAGCACTTTCAGCCAAAGCGTATGAAAGCAAGCCCAGAGCTCTTATTACTTTGATCAGGGCTGCAGACAGGTTCGGGTTACCGCCCCGATTAAACAGAGAGCTCTGGGCTTGCTTTCACACACAAGTACTGAAAGCACTCTGCCCCTGATGCAGATTCCCTGCAGACATCACAGTGCATGCAGTGAAAGTGTGAAAGTAAGCCCAGCACTCTTCTCAGTTTGACAGGGGCTGCAGACACACTCGGGTTGCTTCCCCAATCAAACCAATTAGAGCGCAGGGCTTGCTTTCACACTCTCAAACTGAAAGTGCTGGGATGCTGGTCCGCTTCCCCCCCAATTTCGATACAGAAAGATTACATCGGGGACAGAACCGGCATCGCAGTGCTTTCAGTGAGTGTATTTGAAAACAGACCGAACAGGCAACAGAAAGCATAGTTACTCACCTGTAATAGGTGATCTCCGGGAACAGCAGGAATTTAGTCTTCACATATGGGTATCGTCGGTACCGATGGAGCCCGTGCGGCAACGCTCCCCAGCGTCCAATAGGAAAGCTTTTGTGAGCATCCCACAGCGCCTGCGTGCTGCCTTCCCGCCTTTCCCAACTGTCCCTCTCCAGTTGAGTTAAAAGCTGAGACAAAGAGAGAGGGAAAGAGAGAAAGAGAGAGATAGAGAGATACAACTCCTAGGGGAGGTGGGTGGGTTGTGAAGACTAAATTCCTGCTGTTCCCGGAGATCACCTGTTACAGGTGAGTAACTATGCTATCTCCAGGAACAAGCAGGAATGTAGTCTTCACATATGGGGACTCCCTAGCTGCAGATGCCAGGGAGAAACCCCAGAAGTTGTGTGCCCTTGTTTAAAGGGCTCCACTTCCCCCCATGGATCTCTGGCATCCTACCAGGGATGGTGGGTAGGAGCTGATTAAGTATGGAACAAGTGTTGAAGAACAGCCTGACCAAACAAGGCATCCCGGTGGGAGTCCTTGTCTAAGCAGTAATGGGCTGTGAAGGTATGAACCGAGGCCCAAATAGCTGCTCAACAGATGTCGTCAATAGACACAGAGTGAAGATGAGCCATAGAGGCTGCCATGGCTCTCACATTGTGAGCTGTGACATGGCCTTCCAGAGGAAGGTTTTTTACTCTCATAGGCAAAAGATATACACTGTGCAATCCAGTTGGACAGTGTTCTTTTGGAGACTGGAAGTCCCAAATGACTAGGGTCAAAAGCAACAAAATGTTGAGAGGACTTCCTATGTTGCTGCGTCCTTTGTAAGTAAAAAGCCAGGACCCTTTTACAATCCAAAGTATGAAGATTCCTTTCTGCATTTGAGGCATGAGGCCTTGGAAAGAATACAGTAAGGTAAACCGCTTGGTTTAAAGGTGACACCACCTTTGGCATAAAGTGTGGATGAGTCCTAAGGACTACCTTATCATGATGGAACCTTGTATAAGGAGGATCAGCCACCAATGCTTGCAATTCACTGATGCGACGTGCTGATGTGATTGCAATAGGGAAGATGACCTTCCAGGAAAGGAATTTCAAAGAGGTAGTAGCTAATGGTTCAAAAGGCGGCTTCATGAGCTGCCCAAGGACCAGATTTAAGTCCCATGCCACCGGTGGTGGCTTAATGGGAGGCTTAGTTAAAAGAAGGCCTCTCATAAATCTCGCTTTGAGAGGATGAGAGGAAATAGGTTGTCCATTTAGAGGCTTGAAAGAAGCTGCAATTGCTCTGAGTTCCAGGAGATTGAGGTGTAGATAGGTCTCCTGTGGAGTCCTGGTACCCTGGGTAGAGAGGCCTTGCAGATGGGCTCCCCAACCCACCTGTGAGGCATCTGTTGTCAGAGTGGCTTGGGGTGGGGGTTGTTGGAAAGGGGACCCCACCAAAAGGTTTTGGGGTGACTGCCACCATTGGAGGGACCAAATAAGACGATCTGAGTTTGTTATTTTGTCTGACAGGCAACCTGATGCCTGAGTCCAGTGAGTGGATAAAGTCCACTGGGCTGCCCTGATATGGAGGCGGGCATAAGGAACCACATGTACGGTGGATGCCATGTGGCCTTGCAATTGTAACATTTCCTGAGCAGTGAGGTGAGGCTTTAGCACTGCTTGGGAAACTAATTGCACAATGCGAAGGCAGCGGACCTGTGGAAGATAGGCCCTTGTCTGTCTGGTATCCAGCAGAGCTCCTATAAACTCTAGAGACTGAATGGGAGCAAGGTTGGATTTTGGGAAGTTTATGACAAGTCCCAAATACTGAAGGATGCACTTTGTGTGAGAGAGAGAAATCCTGGCCTCTGGCTCTGAAGGGGCTCGAATGAGCCAGTCATCTAAGTAAGGGAAGACGAATATTCCTAGGGTGCGAAGAAATGCTGCCACCACAGCCATGCATTTTGTGAACACCCTTGGAGCCGAGGCCAGGCCAAAAGGAAGAACCCTGTATTGGTAGTGCTTCCCTTGAGATAGAAAGCGAAGAAACTTTTGATGAGTTGGATGGATGAGAACATGAGTGTATGCATCCTTGAGATCTAGAGAACAAAGCCAATCCTGACTCTGAAGGTATGGCAGCAGAGTTCTTAGAGAAATCATTTTGAACTTCTCTTTGAACAGGAATTTGTTCAATTCTATGAGGTCTAAAATGGGTCTGTGTCCTCCTGTTTTCTTTGGAATAAGGAAATAGGGGGAGTAGAACCCTGTACCCTATTGGAGAATGGGTACCTCTTCTATTGCCCCCTGGGCAAGAAGCAAAGTGACCTCTTGACTTAACTGGGCATTGAGAGAAGTCTGAGAATTGAACTGTCTTACCATTGTAGGAGGGGGCATGCTGAGGAAATGAAGCTTGTACCCCTCTCTTACAATGGACAGTCCAATTTTCTGCTGTTATCTGTCCCCATCTGGGGGCAAAATGACATAACCTTCCTGGAATGGTGGAAGGCTCTGGGCCGTTCAGGGCCAGGAAGGCAAAGTTCTCTAGATAGGAGTCAAAGTCCCTGTGGAGGCTGAGTCTGCTGAGCCGGTTGAGGCTTAGCAGCTTTTGTTTTTCTTTGCCTAGGTTGTTGCTGCTGTCCCTTTTGGGCAGACTGACCTAAACGATGCCCCTGCTGGGTATAGGAGGGGTAAAACTACTTCTTACCGAAGAATGGTTTCTTGTAGGATTTTTTCCTTGCAGGATCAGCTGTAGATTTAGACAATCTATTCAAGGTGATATTGTCAGCATCTATCTCATTAGCTTTCTCTGTGCAAGGAATATTCCCAAGTTTATCCTGTACCCAAAGTTCCAAGTCAGATGCCTGGAGCCAGGCAATCCTACGTGCACCTATGGCAATAGCAGAGGGTCTGCTTATGCACTGAAAGCAGTCAAAGGCTGCACGATTTACAAACTTGGAAACATCCTGAGCATGTTTGACAAGGGCAAGGTAATCCTGCCTCTTATCATCAGGAAGGAGAAGGCTCATAAGCTCTAAATCTACTGTGACCTCCTTAAGGAACATTCCCATATATAATATATAGGAACTGATCCTAGCAGAAAGCATGGAAGCCTGGAAGATTCGACGTCCAAAGGCATCAAGAGTCCTACACTCACGTCCTGGAGGATTAGATGCATGTCTTTTTGCACTCTTGATCCTTCTCATAGCTGATTCCACCACCATGGAAAAACCCCAAACCGATGTTTTGAAAACATACATACCTTGTACATAGTTATAATCCGGTTCTTTGTACATAGTTTACAACTTGTTAACTGTAAGATTGAACTTCTTGTAGTTTCACATTGTTATATGTAAAAACAGCATTGCCTTGTTTACTGTTGTTCCATGTAAACCGCAACTGATCAATGGAAGGTGCGGTATATAAAAACTCGCTAATTAAATTAATTAAATGGAATGGTGTGGTAGCTGAGTCTTTTGAAACCCAGGACAAGGAGGAACACGATACATGGTGTCGAGCCTTCGAGAGTGAGGAGAAGTGGTTAGAGGTGTTTCCCACATCCTTAACATGAGATCATGCAAGATCTCATGAATAGGTAAGGTAGCTGCCTCCTTGGGAGCTTTAGGGTATTGCAGGATTTCCAATTCCTTTGCCCTAGGCTCTTTTTCAGGAGCCCTGTGATGGAAAGACCTCAAGCCACATCTCGGATAAAATCCTGAAAGGACATATTCTCTGGAGGAGACATCCTACGTTGAGGAGAAGAAGAATCCTCAGGAAGAAGTACTCTGGTATCGGCAGAGTTTTCAGAGTCTTCAGACTCATCCGAGGATTCAAAGTATCTCCGATCCTGGTGATCATGCAAGGCACGATACTGGTACCGATCGAAGTTGGCATCGGAGGGGTCCGGTACCGACTTGTCGATACTGGATGGATAAGCATGACTCGGTCCCGACAGAATACCTGCCGATGTCGATGCAGTCGGTACCGGTACTGATGTTGGTGGCGGTACCGGTTGAATTGTCTGAAGTGGTTTCAAGGGCATCGAGGCCGTGAGAAGAGCCGCCAGACTGCATTCAATAGCCAAGAATCTCTGGTCTATCGATGCTGCCGATGCTTGGGTATCGGTGCCAGATGAAGCAGCCGGTACCCCAGAGCATGGCACCCGTAGTTCTGCCGAGGTCGAGGCCTCGAGAACATCCTGGAGCCAATTAGTGCTTTGGAAGCCGAAGCCTCCCGCCGGGGCAATTTTGCCGGTACAAGTCCCTCAAGGACAACGCCAGAGGCATCTCGATGCTTAGAAGGAGATCTACCCTTTGAGGACCGGCCAGATTTATGTTTAGTTACTTGAGATCCATGGGAGGTAGATGTTGATGCCACAGACGCTGCATCGGAGGGAAAAAGGGTGCTAAGTTTAGCAGCTCGGTTTTGCCAGCCCCTCTTCGACATCATCCCACAGGCAACACACTCCAAAATAGAGTGGTCAGAACCTAAACATTTGAGGCACCACTCATTGGTGTTGGTGACGGAGATGGTACTGCCACCACACTTGGAACACTTTTTAAAACTCGAAGCGGATTTTTCCATTTTAAAGGAAAAGTTGGGCCTAGTGCCCAAAATGGCGCGTGGCACCTGAGGAGAAAATACCTGGAAAAGACTCCAGAAGAAAAGTTGTTTTTAATAAAAAAGAGAAGAACCGGCGGTACTGGTGTAGTGCCGAGGGAAGGCAGACACGACCACAAAAAAGAATAAAAAAAGGGAATATTTTCTGCGGTGACAGGATGTGCGACCTGCCGGCTCCGCGGAAAACAAAGAACTGGAGAGGGACAGTTGGGAAAGGCGGGAAGGCAGCACGCAGGCGCTGTGGGATGCTCCCAAAAGCTTTCCTATTGGACGCTGGGGAGCGTTCCCACGCGGGCTCCGTCGGTACCGACGATACCCATATGTGAAGACTACATCCCTGCTTGTTCCTGGAGATAATAAATATGCTAGACAGGGAAAGGAACATGCTGGACCCATAGGAGGGGGAATAGAATATACACATGGGAGCAGGGCTGGCCGAAGGGTTTCTGTCACCCCAGGCAGAAGCCCTGGCAGTGCTACCCCATCCCTTCCGAGCTTCCCCCCCCCTCTGCTGCCACCAATTCCATAGGTAGGGCGGGGAGGAGGGGGGGGGGAATAGCTCAGCTTGGCATGGAGACGGTAGGCCATGTGCTTCAGCACGCATGACCTGCCAATTTTGACCCCTCTCCAACACAATTTCCTGTCGGAGAGGTCAGAAGTGACAGGTCATGTGTACCGAAGCACATAGCCTGCCGCAGGTGCAGTGCCACCCACTGAGGTCTGCTGCCCTAGGCAGCCACCTAGCCTGCCTAGTGGATGTGCTGGTTCTGCATGGGAGAGACGGAGGGGATATGCTAATATAAAGAGGGAATAAGAACCCAGATGAAGGAGATGTTGGAATTGGGAGGTGGGGTGGAAGGTTGGATGGGGAATGCTGGATGTGAAAAAAACAGTCAGTGGGAGGGGAAACAGGGACCCAGATGGAGGTGATGCTAGACTAGGGTTAAAAAGGTTGGAGATAATGTGCTAGACATGAAGGTAGTCAGTGGGAGTGCCAGTAGAAATTCAGATGGACCTAGGGGGATGTGATGGAGATGTTGGAGGTGATGTGCTGGATATGACAGGGAGCCATAGCAGAGATGCAGGACTTGAGGGATCGGGGGAGAGGAAAGAAGGGAAATGCTGGACATAATGGGACTAAAGGAGGGGGTATAGGAACAAAGATGGGGGAGATGTTGAACCACAAGGAAGGGGGAATAACGACACAGATGGCAGATGTTGGACCTTCTGGATAGAGGGGACTAAGAAGAAAGAGAGAGGATGTCCCATGAAGGAAGGGGACTAGGGAGAAAAAGGGGATGCTAAACAAAGGTGGAAGGAGACTGGGGGGATAGAAAAGGAATGTTGGATTGGGGGGAGGGGCTAGGGAGAGAGAAAGGGGATGCTGGAGGTAAGACAGGATGGGCTGAGAGGAAATGCTGAACCTGAGGCAGGGGAGAGAGAAGGGGGAGTTAGTGCGAGACTGGGGAAGGAGAGAGCGATGGAGAATGGGAGGACTGGGGTGAGGGAAAAAGATTGAAAGCCCTAGGTAGATGCAGTAAAAAAAAAAGGAAGATTGAAGACTGGTTGCTAAGGAAGGGGGGGGGGGAATCTGGCTAGGAAAGCAGAAAATAAATGGAGGAAAGCTGAAAGGAAAAGATAAGTGTTAGATATGGATTTAGGGGAGGAAGTGAAGACAGGAGGAGAGAAATGGCCAATTGACAGAAGGTGAGGAGTTAGAGGCCGAATGAGAGAGACGGAGACTAAGTGGAAGGCTGAGAGTAGGGCAAGGGGCACAGTGATGATGGCAGAGAGGAGACATAGTTTGAAGCAGGGGTTCTCAACCCAGCCCTCGGGACACACAAAGCCAGTCAGGTTTTCAGGAATAACCACAGTGAATATGCATGAGAGAGATTAGCATTCAATAGAGGCCATACAGTTGTGGTCAACATTATTGGCACCCTGGCAGTTGAACCCCTTAATGTCCAATATCTCCTAAAAAAAAGAAGTGCCAGTGAAATGGCTTTGGTCTATACTGTATATACACACATATTTGACAAATAAAAAAAATCAAATAAAACAAGACCAATTAAAAAAAGGAAGTACTGTAGTTTAAAAACTGGGACACTGCCAGGACATGATTATTGGCACCCTTATAAACAATTCAAATCAGTCTGAAAAGAAGAACCACATTCCCATTGCAGTACAATTAGATGTACATGTGATCATTTGTCAGTACTCACATGACTTGAATCAACCAATGCTCTAATGTTTAAAATGGCCACTTTCACTCCCTGTTCCATTTTTACGAGGGTTGCTCAGAAAGTAATGCCCCACATGTTTTTTCTCAGTCCAGAATGAAGATAGAGGTGTGAAATTGAAAGGGTAGTAACTTGGAACTTCAAAGGACACATGTGTGTAATTTTACAGTCGTCCGACAAATAGCGAGGCGGTAGTGATCCTTCAAATGGCGTCTGCGAGTGACACACGGTACAAACAACGAGCTGTAATTGAATTCTTGGTGGAGGAGAAAGAAAGTGTGAGAAACATTCACAAACGGTTGTGTGCTGTGTATGGAAGTTCTGCTGTAGATAGGAGCACCGTTGGATGATGGGTGAAGAGAGTAAAGGCTTCAGAAAGTGGTAAAACAGAACTGGAAGATCAGCCGTGGTCTGGGCGTCCTGCCTCAGCCACCAGTCCAGACAAGTTGCAGCGTGCTGATGACATTCGTGTGGATCGGCGCATCATGAGTCGGGAATTGTCCGTACAGCTTTCTGTCAGTAGTAGTGCAATGGCAATTATTGACTCTTTGGGATATTCAAAGGTGTGTGCAAGATGGGTTCCGTGAAGTCTCACAACCGAACATAAACGCCAAAGGAAAGACATCTGCTTTGATTTGTTGGAACGTTTTGAAGCTGAGGGGGAGGCCTTTTTGTCCCGGATCGTCACAGGTGACGAAACCTGGGCTCACCACTATGAACCAGAGACTAAAAGGCAGTCCATGGAATGGCATCATGCTCACTCACCAAGAAAAAAGAAGCAGACCACCACTCCTTCCGCTGGAAAAGTGATGATCACTGTCTTTTGGGACATTGATGGCATAATTCTGGTGGATGTGCTTGAGAGAGGTAAAACAATCAATTCAGACAGGTACATCAAAACCCCTTCAAAAACTGAAACGGCATTACTTGCGACTGCTGCCTAACAATAATCCAGGAGACATGTTGCTTCAACACGATAATGCTCACCCTCACACATGCCTCCGAACCCAAGAGGCAATCGCCAAATTTGGCTGGACAGTGCTCCCCCCACCCACCCTACAGTCCTGATCTGGCACCATCAGATTTTCATCTGTTTGGCCCACTAAAGGATGGCCTGCGTGGAACAAGGTTTGAAGATGACGTGAACATGATTCGTGCTATAAAAAAATGGCTGCATGAACAGGACACGAGCTGGTACAGAGGAGGAATTAATGCCCTCGTTTCTCACTGGCGTAAGGCAGTAGATGTTGATGGAGATTATGTAGAAAAATAATATGCATTAAGGATACATTAATTTATACTGTGAGTAATTTTTATACATTTTGAATGAAAACTCTCCTACAATAGTGAAGACAAGAGAGCTGCCTGAAACAGTCAGAAAGGCATTATCACCAAACATCAAACTTCAAAGGGATACAAGGCCATCTCCAAAGACCTTGGGATTCTTATGTCTACAGTTCGCAAATTAAGACGTTTTCTGCTCATCAAACTGTCAAGAACCTCCCAGGATGTGGTGAGAAGAGGAAAATTAATCTAAGAAGTCTTTGGAAGTTACTGCAAACTGCTGGAAAAACACCACATACAACATCCAAAGAGCTTAAGCCTGAGCTGGAGCAATCTGGAGTGGTAGTTTTAACTCGCACCATACGCCGTGCACTAAACGAAGAAGGACTTCATAAGTAAAGGCCAAGGAGGATCCCATTGCTGAAAGACAGACATAAAAAGGCACGCCTGAACTTTGCTCAAACCCATCTTGAGAAACCACAATCCTTCTGAGAAAATGTCCTGTGGACAGATGAAACCAAAGTTGAGCTCTCTGGCAATGCAGACCAGCGATACATTTACAGACAAAGAAATGAAGCTTATAAGGGAAAAAAAAACACCCTTCCTACAGTTAAACATGGTGGAGGTTTCATAATGTTGTGGAGCTGTTTTGCTGCCTCAGGAACTAGAAGCCTGGAACGTATTCTAGGAATCATGAAGTCAGAGGACTACCAAGGTATTTTGGAGCAAAATGTGCTACCTAATGTTAGAAAGCTAGGTCTGGATCGAAGGTCATGAGTCCTCCAGCAGGACAATGATCCAAAACATACATTCAAAAGTACAAAAGAATGGTTAAAAAAGAACAAAGGTGAAATTAGACTTACCTGCTAATTGTTGCTCCTGGAGTAGATACAGTCTAGTCAAGGACCTCTGGGTTGTCCACCTTAATCAGCAGCTTGGAGACTGAGGAACCTCCTTCTTTTCATGATGTCACCAGTATAACATCCCGGGAGCCGCCTCCATTTCCCAGTTCCCTATTGACAAAGCAGACTCACCGGAGCAACAAGTATAACAGTAATATTCAACTTTACTCTCCTGCTCTACCTGCATTAAAACCTTACACAACAGAAAGCAACCACACTCTGTCTTCCCAAGTTTAAAATTGCAACCTATAAACCTTTGAAGCATGCGAAGCATGCGAAGCACCCCCCCCCCCCCGCCTTACTTCTTGGCGGGAAAAAACTCCTTAGTCGAAAACTTCTTACCTGTGACCACTGGAATCCTCTTCAGACTGCAGTCCTAGGAGTAACACAACACTGGGGAGGGATATGGGACTAAATTGTATCTATTACAGGAACAACAATTAGCAGGTAAGTCTAATTTCACCTTCCTGATTGTATCTCCAGTCTAGTACCGGACCTCTGGGTATGTACCAGAGCAGTATTCAACGGGAGGGACCCCCCTTTGCAGCCTGAAGGACAGCCGCTCCAAAACAGACATCCTGTTGCGCTTGCACATCGAGGCGGTAATGCCTAACAAACTAATTCAACGACGACCAAGTTGCCACCTTACAAATCTCCAATGGCGGTACTAAGTGAGACTCCGCCCACGACGCAGCTTGCGCTCTAGTGGAATGCACGTTCAGCCCGTCAGGCACCGCCCTGCCGCCGTTTAGCAAGTATGCTGAAGGTATCGTCTCCTTATTCCATCTGGCAATGGACGCTTTCGAGGCCGCTTCGTCCCTCTGCGGCCCTGCGAAGAGCACAAAGAGCCTGTCCGATCTGCGGAAAGACTCCGTATGCCGCAGATAGTTCTTTAACACACGCTTGACATCCAAGAGTCTCAGATTCTTTGAACCTGGACTCCCCTCACTCCCAGTAAACACTGGCAAGGAGATCACTTGATTCAAATGAAAGGACGATACAACCTTGGGCAAAAAGGCTGGCACTGGCCGCAACACTACGTTAGACTCAAAGAATGAGAGATAAGGCTCCTTACAGGATAACGCTTGCAACTCGGAGACTCTCCTCGCCGAACATATTGCCACCAAAAATACCATCTTCAAGGTAAGGTCTTTAACTGACGCTCGACCTAGGGGCTCAAAAGGTTCCCGTTCCAAAGCCTCCAGCACAAATGGAAGACTCCATTTAGGCACCAACTGCCTCTTCGGAGGCCATAACAGCGACACCGCTCGAAGGAACCGCTTCACATCTCCCTGACCCCCAAGCGGTCGTCCCCCTATTCTGCCTCTGTAGCAGGCCAGGGCAGCGACCTGTACCCTTAGCGAAGCCGCCGCCAACCCCTTATCAAAACCATCCTGCAGGAACTGCAAAATCTGCAGCACCGTTGCTCTTAACGCCTCGCAAGCTCTGTCGGAACACCATGCTTCAAACACTCTCCAGACTCGCACATACGCCAACGAGGTTGACATCTTCCTGGCCTTTAGCAAAGTGGAAATTACTGCCGCAGAATATCCTCTCGCCTTTAACCGCGCCCTTTCAATAGCCAGGCTGTAAGCGAGAATCGATCCAGATGAGGCATGAGCAGCGGACCCTGCGAAAGCAGATCCGCACGCCTCGGCAGATGCCAGGGCTTCTCTATCAACAGTCTCACCATGTCCGCGTACCAGGGCTGGCACTGCCAATCGGGGGCTATCAGGATTACCTGACCTTTGTATCCTTCTATCCGCTGTATTACTCTGCCTATTAGGGCCCATGGAGGAAAGACGTACAGAAGCCGCTCCTCTGGCCACCTTTGAATGAGAGCATCGAGACCTTCAGACATCCTTTCCCTTCTTCTGCTGTAAAACAGACCAACCTTCTTCGACTGGAACGTTGCCATGAGATCCATTACCGGCTAGCCCCAGCGACGCTCGAGCATCCTGAACACCTCCGGATGCAGGACCCATTCCCCTGGATCCACTTTTACTAGGCTCAGGAAGTCTGCCTGCACATTGTCCACTCCTGCCACATGCGCCGCCGAGAGGGCCAACAAATTTTCTTCGGCCCACCTGCACAGGTGCTCGGCCTCCTCCTCCAGCGCCACACTGCTGGTCCCCCTTGACGATTTACATATGCCACTGCAGTTGCGTTGTTGGAGAACACCCGAACTGCTGACCCTGCCAGGCAACTCCGAAAGCTCTGCAAGGCGAGCGACACCGCTCGCAATTCCAGCCTGTTGATCGACCAGGTCTTCTCCTCGGAGCTCCATTGTCCTTGTGCGAACCTGCCCTGGACATGCGCTCCCCAGCCCACCAAACTGGCGTCCGTCGCCACCGCTACCCAGTCTGGTGCTTCCAGAGGTCTCCCCGTTGCCAGCGACTCGGGACGCAGCCACCAACGCAGAGCCACCCGCGTCTCCGATGGGCAAGGCAGCCTCCTTGACAGAGAATCTCGCTGGTGCGACCATCGCCTGAGAAGAGCCCTCTGCAAAGGTCTCATGTGCGCTCTCGCCCAAGGCACCAACTCGATCGTTGCTGCCATGGTGCCCAACAGTTGCAGGTACTTCCACGCCGTGGGCGCCCGGCTGCCTAAAACGGCCCGTACCAGGCTGCGCAACCCCTGGGCCCTCAGACGAGGAAGAAACACCTGACCTGTATTTGTGTCAAAACGAACCCCCAGATACTCTAGATTTTGGGAGGGAAGCAGATGGCTCTTCCCCAAGTTGACCACCCAACCTAGCTCTGTAGGGAGGACACCACTCTGGCCGTGACTTTCTAGCTCTCATCCCTTGACTTTGCCCGAATCAACCAATCGTCTAAGTACGGATGAACCAGAATCCCTTCCTTCCTCAACGCCGCCGCGATGACCACCATAATCTTGGTGAACATGCGGGGGGGGGGGGGGCCGTTGCCAGGCCAAAGGGCGACGCCCGGAACTGAAACTGACCGAAGGGCACCGCAAAGCAAAGATAGCGCTGATGATCCGGACGAATAGGCCTCTGAAAGGTCCAAGGACGTAAGGAACTCGCCCTTTCGAATTGCCACTATTACGGACCGTAATGTTTCCATGTGAAAATGAGAAACGCGGAGACAGCGAATCACTCCCTTGAGATCTAGAATTGGACGAAAACCCCCGTCCTTTTTTGGAACCACAAAATAAATGGAATATCGTCCGCACCCGCGATGGTCTGGAGGTACTGGGACGATCGCCCTTAGGTGGAGGAGCCTCCGTACTGTCTCCCTTATGGCTTCTCGCTTGCCCGGCGAATTGCCGGGAGACCGCACGAAGGCGTCCCGTACCGGGATTCGTAACTCCAAGGCATACCCTTCTCGAATTACCTCCAACACCCACTGATCTGACGTGACTCGGACCCAGGCATCCCAAAACTCCTGCAGCCTGCCACCCACAGCCACGAGGGGCGCCTGGGCCCCCCTGGCATCATTGGTACTTCCTAAGATTGGACGAGGAGGAGGAGGCAACGGCTCCAAATCCTCTACCTGCTCCCCGAAAACCGCGGAAGCCCTGACTTCTGCTGGGAAATCTGCCTCTCTGCGAGGCATTAAACCTTTGAAAACAGAATCTCCGAAAGTCCCTCAAAGGAGCTTTTCCTCCGGTAGCCGCCCGCCCTTGCTTAGGCTTGTCCTCCGGCAACCTGCCGCCCTTAGATTCGCTCAGGTCCTTAACCAACTTCTCTAGCTCCTCACCAAAAAGAAGTCGGCCCTTAAAAGGCAGCTTACCTAACCTAGCCTTGGACGCATTATCCGCCGCCCAATAACGAAGCCATAGACAGCGCCGCGCCGCTACAGCTGACGCCATACTCTTTGACAAACCACACATCAGATCATATTGCGTATCCGCCAGGTAGGCCGCCCCGGACTCCAACCTGGCGGCCTCCCCGGCTATGTCGCAATCCTGATCTCCTTGAACTCGCTGCGACCACCTCAAACAGGCCCTGGCCATCCACGCTCCACAGATGGCTGCTTGAAGTGCTAAGGCATTCACATCAAAAATCTGTCGCAGAAGAGCATCCAACTTTCGATCCCGAGTGTCCTTGAGGGCTGCACCGCCCTCCACCGGGACCGTAGTCTTCTTTGTAACCGCTGACACGACTGCATCCACCCTTGGCGGCTTAAAGACCTCCTTATCCTGATCCACCAGAGGGTAGAGACACCTCATTACCCTGGCACCCTTCAGAGGTGCCTCGGGGACATTCCATTCTTCTTGAATCATCTCCTGAAAAACTCTGAACAGGGAAGGCCTTCTGAGTCTTCCTAAAGATCTGAAATAACGGATCCTCCAGGGTCTCTTCCTCCGTCACCCCTGGAACCAGCATATTCAATGCCCCTAATGATTCAACAATCAGCGCTGGGAGCTCATCTCTACGGAACACCCGTACCACTCTCACCTGGTCCTCTTTCTCTGTGAGCTCCCCTTCCTCCAATTCTTCTTCTAGATCCACACTCAGACGCTCCTCATCAGAGAGATGCCCCTCCGAGAGAACTGATTGCTCTTTCAGATCTTCCTCCAGACGTAGTCTCTTCTCTGAGCCCTCCTCCACACCTCTGCCTGAAGAGGGTCTCTTCACGCCTTTCTTTGCCGGATTACCGTTTCCTTGCCTTTGTGGCATGCCTCCCAGCGCTTGCTGCAGCAGTGCCATGAAGTCCTTTGAAAAGATCGTGGCCAGGCCAGGCGGCCACACTACCGGGGCGGAAGGCAAGTCCGGGGTAGAAGACGGTCCTGCCACCGGCTCCTCCAGGGCCCCTAAGGAAGCTTGACACCCAGATATTTCAGTCCCTGCCCCCAGCGCCCCTTCCTTGTCCTCCCGGACCTGTTCCATCACTGCGGCCTCTTTTGAGCAGTTCTTGCACACACCTGATTCAGTCACTGAGCCTTTCCTAGCCCCACAAACAAAGCATTGAGGTCTAGATGGCATCGTGTGCTGCAGAAGTTCCTGGAATATCCCCAATGGTCTCTGACACCCCCCGAACCGAAGATCTTCCAACCCAGGCAGAACAAGGACCCCAGCTGACTTCTGTCCACAACTTCCTCCGTTTTGCCTGTACCCGTGTCTTTTTTTTTTTTTTTAAAACCTCGTGCACCGCACTACTTACTAAACAAATTACTAACTCCCGAAACTTAGCGCTATCTAAGTGAAGTTATACCCACTCGCATGAAAATGAGGAAAAACCGCCCCCCTGCGGCCTCTGCCACGCGGTCCAGCCCTGTGCTGTTTTCGCGCTCAAACGCACTGACGGCTGGGCAGATCAAGTCTGGGCCTACTCGCATTTGCCGGTCTATCCGTCGAAGTAACTTCACTCCGTATTGCCCCGGACGTTGCTCCGCCCAACCAGACCTTTCATCAAGGCGTTCCTGGCAAGCAACAAGTGGATTCAGCACCCTGCAAGCTTGATCGCTGCAGTAACAGCCCAGACGCGCTTACAGGCAAGCCTCTGTATGGTGCGGGCTATAAATCAGGTCTCTGGTCTGACAACTGTCCAGCCACCACCACACCGGATCCTGTCGTGTGCTTTTCAATCGGCCCTTTCCCCACTCCCGAAACCTGCCGGTAAGCCCAAACGGGAGGGGGAGGAGGAGGCTCTTACACAATTTAAAGGCACAGGCGCTATTTTAAAACATTGATCCTGGTCCCTTTCTTTTTTTTTTTTTTTTTTTTTTTAAATTCTAACCTAGACCACACTATCCTTAATTGTTCCTCCAGGGAGCCCGGACCCCTGGGCTCACCACCTTTCAGCTGCTTGGAGACTGAGGTAACTGGGAAATGGAGGTGGCTCCCAGGATGTTATACTGGTGACATCATGAAAAGAAGGAGGTTCCTCAGTCCCCAAGCTGCTGATTAAGGTAGACAACCCAGAGGTCCGGGACTAGACTGGAGATACGATCAGGAATGGACGGTTTTAAACTGGCCAGCAATGAATCCTGATCTCAATCCAATCGAGAGCCTTTGGAAATAGCTCAAATCTGCCATTGGTAAAAGGAATCCTGGAAAATTCATGAGCTGGAACAAACAAAGAGTGGGAAAAACTACCAGCAGACAGATGTAAGAAACTTATAGATGGCTACAAGAAACGTTTGGAGACTATCATCACTTCCCAGGTTTGTGCAACCAAATATTAGTGAAGGCTGCTATTAATCCTGTCCAGGTCATATTTTGTTTTTTTTCTCAGAAATTACATCTACATTGTACAAACATCTTTTATAATGACATATAGTTGGAATATTTCCAATTATTTCTCAAGATATGGTACAGAACATACCTAAAATGCAATGGTGCCAGTAATGTTGACAATAACTGTACATGCAAATCTCTCATACATATTTACTGTGGTTATCCTGAAAACATGACTAGCTAGATGTGTCCCGAGGGACTGGGTTGAGAATCCCTGGTTTGAGGTGATGGGAATGGGATGTGGAAAGCAGGAAAAAATGTTGGGGTAAATAGGGGTACGTGGCTTGAAGAGGTAGGAGACAGAGTGGAGAGCAAGGATGAAGGGGTGAGACATGAAGAGTAGGGCAAAGTGAGGGAGTAGGGGTGGGGTAAAGAAAGGGAGTATGGGACATGCCTTTCACCCTAGGTTGGGCTCCAACCCCTCAACCTTGTACTTTCCTCTCTCTGTTGCTGACCAGCCTCACACTGAGAGAGTTGTAGAGCAGGGCAGGGGGTAAAGGGTATGGGCAGAGAGAGAAGAATGCAGGGTGAAGGGGATGGAGAGCAAGAGAATGGGGAAGATATTGTGCAGATCCTCAAGGGGAAGAGAGTATTAGGAATAGAAACTTTGTGCTTTTGTGTGTGTGGGTGGGGGTGCTAAGGAGGGGTCATCAAGTCCTTTTTATGACCCGGGGGGGGGGGGAGTTCTTATCCGGTCAGATATTAGCAACAGACCTAGGAGAAGTGTATCTGAAAATAGAATCAGCTCCTCAAATGACATCAGAAAAACACGCAAGGAGACCTCTGAGAGAGCTTTCTCGTTTGCTGCGACTTCCATCTGGAACTCCCTACCTAATGATCTGAGAGCAGCTCAGGACATCAAAGACTTTAGAAAACAACTGAAAACAGTTTTGTTTACGGAGCACTACGGTCATGCAATCAACTAATTAATTTTTAAGAAAGCAATTATTTATATACATTGTACAATAGCTCACTTTATAGTATAGCTCACAATATATAGTGCACCTTTTCCCAAGACATTTAATCATATATTTACAAACTATGTATATATTATCACAGATTTTTTCACTATTACTAATTTTCTCTTTTGTTAAACCGCTTTGATTGTATGATAAGGCGGTATAAAAATCCAATTAAATAAATAAATAAATAAAATAAGGTGGCATGTGGAGTCACCAAATCCCTTTATGCTGTTTTGGGGAGAAGAAAGGTGGGTATTTTTGGGATAACTATAATGAATATGCATGAGATGCATATGCAAATTAATATGCAAAATGTCACACTCCCCTCCTTCCACCCCCCCCCCCCAAATCAAACAGCTAAACTACCCCCATGACTGGAGTTATAGAACTTCAAGCACATAATCAGTCTAGTAACCACACTGCAGTATTTTTCTTTCTTTCTATTTATTTTAGCAACTGCATTCTTGCTATAGACCTGAAACTGAACATGGCCAAAAAGGAGTTTCTTATCTTTCCCCTTAAACCTATTTCCCCCCTTTCCTCTCTTCTCTATTTCTCTGGATAATACGGTCATCCTTCCTGTTACCTCAGCTTGCAATCTTGGAGTCATCTTTAACTCTTTTCTCTCTTTCTCTGCACAAATTCAACATACACGATGCGATCAAAAAGAATCGAAACTTGTACAATAACACAAGTAGTATAACACTGACAGTTAATGCACTAAGCCTCCTTCAAAGCAGTTCCCTTCAGATAAAACACACTTGAAATGTCTTTTTCGTTATGCTGTGAAGCTGCTGTGTCAAATTTTACTTAATGGTCTCCAAGTCATCTAATCTCCTTCCTTTCAGTGGTAATTTAAGTTTTGGAAAGACGAAAAAGTTACAGGGTGCAAGGTCAAGTGAACAAGGAGGCTGACGGACTTACTCGATTTGGCATTTGGCCAAGATCTGCTGGACAAGATGTGATGCGTGAACTGGGACATTATCATGATGAAGCAACCATTCACCATTCCTGTGCAAATCTGGCCTCTTATGATGAACTTCATCTCTCAAACGAGTCTGAACTTGGACATAGTACTCCTTATTGATGGTTTGGCCTTTTGGAGCATACTTATGATGAATACCCTGGTAATCAAAGAAGACTGTGAGCATAACCTTGACATTGCTCCTCACCTGACAGGCTTTCTTGGGTCTGGGAGAGTTTGGAGTTTTCCATTGTGAGGACTGAGCCTTAGTTTCCGGATCATAACCATAAACCCATGATTCATAACCACTAATATAATCTTTTTGATGAAATCTGAGTCATTTTCAAAGCATTCCAACAAATCCTGGCTGCAGACAGTCTATTTCGTTTTGGTCAGGGGACAGGATTTTCAGGACGAATTTTGTAGACACACATCTCAACTCCAAATTGACAGTAAGAATGAACTGTACTGAACCAAAACTGATGTCCATGTCCTCAGCAAGCTCCCTGATAGCCAATCGATGATTTGAGCATGCACTGTTTGAACTCTGTCTTCATTCATGCTCATTTTTGGCCTTACAGAACATTTGTCACGGTCAACACTTTGGCGGACTTCTTGGAAATGTTTGTAACAATCAAACTCGAGCACAACTCATTCATTCATTTCCATACACTTGTTGCAACTTGTCTTACGTGTCTGCATGAATCTCCAAGTTTCTGGCAGAATTTAATGCAAATTCGCTGTTCAAATTTATTTACTCATCGTAAATCTGACAAACTCCTTTATACGATACCAAACATCACGTCATTAAAAAAAGTACAAGTGTGCTGCAGCCATGCTATACTCTGCACATGAAGAGCACAAAAATATGTCACTGCATGCTTAATAGCTAGAAGGATGCTTGGGTGCATACGGAGAGGAATGGCTAGCAGAAAAAAGGAGGTGATAATGCCTCTGTATAAGTCTTTGGTGCGACCTCATTTGGAGTATGGTGTGCAATTCTGGAGACCGCACCTTCAAAAGGATGTGAACAGGATGGAGTCGGTGCAGAGGGTTGCTACCAAAATGATTAATGGGCTTCATTATAAAGCATATGAGGACAGACTTAAGGATCTTAATATGTACACCTTAGAGGAAAGGCGGGATAGAGGTGATATGATTGAGATGTTTAAATACCTCCGTGGCATAAATGTTCAGGGAGAGAGCCTCTTTCAATTGAAAGCAAGTTCTGCTACGAGGGGACATGGGATGAGGGTGAAGGGAGATAGATTCAGGAGTGATATGCGGAAATATTTCTTTACGGAAAGAGTAGTGGATCCGTGGAATAGTCTCCCAGTGGAGGTGGTAGAGATGAGGACAGTAACTGAATTCAAGAAAGCATGGGACCAACACAGAGGATCTCTAAAGGCAAAAAGTGGACTGTTGTAGTTGTTATGGAAGGACAGACTAGATAGGCCATGTGGTCTTTTTCTGTCGTCATATTTCTATGTTTCTATGATGTATTGTTATATAGCTACACAACAAGTCTCAATAATTTCTGATCACATCTCATATAGCTAAAACCTGTTAGTTTATTCTCCATAAAATCGGCAAAATTGATCCCTTTCTCCTGGAACATACTACTAAAACTTTTATCCATTCTCGCATCACCTTCCAGCTAGGTTACTGCAATCTGTTCCTCACTGTTCGCCCACTAAATCATCTCTCTCTTTCAATCCATTCAAAACCCAGCTACACAACTAATCTTCTGTTAGTGTTGCTATGCTCACGTAAACTCTCTTCTCAAGCCTCTTCACTGGCTCCCTATCCATTTCTGCATACAGTTCAAACTTTTCCTACCGACCTACAAATGCATTCACTCTGCAGCTCCTCATATCTCTCCTCTCTTCTCTCTCCCTACACCCCTCCTCAGGAACTCCGCTCATCAAGCAAACCGCCTTTATCTATGCCCTTGTTTTCTACTGCCAATTCCTGACTCCATTTGTTGAATCTTGCTGTACCGTATGCACAGAAAAGACTGGGTTAGTACATCAGGCTCCATCTTGTCCTATTCAGGCCGGAAGGTCGGGGGTTCAAATCCCACTAGAGGACAGCAACCTTGGGCCGGAAGGACTGGGGTTTCTAGTCCCACAGGTGCTCCTTGTGGTCTTGGGCAAGCCACTTAACCCTCCATTGCCCATGTTCCCTGTAAGTATTAGTGTGTGTGTCTCATATCCCCGCGTGTTAAATGTATCCCCCACTTGTGTTGTGACCGCTTTGATTGAAGGATAAGGCGGTATACAGAACTGTCTAAATAAATAAAATAAAATATTCAAATTCAGGCTAAAAATCTAATTCTTCGAGGCTGCTTATAGATTCTGACACCTTATTTTGCCAATGTATCTTTTATGTTTCATTCAGTTTATTGCTCCACCATCAATAATCCAAACAGTACATATACAAGATTCAAAACCATTAGTCTTAATCTGGTTAAAACAGAAACCTTTTTTGCCTTTTCAAAATTTTCACCCCAACCCATCCTCCCTCCTTCCCTCCATCCCATCTAAATTAACCCAAAACCTAACAGCTCCAGATCATATCCCAACATCAAATCAACTCCACCCTTACCCAACTACAGTTGTGGTCAACATTATTGGTACTCTTACATTTTAGGTATGTTGCCTACAATATCTTGAGAAATAAGTGGAAATAATCCAACAGTATCTCATCATAACATTTTAATAGTATGTTCAAAAGTATACAACAAATAAACAGATGTCTGGGCAAATTAGATGTAGAAATTTCTGAGAAAAAAACAGAATATGACCGGGCAGGAATAATGGGACCCTTCACTAATATTTGGTTGCATAAACCTTGACAGGGAGAACAACCTCAAAAGTTTCGTACATCTATCTGCTGAAAGTTTCTCCCACTCTTCAACTGCAATTTGTTCCAGCTCATGAACGTTTCCAGGATTCCTTTTACCAATGGCAGATTTCAGTTCTTTTCAAAGGTTCTTGATTGGATTGAGATCAAGACTCATTGTTGACCAGTTTATAACCATCCGTTTATTTTTAACCAGTCTTTTGTTCTCTTGGATGTATGTTCTAGGAGACTGTCCTGCTGGAGCACCATGACCTTTGACCCAGACCTAGCTTTCTGACACTAGGTAGCACATTTCGCTCCAAAATACCTTGGTAGTTCTCAGACTTCATGCTTCCTTTAATACGTTTCTGAGAGCAAAAAAGCCGCAAAACATTATGGAACAGAGCTTTATTTTTTTCCTACTTTATAAGCTTCATTCCTTCACCTATAAAGGTCTGCATGACCAAAGAACTCAAGTTTGGTTTCATCTGTCCACAGAACATTTTCCCAGTACTGTGGTTTCTCAAGGTGGGTTTGGGCAAAGATCAGGCGTGCCTTTTTATGTCTGTCTTTGAGCAGTGGGGTCTTCCTTGGCTTTCGCCTATGAAGTCCTTCTTTCTTTAGTGCATGGTGTATGGTGCAAGTTGAAACCACCACTCCAGATTCCTCCACTCAGCCTTAAGCTCCTTGAATGTTGTATGTGGTGTTTTTCTAACATTTCACACTAACCTTCGAAGACTTCTTAGATTAACTTTCCTCTTCCAACCATGTACTCTTGAGTCAGATATTTTACTGCTTGATTTGTAAATCTGTCTGTCTATATTGAGATTGAGTAGTTACTCACCTGTAACAGGTGTTCTCCAGGAGCAGCAGGAATCAGTCCTCACTTATGGGTGACATTGGTGCCGATGGAGCCCCTGTGCGGAGAATTTCCCCAGCTTTCTAAGAAAGCCTTTGGGAATACTGCACGCATGCGCGGTCCCCTTCCCGCCTAAAGGTGCCATCTTGCTCAGTCAAATGAAAGCTAAAAAACAGCACACAAAATGTAAAAATAAACTATGTACAACTGCAACTCCCAGGGGAGGAGGGAGGGTTGTGAGGACTGATTCCTGCTGCTCCTGGAGAACACCTGTTACAGGTGAGTAACTACTCTTTCTCCAGGACCAAGCAGGAAGTCAGTCCTCACTTATGGGACTCCCCAGCTTCAGGCTACCGGGGACCCAGAGCTGAAAAATGAGCTCCCTCTAGCCTCAGCATCAGAGAAAGGATTTCACTGAAAACATACCTCCACCGGTGGCCCAACCAGAGGGCTGGAGGGTAGTAGTTGCCTAAACCTCAAAGAGATTCCGGAGCACTGCCTGACCGAAAGCACTGTCCCTGCGGGACTCCCTCTCCAGGCAGTAATGGGCCGCAAAAGTCTGGCTTGAGGACTAAGTTGCAGCCCTGCATCTGTCTACCAACGGTACAGAGCGGAGATGAGCTACTGAGGCAGCCATTGCCCTGACACGGTGGGCCGTGACCAGACCCTGCAAAGGAAGGTCAGCTGCCCTGTAAGCCCAGGTGATACAGTCAGCCACCCAGATGGACAAGGTGCGCTTGGACACAGGTACCCCCAAGTTATTGGGGTCAAAAGATGCGAAGAGCTGAGTAGCCCTCCTATGCCCCCGCGTATGCTCAAGGTAGAAGGATAAGGCCCTCCTACAGTCCAGGGTATGCAGGACTGTCTCATCCCAGCTGGCATGGGGCCTAGGGAAGAATGTTGGAAGAACCACCTCCTGGCTGAGATGGAAAGAGGAGACAACCTTGGGGAGGAACTTAGGATAAGTCCTAAGGACTACCCTGTTCCTATAGAAGCGAGTGTATGGCCTGTCACAGACCAGGGCTTGAAGTTCACTCACTCGCCTGGCCGAGGTCAAGGCCACTAGAAATAGAGTCTTCCAGGATAGGAAGCATAGAGGACATGATGTAGCCATTGGTTCAAAAGGTGGGCGAGTAAGTTGCTGCAAGACCACATTCAACTCCCACTCAGGGGCCGGTGGACGGAGAGGCTTGAGCAATAGTAAGCCTCTGAAAAACCTGGACACCAAAGGGTGATCCGACAAAGAGTGTCCCTCCACCATTGAGTGGTGACCTGCCAGAGCAGAGAGGTGGACCCGAACAGAATTGGACTTTAGGCCCTGATTGGAGAAGTGCAGAAGGTACTGGAGTACTACTGGCACAGTGCAGCCGAAAGGATCTTCCTTGCGTTGATGACACCACAAGGAGAACCTCTTCCACTTCAGGGCATATGTTTTCCTGGTGGATTGCTTTCTAGAGACCAATACCACCTCTTCCACTTCCTGAGGTAGGCCCCAGGGAGCCAAGACTACCCTTGCAGCCTCCATGCCATCAGATGGAGAGATTTGAGATTGGGATGCAGAAGGGAACCCTGATCCTGAGAGAGAAGGTCGGGTTGGAATCCCAGAAGCATGGGCGTCTCCACTGCCAGTTGAAGTAGCAGGGGGAACCAGAGCTGCCTCGGCCACCTGGGAGCAACCAGAAGTACTGAGGCCTTGCCCCTGAGAATCTTGAACAAGATTCGGGCCACCAGAGGCGTGGGAAGAAACGCATAGAGCAGGCCCTGGGACCAAGAAATCAGGAAGGCATCCGCCGCCACCCTTTGGGGATGCGGTTGCCTGGAACAAAACCTGGGCAGTTGGTGATTAAGGGGTCTGGCAAAAAGATCCATGGATGGAAATCCCCATTTTAAGAAAATCTGTTGAACCACCAAAGGGTGCAGCTGCCACTCGTGGGGCTGAAGAATTCTGCTTAAGCGGTCTGCCAGAATGTTCTCCTGGCCAGGAAGATAAACAGCCCTCAGCAGCATCTGGTGCCTGAGGGCAAAAGAGCAAAGGGCCTGTGCTTCCAGGCATAGAGGCCTGGACCCAGTGCCGCCCTGTTTGTTCACATAGGACATGGCTACTTGGTTGTCCGTCTGAACTAGAACAGACTGGTGGGCCAAGGTGTGAGAAAAAACCTTGAGGGCTAAGCGAATAGCCTGCAGTTCCAAGTAGGTTGATCTGTTGCTTGGCTTCCCATGGGAACCAGAGGCCTTGGGTGTAGCTCTATTGACAGTGTGCACCCCAGCCCTGTAAAGAGGCATCGGTTGTCAACACCACTGTGGGGGCAGGCAGCTGAAAAGGCACCCCCTGCAGCAAGTTGGGGGGGGGGGTGTAGCCACCACTGAAGAGAATTCAGGAAAGGTTTTGATACCTTTACTTTGTCGGCTAGACTGCCTGTGGCCTGCTTCCACTGAGTTCTGAGGCACCACTGAGCAGGCCTCCTGTGGAGGCGGGCATTGGGGGTCACATGCACAGTCAATGCCATGTGTCCCAGGAGCTGCAGACAGAGCCTGGCAGGAACCCTCGGCAGACTGAGAAACCGGGATGCCAACTTCATGAGCCTTTGAGCTCTGTCCTCTGGCAAGCAAGCCCTTGCTTGCAGAGAGTCCAGCCGTGCCCCTATGAACTCGAGGTTCTGGGAGGGGAGCAAAGTGGACACTGCGAAGTTTATGACAAAGCCTAGGTCTTGAAGGAGTGTGACAGTCCTGAAGGTGGCCTGCCTGGCCTCCTGCTAGGTCTGACCCCGGATGAGCCAGTCGTCCAGATAGGGGAATACAAAAATCCCCTGAGTCCTCAAGTAGGCCGCCACCACAGCTAGGCACTTTATAAAGACCCGTGGGGCGGAAGTTAGGCCAAAAGGCAGAACCCTGTGCTGGTAATGGTTTCCTCCCACCACGAACCTGAGGTACTTTCTGTGGTCTGGATGAATGAGGATGTGAGTGTACGCATCCTTTAGATCTAAGGAGCATAGCCAGTCTCCCTGCTGGAGGTAGGGCACAAGTGTTCCAAGAGTAAGCATCTTGAACTTCTCTTTCTCCAAGAACTTGTTGAGGTTCCCGAGGTCCAGGATAGGCCGCAGGCCTCCTGTTCTCTTTGGCACCAGAAAATATCTGGAGTAGAAGCCGTGCCCCTGTAGGCGAGGAGGTACAGGCTCCACCGCCTTGTCCAGAAGCAGACCTTGAAGTTCTTGGAGGAGGAGGTTGGTGTGCAGGAGAGGCCCTAGAGGTTCTCCTGGAAAGTAAGCAGGAGGTTGCTGTTGGAAATGAAGCATATAACCCTGGTGAATGATGCTTAAGACCCAAGCATCCCCTGTAATGGGTGGCCACCTGTGGGCAAACAGGGCTAAGCGACCTCCTGTGCAGGGATGGGGCAGCAGGGGCGGAGAGGCTATGCCCTGGGATTCAAAAACCCCCTCCCTGCTGGGTAGGAGCAGGAGCTGGAGGCTTGGGGGTCTTCTGCCTACGGGGCCCATATCCCTGCCCCTTGGCCTGCTGCCCCTGTTGGGGAGCCGGGGAGGCCTGGTATTGAAGGAAAGGTTTGTAGGCAGACACCTTTCTCGGGTAGAAGGACTTTTTACCCGAGCCCTTCTTTTTGTGAGAAGGGGCAGAGGTCTTTCTGGACAGTCTAGTCCTGGTCAGGTGCTCGGGCTCGAGCTCAGCAGCCTTCTCGGCCATGGGTTTGCCAAAAAGGTTCTCACCTCGGCAAGGGACATCGACCAACTTGTCCTGTACCCAAGGCTCGAGGTCCTATGACTGCAGCCATGCCTGGTGTCGGGCCCCAATGCCGGCTGCCACCACACGAGCCGAAGCCTCGAAGCCATCGTAGGCTGCTCGGGACATGAACTTGGAACAGTCCCGGATTCCTGAAGACAAAGACTGGAACCTCTGCAAAGGTTCCCTGGAGAGGCCAGCAGAGAACCCGGCAAGCTCCTTTGCCAGGTCTTGGAGGTACATGCCCATGTACAGCTGGTATGACTGGACACGGCAAGCAAGCATCGAGCCCTGGAAGCACTTTCTGCCGAAAGCATCCAGGTTCCGGGCTTCCCTGCCGGGGGGCACCACAGAGTGCATCTTCAGACGATGCATGGCCAATTCCACCACCATGGAATGGTGCGGCAGCTGCGCCTTTTGGAAGCCAGGGCTCTTACGGAGTCGATAAATGGAATTCTCAAGACCAGCGCCGAGGCCGGTGCCTCCCACATCCGGAAGAGGAGTCGTTCCAGCATCGGAGGAATCGGAACAGTAAAGGCCTCCTTCGGAGGAGAGTCATACTGGAGGGCCTTGAGCTCCTCGGGGTCCGCGGGAATCGCCAAGGCCTTGGCCATGTCCCGCACAAACTCCGAGAACCGGGTGTCCTCCGGAGGGGACCTACTCCGGGGCTCGGACTGCGGAGAGTCCGAAGGGACGCACTGAGTCCAGAAGGTGTCGGGGGACTCCTCGTTCTCCGTCTCCCAAGCTGACTCATCCGAAGAGGAGTCGAGGGGCTCCGACCGCGCGGGTCGAGGTGGCACCCGCCCCGACGCCAAAGGCACCAGCGTCGATGCCCTCGGTTCCGAGCGGGAGGTCGAGGGAGACCTTGACTGAGGTCGACTTCGAGCCTTCATGGCCTCGAGTATCGGCTCGGTCTCCAGGGTCGACGTCGATGTCCCGGTGGTCGGGGCAGATGCACCAGCGAGGCTGGCCATCAGTACCTGCTGCTGCTCCATGAAGGCAGACAATCTGCACTCCAAGGCTGTCAGCCTGAGTCCAAGCTCAGGAGACTCAGCAGCCATGACGTCGGCTCCCTCGGAGGAGAGTCCACGAGGACTACAGGACTTACGTGTCCGACGGTCTCCGGCTCTACACGAGGTACTTTGGATGGCTTCTCCTGCTCCAAAGGCACGGGATGGCGGTCGGGGGTCTTAGACCTGGCTCTCGAGGTACTAGGGACCTCTTCTGACGCCGCCCTCATGAGCCGTTTCTTCCTCTTGTGTTCCCGGTCGGGGGACCCCCTGTCCGAGGAACCCCAGCGATGCTCAGGATCAGACTCCCGAGACCTCAGACGAGGTCCGGGCCCGGCCGGAGGCAGAATCCAAAAAAATCCTTTCCTTCTGGTGCTGACGGCTTCGGAGTGCCTTGGTGGACATTTTGCCACACGGGCCACAGATCATGGGATCATGATCTGGGCCGAGGCACTGAAGGCAGCAGTCATGTGTGTCAGTGAGAGACATTAGTTTTTTACACCGATCACACTTCTTGAAACCACTGGAAGCCATCGGGGAAAAAAGGGCCCCCGCGAGGTCAAAAGACCGGCCTTCCAGGGAAAAACAGAAAAAGGGCGCAAACACCAGCCACGAAGGGCAAAAACCGAAAAATAGAAAACAGACTCGATACCGGTGTACCGAACCCGGAAGGAAGGGGAACCGGCGTTGAACTCGGAGAAAAAGGGCGAAGAAATCTTCGAAAAAACGTCAAATTTTCTGGGTGACTCGGACTCCAATGGGCTCCACGGAAAAAGAGAGACTGAGCAAGATGGCACCTTTAGGCGGGAAGGGGACCGCGCATGCGTGTAGTATTCCCAAAGGCTTTCATAGAAAGCAGGGGAAATGCTCCGCACGGGGGCTCCATCGGCGCCGATGTCACCCATAAGTGAGGACTGACTTCCTGCTTGGTCCTGGAGAATATATATTTATTTTTATCATTGATAGTGGGCTTTTTACCTTATCTGTATTTTTGTACTATTGTTCAGCTCTCTCCTATTTTCAGCTGTCTCTTGCTCCTCCTGTTAACTAATTGCAACAGCACCTGTACTTTTTTTCTTCTAGTACATGGTCTCCGTTTGTGAAAGCCAAGTGAACATTCCAATTCAAAATCAAATTCTAACTCCGTCTCTGCTGTTTTCATTCAAATTTAAATTTCCCTGCTTGTTTCTAATCTACCTGAGAGTATGTAGAAAGTGGAGTAACTAACCCTTCTCCCTACCAAGGCATTGCTTTTCCTCTCTGTCCACGTGTGCTGAGCCCCCTGTTGCCTGTTGCATCTCCATTACAAGCCTTTGCTCCTAGCTCCTGGCTTGGGTCAGACATTTAACTACTTGCTTTGTGAGTTCTGAGTCTGTCTGTCTATATTGAGATATATTGTATATATTTATTTTATCATTGTCAGTGTGCGTTTTACATTATTGTATTTTTTGTAATATTGTTCAGTTCCCTCCTATTTTCAGTTGTCTGTCTCTTGCTTCTCCTCTGCCTTGTTTATTATCCCTCCCTCCCACACTACAGCTCACCCACCCCCTGGCTAACAGCTATCCTGTGCTGACTACTATTACTCATAGGTGCACCCTAATCGGCTGAGATCTCTCTCCTGCCTATCCTTCGTTTATTCTTTCTGATTTCTGGTCTTCTATCACTTTCTCTTCCTATGTTGTCATTCCCTAATCTTCTTCCTTCATACCAACAACTTCAAGGCCCCCCCTCCTTATCATCCCCTCTTTACCATCCTCACATCTTCCACCACCTTGTCATCTACCCTTATCATCTGCTCTTGAGCTTTACCATTTTCTTCCTCTCATTCAGCCATCTCCTCTCTCTCTGAAAGAGCCTCATACTCGTTACCACCGTGCTGCCTCCTCTCTGCCAAGCACTCATCTGCTCCTTCTCCTATCTGGAGATTATCAATCCCCCCTTAAACTTTTGTCACACTCCCAGGACAGATTCTCATGCAACTGCTTAAATCTTATTCATACCCCTCTCCTTTCCCCCTCCTCTCTTGCTTTCTCATGTGCTTTGTGGAATGCACACTTCATCTCAAATAAGCCTGCCTTTATTCTTGATCTCTTTTGTCAAATGCTCTACCATATTCTTGCTCTGAGACCTGCCTCTTCCCAGAAGACTCCGCTTTATTTATTTATTTTATTTATTTAACAGCTTTTATATACCGCACTTTTATCATCAGCGCGGTTTACATTTTAACAAATTTGTACTTAATCATAAGTTGCTGCCTTCTCTCTTGGGGACTATCAATTCTCCCACATGCCTCGTCCCACTGGCTGTGGTAGTGGTGTTAGATTTCTACTCTCTCATTCCTGTCAATTTCAACCCCTCCATCTGCCTCAGTCTCACTCCTTTCTCTCCTTTGAAGTCCACTCCATCCGCCTTTTTACTCCACTACCTCTCCGAACAGCTGTTATTTATCAACCAGGTCCACCTCTACCTTTCTCACTGACTCATGGTTTTCCTTATTTCTGGATTCATCTTCCCCCTCCCTTATTCTTGGGGATTTTAACATTCATGTTGATGACTCCTCTGATACTTATGATCTAGAGCTCCTTTCCCTTGCTTCCTCATTCAATCTTCAGCTTTGCTCTACTGTCTGCACTCACCAGCACGGCCATTGCCTTGACCTTGTCTTCTTCTCTAATTGCTTACCCGCAAACTTCTGTACCTAAGATTCTTCCCTTATCTGACTATCAACTCCTAAGCTTCACTCTTAAGTCTCGCCCAGTCTCCTCCAACCTCTTTAGAAATCCTCATGCTATGGACCCTTCGGCTCTCTCCACTACTGTCTCATCGCCTCTTTCCTCAACCATGTCACATCTGATTCTGCTGATGAGAAAGTAGCTTCCTATAACACTGCATGATGCTCTTGCTACTCCCATGCCACATCCTGTGAGGCATACTGTACCTTAGCCTTTGGCTGTCTTCGACTACCCACTACCTATGTTCCCGTGCTGGCTCAGCTGAGCACATTTGGCTCAAATCCCACATCCTTGAGGACTTTCTACACTTCAAATTCAAGCTTGCCTCTTTTCAGTCAGCTATAGCACTTGCCAATCAAGACTATTATGCCCACCTGACTCTCTTGCCTCTGAGCCATGCCTTCTCTTTACAACACTCAACTCTATCCACAAAAGTGCCACCGCCTCCGACCATTCCTTTCTGCCCAAACTTTGGCTATTTCCATGACAAAGTCCACAAAATGACATTTGAATTCCACACAAGGTCAGCTCCATCCCCTCTTAACTCCCAACTTTTTCCCTCAACCTCTGCCACCCTTTCTTCTTTTTCTAAGATCCCTGAGGAGGAAACCACACATCTTTCCTCCTCCAAACTTACTATCTGCTCCTCTGATCCTATTCATATCCATCTCCTAAGCTCCATCTCCTCCACCGTCATCCCTTCCATCACTCATATTCTCAACCTATCGCTTTCCACTGCAACTGTTCCTGCAGCCTTCAGGCATGCTATGGTTATACTTCTCGTCAAGAAATCCTCACTAGAACTTACCTGTCCTAATTATCGGCCCATCACTCTCCTCCCCTTTATTTCTAAACTACTTGAACACGTGGTTCATTGCCGTTGCCTTGACTTTCTTCTCCTTTCAAGCCCTTCTGAATCCATTGCAATCAGGCTTTCGTCCTCTATATTCAACTTAAACGTCTCTTGCCAAAGTCTCCAGTGACCTGCTCCTTACAAAATCCAACGGCCTTTACTCTATCTTCATCCTTCTTGACCTTTCTGCTGCTTTTGACACTGTTAACCACCACCTTCTCCTCGCTTGGTTTTAAGGGCTCTGTGCTATCGGGGTCCTCGTCTTAACTCTCCAACCACACTTTCAGTGTTTGTTCTGGTAGATCCTCCTCTATAGCTATTCCGCTCTCAGTTGGTCCACCCCTTTTCTCTCTCTATACCCAGTCCCCTTGGTGCACTCATCTCCTCCCATGGTTTTCAGTACCATCTTTATGTTGATGACACTCAGATCTACCTCTCTACACCTGAAATCTCTCCAGCAATCCAGGCCTGGATCTCTGCCTACCTGTCTGACATTGCTGCCTAGATATCTCACTGTCATTTGAAATTGAACATGGCCAAAACTGAACTTCTTATTTTTCCCCCTAAACCAACCTCCCCCTTCCTCCTTTCTCAATCTTTGTGGTAACACTCTACTCCTCCCTGTTTCCTCAGTATGCAACCTTGGGGTCCTATTTTGACTCCTCCCTCTCCTTCTCCACCCACATCAAACTGATAGCCAAGACCTGTCATTTCTTTCTCCACATCAGCAAAATTCACTCCTTCCTTTCTGAACACATTACCAAGGCACTTATCCACTCTTTAGTCACTTCCCATCTAAACTATTACAGTCTCCTTGCTGGTCTCCCTCTGAATAATCTCTCTCCCCTTCAATCTGTTCAAAACTCAGCTGCAAGGCTAATCTTCCACCAGCCTCGATATGTTCATATAACCCCTCTTCTTAAGTTACTTCATTGGCTCCCTTATCCGTTTCTATATGCAGTTCAAACTTTTACTGACTTATAAGTGCACTCATTCTGCTGCTCCTCATTACTTTTTCTCTCTTATCTCTCCCTACACCTCTCCTCGAGAACTCTGCTCTTCTGGTAGATCCCTTTTATCTGTGCCTGTCTTTTCTACTGCCAACTTCAAACTTTGATCTTTTCACCTTGCTGCTTCGTATGCCTGGAACAAACTACCTGAGTCTGTACGCCAGGCTTCATCTCTGGCCCGTTTCAAATCCAGACTGAAAACTCACCTCTTTGAGGTCTCTTTTGGATCGTGATCCGCTCAGTCTCCTATGTGTTTCCTTACCATTACCCTATATATATCCTTGTCCTCAGCTATTGTGTTGTCGGTCTTGACTAGATTGTAAGCTCTGTTGGGCAGGGACAGTCTTTTACATGTGTCTGTATAGAACTGTATACTTTTTATTTATTTGTGAAGCTTTTCTATACCTCCCCTTCCAGAGATCAGAGGCGGTTTACAAAGAACGAACTTGATGCATTGAACATAGGTGTATTACATCAACATTTTTTTATTTATTTTTATTTATTTAACATTTCTTATATACCGCCTTTCATGATATTAAGGCGGTTTACATTGAACAAACCTGATACATTGAACAAACATGATACAATGAACATAGGTATTATTACATTATAAATTGCTATATGTGGAGGATAACAAATGAGGAAACTATATACATACAAAACTATTTACAATATTTGCATGATGTATGATTTGTAGCGCTATAGAAATGATCAGTAGTTGTAATTCTTGACAGTTCCATGAGCAGAAAACGTCTTAATAACAATGTGAACTATAGACAAAGGAATTCCAAGGTCTTTGGAGAGAGATGGCCTTATACCCCTTTGAGGTTTGGTGATAATAGCTTTTCTGATGGTCTCAGGCAGCTCTCTTGTCTTCACCATTGTAAAAATAGAACAGGGAGTGAATAGCCATTTTAAACATTAGAGCCATCATGCATTGGTTGATTCAAGTCATGGGAATGCTGACAACTGATAACAGGTGCATCTAATTTTACTGTAATGGGAATGTGGTTCTTCTGTTCAAACTGATTTGAATTGTTTATAAGGGTGCCAATAATCATGTACTACCCACTAAATTAAACTTTACTTATTTCCCACTTACATATTTGATCAACTACTAAGAGAAATAATACTAGTGTCGGCTCCGATAGTGTTGCACTGTCAGGAATATCATCATGAATTCAGTGATTTACGGTGGAGAGTTTTGGACCATGTACCGGCGAAGGTGAGAGGAGGTGACCGGGAATCCCACCTACAATATCGTGAACAATTTTGGATTTATACCTTGAATTCTTTGAAACCAGCGGGCTTGAATTCTTCCTTAGATTGGTGGATTCTTCTTTGATAAAACAAATGAGAACTTTGAGTTTGGGCCATTTTTTCATTGGTTACTGACCAGACATGTGATTATCGTAGGGATTAAAACGGAAGTAGGCTCTGAGTTTGAATTAGTAGCAACGAAGTTTTGAAGAAGAGCCTAGAGAATCAGCGGCTCAAAACACAATGTTGGGTTACTATATCATGGATAACATCATGGCAAGTTGCAATTATGTATATTTTCAGCTGATAATTTCAGGAGAAGGAACAATGTGGAGGAGTGCTGTTTGATGGTGTTTTTTAGTACCGACTACTGAGGATTGAATGGACAGTTTGGTGAAGTTTGAGGAAACGCCAACAGATACTTGAAGGAACTCTGAGAATTGGACTTTGAGCCGGAATAGTTCGTCTACTCCAATTTTGTGATCTGAAAAACTACTCCTGATCAGATAAGTGAAATGTGGCTTGATTAATTTCTAAGTGAGAGTGATATCCCTAAGAGGTTCATGTCCTCTTAGGATTGTTAAGGGTTGCATCCCTATTTAATGAATAACATTTTCTCGTGGTGCAAAATTCCTATTATTATCTTCATGGTGTTAGTTCCGACAACCTTTACATTGATCAAGAAGCAATAATCTGAATGAAACAGGGAGAAACATAATGGTTTAAAATCAGCAAAGGTGTACAACAAGGCTGCATACTTTCCGTCTACCTGTTTAATTTATATGCAGAACAAATCATCAGAGAAACAGGGCTGTATGAATACAACTGAGGCGTAAAGATTGGTGGAAGACTCATCAACAACCTTCACTATGCTGATGATACCACATATTTGCTTCTCAAGACTAAGGAACATAGTCTTAAAATGGACCTGACCTTAATGTAAAGAAGACAGAGGCAAAACCAATAAGTTCATCTTCGATGGAGATGAAGCTGAAATAGTTGACTTTAACCTACTTGGATCAACTATTAATAAAGAAACGACAAGCAGTCAAGAAATCCCTCTGGACAGTGAAAGGAGGGGAGGTTGAGCCGTTCATCCAACCTCTCATCCCCATAAACCATTTCCCCTCCACCACCTCTGAAACAACCTCCACACATGCCTCCCAGGTGCTATTCAACCCCATTCACATCCTCACTCCTCATAAACTCTCCCCCCATCCCTAATTCACATATCCCCACCATGCATCTATCCCAGTAAGTCCTAAAGGCATTCTCCCTCGAACTCCACTTAACTCCCACCCTGCATGTCATAACTCTAACATTGGCCCACGACTCAACCTCCCCTCCTTTCGCTGTCCAGAGAGACAGCAGAGCACAAGGGAAAAAAAATAATCATCATAAAGAGGGGGAAATACTCTCTGTACAATTTTACATACAAATAAGCATAACACAAAAAAGGGTAAATTAGACTTACCTGCTAATTGTTGTTCCTTAAGGAACTCCAGTCTAGTCCCGAACAATAGAGTTGTCTACCTCTCACAGCAGCTTGGAGACTGAGAAACGTCATCTCTTTTCTGATGTCACCAGTATAACCTGTCCGGATCCGCCTCTTCTGGCCAGTAACCTATTGACAAAGCAGACTCACCGGAGCAACAAGTAAGTATTAGCTATGTACCAAAAACTGTACCAAACCTGCACCTACCAACTGTAACCTACCCGAAGGGAAGCCCTATTGTCCCTGCTAGGCCCCCCCCAGTAGTAATGAGCTTACCGAACCGCTGGTACTGAGGTATCTTCGCAACACTGCAGACACACCAGATGAAGGAGAGAAGGTACCCCAGGAGCCAACGCCTGTCGTCTTACCTGTTAGCAGCGCTAGTTTCCTTCTTCAGGTTCTTGAAAACAAATAGGCGAACAGGGAGGGTTACGGGACTAGACTGGAGTTCCTTAAGGAAGAACAATTAGCAGGTAAGTCTAATTTACCCTTCCTTAACGTCCCTCCAGTCTAGTCCCGAACAATAGAGTATGTACCAGAGCAGTACAGGAATTCACCAGGAGGGATCAGAGACCCCAACCTGAAAAACTGCTGAACCAACACAGGTATCTGTCCGCGCTTGAACATCCAGACGATAATAACGGACAAAAGAGTTTAACGAAGACCAGGTAGCGGCCTTACAGATGTTCAATGCCGGGACATACTGAAATTCCGCCCAAGAGGCCGCTTGCGCCCTAGTGGAATGAGCTCTCAGCCCCTCCGGGACTGCCTTTCCGCTGAGGATATACGTGGACGCTATGGCCTCCTTAATCCACCTGGCAATGGAGGCTTTCGACGACGCCTCCCCCTTCCGAGGACCCCCAAACAGAACAAAGAGCTTATCGGTCTTGCGGAAACTCTCCGTCTCGCGGAGATACTTTTTCAAGGCCCGACAAACATCCAAGAAATATAAGCTGTCCGCACGGTCACCGTCCTGCTTACCAGAAAAAACCGGCAGGGAAATCACCAGATTAACATGGAACGCCGAGACTACCTTGGGCAAAAAGGACGGCACCGGTCTCAATACCACCTTGGAATCCGAGAAACACAGAAAGGGCTTCCGACATATGAAATATGAGATTGCAGACCTGCTATTGGTAATCTGTGAACTTTCATTAAAATCATCTGTAATACCTGAAGATTGGAGGGTCGCCAACATAACACCAATTTTTAAAAAGGGTTCCAGGGGTGACCCAGGAAATTACAGACCGGTGAGCCTGACGTCAGTACCAGGGAAAATGGTAGAAACCATCATAAAGAACAAAATTACACAGCATGTAGATAGTCATGGCCTAATGGGAGACAGCCAACATGGCTTTAGACAAGGAAGATCTTGTCTTACTAATTTGATATGTTTTTTTGAAGGTGTGCATAAACATGTAGATAAAGGTGAGTCAGTTGATATAGTGTATCTGGACTTTCAGAAAGCTTTTGACAAAGTCCCCCATCAGAGACTTTTGGCGAAGCTAAAAAGTCATGGGATAGGAGGCAGTGTGCTATTGTGGATCGGGAACTGGTTAAAAGATAGAAAGCAGAGGGTAGGGCTAAATGGCCAATATTCCCAATGGAAAAAGGTGAATAGTGGAGTACCCCAGGGATCTGTACTGGGTCCGCTGCTTTTTGACATATTCATAAACGAACTGGAAAAGGGAATAACTAGTGAGATTATCAAATTTGCAGATGACACAAAACTGTTTAAAGTTGTTAAAACCCAAGAGGATTGTGGAAAACTGCAGGAGGATCTGGATAAATTGGAAGACTGGGCATCCAAATGGCAGATGAAATTTAATGTGGACAAGTGCAAAGTTATGCACCTAGGAAAGAACAACCCACACTATAGTTACACGATGCAAGGCTCCACATTAGAAACCACCACCCAGGAAAAAGATTTAGGAGTCATTGTGGATAACATGTTAAAACCATCCGCCCAGTGTGCAGCAGCGGCCAAGAAAGCAAATAGGTATCATAAGGAAAGGGATGGAGAACAAAACAAAGGATATTATAATGCCTCTGTATCGCTCCATGGTACGACCGCACCTTGAATATTGTGTGCAATTCTGGTCACCGTATCTTAAAAAGGACATAGCGTTATTAGAAAAAGTACAGAGAAGAGCCACCAAATTGGTGAAGGGGATGGAAGGCTACTCCTATGAAGAGAGGCTAAGAAGGTTAGGGCTTTTTAGCCTGGAGAAGAGACGGCTGAGGGGAGATATGATAGAGGTCTATAAATTAATGAATGGAGTGGAACGGATAAACGTGGATCAATTGTTTACACTATCAGAGTATAGAAAGACTAGGGGACATGTAATGAAGCTACAGGGTAAACTATTTAAAACAAATAAGAGAAAATATTTTTTCACTCAACGTGTAATCAAACTCTGGAATCTGTTACTGGAGGATGTAGTAAGGGCTGTTAGTATAGCTGGGTTTAAAAAAGGTTTGGACAAGTTCCTGGAGGAAAGGTCGATAAACCACCATTAAAAAGGGACCCAGGATATCAATGCTTGACCCAGTACAAGCATTGTGGAACCTGTGTCTTTGGGGATATTGTTAGGTACGTATAACCTAGATTGGCCACTGTTGGAAACAGGATACTGGGCTTGATGGACCTCGGTCTGACCCAGTATGGCATGTCTTATGTTCTTATGACATGATAAGGCCTACAATTCCGAAATCCTGCGAATGGAACAAATAGCTACCAGGAACACCACTTTAAGCGTGATGTCCTTCACGGAGGCCCTAGACAAAGGCTCAAACGGCTTGTCAGACGGCTGCCTGGGTGAGAATGTTCACAGTCTTGGCAAGTGCATATATCAATATGATTTGCAAGGGATTGTGGGAAATGCAGTCCATTCACACCAGACACAGCTGCTCACAATAATTAGTTGTGCTCGAGTGTAAAGCCAATAAGATATTTATTTATGGGGTTATTTCTCCCAACACAGATATGCTTGGTAGCACATAAAACAGGATACTTGCTTTCAGTGTTAAACTTAGAAAAACAAAATCAGGAAAACAACAGTTGAACTTGTCAGGCAATCAAATGAAAAGAATAAAGACCTGGTTGGTAACAAACTGGTCTTTTCTGTAGGCTTTAGCTAATATTTTCTTAGCAGTGTTTCCAACAACAAGCAAAACCCACAAAGAAGGGAAAAACTGTTCTTTTAAGGTTAACTTCTTATATCTTCACACATAGATTCAGAAGTGATTCCCTCAGAGCTCACAAGCAATTAGGTAAGGCTCAATTGCTAGCAGTTATCCAGCTGAAACCCCTTAGCTGGCTTAATTTCTACTGCATGGCTAAAAATCCTACTCAGGAGCTTTTCTGAGTAGATTAAAGAACAAGTTTGTATTTCTTTGTGATGGTCGTTGTACTTTGTAACAGTAAATTACCAAAGGAGTTTAGACAGAGAGCAATCCATATATTCACAGCCTGTATCTAAGACTTCTCCCCCTTCCTCAACAATCATCGGTTCAATATCATGGATTGGCACAGAGGAATTTCTCAATGGAGCACTTTCAGGAGAATACTTGTTTCCCTGCTGTCTTTCAAGGTTATAGCTAGGGCATAGATCAGTGTTCATACCTGAGCTTCCATTGCTGTTAGAGTTCCTCTCTAAATAGCCTGGCCAGTATGTAGTCCAGTTTTTATGTCCAGCCTTCCAATCCAGATCCCTGGACACTGGTTTTCTCTTCACATACCTTCTGGCATGGGTCTTAGGGTCCCTTCCACGTGCAGCCGTCTCCCTCACAGGTACCGTCTGGAGATTCCTAGCTCTGCAGCACCATTCCTCTGGCTTTCCCCAGTCCAATGGTGTATGCTGGCCTTTTGAATGTCTCCCAGTATACGTACTGCTCTGGACTCCTTTAGACCTCCCAAATGCTTTTCTCTTCTTTCTTCCAAAGGGTTTCTTGCCCTCTCTGTTCGTCCGCTCTGGTTTCTGCTTCTGATGATCCTCCAGATGATGAAGCTGTCCAAGATGAGGATATCAAAGCTAATTCTGAGGATCATTCTGAGGATGAGGATAATTCTCTGTAGAATAAAGTCTACCTTTATTCTGCTTTGATGAGTGCTCCACCCTAGCACAGCACAGCTGTGCTGAATCAGGCCCTGCCCTTTGAGATGAGTGCTTGGGGATTACCTCATAGCCCTCCTGATTGAACACACGTTTCCCCACTTCAGCTCCTCTAATGACTGTTGGAAACCTGGTGCATTCTGGGACTGGTAGTCTTTTATGGGAAAATTCTGTTTTCTTATTTCTACCAGAACTGACAGGTTGCTTGTTCAGAGTCACTTCACCTTTACTATAGCTCCTTCTTGAGCTATGATAAGCTTCCTTATCACAGGCTCCTTCACCAACGCCTGCAAGACCAAGGGGAGATGCCAAGAGGGCATGACCGGCCGGCGCGCTGGCCTCAGCAGCGAAGCCGCCCGCAAGAAGCATCGAATATCCGGATGCCCGCCAATTTGCTGACCCCCAATCTTTCCTCTGTAACAAGACAATGCTGCCACCTGCCCCGCAAGGTGGCCGCCGCCAAACCTTTCTCTAGGCCATCCTGCAGGAAAGCTAACACCTGCGGCAGCGTCGCCTTTAGCGCCTCGCCCTGCCTCTCCAAACACCAAGCCTCAAACACCCGCCAGACGCGGACATAAGCTAGAGGTAGAACGCTTCCTCGCCTTCAACAGAGTGGATATCACCGAAGCCGAACAGCCTCTCCTCCTTACCCTCGCCCTCTCAAGAGCCAAGCCGTAAGCGAGAACCGATCCACCTAGGGCATGAACAGTGGACCCTGGGTCAACAAATCTGGACGACAAGTCAACTTCCAGGGGCTGTCCACCACTAGGCGCTGAAGATCCACATACCACGGCCGCCGAGGCCAATCCAGTGCTATGAGAACCACGGACCCCTGTGCCGCTCGATACGTTGAACCACCTGACCGATTAACACCCACGGGGGAAACACGTACAGAAGGCACTCTGTCGGCCACTCCTGAATGAGAGCATCCAGCCCTTCCGACATCCTCTCTTTCCGTCTGCTGAAAAAGCGATTTGCCTTGGCCGAGTGGAAGGTCACCATGAGATCCATTACCGGTGCCGCACACCGGCGCACCACCATGTCGAACACTTCCAGATGGAGAACCCATTCTCCTGGATCCACCTTTACCCGACTCAGGAAATCGGCCTGCACATTGTCGACCCCGGCCACGTGCGCGGCTGACAACGCTAGCAGATGCACTTCGGCCCACGTGAACAACTGCTCGGCCTCCGCTTCCAGAGGAACGCTGCTGGTCCCCCCTTGCTGATTGATGTACGCAACTGCAGTTGCGTTGTCGGAGAACACTCTCACCGCTAACCCCCACAGAAGTGGCTGAAACTGAGCTAGCGCTAATCGAACCGCCCTAAACTCTAGCTGATTGATCGACCAAGATCGCTCCTCCTCGGACCATCGACCCTGAGCAAACGAGCCCTGAAAATGAGCTCCCCAGCCGGATAGACTGGCATCTGTCGTTAAGGGCTGCCACTCCGGAGCCTCTAGCGGCATCCCCTGCTCCAGACATCCGGGACCCAGACACCATTGCAAGGCTCTCCTCGTCTCCGGTAGACAGGGTAGCCTCCACGAAAGCGGATCGGACTGGTGAGACCATCGTCAAAGTAAAGGCCTCTGCAGCGGTCTCATGTGAGCCCTCGCCCACGGTACCAGCTCCAGCGTAGCTGCCATGGTTCCGAGCAACTGCAAGTACTGCCACGCCGTGGGGGCCCGCCTGCGCAGGAAGTCCCGCACGAGGTTGCGTAACCCGACCGCACACAGCCGCGGCAGGAACACCTTTCCGCTCCTCGTATCGAACCGAGCCCCCATAAGAACATAAGAACATAAGATATGCCATACTGGGTCAGACCAAGGTCCATCAAGCCCAGTATTCTGTTTCCAACAGTGGCCAATCTAGGTCATACGTACCTAGCAGTTTCCCCAAGGAACACAGCTTCCACAATGCTTGTATTGGTTCAAGCATTGATATCCTGGGTCCCTTCTTAATAATGGTTTATGGACCTTTCCTCCAGGAACTTGTCCAAACCTTTTTTAAACCCAGCTACACTAACAGCCTTTACTACATCCTCCGGTAACAAATTCCAGAGTTTGATTACACGTTGAGTGAAAAAATATTTTCTTTTATTAGTCTTAAATAGTTTACCCTGTAGCTTCATTGCATGTCCCCTAGTCTTTCTATATTCTGATAAGGTAAACAATCGATCTACGTTTACCCGTTCCACTCCGTTCATTAATTTATAGACTTCTATCATATCTCCCCTCAGCCGTCTCTTTTCCAGGTTAAAGAGCCCCAACCTTTTTAGCCTTTCTTCATAGGAGTATCCTTCCATCCCCTTTACCATTTTGGTGGCTCTTCTCTGAACCTTTTCTAAAATCGCTATATCCTTTTTAAGATACGGCGACCAGAATTGCACACAATATTCAAGGTGCGGTCTCACCATGGAACGATATAGAGGCATTATAATATCTTTTGTTTTATTTTCCATTACATTCCTTATCATACCTAGCATTCTATTTGCTCTCTTGGCCGCCGCTGCACACTGGGCCGAGGGTTTTAACGTGGTATCCACAATGACGCCTAAATCTTTTTCCTGGGTGGTGGTTCCTAATGTGGAACCTTGCATCGTGTAACCATAGTTTGGGTTGTTCTTCCCTAGGTGCATAACCTTGCACTTCTCCACATTAAATTTCATCTGCCATTTTGATGCCCAGTCTTCCAATTTATCAAGATCCTCTTGCAATTTTCCACAATCCTCCTGGGTTTTAACAACTTTAAATAGTTTTGTGTCATCTGCAAATTTGATAACCTCACTCGTTATTCCACTTTCCAGGTCATTTATGAATATGTCAAAAAGCAGCGGACCCAGCACAGATCCCTGGGGTACACCACTATTCACCTTTCTCCATTGGGAAAATTGGCCATTTAGCCCTACCCTCTGCTTTCTATCTTTTAACCAGTTCCTGATCCACAATAGTACACTGCCTCCTATCCCATGACTCTTTAGTTTTGCCAAAAGTCTCTCATGAGGGACCTTGTCAAAGGCTTTCTGAAAGTCCAGATACACAATATCAACCGACTCACCTTTGTCCACCTGTTTATTCACTCCTTCACAAAAACATAACAGATTAGTAAGACAAGATCTTCCTTGTCTACAGCCATGTTGGCTGTCTCCCATTAGGTCGTGACTATCTACATGCTGAGTAATTTTATTCTTTATGATGGTTTCTACCATTTTTCCCGGTACTGATGTCAGGCTCACCGGTCTGTAGTTTCCCGGATCACCCCTGGAACCCTTTTTAAAAATTGGTGTTACATTGGCGATCCTCCAATCCTCAAGTATTAGAGATGATTTTAATGATAGTTCACAGATTACTGATAGCAGGTCTGCAATCTCAAATTTCAGTTCTTTCAACACCCTTGGATGTATACCATCCGGCCCAGGTGATTTGCTACTCTTCAGTTTATCTAATAGTTGTAAGACATCTTCCCGATGTATCGATATTTCCTTCAATTCTTCCACACCTTTAAATACCACTTCAGCCATGGGTAACATCCCTACATCTTCCTCAGTAAAGACCAAGCAAAGAATTCATTCAGTCTCTCCGCTATCGCCTTGTCGCCTCTTAGTGCTCCTTTAACCCCTTTATCATCTAATGGACCAACTGACTCTCTCGCAGGTTTTTTGCTACGAATGTACTTGAAAAGGTCTTTATTTCGCGTTTTTGCTTCCGCAGCAAGCTTCTTCTCAAATTCTCTCTTTGCCTGCCTTATCAATGCCTTGCATTTGACTTGCCAGTGCTTGTGCTGTTTCTAGGTTTCGTCGTTTGGCTCTCTTTTCCATTTCCTGAAAGATGCTTTTTTGGCAACAACAGCCTCTCTGACCTCACCTTTAAACCATGCTGGCAGTTTTTTGGACTTCCTTCCACTTTTCTTAAAGCGTGGAATACAGCTGGTCTGGGCTTCCAAGATAGTAGTTTTCAACACCACCCAAGCTTGATGTACGTCTTTAACCTTTGCAACTGCTCCTTTTAGTTTTTTCTTAACTATTTTCCTCATTTTATCATAGTCTCCCTTTCGAAAGTTAAAGGGTAGTACTGTGGATTTCCTTACTATCCCTCCTCCACTAATTAAATCAAAGGTGATCATGCTATGATCACTATTGCCAAGTGGCCCCAACACCCTTATCTCTTGCACTACATCTGGTGTTCCACTAAGGACTAGGTCTAATATTGCTTCCCCTCTGGTCGGTTCATGAACCAGCTGCTCCAAGAAGCAGTCATTTATTTCATCTAGGAACTTTATCTCCCTAGCATGTCCTGTTGTGACACTGACCCAGTCGATGCCGGGGTAATTGAAATCACCCATTATTATTACTGCACTGTAACTTTTGCTAGCTTCCTTGATTTCTTTGAGCATTTCATCATCCATTTGTTCATTTTGGCCAGGCGGACGATAGTACACCCCCACTGCCATCGCCTTCCCCTTTTTACATGGAATTTCAATCCATAGAGATTCTACAGCAAATTTTGTTTCTTGCAAAACTTTAATCCTTTCTGACTCAATGCCCTCTCTAACATAGAGCGCAACCCCTTCACCAATTTGATCAGCTCTATCATTACGATATAGTTTGTACCCAGGTATCACAGTGTCCCACTGGTTGTCCTCCTTCCACCATGTCTCTGATATTCCAATCATATCTAACCTCTCGTTTAGTGCTATATATTCTAACTCTCCCATCTTGTTTTGTAGACTTCTAGCATTTGCATACAAGCGTTTTAGAGACTGTATTTTATTCATATTAATTTGGCTATTGGTAGACATGGGTAATTTGGGATCTTTAAGCTCTGTCTGCTCCATACTCGAGGGCATTTGGGCTACTTTACTCTTTTTTGGAACCTCTCTGCTTTTTGTAGTATCCTTCAAGGATACATTCTTCCGAACCATGCGCTCTTGGGCGACTGTCGGCTTTCCCCTATTATCTAGTTTAAAAGCTGCTCTATCTCCTTTTTAAAGGTTAATGCCAGCAGCCTGGTTCCATCCCGGTTAAGGTGAAGCCCATCCCTCCGGAAGAGCCCCTCCTTTCCCCAGAATGTTCCCCAGTTCCTAACAAATCCAAATCCCTCATCTCTGCACCATTGTCTCATCCACGCATTGAGACTCCGGAGCTCTGCCTGCCTTTTGGGTCCTGCGCGTGGAACGGGAAGCATTTCGGAGAACGCTACCCTGGAAGTTCTGGATTTCAACTTCCTACCTAAAAGCCTAAATTTAGCTTTCAGAACCTCCCTACCACATTTTCCTATGTCATTGGTACCGACATGTACCAAGACAGCAGACTCTTCCCCAGCACTATCTAAGACCTTATCTAGGTGGCGTGTGAGGTCCGCTACCTTCGCACCAGGCAGGCATGTTACCAGGTGATCCTCACGTCCACCAGCCACCCAGCTATCTACATGCCTAATGATAGAATCACCAACTATAACTGCTGTCCTAACCCTTCCCTCATGGGCACTTGGCCCTGGAGAAACCTCCTCGATGCGAGAGGGGTTTACATCACCTGGAGGACAGGTCCTAGTTACAGGATCACTTCCTGCCACACCAGGGTGATGCTCTCCTATCACGTGACCTCTCTCCTCCATGGCAACAGGGATGCTGCCAGACTGGAGGTGGGACTTCAGGACTATATCCCTGTAGGTCTCGTCTATGTACCTCTCTGTCTGTCTTATGTTTTCCAAGTCTGCTACTCTAGCCTCTAGAGAACGGACTCGTTCCCTGAGAGCAGAGAGCTCCTTGCAGCTAGTGCACACTCCAGCTGGGAGAAAATCATACATGTGACACTCAATGCAAAAGACTGGAAAGCCCACATCCCGCTGCTGGACTGCTGTCTGCATCTTAGTTTTAAGTTTGTGTTTAGATCTTTAAGTTCTTTATGTACTAAAGGGTGCTATGGATATTTATACCACTAAAACTGTACCTGAGAAGTTTAATATACCTTGTTCACCTGACGCTTAATTAATCTCAGGTCCTTAGTGTATGACTGATTTGGGTAATGAGCTTCACCTGAGAGCACCTCTTGTCTTTTAAGTTGTGCAAGTACCTATAAAGCTGTTACTATCCCAGGGGAGAGTGGGTGTGGGGAGGGAGGGAGGGATATAACACTTATTAAAAGAGGGCTGCTACACAGTACCCTGTCCTGTGCTGCTGAGGTAAGCTATATTCTGATTTGATTTAAATTATAGCTCTTTGCTGCTGCTAGGCTCTAACCTATTATGAAATTTAACTACAAGCTCTCTGCTGGATTCTAAATTTAACCAGAAAGCTCTCTTCTGTGTTTTAATTTGAAACTAAAAGTACTTTGCTGATGCTAGGCCCTAACCTATTATGAAAATTTAAACTACAAGCTCTCTGCTGGATTCTAAATTTAACCAGAAAGCTCTCTTCTGTGTTTTAATTTGAAACTAAAAGTACTTTGCTGATGCTAGGCCCTGAGTGACTATGAAATTTAAACTACAGCTCTCTACTGGGTATGAAAGGTAACCAGAAAGTTCTCTTCTGTGTTTTAAATTGAATCTTAAACTGTTGCTACTAGGCCCTGACTGATTTAACAAAAAATAGTGGGTTCACAGATTAATTAGCTTTAAAAGAAAAAAAAATTCCTTTCAGAAAAATTTCCAGAAGTATATACTCACAATTTCAGATCTCTCTCCAGAAGTAACAGCCCCCCTTTCTATTCCTTCAAGTACTCCAGGTCCTGCGAGGAGGTCAACTTGCTCTTGGCCATGTTGACCACCCATCCGAGACTCTGCAAGAAGGACACCACCTTGTCCGTAGCCTCCCTGCTTTCGGACTCTGACTTCGCCCAGATTAACCAATCGTCCAAGTAGGGGTGTACCAGAACCCCCTCCTTTCGCAACGCCGCCGCTACCACCACCATGATGTTCGTGAAGGTGCGCGGCGCCGTAGCTAGACCGAAAGGTAAAGCCCGGAACTGAAAATGCCCTAAGGGCACCGCAAACCTGAGATACTTCTGATGCTCTTCTCTGATCGGAACATGAAGGTAGGCCTCGGACAGGTCTAAGGATGTCAGCCACTCCCCTTTCCTTACTGCCAACAATGACCGACCGCAGAGTCTCCATGCGAAAATGCGATACGCGAAGACAACGATTTACGCCTTTGAGATCGAGAATTGGACGAAAGGAACCTTCTTTCTTTGGGACCACGAAGTAAATGGAGTAACGACCTAAGCCGCATTGGCGCGGGGGAACTCGCACCACTGCTCCTAGCTCCAAGAGCCTCTGCACCGTCCCCTTGACTGCGGCGGCCTTGGCTGGGGCTTTGCACGGAGAGCGCACAAACAGATCCCTTACTGGGCATCAGAACTCCAAGGCATAACCCTCCCGAATGATCTCCAACACCCATTGATCGGACGTAACCCTGGCCCAGGCGTCGTAGAAATCCCGCAGCTGACCTCCAACGGGTACCGACACCTCAGCCCGCAAACCTTCATTGTGATTTACGCGGATTGGAGGAGGATAAAGAGGCCCCGAAGCCCATCCCTGCCCCCTGGAACCCACGAAAGCCTGGGTTCCTGAATGGAAAACGGCCCCTCTGCGCCTGACCAAATCTAGGACCCCTGAACCTACGAAAATCCCTCTGCTGTCACTTGGCCAGGGGAACGGACCGACCGGGCTTCTGCTTATCTTCCGGAAGCCTACCTCCTTTAGACTCGCCGAGGTCTTTCATCAATTTATCTAGATCCTCTCCAAAAAGCAGCTTCCCCCCTAAAGGGCAACTTACTAAGCTGCGCCTTAGAAGAAGCATCTGCTGCCCAATTGTGGAGCCAAAGATACCTACGGGCCGCCACCGCGGAAGCCATGCTCTTAGAAAGGGCCTGGATGAGATCATAATGGATATCGGCGAGGTAAGCAGAGACAGACTCCAGTCTGGCCGCCTCCTTCGCACCGTCCTCCTCACCGGCGCTCGGCACTCGTTGCGACCAGCGGAGACAGGCTCTCTCCACCCACGCCCCACAGATCGCTGCATGCACCGCCAGGGCATTGACATCAAAAACCTGTCGTAATAAGGAATCCAGCTTCCGGTCCTGTACATCCTTGAGTGCCGCACCCCCTTCCATGGGGATCGTGGTCTTTTTCGTCACCGCCAACACAGCGGCATCCACTTTGGGAGGCTTAAAGATCTCCCTATCCTGTTCTACAATGGGGTATAAACATCCCATCACCCTGGAACCTTTAAGAGACGTCTCCGGCGCATCCCACTCTTCCTGGATCATCTCCCTGACCACTCTGTGTTCTGGGAATGCCCTCTGCGTCCTCCGGAAGACTTGCAATAACGGATCTTCCAGGGTAGTATCCTCAGGAGGAGCCGGCGCCGGCATGTTCAGCGCCTGCAACGTCTCCACTATGAGGGCTGGGAGCTCCTCACGCCGAAAAACTCAGACGACCCTAGCCTGATCATCTCTATCCGCTATCTTTCCTTCTTCTAACTCGTCCTCCAAGTCGAAGTCGCGGTCACCGTCATCCGAGTGCAGATCCTCGGACGCAACCCCCAGATCCGCCATCACCTGCTCCGCACGGGTCTTCTTCGCCGGAACCTTAGACCCTCCTGAACTCAGGGGCGAGCCAGGCCGCTTGCCGCCCCGGTCCCTTGCAGCCGAACGGGCCCCCAGGCCTTCCCGTGATCCACCGAAGGCCTGCTGTATGAGGCTACAAACTGCGGAGAAAAAATTGCAGAGTCCTCCCGGCAGCTGCTCCTGCTGCGCCGGGATATCCGGGGCCGACGACCGCCCGCTACCGGGTCCCGCGCCAACTCAAGCACCGGCAGCCCCTCTGAGACTGCCATGTCCTCTTGAGCTGTAGCCCCTTCCTCTAAAGAGTGCTCCATAGGCTCAGCTTCGTGCACACACCGTTTACAAATGCCTGCCTCAGAGAGAGACCCTCTCTTAGACCCACAGAGCAGACAATGAGGCCAAGATGGCATCCCGAGGCCAATACCCCTCGAAACCAACCGCTGCCTCAATGAGGAATTTTTTTTTTTTTTACTCACACCAAGCCAGGAACCGGCCGGCAGACCACCCCTGCAATTGTTTTAGCAAAACAAAGCTCCCCAGAGCCTCTGCAGTGTGAAACAGGGCAAAAGGGACTGGAAGGGCAGTCGCGGTTTCCCGCGCAGCGCGCCACAGCCTGCCTCTCTAACACGGTGCCGCCTCTCACAGGAGACTCCCCTAGATCCCTCGGCCCCCAAAAGAGAACCGGAGACAGCTCCCCTCACCTGAAGGCTCTGTTACAGCCTGTCGGAAGATGCTGCTTCAGGCTCCGGTGCTGACGCAACAGCCGCAGCACGGAGAAAGCTTTCCCAGGCACTGATCACTGAGCACAGCGTTGGCGTCCCCGACGTCGGGCTCAAAGCGCTGGCAGGCAGCCCTTCTGCATGCGCTAGAGCACCACTTCTCCCGACTGACTTCGCTCCCGTAGGCTCTACCGAGAGGAAGTTCAGCCGCCCGACAGCACCAAAGGGCCCACAGAGGAGGAAATAGAGAAGCCAGAAAAGGCAGTGCGGGGGAGAAGGGGAGAGGGAGGAGGCTGAACACACCTCAGCACCGGTTCCACTAGCTGACCAAAATGCCCCCAAAATAAATACAAGGGATCCACTACTCTAGAGAAAATAAACTTAGTTGTTCCTCCAAGTGAGCCAGGACCACCCCGGCTCACCAAACCTCCAGCTGCTTGGAGACTGAGAGAACTGGCCAGAAGAGGCGGATCCGGACAGGTTATACTGGTGACATCAGAAAAGAGATGAAGTTTCTCAGTCTCCAAGCTGCTGTGAGAGGTAGACAACTCTATTGTTCGGGACTAGACTGGAGGGACGTTAAGGAACACACAGTAGATACTTTTCAGAGTGAGGATGAGAAGCTGTCCGTTGCCACTCTAAACGACATGCCAATGGAAAAAAAGAGGGGGGAGGGAAAGAACAGCGGGTACTTTTCAGAGTAGGGATGAGGAGCTGTCCACTGCAACTCCAAAGGACTCTCCAAAACAAAAAGAGGGGGCGGGGGAGGGGGGAGGTATAGGCTGATAAGTACTCTGCCTTCCATTTTCAAACCAGTGGTCTCCAGTATCTCCAAAGTCCTGGTCCACTGCACCATCCTTCACTGCGATCCCGTGAAGAGCGAGATCTCATATTGTTGTACAAAGTCTCTGGCTGCCTGCAATGACTCAAAAACTTTGGCAAGTCCTTGATGGAAGACTTTCAGGTGTGCTGGGTACTGCAACACAAACCTGATTTTCAAGGCAAACAACTAAGAGCAAACCAGGGAAAAAACACTGTGCCTCTGGAACACTCAATTCAAATAATCCCGAAAACAGTGGATCTTCTTTCTGTAATAGTCCAAAGTGCCCCCCTCCTCCAGAGTCTGCAGGATCTCCATCTTAGGCACATAATTAAGCAGCTTTAAAATGACAGTTCATACACTCTGATTGCCTTCCCGTATGGGCCCAATCGTATTAACACATTCAATTCTCAGCTCACCTTCCACTGTCTGCAACTTTAGTTCCCAGGGCAGCCATGTCTCCAAAAAAAACCCTCAGCTCCAGCTCTCCCAGAGATTCTGAAAGGTCAATCAGCTGTAGGCTATTTCGTCGGGCCCAATTTTTCTGCTCTTCCAATTGTTCCTCCAATGCCTCCACATGAGCCTGTAGATGTACGGGAACAGCCTCTGCAGATTTCTACCATCCTCCATCATGGACAGAGTCATGGTCAGCTTCCCAAATTCCTTACCATATTCCTCCAACCGCCCATGCAGGGCCACCAAACTTGGCAAAGAACTGACTGAACTTCTGATCCAAAGCTACTTCCTCCATTGGCCTTAATTTCCGTAGTCAAACTTGGCACTGTGGGGGTGGGGGGGGGGGGGAGTGCCCTCCACAGGCCTCAGCTTCTCTTTCTTCTTCTTTGTGCACTTGGAGGCCATCCTAGATGCAGATCCTTTTGATCCCTCTCATCAGCGCTCACGGCAATTGCAACAAGATAAGTGATCCCAGGGAGCAGTCAGTCCTACAAGCAAGGCACACTCATATGTCACCCTGCTGACCATGTCACGTGATCTCTCCCATGTGTCTTTTAATCATTCCCTTAAAAACTACCCTACACATCTTTGTTTTGTTTGCCTTGAATAGACTAACTCTGATCCAGGGACTGTCTATCTCTTACACGTTTATGTACAGCGCTGCATATGCCTTATAGCACTATATACATGATAAATTGTAGTATTAGCAGACCTGGCATGCTGGAAAGAAGTAGTGATAGCATGAGCACCTCTCAGCTACTACTCCCCTCTTCCTCCACCTTTATATGCCAGTGACCCTTGAGCATCTTAAAATCATTGAAACCATGAACTTAGATCAGAATGGCATACTGGCCACAAAAATCAGCAGTCTCATTTGCCCTGGCCAAGTTTGCCAAGTATTTCCTGGCCTTCCCTCAACCAGCATGCCCACTGAACATATATTCATAGCTAGCACCAAAGTTTGTGGAAAAGCTAGTGTTTCTAAAGACAAATTCTGCCTTGTCTAGTTTTCTTCAATTTTCATGCTGCTGGGAAGAGGAATGGATGCAAAGCTATTATTAAGGCACAGCTGCCGACATTCTCTGCCTTCAAGGTTTGCTTTGTTTTTGCCAATTCCACTTCAGTCTCTGCAGGCTGCTGCCTGTTTCCAATGAGCATCTTTAGCCCCACATCATACCTTAAAAGAATAAAAAAAAAGAAATACCTCTTTTTCCCTTGTTTCTTTCTGCCATTGCTACTTCTATTGCTCCACTGTTGCTGCTGCTTTCCCCCACCCCTTAGTGTCTTGTGGTCCTTCAGGTTTTAACTTTGACACACCACCTATTGAAATAAGCTTTCTAGGCAATGTAATATTCTAAATATCTTAGATTAATATAATTTTTAGCAATAAATTCAATAGGGAAACAGTAAGGTAAAATAACATAGCCGATCAAAGACATAATTCTAAAATAAAGTAAAAGCAAAAATACAACACCATATAACATATATGGTCTTCAGCTGATGCAACCCCCACTGTCCCAGCAGCAGGATGGAGGCAATAGAGGTCAATCAGGAGAAAGCAATGGTAAAATAGTGTGTTTTTAAGGCAGCTTTAAATTTGGCATAGGATGTTTCCAGATGGATATGAAGAGGCAGAGCATTCTATAAATTAAGAGCTGTTACTCCAAATGCAGCTTGGAGGACCGATCTAGATAAGGTTTTATAATATGAAAAGACTATCAACTGATTTTGTTGGGAGGAATGTAGAGCTCTGGATGTAGCATATGGAATAAGACTGGCTAGAAAGAACGGAGTCCAGAGTAAAAGGAATTTATTCACCTGTATCAGGTGTTTTCCGTGGACAGCAGGAAAAGTCTTCAAATATGCGTGACATCATGCGAGGGAGGCCCACACAGGAGTACTCCTAGCTCTTTCTGGAAATGCCCCTGTACATGTGCGCGTCTTCTCACTCACCATGGTGCCATTTTATGTCAGTCAAATACTTTAATTGAGGAGAACACAACTCTTAGGGGAGGTGGGTGGGTTGCGAGTTCTTTTCCTGCGGTTCACTGAGAACACCTGCTACACATGGGTAACTACATTTTCTCCATGGACAAGCAGTAAAAAAATTCCTCACACATGGGACTCCCTAGCTACAGGTTACCTTGAACAAAAAAGAGCAAAAAAGAGAAGCCCAACAGGGGCAGCCAAATATTGGTTCTGGTGGCAACAGCCCTTTTGCATTTTTTAAATTTATTTTTACAGGTAGCCTGAAAAGAAAGTAATGGACCTGGGGGGGATGGAATTGGATTCTAATCCTCAAACTGATTCCTAAGTACCAATTAGCCGAGGTTGCTGTTATGTCAGGAATACCCCTCAGGACAGTAGTGAGATGTGAATGTGTGGACTAAAGTCCAAGTTGCAGCTCTGCAAATCTCTTCCATGGAGACAGTGCAAGTGGGCTACCGATACCGCCATGGCCCTGACATTATGAGCCGTGACATGACCCTCAAAAGATTTAGACCTGCTTGGGCATAAGTGAAAGAGACGCAATATGCCAGCCAAATTGAAAATGAGCCGATGGAGATGGCAACCCCTAGTTTGTTGGGGTCAAAAGAAAGAAAAAGCTGGATGGACTTACTAAGGGTTTTTGCCCGCTCCAACTAGAAAGCTAAGGCTCGTTTGCAGTCTAACATGTGCAGTGCAGATTCCCTTTTGTGAGCATGAGGTTTTGTGAAAAACATTGGCAGAACAAGTGACCGATTAAGATGGAAATCCGATACCACCTTTGGAAGGAATGTGGTATGAGTATGGTGGACCACTCTTTTGTGATGGAATTTAGTGCAAGGTTGATGAACCATTAGAGCCCGAAGTTCACTCACATTGCGTGCTGAAGTGATTGCCATCAAAAACAAAACCTTCCAGGTCAAGAACTTCAGTGGACAGAACTGAGCGGCTCAAAAGGAACTTTCATCAGCTGTGCAAGAACTACACTGAGGTTCCAAGACAGTGCGGATGGCTTATAGGAAGGTTTCAACAGCAGCAAGCCCTGTATAAAACAAACTAAAGGCTGTAAAGTGATGAGTTTACCTTCTACACCTCGGTGATAAGCGCCAACTGCACTGAGGTGAACCCTGTTCAAGTAGTGTTTGCGTGGGACATGCAAAGGGATCTAGGGAATGTCCCTCACACCAGAAAGCAAACCTCCTCTATTAGCATGAATAGGATTTTCTCATAGAGGCCCCTCCTGGAAGCCAAAAGAGCAATGGTGACACTGGCTGGTAGATTAAGTATGGACAACATCAACCTCTCAACATCTGTGAGGGCCAAGGACGATGTTGGATTGCATCATTGTTCCATTCTCCTGTAATATTAGATATAGTGCATGTCCCAACTGAATTGGTTTCCAATTGGAAAGTTCCAGAAAGAGAGGGAACCATGGTTGTCTGGGCTAGCAAGGAGCTATGAGAATCATTGAGCCTCTGTCCGTTTTGAGCTTCATGAGGATCATGCAATGAGAGGATATGCACACAGTAGACCCTTTCCCAATTGAGGAGGAAATCATCTGAGGCTAGTTTGTTGTGTGACCCCACTCTGAAGCTGAACGGACCCACTTAGGCAGGCTGAAGAGTCACAAAGAGATCTATTGAGGGGATGCCCCATTATCTAAAGATGTAGCTTGCAACCTCCCTGTCCAGGGTCCATTCATGTGGCTGAAGGACTTGACTCAGACTGTCCACCAGTGTGTTTGTTTGCCTGGCAGGTATATAGCTCTTAGTCCATCCCGTGGGCGATGGCAAATTTCTACAATTAAACCTTTCCCAACACAGGAGGTACAAACCCATTCCTCCCTGTTTGTTAATGTAGAACATCGCCACTTCATTGTCTGATTGAATTAGGACAATTTGAATTGGACAACCAATCTTTGAAAGGCTTTACAATATTCACTATGGCTTTTGGTTCCAAGAAATTGATCAGATGGAGACTTTCCTGAAGGGACCATGTAGCCTGTGTGTTGAGCCCATTGAGATGAGCATCCCAACCTTGCTTGGATGCATCTGTCATTGATAGTTTTTATGGTGGAGCAATCTAGAAGGGACAACCTTTGACTAGATCGAATGGGATAGTCTACCAGTCCAAAGACCGAATGAGAAGGTCAGTGACATACAGACGATCTCTGAGATGCTGAGGCCTGTGTCCACTAGGTTCTCAGTGTCCACTGAGCCTGTCTCATGTGGCAACATGCCAAGGGTGAGCTGTTATCTGCTGACTCAATTAAGTCGCTTGCACTATCCCTCTTAACCTGGAAAGTCTGTCATCTAGGAGAAAGGCTCTTGTCTGAGTTGTATTGAGTGGAACTCCTATGAATTCCAATTGTGGTCTGCAGGTGGAATTTTGGGTAATTTATTACAAACCTGGGAGAGAAGTAGCAGCCTAGTGGTTAAAGCAACAGCCTACTATCAAGGAGATCTGGGTTCGATTCCCGCTGGCACTCCTTGTAGCCTTGGGCAAGTCACTTTACCTTCCATTGCCTCGGAAGAAAAGGCACGGCAATCTTCTTCCAGTCATACCTTGCCAATGAAACCCAGGGGCTGCTGGGTCACCAGGAGTCAGCATTGATTTGAAGGCAAATAAAAAAAAAAAATACGAATCCTAGCAGTTCCAATGCACAAATGGTCAGCTGTGTTGATTCTTGCACTCCTTCCTGAGTGGTACTTTTGATTAGTCAATCTAACAGGTAGGGAAAAACAACACTCCCAGTTGCTGCTACTATGGCGAGGCATTTTGTGAAAATTGAAGTGGTGAAGCTAGGTAAAAAGGCAGAACACGGTAACGGAAGTGCTACCTCCCTAAAACGAATCTGAGATACGTCCTGTGAGCGGGATGCATCTGTATGCGAGTATATGCATCCTTTAGATCCAGAAAGCATAGTCAGCTTCTTTTTGAAGGGAGGTGGGTGTCTAGAAAAATCATTCTGAACTTTTCTTTGGCCAGATATGCATTCAGATCTCTTAGATCTAGGATAGAACAGAATCCTCCCGTCTTTTTGGTGATCAGGAAATACCTGTAATAAAATTTTCACCATCTTTGTTCTGGTGGGACCAGCTCAATCATTAGATCTGACAAGAGGACGGTGACTTCTCTCTGAAGTAGTTCCTGAAGCTGAGAGCCTAAGGGATGAGCTCTTGGTGGGCAATTTGGAGGCAAGTCGAATAGATGCAATTTATAACCGCTTTGAATAATTTGGAAAACCCAAGTGTCTGAGGTTACAAGGAGCCACTTTTGCACAATAAGAGTGAGCCTCCCTCTGACAGGAGAGTCCTCCGCTGCACTTACATAGCTATGCTCTCCACGAAAAAGTCAAAATCCCACCCTTGTTTTGACTGAGAAGCCAGCTGGATCTTTTGAGGCTTCTCTTGCTTTACTTGTGCTCGAGGAACCTGCTTCAATTGCAAATAGTGGGAACCAGGAAAGTACCTATGCCTATGAGAGAAATAAGTCTTTTTCTGATTACCATTGTGATAGGAGGCCGGTTCAGATGTGCGCCTTGAGAGATTAAAAGGCTGATGTGCTGCTTTTCGATGGCCAGCCCTCTCTTTGACTTTTTCTCCAAAAAGATTCTCTCCGTGGCACGGTACGTCAGCAAGCTTATCCTGCACAAACTGTTCTAGGTCTGAGGCCCGGAACCAGGCAAGTCTCTGGGTGCTAATACTCATTGCAGAAACCTTTGATACAGTTTAGAAGATCTCAAAGGATGCTCGTACCATGAACGTCGAGCCATCCTTACCATGTCTCACCAGGGAATGATACTGTCCCAATCTCTCTGGAGGGAGATACTGGGAGAGATAGGCTAGGCAACTCATGATGTCCTTCAAAAACATGCCCAAATAAAGCTAATAAGAAGCCATGCAGGCCACAAGCATGGAATTCTGGAAAACCCTTCTCCCTAGAGTCTAATGTCGAAGCTTGTGGTGCTGTGCCACAGCCATTCAGCATGAGCCCAGCCTGTTCATAGGCGAGGGCGATGCAGTCTGCCACCCAGGTGGACAGTGTTCGCTTGGTTACTGCTTCCCCCAGCAGACTGGGGTCATAGGAAACAAAAAGGTGAGAAGTTTTTCGGTGGCCCTGGGTACGTTGCATATTGAAGGACAGGGCCTTCTTAAAGTCCAAGGTGTGAAGGACGGTCTCCGCCTTGCTGTAGTGAGCCTCAGGAAGAAGGTGGGTAGCACCACCTCTTGGTTGAGGTGAAGGAGGATAACACCTTCGGCAGTATTTGGTATGCGTGTGTAGCACGACCCTATTCTTGTAGAATCTGGTATACTGCGCCTTTGCCACTTGGGCTTAGAGCTCGCTGACCCTGCGAGGGCAGGTGAGTGCCACCAGGAATACGACTTTCCATGAGAGATACCCGAGGTGGCAGGTACCTTATTCAGGACCTAAAAGCTCAACATTCCTTTGACACCTTGTTCCTCACAGAAACCTGGCTCCAGAAGGGGAAAGAAGCCCTCCTGCGTTGCTGTCTTCCCCCTGGGCATTTCGCTTTTCATTCATCTCGTCCAGGTCAAAGTGGAGGGGGTGTGGCAGTCCTCCACTGCTTCACCCTTCTCCTTACAGAGGTTAACCCTGAATTGCTATTGCTTCGCCTGAGCATTTCCCCGCCTATCCATTTTCTTCTTCTTTATGCTCCGCCCTCTCTTCGCCCAGATCTCTGGGATGCACTCTTACTCTCGCTCTCTGAAGTCTCTCTTTATATCCCCCCATTTGATGATCTTAGATGATTTCAAAGCATATCCTGATTCACCTTCTAGGCCCAGGGATAAAGTTCTCCTAACTCTATTAGAGGATTTGTCTCTGCATCAGCATGACTCTTGTCCCACTCATGCTGCAGGTCATATACTGAAACTCATTCTTACACTGGCCAGTTCTCCATTTACACCATCTTTCGTCTTCACCCTCACACTTCCCTGGTCAGACCAGCTCTACCTTTTCTTCGCCTTTCCTTTCCCCTCTGCACTGTCCTTAACCAGTGCACCCCCTCTCCGCTCGCCAGATTTAGGCATCATATCACACCATATACACTCCAGCAGTTTCCCTCTGCTGACACACTCTTCTTTTTCAGCTTCTCCTCCTTCTCGGTGAACGACCAGGTGGACTTCTGCACTGTCTGCTACTTTAGATCAAATAGCCCCCCTTTGTTCCACTCCATCCTCCTGCTCATTTACCCACCATCCCTGGTATCACCCCAGACTGTACCTTCAGCACACCCATCTCTGCCGTGCCGAGCGGGTCTGGCGTAAGCACCCATCTCCAGACTCACATGCTTCCTTCCATCTTTGTCAGCATCAATACCATGCCATGATTCATGCTACTAAATAATCACACTACTCCGAGTTAATCACCATAATCACCACTTCGTCCATTTCCTCCCGACAGCTTTACCAGATGCTCCGCTCCCTCTCAGCAACCAGAACTTCCATTCTGGCCCCTGCCTCACTCTCCCTTGCTCCCGGCCCAGCCCTTTTGGCTGCTTTCTTCTCTGAAAAAAAACAGTCCCTACGTGCTACCTTTTCCTCATGTCCCCTCCCTTTCCCCCATGCTTCACCCCCCTCACCCCTTTCACTCTCTTCCCTCCCCAGCCTTTCTACATACTTGGCACTCCTTCCAGCCTGTCATGGCCACCAAACTTACTAAGATCATTACCTCCTCACGTAAAACAAACTGCCCGCTTGATCCCATTCCCTCCTCTTGGCTTCTGGAGCCCTCTCTCACCCTTCTGTCATATATCCTACACATAGTCAATTTAAGTTTCTCCTCGAATCTTTTTCCCACCACTTGGAAACATGAGCTCATCCAACCCATTTTGAAGAAACCATCTCTCGACTCCTCTCCCTTGTTCATTGGCGCCCAGTATTTAACCTCCTCTTTCTCTCTAAAATCCTGGAAAAACTGGCCTTCTCACAACTCTCAGCCCACCTTGAAACCATCTCTGCCCTTCATCCCCACCAATCTGAATTTAGAACTGGTCATAGCACTGAAACCACCCTCTTTTCCTTCCTGAATGAGCTCCGTCAGCCACATGAAAAGGGTAATCTCTCTTTTGCGGTATCAAACACAAGAAAACGGAGGTTCTCTTCATCACTAGAGACCCATTTTTCACCCCCACCCCCACCCCAGAAGCCGAGCTCCAAACAAAGCCTTCAATCCGATACCTTGGTGTCACTTTGGACCAATGCCTGGATATGAAATTACATATAACCAACGTAATCAGAGCGATCTATCTCAAGATCCGGACACTCCGACACCTTCGCTCCTTGCTTGATCCTGAGGACTTCTGGACTATATTCCAAGCTTTAACCTTACGCACCTCGACTATGCTAATGCCATTCTTGAAGGCCTCCCACACTCCACCTTAAACCCTTTACAACTTGCCATGAACACCGCTGCCAGAGTCCTCTACGGAGCATCAAGAAGGGACCATGTAACACCTATTCTAAAGCAGCTTCACTGGCTCCCCATACATGGGAGACTGCTGTTCAAGACCTTATTACTCACCTTCAAGGCTATCAAAGGCATCACCTCCTCCTCAGTAATAGACCTCATTCAGACCGTTCCACCTAACAGATCTAGGAGAACTATATCTACAAACACGCTAGTAATCCCTAAGGCAGCAACAAAATGCTCACTAGCGACGTCTAACAGGGCTTTCTGCTTCTATGCCCCTAAGTGCTGGAACACCTTACCACCGGAGATTCGGGCTGTCACCGACCTAACTCTTTTCAGAAAGGCACTCAAATCCCACCTATTCCCCAATATTACCAGACCAGCCAAACACTGACCTGACCGCCCATCCCCTTTTTGAACACCTGTTCCACAGGACCCAACTCAATCTAAGAATAAATCCTGCTGTATATACATGTAAATACATATGTAAATAGTCTCAGTTAACAATTTCCCCTATGTTTATCCAAGTTCTCGTACCTGTTCTATGTAAAACCAAACAGCTTGTTGTTCTGGTCTATTGTTATATTGTAAACCGCGCTGATGCTAAATAGTGCGGTATATAAGAGCCTGTAATAAATAAATAAAATAAATCTTTGGCTCTATCCTCCACTTTCAACTTGGTTGATCACCCCACACTCCTCACCAGTCTTCATGATCTCGGGATCAACGGAGCTGTTCATCACTGGTTCCATTCTTTCCTCTCCTCTCCCACTTTTACTGTTCAGACCGGTTCCGCCACCTCCCCTGTAACCCCCCTTCCCTGTGGTGTCCTCTAGGGTTCTGTGTTGGCCCCCCTTCTCTTTTAATGTCTTCCTTGCTCCACCTGCACTCATTATCCAGCAATCCAGGGTCTCTGGTTACTATTACGCTGATGATATTCTCCTGTTCCACACCAATCCCTTTTCTCCTAACCTCACCCCACTCGATGCCTCTCTCTCTCGCATTTCCTCCAGGTTAATTAGCAACTTCCTGCACATTAACCCATCAAAATCTGCTGCTATTTCGCTTACCTTTGGTGCCCCCTATCCTCCGCTAGCCCCCATGTTGTCTGCTACCCTGATACCTCTTGTACCTTGGGGTCACTCTGGATTCCTCTCTTACCTTTCACTAGCACTTCTCCTCACTTATTCGCTGTTCTTTCGTTTCCCTGTACCAAATTTGTGCCGTCTGGCCTTTTCTCTCCCATTCATCTCTAGTCACCCTTGTATTGTCACTCATTATGTCCAGACTAGACTACTGTAACGTTATCCTTGCAGGTCTACCTCAATATCAGCTTTGCCAGCTACAGCTCATCCAGAACACTGCAGTTCACCTTCTCACTCACTCCTCCCCATCTGATCACGTTACCCCCTTGCTCATACAGCTTAACTGGCTTCCTCTTAAATCCAGGTTCACATACAAAATACTCACTACTGCTCACAAGGTTATTTACACTGGCACCCCTCAGTATCTAGCAGACCTTATCCACCTCCAGGCTTCCCCCATGCTTACTCTGGTACATTCATGGGAATCGTCTTTTCCTTCCCGTCCCTGCACAAGCACACCTGCCATTTTTCTTCCTGGGCCCTCACTCTAGAATTCATTACTACTCACACTATGCACGGAACTGTCTTTTCCCAGATTTAAAGCCATGCTCAAAACTCACCTTTATCACCTTGCCTTTGACCTTCCCTTTCCCCATCCTTAAGTGCCTTCTTCTCCTGCCTGCCTGGCTTCCCTCCCCCTCTTTCTCTGGACCCAATTAATGTACCTGTCCCTTTATCTCTCAATTTATATCTCTCTAGCTATTCCCTTTCCTCTTTCCTGTCTACCAATGGCGTTCCTTTCATTTTCATTGTCCTGTTCGCAGCCAATATTTGATTTTCTATACCACTCTGATACTTTGTTTGGGCAGTATATCAAGCACTGAAATAAAGAAAAGATAAAGGTAGTCAGGGGCTCGAATGGCAGGCGGGTGTGCTGTGACAGCACCACACTGAGGTCCTACTCTGTCACCAGAGGGCAGACAGGAGGTTTTGACAGCAGAGCCCCCTCAGAAAGCGGGTCACCAAATGGGCTTGCCCTCAAAAGGGTGGTGGTGTGCTAAAGGGCACAATTTGAGCCCCAAATGTGAGAGATGGAGAAGGTGCCAGCTGCTCTGGGCAGGAGAACGGGTTCACCCTTTGCTCCGCACACCACACCGAGAACCTGCACCATTTGAAGGTGTAAGCTCTCCTGGTGGAAGCCTTACAGGAGGCCAATAGGATCTCCTCTACCTCCCCTGAGAGGATGAAGACGACTAAGGCTACCCTTTCAGAAGCCACACAGATAGGGACCCCAGATTGGGGTGCAGGAGAGAGCCCTCTTCCTGAGAAAAGAGCCCCGGGGCACTCCCCAGGGGGGGGGTTGGTGCCTCCACCAATAACTGAAGGAGCAGCAGGAACCACAGCTGTCTGGGCCACCAGGGAGCCACCAGGATCAGCGACACTCTGTCATGCAGAACCTTGAAGAGAGTCTTTGCAATCAACGGTGTGGGTGGGAAGGTGTACATGAGGCCTTCTGACCATAAGATGAGCAACACATCTGCTGCTACCCGGCCCGGGTGGGGCTGACAGGAGCAGAAGTGGGGCAACTAGTACTTTCTGGGCTGGCAAAAAGGTCCACCAGCGGGGTCCCCCAGAGTCGGAAGAGCCGAGTGGCGACTCTGGGATCCAGCTGCCACTCGTGTGGTTGGAGGACCCTGCTTAGTTTGTCCGCCAGGGTATTGTCTTAGCCTGGCAGATACACTGCCCATAGGAGTATTACTTGACGGAATGCCTAAGAGCAGAGCGTCATCGCAAAGGGTGCGAGACCCCGTGCCCCCTTACTTATTCACATAGAACATCGCCACTTGGTTGTCTGTTTGGATCAGCATTGGCTAGTGTCTCAGATGGTGGCGAAAAGCCTGTAGGACTAGATATATTGCCCGGCGCGCCAGGAGGTTGATCTGCTGGCTACCTTTGGCTTGTGACCAGCTGCCCTGGATGCGAAGATCCTCACAGTGAGTTCCCCATCTCAGCAGGGAGGCATCCGTCATGAGGACACTTAAAGGGTTCAGGGCTTGGAAGTGCATCCCTGCCTGGAGGTGTTGCGGGTTTTGACACCACATCAGGGGGTCTGCTAGCTGGTGGGTCACTAAGACTCTGTCTTGGAGCCGACCTGTGGCCTCTGTCCACTGGTCTCGAAGGCAGCAATGGGCAACCCTCATATGCAGAAGGACGTCCAGGGTGACATGTACTATAGAGGCCATGTGGACAAGTAGACACAGCAGAAGCTGGATGGACACCAAGGGACAGTGTTGCACACCTGTGGTCAATGCTCTGAAACGGTCAGCCCAATCCAGGGGAAGGAAGGCCTTTGCCTGGACTGTGTCCAGCTTTGCCCCTATGAACTCCATACCTTGTATCGGGAGGAGATGGGACTTGAGGTGGTTTATTATGATCCCCAGATGTTGTAGGACAATGATGGTGTGAGCCATTGCCTGCTGCACCTTGGCAGCTGTGCCTCCTTTTATGAGCCAGTCGTCTAGGTAGGGGTAGATGAATACCCCCTGGAGATGTAGGTAGGTAGCCACTGCTGCCAGGCATTTGGTGAAGACCCTTGGGGCAGATGCCAGGCCAAAGGGTAGTATTCTGTACTGGAAGTGACCTCCCCCCACCATGAAGCAAAGGTATTGCCTATGGCTGGGGTGAATGAGGATGTGGATATAAGCATCTTTCAGATCCAAGAAGCATAGCCCATCTCCTTGCTAGAGGTAAGGCAGCAATGTTCCAAGGGAGAGCATTTTGAACTTCTCCCTCACCAGGAACTTATTGAGGTTTCGCAGGTCCAGGATGGGCCTCAAGGCCCCTTGTCCTTTCTGGCATGAGGAAACACCTGGAGTAGAACCCTTTGCCCCTGAGATGTTGGGGTACTGGTTCCACCATCTTGTCCTCGAGAAGGCTTGTGCGTTTCTGCAGTAGATGATCCTGGTGAAAGGGAGACCTGGGGGGCTCTCCTGGGAAGAAGGGGGAGGTGTCTGTGCCAGGTGGAGAAGGTAGCCCTCCTTGACCATCTGGGTGCCTAGGAATTGGTGGTAATGGCTGGCCACCTGTGGGCATAATGAACTAGACGTACCCATGTGGGCTGCTGTCCTCCCTGGGGTAGAGAGGCTATGTCCAAGGAGTCAAAAGATCCCCCCAGGCTGGGCCAGAGCCGTCTGCTTATGAGAGCCATGCCCCTGCCCCTTAGCCTACTGACCTTGCTGGAGAGCTGGGGAGGCTTGGAATTGTAGGTAGTTTTTGTAAGCAGCCCCTTTTCTTGAGTAAAAAGGCTTTTTCCTGAGCCCTTCCATCAGGGAAGGGTAGAGGTCTTCTTGGAGAGTCTGGTCCTCATCATGAGTTCGGTCACCAACTTGGCAGCCTTCTCTGTCATGAGTTTGCCAAAGAGGTTCTCCCCTTACATAGAAACATAGAAATATGACAACAGAAAAAGATCACATGGCCTATCTAGTCTGTCCTTCCATATAAACAACTAGAACAGTCCTCTTTTTTCCTTTAGAGATCCTCTGTGTTTGTCCGATGCTTTTTTGAATTCAGATACTGTCTTCATCTCTACCACCTCCACTGGGAGACTATTCCACGGATCCACTACTCTTTCCGTAAAGAAATATTTCCGCATATCACTCCTGAATCTATCTCCCTTCACCCTCATCCCATGTCCCCTCGTAGCAGAACTTGCTTTCAATTGAAAGAGGCTCTCTCCCTGAACATTTATGCCACGGAGGTATTTAAATATCCTCCACTTGTTTCCTCAGAGCATCAGCATGCAGGCACCCTGCACATGGGACGTCAACCAATTTGTCATGAACCAATTGTTTGAGGTCGCCGACTCAAAGCCATCATAAGCTGCTCGAATCATAAACTTGGAGCAGTCTTGGACGGCTCTGGACAGGTTCCTGAACCACTGCAGGGGTTCACTGGAGAGACTAGCTGAGAAACCAGCGAGCTCCTTTGCCAGGTCTCTCAGGTACATGCCCATGTTCAGCTGGTAGGTCTGGATCTGGCCTAAGAGCATCGAGCCCTGGTAGCACTTTCTGCTGAGGGTGTCCAAGGTACGGGCCTCCCTACCCGTACACAGAGGAGTGCGTCTTCTGGCTCTTCAGCTAAAGCATGGCTAACTCCACCACCATGGAGTTATGTGGCAGCTGTGCCTTCTGGAAGCCAGAGCTCCGACGGACCCAATACAATGAATCGAGCCGCTTGCTCACGACGGGCATAGATGGCGGTATTTCCCACATGCGGAGCATGAGCTGTTCCAGGATGGGTGGGGATGGGCACTGTCAACTTGGTGAGGTCTCATATTGGAGGATTTCTAGCTCCTCCATATGAGGTTCCTCCTCCAATTCCGTTGGGAATGCTAGAGCCTTTGACATGTCCTGCACAAAGTCTAGGAATGCTGTGTCCTCGGTGGGGACCAGCGTCAAGACTCGGAGAGGGACGGGTCCGAGGGGACTCCTCATCCTCTGTCTCCCATTCCGAGTAATCGGTGGAAGAGTCGAGGGGAGGGTGACCTGGGAGCTCCAGGTCCGAGCCCGGTCCAAGCCCCTTGGAGGTCCCTCGGCTGGTGTCGTGCACGCTAGCAGGGGAAGACCTCAGTCCTGTCGAATGGAACCCAGATCAAGACCTCGGCTGAGGATCAACTTGGGGCAATATGGTCTCATGGATAGGCTCGGCCTCTGGGGACATCCTCTGCGTCGAGGGCCCAGTGGTCTGGGTGAATGAGCCAGCCGTGCCAGACATCAGTACCTGCTAGTGGTCCATGAAGGCAGACAAGCTGTGCTCCAGGGCCGCCATTCTGGAATCGTCCACATGGCTCCACAGCTCTCAGTGCGGGGACCGAGGAACTCTGGCCCAGCGCCGGTTCCCCTGAAGGGGAGTCCTCAATGAGAATGGCCTCGGGTGTCCAGGGCCCGATCACCAGGCGATTCATTCTGGATGACTTTTTTAGGCTGCTCCCGCTCCGAGCCCTCGGATGAGCGGCATGGACTGCAGGTCCTGGTTCAGGACTTACTCGGCCTGTCAGAACCATCCAGGGATGCTGCCTTCAAAGGTTTCTTCTTCTTCCTGTGTTCCCTCAAGGTAGACCCCTTTCTGAAGGCCCACAGCGTCGACTGGGGTCCGTAGGGGTGCCACGGGAGTCTGAGGCTTCAGGCGGGACCTTGGCTTTCGAATGAACGAGGGACTCCAGGAAAAACTTGTCATGCTGCTGCTAATGGCTCTTAAAGACCCTGATGGACATCTTTTAACAAAGACCACAGGCCGTGGGGTCGTGGTCTGACCCAAGGCAGCATAGACAATAGTCGTGTGTACCAGTGAGAGAATCTTTGTACACCGATCACACTTCTTAAAACCACTAGTAGCCATGGGTGAAATAATTACCCCGGCGAGGTCGAAGACCCGCAGTGCTGCCAGTTGGAAAAAAAGGCATAAAGGCACCAAAAGATGAAAAATGAGTATGAACCCGAGACTCGATGCCGAAGCAGAGGACTTTGGGTGGTGGGAAGAGTACCGGTGCAACCAGAAGGAGAGTATGAAACTCATATAGCAAAATAATCAACTTTTTCCAAGGGAAGTCAGCATCTGATGGGATCTATGGAAAAAAGGAGACTGGGTAAGAAGGCACTGGTGCTAACTGAGAAAGAAAAGACAGTTTAATGCACAAAAGGTCAACTTTTTCTGGGGAAAAAGGATGTCTGTTGGGCTCTGGAAAAGAGGAGACTGAATAAGATGGCACCCTTGGGTGGGAAGGGGACCACGCATGTGTGGTGGCATCTCCCAAAGGCTGTCTTTGAAAGCTGGGGAGATGCTTCTGCGAGGGCTCCATCGGTGCCAATCACCCCCCATATGTGAGGACCGACTTCCTGCTTGTTTTTGGAGAAAATCAAAAAATCTCAGAATTTTGGCCTGGATGACTTTCTTGCCCTTTGGGGATCTGAAGCTCCTCCGGGAGCATCAATGCACCGATGACTTTCTAGACTTCGGGGGAGCGTTGGATCCTGGATGCACTAGAAAAGGTACTCAAGACAGGCAGGCTCATGTGTCGGGGCCCATCGATGCCCAGATGTTAATGTCTCTCTCAAGGGCACTTAATGCTTTTCGAGGATCGGTTGCACTGCTGCCGATGTTGATGCAGCAGACATCGAGGCAGTGACATATTGAATGGCAAGCAGCATCATGATGTATTCCATGATAGCCCTCAAAAGGTGCTTCTCCATGGCTGCTGTCTCCAAAGGCTGCAGGACCATAGCAACATCGGCCGATGTTCCTGGATCCTGAGAGGGTGTATTGGCTGCTTGGTCTCAGCATATACTAGGCCATCACTGCCCCTCTGATGTCCTAGAGAATGAGTTATCCTCTCTTTGGGGCTGCTTAGAGGGGTGTTCTTGCAAACTCTCTTTGCTCTCGACACCACGCCTAGTCTAGACAGGAGGTGACTAAAGATTGGATAAGTGTCTTAGTAGTGTTTTCAGAAAGGAAGTAACAAATTTTGCTGATATTATAGAAAAAGAAATGACAGGTCTTAGCTATCAGTTGGATGTGTGTTGGGAAGGAGAGGGAGGAGTCAAAGTCGATCCCAAGGTTGCGGGCTGAGGAGACAGGGAGTAGAAGAGCATTATACACAGAGACAGAGAAAGGAGGAAGGGGGTGGGTCGGTTTAGAGGGAGAAAAAATAAGTTCAGTTTTGGCCATGTTCAATTTCAAATGGTGGTGAGACATCCAGGCAGCTTTGTCAGATAGTCAGATTCGGGCCAGGACTATAAGAGAGATATCAGGTGCAGAGGGATAGATCTGAGAGCCATCAGCGTAAAAGTAGTATTGAAACCATGTGAGAAGATGAGTGCACCAAGGGACTGGGTATGGAGAGCACTTCAGAACGCATTCATAGGGTTCTGCGGAAAAAAGAACTGATGGTATAATGGCACCATGGCAGTGGGTGGGAAGATGCGCCCACATGCAGAGTTGCTGTGAATATTCCAGTGCCAGGCTCCATCAGTTGACATCACCCATATGTGAAGATTTTTACCCGTTTGTCCACGGAGGAAAAAAAACTGATGAGTCAATAACAGAAGTTTGAACGGAATCGTGCAAACTTCTTGTAGACAATGTTCCAACTCTAAACTCTAAAGGGCTTCCTACTAATATTTATCGATATATCGTCAGCATTTGACACAGTTTCCCATCACATCCTAGTGAAGCGCCTAATGGAGATTGGACTACAAGAAACCACAATAAAATGGTTCCAATCATACCTGGAAGATAGACAGCAGAGAGTAAAATCTGGAAACCTCACCTCAGAACCCTTCAAGACTACCCAAGGAGTTCTCCAAGGCTCATCATTATCAGCTCTTCTCTTCAACATCTATATTCAGCCCATCACTGTTACCTCTAAGCTGTGCGCATGCACACACCTCGCCAAGCGAGCGCACATACTTTACAACAGAGCGCACAAAAATTACGGCTCTGATTCTGATAGAAAACAACACAGACGTCTTAAAATGTTGTAATTACTAGAAATTTTCCGCTTCATTTAGTAATCATCTATTTTCATTTAATTTGATTAAAATCAATGTGGTGTACATACTGTATTCTGACGTGTAGTCAAATTTTAAAGTATATAACTCCGAGTGTTATGTGGCGCACAAAAATTTAACCTTCCTTCAAAAGCTGCACACAGCTGATATTTTATGCGCACACAGCCTACAGAAAATTAGAGGGAGCATTGCAGCCCATAGGCAAAATATTTAACAAACACAAGATACAATATGCCATATATGCTGACGACATCATGGCATATACCCCTATTCAACTAGACTCCCCAGACTACACTAGTATATCAACCTGCATTCAAGATATAACAACCTGGTTAGCCAACAACAACAAACACCAACATAAAAAAAAACTGAAGCAATTATCACGGGAGACTCCACATTCACTCCTCCTACTACCATCAACATATCCAATACACCGAATGCAATAAAAGATTAAGTCAGATACTTTTGAGTAATTATTGACAAGCAACTCACCCTCCAACCGCACATCAACAAGATATCTAGAACAGCCTTCTTCAAACTCGCAACACTCTGGAGACTAAAACCCCTCCTCAATAACGAACATTTCCATACAGTATGCCAGGCCATCATTACACATCTGATGGACTACTGTAATACACTATTCCAAGGTCTGCCCAAACAAACCACCTGCCCCCTAAAATTAGTCCAGAACACTGCTGCCCGCATTATTACTAGCGCCTCAATACAAGACCATATAACTCCAATACTACAAGATCTGCACTGGCTAACAATCTCCTCATGGGCAAAATATAAATCAGCGCTCACCATCTTCAAAATTAAAAACACCACATCAGCAGAAATACTACAAGAACTCACTGGAACCAAAACAAACAAAAGACCAGACAGAAACACCACCAAAAACAATATACAGACACCTACTATATTCACAAGAACAAACAAATCCACATCCATGCGCGCTTTCTCTTTAGCTGCCCCTATCTGGAATGTCCTCCCAGAGAAGCTAAAATCAACAACAGATATAAAAGAATTCCGGAAGCTACTTAAAACCACCCTATTCATTGAACAATTCAATCAACCCAAACCACCCCACAAAACGAGTGACACAAGACATGACATCCACAACATATAAACATCCTATTACTCTATTAAAATGTATATAGTTTTATACAATGTCATAAGAGACTACCCAGCTTTTTAAGTTACAATGTTACTGTTGATCTTAAATTCATTGTATAAGATGATATTTTTCAAATTCTTTGTATAAGTTGAAGTTTACTGTAAACCACCATGATTCAACGAGGAGGTGGCATAGAAAAATTGTTAAACAAATAAATAAATACAGCACCCTCTGACCCATGTCTGGTCATGTGGATCAAACCAGCAAAAGACGACGTTATCAACGGTATCCACAACACCATAAGCTCATCCCTATCTCAAGGATACATGCCCCCTGCTCTCAAACAAGTAACTGCAACCTAACTACATAGGACTCTCAAGAAAACCACCCACACACTGCAGATGGCTCAAAACACGGCCGCCCGAATAATAACAAGATCTTCAAGGCACAAGCACATCACCCCCACTCTCAACCACCTCCACTGGCTGGCTCCCAATCAGATCCAGCATCCGTTTCAAGGTACTTCAAAACACATTCAAAATCAAACAGATCACCTCCGCAGATAATCTGAAACCACTCGCTAGACCTGACCAATGCACCAGACCCAGAAGGCGAGGAACATCAGACACTATCAACATACCCAAAGCCTTTGCTAAAATAAGAAAAGACACTTCAAGAAGAGCACTAGCCCAGGCTGCACCCATGCTCCTGAACTCCCACCTGACAACCTGAGATCTACAAAAGACCGACAACTTGAAATCAACAAAAGACCTCAAAGACTTCTGGAAGATGCTCAAAACCACGCCCTTCACAGAACACTACAAGGACACAACATGAACTGTCTAAACAAACTCTCTCTCAGCCCACCAAAATGTAAAAAATGTAAATATTTCCTGTACACAGCTCACGCTGTATATAGCTCACCACGCATTCAAATGTAAAAATGTAAATATTTCCTGTACACAGCCTACACTGTATATAGCGCACCTTGCAATCAACTTCACACCACTCACACACACATTTATCACTGCATGCCCACACCCAAGCACACATCACTTGATTTGTTTGATGTGTAATCCGCTTTGATTTCAGGATAAAGCGGTATATAAATCATTTTAAATAAAATAAAATAAATAAAATAAACAAGGAGTGATGTCCAGTTATGAGTTTAACCACCATATTTTGAATTAATTGTAATCTACTCAAGGACATGATATTTAGCCCCTGAAAAATGGAGTTGCTGAAGTCTTATGGACTTAACTAGAATACTGACTAATGTGCACAAACTTTTAATATCCAACACAAATTTATTGAAGCAAATGTGAAACAGAGAAACATAACAGCAGAAAAAAGGACCACATAGCTTATCTAGTCTGCTCTTCCATATCAACTACAATAGTCCCCTTTTTTCCTTTAGAGATCCCTCTGTGTTTGTCCCATGCATTTTTGAATTCAGCTACTGTCCTCATCTCTATCACCTCCACTGGGAGACTATTCCATGCATCTACCACTTTTCATGAAGAAATATTTCTGCATATTACTCCTAAATCTATCCCCTTTCACCCTCATCCTAGGTCCCCTCATATCAGAGCTTGCTTTCAATCGAAAGAGGCTCTCCTCCTATGCATTAATGCTCAAAGGTATTTAAACATCGCTATCATATCTCCTCTATCCCGCCTTTCCTCTAACGTATACATATTAAGATCCTTAAGTTTATCCTCATATGCTTTATAACAAAGACCACTAACCATTTTAGTAACCACCCTCTGCACCGACTCCAACCTGTTTATATCCTTTTGAAGGTGCGGTCTCCAGACTGGACACAATATTCCAAATGAGGCACTATCACCCCCTTTTTTCTGCTGGCCATTCTTCTCCCTATGCCCCCAAGCATCCTTCTAGCTTTCGTCGTTGCCTTTTCTACCTGTTTAGCTACAATCATGTCCAGGAACCACTATTCTTTTGTGGACATAAGTACCTCACCTCCTATACTGGACTACTGCAGCACAAAAATATATGACCCTGCATTTTCTGGCATTAAATCTAAACTGCCAAATTCAAGACCATTCTTCAATCTTAGCTAGATCCCTCCTCATGTTATCTACTCCTTCCTGTGTGTCTACTCTATTGTAGATTTTGCTATCATCTGCAAAAAGGCAAACCTTACCCGACGCCCTTTCCGCAATATCACTAACAAAGATCCCTGTACCATACCACTGGTAACCTCCTTCTCCTCAGAGTGAGCTCCATTTACCTGTACTCTTTGTCGCCTTCCACTCAACCAATTTCTATCACAATCAGTAACTTTAGGGTCCAGCCCTAGCGTGCTCAGTTTGTTTATAAGTCGCCTGTGCGGAACGGTATTTAAGGCTTTACTGAAATGCAAGTACACCACATCTAGGCTCTCCCTCGGTCCAACTATGGGTCTCCCAGTCAAAGAAATCAATTAGATTTGTCTGACAAGACCTGCCTCTGGTTAATCCATGCTGCCTCCAATCCTGTAATCCATTGGACTCCAGAAACCTCACTATTTTCTCTTTCAGCAGAGTTTCCAATAATTTACTCACCACAGACGTTAGACTAACCAGCTTGTGGATTTCAACCACATCCTTACTTCTATTTTTGTGTAAAGGGACCAAATGTGCCTCTCACCAGCCTCTGACACAACTCTCAATTCCAAAGAGGCATTGAAAAGGCTGGATTGGATTGTGCTACAGCTGGAAAAGTCCGGAACTCAGCAGCGGTGAAGCTATCAGTCCATTAAGCAAAATTAAACTGAGATGTTACCTTAAAATTTGAGTGTCCTTGAATCTAAACTAAGAAATATTTTCAATTTCAGTCTGTCAGCATAACGAATGCAAAACTGCAAATCTCAAAGATAATACATATTCCAACCAACGTCCTACATTTGACAACATCAAGAACCCTAGGGCTCTCCCTCGAACCAAATACCTGGTCACCCAGTCAAAGATATCAATCAGATTTGCCCGACAAGACTGGCCTCTGGTGAATCTAAGCGCCTCGAATCCTGCAATCCACTGGACTCCAGAAACCTCACTATTCTGACTTTTAGTAGCCTTTCCAATAATTAACTAACCACAGAGGTTAGACTAACCGGCCTGTAGTTCTCAATGTCATCCTTAAGTCTGCTTTTATGTGCCTTTCTCCAGTCCTCTGGCACCACTCCAGACTCCAAAGAGGCATTGAAAAGGTCAGACAGTGGAGCTGCTAGAATGTCACCAAGTTCCCTCGGTATTCTTAGATGTATCACATCCAGCCCTATGACTCTGTCAACTTTTAGTTTGGCTAGATCATCACAAACAGTCTTCTGAAAATCATTCAAGATCTCTGTTGCTTCTGTTCCTATTTGAGGTTTTCTGAGGTCTGTTCCTGGCCCTTCATCTATGAACACAGAACAGAAATATTTGTTCTGCTTTATCCTCATCAGTTTCTGCATATTACTTCCCTGCACCCTTGAGTCCGACAATACCTCTTTTGCCTTTCTTCCTCTCACTAACATATCTGAAAAATGTCTTATCCTCCCCTCCACATAGACTCTGCCGCCCCACTAGACCATTGCCAACATGGATTCAGGGAGTCTCATGGTGTAGAAACCCTCCTTTCTACCCTCTTCAGCAACATAATCACAGGTATCGACAACATCCGTCAAGGGTTTGTTCTTGTCTTCCTAGACATTGCCGCAGCTTTCGATTCAGTAAGTCACAACCTTCTCCTGGAACGACTAAAAGAGAAGGGCATCTGCGGCAAGGCTCTGGAATGGTGTAGATCATATCTGGCTGGTAGATGGCAACAAGTAAAATCTGGAGCAGCAGTATCGGAACCTTTCCACCAAAGCCAGGGGGTCCCGCAAGGTTCCTCCCTATCATCACTCTTTTTCAACATATACATGCAGCCCATCTGTAATATCATCAGATCCTTCAATATGGACTGCCTGATATATGCAGATGATATCCTACTCTACACGCCTTTCTCTACAGAGCATTTGAACCTCTCCCCTCTGACAGAATGTTTCGATGCAGTTTCTGAATGGCTCCAATCCCAAAACCTCCGTATTCAACATAAGAAGACGGAGGTGCTATTCATCACAAAAAAACACAATTTCACCCCACCTCCCCATGTAAGAAGCAGAACTTCAAACAAAACCTACAATTCGATACCTGGGGGTTACATTGGATCAGCGCCTTGATATGAAGGCACACATAGGTAACATCGTAAGAGCAGTCTATTTCAAGATCCGATCTCTCAGGCATCTGCGCTCCTTACTAGATCCAGAAGATTTCAGGACAATATACCAGGCATTAATTCTACCGCATTTTGACTATGCCAACGCTATCCTACAAGGCCTCCCACAGTCTACCATTAACCCCCTACAACTCGTCATGAATGCTGCAGCGAGAGTCCTTCAGGAAGCCTCCAAAAACGGAGCACGTGACCCCCATCCTTAAGCAGCTCCACTGGCTCCCCATTCATGCAAGGCTCGTTTTCAAGACCTTACTGCTTACCTTCAAGGCCATCAACGGTCTCTCATCCTCCTCACTAACGGAGCTCATTCACGTCACTCCACTTAACAGATCCAGAAGACCGACAGCAATAAACACACTAATAATCCCGAAAGCGTTAACAAAATGCACACAGGCAACGGCAAACAGGGCATTTAGATTTTGCGCCCCGAGATGCTGGAACGCACTCCCATCAGACATTCGCGCAATTACTGACCTAACCCAGTTCAAGAAAGCACTCAAATATCACCTGTTCCTCAAATACTATCCACCCAGCAATACACCAAGCCAAATCCCACCAACAAATTAGCTACACCATAATTATCAGTCAACCTCATCAACTTTCTCAGTGTGATATCATGATACCAAATAGCGCGGTATATAAAAGATTGTAATAAATAAATAAATAAATAAATTTTATTGCACTGGCTATTTCTTCTTTTTGTACCTTTCCTTTCCTGACTACTTTGCTAGCTTCTCTCAGTTTTTCCAAATATAAATGCCTGTCTTCCTCTCTCTGTGATCTCTTGTATTTTCATGAAGAACTCCCTCTTTTTCTTCATCTATTTCTTTTGAGAACCATAGCAGCCTCCTTTTCCTTTTACATTTATTTACCTTTCTAACAAAAAGGTTTGCTGCCCTTAAACTATCCCCTTTCAGTTTTGCCCACTGTTTTTCTGTACATCCATCCCATTAACGACTCTTTGAGGTATTGTCCCTTCTTGGCAAAGTTAGTTTTCCTAAAGTCTAGGACCTTCGCTTTTGAATGGATTTTATCAGTCGTAGTCCTAATACTGAACCATACCATATGGTAATCACTGGATGCAAGATGATCTCCGCTGCAAGGTTAGAAACACTTTCCCTGTTGACAATCACTAAGTCCAATATGGTCCCATCACATGAGGGTTCTGTTAGCAGTTGCCTGAATAGTTCTCCCTGTAGAGAATCCAGGATCTCCTTACTTCTAGATGACACCTCAGTAGGGATATGACAATCCACATCTGGCATATTGAAATCACTTATCAGTAGCACTTCTTCTTTCATGGCAATACTGTGTATGTTTTCTATTTACTCTTCATCCACTTCTACACCCTGTGAGGGGGATCTGTATATAAATCCAATGCAAATGGATTTCCCTTTCCCTCTTTCTATTTTAACCCACAGTGCCTCTTCTCTTCCTTTGGAGCCCTGCAATTCTAAAGCTTTCATATTAATTTTTACCTAGAGTGCCACTCCCCTCTCCCTTCCCGGTCCTTCCTGAATAAAGTATAGCCCGATATAATTACATCCCAGCCATGGTTTTCTGTGAACCATGTCTCCGTAGCCACCACTAAATCCAAATCAGCCTCTCCCATTAAAGCCTCAACATCTGAGATCTTATTTCCCATGCTACGGGCATTTATACACACTGCTTTCCAAATGTTGCCCCTATTACTCATTTCTTCAAAGGTATTTAATGTTTCACTTACCTGGGGTCTTTCTTCACCCATCCCCAACAAATCTAGTTTAAAGCCCTCTTCAGTAGATTAACAATGTGCTGCTGAAGATACTTTGGCTCTTCTTGGATCATCATCCCATGGTCAAGCAAACCAAAACGCTTTCGATGACACCATCCACACAGTCATGTGAGCTTCTCTGCCTCAGTCTTTAACCTCAACAGGTAGGATTAAAGAGAACACCACCTGCGCACCTATCTGCTTCACACTTTTAATCTTGTATATCGTTCACTTTTGCTTTCTAGACTATGGAATGCGGGCCTCTGGGGTAATGTCTATCGCTGGTTTCATTCTATTTTATATTCCAGGTCCTTCGTAGTCATCTCTGGCTCATCTACCTCTGTTCCTAATCCTCTCCCCCATGGTGTTCCCCAAGGCTCAGTCCTGGCTCCACTTCTATTTAACATTTTCCTTACTCTTTTGGCACTACTTATGCAGCAGTCAGGATTGTCGGCATATTATTATGCCGATGATATCCTCATTCTTCGCCTTCCCAGCCTGATATCTCCCCCCTCAACAGATGCCTATCATTGGTTTCTGACTGATTATCTACCAACTGCCTTTTCCTCAATATCTGTAAGACTTTAGCCATTTGGTTCCCGCACGGAGGCATTTTCCCATCTCTAGCTCCCTCCCCCTCTTTTCTACACCTATCATTCTGGTCCCACTCCTCCATTATCATGGGGTATTTCTCAATAACCAGCTTTCTTTCCATGAACATATCTCACAGTTATCCCGGCATTCTTTTTACTATCTTCGTCGTATCCAAGCTATTTGCCCTTTTCTATCCCCGCAAGCACTAACTACCCTTCTTCTCTCCTTAGTCATCTCCAGGCTTGACTTCTGCAATCTGGCCCTTGCTGGTGTCCCCCAGTATCAACGATGTAGGTTATAGTTAATACAAAATACGGCAGACTCATCACACATGGTTCTCATCAAGATCATATTACCCCTATTCTCTGTCAGCTTCATCGGTTTCCCGCTGGACTTTCGAATTCAAGATTCTCACGTTGGCACACCAAGCCATCTTTACTCACAGACCTCAGTATTTAGCAGACCTCCTCATTTTTCATACTCTCACCTGAAGTCTCCACTCTGTACATGTTAATCAGCTCCAACTCCCCTCTCCATCAAATGCATGCTTACAATCCACCCGGCAGTCAGCCCTTTTCTATCTCGGTCCCTCTTTATGGAACTCCCTCCCCCTACTGCACTTCACCTAGAAGAATCCTATTCTAAGTTTCGTTCCCTTCTGAAGGCCCACCTTTTCTCCTCTGCTTTTGACCTCCCTCCCTCTGCCTTTGATCTTCTCCCCTCTGCCTCCTGTTCCCTACCCTAGCTCTATCATTTTGATTGTTGCTGCGTGAATGTATCTCTTCTCCTCCTTTCCTATCGAATTTTGTAGTTCCTTTCCTTTCTAGGGAGTTTGTCCCATTTTTCCTTCTTTTCTTTTGTTTTTTTTAAATGTTGTAAACCGCCTCAATGTCACTGGGGGGAGGGGGGTGGTATATCAAATTAATAAATAAACTAACATAAACCCTCTGTCCCAGAGCCATGAAATCACTTTTGATATGATCAGAGGGATATCTAACAGTATCATTTTGTGCTGACATGGATGAGCAATATCTGATAATAGTTAGTAGGCTTGATAAGTCTTGACATACTCTCAGTAAGATATCAGATTTTGGCACCTGGCAGACAAAAATCTGGTCAGCAGATGGATGCTTCAGTACCTCTCAGAAGTGAGTCACCAACCACGACTGCCTTTTGCTTCCTTGTGATGACAGATTCTGCAACTTTGGAGTACTCTAGCTGTGGTTCTTCCCTTTCCTCAGATGCTTCCACCTCCTCCACTTCCAGGACTGCATACTAGTTCTTCAATTCAAGAGCAGGAGGAGTTGTTGATACTGCAGGCTCTGGTGACTCGTGTCCAACTTTCTCTCTTCTATAGACTCCCATTTTCAACTCTGTTGGAGAGCTTGTATGTTTCAAGCCACACCATGTCCGGGGACTCATTGCCCGTCTCCCACTCCAAGTCCGATGTGCAGAGGAAGTCAAAGGATCAGCAGGAACTGCACCGATACACCGGTGGTGGAGCTGACAGAGTCCAGGGTTCCCAGGCTTGGAGCCCAAAGCGCTCAAGGGAGACCCCTGGTGCACAGAGTGGGACCAGGAGTGATCCCTGGAATCGAACTGGAGAGCGTGTTGCTCAAAGATCGGCTGTACCTCCAAAGGCGAGGCACTAGCCGTGGACGAGGCAATCTCCGGCCCCATGGAACCAGATGTAACTGCTATTGGGGCCTTCTGCTGCGCCAGGAACTCAGTCAGTCTGCAGTGCTGCCTCAGGAAGGCAGCCAATCTGCGCTCCAGGCTGGCCATTCGCTCTTCCAGGAGAGAAGGTCCCACAGCCTCCGGCACCGAAGGAATTGGGCCCGGTGCCGGTTCCACAGGCGGAGATTCCTATATAGTGTTGGGTTTGGGAGCTTGATGCTGGTCCTCCGAGGGCATGGAAGACTCCTCCCACCGGGGCAGCTTTGATGGCTACATCCAGCCATCGGCCTCGCGTCGAGGACTGTGGTGTTGATGTCCGTGGGGCTTTCCCCCAGAACCAGCATCACTCCCCAACAACAAGTGAGACTGAGTTCAGTTCTTCCGGGAACAATCCTCACTAGAGAATTGCTAGTCTGAGGCTATGCAACCCTGAGTGTGCCCGGTCGCTGTGCGATTTCGAGGCTTTCATGGAGGAGTCTGAGGGCGTCAATTCCGAAGCCACTGCCGAAGCCAATGCAGAGGACTTATAGCCGAACAGCACCTCCTGCTGCTTTCCACGGTTCTTACGCCCCTTGCTCATCATCTGGAGTAAGAATGGGCAAGTGATCAGTCCCGAGGCACTGAAGGCAAGTGCTATTGTGGTCTGTGATGGACATGGTCCTACCCAACTGCTGCACTTCTTAAAACTGTTGATCTTGGACATAGTCCAGCAAGATCAAAGTCCAATGTCCCGACCAGAAAAGTGTGAGAAAAAACCCTGCATAATCAAGGAAAGAGAAAGAAAAAAAAGGGAACCAAAAAAACATGGCGCTGAGGTACCGACGGTTCTGGGCTCACGGGAAGGCAGATGAAACATGACCAAAAAAAACCAAGGAAGAGAAAAGGCAGAAAACTACCGATTACCACAATACTTGTTTCCGGGGTGCCGATGAACATCTGAAGGACTCCTCAGAAAAACGAAGACTGAGTTTAGGCAACCACGCATGCGTTGTGGATCTCCCAAAGGCTTTCTTTGAAAGTTACCAAGCAGGCTCTGTCGGTGACATTACCCATAAGTGAGGGCTGACTTCCTGCTTGGTCTCAGAGAAAGTAGGCATTTCTTAGTCCCCAGAAGGCTTACAATCTAGGTTTGTACCTGAGGCAGTAGAGGTTTAAGTGACTTGTCCAAGATCACCAGGTTGTATTTGCTTGTTTCCAGGTGCTTTGATATACTATTGTAAAGTCAAAGCCATTATGGCAATTTCTAAAGGTAATAAACAGGAAAGAAACAGCGAATCGAGAAATCCTAGAAAAACACTTACAATCTAAGTGAGGATAGCGGGAAATGGGAGGAGGAGGAGGACAGGACCAAGTCCTAGATGTGGGATGGGAGGAAACAATCAAGGAGCAAGGATTAGAGAACTAGCATCAGTCCAAGAAAGAATCAGGAAAGGCAGAATGGAAGAGTCATATTTTGAGCTGCTTCCTAAAAGCAAAGAAAGAAGTTTCCTTCTGCAAAAAGATAGGGAGAGAATTTCACAGTTGGGAGTCAAGTTAACAAAGCGTGGCGGGAGAAGAGTACTAAGGAGGGAAGCCTGAGAGGAACAAAGAGTGCAGGACAAAGAATAGGGCTAGCTAGAGAGGCAAGATTGGAGGAAGGTATAAAAAGGGAGTAGTATACCAGAACCAAAATATTATAATATAAGCCAAAAGAAACAGGTAGCAAGGGAAGAGTAGTCTGATCAAATGGTAGATACCAAAAAAATGTTTGGCAGCGGTTGACTGAACAAGATGGAAGCATTTAATGGAATAAGCAGGAAGATCATTGTAAAGAGAACTACAATAGTACAGGCTTGCTATAACTAAGGAGCACAACAGCAGTGGGAGTCGAGGAAAGGTGAGAACAAAATGAACAGTGTGAATGCGGCGGAGTGCAAAGAAGGAACAGTGAATGACAGAAAGCGTAGTTACTCACTTGTAACAAGTGATCTCCAGGAAAAGCAGGAATTTAGTCTTCACATATAGGTGACCGATCGGAACGTGCCCCAGCGTCCAATTGAAAAGCTTTTGGGAGCACTCCACTGCGCCTGTGACACTGCCTTCCCAATTTCCTCTCTTCAATTAAGTTTGTAGCTGAGAAAAGAGAGTAAATGAAACCCTTTAACTCCTATGGAAGGAAGGCGGGCTGTGATGACTAAATTCTTGCTGCTCCTGGAGATCACCTGTTACAGGTGAGTAACTACGCTATCTCAGGAACAAGCAGGAATGTAGTCTTTATATATGGACTCCCTAGCTCCCAGACAAAGATCATGACAACTGGCATAATCAACAGATTCATCGTTGAAGGAGAAGAAATTGAAGTTGTGAACAACTTTAACCTACTTGGATCAACTATCAATAGAGAAGCAACAAGCAGTCAAGAAATCAAACGACGCATTGCTCTTGGCAGAATGGCTATGAAAGACCTAGATAAGATTCTCAAGGGCAGAGATGTCTCTCTCCATACAAAGATTCAACTTGTTCAAGCTATGGTATTTTCAATAACATCATATGGATGTGAAAGCTGGACAGTGAAAAAGACAGAAAGGAAGAAAATTGATGCCTTTGAATTATGGTGCTGGCGGCAAATACCGTGTATACCATGGACTGCCCGAAGAACAAACCAGTCGGTACTAGAGGAGATCAAACCTAAGCTTTCTTTAGAAGCTCAGATAACAAGACTTCGACTTTCATACTTTGGACACATCATGCGAAGAGAGAGATCATTAGAGAAAGACATCATGCTTGGCAAGATAGAAGGTCAACGCAAAAGAGGAAGGCCAGCAATGAGATGGATCGATACAATAACAGCAGCTACGGGTACCAGTCTGTCAACAATGAGCCGCCTGACCGAAGACCGAACACAATTTAGGATAGCTATCCAGAGGGTCGCCATGAGTCGACTCCGACTCGACGGCACTTAACAACAACAACAGCTCCCATATGCCAGATGAGTTGACCTCAGAACCGGTGGAGATTAGTCTCAGAGTAGGCATGATGAAGTCATGGATCCCACATGGATTTCTGGTATCTTCAAAGTCTGGGACGGAGGGTAGGAGTTGCATCTAAGTCTGAAAGAGGTGCTGGAGAAAAGCCTGACAAACCATGGCATCCCGACTGGAGTTCTTGTCTAGACAATAATGGGCAGCAAAGGTATGGACAGAAGACCAAGTTGCTGCTTTGCAAATTTCGTTGATGGCTACTGAGCATGATTTAGGGTCCACCAAGAAACAGCAAACTACCACGTAGGTAAGAGAAACCAGTCAGGAACCGTGGCAGGAGGTTCAAAGTAACCTTTATTGATCCACGGATTAGGTGCGCCAAACCCAACACAGGCCGTGTTTCGTACACTACTTCCTCAGGGGTTTTAGGCTCACTATAAAAACATATACATACATGTGAAAAACATCAGCAAACAGAAATGGTTGTATAGACATAAATACAACAGGACAAATCATATTGTACCACATTGGTTAAATAAATCTATGAATGAATAAAGGAAAAATAATAAATATTAATTAAAAATAGACAAAATAAAAATCATATTTAACAAAAAACTTTAATAATAATAATAAACAATAATTAAAAATTCGTAAAAAAATACTCATAATGCGATAACTCACTTGCTAAAATTGTAACATATTGCGTTTTAATAAAATTTTATAATGATGATAATATTGAAAACTAAAAAATAAAAAATAATAAATGAAATGTAGTATTAACACCTAAAAAATGATTATATCAACTACTTATGTGTATTGTTCCATAAGTAAATTCACAAGAACTAGAAAAAAGGAGAACAACAAACGGAGAAAATGAGGAGGAGAAGGACGTGAGAACCAAATTTATAAATACCAATGCCCAACTAGAAATAAAAATAAAAATTTAAAAATTAAAAATATTATTGATATTAAAAAACAAATGGATTGAATTGTGTACATTAGCACACACATAGGTATGAACTGTAATAAAAATGTAAAGAATATAATAAAAATATAAACTAATAAAATAATATAATAAAATAACATAATAAAATAGTCAATGATAAATTAAAAAATAAATAAATAAATAGAATATAAAAAATAAAAAATCAAATATAAAAAATAAAAAATTAAAAATTAAAAAATTAAAAATTTATTAAATAATTAAACAAATTAAAAAAATTGTGAACATGGAATCATAATAGTATTATCCTTTACTAGAAAATGACAAATTAAAAACCAAAAATAAAAAATAAAACCATATGGCCATAAAAATAATAAATAAAGAAATAAATGAATAAATATAATAAAAATATTACTACCTACCACTGCACCAAGCAAATTACAGAAAACCTTTTTCTAAACAGAGGCACAATTCCCACTTGCCTCTGATGTGTAATGCAATTACGATTGCAAGTGATGAAGTGCCTCTGTTTAGAAAAAGGTTTTCTGTAATTTGCTTGGTGCAGTGGTAGGTAGTAATATTTTTATTATATTTATTCATTTATTTCTTTATTTATTATTTTTATGGCCATATGGTTTTATTTTTTATTTTTGGTTTTAATTTTTATTTTTTAGTTTTCAATATTATCATCATTATTATAAAATTTTATTAAAACGCAATATGTTACAATTTTAGCAAGTGAGTTATCGCATTATGAGTATTTTTTTACGAATTTTTAATTATTGTTTATTATTATTATTAAAGTTTTTTGTTAAATATGATTTTTATTTTGTCTATTTTTAATTAATATTCATTATTTTTCCTTTATTCATTCATAGATTTATTTAACCAATGTGGTACAATATGATTTGTCCTGTTGTATTTATGTCTATACAACCATTTCTGTTTGCTGATGTTTTTCACATGTATGTATATGTTTTTATAGTGAGCCTATAACCCCTGAGGAAGTAGTGTACGAAACACGGCCTGTGTTGGGTTTGGCGCACCTAATCCGTGGATCAATAAAGGTTACTTTGAACCTCCTGCCACGGTTCCTGACTGGTTTCTCTTACTGAGCATGATTTGCCATCGAGGTGGCCATGGCGTGAACACTGCGAGAAGTGACATGCCCTTCCAGGGAGAGACCTGCTTTGTCACAGACAAATGAAATGCAGACCGCTATCCATTTGCAGACTGTACACTTAGAAACAGGTAATCCAAGGTGACTAGGATCAAATGAGATAAAGAACTGTGAGTCCTTTGGCGACAGAAAGCCAAAGCATGTTTGCAGTCAAGAGTGTGCAGAGTAGCTTCCGCTCTAGACACATGTGGTTTAGGAAAGAAAACTGGCAGGTAGACTGACTGGTTTAAATGGAAAGAAGACACCATCTTTGGCATAAAGTGTGGGTGAGTTTGAAGGACTACTTTATCATGGTGGAAGCGGGCATAGGGAGGATTCACCACCAAAGCCTGAAGCTCAATAATGCATCTAACTGAAGTGAAGGCAATTAGGAAGATTACCTTCCAAGAGAGGAAATTAAATGAGGTCATGGCTAATGGTTCAAAGGGCAACTTGAGAAGCTGTGCTAGAATGACATTGAGGTCCCAAGCTACCAGAGGTGGCTTAATAGGAGGTTTGGATAGCAGGAGACCTCGCATGAAACGTGCTACTAGCAGTTGTGTGGAGATAGGCTGCCCATCCAGTAGATGGTGAGAGGCTGCAATGGCACTGAGGTGAACTCTCACCGAGTTGGTCTTTAGACCTGTCGAGGACAGGTGGAGGAGATACTGGAGGAGTGACTCCACTGGAGCAGAAAAGGGACTGAGATCTTTCTGGGAATACCAGACAGAGAATCTACGCCACTTGAAAGCAAATGAACATCTGTTGGATAGCTTCCTAGAAGCCAAACGGATCTCCTCAACCTCTTGGGTAAAGTCAAAGCCCTGTAAAGCTATGCTCTCAGCAGCCAAGCTGTGAGGCAGAGAGACTGTGGATTGGGATGGAGCAGGTAGCCGTCGTCTTGGGAGAGGAGATCTGGCGTATGTCCCAATCGGAGAGGATAAGTCTGAGTCAAGACATAGTAGTGGTTGAAACCATGGTTGCCGCAGCCAGTGAGGGGCTATGAGTATCATGGAGCCCCTGCCAGATTTAAGCTTGAAAAGCATCTTGGGAATGAGGGGTATGGGAGTGAAAGTATAAAGCAGACCCTGACACCAGTGTAGATGGAAGGCATCCACTGGCTGGCTGGTGGATGTCTTGAGTTCTTGTGTAGAAGCTAAGAAGCTTGGCATTTTGGAGAGTTGCAAACAGATCTATATCTGGAGTGCCCCAGGTCTGGAAGATGTAGGACGTTGTGTCCGGATGGAGAGACCATTTGTGGGGAAGAAGGATGGGACTCAGTCTGTCTGCCAAGACACTGAATTCCCCCAGGAGGTACAATGCTTGGAGGTGTATTTGATGAGCAATGGATCACAGGTTTAAGGCCTCTTCACAGAGGCCCAAGAGCCTGTTCCTCCCTGTTTGTTCACATAGAACATGGGCATCTGATTATCCGTCCTGACTAGGACTTGTGCTCCAAGGTGGTGTTCAAACACCCGGAAGGCACTGGAGATAGCACGAAGTTCCCAGAGAATGATCTGGCATTGTGATTCTTGAGTTGTCCAGAGCCCTTGTGTGGTCAAGTTGCTGAGATGGGCTCCCCAACCCAGTTTGGAGGACTTTTCTGGCAGATTTTTCTGGAATACACCATCACGGGATGTGGTGAGATGGGTAGTGACCTGGATCCTGTCTTGGAGATGACTCGATGCCTGCTTCCACTGGGAGGCAACAGTCCACTGGGCTATCCGCATATGTAGTCGGGCATATGGAATGGCATGTACTGTAGAGGCCATGTGCCCAAGGAGCTGCAGCATCTCTCAGGCACAGAGATGGTCTCATAGGAGCGCCTGAGATGCTAGCTCGACTAGACGGGCAATGGAGCCGAGGCAGAAACGCCCTGGACTGTTGGGTATCTAATAGGGCTCTGATGAACTCTAGTTTTTGAGTTAGAACAAGCTGGGATTCTGGGAAGTTTATCACAAAACCCAAGTGTTGTAGTACTGTGATGGTACAATGCAAAGAAAGCAGCTTTTAGAGGTGACTGCTTTTATTAGCCAGTCATCTAAGTAAGGAAAGATGAATATCCTCAGAGATCTTAGATATGCAGCCAGGAATCGGAGGACTCAAAGTATCGACGGGCATGGCGTTTGCCTGAAGTTAGGTGCTGGTACTGATGCTCCAAGTTATCAGCCTCGATGAGGATGACAAGGCCATCAACAAAGTAGACACCATCGATACTGCATCCAAAGCGAAGAGCTCTTTGAATTTAGAAGCCCGGTTCTGTAGGCCTCTCCGTGTCATTTTTTGACAGAGGGAACATGCATTTTGTGAAGACTCTTGGGGCAGAGGCGAGTCCGAAGGGAAGAACTCTGTATTGATAATGTCTTTCTTGAAAGGTGGAGCATACAGTAAATATATCCTGTGTCCTGGATGAGGATGTGTGTGTACGCTTTTTTTAGATCTAGAGAACAGAAGCAGTTCTGACTCTGGAGGTAGGGAAGAAGAGTCCTGAGAGAGATCATCTTGAACTTTTCAAGGACTAGAAAGAAACTTGTTGAAGTTGCTGAGGTCCAGAATGGGCCTGTACTCTCCGTTTTTCTTTGGAATGAGAAAGTACGGGGAGTAGAAGCCCATTCCCTCTTGAATGATGCCCTGAGACAGAAGAGAGGCTACTTTGTCCTGTAAAATAGCAGTGAGTAGGGGTTGAGTTTGATATTCCCCCGTGAAAGTGGAGGGGGGCAAGGTTTGTAGATGAAGTCTGTACCCGTCCTGGACAATGGTAAGTATCCACTGCTCTAAAGTGATGAGGTGCCATCTGCGGGCTTAGTGACACAGTCTGCCTGCTATGTGGAGGGGGTGGGGGTCCTCCAGAAGCAGGGTGGCAAAACCAGGTGCAGAATGTCTCTGATGCTGGTTGAGGTTTAGCCACCTGTGGCTTCTTCTGTTGCTTAGGAGGCTTCTGTCTCTCTTGGGGGGCCTGGCCCTGGTATTGAGAAGCAGGAGGGTAAGAAGAATTTAATTTCTTCTTATTGTAGAACGACTTCTTTGCAGGAGTCTTTTTACTCTAGACAGTTTCTTCAGAGTAGTGTTTTCTGACTCTGAGATACCTTATCTTGCCAGTCTTTGCCAAAAAGATTTTCTCCTGTGCAAGGTATGATTTCCACTGTTCAAGATCTGTGGCTTGAAGCCATTCAATTCTGTGTGCACCAATGCATATTGCTGAGGCCCTGCTTGTGCATTCAAAGACATCGAAAGTAGCCCTAATGACAAAGTTCGAAACATTTTGGCTATGCTTAACTAGGGCAAGATAATCTGCCCTCTTGTCATCAGGCCTCAAGATCCCCAGAGATTTTATTGAGGAACATTCCAATGTAAAGGATATAGGAGTTGATCCTAGCCAAGAGAATGCCTGAAAGCATCAAAGTCCAATGACATTGAGAGTTCTCGATTCCCTTCCTAGAGGATTAGAGGAGTGAGTCTTTGAGCTTTTGATTCGGCACATCGCCGATTCAACCACCATAGAGTGGTGGGGAACCTGTGGCTTTTGGAAGTTGGGACACTCCGGTACCCGATAAATAGTATCGAGACGTTGACTGTGAGTCAAGACGGTTAGAGGTGTCTCCCACATGTGGAGCATAAAGTCATGGAGGATGCGGTGCACCGGTAAGGTGGCTACTTTCTTGGGTTCTGTTGGGTATTGGAGGATCTCTAATTCTTCCAGCCTTGGCTCCTTATTCAATGTTACAGTGATAGAGACCTTTGGCCAGGTCTCAAATGAATTCCTGGAAGGACATGTCCTCCGGAGGCAACATCCCCGGGAATTGAGTGACTCCAGATCCGAAGCAGGGGAATTGGAATCGGAGGACTCGAAGTATCAACGGGCATGGCGCTTGCCTGAAGATAGGTGCTGGTACTGATGCTCCAAGTTATCAGCCTTGGTGAGGATGACAAGGCCATCAACAAAGTAAACACCATCGATACCGCATCCAAAGTGAAGAACTCTTCAAATTTAGAAGCCCGGTTTTGTAGGCCTCTCCGTGTCATTTTTTGACAGAGGGAACAGTCTTTTGGCTAATGGTCTGGGCCAAGGCATTTTAAGCACTAATCATTTGTGTCAGTTGCCAAAATGGTGCTGACACAGAACATTCCTTGAAACCACTAGTTGGTTTCTCCATGCCTTTAGGATGTGAAGGCTATGGTAGGTTTTAAGGCCTAACAAGGGCATCAATGCCTAAGAGGTTTTTAAAAAAAAAATTACTAATAAGAAGTAAAAGAAAGAAAAGGGGAACCAGCGATGTTTTCAACGGTGCTGGTGTTGAAGGGAAGGCAGAAGCGCTATCTACAAAAAGAAAAGTTTTTCTGCAGTGACAGGATTTGCTTCCTGCTGGCTCCGCGGAAAACGAAGAACTGAAGAGGGAGGTGGGAAGGAGGGAAGGCAGTCACACAGGCGCAGTGGAGTGCTCCCAAAAGCTTTTCTATTGGACGCTGGGGAGCGTTCCCGTGCAGGCTCCGTCGGTACTGATGTCACCCATATGTGAAGACTACATTCCTGCTTGTTCCTGGAGATGATCAATGCATAACCTTTACGCTGATCAAGAAGGAACAGATCAAACAGAATAAGGAAAAACTGAATAATTTAAAATCAACAAAGGCATATGGACAAAGCTGCATACTTTCCCCATACTCGTTTGATATATATATACAGAACAAATCAACAGAGAAGCAGAACAAATCAACTGATGCGTGAAGATTGCTGCGAGACTGATCAACAACCATCACTATGCTGCTGATACAACGTTACTGGTAGAAAGTGAAGATGATCTGAAACATCTGCTTATCAAAATCAAGGAACAGACTTAAAATGGGCTGCACCTTACCATGAAGACGACAAACTGATAACTGGCAAAATCTATAATAGTTTCACCTTGATCAAAAAGAAATAGAAATAGTGAATAACTCTAATTTGCTTGGATCAATAAAGAAAGGACAAACAGCCAAGAAATCTAGAGACACACTGTTCTTGGCAGAATGGCAGTTAAAGACCTAGACAAGATTCTCAGGTGCAGAAATGTAACTCTGCATACAAAGATTCGACCTGTCCAAGCCATGGTATATTCAATAATATCATATGGTTGTGAAAGTTCAATAGTGAAGAAGAAAGATAGGAAGAAAATCAATGCTTTTAAATTATGATGCTAGCGAAGAACATTGCATATACCAGAGTTGCCAGAAGAACAAGTCAATCGATTCTAGATTAGATCAAACTTAAGCTTTCCTTAGCAAATCAACTTACAAGACTTTGACTTTCATACTCTGAACACATTATGCAAAGAGACAGATCATTAGAGAATGAGATCATGCTTGGCAAGGTTGAAGGTCAACAGAAAAGAGCCAGCAATGTTATGGATCAATGTAAAACCAAAAGCTATGGATGCTGTTCTATCAGCAGTTTGCCTGCCTGAAAGAAGACCAAACACATTTTAGAACCACTATCCACAGGGTCATCATGAATCAACATTAACTCAATGGCACTTAACAACATGGTTTTCAAAAGTAGCAGGTAAGGAAAAAGAGGTTAGCTTTAATTAACTATAAAATATTGCAGGAAGAGGAAGACAAACAGTAAGATCTGAAGACGCTGAGGCAAGCTGATAAAGTGATCAGGAAAGCAAAAATAGTCAATACAGTAAAACATGGGAACAAAACTTTTCACATATATTAACAGGAGGAAGGGCAGCATTGTGAGAATCAAGGGTGAAGGGGAGGCATATGTTGCTTAAGAAATATTTCTATTCTGTGTTCAAAGATAAAGGGCTGGGAATGGGATCTTGGAAGACAGATAAACACAATAGGAATGGAAGCGAGGTAAAACTCTAAATTTTCAGAAGACTGTGGCGTGCCTCAGAAACTGGTTCTTGGTTTTGTTCTTTTTAACATTTTTATAAGTAATATTGCAAAAACAAATGTTAAGAAAGGTATAGCTCTTTGAAGATAACAAACTCTGCAAAAGAGTAGACACCCTGGAAGGTGTGGATAACATGAGGCTGGATCTACAAAGCTTGAAGAATGGCCAAGAATTATCAGCTAAGATTTAATGCTAAAAAATGCAAAAACATGCTTTTGGGCTGGTAGTGAAGTACTTTAATGTGCAAAAGAAGAATGAGACTTAATGGGTGATCGCATTGGATCTTAAAGTGGCCAAACAGGTATCAAAGGTGACAACAAAAGCCAGAAGAATGCTGGGGTACATAGGGAGAGGAATGGCTAGCAGGGAAAAGGAGGCAATAGTGATTTTGTATACAATTCTCTATTCCAGTGATTCCCAAACCTTGTTCTGGGGGCTCTTCAGCCAGTCGGTTTTTCAGGAAATCAATAGTGAACATGTAGGAGGTAGATCTGTATGCAGTGCAGGCAATGTATGCAAATCTCTCTCATGAATATTCATAGTGGCTATCCTGAAAATCCAAATGGCTGGGGAACCCCCAGGACAGGTTTGGGAACCTCTGCCCTAGTCAGAACTCATTTGGTGTACAATCATGGTCACTGGACCTTCAGAAGGATATAAGCAGGATGGAGGAAGTCCAGAGGTAGCTACTAAAATGGTCTGTAATCTTTATCATAAGGCATATGGGGAAAGGCTTAACACTAGAAGCCCCAAAGTGCATCAACTGATGCAAATGCATCTTCGAAGTTGTATACCAGCACCACTGCTAGAACCATGTCAGTCATGTTCCATGACTTTGTTAGCAAGGTCAAGATGTTCAAATATGTGTATCGAAAATTAATGACAGATGCACCACCTAGCGGGAAAATGAATTTATACCTAGAAGCCCCAAAGTACATCAACTGACGCACTCAATTGTCTTGAATGAGTCAAATGGCGTACTTTGGGGCTTCTAGGTATAAATTCATGTTCCCACTAGGTGGCACATCTCAATCACTGTTTACAGTTTTACTTTGACATTACAAACAAACACACAATAACATCATGTAATGACATCACACACTGTACGTATTCAACAAATAAGTAACTTCACATTAATTTGCATCTGCATTTCATGCTAAACGCAGTCATCGTGATAACGCGTTGTCACAACGCCGCCCTAGTGGTTAGTAGTAGGTAGGGCAGGTTGGGCATGAATACAATAAAGGTGGGGCTTGGTAAGTCTTTCTTATTAGGGCCCGAGGTTGGCGAGCCCCGGTAGCGTCCTTACAATACCAAGGGTACCCCAAGAACAAATAGGTCAACGAGTGGAGGGAATTTAAAGGCTTTATTTCCCTGATATGCACAAAAGGTTCCAACGGATCAGGTTCAAACATAAACAGAGATGTCCTTTACTTCAGGTTAGAAACTCAACTCTGGTTCAACAGAAAAACTGTTCATTTCACAGCAAAGTTATAACAAAAATAAGTATTCAAATTTGCCCCGGCTTTCAATGCTTACTGGTCACTCAAGCATTCTAAGCTGCCTCGGGTGCAAAAGCTACAATCCATTTCTTCAATGGGGAAGACTTCTCCTTCTTCCACTTGCAATGCTTCCTCAGCTGAACTGTCTGTGTTAGGGTTAACAGCTATCGGTGAGGTACAGCTAGGTTTCTCAGTCAACTGCTGAATGAGTTTCCAATGCTGGGAGTCTAGCAGGGGCCGTCGGCCAGGAGCATGCATATAGTGTGACTGACTCTCTCTTCTCTGGGAGTTTTCACATACCTCTTGATAAGTAGGCTTATTTAAAAGTTTCCCATTCTCTAAAAACTTTCCAAACCTTCTTTTCTGAACAGAGGAGCTTTTACCAGGAGCTTCTGACTCTTGCTTTATCCAAAGGCTGTCTACTGTGGGCTGTCTGTTACTTTGTAACTCCGGCCTATTCCATGGAGCTGAGGCTTGAGGCCTACTGCTATGTAGATTCTGCCTTGCATTCACCCTATGATCTGGGTTATGCCCACAGCAATCACAATGTAATTTCTCTGTACCCCTTTTGTTGAATTGAGCAATGTTTGTAGCACCTGTGGATTCTCCGGTCTCTGCAGCTTCTGGAAGCGTAACCAGGTTTCTGCTGCCTTTCCAGTCAGGTCCTTCAAAGCTCTCACCACTCCAACTGCTCCTCCTGTATTCTCTGCCTTCTTGGTTCTTGTGGCACCTTGGATTCTGGCTGCCCCAGCTGCTTCTCCCATACTCCTTCCTCTCTCTGTCCTCCTGACTTCCTTTAAGAGGAGTTCCTGTTCTTCTTGATTGGAGGCTGGCTGGTTCCAGGCTACACCCTCCAGGGTGTGGCTCCTTAGTCATCCAGAGCTCTCTCCTGCTCCCCCTACCAGGCTCCTGTGAATATTGCAGTTTGTGCACCTTTTTTTCTACCTTTAAAACATTTCTTTTTCTCCCCTGCTGGTCTGCTGCATCACAGCGTCAATTGACGCACTTTGGGGTTTCTAGGTAAAATTCCTTTTGGGGCTTCTAGTGTTAAAGATCTCAATACACACACACACTTTGGACGAAAGGCAGGAGAGGGTGATATGAGACAAGACATTTAAATACCTCCATGGAATAAATGTACAGGAAGTGTTGAAAGGAAGATCTGAAATGAGAGTTCATAAGATAAAGGAAAAAGGGGCTAGCTTCAGGAGTAATCTGAGGAAATATTTCTTTATAGAAAGGGTGGCAGATCTGTTGAACAGCTGCCTAGTGGAGGTAGTGGAGACAAAAACTGTACCAGAATTCAAAAAAGTATGGGACAAATACAGAGGATCTCTGAGGTACAGGAAGGGTTCGTAGAACTTCATGGCTGTTATGGGTGCAATGACTGGAAGGCTGCAAGGCCTAGAAAAGGTTTTAGACAACACTGGGGAGAAGTCTGCTGTCTTGGTACATGTTGGTACCAATGACATAGGAAAGTGTGACAGGGAGGTTCTGGAGGCCGAATTTAGGCTTTTAGGTAGGAAGTTAAAAATCCAGAACTTCCAGGGTAGCATTCTCAGAAATGCTTCCCGTTTCACGTGCAGGACCCAAAAGGCAGGCAGAGCTCCAGAGTCTCAATGTGTATATGAGACAATGGTGCAAGGAAGAGGGGTTTTGATTTGTTGGGAACTGGGCAATATTCTAGGGAAGGGAGGGTATTTTTCCGAAGGGATGGGGGCACCACGTTAACCGGGATGGAATTAGGCTGCTGGCATTAACCTTTAAAGCTAGGTAATAGGAGAAAGCTGGAAATCGCCCAAGAGCATATGGTTTGGAATGATGTATCCTTCAAGGATACTAGCAAAACAATGAAATTAAGGCAAATTGACAGAGGGGTTTCAATAAAGACAAAAGAAACCCAAATGCTCTTAAGTACAGAGCAGACAGAGATTAAAGATTCCAAATTACCCCTGTCTATCGATAACCAGATTAAAATAAATAAAATACAACTTCTAAAATGCTTGTATGCAAATGCTAGAAGTCTAAAAAATAAGATGGGATAGTTAAACATATAGCACTAAATGAGAGGTTAGATATGATTGGTATCTCAGAGACCTGGTGGAAGGATGACAAAAAATGGGACACAGATATTTTATTTATTTATTTATTTATTTATAGTCTCTTATATACCGCACTATTCAGCATCAGCGTGGTTTACATGTAACAAAAATGCATTAAATTATATCGCAATAATGGAGTAGATCAAATTGGTGGAGAGGTTGTATTCTATGTTAGAGAGGGCACTGAATCACACAGGATTAAAGTTTTGCAGGAAACAAAATACACTGCAGAATCTCTATGGATTGAAATTCAATGTAAAAAGGGGAAGGCGATGACAGTGAGGGTGAACAAATGGATGATGAAATGCTCAATTGGGTCAGTATCATGGCAGGACATGCCAGAAAGATAAAGTTTCTAGATGAAATAAATAACTGCTTCTTGGGGCAGCTTGTTCATGAACTCACAAGAAGCCATTTTGGACCTAATCCTTAGTAGAACAAGATTTGGTGCAAGAGATAAGAGTTTTGGGGCCACCTGGCAATGGTGATCATAGCATGATCTCGTTTGATTTAATACATGGAGGAAGGACGGCAAGGAAATCTGCAGAACTACCTTTTACGTTTCCAAAGAAAGACTATGGGGGATGTTTACTAAATGGCGGCTCCGATATCACAAGGAGTCCACTACCACCATTTAGTAAACATCCCCCTATGATAAAATGAGGAAAATAGTTAAGAAAAAACTAAAACGGGCAGCTGCAAAGGTTAAAGATTTACATCAAAAATGGGTGTTTATAAATACTATCTTGCAAGCCCAGACCAGCTGTATTCCACGCTTTAAGAAAAGTAGAAGGAAGGCCAAAAAACTGCCCGTAGGGTTTAAAGATGAGATCAGAGAGGCTGTTATAGCTAAAAAAAAGCATCTTTCAGGAAATGGAAAAAGGAGCCAAATGATGAAAACTGGAAACATAAGCACTGGGAAGTTAGATGCAAGGCACTGATAAGACTGGCAAAGAGAGAATTTGAAAAAAACCTCTCTGTGGAAGCAAAAAAGTATAATAAAAACTTTAAGTACATTCATAGCAAAAAACCTGTGAGAGAGTCGGTTGGACCATTAGATGACAGAGGGGTAAAAGAGGCACTAAGAGGGGACAAGGCCATAGCGAAAAGACAATGAATTCTTTGCTTCAGTCTTTACTGAAGATGATGTAGGGACGTTATCATGACTGAAATGGTATTTAAAGGTGATGCATCGGAAGAACTGAAAGAAATATCGATACACTGGGAAGATGTATTACAACTATTTGATAAACTTTAGCAAAGTATCACTTGGACCGGATGGTATACATTCGAGGATGGTGAATGAACTGAAATATGAGATTGCAGACCTACAATTAGTAATCTGTGAACCAACATTAAAATCATCTGTAATACCTGAAGACTGAAGAATGGCCAATGTAACACCAATTTTTAAAAAGGGTTCCAGAGGTGATCCAGGAAACTACAGACCAGTGAGCCTGACATCACTACCAGGCAAAATAGTAGAAATCATTATAAAGAACAAAATTACTGAACATGTAGATAGTCATGGGTTAATGGGAGAAGGCCAACATGGTTTTAGCCAAAGAAGGTCTTGTCTTACTAATCAGTTATATTTTTTTGAAGGTGTGAATAAACAGGTAGACAAAGTTGAGCCGGTTGATATAGTGTATCTGGATGCCTCATTAAAGAATCTTGGCAAAATTAAAAAGTCATAGGATATGAGGCAGTGTACTACTGTGGATCAGGAATGGAGAAAGGTGAATAGTGGAGTACCCCAGGGATCTGTGCCGGGTCTGCTGCTTTTTAACATATTAGTAAATGACCTGGAAATGGGAACAAGTGAGGTAGTCAAATTTGCAGATGAACTATTCAAAATTGTTAAAACCTAAGAGAATTGTGAAAAATTGCAAGAGGATCTGGATAAATTGAAAGACTGGACTTTCAAATGGCAGATGAAATTTAATGTGGGCAAGTGCAAAGTTATGCACCTAAGAAAGAACAACCCAAACTATAGTTACAAGATGCAAGCTTTCACATTAGGAACCACCACCTATGAAAAAGATTTAGGCATCATCGTGAATAACACGTTGAAACCCACCACCCAGTGTGTAGCAGCGGCCAAGAAGGCAAGTAGAATGCTAGAAGTCATAAGGAAAGGAATGAAATAAAACAAAGGATAATATAATGTCTCTGTATCATTCCATGATGCGACCGCACCTTGAATATTGTGTAATTCTGGTAGCCATATCTTATTTATGTGGTTTTATATACCACCCCATCAAAAAATCAAGGCAGTTTACATAGAACGGATAACCATAACAAGTAACAGGTAACTTTTTACAATGCGTGAATCCACATTCCCCTGTAGCATTTTCATAACAGATAACGATCTACATTGCAGTTATAGTTACAGTACTGGTGGCATTTGTAATAAGATTTTAGGGTATGTGCAATGATGGAACTATTTTGTTTATAGTATGGGGTTGGCGTTCTCTAGCTAGTGGGATGGGTGGCATGTAGCTCACTTGTGGAATTCTATGTGATTCTTGAAAGTATTTTTAGAATAACCATGTTTTTAGCAGCTTACGGAATACTTGAGGGTCTTTTGTGGATCGTATTTTTACCAGAAGCGAGGTCCATAGTCCTGGTGCATAGAGAAAGAACGATCTGCTGGATCTGGATGCATTACTTTTGGTGAATTCTGCCAGAGTGGCCAGAAAATTTCTGGCATGGGGTTCTCTTTTCTCCATTTGCTGGGGAGGTCTGTAGGAGTGATCTTAAGTAGGTAGGGGGTTCAAACTGCAAGGTTTTGAAGATGATATGTAGGTTTTTATATTTTATTCTGCTGTTTATTGGAAGTCAGTGAAGTTTCTGTACTATTGGTATAATTGGTTCTCATATTGGGGTTTGGGTGATAGTTCGGGCAACTGTGTTGTGCACCAACTGAAGGCGTTCTATGGTTCGCTTTGGGAGGCCTGTAAATATGCCATTACAGAAGTCTCGGTGGAGAAGTACCATTGCTTGGAGTATTGTGTGGAAATCGCTAGTGGATATGAGGGGTTATAGGTGCTGTAAGATTACCATCTTGGAGTATATTGCTCTTGTGGTCTTGTTAATATGGGTGGTCATTTTTATTTGTCTACCAATTGTGATGTCTAGGTACTTGACTTCATTTTTTACTTACAGGTACGCATCCTTTATTTTCAGGGTTGTTGGGAGGTTGAATGCTTCATCTCTTGATATGTAAAGGACCTCTGTGTTTTTGTAGTTTATATTCAGGTTATGTTCAGCTAACCATGAGGCAGCTTCATTGAAGCATTTGACTATACTGTTCAGATCGGGATTGCTAGTGTCTAGTGGGGTATATAACAATGTTGTCTGCATATATGTGGTAGTAGACACTGTGTTTTTGGATAATTTTGCAGATGGGCTGAATGTAGAGGTTAAAAAGTAGTGCTGATAGGGCAGATCCTTGCAGAATTCCTTGCAGTTGAGGCTTGGACGAGTTAGCACCTATTTTTACTTGCCGTTTCCTCTCCGTTAGATAAGATTTGAACCATTGCAATGGTTGTCTTTTAACTCCAATTTCTTGCAGTCTGGTAAGTAGCAGAAGACGACATATGGAGTCAAAAGCAGAGGCTATATCTAGAAATATCAGTATGAAGGCTGTTTTCTGTTTGTCAATCCCCCTTATTATCTTGTCCATGAGTGTAGTAAGTAGTGTCTCTACTCCATGGTTGTTCCAGAAGCCGTGTTGTTGGGGTCTAGTGTTAAGTGCAATTCCAATGTATTCCTGTAATTAAATATGTACTATTTTTTATATTATTTTTGCTAGCAGTGATAGACTGGAGATTGGTCTGTAAGCACAAGGGTCGGATTTGTTTAATGTTGAACTTTTTAGGATAGGGCGTATCAATGCAGTTTTTAGTTCTTTATGCATGTAACTTTTTTCAAGGGATGACTGTACTATTTTGAGTATTGCAGGGCAGAGTTCTTCACATGCTGCTTTCACCCAACTTACTGGGTAGGGATCGATGGCTGATGTAGCTGTATTAAGGTTTAGTTATTATTTATTTATGTTTCTTTTATACCGCGCTATTTGAGATCAGTGCGGTTTACAAGTAACACATTCCATCAATACCAATCGTCTATCCCTTCCTTCGCCTTCCCAAGCCCGCCTAGAACAGACACGGCACTCTGCCTGGTTCTTTCTCGGACCACTGTTATGGAATACACTACCTACTCATCTTCGGCTAGAATCATCATACCCCCAGTTCAAGTCATTGCTTAAGACTTATTTATTCCAGAAAGCCTTTGACCTCTTCCCCGAAGCCCCCCCCTGACTGTCCTTTGTTTTTGTCTGATATTTTATAAATTGTCTGTTGGTCTCCCTTTTTGTCCTTATGGTTTATCGTGAGTTGGTATTAATGTATGATTTGTTTGCCCTTTCTGTACCCTTCTTTCCTATCTATTTTTGGCGTTCTACTTCCTGGTTTGCAGTGTTTAATCAATTTTATTGTACACCGCTTAATGCTTCTGCCCTAGCGGTATATCAAATATTAAATAAAGATAAAGGTAGGGCCACAATGGACTTACAGTAAACAGGTTCTTTATACAGGGTTAAACAGGGTAACTATATACATTTTTGGCTGTAGCAGGCTGTATTAGGCTGCTCAGAATTGTGTACATGCTAATATCGTCAGTATTTACATTCTCTCTGGTAACAGTTCCTCATTGAAAAGAGAGAAAATGGAGGCATACTCATAACACTGTGGACCAAGATATATACTTAGCCCACCTGAAAATTCATCGCGAAGCAACTTGGGGCAAGAGGAAGGAATTCCACTCTGATCTCCTCAGCTGCTCACTAAACAAGCCACGAGACCTCTTCAATTTAGTAAAATCCTTAACCAAGGAGCCATCACCTCCACAACAAGAATATATACAGCCACAATTATACACTGACTACATTCAATCCAAAGCAGTCAAAACAACTACAACCACAGTGCAAGAACCTTCCCAGTCTCCCCAGCTCCAGAACCCACTCATTAAGCTCTCACCTCCATCGGCAAAATACATTGAAGACATTATCACCACCATCAACACCACCACTGCACCAAACGACCCATGCCCAGCACACTGGATCAGAGCAATGCGTTCAGAACTCAGCCCAATCATAGCTGAAATTGTAAACTGGTCCTTCTCAACCGGAATTTTCCCAGCTACTCAAGCAGACATCCATCCGTCCATTACTAAAGAACAACCAGCTGGATCCAAAGAAGGTGGAATCTTACCGGCCAATCGGTAGTATTCCACTACTAGCCAAAATACTAGAGAAGGTGACTCGGAGACAAATCCAGCAACATCTAGACACATCATATCCCCTAGACCCATGCCAACATGGATTTAGGGAAGCTCACGGAGTTGAAACTCTCCTTTAGGGACGCTCACGGAGTTGAAACTCTCCTGACCTCACTAACTAACGCACTCATCAGTGGGATAGACAGCACCAAGAAGGGCTTCGCGTTGATCTTCCTTGACATCGCTGCCGCGTTCGATTCAGTTGACCATGAACAACTCCTAGCTCGACTCCATGAGAAGGGAATCCAGGGTCTCGCATGGGATTGGTGTAAATCCTACCTAGAAGATCGTAGGCAACAAGTTCGGATTGGAGCCAATACATCTGAACCATTCTAGCAAAGTCAAGGAGTACCCCAAGGCTCCTCACTATCTGCACTACTCTTTAACATATATATGCAGCCAATCTGCAAAATCACCCGAGCCTTCGGCATATCTTGCCTCATCTACACAGACGACGTGCTGATGTTTACACCTATCAACGTCATACGCCCTGATTATACAGCCCTAATCAATTGCTTCAACGCAATTACAGATTGGCTCCTCAATCAGAACCTGCGAATAAATTTCAAAAAAACCGAAGTCCTAATTGTCACAAGAAACAATGCTTCTCACCCCCGCCCCCGACCCTAAAAGTAAGAGATGCAGAACTTCCAATCAAATCCACCATATGCTACCTGGGTGTAATACTGGATCAACAACTAGACTTCAAAGAGCACATTAAATGTACTGTAAAATCCATCTACTACAAGATAAAATCCCTTCGGCACCTGAGACCCATGTTGGAGACTGAGGACTTCCGCACGATATTCCAAGCACTGGTCACACCCCATTTTGACTACGCGAATATTATACTACATGGCCTCCCCAAGAACACACTAAACCCGTTACAATTAGCTATTTATTTTTATTTTTTTAACATTTCTTTTATACCGCGCTCTTTTCCATCAGTGCAGTTTACAGACAACAAAGTTACTCAATGACATCGAAGGCAATCAGAGTTTACATAAAACAGGGGAAAACAACTTGGAGTGAACTGGGGAAAACTATGTACAATTTACATGTTACCACGTTAATCTTTCCATTGTTCTTAGGGTTATTCAATTACTCAGAGCGAGTGTAGGACAGCAGGGTGTAATCTAGCAAAGGCTGTATTACATAACCTGTCAGTTGCCCCTTGTGGATTATGTAGTTCAAGTTGAGATATTGGGTGGAGGGGAGGGAGGTGTGGTGAGGTAGTTGTGTTGTGAGTAGTGCATGAGGAACAGGTGGTGTTTGATGGCTTTTCTAAACTGCATGAGGTCTCTGATTGCTCTGATATGGGGTGGAAGTTTGTTCCAGGCCCTGGGGGCATAGGACACAAATGCAGGTTTGTTGGTTGATTGTGCCCATTTTGTGGTTATTTTTGGGATGATTAGCGTATTGGCAGCCAGTGCTCTCTTAGGTCTGTTGCTGGGAATGTGGGTAAGAAGCGCTGAGATTGATGAGGGTGATATGTTATGGAGGGCTTTGTAAGCTATCCTACTGCTTACTGGAAGCCAGTGTAGCTCTCTTAGTATGGGGGATATGTGATCGCTCCTAGATGTGCCACACAGGATACGGGCAGCAGTGCTCATCGCTAATTGGAGCGGGTTCAATGAGTTCTTGGGGAGGCCGTGGAGTATAATGTTTGCATAGTCAAAGTGGGGTGTGACTATTGCTTGGAATATTGTTCGGAAGTTGTCGGGGTCCAGCATGGGTCTAAGGTGTCGAAGAGTCTTGATCTTATGATAGATGGACTTTACTGTGCGGCTTATATGCTCTTTGAATGTTAACCATTGATCTAGTGTCACGCCTAGGTAGCGTATGATGGATTTATTGGTAGTTCCGTGTCTCTGACCTTTAGGGTTGGAGGGGGTGTGAAGCTTTTGTTTCTCGTGATGGTTAGAACCTCTGTTTTCTTAAAGTTTATTCTCAGGTTATTGTTGAAGAGCCAGTCTGTTATCGCATTGAAGCAGTTAATGATGGTCATGTAGTCTGGAAGCGTGACGTTGATAGGTGTGTATAACAGCACATCGTCCGCATAGATGAGGCACGATATGCCAAATGCACGGGTAATTTCACAGATTGGTTGCATGTATATGTTGAAGAGCAACGCCGAGAGGGAGGAGCCTTGGGGTACTCCCTGGTTTTGTTGGAAAGGTTCAGATGTACTAGAGCCAATTCTAACTTGCTGTCATCATTCTTCAAGGTATGATTTGCACCAATCCCATGCTAGACCTTGGATCCCCTTCTCATGGAGACGGGCGAGGAGTTGGTCATGATTAACGGAATCAAACGCTGTGGAAATGTCCAGAAAGATCAGCACAAAGCCCTCTTTGATGTTGTCTACCCCACAGATTAATGTTTTGCATAGGGAGGTCAGGAGAGTTTCAACTCCGTGGGCTTCTCTAAACCCGTGTTGGCAGGGGTCTAGGGGGGCTGAGGAGTCTATGTGTTGTTGAATTTGTCTCAGGGACACTTTCTCAAGTATTTTAGCTAGTAGTGGGATACTTGAGATTGGCCAGTAAGACTCTTCCTTCTTTGGGTCTAGTTGGGTGTTTTTTAGTAGAGGCCGGATTGATGTCTGTTTAAGCGCTGCTGGGAAACTTCCTGTTGAGAATGACAGCTTTGTTATTTCTGCTATGATTGGGCTGAGCTCAGGTCGCATTGCTCTGACCCAGTGTGCAGGGCATGGGTCGTTAGGTGCCGTGGTAGGGTTGATGTTGGCGATAATGTCTTCAATGTTGTTCGCTGTTGGGGGTGAGAGCTTCATGAGAGGCTTCACGTGAGGTGGAGCGTGTGGTTTTCCTGGACTGGTGGCCGTAATTGGTTGGATGCCTTTGGATTGTATGTAGTTGGCATATGATTGGGGCTGAATTTGCTCATTTTGTGGCGGTGAGGGTTCTTGGGTTATAGATTTTACCAGATTGAAGAGTTCACGTGGTTTGTTTAGTGAACGGTTGAGGAGCTCGGTGCGATATTCCTTCCTCTTGACCCAGATTGCTTCTCGGTGAGTTTTCAGGTGGGCTAGGTAATTAGCCTGGTCATCTGTGTTGTAGGTGCGCCTCCATTTTCTTTCGAGTTTTCTCAGGAGAAGTAGGGACGTCCTTAACTCTAGTGATAACCATGGGGCTGTCGTCCTTTAGTTGTATTATTCTTGCGCGTTACCTGATTGTTAGGCGGGGGCTGGCGTGCGTACAGCTGTAGAGTGTCGTTCCATTTAGCAACCATGTCATTGAGGTTGACTGATGGCTGAGAGAGCTTTGGGATTGCATGTTTGGACAACAATTCCTTATCAAGTGGTTTGAAGCGACCTGTGTTTGCTGTTGTCCTTGTTTTTGGTTGGTTATACAGGTCCTGATGTGATGGGACCAGGAATGTTATGGCTATGAATGCCGCAGCCAGTGTCCTGTATGGAGCATCAAGGAGAGACCATATTACCCCTATCCTAAGGGAGCTACACTGGCTCCCGATAAGTTGCAGGATTTCTTATAAAGCCCTCCTCATTACATTCAAATCCATTAATAAAATATCCCCCTCCTCAATTTCAGCCCTTCTCAGCCACACCCCGAACAATAGATCTAGGAGATCATTAGCCAAAAATACACTAGTTATCCCAAGCAAATTCACTAAATGTGCTCAAGCAACTAATAATAGAGCATTTGCAACCTATGCCCCAAGATGCTGGAACAAACTCTCTCCCAGCATCAGAGCGATCAGAGACCTTATGCAATTCAGAAAAGCCCTCAAGCACCATCTGTTCCTTATTCACTTCGCACAACTTAACAATGCCTCCTCCCCTCCCCCCTCACAACTCAATTCCTCTTCATGATTAACCAATTTTGCCACTAACTGAGCTTCTAACACAGACCAGGTAGAATTCAATTGTAAGATGTACTTTACTGTAAATAGTTTACCAACTCGGTAACTGTTAAAATGTAAATAGTTTCCCCCAGTTCAAATCCATGTTGTGTCTCCTGTTATATGTAAATTTAGAACAGATTTGACTGTCCGAGTATTATATTGTTTAATGTAAACCACACTGATAATAAAGAGCGCGGTATAAGAGCTGTTAAATAAATAATGTCACCCTCACGGTGGCCAGCCCAACGCCTAGGGCGCTGAGTCTTGGTCTGCCTGTGGTGTTCCTGCCTCAGAGAGTGTGGGCTTGCTTTAACCCTGCAAGGCCTTCTGGGAAAGTAAGTCCCTTTACCCTTGAGCACAGATGAGTTGCAGTAGAGTGGTTTCAGGCAATGACAAGAATTTATTTTCCCCTTCCCGGCGGATTAAATGCAAGTGAATAACTCAGGACAAAACATGCCATACAATTGGCTTGAGGAAATTATACATGAACTCAGGTAAGTTAGCCTTGTCAGCTTCAGGCTTTAAACGTGCAGTGCTTGATACAAAACAAATTACAACAGCTTCAATTAGCAAAGAAAATGTTCCCTTTTCTTCTGCTGCTTTTACCGTCTCTCTCAGACACTGTTCAGCATAGGGAATTCACATGATCAGCCAAAGATAATGTACAGTCCATCCGATCATCCACTATTTCATTATGGTCAGAGTCTATCTGCATTTCCTCAGCATCAGGAATAGCAGGGCGTGGCAGTAAGCTGCTATCCTGATCCTTGAAACAAACGGTTTCTCTGAGCTCACGTGGTTTCTCTCTGTAACCCTCTCCTGAGCAGGGTTGTAAACTACCATATATGCTGTAGTTTTTGTCCAGGGAGTTTGCTACTTTCTGGTAACTATAGGGAACTGCTTTATAGCTAGGTTCAAACTTATATGAATTATTAAGCCTACCTTTTGGCTTTGAAAGGGAAGGAACTCTCCACTCTGCAGGGTTAGACTGGTTCTCAAACACAGCTGGTGTTTGCTTGCCTTTCAGCCTATTAACTTTCCCCTCAGACGTACCGGTATTCTCCAACCAGCCTGTCTCTCTCCTCGGATCGTGTGAGCTTTGCCAAGCCTGCCTCTCAGGAAGATTCTTCTCTCTCCTGCCTTTACCCGACAACCCGTCCTGGGTTGCTTCCTTCTGGCCTCAGGAATATGGCTCCCTTGGTTCTCACTCCTCCTTGACTCCTTCTAGTCAGCGTGCTCCTTTGCTGGCTTCCTTTCTGGCTCTGACTCCAGTTCCTCCTCTGACACTCGTTCTCGTTCTGCCTGGTCCAAGCTAATGACCACTTTTTATGAATACATCACTGCAGGGGCGTGTCTCTCCAGCTCGTGACTCTCTTTGTTTACTTCTTCTTTGCAAACACTGAGCCATGTGCTCAGACTGCCTGTCAGTTTCTGAAAGCAAATCCTCATCTTGCCCTACCTCCATAGGCTCAGAAGGGTCTTCTTCATGACAGTAAATAAATAAATAAATTGTCTACAGGGTAACTATATACATTTTGGCTGTAGCAGGTTGTTATGGGCTGCTCAGAATTGTTTACATGTTTACATGTTACATATTATATTCTGTAATTGTCTTGAGTATGTCATCGAGAATGTTGTCCATACTGTGGTTATCATGGAGTCGGTGTCTTCATTTAGAACTGTTGTGGATTTCCTATTTTGACCATGTAGTACCATGCTATTGTTTCTGGTGTAAGCATAGGTTCCTCTTGTTCCTAGGCTTTGGCTAGGGATTTGACGATGCTGAAGAGCTCTCTAGGTTTATTTATTGATGGCATTATAAGATTTGTGTGAGACTTTCTTATTTCTGTTGATGGTTTCACAGTATTACTCTAGTTTTTTCATGTAATTTAATTGAGTATCATGTTGCTTTGTTTGCCTCCATGTCCTTTCCATTTTTCTCATCTGCTTTTTTTGGTTTCTAAGGTCTTGGGAGTACCATATTGCACTTCTCTTATTTCTTCTGGGTGTTCGTGTATAGTATGTTTCTGTTGATGCGTTTCTTATGACTGTGTCAAGGTCTGTGGTGTCTGTTGTAAGCTGTGGAGTAACTTGTCCAGGAATGACTTTTTTTCCAATTTGCAAAAATCGGCAAGGTGCAGCAGGAGTTGGGTTATTAGTAGTTTGTGCTTGGTATTGTATGGTAAAGTTGATTGTGACATGATCAGACCAAGGGACAGGTTAGATTTGTATGGACTGGTAGGTTTGTTTGTTCACTAGGCAAGAACACAAGGTCCAATGTGTTTCCTCTTATATGTGTTGGTTTCTGTATGATTTGTTGATATTCTAGTGCAGGCATGTCCAACTTCAAACAGGTCGTGATCTACTTTTTCCAACTAAAAGTGCCGGTGATCAACCACCATGAAAATTAAGTTTCAAATTAGTTTCAAATTAAATTTTAACCCAATAAAGTTGGAGAATTCCCCCCCCCCCCCCATTTTTAATGAACCTTCTGTCATTTACTTGGATGTGATCAGCTGTTAAGCAAATTAAGCAAATTAAGCAAAAACAAAACAGAGAGACGAAGATCAAGTAAGAACTGCGAGGGGAAATGGAAAGTACATTTTTTCTTAAAGTTTTATTGAGTAATAACTTTCTTTAACTGTCTTAATAACTTTAACTTTTATTGAGTAATTTGTGTTAAATTTAGGTTGAGTATTGATCCAGGCTGATCTTGCACAATCTTTAATATTTCGCTCTTGCTCATTAATGAGATGTTTGAGCCTGCATTTCATCCACCAGCTTTTTGAAGTTGGGTGAATATTGCGTGAGGGCCAGTCTCAGGGAATCCTGGAGATGTTCATCTGTCATGTTGGAACGTTGTGTACTCTGTCATTTTCAGATGGGAAAAAGCAGATTCACACAAATAAGTTGAACTGAAACAGAAGTGTACAGCTTCACTGCATCTTCTCAAGTTGGGAAATTTGTCTCTAGGCACCAGCTTCCAAAACGATTCTTGCTCAGCACGGGTCTTAAGAAAAATGTCATTTTTAAGTGTTAATATTTCGTTTTCAAGAGATGGCTTGTTCAATGAGTAATTTTTACTGATAGCAGTTTCTTTAACGTCCACATCTACTTTGAATGGGTATGACAAGTACTCCACAACTGTTCCAATTTTTTGGAAGTCACAGAATCTATTTTCGAATTCCTGGATAACAGAATTTCACTTTTGGGTGGAAAATCAGCATCAAGCTTATTGCTATGCAGAGCCTCATAATGATGTTCCAGATTACCCTTTTTGGGCAAGGATACTGGGGTGTTACAAATTAGACACCACCACTTGGTCTTTCACCATGATGAAGTAGTAGTCCATTTCCCATTCATCATGAAAGTGGTAGGTTTTGCTCTTCTTTGGAACACTCATCTTCGTTATACTGGGGTGGCTGGATGTAAGAAGGCCAAATCTGCTAAGTTAGTATAAACACTGGCTGAATCTGGTCCAAAACTGTCACTGTCCCAAAGTATTAAAGATCAACAGGAACTGAAGATCTCTGGATGATGTGCAATACAAGGACTGGAGATGCCAAAACCATACATGCAGTTCTAAAAGTAAAAATAAGAATTCATCATACTGGCACCAATCAAATACCACCAAACAATCATCAAAAAAAACTCAAACACCTGTCCAGCAAACCAGATAAAATCAAATACTGCCAAACAAGATCAAATACCACCACACGCGATTTAATAAATTCTGCACACAGTGTAGAATCAACGCAAAGGCTAGGCAAAATAAAATTGCAGAGGCAAGCAAACATCACAGTGGTTTGAACCAATTCGAAGGCAAGGCAAAGGCAAGTTAGAACAAAATTGGAAAAGCCTGCCAAAATCACCAAATTCTTGACACTTTGTTGTGTCTGCCCGAAAACGTTTAATGAAAGCGAACTATAAAGCAACCAACGACCAGCACACGATACAACTAATACGGTAAGTGTATTCAGGTAAAGCCCGGGCGAATGGATATCACCCAGTATATAATACACTTCTAAGGGATGTTGGGATGGGGGCAGGAATGGGTGATTCTGAGAGGCAGGAGACCAGGTATGACACCGGGCCTGCGGCGTCTCGTTGCGGGGCGCAGGTGGTGGCCCCCTGGGGTACACAAACTATTGGCTCGAAAACAACAGACGCCCCCAATACACCCGCAGGCAGGGAAAAAAGACAGGCAAAGGATCAGCAGCGGCGGCAAGCCCTCGGCAGACGACCTGCTGGCACGACCCCTCTCTTAGCGACGAGGTGAGCTGCTGGAGAGATGGAGCCAAGTGGGGCTGGCGATCTACCTCTGACCCCTCCGCGATCTACAGGTAGATCGCGATCTACCTGTTGGACATGCCTGTTCTAGTGCATCCATTACATCTAGGAATTCTTGTGTTGGTCCTGGGGGAGTTGTTGTGAGGTTGAGATCACCCAATAGAAGGATTTGTTTATGAGGTGGGATATTTGAGCAGAGGGCTTTAAAGTATGAATAATAGGTCTTTTTGATTTGATGTTGGGGATTTGGATATTAAGAGGAATGCGATGTTCCTGTTTTCAATTATGAGTATATCAATGCCCGCTATACTTTCTCCTGTCACTATTCGGAATTTCTGTTGTTTTTTTTTCTATAATGCATACAACTTCTCCTTTTTCCCTTCTCAGACAGTTCAAGATAGCGTAGTTACTCACCTGTAACAGGTGTTCTCCAGGAGCAGCAGGAATCAGTCCTCACATATGGGTGACGTCGGCGCCGACAGAGCCCTCGCGGAGCAATTTTCCCCAGCTTTCAAAGAAAGCCTTTGGGAATTGCAGCGCGCATGCGCGGTCTCCTTCCCGCCCAAGGGTGCCATCTTAGCCAGTCTGATGACATAGCTAAAAAAGACAGCATAAAAATTTGCAAAAAAAACTTAAGCAGATGATTGCAACTCCAAGGGGAGGAGGGAGGGTTGTGAGGACTGATTCCTGCTGCTCCTGGAGAACACCTGTTACAGGTGAGTAACTACGCTTTCTCCAGGACCAAGCAGGAAGTCAGTCCTCACATATGGGACTCCCAAGCTTAAGGCTACCGGAGACCCTAAGCACAAAAATGAGCTCCCTCTAGCTCAGCAGCACAGAAGGAAGGAATCTTCGCTGAATTATTACCCACCGGTAGCCCACATCCGGGATGGAGGGTAGGAGTTGCTCAAACCTCAAAGAGATTACGGAGGACTGCCTGTCCGAAAGCACTGTCCCTGCGGGACTCCCTCTCGAGACAGTAATGGACCGCAAAAGTCTGGCTCGAAGACCAAGTAGCGGCCCGGCAGATGTCTGCCAGCGGAACAGAGCGGAGGTAAGCCACTGACGTAGCCTTTGCCCGAACACAATGAGCCGTGACTCGACCTTCTAAGGAGAGTCCGGTTGCCCCATAAGCCCAAGCGATACAGTCCGCAACCCAGATGGACAGAGTACGCTTGGAGACCGGGAGCCCCAATTTATTGGGGTCAAGAGACACAAAAAGCTGAGCAGCTTTACGGTGCTCCCGCGTACGGTCAAGGTAGAAGTTCAATGCCCTTCTACAGTCCAGGGTATGTAGGACCATTTCAGCTCGGCTGGAGTGTGGTCTGGGAAAGAAGGTCGGAAGCACCACCTCCTGATTGATGTGAAAAGGGGAGACCACTTTTGGAAGAAATTTTGGGTGAGTCCGTAGGACTACCCTATTCTTGTAGAACCGAGTGTAAGGGGGATCAGACACGAGGGCCTGCAATTCACTCACGCGTCTAGCGGAAGTGAGGGCTATCAGGAACAATGTTTTCCAAGAAAGGAAACGGAGAGAACAGGTAGCCATAGGTTCAAAAGGCGGACAGGTGATCCGCTGTAAAACCACATTCAGATCCCAGTCAGGCGCTGGCGGTCGTAGAGGTGGTTTAAGTAGAAGGAGACCTCGGAGAAACCTCGCTACGAGAGGGTCGCTGGAAAGAGGTCTGCCGTCTACCGGCACATGATGTGCTGAAAGAGCACTGAGGTGAACCTTGACAGAATTGGACTTAAGTCCGAGATTAGAGAGATAGAGCAAGTACTGCAAGATCACCGACACCGAGCAGGAGAAGGGATCCTGAGACTGTTGGGTACACCAAACGGAAAAGCGACGCCATTTAAGGGCGTAGCATTTGCGGGTAGAAGGGCGCCGAGAAGCTAGGACGACCTCTTCCACCTCCGCCGGCAGGAGAAGGGGAGCAAGGACTACCCTCTCAGCAGCCAGGCCATTAGATTGAGAGATCTGAGGTTGGGGTGTAGCAGAGACCCCTGAGTGAGGAGATCCGGTTGAAACCACAGAGGGAATGGATCCTCTACCGCTAATTGCAGCAGGAGTGGAAACCACGGCTGTCTGGGCCAGCGAGGGGCCACCAGGATCATGGAAGCTTTGTCTCGGAGAACCTTGAAAAGAGTTCGAGAGACTAGCGGGATGGGAGGAAAAGCATACAGAAGGCTCTCCGACCATGAGAGTAGAAAAGCATCTGCCGCAACTCGAAGGGGATGTGGCTGACGAGAGCAGAAGCGAGGGAGTTGCCGGTTGACAGGACTGGCAAAGAGATCCATCGTGGGGAGGCCCCACTTTAGAAAGAGCTGCTGAACTACCAAGGGATCCAGGCGCCACTCGTGCGGCTGGAGGATCCTGCTGAGTTTGTCCGCCAGGCAATTTTCTTGGCCTGGGAGATAAACTGCCTTGAGAAGAATGCCGTGACTGACGGCCCAAGAGCAGAGCCTCTGAGCTTCTCTGCAGAGAAGGAAGGAGCCCGTGCCCCCCTGTTTGTTCACGTAGAACATGGCCACTTGATTGTCCGTCTGGACAAGGACGGACTGGTGAGAAGTCAGGTGGGAGAAAGCCTTGAGCGCCAGACGAATCGCTCTGAGCTCCAGGAAGTTGATCTGCTGAGCAGACTCCCACGCGGTCCAGAGACCCTGAGTACATGCCCCTTGGCAATGTGCTCCCCAACCCAGGAGGGACGCATCTGTCGTCAGCACTTGAGCCGGCTGAGGTGACTGAAAAAGCATGCCGAGTACTAGGTTCGGCTGATGAAGCCACCACTGGAGAGAGGAGGCCAGCGGCTCGGAGATGCGCACTAAGTCGGCTAGGCCGCCCGTGGCTTGTTGCCACTGCTTGCGAAGGCACCATTGAGCAGGCCGCATATTCAGGCGGGCATTGGGGGTCACATGGACGGTGGAAGCCATATGGCCGAGCAGTCTCAGGAAGCGCCTGGCGGGGACCAGGGACTGGCTGCGAAAACGGCCGGCTAGGTCCATGAGCCGTTGAGCCCTGTCGAGAGGCAGGAAAGCTCGCGCCTGAGGAGTGTGCAGCCTTGCGCCGATGAACTCGAGATCCTGTGAGGGGAGCAAAGTGGACTTTGCGAAGTTTATGACAAAGCCCAAGTACTGCAGAAGAGTCACCGTGCGGTGTGTGGCGTTGGTGACCTCCGGAGCGGACGCTGCTCTGATGAGCCAGTCGTCGAGGTACGGAAAGACATAGAGGCCGTGAAGCCGGAGATGGGCCGCAACCACCGCGAGACATTTTGTGAAGACTCGCGGTGCGGAGGACAGGCCAAAGGGCAGTACTCTGTACTGGTAATGATTTCCTGCCACCACAAACCGTAGGTATTGACGGTGGCTTGGGTGGATGAGGATGTGCGTGTAGGCATCCTTTAGATCTAAGGAGCATAGCCAATCTCCCTGCTGGAGGTAGGGCAGAAGGATTCCAAGGGTAAGCATTTTGAACTTTTCCAGCACGAGGAACTTGTTGAGGTTGCGCAAGTCCAGGATGGGTCTGAGGCCTCCTGTCCTTTTTGGTACTAGAAAATACCTGGAATAAAAGCCTTGACCTCTCAGGTGGTGGGGCACCGGTTCCACCGCCTGTTCCTGTAGAAGACTTGCTAACTCCTGAAGGAGTAAGTCCCTGTGCAGAGGGAGTCGTGGAGGTTCTCCCGGAAAATAAGAGGGAGGGACCTGGTGGAAGTGGAGAAGATAGCCTTCTCGTACGACTTGAAGCACCCAGGCATCTGAAGTGATGCTGGACCACCTGTGGGCGAAGTGAACCAGCCGGCCTCCGGTGCTGGGAGGAGCCAGCGGAGGGGGAGAGGCTATGCTGAAGAAGTCAAAAACCCCCACCCTGCTGAGCAGGGGCTGGTGGTGCAGGCTTGGGGGTTTGCTGCCTACGGGACCCGTTACCCCGTCCCTTGGCCTGCTGGCCCTGTTGGGGAGCTGCGAGGGCCTGATATTGGGGGTAGTGTTTATAGGCAGCCGCCTTTCTCGGGTAAAAGGACATCTTTCCCGAGCCCTTCTTTTTCTGGGAAGGGGCGGAGGTCTTCCTAGAAAGTCTAGTCCTGGTGAGAGTCTCCGTCTCGATCTGTGCAGCCTTTTCTGCCATGGGTTTGCCAAAGAGGTTTTCACCTCGGCAGGGGACATCGACCAACTTGTCCTGCACCCAGGGTTCAAGGTCAGACGACTGAAGCCAAGCCTGTCGGCGGGCACCGATGCCGGCTGCGGCCACTCGAGCCGATGCTTCAAAGCCATCATAGGCTGCTCGGGATATGAATTTGGAGCATTCCCGAATACCAGTTGACAAGGCTAGGAACCTCCGCAAAGGTTCCTCGGACAATCCAGCGGAGAATCCGGCTAGCTCTTTAGCCAGGTCTCGGAGATACATGCCCATGTAGAGCTGGTAGGTCTGGACACGACAAGCAAGCATAGAGCCCTGGAAACACTTCTTACCAAGGCCATCCAGGTTACGGGCCTCCCTGCCAGGAGGCACCGAGGAGTGCATCTTCTGGCTCTTAAGCCTATGCATGGCCGATTCCACTACCATGGAATGGTGTGGTAGCTGTGCTTTCTGGAAGCCAGGACTCTTGCGGACTCGATAGATAGAATCGACCCGCTTGCTCAAGACCGGCGAGGAGGCCGGACTCTCCCACATGCGGAAGAGTAGTCGTTCCAGCATGGGAGCTCCAGGAAGTTGATCTGCTGAGCAGACTCCCACGTGGTCCAGAGGCCCTGAGTACATGCCCCTTGGCAATGTGCTCCCCAACCCAGGAGGGACGCATCTGTCATCAGCACCTGGGCCGGCTGAGGTGACTGAAAAGGCATGCCGAGTACCAGGTTCGGCCGATGAAGCCACCACCTGAGAGACGAGGCCAGCGGCTCGGAGACGCGCACTAGGTCTGCTAGGCCGCCTGTGGCTTGTTGCCACTGCTTGCGAAGACACCATTGAGCAGGCCGCATATTCAGGCGGGCATTGGGGGTCACATGGACGGTGGAAGCCATATGGCCGAGCAGTCTCAGGAAGCGCCTGGCGGAGACCAGGGACTGGCTGCGAAAACGGTCGGCTAGGTCCATGAGCCGTTGAGCCCTGTCGAGAGGCAGGAAAGCTCGCGCCTGAGGAGTGTGCAGTCTTGCGCCGATGAACTCGAGATCCTGTGAGGGGAGCAAAGTGGACTTTGCGAAGTTTATGACAAAGCCCAAGTACTGCAGAAGAGTCACCGTGCGGTGTGTGGCGTTGGTGACCTCCGGGGCGGACGCTGCTCTGATGAGCCAGTCGTCGAGGTACGGAAAGACATAGAGGCCGTGAAGCCGGAGATGGGCCGCAACCACCGCGAGACATTTTGTGAAGACTCGCGGTGCGGAGGACAGGCCAAAGGGCAGTACCCTGTACTGGTAATGATTTCCTGCCACCACAAACCTTAGGTATTGGCGGTGGCTTGGGTGGATGAGGATGTGCGTGTAGGCATCCTTTAGATCCAAGGAGCATAGCCAATCTCCCTGCTGGAGGTAGGGCAGAAGGATTCCAAGGGTAAGCATTTTGAACTTTTCCCACACGAGGAACCTGTTGAGATTGCGCAAGTCCAGGATGGGTCTGAGGCCCCCTGTCCTTTTTGGTACTAGAAAATACCTGGAATAAAAGCCTTGACCTCTCAGGTGGTGGGGCACCGGTTCCACCGCCTGTTCCTGTAGAAGACCTGCTAACTCCTGAAGGAGTAAGTCCCTGTGCAGAGGGAGTCGTGGAGGTTCTCCCGGGAAATAGGAGGGAGGGACCTGGTGGAAGTGGAGAAGATAGCCTTCTCTTACGACTTGAAGCACCCAGGCATCTGAAGTGATGTTGGACCACCTGTGGGCGAAGTGAACCAGCCGGCCTCCGGTGCTGGGAGGAGCCAGCGGAGGGGGAGAGGCTATGCTGAAGGAGTCAAAAACCCCCACCCTGCTGAGCAGGGGCTGGTGGTGCAGGCTTGGGGGCTTGCTGCCTACGGGACCCGTTACCCCGTCCCTTGGCCTGCTGGCCCTGTTGGGGAGCTGCGGGGGCCTGATATTGGGGGTAGTGTTTATAGGCAGCCGCCTTTCTCGGGTAAAAGGACTTCTTTCCCGAGCCCTTCTTTTTCTGGGAAGGGGCGGAGGTCTTCCTAGAAAGCCTAGTCCTGGTGAGAGTCTCTGTCTCTAGTTGTGCAGCCTTCTCGTCCATAGGTTTGCCAAAGAGGTTTTCACCTCGGCAGGGGACATCGACCAACTTGTCCTGCACCCAGGGCTCAAGGTCAGACGACTGAAGCCAAGCCTGTCGGCGGGCACCGATGCCGGCTGCGGCCACTCGAGCCGATGCTTCAAAGCCATCATAGGCTGCTCGGGATATGAATTTTGAGCATTCCCGAATGCCAGTGGACAAGGCTAGGAACCTCCGCAAAGGTTCCTCGGACAATCCAGCGGAGAATCCGGCTAGCTCTTTAGCCAGGTCTCGGAGATACATGCCCATGTATAGCTGGTAGGTCTGGACACGACACGCAAGCATAGAGCCCTGGAAACACTTCTTACCAAGGCCATCCAGGTTACGGGCCTCCCTGCCAGGAGGCACCGAGGAGTGCATCTTCTGGCTCTTAAGACGATGCATGGCCGATTCCACTACCATGGAATGGTGTGGTAGCTGTGCTTTCTGGAAGCCAGGGCTCTTGCGGACTCGATAGATAGAATCGACCCGCTTGCTCAGGACCGGCGAGGAGGCCGGACTCTCCCACATGCGGAAGAGTAGTCATTCCAGCATGGGAGGAACCGGTACAGTAAAGTGTTCCCTGGCGGGAGAGTCATACTGGAGGGCGTCGAGCTCTTCGGCTCGAGGCTCCTCCTCGGGATCCGCAGGGAAGGCCAAAGCTTTGGCCATATCCCTGACGAAGTCCGAGAACCGGGCATCCTCCGGAGGGGACTGCTTCCGAGGTTCGGACTCAGGCGAGTCCGAGGGGACACACCGAGTCCGAAAAGAATCAGGTGACTCTTCCTCTTCAGACTCCCAGACCGACTCCGAGGAGGAATCGGTGGGGTCGGCCCGGGCAGGCTGCGGCGCCGGCCGCCCCGACGCCGAGGGAGTCGGCGTCGACGACCTCGGTCCCGAACGGGAGGCCGAGGGTGACCTCGACCGAGGATCGACTCGAGTTCACATGGACTCGAGGATCGGCTCGGTCTCCGGGGTCGACTTAGACGTCGACGTCCCGGCGGTCGGGGCAGCGGCGCCAGCGAGGCTAGCGAGCAGTGCCCGCTGCTGGTCCATGAAGGCAGACAGTCTGCTCTCCAAGGCCGTCAACCTGAGTCCGACCTCAGGTGACCCAGCAGCCCCCGACTCGGGCCCCGACGGCGTCGGGCCCGACGTCGGCGGTCTCGGAGGCGAGTCCAGGAGGACCACAGGACTTACCCGAGCAGGCAGCTCCGACTCCATGCGAGGTCGCTTCGAGAGGTGCTCCTTCTCCAAGGACCCGGGACGGCTATCGGGGCTATGCGACCTGGCCCTCGCGGAGCCAGGAGCGTCCACCGACGCCGCCCTCGCGGGTTTCACCTTCCGTCGATGGTCCCCGGAGGGAGAACCCCTGTCGGAGGAACTCCGGCGACGGTCAGAGCTGGAACCTCTGGACGCCGAGGCCTCCGACGAGGTCCGGGTACGGCTGGGGTCAGCGAAGATCCTATCGCGCTGATGCCGCCGACTTCTTAACGCTTTGGAGGACATTTTGCCACAGGCTCCACAGATCATTTCGTCATGATCCGGGCCCAGGCAGCGGAGGCAATTATCGTGTGTGTCAGTTAGTGACATATTTCGGTCACACTGACCACACCGCTTGAAACCACTGGCAGCCATCGGGGGAAAAAGGGCCCCTGCGAGGTCAAAGGACCGGGCTGCCAGTGAAAAAACCGAAAACGAAACTGACTAAATCAGAAAAAACGAAAAAGAAGAAGAGGACTCGTGACCGGCGTCGCGAGTCCGGGCAGGAAAAAGACCGGCGTCGAACCGAAGGAAAAAAGAGAATATTACGAATAAAATCAACTTTTTCGCGGGGACACAACGGGTACGTCTGTAGGGCTCCGCGGAAAAAAGAAGACTGGCTAAGATGGCACCCTTGGGCGGGAAGGCGACCGCGCATGCGCGCTGCAATTCCCAAAGGCTTTCTTTGAAAGCTGGGGAAAATTGCTCCGCGAGGGCTCCGTCGGCGCCGACGTCACCCATATGTGAGGACTGACTTCCTGCTTGGTCCTGGAGAATCAAAGGGCCTTTACTCAGTCCTCATCCTTCTTGACCTTTCCGCTGCTTTTGACACTGCAGACCACAACCTTCTCCTTGATACCTTATCCTCGCTTGGTTTTAAGGGCTCTGTGCTATCCTGGTTCTCTTCTTATCTTTCCCATCACTCTTTCAGTGTTTTTTCTGGTGGCTGCTCCTCTACTGCTATCCCGCACTCAGTTGGTGTACCCCAAGGATCTGTCTTGGGTCCACTCCTTTTCTCTCTCTATACCCAGTCCCTTGGTGAACTCATCTCTTCTCATGGCTTTCAGTACCATCTTTATACTGATGACTCCCAGATCTACCTCTCTACATCTGAAAGTTTTCCGGCAATCCAGGCCAGGACATTGCTGCTGGGATATTTCTATGTCGCTTGAAATTGAACATGGCCAAAACTGAGCTTCTTATTTTTCCCACTAAACCCTCCTCTCCCCTTCCTCCTTTCTCAGTCTCTTTGGATAACACTCTACTCCTACCTGTCTCCTCAGCTCACAACTTTGGGGTCCTCATTGACTCCTCTCTCTCCTTCTCCACACACATCCAACTGATAGTTAAAACCTGCCATTTCTTTCTCTACATCAACAACAAAATTCACCCATTCCTTTCTGAACACATTACTAAGACATTTATCCACTCCTTAGTCACCTCCCTTCTAGACTATTGTAACCTACTCCTTGCTCGTCTCCCTCTGGATTATCTCTCTCCCCTTCAATCTATGCAACACTCTGCTGTGCGGCTAATCTTCTGCCAGCCTCATTATGTTCATATTACCCCTCTTCTAAAGTCACTTCATTGGCTCCCTATCCATTTCTGCATCCAGTTCAAAACGTCTCCTGCTGACCTTTAAATGCATTCACTCTGCAGCTCCTCACTACCTTTCTTCTGCTATCTATCCCTACACCCCTCTTCAGGAACTCTGCTCTTCTGGCAAATCACTTCTATCTGTGCCTTTCTCTTCTATTGCTAACTCCAGACTTCACTCCTTTCATCTTGCTGCTCTGTATTCCTGGAACTACCTGAGCCTGTGCGTCAGGTGCTTTCTCTGACTATTTTCAAATTCAGGCTGAAAACTCATCTCTTCATTGCCACTTTCAGATCTTGACACACCTGATCTTCTTTTTTCATTACCATCCCCCCTAGATGAATCCTTTGTCTACAGGTGTTGTCTTGACTAGATTGTAAGCTCTGATGAGCAGGGACTGTCTTTTACATGTGTCTGTGCAGTGCTGCATTATGTCTTGTAGCGCTATACAAATGTTCACTAGTAGTAGTACTACTACTATCAAAAGCTTTCTTACAATCAATCCATGCTAAATACTTTGATTTCTGCTCTTCTTAGCACTGGCCTTGATAGCTTTATTTGGGGACAACTTCTCCAAATGGTGTTATTTTTTGCATACCATGACAGTAATGAATGTTATTCCAGACTCTGTTCATTCCACCTTGTAGCTCCATATGGCTGGAACAAGCTACCTGAGTTGTTGGATCGGGCTCCATCTCAAGCCCCGGCTGAAGAGGCTGCTTTTGGATCCTGATGCTCCTTATTCTCTTTTCCACTATTTATGTATATCTTGCCATATTCTAGTCCCCAGTTTTCATCTTGATTAGATTGTAAGCTCTGATGAGCAGGGACTGTGTCTTACATCTATATGTACAGCACTGTGTAGTGCTATACAAATGATTAATAGCAGCAGCAGCTATTCTTAAGCCAGGGTATTTTGAAGCATGATCTTAGTTTGTCAAATTTACTTCTAACGCTTAGCATAGCACTTTCATCGTGTCAAAGAGAACCTCCTTCTGGCATTCTTAAGATGGATAGGCAATTTATTAAGGCTCAATTGAAAATTCTTCCTAAACAAGCCTGGGGCATCTAACGGGATGGGAAATCCCTATCTATGCCACATTTTCTTGATCTCTTATTTATTCATGGTCTTTTTTTTTAAATTCATTGTGTGAACACCAGGGCAGCTACACCAGTTCCATCATCATACCATTGAACTCCATGTTAAAAGGATATTATCAAGGTTGGTAAAGCAGAAATAACTGAAATCTGCCTACAATATTACTACCGTAGAGCTAGCAAAGGGACAAAGGTTCTGAAGTCACAAAAAAACATTAAACTAGTCCACAACTTGTTTGCTGGGTGCACATCCCAATTCCAGAGATTTGGCTTGAGAGAGACATAGAAGAAGTGGAAACCACGCTTGAGGTGGCCAGCGCGGGGCTATGAGGATCATGTAGCCCTTGTCTCTCTGAAGCTTGAGGTTTTGGAGATGAGGGGGAACGGGTGGGTAGGCATATAGGAAGTTCTGACCCCAGTGGAGGTGGAAAGCATCCATTGCCTGACTGTTCTGAGCAGGTATTCTGGAACAGAAGCAGGGAAGTTTGGCATTCTGAGGACTTGCAAACAGATCTATATCTGGGGTTCCCCAGATCTGAAAGATTCAAGCCGTCTGATCCGAATGGAGTGACCACTTGTGTGGCTGTAGTACTCGACTACCAGGCGTTTTTGTTTGCCAGGGAGATACACCGCTAGCAGGTGGATCTGATGGCATATGGCATACGACCACAGATGCAGGGCTTCATTGCACAACTCCTGAGAACCTGTTCCACCTTGCTTGTTCACACAGAACATGGCCACCTGATTGTCCATCTGGACTAGAACTGTTTTGGAGCACAGGTGGTCCTGAAACACTCAGAGCATTGAGGATGGCTCTGAGTTCTAAAAGGTTTATGTGAAGTCGAGTCTCCTGCTGAGTCCAAAGACCCTGAGTGGAGAAATTGTCCAGATGAGCTCCCCAACCCAATTTGGGCGCATCTGCCGTCAGGGTAGACTGGTGTGGTGGCCTCTGAAAAGGTGACCCTACAAGAAGGTTTTCTGGTGATTGCCACCTTTGGAGGGACAAAATTAGATGTGCAGAGATCATGATTTTATCCCCCAGATGACCTGATGCCTGAGTCCACTGTGAAGCTAGGGTCCATTGAGCTGCACGCATGTGGAGACGAGCACAGTGGAAGCCATATGACCGAGCAAATGAAGCATTTCTCAAGCAGTTAGGAAAGTCTTCATACCTGTTTGAGAAGCTAGTTGAACTATTCGAGCACAGTGGACCTGTGGTAGAAAAGCCCTTGACTGCTGCGTGTCTAGGAGAGCCCCTATGAACTCTAAGGTTTGAGAAGGGGTGAGCTGGGATTTTGGAAGATTATTACAAATCCCAAGTATTGAAGAACCTGCATTGTGCGGGAGAGAGAAGAGCTGGCCTCTAGAGCTGTTGCTGCTCGGATGAGCCAGTCGTCTAAGTAAGGGAAGACAAATATACCTAGAGTCCTTAGGACTCTACTGACATGCCACTACTGACAAATATCCCTAGAGTCCTTAGGACTCTACTGACATGCCACTGCTGACATGCATTTTGTGAAGACTGTTGGGGCAGAAGCCAGGCCGAAGGGTAGAATCCTGTACTGGTAATATCTTCCTTGAAAGAGGAATCGAAGAAACCTCCTGTGTTCTGCATGAATAAGGATATGTGTATACGCATACTTTAGATCTAGAGAACAAAGCCAATCCTGACTCTGGATGTAAGGGAGAAGTGTTCTGAAAGAGATCATCTTGAATTTCTCCCTGAGCAGAAACTTGTTTAATTCTCTGAGGTCCAGAATGGGCCTGTATCCTCCCATTTTCTTTGGTATAAGGAAGTAGGGGGGAGTAGAAGCCCAGGCCTTGTAGAGAAAGTGGCACTTCCTCTATCACACCTTGAGCAAGAAGGGAGGTAACCTCCTGGCACATGAGAGTGGTGTGAGGGGGCCGAGAACTGAACTCTCTTGGAGTGGAGGAAGGGGGGAAACTCTGAAAGTGAAATTTGTACCCCTCTGCCTCTATGGAGAGAGTCCAATGTTCTGATGCTATCTGGTGCCACCTTTGGGCAAAGTAACACAGTCTGCCTAGGATGTTAACTGGCTCTGGAATTTCCAGGGGTAAGATAGCTAAGTTCTCTAGAAAGGAGTCAAATACCTTGTGGAGGCTGGGTCTGTTGAGCTCTGGAGGCCTGAGCCTTCCTTTGTTGCTTCAGTTGTTGCTGTCCCTTCTGGGAAGCATGGACCGGACAGTGCACAGCATGGGTATAAGAAGGATAAAACTTTTTCTTGTTGAAAAAAGGCTTCTTTACAGTCTTTTTCTTTGCTGGGTTGGCAGTGGACCTAGAAAGCCTATTCAAGGTAGTATTCTCGGACTCTAGGTGAAAAGCCTTGTCCTGCCAATCTTTGCCAAAGAGGTTTTCCCCCATGCAAGGAATATTCCCCAACTTATCATGCACCCACTGTTCAAGATCAGATGCTTGTAACCAAGCAATCCGATGTGCACCGATGCAGATAGCAGAAGTCCTGCTAATACACTCAAAACAATCAAAGGTTGCCCTGTTCATGAATTTGGAAACATTCTGGCCATGTTTTACAAGTGTGAGGTAATCAGCCCTCGTGTCATCAGGGAGAAGAGGAGCCATTAGTTCTAAATCCTTAGTCACCTCCCGAAGAAACATACCCATGTATGAACTTATTCTGGCCGATAACATGGAGGCCTGAAAACATCGATGGCTGAAGGCATCAAGAGTTCTCGCCTCACGGCTGGGAGGATTAGATAAATGTGTCTTAGCACGTTTGATTTGACGCATTGCTGATTCCACAACCACGGAATGGTGTGACAACTGCGTCTTCTGGAAAACGGGACACTGCAGTACGTGGTACATGGTATCGAGTCTCCGAGAATGCGGAGACACCGTTAAAGGTGTTTCCCACATCCTAAGCATGAGGTCATGAAATATTCGATGAATGGGTAAGGTAGCACCTTAGAGGCTGCCGGATACTGACGAATTTCAAGTTCATCAGCTCTCGGTTCCTTCTCGGAGGTCACCGTAATGGAGAGGCCCCGAGTCACATCCCATATAAAGTCTTGAAAAGACATGTCCTCCGGAGGAGACATACAGCGTTGTGGGGAAGGAGAAGGATCTTCCAGAAGAGCCTCTCCAGTATGGATCAATTCATCGGAAGACTCAAAGTAACGATGGGCAGGGTGCTCCCGCCTGGCCCATCGACGGTACCGATCAAAATCAGCATCGGAATGCCTCGGTACCGTACCCTCAATGCCGGACACTGGTTTTAGGGCCGGCATGTGTGGTAGCGTGAAGAGCGGTGCAATGGTCGATACAGATACATTCGGTACCGGCACCGGTACTGATGACTGCGGAACCGATTGCAGAGGCTTCAGAGGTACAGAAGCTGCCAGCAAGGCCGCAAGACTCCGCTCAATGGCTAGGATACGCTGATCCATGGAACCAGCCGATGCCTGGGTATTGGTACCCAAACAGCAGGCCACAACCCCAGAACATGGCACCCCGTTAATGCTTTGGAGGCAAGGACTTCCCACCGGGGCTGTTTGGCCAGTGTATTCTCCTCTAGGGCAACGCTTAAAGCATCTCGATGCTTAGGAGGAGATCTACCCTTTGAGGATCGACCAGTCTTCGAAGACAACTTAGGTTTCGTTACCTAAGATCCATGGGAGGAAGATTTAGCCCTGGACGACGTCGATGCAACGGACATTGTATCCGTGGCAAAGAGGATGCCAATTTTCAGAGCTCTATTCTGCAGGCCCCTCTTTGTCATCTTCCTACAGAGGAGGCATTCCAATGGCGAATGGTCTGGTCCCAAACATTTAAGACACAAGTCATGGGTGTCGGTAGCAGAAATAGTACTGCTACATTTGGAACACTTTTTGAAACCACTAGTTGGTTTCTCCATTTTGAGGAAGAAAGGGGCCTAAGGCCCAATATGGCGCCTGAGCACCTGGAGGGCAGAGACCCTCAAAGAAAACTTTTTTTTTTTTTAAAGGAAATACTGTAGACAGAAGAAAAGAGACACCGACGATACCGGTGCTAGCGTTGATGGGAAGGCAGACACGACCAGAAAAGAAGAAAATTTTCTGCGGTGGCAGGAATTGCTCCCTATTGGCGCAGCGGAAAACAAAAAACTGAGGAGGGAGAGTTGGAAAGGCAGCTATGCAGGTGCAGTGGGATGCTCCCAAAAGCTTTCCTATGGGGAGCGTTCCCATGCTGGCTCTGTCGATGTCAACGTCACCCATATGTGAAGACTACATTCCTGCTTGTTCCTGAAGATTTATTTATTTATTTAGACAGTTTTGTATACCACCTTATCCTTCAATCAAAGTGGTCACAACACAATTGTGGGATACATTTAACACGAGGGGATATGAGACACATACACTAATACTTACAGGGAACATGGGCAATGGAGGGTTAAGTGGCTTGCCCAAGACCACAAGGAGCACCTGTGGGACTAGAAATCCCAGTCCTTCCGGCCCAAGATTTCTGTCCTCTAGTGGGATTTGAATCACCGACCTTCCGGCCTGTGTTACCTTGCCCCAACCACTAGGCTACTTCTCCCTGTATAATTAACTATACAACTTTGCGGTTTAATAAAAGCCACAAACCTAACTCAAAGTTTTAATTTTCACTGAAAAATAATACAGTTTAGCTCTTTGCAATGTATGATCTCATTTCACTTATTGCTTATATATTACACCACCAGTAACTCTACTGCTCATTATGGTTTACCAACATGTTTACATTTTATCTTTAAAAGGAAAGTGTAGCTACTCACATGTAGCAGGTGTTCTCCGTGAACAGCAGGAATCAGTCCTCACATATGGGTAACGTTGGCATCAATGGAGTCGTTCGTGTAATAATCTCTCCCCAGCTTTCAAAGAAAGCTTTGGGAGATCCACCACGCAAGTGTGGCTACCTTCCCACCCAAGGGTGCAATCTTGCCTCAGTATGACAACATAGTACAAGATGGCAAAAAGAAAAGCAACTCCATGGAGAAAAGGGAGGGTTGTGAGGCCCGATTCCTGCTGTTCCCTGAGAAAACATACTACAGGTGAATACCTACGCTTTCTCCGAGAACAAGCAGGAAGTCAGTCCTTACACATGGGACTCCCTAACTACAGGCTACTGAAAAAACCTGTAAGCCACGGGCGACCCAAAAAGTGAAGCGTGAGGAACAGCAGAGAGTATAGTTCAGTTGCAAGACCTCAGAAGTGACCCCAGCATTGACCAGGGAAACCAGTTCTCTGGTAGCCTCGACAAAAAGAAGGACCGGAGGGCAGGAGTTGCCTCAAACCCCAAACAGATGACAGAGTAGTGCATGGCCGAAGGCGCTGTCCCAGTGGGACGACTCCTCCTTACAGTAATGCGCTGTGAAGGTGTGAACCTACCAAGTGTGTGACCAAGTGGTGGCCCGGCATATCTCCAGCAAAGGAACTGAGTGGAGGTTCGCCATAGATGCCGCCATGGCCCAGATGCTGTGCGCCATAACATGACGCTCCAGCGAAAGACCAGCCTGCCTGTAGGGTAGGGTGATGCAGTCTGCCACATAGGTGAAAAGAGTATGGCTGGAGACTGCTACGCCTGGGTGATTAGGGTTGTAGGAAATGAAAAGCTGCAAGGAGCAGCAATGGGGCTTGGTCAGTTCCAAATAGTAGGCCAAGACTCACTTAAAGTCCAGAGCATGTAGAGCGGCCCCTGCCCTGCTAGCATAAAGGCCAAGGAAAAAAGGTGGAAAGCACCACCTCCTGGTTGAGGTGGAACAGAAAGACCACCTTAGGGAGGAACTTAGGATGTGTCTGGAGTATCAACCTATTCCTGTAGAACTTGGTGTAGGGGGCATGAGCAACCAGAGCTTGAAGCTCACTGACCCTGCGTGCAGCTTTGAGTACCACGAGGAAGACCACCTTCTAGGACAGATACCTGAGGTGGCAAGAAGCCAGCAGCTCAAAGGGTGGAGCAATGAGCTTAGAGAAGACATTGAGATCCCATTTTGCTGCTGGCAGTCGAGAGAGCAGAAGGCCCCTCAGGAAGCAAGCCACGAGGGGCTGGGCATAGAGGGGTTCACCTCAATGAGGTGATGGTGCACCAACAGTGCACTGAAGTGTACCTTGATGGAGTTAGACTTCAGGCCAGCGTTGGACAGGAGCAGCAGGGATTCCAGCACCAGTTGGACTGAATAGCTGCACACCAAACTGAGAAGTGATGCCACTTGAAAGCGTACGCCCTCCATGTGGAATCCTTGAATGACGCCAGCAGGATCTCTTCTAGCTCCCTAGGCAAGTCAAACTGTGCCAGGGCTACCGTTTCAGAAGCTGGGCTGTCAGGGCCAGGGCCCCCAGGTTAAGGTGCAGTTGAGAGCCATCTTCCTCCAAGAGCAGGTCGAGGGAGCATCCTAGGGGAACTAGGAGTGCCTGAGGAGCAGTGGAAACCGCGGCTTTCGGGGCCACCAGGGGGCTAGGAGGATCCAGGTGGTTCGGTTGAGCTGGACCTTGAAAAGAGCCTTGGCAATAAGTGGCAAGGCAGGGTAGGCATAGAGAAGGCCCTCTGTCTACGAGATGAGAAATGCATCGATCACCACCCGGAAGGGGTGCAGTGGCCTGGAGCAGAAGCAGGGCAGCTGAGCATTGGCCAGGCTGGTGAAGAGATCTATTGCAGGAAGGCCCCAGTGACAGAACAGATTGTTGGCTGTCCGTGGATCAAGCCGCCACTATTGGAGCTGGAGAACCCGGCTCATTCGGTCTGTCAGAACATTGTCCTGGCCGGGGAGGGACATGGCCCTGCAGAGCATCCCATGCTTGCTGGCGAAGGTGCAGAAGTGGACTGCTTCCCAGCACAGGAGGGGCAAATCCGTGCTCTCTTGTTTGTTGACATAGAACATGGCTACCTGGTTGTATGTCTGAATCAGAATCGACTGGTTCCGCAGGTGGTGCTGAAAAGCCCAGAGAGCAAAAGCAAGGGCTCGGAGCTCTAGGAAATTTATCTGCTGAAGGCTATCTGATGCCAATCACCGGTTCCGAGGGCGGAGGTTGCCACAATGGACCCCCAGCCCAACTAAGAGGATCTTCACCATGGATGCTTCTGAGGGGTCAAGAAATAGAAGGGCATACGCACTAGCAGGTTTGTGGCTGTTGCCACCAGACGAGGGACTTGGCGATTGGAGAGGCGATGGTCGCCCTGTCCTGCAGGAGTCCCATTGCCTGAGATGACTGGGAGCAGAGGGCCCACTGGGTCGGATGCATGTGGAGACAGGCTTTGTTTGTGACATGCACAGTCGAGGCCATGTGCCCCAGGAGGCACAACATGAGCCAAGAAGAGGCCGAGTTCCGGCCCTGAACTTCGTTCGCAAAGGCCGTTACGTGCCAGGCCCTGTCAAAAGGGAGGAAGGCTCTAGCCCGGACATTGTCTAGCAGCAACCCTATGAACTCGAGGCACTGGGTCGGCTGCAAGAGGGACTTAGGATAGTTAATGACAAACCTCAGGTGCTCCAGAGTGAGAATGGTGCTGCGTGCCACCTGCTGGACAATGGTGGTACCGCCCTTGGCAAGCCAGTCATCCAGGTAGGGGAAGATGAACACCCCCTGCAGCTGCAGGTGGGTTGCAACCACCACCAAGCACTTGGTGAACACCATTGGAGCTGAAGCCAGGCCAAAGGTTAGGGACCCTGTACTGGTAATGGCATCCTCTGATGATGAAGTGGAGGTACTGCTGGCGGCACGGATAGATGAGAATGTGCATGTACGCATCTTTGAGATCTAAAGAGCATAGACAATCTTCCTGACCAAGGAAGGGCAGCAACGTTCCAAGGGAGAGCATTTTGAACTTCTCCTTCACCAGGAACCTGTTGAGATCTTGAAGATTCAGAATAGGGCGAAAGCTGCCAGTCCTTTTGGGAACCAAGTAGTACTGGGAGTAGAACCCCTTGCCCCTGAGGTGAGGCAGGACCAATTCCACTGCCTTGTCGGCCAGGAGCCTGGCAAGCTCTCACTGGAGTAGGTCACTTTGAAGGGGAGTCATTGGGACCTCCCCTTGAAAGAACGGAGGAGGCATTTGATCGCAATGGAGAAAGTAGCCCTCCCCCATCACCTGCAGGGCCCAGGTATATGTGGTGATGATGGACCACTGGCTGGCATAGAACACCAAACGCCCTCCCATGTACTGCAGGGCTAAACCTCACAGGGGAGGAGAGGCTACGCCCAAGGAGTCAAATGCCCCCTCCAGGTTGCGGCTGGGGCACCGCCTGGAGCCTGAGGATTATGCAGGCCTTGCCCCTGTTCCTTGGCCTGTTGGACCTGTTGGGGAGTTGGGAAGGTTGGGTACTGGGGTAGTTTTCGTAAGCCTTCCTCTTCTTCAAGTCATGGGGCTTTTTCCCTGAAGCCTTCCACCAGGAAGGGTCAGAGATCTTTTGGGAGAGTCTGTTCCTAGTCAGTAACTCAGACTCCAGTTTGGAGGCCTTGTCCATCATGGCCTTGCTGAAGAAATTTTCTTCCCAGCTGGGGGACATCGACCAACTTGTCCTAAACCCAGTGCTCCAAGTTGGAGGACTGTAGCCAGGCCTGGCAGTGGGAACTAATGCCCACCGACTCGAAGTCATCATAGGCTGCACAAGTGATGAACTTGGAGCACTCCTTGACCATCAAGGTCAGATTCCAGAACTGCTGAAGAGGTTCCTCCGACAGCCCAGCCGCAAACCCAGCGAGCTGTCTCGCTAATTCCCGCAAGTACATGCCCATACAAAGCTGGTAACCTAGATCCAGCCGATGAGCATCAAGCCCTGGTAGTGCTAAGGCATCAATGGTGCGGGCCTCTCTGCTGGGGGGGGGGGGGGGAGGTGGACAGAGGATACTGAGGAGTGCATCTTCTGGCTCTTGATCCAGCACACTGCCGACTCCACCACCATTGTAATGAGGCAGCTGCGCTTTCTGGAACCCAGGGCTCTTGTGGACTCAATAGATGGGGTCGAGCCGCCTGCCATGATTGGCACCAACGTTGTGGAAGAAAAGCCATTCCAGGATGAGGCGAAAAGGCTCCTTGAGTGCTTCCTTAGGAGGGGGTCTCTTACTGGAGGATCTCAAGGTCCTCCACCCAAGGCTCCTCCTTGGACTCCATGATGAAGGCCAGGGCCTTCACCATGTCCGTGACAAACTCCAAGAAAGAAAGTTCCTCAGGCGGGGACCTATGTCGATGCTCCGGAGGAGAGGGGTCCGAAGGGCCATCACAATGGAGGCTGATATCGGAGGACTTGTCCTTGGTCTCCCACTCGGACTCCAAGTTTGAGGAGACCCCGAGGACTCTATGAGCATTGGGACTTTGCCGGATCACCAGTGCTGCAAGGGTCCCGGAGCCCCAGCGCTCTGACCCGGAGGCCCTGGCAGGGGAAGTCCTTGGCCCCGAATGGGACTGGGAACAGAATTGGTTCCGGGAATCATCTTGAAGCCAAATGCACTCCAGGACCAGCTCCATGACCTCTGGCGATGCCCTCGTGGTGGAGGGATCGATGGCCTGGAGGAACCGGGCATAGGTCCCCGCTGCTGGGCCAAGGCAGCGAGGCTGTGCTCCAGGGCTGCCATTCTGACCACGAGGCCAGAAGGCACCAAAGACTTCGGGCCCAATGCCGACACCATCGCCTTCAAGGGGCTGTCCTCGACAAGGATGTGCTCAGGAGACCAGGGTCGATCTCACGATGCCTATGGTGTTTTCTCCCACTGGGGCAGCTTGGAGGACCACTCCCGGCCATCGCCCTAGGCATTGCGCTGGGGGGGGGGGGGGTCCGATGCTGATGAACATGGATCTTACCTGTGGTTCCAGAATCATCACCCGACGATGCAGACAATGTCTGGCTTTTCGGGGGACGGCCTTCAGAGGACAATCTCTGGTTCAATGCACTGTGACCTCAGGGCTCAGAATGGGCACGGCCATCACGCAAGGCTGAGGCCACCATGACAGCCCCAGAGAGCAATGGCTCTGTGAGCGACACTGGGATCAAGACGGAGGTCTTGCCAAACAGACTGTCATTGCTTCTCATGGTTCCTCCATCCCTTGCTCGTCATTTTCTGAGAGCAGCAGTCGCACCGCTTAAACCCACTGGCTGAGGACATAGTGGGGAAGATGAGATCAAACTCAAGAATCCCAGCCAGGGAGAGCACAAGGATTCCCGCGCACCGAAGGAAAAATACCCCTGAAGGAAAAAGAGACCCGAGAAAAATGCGGTGCAAAGGTGGCAGCAGTCCAGAAGACGAGAAGGCACCAGTATGTGTACCAGAGAAGGACAACAAGAATGAAGGAAAAAATAAACTATCAACCTTTTACAGGGTGCAGCTGATGGGCTTCGCAGAAAAAAGGAGACTGAGCAAGATGGCAGGGAGGTAGCCACGCATGTATGGTGGATCTCCCAAAGGCTTTCTTTGAAAGCTGGAGAGAGGTTACCGCGCAGGCTCCGTCGATGTTGACATCATCCATATATGAGGACTGACTTCCTGCTTGTTCCCGGAGAACAACAAAATCAAGTTAACAATAAATATTAAAATTAGAAAGATTAAAAACAGCCAGAGAAAATCTAGTATCAAAATAATCACTTGCAAAGAGCTCACAAAGTTTGTTTCATAATAAACCTTAAGAAATAAGCATACCTCGTTTTCATCTGGTGATGCTACTGTGATCATAACCTGACCCTGAGCAATGCCTTCCCAAGAAGCTGCCTTCTTAGTTACAGAGATAGAAACAGCTAGGTATCCAGACCATGGCCACAGCACAGAGGAGTAGGAAAAAGCTATTTCGATGTTATCTCCATTTTGTGGCAAATAGGGCTGCCAGTCAGGCTAGATGCAGAAAGAAAAAAAACACTATTACTTTATGTGCAAGGATATTTAAGTAATAATGCTAGCAAAAAGGGCTATTTTAAGTTCAATGAAGACCCAGCAATGAGGTATTTTTACTGCAAACTTTCAAATGGTAAACTGCATTGACAGTAATAATAAAATTATTTTAAATTTGGGATGACTCAGCTTCTCTGTAGCAGATGCTAACCACTTTCATGGGGAAAGCTTGGACTCAGTTTGTAGGCCGGGCTTATGCTTCCTGAGACAGCTTCAACTGTGAATGCTGGAAGCCAACAGTCCTTGGTGGATATGTCTCAATCATCGTTCAACAATGACAACTACTGATCAAATATAAGGATTAGAAACTGCTGGGTTCCAGAAGAAGCTGTAGGTTCTTGCTCTCGGCCAAGGCCTCTCACCCTGACAACTAAACTGAAAACATTTCAAAAGCAGCACATAAAGCTTCCAATTTCCATAAAGGAAACAGTACGATGTTGTATTTTATTTTTTTTTAGCAGGCATCGTTTGTTGATACAGTAAAGTTTGCAATCAGCACCTTCCCTGCATTTTATAACAGCATTTGCTCAATTAAAGCAATCTGGGCCCACCAGGCCAATCAATAGATTAAATTGTGTGAAATCAGCATCTTAAACTCATCACAAGGTCAGTTAATTACACAGAGTAGAGAATTTTAACCCATAATCTACAGCAAATTTCAACGAATCCTAGACACCAGGTTGCCATGGCAACTAGAAATTTGCATCTGCACCTGGGATTTTGTTGCCTCCCAGGATGGCACAACCCCTTATGTTTGCCCACAAAGATCAGATATCCTGCAGGCAGAAAAGGAGAGCATGGCCACAGCTGTAGCAAAGATCACTTAAATCTGCCTAAGGGGATCCAATCTGCTGTAGGCAGAACATAAGGGAAGGCTGCGATTGCCGCCTTGATGCATGGATCCCATCTCCCACAGGCAGAAAGCGTAGTTACTTACCTGTAACAGGTGATCTCCCGGAACAGCAGGAATCCGTCTTCACATTTGAATGACATTGGTACAGACTAAGCTCGTGCAGGAATGCTCACCAGCATCCAATAGGAAAGCCTTTGGGAGCAGTCCACTGCGCCTGTGGATCTGCCTTCCCAACTCCTCTCCTCAGTTGAGTTTGTAGCTGAGCGATAGAGGGCAAAATAAAAACTACCCTGTAACTCCTAGGGAAGGAGGGTGGGTTGTGAAGACTGTTTCCTGCTATTCCCAGAAATCACCTGTTACTGGTGAGTAACTACACTAGCTCCAGAAACAAGCAAAAATGCAATCTTCACATAAGGGACTCACTAACTCCCAGATACCAGACTGTAAGGAGGAGAGCAGCATTATCCCCGAGTCAGTGTGGGAACAATGTGGCCAAGTGGACTCTATTCCAGTCTGCTATACCACCTCTAATGGAAGTCTGGTCTCTAGCAGAAGTCCAGGACCGAGAGCAGGAGTTGACAAATGAAGTCCCAAAAAGGTGCTGGAGTAGCACTTGGCCAAAGACAGCGTCCCGACGGAAGTCCCTGTCCAGACAATAATGTGCAGCAAACTTATGAATGGAGGGCCAGGTAGCTGCCCGACAGATCTCATCAATGGATACTGCCCGGAGGATGACAACGGAGGTTGCCAAGGCATGCACATTATGAGCAGTGACGTGACCCTCTAGGGAGAGTCCCGCTTGTTCATAAGCAAAAGAAATACAGTCTGCTATCCATTTGGACAGAGGCTGCTTTGCCAGTGGTAGACCAAGGTGACTTGGATAGAAGGAAATGAATAATTGAGAGGATTTCCTATGAATTTTAGTTCTATCTAAGTAGTAAGCCAGTGCTTGCTTACAGTCTAAGGTGTGTAACACTGCATCCACTCAAGGTGCATGTGGTCTCAGGAAGAAGATCGGTAGGATTACTGACTGGTTCAGGTTGGAGGAGGAGAGCACTTTCGGAAAGAAGTGTAGATGGATATGGAGGACCACCTTGTTATAGTGGAACCGGGTATATGGTGGATACGCCACCACAGTCTGCAGTTCACTGATGCAGCGAGCTGACGTGATGGCTATGAAGAAGACGACCTTCCTAGAGAGAAACCTCAGAGAAATGGTCACTAAAGGCTTGAGGGAAGTCTTTAGGAGTTGAGCTAGAACCTTGTTGAGGTCCCAAGTTACAGGAAGCGTCTTATTGGGTTGTTTGGACAACAGGAGTCCCCGCATGAAGCATGCTACTAAGGGGTCTGAGGAGTTAGGCTGTCCGCCCAGTGGTTTGTGATAAGCCGCAATGGCACTAAGATGAGCTCTGACTGAGTTGGTCTTAAAACCTGCCAAAGACAAGTGGAGGAGATATTGAAGAAGAGATTCTACCGGGCAGGTGAAGCGGTCAACGCCTTTTAGGGAGCACCTGAGGGCAAACCTTCACCATTTAAAAGCATAAGATCACCTGGAGGACTGTTTGTGTGGTGCAAGCGGGATATTTTTGACCTCCTGTGAGAGGTGAGGTCAGCAGCCATGCCATGAGGTGGAAGGCATGAAGAATGGGATGGAGAAGCATCCCTTGGTCCCGTGAGAGGAGTTTGGGCGCACTTTCGAGTCTGAAGGGTTGAGATGCGCCAAGCCAAGGAGGAGAGGAAACTCGGATGCTGAGGCCAAAAAGGGGCTATGAGGCTCATGGAGCCTTGTCGGTTTGTAGCTTGAAGAGGGTTTTCGACCTCAAGGAAATGGGTGGAAATGCATAAAGGAGGTCCTGTCCCCAATGGAGAAGGATGGCTTCTGAGGCCTGTCAGTGCAAGAACGGAAGCCTTGAGCAGAACAATGGAAGCTGTGTGCTCTGTTCAGTGGCAAAAGGATCTATGAGCAGGGTTCCCCACATTTGGAAGATCCAAGCAGCCATCTCCCGATGCAGGGTCCACTCGTGTGGATGAAGGATACGGCTGAGTTCTCCCGCAAGGACATTAAGTTCGCCCGGGAGGTATACCGGGCAGTTTCTCCAAACGGGTTAATACTGCGGATACCATGACAGTCGAGAACTGCACTTCTAAGCCAGGGTATGTGGAGCATGATCTCATTTTCTCAAGTTTACTGCTAATGCTTGGCACAGTACTTGCATCGTGCCAAAGAGAGCTTTCTTCTGGAGTTCGTAAGATGTAACAGGAATGGCAAGTTTGTCAAGATGTGCTTGGAAATTCTTCTCTATCAAGCCTGTCGCTCCCTAAACAAAAGGAAAAATTTCTGTATTTTTCTGCCACATTTTCTTTGTCTCAGACTGCATTTCTTGGTACTTCAGGATTCACACAGGATTCACAGAATAATCACTCGGTACCGACACTTCTATTGTCAATGTCGTTCTGGTGTTCTTCTCCTTTACCACTATGTCAGGTTTCCTCTTATCCATTTTCTTATCCATCGGAATGGGAATGTCCCAGGTGATCATAACCTCTTCATTCTGTGTTATTCTCTTAGGGTCATAATCCCAGTGCTTTTCAGGGACAGTGATGTTGTAGTGTTTACAGAGTTTACAGTTGGAGGAGGCGTGCTACTTTGTTGTGCCTTTCTGTATAGAAATTTTCCATTATCAGAACTTCACAGCCTGCTATAAGATGAATGTCAGTTTTTTCAATACTCACTGTAAACCATCTCGTCCGTAATCCGCTGTCCTGGGCTGCAATTATCAATCTTTCATCCTTTGGTTTCAGTTCACCTCTCCTTAACCATTCATGTGTCCGTTCTAGATCGACAAAAGGTTCTTGGAGGTGAATGTGGTGTGCAACTGCAAAAAAACAGAAGCGAAGCGTTTCGTGACATAAGGAATAGGATTCTGTTCCCCCGTTTGTTCACATAGAACATAGCCACTTGGTTGTCTGTTCTGACTAATACCTGTTGGCCCAACAGTTGGGGTTGAAAAACCCGAAGTGCATTTTTCAAGGCACGCTGCTCCAGGAGGTTTATCTGCAATGCTGATTCCTGCAGTGTTCACAGACCCTGTGTGGTCAGGTTGTTCAGATGTGCTCCCCAACCTAGTTTGAAGGCATCCATGATAATGGTGCATTGAGGTGAAGGCATCTGAAAAGGTGACCTGCCGAGTAGGTTCTGTGGGGAAGACCACCAGTGAAGAGACCTGACCAGATGAGGGGTGATGAGTATCTTGTTTCTGAGACACCCCCTTAGCCTAGGTCAATTGAGAAGACAGAGTCCATTGGGCTTGTCGCATGTGTAGGCGAGCATAAGGGACCATATGGACAGTCGAGGCCATGTGCCCCAAGAGGCGTAGCATCTCTCTCGCTGTTACCAGCCTGTGTTGCTGTATGTGTTTTACATGCTCGATGAGGCGGGCACAGCGATCCTGTGGAAGGAAAGCTCGGGCTTGCTTGAATGTCCAAGAGTGCTCCAATGAACTCAAGCCTTTGGGTTGGAACGAGGTGCAACTTTGGGAAGTTTAGGACAAATCCTAGATGTTGAAGCATGGTGATAGTGCAACGGAGGAAGAGTTTTTCCTCCTGAGGAGTCTCTCTCCCCTGATAAGCCAATCATCTAAGTAAGGGATGATGAAGATTCCCAAAGTTCAGAGATAGACTGCAACTACTGCAATGCATTTTGTGAACACTCTTGGTGTGGAGGCTAAGCCGAAGGGTAGTACTCGGTACTGGCAATGGTTTTGCTGAAACCTGAAACACAGATACTGTCTGGGCTGAGGATGGATCAGTAAGTGCATGTAGGCCTCCTTCAGGTCTAGAGAACAGGGCCAGTCGTACCTCTGGAGGTATGGGAGAAGAGTTCCTAGAGAAATCGTTTTGAATTTTTCTTGTACCAGAAATTTGTTTAGCTCTCTGAAATCCAGGATGGGCCTATATCCTCCTACGTTTTTGGAATGATAAAATAAGGGAAGTAGAAGCCCATTCCTTCCTGATGATAGCAGGGTAGACAACTCATTCTTCAAGAGTGTGAATTGAAGGGGGTTTGCGGGATAGTAACTTGTAAAGTCGGTTGGGGGTGAGTCTTGAAAGTGGTTAAGAACACTGGCTTGGGAACCCAAAGACCAGGATTTGATTCCCACTAGCACTCCTTGTGGCCTTGGGCAAGTTACTTAACCCTCCATTGCCTCAGAAAAATCCAAGTTATCAATGTCCCTGTTTAATGTACATTATCAAGTTTAAGTTTCAATGTAAACTGCTTTGATTGAAATGATAAAGCGGTATAAAAAATCAGTTAAATAGATAAATAAGTAGATACTCCCTTTGGACAATGCTGAGAGTCCACTGTTCTAAGTGATGAGGTGCCACCTGTGGGCATAAGAACAGAGTCTGCCTCTGTTCAGAGGCTGGGAACCATGCAGAGGCAGATTGGCAATGCTCTCTAGGAAGCAGTCAAAAACTAGGAACAGGTTGTGCCTGCGCCGCTGGTTGGGGTTTAGGAACCTTGGGATGGTGAGGGCCCTGCTGGTGCTGCTGAAGTTGGTAAGCCCCTGCAGGTGTGTAGGAAGGATTATCTCTCTTCTTTTTGGAGTAGAAAGGTTTCTATGGAAGAGCTTTCATCTTGGAGGGGGTCAGCCATCTTCCTGGAAAGGTGTTTGAGAGTGAGATTATCTGTCTCAATCTCACCGGCCTTTTCTCTCCAACCTTTTCCAAGAACATGGGATATTAGCCAACTTGTCCTGGACCCACTGATCGAGATCTGAGGCCTGTAACCAGGCCATTCTTCGAGCCCCAATACAGACTGCTGATATTCTGCTGGTTGATTCAAAGGCATTAAAAGATGCCCTGGTAACGAATTTAGAGGTATTTTAACTTTGTCAGATAAGGGCTTGGCGTGCACGCCTCTTATCATTAGGAAGCATGGGGGCAAATGTCTTCAGATCCCTGGTCACATCCTTCAAGAACATGCCCATATATAGCATATGTAGGAAGCAATCTTTGAGGTTAGCATGCATGCCTAAAATCTCTGACGTCCAAAGGCATCGAGGGTTCTCAAGTCTCCACCTGAAGGCATGGAAGAGTGATTCTTTGAACACTTCATTCAGTACATGGCTGATTCTACCACCATTGAGTGGTGGGGGAGTTGAGGCTTCTGAAAGCCTGAGCACTCTGGAATTCAATACTTGGTATAGAGTCTCTTGCTGATGGGTGGCACCATGAGGAGCCTCCCACATGCAGAGCATGAGATCCTGTAAGATGCAATGCACCGATAAAAGTAGCCTTAGACATAGGAGGATATTGGAGGATCTCAAGTTCATCTGCTCTCGGTTCCTTTACCGAGGCCAAAGTGATCTGCAGCCCTGCTGCCAAGTCCCGGATGAATTCTTGGAAAGATATGTCCTCTGGTTGGGACCTGCGCCACTCTTGAAAAGAGGATGGGGCCGAAGGAATGTCTGGAAGGTCTTAGGAATCCTGAGAGTCCCTGCTAGAATCAGATGAAGTAGAGTCAGAGTCTGACAAGAAATCAAAGTATCGGCAGTCATGCTTTTGACCCCCATACTTAGTCGATCTCCAGGGTCGATGCCGGTACCGATGTTCTGAGGTATCGAAATCGGGAGCCCTGGAGTTTTAGCCTGTTGGGTACCGTGTTGTCGGTCGGTTCCAATTGAGGCATCAGTAGCAAGAGGTCCACTGATACAGGCTCAAGGAGCAGCATCAGGGCCAATACTATTGGCTGTTGGCAGGGTGCCAAAGCCTGCACTGCTGGAACTGTCAATACCGTCAGTACCAAGGCTGCCAGAAGTGCAGCCAAATTCCTCTCAAGAGCAAGAATGCACTGGTACAGGGAGATGGCCAATGTATGGCTTTGAGCCTCCGTCCCAGAACATGGTACCAGTAGCTCTCCAGAGGTCGAATTTTCAGGAGGGTCCCAGAGCCCCTTTTGTGCACTGGAGGACAGGTCCTCCTGCTGGGGCTGTTTGGCTAGTCAGTCTACATCAGAAGAAGCCTTCAGTGAGTCTAGATGTCAATGGTGGGCCTTTCCTCTTGACTCTGTATTGGTCTTCCATGCTGATGTCTTGGACTTACTTTTATTTATTTAACAGGTTTTATATACCGTTTTATCATTTCAATCAAAGCGGTTTACACTGAAACTTAAACTTGGTAACGTACATTAAACAGGGACATTGATAACTTGGATTTTTCTGAGGCAATGGAGGGTTAAGTGACTTGCCCAAAGCCTTTTAGGCTTAGACTTTGATGAGCCTGAGATCCATGCGAAGAGGCAGATGTTCTCAATGATATGGAGGCCACAGAAATTGAGTCTGGGGTGAACAGCAAACCATACTGTCTGGCTCTATTCTGTAGGCCTCTCTTTGTCATTTGCTAGCACAAAGGACAAGGTTTTGATATGGTCAGGGCCCAAACATTTTAAATACCAGTCATTTTTATTACTATTATTACTACTGCTACTGAACATTTGTATAGCACTACAAGGCGTACGCAGTGCTGCACAGACACATATAAAAGACAGTCCCCTCTTGGAGTCCATGAGTACTGAACTGCTTGGGGTTAAATCTACTTGTGCTATCTTCTCCAATGTACATGAAGAACAAGCAGAGCGAATTACCAGGCTGGAAGAGGATGTGGGACAGTTTCGAGACTTGGTTACTGCCCAGCTTAAAGACAAAACTGTGTCCATTAAGAAAATGGAATACTTGGAAAATCAGGCCCGTCGATGTAATCTACGGTTCCTGAATTTTCTTAGATCACCTGTATTATCACCTATGGATATGGTGCGGAAGTATTTCGGGGAAGTCTTAAAGATTCCCCCGGAACAGTTTCCACCTATGACTAGGGCCCAGTATCTGTCAGTGGGATTAAGTGATCAGGTTCCTAATGTCCCCTCTACTTCCCCTGGGTTAGGAGACCTCACGGGATTTTTGGAAAACTCCTTGGAGGTGGTTACAGGGAAAACTACTCTGCTTGTAACTATGGCATTGGAGTCAGATAAATTTTATGTTCTTAAAATGTACTTCAGAAATATTAATGAGGTTTTCCTAGGCTCTAATGTTAGGATATTTCCTGATGTTTCTCGTGTTACACCGCTGAGAAGGAAGGACTTTTGGGCCCTTCGCCTCAGGGTTTTAGCCTTAGGGGTCACTTTTCAGCTAAAATTTCTGGCAAAATGTGTTTTATTTAAGCAGAAATTGTATTTGTTTTTTGAACCTAGGCAACTTCAGGAATTTCTGGAAGCTAGGGAGGAGGTAGTAGTAGAAGTATCAGTTCCTTCTCATTCGGCCGACACATGTCGTAGTATATTTCTTGATGTGGGACCTTTGGGTTCTAACTATAGTTTTGCTTCTTAGTACTTCCCAGATATTTCTTCTCCTTGGGGTCTAATATAATGGGGCATTTAATTTTCTTTTCGTTTTGATCTCTTCTAATCTGTTGAAAATACCCATGTATTTTTTCATTCAATGTTATTTTTTGGATGTAATAATGTTAAATAATGGATAAATAAAAAATTTAAAAAGACAGTCCCTGCTCATTGGAGCTTACACTCTAATAGACAGACAACACAAAGCTGTAGACATGGATACATCTAGGTGGAATGGTAAGGAAAGAAAGAGATCATTAGGCAAGTCAAGATCCGAAAGTGGCAGCGAAGAGGTGAGTTTTCAGCCTGGATTTGAAAAGGGTCAGAGAAGGCACCTGATGTACAGATTCAGGAAGTTTGTTCCAGGCATAAGGAGCAGCAAGCTGAAAGAAGCGAAGTCTGGAATTAGCAATAGAAGAGAAGGGCACAGACAGAAGCGATTTGCCCCAAAAGCAGAGCTCCCGAGGAGGGGTGTAGGGAAAGATAACAGAGGAAAGGTAGTGAGGAGCTGCAGAGTGAATGCACTTATAGGTCAGCAGGAGAAGTTTGAACTGGATATGGAAAAGGATAGGAAGCCAAGAGACTTGAGAAGAAGGGTAATATGAGCATAACAAGGCTGATGGAAGATTAGACACGCAGCAGAGTGTTGAACAGATTGAAGGGGAGAGAGCTGACTCAGAGGGAGACCAGCAAGGAGCAGGTTACAATAGTCTAGAAGGGAGGCGACTAAGGAATGGGCGAATTTTGTCGATGTTGTACAGAAAGAAATGGCAGGTTTTAGCTATCAGTTGGATGTGTGTGAAGAAAGAAAGAGAGGAATCAAAGACAATCCCAAGGCTGCGAGCTAAGGAGAAAGGGAGGAGTTGAGAGTTATCTACAGAGATGGAGAAAGGAGGAAGGGGAGAGGAGGAATTAGGGGGAAAAATAAGCAGCTCAGTTTTAGCCATGTTCAATTTCAAGTGGCGATGAGACATTCCAGGAGCAATGTCAGAAAGGAAAGCAGAGATCCAGGCCTGGATTGCCGGAGAAATTTCAGGGTTAGAGAGGTAGATCTGGGAGTCATCACTGTAAAGTTGGTACTGAAAGCCATGGGAAGAGAAGAGTGCACCAAGGGACTGAGTATAGAGAGAGAAAAGGAGTGGACCCAAGACTGATCCTTGGGGTACACCAACTGAGAGCGGGATAGGAGTAGAAGAGAATGCACCAAAACAAACACTGAAAGAGCAATGGGATAGATAAGAAGAGAACCAGGATAGCAGAGAGCCCTTAAAACCAAGTGAGGACAAGTTATCAAGGAAAAGGTTGTGTTCAATAATGTCAAAAGCAGCAGAAAGGTCAAGAAGGATGACGATCAAGTAAAGGTCCTTGGATTTTCCCAGGAACAGATAACTGGAGACTTTGGCAAGAGCTGTTTCAGTAGAATGTAAAGGTCAACAGACAGATTGTAGAGGATCCAGAAGGGCTTGAGAGGAGAGAAAGTCAAGGCAACGGCGGTGAACTGCATGTTCAAGTAGTTTAGAAATGAAGGGGAGGACTTCCGGTGACGTCATCGGAGAGCATGGCGGAGTAAAAGGCAAGCTCCGACATCAAGGCCAACCAAAGAGGGGGATAGTACCCCAAAAAGGCATAAAGAGGTGAAATGAAGAGAATTAGGAGAGGAAGACCCAAAGCAAAATAAGAGCCGGAGCGAGCCGCAGCACTCACCCGATGCACCGCACATGTGGAGAGGCAGGCCCGATCGGGACGGCACATGTCTGAGCATGCAGAGGGCAGAGTGCAGTGGAGCGAAGTGAGCGGTAGGAGGGCTGGTGAGTGCCGGAGCGGCAGAAATTGCATACCTGATTGCCCGTAGCAGAGCAGGAGGCAGAGAGATTGGCGATCAGAGGGAATGCAGCTGAATCGGGAGCAGCAAGGGGCCCGAATGGAAAGACATGTGTCTGCTGAGAGCTGGGCCTGGGGGAGAGAAGAGGATTGCAGGAAGGGCTGGATTAAATGAGAGAGCAACGGGCGGAATAAATGATAACCGGTGGAGGAATCACTGAAGGAGGCAAACAGGAGGCGGGACTGGAGAGAAACGAGTGTGTGAGGAGGAGACTGGGGAGTTACATCGGAGGGAGCAAACAGCATCTACTGGAGCAACACAAAGCAGGAAGAGTGAAGAGAAGCAAAGCACAGTACAGGCAAGCAGAATAAGGAAAGTTCAGGCCGTGTGAAGCAGCAGGGAATAAATCAAGAGGGTAATAGTCACAAAACAAGGCAAGACAAATATATACTTAACTGGCTACCCCACCCAGGAGGAACAGAAGGGTACTAATAAGTGGATGAAACAGACCAGACAGTGCACTCCACTGGTGGGGGGGGGGGGGGAGGGAGCACAGAAGAACTTCTCTATAGTAATCATTGTATGCTGAGCGGAGCTATAAACAGGGGAAAAAAAAGATAAAAATTATTAATGGAAAAATCTAAAAGAGAGTTGTCAGTGAAGAAAAAACTGGTGGAATTTCGGATCATCTTATGCGCCATTCCGAGGAGGGAAGGAGGGAGAGAAGGAAGGTAAAATGGCAGCTGAGAAAACGCCTGAGCAGGAGGAGGAGATGGAAGGAGAGGAATGCTTGGGAATGGCAGACAAAATTAAGCAGTGGCTTACAGAACTAAAAGAGGAATTAAAGGTGGAAATTAGTGGAGTATGAAATGAGTTAAAAGAGACCCTACAAATAATCAGACAAGACATCACGGATATAGGAGACCGTGTATAAGATACAGAGGCTCAGTTGGAACAACAAGGGGTAGCCATGGAAAACAAACAAAAAGGCTGGGAGGAATTAAAGCAGGCTCAAGAGGAGCTGAAAGTAAAAACAGAGGACTTGGAGGATCGGTCCAGAAGATGTAATATCAGAGTGTGAGGTATTCCAGAGGATCCCAAATATAAGAACTGTGAGGAAGTTATTCAAAAAGTATTTGGAGAGCTATTAAAAGCTGCAGCTATAGCGAAGGAGGGTGAAGGGGAGTCTCTGCAAATAGAACGGGCGCATAGAGGACTGGGGCCCATAAGAGACATTGAGCATATAAGAGCGAGGTTATACACAAAGCAAAGCAAAGAAATGTGCAAAAAATGTTGTACAGGTATGTATGTAAGAATAGAAAACGCAAACCGCACCATTGCAATACATGAAAACAAACACTCGATGGTGTGAAAATAAAATTCTAATAAATGAGATCCGACACTGTGGTAATAACTAGCAAATTTTTATTTCAAAGTTTAGTAAAAACACGATATTTGTCAACACAGTTTAGATTTTAAAGTCATTCTTGGGTCAATCAATCTCCTGGTGGGCCCGTTTCTTCTTCCCCCGAATGCTTCTCTTGGTGCGCTGCTTGGCGTATTTTTCATCTGGGGTTTCCCGCAGCAGCAACCAGCAGAAATCAGCCATCATAGTGGTGTTCCATCTTCCTTGGTACCTTCTCTCTGCGTCCTTGATGTCCTGGTGAAACCTTTCACCTTGTTCTTCACTGTACGCCCCCAAGTTTTCGGGAAAGTAGTTCACATGGGAGTGCAAGAAATGGACTTTCAGGCTCATGTTACAGCCTTGTTCTTTGAAGGCATTGAGCATCCTGGCAACAATATCCTTATAGTTCTCATCCCGCCTGTTACCCAAGAATTTGAGAACAACATCCTTGAAGGAATCCCAGGCTTCTTTTTCCTTCTCAGACATCGTTTCAGCGAATGCTCCATCTGAAATGAGTTTCCTTATATCAGGGCCAACAAACACTCCTTCCTTTAGCTTTGCTTCAGAAAGTCGGGGGAACTTTGAGCAAAGGTACCGAAAGCACTCACCATCTTTTGGAAGGGACTTGATGAATTGCTTAATGAGACCCAACTTAATGTGGAGAGGTGGTAATAGAATTTTATCACGAGGTACCAAGCTCTCATGAAGAACATTTTCTCACCGGGTCTCAAATACTCCCGAATTGGCCAGTCTTTTTTCCCCCAGTGTAGGTCGCGGGCCTGGCTATCCCACAAGCAAAGGAAGCAGGGATATTTGGTGAAACCGGATTGCTGCCCTAATAGCATGGATAGAATTTTAAAGTCTCCACAAATCATCCACTTATGCTCATCATAACGAATCTTCTGAAGAATCAGGGCCAAATTCTCGTATTTTTCTTGGAGAATAACAGAGTGAGCAATAGGAACTGAAGCGAATGTGTTGCCATTATGAAGAACACCTTTTATGCTGTCTTTTGACGAATCAATGAACAGCCGCCATTCAGCAGGATCATACTTGAGTTTAAACTTTTCCATCACTCCGTATATATCGTTGCAAAATACCAAATCTTCCTCTTTGCTGAAATACTTCAAAAATTGTGTCTCGCAGTTGCGGTACCAATAAAAAGTTGTTCCTGGTGACAATAGATTTTTCTGTTTAAGCCGAGAACCTAGCAGTTGGGCAGCATCTTTTGGGAGTCCTAAATCCCGGACTAAATCATTCAATTCAGCTTGAGAGAAAAGTTCATGTTTCGGATCTGGTTCAGTTTCAAACTCGGAAGTACTGGACTCATCGGGAAAAGCCATCTGATGAGTCTCATCATGATCAGAACCGTCCACACAAATATGATCCAAAGATTTTGGTGGTTCAGGCACAGGTACTTCGTTGCTATGAGGCATAGGCCTAATTGCTGAGGGAAGGTTGGGGTAACTTATTACGTTCTTATTTTTTAAGTTGTTTCCCTTCACAATGCAAGAGCAAAAATAGCAGTCACTGCTGTGGTCTCTTTGTTCACGCCACATCATAGGTATTCCGAAACGAAATGCTTGTTTTTTACCTTTCATCCATAAGCGTAGATCTTCCTCACATGTCTTGCACACTTTGTGAGGAGCCCACGGTTTGTCTTGATCGCCTAACTTCAAACTGAAATAGGCGAATTATACTTTTTTAATAAATGCAGAAATGTTCCTCTGCCGCATTTTCACGGTATATTCCCCACAAATAAAACAAAAACTGTCCGGAGAGTTGACACAACCTCTGGCTCTGTGAGCCATCACAAATACACAGCACTGCAAACTACAACTGTAGTGAACCACTTCGGAATAAAGCTGGATTACGACTGAGCAAACAAAAGGTAATAATGAACTTGCAAGAAACTGAAATTTGACAGGAACGTTCATGTCGCAACCACCGTGTTTGAGCGAGCGAACGAGGCGAACAGGAAAGAACATGCGCCAGCGCGAGTACTGGATTTAGCCCCCCGCCTCCCAATTGTCCTGTTAATGTATAAAATGAATACAAAACACTCTAAAATATCATGAGGGAGTGTTTCTAGTTAGTTAACCATTACAACCTCTATTTTGGGCCAAGAAAATAAACTGCAGTCGGCTAAAAAGAAATTATGTGAACATTCCTTATATGGGTAAGAAATCTAATTTTGCAAGAAAACGTGACGTGATGGAACATTTTGGCTATTTTTCCTGGATTCAGCACCCCAAAATCTATAGGAATCAGTTGCAAAACTGGAGGCAGTTTTTTGGTAGTGTACCTGTGATCGACCGCGAGACATCGTGGTATGCTTGAACTCCTTTAAGATGAAAGAACGCCTGTTGGGAGCAGCCAGGAAGATGAGAAACTTTCAGTGGGAAAAGCATAAGCTGGAACTGTTCCAGGGTTTATCCCAGGGAACGCTGCAACAAAGGAGAGAGATGGAGGTGGTCACGGCCTATTTAAGGAGGGTAGATATGAGATATAAATGGATGTACCCTTTTGGACTACTGATTACAGTGCAAGGGCGGTCACGGAGAGTGAGGACACGTGAAGAAGCTTGGAGGGCGCTGAGAGATTTACGATCAACTAACCTCCCGGAAGAGGCCAGAAGTCTAGCCAAAAAAACTGACAACAGCACCACTACCGCTAGGGCGGTTAGCCTGAGGTGGCAAAGAGCAGCAGAAGGTGGCAGAAGATTGGCGAGACTGGCCAAAGACAGCCAAAGAGGAAAAGTGGTGGAAAAAGAAACAGGTTGAAGCCGAGGACATTATATAGACTTGAGTCAGATGATACTTAATAAGGACAGGGTTATGGATTGTTGATATATGCACCATATATAAGTGTTAGTTAGTAATGGGAAGCCTGAGGGGGGGTGTAGGGGGAAGGAAGAACGGGGGCGGTGGGGGGATTGGGCAAGGAGGGAGGGGGTCAAGGGACGAGCGGGAGAAGAGGGCTATGATTATGTGACTTGAAAGCAACAGAGTTTAAATGGGGGTAGGAAGGGGTGGAGGAGGTTGGGTGGAGGTGGGTAGGAGTTAGGAGGGGCAAGGTGGTGTATAAGGGAAGGGGAGGATGAGGGGAGAGTCGGGAAGGAGAGAGGTGGGGGGGGGGAGGATAGAGGGGTAGGGATAGGCCGCGGTCCGATAGTCAGTTATCTTAATGGAGTCATATCTCCCATGAGGAGGAGGAGGATGGGGAGGGGAGGCGGAGAGGGAGGGGGAAGGAAGGAGAGAGGGCAAAGGGGAGGGGGCAAAGGGGGGAGGGCAAAGGGGGGAGGGCAGAAGAGGTGGGGTAGCGAAGGAGGGGGTAGTAAAATCTTCAAGGTGAGTTAAAAATTGTAACATTGTATGTCAAAGGGCTTAATTCGCCTTTTAAACGGCAGAAACTTTACAAAGAAGTAAGACGTCAAAAAGCATCGCTAGTGCTCATACAGGAAACACATTTAATTAGGGCAACAGAACACTTGGTCAAACCCCAGAGATATGGAGTATGTCTCTATGCATCAAACAGTGGAAAAAAAGAAGGAAGGGGTGGCAATTTTCATAGCCTCCAAACTTAAGGTGGAGGCACAGAAGATAATTAGAGATAAAGAGGTATAATGTTACGTATAAAAATAGGGAATGAATGGTACTGTATAATGAATGTATATGCACCAACAGGGGGGCAAAGGGAATTTTGGACAAAACTAGATGCTGAGGGGGGGCAGTTAGGGGATGGAAAACTCATATGTGGGGGAGATTTTAATCTAACGTGGAACCCAGAAAGAGATGCAACAGGGAAACGAGAGGGCAAACGAGCGGATAGGAGTAAATATTGAAATTTTGTTACACAGCACTGCTTGATAGATGCCTGATTCAACATCCCCAGAAGAAGCAGTTTTCATATTTCTCCCCAGTGCATGGATCGTATTCCAGGATAGATGCTATTTGGGTAACAAAGGAGATGGCGGGCAGAGTTAAAGGGGCAGAAATGGATTCTATAACATGGTCAGACCATGCATTAGTGGAGGTAAGACTGACAATGGAAGGGGAGGGAAGAGGAACCCAGTTCTGGAGGTTGAATGAATCTTTACTGGAGGATGAGAAGGTTCGAAAGGAGATAGAGAGGGAGACAGTGGACTATTTTAGATGGAATGATAATGGCGAGGTGGCCTGGGGGGGAGTTTGGGATGGATACAAGGTAGTAGTGAGGGGAGTTTTTCTCAAATGGGGGGGGCGCAGAAAAAGAGGGAGAGGGAGGAGAGAGAAAGGTTACTGAGAGAAAGATTAATGGAACTTGAAGAGTTAGACGTGAAAGATGGAAGAGGAACTACAGAGGCCAAGTGCTGGTTGCCAGAGCGCAATAAATGCTTTGCAGGCTGACATTATAAGATATCATATGCAACTACTGAAACATAAAGCAGGGCGATATATAGCGCAGCAGCTGAAACAAAGGAAATTAAGATCACAAATATTGAGAATTAGGGACTGGGAAGGGAAGTTGGTTCACAGAGATGGGGATATTCGGGAGGCATTTAAATGATATTATCAAGAGTTGTATGCGGCTCGAGCATCCCCAGATTTGGAACGAATACAAAGTTATTTAGATTGTATAAAGCTCGCGACACTGATGGAGGAGGAACAAAAGCAGTTAAATAAAGCAATTAAAGCAGAGGAGGTCCTGTAAGCTATAAAACAGTTAAAGGTAGATAAGGCCCCAGGATTGGATGGGCTTACAGCAAGGTTTTATAGAACATTTAGTGAGCTTTTAATTGTTCCACTATTGAGACTGTTTAACCTTCCACAGGAGGGGGGAGTGCTAGCGGCCACCATGGGATGGGCTGGGATCACAATAATACACAAAGAAGGTAAGGACCAGCAAGAATGCTCTTCGTACAGACCCATTTCACTGCTCAACTTAGATGTCGAATTATTGCCTAAAATATTAGCTGTGGTAGGCTATGGCCTGTATAAACTAGGCCTAGACCCCAACCCCCACCTGGGATTAGTGCTGAAAAGAACCAGAGTTTGAGAATCTGCTTTAAACTGCTTTTGAAAAGTTTGTATAATTCCTTTATGCTGATGATAGCCATGTTCTTGCATTCTCTGAGCTAGAAATGGCCTTGAAGTAGAAATGTATCTATGCCTGAGACTATGCCTTTGTCAGAATAGCCTGAGAAGGGGGAACAGGGAGCTAGGCCCAGAGGGTCCCCGACTGGACTGGTGCAAGGGGCGTTGGGACCAATAGAAAGTATGCCTGTATCAAACTGTAAAAATTGTATATAAGGAATTTGCTCCTGTACTCCATTGCTCAGTCCCTTTTGGACACGCTCCTTTTCTGAGCCTGTGCACAATAAATTGGCTTGGACCCTGCAACGGACTCCTGGTATTATTTATTGCATGCACTTCACTGCTACATTTGCTGGTGCGTTGGCTGGGAAGTGCAAGTAGTAGATGGCATTCGTGAATATACGTTTTACCGCCTCAAGGTTTGGTCCGGCTGGAACCGTGTCTGGCCGATCACAGGGGAAGCTTCAGGCGCCACCGGTCCTCTTGCATCGGAGAGGATTCCTCCTTGACTCGGCGGATTACTGGATCCGGCCGGCCAACACCTCCGAACCCGAGGGGAGTCCGGGATTCAAACCAAGAACTGGTTTTGTATTGGGTAACGGATCCGGTGAGTAGAAATTTCTTTGCTCCTCAGTCAGTTAGTTTTGGGTACGTCTTGCATGAGTATACGCGAGACTGAACTTGTATGGGAATACGGTACCGAGAGCCTGATCACCTCTCAGGGCAGTCCTAGTACGTCTCGCATGGAAAATGCGCGAGACCGAAGCCACAGCCCTTGATAAATCAGCAGCCCTAGTACGTCTTGCATGAGTATGTGTGAGACCGAAACCGCTGCTCTTTGTTAGTCAGTAAGGCCTGGGAATTCTGAAATGTTGCTAGCATACCTGTCTGTGTTTGAGTGACAGGTCTTGAAAAAGCGTCTGGTGTTTGTGTCTCCCTCTGTTTCTAGGGCTGCCCGGACCCCTTACCGGCACCCTCTGTCTGTTGTCTAACCGCGGGTTTCCCTTCTGGTATAATGTAAGATTATTAATTAAGGAACAGTGCTGAGAAAAGAAAAAAAAACTCAGGAGTCACTTTAAGCACAGGCGACGAACGAGCTGTCTCAGTGATTTTTTTCAGCACAGCGTGAGAGATGGTATCTCTAGCAAGCAGAGGGAGAAGGGGTGTGTCTTTCACACAGCCTGCAGAAAGGAATGTCTCAAGTAGCCTGGAAAGTCTCAGTATCCTTTAAGTTCTTATTAAGCCCTTCGGATCTCCTCAACTGTTTTAGTTATATCTCAGCCCTGCCTGTATTTCTACGTCAACTGTTCCTGTTATATTATTATTATTTTTATTTATTTATTCTCTGATTTATGGGGGGAACCTGAACGGCTTAGAGGTCTGAGTGCGGACCAAAGGAAGAGGAAAGTGTTTATTTTACAGTTGCTGGAAAATGAGAGAGTGATTTCTGTGGGATTTGAGAGAGAGACAAAGGTTTTTGAACAGCATTTTTGAACAGCATGGGAGGGGGTGTATCTATACTGAGCCTTCTGCAGTGTCTCCTTAAGAACTTTAAGAAGGGTTTCTCTGGTGATTATGTAATTGCAATGACCCCCACGTCGATGGGAAGTTTTATGTGAACGGGAATGGCACCCCCCCGTCTTTATAGAGTGCACCCAGAGGAACACTGCCACATAGTTCTGTCACGCTGGGAATTTTGGATTTTGCCGGCATGTCTGTTTGCCGGCATGTCTGTTATCAAGAGTTGTATGCGGCTCGAGCATCCCCAGATTTGGAACGAATACAAAGTTATTTAGATTGTATAAAGCTCGCGACACTGATGGAGGAGGAACAAAAGCAGTTAAATAAAGCAATTAAAGCAGAGGAGGTCCTGTAAGCTATAAAACAGTTAAAGGTAGATAAGGCCCCAGGATTGGATGGGCTTACAGCAAGGTTTTATAGAACATTTAGTGAGCTTTTAATTGTTCCACTATTGAGACTGTTTAACCTTCCACAGGAGGGGGGAGTGCTAGCGGCCACCATGGGATGGGCTGGGATCACAATAATACACAAAGAAGGTAAGGACCAGCAAGAATGCTCTTCGTACAGACCCATTTCACTGCTCAACTTAGATGTCGAATTATTGCCTAAAATATTAGCTGTGGTAGGCTATGGCCTGTATAAACTAGGCCTAGACCCCAACCCCCACCTGGGATGAGAGGTCTTGAAACACAGACCAAGCAAGTGCGGACTCCTGATTAGCACAGTTCCTGGCTGAGCGACCGCGCCCAGGTCGCGAAAAGGAGGAAGCGTTTGATGTTTGTCTACCTATTTGTTTCTAGGGCTGTATGGCCCCCTTACCTGCAGCCCGACTACCCGCCCCTACTATCTGTTGTCGTGTACGTCATTATGGGAGGGTCGGAGTCCATGCAAACTCCGTTGAAATGTATGATCAAGAATTTTAGTAAGGGATTTGCTGGAGACTATGGAATAAAAATGTCTCCGTCCCGATTAGTGATGCTTTGTGAGAGGGAGTGGCCAGTACTGGTCACCTCGTGGCCCCCTGGGGGTACCTTTGATATTAGTATCATATCTTTAGTTCACCAGATTGTATGAAAAGAATACCCTGACCAGTTCCCCTATATAGATTCCTGGTTAAGTATTTGTGAGAAAGAACCCTCCTGGATGAAGCGTTATGAGGAGCAGTGCAGGATCGTTGTAGCAACCACACAAGGGGCCCGGAAGTCTGGAGAAAAGAAAATAGAAATTACACTTACCTGGTAATTGTCCTTCCTTGAGTGACGACAGTTTAGTCCTCTACCTCTGGGTTGTGCACCTCTTCCTGCAGCTTGGAGACTGGGCATGTCAAAGTCGTGACATCACTGGATATAGCCTGCTGGTATCTCCCATCAGCCTCCAGTGTACTATTGACAAAGCAAACTCAAAGGAACAACAAGTAAGTAACTAAACCATAACTTTAAATAACTCCCCATTCCTCAACCGGAGGAGCCAGTTTTAACCGTATCCGTCTTATATTTTCTTTTCTCTCTTTTTTTTTTTTTTTTTTTAACTTTACATTCATGTCCCCCCTATGCAAACACTTTTCCTATACCATCACCTCATTTAAATAAGAGAAAAGGAAGAAACAACAGAGAGGGATACTCACTGCGATCTAGAAACTGAAAGGATCTGTCTACTCCTTGAAATTGATGCTCCACTCCGCCTGAAAATAAACTCTGAAGATATCACACCCCTGGGCGGGAATGAGGACTAAACTGTCGTCACTCAAGGAACGACAATTACCAGGTAAGTGTAATTTCTATTTCCTTATCGTTCCTCCAGTTTAGTCCTCTACTTCTGGGATGTAACAGAGCAGTAATCATTGGGAGGGACCTATCCAGCCAACTCACCACACCGTCGACCCGGAACAGGCATCCTTTACTGCCAAAACATTTAGGCAGTAGTGGTTACTGAGGAAATGAAGAGACGACCTGGAAGCTGCTCTACCAATCCCCCCCTGGTGGAACGACACAGTGATTCACCCATGAAGCTGCTTGTGCCCTGGTAGCAAGAGTCAGAAAGCCCCCCGGAATCGTACAACCTCGCCACCAGAAAGCTGAGGCAACCACCGCCTTAACCCTGTGCGAAATGGCCGCCTTCGCTGCTGCTTCCCCTTTGTGGGGACCTCCAACTAGCACACAAAAACAAAGAAACGAACGCCGCACCCTGCATTTAATGTTTCCTATCGGCGTAAGCTACGAATAAAAACCTCCCCTTCCAGAAAAACTGAGAACTGGAAGAGAAACCAATAGGCTCAGGAGAAAAATCAGATATCACCTTTTGGAAGGACGACAGGACTGCTCGCAAACACAACCCGCTATCCAGAAAGGGTGAAAACGGCTCATTACATGACAACGCCTAAAACTCCGAAACTCGTCGTGCCGAACAACGAGCTATCAAAGCCACTGTCTATAACAGCAAATCCTTTACCGACGCCTGGAGTAAAGAATCAAAGGGCTGTTTAGCTAACGCCTCTAAGGCCCGATCGGGATCCCCCGGCGACACCCGAACTCTCCTTGAGGAGCGCAGTCGGATCCCAACTTAAGGAAACGCTACACAGCGATCCGAACACCTAGCGCTATTCCCTTCACAGAACCTCTACAGCCGGAAACAGTCACCCGCTGGATCCTCTAAGGAACTGGCCACTAGTTCCTTCAGACACTGTCCTGCAGAGAACTCAGACCAAAGATACAGACACCTTTGTCGCCTGGACTTGCCGCCGTGAACAGCAGCCTTCCAAAAGGCGCTAAGCACGGACCTTTCTAGCAGAAGCAGCCTGCCTCCTTGCTCTCCTCAAGGTGGTGAAGACTGCCGCAGAAGAACCCTTCTTCTTCAGCCCCACCCATTCAAAGGCCAAACCATAGGCGGGCACCAATCCACCTGAGACATTCGTCGCGGACCTAGCCGCAGCAGAACATCTGCTACCGACAACTTCTAGGAAAAGCCTGTCGAGTAGGCAAATGAGAAAAGCCTAGTAAGGCCCGTCTCGTCCAACCGGGCGCTACCACCAGTACCTTTCTCCGAAAGCCTCGATACGCCAACTGGTTGCCCTATGAGAGCCCATGGGGAAAGGACAAGACAAAGACTGAATTGGGAGCTTACTGACCCTCGGACGAAACATCAGCTGCCCCCTTCCTCCACCAGAGAGACCTCCAGGTGAAACCCAAGGAAGCCAATAATATTAGCTAGCGCTTGAATTAAGCCATAATGCACATTTGCCCCATAAAGGAAATCAGGCTCTAGCCGATTCAACTCCCTGATCCTTTCCTGTTCCAGGTGAGTAGACTGCCGTAAACACTGCGACCACCTGAAGCATGCTCTCGCCTCCCCAGGCTCCACAAATGGGAGCTTGTAAGGCAAGAGCATTGCCCCCAACGATCGCTTCAGTGAACCATCTACTTTCCTATCTTGCGATAAAGCACAGTTACTTACCTGTAACAGGTGATCTCTGGGAACATAGAAACATAGGAACAGCAGGAATAAGTCTTCACATATGGGTACGTTGGTACCAACGGAGTCTGCGCGGGAACGCTTCCCAGCGTCCAATCAAAGAGCTTTTGGAAGCATCCCACCACGACTGCATGCTGCCTTCCCGCCTTTCCCAACTGCCTCTCCTCAGTTAAGTTTTAAAGCTGAGACAAAGAGAGAGAGAGGAAAGGAAAGATAGATAGAGATACAACTCCTGGGGAGGTGGGTGGGTTGCGAAGACTTATTCCTGCTGTTCCCAGAGATCACCTGTTACAGGTAAGTAACTGTGCTATCTCCAGGAACAAGCAGGAATGAGTCTTCACATATGGGGACTCCCAAGCTGAGATGCCTGGAGTCCCAGCATGTCATAGGTTGGAACATGCTATCCCCCACAACACCAGGCATCCTGAGGATGGAGGGTAGGAGTTGAAGAAAGAAAGGTGCTGTGGAACAGCTAACCTAGCATAGGATTGCAGACAAGGAGTCCATGTGTGGATGATAATTGTCATCAATGATATTGCAAAGAAAAAATATTGCAATATGGACCTCCCCTAACAGGTCTTCAGAGAAGTATGGAGGTTCATGGGATCTACTGGGGAACCCAGTAGAGGAACCTCGAGAAGGACCTCACTGTAAGTGGAGGTAGTAAACCTGTAGGAAAAGCAATGGAGGTCAGAATCCTGAAAGTTAACAGGTAACCCCAGTAGGAAAAATTGGAGTAGTACAAAAACGGTAGGCCTTCAGCGGAAGGCTTTATGATAACAGCCAAACTCTTTTGGCGGCAGAGTGGCTCACTCTTAGGAACAAAAAGAGAAAGGCTAACTGATTTGGACAAACAGGCCCAGTCCTTGTGGGGAGAAAGGGTAGGGGAACCCCTTGTATCCCAAAAGAAAGGACAAACGCCGGAGGCGTTAGAGCCTGTGAAGAGCTGAAGATCCGCAATGTCTCTCCTAACTGAAGTCAGCTGGGAGAGATATTGGAACATGGAGAGCTTCAGAGGTACCTAACCTTAAGGTTATGGTAGATGTTAACTACCACCAAAGTGGTTGTGAGTGTAGGACCCCAAAACATGCTGGATAGCATAAGTATGGGTAAAGCCCATCTGTCAGAATCATATAGCTATATGAGCCTCGACAGTCAGGTAGATAAGCAGAATACATATCTACCGATAGTAAAATATCTCGACAGATACATTATATATATATAACATATAGATATATGAGAATATATCTATAGTGAGATATGAAGGGCATAAAATACACACAAATGATAGACAGACATCTGTAAGATGTGTGCTATAGGTATGAATATATAGGCCTCTATATGGAAGTCTGCAATGAAGCAGACAGAGATATGCCTACAAAAAGGTATTCACAAAGGAAAATGTGGAGTGGAAAGATTCATCTAACAACAAGAAGGTGGAACCTACTTGAGAAGATATATAGAGAATCAATTCCCACTGGTTATGGCTACAGGGATGCTAGGTAGTAGAATAACCAGGATGGTTACGTGACAAGCAGAGGATGATATCAGTCTGCAGCCAGCAAGTCCCGAGTATTGTAGAACTCTAGCATGGTAAATGAACAGAAAACGCATAGGAATGAGATACCATGCTGACCTGCTTAAGGGCAAAAAGGTATCATGCGTTCTTACCATGAGGACGAGCTGGAAGGAGAAAACATATTCCCGATTGGAAATACTATGGACCAAAGCAGGGAATTAGCAACTCCTTAAGCTTTCACGTAAGAGGAGGCCTATGTCCTTTATATTAAAAAGGAGAACTTTTCTAGTCATGGGAGACATGACTGAAAAAGCCTTTTTCAACCATCTAGTATAGCTGTTGGAGAAAAAGCCCCCCATGCTCTCTAGCAAGGGCCCATAGTGGAGAGCTTCTCTGTAGAATTGCAGAGAGCATGATGCAGGAGAATGAGGAGATAGAACTGGCTGCAGGAGAGCCAGTACCTATGTCAACTATGCTGCCAAACCCAGGGGAATGGAGATGGCAGAAAGAGAAGACAATCCAACAAGCTTGTAGTGAAAAACTTTCCAAGACAGATGACAGCACTGACTTGGAGCCACTACTAAGACCAGACAGAATGTTAGTGGAGGACAAATCTGGTTGCTGGTGGACAAGAACCAGTGGTCCAAACATTAAGGCTCCTGCATTGGCAGCTGCTTGCCAGACAGCAGAAAGAATGGTACTATTTAAAAACAGAAAGAACAGACAAAGCAAGAGTAGAAAACTCTGGACGTGTCTGATGAACTGCTTCAAAGCAAGATTGAAAAAGAGAAGTCAACTCAGAGAAGAGAACTCCGCATTGGAAAAGTAAGAAAACTAGAGAGGCTGAAGAAAAAGCCCTCCAGTGAAGCAATACCACTCTTACAGAGGAAAAACCTGGTAAGAGGGTAAAGAGAATGGAGCTGAAGAAAACTTACAAAGTAGTAAGGTTATAGAAAGGAAAAAGACATGCTGGCACAGAAAACTATCGTTTGATAGTGGATAGACCTCTTTCCCTAGCAGGAAGAAGAGGAGAACCCTGTGACCTAGAAGCATGAACATCCTGACAGCTCATAGAACATAAAAAGAATGGATGTCTTTCGGGAAGAGATCCATGTTTAGGATTTAGAATGACAGCAGTGGATTGCCTCTATGGAGAAGAAGCAACTGCAGATTCTAATCCCAAGAGTCACAAGCATCTGATGGATTGATCAGAAACCCTGTGGTTGCTGGGTTTGCTGAGCCTGGCGAGAGGTTGAACTCTGCAGACCAGGACAATGCTTCCCCTGTTTGGGAACATCTGTATGATGGGCAGATGATGCATAAAACCTTCTTCTCTTATGGGAAGAAAGTTTGGAAGGACATTTCCTACCTACTGGGACAGAAGAAGGTGCAGAACAGCCCCTAGGAACAGGTAAGTCAGTGGACAACTGAGTAACCTGACGTAAAGACTCCTTGTTGAAAAGATTGTCTCCAGTGCAAGGAGTATGTCCCAGTCTGTGCTGTGCCCATCTGTCCAAGTCCGAAGCTTGGAGCCAGGCTCTACGTCGTGCCCCTATAGTTATAGCAGAAGTCCTGCTAAAAGACTCAAAAGAGTCTAGGGAAGCACGAGTAAGAAACCAAGAAATATTCTGGAGATGCTTGAGCAGTGAAGAATAGTCTGCACTCTTGGACTCTGGAAGGGAAGGAGTCAAAAGATGCAATTGCTTTGTGACCTCCTCAAGAGATAGACTCATATAGAAAATATATGAGAGAATTCTTGCAGAAAGCATAGATGTCTGGAAGGTTTGACATCCAAAGGCATCTAGTGTCTTAGACTCACGACCTGGCGGATAAGAAGAGTGCTTTTTCTTACTCTTTACCCGGCGCATTGCTGATTCCACTACTATGGAATGATGAGGAAGTTGAGTCTTTTGAAACCCTGGAGAGGGGGGCACCTGATATAAGAGATCAGTTGCTCTGAAAGGTGGGGGTACCCTTAAAGGTGTTTCCCACCTTCCTAGAAGGAGATCCTGCAAGGAATGATGCAAAGGAAGCATTATGTTCTCCTTTGCTTTGGTAGAAACAGAGCCTTGTGCAGGATCATGTCCTGGGATAGGAATGGCAAGAGATCTTGCTATATCCAGGAGGAAACTCTGAAAAGAGGGATCCCCAACAGGAATCTCCCTTGGACAGGTTAGATCTGAAGAACTAGCCTGAGCACCGACAGAGCTATCCAGATATATAGGAATAGAAGATCCTGCAGAGTGCAGTGTGGAATGCTTAAAGGATGGTCGCCGATACTGGCTGTCAGGAGCAGCGACCGTCATTACCACATTGTCCATGCCAGGTATCGACTCCAAGCTTGGTATAGAAGGGAGCGATCCTGTTGAAAAAAGCATGGCAGGAGTTGGCCACGATGCTACTGTGAATACCGGTACCGATGCCAATATCGGTACCAATGTCAGAGTCGAGCCCGACAGAGACATCGGAGCAGTCATCAGTGACCGTTCAATCGGTACCGAGGTAACCGAAAACCTCCGGGCGCTATCCTCGGTACCGAGCCACCGGTATCGATCAGTGTCGGTACCAAAGCGTATTGGTACCCAGTCGCCCAGACTAGAGATCGATTCCAAACTCGGCATCGAGGGCAGCTCAATCGGCCTAGAGGGAACAGAGAGTTGCGGATCCGAATCATCGGAACCGAGCCTTCGGTACCGCCGAGAACCGGTACCAAGGCAAGTCGGTACGCAGTCCTCCAGACTGGAGATCGATTCGAGACTCGGCATCGAAAGAAGCGAGGCTATCGATGCATGTCTGGAGGGTACCGACGTCGGTGGTAGTATCGGTGCTGGTACCGATAATGGAAAGTCAGTCTGGAGTGTATCCACCAGTCCCGAAGGCACCGAGGACGCCAGATGACCATCCATGGTGAGGAGTGTCTCATCCAACCCCAGTGCTGATGCCGGGGTATCGGTACTGCTCGAAGCGGCTGCCACCACCAGATATGGCTCAGGTATGTTCTGTGAGGGGTGAACCCCAGGAACAACCTGAAACCCCTGAAAGTCTTTGGAGACTGAAGACTCCCGCCGGGGTTTTGAAGCCAGTGGGCCCTCGAGGGCAAGGCCGGAGCCGTCTACATGTTGTGCATGAGACCTACCACTCGAGGGCTGGCTAGTCTTAACAGACTGTTTGTGGGTTACCTGATCCTGTGTGGAAGAAGAAGGGGACGGTGCCCCGAAGTTGAAGGGAAACCGTGTATCGAGGGAACCTCGATGTTGAAAACCTCTTCTCACCAAACTGTTGTCAGGACCCAAGCAGGTTAGACACCGACTTCGAGGGTTTAAAAATAAAGTTGTACTGCCACAGTCTGAACATTTCTTGGAGAAAGTGGCTGGCGGTTCCATGAAGGAAAAGAAGAGGCCTGAAGGCCTAAGAAACCGCGGGACACTATGAAGAAAAAATATCCCGTGAAAAAGGAAGATTTTACAAGAAAAGAAAACAAAACACCGGCGGTACCGGTGGCGTCAGGAAGACAGCCGCGACCACAAGAAAACTAAAGAAATAAAACAAGAATTTTCTGCGGTGACAGGAGGACGTCCTGCCGGCTCCGTGGAAAACGAAAACTGAGGAGAGGCAGTTGGGAAAGGCGGGAAGGCAGCACGCAGATGTGGTGGGATGCTTCCAAAAGCTCTTTGATTGGACACTGGGAAGCGTTCCCGCGCAGACCGTCGGTACCGACGTACCCATATGTGAAGACTCATTCCTGCTTGTTCCTGGAGATAGAAGATTGCTAGGGCTCTCTTCCATACAGTGAGTCCACACCCCCTGGTAGTGCAAGGTGTGCACCCACCCACGTAGTACCCAGGACTGCCCCTGCTTAGCCTCAAAATGTCAATCAAGAACAGGCGAATTCAGGACAGCTGAATATTTATTTATTTATTTTTTTTACAAAGACACCTCTTAACCAAAAATTCCTTCAGCATATGTTAAGAGACGCTCTTTCTGTGCCAACAATATGAAGTAGAAAGAACTCCCAAACACAGGCATACTAATCCACGGCCTTCCTGCTAGAGTAACGCCCCATTCTGTCTGACTGCACAAAGATGGACTTTATATTTTAAGTTCAACTAGCACCTGGTGATATGAAATACAGCTCTCATTCTGCAGTGGCAATTGAGTCAGCAATGAAGAAGCCGAGAAACTGCAGACAAGTTCCCATTATACCACCTGGTAAAGACTCCACTTTTAGACCACTGAAGCAAAAAAGCATGCGAGAGTGCCTTGTGTCCTGCCAGTAGCTGATCGAATTGAAGTGATTCAGTGTATGCAGGGCATTGTCCAGAGAACGCAAGGCCCCTCCTCCAGGCTGACTCCACATTCACAGTCTAAACCGGCAGTCACCTTGGCTGATGCCGATCAGCGCGGAAGCCATCTTGTAAGCCCAGCATACGAAGTATGCTTACTAGAGTCTGAGCCGCTGCCATTGCTGCTAGAGAACTAGCCGGGCTGCGTGCTTCTGGCCCCCCATTAAGGCATTCGCTGAACACTAGCAGAGACTCTCCGTACTGGAGAAACTCTGATAAATGGAATGGGAGCATAGATAGCTTCAAAGGCCAGAGTCCTATTCTGCAACGTCTCTCCGCTGAGCTGCCTTTTCCATATGTGAAATTAAACCACATATAGCCAAAATTAAGACATTACAAATCTACCGTAAAATCTTATAATTCAGGCAAAGCCAAACTAAACAGGAACAATTTTCCATTGAGAAACCACACAACTATAAAAACCCCTCTCATGACATAATGCTTATGGCAGAGCATTCCACATCTGTGGACTGGCCATGGCGCTCACCCAAGCACCTGTTACACCTGTCCAAGAGAGTTATCACCATAATTCCTTTTGACTTGAATATGTTTACAGCGGATCATAGCGCTATATCACAGCAGCTAAGCAAAAATATTACCCTGCCATATAAACCGACTTTAACGCTTTATAGGACCTTCTATAGATTGCGGAAGGAGATTCTTGTAAATCAACATAGCTATGCCCCTTTTTCTTTTCTTTGCTTTTTTTTAAAGTATAGGACTCCAAAAACCAAGTTTCCGCCAACTCCAATGAAATTAAAGCAGATCAGCTAAAATTACCCGAACTGCTCCTATAGCTTTGCAAAAAGCTACCAGCCCCCGCTGCACCCAGTTGTCCTTCCCCCCTTATCCTTGGGGATTCTGCATTGCAGGAGGCGTTGCACACCCCCTGCCAGCCTGCTGCGTCTGCCAGGGAGCTGAAGAGCAAAATAGAAAGTAGAACCCCTGGAAGCAAATAGTGTCCCGTCCTTGGGATTCAGGACGCAAAAGGTAAAAATCAAAAGCAAAATCAACAGTGTTAGCTAAAAATGAACAAGGCTATCTCTCACTAAAGCGAGTTTCTTTTTCTTTTTGAAATCCCACCAAAGTCCGTGGGACCCAAGCTTTCGAACACAGCCCCTAACGCTGTGCATTAACCACAACCAGAGAAATGAAATGAAATGAAACCCTGCTCTAGTAATAGATGAGAATTTCCTGGAAAGGGCATGCTAAGTATTGCTATGAAACACACAGGTACCTCCCCCGGCCTTCCTGCAGTCAGAGAAATAGCAGTGGAATACACCGACCACCTTGCAAATGGAGGTCTTAGAGGTTGCTGCCTGTGTGAACCTGATGAGTAATATGATTTTGTATTTTACCCCTCCCTCCAGGGATGGGGGCACTGAATACTATATGTGATTCATGAGCAGCGCTGCCATTCGGCGGCCTTTAGGGCACCAGAGCCCGACCAACGATACAGAAGTTAAGAGCTTTAAATCTCGGTCATATAATCTTGATTTTCAGAATATTACAGCTGCTCTGTGGCATTTCTTTCCTGACTTGCAGATAATGGCTGCATACACACTGTCATAGAAAGGCACTATTGAGTGTACCAGCTGCCCTCTGGTGGCCATAGACCGTAGCATAGGCACTTCTTGGTTGACAGTTTAACTGTCAGTCTATTTTTTTATATCCTAAGGTTTCCTAAACCTGTCCCTGTGAATTTTGGGCAACTTTCACTATAGAATACATAAAAGCACACTTCCAGGCTGTCCCTCCTTTCAACTACAAATTAGGGCTCGGCCCTTGAACCTAAAAGCTGGCAAATTGCCTAATATCCTGGGAGTTAACAGATGCTCCTCAGAGACATGATTAGGAGGGAAAGAACATGTGGTATCAGGGATCAATGCCAAAACTGCTGTCCTATTTTTAAGTTTATTCTTATTTATTTTATAAAGAGGATTGACAACAGTCCCCCTTAAGGCTGAGGAACCCCCTGAGCCTCAAAAAAAAAAAAAAACTACAAACAAAAGAAAGAAACAAACACTAGGCCCAAAAATCTAGCTATTCTGCCTGTTGTTTTCCTCACACAGGCAGCTCACTGTAACTCTCGCCATGCGGTCCAAATACCTAGAGAGGAAATGGCCGCCTCTTCGCCAATGAATTTTGGCGCCAAGAACAGCCGCTGCAAAAATGAGGCCTCAGCAGACCGACCGAGCCCGAAGGCCTTACCTGCAGGGCAGAAAGCCACACAGCCTGCTCCTACCACCTTGAATTCCTCCGATCCTCAAGCCGCGCTGATGCGCCTGGCAGCCGCGGCGAGGACCGCTCAACCGGTTCCACAGAGTAAAATTAAAATCCAGCAGCAATGGAGAGGCTCCGTCTCACACAGCTTCAGTGTGGCTGTACGGGTCCCGGAGCTCTCTCCCGTACAGTCAAGAGAGAGAGATCCTCACCGGCAAATGCCTGCAGCAAGTGAAAATAACTGAGAAGGAGGGAAGGCGAGAGCTGCTACTAATTTAAAGAGCCAGGCTCAAATTTAAAATTACCGTAAATAAGGAAATTTGCTCCTAACAACGAAAGGGAACTAATCCCTGATTGCCAATTAACCAAAGGTAACTGAATTAAAAGTAAATTAAAGGTAAAAATCAAAAGTAAAATCAGAATAGAATTTGCCACACTAAATGCTCCTTATCTGTTCCCCCCAAGTGAGCCCAGAAGCTAGGCTCACTATGTCCTCCTGCTGCAAGGAGACTGGACACACTGGAGGCTGATGGGAGATAACAGCAGGCTATATCCAGTGATGTCACGACTTTGACATGCCCAGTCTCCAAGCTGCAGGAAGAGGTGCACAATCCAGAGGTAGAAGACTAAACTGGAGGAACGATAAGGAACTGCCTGTCTATTCTACCCCGGAATCTCCAGACATTCTGTCCCGTCCGCCCCAATTCCTCTATAGGCCAGTCCCCTCGGCTCCGCCACCATCCCAGGCAGAGCCTGTCCCGGAGGGACCCATCCCTGCAATTTTACCCTAAGTAGGCCCCCACCTGCCTCCGCAGCCGGAGGAGGTGCACTCCCTTCCAACCGGAAGCCCCGGTTCCGTACAAAGTGCTTTGGGGGGGCCACAGTCCACCGATGACACTGCAAGCAGGGATTCATTTGCCAGTTCGGGGTCACTTGCTGCCGATACCCAGACTCAGGGAACAGAGCCTCAGCAATCTCGACTACCTTATGCCTTCAGAAGTACAACTGCGAGCCAGAGGGATGGTCACGTCATGCCATTGCGCCAGGTCCCAGGTCTGGTCTGATTGTCGCCAGCTCCTGTCCACTCTCTTCAGTACCGAAGAGAGAGAGTGAATTGTGCAAGCGTCCACCTGATGGTTAGAAGAAAATTCCGTAGGTGAAGTAGGCCTAAATCCCCAGCAAGCAGCTGCTGTGGATTTTCCAAATGACCATCCTAGATGGGATCCAAACAGTGTCGATGGGGCGGTGGCCCTAAATCGATTCTGCCAGGCCCTACTGCAAGGCCTGAAGGAAGGAGGCCAGAAGGCCATGAATATCGGAAAAGTATCAGAAGTCCTCCAGCGTCCGGATGAGAGCCCAGCAGCCTTCTATGAATGATTATCTGAAGCCTATAGACTATACATCCCATATGATTCAGCAGCCCCGGAAAATTTGCGCATGGTGAATGCGGCCTTTGTGGGTCAGTCCAAGGGAGACATCAAACAGTAACTGCAGAAGCTTGAAGGGTTTGCGGGCATGAATGCGGCCCAGTTAATGGAAGTTTCTCAGAAAGTGTTTGTGAATCGTGATAATGAGCATCAGAGGGAGAGTGAACGTAAAATAAAGAAGAAAGCTGATTTCCTTGCTGCAGCTTTAAGCGAACGACGAGGAGGAAGTGTCTCTAACAGAAGGACCCGAGGACGTGGGAGGGGCCGAGGGAATGGTCGGCCCCCAGTGGGTGTGAATCAATGTGCCCACTGTAGAGAAGGACATTGGAAGAATGAGTGTCCGAACCTTGACTCCGCCTCCTGGAGGGGAGGAGGGAGCACTTGGAAAGCAGGGGGACGATTCCAGAGTTATGGAGGAATGCATCGCACACAGTTCCAACAAGACGAAGCAGCTATGGAGGGAATGGCAGCCGAACGGGGCTACAGCATGGATGAAGACTAGGCCAGACTGGGCTCCGTTTCCTCTGGGTCCCCAGGAGCCTATGGTCAGTTTGAAAATTGGGGACCAATATATGGACTTCATGGTGGATACGGGGGCCGAACATTTGGTGGTGGCAAAGCCAGTGGCCCCTTTGTCTTCTCGATCCATCACCATTATCGGAGCTACTGGAGCTAGGGCCACAAAGCCTTTCTTGCAGAACCGCACTTGTGAACTAGGGGGACGGAAGATAACGCACCAGTTCCTGTACATGCCTGAATGCCCAATTCCCCTTTTGGGACGAGATATGCTTGCTATGCTCCAGGCACAGATATCCTTTGTTGAAGGGGGAAAGATGGAAATGACTGTGAACTCGAAATCTGCTGGCCTGATGGTGTTGACTGTCCCCCGTGAAGAAGAATGGCAGTTCTATAGTACATCTCCGACCAAGGCAGCCAGCTCCCGTATACCCACCAGTATTCTAGTTCTGCCCGAGGTGTGGGCGGAGGATAATCCTCCGGGCCTAGTGAGAAATATAGCCCCCGTACTTGTCACCCTCAAACCAGGAGTGGAGCCGGTGCATGTGAGGCAATACCCTCTTCCGCGACCAGCGATTGAAGGCATTCACTGTCATCTAATGGAATTATTAAAGTATGGACTTCTCAGAACGTGCCAATCGCCCTGGAATACCCCCCTCCTCCCTGTCAAGAAGCCTGGGATAGGTGATTACCGCCCAGTGCAGGATTTGAGACGAATAAATGAAGCAGTTGTAACCATACATCCAGTAGTACCAAACCCTTATATTCTCCTGCTGGGACTGATCCCCGCTGAGGCTACTCACTTCACCGTCCTGGACTTGAAGGATGCTTCTTCTGTATACGCTTAGCACCAGCCAGTCAACTTCTGTTTGCCTTTGAGTGGGAAGACCCTACTACAGGAAGGCGAGGCCAACTCACCTGGACTTGGCTACCCCAAGGATTCAAGAACTCGCCTACTCTCTTCAGTGCTGCTCTCAACCAAGATCTTTCCAGTTACTCTTTTACGCCGGGGAAAAGAGTCCTTCTGCAATATGTAGATGACCTGCTGATAGCCACCAACTCTAAAAGCGAATGCTTGCAAGCCACCAGTGATCTCTTGCACCTCCTGAATGAAGCCAGATACAAGGTCTCAAGAGCCAAGGCGCAGTTATGCCAAACTGAGGTTAAATATCTGGGATTCCATCTGTCCAACGGGATTCGGAGGTTAGGACCAGAGCGTAAGGAAGCTGTGTGTCGCATCCCTACCCCAACCACCAGAAAGCAGGTGAGGGCTTTCCTGGGAGCTGCAGGCTATTGTTGAATATGGATACCCAACTTTGCGCTGTTGGCAAAGCCACTGTATCAAGCTACCAAAGGAATGGAGCGATCTCCCTTGGAATGGGAACCTGAACAGGATGTAGCTTTCCGATTCTTGAAAGCAGCATTAATGCCCTTACCAGCTTTGGGTCTGCCAGATGTACAGAAACCATTTTGCCTATATGTCCATGAGTCAAGTGGAAATGCTTTGGGTGTATTGACTCAACCTCTTGGATCCTGGCAGCGACCTGTAGCTTATTTATCAAAACAACTGGACACTGTCGCAAAGGGATGGCCGCCTTGCTTGAGAGCCGTTGCAGCTACAGCCCTCCTGGTAGGAGAAGTCGACAAGCTCACTTTGGGTCAGAATCTCCAAGTTCCGGTACCGCACTCTGTCCTAACCCTCATGGAGCACAAAGGAAATTATTGGTTCACAAATTTACGAATGCTGAAGTACCAAAGCATGTTGTGTGAAAACCCCCGATTGCAGTTGATCGTCAGTCAAGCTTTGAACCCAGCTACGCTGTTGCCAATCGGTCCAGGCCCCCCCGATCATGATTGCTTGGAAATAATGGACACTGTATTCTCCAGTCACCCTGATCTAACTGATGTCCCATTGAAAGATCCTGAACAAGCTTTCTTCGTGGATGGAAGTAGTCTCGTTGTTGACGGACGACGCTGTGCTGGCTATGCAGTAGTGACCCTGGACACGGTAATTGAATCATCAGCTCTGGCCCTGGGAACCTCAGTGCAGAAGGCTGAACTGATAGCCCTCACTAGGGCACTGATGTTAGGGGCAGGGCTCCGCTTGAATGTGTACACAGACTCTAGGTATGCCTTTACCACATAGTAATGCACTGCTCAGGTCATCAGGCAGGGAAAGGAGAAGTTTCACGGGGAAATAGGTTTGCTGACTCCTCTGCTCGAGAAGTGGCCATAACTGGACAAGTTCCTGCCCCCAATACCCCAGTCCAGGCAGCATTATTTCCGGTACCCCTCAGTGCATGGACTCCCCGATATACCTCCAGAGAGTTAGACTATTTCTGTCAGGAGGAAGGGGGAGTGTTAACAGAGATCGGATGGATAGTGCTACCACCGCTGGTAGGTGGTCAGCCTCCGGGTCCAACTGTAATCCCTGAAGCATTAGGTCCAGTCTTTGTCCATGCTTTCCACCAAGCCACACATTATGGGAAAACTGCGATGGAGAAAGCTCTCAAACCTCATTTTTGTATCTTGTTATTAGGACCCCTGACAGCCTCAGTAGCCCGCAGATATTTAACCTGTGCAAAGAACAATGCCCGGCAGGGTCCCAACCTGCTCCCAAGAGTTCAGTCAGTAGGAGTCACCCCCATGGGAAATATCCAGGTGGACTTCACTGAAATGCCACGTGCAAACAGATATCCTGGTTTGTACATTTTCCAGGTTGGTGGAAGCCTTCCCCACCAGGACTGAAAAAGCCAGGGAAGTCACCAAAGTTCTACTCCACGAAATTATTCCCCGGTTTGGTATACCACTAGTCATGGGATCGGACAATGGTTCCTCATTTGTATCTCACGTGACTCAGCAGTTGGCCCAAGCTCTACAAGTGCAATGGAAATTACATTCAGCTTACAGATCCCAAAGTTCAGGGAAGGTAGAGCGTATGAACTGCACCCTGAAGTCCCAGCTGTCTAAACTCTGCCAGGAAGCTCACCTGGTGGCCTCAGGTTCTTCCCATAGCCCTCCTCAGGATACGTTCTGCCCCCACAAAGTCATTAGGAGTTTTCCCTTTTTGAGATCTTATATGGGCGACCTCCACCCATTGTTCAGGGGATAAAGGGGGATATGCATCAGATTATACTGTCAACCCCTACAGCAGTTAAAGTTGCAGAGCTTGAACCTTGGATCCACCACAGTCGGGTGAAGTCAGCAGCAACCACCAAATCCAGTCTCTGGACTTCAACAGACCACCCAGGATCACCGTTGCGACTCACGCTGTGACAAAAACAGCTGCCGTAAGAATCTACAGCCCTACTCCTGCCACCTACCAGAAGCCGGCAGGTCCACGTACGGCAGAAGCTTGAGGAATCTACAACCCTACTCCTGTCACCTACCGGAAGCTGACAGGTCTACGTACGGTGGAAGTTGTGGAAAAAGAGAACTTAAGTGAAGAATTTGCAGTTTTTAGACAAACTCATTGAGATATTGTAATCATGATATATCTATGTATTTATGTTGTACTTACGGTAGCCCTGGGGCCCCTTAGAATGACCACTGATATACCTCCTTGTATCACATGTTATAGACCAGCCACATGGACAAATGACGGGTCCTGGGGATACCGCACTCCTGTTTAGGTTTGAAGACCATTGTGTTCGCTGTTTTACTAATGATAGCTATGTGTCACTCCTTCCATGTTTCCTACCCCTTTGCCTGCGTATGGTCACCTCAATCATTGACAGTACAGTTGAACGAAAGACAGCAGCCAGGGTACTAGCTATGTCGAAGTATCAGGCCTTGACTCAGGAGGAAGCATCAGTTTAAGAGGGACATGATATGTGATTTTTTCCTCACCCCTTTTTAGGAGGGGTAAGGATAGTCAAAGGGGGGAATGTGGTAGGCTATGGCCTGTAAACTAGGCCTAGACCCCAACCCCCATCTGGGATTAGTGCTGAAAAGAACCAGAGTTTGAGAATCTGCTTTAAACTGCTTTTGAAAAGTTTGTATAATTCCTTTATGCTGATGATAGACATGTTCTTGCATTCTCTGAGCTAGAAATGGCCTTGAAGTAGAAATGTATCTATGCCTGAGACTATGCCTTTGTCAGACTAGCCTGAGAAGGGGGAACAGGGAGCTAGGCCCAGAGAGGGTCCCCGATTGGACGGGTGCAAGGGGCGTTGGGACCAATAGAAAATTTGCCTGTATCAAACTGTAAAAATTGTATATAAGGAATTTGCTCCTGTACTCCATTGCTCAGTCCCTTTTGGACACGCTCCTGTCTGAGCCTGTGCACAATAAATTGGCTTTGACCCTGCAACTGACTCCTGGTATTATTTATTGCATGCACTTCGCTGCTACATAGCAACATGTTTAAATAAAGTAATCGGGAAGTTAATCCATCAAGACCAAAAGGGCTTTATCCCGGGGAGGCAGGTGGCAAATAACATTAGGAAAATCTTGAACACTATTTGGTCGGTGAGGCAAAGTAAAAAGGAGGCATTGCTAATATCACTAGATGCAGAGAAAGCGTTCGATCGGGTGTCTTGGTCCTTCCTCTTTCAGGTAATGGATAGAATGGGGTTGGGAGGCGAGTTCAAAGGGTGGGTAGAAGCATTGTACCGGAACCCAAAAGCTTGTGTTCGGGTAAATGGAACCTACTCTGCCTTCTTTGAGCAGGGGAGGACAAGGCAAGGTTGTCCACTGTTACCCCTTTTATTTGCGATATCACTGGAGCCATTCGCAGAAAGAGTGAGAGAAAGGGAAGATCTGAAGGTATAATGGTAGGAAAGGTAGAAAATAGAATATTATTGTTTGCGGATAATATCATATTGAGCGTGACCAGACTGAGATGCTCGAAACCACTATTAATGTGGGAATTAGAGGAATATAGGAGGCTGTCAGGATTCACCATAAATTGGGCAAAATCTGAAATTTTGAACCTGTCAATACAAGAGGAAGAGCAGGTGAGGTTAAGAAAGAAATACCCATTTAGATGGACCAAGGGGGCGATTAGGTATCTAGGGATCCAAATAAGCAATACATTAGAGGTATTGTATGATTTAAATTATAAAAAGTTATTTGGGCAAGTAGAAAGTTTACTGGCTGGGTGGGGGAGGGGGTATCTATCTTGGTTCAGACGTATAGCAACAGTTAAGATGATGTTACTGCCCCGATTTCTGTTTCTCTTTCAAACGTTACCAATATTAATAACACGTCAAAAGTTAAAACATTTACAAAGAAGCATCAATCGATTTATATGGCAAAATAAGAGTCCTAGGGTTGCTATGTTCACATTGCAGAGAGCTAGAGGAGAGGGGGAGCTTGGGGTTCCCAACTTTAGTAAATGTTATATAGCAGCGCAACTGAAACCACTTTACGACTGGCACAGAGAAAAACAGAAGCATTGGGTGCAGATGGAGGAAGGGGAGTGGGACTGGAAAGCTGGTGTGGAGGGGAAGTACAGTTTATTTATTTATTTATCTGCATTTATATCCTGCTTTTCACCGGGTCAAAGTGGTTGGGGGATACATTTAACACGAGGGGATATGAGACACATACACTAATACTTACAGGGAACATGGGCAATGGAGGGTTAAGTGGCTTGCCCAAGACCACAAGGAGCACCTGTGGGACTAGAAACCCCAGTCCTTCCGGCCCAAGGTTACTGTCCTCTAGTGGGATTTGAACCACTGACCTTCCGGCCTGTGGTACCTTGCCCCAACCACTAGGCCACTCCTCCCTCAGTTCTGTACAGTACAGTTAGTAGCGCTCTGAATCCCCTCCTATTAATATAATTCCCAATCTTAAACCCAATACTCCCTCTAACATCCCCTATCCCCCCCTCAAATATGCCCTACTCAATGTTCGCTCAGCCAGAAATAAAATCCCCCTACTCACTGACCTCATAACTGACCATGACCTTGATATACTTTGCCTCACGGAAACCTGGTTCCAAGACACCGCCATAGTTCTAATAAACCAACTATGTCCTAATGCATTCTCAATTTATACATGTAATAGAACACAAGGCAGAGGTGGAGGTGGAGCTATAATTGCCAGATCTAACCTTCAGCTTTCTATAGTTGAGTCTACCTCAACTTCCGGCATGGATACCATAACAGTCTCTAACTCCACCCTTTCCTTACATCTCCTATACCGCGCACCCCAAACAGTCTCATCTGACCTCTCTTCAATTCTTGACACAGCCTGCTCCCCCCAACCTGCCCTACGCCCCCTCATAATATTAGGTGACCTAAATTTACACTCCATAACCCCTAATCAATCTTCTACCTTCCTCCAAGCCATGAACGCCCTCCACTTCACCCAAATCCTAGATCATCCCACTCATACCAAAGGAAACATTCTAGATTTAATATTCATTCCACAACAAGCTCCGTTTGCTGAACAAATCCTTTACACTATTCAACCTATTCCTTGGTCTGATCATGCCCTCATCCTCTTTTCCTTCCCCTATTCCACTCACAAAACCCAACCTCCTACCCGCCCTCAACACACTCGCAAATTTAGACAATTCGATGCACCTACCTTCTTAGAGCAGACAATCCCATCCCTCGACCTTCTAAAGGACATGGAACTTGATCAAGAGTCCCACATCTTGAAATGGAACGATATCCTTTCTACAGCCTCTCTCCTCCCACCCAAAAAATCCTCTCAAAAGCACCGCAAGAGCACCCTGGTTCTCTACGAAACTAAAAAATCTTAAAAGAGAACTTAGGCGTTTAGAACGTATCTGGAGACGCTCTCATAATCCCAATGCTCACTCTGCCTACATAAATAAACTTCAAACCTACTGCTCTGAATCCTTTAAACATAAGAGGGAATACAACGAAAACATAATCCAACGGTCTCTCAATAAACCTAGGGAACTTTTCTCCATAGCGAAATCCTTAATAAATGAACCTTCACCCAAGGACCAACCCCCGAAAATATCTGCACAAACTATTGCCAACCACCTTACCTCTAAATTCCCCCCACCCTCCTCAAATAACAACTCCTATTTTACACCTGACTACAGCACTCAACCTCCAGAACCTACCCTCCTAACCTCTTGGAACGAATTTGAACCCATCACACTAGAAAATATCTCCAATGTTATAAAAGACCTGAATACTTCCACCTCCATCCTTGACCCCTGTCCTATCCCTTGGATTAAGACTACTAGAGGCTCCCTTAGCCCCTACATCCTTCCTATTATACAAACCTCCCTTCAGACTGGTTTTGTTCCACCTCACCTTAAGTGTGCCACTATCCGGCCAATACCAAAAGGAACAAAACTTGACCCCACTTCCCCTACCTCTTACCGACCTATCTCTAGCATACCTTTTCTTGCCAAAATAGCCGAGAAACTAGTTCAAACCCAACTTCAAAACTATATTGATGAGCACTCTCCCCTTGACCTCTTCCAACATGGTTTTTAAAAGAACCATGGTGTCGAAACCCTCCTTACCTCCCTACTAAACTCCCTGTACTTGCACACTCAGAATCCTACCCAAGGATGCCTACTAATCTTCCTTGACCTATCAGCTGCTTTTGACTCCCTTCCTCACCATCAACTCTTATGCAGGCTCCATGAAATAGGGCTCAGAGGCACAATCCTAAAATGGTTCCAATCTTACTTAAATGACAGAACCCAACAGGTCCGTATTGGCGATGATACCTCTCTCCCATTTACACTAAAACAAGGCGTCCCTCAAGGATCTAGCCTCTCCGCTCTCCTTTTCAATATTTTCCTTCAACCTGTATGCAACATCTTTCAGAGCTTTGGCATTCAGTACCAACTATATGCGGATGACATGATGTGCTTCACCCAATTTAATCTCTCTAACCCTGACTTCTCAAAATTAAGCGATTGCTTATTGGCACTGAAATCATGGCTATCCCAGCATAACCTTCTAATTAATCAAATTAAGACTGAAGTACTTCAAGTGTTCTCTGCTACCTCTTACAACCCTCCTTCAACTTTCACTATTGCAGATTTCACCCTTACCATAAAAAACCAGATGAAGTATCTTGGCATCGTCCTCGATCAGAACCTCTCCTTCACTAACCAAATTAAGAAAACCACTAATACAATATATGCTAAGCTACGTACCCTCCGGAATCTTAAACCCCTCTTAGGCCCCACTTCCTTTCGATCCGTCTGTCAAGCCCTCACAACCCCCTCTCTTGATTACTGCAACCTAATCTATCATTGCCTTCCTAAGCATACTTTACAACCACTCCAACTTGCCCAGAACACGATCGCGCGGCTCATAACCAGCACTCCCAAGCGTTCACATATCAACACCAGTTCTATATGACCTTCACTGGCTCCCCATCTACTGCAGGATTAAATTCAAAGTGCTTACTCTTATACATAAAATCATCTCCAACGAATCAGCCCCATGCCTTTCCCCTCTCATTTCCCTCTCTTCTAGTTCTAGAACCTGCCGTACTATCACCAAAAACCTCATCTCTATCCCAGCAACCATAAGACATAGTAAACAACTTACCTGTAACAGGGCCTTTTCCCTCTATGCCCCTACCCTATGGAACTCCCTCCCTCATGAGCTGCGGAATTCTAGAACTTACCTTGAGTTCCAAAAGAACTTAAAAACCTTCCTTTTTCAGGAACATTTTTCCCTTCCACCTTAGTCTCTCACTTCATCTACCTCCCCCTAGTCCCTTCTACTTCTAAACCTACTTAACGGCTTCTGATACCTTGGTAATTTACCTTGTAAATAGTTCTATCATTATGTTTAGTTATTTATAGACATGTTATATACATTTTTACTTGGTTCTATGTTCTATGTAAACAGTGGAAACACTATCTTAAATGTTCTATGTAAACTGTCTTGATTTGTAGAAAGACAGTATATAAATTTGGTTAAATAAATAAATAAATACCTTGAATATTTGGAAACAAAATAGGAAAGTATTAGTACAAAACAAACAATATATACAAGGGATGATATTGGAGGCTTGTTTTGAGAGGGGACAAGGGCCAGGGGTGAATATATTGAGGAGCTGGGAAAAGCGTGGACTTACGCACCTCTCTCAGATAGTGGTTAAGGAGGGAATAAGGGAGTATGAAGGTATTAAGGATTTATATGGATTATCTAGTTTGGATTATTACAGTTATCTCCAAATTGGTCACTTTGTGCGGCAGCAGAGCGTATGGTGGGACCTGTGGAGTAACAGAGGGTGGTTCGAGGCCCTATGCTCAAGACACTTCAGACAAAAAGGAGCCTTGTCCAAGATTTATAAAGGGCTAACAGAGGGAGGGGAGGGTAAATTAGAGTTTATGAAGAAATGGGAGGCAGACTTAGATGTACAATGGAATGAAGAAAGATGGGATAAAGTAATACAAACAATAGCAGGAATATCTATCGCTACCCAAATAAAAGAAAATGCCTACAAGGTACTTTATCGGTGGTATCCCGGACATACCGGGAAGGGAGAGGGGGGGTACTGAATCATTGCATAGTGACAGCAAGAAGTGAGATAGCACAACATTGGATAGGGCTGGGGAACCCAAAGAGTGCAGGCTTTGTTAGAAGAAGGAGGATCTGTTTGATGCATCGTAGCTAAGACCTGCCGCTTCTTTCTCTATAACATTAGCAAAATCCGCCCCTTCCTCTCAGAACACACTACCAAAACGCTCATCCACTCCTTAATCTCCTCTCGCTTCGACTACTGCAACCTACTCCTTGCTGGTCTCCCCGCGTGCCATCTCTTTCCCCTTCAATCTATACAAACTTATGCTGCTCGACTAATCTTCTGCCAATCTCGCCATGCCCACACTACTCCTCTTCTTAAGTCGCTTCACTGGCTCTCTATTCAATTCCGCATCCATTTCAAACTTCTCCTACCGACCTATAAATGCATTCACTCTACAGCCCCTCAAAAGCTCTCATCTGTTATCTCCCCCTATATCTCCTCTCGGGAACTTCGCTCCTCTAACAAATTGCTTCTATCTAGGCATTTCACTCGCACCGCTAACTCCCGACTTCGCTCCTTTCACCTTGCTGCACCTTACGCCTGGAACAGCCTACCTGTGTCTATACACCAAGCACCCTCCCTCGCCCTCTTCAAATCCAGGTTGAAGACCCACATTTTCACTGTTGCCTTCAGATCCTTACTTCTATCCTTTATCTTAACCTGACTCCCGTCAATTTTCATGACCGAATTGTAAAGACCATATTGTGCTTTGCACCGAATTGACTATTGCTCTGTACTATCTCAACTAGATTGTAAGCTTGGACAAGCACGACTCTGACAAGCAGGGACTGTCTCTTGTATGTATGTCTGTAAAGCACTGCGTGCATGGCGCTATATTAGTGCTAAATAGTAGTAGTAGTAGTAGATTGACGGGGTTGAGACATGGGAAAGGGGATAAGTATATGGAACAATGGCAGAGGGTTGGGAAATGGTTGGGAAAATGGAAAGCAGGAGAGAAGGAGGGAGGGCCAATGTAAAGCTGGACAGAACCCAAAGGTACTAGTACTGAGCCGACGGGCGAAAGCATATATAAGTGATACACAAGAGAGAGAGGTTGTGAGACAATAAGCATGTTTAATAGAAGGGGATAATTGTGAGGGAGGGGAAGGGGGGGAAGGGTTGTTTGACAGGTACAAGCAATGTTGTATTAGAAGTTAGGGGAAAAACAGTCATGATGATGACAGATTGTTGCTTAAATATAAATGTACTATGTTGGGTTCAGAAGAAGTTTGTATTATGTATGGAATAAGCTTAAGAAAAACGTTAAATGGGAAAAAAAATGAAGGGGAGGAGGGAGATGGGTCAATAGATATTTATCCATGACTGATTTTTAAAACCACAGACAGGTTTTTCTATGTTTAAGGTTTGTCAGACGGCTGCCTGGGTGAGAATCTTCACAGTCTTGGCAGGTGCATATATCTATATGATTTGCAAGGGATTGTGGGCAATGCAGTTCATTCACACCAGACACAGCTGCTCACAATAATTAGTTGTGCTTTTGGGTAAAGCCAATAAGATATTTATTTATGGGGTTATTTCTCCCAACACAGATATGCTTGGTAGCACATAAATCAGGTTACTTGCTTTCAGTGTTAAACTTGAAAAAACAAAATCAGGAAAACAACATTTTAACTTATCAGGCAATCAAAGCAAAAGAAATAAGACCTGGTTGGTAACAAACTGGTCTTTTCTGTAGGCTTTAGCTAATATTCTCTTAGCACTGTATCAAACAACAAACCAAAAGCCAAAAAGAAAGAAAAAAACTGTTCTTTTCAGGTAAACTTCTTATATCTTCCCACATAGATTCAGAAGTGATTCTCTCAGTGCTCACAAGCAATTAGGTAAGGCTCAATTGCTAGCAGTTATCCAGCTGAAACCCCTTAGCTGGCTTGCTTTCTACTGCGTGGCTAAAAATCCTACTCAAGAGCTTTTCTGAGTAGATTAAAGAACAAGTTTGTATTTCTTTGTGATGGTTGCTGTACTTTATAACAGAAAATCACCAAAGGAGTTTAGACAGAGAGCAGTCCATGTAAACAGATTCTTCATCTGCTATCACCCCCTCTTCTTTAACAAGCATGGGTTCAATATCATGGATTGGCACAGATAAATCTCCCAATGGAGCACTTTCAGGAGAATACTTGTTTCCCTGCTCTTTCAAGGTTATAGCTAGGGCATAGATCAGTGTTCATACCTGAGCTTCCATTGCTGTTAGAGTTCCTCTCTATATAGCCTGGCCAGTATGTAGTCCAGTTCTTATGTCCAGCCTTCCAATCCAGATCCCTGGACACTGGATCTCTCTTCACATACCTTCTGGCATGGGTCTTAGGGTCCCCTTCCTCGTGCAGCCGTCTCCCTCACAGGTACCGTCTGGAGATTCCTAGCTCTGCAGCACCATTCCTCTGGCTTTCCCCAGTCCAATGGTGTATGCTGGCCCTTGGAATGCCTCCCAGTATACGTACTGCTCTGGACTCTAATAGACCTCTCAAAGGCTTTTCTCCTCTTTCTTCCAAAGGGTTTCTTTCCCTCTCTGTCCGTCCGGTTTGGCTTCTGCTTCTGATGATCCTCCTGATGATGAAGATGATCAAGCTCAAGCTGATTCTCTGTAGAATAAACTCTACCTTTATTCTGCCTAGATGAGTGCTCCCCCCTAATACAGCGCAGCTGTGCTGAATCAGGCCCTGCCCTTTGAGATGAGGGCTTAGGGATTACCTCATAGCCCTCCTGATTGAACACACGCTTCCCCACTTCAGCTCCTCTAATGGCTGTTGGAAACCTGGTGCATTCTGGGACTGGTAGTCTTTTATGGGAAAATTCTGTTTTCTTATTTCTACCAGAACTGACAGGTTGCTTGTTCAGAGTCACTTCACCTTTTCTATAGCTCCTTCCTGGGCTATGATAAGCTTCCTTATCACAGGTTCTCTTCAGGAATGAAGAGAAAAATGTAGGCCAAAGGACTAGTTGGTGGTGAATACCACAGAAAAGGAAAGAAAATAAAAACATTTAAGTCAAATGAAAAAGGAAATCGGTGCCGGTGTCAGACTGAGGGAACTGGCATTGACTGGAAGGCAGAGCACAAAATATTTCAGCGGTGACAGGAATGAACAACCTGCTGGCTCTGTGGAAAACGAAAAACTGAGGAGAATTGGGAAGCCAGCTGCATAGGCGCAGTGGACTGCTCCCAAAGACTTCCCTATAGGATGCTGGGGAGTGTTCCTGCACAGGTTCTGTCGATACCAACATCACCAATATGTGAAGACTGCACTCCTGCTTGTTCCTGGAGATAAGACAATCCCTTCAGTCTGTTTGCAGGTAATTGGATCCCTGCATGAAGAAGATAAAGGTAAGATCGCGATGGCGGCCTGCAGCAACAAAAGGTTGAGGGGGGAATAAAGTAGCAAAGGCAAGGAAAATTTAAAAGGAGGGGGGGCAGTAGGCCATGTGCGCCAAACCAGATGGCCTGCTCCCAATATAAGTCTGCCGCCCTAGACGGCCACCTAGCCCGGATAGTGGATGGGCCGGCCCTGCCAACAGTACAGGTCTCCCATAATCTGTTCCAGAATATACCTATAATTCAGTACCAATGTTTTCAGAAACCCCACCCCATCCTCTATCGAGTGCCACAGAGGTCTCAACACAAGAATCAAAAGTTCATAGACATCAACCTGCATGCACTACTTCCATAAAAATAATCCAATTAAGTGCTCTTTAATCAATGCCAGATCTGTATGGAATAAAGCGTAGTTACTCACCTGTAAAAGGAGTTCTCCAGGGACAGCAGGAATCAGTACTCACATATCAGTGATGCAGCCGTCGACCGAGCACTTGTGGAAGCATCCCCCCAGCTTTCAAAGAAAGCCTTTGGGAGATGCCACCACGCATGCGTGGTGCCTTCCTGCCCAAGGGTGCCATCTTGATGAGTCAGATGGCATAGCTAAAAGATAGCAAAGGAAATAGTAAAGAAGCAACTCCAAGGGGAGGAGGGAGGGTTGTGAGGACTAATTCCTGCTGTCCCCGGAGAATACCTGTTACAGGTGAATAACTACGCTTTCTCAGAGAACAAGCAGGAAGTCAGTCTTCACATACGGGACTCCTAGCTAAAGGCTGCCTAAAGCCCATCAGGAAAAAACACGGTCGCCCTCAAGGGAAAGCCGTGAGCAGCAGCAATTGAGTCTGCAGAACAGACTGCAGTAGGACCCGTGTGTACGATGGAACCAACGCTCTGGTTGCCTGAACACAGAAGGGCCGGAGGACAGAGGTTGCCTAGACACCGAAGAGATTACGGAGCACTGCCTGAAAGTGCCGTCCCGTTGGGACTTTCTCTCCAGGAAGTGAGCTGCGAAGGTATGGACTGAGGACAAAGTGGCGGCATGGACAGATGCCCAACATCGTGATGAAGCGTAGGTTTGCCACAGAAGCTGCCATGGCCCTGACACTGGGTAACGTGACCCGGCAATCCAGCGTGAGCCCAGACTGCTCATAGGCGAGGACGATGCAGTCCGCCATCCATGTGGACAGGGTTTTCTTGGTCACTGCTTCCCCAGCTGACTGAGGTCATAGGAAACAAAAAACTGAGAAGCTTTGTGGTGTCCCTGCATATATTGAATGTAGAAGTACAGGGCACTGCTGGAGTGAGGCCTTGTGAAGAAGGTGGGTAGCACCACCTCCAAGTTGAAGTGGAAGGAAGATATCGCCTTCGGACGGAATTTGGGGTGCATGCATAGCACGACCCTGTTCTTGTAGAGTCTGGTATATGGTGCCTCTGCCACTAGGGCTTGGTACTCGCTGACCCTGTGAGCAAAGGTGAGCACCACCAAGAACACGACCTTCCATGAGAGGTATCTCATGGGGCAAGTAGCCAGGTGCTCAAATGGTGGGCAGGTGAATTGCACCAATACTATGTTGAGGTCCCACTCTGTCACTGGAGGATGGACAGGGGGTTTGAACATAAGAACATAAGATATGCCATACTGGGTCAGACCAAGGTCCATCAAGCCCAGTATTCTGTTTCCAACAGTGGCCAATCTAGGTCATATGTACCTAGCAGTTTCCCAAGAGACACAAGTTCCACAATGCTTGTACTGGGTCAAGCATTGATACCCTGGGTCCCTTCTTAATAATGGTTTATGGACCTTTCCTCCAGGAACTTGTCCAAACCTTTTTTAAACCCAGCTACACTAACAGCCTTTACTACATCCTCCGGTAACAAATTCCAGAGTTTGATTACACGTTGAGTGAAAAAATATTTTTTTTTTATTAGTCTTAAATAGTTTACCCTGTAGCTGCATTGCATGTCCCCTAGTCTTTCTATATTCTGATAAGGTAAACAATCGATCTACGTTTACCCGTTCCACTCCGTTCATTAATTTATAGACTTCTATCATATCTCCCCTCAGCCGTCTCTTTTCCAGGTTAAAGAGCCCTAACCTTTTTAGCCTTTTTTCATAGAAGTATCCTTCCATCCCCTTTACCATTTTGGTGGCTCTTCTCTGTACCTTTTCTAAAATCGCTATATACTTTTTAAGATACGGTGACCAGAACTGCACACAATATTCAAGGTGCGGTATCACCATGGAACGATATAGAGGCATTATAATATCTTTTGTTTTATTTTCCATTCCTTTCCTTATCATACCTAGCATTCTATTTGCTCTCTTGGCCGCCGCTGCACACTGGGCCGAGGGTTTTAACATGGTATCCACAATGACGCCTAAATCTTTTTCCTGGGTGGTGGTTCCTAATGTGGAACCTTGCATCGTGTATCCATAGTTTGGGTTGTTCTTCCCTAGGTGCATAACCTTGCACTTGTCCACATTAAATTTCATCTGCCATTTTGATGCCCAGTCTTCCAATTTATCAAGATCCTCTTGCAATTTTTCACAATCCTCTTGGGTTTTAACAACTTTAAATAGTTCTGTGTCATCTGCAAATTTGATAACCTCACTCGTTATTCCATTTTCCAGGTCATTTATGAATATGTCAAAAAGCAGCTATTCACCTTTCTCCATTGGGAAAATTGGCCATTTAGCCCTACCCTCTGCTTTCTATCTTTTAACCAGTTCCTGATCCACAATAGTACACTGCCTCCTATCCCATGACTCTTTAGTTTTGCCAAAAGTCTCTGATGAGGGACCTTGTCAAAGGCTTTCTGAAAGTCCAGATACACAATATCAACCGACTCACCTTTGTCCACCTGTTTATTCACTCCTTCAAAAAAACATAACAGATTAGTAAGACAAGATCTTCCTTGTCTAAAGCCATGTTGGCTGTCTCCCATTAGGTCATGACTATCTACATGCTGAGTAATTTTATTCTTTATGATGGTTTCTACCATTTTTCCCGGTACTGACGTCAGGCTCACCGGTCTGTAGTTTCCCGAATCACCCCTGGAACCCTTTTTAAAAGTTGGTGTTACATTGGAAATCCTCCAATCTTCAGGTATTAGAGATGATTTTAATGATAGTTCACAGATTACTGATAGCAGGTCTGCAATCTCATATTTCAGTTCTTTCAACACCCTTGGATGTATACCATCCGGCCCAGGTGATTTGCTACTCTTCAGTTTATCTAATAGTTGTAAGACATCTTCCCGATGTATCGATATTTCCTTCAATTCTTCCGCACCTTTAAATACCACTTCAGTCATGGGTAACATCCCTACATCTTCCTCAGTAAAGACTGAAGCAAAGAATTCATTCAGTCTCTCCGCTATCGCCTTGTCGGCTCTTAGTGCTCCTTTAACCCCTTTATCATCTAATGGACCAACTGACTCTCTCACAGGCTTTTTTGCTACGAATGTACTTGAAAAGGTCTTTATTTCGCGTTTTTGCTTCCGCAGCAAGCTTCTTCTCAAATTCTCTCTTTGCCTGCCTTATCAATGCCTTGCATTTGACATGCCAGTGCTTGTGCTGTTTCCAGGTTTCGTCGTTTGGCTCTTTTTTCCATTTCCTGAAAGATGCTTTTTTGGCAACAACAGCCTCTCTGACCTCACCTTTAAACCATGCTGGCAGTTTTTTGGACTTCCTTCCACTTTTCTTAAAGCGTGGAATACAGCTGTTCTGGACTTCCAAGATAGCATTTTTCAACAACACCCAAGCTTGATGTACATCTTTAACCTTTGCAACGGCTCCTTTTAGTTTTTTCTTAACTGTTTTCCTCATTTTATCATAGTCTCCCTTTCGAAATTTAAAAGGTAGTACTGTGGATTTCCTTACTATCCCTCCTCCACTAATTAAATCAAAGGCGATCATGCTATGATCACTATTGCCAAGTGGCCCCAACACCCTTATCTCTTGCACTAGATCTGGTGTTCCACTAAGGACTAGGTCTAATATGGCTTCCCCTCTGGTCGGTTCACCAGCTGCTCCAAGAAGCAGTCATTTATTTCATCTAGGAACTTTATCTCCCTAGCATGTCCTGACGTGACACTGACCCAGTCGATACCGGGGTAATTGAAATCACCCATTATTATTACTGTGCTGTAACTTTTGTTAGCTTCCTTGATTTCTTTGAGCATTTCATCATCCATTTGGTCATTCTGGCCAGGCGCTCGATAGCAGGAGTCCTCTCAGGAAGCGGCATACCAGAAGCTGGCCTGAGAGCAGCTTGCCTTCAACTGGGTGGTGGTGTGCAGCTAGGGCACTAAGGTGTACCCTGACGGAGTTCGACTTGAGCCTGGATTGTGAGAGATGAAGAAGGTACTGCAGCACCATCTGCACCAGGCAGAACGGGTTTACCTGTTGCTCCGTGTAACACACTGAGAATCTGCCCCATTTGAAGGCGTAAGCCCTCCTGGTGGAGGTCTTGCGGGAGGGCTAGCAGGATCTCTTCCACTTCTCCAGAGAGGCTGAAAGGGGCTAAGGTTACCTTTTCAGCAATCACACCATCAGTGATAGAGGCAGCAGGTTGGGGTGCAGGAGAGAGCCCTCCTCCTGAGACAAGAGCCCTAGGGAACTCCCCAGGGGGATCGGAGCATCCCCTGACAAAAAGGGGAGCCACCAGAATCAGTGACACTTTGCAGCGAAGAGCCTTGAAGAGGGTCTTGGCATTCAATGGTGTGGGTGGGAAGGTGTACATGAGACCTTCCGACCACGGAATGAAAAGCTCATCTGCTATCACCCGAGACAGGTGGGGCTGACAGCAGCAGAAGCGGGGCAACTGGTGGTTGTCTGGGATGGCGAACAAGTCCACCCATAGGATCCCTCAGAGTCGGAGGAGCCAGATGGTTACTCTGGGGTCCAGCTTGTAACTCGTGCGGTAGGAGGACCCTGCACGGTTTGTCTGCCAGGGTGTTGTCCTGGCCTGATACGTATACAGCCCATAAGAGTATTCCCTGATGAAGTGCATAGGAGCAGAGTGCTATCGCTTCGCAACAGAGGGTGCGCGACCCTGTGCCCCCGTGCTTGTTAAAGTAGAAACATAGAAACATGATGACACAAAAAGACCACATGGCCTATCTAGTCTGTCCTTCCATAACAACTACAACAGTCCCCTTTTTACCTTTAGAGATCCTCTGTGTTTGTCCCATGCTTTTTGAATTCAGTTACTGTCCTCATCTCTACCACCTCCACTGGGAGACTATTCCACGGATCCACTACTCTGCCATTTGATTGTCTGCCATTTGATTGTCTGTTTGGATCAGCACCAACTGATGCCTCAGGTGGTGGCAAACTGCTTGGAGGGCTAGATATATTGCCCAAAGCTCCAGCAAGTCGATCTGCTGGTTGCCCTTGGCTTGTGACCAGCTGCCCTGGGTGCAAAGTTCCTCGCAGTGAGCTCCCCATCTCAGAAGGGATACATCCATTGTGAGGATCCTTTGGGGACTTGGAGTTTGGAAGGGCATCCCTGCTTGAAGGTGTTGCAGATTTTGCCACAAAGTAAGAGACTCCACCAACTTGTATGTCACTGAGACTCTGTCTTGGAGTTGTCCCATGCCTGTGTCTACTGGTCTTGAAGGCACCACTGAGTGACCCTGATGTGCAGATTGGCATCTGGGGTGACATGGATCATAGAGGCCATATGCCAGAGTATGCGGAGCAGGAGCCGAGCTGAGCCTGAGGGACAGTGTTGTACATCTGCAGTTAGTGTCCTGAGATGATCTGGCCGGTCCAGGGGAAGGAAGGCCTTTGCCTGAACGGTGTCCAGCTGCACCCCTATGAACTCCAGACGTGTCAGGAGAAGATGGGACTTGGGGTGGTTTATCATAAACCCCAGATGTTGTAGGACATGGATGGCGTGTGCCATGGCTTGCTGCACCTCTGTGGCTGTGCATCCTTTTATGAACCAGTCATCCAGGTAGGGGAAGACTAATACCCTCTGGAGGCGGAGGTAGGCAGCCACTACTGCCAGATATTTGGTGAAGACCCTGGGGGTGGAGGCCAGGCCGAAGGGTACTATCCTTTACTGGTAAGTGGCCTCCTCCCACCATGAAGTGGAGGTACTGCCTGTGGCGGGGGTGAATGAGGATGTGAGCATAAGCATCCTTCAGATCCAAGGAGCATAGCCAATCTCCATGCTGGAGGTAAGGCAGCAATGTTCCAAGGGAGAGAATCCTGAACGTCTCCTTCACCAGGAACTTGTTCAGGTTCTGCAGGTGCAGGATGGACCTTAGGCCCCCTGTCCTTTTTGACACCAAGAAGTACCTGGAATAGAATCCTTTGCCCCTGAGATCCTGGGGTACGTGTTCTACCACCTTGTCCTCGAGAAGGCCTGTTAGTTTCTGCAGTAGACGATCCCAGAAAAGGGGAGACCTGGGGGGCTCTCCCGGAAAGTAAGGGGAAGGTGATTGTGCCAGGTGGAGGAGGTAGCCCTCCTTGACCATCTAAAGTGACAAAGAATCAGTGGTGATGGCTGGCCACCTGTGGGCATAGTGGATTAGATGTCCCCCTGTGCCCAAGGAGTCAAAAGCTCCCCTAAGGCTGGGTGGAGCTGGCATCTGGGGCTTGGGAGCCTTCTGCTTACGAGGGCCTTGCGCATGTCCCTTATTTATTTATTTTTATTTTATTTAGCAAACACTTATATACCGCTGCTTCCTACGATCAGCTGCGGTTTTCTTTACAGAATCATCATGTATCGTACAATACAATGAATTTTTAAGAATACAATTTTGATTAGAGCAATGATTACATAGCACACGGATTAGAGATAAGATACTTTTCACAACTTTAAATATACATTAGATTAAAAGGTGCGTGGGAGGGGGATATAATATACATATATACAGGATTACATATCAGTCGTCAATATGCTGCGTGTATTCCGAGTGTCATTATGGTGGGCAGAAGGGAACTTGTTGTAGTAAGGTGCTGTAATTAGGTTGGGTTGTAGTATGCCTGGAATAAATGGGTTTTGAGGTTCCTTCTGAATTCATTCAGGTTATTTGGCCTGCTGACTCTACTGGGGAGTCTGAAAATGTGGGTACTTTTTGTAAGCAGCCCCTTTCCTCGCACAAAAGGGCTTTTTACCCAAGCCCTTCTGTCGGGGAGGGCCAGCGGTCTTTTTGGGGAGCCTGGTCCTTGTAACAAACTCAGTCTCCATCTCAGTGAACCTTTCCGTCATGGGTTTGCCAAAGAGGTTCTCCACTTGGCATGGAACATTGACCAATTTGTCCTGAATCCATTGCTTGAGGTCAGAAGACTGTAGCCAAGCCTGGCATTGGGCACTGATGCCCACCGCGGCTACTCTAGTTGCTGACTCAAAACCATCATAGGCTGCTCGAATCATGAATTTCGAGCTCTTACGGACAGCTTTGGCCAGGTTCTTGAACAGCTGCAGAGGTTCCTCGGAGAGACCAGCTGAGAACCTGGCAAGCTCCTTCACCAGGTCTTAGGTACATGCCTAGATCCAGCTGACCATCAAGCCCTGGCCGACTCCACCACCATGGAGTTATGCAGCAGCTATGTCTTCTGGAAGCCAGTGCTCCAGCGGACTCGATATACTGCGTCGAGACGCTTGCTCACGACAGGCACCGAAGCTGGTGTTTTCCACATGCGGAGCATTAGCCGTTCCAGGATGGATATACCATGAGCGATTCCCTTGATGCGGCTCGTATTAAAGGATTTCTAGTTCCTCCATCCAAGGGTCCTCCCCCGATTCTGTTGGGAATGCTAGGATTTTTGATATGTCCCGCACAAAGTCGCGGGATGCCATGTCCTCGGGCGGGGACCAACACTGAAGCTCGGAAGGTGGCGAGTCCAAGGGGACGTCACGGTGGCGACGGGTGTCCGGAGACTCCTCATCCTTGGTTTCCATTTTCCGAGTAGTTGTTTGAAGACTCGGGGGGGGGGGGGGAAGGGCCAGATCCACGGCTGGTGCCATGTGCGCTAGCCGGGGAAAACCTTGGTCCTGAAGAACGAGACTCAGATCTAGACCTCAGCTGGCTCGGCCTCCAGGGATGTCTTTGATGTTGAAGGCCCGGTGGTCTGAGCAGTGAAACCGGCTGTGCTAGACGGCAATGCCTGCTGCTGGTCTATGAAGGCAAACAGACTGTGCTGCAGGGCCACCATTTTGGTTTCCAGTCCAGAAGGCTTCACAGCTATCAGCGTGGGCACTGAGGAACTCAGGCCCCTAAGCCAGTTCCACCGAAGGTGAGTCCTCAAGGAGGATGGCCTCAGGTATATGAGGCCGATTTTCAGGAGATTCCTTAAGAAGATAAAATATGCCATACTGGGTCAGACCAAGGTCCATCAAAGCCCAGTATCCTGTTTCCAAAAGTGGCCAATCTAGGTCATACGTACCTAGCAGTTTCCCCAAAGACACAGGTTCCACAATGCTTGTATTGGGTCAAGCACTGATATCCTGGGTCCCATTTTAATAACAGTTTATGGACCTTTCCTCCAGGAACTTGTTCAAACCCAGCTACACTAACAGCCTTTAATACATCCTCTGGTAACAAATTCCAGAGTTTGAGTACACGTTGAGTGAAAAAATATTTTTTCTTATTTGTCTTAAATAGTTGACCCTGTAGCTTCATTGCATGTCCCCTAGTCTTTCTATATTCCGATAACGTAAACAATCGATCTACGTTTACCCGTTCCACTCCATTCATTAATTTATAGACTTCTATCATGTTATATTATATTTATTTAGATTTGATATACCGCTCAGGCCAGAGGCATTAGAGCGGTTTACAATGCAATATCATTCGAGGAAATAGGAAAAGAACGCCATTCGTATGATAGGACAGAATAGAGGACAGAGACAGTCAAACAGATAATAGAAGGAGAGAAATATGGAACAGCAATTCATCACAAACTATAAGCCGTCTCTTCCAGATTAAAGAGCCCTAACGTTTTTAGCCTTTCTTCATAGGGGTATCCTTCCATCCTCTTTACCATTTTGGTGGCTCTTCTCTGTACCTTTTGTAAAGAGTAGTTACTCACCTGTAACAGGTGTTCTCCAGGAGCAGCAGGAATCAGTCCTCACTTATGGGTGACGTCGCCGACGGAGCCCTCGCGGAGCAATTTCCCCAGCTTTCGCAGAAAGCCTTTGGGAATTGCAGCACGCATGCGCGGTCCCCTTCCCGCCCAGGGATGCCATCTTGCTCAGTCTGATGACATAGCAGAAAGACAGCAAAAGTTAGCAAAAATATGCAATAAGAATGACTGCAACTCCAAGGGGAGGAGGGAGGGTAGTGAGGACTGATTCCTGCTGCTCCTGGAGAACACCTGTTACAGGTGAGTAATTACTCTTTCTCCAGGACCAAGCAGGAAGTCAGTCCTCACTTATGGGACTCCCAAGCTTAAGGCTACCGGAGACCTCAAGCCTAAAGAGCTCCCTCAAGCTCAACAGTACAGAGGGAAGGAATCTTCTCTGAATACGAATCCGGTTGGTAGCCCAACACTAGGGCCGGAGGGAGGAGTTGCCTAAACCTCAAAGAGGTGGTGGAGAACTGCCTGACCGAAAGCGTTGTCCCTGCGGGACTCCCTTTCAAGGCAGTAATGAGCCGCAAAGGTCTGGCCTGAAGACCAAGTAGCGGCCCGGCAAATGTCTGCCAATGGAACAGAGCGGAGATGAGCCACAGACGCGGCCTTCGCCCTGACCCGATGAGCCGTGACACGACTTTTCAAGGAGAGGCTGGCTGCCCCGTAAGTCCAGGCGATACAGTCGGCTACCCAGGAGGACAGAGTACGCTTAGAGACAGGTACCCCCAACTGATTGGGGTCAAAAGATACGAAAAGCTGGACGGCCTTTCTATGCCCTCGCGTACGGTCAAGGTAGAAGGATAAGGCTCTTCTACAGTCCAGGGTGTGCAGCACAGTTTCTGCTCGGCTGGCGTGCGGCCTGGGAAAGAAGGACGGAAGAACCACCTCCTGGTTGATGTGAAAGGGGGAGACCACCTTTGGAAGAAACTTGGGGTGGGTCTGCAGTACCACCCTATTCTTGTAGAACCTAGTGTACGGAGGCTCCGACACTAGGGCTTGTAGCTCACTCACGCGCCTCGCGGAAGTGAGGGCCACCTAGAAGAGAGTTTTCCAGGAGAGAAAACGGAGAGGGCAGGTAGCCATGGGCTCAAAAGGCGGACAGGTAAGCCTTTGCAGAACCATGTTGAGGTCCCAGTCAGGGGCTGGGGGGCGAAACGGAGGTTTAAGCAGAAGGAGGCCTCTGAGGAAACGCGCCACCAAGGGATGCGAGGAGAGAGGCCGGCCTTCGACCGGAGAATGATGTGCAGAGAGAGCACTGAGGTGGACTCTGACAGAGTTGGATTTGAGACCGAGATCGGAGAGGTGAAGCAAATATTGCAGCACCACCGATACTAAACAGGCGAAGGGGTCCTCAGATTGCTGAGAACACCAGACCGAGAAGCGACGCCATTTGAGGGCGTACGACTTCCGGGTGGAGGGACGCCGAGAAGCTAGGATGACAGCTTCCACCTCCGGGGCTAGCCGTAGCGGAGCTAGGACTACCCTTTCAGCAGCCAGGCCGTCAGGTGTAGGGCCCGGAGGTTGGGGTGCAGAAGAGTGCCCCGATCCTGGGTCAGGAGGTCGGGCTGGAACCCCAGAGGAAGAGGGGTGTCCACCGCAAGCTGTAGTAGAAGAGGGAACCACGGCTGTCTCGGCCACCGAGGCGCCACCAGGATCACGGAGGCCCTCTCCTGGACAACTTTGAACAATGTCCGGGCCACCAGTGGCGTAGGAGGGAATGCATACAACAGACCCGTAACCACGGGTAGAGGAAAGCATCCGGCGCCTCCCGCGAAGGATGGGGGTGCTGGGAGCAGAATCTGGGGAGCTGCCTGTTCAGGGGGCTGGCAAAAAGATCCACAGTGGGAGAGCCCCACCGGCGGAAGATCTGCTGGACCACCTCGGGGTTCAATTTCCACTCGTGCGGTAGCAGCATCCGACTCAGCTTGTCCGCCAGGCAGTTGTCCTGCCCTGGCAGATAAACCGCTTTGAGGAGGATGTCGTGATCGATAGCCCAAGAGCACAGCCTCTGGGCTTCCCGACATAGAAGGAGGGAGCCCGTGCCCCCCTGTTTGTTCACGTAGAACATTGCAACCTGATTGTCCGTCTGTACCAGTACGGACTGGCCGAACGTCAGGTGAGAGAAGGCCCGCAGAGCTAGGCGGATCGCCCGGAGCTCCAGGAAGTTTATCTGCTGGGCGGCCTCCCAAGGCGTCCAAAGGCCCTGCGTGCAGGTCCCTCAACAGTGCGCCCCCCCCCATCCCAGGAGGGAGGCATCTGTCGTGAGCACCCGGGACGGTGGGGGAGACTGAAAAGGCATGCCGAGCACTAGGTTGGGCAGGTGAAGCCACCAGTGCAGGGAGGAGACCAGACGGTCGGAAATCTGTATCAGGTCCGACAGCCTACCTGTGGCCTGACGCCACTGAGTGCAAAGGCTCCACTGAGCAGGCCGCATATGTAGACGGGCGTTCGGAGTGACATGGACCGTGGAGGCCATGTGTCCGAGTAGCTGCAGGAACTGTCTGGCCGAGGCCGGCGACCTGCCGCTGAACCCGCCAGCTAGAGCCGTGAGCCTGTTGGCCCTTTCCAGAGGCAAGAAGGCATGAGCCTGCCGAGTGTCCAGCCGTGCCCCTATGAACTCGAGGTCCTGGGAGGGGAGCAAAGCGGACTTCTCAAAGTTTATGACGAAGCCCAAGTGCTGAAGCAGGGCCACCGTACGCTGGGTGGCTTGGGCGACCCCTGGAGCAGACGATGCCCGGATGAGCCAATCGTTCAGGTATGGGAAGACGAAGAGGCCCTGAAGCCTTAGGAAGGCGGCTACCACCGCCAGGCACTTGGTGAACACCCTGGGCGCGGAGGACAGGCCAAAGGGCAGTACCCGGTACTGATAATGATTCCCCGCCACCACAAACCTTAGGTATTGTCGGTGGTCCGGATGAATAAGGATGTGGGTATAAGCATCCTTTAGATCCAAGGAGCATAGCCAATCTCCCCGCTGAAGGTAGGGCAGCAGGGTTCCAAGGGTAAGCATCTTGAACTTTTCCCACTGCAGGAACTTGATGAGGTTGCGTAGGTCTAGAATGGGCCTGAGGCCTCCTGTTCTCTTTGGAACCAGGAAGTACCTCGAGTAAAACCCGTGGCCCCACAAGTGTTGGGGCACGGGCTCCACCGCCCGTTCCTGAAGCAGACTTTGCAGCTCCTGAAGGAGTAAGTCCCTGTGCAGAGCGGGTCTCGGAGGCTCCCCTGGGAAGTAGGAGGGAGGCACCTGGTGAAAATGCAGGAGGTAGCCCTCTCAAACTACTTGCAATACCCAGGCCTCGGATGTTATGGCTGACCACCTGTGAGCAAAGGACGAAGGCCCCTGAGGGGGAGGGGCTATGCTGGCATAGTCAAAAATCCCCGCCCTGTTGGGCCGGGGCCTGCGTGGTGGATTTGGGGGCTTTCTGCTTCCGGGATCCGTTACCCTGTCCCCTAGGCCGCTGCCCCTGAAGAGGGGTTGTGGCCGGGTATGGTGGTTGGTGATGCGTATAAGCAAACACCTTCCTCGGGTAAAAGGGCTTTTTCCCCGAGCCCTTCTTCTTCTGTGAAGGGGTAGAGGACTTTCTAGAAAGGCGAGTCCAGTTGAGAGTCTCTGACTCGAGCTCCGCTGCCTTTTCGGCCATGGGTTTGCCGAAGAGGTTTTCACCTCTGCAGGGGACATCGACCAACTTGTCCTGCACCCAGGGCTCGAGGTCGGAGGACTGAAGCCAAGCCTGGCGGCGAGCCCCGATGCCGGCTCCGGCTACTCGAGCCGAGGCCTCAAAGCCATCATAGGCCGCTCGAGAAATGAACTTCGAACACTCTCGAATCCCGGAGGACAAGGCTTGGACAAGGCTTGGCTGCAGGGGTTCCTCGGAGAGACCGGCAGAGAAACCCTGAAGTTCTTTCGCCAGGTCTCGGAGGTACATACCCATGTACAGCTGATATGTCTGGACCCGACAAGCAAGCATAGAGCCCTGGAAGCACTTCCTACCGAGGGCATCCAGGCTCCGGGCCTCCTTCCCCAGGGGCATCGAGGAGTGCATCTTTTGACTCTTAAGCCGATGCATGGCCGACTCCACCACCATGGAGTGGTGTGGAAGTTGCGCGTTCTGGAACTCGGGGCTCTTGCGGACTCGATACATGGAATCGATCCGCTTGCTCAACACTGGCGTCGAGGCTGGGCTCTCCCACATGCAGAAGAGAAGCCGCTCCAGCATCGGGGGAACTGGTACAGTGAAGGCCTCCCTCGGGGGGAAGTCGTATTGGAGGGCCTCGAGCTCTTCGGCTCGGGGCTCCTCCTCCAGATCCGCAGGGAAGGCCAAAGCCTTGGCCATACCCCTCACGAAATCGGAGAACCGGGTATCCTCCGGGGGGGGGGACCGCCTCCGAGGCTCCGACTCGGGCGAGTCGGAGGGGACGCACCAAGTCTGAAAAGAACTGGGTGACTCGTCCTCCTCCGTGTCCCAGCCCGACTCCTCCGAGGAGGAATCGCACAGCTCCGCGTGGGCGAGGCCCGGGGACCGCCGCCCCGACGCCAAGGCCGGCGTCGAGGACCTCGGTCCCGAACGGGAAGCCGATGAAGACCTAGGTCGAGGATCGACTCGAGCTCGTATGGACTCGAGGATCGGCTCGGCCTCCGGGGTCGACTCGAGCGTCGACGTCCCGGTGGTCTGGGCAGATGCACTGGCGAGGCCGGTGATCCATGCCCGCTGCTGGTCCATGAAGGCAGATATACTGCGCTCCAAGGTCGTCAGTCTGAGATCAAGCTCAGAGGACCCAGCAGCTGTCGACTCGGCTCATCCGTGGGGGAGTCCAGGAGGACTATATCACTCATGTGTCCAGGCGACTCCACTCCGAGACGAGGAATCTTCGAAGGCCTCTCCTCCTCCGAGGGCCCGGGTTGTCGGACCGGGCTAAGCAACCTGGCCCTAGAAGGACCAGGCTCGCCGCCCGGTTCCGCCCTCGCGGGCCGCTTCTCCCGCTGGTGCTTCCGGCTGGGGGAGCCCCGTTCAGAAGAACTCCTATGATGCTCCGAACCGGAGCCACGAGGTGTAGAGGCCTCTGACGAGGTCCGCGCGGAGTCAGAGAAGATCCGTTCCCTCTGCGACTGCCGACTCCACAGTGCCTTTGAGGACATCTTGCCGCACGGGCCGCAGCTCATAGGGTCATGCTCGGCCCCAAGGCAGCGGAGGCAGCAGTCATGCGTGTCAGTAGGAGACATGAGCCTGACACAGCGATCACACTTTTTAAAACCGCTGGCAGCCATCGGGGGGAAAAGGGCCCCTGCAAGGTCGAAAGACCGCGCTGCCAGGGATGAAGGGAAAAGTGGCGGGAACGCCAGTTGGGAAAAAACAAAACGTAAACGGGCCCAATAGGGATATCGAGGCCCGGCGGGAGAGGAACACACGAACCGAGAAATTTTTTTTTAACGAAACAAATCAAAGAAATCAACTTTTCAGCGGCGTTAACAGACACGTCTGTAGGGCTCCGCGGAAAAAAGAAAACTGAGCAAGATGGCATCCCTGGGCGGGAAGGGGACCGCGCATGCGCGCTGCAATTCCCAAAGGCTTTCTGCGAAAGCTGGGGAAATTGCTCCGCGAGGGCTCCGTCGGCGACGTCACCCATAAGTGAGGACTGACTTCCTGCTTGGTCCTGGAGAATAACGCTATATCCTTTTTCAAGGTGCGGTCACACCATTGAACGATACAGAGGCATTATAATATTCTTTGTTTTATTTTCCATTCCTATCTTTATGATTCCTAGCATTCTATTTGTTCTCTTGGCTGCCCTGCACACTGGGTGGAGGATTTTAACATGTTGTCCGCAATGATGCCTAAATCCTTTTCCTGGGTGGTGGTTCCTAATGTGGAACCTTGCATCGTGTAACCATAGTTTGGGTTGTTCTTTCCTAGGTGCACAACTTTGTACTTCTCCACATTAAATTTCATCTGCCATTTGGATGCCCAGTCTTCCAATTTATCAAGATCCTCTTGCAATTTTCCACAATCCTCATGGGTTTTAACAGCTTTAAATAGTTTTGTCTCATCTGCAAATTTGATAACCTCCCTGGGGTACTCTACTATTCACCTTTCTCCATTGGGGAAAATTGGCCATTTAGCCCCTACACTCTGCTTTCTGTCTTTTAACCAGTTCCTGATCCACAATAGTACACTGCCTTCTATTCCATGACTTTTTAGTTTTGCCAAAAGTCTCTGATGAGGGACTTTGTCAAAGGCTTTCTGAAAGTCCAGATACACTATATCAACCGACTCACCTTTGTCTACCTGTTTATTCACACTTTCAAAAAAACATAACAGATTAGTAAGACAACATCTTCCTTGTCTAAAGTCATGTTGGCTGTCTCCCATTAAGCCATGACTATCTACATATGTTGAGTAATTTTGTTCTTTATGATGGTTTCTACCATTTTTCCCAGTACTGACGTCAGGCTTACCGGTTTGTAGTTTCCGAATTACCCCTGGAACCCTTTTTAAAAATTGGCATTATATAGGCGATCCTCTAGTCTTCAGGTATTATAGATGATTTTAATTATCATTCACAGATTACTAATAGCAGGTCTGCAATCTCATATTTCAGTTCTTTCAACACCCTTGGATGTATACCATCCGGTCCAAGTGATTTGCTACTCTTCAGTTTATCAAATAGTTGTAATACATCTTCCCGGTGTATCAATATTTCTTTCAATTCTTCCGCAATATCACCTTTAAATACCACTTCAGTCATGGATAACATCCCTACATCTTCCTCAGTAAAGACCGATGCAAAGAATTCATTCAGTCTCTCCGCTATAGCCTTCTCCCCTCTTACTGCCCCTTCTCAAATACTCTCTTGCCTGCCTTATCAATGCCTTGCATTTAACTTGCCAGTGGTTGTGCTGTTTCCCGTTTTCATCATTTGGCTCTTTTTTCCATTTCCTGAAAGATGCTTTTTTTGGCAACAGCAGCCTCTCTGACCAATGTTCCCTCTAATTTTCTGTAGGCTGTGTGCGCATAAAATATCAGCTGTGCAGCTTTTGAAGGAAGGTTAAATTTTTGTGCGCCACATAACGACACTCGGAGTTATATACTTTAAAATTTGACTACATGTCAGAATACAGTATGTAATACAGTATTGATTGCACTAGAAAATATTGTAGAACTTGTGAAAACCGAAAATAGACAACAACTTTTAAATTTTAAGACGTCTGTGTTGTTTTCTATCAGAATCAGAACCGTAATTTTTGTGCGCTCTGTTATAAAGTACGTGCGCTCGCTTGGCGAGGTGTGTGCGCGTGCACACGTGCACAACTTAGAGGGAACAGTGTCTCTGACCTCATCTTTAAACCATGCTGGAAGTTTTTTGGTCTTCCTTCCACTTTTCTTAAAGCGTGGAATACAGATGGTCTGGGCTTCCAAGATAATATTTTTAAAGAACACCCAAGCTTGATGTAACTCTTTAACATTTGCAACAGCTCCTTTTATTTTTTTTCTTAACTATTTTCCTCATTTTATTATAGTGCCCCTTTTGAAAGTTAAAAGGTAGTACTGTGGATTTCCTTACCACCCCTCCTCCATTAATTATATCAAATGCAATCATGCTATGATCACTATTACCAAGTGGCCCCAACACCCTTATCTCTTGCACCAGATCTGGTGTTCCACTAAGGACTAAGTCCAAAATGGCTTCCCCTCTGGTCGGTTCATGAACTAGCTGCTCCAAGCAGTCATTTATTTCATCTAGGAACTTTCTCTCTCTAGCATGTCCTGCCGTGACACTGACACAGTCAATACCGGGTTCCTTGAAATCACCCAGTATTATTACTGTTCTGTAACTTTTGTTAGCTTCCCTGATTTCTTTGAGCATTTCATCACCCATTTGTTCATTCTGGCCAGGCGGTCGATAGTAGAAACCCACTGCTATTGCCTTCCCCTTTTTACATGGGATTTCAATCCATAGAGATTCTACAGCGAATTTTGTTTCCAGCCTTGGTAGACATCTTCTTATAGAGACCACAGGCCACGGGGTCGTGGTCCGGCCCTAGGCAGCATGGGTAGCAGTTGTGTGGGGACATGATTTTTGCACACCGATCACACTTCTTAAAGTCACTAGTAGCCATGGGGGAAAAAGTACCCCAGCAAGGTCGAAGACCCGTGGTGCTGCCAGTTGGAAAAAAGGCACAGACGTCGAGAGGAAAAAAAATATCTACAGATCCAAGACTCGATGCTGAGGCAGTGGGCTCAGGTGGCGGGAAGAGTACCGGTGCACAACCGGAGCAGAGTATGAAACTCAGGCACAAAGAAATCAACTTTTTCCATGGGAAAGCAGACAGACGTTTGAAGGGCTTCTTGGAAAAAAGGGGACTGAGCAAGATGGCACCCTAGGGTGTGAAGGGCACCACACATGCATGGTGGCATCTCCCAAGGCTTTCTTTGAAAGCTGGGGAGATTCTTCCGCAAGGGTTCTGTTGGCGCTGATGTCACCCATATGTGAGGACTGACTTCCTGCTTGTTCCCGGAGAAAATTCCAGTCATCTTAGACTATATTGAGGACACCAAACCTGATTTCATGTCCATTACTGAATCCTGGCTTTTAGAAGCAGATAAAGTCCTAGTCAATCAATGGCAATCACTTTATTATGATATTTTTCAATCTCATAGATTAAGCAAACATGGTGGTGGTGTCCTCATCATTGTAAAAAAGGAGTACACTATCTCCCTCACAATTTCCAATAACATTGAATCAATGGACCTGCTAATCATAGAAAACAGACTTTACGTTCTGTCTAATATAAAGACCACCCTCACTTGACCATAATAGTCTAACCACTACCATTGAATCAGTATGTTCCTCCTCAACAAAAGAAATATATTCATATTACTGGGTGACCCTAATTTACCAACACAACAAAGCACACATGCCACCACATTCCTTAATGCCATGGCGGATATGTCGGATAACAACTGCCCCTACACACACCAAAGGGAATATCCTTGATTTAATATTCCTACCTAGCAATCAATGATCATCCCAAAACCACTAGACCAGAAATACTACCTGTTCCTTGGTCAGATCATCATCTAACAAACTTCACATTAGCATATCAAATCTCTAATCACATTCCTTACTCGGGAACCAACCATCATACAAAGTTTAAGAGCTTTGATAAAGACACATTTTTAAAGGAGACCCTCACAAATATCGATCTTGAGTTCGGAGACTTAAATGAACTCCTCTTGAAATGGAACTCTACCATCTCTAAAGCAGCTACTAGACCAGCCCGCAACACAAACAAACACAAATCAAATAAATCAAAGCAATGGTACTCTCAAGAGATAAGAAACATATAAAGACAATTAATGAAAATGGAACGCACATGGAGAGTGTCCAAATCCCCCAAAGACAAACATATATGGACAAGCTTTCACTATACTGAAACACAATCACAAACTTAAGTCATCATATGACCACTTAGCACTACCTCTGATTCCAAACTTAATGTACTCAAAGATATAGTCAAGTTTCCATAAAGTTTCCTTGGGCTACTTACAAAAGATCATATCAAATATCAATACCACTTCTTCCAGTCCTGACCCATGCCCAATTATCTGGATAAAGGTAACACATTAAATTTGCACCAATACTACTAAACATTGTTAACATGTTACTTACTCAAGATCACATGCCCAAGGATCTAAAACAAGCAATAATCCGCCCAATCTTGAAAAACATGTCTCTTGATACATCATGCCCTTCCTCATATATGCCTATTTCCAGTCTGCCGTTCTTAGCCAAAATTATCGAGAAAATAGTACAGCGCTGGCTTCAAGACCACATCAAATTACATGCCCAACAATACGAGTTTAGACCATACCACAATGTGGAAACCCTGTTACTAACCCTCTTTAACAATTTGATAAAGGGGATAGATAATTCAAAAAAGGCATTTTTCTTTATTTTCTTAGTTATTGCCTCTGCCTTTCATTCCATTAACCATCACATCTTCCAGCAGAGACTCCAACAAATTGGCATATATGGAACCAGGCTCTCCTGGTTTCAATCCTACTTATCTAAACAAAAATTCTCCTCTAAATATAGAAAAGAAGGATTACCTCAATGCTCAGCTCTTTCCGCATTACTGTTTAATATCTATTTGCAACTTTTAAGCCACCTTATACAAAAATATAACATTGAAAATGTCATATACACTGATGACAATGTTATACATGCCTTTTGACAGAGCAAACCCTAACTTTCATCCCATTATCTCATGCTTTAACGATATTTCACAATGGCTGAAATTACACAGCCTGAAGATCAACTATAATAAAACAGAGGTTCTATTTGTTATCAGACACTAAGGCTTCAAAACACCCCTTACTTTGATGTAAAGTAGGCTATTTTAGAAGTTAAGAACAAAGTTAAGTACCTAAGAGCTACCTCTGACCAGACATTTAGCTTCACATCCTACATAAATTTAACAGCCAGAGCAATAAGCAATAAACTAAGAATGATTAAACAATTAAAACCACTACTTTCACAAACTGATTTCAGAACAGTACTACAAGCAATGATCTTCCCTCATATAGATTATTGCAATGGCATACTCCAAGGGCTCCCCAAACATTGCACAGCCTCCAGATGGCACAACACATGGCAGCCTGAATAACCCAGAAAGCTCAACTATCCAACCACATAACCCCAATCCTATACGACCTTCATTGGCTCCCACTCCAGAGTAGAATTAAATATAAACTGATACTTATTATATTTAAACTTCTAAGAAACATAGCACTGTCACATGTATCCAAACTCATCAAAATAAACCCAAGTGACAGAATTAAAAGAGGATGTACCCAGAAAGCGTAGTTACTCACCTGTAACAGGTTTTCTCTGGAGACAGCAGGAATCAAGTCCTCACATATGGGTGACGTCGGCACCGATGGAGCCCTTATGGAAGCATCTCCCCAGCTTTCAAAGATAGCCTTAGGAAGATGCCACCACGCATGTGTTGTGAGGACTGATTCTTGCTGTCCCCGGAGAACACCTGTTACAGGTGAATAACTACACTTTCTCCACGAACAAGCAGGAAGTCAGTCCTCACATATGGGTCTCCGCAGCTACAGGCTACCGAAAGCCCATAGCAAGAACAAGGGCTCCCTCAAGGGGAGCCGCAAGCAGCAGCAATTAAGTCCGTGTCCACGGACCACAGTAGGACCCCTGGGTCCGAAGAAAACCAGCACTCTGGTAGCCTGAATAAAGAAGGGTCGGAGGGTAGGAGCTGCCTAAAATCCCGAAAAGGTTACGAAGCACAGCATGGCCAAAGGCACTGTCCAGCCGGGACTCTTTCCAGGCAGTAATGATCTGCAAAGGTATGGACTGAAGACCAGGTGGCGGCCCAGCAGATATCCACAATCAGGACAGAGTGCATGTTTGCCACTGAAGCCGCCATGGCCCTAACATGGTGCGCCGTGACGTGGCCTTCCAGTGGGAGCCTCGCCTGCACATAAGCAAGGGCGATGTACGCTTGGCCACCACCTCCCCCAGCATACTGGTTTTCTAGGTGATGAAAAGCTGAGAAGCTTTGCAGTGGCCTTGAGCGCGTTGGATATAGAAGGACAAAGCTCTCTCATGGTCCAATATATGAAGAACTGTCTCCCCCCGATTGGAGTGAGGTCTTGACAAGAAGATAGGAAGCACCACTTCCTGGTTAACAAGGAAGGGCGACACTACCTTCGGTAGGAACTTGGGGTGTGTGCAAAGCACCAGTCTGTTCTTGTAGAAGGGCTTGAAGCTCGCTAACTCTGCGAGCGGAGGTGAGCGCAACTAGGAAAACCACCTTCCAAGAGAGGTAGCGAAGGTGGCAGGTAGCCAGAGTCTCGAAGGGTGGGCAAGTGAGCTGCCCCAACAAAATGTTGAGGTCCCATTCGGTTGCTGGAGGGCGAACTGGGGGTTTCGATAAGAGCAGACCCCGAAGGAAGCGGGTCACCAAAGGTTGAACCGAGAGGGGCTTACCATCCACCGGATGGAGGTGCCCTGCCAGGGCACTAAGGTGCATTCGGACGGAGTTAGACTTGAGCCCAGACAGAGAGGTGGAGAAGGGACTGTAACACCAGAGCCACCGGGCAGGAGAAGAGATCAGCCCCGGGTTCAGCGCACCAGGCAGAGAACCTGCACAATTTGAGAATGTAAGCCTTCCTAGAAGAGGCCTTGCAAGAGGTCAGCATAATGTCTTCCACCTCAACTGGAAGTTTGAGAGAGGCCAGAGTCACCCTCTCAGCAGCCACGCTGTCAGCGAGAGGGGCCCCAGGTTGGGGTGCAGGAGAGAGACCCCCTCCTGAGATAGGAGTCCCGGGGCGGTTCCCAAGGGGATGGGGGCCTCCACTATCAACTGCAGAAGCAGCGGGAACCACTGCCGCTTGGACCACCAGGGAGCTTTCAGGATGAGCGAGGCCCTGTCGCAGAGGGTCCTGAACAAGGTCTTGGCGATCAGTGGCATCGGAGGGAAGGCGTACATGAGGCCTTCCGACCATGAGACTAGAAACGCGTACGCTGCCACCCTGGAGGAGTGGGCCTGCAAGGAGCAGAAGCGGGGCAACTGAAAGCTGTCTGGACTGGTAAACAGATCCATCTCGGGTTCCCCCCAGAGCCGGAAAAGCCGACTGGCTACCGTGGGATCCAGCTGCCACTCGTGAGGCTGAAGAACCTTGCTGAACCTGTTGGCCAGCAGGTTGTCCTGGCCTGGCAGGTACACTGCCCGCAGGAGAATACTCTATTGGACTGCGTAAGAGAAAAGGAGCAGTGCCTCCTGACAAAGGGAATGGGATCCCCTGCCCCCCTGTTTGTTCACGAAGAATATCGCTACCTGCTTGTCCGTCTGGACCTGCACTGGCTAGTGATGAGGCTGTTGACATAAGACCCTCAGGGTGAAGTGGATGTCTCGGAGCTCCAGGAGGTTGATCTGCTGGGTGCTCTCGTCTGGCTACCAGTTGCCCTGAGTGCAGAGATCTCCGCAGTGGGCTCCCCAGCCGAGCAGGGAGACATCCATGATGAGGACCCTCGAATGGCTTAGGGCCTGGAAAAGCATGCCTGCTTCAAGGTGCTGGGGCGACTGCCACCAAACCAGGGAACCCGCCAACTGGCGGGTCAGTGAAACTCTGTCTTGGAGGCGGCCTGTAGCCTGAGACCACTGGTCCGCTTTGACCCGGAGAAAGGCGGGATACAAATACAGTTAAATAAATAAATAAATAAATAAACACCACTGCGCAGTCCTCATGTGGAAGCGAGCGTCTGGGGTGACGTGGACCGTGGAGGCCATGTGCCCGAGGAGGCACAGAAGATGCCGGGCAGGCACCGAGGGACAGTGCTGTACGTCCCATGCTAGAGATCTGAGATGATCTGCTCAGTCCTTTGGCAAGAAGGCCTTCGACTGGAGTGTGTCGATTTTTGCCCCAATGAACTACAGGCACTGGGTCAGGAGGAGCTGAGTCTTGAGGTAGTTTATGACGAAGCTCAGGTATTGCAGAACCTGGATGGTGCAGGCGGTGGTCTGCTGCACCTCGGAGGCTGTGCCTCCCCTTTATGAGCCAGTCGCCCAGATAGGGAAACACGACGACCCCCTGGAGTCTAAGGACTGCCAGGCATTTCGTGAAGACCCTTGGGGCAGATGCTAGGCCGAAGGGGAACACCCTGTATTGAAAGTGTCTGCCCCCTATTATGAACTGCAGGTACTGCCTGTGGTTGCGGTGTATGAGGATGTGGGTATAAGCATCCTTGAGCTCTAAGGAGCATAGCCAGTCTCCCTGGTGGAGGTATGACAGCAATGTTCCAAGGGAGAGCATTCTGAACTTTTTGGTAAACATTTATTTGGTAAACATTTATAAGCCGCCACTTCCAGCGATCAGCAGCGGACCATGGTGTAAATACAGGGAGTAACTTATTCATTCAAAGATACAGTATGATTTGAGGGAAGGGTACACCAGAATCACAAAGAATTTCAAATATACATTACATTTTGATCATCCAGGTGTAACAAAAATGAGCTACAATCACATAGAATTACAAATATACATTACATTTTGATCATGCAGGTTTGGGCAACAAAGTGAGCTAATAAATAATGAACTTATCCCTCACCAGGAATTTGTTGAGGTTGCACAGGTTGAGAATGGGCCTTAGGCCCCCTCCCTGTCTTGTTTGGCACGAGGAAGTTTCTGGAGTAGAACCCCTTGCCCTTGAGGTGGTGGGATACCTGTACTCAAGAAGACCTGCCAACTCCTTCAAAAGGAGGACCCGGTGGAGGGGAGACCCGAGTGGCTCTTCTGGGAAATAAGGGGGCGGTATCTGAGTCATGTGGAGGAGATAACCTTCCCTGACTACCCTTAGTGCCCAGGAATTGGTGGTGATGGCCACCCACCTCTGGGCATAGAGGGCCAGACGACCCCCTATTGGCTGCTGATCTCTTTGGGGTAGAGAGGCTATACTCAAGGAGTTAGAAACTACCCCCTGGCTGGGCCGGGGACGGTGTCTGAGGTTTTGGAGCCTTCTGCTTATGCGGCCCATGCCCATGTCCCTTGGCCTGCTGACGCTGTTGAGGAGCCGGGGAGGCCTGATAGGGTAGGTAGCTTCGGTAAGGAGCCCACTTCCTCGGGTAAAAGGGCTTTTTACCCGAGCCCTTCCATCGGGGAGGGGTAGTGGTCTTCTTAGAGAGCCTGGTCCTCGTCATGAACTCTGTCTCCAGTCCGGCAGCCTTGCTGGTCATGGGTTTGCCAAAGAGGTTCTCTCCCTGTCAGGGGACATCAACCAATTTGTCCTGAACCCAACTGCTTCTTCAAGAAAGGGTGACAGATCATTGGATTTTCTCGAAGGCTATCTGTATGCCAGGTATAATATCAGGTGCTTGCTGGAGATTGTGAGGATGTCTAGGTCATCTGTAGAGCTGGTTTTGATGGTACTGAAATTCAGATGGACTTGTGCAATTATACATATAACACCTCCTCTCTCGATGTTTTGGGGCAGCTGAAAAGGTTGTACGTTGGAGTGATAAGCTGGTTGAGTAAAACATTCTCGGATGTGTTGAACCATGATTCTATTATACACATTATGTCAATGTGCTGGTTACTGATACAATCCACTATTGTAGGTATCTTATTATGGGCTGAGTGTACATTGATTAAAACACATTTGAGGTATTGGTTGTGACATGGTCTTGTATGTAGAATGTCTTCCATAGGGAGGAGCTGAATCGTGATTAAGTTTCATGGTTCCCTTTTCTGCGGTTTATAGAAGTGAGCCCAGAAGTGGAAGAGATGAGTGCTGAGACTGTGGAGGCTAGTAGAGCAATAGTGAGAGCGAGGGCGAGTAGAGGGGTGTACCAGGGAATGGTGCACAGTTGAAGATATGTTGGACTGTATTTAGCCAATGGGAAGTATATGTATGGGGCAAAGAAGAGAGGGTCAAGCAGTGTTTCACAAGGTTATTGCTTGACATTGCTTTATGGAGCTTTTGAAGCTTAAAGTCTAGTATGTTGTTGATCTAGACTCCGAAGCTGTCTGTGGTTGGATTTTGTTTGCGTGTGTGAGTAGATTCAGGATGGGACCTTACCGTGATAGGCAGGGGTATTTCAATAGCATCTAGTAATTTGATCCACTCAAAGGACCAAAATGCCCACGTCAAATGCCCACGTCTAAGGGCCCTTTGGCATGGCCCTTAGATGTGGGCATGCCTGTAGTGCTTCTGCTTTGAACCAGGAGAATCAGCCCCAGTGAATGATGCAGCGATTTAGGTGGAGCTTATCACCACGTGAGTTGCTGTGTAAAGGGATCCATGTCCGTCGGTGCCAGTGGGCTATAGTGTCGAGACTGAGTGTTATAGGGAGCTGTGATGTCCCAATCAGTGCATAGGCTGTACCAGATTCCCCTGCCGGTAGCGTTTCTGCTTTGAACAGGGAAAGTGAGCCCCAGTGGATGACGTGACAATTCGGGCAGAGCTTACCACCACATGAGTTTCTGTATAAAGTGTTTCATGTCCATCAGTGCCAGTGGACTATGGTATCAAGATTGAGGGGTATGGAGAACTGCGAGGTCTTGATCGATGCAACTAGGCTGTACCTGATTCCCATGCCTGCAGTGCTTCTACTTTGAACCGGGAGATAGGTCTTAATGGATGATGCGGTGACTGGGGTGGAGCTTACTACCACATGAGATTCTGTCTAAAAGGAATTTATAAATATGTTAAAAAGGAGTAGGCCTAGTGATTCTGGTTGCACAGATTTGGCCATACAGACTGTGGTGGGTAGATCTAATGAGGCTGTTAGCAGGGATCCCACTCCTGATCTCACAAGAGAACCACCACCTTTGTCATGGGCCTGTAATGATGGAGGACCCTGCTTTCTTCTTGCTTATGGCCTGGCCCTTGAAAGGTGTAAGCTGTCCAAGAGAGGGCATCCTAGAACAGTAGTAAATACCCTCCTCAAGGCCCATAGAGCCTTAACTTCCTTATCCTATGTGAGGGTTTGGAGGAGTTTTGTGAGGTGGTATTACTCTCAGGCCCTAACAGCTGGGAAAGCAGATATAGGTGACATTTTGTCCTTTTTGCAGGTGGACTTGGATGAGATGTTGGCCCTGAATTCTCTTAAGGTTAAGGTAACTGTCCTGGCATGCTACTAGGGGCATGTTCAGGGCTTGTGTTTGGTAGAGCACTATATTGTTTTTCACTTCTTCAGGGGGAGGGGTTGGTTAAGCATAATCATGTGGATTTTCAGAAAGCCTTTGACAAGGTCCCTCATGAGAGACTCCTGGGGAAATTAAAAAGCCATCGGATAGGAGGCAGTGTATTATTGTGTATTAGGAACTAGTCAAAATATAGAAAACATTGAGTAGGGCTAAATGGACAATTTTCTCAATGGAGAAAGGTGAATAATGGAGTACCTCTGGGATATGTGCTGCATGGATTACTTAATAACATATTCATAAATGACCTGGACATGGGAATAATGAGTGAGGTGATCAAATTTGCAGATGGCATAACATTATTCAAAGTTGTTAAAACACAAGAGGATTGTGAAAAATTGTAAGAGGTCCTTGATAAACTGGAAGACTGAATGTCCAAATGGCAAATCGTTTATCAATATTAATTTTTGATATACCGCCCTTTGTGAGGCATACAGAGCAGTTTACAAAGTTAAATAAAAAATATTCTCCAGGAACAAGCAGGAAGTCAGTCCTCACATATGGGTTATGTTGAAGCCGGCAGAGCAAATTCCCAGCTTTCAAATAAAGCGTCTGGGATTTGCCTCCACGCATGTGAGGTCCACTTCCCGCCCAAAGAGGCTATCTTGCTCAGTCTTCTTTTTTCCGCGGAGTCCTTCAGACGTTGTCCGTTTCTGTCTCGGAAAAGTGTGGGTTTTTTTCTTCTTGCCTTTTGGCTGTTTTCTTCTGGTTATCACCGGAACCCTCCTTTTTTCTTTTTCTTTTTCTTTTTGCGCCCTTGTTTTTTCTCACTGGGAGCCTATAAGGTCTTTGACCTTACGGAAGCCTTTTTTCCCTCCGAGGCTACCAGCGGGTTTAAAAAGTGCGATAGGTGTGGCAAAATTATTTATTTATTTAACTATTTTTTCTATGCCGCCTTTTCATTTAATCAAGGTGGTTTATATTAACTTCATCTTTTACATAGAACTTGCAATTGTAAACAGTAACATCAAACTTCAAAACTTAAATAATCTCATAAGAATTTTTATGTAAAACGAAGGGGAGGGTTAGACGGGAGTTCTGCAACTAAACTTATATACATCGTAATAAGAGTGATGGGAGGGTGAATGGTGTAGATAGCATAACTTGTGTTAATCGGTGTGTGGAGTGGAGTGGGCATGGTATCATGTAATGATTAGTGTGATTGGGGGTCTTCATTGAATTGTTCAATAGGGAGGTTTTGAGTAACTTCCGGAAATCTTTTATGTCAGTTGTGGATCTTAGCTTTTCAGGGAGTGCATTCCAAATAGCGGGGGCAGCAAGAGAGAAAGCCCTCATAGATGTGGATTTATTGGTTTTGGTGAACAGACTAGGGGTTTGGTATGGTGTTTTTAGTGCTGTTCCTGTCCAGTCTTTTACTTGCTTTGGTGCAGATGAGCTCTTGTAGCATTCCTGCTGACATGTTATTTTTAATCTTGAAGATGGTGAGCGCCGATTTATATTTTGCCCGTGAAGAGATTGGTAGCCAGTGCAGATCATGTAGGATGGGAATTATATGGTCTTGCTGTGAAGCGCCAACAATAATACAGGTAGCAGTGTTCTGGACTAGTTGAAGGGGTCGGGGTGGATTGTTTGGGTAGACCTTGGAAGAGGAGATTACAGTAGTCCAGCACAGGTGTAATGATGGCCTGGCATACTGTACGGAAGTGTTCTTTATTGAGGAGAGGTTTTAGTCTTCGGAGCATTGCTAGTTTGAAGAAGGCGGTTTTGGACATCTTGTTGATATGCGCTTGGAGGGTAAGTTGTTTGTCTAGTATCACTCCAAGGTACCGAACCTAGTCTCTTATTGTGATCGGTATATTTGAGATGTTGATAGAAGTAGAAGGGGTGAATGTGGCTTCCCTTGTAATGATGAACGCTTCAGATTTTTTTATGTTGATGCTCAAAGATGTTGTTAGTAAGCAAAGTCGTCATTTCTTGAATGCAGGTTGATATATTGGTATAGTCTGGGTAGATAGAGGTATATGCCATGATATCGTCGGTATATATGGCATATGGCATATTGTATCTTGTATTTATTAAATATTTTGCATATAGGCTGAATGTAAATATTAAAGAGGAGAGCAGATAGTGAGGAGCCTTGGGGAACTCCTTGAGTTGTGCAGAAGGGTGCAGAGGTGAGGTTACTGGATGTTACTCTCTGTTGTCTGTCTTCGAGGTATGATTGAAACCATTTGATGATGGCGTCTTGGAGGCCAATCTCCATTAGGCGCTACAGTAGGATCTGATGGGAAACTGTGTTGAAGGTGGATGATATGTCAATAAAAATTTGTAAGAAGCCCTTCTTTATCCAGTCTATTCCTTTGAGTAAGTTATCGAATAGCTCATATGAGAAGTGTCTCAACACCGTGGTTTGGATGGTATCCGTGCTGGTAAGGATCTAGTGGGGCATATTCATCGATATGGTATTGAAGCTGTCTCTGAACAATTTTTTTGGTTATTTTTGCCAGGAATGGGAGGATAGATATTGGGCGGTAGGCTGAAGGGTCGGTACTATTAGTTGAGGTGGTTTTACAAATAGGGCGGATAGAAGATTGCTTGAGTGCTTTAGGCATGCGGCTCTGAGTGAAAGAGGTGCTTACTATCTTTTGAATGTATGGGCTAAGTCTTCTTTGGTGGATTTAATCCAAGTCACCGGGCAGGAGTCTAATGGAGAAGTGGTGGTGTTTAGAGCGGTGATAGTTTGTGCTATTTGTTCGGTTGATGGAATGCTGAAGTTCTATTGATTGGTAGTCGTGGAGCTAGCATCTGTAGTTGGTGTGTCCATAAGTGAGATGTTCTCTTGGGGTGTGGTGTGATTGGGACTGTTCTTGGATACTAGAAAATCAGCAAAGGTTTGAGGGTGAATCTTGCTTTCATCCTTCATGGTCTGGTCATTCGTAAGAGTGCAAACGATGTTAAAGAGCTCCTTGGGTTTGTTACAGGCTTTTAGAACAAGGTTTGTGTGGTATTGCTGTTTATGTTTGTTTATTAGATTATTGCATTCTTTTTGCATCTCCTGGTATTGCTTCAATGTAGTTTCTGATTTGTTACGTCTCCAGCGATGTTCCAGTTGTCGTAGTTTCCTCTTGGATTCTCTTATTGTGTTTGAATACCATGGTGTAGATCTAGATCTGTTTTTGTTGTGGTGTGAGCTCTCTCAAGGTGGGAGTTGAGATGCGGCAAGGATGGTGGTATTCCATGCGTTGACAACCTCGTCCAGGTCGGTGAAGTCTTGGGGAAGGGACTGCATAGTGTCTTTGAGGAAGTGCTCTTTGTTAAAAGTTTTGAAGCGTCTGGTTGGCTTTTCAGTTCTCTGAGATGACTGTTGGGTATTGTGGTTGAGCTCGAATAATATAGCATGGTGATATGACCATGGTATTGGTGTGGTTTTAGGTGGTGTCATGAGACCATGATCTAATGTGTCAGTTGACGCGAATATGCGATCTTGTGTAGAGCCAGAGCGATGGGATGGACCCGTGAGGACTTGCTTGAGGTGAATGGATTCCATTGCTTTGTGAAAAGCCGTTTCAAGTGTTGTAGATGCAGATGTGAGGTTCAGGTCTCCTAGAACAATAAGTCTTGTGTGGGGAGTTAGCTGTGTATATCAAACCTAGAATGTTGGATGTGTCCTCTGTTTGGGGGGTCGGTAGATCAGACAGATGGATATTTATTTTCTGTGCTAATGTCGTCGCAGTGTTCAGAGCTTTTGGAGGCTGACGTCTTGAGCCTTAGGTCTGATCGGGCGAGAATTAATACTCCACCTCCCCATTTGTGGGTTCGGGGACAGCTGTATGCTGTGAATGTGGGCGGTGTTATTTGATTCAGTATCACCTGGTCTGAATTCTTAAGCCACAATTCAGTAATGCATAGGATGTCAATGTTGTTTTCATGAATGTGATCAATAATAGTGCTTGTTTTGTTGCATACTGATCTCGCGTTTATCAGTCCTATGGTTATGCGGCTGGTATGTGAGGAGTGTGATTGAGATGTAGATTTATGTGAGGATGGCTCTATTTGAATGTATCTGGTAGGTCTCTTACTGGGAAGTTTGTAGGGAGCAGATATGTAGATAGGTTGGTATATGGTAGGGAGGTATGATACATATATAGGGGAGGCTTTTAAGGTTATAACGTAGGTAGTGTAGTAATAATCATTTGTTCGGTGAGAGCATAGGATAAGAATTAATATAATAGCATACATTTGATGGAAGAACGTCTGTTTGTACATTTAAGGTCTGCACAGGAGTTTGTGGGTCTTGTATGTGGGGAGAGCATGATGAGGTAGAGGTTCCATGTTGGCGTCCGCCATGTGGAGCAAGTTACTCACTGCTTGTGAGACCCTGTACAACAGTGGAAGCGGTGGTGCTGGGGTCTTGATTGGCGGTGTGAAGAGCTTAGTATGGGCCTTTACTTGATAATTAAAAGACTGAACTTTTCTTTTGAAGAATAATGCCTCCCATGGTAGAGCCTGCGATTGAGGAGGTCATTCCCACAATTCCATTCAAGAAACCTAGCTCTGCTGCCGATAGCCCATGGTCCAGCAAGAAGAGTGGGAACATACTTGTAGCTCCATGCTCTCCTCCATTAGACGCTCAGCCTCAGGCAGTTTTCAAAAGATGCCACTTCAGAGGGCTGAACCCATTGAAAGTTGCCACCCCTCCTCCCCTCCGTTCCCGTGCAAGTCACCTCAGGCGCCCAGTCAGCTCTGCAGCTCTCTGGGGCAGAGACACCGATACGCACGACTGCTGCCTCTGGTGCCTCGGCCCGGACCACAACCCGGCAGTTTGTGGCCTTTGCAAACTTATGTCCGCAAGGGCCCTGAAAAGCCGCCAGCAGCAGCAGGAAAAATTTCCCTCTGACCCTCCCCCCCCCCATGCCTCCGAAAGCCAGGTCCTCCTCCAAGACTTCCATGCCCCGGGAGGAGCGTTCCGAACCCGAGCGGCATCAGGGGACCTCGGAGAGGGGGTCCCCCTCGGGGGAACCTAAGAGAAGGAAATTTTCCTCGTCTCTGGATGGTTCAGAACGACCAGGCTCCTCATGGGGCCCATCAGGGAGCTCTGAGCATCAACCTGAGGCGTCGGGGAAGGAGTGTTCAATCAAGTTCTCTCGAAAGGAACCAGCCACGGAGCGATCCTGGCCTGTGTGTCCTGTCCTAATCAAGAACTCCCCCTACGGCGGAACCGGCATCTGCACTGATCCCATCGGAGTCCGAGCCGGAGGCTGCGGAACCATCTGGGCTCACGTCCAGGATGGATTCATTGGAACGCAAGATCATTGCCTTCCTAAAGCAGCAAAGCACAATAGTGTTCGGTACGTCCAGTTCCTCTGCCCTGACCACCAGGGACTAGACGACGAAGTCGACCCCGGAGGCCATGCTGATTCTCGAAAGCCTTCGGGCCTGAGAGGATCCTCGGCCGAGGTCCTGTTCGATCTCCCGCTCTTTAGGGCGGAGACCATCACCAGCTAGTCAACCAGCGCAGGAGCGGCCCGACGCTTCGGGGCCTGAGGACTGTTACTTGTCCTACTCGGATGACGCCATCTGGGAGTTGGGAGACAAGGTGTCTCCAGACACTCGTTTTCACAGGATGTCCCTTTCGATTCACCAGGATCAGAGCCTCAAAGGAGATCTCCCTCCCGCCTTTCATGACTTCGTTCGGGATATGTCCAAGGCTTTGGCCTTCCCAACGGAATCCGAGGAGGACCCACGAGCAGATGAACTCGAGATCCTCCAATATGAGGCCCCTCCTCGAGACACTCTGATGAAGCCCATTCCTCCCATCCTAGAGCGCCTTATGCTGTGCATGTGGGAGACATTGGCGTCGACACTGGATGTTGCTAAGCGGCTCGACTCGATGTATCGAGTCCACCGGAGCCCCGGGTTCCAAAAGTCTCAATTGCCGCATAATTCCATGGTCGTGGAATCGGCCATGTGCCGACTAAAAAGTCAAAAGATGCACTCTTCAGTGTCACCCGGCAGGGAGGCCCGTACCATAGATGCCCTTGGCAGAAAATGCTACCAGGGCGCGATGCTGAATGGCCGAATTCAGGCCTACCAGCTGTACATGGGCATGTACCTAAGAGATCTAACAAAGGAGATCGCCAAATTCTCGGCTGGTCTTTCTGAGAAGCCCCTGCAGCACTTCAGGGGCCTATCTAAGGCCATCAGTGAATGCTCTAAATTTATATCTCGAGCGGCTATGATTGGTTCAAGTCAGCGGCCAGAGTAGCTGGGGCGGGCATCGGAGCATGCCACCAAGACTGGCTGCAGTCGTCTCACCTAGAGCAATGGGTACAAGACAAGTTGATTGATGCTCCCTGTCAAGGGGAGAACTTATTCGGCAAGCCCATGACCGAAAAGGCCGCCGAACTGGAGACCGAGTTCATGACACGAACTAGGCTCTCTAAGACGACCTCGGGCCCTTCGCACAAGAAAGACCTGGGGGGAAAAAGCCCTTCAACCCGAGCAAATCTGCGCCTTACTGGGGCTATCCTCCATATTTATTTTTTATTTTTTTATTTATTTAACATTTTTTATATACCGCACTATTCATCATCAGCGCGGTTCACAATGAACAACAATATACCTGTCAATACATGACTGATCTAGGTTTACATATAACAGGGAGGATAAACTGGGTGTAAACTGGGGGTAACTATCTACATAAATATAAAATTATATATACATTGAATAGGTTACATCAAAATTTGATTTTGACAAGAATACAGTGTTATTACGTTTTGATTTTTTGCTCTGGGTTGTTGTTATGTGTAGGAGTTATCTGAGTGAGGTGGGGGCCGGTTCTATTGGGTGTATGGTAGCCTGAAGTGCAGAGTGAATAAGTAGTGCTTGATGGACTTTCTAAATTGGGTGATATCCCTGATTGATCTGATGTTTGGAGGTAGTTTGTTCCAGCATTTGGGAGCATAGGACACAAAAGCTCTGTTAGTAGTTTGTTGTGTCCATTTTGTGGAGATGCTAGGAGTAACTAGTGTGTTTTCTGCTACTAGTCTCTTGGGTCTGTTGTTTGGTGTGAGGGTGATGAGGTTTGAGATTGATGCAGGAGATAATTTATTAATAGCTTTGAATGTGATGAGGAGGGTTTTGTATGTTATTCTGCAGTTTATCGGAAGCCAGTGCAGATCAATCAGAATTGGTGTTATGTGATCCCTTATAGAAGCTCCAGATAAGATGCGGGCTGCCGCGTTCATCGCCAGTTGACGTGAATTTAGAGTATTCTTGGGGAGGCCATGAAGGATGATATTCGCATAGTCAAAATGTGGTGTGACTATTGCTTGGAAGACTGTACGGAAGTCCTTGGTCTCCATCATTGGTTTCAGGTGGCGCAGTGTTTTTAGTTTGTAGTAAATTGATCTTACTGTTTTCTTTATGTGTTCTTTAAGATTGAGTTGTTGATCGAGTATCACACCGAGATACTTTATGGAAGTCTTGATTGGGAGTTCTGCATCTCTTACTGTGAGGGTGGTTGGTGGAGAAAATTGCTTGTTTCTTGTGACTATGAGTACTTCGGTTTTCTTGAAATTTATTCTCATGTTCTGATTGAAAAGCCAGTCGGTTATTGCGTTGAAACAGTTGATTAGTGGAGTGTAGTCAGGATTTGAGATATTGATCTGTGTGAATATTAGTACGTCATCCGCATATAATAGGCAGGATATATCGAAGTCTTTGGTGATTTGGCAAATTGGCTGCATGTATATATTAAAAAGCAACGCAGATAGAGATGAGCCTTGAGGTACTCCCTGTTTCTGACCATATCAGACCTCCCCGGCGCCCCAAGAGGGGCAGGGACACAGTGCCCGTAAGCACAAGGCCCCTAAGCCCAGGTTTCGACCCGGCTCAAACCGGGGGAAAGCTTTTGACTCTTACAACATGGCCCCTCTCCTCAGCGAGGCCAGGCAGCCCACAGGAGGTAGTCTCTCACTGTTCGCCCACAGGTGGGGAGCCATCACCACCGACGCCTGGGCTCTATAGGTGGTCAAGGAGGGTTACCTCCTCCACTTCTTTCCGGGAGAGCCCTCTCGGACTGCCCTCCACCGGGACCTTCTCTTGAAGGAATTGGAAAATCTTCTCGAGGACAGAGCGGTAGAACCAGTGCCCCATCATCTCAGGGGCAAGGGGCACTTACTTCCTCATGCCAAAAAGGTCAGGAGGCCTCAGGCCCATTCTCGACCTTCGCAACCTTAACAAATTCCTGGTGCGGGAGAAGTTCAGGATGCTCTCCCTTGGAACTCTGCTGCCTTACCTCCGCCAGGGAGACAGGCTATGTTCCTTAGACCAAAAGGATGCTTATACTCACATCCTAATCCACCCAAACCACAGACAATACCTATGCTTTGTGGTGGGGGGCCTTCACTTTCAGTACCGGGTGCTGCCCTTTGGCCTCGCCTCAGCCCCCAAGATATTCACGAAGTGCCTATTTATTTATTTATTTATTTTATTTACATTCTCTTATATACCGCACTATTCTGCATCAGTGCGGTTTACATTGAACAAACTGAAATTACATTGAACAGGGCATTATAAGTTGGAGATAACTATTTTACAGAGAATATGGGCTATGGAGGGTTAAGTGGTTTGCTCAAGACCACAAGGAGCACCTGTGGGACTAGAAACCCCAGTCCTTCCAGCCCAAGGTTGCTGTCCTCTAGTGGGATTTCAACCCCCAACCTTCCAGCCTGAAGTACCTTGCCCCAACCACTAGGCCACTCCTCAACAATGGCATTATTAAAAGCTTTTTGCTCATGCTTTTGCATTGTGCTCACTTATGCCTGTTTATCTAGTATAAATCAGGACATTAGCAGTTGTCCCTGTGAATGACTTTCAAAGTAAGGCCAAGTAGACAGTCCTGCTAAAGCTCAGAGTGCAAGTTTGTCCCTACAGCAGGCCGATCTAATCTTACATAAAAGCAGACAGGTCACATGGACACTTTGGCAAACACTTGCATGCAGTGGCTCGTTTAAATAAAACAGCTTTGAGTTATCCTGAACAGCAGCCTTCCAGGTCCACAGGCACTCATTTCTGCTCCAGCCAGATTGAAAAAGTCCAGCTAACTACCAAAGTTGAAAGGAAAAATGTACAATTCCCACCTCAATTTTCTGTAAATCCACCCCCCCCCCCCCCCAAGCATGTGCTCTGCACCCAAGCTGACACCATCCAGCTCAGGCATGCCAAGACTGCTTAAAGGAGACACGCTAGTAAATACTGAACCACCCGCTGCCTGATGACCACAAGTGCCCCAGTAATAGATTTTTGCCCTATATCAAAGACAAGCTCAGGAGGAGCCCCCTGGACATATCTGCTCAGGACAGGGATGGAAGATTAAAACAAGAGCACAGAGGGCAGGAGAAGGCACCAAGAATGAGTGTTTCCAGGGTGTCCACCAAGAACCTTTTTACAGCTTCCTGTACCATTAAGAAACAAGACTCAAATGCCAGATTTGACAAACAGAAAGGACCAAAATCTACATCTAGAGCTTAGAAAAGGGATTTCTGGTGGGCAGGTGTGTTAGGCTGCGTTTAGTTTGCAGAAGGGGCAAGCTTAGGGAAGGGGCAGAAAACTACCATTCACTTCTCTTCAGGCCCTAAGGCAGAGGAATGACCCTAGGGATCTTCCAAGGAGAAAATAAAGTGCAGTAAAAAACTTAGGAGCTGATCAATCATAGTTAGTTACTCACCTGTAACAGGTGCTCTCCAGGAATGGCAGGAATCATTCCTCACAAAATGGGTGATAGCAGCACAGACAGAGCCCTGCATGGAAGCATCTCCTGGGCTTTCATCTTACCACCCAAGGGTGCCTAGTGGTAGTCTCTGCCTTTCTCAGGCTTCAGGGGATTTTTGTCTTCCCCTACCTCGACGACGGGCACCTCGGCCCCCATGGTGCAGCAGGCCACAGCACGCACCATCCAGGTCCGTCAGCACTTGGGCTTCGTGATAACCTACCCCAAGTCCAGCCTGAGACCAACTCAGGAGCTGGAATTCATCGGGGAAAGGATCAATACGCTCCAAGCCAAAGTCTTCCTGCCTACAGACAGAGTCAACAGGCTGATGGCACTAGCCAGGAGGCTACAGCGCCACTCTTCGGTACCAGCGTGACTCCTGTTGCGCCTCCTCGGGCACATAGCTTCCACAGTCCATGTCACCCCAGATGCCCATCTACACATGCAGATCCCGCAGTGGTGCCTCAGGGACCAATGGTCCCAGGCGATGGGGTGCCTTCAGGACATGATCAGTCACTGGGCGCGGTCCCTAAACTGGTGGCAATCCTCCCGCTATTTGCAAGCAGGGGAATGCCTTTTCAGACCCCTCAGCCCTCGAGAGTCCTCACCACAGATGCCTAATACCTGGTTCTACAAGAATAGGGTGGTGCTTCACACACCCCCCAAGTTTCTTCCGAAGGTAGTGTCTCCTTTCCACCTCAATCAGGAGGTGGTTCTCCCTACCTTCTTTCCAAGGTGGTTCTCCCTACCTTCTTTCCAAGACTGCAGGCCGGTAGCGCTGAGGCCATCCTCCATACCGTAGACTGTACGAGGGCTTTATCTTTCTATATTCAGCATGCCCAAGATCACCGGAAAGCTTCACAGCTTTTCGACTCCTATGACCCCAGCAAGCTGTGGCAAGCAGTGACTGAGCGCACGCTGTTCATGTGGGTGGCGGACTGCATCGCCCGGGCCTATGAGGAAGCAAACTTCCCTTTGGAGAGCCATGTCACGGCTTACAAGGTCCGGGCCATGGCAACCTCCGTGGCTCATTTGCGCTCTGTTCCCCTGGCAGACATCTGCCAGGCCGCCACCCGGTCTTCAGTGCATACCTTCACAGCTCATTACTGCCTGGATAGGGAGTCCCGACGGGACAGTGTTTTTGGCCAGGCCGTACGTAACTTTTTCGAGGTCTAGGCAACTCCTGCCCTCCGACCCTTCTGAGTTCAGGCTACCGGAGTGCTATTTCTTCTCAGATTGAGAGTTTTTCCTACTGCAGCTGCTCGCAGCTCTCGATGAGGGAGCCTTTTTTGGTTATGGGTTCCTGGTAGCCTGTAGCTGGGGAGTCCCATATGTGAGGACTGACTTCCTGCTTGTTCCCAGAGAAAGCGTAGTTACTCACCTGTAACAGGTGTTCTCCGGGGGCAGCAGGAATCAGTCCGCACAACCCTCCCTCCTCCCCTTGGAGTTGCAGTCTTCCATATTTTACTGTTTTTGTTCTTTTTGCCGTCTTTAGCTATGTCATTTGACTGAGCAAGATGGACTCTTTTGGCGGGAAGTGGACCATGCATGCGTGGAGACAACTCCCAAACGCTTTCTTTGAAAGCTGGGGATTTGCTCTGCGTGGGCTCCATCAGCACCGACGTAACCCATATGCGAGGACTAATTCCTGCTGTCCCTAGAGAAAGCACAGTTACTTACCTGTAACAGGTGATCTCTGGGAACAGCAGGAATAAGTCTTCACATATGGGTACGTCGGTACCGACGGAGCCTGCGCGGGAACGCTCCCCAGCTTCCCAAAAAGGAAAGCTTTTGGGAGCATTCCACAGCGCCTGCGCGCTGCCTTCCCGCCTTTCCTAACCATCTCTCCTCAGTTCGAGTTTAAAGCTGAGACAATAGAGAGAGAGAGGAAAGGAAAGATAGAAAAAGAGATACAACTCCTAGGGGAGGTGGGAGGGTTGTGAAGACTTATTCCTGCTGTTCCCAGAGATCACCTGTTACAGGTAAGTAACTGTGCTATCTCCAGGAACAAGCAGGAATGAGTCTTCACATATGGGGACTCCCTAGCTAAGATGCCTGGGAGATCCACAAGGGTATGAGACCCTGGGAAGGGGTCTACTTCCTCCTATGGATCTCAGGCATCCATCCAGGGAAGGAGGGTAGGAGTTGTTTAAGAATGGAACAGGTGTTTGAGGACAGCCTGACCAAACAAGGCATCCCGGCGGGAGTCCTTGTCCAAGCAGTAATGGGCTGTGAAGGTATGAACCGAGGCCCAGGTGGCTGCTCGACAGATCTGGTCGATGGACACAGAATTTAGATGAGCCATAGAGGTGGCCATGGCCCTCACATTATGAGCTGTGACATGGCTCTCCAGAGAAAGGTTCTTACTCTGGTAGGCGAAAGAAATACACTGAGCAATCCAATTGGACAGTGTTCTCTTGGAGACTGGAAGTTCCAAATGAGAAGGATCAAAAGCAACAAAAAGCTGGGAAAACTTTCTATGTTGCTGTGTCCTTTGTAAGTAAAAAGCAAGAGCTCTTTTACAATCCAGAGTATGAAGATTCTTCTCTGCATTGGATGCATGAGGAGCTGGAAAAAAGACAGGTAAATATACTTCTTGATTAAGATGAAAAGGTGAGACCACTTTAGGCATAAAGTGTGGATTTGTCCTAAGGACTACCTTATCATGATGGAACCTTGTATAAGGTGGATTAGCCACTAATGCCTGCAGTTCACTGATTCGGCGAGCTGAAGTGACTGCAATGAGGAAAATAACCTTCCAGGAAAGAAACCTCAAGGAGGTAGTGGCTAAGGGTTCAAAAGGTGGCTTCATAAGCTGACCAAGAACCAAATTAAGTCCCATGCCACCGGAGGAGGCCTAATGGGAGGTTTAGTTAAAGTTAGGCCTCTCATGAATCTTGCAGTGAGAGGATGAGAGGAAATAGGTTGTCCATTGATGGGCTTAAGGGATGCTGCAATAGCACTCAAATGGACTCTTACTGAATTCGTTTTAAGGCCTGCATTGGAAAGATGCAGGAGATAGTCTAACAGAGAATTTAAAGGTAGTGCTAAAGGGTCAAAACCCTTTTCAGCACACCAAATGGAAAACCTTTTCCATTTAAAAGCATAAGAACGCCTGGTGGAAGGTTTTCTGGAAGCATGGAGGATATCCTTCACTTGTTGAGAGAGATTCCAGTCTTGAAGGTCTAGGCCTTCAGTAACCAAGCTCTGAGGTGTAGGGACTTGGGGTTTGTGTGCCACAAAGTCCCTTCCTCCTGGGACAGAAGGACTGGATCAGCTCCCAAATCCAGGGAGGGGGCTTGGGAGAGATGTAGAAGTAGAGAGTACCACACTTGGCGTGGCCAGCATGGAGCTATGAGGATCATAGATCCTTGATCCCTCTGGAGTTTGAACAGAGTCTTGGGAATCAAGGGAATGGGTGGAAATGCATAGAGGAAGCCCTGACCCCAATGAAGGAAGAAGGCATCCTTGGCCTGAACTCCCTGACACGGAATTCTGGAACAGAACCAGGGAAGTTTGGCATTCTATGGACTTGCAAAGAGGTCTATGTCCGGGGTTCCCCATTCTTGGAAGATTCTGAGTACCTGATCCATGTGCAGGGACCATTCGTGTGGAAGCAGAACTCGACAGTGTCTGCCCAAGAGTTTTGGACTCCTGGGAGGTATACTGCCAGGAGATGGATTTGATGCTCTCTGGCGAAGGCCCACAATCTTAAAGCTTCGTTGAAAAGCGACAGAGAGCCAGTTCCTCCTTGCTTGTTTATGTAAAACATGGCTACTTGATTGTCCGTATGAATGAGGACTGTCTTGTAGCTGAGGAGGGTATGAAAGACCTTGAGAGCTAGAAAAACTGCTCAAAGCTCCAAGAGGTTGATATGAAGAGAGGTCTCCTGTGGGGACCAAGTGCCTTGAGTGGAGAGGTCCTGTAGATGGGCTCCCCAACCTGCTTGGGAGGCATCTGTTGTGAGGGTTGCTTGGGGCAACAACTGTTGGAAGGGGGACCCCAGCAACAAATTTTGAGTGGACATCCACCATTGGAGAGACCAAAAGAGATGTCTGAGAGAGCTCCTGAAGCTTGAGTCCACTTGGTGGACAAAGTCCATTGAGCTGCTCTCATGTGTAGGCGAGCATAGGGTACCACATGCACTGTGGAAGCCATGTGGCCTAGCAGTTGTAGCATCTCCCGGGCAGTTAAGTGGCTCTTTGACTGAATCTGGGAGGCTAACTGCACTAAACGTTGGCAACGGGCCTGGGGAAGGTAGGCCCTTGCAGTAGTGGTATCCAACCAGGCTCCTATGAACTCTAGGGACTGGGTAGGGGTGAGCTGAGACTTTGGGAGGTTTACCACAAGTCCCAGATACTGCAGAATGCGCCTTGTGCGGTCCAGAGAAATCTGGGCCTCTGACTGAGATGGAGCTCGGATGAGCCAGTCGTCCAGGTACGGGAAGACAAATATTCCCAGAGTGCGTAGAAATGCAGCAACTATTGCCATGCATTTGGTGAACACTCTTGGAGCAGAGGCTAGACCGAAAGGAAGGACTCTGTATTGGAAATGTTTTCCTTGGAAAAGAAACCGTAGGAATTTTCTGTGAGAGGGATGGATGAGGACATGTGTGTACACATCCTTGAGATCTAGAGAACAAAGCCAATCCTGACTTTGAAGGTATGGAAGGAGAGTGCCCAGAGAAAGCATCTTGAACTTCTCCTTGTATAGAAATTTGTTCAATTCTCTGAGATCTAAGATGGGCCTGTATCCCCCTGTCTTCTTCGGAATGAGAAAATAGGGGGAGTAGAACCCTAACCCTTGATGAAGAAGAGGAACTTCTTCTATTGCCCCTTGGGCAAGAAGGGTAGCTACCTCTTGACCTAGAAGGTCGAGAAGAGATGTGGGAGAACTGAAGTGTCTCACCATGGTGTGGGGAGGAAGGTCTGAGAAATGAAGCTTGTAGCCCTCTCTTATGATGGAGAGGGTCCACTGCTCTATGTTATCTGCTCCCATCTGGGAGCAAAATGAGCCAACCTTCCTGGAATGGCGAGAGGCTCTGGCTGCTTTAGAGCCAGAAAGGCTAAGTTCTCTAGCATCAAGTCAAAAACCCTGAGGAGGTTGGGCCTGCTGAGTTGCAGCAGCCCCTGTAGGCTTAGGTCTGGCCTGTTTAGGTTGCTGACGCTTAGTGGTAAAGCGACCTGTAGAAGATTGTTGGCCAGAAGTAGAAGGAAATTTGCCCTTTTTAAAGAAAGACTTTTTAAAAGGCTTTTTCTTGGCAGGAATGGAGGTTGACTTTGAAAGTCTATCCAGAGCAGAGTTTTCTGCATCCATTTGAGTGGCCTTTATTTGCCACTCTTTGCCAAATAGGTTTTCACCTGTACAGGGAAGATTTCCTAAGCCATCTTGAACCCAGGGTTCTAAATCAGAAGCCTGGAGCCAAGCAATTCTGCGAGCAGCTATGGCAATGCCTGAGGCTCTGCTGGCACCTTCAAAGGAGTCAAAAGCTGCCCTGTTGGAAAACTTTGAAATGTCTTGAGTATGCTTAAGCGAAATGAGGAATTCCTCCCTTTTATCCTCTGGAAGAAAAGGGAGGAAAGTGTGCAGTTTTTGTGCAACTTCTTTTAGAAACATACCCATGTAAAGGCTATATGAGTTGATTCTGGCAATAAGCATACTGGCTTGGAAGATTTTCCTACCAAAAGCATCCAAGGTCCTGCATTCTCTTCCTGGAGGAGCAGAAGAGTGTCTCTTTGTACTCTTTATCCTCTTCATAGCTGACTGCACCACAATGGAATGGTGAGGAAGCTGAGTTTTCTGAAATCCAGGACAAGGAGGGACACGATACATAGTGTCCAATCTGCGAGAATGAGAGAGAGTGAGAGGAGTCTCCCATAGATCAATCATGTGTTCATAAAGAATCTCATGAATTGGTAAGGTGACTGCCTCTTTAGGAGCCCTAGAATAGCCTAAAATATCCAATTTTTTAGCTCTAGGCTCTGATTCAGAAGTTACTGAAATAGAAAATCCTTTAGCTACTTCTTTTATGAAGTCTTGAAAGGACAAATCCTCTGGAGGAGACATTCTTCTTTTAGGAGAAGGCGGCTCTTCAGGAAGGGCTATGGATACTTCAGGAGACTCGTCTGATGTATCAGAATCATCAGAGGAATCGAAGTATCGCCTGTCAGGGTGCTCTTCCAACGCTCGATACGCGTATCGAGCAGTACCGACATCGGGCGTCCCCGGTACCGGATCAGTACCGGTAAGCAGCCCTGGACAAGGAACCGCTGCAGCCGGTATCCTGGTCGATGTCGATGCAGTCGGTACCGGTATCAGCGCTGGTGCCGGTACCGGAGCCGATACCGACAACGGAGTTTGTTTCGGTACCAGCGGCGTCGCAGCTTGAATGAAGGCCGTAATAGCCTGCTGCATGGACAGAACATTGTGGTCCATCGACGCCATGAATGCCTGGAAGTCGGTACCGGGAGATTGTGCCGGTACCCCAGAGCATTCTAACAGGTGATCGGTCGAGGCCGTGCCATCGATGTCAACCTGTAACCCCATAGGAGGAGCTTTGGAAGCCGGAGCTTCCCGCCGGGGTTGTTTTGCTGGTGCAGGGATCCTCGAGGGCAAGCCCGGAGGCATCTCGATGCTTAGAGGGAGATCTACCCTTCGAGGACCTGCTAGGTATATGTTTGGTTACCTGAGATCCATCAGGAGAAGAAGACCTAGAAGATGTCGATGCTACCGACGCTGCATCAGCGGGAAACAGCACATGGAGCTTAGCTGCTCGGTTCTGTAAACCCCGTTTAGACATTAGAGAGCAGGATGGACAATCCGGAATGGAGTGTTCAGGACCCAAACATTTAAGACACCATTCATGGGTATCTGTAAAAGAAAATAGTACCGCTACACTTAGTGCATTTTTTGAACCCGGAGGCTGGTTTTTCCATGAGGGAAATTTTCTTGTAGGCCGAGGCCCAAGAGGAAAAATACACTAAGTGAAGAAAAATAGATTTTTTTTTTTGAAAGAAAGAGAGAAAAAAAAAAAACCGGCGGTACCGGTCCGGAGTCGGGGAAGGCAGACACGCGACCAAAGAAATAAAATAAAATAAAGAACTTCTTCAGCGGTGACAGGGCTCGACCTGCTGGCTCCGCGGCAAAGAAGAACTGAGGAGAGATGGTTAGGAAAGGCGGGAAGGCAGCGCGCAGGCGCTGTGGAATGCTCCGAAAAGCTTTCCTTTTTGGGAAGCTGGGGAGCGTTCCCGCGCAGGCTCCGTCGGTACCGACGTACCCATATGTGAAGACTCATTCCTGCTTGTTCCTGGAGATCACCTGTTACAGGTAAGTAACTATGCTTTGTCCTAAACTGCTTGGTCTTCAGTTGGGCGGCTAACCGTTGATAGAGCTACTACTGTTGAATCGATCCATCACTATCTTTTGTGCTGATCTTAAACTTGCCAAGCGTGAGGACTGCCATGAGTCGACAATGACTCAATGGCACTTAATAGCAGCATGTAATTTTCAGAAGGCTATTATGAAATGAGGTACATTTTTTAGAAAAAAAACCTGAAATGAGCAGCTGCAAAAGCTAATCTTGGAAGCCTAGGCCAAATATATTCCATACTTTAAAAAAGGTGAAAGGAAGGACAGATGACTGCCAGCATAGTTTACCGAACCTGTTTACCAAACACTTCAACACAAGCAAATAACCCCCCAGAAGAACAATGCACAATCACTTATCACTACTACTGTATATAATCAATACTGTATGCAGTTTGATACCACTGTTTCAATGTGAGTTAACTTTTTGTTCCATGTAAACTGCCTTGACCCACTAAATAAATAAATAAAATAGTTAAAAGGTGAGGTGAGAGAGGCTATTATAACCAAAATAACATCTTTCAAAAAATGCAAAAAGGATATGAATGAAGACAACGAGAAACGGCATAACACTGACAATTTACATGCAAAGCATTGATAAGGCAGGCATAGAGAGAATTTGAAAAGCAGCTCACTAAGGAAGCAAAAATGCATAATATTTCTTCAGGTACATTCAAAGCAAGAAGCTTGTGGGAGTCTGTTAAACGATTAGATGATAGAGGGGTAAAAGGGGCACCAAGGGAAGATGAGGCCATAGTGGGGAGACTAATGGGTTTGTTTACTAAAGTTAACGCATGTTAATTAAAGTTAATGTTAAGTACTGCCACAGCCCATAGAAATGAATGGGCTGTGGTAACACTTAACACACATTAACTTTTAATAAACATGCCTCTAAATGAATTCTTCGTATTGGTCTTTACTGAACAATATGTGAACAATTTTACATACTTGATAGTTTTCTTTCCTTAAATTCTGCTAGACCAGTTCGGGCAAATGGGTTATACTCCCTTGCCAGCAGGCGGAGGCACACTTTATGAATACACTACTAGGACACTTGTTCACTCTTTAATCATTTCCCATCTGGACTATTGCAACCTCCTCTTTGCTGTTCTCCCTCTGAATCATCTTTCTCCAATTTCAATCTGTTCAAAACTCAGTTGAGCGGCTAAGCTTCCGCAAGCTTCAATATGCCCTTATAAACCCTTCTTCTAAAGTCGCTTCATTGACTCCCTATCCGTTTCCGTATCCAATTCAAACTTTTCTTACTGACCTAGAAGTGCACTCATTCTGCTGCGCCTCACTACCTTTCCTCTCTTAACTCTCCCTACACCCCTCCTTGGGAACTCCGCTCTTTTGAGAGATTGCTTCTATCTGTGCCCTTTCTATTCCACTGCCACCTCCAACTTCAATCCTTTCACCTTGTTGTTCCTTATGCCTGGAACAAACTACCTGAGTCTGTATGTCAGATTTCATCTCTAGCCCTTTTCAAATTCAGGCTGAAAACTCACTTCTTTGAGGCCTCTTTTGGATCCTGATCTGCATAGTCTCCTGTGTGTTTCCTTACCATTCCTGTGAAGTATCCTTTGTCCTCAGCTGTTGTGTTGTCTGTTTTGACTAGATTGTAAGCTTTGATGAGCAGGAACCATCTGTTACATGTGTCAGTACAGCAATGCCTATGCTTTTGAGCACTATACAAATAATCAGTAGTAGTAATAGTAGTTGTAGGCTTGAGCGTCCTTCATTGATGTCATCAGAAGGTATAACCACTGGTTGAGTACTGAGAAAAGCCAGTAAGACAATTCCCAAGCAGTAAGAAAGACAGAAAAATTCAGAGTTAAACTCAACAATTACTAGCAATAATAATGGTCAGCAAGTAGAACAAACAGTTGGAATGAACATCTGACTCTTACTGCAGCTGACTCTTCATCAGGCACTGTAAAAGCAATGCAGCATAAAGGTAGCAGGGCTCCCAAACTTGTGGGAATGTCTTCCAGGGTTGGTCATGGACTGGTCTAAGCAGGATTCAAAGAAAAAAAGAAAATTATCTAGTATGTAAAATTTGTCCTTCCTTATCATCCTGCTGGAGCAATCCAGACGAATGGGACATACCCAAGCAGGGTTGGGACCTGGCAAAAAGTAGGATAAAAGAACGGCTAAATAAATAAATACATAAGAAGATACTCTGGCCCGAACAACCTTGTCAAAGGCTGTATCGGCACTTGTTCCCTCCAGCATGCAACATGAAGTGCTTCATACAGGTACTCAGAGAGATGTAGGTTGCTGCTTCACAGATGTCTTCTGGAGACACCAAGGCAGATTCCATCCAGGAGGAAGGCTTGTGATGTAGTGGAGTAAGCCCAGATTCTTTATGGTATCCACTTCCTAGCCAGAAGATACACTGAACCAACGGCCTATTTGATTCATTGCTTGTTCTTTCCTTGGGCCACTGAAGAGAACAGACAAGGTGACATAAATGGTTGGTCACTTCAAGATATCTGAACACCACTCTCCTCATGTCAAGCAGATGTAGAGAAGGATCTTCCTGTGAAAATTAGGACAGGATTACCACCTCATTGAGGTGAAAGGGAGAGAGCACCTTTGGAAGGAAGGATGGCACTGTTGGCAGAGCAACTGAAACCTTCAGGATAACCAAAAAGAGTTTGTGGCAGGACATGGTCTGCAATTTTGAGACCCATTTGGCAGAAGCAATAGCCACCAAAGACACCACCTTTAGAGTCAAACTTTTGATAGAAATCTTTTGAATCGGCCTGAAAGGGGGGGGAGGGTCATTTCAGCTCTTTCAACAACAGAGAAAGACTCCACTGCATGCAAAGGAAGATAAAAAGATAACATATTGGGGCAGACCTAGGGTCCACCGAGCCGAGGTCAGTGCCATCAAGAAGGCCAGCTTCCAGGACAGATGCCAGAGCGAGCATGTCACCATTGGCTCAAAGGGTGAACAGGTGAGCTGCATGAGCACCACATTCAGGTCTCATTCCGCCGGGGGGAGACAGATGGGTGGCTTGGAAAGCAGAAGACCCCGCATAAAGCAGGAGACTAATGGCTCCCCCAAGAGGGGCTTTCCCTCGATGGGGAGGTGGTTTGCCTAGATGGCGCTCAAGTGTACCCTGACAGAGTTCGACTTCAGCCCTGCCTTCGAGAGATGGAGGTGGTACTGGAGGATCTATCGACTAGGGCAAGAGAACGGGTTGATCTGGAGCTCCAAGCACCAGACCGAGAAGCGCCTCCCCTTGAAGGCGTAGGCTCGTCAAGTGGAGCCCTTTCTCAAGGTGAGGAGGACTTCCTCAAACTCCTCCGGAAGGGCCAGTGAGGCTAGGGAAACCCGTTCAGCCGCCAGGCCGGGAGGGATAAGGAGGTTAGGTTCAGGTGCTGCATCCGCCCCTCCTCCTGGGTTAGCAGACCCGGGGCAGAACCCAGGGGAACAGGAGGCTCCGTCGACAGCCGGAGCCGGAGCAGGAACCAAGGCTGCCGAGGCCATGAGGGGGCTACGAGGATCAAAGATGTCTGATCCCACTTAGCATTGAAAAGGGTCCTTGCAATGAGAGGGAAGGGAGGGAATGCATAGAGTAGGCTGGATGACCAAGTTCAGAAGAAATGCATCGGGCTCTCCCTGCTCGGGTGCGGTACCAGCCCACAAAAGCGGGGAAGCTGTGCGTTCTGGGGACTGGCAAAAATGTCTATCGCCGGTGTCCCCCAGCGAAGAAACAGCCAGCCCGCTACCCCTAGATCCAGCCACCATTCGCAGGGGCAAAGAATTCTGCTGAGCCTGTCCGCCAGGACATTCTCCTGGCCCGGAAGGTAGGTTGCCTTGAGGGACATGTTCCATCAGACAACGAAGGAGTAGATGAGGACCACTTCCCGGCAGAGGGAGCGCGATCCCGTGCCTCCCTTCTTGTTGATGAAGATCACCACCATATGGTTGTCGGTCTGCATGAGAACCGACCTACCCTTGAGGTAGTACTCTAAGGCCCTCAGGGCAAACCGAATTGCTCGAATTCGATCAAATTAATCGGCTACTGAGACTCCTCAGGTGATCACTGCCCCTGCGTACATAGCGGCCCGCAGTGGGCTCCCCACCCTAACAGGGAAGAGTCTGTTGTCAGCACCGCATCGTGCTGCGGGGCCTGGAAGGGCAATCCAAATAGGAGGTTGCGGGGGTTTTGCCACCAGCTCAGGGACGAGCGGAGGTTGGGAAGGACACTGACAGGGTCCCTGAGGTGACCGAGGGACAGGCTCCATTGGGCGCTGAGGCACCACCGAGCTGTCCGCATCTGCAGGTGGAGAACTAACCAAGCAGGTACACAAGGACTGACGACAATTCTACAGGTGAAGAGTCTTTTTTATTGTGCCCCAATGCATTTCGGCCACAAAGCCTTCCTCAGGGGGTCTTTAAAAAGAGCACACCTCAAAAAGAAAACAACAAATATGAACATTTAAAAACATAAATTAATAAATTAAACACACCTTTAATTAAGACCTTAATCACAAATACAAATATAAAATATATATAGAAGATGTAGGTTCATTGAATAAAATGATAAATATCAATAAAGTATCATAAAATGATAAATAAAGGTAAAATTATAAGAATGTTACTATAATCATAATATCATAAAGAATATTATATTAACCATAAACATTGAAAAATAAAAGGACAAGAACATATGGTAAAAGTAAGAAGATATGGTAACATATGGTAAGATATGGTTAAAATATGGTAAGATAGGATTGGAGGAGTGGCCTAGTGGTTGGGGCAAGGTACGTCAGGCCGGAAGGTCGGGGGTTCAAATCCCACTAGAGGACAGCAACCTTGGGCCGGAAGGACTGGGGTTTCTAGTCCCACAGGTGCTCATTGTGGTCTTGGGCAAGCCACTTAACTTTCCATAGCCCATGTTCCCTGTAAAATAGTTATCTCCAAGTTATAATGCCCTGTTCAATGTAATTTCAGTTTGTTCAATGTAAACCGCAGATGCAGAATAGCGCGGTATATAACAGAATATAAATAAATAAATAAATAAATAAATAAAATAAAAATAAAATAAAAGTAATAAACCACAAGAGAGAGATGAGGACGACGTTATTTCAGGGAAAAGAAAAGGGGTACCTTGAATCTGTCACGTGGTACACTAAAAACTGGAAATAAATAAATTGACCATTAAAAGGAGCAATAAATAAAAGAACTAAACGCATAAATGTATTACTAAAATCTAATAAATGACAGCATAAATTTCCTAAGTTAATGTAGAAGTTAGTAAATGGCAATGCCATTAGAGATTCCAAATTATAAAAACCCATAAGCAAAGTAGGAGCAAGTGGTACTCAAAAAAAGAGCTTATGTAATTTATTGCCAGAAAGTATTCATCATGTATAGACCTTAGGAAATTTATGCTGTCACTTTTACGATATGTTCTTACTTTTACCATATGTTCTTATTTTTACCATATGTTCTTGTCCTTTTATTTTTCAATGTTTATGGTTAATATAATATTCTTTATGATATTATGATTATAGTAACATTCTTATAATTTTACCTTTATCATTTTATGATATTTTATTGATATTTATCATTTTATTCAATGAACCTACATCTTCTATATATATTTTATATTTGTATTTGTATTTGTGATTAAGGTCTTAATTAAAGGTGTGTTTAATTTATTAATTTATGTTTTTAAATGTTCATATTTGTTGTTGTTATCTTTTTGAGGTGTGCTCTTTTTAAAGACCCCCTGAGGAAGGCTTTGTTGCCGAAACGCGTTGGGGCACAATAAAAAAGACTTCACCTGTAGAATTGTGGTCAGTCCTTGTGTACCTGCTTGGTTAGTTCTCTATCTAGTGTGCAGGTACCTGGTGCTCTCCTTTGGTACTCGCATGTGCAGGTGGGCATGGAGGACCACATGCACGGTAGAGACCATATGGCCCAGGAGGTGAAGCATGGTCTGAGCGGTGACCTGGGGAGTGCTTTGGATGTGGGCCGCTAGAGCTCAGAGGCGGTCGGCGCGATCCGCTGGTAAGGCGGCGGTCGCCTGCTGAGTATCGAGGTGCGCCCCGATGAACTCGAGTGCCTGCACCGGCTCGAGATGAGACTTTGGGTTGTTGACTAAGAACCCCAAGCCCTCCAACAGAAGGATGGTGCTGACATTGCTCGCCGGGTTTCCTTGACTGAAGAGCCGGGGACGAGCCAGTCGCCGAAGTAGGGAAAGACCGGCATGCCCTGAAGCCTGGGGTAGGCGGCGACCATGACAAGGCATTTTGTAAAGACTCGCGGGGCGGACGCAAGGACGAAGGGTAGCACCCTGTACTGGAATTGCTCTTCCTGCACCCTGAAGCGCAGATACTGTCTGTGCTGGGAGTGGATTAAGATGTGGGCGTAAGCGTCCTTTAGATCCAAGGAACATAGCCAGTCGCCCTGCAGGAGGAAGGGCAGTAGAATGCCAAGGGATAACATCTTGAACTTCTCCCGCACCAAGAACTTGTTCAACTTGTGGAGGTCGAAGATGGGACGCAAATCCCCCATTTTTTCGGGACAAGGATGTACCGGGAATAGAAGCCCCAACCTCGAAGGTGTGGAGGGACCTTCTCAACTGCCCAATGGGAAAGGAGAGAGTAATTCCCACTGCAGTAGAAGCTGGTGCGCGGGGAGTCGAGGAAGCTCCGCCAGGGAGAAGGGAGATGGAAGCCTGTCAAAGTGAAGGCGATAGTTGTCACGGACGACCTGGAGAACCCAGGTGTCCGAGGTGACGGAAGCCCACGACAGGGCAAAATGAGACAGGCGTCCCCCCACTGGTTGCTGTGTTGTCGGAGGGCAAGAGGCTACGCCAATGGCGTCAAAACCCCTCTGTGGGCTGTGGAGGGGCTGGATTTTGGGCTTTCGGTCCTTTTGGCTTGCGATGCCCTTGGCCGGATTTACCCTACGCTGGGGTAATCAGCGTGAGGGTAGCCAGGTATGGCGGATAGCCCCGGTACTGGAGACCCTTACGAGGAAAGAAGGGTTTCTTGGCTGGTTGTTTCTTCCTGGGCAGAGTGGAGGACTTGCAGGAGAGACGGGTTCTGGTGATTAACTCCGTCTCTATCTCTACGGCTTTATCCTCCACCGGCTTGCCGAAGAGCTGCTCGCTGAGGCAGGAAACGTCCAGGAGGTTCTCCTGCACCCACTGCTCCAAATCTGAGGATTGGAGTCATGCCTGGTGGCGGGCCCCAATGCCTGCGGCCGCCATCTCAGCCGATGACTAGAAACCATCGTAGGCGACTCGGGAGAGATATTTAGAGCAGTCTGTGACGGATTACAACAGAGTGCCAAATCTATTGGGGGCTCGCCCTCGAGGATGCAGAGAATGCTCTGAGCTCCTTGGCTCCATGTATAGTTGGTATGCTTGAATGCGACAAGAGAGCATGGAACCCTGGTAGGCCTTGCGGCCCAGGGCATCAAGGGCTCTCAACTCTCGATCGGGTGGTACAAACGAGTGCGATTTTGGGCTCTTCTGCTTCCTCATGGGCGATTCCACCACCATAGTGGTGGAGGGAAATTGGGTCTTCCAGAACCCCGGCCCACATTGTACCTTGTACATCGTATCAAGGCGCTTGCTCATGATTGGGACCGAGGCGGGGGCTTCCCACATGCAAAGCAGCAGACGAGATAGAATAGAAGGAACTATCACAGTGAGGGATTCCCTGGGCGGGGACTCGTACTGAAGAATATTGAGTTCTTCAGCACAAACGTCCTCCTCGACCTCAGTGACCAGGTTAAGGGCCCATGCCATGTCCCAAGCGAACACCAGGAAGGAGGTGTCCTCGGGTGGCAGGGGCCGCTGGAAAGCAGGCGGGGAGGGGTCCTATGGAAGATCCTGGTGGGTACGGGTTTCCGGGGAGGTGTCCCCATCAGACTCCCACTCTGAGAAATCGGTGGAGGAGTCCGAGCCGGGAAGATAGCCCTGTCCAACGGCCAGTGCCCGCTTGGAGCCGGAGGCCCTGGAAGATCTCGCCTCCAAGGAACGGAAGGGCGAGTGAAACTGCCATCGAGGACCCTCACGAGGCCCGCGGCTCTTAGGGGTTTCCTGGACTGATTTCAGAGTCCCACGCGAGGGACCCACGGTCTCTGGGCACGAGTCAGAAAAGCTGGCTGTGAGCTCCTGCTGGGAAGCAATGAACGCAAAAGTGCTGTGTTCTAGCGCCAGCATGCGGGTCTCCTACGTGAGCGTGGGGCCCTGCGACGCCAATCCCGGGGTCAACGGTTCAGGCATCGAGGAATAGAGGGGGTCCTAACTGGGACGGCCCTCAGGAGACTGGGCGCCTTCGGTGGAGGCCTCCGCTTCCCCGTGCGGGGTACCTTGCAGGGCCGCTCCCTGTCCGACTCATGGCAACACCAAAGGGGGCTAAGCAACTGAGCACGGGAGCACTCATGCTTTTCAGGAGCCCCCTAAAGCGACTTCGAGACCTTCTTCTTTTGGTGCCACTCCTCAGGGGACCCCTGGTCGGAGTACCGCCAAGAACGCAGGGCCACAGGGGGGAACCCCACCGTGGAAGAGACGACTGAGGGTGCCACCGGGGATTCCTAGGCGGCCTTTCGCAAAATGTCTTCGGACTTCTGCTTACAGCTGAGCAAGGCCTTAGAGGACATTTTCTTGCAGAGTGAACAGAGCTCTGGATCATGGTTGGCTCTGAGGCACCACAGACAACAGTCGTGAGTGTCTGTAAGCGACATGTTCTTAGAGCATCTATCACATTTTTTGAAGCCGGTGGCCATGAGGGCAAAAATGGCCCCCGCGAGGTCGAAGATCCACACGGCCAGCGGTTAGGGAAAGAAAAAAGGGCGCGAAGCTCATAACAAAAAATGAAAAGGGAAACAAAATCTATCCCCAACACTCTAAGAAGGTAGAGCAGGGGAAGGACGGGTAGAGGACCGTTGTAACCGGAAAACAAAAGGCCTGTAGGCCAAAACAAAAACTTTTTCTGAGGGACGAGGACGTGTGTCCGATGGGCTCCATGAATAAAGGGAGACTGAGCAAGATGGCACCCTTGGGCGGGAAGAGGGCCACAAATGCATGGCAGCAATCCCAAAGGCTTTCTTTGAAAGCTGGGGAATTGCTCCGCACAGGCTCCATCGGTGCCGACGTCACCCATAAGTGAGGACTGACTTCCTGCTTGTTTCTGGAGAACTATCCATCATGAAAGGTGTTTGGTCTTCAGTCAGGCAGTTAACCGTTGATGATATTGAAGGGAGACTATTATCATGTTATGATCATTTTTGTCAAGAGGCTCAAATATTATTACTTCTCGCACCAGATCCTGCATTCCACTAAGAACTAATCTAAACTAGCTCCCTCTTTTGTCAGTTCTTGAACCAGCTACTCTATGAAGCATTTATTTTATCTAAAAACTTTATTTCTCTAGCATTTACCCATTCCATACTGGGATAATTTAAACCACCCATTATTACGGTGCTGCCAATTTTTTTAGCTCCCCTAATTTATGTCAGCGTTTTGTCATTTTGTCTATTTATTCTGCTATCCTTTTCCCCTTCTTACATGAATTTCTATCCATGAAAATTCCACAGTGCATTTTGTTTCCTGAAGAAATTTTATCCTGTTTAAGTCAGTGCCTTCTTTAAGATGCTGTGCCACCCTCCTCCAATTTGATCTATCTTATTATGATATAATTTGTACCGCAGTATCACAGTGCCCCATGGGTAATCTTCCTTTCACCAGGTCTCTGAGTTGTCAATTATCTCTCTCTCTCTACATTTAGTGCTATATATTGTAACTTTCCCATCTTAAGACTGCTAACATTTGTATACAGGCATTTCAAAGTATGTTTATAAATTAACAGGGCAATTTGGAGTCTCTCAACTCTGTCTGTTCTTTACTTAAAGGCACCTGGGCTACTTTAACCTTTATTGCAATCTCTCTATTGGGCTATCCTAACTCTAACACTTTTTCTCCCCCCCCCCTCCCCCCTATTTTTGGGCTGCCCACTGGTTTGGTAAATGAAATAAGGTACTTCCAGTTTTTTTGTAAAAATAGGAAATGCCTTCTTTCATGTTTCAAACCTGCTGGGCTGCCCAAGGAAGAAAAGCAACACAGCACAGCACATTGGACTTAATAACTGGAGTTGAGCATGCAAAGGAAATCTACCGTGTCAGCGTTTAACTTTCAAAAGAAAAACTACAAGAAAATGGAGAAAATCATTAGAAGGAAACTAAATAGAGAAGATGCAATAGTACATCAGATATTGATGATGTTTGAAAATACAATCTTGGAAGTCCAGACCAGAAATATCCTACGCATTAAAAAAGGTGGAAGGGAGGTCAAACGAAAGCCAGATTGATTAAAAGGTGAGGTGAAAGAGGCTATTAGAGTAAACAAAAACATCTTTCAAAAATGGAAAAAGGAAATAAATGAAAAGAGAAATAGCATTAAGCACTGGCAAGTTAAATTCAAAGCACTGATAAGGAAGTCAAAAAGAGAATTTGAAAAGAAGCTTGTCATAGACACAAACGCACAACAAAAACATTTTCAGGTACATATAGCCTAGTGGTTACAGCAATAGCCTAGCACTCAGGAGATCTGGGTTTGATTCCCACTCGCACTTGGGCAAGCCACTTTACCCTCCATTGCCTCAGAAGAAAAGGCCTGACAATCTACTTCCAGTCATACTTTGCCATGGCCCTCTTGCAATTTTTCACAATCCTCTTGGGTTTTAACAACTTTGAATAATTTTGTGTCATCTGCAAATTTGATTACCTCACTCATTATTACCATTTCCAGGTCATTAACAAATATGTTAAAAAGTAGCAGACCCAGATCCCTGAGGTACTCCACTACTCATCATTTTCCATTGAGAAAACTGGCCATTTAGCCCTACCCTCTGCTTTCTATCTTTTAACCAGTTCCTGATTCACAATAGTACACTGTCTCCTATTCCATGACTTTTTAATTCCGCCAAGAGTCTCTCAAGTGGGACCTTATCAAACACTTTCTGAAAATCCAGATACACTATATCGACCGACCCATCTTTGTCTACCTTTTAATTTACACCTTCAAAAAAATATAACAGATTAGTAAAACAAGACTTTCCTTGGCTAAATCCATGTTGATTTTCTCCCATTAAACCCATGTTCAGTAATTTTATTCTTCAGTAATTTTATTCTTTTTAATGGTTTCTACCATTTTGCCCGGTACTGACATCAGTCTGATTGGTCTACAGTTAACTGAATCACCCCTGGAACACTTTTTAAAAATGGGAGTTACATTGGCCACTCTCCAATCTATAGATACTAAGGATGATTTTAATATCATCTATTTTTTAAATTTATTTAACAGTTTTTATAGTCCACCTTTGTCCAAGGTGGTTTACAATGAACAACATAATTTCATGAAATTTGTTTTACTTTAAACAGGGGGTAAACAACTTGGGGTTAACTATGGGGATTTTAATAGAGTCAATAGTTCAGCAGAGGATAAAGAACAAGAAGGTAAACACCTTTGGAGTTAAGTATAGACTTAACTGTGGGGAATTTGATTGCGTCAATAGTTCAGCAGAGGATGACGCATTTATAGTTATGTGATATCATCAGGTCCCTAGTGTTCTATGAGAAGTAATGTTTTGAGTACTTAACAGATTACTAATAATAGGTCTGCAATCTCGTATTTCAGTTCTTTCAACACCCTTGGATGTACACCATCCGGTCCAGGGTGATTTGATATTCTTCAGTTTATCAAACAGTTGTAATACATCATCCCCGTTTATCAATATTGCTTTCAATTCTTCGGCTTCATCACCTTTATATACCATTCAGACACAAGTAACTTCCCTACATTTTCTTCAGTAAAGACCGAAGCATAGAATTCATTCAGTCTCTCAGCTATGGCTGTGTCCTCACTTAGGCGCCCCTTTTACCCCTTTATCCTCCAATGGTACAACTATCTCACAAGTTTTTTTGCTAGTTATGTATTTGAAAAAGTTTTTATTATGCGTTTTTGCTTCCACGGCAAGCTTCTTTTCACATTCTCTCTTTGCCTGCCTTATCAATACCTTGCATCTAACTTGCCAATGTTAATGTTGTTTCTGGTGTTCATCATTAAGCTCCTCTTTTCCATTTCCTGGAGAATGCATTTTTGGCAAGAGTCACTTCTCTGACCTCGCCTTTAAACCAAGCTGGCAGGTTTTTTGACTTCCTTCCACTTTTCTTGAAGCGTGGAATATATCTGATCTGGTCTTCCAAGACAGTATTTTTAAACAATGCCCATGCTTGATGTAAATCTTTAACCTTTACAGCTGTTCCTTTTAGCTTTTTCTTAACTATTTTCCTCATTTTATCATAGTCTCCCTTTTGAAAGTTAAAAGGTAGTACTGTGAATTTCCTTGCTGTCTCTTCCATTTATTAAATCAAATGTGATCATGCTACGATCACTATTGCCAAGTGGCCCAAAACTCTTATCTCAGGTTGGCAGATGACTGCTGGAATGCAGTGGGTTACCTTATGGAGTGCATTATAAGGTTGAGGGACACTTAGTGCTCTTCTATTTGATTATGAATATATTATATTTTAATAATTAACATTCTTTCATCTATTTTTCTTAATAAACCATGATAGATATGTGTATATGTTTAAAATTGGTGATTGGAGTGGAGGTGTAGCCTAATGGTTAGAGCACTGGCTTGGTAACCAAGAGACCAGGGTTCAATTCCCACAAGCACTCCTTGTGGCCTTTGGCAAGTCACTTAATCCTTCATTGCCTCAGAAAAATCCAAGTTATCAATGTCCCTGTTTAATGTACATTACCAAGTTTGATTGAAATGATAAAGCAGTATAAAAAAAATCTGTTAAATAAAAAAATAATTTGCTACATTTTTTTACTTGCTTAAATCTTTAAAGAATTGCAATTTTTGTTTGACTTCTAGTTACGTAAATGCAATAAATATTAAATTACAAAAAAAATGGAAGATATAGTCGTTAAGATGGGTGAGACTTATACTACTTTAATTCAGGATAAGATACTAAGAAACTGTAAAGTCTGGATAATGCAGTTTGTGTTCTTAACTTGAAACTCATTAATTTTCTCAGAACACTACACTGTTATTGACACAGGCTGTGTTACAGAAGTATTTCAAGGAAATTCTACAAATGCCTGAGAATGCGCTCCTCCCTATTGCCAAGATGTTTTATTTGCTTACTAGGTCTGAGGCATCTGGAACTTGAGTGGATTCTTTGAGAGTGGGTGTGCCTCATGTATTTGGTCCTCAGAGTTAACAGCTTTGTTGGAGAGTTCCGAGTCCAAGATGTTGCAACGTGGAATTTCATTGATAGCTTTTGTTTTTTCTCAAGATAGAAAGAGAGTAGTTATTCACCTGTAACAGGTGTTCTCCAGGAGCAGCAGGAATCAGTCCTAACATATGGGTGACGTCGGTGCCGACGGAGCCCCTGTGCGGAGCATTTCCCCAGCTTTCAAGGAAAGCCTTTGGGAATGCAGCACGCATGCACGGTCCACTTCCCACCCAAGGGTGCCATCTTGCTCAGTCTGATGACATAGCTAAAAGACAGCAAAAAACAAAATGAAGTATATGACTGCAACTCCAGGGGAGGAGGGAGGGCCGTGAGGACTGATTCCTGCTGCTCCTGGAGAACACCTGTTACAGGTGAGTAACTACTCTTTCTCCAGGACCAAGCAAGAAGTCAGTCCTCACATATGGGACTCTCCAGCTCTAGGCTACCGGGAACCCAAAGCTGAAAAAATGGCTCCCTCTGAAGAGCCTCAGCATCCGTGATAAGAATATCCTCTGAGAACGCCCCCGTAAGGTAGCCCAACACAAGGACTGGAGGGTAGGAGTTGCCTAAACCTCAAAGAGATTACGGAGTACCGCCTGTCCGAAAGCACTGTCCCTTCGGGACTCTCTCTCGAGGCAGTAGTGGGCTGCAAAAGTCTGGCTTGAAGACCAAGTAGCAGCCCGGCAGATGTCTGCCAACGGAACAGAGCGGAGATGAGCTACTGACGCGGCTTTCGCCCTGACACGGTGGGCCGGGACTCGACCCTGCAAGGAGAGGCCGGCTGCCTTGTACGCCCAGGCGATACAATCTGCTACCCAAGTGGACAACGTACGCTTGGAGACAGGCAACCCCAGTTTATTAGGGACATAGGAGACGAAGAACTGAGTAGCCCTTCGGCGCCCCCGCGTACGTTCTATGTAAAAGGACAACACCCTCTTACAGTCCAGGGTATGCAAGACTGTTTCAGCCCGGCTGGTATGCGGCCTGGGAAAGAATGTCGGAAGAACCACCTCCTGGTTGAGGTGGAAGGAGAAGACAACTTTTGGAAGGAACTTCGGATGGATCCGTAGGACCACTCTGTTCCTATAGAACCGTGTGTACGGTCTATCAGAAACCAGAGCTTGTAGCTCACTCACACGTCTGGCCAAGGTGAGAGCTACCAGGAAGATCGCCTTCTAAGAAAGGAAGCATAAATGGCAAGTAGCTATCGGCTCAAACGGTGGGCGAGTAAGTTGCTGCAAGACCACGTCCAAATCCCACTCAGTGGCTGGTGGACGAATCGGAGGCTTAAGTACAAGCAGGCCTCTGAAGAAGCAGGACACCAAGAGGTGAACCGACAGAGACTGACCCTCCACCGGTGAGTGGTGTGCTGATAGAGCACTGAGGTGGACCCGAACAGAGTTGGACTTAAGGACTAGGTCTGACAGGTGAAGTAGGTACTGTAGTACTACTGGCACAAGGCAGGAGAAAGTATCTTCATTGCGCTGAGCACACGATATTGAGGACCTACGCCACTTGAGGGCATAGGACTTTCTGGTGGACTGCCTCCTCGAGGCCAAGACCACCTCCTCAACTTCCCTAGGTAGAAGTAAGGGAGCTAGCACTATCATTTCAGCAGCCAGGCCATCAGATTGAGGGATCTGAGACTGGGGTGCAGAAGGGAACCCTGATCCTGAGACAGGAGATCGGGTTGCAACCCCAGAGGGAATGGAGTTTTCACCCCCAACTGCAGAAGAAGTGGAAACCATGGTTGCCTCGGCCATCTGGGGGTTACCAGAATCACCAAGGCCTTGTCCTGTAGATTCTTGAACAGAGTTCGGGCCACCAGGGGCGTGGGAGGAAATGCATACAGGAGGCCCATAGACCAAGAGATCAGAAACGCATCTGCTGCCATTCTCAGGGGATGCGGCTGTCTGGAGCAAAACCTGGGCAGCTGACAGTTTACTGGACTTGCAAAGAGATCGATGGATGGAAGTCCCCATCGTAGAATGATCTGCTGGACCACCAGTGGATTCAACTGCCATTCGTGAGGCTGGAGAATCCTGCTTAGTTTGTCTGCCAAGAAGTTCTCCTGACCAGGTAGATAAACTGCTTTGAGAAACATGCCTTGTCTGACTGCAAAGGAGCAAAGGGCCTGTGCCTCCTGACATCGGAGTCTGGACCCTGTGCCCCCTTGCTTGTTCACAAAGAACATTGCTACCCGATTGTCTGTCTGAACTAAGACAGACTAGTGAGAGAGGGCATGAGAAAACGTTTGGAGAGCCAAGTGGATTGCTCGCAGCTCCAACAGATTGATCTGCTGTGTGGCCTCCCGAGGAGACCAGAGGCCTTGAGTGCACGTGCCCTGGCAATGTGCACCCCAGCCCTTTAAGGAAGCATCGGTCGTCAGCACCCTTGTGTGTGCTGGGGCCTGAAAAGTTACCCCCTGAGGAGGTTTGGGAAATGTAGCCACCACTGCAAGGAGTCCAAAAGTGGTTTGGACACCTTTACTCTGTCTCGGAGGTCGCCTGTGGCCTGCACCCACTGAGCTCTGAGGCACCACTGAGCAGAACGCATGTGCAGATGGGCATTCGGAGTCACATGTACCGTGGATGTCATGTGACCCAGGAGCCGCAGGAAGTGCCTGGCGGAGACCTGAGAATTGCTTTCGAACTGGTTGGCCAAGTCCATCAGTCTGTGGGCCCTGTCCTCTGGCAAGAAGGCTCTTCCTGCAGGGTGTCTAACCTTGCCCCTATAAACTCAAGGTTTTGTGAGAGGAGCAAAGTGGACTTTGCATAGTTTATGACAAAGCCCAGATGCTGGAGGTAGGGCAGCAGTATCCCAAGGGTAAGCATCTTGAACTTTTCCCTCTCCAGAAACTTGCTCAAGTTTTGCAAGACTAGGATAGGCCGGAGGCCTCCTGTCATTTTTGGTACCAAGAAGTACCTGGAGTAGAAGCCTTGCCCTTCCAGGTGGTGGGGCAACGGTTCCACCGCCTGTTCCTTTAGAAGACTTGACAACTCCTGAAGGAGGAGATTTCTGTGCAGAGGGAGTCTTGGAGGCTCCCCTGGAAAATAGGAGGGGGTATCTGGTGGAAATGGAGCAAGTAGCCCTTCTGGACTATGCTGAGAACCCAGGTATTCCCTGTGATGGCTGGCCACCTGTAGGCGTACAGGGTCAGCCAACCTCCTGTGCTGAGGGGAGCCAGCTGTGGAGAAGAGGTTATGCTGCGGGAGTCAAAACCCCGCTCCCTGCTGTGCAGGAGCCGGAGCTACCATGCCCCTACCCCTTGGCCTGCTGGCCCTGTTGGGGAACTGGAGAGGCCTGGTATTGAGGGTAGGATTTGTAGGCAGCACCCTTCCTCGGGAAAAAGGGCTTTCCCCGAGCCCTTCTTTTTCTGAGAAGGGGCAGAAATCTTCCTGGACAGCCTTGTCCTGTTGAGAGTCTCAGTCTCAATTTCCGCAGCCTTTTCAGTCATGGGCTTACCGAAAGGGTTTTCACCTCGGCAGGGGACATCGACCAACTTGTCCTGCACCCATGGCTCCAGGTCTGATGACTGTAGCCAGGTCTGACAGCGTGCACCGATGCCAACCACGGCTACCCGGGCTGAAGCCTCAAAGCCATCATAGGCTGCTTGAGAGATAAACTTCGAGCACTCTCGAATCCCTGTTGACAAAGCCTTGAACCTCTGCAAAGGTTCCTCGGAGAGGCCAGCAGAGAACCCGGCAATCTCCTTTGCCAGGTCTCGTAGGTACATGCCCATGTACAGCTGGTAGGCCTGGACACGGCAAGATAGCATAGAGCCCAGGAAGCACTTTCTACCGAGGGGATCCAGGTTCCGGGCCTCCCGGCCGGGGGGCACCAAGGAGTGCATCTTCTGACTCTTCAGACGGTGCATGGCTGATTCCACAACCATGGAGTGGTGTGGTAGCTGTGCCTTTTGGAACCCAGGGCTCTTACGGACTCGATAAATGGAATCGACCCGTTTGCTAAGAACCGGCGTCGAGGCCGGTGCCTCCCACATACGGAAGAGCATCCGTTCCAGCATCGGAGGAACCGGTACAGTAAAGGCTTCCTTCGGAGGAAAATCATACTGGAGGGCATCGAGCTCCTCGGCTCGAGGCTCCTTCTCGGCGTCCGCAGGGAAGGCCAAGGCTTTGGCCATGTCCCTCACGAAGTCTGAGAACCGGGTATCCTCCGGGGGGGGGACCGTCTCCGAGGCTCAGACTCCGGTGAGTCCGAAGGGATGCACCGGGTCCGGAAGGTGTCCGGGGACTCCTTGTCCTCCGTCTCCCACTCCAACTCCTCCGAGGAGGAATTGAGCGGCTCCGGCCGTGTGGGCCTCGGTGCCACCCACCCCAATGCTGAGGGTATCGATGTCGACGACCTCAGCCCCGTACGGGAGGTTGAGGGGGACGTTGACCAAGGATCGACTCGAGACTTCATCGACTCGAGGATCGGCTGGGTCTCTGGGGTCGACTTAGACGTTGAGGTCCCGGTGGTCGGGGCAGATGCACCGGTCAGAACGACGATCAGCACCCGCTGCTCTCCAAGGCCGTCAACCTGAGTCCAAGCTCAGGAGACTCAGCAGCCCCCGACTCGGGCCCTGACGGCGTCGGGCCCGATGTCAGCTCCCTTGGAGGAGAGTCCATGAGGACAACTGCACTTACATGACTCGGGGACTCCGGCTCCACACGAGGTAGCTTGGAAGGCCTCTCCGAGCCCGGGGCAGTGGTCAGGGCTACGCGACCTGGCCCTCAAGGAACCAGGAGCCTCCACCGACGCCGCCCTCGCAAGCTTTTTCTTCCGTCTGTGCTCCCGGGTGGGAAACTCCCTTTCAGAGGAACCCCGAAGGCGCTCGGGGTCAGACTCCCGAGATGTCGAGGCCTCTGATGCAGTCCGGGCCCGGCCGGATGCGGAGTCAGAGAAAATTCTCTCACGTTGATGCTGACGGCTCCGAAGCGCCTTCGACGACATTTTGCTGCACGGGCCACAGGCCAGCAGGTCATGGTCGGGCCCGAGGCATCGGAGGCAGCAGTCATGTGTGTCGGTGAGAGACATAAGTTTCTTGCACCGATCACACTTTTTTAACCCGCTGGCAGCCATCGGGGGAAAAGGGCCACTGCAAGGTCAAAAAACCGGGCTGCCAGTAAAAAAACAAAAAGAGCGCGAACGCTAGTCACAGAGGACAAAAAATGAAAATCAAAACTCTGGACTCGATACCGGGGTACCGAGCCCAGACGGGAAGGGGAACTGGAGTCGAATCAGATAAGACCACGCGAAAATCGCAGAAAAAAAATCAACTTTTCCCAGGTGACATGAACTCACGTCCGTCAGGCTCCGCAGAAAAAGAAAGACTGAGCAAGATGGCACCCTTGGGGGGGGGGGGACCGCGCATGCGTGCTGCATTCCCAAAGGCTTTCCTTGAAAGCTGGGGAAATGCTCCACACGGGGGCTCCGTCGGCGCTGGCGTCACCCATATGTGAGGACTGACTTCCTGCTTGGTCCTGGAGAACATGTCCTGCGTTTATTTTTCAGACATTGATCTGAGCTTTTTATGGTGGCTAAAGTTTGGATATTTCCTGATTTAACTACATCTACATAGGAAAGGAGGAGAAAGCTTATTCCTATGCATAAAGTGGTTTTACATTTAGGTGTCTCCTTTAGCCTATGGTATGCATGTAAATGTGTGCTTCAAATAAATAACGTTAGATACTTGATTTTTGAACCCTCACAGCTCAGAATTTTTCTAGATTTTAGATATGTACTCCAGTAGGATGAGGCTGCAAAAACTGAATGTGCCCGTCTCTCTCTTTTCCTGAGTCTATTTTATGATTTATTTCTCCTGGATGTTAGCTTCCCCCCTCTCTAAATTGTGGTCTCGCTTTATTTCTTTTTCCTTTATTTCATGTAGCACTTTCTTTATTGCAAGTCTCGTTGCATGTAAATTTATTGTATGCATAATAAAAAAAATGTACTGGACACTTGGACAGACATGGTTTAATGGGACAATCTCAACAAAGATTTCGCCATGGGAAATCTTGCCTCACCAATAGGCTTCATTACTTTGATGGCATGACTGCTCCCACCGTTGCGTACATAATGGCACTACTGGAGCAGGTAGTAGGCTGGGTCTGGGGATTGGGAGCTGGAGGACTGGGAGAAGAGATCTAGAGGCTGAAGCTGGGAATATGGAAGAAGGGGCTGGATACAGAAGCCAGAGCTGGGGATTGGAAGAAGGGAACTCGAAGATGATGCCAGGGGCTGGAAATTTGAGACAAGGGAGTGGAGGCTGATACTTTGGCTGGATATTACTACTACAACCTTTCATTTGTATAGTGCTGCAAGGCGTACCCAGTGCTGTACAGAGACATGTAAAAGAAAGTCCCTGCTCGTAAGAGCTTACTGTCTAGTTAAGACAGACAGCACAACAACTGGGGGCTAGGATATGTCTGGGGAATGGTAAGGAAACACACAAGAGGTGAACAAGAAACTAAAGGGATCAAGATTCAAAAGTAGTCTCAAAGAAGTGAGTTTTTAGCCTGGTTTTGAACAGGGCTACAGATGGAGCCTGACACACTGTCTCCGGTGGTTTGTTCCAAGCATAAGGAGCAGCAAGATAAAAGGATCGGTCTGGAGTTGGCGGTGGAAGAGAAGGGCACAAATAGAATATATCTGCCAGAAGACCAGATTCCCAAGAAGGGTGTAGGGAGAGATAAGAGAGGAAAGGTGAGAGATGCAGGACTGGGAGAAGAGATCTGGAGGCTCATGACTACAGACTGTGAGAGGGGAGAAAACAATGGCATATGAGGAGGAAGATGCTAGAGAAGATACACAGGTAGAGAGAAGAAAGCAAAAGCAATAAAATTCTGTTGTTGTTGTTGTTAAGTGCCGTCGAGTCAGAGTCGACTCATGGCGACCCTCTGGATAGCTATCCTAAATTGTGCTCGGTCTTCAGTTAGGCGGCTCATTGTTGACAGACTGGTACCTGTAGCTGCTGTTAATGTATCGATCCATCTCATTGCTGGCCTTCCTCTTTTGAGTTGACCTTCTATCTTGCCAAGCATAATGTCTTTCTCTAATGATCTCTCTCTTCGCTTGATGTGTCCAAAGTATGAAAGTCGAAGTCTTGTCATCTGAGCTTCTAAAGAAAGCTTAGGTTTGATCTCCTCTAGTACCGACTGGTTTGTTCTTTGGGCAGTCCATGGTATACACAGTATTCGCCACCAGCACCATAATTCAAAGGCATCAATTTTCTTCCTATCTGTCTTTTTCACTGTTCAGCTTTCACATCCATATGATGTTATTGAAAATACCATGGCTTGAACAAGTCGAATCTTTGTATGGAGAGAGACATCTCTGCTCTTGAGAATCTTATCTAGGTCTTTCATAGCCATTCTGCCAAGAGCAATGCGTCGTCTGATTTCTTGACTGCTTGTTGCTTCTTTATTGATAGTTGATACAAGTAGGTTAAAGTTGTTCACAATTTCAATTTCTTCTCCTTCAATGATGAACCTGTTGATTATGCCAGTTGTCATGATCTTTGTCTTCTTTACATTAAGGTGCAGGCCCATTTTGAGACTATGTTCTTTGATTGTGAGAAGCAAATGTTTCAGATCATCTTCACTTTCAGCCAGAAATGTGCTATCATTAGCATAGCGAAGGTTGTTGATGAGTCTTCCACCAATCTTCACACCTCTGTTGTCTTCATACAATCCTGCTTCTCTGATCATTTGTTCTGCATATAAATTAAACAGGTAGGAGGAAAGTATGCAGCCTTGTCTTACACCTTTGCTTATTTTAAACCATTCTGTTTCTCCTTGTTCCGTTCGAACTGTTGCTTCTTGATCAATGTACAGATTGCGCAAGAGAACGATCAGGTGTTCTGATATACCCATGCTTCTTAATGTGGCCCAGAGTTTCTCATGGTTTACACAGTCAAAAGCTTTGCTATAGTCGATAAAGCACAAATAGATATCCTTTTGGTATTCTTTAGTCTTTTCAAGAATCCATCTCACATCTGCAATGTCGTCTCTCGTTCCTCGCCCTTTCCTGAACCCTGCTTGCACTTCAGGTAGTTCTTGTTCCAGGTATGGTTGTAGTCTCTTTTGAATAATCTTCAGTAGAATCTTGCTGGCATGTGGGATCAGAGCGATTGTGCGATAATTTCCACAGTCAGTTGGATCACCTTTCTTTAGTATTGGTATAAACACAGATCTTTTCCAGTCAGTTGGCCATGATGTTGTCTTCCATATTTCTTGGCAGAGCCTTGTGAGTACAGTAACAGCTGCATCAGATTGCTGCAATACTTCTATGGGAATGCTATCAATGCTGTGTTCTTTGATAAGGCTTTCAATGCTGCTTCGACTTCTTCTTTCATCACCAATGGTTCCCGATCATTAGGTACAGGTTGGAACAGCTGTTGGTCCACTTGATCTTTATCATATAAAAACTCTGTATATTCCTTCCACCTTTTCTTGATCTTCTCAGCATCATTCAACATAGAACCTTGAGCATCTTGTAACATTCTAATTCGAGGCCGGAACTTTTTCTTTAACTCTCGTAGCTTTAGGAAAGCCGATCTTGTTCTTCCTCTAATAGTTTCTGCTTCTATTTCCTTGCAAGTGTCATTGTAGTACTTTTCCTTGTCCTGTCTTGCTGCACGTTGGAAATCTCTGTTGAGTTCTGCAAATGTCTTTCTTTCTCCTCTGGCTTTAGCTTCTCTGCGTTTCTGGGCAATTTTCAGAGTTTCTTCCGTCATCCATTTTGGCCGTTTTTGCTTTTGCACCTTTTGTAGAGACTTCTCGCTTTCTTCCAACACAACCTTCTTGATGTCATTCCATAACTCTTCCGAAGCTCTGTCATTTGTATCTAAAGCAGCAAATCGATTTTGCAGGCAGTCTTTAAATTCCAGTGGTATATTCTCAAGGTCATATTTTGCTGCATTCATGAGTGGTTTGCTCTGTTTCAACTTTAGCTTGAGTTTGCAAACTAGTAGTTGATGATCTGTACCACAGTCAGCTCCATGTTTTGTCTTTGTTGATGTTACAGAGCTTTTCCATCGTTGACTTCCACAGATGTAGTTAATTTGATTTTTATACAATCCATTGGGTGAAGTCCATGTATACAGTCGCCGCTTGTGTTGCTGGAAGAAGGTGTTTGAGATGAATAGATCATTGGTTTTGCAGAATTCTATCAGTCTTTCTCCACCTTCATTTCTGTTGCCAAGTCCATATTTTCCAACTACTTTGCCTTCTTCTTTGTTGCCAACGTTTGCGTTCCAGTCACCCATGTCTATCAGGATATCCTGTTTGCATGTTTTGTCAATTTCAGCTTGTACTTGTTCACAGAACGCTTCAATTTCATTCTCTTCTGCAGCTGTTGTTGGGGCATATACTTGAATTATAGTTGTGTTGATAGGCAATCCTCGTAGACAAATAGAGATTAAGCGTTCGCTGACTGCATTGTATTTCATTACAGTTCTGGCAAGTTTCTTCTTTTTTATAAATGCAACACCATTTCTTCTTTGTCTTTCATTTCCAGCATAGTAGACCATGTGATCATCTGATGCAAAGTGCCCCATGCCAGTCCATTTTAGTTCGCTGACACCCAACAGATCAAGTTGTACACGTTCCATTTCATTTCACCTGTAACAGGTGATCTCCGGGAACAGCAAGAATTTAGTCCTCACATATGGGTATCGTCGGTACCGACGGAGCCTGCACGGGAACGCTCCCCAGCGCCCAATTAGAAAGCTTTTGGGAGCCTTCCCGCCTTTCCAACTGTCCCTCTTCAGTTAAGCTTGCAGCTGAGTGAAACGATAGAGGGAGAGAGGAAAGAGACAAAGAGCGAGAGAGAGAGACAACTCCTAGGGGAGGTGGGTGGGTTGTGAGGACTAAATTCCTGCTGTTCCCAGAGATCACCTGTTACAGGTGAGTAACTACGCTATCTCCAGGAACAAGCAGGAATGTAGTCCTCACATATGGGGACTCCCTAGTTTTAGATGCCAGGGAGATATCCTCAGGAAGGTGCCACCATCGAAGGTGAGAATCCTTCCTCCCATGGATCTCTGGCATCCCATGAGGGTTGTTGGTTAGGAGTTGGTTTAGGTTTGAAAGAGATTTTGAAGAACAGCTTGGCCAAAGAAGGCATCCCGATGGGAGACTTTATCTAGGCCAGGGGTCCTCAAACTATGGCCAGTGGGCCACATGCGGCCCTCCAAAGACATTTATCCAGCCCGCCAGGTGTTTTTGCCACTGCTGCCTGTCCTCAGGGGCAGCTCTACCATGAGGCGAAGTGAGGCAGCTGCAGTTGCTGGTTGTGTGGCAGGCATTCCCTTCATGCCTAGAGGCGCTTTTTGCCTTTCTTTGGTGTTCCGGTGGCCTGATTGGTCTTGTGAGGGTGATCAGGGAGGGGCTTCGTTTCCCGCTCACCTCCCTGATGCCGATCGGGACTGCTGCAGTTGCTGGTTGTATGGCGGGATTTCCCTTCGTGCCTTGAGGTACTTTGACTTTCTTTGGTGTTCCGGTGGCCCGATTGGTCTTGCGAGGGTGATCGGGGAGGGGCTCCACTTCCCGCTCACCTCCCCGATGCCGACTATAAAAAAGGTAGAGGGTATTAGAATACCTTCTTGTCTATGGCAGAATGAGAACTTTTCTGATGCGTATTCATGTCCTGGAGGAGGTACTGTATAAACTTGGATTCAATATGTGAAGGGCATTGCTGAAATTGGGTGTGGACATCCAAGGTCTTGGGAAAGCCCCAAACATGCCTCTATTCAGCCTTGGATGTCTTCGCGCTGGTGACATCCTTAGAACTGCTTTATAAAATGGCTCCAGGGATGCCTCTATGCTTTGAACATCTGTATGTCCATTTTCAAAGCAAGAATAGTGTTCCTAAAATACTCCCCCCCCCCCCCCCGATATTTATCATCTTGATTCAAAACATCTCATTCGAGTTTATTTCAGAAGTAAAAATACAATTAGGCCATACTTCTCCCTAAAGGAGGACTCTAGCTTCCTCTTTCCCATAGAATTTATTAGTTGACTGGAGAGCAAAAGTGGGCAACAAAGAAGAAGGCAAAATGGTTGGAAAATTTGGACTTGGTAACAGAAATGAAGCTAGAGAAGGACTGATAGAATTCTGCAAGACCAAAGATCTATTCATCTCAAATACCTTCTTCCAGTAACACAAGTGGCAACTGTACACATAGACTTTCCCCAATGGATTGCACAAATTTCAAACTGACTACATCTGTGGAAGTCAAGGTTGGAAAAGCTCAATAACATTAACAAAGATAAAACCTGGCGCCAACTATGGTACAGATCACCAAAATAAGACATGTGCAGTGTGCATAGGAATTTGTTCATAGTTTTTTTTTTAAACTATAGTCCGGCCCTCCAACGGTCTGAGGGACAGTGAACTGGCCCCCTGTTTAAAAAGTTTGAGGACCCCTGATCTAGGCAGTAGTGGGCTGTGAAGGTGTGTACCGAAGTCCAGGTGGCTGCTTGACAAATGTCATTGAAAGACACAGAGTGGAGATTAGCCATAGAAGCTGCCATGGCTCTCACATTGTGAGTTGTGACATGGTCCTGAAGAGGAAGACCCTTACTCTCATAAGTAAAGGATATGCATTGGGCAATCCATTTGGATAGAGTTCTCGTGGAGACCGGAAGTCACAAATGACTAGGGTCAAAAGCTACAAAAAGTTGCAAGGACTTTCTATGTTGTTGTGTTCTTTGAATGTAAAAGGCTAAGGCCCTTTTACAATCCAAAGTATGAAGGTTTCTTTCTGCATTAGAGGCGTGAGGCCTCAGAAAAAATACAGGAAGATAAATTGATTGGTTTAAATGAAAAGGCGAAACCAACTTTGGCATAAAGTGTGGGTGAGTTTGAAGAACAACCTCATCATGATGAAATCTAGTATTAGGAGGATCAGCCACTAAAGCTTGCAATTCACTAATGCGATGGGCAGAGGTGATTGCAATCAGGAAGATGACCTTCCAAGTCAAAAACATAAGGGCTGTAGTGCCTAAAGGTTCAAAAGGCGGCTTCATGAGCTGCCTGAGAACTAGATTTAGATCCCATGCTACCGGTGGTGGCTTGATGGGAGGTTTAGTTAATAAAAGGTCTCTCATAAATCTTGATAGGAGTGGATGAGAGGAAATTGATTGTCCATTTAGAGGCCTATAAGAAGCTGCAATTGCACTAAGATGGACACTTACCGAATTGGTCTTTAACCCAGAATTTGATAAGTGAAGGAGATACTCTAGTATCGATTCTAAGGGTATGACCAGGGAGTTTAATCCCCTCTTGGAGCACCATATAGTAAAACGTTTCCACTTGAAGACATAAGATCTTCTTGTGGAAAGTTTCCTAAAAGCCTGAAGGATATCCTTTACCTGCTGGGACAAGTTGAAATCCTGGAGGTCTAAGCCTTCAACAACCAGGCCGTGAGGTGCAGGGACTGGGGATTCGGGTGCCATAGCGTCCCGTTCTCCTGGGAAAGGAGATCTGGAGCATGCCCTAACTCCAGAGGTGCCACTTGAGAGAGATGCAGAAGCAGGGAATACCACATTTGGCATGGCCATCATGGTGCTATGACAATCATGCAACCCCTGTCTCTCTGAAGTTTGAAGTGTGTCTTGGGGATGAGGGGAATGGGTGGGAAGGCATAAAGGAAGTCCTGACCCAGTGAAGGAGGAAGGCATCCCTTGCCTGACAGTTGTGCGCCGGAATCCTGGAACAGAACCGGGGAAGTTTGGCATTCAGTGGACTTGCAAAGAGGTCTATGTCTGGAGTGCCCCAGAGATGAAATATCTTTGCCACCTGGTCTAGGTGGAGTGACCAAATGGATGATGAAATGCTCAAAGAAATCAAGGAAGCTAACAAAGGTTACAGCGCAGTAATAATAATGGGTGATTTCAATTACCCCGGTATCGACTGGGTCAGTGTCACGTCAGGACATGCTAGGGAGATAAAGTTCCTAGATGAAATAAATGACTGCTTCTTGGAGCAGCTGGTTCATGAACCGACCAGAGGGGAAGCCATATTAGACCTAGTCCTTAGTGGAACACCAGATCTAGTGCAAGAGATAAGGGTGTTGGGGCCACTTGGCAATAGTGATCATAGCATGATCGCCTTTGATTAATTAGTGGAGGAGGGATAGTAAGGAAATCCACAGTTTAACTTTCGAAAGGGAGACTATGATAAAATGAGGAAAACAGTTAAGAAAAAACTAAAAGGAGCAGTTGCGAAGGTTAAAGACGTACATCAAGCTTGGGTGTTGTTGAAAAATACTATCTTGGAAGCCCAGAAGAGCTGTATTCCACGCTTTAAGAAAAGTGGAAGGAAGTCCAAAAAACTGCCAGAATGGTTTAAAGGTGAGGTCAGAGAGGCTGTTGTTGCCAAAAAAGCATCTTTCAGGAAATGGAAAAAAGAGCCAAACGACGAAACCTGGAAACAGCACAAGCACTGGCAAGTCAAATGCAAGGCATTGATAAGGCAGGCAAAGAGAGAATTTGAGAAGAAGCTTACTGCGGAAGCAAAAACGCGAAATAAAGACCTTTTCAAGTACATTCGTAGCAAAAAACCTGTGAAAGAGTCAGTTGGTCCATTAGATGATAAAGGGGTTAAAGGAGCACTAAGAGGCGACAAGGCGATAGCGGAGAGACTGAATGAATTCTTTGCTTCAGTCTTTACTGAGGAAGATGTAGGGATGTTACCCATGACTGAAGTGGTATTTAAAGGTGTGGAAGAATTGAAGGAAATATCGATACATCGGGAAGATGTCTTACAAACTATTAGATAAACTGAAGAGTAGCAAATCACCTGGGCCGGATGGTATACATCCAAGGGTGTTGAAAGAACTGAAATATGAGATTGCAGAACTGCTATCAGTAATCTGTGAACTATCATTAAAATCATCTCTAATACCTGAAGATTGGAGGATCGCCAGTGTAACACCAATTTTTAAAAAGGGTTCCAGGGGTGATCCGGGAAACTACAGACCGGTGAGCCAGACGTCAGTACCGGGAAAAATGGTAGAAACCATCATAAAGAATAAAATTACTCAGCATGTAGATAGTCACAACCTAATGGGAGACAGCCAACATGGCTTTAGACAAGGAAGATCTTGTCTTACTAATCTGTTATGTTTTTTTGAAGGAGTGAATAAACAGGTGGACAAAGGTGAGTCGGTTGATATTGTGTATCTGGACTTTCAGAAAGCCTTTGACAAGGTTCCTCATCAGAGACTTTTGGCAAAACTAAAGAGTCATGGGATAGGAGGCAGTGTACTATTGTGTATCAGGAACTGGTTAAATTATAGAAAGCATAGGGTAGGGCTAAATGGCCAATTTTCCCAATGGAGAAAGGTGAATAGTGGTGTACCCCAGGGATCTGTGCTGGGTCCGCTGCTTTTTGACATATTCATAAATGACCTGGAAAGTGGAATAACGAGTGAGGTTATCAAATTTGCAGATGACACAAAACTATTTAAAGTTGTTAAAACCCAAGAGGATTGTGAAAAATTGCAAGAGGATCTTGATAAATTGGAAGACTGAGCATCAAAATGGCAGATGAAATTTAATGTGGACAAGTGCAAGGTTATGCACCTAGGGAAGAACAACCCAAACTATGGTTACACGATGCAAGGTTCCACATTAGGAACCACCACCCAGGAAAAAGATTTAGGCGTCATTGTGGATACCATGTTAAAACCCTCGGCCCAGTGTGCAGCGGCGGCCAAGAGGGCAAATAGAATGCTAGGTATGATAAGGAAAGGAATGGAAAATAAAACAAAAGATATTATAATGCCTCTATATTGTTCCATGGTGAGACCGCACCTTGAATATTGTGTGCAATTCTGGTCACCGTATCTTAAAAAGGATATAGCGATTTTAGAAAAGGTACAGAGAAGAGCCACCAAAATGGTAAAGGGGATGGAAGGATACTCCTATGAAGAAAGGCTAAAACGTTTAGGGCACTTTAACCTGGAAAAGAGACGGCTGAGGGGAGATATGATAGAAGTCTATAAATTAATGAATGGAGTGGAACAGGTAAACATAGATCGATTGTTTACCTTATCAGAATATAGAAAGACTAGGGGACATGCAATGAAGCTACAGGGTAAACTATTTAAGACTAATAAAAGAAAATATTTTTTCACTCAACGTGTAATCAAACTCTGGAATTTGTTACCGGAGGATGTAGTAAAGGCTGTTAGTGTAGCTGGGTTTAAAAAAGGTTTGGACAAGTTCCTGGAAGAAAGGTCCATAAACCATTATTAAGATGTGACCGAAGATATCAATGCTTGACCCAGTACAAGCATTGTAGAACTTGTGTCTCTTGGGGAAACTGCTAGGTACATATGACCTAGATTGGCCACTGTTGGAAACAGAATACTGGGCTTGATGGACCTTGGTCTGACCCAGTATGGCATATCTTATGTTCTTATGTCCACTCGTGAGGTAGCAGTACTTGACTGAGTTTGTCTGCCCAAAGGTTTTGAATGCCTGGAAGATATACCACTAGAAGGTGAATTTGATGCTCTCTGGCGAGGACCCATAGTCGTAAAGCTTCGTTGCATAACGACAGAGAGCCTGTCCCACCCTGCTTGTTCACATAGAACATGGCTACCTGATTGTCCATCTGGACTAGGACTGTCTTGTAGCTGAACTGGGCGTGGAACACTCGAAGAGCTAAATAATTTGCTCTTAACTCCAGGAGGTTTATAAGTAAACCAACCTCCTGTGGAGTCCAGGTGCCCTAGGTAGAGAGATGATTCAGGTGTGCTCCTCAACCCACCTGTGATGCATCTGTTGCTAGGGTGGCCTGAAAGAGAGGTTGATGGAAAGGAGACCCCACTGTCAGATTTTCTAATGATTGCCACCATTGGAGGGACAAAATTAGTCGTTGAGAGATTGTTATTTTGTCCGACAAATGACCCATGGCCTGTGTCCACTGTGTGGAGAGGGTCCGCTGAGCTGCTCGCATGTGGAGGCGAGCATATGGGACTACATGAACTGTGGATGCCATGTGTCCCAGTAACTGCAGTAGCTCCCGAGCAGTGAGGGAGGATTTGCCTGCTGCTTGGGAAGCTAACTGCATAATGCGAAGACACCGGGCTTGTGGAAGGAAAGCCTTTGCCTGTCTGGTATTCAGACAGGCTCCTATGAATTCTAGGCATTGGGAAGGAACTAGTTGAGATTTCGGGAAGTTTATTACCAATCCCAAGTATTGGAGGATTCGCATTGTACGAGACAGTGTAGTGCTGGCCTCTGTCACTGTGGAGGCTCGGATGAGCCAGTCATCTTATTAAGGGAAGACAAAAATCCCCAGGGTTCGTAGAAATGCAGCTACTACTGCCATGCATTTCGTGAATACCCTTGGTGCTGAAGCCAGACCAAAAGGAAGAACCCTGTACTGGAAATGTCTTCCCCTGAAAAGGAAACGTAAAAATTTCCTGTGATCTGGATGGATAAGAATGTGAGTGTATGCATCTTTTAAGTCTAGAGAGCAAAGCCAGTCCTGGCTTTGAAGGTATGGCAGAAGAGTTTCCAGAGAAATCATTTTAAATTTCTCTCGAAACAGATATTTGTTCAATTCTCTGAGGTCTAGAATGGGTCTGTGTCCCCCTGTTTTCTTTGGAATAAGAAAATAGGGGGAGTAGAACCCTGCACCCTGTTGAAGAATGGGTACTTCCTCTATTGCCCCTTGGGCAAAAAGTGTGGAGACCTCGTGATCTAGCAGATTGTCTGCACAGGTTTGTGAATTGAACCGCTTTAGAATTGTAGGAGGGGGTAAGCTGTGAAAATGAAGTTTGTACCCCTCCCCTACAATGGACAAAGTCCAATCTTCTGCTGTTATCTGATGCCATCTGTTGACAAAGTGGCATAACCTGCCGGGAATATTGGGGGGTTGAGGACCCCTCAGAGGCAGGAAGGCAAAGCTTTCTAGGAAGGAGTCAAAGCCCTTGAGGGGGCTGAACCTGGAGAGCTGGTTGGGCTCTTGGGCCTTTTGGTTTCTTTTGTTGTCTAGTTTGTCCCTTTTGGGCAACCTGATCTGGAGTCTGAGTCTGATGGGTATAGGAAGGATAAAACTTCCTCTTTTTGGTAAAAGAGGGTTTTCTATAAGGATTCCTTTTGGCTGGAGTGGCTGTAGACTTTGACAATCTATCTAAGGTAGAATTGTCAGCATCTAACTCGTTAGCCTTCTCCTGCCAGTTCTTGCCGAAGAGATTTTCTCCCGTGCAAGTAATGTTGCCTAACTTGTCCTGTACCCACATCTCCAAGTCGGATGCCTTGTAGTCAGGCAATCCGTCGTGCGCCAATGGCAATAGCAGAAGTTCTGCTGATGCATTTGAAGCAGTCAAAGGCTGCATGATTGACAAACTTGGAGACATCCTGAGCATGTTTAACCAGAGTAAGAAAGTCTTGTCTCTTATCATCTGGGAGAAATGAGCTCATAAGTTCCAAGTCTCCTGTGATTTCTTTGAGGAACATTCCCATATATAGGATATATGAGCTGATCCTAGCTGAAAGCATGGAAGCTTGAAAATTTCTGCGTCCAAAAGCATCCAGAGTCCTGCATTCACAATCTGGAGGATTGGATGCATGTCTTTTTGCACTTTTCATTCTACGCATGGCTGACTCCACTACCATTGAATGGTGTGGCAGCTGAGTTTTCTAAAATCCAGGACATGGTGGGACTCGATACATAGTATCAAGTCTCAGTCTCCTAGAGTGAGGAGAAGTAGTCAGAGGTGTTTCCCACATTCTGAGCATCAAGTTATGCAGAATTTCATGGATAGGCAGAGTAGCTGCCTCCTTAGGAGCTTTAGGATATTGGAGGATTTCCAATTCCTTTGCTCTGGGTTCCTCTTCAGGAGCTACTGTGATTGAAAGACCTTTAGCCATACCACGGATGAAATCCTGAAATGACATGTCCTCTGGAGGTGACATTCTGCATTGGGAAGAAGAGGGACCTTCTAAGAGAAACCCTCTGGTACCAGCAGAATTGTCAGAGTCTTCGGAATCAGAGGAATCAAAGTATTCCTGACTCCGATGCGCCTGCATAGCACTATCCCAGTACCGATCGAAGTCGGTACCGAGGTGACCCGGTACCACTTTACCTACTCCAGCCGGAGGTGGAATGGGAAGAGTTACCATCGGGGCTGGTACTGTCGGTACCGGCATCGCTGGTGTCTGTACCGGCATCGCTGGTGTCTGTACCGGTGTCAGTACCGGCATCGGTGTCAATGTCGGCACCGGTGCCCTTGGGACCACCGGTACCACAGCTGAGAGAAGAGCTGTGATACTGCGTTCGATAGCAAGAAATCTCTGGTCTATCGATGCTGCCGATGCCTGGGTGTCGGTACCGGTAAGAACGGCCGGAACCCCTGAGCATGGCACAGGTAGTTCTTGCGAGGTTGAGGCCTTGAGAACATCCTGAAGCCCCATTGATGCTTTGGAAGCCGAAGCCTCTCGCTGGGGCTGTTTTGCCGGTGTGGTTCCCTCAAGGGCAATGCCAATGGCCTCTCGATGCTTAGCAGGAGAGCTACCCTTTGAGGACCAGCTTTTGTGTTTAGTTACCTGAAATCCATGGGAGGAAGAAGAGGCCCTTGTCGATGTCAATGCAATGAATATGGCATCTGAAGAAAAGAGGGTACTGAGCTTTGCAGCCCGGTTCTGTCTTCCTCTTTTAGTCATCCCCATGCAGGAGAGACATTCAGTTGGAGAATGATCAGGTCCTAAAGATTTTAGACATCAATCATGGGTGTCAGTGACGGAAATGGTACCGCCACACTTAGTACATTTTTTAAAACCACTAGTTGGCTTTTCCATGATTTTGGAAAAATGGGGCCTAATGCCCAAAATGGCGCCTAGCCCCCAAAAAGGAAAGTTTCTGAAAAGAAACAGTCAAAGTCTAGGGTTTGTTTTTTTTTAGGAAAAGAAAAGAACCGGCGGTACCAGTAGGCGTCGTGCGGTAGGCAAACGCAACCACAAAAATGAATTTTAAAGACGGAATTTTCTGCAGTGACAGGGAATAGGTCCTGTTGGCTCCGCGGAAAACGAAGAACTGAAGAGGGACAGTTGGAAAGGCGGGAAGGCAGCACGCATGTGCTGAGGGATGCTCCCAAAAGCGTTCCTATTGGACGCTGGGGAGCGTTCCCGCGCAGGCTCCGTCGGTACCGACGATAACCATATGTGAGGACTACATTCCTGCTTGTTCCTGGAGATTATTGTAATGTAGTTCTATACAATGTAGTCCAACAAACAAGCACAATCCATGTGCCACACAACAGACCCAGTCAGAAACGTGGAGGCAAGGAAGGAACTATTTATTTATCACTCTTATTTCATAGAGCCAGGCCCGACACAGGCCGTGTTTCGTTTATGCCTTTCATCAGGGGCTTTGGCTACAACAACATATAAAAACAACGTTAAAAACATTCATAATTCTGTAAAACAAATTATAAACGTGAATATAATAAAATAAACACAATCAAATGATAAAAGCACCGATAAACTTAATACATTAATAATTAACTAAAACATCAATATAAAAATATATAAGTAAATATAAAAGTACAGCAAAACTTCTTCTTCAAAAACATAAATAAATAATTGTACCTATCTAAAACATACCGACAGTTCATAATCGCACATGAATACAAAATCATATATGCGTAAAAAGCAAACTAAAACGTGACAATATAATACTAAAACATAGAATAATCACTTAAATGACAAACAATATAACCTATGCCTCAATATAATAAAAGATACTATCATTACCCTTACCTGTATGATTTTTGCACCTTGCCACACTGTAATTACTAAAAGGAAAGAAAAAGAAAGGGACCATTCTAGATGGGTACACCCAACGGAGTCCACTACTATGCAATAAGCAAATGTTACATAAAAACTTAAAGAAGATGGATAAAAAGCTTAAATAAAAAAGATGGATAAAAAAGCAAGCTAAAAAACCCAGGAAAAACACAACAGGATCCTCTCGAGACCCTACCACACCTCATCGTAACCATCTAACCATCCTGTTATGATTTTTATATGTTCTTACCTCTGCAACTGATGTTTCAAAAATTAATACTGTCAGTGTTTCAGCGCCACAGCACTCATAATACTCTTAAACCGCTATCAGCTATAATACAAACAACATACCTTCATTAATCCCACCAGAAGTCCTTATTTTTAAATTATGCTCCCAACTCGAAATCCATGATGACTAATTATAACACTTATATACCTATGGTCACTTACTACCAAGAGACCCATCCACCCTTTAAAAACCAACTATTAAAAAACAACCAATTATTGAAATCCTTCTTTTGATGCACTATAATCCTTATATAAACAAACCTTAAAACTATTCTTATACATACTCCACCATCCTCACAACAGCAGTGAATACTGACCACCCCACACGCAACTATGTTACTTAGTTAAGTGCTTTGTAAGATTTCAACAGTCACTACCCCGAGCATTGCTCCTTTCTAATTTCATATTTGGAGCTCTAATCCCACTCAAATACATGCACTAAAAACCCAGAACCATTACAACTTGTTAAAACCACTATCCGTGTCAGAAACTCTGTAATTCTTTAGAAGCAAGGAAAAACTGCTGTCCGCTACTCTCCTCCTACAGTTCACTCGTTCCCTCCTCGGAGCTCTAATATCATTATAGCACTTACATCACAATTTCAGAACCGTTACAACTTACTAAAATTCTTGCTCATACCACAAATTGTGTAAGTAATTAAAAGCAGAGCATTTACTAGCCGCTACTCTCTTCCTGCAAAACATCTGAAAACCCCCGCAGCTGCGCGTTGAATTAAATTCTACAGAAGCGCGGGAGAAAGTGGTGACGTCATCAGCTTGTATTCGCTCCTTTTCAAAGACACATTCCATACTTTAAATTCTGTAAATTCTGCATCGTTGGTGACAGAGGCTAATACCTCTCTTCTTGCGATTTTAAACCACCCGCTGCTGATTGCTGCAGCTAGGGAGGGGGAGGGAGGGAGAGGGGAGAGGGGAGGGGGAGGGGGAAAGGAAAGAGGGGGAAAGGAAAGAGGGGTGAGGGGAAAGAGGGGATAGAACATCATGATTTATGCCCAGTATCTTCATACCCTGGTCAACATTCATCATTCTATATAATTTCCAGGACCATCTATTTGAATCATTTTCATAAAAAAATGAATGAATATGGACCAATTCTATTTCATAAAAAGCTTACCATCTCTTCTTGCAAATATGTAATTTTTCACTACCACGAGGAGGAGGGGGGGGGAAGGGAAAGAGGGGGGGGAGGGAAAGGGGGGAAGGGAAGAAAAGGGGGGAGGGGGAGAGGAGAAGGGGAGAGGGGGGGAGGAGGGGGAGGGAAGGAAAGGGGGGGAAAAGGAGGAAGGGAGGGGAGGGGAGGGGGAGAGAGAGGAGGGGGGAGGGAGAGGGGAAGAACCTATAGCAGTGATGGCTAACCTTTTTGAGCCCGAGTGCCCAAACTGCCGCACAAAACCAAAGAATTTCCTCAAAGTGCCAGCACGTCAATTAAAGCCCCATTTGCATAAGGTGCTTCATTTGCATAAATATTTGCATAATGTTACCATACACTAACTTTTAGTAAACATGCCTCTTAATGAGTATATGGATAAAGAAAGACTAAAAGGTTTCTACATTACTATAATCCAGTACCAACCGCCAGGCACATTAGGAACTACTACAAACGCTGCCCATTTAGAACCCATAGCAAACCCGCCGTATCCTAACAGCACTACCAGGACTCACAAAGCACCATACTCTACCTATCAAAAGGCAACACTGCAATATTAAACCAATACATCTCAGAGAACAACAATACATGACCTACTGGGGAAAGAACAAGTGGCAATGTCAAATAGGAATTATATAAACAGAATACCTCAGCTCAGTTACACATGCAGAACAGACCATCACCAAACAAGGAATCACAATTTAGAAACAGGAAGACAATAATTAAACTGGGAACCCCAAAAGCCAAACTTGGAATATACAACAACACTGTAGAAATAAAACTATATATTAATTTCCTCTTGTACTAAACAAAGCGCAAAAATTAATGATGCACATTTCCCAGAGCTGACATATTCCAGTTAATAAATTCAAAATAAAGAGATATTTTTCTACCTTTTGTGCATTTTTTTTCAGTTGCAATTGTTCCAGCCACTTTCTTCTGGTTTCTTCGTGTCTTCTGCTAACTCTCCATCTGCTGTCCATTTGTCCTTTCTTCTTCTGTCTTCTTGTTTTTTTTTTTCCATTCTCTCTCTACATCTGCTTTAACATACTAATCTTTCTCCTTTGGCTCTTTCCTCATTCCTATTTCATCTACTCAAAATTTACCCCTCCATCCTCAATCCCCACTTACTCTCCCAATACCCGGCCAATTGTAGATTTTTTTATCCCTCCCACACAAAATATTTTTCCCCTCTCCATTTTACTCTCCCAGCCCCATCCCATTCTAATCCTCCCCCAACACCAGCTCCCTTCTAGTTCCAGCCTCACCCAGCATCCATTCCCTTCTAGTCCCTGCATCAGCCCATTTCCAGTCCTAGCAGCCCCCCAACCCAATACCCGTCCTATCCCCTCCTCATCAACCCACTTCCAGTCCTAACCCCCCATCACCCCATTTTCAGTTTAAGCCCCCCCTATAACCCATTACCAGTCCTAACCCCCCACTTCCAGTCAGCCCCCCATAGCCCATTGCCAGTCCTAACCCCCCCATCAGCCCACAGTCCATTACCAGTCCTAACCCCATCAGCCCACCTCAAGTCCTAACCCCTCCCCATCAGCCCATTTCTTGTCCCAGCCCCCCCATAGCCCATTATCAGTCCTAAACCCCCCATAGCCCATTACCAGTCCTAACCCCATCAGACCACCTCCAGTGTTAACCCCCCATCAGCCCATTTCCAGTCCTAACCCCACCCAACAGCCCACCTCAAGTCCTAACCCCCCCCCTAGCCCATTAGCAGTCCTAACCCCCCCTCTCTAGCCCATTAGCAGTCCTAACCCCCCCCCATAGCCCATTACCAGTCCTAACCCCCCATCACCCCATTTCCAGACAGCCCCCATCAGCCCACAGCCCATTAGCAGTCCTAACCCCCCCTAGCCCATTAGCAGTCCTAACCCCCCCTCCTAGCCCATTAGCAGTCCTAACCCCCCCTCCTAGCCCATTAGCAGTCCTAACCCCCCCCTCCTAGCCCATTAGCAGTCCTAACCCCCCCCAGCCCATTAGCAGTCCTAACCCCCCCCTCCTAGCCCATTAGCAGTCCTAACCCCCCCCTCCTAGCCCATTAGCAGTCCTAACCCCCCCCCCTCCTAGCCCATTAGCAGTCCTAACCCCCCCCCCAGCCCAATAGCAGTCCTAACCCCCCCCTCCGGCCCATTCGCAGTCCTACCCCCCCCCCCCCCCCCGGCAACTTTAAAAACAGAACAAGTGGACTCTGGCTGCTGCCGCGGACGCGGCAGCATGCAGTGTCCCGCGGGGCCCCCTCCGCCCGCTAAGCCCCTCTGCAAGGGCTTTCAGATTCGCGCGGGAGACAGCGTCCCCCTCGCGTCTCTGTTAAGCCCGCAGGGGCTAATGGGAAATTTCCCATCAGTCCCTCGAGGGGCTGATGGGAAATTTCCCATTAACCCCTGCGGGCTTAACAGAGACGCGAGGGAGACGCTGTCTCCCTCGCGAATCTGAAAGCCCTTGCAGAGGGGCTTAGCGGGCGGAGGGGGCCCCGCGGGACACTGCATGCTGCCGCGTCCGCGGCAGCAGCCAGAGCCCGCTTTTTCTTTTTTTGCGGACCTTCACGCGTGCCAGCTGCAAGGCCTTCGCGTGCCACAGCTGGCACGCGTGCCATAGGTTCGCCATCGCTGACCTGTAGCAATCTATTCTTACCATACTTAACCCGAGAATATCAGACATATCCATAAAGACTCAATTCTCACTACTATAACCGTATGCAACTCCATTAATATGCCAGGGAAAAGACCTATCTAATCAAATCTAGCATAAAACCCCACAACCAATCATTCTACATAAAAAAAACTTTCACTCTACTTAATCTCCCTCAACTAACGTCCTGCTAAAATGACCTCACTTCATCCAGAGAAACCCTAACCATTATTCCTCCATACATAATCATATACTGTCTTCACCCACCATTTGCTTAAAGAAATACTGACAGGTCTTCCTCCATATTTAACCCATCAGGGTGCAAACTATTAAGCTGAAAAATATAACGCTGTTCCAAACATGCCATAGTTTTCTCCATGTCTCCCCCTCTCCAATTTAACTTCACCTTTTTTATAATAAAAATTTTTAGATCTGATACCTTATGATTACGTTCTATCCAATGAGCTACCAATGGCTTATCCTCTAGCTTCCTATTAATGCAACTCCTGTGCTCTATTATTCTCTTTCGAATAGGTCGTGAAGTCATACCTACATATACCTTCTGACATGGGCATCGGATCACGTAAATAACGTGACTAGTCACGTAGTTGGTAAAGTCGTCCAGATAAAAAACGTTATTATTATTGGGGTGTATATATTGATTCTTAACTGGGAGGGCATGCACACATACCGAGCATTTTCCACACTGGTAGTGGCCTTTAAACTGTGATAAAAATTTACGTTCCGTAAATGCCGATGGAACCAGCATATTCCTTAAATTAACATTACGTTTATGTGCTATAACTAGGTTAATGTCCGCAAAACCCAGAAGTGACTGAATCAGGTGCCAATATTTCTGCAAACTTTTTCGATATCCTGCGAATGATGAGAGTAAAGCAAAGGACATACCATATTAGATTTTTCTTCTCTCATTCTTGTTTGCAGCAATTTATCCCGTGTAACATGACATGTTTTTTGATATCCTTTTCTAATTTGCTGAGAAGGGTAATGTCTCACTTCTAGTCGATTTTTAATAATATCTGCTTGCAATTCAAACTCCTCTTCAGAGGTACATATCCTCTTAGCCCTGAGGAACTGCCCATATGGTAGATTATTCTTTAATGCCAAATTATGAAAACTGCCATAATGCAATAGCTGATTCCTGTCCGTAGGCTTTCTATATAAGGTTGTGCAAAACCCCACTCCTGTCTTCTTAATTAATAGATCCAAAAACGGTATTTTGTACGGATCATACGTCATTTGAAATCGAAGATTATTATCACACTGATTAATCCAAACATTAAAGTCAATTAAAGACAATTAAAGGATACCACATTCTATCGTAGGTTGGATGATGATCCGACAGAGTCTTTAAAAAGTTCGCTGGATAGTCTGATACTTATAGCGTTAGAACTTGGGAAGATCACATTAAAAGAGAAGGATTTTTTGATAGTATCTTCTCCAGTAATTCCAACAATCTACATTAACCCGAAAATACATAAGTCTTTGCATAATCCTCCAGGGCGTCCAATAGTGTCAGCTATAGGATTGCTTTTTGAACCAGTATCTCAACTATTAGACATATTGCTGCGTCCATTTATAGAAAGCATGCGGTCATATGTCCGAGATTCCACACAAGTAATTAATATCCTTAAGAATATAGAATACTCTGACAAGTTTTTACTTGTCACTTTGGACATAGAATCGTTGTATACGAATATTCTGCAGGAGGAAGCATTAATTATAATTCAACGATATTTATACAATAGGAGTAGTCACAAACGTATTCCCACTATATTCCTCATGGAAATGGCTCGGATGGCCTTATGCCAAAATTATTTTTGTTTCAGAAATATTTTTTATCAGCAGATTAAGGGAGTGGCCATGGGGTCATCTATGGGGCCGGACATTGCAAATCTTTATGTGTTTGAGTTTGAGGAGACATACATAAAGAATAATCCCTTCAATAAGTACATACATTTATGGTTGAGATACATAGACGATATTTTTATTTTGTGGGATGGATCAGTGGAAAAACTGTCGGACTTTAATGTTTGGATTAATCAGTGTGATAATAATCTTCGATTTCAAATGACGTATGATCCGTACAAAATAACGTTTTTGGATCTATTAATTAAGAAGACAGGAGTGGGGTTTTGCACAACCTTATATAGAAAGCCTACGGACAGGAATCAACTATTGCATTATGGCAGTTTTCATAATTTGGCATTAAAGAATAATCTACCATATGGGCAGTTCCTCAGGGCTAAGAGGATATGTACCTCTGAAGAGGAGTTTGAATTGCAAGCAGATATTATTAAAAATCGACTGGAAGTGAGACATTACCCTTCTCAGCAAATTAGAAAAGGATATCAAAAAACTTGTCATGTTACACGGGATAAATTGCTGCAAACAAGAATGAGAGAAGAAAAATCTAATATGGTATGTCCTTTGCTTTACTCTCATCATTCGCAGGATAACGAAAAAACTTTGCAGAAATATTGGCACCTGATTCAGTCACTTCCGGGTTTTGCGGACATTAACCTAGTTATAGCACATAAACGTAATGTTAATTTAAGGAATATGCTGGTTCCATCGACATTTACGGAACGTAAATTTTTATCACAGTATAAAAGCCACTACCAGTGTGGAAAATGCTCGGTATGTGTGCATGCCCTCCCAGTTAAGAATCAATATATATACACCCCAATAATAAAAGTTTTTTATCTGGACGACTTTACCAACTGCGTGACTAGTCACGTTATTTACGTGATCCGATGCCCATGTCTGAAGGTATATGTAGGTATGACTTCACGACCTATTTGAAAGAGAATAATAGAGCACAGGAGTTGCATTAATAGGAAGCTAGAGGATAAGCCGTTGGTAGCTCATTGGATAGAACGTAATCATAAGGTATCAGATCTAAAAAATTTTTATTATAAAAAAGGTGAAGTTAAATTGGAGAGGGGGAGACATGGAGAAAACTATGGCACGTTTGGAACAGCGTTATATTTTTCAGCTTAATAGTTTGCACCCTGATGGGTTAAATATGGAGGAAGACCTGTCAGTATTTCTTTAAGCAAATGGTGGGTAAAGACAGTATATGATTATGTATGGAGGAATAATGGTTAGGGTTTCTCTGGATGAAGTGAGGTCATGTTAGTAGGACGTTAGTTGAGGGAGATTAAGTAGAGTGAAAGTTTTTTTATGTAGAATGATTGGTTGTGGGGTTTTATGCTAGATTTGATTAGATAGGTCTTTTCCCTGGCATATTAATGGAGTTGCATACGGTTATAGGAGTGAGAATTGAGTCTTTATGGATATGTCTGATATTCTCGGGTTAAGTATGGTAAGAATAGATTACTATAGAGGTTCTTCCCCTCTCCCTCCCCCCTCCTCTCTCTCCCCCTTCTCTCCCCTCCCTTCCTCCTTTCCCCCCCCCCCTTTCCTTCCCTTCCCCCTCCTCCCCCCTCTCCTCTCCCCTCTCCCATCTCCCCTTCCCCCTTTCCCCTTCCCCCCCTTTTCTTCCCTCCCCCCCTCCTCTTTCCCTTCCCCCCACCTCCTCCTCGTGATAGTGAAAAATTACATATTTGCAAGAAGAGATGGTAAGCTTTTTATGAAATAGAATTGGTCCATATTCATTCATTTTTTATGAAAATGATTCAAATCGATGGTCCTGGAAATTATATAGAATGATGAATGTTGACCAGGGTATGAAGATACTGGGCATAAATCATGATGTTCTATCCCCTCTTTCCCCTCACCCCTCCTTCCTTTCCCCCTCCCCTCCCACCTCCCTGCAGCAATCAGCAGCGGGTGGTTTAAAATCGCAAGAAGAGAGGTATTAGCCTCTGTCACCAACGATGCAGAATTTACAGAATTTAAAGTATGGAATGTGTCTTTGAAAAGGAGCGAATACAAGCTGATGACGTCACCACTTTCTCCCGCGCTTCTGTAGAATTTAATTCAACGTGCAGCTGCGGGCGTTTTCAGATGTTTTGCAGGAAGAGAGTAGCGGCTAGTAAATGCTCTGCTTTTAATTACTTACACAATTCGTGGTATGAGCAAGAATTTTAATAAGTTGTAACGGTTCTGAAATTGTGATGTAAGTGCTATAATGATATTAGAGCTCCGAGGAGGGAACGAGTGAACTGTAGGAGGAGAGTAGCGGACAGCAGTTTTTCCTTGCCTCTAAAGAATTACAGAGTTTATGGCACGGATAGTGGTTTTAACAAGTTGTAATGGTTCTGGGTTTTTAGTGCATGTATTTGAGTGGGATTAGAGCTCCAAATATGAAATTAGAAAGGAGCAATGCTCAGGATAGTGACTGTTGAAATCTTACAAAGCACTTAACTAAGTAACATAGTTGCGTGTGGGGTGGTCAGTATTCACTGCTGTTGTGAGGATGGTGGAGTATGTATAAGAATAGTTTTAAGGTTTGTTTATATAAGGATTATAGTGCATCAAAAGAAGGATTTCAATAATTGGTCGTTTTTTAATAGTTGGTTTTTAAAGGGTGGATGGGTCTATTGGTAGTAAGTGACCATAGGTATATAAGTGTTATAATTAGTCATCATGGATTTCGGAGTTGAGTGCATAATTTAAAAATAAGGACTTCTGGTGGGATTAATGAAGGTATGTTGTTTGTATTACAGCTGATAGCGGTTTAAGAGTATTATGAGTGCTGTGGCGCTGAAACACTGACAGTATTAATTTTTGAAACATCTGTTGCAGAGGTAAGAACATGTAAAAATCATAACAGGATGGTTAGATGGTTACGATGAGGTGTGGTAGGGTCTCAAGAGGATCCTGTTGTGTTTTTCCTGGGTTTTTTAGCTTGCTTTTTTATCCATCTTTTTTATTTAAGCTTTTTATCCATCTTCTTTATTTAAGTTTTTATTTAACATTTGCTTATTGCATAGTAGTGGACTCCGTTGGGTGTACCCATCTAGAATGGTCCCTTTCTTTTTCTTTCCTTTTAGTAATTACAGTGTGGCAAGGTGCAAAAATCATACAGGTAAGGGTAATGATAGTATCTTTTATTATATTGAGGCATAGGTTATATTGTTTGTCATTTAAGTGATTATTCTATGTTTTAGTATTATATTGTCATGTTTTAGTTTGCTTTTTATGCATATATGATTTTGTATTCATGTGCGATTATGAACTGTCGGTATGTTTTAGATAGGTACAATTATTTATTTATGTTTTTGAAGAAGACATTTTGCTGTACTTTTATATTTACTTATATATTTATATATTGATGTTTTAGTTAATTATTAATATATTAATAAGTTTATTGGTGCTTTTATCATTTGATTGTGTTTATTTTATTATATTCACGTTTATAATTTGTTTTACAGAATTATGAATGTTTTTAACGTTGTTTTTATATGTTATTGTAGCCAAAGCCCCTGATGAAGGCATAAACGAAACACGGCCTGTGTTGGGCCTGGCTTTATGAAATAAGAGTGGTAAATAAATAGTTCCTTCCTTGCCTCCACGTTTCTGACTGGGTCTGTTCTATACAATGTAGACATATAGGGTTATTGCAATATAACTATATACAAATACAAACTGTGCTATATGGAGAGTGGTTGTTTAGCTAAGCTGAGACAATACCGAGGGACTAGGTATATCTTACAGTATAACAAGGGTGTTAAACGAGGGATGGGAGGGCATGCAGGGGGATATTGCAATGTAATTCTATACATTATAGACATATAGGGGTTATTGCAACATAGGAGTGGAGTGGCCTAGTGGTTGGGGCAAGGTACTTCAGGCCGGAAGGTCGGGGATTCAAATCCCACTAGAGGACAGCAACCTTGGGCCGGAAGGACTGGGGTTTCTAGTCCCACAGGGGCTCCTTGTGGTCTTGGGCAAGCCACTTAACCCTCCATAGCCCATGTTCCCTGTAAAATAGTTATCTCCAAGTTATAATGCCCTGTTCAATGTAATTTCCGTTTGTTCAATGTAAACCGCACTGATGCAGAATAGCGCGGTATATAAGAGAATATAATAAAATAAATAAATAAATATACAAAACACAAACTGCGCTATATACAGAGGTTGTTGAGCTAAGCTGAGACACAAATCTGAGGGACTAGGTGCAGCTAGTGATATGAGAGGTTGGAGAGAGCAGGGCAAGTTCTAGGGCAGGTTCAAGGGAGAGGGATGAAAAGATGGTGGGGAGTGGAAGAGAGGTAGCCCTTGTGAAGCAATTGACTGTATCCTGTTACCAAGTTATGTGGTGTCTCCAAAGTGCTCGATATAAATTGTGGTTTTAAGCATCTTCTGAAAGTCCTTGATATCTGAGGTTATTCTTAGGTGGTCCGGGACAGAGTTCCATAGGGCAGGAGCTGCAAGGGATATAGCACTTCTGCATGTGGATTGACTAGCCTTAGTGTAGGCAAAGGGGGTTGCGATCATATCCGCTGTGTGACATCTCCTCGACCTGGTGCTTGTATCATTGGTGATGAGGGTCTTTAGGCTGTTTGCCAAGAGGTTTTATTTGATTTTAAAGACGTTTAATAGTGTTTATACTTGATGCGGGAATTAATGGAGAGCCAGTGAAGGTGGTTTAAGATGGGGGTGATATGGTCGTGCTTTGAAGATCCTGTTATAATCCAAGCAACGGTGTTTTGTGTCATCTCTAAGGGGCGGCGTGATAGTTTTGGTAGTCCAAGATAAATGGGGTTGCATAAGTGAGGACTGACTTCCTGCTTGTTCCTGGAGAATGCTGAACATGCACTTCTTAGGCTTGAACAGAAATTCATTTTTCAAATGAACACAACGGACTTAATCAAGAATACAATCTCTCTCTCTTTTTATAAATACTCCTCCTTCCAGCTGGTTGATTGTTCATCCTCATCTCCTTTTATATATTTTTTGATTATTCATTTTTATTTCTTTGTATTGCTACTATTCAGTGCCTTTTTATATTTGAATGCTTATTTTTGTTATTTTTATTTTTGTTTTTATAATAGTTTTAGTATACAATTTATTTATAACCCCAATGCCACTCCCTTCCCTCTCTCCATCTTTGGTTGGTTATGCATTCTTTACACATTCCGTTTCCCATGAAAATTCTGTATTGTCTAGTAGTATGTGGTCAACTTACCATGTTACATATTCTCAGTTCATTTAAACTATGATGTCATCAAATTTTTCTTTTACTCTTTTTGGTTTTGTAAAAAATAAAGCAGTTCACAATAATGTTTCTGGGTTTATTTTATTGCAACTGCATTAATCCTCTATGGCGCTATCCTCTATGCAGGGGTCTCCAAACCTGTCTTGGAGGGCCACAATCCAGCCAGGATTTTGAGATATCCATAAAGGAGTGGCCTAGTGGTTGGGGCAAGGTACCTCAGGCTGGAAGGTCGGGGGTTCAAATCCCACTAGAGGACAGCAACCCTGGGCCGGAAGGACTGGGGTTTCTAGTCCCACAAGTTATAATGCCCTGTTCAATGTAATTTCAGTTTGTTCAATGTAAACCACCTTAATATCATGAAAGGCGGTATATAAGAAATGTTAAATAAATAAAAAAATAAATAAGATACATTTGAATACGATGGGGGCAGTGCATGCAAATATATCCCAAAAACCTGGCTGGATTGCAGCCCTCCAGGACAGGTTTGGAGACCCCTGCTCTATGGTGTTTTCCTTGCCCTGCTCTCTATGCCCCTATTACATTTTCTGGTGTCGTTTTTTAGCTTATCCTGCGATGTTGGCTAATATTATTATTTATTTAGCCTCTCCCCCTTTCAATTTGCTCTTAATGTTCTTAGCATTCTTATAGTACTCTATATTGCTTTCTCATATTCACTTAAAATGGATGGGTTGAATTTGACATACTTAAGTATTTAACAATTTACAATGTTCTGAGTTTCTTTTTTGTCAACATTATTTTGACAATTTATTCTGGCAGCTTACTTACAGAATTATACTTTCTTTTGTGGATGCTCTTTGAACATTATTCAGGTCATGTTGATGTTATCATTACATCACTCTGATTCTGCCTCTATTTGAATCCACTGCAGCTTTTACCTGTGAGTGAAAGGTACATCGCTGTTGTGTTTGTTTTATGCTGCTGTTCTTATTGAATTTTAATATGTCAGTATAATGCGGATTAAATGACACCTCTTGGCTCAGCACAAACTTTGTGTCCATATATTGCATTTTAAGATCGAATTTGGCTATACACTGTTCTGTTTTTTTTCTACAATTATGCACATTTTCGAGCTACACAGTTGACAAACTGTTGGTTCTGTGGCTCAACTATGGAGGACACTTTGTGAGTCCATGTAATCAAGTCTGTTATCCTTTATTTGCATTATGACTATTTTGCGAATGCTCTTTGAGTGTCCCTTTACTTATTCAAACATAGTTACTTTTTCATGGGCTTTTGCCTCTGTTTGCATCTATTGTATTTTCTACTGTCAAAAAAAAAGCCCTTTCCTACTGTGCCCTCTGTTCTACCATTATATTATTTAATTGGTTTTATTTTATGTAAATTATTCTTTAGAACACTATGTGCATCGGATGCAGTCAATTGAGTTACAGCCATCGTATTAACACAGAATATATTAGGTTTTACTTTGACCACAAACGTTACCGTTCCCATTTAGTCACATACATTTTAAAGATATGATTAAGATTCGTTGTTCATTTGTAATTAAGGTGCATGACAGATCCCCAGCTCTGTCAGTTTCCAACTATAATTTTCTCTGTCCTTCCTTTGAAACATTTATGGCTATCGATCTCTCTAACATGAGCTTTAGGATACTATTTTATGTTCAATTTGAACCCCTTTCCTGATTTCTCATATATATTTTTTTGAAGTATACACACTTTTATCCTTTAGTGGGTCTTAGGTTGCTTTTGTCATTGCATATTTTTTATTACATCTCCTTCCTTTTTGATTTGATTCATGAGATGATGGGCCCCCATTGTAACCTGGACTAAGTGGTCACTTTTAACTTGATATTTCACATTCATCATGTTGTACACTACCTAGCAGCTATTTACTAGATAACCCCTTCCCTATTTGGGCACCACACTCCTTTCCAATATTTTTTATCTTTGTATTTTATTATTTATTTATCTATCTTTTGGTAAGCCATCAGTTTACATGTTACTATGATGTTTTATATGAAATTTGTATTTAACATGTCATGTTACTCTGTATTCAGTTTTCATCATTTTGTTATTAACCCTTGTGGATATTAGAGTATCTGACTTTCAGCTTTTGCTGAGTTGTTGATTCTTATATATTAAAAACATAAAATGTAAATATCTATATATAGATAGATATAGATAGATAGATACGTTATTTATTCTTTGGCACATTGGTAATATCTATATGTTTATCATATTTGTTTTCATTTTAATTAGCTTTTTTATTTTTGTTCTTTTAGTCATTTTATTTATATATTTATTGAATCATATCCGTAATTACTTTTTCACATATGCAATTAATTTTGCTTATTCGTTTAGTTATACGTTTATATTGACTTTTTACTTACTTATGCCTATTTTTATGTATTTTGTCACAATATGTATTTTATTTATTATTAGCTATTTATCTATTTTTATGTTTTTAGTGGTCACAATCCCCTGAAAAAGGCCAGATTGACCGAAACACGTGAAGGGTGACCTCTTCAATAAAGCTGTTTCCTTCCAAGGGTTTCTTGTTGCCTGCTCTTGTTTGCGAGCCTTCTGAACTCTATACATCGAGTCAAGCCTTCTACTGACTGGAGGCACAGTGAGGGGGTTCTCTCACATTCTCATTTGTACTTTCTGAAGGCTGTGGTACACCGACACTGTCACCACATCCTTAGGGGCCAAAGAGCACTGAAGGATCTCCAATTCTTCTGCCCTGGGCTCATCCCTGTCTCTAAAGAAAATGATACGGTCTTGGCTATATCCCTAACAAAGTCTTGGAAGGTCATATCCTCAGGAGGCAACTTGCGTTGCTTATGAGGAGCAGAAAAATCCGATGGAAGCTCTGGAGAGCTGGCCTCCGACAAGTCCTCCGTCTAAACATCGGTGACCGAAATTTCTCAATCAGACTCAGAAAGGAAGTCAAAGTACTTCTGAGTCTCAGCCCGGATCTTTCTCCTGACCTTTGGGAATTGGGAGCTGTTTTGAGAGCAATGATACACTGATGCTCGTCTAGATTTCAAAGGGGCATCAGACCCAAAAAAGCTAGAGAGTGATATTGACTGGGCAGGCACCGGTGTTGGGGCCTCTTTGATGCCCCAATGACGATGCTTCTCCTGCAGGCAAGCCGTGCATCTAGAGGATCGGTTGGATGGTTGCCTTTGTCGATGCAGCCGACATCAAGGCACTGGCCTGCTGCTTGGCCAAGAGCACCGTGATCTATTCCTCACGAGCCTTCAGAAGGCACCTCTCATGGCTGTTGACTCCAAAGGCTTCAAGGCCTCCGCAATCTCGATCGATGTACCTGGAATCTGCAAGGGGTTATTGGCGGCTTGGTCTTGACTATCAATAGGCCATCGCTGTCCCTTCGATATCCTGGAGGATGAGCTCTCTTCAGGGCAGCTTAGAGGAGCGCTGTTATCGGCCCTCATCGCTCTCAACACCATGCCTCAAGGTGCTTCGACTGGTGCACTGGAGCCTTCACCCTGCGATCATCCTGCAGCACTGATTTAGATGAAGCCAAATCCTTCTTCATCCTTGGATGGAGATCGATTGATGGCCGATGCTCCAGGGCAATATGGGTGCTCGGTTCTGAATGGGTTCAAGGACTTTTTGATGTTGATGTACCACCAGTGTCTGATACAGCCTTTGAAGCCACTGAGATCAGTCTGCCGATGCCGATGGATTGGACTTGTGAGTGCCAAAAAGTGATTCATGCTGTTTCTCTCAATCCTTGAGTCTTCTTTTTGCAATCTGTACACACAAAAGTAGAGGGCTGATCATCAGGTCCAAAGCAGTGAAGGCACCAATTTTGGGTAGCCATTGCGGATATGGTCCTTGAGCAACGGAAACACTTCTTAAGCCTACTGGCCAGTTTTTGGGACATATCAACCGGAAAAACAGCTGCAGTGAAATCAAATGGCTCAATTTTGAAAAAGAGCAGGATCCACAGCCACATAAGGGGGCAAACGTGCCATGGAAAATCAAATGGCTCAATTTTGAAAAAGAGCAGTATCCACAGACATATAAGGGGGCAAACGTGCCATGGAAAATAAAAGGAAAGTTAAAACAAACTTAATTAAACTAATTTAGGAGAGAGAGAGAAAAAACCGCAATGAGCAGGCAGGAAAAACCCAAAAGTGCCACTGAAGGCGGCAGAGTCTCCAGCGTCCATTGAGCTCCAAAGAAAAACAAAGATTAAGCCAAGACAGCACCATGGTGGCAGGCAGGAAGGCGGTGCGCAGGTCGAGAGGAAGCTCCCAAAATCTTCAACTAGCAGCTGGTGAGCGTCCCGTGCAGGATCTGTCAGATGACATCACTCATGTGAGGACTTCATTCTTGCTTGTCCACAGAGAACTGTTTTTTCCTACAGAAATACATTGAGGTTCTATTTTGGGGAGTGAGAGCCTCATTCCTTTATCATATTCCATCAAAGCAACTTCCACAGCTCTCTCCTCCTTTTCTGTGGCTAGAGCAGCTTTCTAGTGTTCCACCTGCATATCCTTCCCATTGGCTGGATCCTACCTAGTCTCCGGTGCTAACACTGGAAGGAGGCAGGGCAAGCTCACTCACATGGGAAGGTGGGGGTGAGGGTTAGGTGAAGAGGAACATTGAAAAACTGCAGATAAAGTCTTTAAAGTCTTAAAAATGCCCAGACATATTACTCATCCATCCAGCTTCCAGACATCGATGTAAAAATCAGTAGAATTCTGTAAAAAGCCAGACAGCCGTCAATCCTAATTTTCTGAATTCTAAGCACACATGGCAGTGCCCTCTAAACCTAAGGCCCTATATATGTTCCTAATTTGCCAGGGCCTTAACCTAGTCCTGTCCACGGCAAAAGATAATCTCCAGGAACAAGCAGGAATGTTGTCTTCACATATGGGTATCGGTACCGATGGAGCCTGCGCGGGAATGCTCCCCAGCGTCCAATTAGAAAGCTTTTGGGAGCATCCCACAGCGCCTGCATGCTGCCTTCCTGCCTTTCCCAACTGCCTCTCTCCAGTTCTTCGTTTTCCACGGAGCCAGCAGGTCATCGTTCCTGTCACCGCAGAAAAGTTTTCCTATTCTCCTTCTTTTTTGTGGTCGCGTCTGCCTTCCCTCAACGCTATACCGGTACCGCCGGTTCTTTCTTACTTTTTAAAAAAATATATATATATCTATAATATATTTTTTTCCAAACTTTTCTTCTTCAGGTGCACACGCCATTTTGGGCCTTAGGCCCAAAATTTCCCTTACTATGGAAAAACCTGCTTCGGGTTTCATGAAGTGCACCAACTGTGGCGGTACCATCTCCGTCACCGACACCCAAGAGTGGTGCCTTAAATGTTTAGGTCCTGACCACTCCATTTTGGAGTGTATGGCCTGTGCCATGATGTCTAAGAGAGGTCAACAAAACCGAGCTGCTAAGCTCAGCACCCTTTTAACCTCCGATGCAGCCTCTGTGGCATCGACGTCTTCCAGGGCTTCATCTTCCTCCCATGGATCTCAGGTAACTAAACATAAGTCTGGCTGGTCCTCAAAGGGTAGATCTCCATCCAAGCATCGAGATGCCTCTGGCGTTGCCCTTGAGAGTTCTGTACCGGCAAAAGTGCCCCAGCGGGAGGTTTCGGCTTCCAAAGCAATACCGGGGCTCCAGGATGTTCTTGAGGCCTCAACCTCGGCAGAACTACTAGTGCTATGCTCTGGGGTATGGGCTGCTTTCTCCGGTACCGACACCCAGGCATCGGCAGCATCCATAGACCAGAGGCTCCTGGCTATAGAACGCAGTCTGGCGGCTCTCCTTGCGGCATCGACACCCTCGGAACCGTGTCAGACAGTTCACCGGTACCGGCACCAACTTCGGCGCCGGTATCGGTACTGACAGCAACGGCATCGATATCTGTGTCTACATTGCCGGCACCCAGTCATGCTATGCCTTCCGGTACCGATACAGCGGTACCGATTCCCCCCGGCACAGACTTCGGTTGGTACGGATATCGTGCTCTACAAGAGCATCCGGACAAAAGGTACTTTGAATCCTCAGAGGAGTCTGAGGATTCTGACAGCTCCGTCGGTACCGGAGTACTTCTCCCCGAGGAGCCTTCCTCTCCCAAACGTAGGATGTCTCCTCCAGAAGATATCTCTTTTCAGGATTTCATCAGGGAGGTGACTCGAGGTCTTTCGATTACTGTGGCTCCAGAAACAGAGCCAGGGCAAAGGAGTTGGAGATTCTACAATATCCCAAGGCTCCTAAGGAGGCAGCTACTTTGCCTATCCGTGAGATCTTACATGATCTCATGTTAAGAATGTGGGAAACACCTCTTACCACCTCTCCTCACTCTCGTAGACTGGATACCATGTATCGAGCACCTCCGTGTCCTGGCTTCCTTGCTTTCTGCCAGGATCAGTTCCTATATTTTATATATGGGAATGTTCCTTAAGGAAGTCACAGGAGATTTAGAGGTTTTGAGCCCTCTTCTTCCTGATGATAAGAGGCAGGATTTTCTCACACTGGTTAAACATGCCCAGGATGTTTCTAAATTTGTCAATCGTCCAGCTTTTGACTGTTTTGAATGCATAAGCAGAACCTCTGCCATTGCCATAGGTGCACGTAGAATTGCCTGGCTCCAGGCATCCAATTTGGAGCTCTGGGTGCAGGACAAACTGGGCAATATGCCTTGTACAGGTGAGAATCTATTTGGCAAAAATTGGCAAGAAAAAGCCAATGAGGTGGATGCTGACAACTCCACTTTGGATAGATTATCCAAAGCCACAGCTGATCCTGCAAGGAAGAAATCTTTCAAGAAACCATTCTCCAAAAAGAAGAGGTTTTATCCCTCTTATTCTCAGCAGGGACGTTCTGCAGGTCAACCTGCCCGGAAGAGTCAGCAACCACCTAAACAAAGTAAAGTAAAGACTGCTAAGCCTCAACCGTCTCAGCAGTCTCAGCCTCCACAAGGCCTTTGACTTCCATCTAGAGAACTTAACTTTCCTGGCCCTCAAATGACCGGAACCGCCCACCATTCCAGGAAGGCTGTCTCACTTTGCCACAGATGGGGGCACATAACAGCAGAACACTGGACTCTCTCCATTATAAAAGAGGGGTACAAGCTTCGCTTTCTCTGCATGCCCCCTCCCACAATGGTAAGACAGTTCAATTCTCAGACCTCTCTCAACAACCTGTTAGATCAAGAGGTCACTATGCTTCTTGCCCAAGGGGCAAGAGAAGAGGTACCCATTCCTCAACAGGGTACAGGGTTTTACTCCCCCTATTTCCTTATCCCAAAGAAAACAGGGGGACACAGACCTATTTTAGACCTCAGAGAACTGAACAAATTCCTGTTCAAAGAGAAATTCAAAATGATTTCTCTGGGAACGCTGCTGCCATACCTTCAGAGTCAGGATTGGCTATGTTCTCTAGATCTCAAGGATGCGTACACTCATGTTCTCATCCATCCAACTCACAGAAAGTTCCTTCGGTTCCTTTTTCAAGGAATGTACTACCAATATAGGGTGCTTCCTTTTGGCCAGGCCTCAGCACCAAGGGTCTTTACGAAATGCATGGCTGTGGTAGCAGCATTTCTTCGCACTGTAGGAATATTCATCTTCCCCTACTTAGACGACTGGCTCATTCGAGCCCCATCAGAGTCAGAGGCCAGGGTTTCTCTAGCTTGCACAATGCGCATCCTTCAGTATTTGGGTCTGGTCATAAACATCCCAAAATCCAGCCTAACTCCCACTCAGTCTCTAGAGTTCATAGGAGCTTTGCTGGATACCAGAAAAGCAAGGGCCTATCTTCCCCAGACCCGTTGCCTTCGCATGGTGCAGTTAGCTTCTCAAGCAGTTCTAAAGCCTCATCTCACTGCTCGAGAAATGTTACAACTACTAGGCAACATGGCATCTACCATGCATGTGGTTCCTTATGCTCGCCTCCATATGAGAGCGGCCCAGTGGACTTTATCCACTCAATGGACTCGGGCATCAGGGTGCCTGTCAGACAAAACAGCAAACACAAACCGCCTTATTTTGTCCCTCCAATGGTGGCAGTCCACTCAAAACCTGTTGCTGGGGTCCCCTTTTCAACAACCTTTGCCCCAGGCAACTCTCACAACAGATGCTTCACCAATGGGTTGGGGAGCTCATCTGCAAGACCTCTCCACCCAAGGCACTTGGACTCCATAGGAGTCTCATCTACACATCAATCTCTTAGAGCTCAGCGCAATCTTCCTTGCTCTGCGAGTGTTCCACTCCCTGCTCAGCTACAAGACAGTCCTCATTCATACGGACAATCAAGTAGCCATGTTCTATGTGAACAAGCAGGGAGGAAGAGGCTCTCTGTCGCTTTGCAACGAACCTTTGCGACTATGGGTCCTCGCCAGAGAGCATCAGATTCATCTCCTGGCAGTGTATCTTCCAGGTATCCAAAACTCTTGGGCAGACAGATTCAGTCGAGTTCTGCTTCCACACGAATGGTCTCTACATGCAGACCAGGTGGCCAAGATCTTTCAAATTTGGGGAACCCCGGACAGAGACCTCTTTGCAAGCCCGCTGAATGCCAAACTTCCCCGGTTCTGTTCCAGAATTCCGGCTCAGGGCTCTCAGTCCAGGGATGCTTTCCTCCTTCGTTGGGGTCAAGACTTCCTTTAAGCCTTTCCACTCATTCCCCTAATTCCCAAAACCCTGTTGAAGCTTCAGAGAGACAGAGGCCGTATGATTCTCATAGCTCCACATTGGCCACGGCAAGTGTGGTACCCTCTGCTCCTACATCTCTCTCAAGCTCCCTCTCTGGAGTTAGGGTCAGCTCCAGATCTCCTGTCTCAGGAGGATGGAATATTATGGCATCCCAATCCCCAGTCTCTGCATCTCAGGGCTTGGTTGCTGAAGGCCTAGACCTTCATGATCTTAACCTTTCTCAGCAAGTAAAGGATATCCTTTATGCTTCCAGAAAACCTTCCACAAGACGCTCTTATGCTTTCAAGTGGAAAAGGTTTACCATATAGTGCTCGCAGAAGGGTCTTAGCCCCCTTGCGATACCTCTGGAATCATTACTGGAGTATCTCCTTCATTTATCCAATGCAGGACTTAAGACTAACTCAGTAGGAGTCCATTAGAGTGCTATTGCAGCTTCTTTCAAGCCTTTAAATGGTCAACCTATTTCCTCCCATCCTCTTTTAGCAAGATTTATGAGAGGCCTTCTTCTAACTAAGCCTCCCATTAGGCCACCACAGGTGGCATGGGACTTAAACCTGGTTCTTGGCCAGCTCATGAAGCCACCTTTTGAAATCTTAGCTACTACTTCGTTGAAATTCCTTTCTTGGAAAGTTATCTTTCTCACTGCAATCACATCAGCACGTCGCATCAGTGAGTTGCAGGCACTAGTGGCTGATCCTCCTTATACAAGGTTCCATCATGACAAGGTGGTCCTTAGGACTCATCCACACTTTATGCCAAAGGTGGTCTCACCTTTTCATTTGAACCAAGCGGTCTACCTGCCTGTGTTTTTTCCAAGGTCTCATGCATCAAATGCAGAAAGGAATCTTCATACTTTGGACTGTAAAAGAGCTTTAGCTTTTTACTTACAAAGAACACAGCAACATATAAAGTCCTCCCAACTCTTTGTTGCTTTTGATCCTTTTCATCTGGGACTTCCAGTCTCCAAGAGAACACTGTCCAACTGGATTGCACAGTGTATTTCCTTTGCCTATCAGAGTAAGAATCTTCCTCTGTAGGGCCATGTCACAGCTCACAATGTGAGAGCCATGGCAGCTTCAATGGCTCATCTGCACTCTGTGTCTATCGACGACATCTGTCGAGCAGCCACTTGGGCCTCGGTTCATACCTTCACAGCCCATTAATGCTTAGACAGGGACTCCCGCCGGGATGCCTTGTTTGGTCAGGCTATTCTCCAACACCTGTTCCATACCTAATCAACTCCTACCCACCATCCCTGGTAGGATGCCGGAGATCTATGGGGGGAAGTGGAGCCCTTTCACAGGGACACACAACTTCTGGGGTTCTCTCCCTGGCAACTAAAGCTAGGGATTCCCCATATGTGAAGACTACATTCCTGCTTGTTCCTGGAGATAGCATAGTTACTCACCTGTAACAGGTGATCTCCGGGAACAGCAGGAATTTAATCTTCACAACCCACCCACCTCTCCTAGGAGTTGTATCTCTCTATCTCTTTCCCTATCTCTCTCTCTTTGTCTCAGCTTTAAACTCAACTGGAGAGAGGCAGTTGGGAAAGGCGGGAATGCAGCACGCAGGCGCTGTGGGATGCTCCCAAAAGCTTTCTAATTGGACGCTGGGGAGCGTTCCCGCGCAGGCTCTGTCGGTACCGACGATACCCTTATGTGAAGACTAAATTCCTGCTGTTCCCGGAGATCACCTGTTACAGGTGAGTAACTATGCTTTAGCTGCAGAACAAATACCAATGAGAAAACAGTGCAATTCACTCAGCAGCTTTCATAGTATAAACAGCAGCAAAGAAAATGAAACATACAAACATGATGACAGAATAAGACCACATGGCCTATCTAGTCTGTCCTTCCATATCAACAACTACAACAGTCCACTTTTTACCTTTAGAGATCCTCTGTGTTGGTCCCATGCTTTTTTGAATTCAGTTACTGTCCTCATCTCTACCACCTCCACTGGGAGACTATTCCATGGATCCACTACTCTTTCCGTAAAGAAATATTTCCGCATATCACTCCTGAATCTATCTCCCTTCACCCTCATCCCATGTCCCCTCGTAGCAGAACTTGCTTTCAATTGAAAGAGGCTCTCTCCCTGAACATTTATGCCACGGAGGTATTTAAACATCTCAATCATATCACCTCTATCCCGCCTTTCCTCTAAGGTGTACATATTAAGATCCTTAAGTCTGTCCTCATATGCTTTATAATGAAGCCCACTAAGGCTTAAGCCTATTCACTTTTCAAGCCGCGCGAGAGGGAAATACTCTCTTCGCGGCTTGAAAAGCCCGCCGCTGAAGGAGCGGACTCAGGGCTCTTCTGGGCAGAGGGGAAGGGGCCACGGGACAGCTGATTCTGCTGCTGCCACGGCTGCAGCAGCAGAAGCCAGGGTTTTGTTTTTTTTATTTACCTGGGCTGATGGGGGGGGGGGGGGTTAGGACTGGAAATGGGCTGATGGTGGTTAGGAAGGACTGGAGGTGAGCTGATGGGGGGGAGTTAGGACTGGAAATGGGCTGATGGTGGTTAGGAAGGACTGGAGGTGAGCTGATGGGGGGGAGTTAGGACTGGAAATGGGCTGATGGTGGTTAGGAAGGACTGGAGGTGGGCTGATGGGGTGGGGGTTAGGACTGGTAATGAGCTATGTTGGGGCTAAGACTGAAGGGTAATGGGGGTTAGGACTGGAAGTGGGCTAATGACAGCGGGGGGGGGGGGGGTTAGGACTGGTAATGGGCTATGGTGGGGGCTAGGACTGGAAATGGGCAGATGGGGGTTAGCACTGGAGGTGGGCTAATTGGTGGGTTAGGACTGGTAATGGGCTATGGGGGGGGCTAAGAATGAAAATGGGGTGATGGGAAGGTTAGGACTGGAAGTGGGCTGTTGGGGGGCTTAGGACTGGTAATGGGCTGGGGGGGCTTAGGACTGGTAATGGGCTGGGGGGGTTGCTAGGACTGGAAATGGGCTTAGTGGGGGGGGGAGCTAGGACAGGAAATGGGCTGATGGTGGGGCTAGGATAGGACTGGAAATGGGCTGATGCGGGGACTAGAAGGGAGCGGATGCTGGGTGGGGCTGGAACTAGAAGGGAGCTGATGTTGGGGGAGGATTAGAATGGGATGGGGCTGGGAGAGTGAAATGGAGAGGGGAAAAATATTTTGTGTGGGAGGGAAGAAAAATCTGCAATTGGCCGGGTATTGGGAGAGTAAGTGGTGATTGAGGATGGAGGAGTAAAATTTGAGTCGATGAAATAGGAATGAGAAAGGATCAAAAGGAGAAAGATTAGTATAAAGCAGATGTAGAGAGAGAATGGAAAAAAAACTAGGAGAGAAGAAAGGACAAATGGACAGCAGACGATGGAGAGTTAGCAGAAGACACGAAGAAACCAGAAGAAAGTGGCTGGAACAATTGCAACTGAAAAAAATGCACAAAAGGTAGAAAAATATCTATTTTGAATTTATTAACAGGAATATGTCAGCTCTGGGAAATGTACATCATTAACGTCTGCGCTTTGTATGGTAACATTATGCAAATATTTATGCAAATGAGGCCCCGCGTCTTATGCGGCCCGCGGATTACTTTACAAGTCCTCATTTGGCCCTCAAAGCAACCAACAGGAATTTTGGCAGGTAGGCATGGGGTGGGGGGAGGGAGGAGGTCTTCTTTGAAGTGGGGAAAGGAGTCTGAGGAATGACTTCAGAGTGGTGGAGGTCTTCTGAAAAGGGTGAGTTTGAGATTTTAACACTGAACCAGCTCCTGTAAAACGATGACTGGGAGCATCAAGACATCTGTTAGCATTCTTATGCTTCTAGCCAGGAAAAACAACATTAACTTTGAGCTAGCAATATTTTTCCCTTTAATAACACAGTTTGTGGGATTGATTACAAAGCTGAATTACTAACCCGCAGAACTAAGTTACTGTGGGTTAGTACCTTCCTCTCCATGTTCCAAAGAACTGCTAAGCAGAGTTCCTTGTGTCTATTGGTCACATCATTTATTCTATAAATTTCTTATCTATATGGCAAAGCACCCGTCAGATGAGAGTCATATTGGCTTTTATTTTATGCTGGTGTTAAACAAGAGTTAACTGCCATAACCAATTTTCTATTTGCCATCTTACCTTCTCCACAATTCTCCCTGTAACTCCCATACCATTCAGAATGGTAACATTAACAATTGTTGGCATTCCTCCATAGTAAATAGGTTGAGAACAATAGGGCCACATGTAGGGGCACTCCGTCAAGTCAATGTAGCTTGGACTCAAACTGAAATCAAGTTTGACACAGTTATAAGATTACCATGATAACAGAGGCAATTTTTTTTTAATTTCAAGCATCATACTAATGTTACATAACACTTTATAGTCAAAGAATACAAACTAGGACATGAGTACAGTGCTTTCCAAAAGTCCTCATACACTTCAACATTTCATATTCTGCTGTCAAAAAAATAAAGATTTAAAATGCATTAAAATAAGAGTTTTACTGATCTACACAACATATTATATATTTTTAACATGAAAGAAAAATTATAAAACTATTAAAAAAGTAATGAAAAGAAACCAAGAAATTTTATTGCATAAGCCTTCAATATAGTATTTGGTGGACAGCCCTTTTGCAGAAAGAGCCAACTTTTAATAGGAGAATGGTGGGGTTTTTGGCCATTCTTCTTGACAGATTAGCTAATACTCTCTCAGGCTGGCTTGAGTTTGTTTGTTGACTGCAGTCTTCAAAGTCTTCCCACAGATTTTCCAAGGGATAAAGGGTTGGGCTTCCAGTGAACCACTCAAGCATGCTAACTTTACTCTTGCTGAGGCACTCCAAGGTGACATTTTACTTACCAATTAATGCCCTTTCCTCCAGTCCTCCTAGACCAGTACAGACAAGTGGGTTGTGTTCCCCTACCAGTAGGGTGGTGGAGACAGAGAACAAAAGAAAAGCCCACGTTTCAATGACATCACTCCCATGCCTCTATTCGCCTCAACCAGTAGAGGTCCCTTCAGTATTCATCCCAAAGCTTATGGGAGAAACATGGCAAGCCTCACACCACCTCAATTGTGGGCAACAAGGATTAAGCAACAGTAGAGAACTATGTACAGGAAAGCATAAACAGAAAGCTGTCCAAAGATGATGAATCTGCAGAGCCAAGCATAAAAATCATAGCAGACCCAAGAAAACTGCAGCAGAAGAACAAAATCTGAGATGTTACGGAGAGCTTGCCAATACTAGAAAAGGGGACTGTTACTTCTGGAGAGAGATCTGCAATTGTGAGTATATACTTCTGGGAATTTTCTGAAAGGAATTCTTTGTATTAAAGCTAATTAATCTGTGAACCCACTATTTTTTGTTAAATCAGTCAGTGCCTAGTAGCAGCAGTTGACGTTTAAATTTAAAACACAGAAGAGAACTTTCTGGTTACATTTTCATACCCAGCAGAGAGCTTGTAGATTAAATTTAATAGTCACTCAGGGCCTAGCATCAGCAAAGTACTTTTAGTTTAAATTTAAAACACAGAAGAGAGCTTTCTAGTTAAATTTAGAACCCAGCAGAGAGCTTGTAGTTTAAATTTCATAATAAGTTAGAGCCTAGCAGAAGCAAAGAGCTATAATTTAAATCAAATCAGAATAAAGCCTACCTCGGCAGCACAAGACAGGGTACTGTGTAGCAGCCCTCTTTTAATAAGTGCAAGAGATAAGGTTGTTGGGGCCACTTGGCAATAGTGATCATAGAATGATCGCCTTTGATTTAATCAGTGGAGGAGGGATAGTAAGGAAACCCACAGTACTACCTTTTAACTTTCGAAAGGGAGACTATGATAAAATGAGGAAAATAGTTAAGAAAAAACTAAAAGGAGCAGTTGCAAAAGTTAAAGACTTACATCAAGCTTGGGTGTTGTTGAAAAATACTATCTTGGAAGCCCAGACGAGCTGTATTCCACGCTTTAAGAAAAGTGGAAGGAAGTCCAAAAAACTGCCAGGATGGTTTAAAGGTGAGGTCAGAGAGGCTGTTTTGGCCAAAAAAACATCTTTCAAGAAATGGAAAAAGAGCCAAATGACGAAACCTGGAAACAGCACAAGCACTGGCAAGTCAAATGCAAGGCATTGATAAGACAGGCAAAGGGAGAATTTGAGAAGAGGTTGGTGTGGAAGCAAAAACGCGAAATAAAGACATTTTCAAGTACATTCGTAGCAAAAAACCTGTGAGAGAGTCAGTTGGTCCATTAGATGATAGAGGGGTTAAAGAGGCAACAAGGCGATAGCGGAGAGACTGAATGAATTCTTTGCTTCGGTCTTTACTGAGGAAGATGTAGGGATGTTACCCATGACTGAAGTGGTATTTAAAGGTGCGAAAGAATTGAAGGAAATATCAATACATTGGGAAGATGTATTACAACTATTAGATAAACTGGAGAGTAGCAAATCACCAGGGCCAGATGATATACATCCAAGGATGTTGAAAGAACTGAAATGCGAGACTGCAGATCTGCTATTAGTAATCTGTGAATTATCATTAAAATCATCTCTAATACCTGAAGATTGGAGGATCGCCAATATAACAGCAATTTTTAAAAAGGGTTCCAGGGGTGATCCGGGAAACTACAGACCGGTGAGCCTGACGTCAGTACTGGGAAAAATGGTAGAAACCATCATAAAGAATAAAATTACTCAGCATGCAGATAGTCATGCCCTTAACAATGGAGACAGCCAACATGGTTTTAGACAAGGAAGATCTTGTCTTACTAATCTGTTATGTTTTTTTGAAGGAATGAATGAACAGGTGGACAAAGGTGAGTCGGTTGATATAGTGTATCTGGACTTTCAGAAAGCCTTGACAAGGTCCCTCATCAGAGACCTTTGGAAAAACTAGAGTCATGGGATAGGAGGCAATGTACTATTGTGGATCAGGAACTGGTTAAAAGATAGAAAGCAGAGGGTAGGGCTAAATGGCCAATTTTCCCAATGCAGAAAGGTGAATAGTGGTGTACCCCAGGGGATCTGTGCTGGGTCCGCTGCTTTTCGACATATTCATAAATGACCTGGAAAGTGGAATAATGAGTGAGGTTATTAAATTTGCAGGTGAGACAAAACTATTTAAAGTTGTTAAAACCCAAGAGGATTGTGGAAAATTGCAAGAGGATCTTGATAAATTGGAAGACTGGGCATCAAAATGGCAGATGAAATTTAATGTGGACAAGTGCAAAGTTATGCACCTAGGGAACAACCACCCAAATTATGGTTACACGATGCAAGGTTCCACATTAGGAACCACCACCCAGGAAAAAGATTTAGGCATCATTGTGGATACCATGTTAAAACCCTCGGCCCAGTGTGCAGTGGCGGCCAAGAGAGCAAATAGAATGCTAGGTAACATAAGGAAAGGAATGGAAAATAAAACAAAAGATATTATAATGCCTCTATATCGTTCCATGGTACGACCATAACTTGAATATTGTGTGCAATTCTGGTCGCCGTATCTTAAAAAGGATATAGCGATTTTAGAAAAGGTTCAGAGAAGAGCCACCAAAATGGTAAAGAGGATGGAAGGCTACTCCTATGAAGAGAGGCTACAAAGGTTAGGGCTCTTTAACCTGGAAAAGAGACGGCTGAGGGGAGATATGATAGAAGTCTATAAATTAATGAACGGATTGTAACGGGTAAAAGTAGATCGATTGTTTACGTTATCAGAATATAGAAAGACTAGGGGACATGCAATGAAGCTACAGGGTAAACTATTTAAGACTAATAAAAGAAAATATTTTTTCAACCAACGTGTAATCAAACTCTGGAATTTGTTACCGGAGGATGTAGTAAGAGCTGTTAGTGTAGCTGGGTTTAAAAAAGGTTTGGACAAGTTCCTGGAGGAAAGGTCCATAAACCATTATTAAGAAGGGACCCAGGATATCAATGCTTGACCCAGTACAAGCATTGTGGAACCTGTGTCTTTTGGGGAAACATGCTAGTTACATATGACCTAGATTGGCCACTGTTGGAAACAGAATACTGTGCTTGATGGACCTTGGTCTGACCCAGTATGGCATATCTTATGTTCTTATGACTCATCAAGTCTACTGACCATTATCCGATGTTGCTCATCCACAATGGCACAAATGATACTGCTAGGTATCCCTCCGAGCATATCAAAAGTGACTTCATGGCTCTGGGACAGCGGGTGAAGCAGATATGTGCGCAGGTGGTGTTTTCTTCAATCTTCCCTGTCGAGGGTAAAGGCCAAGGCAGAGAAGCTTGTATCCTGGAGATGAATGCATGGCTGCATGGATGGTGTCATCGAGAGCGTTTGATTTCCTGGACAATGGGATGTTGTTCCAAGTGCTGCAGAGCAGAGATGGTGTCCATCTGTTCTAACAGGGGCTATACATTTTAAAATAAAGGTAAGAATTTGTGTGGGAGGTTTTAAATTGCTAGCTCTCTGACTGGGAGCTCTTAAAACGGTTTTGGTACATTTTTAAAACAAAAGATACATTCTTTTTGGTGCTTTAGTAGAAATATTTTCTTTAGTGGGGTAGGTTTAAAACTGTGCTTTGGTAACTTTCTCAGCTCTTGGGAGCTGCTGACACCTAATCAGGTGATATTTCCTCCCTACCCCCCCCCCCTAAACTCCCACCCACCCCTAGTGAGCAGTCTTGCTTTATAGGGCACCTCCCCATTTAACAAAACAAAGGGAATTGGAACAGCACATTTTGAATATAACTAACGAGATGTAACTGCTTTTTTTCTAAAAGGACAGCTGGGAAGCCGGCTGGTATTTTGGTAGATCGCTCTCTTTTGCTTTAACAGATACCTAAGCTCCACAAACAGAACAATGGCTGGGAAAAATCGTATCGCTAAAGCTGCTACCCCCGTTACAGCTTCTGCCTCTGTTCAGACAGAGGTCCCAATTCCAGTTGAAGGACCGGTTCCATATGCAGGGTGCCTGCATGCTGAAGCTCTCAGAAAACAAGTGGAGGAACTCAGAGAGGAGGTGGCGAGGCTGAGGAGCATTCAAGACAGTGAGAAGTACATTGATGAGATGCTTCTTGCAGCAACCAAGCTCTCCAGCAGAGGAGAAGATGGGTGCCTATAGAATGACGAAGGTTGGACACAAGTCACCAGGGCCTGCAGAATCACCAATCTAACTTCTCCAGCCCTTAAATTGAAGAACCATTATGCAGCCCTGGAAGTGGAGGAGGTGAAAGCATCCCTGGAAAGGGAAGAACCAGAGCTCAAGTACCCCAAAGTTGCAGAATCAGTGACCACAAGAAAGTGAAGGGTTGTGGAAGTTGGTGACTCTCTTCTGAGGGGTACTGAGGCGTCCATCTGCCGACCAGACTTGATGTCCAAGATGTTATGGAGAGTTTGCCGAGACTCATCAAGCCCACTGACTATTACCCAATACTGCTAATCCATGTTGGAACAAATGATACTGCAAGGTATCCTTCTGAGCGTATCAAAAGTGACTTCATGGCTCTGGGTCAGAGGGTGAAGCAGTTAGGTGCACAGGTGGTGTTCTTTTCAATCCTCCCTGTTTATTTATTTATTTTTTTCAGTTTTTTATATACCGCACTATTTATAATCAGCGCGGTTTACAGATGAACACAAAGACCAGAACAACAGGCTGTTCGGTATTACATATAACAGGAGTATAAACTTGGATAACATGGGAGAACTATATACATAGAATAAATAATCAATTAGTTCGATAGCATGAAAGAACTATTTACATAAAATAGCAGTAGTGCAAGGGTCAGGAGGAGATTGTGGTTAAGTTTGTGGTAATGCTATTCTATTGAACTTTATGTAGGGTAATATTTGATAAATAGGTTAAATTTGAGGGCCTTTCTGAACTGGGCTAGGTCGGTTAAGGTACGTATGTCAGGTGGTAGGGAGTTCCAGTGTTTTGGGGCGCAAAACATGAAGGCTCTATTCGCTGTTGATCGGCTGCAAGTTGTTATGGCCTTTGGCATTATTAGAGTGTTTAGTGATAATTGTCTTCTGGATCTTGTTGGTGGTACAGTTTGTATGAGATCAGTTAGCGAATTGGCTGACAAGCCATGGATGGCCTTGTACGTGAGAATCAGTGTTTTGAATATGAGTCTGGCTTGTATTGGGAGCCAGTGAAGCTGTTTGAGGATTGGTGTCACATGATCATTCCTGGACGCTCCTTGTAGAACCCTTGCAGCAGAATTCATAGCAAGTTGTAGAGAACTTAGGGTGGATTGTGGGAGACCTTGTAGAATTGAATTGGCGAAATCGAAATGCGGCAAGACGAGTGCTTGGAAGATGGTTCTGAAATCCTCTGGGTCCAGTAAGGAGCGTAAATGCCTAAGTGTGCGTATCTTGAAGTATACAGCTTTTACAATATTGTTTACGTGTGATTTCATATCGAGACGGTGGTCCAGCGTGACTCCGAGATATCTTATTGTTTCTTTGGTGGATAGATCAGCTCCCTTAACACTTATATGTGATGGTGGAATGAAGTTGGGGTCTCTTGTAACAAAGAGAACCTCAGTTTTCTTGTGCTGGATGCGGAGGTTCTGTGAGAGAAGCTACTCTGAGACCGCATCAAAGCAATTTATTATGGGCAGTAAATCCATTTGTATTGTGGAAAAAGGTAAATAAAGTAGGATATCATCTGCGTATATCATACATTTAACATTGAATGATCTGATGATATTGCAGATAGGCTGCATGTATATGTTAAACATGAGAGATGAAAGAGATGAACCTTGTGGGACGCCTTGTTTTTGATGGAAGAGATTTGATTCTCCTGTTGCAGTTTTTACATATTGCATTCTGGTGTCCAGGTAAGATTTACACCATTCAAGTGCTGAACTACCGATGCCTTTTTCCTTCAGCCGTGCAATGAGTATCTCATGATTTACCGAATCAAACGCTGCTGCTATATCTAAGAAGATTAGCACAACGCCTTGACGGATGTTGTCTATACTGGTGAGTATGTTATTGAAGAGGGTGGTGATGAGTGTTTCAACGCCATGATATTCTCTGAAGCCATGTTGAAAATAGTCCAGAGGGGCTGCGGAATCTATGTGGTCTTGAATTTGACGTTGCACCTCTTTCTCAAAGATTTTTGCTAGGAGGGGAATGCTGGCAATAGGTCTGATTGCTTCGCGGTGAGTTGCTAAGTAGAGATTGTAAGCTGTGTGGTCATCACTGGCCAGTGATCGTCGCCAGCGTTTTTCGAGTTTCCTTAAATGCATAAGTGAAGACCGCAGCTCAGGAGAGAACCATGGGGCGGAGTTTCTTTTCCTTGATATGTTTTTCTTGTGTGGTATATGAGAAATGGACTTGAGGCTGTTGTTCCAGGCTTCAAATGACTCGTCAAGGTTGAGCGTTGTATTGTTGAGGAGTGGTTGAGTATTTGTCAGTATAAAATCCTTGTTGAAGGGCCGAAAGCTTCTTGTTGGGGCTCTTGGTGTGTTATCAAGGTTTTTGTTGTTTAGGGAATGAGTGTTACCCAAGGGAATTTGTAGGTTTATGAGTTTGTGGTCTGACCAGGGTACATCAGTGATAGACTTTATAATGTTGCTGCTTTGTGCAGAAGCAGATTGTGGAGCGAAGACCATGTCAAGAATGTTTCCTTTGATATGTGTGGGTTCCATGATTAATTGTTGATATCCAAGACTTTCAATGGCATTGAGGAGTGAGGAGGACTGATGTTGCTACAGAGATGGGAGACTGAGATCTCCCATTATCCAATTAGGAGTGTTAAGATTAGTGGTATTGGCAGCTAAGTCTAGAATGGTGGGAAGGTGATCCGGGGAGCTTGTGGGAGCTCTGTAAACCAGGTTTATGGAGCATTGCTTGTTCGCTATGGTGATTATTTCCAGATTGTTTGAGCTGTAGGAGTTAGTCGTATTGAAAAGGAGTTCAGACTTGGTGAGAATGAGTGATCCTCCTCCCTTCTTGTTGAGGGTAAAGGCCAAGGCAGAGAGGCTCGCATCCTGGAGATGAATGTATGGCTGCGTGGATGGGGTCCTCAAGAGCATTTTGGTTTCCTGGACCATGGGATGCTGTTCAGAGGGTTGCAGAGCAGAGATGGCATCCATCTGTCCAAGAAAGGTCGATACGTCTTCAGTAGTAGACTGGCTAATCTACTGAAGAGGGCTTTAAACTAGAGTTGTTGGGGGATGAGTGAACAAAGCCCCCAGGTAAGTTATACATTAAATACCTTTATGGAAATGGGTAAAAGGGGTAACATATGGAAAGCAGTGTGTATAAATGCCCATAGCATGGGAAATAAGATCCCTGATGATGAAGCTTGGGTGGGAATGACCGACGTGGATTTAGTGACAGTTACAGAAACATGGTTCACATAAAACTATGACTGGGATGTAACTATACGAGGCTATACTTTATTCAGAAAGGACAGGGTAGGAAGAAGGGGAGGAGGAATTGCACTATATGTAAAAAATAATATTAAAGCTTTGGAATTACAGAACTTAAAAGGGAGAGAGGAGGCATTGTGGGTTAAACTAGAAAGAGGGAAAGAGAAATCTATTTGCATTGGCGTGATATACAGACCTCCCTCGCAAGAGGAAGAGGTGGACAGAGAGTTAATTGAAGACACACGCAGCATTGTTAGGAAAGAGGAAGTGCTACTGATAGGGGATTTCAATATGCCAGATGTTGATTGGCACATTCCTGCTGCAGTATCATCCACAAGTAAAGAGATCCTGGATTCTCTACAGGCAATCGGTAACAGAATCCACACGTGAAGGGGCCATACTGGGCTTGGTGCTTACCAATGGTGAAAGTGTTTCTGATGTTATAGTGGGAGATCATTTTGCATCTAGTGATCACCAGATGGTGTGGTTCAGTATCCATTCAAAAGTGAGTGTCTTAGACTTTAGGAAAACTAACTTTGCCAAGATGGGCCAATATATCAGTGAGTCGTTAGCAGGATGGGAACAGCTGAAGGATGTAGAAAAACAGTGGGCAAAACTGAAAAGGGAAATTTTAAGGGCAACCAACTTTTTTGTTAAAATGATAAATAAAGGTAGAAGGAAAAGGAGACCACTATGGCTTTCGAAAGTAGTAGCTGAAAAGGTGAAGAAAAAGAGGGAGGTCTTCATGAAATACATGAGATCACAGAGAAAGGAAGACAGGAATAAGACATTTTTCAGATATGTTAGTGAGAAGAGGAAGGACAAAAGTGGTATTGTCAGACTCAAGGGTGAAGAGGAGAAATATATAGAAGCTGATGAGGATAAAGTAGAAGTGCGTAACAAATATTTCTGTTCTGTGTTCACAGATGAAGATCCAGGAACAGGACCTCAGAAAACACCCACAAACAGGAACAGAGGCAAGGGATATCTCGAACAATTTTCAGAAGACTGTGTTCGTGAGAAACTTGCTCAACTTAAAGTAGACAAAGCGATGGGACCGGATGGGATACACCTAGAAAACTGAGGGAACTTGGGGACGTTCTAGCAGCTCCACTGACTGACCTTTTCAATGCCTCGCTGGAGTCGGGAGTGGTGCTAAAGGACCGTGATGTCTTTACACAGACGCGGAAATAAGGATTTGGTTGAAAACTATAGGCCGGTTACTTTAACTTCAATGGTGAGTAAATTATTGGAAACGCTGCTGAAAGAGAAAATAGTGAGGTTTCTGGAGTCCAGTGGATTACAGGATCCAAGGCAGCATGGATTCACCAGAGGCAGGTCTTGTCAGACAAATCTGATTGATTTCTTTGACTGGGTGACCAGGGAGTTGGACCGAGAGAGAGCCCTAGATGTGGTGTATTTAGATTTCAGTAAAGCCTTTGACACCGTTCCTCATAGGCGACTTAATAAACAAACTGAGCACCCTAGGGATGGATCCTAAAGTTACTGCTTGGGTTAGAAATTGGTTGGGTGGGAGGCAACAAAGAGTACAGGTAAATGGAGCTCACTCCGAGGAGAAGGAAGTTACCAGTGGTATGCCCCAGGGATCTGTCCTTGGTCCAATTCTTTTTAACATCTTTGTTAGTGATATAGCAGAAGGGCTGTCAAGTAAGGTTCGCCTCTTTGCGGATGATACCAAAATCTGCAATAGACACCCAGGAAGGTGTAGATTTTATTTATTTATTTAGACAGTTTTGTATACCACCTTATCCTTCAATCAAAGTTGTCACAATACAATTGGGGGATACATTTAACACAAGGGGATATGAGACACATATACTAATACTTACAGGGAACATGGGCAATGGAGGTTTAAGTGGCTTGCCCAAGATCACAAGGAGCACCTGTGGGACTAGAAACCCCAGTCCTTCCGGCCCAAGGTTGCTGTCCTCTAGTAGGATTTGAACCCCCGACCTTCCGGCCTGAGGTAACTTGCCACAACCACTAGGCCACTCCCCCCAACATGAGTAGATAACATGAGCAGGGATCTAGCTAAGCTTGAAGAATGGTCTAGAATTTGGCAGCTAGGATTTAATGTTAAAAAATGTAAGGTCATGCATTTGGGCTGCAGCAACCCAAGGGATTAATATACTATAGGGCAGGGGTCTCAAACATGCGGCCCGCGGGCCGCATGCGGCCCGCGAGACAACTTTGTGCGGCCCGCGACGGAGGAAAACAAAAAAACCCCAAAACCCTGGCTTCTGCCGTTGCCGCCGTGGCAGCGGCAGAATCAATTATCAAATTTTTAAAAAAACTGACTTCTGCTGCTCAAGCAGCAAAATCAGCTGTCCTGCGGCCCCTTCCCCTGTGCCCGGAGATCCGAGTCTGCTCTATCAGCGGCGTGCTTTTCAAGCCGCGAGGAGAGTATTCCCCTCTCGCGCGGTTTCAAGCCGCGCGAGAGGGGAATACTCTTCTCGCGGCTTGAAAAGCACGCCGCTGATAGAGCAGACTCGGATCTCCGGGCACAGGGGAAGGGGCCGCAGGACAGCTGATTTTGCTGCTTGAGCAGCAGAAGCCAGGTTTTTTTTTTAATTTACCGGGGGGGGGGGGGGTAGGACTGGAAATGGGCTATTGGCAGGGGGGGGAGTATGACTGGAAATGGGCTATTGGCAGGGGGGGGTATGACTGGAAATGGGCTATTGGCAGGGGGGGGGTATGACGGGAAATGGGGTATTGGCAGGGGGGGGGTATGACTGGAAATGGGCTATTGGCAGGGGGGGTTATGACTGGAGATGGGCTATTGGCAGGTGGGGGGTTATGACTGGAGATGGGCTATGGTGGGGGCTAGGACTGGAAATGGGCAGGTGGGGGTTAGGAAGGACTGGAGGTGGGCTGATGTGGGGAGTTAGGACTGGTAATGCGCTATGGAAGGGCTGACTGAAATGGGGTAATGGGGGTTAGGGCTGGAAGTGGGCTATTGGCAGGGGGGTTATGACTGGTAATGGGCTATGGGGGGGGTAAGACTGAAAATGGGGTGATGGGGGGTAAAACTGGAAGTGCGCTATGGGGAGGTTAGGACTGGTAATGGGCTATGGGGGTACAAGGACTGGTAATGGGCTGGGGGGGTTGCTAGGACTGGAAATGGGCTGAGTGGAAGGGGGGCTTGAACTGCAAATGGCTGATGGGGAGGGGGGCTTGGAATGGAAATGGGCTGTGAGGGGAGGGAGCTAGGACTGGAAATGGACTAATGGGGGGACTAGAAGGGAGCGGATGCTGGGTGGGGCTGGAACTAGAAGGGAGCTGATGTTGGGGGAGGATTAGAATGGGATGGAGCTGGGAAAGTGAAATGGAGAGGGGAAAAATATTTTGTCTGGGAGAGAAGACAAATCTACAATTGGCCAGGTATTGGGAGAGTAAGTGGGGATTGAGGATGGAGGGGTAAAATTTGAGTGGATGAAATACGAATGAGGAAAGAGAAAAAGGAGAAAGATTAGTATGTTAAAGCAGATGTAGAGAGAGAATGGAAAAAAAAACTAGGAGAGAAGAAAGGGCAAATGGACAGCAGACGATGGAGAGTTAGCAGAAGACATGAAGAAACCAGAAGAAAGTGGCTGGAACAATTGCAACTGAAAAAAATGCACAAAAGGTAGAAAAATATCTCTTTATTTTGAATTTATTAACTGGAATATGTCAGCTCTGGGAAATGTGCATCATTAATGTTTGCGCTTTGTTTAGTACAAGAGGAAATTAATTTATAGTTTTATTTCTACAGTGTTGTTGTACATTCCAAGTTTGGCTTTTGGGGTTCCCAGTTTAATTATTGTCTTCTTGTTTCTAAATCTTTTAGTCTTTCTTTATCCATACTCATTAAAGAGGCATGTTTACTAAAAGTTAGTGTATGGTAACATTATGCAAATATTTATGCAAATGAGGCCCCTTATGCAAATGAGGCCCCGCGTCTTATGCGGCCCCCGGGTTACTTTACAAGTCCTCATTTGGCCCTCAAAGCAATTTGAGTTTGAGACCCCTGCTATAGGGGGTGAAGTACTTTTGCCCACTAAAGAAGAGCCGGACCTAGGCGTGGTTGTGCCTGATGATCTTAAAGTAGCTAAACAGGTAGAAAAGGCAACGGCAAAAGCTAAAGGGATGCTTGGGTGCATACGGAGAGGAATGGCTAGCAGAAAAAAGGAGGTGATAGTGCCTCTTTATAAGTCTTTGGTGCGACATCATTTGGAGTATAGTGTGCAATTCTGGAGACCACACCTTCAGAAGGATATAAACAGGATGGAGTCAGTACAGAGGATGGCTACTAAAATGGTTAGTGGTCTTCATTATAAAGCATATGAGGACAGACTTAAGGATCTTAATATGTACACCTTAGAGGAAAGGCGGGATAGAGGTGATATGATTGAGATGTTTAAATACCAGAGTTGGAGAGCCTCTTTCGATTGAAAGCAAGTTCTGCTATGACGGGACATTGGATAAGGGTGAAAGGGGATAGATTCAGGAGTGATATGCAGAAATATTTTTTAAGGAAAGAGTGGTGGATCCGTGGAATAGTCTCCCAGTGGAGGTGGTAGAGATGAGGACAGTATCTGAATTCAAAAAAGCATGAGACAAACACAGAGGATCTCTAAAGGAAAAAGGGGACTGTTGTAGTTGTTGATATGGAAGGACAGACTAGATAGAAAAAGACCACATGGCCTGTCGTCATTTTTCTATGTTTCTATGTCTCTTCAACAGCAGACCGACTAATCTACTGAAGAGGGCTTTAAACTAGATTTGTTGGGGATGGTGAAGAAAGCCCCCAGGTAAGTGAAGAAAACCGCCAGGTAATAAAACATTAAATACCTCTGTAGAAATGGGTAATAGGGGCAACATCTGGAAAGCGGAGTGTAAAAATGCCTGTAGCATGGGAAATAGGATCTCAGATGCTGAGGTGTTAACGGAAGAGGCTGGCTAGGATTTAGTGGCAGTTACAGAGACATGGTTCACAGATATCCATGTAATTATACTGGGCTATACTTTATTCAGGAAAGAAAAGGTAGGAAAAAGGGGAAGTGGCGTGGCACTATATATAAAAAAATATTAAAGCTAATTGCAGGGCTTAAAAGGAAGAGAAGAGGCACTGTGAGTCAAACTAGAAAGAGGGAAAGGGAAATCCATTTGAATTAGAGTTATATACAGATCCACCTCACAGGGGGTAGAAGGGGACCACGATTTAATAGAACATAGAAACATAGTAAATGACGGCAGATAAAGACCAGCATGGTCCATCCAGTTTTACAGAAGCTGAGAGGCACCCATTTCAGCTAAGGGCAAACCTTCTATCTTCTCTGCTGGCTTAAAACGATAAATTCTAACTGTTGATTTTTGGGGGAATTACTATTATAGCATTTAACTGTGGTTTTAGACTAAACTTGGGGGCATTTTGACTACTTTCCTTGTATAGACTTACATCCGATATCTGTATGTGTGGCAAATAGAGAGTTAAAACTAACAAACAAGTTTTTTTACTTCTGCTGCACTGGTTGGTGAAACCCTATTCCCAGGGAGGAGCTGATATGGAGCATTGTACACCTGGCCTGCCACTGGTCTGAGCCAGTTTTACAGAAGCTGAGAGGCACCCATTTCAGCTAAGGGCAAACCTTCTATCTTCTCTTCTGGCTTAAAACGATAAATTCTAACTGTTGATTTTTCGGGGAATTACTATTATAGCATTTAACTGTGGTTTTAGACTAAACTTGGGGGCATTTTGACTGCTTTCCTTGTATAGACTTACATCAGATATCGGTGTGTGCCCACTGTTCAGGAACAGCCTACTCGCCAAAAACACTTAGATTCCCAGCCACCCCAGGGGCTACATTGCCTTTATAGTGGTCACATACGTGCCATCTATCCTTTCTTACTTGGGTTAAAGTACACATCTTCTTCATCCTTTCTTCTTCTTCCTCCTCTTCTGGGACTGCTTAACATGTCGTGTATTCAGTACAATAAGGTGAAATTAGACTTACCTGCTAATTGTTGTTCCTTTAGGACCTCCAGTCTAGTCCCGAGACATAGAAGTTGTGTTCATCCTCTGCAGCTTGGAGACTGAGCATGATACAATTCTTGATGACCTCAGCATATATAATCCAGGGACCGTCTCCATTCTTCAGTACTCTATTGACAAAGCAGACTCACCAGAGCAAGAATTAAGTAACGATAATATATCATAAACAGCTAACATCAAACTAGAACAATTAACTTCGCTATACATTAAACTCATGTACTTAGCAACCCGCAGTCGAGCTTTCACCTTAGAACAGAGACAAGACCACCCCCGTTCTCCACAACCTGCCGGAAACAGCATCCTCCGCACGAGAGTAGCAGACCCTCAATAGGAGATTCTTAGCTTCAGGGTGCCGTCAGCAGATCAAATCCGGGAGGGATACGGGACTAGACTGGAGGTCCTAAAGGAACAACAATTAGCAGGTAAGTCTAATTTCACCTTCCTTAGTGTCCCTCCAGTCTAGTCCCGAAACATAGAAGATGTAACAGAGCAGTAACACCTTAACGGGAGGGCCCTGCTAGACCAGCCTGAAACACTGCTGCCCCAAACTGTGCATCCCTCTCTGCCATCACATCAATTCTGTAATGTTTCACAAACGTATGCAAGGATGACCACATCGCTGCCTTACAGATATCCACCGCTGGCACTAAGCTAAACTCCGCCCAGGACACGGCCTGAGCCCTAGTCGAATGCACTTTTAATCCCTTCGGCACCACTCTGCCCTTCAACAGATAAGCCGACGCAATGGCCTCCTTAATCCATCTAGCAATAGACGGTTTCGACGCCTGCTCGCCACGCTTCGATACCCCAAACAGCACAAACAATCTATCTGTCCTGCGGAACGCAACAGTCTTCTTCACATACATCCTCAAGGCTCTGCCTACATCTAACCTATGCAGACGTCCCCCCTTCTCGCCCTGCCGTGCCCTCTCAAACACCGGCAAAGCCACCACCTGATTCACGTGAAAGGCTGACACCACTTTCAGTAAGAAGGAAGGAACCGTTCTCAACACCACTTTGTTGACCTCAAACACCAAAAAGGGCTCCCTACAGGACAACGCCTGCAGCTCTGAGATTCGTCTAGCCGAAGCGATCGCTACCAAGAACACCACCTTCAGCGTAAGATCCTTTATCGTTGCCCTAGCTAAGGGCTCAAACGGTTCCCTAGTCAGTGCATGCAAAACTAAATTGAGATCCCAGGCTGGCACTGGATCTCTGCGCGAAGGTCTCAACAGCGTCGCCGCCCTCAAAAATCTCTTCACCTCTGGTTGCCCCCCCCCCCCCCCCCCGAGGCTTTCCCTGTATCCTTCCTCGAAAACAAGAAAGTGCTGCCAGCTGCACCCTGAGAGAGGCTACCGCTAACCCCTTCTCCAAACCATCCTGCATAAAGGCCAACACCTGCGGCACCGAGGCCTCCAGCGCCTTAATATGTCTCTCACCACATCAAGAATCAAAAATGCGCCAGACCCGAATATACGCTAATGAAGTGGATCACCGTCGAGATCTAAGCAACGTATCAATTACTGCCATCGAATAACCCTTGGCCCTTAACCTTGCCCTTTCAAGAGCCAAGCCGTAAGCGAGAACCGATCCACCTGCGGCATTAACAGCGGGCCCTGAGTCAGCAAGTCCGCCCTTAACTGGAGCCTCCACGGAGGCTCCAGCAAGAGTCGCATTAGATCCGCATACCACAGCCTCCTTGGCCAATCCGGCGCGATCAGCACGACTCGCCCTCTGTATCTCTCTATCCTTTGCAGAACTCGCCCTATCAGGACCCACGGAGGAAACACATAAAGGAGATGCCCCTCCGGCCACCTTTGTATCAAGGCACCCAGCCCTTCTGACATCCTTTCTCGCCTTCTGCTGAAAAACCTTTTAATTTTTGCCGATTCCAAGGTCGCCATGAGATCCATCACTGGAGACCCCCAACGCTGCACTATTAACTGGAACACCTCCGGATGGAGAACCCACTCCCCTGGGTCCACCTTCACTCGACTTAGAAAATTGGCGGTCACATTGTCCACTCCTGCTACGTGCGCTGCCGATAAAGCTTCCAGATGAGACTCGGCCCACCCGAGGAGCTCCTCCGCTTCCTCCTCGAGCGCCACGCTGCCTGTGCTGCCCTGGCGATTGATATAAGCCACCGCCGTGGCATTGTCTGACAAAACCTGAACCGCTCTCCCTTCCAACCATTGCAGAAGGGCCCTCAATGCTAGCATAACGGCCCTCAATTCTAACCTGTTGATCGACCATGACTTCTCCTGATCTGTGAACTGGCCCTGCGCATACTGTCCCTCGAAATGCACCCCCCAGCCGAACAAGCTTGCATCCATCGTCAGTGCTCTCCAAACCGGACTCTCCAGAGGCATGCCTCTTTCGAGATTTCCTGGGACCAACCACCATTGGAGCGACTGCCTCGCATCCAGTGGACAAACCAACCTTCTTGTCAACGGATCAGATTGATGTGACCACCTCCTTAGCAGCGCCCTCTGCAACGGCCGCATGTGAGCCCTGGCCCACTGTACTACTTCCAGCGCAGCCGCCATTGTACCCAACACCTGCAGGTACTGCCACGCCGAGGGTGCCTGTCTGCCCAGGAATGTCCGAAGCAGCTGCCTTAATTTGTCTATTCTGACCTGGGGCAGGAACACCCTGCCCAAGTTGGTGTCGAACCGTGCCCCCAGATACTCCAGCTGCTGAGATGCCTGCAATTTGCTCTTCGCTAAGTTCACAACCCATCCCAGCGACTGCAAAAACTGCACCTCTCTCCTGGTCGCCCTTACACTCTCTTCCTCTGATTTCGCTCTGATCAACCAGTCGTCCAGATAGGGATGTACCAACACTCCTTCCTTTTGCAACGCCGCCGCCACTACCACCATGATCTTGGTGAAAGTCCTCGGGGCGGTCGCTAGGCCAAACAGCATTGCCTGAAACTGAAAATGCCCCATGGGCACCGCAAAGCGCAGAAACCGCTGATGTTCTGCTCTGATTGGAATATGTAAGTACGCCTCCGAGAGATCCAGAACTGTGAGGTACTCCCCCTGTCGCACCGCCATTATGACGGACCTCAACGTTTCCATGCGAAAACGCGACACCCTGAGACATCGGTTTACCCTTTTTAGATCTAGAATGGGTCTCAGAGTGCCCTCTTTCTTTGGTACCACGAAATATATGGAGTATCGACCGTACCCGCACTGGTCCACCGGCACAGGCACCACCGCCTTTAATGCCAATAGCTTCTGCAACGTCTCCCGTACCCCCACCAACAGCTTTGCCTTTGTCCGGCAGGGATACTGCACAAACGCCTCTGTCACTGGCCGCTGGAGCTCGAGCACATAACCGCTGCGCACGATTTCCAACACCCACTGACTTGAGGTAATTTGGGCCCATGCTGGAAAGAACTCCCGTAAACGCCCTCCTACCGGAATCATTCCAGCCTGGACCCCCCTCGCATCATTGTGCCTTCTTAACACTTGAAGCGGAGGAGGACACCCCAAAACTTCTGCCTGCTCCTCGAAAGCCCCAAAATCCCAAGGACCTGTATTGAAACCGGCCTCTCTGTACCTGACCAAACCGCGATGGCCGACACCTACGAAACTCCCGCTGCTGACTCCTGGAAGGCGCCTCCTGACGTCCCTGCTTCTGCTTGTCTTCCGGCAACCTACCCCCCTTGGAGTCCCCTAAATCCTTCACCAACTTCTCCAGATCCTCCCCAAAGAGAAGTTTACCTCTAAAGGGGAGCTTCCCCAGTCTTGCTTTAGAGGCCGCATCCGCCGCCCAGTTTCGGAGCCACAAGGACCTCCTGCCCGCCACAACCAACGCCATACTCTTCGCTACTCCTCTTATAAGATCATATTGACTATCCGTTAAATATGCGGCCCCCGACTCCAACCAAGCCGCTTCTTCTACTGCCTCTTCAACCTTCAAGCCTTTCACAACCTTTGGGCCTATCGCAAGCACGCCCTCGCCACCCAAACTCCACAGATCGAAGCCTGCATGGACAGAGCATTAACCTCAAACACCTGCCTCAACAACGTGTCCAATCTCCTATCCTGCGCATCTTTAAGAACCGTACTACCCTTCACCGGGATGGTAGTCTTCTTCGTGACCGAGGAAACGGCCGCATCTACTTTGGGAGGTTTAAACAGCTCCTTATCTGCTTCCTGCAACGGGTACAAGCGGCTCAACACCCTAGAGCCCTTGATCCCAGCATCCGGCGTATCCCACTCTTCTTGAATCATCTCTTTGAACACTCTATGGAGTGGGAACGCCCTCTGCGACTTCCTGACCGCTTGCAACAAAGGATCCTCTAAGGAAGCATCTACTCCCTGCTCCGACGTAGGGATATTCAGGGCACTCATAATCTCCCCTATGAGCGCAGCCAACTCCTCCCTCCTAAACACTCTAACAATCCTGGCCTGGTCTTCCTGTTCCTGCAACTCTGTCTCGGCCTCGGAGTCTTCCACCCCTGCCGACCTTACATCCAGGTCTAAATCCAAATCCATTCTCTCCTCCAACCGCTTGGCCCTCTTACCTGGCATGCCACCTGTATCCAGCGGCGCCCCCTGCCTCTTAGCCCCCAGGGTTCGCTCCTCGCCGGATCCCGTCTCCTTCCCCCCAGCTCCGCTCAGGGATTGCTGCCGCAGCACCAAAAACTGCTGAGAGAAAATGGCCCCCAAGCCTCCCTGAAGCGAAGGTGGGGTTAAGGAGCCCTCCGGAGCCGAGGAAGGCCACGGCACGAGCTCCTGGGGCAGCAGCGGAGGGCTTAGGGAGAGTCCAGTCCCCAACCCCTCCTTAGCCATCTCTGCCACGCTCTGGTCCTCCAGGTCTGCCAGCGCAGCCTCTTGCGCACACGCCTTGCACACCCCTGCCTCAGACACGGTCGCTCTGCGGACCCCGCACAAGAGACAGCGAGGCCTAGTCGGCATTTAGGATACTGAGGCCGTGCCCCCCCCCCCCGCTACGAGCTTAAACCAACACAGCCCGAGTAAGATCGCGAGGGCTCAATGCCGTTCTACCTCTTTGTGCTTTCTTTGTTGGGTTTTTTTTTTTTTTTAACGCTCTCCTATGCCTCCTCAGCAAAGCGTTACCTAACAGAAAGATCTCTGAAGCGCCTTTCTGTTCCTGCGCAAAACCACCACGCGGTACTAAAATGGCCGCCAGGACCCTCGAGCCTGTACAGAAAATGACCAGAGCCCGCATGCAAACACCGCTCTCTCTGCTCTCTTACCTCTGGCTTTGCCAGACAGGCGGCTAGCATAGCACACCTGCCTCCTCGTGCAGGAGCGAGCGCTCTCTCAGTTGCCGCACCGCCACCCTGCCTCGCCTCAGAGGCACTTCGCAGCCATCCGCTGTCCCGCTCAACCTCAGCGGCAAAACCTCGACGGCAGTCCACCCGCCTCGGTGGGGATCTGCTGCCGGAGGCCCCAGTCGCGACTACTGCACTCACTCTGTACTGCCGCTCCGTTCCAGAGAGGGGGATAGGTCGGCTCCACGAGAAACTGAGGTTTGAAAACTCGCTGATTTAAAGGGATACTAACCCCTCTTTTTTTTTTTTTTTTTTACAATTGAACCAATAAATTTGTTTCCTAGCACTACCTAAACACTACTTAATAATTTCTAAAGTGAGTCTCTAGTCCCTGGGCTCACACCTCCTACCGCTGCTTGGAGACTGAGAACTGAAGAATGGAGGCGGTCCCTGGATTATATATGCTGAGGTCATCAAGAATTGTATCATGCTCAGTCTCCAAGCTGCAGAGGATGAACACAACTTCTATGTTTCGGGACTAGACTGGAGGGACGCTAAGGAACTGCGGTACTTTCATTCCAAGACAAATCATTTGGAGTCTAAGAGCTTGTCCTATGTGCTTCAGGTCAGCTGCCATGCATGACGAATTAACTCTACTAAGGGAAAACCTAGCTGCCATGCATAAAGAAGTGACTCTACTGAGGGAGGAAATAGCTGCAATGAAACGCACCTCTTCTAGGATACAAACTGAACAAAGTCCACCACCGCTCCAACAAAGAATCAAACACCCCAGGAACAAATGGATCACAGTGGGTTCTGGAAGACTGCGACCTGTAACACAGAGACATCCTATATGTCATGAAAGGAGACGTGCTACTGATGGGTGATTTCAATATGCCGAATGTGGATTGACATCCCTGATGCGGTGTTATATAGAAGTAAGGAGACCCTGGATTATCTACAGGGAGAACTATTCAGTCAACTGGTAACAGAACCCACAGACCAGAAGGTCGGGGGTTCAAATCCCACTAGAGGACAGCAACCTTGGGCCGGAAGGACTGGGGTTTCTAGTCGCACAGATGCTCCTTGTGGTCTTGGTCAAGCCACTTAACCCTCCATTGCCCATGTTCCCTGTAAGTATTAGTGTATGTGTCTCATATCCCCACATGTTAAATGTATCCCCCAATTGTGTTGTGACCGCTTTGATTGAAGGATAAGGCGGTATACAAAACTGTCTAAATAAATAAAAAAAATAAAAATGTGATGGGCTATACTGGACTTAGTGCTTACCAATGGGGAAAGTCTTTCTGATGTTACAGTGGGAGATCTCCTCACATCCAGCGATCACTAGATGGTATGGTTCAGTATTAGACTAGGGCTGATAAAATCCATTCAAAAGCAAGGATCTTAGATTTTAGGAAAACTAACTTTGCCAAGAAAGGACAATACCTCAAAGAGTTGTTAGTAGGATGGAAATAACTGGGGAATACAGAAAAACAGTGGGCAAAACTGAAAGGGAATATTTTAAAGGTAACAAACCTTTTTGTTAGAAAGTAAATAAATGTAAAGGAAAAGGTGGTTGCTATGGTTCTCAAAAGTAGCTGAAATGGTGAAGAAAAAGACGGAGGCCTTCATGAAATGTAAGAGATCAGAGAAAGGAAGATGGGCATCTATATTTGGAAAAACTTAAGAGAAGCTAGCAAAGTAGTCAGGAAAGCAAAGGGACAAAAAGAAGAAGAAATAGCCAATGCAACAAAATGTGTGGATAAGAAAATTTTCAGATGTATTGGTGAGAGGAGGAAGGGTATTGGTGGAATGGCCAGTGTAATGCCTCTTTATAAGTCTCTAATGCGACCTCATTTGGAGTATTATATGCAATTCTGGAGACCGACCTTCAAAAGGATAAAGCAGGTTGGAGTCGGTGCAAAGGGTGGTTACTAAAATGGTTAGTGGTCTTCATATGCTACATAATGAAGACCACTAACCATTTTAGTAACCACCCTTTGCATCGAACTCCAACCTGCTTAAGATCATATTAAGACTTAAAGCTCTTAATATGTATAACTTTAAAGAAAAGGCAGGATAGGGGCGATATGATAAAGATACTTAAATATCTCTGTGGCACAAATGCACAGGGGGGTCTCTCATTTGAAGGCAAGCTCTGCTACGAGGGGACTTAGGATAAGAGTGAAAGGGGATAGAATCAGGAGTAATATGCAGTAATATTTCTTTATGGAAAGAGTGGAAGGCATGCGGAATAGTCTCCCAGTGGAGATGGTAGAGATAAGGATAGTATCTGAATTAAAAAAAACATGATACAAACAGAGGATCTCTAAAGGTAAAAAGGGGACTACTTTAGTTCATATGGAAGGACAGACTAGATAGAAAAAGACCACATGACCTGTCGTCATGTTTTTAAATACAGTTTCCAGGGCAGGCCCTGGACTGTTCTAGCAGGACTCTAAGAAAGAACATAAACTGGTAAGAAAATGTCACCTTCCATATTGTCCTGCTAGACCAGTTCAAACAAGTAGGATGTACCACTGGGAAAGAAGACGACACAGCAACTTGCAATACCCTAGAGCCAAAGACGGTGCCCACATCCAAATGGTAATGCTTGATGAAAGTGGAAAGTGATGCCTATGTTACTGCCTGACAAATGTCTGCAGGGGCTACTGAGCTCTGCTCTGCCAAGGAGAACCCTTATGCTCGGGTAGAATGGGCACGCAAACCCTCTGAAACTGGTCCATTCCGCAACAGATACACTGAGGCAATGGCCTCCTTAATCTAGTGCCCTAAAGCTGACTTAGCCATCAGGCCACACTTGCGCATGGCAGCAAACAGCAAAAAAGGATGGTCAGACTTACGAAGGGAATTTGTAACCTCCATGTACTGGATAAGTACCCTCTGGACATACACAGGGCAAAAATCCATATCCTTCCCCCAACACTGCTCCTTACGGCAGACCACCTAGTCCACATGAAGGGGAGAAATCACCTTAGGAATGGTCCAAGCCAAATGGAAACGGCCTTTTTAGAAAAGGCAGATAAGGATCTCGGCAAGACAAAGTCTGCAGCTCGGAAATATGCTTTGCAACTATAACTAGGAACTTGGCAATATTCCTGGGAAAGGAGGGGCTTTTCTGAAGGGATAGGCTCCATATTAACCGAGATGGAATCAGGATGGTGGCATTAACCTTTAAAAAGGAGACAGTTTTTAAACTAGATAATAGAGGAAAGCCAGCAGTCACCCAAGAACACATGGTTCAGAACGATGTATCCTTGAAGGATACTAGCAAAAGACTGACGTTAGGGCATATCGACAGAGAGGTTCCAATAAAGACAAAAGGAACCCAAATGCCCTCAAGTACACAGCAGACAGAGCTTAAAGATTCCAAATTACCCCTGCCTACAGATAACCAGATTAATTAATTTAATTTATTTAACATTTATTATATGCCGCCTTTCATGATATCAAGGCGGTTTACATTGAACAAACTGAAGTTACATTGAACAGGGCATTATATCTTGGAGATAACTATTTTATAGGGAACATGGGCAATGGAGGGTTAAGTGGCTTGCCCAAGACCACAAAGAGCACCTGTGGGACTAGAAACCTCAGTCCTTCCGGCCCAAGGTTGCTGTCCTCTAGTGGGATTCGAACCCCCGGCCTGAGGTAATTTGCCCCAACCACTAATTATTTAACCACTTATTTAATATAAATAAAATAAAATACAACATCTAAAATGCTTGCATGCAAATACTAGAAGTCTAAAAAATAAGATAGGAGAATATATAGCATTAAATGAGAGATTAGATATGATTGGTATCTCACAGAACTGGTGGAAGGAGGACAACCAGTGGAACACTGTGATATCTGTTTACAAATTATATCGCAATGATAGAGTAGAACAAATTGGTAGAGGGTTTGCACTCTATGTTAGAGAGGGCATTGAGTTACACAGTATTAAGGTTTTGCAGGAAACAAAATATGCTGTAGAATCTCTATGGACTGAAATTTCATGTAAATAGGGGAAGGCAATGGCAGTAAGGGTGTACTACTGACCGCCTGGCCAGAACGAACAAATGTATGATGAAATGCTCAAAGAAATCAGAGAGGGTAACAAAAGTTAGAACACAGTAATAATAATGGGTGATTTCAATTACCCCAGTATCAACTGGGTCAGCGTCACAGGTGAAATAAATGACTGCTGCTTGGAGCAGCTGGTTCACGAACCGACAAAAGGGGAAGCCATTTTGGACCTAGTCCTAAGTGGAACACAAGATCTAGTGCAAGAGAAAGGGATGTTGGGGCCACTTGGCAATAGTGATCATAGCATGATTGCGTTGGATTTAATAAATGGAGGAGGGATGGTGAGGAAATCCACAGTACTACCTTTTAACTTTCAAAAGGGAGACTGATAAAATGAGGAAAATAATGAATAAAAAACTAAAAGGAGCAGCTACATAGGTTAAATATTTACATCAAGCATGGATGATGCTTAAAAATACTATATTGGAAGCCCAGACCAGCTGTATTCCATGCTTTAAAAATATATTAGTAGTCCAAAAAACTCCCAGCATGGTTTAAAGGTGAGATCAGAGAGTCTGTTGCAGCCAAAAAAGCAGCTTTCAGGAAATGGAAAAAGGAGCCAAATGACGAAAACTGGAAACAACTTGCAAGTTAAATGCAAGGCATTGATAAGGCAGGCAAAGAGAGAATTTGAAAAAAAGCTTGCTGTGGAAGCAAAAACCATAATAAAAACTTTTTCAAGTACATACGTAGCAAAAAAAAAAACCCTGCGAAAGAGTCAGTTGGACCATTAGATGATTGAGGGGTAAAAGGGGCACTAAGAGGGGACAAGGCCACAGTGGAGAGACTGAATTAATTTTTTGCTTTGGTCTTTACTGAAAAAAAGGTCTGAATTGGTATTTAAAGGTGATGTATCGGAAGAATTGAAAGAAATATTGATAAACCGGGCAGATGTGTTACAGCTATTTTTACATAGAACAGAAAAAAAATCAGACAGGAAAACATGTGTCTGAGTTTACAATAAACTGGACAACAAACTTGGATAACAAGGAAGTATTACAAATAACAGGGCAGCAAAACTTGGATAACCAGGGTAACTATTTACATCTTAAGAGTCATAGAGATACATAAAACGTGCACTCCAATGGTCAAGGACACCTTGATAAATGTGTTCTCAAGGCTCACTAGGTGTTTTGGTGTTGCTGTAACTATTGAGGGGGGGGTTGTGATTCAGCGTTCTCTGGGAAGTATTTGAGGAAAAGGTAGTGTTTGAGGGCCTTTCTAAACTAGATAAGGTTAGTGATCACTCTGATGTTTGTTGGTAAGGTGTTCCAGAGTCGGTGCACAGAGACTGAAAGCCCTATTTGCTGCTGTTGTGGTTCAGCTTGTTAATTCTCGAGGAAACCTTATCATATTTATTGCTGTGGATCTTCTTGATCTATTCTGGGTTATGGATTTGATGAGGTCAGTTAGAGAGGAGGAGGAGAGATTATTTACCGCCTTGAAAGTCAGTAAAATTGTCTTGAAGATGATCCTGGCGTGTATAGGAAGCCAGCGTAACTGCTTCAGAAGGGGCGTCACATGTTCTCTCCTAGAAGCTCCATGTAGAACCCTCGCTGCGCTATTCATTGCGAGCTGAAGGGGGTTCAAAATGGATTGGGGTAGTCCTAGTAAAATGGCATTAGCATAGTCAAAATGGGGCATGATCAGAGCCTGGTAGATGGTACGGAAATCCTCTGGTTCAAGCAAGGGGCGTAGATGTCTGAATGAACGGATCTTGTAGTAAAATAGCTCTTACAGTGTTAGCTATATGAGCTTTCATATTGAGGTTTTGATCCAGTGTAACACCAAGGTACCGTATTGTAGGTTTTGATTGTAGATCGGCTTCTTTCACCTTCAAGTATTGTGGAGGGCTGAAGTTCGGGTTCCTTGATATGAAGAGCACCTCAGTCTTTTTATTTTGTATTCTGAGGTTTTGTGACAGGAGCCATTCAGAAATAGCATTGAAGCAATTGGTTAGAGGGGAAAGGTTGAATTTATCTATGTTGAATGGCATATAGAGCAAGACGTCGTCCACATATACCATTTGATATGGAGCTATTTGATAAACTAAAGAATAGCAAATCACCTGGACTGGATAGTTCTGTCCTGGCCCCTCTCCTCTTCAATCTCTTCTTAGCTCCTCTCACCTTGGTGATACAACAATTTGGGATATCGGCTTTCTACTACGCAGATGATATCGTTCTTCTCCATCATACCTCCCCTTTATGCCCTGATCTCACTCCACTTAACTCCTGTCTAACCGCCGTCACTGACTGGTTGACCTTGAACTGTCTTCACCTCAACCTCACAAAAACCACTGCAATTTGGTTTCTGCACGGTCGCCCATCCCCCTCATTAGCCCCCTCTTTCTCTGGCACCCCCATATCTCTGGTCTCCACTTTCCGCTATCTCGGTGTTCTCTTTGACTCTGACCTTTCCTTTCACGCTCATGTGTCTCACATCACCAAGACCTTCTTTTTTCTTCGACAAATTCGTGCAATCCACCCTTTTCTTTCTCCCTCCGCTCTCACAACCTTACTTCTATCACTTGTCATGTCCCGCGTCGACTTTTCTAACTCTGTTTTCTCTGGTCTACCCCTGTCTCAATTAACCCGGCTTCAGAGAATTCAAAACACTGCCGCCTGGCTTATCACTCACTCCTCCCCTAGAGATCACATCACCCCCCTTCTTCTTCAGCTTCATTGGCTTCCCATCTCTTATCGTATCCAGTTCAAACTACTTACCCTCGTCCACAAAGCACTCCACACCTCCACTCCACAATATTTGGCAGACCTCATCCACTTCCATACCCCTCGACACACCCCTCGGTCCTTTCACCTCAATCGTCTTAGCCTTCCCCCTCCCTCCCTTGCCCACCTCCAATCCACCCGTTCCTCCGCCTTTTTCTACACAGGCCCTGCCCTTTGGAACTCTCTTCCCACCTCTCTCCGCCTCGAACCCCATCACTGTACCTTTAGACATGACCTAAAGACCTTTCTCTTCTCCCTGGCCTTCAACCTCCCCACCCAACCCTAACCTCCTCTCCTATATTCCACTGCTCTTTACTAGCCTTCTCTCTTTCCTATTTAAGAATTGTAACTTCCTTTCATTATTTCTGGCCTAGTGCCTTACTCTGTGACTTTATAGTGTACACCGCTCTGACTTTCACTGAAGAGCGGTTAAGCAAATGAAATAAACATAAACAACATAAACATACATCAGAGGGTGCTGAAAAAACTGAAATATGAGAATGCAGACCTACTATTAGTAATCTGTGAACTATCATTAAAATCATCTGTAATACCTGAAAGCATGGCAAATGGCCAGTGTTACGCCAATTTTTATAAAAGAGTTCCAGGGGTGATCCGGGAAACTACAGACCAGTAAATCTGACGTCAGTACCAGGCAAAATGGTAGAAACCATTATAAAGAACAAAATTACTGAGAGTCATGTTTTAATATCTTACTAATCTGTTATATTTTTGAAGGTGTGAATAAACAGGTAGAGAAAGGTGAGCTGGATTTTCAGAAAACCTTTGACAAGGTCCCTCATGAGAGACTCTTGGCAAAATTTTAAAAAGTCAAGGGATAGGAGGTAATGTAGTATTGTGGATCAGGAACTGGTTAAAAGATAGAAAGCAGAGGGTTGGGCTAAATGGCCAATTTTCCCAATGGAGAAAGGTGACCTGTGCTATGTCCACTGCTTTTTAGCATATTCGCAAATGATCAGGAAATGGGAATAACGAGTGAAGTAATCAAATTTGTAGACACAAAATTATTCAAAGTTGTTAAAACTTAAGAGGACTGCAAAAAATTGCAAGAGGATTTTGATAAACTGGAAGAATGGACGTTCAAATGGCAGATGAAATCTAATGTGGACAAGTGCAAAGTTATGCACCTAGAAAAAAAACAACCCAAACTATGGTTACATGATGCAAAATTCCATATTAGGAACCACCACCCAGGACAAAGATTTAGGCGTCATTGTGGATAACACGTTGAAACCCTCCACCCAGTGTGCAGTGGCGGCCAAGAAAGCAAATGGAATCATAAGGAAAGAAATGGAGAATAAAACAAAGAATATTATAATGCTTTCTGAATTGTTCCATAGTGCAATATTGTGTGCAATTCTGGTCGTCGTATCTTAAAGAATTTAGCAAAATTAGAAATGTTAGAGAACAGCCACCAAAATGGTAAAGGAGATGGAAGGATACCCCTATGAAGAGAGGTTTAAAAGGTTAGGGCTCCTCAACCTGGAAAACAGATGGCTTAGGGGAGATATGATTAGAGGTCTGTAAATTACTGAATAGAGTGGAATGGGTAAACGTAGATCGATTTTTTATGGCATCAAAAAGACAGACAGACTAAGGGACATGCAATGAAGCTAAGCTGTTTAAGACTAATAAGAGAAAATATTTTTTCACTCAATGCGTAACCTGAGGATGTAGTAAGAGCTATTAGTGTAGTTGGGTTTAAAAAAAGGTTTGAACAAGTTCCTAGAGGAAAGGTCCATAAACCATTATTAAAGAGGACCTGGGAAATCCACTGCTTTCCCCAATACAAGCATTGTGGAACCTGTGTGTCTTTTTGGGAAACTGCTAGATACTTGTGACCTGGATTGGCTGCTATTAGAAAAAGGATACTGGGCTTGATGGACCTTGGTCTGACCTAGTATGGCATATCTTATGTTCTTATGTTAAGACCGTCTTGAGCATAAAATCCTTGAATGTAGCATGCTTCAATGGCTCAATCAGGGTCCTGAGCACTAGACAGATCCCAGGAAGGAATCACAGACCGGAGGGGAGGACACAGATGCTGAACCCCCTGGAGAAAGTGTGAGATGTCCGGGTGCAAGGCTAGAGACTTAGCAGCAGCGGGACCTTGGAAACTGGCCAAAATTGCCACCTGAACTTCAGGAGCTAAAGAATGGGCCCTTTCTCCAGGCCAACAGAGAGAGCATCTTGGCTGTCTCAAGAGCCAACTACTGAGTGACACACCACTGCTAAAATAGGCACCAGATCCACATGTATGCTAGCTTGGTAGACCCTGCTCTGGGCTCCAAGAAGAGCAGATACCACCGCTGGAGAGTAGCAGTTACACACTAGCGTCTCCTTCCAAGAGCCAAGCCACAAGCGAGAATTGAACAGGGTCCTCCAGGATGCTTGGTCCCTGCCGCAATAAGCCCAAAGACGGAGGCAACTGAAAAGGAGGTGCCTGCAGGAGCCACTTAGGCCCCGAACCATGCTCTCCTCAGCCAATCTGGCGCCACAAGAACAATCCTGCCCAGGTGACGTTTTATATGCCGAAACATACACCTCACCAGGGGCCACAGAGGAAACACATACAGTTGGTGCTATCTCGGCCGGATCAGGGCATCAAAGCCCTCGGACCCTGTCTCCATGCAGCGACTACAGAAGCAGCAAACGATAGTATTGGTGAGTTGCCATCAGATCCATTTCAGGGCAATCCACCCAAATAGAATCAATTGAAATGCCTTCTGACTCAACTCTCACTCTCCAGGATCCAGAGTGCCAGCTGACGGAGTCCACTTCCACACTGCCCATCATAGCCATGTGCTGAGCCGACAAGGCTAGGAAGTTCTTCTCTGATCAGGCAAACAGGAGAGCCATCTCCAAAGCTACCTTGGCACGCCTCGTGTCGACTTACCAATTGACACAAGCCACTGCCGTAGCATTGTATGAAAGTATTTCAATCACAAAGTCTTCAAGTAGGGGCCATTAATGCAGAACTACCAACTTGATAGCTGATGCCTCGAGGCGGTAGATGGACCACACCGCTTCCCAGTGGTTACAACAGCCCTGGGCCATACGGTCTTGGCAATGGGCTCCCCAGCCCAAGACTGTTATCCATCATTAGTAGGATCCAAAAGAAATCGTCCAGCAGCATGCCCTTCCTTCCTTCCACAGATGACAGGGCTGATGCCACCTTTGCAGGCTGGACCATCATGAACAAGAACGGGAGCCGGCACTCAAACTCCTGAGAACTCAGGGACCATTGAGACAGCAAGGACTGCTGGAGTGGTCGCATTTGAGGACATGCCCATGGTACCATCTCTATGGTCACCATCATCAATCCAAGGAGCTGAAAATAATTCCAGATTCTAGGATCCTACTGTGCACCAAACAGCGCCAGGCAATCCAACAATTTCTGACGTTCCCTGTTTGATCACCCAGCTGGAGCCCTACTTCTGAGCAAGCTTGTACCGTAGCTATTGCAAGAGCCCATTGACTGTGTTCAGTTTGACTAGCTGCTTAGTAGCCCCCTTCATGGTGACTCAAGGTGCTCTTGTCACAGGCAGCTAGAAGGGTCATGGCATCCACATTGCCCTTGCGCTTCTCCATCCCCTCTTTATCTTTATTTGTTTCTTTATATACCGTCCACACCATGGGTACCAGAGCAGTTTACAATAGGCAAAAACAGGGACTAAATCAGAGTTGCTGCAGGAAAAAGAGGGATAGAAGAAACAGTGAAACTAACCTTTTCCCTTATGGGGGTTGGTTTTAGGATGCAAATAAAATTTCTGTCACTGAAAGGTAAGCCTGAGGAGGACTGGTGCACTCTGATTATGTCCTATCAGGACATTATGTCGGCTTGGACGTGTTTATCAGGCAGGACCCATTTATACCTGGTGGGTCTTGTGGTCTGCTCTGTTCATGCTTCTCCCTGATCCTATCCAGCAGCGCATAGGATTTCAGTGAGAAAAGCCGTAAAGAGGGTCCTCAGGCCCTAAGGTCCTTTCTCAAGGTGAGCAGAATTAGCTCTTCAGCTCACTGAGGTGAGAGTTATCTTCATGACTGTGACTAGGTGCATGACCGTCCCATTGGAAGGAGGAGCTGCGTGTGACGAGTCTTGCTTTTGGAGGGTTGAGGTCCGTAATAAGGCCTTGGCAGTAGCCACCTTAAGCTCTCAGGTCGTGGTGTATGCACAACTGGAGGATAGCTCTCAGAGGAAGGCTCCAACCTCTGCCAGTACCTTGTTGACTCCACTCATATGGCTATGGCCTCTTGTTCCCAAGGATGCAGGTTTGCTTCTTGAAGCACCTAACATTGGTTGGGCCAAATGTTCATTAAGTTCACTCTCCTTCTGAATACTCTGAGACTGGTAAGCTGACCACCTAGGTGGCTGCTGCAGGTTAAGACAAGTTCAGAGTCTCTTACAGCTCCATGATGGCATTGGTGTTGGTCAGTTGGTCAACAGATGCTGGCTGTGAAATTTGATTGAGCAGTTTCCCTTAAGAGTCGCTTTCTCTTCTGAAGGAGAAGCTCGCCCATAGAGACTCCTGGAAGACAAGCCTAGAAGGGCCAAGAGGCCTTGTAAGGCCAGGCATAGAACCTAGAGATGAAGTCAGACTACAGTTAATCCTTTAAGAGCTCATTTGCAGTAGGTGTAGTCCTTGTAGAGTTGTTGCCATGCTCGAGTCGCCTCCATGGCTCCTTTGGGTAACCAGTCAACTCCATCAATGAGTTCCAATGAATTTCATAAGAACATAAGATATGCCATACTGGGTCAGACCAAGGTCCATCAAGCCCAGTATCCTGTTTCCAACAGTGGCCAATCTAGGTCATAAGTACCTAGCAGTATCCCCAAAAGACACAGGTTCCACAATACTTGTATTGGGTCAAGCATTGACATCCTGGGTACCTTTTTAATAATGGTTTATGGACCTTTCCTCCAGGAACTTGTCCAAACCTTTTTTAAACCCAGCTACACTAACAGCTCTTACTACATCCTCCGGTAACAAATTCCAGAGTTTGATTGCACGTTGAGTGAAAAAGTATTTTCTCTTATTTGTTTTAAATAGTTTACCCTGTAGCTTCATTACATGTCCCCTAGTCTTTCTATATTCTGATAGCGTAAACAATTGATCTACGTTTACCCGTTCCACTCCATTCATTAATTTATAGACCTCTATCATATCTCCCCTCAGCCGTCTCTTTTCCAGGTTAAAGAGCCCTAACCTTTGTAGCCTCTCTTCATAGGAGTAGCCTTCCATCCCCCCTTTACCATTTTGGTGGCTCTTCTCTGTACCTTTTCTAATAACGCTATATCCTTTTTAAGATACGGCGACCAGAATTGCACACAATATTCAAGGTGCGGTCGTACCATGGAACGATACAGAGGCATTATAATATCCTTTGTTTTATTTTCCATTCCTTTCCTTATGATACCTAGCATTCTATTTGCTTTCTTGGCCGCCGCTGCACACTGAGCGGAGAGTTTTAACATGTTATCCACGATGACTCCTAAATCTTTTTCCTGGGTGGTGGTTCCCAATGTGGAACCTTGCATCGTGTAACCATAGTGTGGGTTGTTCTTTTCTAGGTGCATAACTTTGCACTAGTCCACATTACATTTCATCTGCCATTTGGATGCCCAGTCTTCCAATTTATCCAGATCCTCCTGCAGTTTTCCAGTGTCCTCTTGGGTTTTAACAACTTTAAACAGTTTTGTATTGTCTGCAAATTTGATAAAATCACTCGTTATTCCCTTTTCCAGGTCATTTATGAATATGTCAAAAAGTAGCGGACCCAATACAGATCCCTGGGGTACTCCACTATTCACCTTTTTCCACTGTGAAAATTGGCCATTTAGCCCTACCCTCTGCTTTCTATTTTTTAACCAGTTCCCAATCCACAATAGTACACTGCCTCCTATCCCATGACTCTTTAGTTTTGCCAAAAGTCTCTGATGAGGGACCTTGTCAAAGGCTTTCTGAAAGTCCAGATACACTATATCAACCGACTCACCTTTGTCTACCGGTCTGTTCACACCTTCAAAAAAACATAACAGATTAGTAAGACAAGATCTTCCTTGTCTAAAGCCATGTTGGCTTTATCCCATTAGGCCATGACTATCTACATGCTGAGTAATTTTGTTCTTTATGATAGTTCTTGCCATTTTTCCCAGTACTGACGTCAGGCTCACTGGTCTGTAGTTTCATGGATCACCCCTGGAACCCTTTTTAAAAATTGGCGTTACATTGGCCCTCCAATCTTCAGGTATTACAGATGATTTTAATGAAAGTTCACAGATTACTAATAGCAGGTCTGCAATCTCATATTTCAGTTCTTTCAACACTTTTGGATGTATACCATCCGGTCCAGGTGATTTGCTACTATTCAGTTTATCAAATAGTTGTAATACATCTTCCCAGTGTAGCAATATTTCTCTCAATTCCTCTGCAGTATCACCTTTAAATACCACTTCAGTCTTTATTTATTTATTTATTTTATTTGGTATACATTTGTATGCCGCCACTTCCAGCGATCAGCAGCGGTGTAAAAAACAAGGGAGTATGTACATAACAATTTAAGATTGCAGTCCGATTTGAGGGAGGGGTGCACAACCAACACATGAATTATAATTATACATTTGATCAATCAGATATGTTACAGTTTGATCAACCAGTTTGAGCAAGCAGATAAATTACAGTTTGATCAACTACATAGGTTTCAGTTATACATTACATCGGCAATTATTCAATCTTATTAACAGAGGAAATATATACATATAGACATTTTAAATCGCCATTGTTGTGAGATATCAGAGAAATAGATTTTTATGACCCATGGGCTTCGGAGGGAGGTGGGCAACTTGGGCATCGATAATGGTTGAAGCCGCCTAGGTGATGCCGTAGTGTGATTGGAACAGGTGGGTTTTAAGCTTTTTTCTGAAGCCCTTTAGGTTTTTGATCAGGCGCATCTCATGAGGCAGTTGGTTCCAAAACATTGGTGCAGCGTACATGTATGCCCGGTTGCTTGTTTGCTCTTTGACAGCCCTTATACTGCTGGGAACGCAGAGTGTGTTCAGGTTAGCAGTCCGTCGGCATCTGTTGGGGGGCTGTGTGGTGATGAGGTTATCGATGAAAGAGGGGATATTTTGTGAATGATTTTGAATGTTGTTACCAGTATTTTGTTAGCTATTCGTGCAGAGATGGGGAGTCTTGGGTAACATCCCTACATCTTCCTCAGTAAAGACAGAAGCAAAGAATTATTTCAGTCTCTCCGCTATAGCCTTGTCTCCTCTTACTGCCCCTTTTACCCCTCTATCATCTAACGGTCCAATTGACTCTCTCACAGGCCTTTTGCTACGAATGTACTTGAAAAAGTCTTTATTTTGTGTTTTTGCTTCCATAGCAAGTTCCTTCTCAAATTCTCGCTTTGCCTGCCTTATCAATGCTTTGCATTTAACTTGCCAGTGCTTGTGCTGTTTCCAGTTTTCGTCGTTTGGCTCCTTTTTCCATTTCCTGAAAGATGCTTTTTTGGCATCAACAGCCTCTCTGACCTCACCTTTAAACCATGCTGGCAGTTTTTTGGACTTTCTTCCACTTTTCTTAATGTGTGGAATACAGCTGGTCTGGGCTTCCAGGATAGTATTTTTAAACAACACCCAAGCTTGATGTAAGTCTTTAACCTTTTTAACCACTCCTTTTAGTTTTTTCTTAACTATATTCCTCATTTTATCATAGTCTCCCTTTCGAAAGTTAAAAGGTAGTACTGTGGATTTCTTTACTATCCCTGCTCCACTAATTAAATCTAATTTCAGCAGGTCCTCCCGTAATGCAGCCAGTTGGAGTGTAAAAACAGGCTGTTCTCTCTGCCTCGTTAGACTAGTGGGTCTTTGGGGTCCTTAGGCAAGGTCGGAGATGTGTTAATTCCTTCAGCAGTGTGTCTTCCTTCTGTCCCTAACATTTCTGGTTCAGACCAGCCTGGGAGTTCTGATGTGCAATATTTGAATTACAGCACTGCTTATAAGACTCTCCTCTATAAAGTCTTCCTGCAGCTCTCTGCTCATGTGGGTGATGTTTGTAGAAGCTCTTCAGTGTCTCTTGCAATGGCAGATTATTTTTTCCATGTCTTCAACTTCAGGACCATGGGTTTTCTCTCTGATACATGAGTGCCCAGGAAGGGAGTTCCTTCAAGCATGTCCGGCTATGTCCCCTCAAGGTACTCCAGTCCTATAAGAGAACTGCAATAGCGGCATTCTGTGCCAACAAAGCGTGCCCAAGGAGGAGGATGTGCTCCTTGGAGAGCTCCTTGGGGCGTCTCTGGCAGCAACAACGGTGCCGTATCATCTTGGCCGACCTCTATGCTATCCAGCAACCACCACTGTGCTTTCTTGGGTCAGTCCCCTCCGCAGCTCTCGCGGACTACCAACATATCTACTTGGATTTTTACTCTCCTTACATTATTCTTAATGGCTGCCATTCCTGTACTTTGGAGTTGGCGCCCCCAACCACCTTCTACACCCGTCTGGACATCTGGCTCGTAACCCCACCAATCTTCTGTCCTGTCCGCTCATTTCTGTCCCACACCTCCAACAGTCTTTGGCACCTTCCTACCTCCTCCTCAGCCTAGCCCTCAGTAGCTTACTTCTCTTTAAATCACTTCTTACTCAGGACTTAATTCTCCAGCACTCCCTGGATGCCCTGTTTCTTACAGAAACCTGGCTGGGAGGGTAAAGACCCCTTCCTTCACAGCTATCTTCCCCCAGGATATTCCACTTTCCCTACATCATTCTCAGGCCAGAGTGGTGGGAGGTGTGGCAGTTCTTTAGCGCTCCTTCCTCTCATTGAGGTCCAGATATTTGGGGATCTTCTGCCTCTCCACGTGATTCACAGAGTAGTCACTTAGAAGTGACACCTCTATTATCAATGCCGTTCTGGTGTTTTTCTCCTTACCACTATATCCAGCTTCCTTGCATCCAACTTTTTATCGGTCAGAATGGAAGTATCCCAGGTGATCACAGCCTCCTCATTCTCTGTAATTCTCTTAGGGTCATGATCCAAGTGCTTTTTGGGCACAGTGATGTTATAGTGCTTACAGAGTTTCCAATGGATGAGGCATGCTACTTTATTATGCCTTTCTATATAGAAATTTTCTGGGATAAGAACTTCACAGCCAACTATGAGATGAGACACCATTTCCACATCTTTCTTACAGAATTGACATATGCCTGTGCAGTCAGTTTTTTCAGTGCTTGCTGTAAACCAAACCATCTCATCTGTAAGCCATTGTCTTGGGCTGCAACTATCAACCTCTCATCCTTCAGTTTCAGTTTATCCCTCATTAATCATTCATGTATCAGTTCTTGATCGACAAAAGGTTCCTGGAGTAATACACTGTATTCCCCACTGCATTTGCACATCTACCACTTGTTTTTCCTTGTTTGTTGATCTAATTCCATGAATAGTTTTTTTTCTGTTTTGCAAATTCTGTAACTGCCTTCCCTGTGCATGCTTTTGGATTTTCACTCACTCCTTTTACTCATTGCAACACTTGTCCAAATTTGATGATGGAGAGAAACTCTGGACGTTTATATTTCAGCACTTTTTGCATATTTGAATCCAAGGATGCAGTTAAGTAGGCCTGAAGGCCTATGATACTAGCTCTGTATGTGTAATCAATCTCTGTGAGTCCCAGCCCTCTTTCAGCTCTAGGGTTGTACAGTCTTGTCATACAATGATTCTTCTAAATCACTTCATGAGCATGGAGAAGTTTTCATGTTTGCACAACCAGTTTTTCAAGATTTTTAAGAGGGCAGTCCACAACCCCAAAGCTGTATGAAAGTATAAGAATTGCCAGCTGATTGATGGCTTGTATCTTATTTTGTGATGTTAAAGTATTTTTCAATAATGATTTTAATCTCCTGTAGTATTCTTTACTGATCTTTTCTTTTGGTAATTTCTGCTCGAGTGTCGTTCCTTCTTCTACTTCGAGATAGTTATATATGCTTTCCTCTTCAAGGTCCTTGATGTCACACATTTCAGACAGGGACATTTTATGTTTTGCTCAATTTTCCTCTAAAAAGAAAGTTGCCTTAACACATTTGTCAAGGCCAAAGGTCATCCTGATATCATCAGAAAAACTTTTCATCACATGGAGTTGTTCTGCTAATTGTTGGTCGTTGGAACTATAGAACTTCAGATCATCTATAAATAATAAATGAGATGCTGTTTCTAGGTTATCACCTTCTTTAGGACTCATGCTAAATCCATATCCCGAAGAGTTGATGAAAATACTCATTGGATTAAGCGCCACACAAACAGAACAGGTGACAGGGAATCACTGTGAAATATTCCTTATTGGATCCTGATGTTAGGAATGATATACTGACCATTTTCATATTTCAAAGAGAGTGTGGTTTGCCACATTGTCATCGTGAACTTAATGTACTCTATCAAACCAGGATTTATTTTATAAATTTCAAGGCAATTTATTCCATGAGTGTGGGACGCTGTCAAAAGCTTTCTTATCAGTCCATGCTATACGGAGATTTCTGCTTTTCTTAGCACTGGCCATGACATGGCCTTATTCAACATTAAATGATCTTTGGTGCCATATGCCCCTCTCTTGCTGCCCTTTTGCTCTATTGCCATGATGTTATTGGCCTCAATATGATCATATATTCTGTCTGCATATATTGCAGTGAACAGCTTATATATTCTAGGTAAAGTTCTTGGTCTATAATTGCTGGGAGTGTTACTGGGGTCTCCTCCTTTTGGAAAGAGATATTTTCTTCCTGTAGTAAGCCACTGTGGTGTTAAGTCTGGCTGTGTAAACAATTGTTTTTGCAAGTCATCAGGTCTGGGAGGAGTGATGTTAACTGTTTACTACTTCAAGTACTACTACTTCTGAGCATTTATATAGCGCTACAAGACGTATGCAGCGCTGCACAGACATGTAAGAGACAGTCCCTGCTCATAAGAGCTTACAATCTAGTAAAGACAGCCAACACAGTAGGTGTAGACAGGGATACATTTAAGGAGAATGATAAGGAAACAAAAAGGGTATCAAGTGAGTCAAAATCCAAAAGGGGCAGCGAGGAGATGAGTTTTCAGCCTGGATTTGAAAAGGGCCAGAGAAGGCGCCTGACGTACAGACTCAGGTAGTATGTTCCAGGCATAAAGAGCAGCAAGGTGGAAGGAGCGAAATCTGGAGTTAGCAATAGAAGAGAAGGGCACAAATAGGAGCAATTTGCCAGAAGAGCAGAGTTTCCGAGGAGGGGTATAGGGAGGTATAAGAGAGGAAAGGAAGTGAGGATCTGCAGAGTGAATGCACTTATAGGTCAGCAGGAGAAGTTTGAACTGGTTGAAGAAACAGATAGGGAGCCAATGAAGTAACTTGAGAAGAGGGGTAATATGAGCATGACGAGGCTGGCGGAAGATTAGTCGTGCAGAAGAGTATTGAACACATTGAAGGGGAGACAGATGATTCAGCGGGAGACCAGCAAGGAGTAGGTTACAATAGTCAAGATGGGAGGTGATTAAGGTATGGATAGGTGTGTTAGTAGTGTGTTCAGAAAGGAATGGGCAGATTTTGTTGACATTATAGAGAAAGAAATGGCAGGCCTTAGCTATCAGATGGATGTGTGTGGAGAAGGAGAGAGAGGAGTCAAAGAGAACCCCAAGGTTGCGAGCCAAGGAAACAGGGAGGAGTAGAGAGTTATCCACAGACACTGAGAAAGGAGGAAGGGGAGAGGACATTTTAGGGGGAAAAATAAGCAGCTCAGTTTTGGCCATGTTCAGTTTCAAGTGGTGGTGAAACATCCAAGCAGCAATGTCAGAAAGGCAAGCAGAGATCCTGGTCTGGATTGTTGGAGAGATTTCAGGTGCAGAGAGGTAGCTCTGGGAGTCATTAGCATAAAGATGGTACTGAAAGCCATGGGAAGAGATGAGTGCACAAAGGGACTGGGTATAGAGAGAGAAAAGGAGTGGACCCAAGACAGATCCTTGGGGTACGCCAACTGAGAGTGGGATAGCAGCAGAGGAGGATCCATCAGAACAGACACTGAAAGAGCGATGCGAGAGATAAAAGGAGAACCAGGATAATACAGAGCCCTTAAAACCAAGTGAGGACAGGGTATCAAGGAGGTGGTTGTGGTCAACAGTGTCAAAAGCAGCAAAGAGGTCAAGAAGGATGAGGACTGAGTAAAGGCCCTTGGATTTTGCCAGAGGTAAGTCACTGGAGACTTTGGCAAGAGCCGTTTCAGTAGAATGTAAAGGACAAAAGCCAAATTGTAAAGGATCCAGGAGGGCTTGAGAGGAGAAAAGGTAAAGGCAACGGTGGTGAACTGCACGTTCAAGTAGTTTAGAACCAAAAGGGAGGAGGTAGATGGGTCAATAGTTAGGACAGGTAGGGAATAGGATCAGAGGAGCAGGTAAGGTAGCTTGGAGGAGTTAAGGTGGTGTGCTGTTTCCTCCTCAGAGATCATAGAAAAGGAAGAAAGTGTAGCAGAGATAGAGGGGGAAAGTTGGGAGTGAAGAGGGGAGTGAAGAGGGGAAGGAGGGGAAGTAGCTGACTTTGGGGGGAATTGGAAGGTGATCTTGTGGATTTTATTATGGAAATAGTCAGCCAGGGTTTGGGCAGAAAGGGAGGGAGGGGTCGTAGGTGGAGGCAACTTGAGGAGAGCGTTGAGAGTAGTAAAGAGAGAGCGATGGTCAGAGGCAAGAAAGTAGTCAGATGGCCATAACAGTCTTGTTTGGCGAGTGCTGCGGCTGACTGGAAGGGGACAAGCATGAATTTGAAGTGCAGAAAGTCTGCAAGAGAGTGGGAATTGAGCCAAGCATGCTCAGCTGAACAGGCACAGGAACACAGATAGCGGGTAGTGAAAGAAAGCCAAGGCTGGGGTATAGAAAGCCTCACAGGACGTGGCATGGGTGGAGCAAAAGCATCCAGAGCAGAGGAGAGTGCAGCCTCATCAACAGACTCAGATAACATAATGAAGGAAAGGTGATCAAACAGTGGAAGTGAAAGACAAATGGTCAATAGCATAAAGATTTCTAAAGAGGTTGGAGGAGACAGGATGAGGTTAAAGTGGTGGGGGATGAAGAGTGAAGCTTAGCAGGTGATAGTCGGATAAGGGAAGAACTGAGGTACAAAAGTTAAAGGGTAAGCAATTAGAGAAAAATACAAGGTCAAGCCAGTGGCCATGCAGGTGAGTGGGGGCAGGTGAGCAAAGTTGGAGGTCAAATGAGGAGGTAAGGGAAAGGAGCTATAAAGCATAAGGATCAGAGGGGTTATCAACATGAATGTTAAAATGCCCGAGAATAAGAGTGGGGGAAGAGGAATCCATAAAGAAGGAAAGCCATGAATCAAAGTCAGTGAGAAAGGTAAAGGTGGAGTTGTAAGGGGGTCAATAAATAGCAGCTACCCAGAAAGGTGGTGGAGTGAAAACGCAGATGGAATGGACTTCAAAGGAGGGAAAGGAGTGAGACTGAATCAGCAGGAGGGGTTGGAATTGTCAGGAAGGAGAAAGTAGAAGCCCAACACCACCACCACAGCCAGTGGGATGAGGTATGTGGGAGAACTAATAACTGCCATGACAGAGGGCAGCGACTGATGCCATGTCTTTTGGGAGGAGCCAGGACTCAGTTAGAGCAAAAGGAAGGAGAGCATTAGAGATAAAGAGATCTTGAGTAAAAGCAAGTTTATTTGAGATGGAGTATGCGTTCCACAAGGCATATGAGAAAGGGAGAGAGGAAGGAAGGTAGTTTGGAGGAGTTTGAGCCAAAGGTTGGTTACTCCATCTGGGACAGGGCTCTTCCAGTTTGAGGCCATTTTAACCTGCTCACCAGCTTGTTTGTTGTCATTGCAGGCCATTCCATAGGTGTGATGTTTGCTTTTCCTAAATGCTCCTGCATGCAGGATAATCATTATGCTTCTTGATTGTGCTTTACAGGGTCCTCATATAGTTTTATCCAGAAGTTTTCTGTTTCATCTTTGGTTGGTGGTGCTTTTATTATCTTAATGCTCTTTCCCAGTTCCCTGTAAAATTGTTTGAGTTCTCTCTAAATAGCTTATTTTGATATCTTTCTTTTGGTTTTCTTCATATCTTCACTGTTTTTGCACTTCTGCTGTTACTTCAGCTTACTGTTTGAACATATAAATTTCAGGTCTTGTTTTGTTAATGCAGCATGCTTCAGCTTGATGTCTTGGACCTTCCTTAATATCTTTGATGATCCTTTCAGATACCCCTCTATCAGGGAGACCTCCGCACGCAATGGCTGTATTTTTCCTTTGAAATGCTTTTTCCAAGGAAGAACTGTTATTGTTTTCTTTTTATTCTAGCCCTGCACTTTAGTTGTTATTATTCTTGCAGTAAAAAATATTCAATTTATTTTAGTGATGTCAATAAATTGTCCCTTTTTACTGGATATGGCATTGTTCATCTTTATAATCATACTTTTAACCTTAGGTCTTAAATTTAACTTGGGTAATCTTTCCCTTGCCTGAAACCCAGCATATTCATCTTTTTCCACATGGACTAGGAGTTTGATCTTGAATTCCTCCACCTCCAGATCTTTTTCCTCTTCAGTTGGATGGAGATCTGGAACTGCAGGAGAGTGAGAACTACAGGACAGGTCAACCAAGCTCCATCTCCCTCTCAACTGCTCTTTCTGTTTCTAAGTATTCCTTTCTTCTGGTACTCTCACTCAGGTCACTTCCTCCTCCCTATATTTCTCTTTCTGCAGGAGCCCTTAATTGCTTCAAGATGTTATCATCCCCACATACCTCTTTGTTTTGATCTGCAAAGTTAAAGGTTTTAAATTTGCATCTGTTGCTTTTTACAGTTTTTCTTGTGCCAATTTTACTCTTTCTTCCAGTTTTTGGCGGATTCTCCTATATTATATATTCTCCTATATCTTGATTTAAGTATAGGATTTGTAGCATAAAGGTAGCAGTACATTTTCTCATCTGCAGAAGTCCACTTAACCGTAGTTAATCCTCTTAACTTTTTCATTAATTTCTGTGGTTTATCTCCTGCCACAGTGGGTCCGCAAACATGCTCACCATGGCCTTTATCTGTGGCAGGCATGTTATCTACATCTGCAGTGATAGTACTATTGCAACCACTCTCGTTATCCCTAGTGCATAAACTACGGGTGGGCATCTTTTTAACCTGGGAGATGTGCAGCCAGTATATATTTTCTTACGAGGTCTTTCAGGTCTGTCGGGTAGGGGTGTTCCTCACCTCCTGGAATGCGCTATGGCATTTGTCGCTCTCCTAACTTTGAAAAGCATTAGCTGATTCTTTGTTTCTGTATTCCAGGTGCCTCTTCAGTTCCAGATCTTGCTTTCGACCTAGATGCTGCTCCCCATACTGTTTTCAAGGTAACCATGATGTGTGTGGCACTTTTCTGCATAGAGAGCCCAGGTTACCCATACCGGGATGTGGAGTCTGAAAACAACTTTCTTTATCATTATTTTGGCACTTGATAGACCACCCAAGCATTAGCGTCAGAGTGGTTTACACAATTAAGTTAGGCTGCATGCAGAAGATAAAAAGGAACGCCATCAATGTTTATCACAAAGAACAAAGACTTCTCTCCTCCCTCTACCCTGAAAGTGAGAGATGCTGAACTCCCATGCAAATCTACAATACGCTACCTGGGTGTTACACTCGATCATCAGCTCGACTTCAAAGAACACATAAAGAACACCACCAAGTCTATTTACAATAAAATTAAGACGCTAAGGCACCTAAGACCCTTGCTAGCTCCCGACGATTTCAGAACAATATTCCAAGCGCTGGTAACACCACACTTCGACTACGCGAACATCGTTCTGCATGGCCTCCCCAAGAGCACCCTCAATCCATTACAACTCGCGATGAACGCGGCAGCCCACATCCTCTACGGTATATCTAGAAGAACCCACATCACGCCCATCCTTATGGATCTTCATTGGCTATCAATAAGCAGCAGGTTCACTTACAAGGCACTACTCCTAACCTTCAAAGCAATCAACCTGATAGCCCCCTCGTCCCTTACAACTCTTCTCACCTCCACCCCCAACAACAGGTCGAGAAGGTCATCAGCCATCAATACGTTAATGAACCCCTTGGAATCTACAAAATGTTCACAAACAACCAGGAATAGAACCTTTGCCTTCTATGCCCCTAAGTGTTGGAACAACCTCCCACCACATATCATATCAATCAGTGACCTTACACAGTTCAGGAAGGCCTTAAAACATCACCTGTTCCTTTTACACTTTGCCCATACCAATGTAACACAACCACATCCCACACCTCAACTCACACAATCAGCTCCCAAACACATTCGCAATTTGATTAAGACAAACCAAATTATTGAACCACCCATTCTGTACATTTATGTTATACTGATAAACTATAATGATTAATGCAATAACCGACAAGAACAATCCTAGCCTTCTTAGCTCGGGTCTAAGATACAAATTGTAAATAGTTACCAAGCCACAATTTGATGGCTCTATATGTAAATAGTTCTCCTAGTTACAGATCCAAGTTACTTACCCTGTTACAATGTAAGCACAAGACTGTTCTTTGGTCTGTTGCAAGAATTTGTTATTTGTAAACCACACTGATACTGAATAGCGCGGTATAAAAAAGCTTTAAATAAATAAAATAAAATAAATAAATTCTCTGCCTAAGAGTTCAATCTCCTTTATCATTTTAATCGTCCTTCGCTGAATCTTTTAAACTACATAGTATTCAGGAAGCATCCACCCCACATACCTAAAGAGAAGCATAACGATACTCTGTTTTGTTCTAGATTAATTTTCAAATAATCCCTAGCATTTTATTTGATGGGTTGTTAGGATCAGCATACTGGGCTGCAAATTTCATATGACTAAATGAAAATGACTCCACGACTCCTTTCTTGGCCAGTAACTCCTAATGTGGCATGTAACATTTTGTGTGGCGTTCTCATTGTGTGGCGCTATATAAATGATTAATAGTAGTAGTAGTAGTAGTGTCTATTGTTGAGATATTATTTTCCTATGTACATTATATTCACCTGCCATTTAGAGTCCTGTTGACTTGGAATAATTTTTTGTCACTACCGAATTTGATCTCCTCACTCATTGCTCTTTTTTCTCAGATCTCCTGACATAAAGACATATTCAGTCAACACCAAGAAGTGATAAAGGACTTATGCAACAGAAATAAAGCTTCAGATTTTGGGGGGGTGGTAGAGAGGGGGCAATGGGAGAACGCTTAGGGATATAAAAGCACATAGCAGACTAATGAGATGGAGAAAGCAATTGCTGCTGCTACTACTACTACTGCTATTACTACTATTACTAATAATTTGTATAATACTACTAGGCATATACAATGCTGTACACATATACATAAGACAGAGTCCCTGCTGTATAGGGCTACAATCTGCTCAAAACAGACAAACAGGGAACGATGGCAAGTCTTGAGGGGACATGATTAAGAAACACGTAGGTGTTGCACAGGAGAATAAGTGAATCAGGATCCAAAGGCAGCCTTGAAAAGGTGAATTTTTAGTCTGGATATGAACAGGACCAGAGCTGGAGCCAGATATCGACTCAGGCATATGGTGCTGCAAGATGGAAAGAATAGAGTCTGGTAGTAGAAGAGAAGAGCACAGATAATAGCAATCTAGCTAATGAGTGGAGTTCCCTAGGAGACGTGTAGGGAAAGATGAAAGGCAAAGAGTAGTCACAGAATGAATGCACTTACGGAGAACTTTGAACTGTATGTGGAAATGGATAGGGAACCAACAAAGTGACTTGAAAAGAGGGTTTACAAAAGAATTGCAACACTGGCAGAAGATTATCTGAGTTTTGAATGGATTGATGTGGAGAGGGATGGTTCAGTGTGGGAGCAGGTTGCAATACTATAAGCAGGAGGAGACTTTACAGAGCGAATAAGAGTCTTGACAGTGTGTTCTGAAAGGAAGAAATAAATTTTGCTGATGATATAAAGAAACAGGCTTTAGCTATCCATTGGATATATGCCGAGAAACAGAGAGGACCGCAAGATTGAGAGTTGAAGAGACAGGGAGGATGAGAACATTATCCAAAGAAAGAAAGAAAAAAAAAAGAAAAAAGGGGGGGGGAAGGGGGAGGGGGAGGCGGCATTTTAAGTTTCATACCATAGAAGAACATCCTGGAAGCAACATCAGGCAAGCAGCCTGAGATCTGGGTCTGTTTCTTGGAGAGATTTCAAGTGTAGAGAACTAAACTTAGGAGTCATTAGTGTAAAGACAGAACTGAAAAAATCATGGGAGGAGATTAGGATACTAAGTGAATGAAAATAGAGATAGAAGAAAAGGGGTCGCAAAATGGGGCCCTGAGACACATTAACTGAGAGCAGGAAGATTTACCAAAGCATATACTAAAAATGTGATGAAAGAAGAGAAAACCAAAACAGAACAGAGTCCTGAAATCAAAGTGAAGACAGGGCTATCAAGGTGAAGGTGACAATGAGCAATGTTAAAAGCAGACAGTAAGTCAAGAAGGATGAGGATCGACCAAAGACCTTTTGATTTAGCCAGGAATAGGTTTTATTTTATTACAGTTGCTTATATACCGCACTATTCGGCATCAGCGCGGTTCACAGTATAACAAAATGACCAAAACACACTTCTGTTTGGTTTTACATTGAACAGGGGTATAAACTTGGATAACAGGGGGGGTTGAACTATATACATGAACTATATACATGAAATATAAACATGAAATAGGTCAAATGCATGACGTAAAAGACCTATAACATGATTGAATTGAACAGTATAAAATAAGTCCGTTTCAAATATAAAATACATTGTGAGAATGGGCTGTAAGAAAGGCAGTGTTTCTTGGTGGTGTTATTTAGAAACAACGCTGGCTGTGTTTCTTAGTTGGTGTTATCTGGAATCATCGCTGGCTGGGTAGTATTGGAGGAAGAGGTGATATTTGATAGCCTTCCTGAATTGGGTCAGGTCAGCAATGGCTCGGATGTTTGGTGGGAGTGTATTCCAAATTTTGGGGACGTAAAGGCTGAAGGCCCTATTCGCTGTCATGTTATTGCATTTAGTCAATGTTTTCGGGGTAGTTAATAGATTTAAGGCGGTTGACCTCCTGGCTCTGTTGGGGGGCACTGTTTGAATGAGATCAGTAAGTGCTGTGGAGGACAGGCGCTTGATGGCCTTGAATGAGAGGATTAATGTTTTGAAGATAATCCTTCCGTGTATAGGTAGCCAATGAAGCTGTTTTAGAATCGGAGTCACATGGTCGCTTCTGGTGGCTCCATGGAGAATCCTTGCTGCAGCATTCATGGCTAGTTGTAGCGGGTTTAGTGTGGATTGCGGGAGCCCTTGTAGGATGGAGTTAGCAAAGTCAAAGTGCGGTAGTATCAGAGCTTGGAATATAGTCCGGAGATCATCTGGTTCCAGTAGGGAGCGCAGATGCCTGAGTGAACGGATCTTAAAATAGACCGCTTTCACGACGTTGCCTATATGGTATTTCATGTCAAGGTGTCTGTCTAAGGTGACTCCCAGGTATTTTATTGTTTCTCTGGTTTGTAATTCCGCTTCTTTGACCTTTATATGTGTTGGTGGGGTAAAGTTTGTGTCTCTAGCGATGAACAGTACCTCCGTTTTCTTGTGCTGGATGCGGAGGTTTTGTGCTTGTAGCCAGTCCGATATGGTATTGAAACATTCTATAATAGGAGTAAGGTCCATTTGAACGGTTGAGAAAGGCATATATAGGAGGATGTCATCCGCATATATCAGACAGCTCACGTTAAATGCTCTAATGATGTTGCAAATGGGCTGCATGTATATGTTGAAAAGTAGAGATGACAATGAGGATCCTTGCGGCACACCCTGTGTTTGATGGAATTGTTTGGACTCTTCTGCTCCGGATTTCACATATTGACATCGTCCACTTAGATAGGAGCTGCACCAATCAAGTGCAGTATTGCAAATTCCCTTTTCTTTCAGTCTCCCGAGGAGAATCTCATGATGAACCGAGTCAAAGGCTGCAGCGATGTCTAAAAAGATTAACACAAAGCCTTGTCGGATGTTGTCCATGCCTGTGAATATGTTATTGAATAGGAAGGTTAGAAGTGTCTCTACTCCATGGTACTCTCTAAAACCCGTGTTGGCAATAATCTAATGGAGCTATGGAGTCTATATGATCCTGAATTTGCCTTTGAACCTCTTTCTCCAGTATCTTTGCTAATATGGGAATACTAACTATTGGTCTGTATGACTCGGCTTGTTTTGGATCAAGTTTAGGGTTCTTCAATAAAGGTCTGATTGATGTTTGCTTGAGGGTTGTAGGGAAGGAACCAGTAGTAAAGGAAAGATCTGTCAGTTTTGCGATGAATGGACTGAATTCCTTGCGTAGCTCCTTGATCCAAAAGGCCGGGCAAGGGTCTGTTTGTGCTGTGGAGGTATTGAGAGAAGCTATTGTATCCTCAATGCTTTTTCTAGATGGTGTGGAGAATTTGCATAATGGGGTTATGCAGGTAGGGTCTTGGAAAGAAGCTGTTGATATTTTGTCCGTCTGTATGATCTTTGACTGGAGGTAGTCAGCGAATTTTTGTGGTTGGATATCCACTTGTTGTTCAGGAGTTGGTTCTTTAGAAAGCGCTTGCACCAAGTTGAACAGATCCCGTGGTTTGTTCAGAGATCTTTTCAGAGTGTCCGTGTGGTGTTGTTTAATTTTTAATGAGATTGCTTCCCTGTGCCTTGTTAGGTGAAGTTGGTAGGCTGCCAAATCTTGTGTGGAGAGTGATCGGCGCCATTTTTTCTCTAGTTTGCGTAGTTGTGTTAGAGAAGCTCTCAAATCTTGGGAGAACCATGGGGCTGTATTTCTTATTCTCTCGGCTGCTTTGTTGCCTTGTGGACGTTGTGCGATAGCCGTGAGTTGAGATTCCATGCGGCAACTAGCTCTTCTGGGTCTGATGTGTTTATGTTGAGGAGGGGGTTGGTTTGCGAGAGTATTAACTCTCTGTCAAATGCGCGGAAGCTTCTTGTTGAGGTTCGAGCTGTGTTGTTACATTTTCGGGTAATATACTGCTGGCTGTCCCTGGTGAGTATTTGAAAAGTGATGAGTTTATGGTCAGACCAGGGGACGTCAATGATAGACAGCATCGTGTTGTTGTTTTGCTCGAGGGCCCCATGTGGTGCGAATACCATGTCCAGGATATTGCCCTTTTCGTGTGTGGGTTTATCAATGATTTGTGTAAAGCCCAAATTCTCAATGGCTTCGAGGAATGCAGATGCATGGCTTAGCTGAAGTGAAGGGAGGTTGAAGTCTCCCATGATCCAATTAGGTGAGTTGCGGTTGTGAACATTGGCAGCAATGTTAAGAATTGTGGGGAGGTCCTCAGGTGATGAAGAAGGAGACCTGTATATTAGATTGATGGAGCATTGCTTGTTTTTGATGGAGAGATAGTCCAGATTACATGTACTGGAGGCGTCAGTGATCAGGAAATGAAGATCTGATTTGGTGAGGATAAGTACTCCCCCTCCTTTATTATATTCTCTTAGTTTTTATATGTATGGAGAAGTTGGGAGGTAGGAGTTGGTTGAGGATGACGTTATCCTCTGATGATAGCCAGGTTTCCGTGATTAAAAGTACATCCAGGTTATAGAGGGAAATCATATCTAAGACCACGGGCCATTTCTTGCGTATAGAACGTGCATTTATCATGGCACACTTTAGGTTGTGGTGATACTTTAGTTTCTTGTGATCAGGTGACGTGGAAGGTTGGAGTGTAATGTGTATGAGGTGTGTGCGACGTGTGTCGCCACCTGGGTGGGGTCCAGACCATCTTTTCCCATATCTGCTCAAGATGGGGATCTGGTTTTGAGATTGAGATAGTGCATGGGATGTTCCTAGCCAATTTGTAAGGAGGTACAGGCTGGTTACTGGAAACTTGGTAAGGGCAATTTATATAGAATGTAGAGGACAAAAGCCAGATTACAGTGGATCCAGAAAGGCTTGAGGGAAAAAGTCCAGACAGCAGCAGTGAGGAAGTGACAGATTAAAGGGGAAGAAGGAGATGGAGTTGAGTAGCTGCGAGGGAATGGGATCAGAGGAGATGAAGTGCAGTTTCATACTCGGTGATCTTAGAAAAGGAAGAAAGGATGGCAGAGGCTGAAGGAAGGCTTTGAGAATAAAGCAGGGAAAGGGGAGAGGAAGGTGACCTTTGAAGGATACTAGCAAAACAGAGACATTAGGGCATGCCGATAGAGAGGTTCCAATAAAGGTAAAAGTAACCCAGGTGACTAAGTAAAAACCCAATGAGTTAAAAGATTCCAAATTATCCCTGTCATCCAACAGCCAGACTTTTAATATGAACAAAAAACAAACTTTGAAATGCCTGTCTGCAAAATCTAGAAGTCTAAAAAATTAAGATGGGATAGTAAGAATATATAGCACTGAATGAAAGGTTAGATGTAACTGAGTATGTACTTGTTTGTTTGTACTATTCAAATTGTTAATTGTAAACCAGTATGATCTTTTGGAAAACACGGTATAGAAATTTTCAATAAATAAATAAATGAATAATTGGCATTTCAGTGACCTGGTGGAATGAGGATAACCAATGGGAAACTGTGGTACCAGGTTACAAACTATATCATAATGATAGGGTAGATCACATTGGTGGAGGGGATGGTGCTACATGTTAAAGAGGGCATTCAGACAACAACAGGATAAAGGTTTTGTAGGAAATAAAATACACTGTAGAATCTTTATGGATAGAAATTCCATGTAAAAAGAGGAAGGGAAAGGCAGTGGGGGTGTACTACCACTCATCCGAACAGAAAGATGATGAAATGCTGAAAGAAATTAGGGAAGCTTGCAAAGTTTACAACACAGTAATAATGGGAGATTTCAATTACCCTGGTACTGAATAGGTCAATGTTACATCAGGCCATGATAAGGAGATAATGTTTCTAGATTAAATAAATGACTGCTTCATGGAGTAGCTGGTTCAGGAAACATCTCGGGTGGAAGATATTTAGATCCACTTTGTAGTGGAACAAAGGATCTAGTGCAAGAAAGAATAATGTCGGGGGCTACTGAGCAATAGCGATTATAACATCATCACATTTGATTTAATAAATGGAGGGAGGATAACAAGTAAATCCACTGCGCTAACATTTAACTTTCAAAAAGTAGACTATGATAAAATGAAGAAAATGGTTAAGAAAAAACTAAAAAGGAGGAACTGCAAAGGTTAGAGTTTACATCAGACCTGGGCATTATTTAAATATATTGTCCTGGAAGCCCGGACCAGATCTATTCCACACTTTAAGAAAGGTGGAAGTAAGGCCAAATGACAGCCAGCAAGGCTTAAAGGTGAGGTCAAACAGGCTGTTATAGTTAAGAAAATAATCCTTCAGAAAATGGAAAGAAGAGCCAAATGATGAACACAAGAAACAATACTGGCAAATTAAATGTAAGGCAAAGAAAGACATAGAAAAAAAACTTGCCGTGGAAGCAAAAGCACATAATACAATTTTTCAAGTACATTAATAGCAAAACACCTGTGAGAGAGCCAGTTGGACAATTAGATGACAAGAGGGGTAAAAGGGACACTAAGAGAGGACAAGGCCAAGTAGAGAGAATGAATGAATTCTTGGCTTCAGTCTTTACTGAAGATGAGGAAACTTAACCATGCCAGAAATGATATCCAAAAGTGATGCATCAGAGCAATTGAAACTAATCTCAATAAATCGGGAAGATGTAATACAGTTATTTTATAAACTAAATAGCAGCAAATCATGTAGATCAAATGGCACACATCCCAAGGTACTGAAAGAACTAAAATATGAGAATGCAGACCTACTTTTAGTAATCTGTGAACTATCATTAAAATCATCTGTAGTACCTGAGGATTGGAGAGTGGCCAAATTAAAGCCAGTTTTTACAAAGGGTTACAGGAGTGATCTGAGAAACTACAGACTAGTGAGTATGACATCTGTACCAGGAAAAAGGGTAGAAACCATTAGAAACAACAAAATTATGAACATGCTTAATGGCAGGAAGCCAACAAGGATTTAGCTCAGCTAAGCAAAGTCTTGACTCACTAATTTTTTTTGAAGTCTTGACTCACTAATTTTTTTTTGAAGATGTGAACAACATTTAGATAAAGGTGAACTGGTAGTATCTGGATTTTTAGAAAAGCCTTTGACAAGGTCCCTCGTGAGAAGTTTTTGGCTATAGTAAAAACTCATGTCACAGGAGATAGTGTACTATTGTGAATTAGGAACGGGTTACATAGTAACATAGTAAATGACGGCAGATAAAGACCAGCATGCTCCATCCAGTCTGCCCAGCAATATGGCAAAAGTAGGTGCAACTGTCGCTCTGTGCAGGTCACCCCTCCCCATGTCTTTGTCTAGGGGTGGACTCACCACTCCATGTGGGACACCCCTATTTGTTGAGAAGTTAGATGATTCAGTTTATTTTGTTTTTATCCTGTTGCTGTAAAAGGATCCACTGTGCTTGTCCCATGCTGTTTTGAATTCCGTCACCATGTTTGCCCTCACCACTTCCATCGGGAGAGCATTCCAAGCATCCACCAGCCTTTCAGTGAAAGCACAGTTACTCACCTGTAACAGATGATCTCTGGGAACAGCAGGAATTTAGTCTTCACATATGGGTATCGTCAGTACCGACGGAGCCTGCGCGGGAACCTCCCCCAGCGTCCAATTAGAAAGCTTTTGGGAGCATCCCACAGCGCCTGCGTGCTGCCTTCCTGCCTTTCCCAACTGCCTCTCTCCAGTTGAGTTTTAAAGCTGAGACAAAGAGAGAGAGAGGGAAAGAAAAGAAAGCGTAGTTACTCACCTGTAACAGGTGTTCTCCAGGAGCAGCAGGAATCAGTCCTCACATATGGGTGACGTCGGCGCCGACGGAGCCCTCGCGGAGCAATTTTCCCCAGCTTTCAAAGAAAGCCTTTGGGAATTGCAGCGCGCATGCGCGGTCTCCTTCCCGCCCAAGGGTGCCATCTTAGCCAGTCTGATGACATAGCTAAAAGACAGCATAAAAATTTGCAAAAAAACTTAAGCAGATGATTGCAACTCCAAGGGGAGGAGGGAGGGTTGTGAGGACTGATTCCTGCTGCTCCTGGAGAACACCTGTTACAGGTGAGTAACTACGCTTTCTCCAGGACCAAGCAGGAAGTCAGTCCTCACATATGGGACTCCCAAGCTTAAGACTACCGGAGACCCTAAGCACAAAAATGAGCTCCCTCTAGCTGAGCAGCACAGAAGGAAGGAATCTTCGCTGAATTATTACCCACCAGTAGCCCACATCCGGGATGGAGGGTAGGAGTTGCTCAAACCTCAAAGAGATTACGGAGGACTGCCTGTCCGAAAGCACCGTCCCTGCGGGACTCCCTCTCGAGACAGTAATGGACCGCAAAAGTCTGGCTCGAAGACCAAGTAGCGGCCCGGCAGATGTCTGCCAGCGGAACAGAGCGGAGGTAAGCCACTGACGTAGCCTTTGCCCGAACACAATGAGCCGTGACTCGACCATCCAAGGAGAGCCCGGCTGCCCCATAAGCCCAAGCGATACAGTCCGCAACCCAGATGGACAGAGTACGCTTGGAGACCGGGAGCCCCAATTTATTGGGGTCAAAAGACACAAAAAGCTGAGCAGCTTTACGGTGCTCCCGCGTACGGTCAAGGTAGAAGTTCAATGCCCTTCTACAGTCCAGGGTATGTAGGACCATTTCAGCTCGGCTGGAGTGTGGTCTGGGAAAGAAGGTCGGAAGTACCACCTCCTGATTGATGTGAAAAGGGGAGACCACTTTTGGAAGAAATTTTGGGTGAGTCCGTAGGACTACCCTATTTTTGTAGAACCGAGTGTAAGGGGGATCAGACACGAGGGCCTGCAATTCACTTACGCGTCTAGCGGAAGTGAGGGCTATCAGGAACAATGTTTTCCAAGAAAGAAAACGGAGAGAACAGGTAGCCATAGGTTCAAAAGGCGGACAGGTGATCCGCTGTAAAACCACATTCAGATCCCAGTCAGGCGCTGGCGGGCGCAGAGGTGGTTTAAGTAGAAGGAGACCTCGGAGAAACCTCGCTACGAGAGGGTCGCTGGAAAGAGGCCTGCCGTCCACCGGTACATGATGTGCCGAAAGAGCACTGAGGTGAACTTTGACGGAGTTGGACTTAAGTCTGTGATAAGGAAGCTTATCATAGCTCAGGTAGGAGCTATAGAAAAGATGATGTGACTCTGAACAAGCAACCTGTCAGTTCTGGTAGAATTGAGAAAACAGAGTTTTCACATAAAAGACTACCAGTCCCAGAATGCACCAGCTTTCCAGCAGCCATGAGAGGAGCTGAAGTGAGAGAATGTGTGTGCAATCAAGAGAGCTATGAGGTAATCCCTAAGCACTCATCTCAAAGGGCAGGGCTTGATTCAACACAGCTGCGCTGTGTTAGGGAGCAGCACACATTAGGAAAGAATAAGAATAGAGATTATTCTTCAGGAAACAGTTTCAGCAACAGTTTCAAGAACAGCTTCAGCAACGGCTACAAGCACCAGTATCACCTGGAGAAACAGAAGCCAAGCCAAGCAGATAGAGAGAGAAGGAAACTCTCTGGAAGGAAGAGAAGAAAGGCCATTGGAAGGTCTGGGAGATTCCAAGGCAGTACTCATACTGGGAGGTATTCCAAAAGCCAGCAGAGTCCATTGGACTGGATTCAGCCAGAGGAATGGAGTGGCAGAGATAGGAATCACCAGTGGCTACCTGGAAGAGAGAAGACTGCATGTGGAAGGGACTTTCAGACCAAGGCCAGAAGGTATGTGAGAGAAGATCCAGTGTCCAGGGATCAAGATTGGAAGGCTGGACATCAGAATTGGATTACATATTGGCCAGGCTATACAGAGAGGAATAATGATAGCAGGAGAGGCTCAGGTATGAACACTGATCCAGACCCTATCTATAATAGAGAATGGCAGCAAGGGAATAAGCATTCTCATGATAGTGCCTTAATGAAAGACTCATCTGTACCAATGTATGATATTGACCCTATGATTGTTGATGCAGGGGGAAATACAGCAGATGAAACTATTTACATGGACTGTTCTTTATCTAAATGCTATTGCTAGTTTTCTATGAGCAAACACATCAGCCATCACAAAGAAACCTAACTTTGTTCTTTATTTCCACTGCAAACAGCTCTTAAAGCAGGATTTGGGTTCACACAGTAGCAGCCAGCCAGCTAAAGGCTTACAGCTGGTCAATTGATAGTAATTAAAGCTGCACCTGATTGTGTGTGTGAGCAAGGGAGAATCACTGCTGAGAACTGCGTGGAAAATAAGCAGAAGTTAACCTAACCAGCAAAGTTTATTCTTTTCTTTGTGCCTTTGTATTTGGTAATTATTTGCTAAGAAAACATTAGCTAATTGCCTGACAAGCTGAAGGTTGTTTTCTGGTTTACTTTGTGACTTTTTGTTATCCATTTTTAAACACTGCAAGCAAGTAACCTCATTTATAGTGCTATCAAGCATACATGTGCTGGGTGAATTAAACCCCATCAATAAAAGAAGTATTTTATTGATCTTACCACTTGGTTTCACAACTCAAATTATTGTCATCAGCTGTGTTTGGGAGTGAATGAACTACAATACCCACAATACCTTGCAAGAATCATATGAATATATGCATCGTCAAGATTGTGTAAGTTCTCACCCTAGGCAGCCGTCTGACAAGTCCCAGATTAGAGAGGTAGAGCAAGTACTGCAAGATCACCGACACCGAGCAGGAGAAGGGATCCTGAGACTGTTGGGTACACCAAACGGAAAAGCGACGCCATTTAAGGGCGTAGCATTTGCGGGTAGAAGGTCGCCGAGAAGCTAGGACGACCTCTTCCACCTCTGCCGGCAGGAGAAGGGGAGCAAGGACTACCCTCTCAGCAGCCAGGCCATTAGATTGAGAGATCTGAGGTTGGGGTGTAGCAGAGACCCCTGATCCTGAGTGAGGAGATCCGGTTGAAACCCCAGAGGGAATGGATCCTCTACCGCTAGTTGCAGCAGGAGTGGAAACCACGGCTGTCTGGGCCAGCGAGGGGCTACCAGGATCATGGAAGCTTTGTCTCGGAGAACCTTGAAGAGAGTTCGAGAGACTAGCGGGATGGGAGGAAAAGCATACAGAAGGCTCTCCGACCATGAAAGTAGAAAAGCGTCCGCCGCAACTCGAAGGGGATGTGGCTGACGAGAGCAGAAGCGAGGAAGTTGCCGGTTGAGAGGACTGGCAAAGAGATCCATCGTGGGGAAGCCCCACTTTAGAAAGAGCTCCTGAACTACCAAGGGATCCAGGCGCCACTCGTGCAGCTGGAGGATCCTGCTGAGTTTGTCCGCCAGGCAATTTTCTTGGCCTGGGAGATAAACTGCCTTGAGAAGAATGCCGTGACTGATGGCCCAAGAGCAGAGCCTCTGAGCTTCTCTGCAGAGAAGGAAGGAGCCTGTGCCCCCCTGTTTGTTCACGTAGAACATGGCCACTTGATTGTCCGTCTGGACAAGGACGGACTGGTGAGAAGTCAGGTGGGAGAAAGCCTTGAGCGCCAGACGAATCGCTCTGAGCTCTAGAAAGTTGATCTGCTGAGCAGACTCCCACGCGGTCCAGAGACCCTGAGTACGTGCCCCTTGGCAATGTGCTCCCCAACCCAGGAGGGACGCATCTGTCGTCAGCACTTGAGCCGGCTGAGGTGACTGAAAAGGCATGCCGAGTACCAGGTTCGGCCGATGAAGCCACCACTGGAGAGAGGAGGCCAGCGGCTCGGAGATGCGCACTAGGTCTGCTAGGCCGCCTGTGGCTTGCTGCCACTGCTTGCGAAGGCACCATTGAGCAGGCCGCATATTCAGGCGGGCATTGGGGGTCACATGGACGGTGGAAGCCATATGGCCGAGCAGTCTCAGGAAGCGCCTGGCGGAGACCAGGGACTGGCTGCGGAAACGGCAGGCTAGGTCCATGAGCCGTTGAGCCCTGTCGAGAGGCAGGAAAGCTCGCGCCTGAGGAGTGTGCAGTCGTGCGCCGATGAACTCGAGATCCTGTGAGGGGAGCAAAGTGGACTTTGCGAAGTTTATGACAAAGCCCAAGTACTGCAGAAGAGTCACCGTGCGGTTTGTGGCGTTGGTGACCTCCGGAGCGGACGCTGCTCTGATGAGCCAGTCGTCGAGGTACGGAAAGACATAGAGGCCGTGAAGCCGGAGATGGGCCGCCAACACCGCGAGACATTTTGTGAAGACTCGCGGTGCGGAGGACAGACCAAAGGGCAGTACTCTGTACTGGTAATGATTTCCTGCCACCACAAACCTTAGGAATTGGCGGTGGCTTGGGTGGATGAGGATGTGCGTGTAGGCATCCTTTAGATCCAAGGAGCATAGCCAATCTTCCTGCTGGAGGTAGGGCAGAAGGATTCCAAGGCTAAGCATTTTGAACTTTTCCCGCACGAGGAACTTGTTGAGGTTGCGCAAGTCCAGGATGGGTCTGAGGCCTCCTGTCCGTTTTGGTACTATAAAATACCTGGAATAAAAGCCTTCACCTCTCAAGTGGTGGGGCACCGGTTCCACAGCCTGATCCTGTAGAAGACTTGCTAACTCCTGAAGGAGTAAGTCCCTGTGCAGGGGGAGTCGTGGAGGTTCTCCCGGAAAATAAGAGGGAGGGACCTGGTGGAAGTGGAGAAGATAGCCTTCTCGTACGACTTGAAGCACCCAGGCATCTGAAGTGATGCTGGACCACCTGTGAGCGAAGTGGACCAGCCGGCCTCCGGTGCTGGGAGGAGCCAGCGGAGGGGGAGAGGCTATGCTGAAGAAGTCAAAAACCCCCACCCTGCTGAGCAGGGGCTGGTGGTGCAGGCTTGGGGGTTTGCTGCCTACGGGACCCGTTACCCCGTCCCTTGGCCTGCTGGCCCTGTTGGGGAGCTGCGGGGGCCTGATATTGGGGGTAGTGTTTATAGGCAGCCGCCTTTCTCGGGTAAAAGGACTTCTTTCCCGAGCCCTTCTTTTTCTGGGAAGGGGCGAAGGTCTTCCTGGAAAGCCTAGTCCTGGTGAGAGTCTCCGTCTCGATCTGTGCAGCCTTTTCTGCCATGGGTTTGCCAAAGAGGTTTTCACCTCGGCAGGGGACATCGACCAACTTGTCCTGCACCCAGGGCTCAAGGTCAGACGACTGAAGCCAAGCCTGTCGGCGGGCACCGATGCCGGCTACGGCCACTCGAGCCGATGCTTCAAAGCCATCATAGGCTGCTCGGGACATGAATTTGGAGCATTCCCGAATACCAGTTGTCAAGGCTAGGAACCTCCGCAAAGGTTCCTCGGACAATCCAGCGGAGAATCCGGCTAGCTCTTTAGCCAGGTCTCGGAGATACATGCCCATGTAGAGCTGGTAGGTCTGGACACGACAGGCAAGCATAGAGCCCTGGAAACACTTCTTACCAAGGCCATCCAGGTTACGGGTCTCCCTGCCAGGGGGCACCGAGGAGTGCATCTTCTGGCTCTTAAGCCTATGCATGGCCGATTCCACTACCATGGAATGGTGTGGCAGCTGTGCTTTTTGGAAGCCAGGACTCTTGCGGACTCGATAGATGGAATCGACTGGCTTGCTCAAGACCGGCGAGGAGGCCGGACTCTCCCACATGCGGAAGAGTAGTCGTTCCAGCATGGGAGGAACCGGTACAGTAAAGTGCTCCCTGGCGGGAGAGTCATACTGGAGGGCGTCGAGCTCTTCGGCTCGAGGCTCCTCCTCGGGATCCGCGGGGAAGGCCAAAGCCTTGGCCATATCCCTGACGAAGTCCGAGAACCGGGCATCCTCCGGAGGGGACTGCTTCCGAGGTTCGGACTCAGGCGAGTCCGAGGGGACACACCGAGTCCGAAAGGAATCAGGTGACTCTTCCTCTTCAGACTCCCAGACCGACTCCGAGGAGGCCGCCCCGACCTCGGTCCCGAACGGGAGGCCGAGGGTGACCTCGACCGAGGATCGACTCGAGTTCGCATGGACTCGAGGATCGGCTCGGTCTCCGGGGTCGACTTAGACGTCGACGTCCCGGCAGTCGGGGCAGCGGCGCCAGCGAGGCTAGCGATCAGTGCACGCTGCTGGTCCATGAAGGCAGACAGTCTGCTTTCCAAGGCCGTCAACCTGAGTCCGACCTCAGGTGACCCAGCAGCCCCCGACTCGGGCCCCGACGGCGTCGGGCCCGACGTCGGCAGTCTCGGAGGCGAGTCCAGGAGGACGACAGGACTTACCCGAGCAGGCAACTCCGACTCCAGGCGAGGTCACTTCGGGAGGTGCTCCTTCTCCAAGGACCCGGGACGGCTATCGGGGCTATGCGACCTGGCCCTCGCGGAGCCAGGAGCGTCCACCGACGCCGCCCTCGCGGGTTTCACCTTCCGTCGATGGTCCCCGGAGGGAGAACCCCTGTCGGAGGAACTTCGGCGACGGTCAGAGCTGGATCCTCTGGACGCCGAGGCCTCCGACGAGGTCCGGGTATGGCTGGGGTCAGCGAAGATTCTATCCCGCTGGTGCCGCCGACTTCTCAACGCTTTGGAGGACATTTTGCCACAGGCCCCACAGATCATTTCTTCATGATCCGGGCCCAGGCAGCGGAGGCAATTATCGTGTGTGTCAGTGAGTGACATATTTTTGTCACACTGACCACACCGCTTGAAACCACTGGCAGCCATCGGGGGAAAAAGGGCCCCTGCAAGGTCAAAGGACCGGGCTGCCAGGGAAAAACCGAAAACGAAACTGACTAAAATCAGAAAAACCGAAAAAGAAGAGAAGGACTCGTGACGGCGTCGCGAGTCCGGGCAGGAAAAAGACCGGCGTCGAACCGAATGAAAAAAGAGAAAATTACTAGGAAAATCAACTTTTTCGCGGGGACACGACGGGTACGTCTGTAGGGCTCCGCGGAAAAAAGAAGACTGGCTAAGATGGCACCCTTGGGCGGGAAGGAGACCGCGCATGCGCGCTGCAATTCCCAAAGGCTTTCTTTGAAAGCTGGGGAAAATTGCTCCGCGAGGGCTCCGTCGGCGCCGACGTCACCCATATGTGAGGACTGACTTCCTGCTTGGTCCTGGAGAAAAGAGAGATACAACTCCTAGGGGAGGTGGGTGGATTGTGATGACTAAATTCCTGCTGTTCCCGGAGATCACCTGTTACCCAGTAACCAATGCAGACACTTCAACCTCCCCACAGACCACCCAAAACCCCTAAGACTGAAACCAAGAAGAGTTCATGATTATGTTATAAATTGTAAATAGTTACCCCTGTTATCCAAGTTGTTTTGCCTGTTCAACTGTAATCACAAAGTACCATTGGAAATGTGTAAATTCTTTGTTCATTGTAAACCGCGCTGATGCTGAATAGTGCAGTATAGAAGAGACTATAAATAAATAAATAAATAAAAATAAACAGGTGAGTAACTATGCTATCGCCAGGAACAAGCAGGAATGTAGTCTTCACATATGGGGACTCCCTAGCTACAGATGCCAGGGAGAGATCCCAGAAGTTGTGTCCCCCTGAGAAAGGGCTCCACTTCCCCCCATGGATCTCTAGCATCCTACCCGGAATGGGGGGTAGGAGTTGATTAAGTATGTAACAGGTATTGGAGAACAGCCTGACCAAACAAGGCATCCCGGCGGGAGTCCTTGTCTAAGCAGTAATGGGCTATGAAGGTATGAACTGAGGCCAAAGTAGCTGCTCGACAGATGTCGTCGATAGACACAGAGTGTAAATGAGCCAATGAGGCTGCCATGGCCCTCACATTGTGAGCTTTGACATAGCCTTCCAGAGAAAGCATAGTTACTCTACTGTAACAGGTGATCTCCGGGAACAGCAGGAATTTAGTCCTCACATATGGGTATTGTCGGTACCGACGGAGCCTGCGCGGGAACGCTCACCAGAGTCCAATTAGAAAGCTTTTGGGAGCATCCCACAGCACCTGCGTGCTGCCTTCCCGCCTTTCCCAACTGCCTCTCTCCAGTTGAGTTTTAAAGCAGAGACAAAGAGAGAGAGAGGGAAAGAGAAAGAGATAGATAGAGAAATACAACTCCTAGGGGAGGTGGGTGGGTTGTGAAGACTAAATTCCTGCTGTTCACGGAGATCAACTGTTACAGGTGAGTAACTATGCTATCTCCAGGAACAAGCAGGAATGTATTCATCACATATGGGGACTCCCTAGCTTTAGGTGCCAGGGAGAGACCCCAGACGTTGTGTGCCCCTGAGCAGGGCTCCACTTTCCCCAATGGATCTCTGGCATCCTACCAGGGTTGTGGGTAGGAGTTAATAAGTTATGGAACAGGTGTTGGAGAACAGCCTGACCAAACAAGGCACCCCGGCGGGAGTCCTTGTCCAAGCAGTAATGGGCTGTGAAGGTATGAACCGAGGCCCAGGTGGCTGCTCGACAGATGTCGTCGATAGACACAGAGTGCAGATGAGCCATTGAGGCGCCCATGGCACTCACATTGTGAGCTGTGACATGGCCCTCCAGAGAAAGGTTCTTACTCTGAAAGGCGAAGGAAATACACTGAGCAATCCAGTTAGACAGTGTTCTCTTGGAGACTGGAAGTCCCAAATGAGAAGGATCAAAAGCAACAAAGAGTTGAGAGGACTTTCTATGTTGCTGTGTTCTTTGTAAGTAAAAGGCTAAAGCTCTTTTACAGTCCAAGGTATGAAGGTTCCTCTCTGCATTTGATGCATGAGGCCTTGGAAAAAACACAGGTAGGTAGACCGCTTGGTTCAGATGAAAAGGCGAGACCATCTTTGGCATAAAGTGTGCTTGAGTCCCAAGGACTACCTTGTCATGATGGAACCTTGTATAAGGTGGATCAGCTACTAGCGCTTGCAACTCACTAATGCGACATGCTTATGTGATTGCAATGAGAAAGATAACCTTCCAAGAAAGGAATTTCAAGGAGGTAGTAGCTAAGGGCTCAAAAGGTGGCTTCATGAGCTGCCCAAGAACCATGTTTAAGTACCATGCCACCAGTGGTGGCCTAATGGGACGCTTAGTTAGAAGAAGGCCTCTCATAAATCTTGCTATAAGAGGATGAGAGCAAATAGGCTGTCCATTTAGAGGCTTAAAGGAAGCCGCAATAGCACTCAAATGGACTCTTACTGAGTTAGTCTTAAGTCCTGCATTGGATAAATGAAGAATATATTCCAGCAATGATTCCAGAGGTATCACAAGGGGGTTAAGACCCTTCTATGAACACCATATGGTAAACCTTTTCCACTTGAAAGCATAAGAGCGTATTGTGGAAGGTTTCCTGAAAGCAAAAAGAATATGCTTTACTTGCTGAGGGATATTAAGATCATGGAGACCTAGGCCTTCAGCAACCAAGCCCTGAGATGCAGAGACTGGGGACTGGGATGCCATAACTTTGTCCTCCTGAGATAGGAGATCCGGAGCAGACCCTAACTCCAAGGAGGGAGCTTGAGAGAGATGTACAAGCAGAGGGTATCACACTTGCCGTGGCCAATGTGGAGCAATAAGAATCATATGGCCTCTGCCTCTCTGAAGCTTGAACAGGGTTTTGGGAATTAGGGGAATGGGTGGAAAGGCATACAAGAAGTCTTGATCGCAGTAAAGGAGGAAAGCATCCCTGGCCTGAGCCGGAATTCTAGAACAGAACCGGGGAAGTTTGGCATTCCACGGACTTGCAAAGAGGTCTATGTCCGGGGTTCCCCAAATTTGAAAAACCTTGGCCACCTCGTCTGCATGCAGAGACCACTCGTGTGGAAGCAGAACTCGACTGAGTCTGTCTGCCCAAGAGTTTTGTATGCCTGGAAGGTACACTGCCAGGAGATGAATCTGATGCTCTCTGGTGAGGGCCCATATTCGCAAAGCTTTGTTGCAAAGCGACAGAGAGCCTGTTCCCCCCTGCTTGTTCACGTAGAACATGGCTACTTGATTGTCCATATGAATGAGGACTGTCTTGTAGCTGAGCGGGGTGTGGAACACTCGAAGAGCAAGGAAGATTGCTCTGAGCTCCAAGAGATTGATATGTAGATGAGTCTCCTGTGGAGACCAGGTGCCTTGGGTGGAGAGGTCTTGCAGATGAGCTCCCCAACCCATAGGAGAAGCATCTGTTGTGAGAGTTTCTTTGGGTAAGGGTTGTTGAAACGGGGACCCCAACAACAGGTTTTGAGTGGACTTCCACCACTGGAGGGACAAAATAAGGCGACTTGTGTTTCCTATTTTGTCCGACAGGCATCCTGATGCCTGGGTCCACTGAGTGGATAAAGTCCACTGGGCTGCTCTCATATGGAGGCGAGCATAGGGAACCACATGCACAGTAGATGCCATGTGGCCTAGTAGCTGTAGCATTTCTTGAGCAGTGAAATGAGGCTTTAGCACTGCTTGAGAAGCTAACTGCACCATGCGAAGGCAGCGGGCCTGGGGGAGATAGGCCCTTGCCTTTCTGGTATCCAGCAAAGCCCCTATGAACTCTAAAGACTGAGTGGGAGTTAGACTGGATTTTGGGATGTTTATTACCAGACCCAAATACTGAAGGATACGCATTGTGCAGGATAGAGAAGTCCTGGCCTCTGAGTCTGTTGGGGCTCGAATGAGCCAGTCGTCTAAGTAGGGGAAGACAAATATCCCTAGAGTGCGGAGAAATACTGCTACCACAGCCATGCATTTCGTGAACACCCTTGGTGCTGAGGCCAGGCCAAAAGGAAGCACCCTGTATTGGTAGTGCTTTCTTTGAAAAAGGAATCGAAGGAACCTTCTGTGAGTTGGATGGATGAGAACATGGTTGTACGCATCCTTGAGATCTAGAGAACAAAGAAAATCCTGACTCTGAAGGTATGGCAGCAGAGTTCCCGGAGAAATCATCTTGAATTTCTGTTTGACAAGGAATTTGTTCAGTTCTCTGAGGTCCAAGATAGGTCTGTATCTCCCTGTTTTCTTTGGGATAAGGAAATAGGGGGAGTAAAACCCTGTACCCTGCTGATGGATGGGTACTTCTTCTATTGCCCCTTGGGCAAGAAGCATAGTGACCTCCTGACCTAACAGGGTGATGAGAGAGGTCGGAGAATTGAACTGCCTCATCATTGTGGGAGGGGGCATGCTCGAAAAATGAAGCTTGTACCCCTCCTTTATGATGGAGAGTGTCCAATGCTCTGCTGTTATCTGCCCCCATCTGGGGGCAAAGTGGTACAACCTTCCTGGAATGGTGGAAGGCTTTGGTCCAACGAGAGCCAGGAAGGCTAAGTTCTCTAGCTGAAAGTCAAAGGCCTTATGGAGGCTGAGACTGCTGGGACGGTTGAGACTTAGCAGTCTTTGCTTTTCTTTCTTTGGTTGGTTGCTGACCTTTCCTGACAAGCTGACCTGCAGAACGTCCCTGCTGGGAATAAGCAGGATAATATTTTTTCTTTTTAGAAAAGAATGGTTTCTTGAAAGATTTCTTTCTAGCAGGATTAGCTGTGGACTTGGATTATCTATCCAAGGTGGAGTTGTCAGCATCCAACTCATTGGCCTTATCTTGACAATCTCTAACAAACAGGTTCTCACCAGTACAAGGGATATTTCCCAATTTGTTTTGTACCCAGAGCTCCAGATCAGATGCCTGGAGCCAAGCAATTCTACGTTCCCCTATGGCAATGGCAGAGGTTCTGCTTATGCACTCAAAACAGTCAAAAGCTGCACGGTTGACAAATTTAGAAACATCTTGGGCATGTTTGACCAATGTGAGAAAATCCTGTCTTCTATCCTCAGGAAGAATAGGACTCAAAGCCTCTAAATCACCTGTGACCTCCTTCAGAAACATTCCCATGTATAGACTATAGGAACTGATCCTGGCAGAAAGCATGGAAGCTTGGAAGACACAACGTCCAAAAGCATCCAGAGTTCTGCACTCACGTCCTGGAAGATTAGAGGCATGTCTCTTTGCACTCTTGATCCTTCTCATAGCTGATTCCACTACAATAGAGTGGTGAGGACGCTGAGGTTTTTGGAAACCAGGACAAGGAGGGACGCGATACAGAGTATCCAGTCTACAAGAATGAGGAGAGGTGGTAAGAGGTGGTAAGAGGTGTCTCCCACATTCTTAACATGAGATCATGCAAGGTAGCTGCCTCCTTAGGAGTTTTGGGATATTATAAAATTTCCAATTCCTTTGCTCTGGGCTCTGTTTCAGGGGCCACAGTAATGGACAGGCCCCGAGCCACCTCCCAGATAAAATCCTGAAAGGAAATATCCTCTGGAGGAGACATCCTGCGCTTAGGGGAGAAGGGTTCCTCTGGGAGAAACATTCCTGCATCGGCAGAGCTGTCAGAATCCTCAGATTCTTCAGAGAACGCGAAGTACCGTCTGTCCGGAGGCTCTTAAAGAGCCCGATACCCGTACCGACCGAAGTCAGTACCGGGATTAATCGGTACCGGAGTATCGGTACCGGAAGTCATCGGATGATTGGGTGCCGGCAATGCAGACACCGATGTCGATGCTATCGGTACAGGTACTGATACCGGCGCAGGGGTCGGTGCAGGTACCGGTTGGATTGTCTGTCGCGGTTCCGAGGGCGTCGATGCCGCAAGGAGAGCCGCCAGACTGCACTCAATAGCCAGGACTCTCTGGTCTATCGATGCTGCCGATGCCTGGGTGTCGGTACCGGAGAAGATCGCCGGTACCCCAGAGCATGGCACCAGTAGCTCTGAAGAGGTCGAGGCCTCGAGAACATCCTGGAGCCTCGATAATGCTTTGGAAGGCGAAGCCTCCAGCCGGGGCAATTTTGCCGCTGCAGAATCCTCAAGGGCAACGCCAGAGGCATCTCGATGCTTAGAAGGAGATCTACCCTTTGAGGATCGGCTAGACTTATGTTTAGTTACCTGAGATCCACGGGAGGAAGACGAAGCCCTGGAAGATGTCGATGCCACCGAAGCTGCATCAGCGGGAAACAGGGTACTGAGCTTGGCAGCTCGGTTCTGTCGACCTCTCTTGGACATCATGGCACAGGCCATAAATTCCGAGATGGAATGGTCAGGACCTAAACATTTCAGACACCACTCATGGGTGTCGGTGACGGAGATGGTACCACCACACTTGGTGCACTTTTTAAACCCTGAGGAGGGTTTCTCCATTATGGAAAAATCCTGGGCCTAAGGCCCAAAAATGGCACGTGCACCTGGAAAGAAAAGGAAAAGTACTAAGAAATTTATTTTTTTTTAAAGAATGAAAGAAAGAAAAAACCGGCGGTACCGATAAAGCGTCGAGGAAGGCAGACGCGACCACAAAAAAGAAGAAACTTTTTCTGCGGTGACAGGAACACGACCTGCTGGCTCCGCGGAAAACGAACAACTGGAAATAGGCAGTTGGGAAAGGCGGGAAGGCAACACGCAGGCGCTGTGGGATGCTCCCAAAAGCTTTCTAATTGGATGCTGGGGAGCGTTCCCGTGCAGGCTCCGTCGGTACCGACGATACCCATATGTGATGACTACATTCCTGCTTGTTCCTGGAGATAGGTTCTTACTCTGATAGGTAAAAGAAATACACTGTGCAATCGAATTGGACAATATTCTCTTGGAGACTGGAAGTCCCAAATGAGAAGGATCAAAAGCAACAAAGAGTTGAGAGGACTTTCTATGCTGCTGCATCCTTTGTAAGTAAAAAGCAAGTGCTCTTTTACAGACCAAAGTATGAAGATTCCGTTCTGCATTTGAAGCATGAGGCCTTGGAAAAAATACAGGCAGGTAAACTGCTTGGTTTAAATGAAAAGGTGAGACCACCTTTGGCATAAAGTGTGGATGAGTCCTAAGGACTACCTTATCATGATGGAACCTCGTATAAGGAGGATAAGAACATAAGATATGCCATAATGGGTCAGACCAAGGTCCATCAAGCCCAGTATCCTGTTTCCAACAGTGGCCAATCTAGGTCATACGTACCTAGCAGTTTCCCCAAAAGACACAGGTTCCGCAATGCTTGTACTGGGTCAAGCATTGATATCCTGGGTCCCTTCTTAATAATGGTTTATGGACCTTTCCTCCAGGAACTTTTCCAAACCTTTTTTAAACCCAGCTACACTAACAGTCTTAGGATCAGCCACTAATGCTTGCAACTCACTAAATGCGACGTGCTGATGTGATTGCAATGAGAAAGACAACCTTCCAGGAAAGGAATTTCAAGGAGGTAGTAGCTAGAGGTTCAAAAGGCGGCTTCATGAGCTGTCCAAGAACCAGATTTAGGTCCCATGCCACCGGTGGCTTAATGGGAGGCTTAGTTAGAAGAAGGCCCCTCATAAATCTCACTATAAGAGGATGAGAGGAAATAGGTTGACCATTTAAAGGCTTGAAAGAAGCTGAAATAGCACTTAAATGGACTCTTACTGAGTTAGTCTTAAGCCCTGCATTAGATAAATGAAGGAGATACTCTAATAATGATTCCAGAGGTATCGCCAGGGGGTCAAGACCCTTCTGCGAACACCATATGGAAAACCTCTTCCACTTGAAAGCATAAGAGCATCTTGTGGAAGGCTTGCTAGAAGCATAAAGGATATCTTTTTCTTGAGACAGGTTAAGACCATGAAGGTCTAGGCTCTCAGCGACCAGGCCCTGAGATGCAGAGAGTGGGGATTGTGATGCCACAACATCCCGCCCTCCTGAGACAGGAGATCTGGAGCTGATCCTAACTCCAGAGATGGAGCTTGAGGGAGACGTAGGAGCAGAGGGTAGCTCCACATTGGCCAAGGCAGGTGTGGTATGAGAATCTTATGGATTTAGGGGAATGGGTGGAAAGGCATATAGGAAGTCCTGCCCCCAATGGAGGAGGAAAGCATCCCTGGCCTGAGAACCCTGAGCCGGAATTCTGGAACCGAATCGGGGAAGTTTGGCATTCAACGGACTTGCAAAGAAGTCTATTTCAGGAGTTCCCCAAATTTGAAAAACGTTTGCTACCAAGACACCATTCATGTGGAAGCAGAATTCGACTGAGTCTGTCTGCCCAGGAGTTTTGAATGCCTGGCATATACACCGCAAGGAGATGAATCTGATGCTCTCTGGCGAGGGCCCATAGTCGCAAAGCTTCGTTGCAAAGCGACAGAGAGCCTGTTGCTCCCTGCTTGTTCAGATAGAAGATAGCTACTTGATTGTCCGTCTGAATTAGGACTGTCTTGTAGCTCAGCTGGGTGTGGAACGCTCGAAGAGCAAGGGAGATTGCTATGAGTTCCAAGAGATTGATGTGTAGATGGGTCTCCTGTGTCCAGGTGCCTTGGGTATTGAGATCTTGCAGGTGAGCTCCCCAACCCACCTGTGAAGCATCTGTTGTTAGAGTGATCTGGGGTGTGGGCTGTTGTAAAGGGGACCCCACCAACAGGTTTTGGGTTGATTGCCACCATTGTCGGGACAAAATAAAGCATCTTGAGTTTGCTATTTTGTCTGATAGGCAGCCTGATGCTTGAGTCCACTGAGTGGATAGAGTCCATTGGGCTGCTCTCATACGGAGGTGAGCATAGGGAACCACATGCACGGTAGATGCCATGTAGCCTAGCAATTATAACATTTCCCAAGCAGTGAGATGAGTTTCTAACACTGCTTGGGAAGCTAACTGCGCAATGCGAAGGCAGTGGGGCTGTGGAAGATAGGCCCTTGCTTTCCTGGTATCCAGCATAGCTCCTATAAACTCTAGAGACTGAGTGGGAGTTAGGTTGGATTTTGGGATGTTTATGACCAGACCCAAATACTGAAGTATACGCATTGTGCAAGATAGATAAATTCTGGCCTCTGTTTCTGATGGGGCTCGAATGAGCCAGTCGTTCAAGTAGGGGAAGACAAATATTCCTAGAGTGCGAAGAAATGCTGCCACTACAGCCATGCATTTCATAAACACCCTTGGTGCTGAGGCCAGGCCAAAAGGAAGAACCCTGTACTGGTAGTGCTTCCCCTGAAATAGAAACCGAAGGAATCTTCGGTGAATTGGATGGATGAGAACATGGCTGTACGCATCCTTGAGATCTAGAGAACAAAGCCAATCCTGACTCTGAAGGTATGGCAGAAGAGTTCCTAGAGAAATCATCTTGAACTTCTCTTTGAACAGGAATTTGTTCAATTCTCTGAGATCTAGAATGGGTCTGTGTCCCCCTGTTTTTAGGAGGAGTAAAACCCTGTACCCTGTTGGGAAATGGGTACGTCTTCTATTTCCCCATGGGCAAGAAGTAAATTGAACTCTTGACCTTACTGATTTTCGAGTGAAGTCTGAGAATTGAACTCTCTTAGAACTGTAGGAGGCGGGCATGCTGAGGAAATAAAGCTTGTACACCTCCTTTACAATGGAGAGAGTCCATTCTTCTGCTGTTATCTGCTCCCATCTGTGGGCAAAATGACATAACCTTCCTGGAATGGTGGAGGGCTCTGGCCCGTTGAGGGCCAGGAAGGCCAGGTTCTCTAGATGGGAGTCAAAGCCCCTGTGGAAGCTGAGTCTGTTGGGCCGGTTGAGGCTTAGCAGACTTTGTTTTCCTTTGTTTTGGTGGCTGCTGTCCCTTTCGGGCAGACTGACCTGTAGAATGTCCCTGCTAGGTATAGGAGGGGTAAAATCTCTTCTTTTTAGAGAAGAATGGTTTCTTGTAGGATTTTCTCCTTGCAGGATCAGCTGTATCCTTGGAAAATCTATCCAAAGTGGTGTTATCAGCATCCAGCTCATTAGCTTTCTCTTGCCAATTTTTGCCAAAGAGATGTTCGCCTGTGCAAGGGATATTCCCCAGTTTATCCTTTACCCAGAGTTCTAAGTCAGATGCCTGGAGCCAGGCAATCTTACGAGCACCCATGGCAATGGCAGAGGTCCTGCTTATGCACTCAAAACAGTCAAAAGCTGCACGATTAACGAACTTGGAAACATCTTGGGCATGTTTGACAAGTGTAAGATAATCTTGCCTCTTATCATCAGGAAGGAGAGAGCTCATAAGCTCTAGATCTCCTGTAATCTCCTTAAGGAACATGCCCATGTATAAGATGTAGGAACTAATCCTGACAGAAAGCATAGAGGCCTGGAAGGTTCGACGCCCAAAGGCATCAAGAGTCCTACTTTCACGTCCTTGAGGATTAGATGCATGTCTCTTTGCACTTTTGATCCTTCTCCTAGCTGATTCCACCACCATGGAGTGGTGTGGTAAATGAGTTTTTTGAAAACCAGGACAAGGAGCTACTCGATATATGGTATCAAGCCTACGAGAATGGGGAGAGGTGGTAAGAGTGGAGGAGTGGCCTAGTGGTTGGGGCAAGGTACTTCAGGCCGGAAGGTCGGGGGTTCAAATCCCACTAGAGGACAGCAACCTTGGGCCGGAAGGACTGGTGTTTCTAGTCCCACAGGTGCTCCTTGTGGTCTTGGGCAAGCCACTTAACCCTCCATAGCCCATGTTCCCTGTAAAATAGTTATCTCCAAGTTATAATGCCCTGTTCAATGTAATTTCATTTTGTTCAATGTAAACCGCACTGATGCAGAATAGCGCGGTATATAAGAGAATGAAAATAAATAAATAAATAAATAAGAGATGTTTCCCACATTCTTAACATGAGATCATGCAAGATCTCATGAATAGGCAAAGTAGCTGCCTCCTTGGGAGCTTTAGGATATTGTAAAATCTCCAACTCCTTTGCTCTGGGTTGTATTTCAGGAGCCACTGTGCTGGAAAGACCTCTAGCCACCTCCCCGAATGAAATCCTGAAAGGATATATCCTCTGGAGGAGACATCCTACGTTTAGGAGAGGAAGGCTCTTCAGAGAGAAGTGCTCCGGTACCGACAGAGCTAACAAAATCCTCAGATTCATCGGAGGATTCAAAATATCTCCTGTCCGGTTGCTCCTGGAAAGCACTATACCGGTACCGATCGAAGTCGGTACCAGAGGGTCCAGTACCAGCCTGTTGATACCAGAGGAAACAGCATGACTCGGTGTTGGTAACACAGTCGCCGATGTCGGTACCGGTAACGATTATCGGTGCCAGAACCGGTGTCGATACCAGTTGAACCGTCTGAAGCGGTCCCGAAGGCACTGAAGCCGCAAGGAGAGCTGGCGGACTGTGTTCAATAGCCAAGAACCTCTGGTCTATTGACGCTGCCGATGCCTGGGTATCGGTACCGGACGAAGCGGCCGGTACCACAAAGCATGGCACCAGTAGTTCTGCTGAGGTTGAGGCCTCGAGAACATCCTGGAGCCCCGATAGTGCTTTGGAAGCCGAAGCCTCGCACCGGGGCAATTTTGTCGGTACAAGTCTCTCAAGTGCACTACAGGGATCTCGATGCTTAGAAAGAGATCTACCCTTTGAGGACCGGCCAGATTTATGTTTGGTTACCTGAGATCCATGGGAGGAAGACGAAGCCCTGGAAGACGTCATTGCAATGGATGCTGCATCGGAGGGAAAAAGGGTGCTAAGCTTAGCAGCTCGGTTTTGCCGACCCCTCTTCGACATCATCCCACAGGCAGCACACTCCGAGATGGAGTGGTCAGGACCTAAACATTTAAGGCACCACTCGTGGGTGTCGGTGACGGAGATGGTACTGCCACACTTGGAACACTTTTTAAAACCCGAGGCGGGTTTTTCCATTCTCTAGGAAAAGTTGGGCCTAGTGCCCAGAATGGCGAGTGGCACCCAACAGAAAAAAGACTTGAAAGTCCAGAAAAAAGATCACAATTTTTTTTTTTTTTAAAGAAAGAACGAACTGGCAGTACCGGTATAGCGTCGAGGAAGGAAGACGCTACCACAAAAAAGAATGAAAAAGATGGGATAATTTCTGCGGTGACAGGAAAAACGACCTGCTGGCTCAGCGGAAAATGAAGAACTGGAGAGAGGCACTTGGGAAAGGGGGGAAGGCAGCACGCAGGCGCTGTGGGATGCTCCCAAAAGTTTTCCAATTTGACGCTGGGGAGCGTTCCCGCGCAGGCTTCCTCAGTACCGACGATACCCATATGTGAAGACTACATTCCTGCTTGTTTCTGGAGATAAAATATTTCCTGACATTGACTTTCAATTTACCACCTTGCAGCTTCATGTTATGCCCTCTAGTTTTGCAGCTTCCCCGTCTTTGGAAGAGGTTTGTTTGTTCATCGTTCCTCTTTAAGTATTTAAAGGTCTGAATCATATCTCCCCTATCCCTCCTCTCCTCCAAAGTGTACATATTTAGGTCTTCAAGTCTCTTCTCATAAGGTTTCTTACGCAGGCTCCAAATCATTTTGGTCATCTTCCTCTGAACAGTTTCCAGTCTTTTTACATCTTTTGCAAGATATGGTCTCCAAAACTGAACACAGTATTCCAAATGAGGCCTCACCAGCGACCTGTACAGTGGCATAAGTACCTCTTCCTTTCTGCTGGTAATCCCTCTCTGTATGCAGCCCAACATCCTCCTGGCTTTTGCCACCGCCTTGTCGCACTGTTTTGCCACCATGAGATCATCAGCGCTAATCACACCAAGGTCTTTCTCCTGAACCATGCACATCAACCTCTCGCCCCCTATTGCGTACATTTCCCTCGGATTTCTGCTACCCAAGTGCAAAAGAAAGTTAAAAGATAGAAAACAAAAAATAGGGCTAAATGAACAATTTTCTCAATGGAGAAAGATAAATAGGGATCTTGGCTAGGCCCGCTGCTTTTGAACATGTTTTATAAATGACCTGGAAATGGGAATAACGAATGAGGTGATCGAATTTGCAGATGACGCAAAATAATTTATAGCTGTCAAAACGCAAGAGGATTGTGAAAAACTGCAATAGGACCTTGAAACATTGGGAGACACGGCATCCAAATAGCAGATGAAATGTCATGCAGACAAATGCAAAGTTATGCACTTAGGGAAGAGCAACCCAAAAGCATTGCTACTCAACTGTAACAGGTGTTCTCCAGGGACAGCAGGAATTCTAGTCCCACAGGTGCTCCTTGTGGTCTTGGGCAAGCCACTTAACCCTCCATTGCCCATGTTCCCTGTAAAATAGTCATCTCCAAGTTATAATGCCCTGTTGAACGTAATTTCAGTTTGTTCAATGTAAACCGCCTTGACATCATGAAAGGCGGTATATAAGAAATGTTAAATAAATAAAATCAGTCCTCACATATGGGCGACGTCAGCACCGACGGAGCCCTCACGGAAGCATCTCCCCAGTTTTCAAAGAAAGCCTTTCAGAGATACCACAGTGCATTTGTGGTTTCCTTCCCACCCAAGGGTGCCATCTTGCTTCAGTCAGATGACATAGCTAAAGACGGCAAAAAGGATAGAAAAGCAACTTCACGGGGAGGAGTGAGGGTTGCGAGGACTGATTACAACTGTCCCCAAAAGACACCCGTTACTATGCTTTCTCCAGGAACAAGCAGGAAATTAGTCCTCAGATATGGGACATCCTAGTTACAGGCTACCGAAAGCCCATAGAAAATCACGGATGCTCCTAAGGGGAGCCGTGAACATAGAAACAGAAATATGATGACAGAAAAGACCACATGGCCTATCTAGTCTGTCCTTCCATATCAACAACTATAACAGCCCCCTTTTAACCTTTAGAGATCCTCTGTGTTTGTCCTATGCCTTTTTGAATTCAGTTACTGTCCTCATCTCTACCATCTCCACTGGGAGACTATTCCATGGATCCACTACTCTTTCCGTTAAGAAATATTTCGGCATATCACTACTGAATCTATCTCCCTTCACCCTCATCCCATGTCCAAATACTTATGCAGGCAACATCACCTCCATTTTTTCTGCTAGCCATTCCTCTCCGTATGCACCCAAGCATCCTTCTAGCTTTTGCTGTTGCCTTTTCTTCCTGTTTAGCTACTTTAAAATCTTCAGACACAACCACGCCTAGGTCCCGCTCTTATTTAGGGGACAAAAGTACTATACTATATTGCTCCCTTGGATTGCTGCAGCCCAAATGCATGACCTTACATTTTTTAACATTAAATCCCAGCTGCCAAATTCTAGACCATTCTTCAAGCTTAGCTAGATCCCTCCTCATGTTATCTACACCTTCCTGGGTGTCTACTCTATTGCAGATTTTGGTATTATCCACAAAGAGGGAAACCTTACCCAACAGCCCTTCCGCTATAAAACTAACAAAGATGTTAAAAAGAATCGGACCAAGGACAGATCCCTGGGGCACACCACTGGTAACATCCTTCTCCTCAGAATGAGCTCCATTTACCTGTACTCTTTGTCGCCTCCTACCCAACCAATTTCTAACCCAAGCAGTAACTTTAGGATCCATCCCTAGTGTACTCAGTTTCTTTATAAGTCGCCTGTGAGGAACAGTGTCAAAGGTTGCCTCTGGTGAAAGAGTAGTTACTCACCTGTAACAGGTGTTCTCCAGGAGCAGCAGGAATCAGTCCTCACATATGGGTGACGTCGGCGACGACGGAGCCCCCGCGCGGAGCATTCCCCAGCTTTCAAAGAAAGCCTTTGGGTATTGCAGCGCGCATGCGCGGTCCCCTTCCCGCCCAAGGGTGCCATCTTGCTCAATCTGATGACATAGCTAAAAGACAGCAAAAAAATTAGGAAAAATAAAGCATATGACTGCAACTCCAAGGGGAGGAGGGAGGGTTGTCACGACTGATTCCTGCTGCTCCTGGAGAACACCTGTTACAGGTGAGTAACTACTCTTTCTCCAGGACCAAGCAGGAAGTCAGTCCTCACATATGGGACTCCCCAGCTTAAGGCTACCGGAGGCCCCAAGCCGAAAAAATGAGCTCCCTCTAGAGCGTCAGAACGTAAGGAAGGAATCTTCTCTGAGAACGCCCCCGACCGGTAGCCCAACATCAGGGCCGGAGGGAAGGAGTTGCCTAGACCCCAAAGAAATTATGGAGTACTGCCTGTCCGAAGGCACTGTCCCTGCGGGACTCCCTCTCAAGGCAGTAATGGGCCGCAAAAGTCTGGCTTGAAGACCAAGTAGCAGCCTGGCAGATGTCTGCCAACGGAACAGAGCGGAGATGAGCCACTGATGCAGCCTTCGCCCTGACACGATGAGCCGTGACTCGACCCTCCAACGAGAGGCCGGCTGCCCCATAAGCCCAGGCGATACAGTCAGCGACCCATATGGACAAAGTACGCTTGGAGCCAGGTAACCCCAACTTATTGGGGTCAAAAGAAACGAAGAGCTGAACAGCCCTCCGATCTAATTTCGTGGACAGAAGTACTTCACTCGCTACACTATACCACTTCCTTGGATTTCTGCAGCCCAAATGCATGACCCTGCATTTTTTAGCATTAAATCTCAGCTGCCAAATTTTCGACCATTCTTCAAGCTTAGCTAGATCCTTCTCATGCTACCAACTCCTTCCTGAATATTGCAGATTTTTATATCATACACAAAGAGTTAAACCTTACCAGACAGCCCTTCCACAATATCACTAACAAAGATGTTAAAAAGAATCGGACTAAGGGCAAATCCCTGTGGCATACCACTGGTAACCTCCTTCTCCTCAGAGTGAAGTCCATTTACCTGTACCCTGTCACCTCCCACTCAACCAATTTCTAACCCAATCAATCACATCAGGATCCATCCCTAGGGTGCTCAGTTTGTTTATAAAGTCATCTGTGTGGAATGGTGTCAAAGGCTTTACTGCTATCTAAGTACACCTCATCCAGTCAAAGAAATCAATCAGATTTGTCTGACAAGACCTGTCTCTGGTAATCCATGCTGCTTTGGATCCTGCAATCCATTGGATTACAGAAACCTCACTATTCTCTGTTTCTGCAGTGTTTCCAATAATCTACTCACCACAGAGATTAGACTAACCGGCCTGTAATTTTCAACCTCATCCTTACTTCTGCTTTTGTGTAAAGGGACCACATGTGCTCTTCTTCTGTCTTCTGGGACCACTCCCAACTCTAAAGAAGCATTGAAAAGTTCAGTGAGTGGAGCCACTAGATTGTTCCCACGTTCCTTCAATATTCTGGTCCCATTGTTCTGCCTACTTTTAGTTTAGCTAGTTCCTTACGAACACAGTTTTCTAAAAATCATTCAAGATCCTATTCACTTCTGTTCCTATTTGTGAGTGTTTTCTGAGATCCTGCTCCTGGCCATTCATTTGTGAACACAGAACAGAAATATTTCTTAAGCAATTCCGTTTTATCCTTAATATCTTATACATATTTCTCCCCTTCACCTGAGTCTGTACAATGAATAAATTAGGCCTTACCTGCTAATTGTCTTTCCTTGAGTATTCTCCGGGCCAGTCCAGGAACAGTAGGGTAGTCAACCTCCTTCAGCAACTGAGGACTGAAAACTTCAAAGCTTTGCTGACAGCCTATCTAGCTCCCCCTGGTGTCAGAGAGCCAGTCTACTATTATCCAAGCAGTAACTCAAAAACACTGAACAGTATGGATTAATAAAAAAAACCTTCACTGCATCTGAAAACTCATGACCCTGCATCGCAACAACCAAACTTAGAAACTTATAACTTAGAAAACTTCCCGCTACACCTTGCTACAACTGGTGGAACAGACCCCTGGAAGCACAGCACAGATCCACACGGGAGCCCCCTAGCCAGGTCCTCCGCAGAGTACTCCGATGATCTCTCTCTGAAAAGCAAAAACCTGCAGCGAGCATCACGCCTTCAGGCACCACCATGAACGTCACTTAGCGTACGGCAGCCTGCAGTAAGGCCATCGAACAACCCGCAACTACCATCTGGGTGGGCCCTGGACTGGCCCGGAGAATACTCAAGGAAAGACAATTAGCAGGTAAGGCCTAATTTATTCTTCCTTTTCGTCTCTCCGGGCCAGTCCAGGAACAGTAGGGTAGTACAAAAGCAGTAACTACGGTCGGGAGGGTCCCAACAACCCTGCCAAAACAGCCGCCACTCCGACTTTAGCGTCCCCCGCGGCCTGCACATCTAAACGATAATGCTTCGCAAAAGTATGTAAGGACGACCATGTCGCCACCTGACAAATATCCACTGGCGGAATCAAAACCCTCTCGGCCCAGGACGTCGCCTGCCCCCGAGTGGAATGAGCCCGCAGTCCCTCCGGCGCTTCCTTCCTGCTCGCATGATGGGACGCTGCTATTGCCTGTTTCACCCAGTGGGAAATGGAAGCCTTAGAAGCCGCTTTCCCTTTGCGTGCTCCTCCAAACAGAACAACCAACCTATCTGACTTGCAAAAAGGCTGTGTCCGTCTGAGATATCTGTGCAGCACTCTACCAAGATCCAATTTATGAAGAGAAGCATCCCCGTCAGACGCCGAAGCTGACCGAAAAGTAGGTAGCGAAATCGACTGATTCAGATGAAAACTAGACACTACCTTCAGAAGAAAGGAGGGCATTGGACGCAAGACTACCTTCTCCTCCAAAAACTGAATGTACGGTTCCCTGCAGGACAACGCCTGCAAATCCGAAATCCGTCTGGAGGAACACAACGCGACCAAAAAGGCAGCCTTCCATGAGAGCTCCCTCAAGGCTATCCTCTTCATCGGCTCAAAGGGAGCGTGCGTCAATGCCCGCAGGACCAAATTCAAGTCCCACGGAGGCACTATTGGCCTTCGAGGAGGCCGCACGTTCTTAACTGCTCGGAGAAACATTTGCACATCCCGATGTAAAGCCAAAAAACGGCCCTGCACCTTGCCCCGATAGCAAGCGATAGCCGCTAGGTGCACCTTCAAAGTACTCAACGCTAAGCCTTTATCCAGCCCATCCTGGAGGAACAACAAAATATCCGGCACCCCTGACGTTCCTGACCGAACCCCATGCCTTGTGCACCAGCCTTCAAAGATCCGCCAAACACGGATATAAGTCAATGCTGTCGACTTCCTCCTAGCCTGGAGCATGGTGTTGACCACCGCCGCGGAATAGCCTCTCCGCCTCAACCGGTCCCTCTCAAGAGCCAAGCCGTAAGCAAGAAGTGATCCACCTGCGGCATGAGAATAGACCCCTGGTACAACAAATTCATCCGGCTCGGTAACCTCCAAGGACGGTCAGCCAGCAAGCGTACAAGGTCTGCATACCACGCCCGTCTTGGCCAGTCCGGGGCTATGAGAATTACCATTCCCCGATATCGAGTGATTCTGCGAACAACCCGACCTATCATCAGCCATGGGGGAAAGACAAAGAAGCTTCCCTGCCGGCCAGGTTTGGACTAAGCCGTCGAGGCCTTCAGACATGCGCTCCTTGCGTCTGCTGAAGAACAGATTCACCTTGGCATTGTCGAATGTTGCCATCAGATCCATAACCGGCTGACCCCAACGCCTCATTATGTCGTGAAAAACGGCATCGTTCAGCCGCCATTCCCCGGGATCTAAAATTTGTCGACTGAGAAAATCCACCTACACACTGTCTTTTCCTGCGACATGCGCCACCAACAGCGCTAGAAGATGCTCCTCCGCCCACTGCATTAGCGCCTGACTCTCCGTCAACAAAACAGCACTGCCTGTGCCTCCCTGTCGATTGATATAGGAGACGGTGACCGCATTGTCCGAGAACACTCGCACCGCTTTGCCGCAGACGAGCGCCTCAAACTCCCGTAATGCCAAAGCTACCGCTCTCATCTCCAGCTAATTGATGGAACAGTTGGCCATCTCCGCCGGCCATCGCCCCTGAGCTACTTGCGACATACAATGAGCTCCCCAACCGGAGAGACTGGCATCCGTCATGAGCAACACCCAATCTGGAGTGTCCAGCGGCATTCCCACCCGCAGATGCGTGGGATTGCTCCACCACTTTAGGCTGTCGGAAACGTTGGTCGGGCAACTCAAACGCCGAATGAGAGGATGCCTCTGCGGAGACCAACGGGATAGTAATGAGTGCTGAAGCGGCCGCAAATGCACCCTGGCCCACGGCACTAAATCCAACGTCGCTGCCATGGATCCCAGAAGCTGCAAGTATCTCCACGCTGTTGGAGCCTTGAGGCGTAAAAAGGCGGCCACCTGCCGTAAAAGCTTCTGAATCCGGACTTCCGGGAGAAACACCGCTCCCCGTTTGGTGTCGAACAAAGCTCCCAAATACACCAGGGACTGCATGGGCGACAACTGACTCTTGGACCGATTGACCACCCAACCTAAACTTTCTAGAAATGCCACCACCCAGGAGGTGGCTTCCTGCGATTCCGGAACTGATCGAGCCCGGATGAGCCAATCGTCTAAATAGGGATGTACGAGGATACCCTCCTTCCGCAACACTGCCGCCACCACCACCATCACCTTTGTGAATGTGCGAGGCACAGTGGCCAAACTGAACGGCAACGCGCGGAACTGAAAATGGCCCATGGGTACCGCAAAACGCAAGAACGTTTGATGTTGAGGATTGATGGGTATGTGTAAATACACTTCTGTCAAATCTATAGATGAGAGCACCTCTCCCGGCCGCACGGACCGGATGACGGACTGAAGCGTTTCCATCCAAAAATGCGGCACCCTTAAACAGCGGCTTACCTGCTTGAGATCAAGAATTGGCCGAAAGGAACCCTCCTTTTTGGGAACAAAATAAATGGAGTATCGACCTAAACCGCAATGGTCTGAAGGAACCGGGATGACTGCCTGGATCCCCAGCAACCGCTGAAGCGTCTGTCCCACCACCAATGCTTTTGCGGGAGACCCGCATGGCGACAGTACAAATGCCCGTGGTAGCAGCTGCTCGAACTCCAGAGAATAGCCTTCTCAAATTATCTCTAATACCCAGCGGTCCGAGGTGATGGCGGTCCAGGCGGAGAGGAAAAACTGTAACCGTCCTCCTAGTAGCTCCTCCGCCTGGACCTCCCTCATCTCATTGCGGCTTCTTAGAGGCGCCCGACTGAGGTCCGCTAAACCCCCGACCGAATCCTCAAGCACCCCGAAAGGACTGCCCCCTGGGCACGAACCGCCCCCTCTGATAAGGAGTAAACCGGGTCCCTCTGAACCTGCGAGCATCTCGGCTCTGACCCCTCTGCGCAGATCCTGGGTCCCTTCTTAATAATGGTTTATGGACCTTTCCTCCAGGAACTTATCCAAACCTTTTTTAAAACCAGCAACAGCTAAGCAGGTTGTAGATACAAAATATACACTTTGAAATGTCTGTATTACACATGGGAAATACACAGGTCATGCTTAATAATCTCCTTTCTAACCCCTCTGTGTACTTGTGTATGTGTGTACACATATGCACACCCATCCATCTGTATCTATGTTACGCCTCTGTGTGTGTGTGTGTATGTGTATTGTATAAATGTATATATGTATATATGTATGTGTGTGTAGATTAGGGTTATGACTTTTTGACTTTTTACAAAATTATTGAATTCCTGTGTCATGAATCAATGAACATTTGCTAAAAGGTGATGATAAAAGGTTTAATTCTGTTTTGTTTTCAAAAAATGTCACCCCGCACACAAAATTTCTAAAATCGTATATAAGTAGTATATGCAGGTAATAGAACTATCTGGAGCCCATTAGAACTTTCTTAAAATTTCTGGAACCTTATGGGACTTTCTATAAGCTTTATGACTGAGCATGCTAATTGATTTTCAGTATCATTTTTAGATCTCTGAGATTATGTTTATTCACAATGTCTCATAATAAAAGTGCTTCTACAATTGAAAAAAACAAGAAGATTTGGACTAAGAATATCGTGCGATTTAAAGAAACACATAGAAAAAGAAGAACTGTTCCACTGGAAGAAGAATCAATGAGAAACAAAAGCAGAATACCACTCAAAATCCAAATTGTTGGTCGCTATCTGTCCCTTGGATCATCAATAAAAGGAAGGAAAGAACGTGTAAAGGAAATCGCGAAAGTAGTAACAAGTTTATGGCAAAAGAAATTTAATTTTCCAACTAAACTAAGCAATGTATCACTGTAGCCCTAAAGGAACTATATGCCAGATCATAGTCTACCTCTACCATCGCCTGGTCTTACCGCAATACCTCCTCCAGGTCAGGGTCCCAACCATGAACGAGATGGCCTTCTTCCAGGAATCCCCACTTTCTCCCTGTCAAGCCGGATAAACCCGCTATCATAGACTTCAACCTAAATTGCCACAGAAACCATCAATACACCAAGAAGGATCCTGGACTGGAGAGACTCAAGGAAAGAGAATTAGCAGTAAAGTCTAATTCTGCCTTCCATATTGTCCCTCCAGTCCAGCCCAGCACGTATGGGATGCACCACAGTCGAAACTAAACCTGGGAGGGACCAGTGAGACTGGTTTGCAGCACCATGGCCCCAAAGTGTGCCTCACTCGCCGCCTGTACATCCACATAATGATGAGTGAACGTATGCAGGGAAGACCACGTTGCCGCCCTGCAATTTTCCACTGGTGGAATTGAGCCGAATTCTACCCAGGACACCGCCTGTGCTCTAGTGGAGTGAGCTCGAAGCCCTAGCGGCGCCATCTTATCCCTGAGGAGGTAGGCCGAAGCAATAGCCTTCCTCACCCAGCATGCAAGTGAAGCCTTGGAGGCCACCTCTCCTTTTCACAGCCACCCAAACAGCACAAAAACCCATTCTGCTTTACAGAAAGAACTCGTACATGTCAAATACTGTTTCAGCACTCTACGAACACTTAACAAGTAGAGCTGATGCTCCTCCCCTGAATGGTTCGAGACGAGAAGTTGGGCAGTGAGACCACCTGATTCATGTGAAACCAAGAGACCACTTTGGGCAGAAAGGATGAAACCATCCTCGACACCACTTTCTCTTTCGTCAATACTAAAATACGGTTCTCTGCAGGACAGTCCTTGCAGTTCTGATATCCTGCAAGCTGAACAAATAGCCATCAAGAAGACCACCTTCAGGATAAGATCTTTCAAGGATGCCCAGGCAAGGGCTCAAACTGTTCCTCCATAAGAGCGGAGAGTACCAAGTTTAGGTCCCAGGGCAGCAGTACCAGATGTCGCAGAGGCCCACATATTTCATGGCCCCAAGAAACCATGCCACATCCAGCTGAGTTCCTAATGAGCGCCCCTGCACCCGTCTCCGGAAACAGGTACGCACTGCTACCTGCAATTGCAGAGATCCCAATGCTATCCCCCTTATCCAAACCTGCCTGTAGAAAAGCAAGCAGATCTGGCACAGATGTCACTAAGGGCCAAACTTCACTTTCTGCACATGGCTCTCAAATATACTGCAAACTCTAAAATACGCTATGGACCTTTTTCAGGCTCTTAAAGGCATAGCCACCACCGCTGGTGAATAACTCCTGCGTTTCAGCCGCGCCCTTTAACGAGTCATGCCATAAGCAAGAATCGATCCACCGGCAGCATCAGAATTGGTTCCTGCGAGAGCAGACTGATTGTGTTGGGCAGCCGCCATGGCGTGTCTATGAGGAGATTGATCAGGTTGACATATCACGGCCTATGATACCAATCTGGGGCAATTAGTATCACTTGACCATGGTGCCCCTCTAGGAGGCAGTCTATGAGCGCCCATGGGGGAAACATGTATAGGAGACCTTCCGATAGCCACCTCTGCAACAGGGAATTGAGCCCTTCGGACATCGGCTATCGGCGCCTGCTGTAACAACGGCTGATTTTGGCATTAGAGAAGGAGGCCATCAGATCAATGATTGGCACTCCCCAACATCTGGTTATCATGTGGAAAACAGCAGCGTTCAGCCCTCATTCCCCCATGTCTAACCAGTGATGACTAAGGAAATCTGTTTGGACATTCTCCTTGCCTGCCACGTTATCTGCCGAGAGTGTGACAAGATTGTCTTCCACCCATGCTAGCAAGCGAGTCATCTCCTCAGACAAGGATGCACTGCCTGTGTCCCCCTGGTGACTGATATAGGCTACTGTCATTGTGTTGTCTGAACAGATCCATACTGCCCGGTGCCACACCGGCACATTGAAAGCTTGGAGGGCCAGATAAACCACACTCATGTCTAGTCGGTTAATGGACCACATCCTTTCCTCCAGAGACCACAGACCTTGAGCAATGTTAGATTCGCAATGCACTCCCCCCACCCTGTGAAACTGGCATTGACCATTACCAGAACCCAATCTGGCAAATGCAATGGCATCCCCACCGCTAGATGTTCCAGCTGTAACCACCAGCTTAACTGTGTGCTGACTGACTGCAGAACTACCAGTATCATAGACAATGGCTGATGTTGAAGGGCCGCATATGGAACCGAGCCCATGGCATGAGATCGAGCACCACTGCCATGGATCCCAACAGCTGTAGACAAAACCAGGCTATGGGCACCTTCATCCAGAAAAATTTCCTGACCTAGCTCTGGAGTTTCTGTGCTCTTTTCTATATGACACAGCACTGCATTTCGGGTCTATCCTAACTTCAAAGACCCTGTGTCAAACAAACATTCCCATTTTTCTGTGAGACAGATTTTGTGGTATACCTTATTGTATGCCCATGTGGACTTAAATATGTGGGTCATACCACATGCCCCTTTAAGAAATGTCTGTCTGAACATGCGTCTCAAACATGCGTCTTTGACTATTCCTATGGTTCATCATGGTATACAACTGAATCACTCTTTTTCCCAATTTCAGTGGCAAGTATTGGATTGGATCTCTCCACCTATTAGAGGTGGTGATCGTGAAGCAATCCTTCAATTGCGAGAACAGAGACGGATTTTTACATTGAACTCTGTCTCCCCATCAGGTTTAAATTTAGAGCTTGACTGGCACAGTCTTTTGTAAATGGAGCTGAATGATAAGGCATCTGCATTGCTGCTTTCACCTTCCATTCAGCATTGCAGTAATTAGCCTAGTGGTTTAACGTCAGATGCCAGTCTGTTTAAAATCAGGTTCTGCTTTCGAGAATAATGGGGATGTTTGCCTGATGCAGGGTCTTTTAAGTTGTGATAGACCTGAAATGCAGTGCTGTGTCATATACAACCCCGTTTTCTTCTTCCTATGAACTGTGGCGGTCATTTTGCTTCATGATTGGAAAACCCAAAAGTTAAGTGCTTGCTTTTCTCTTTGTTTATGATGGAATACGAATAGTGAGGTGTTTTACTGAAAAAATGTATGATTAAAATGGACATAGTCTGAGGTAGGGGTTAAGTCCTCACATAGACACTGGTCTGACAAAAAGGTTTTTTTTGCTTTGGAGGTAAGAACCTGATAGTGGGATTAGGTCCTTTTGATGGCTAGACCTCACAGAGGCATATTTCCATATCCTGATTCAGTCTGAACACCAGCAGTATCTTCATTTTGCAGTCCCAATGGGGGATATTTTCAGTTCAAGGCACTTCCATTCGGTCTAGCCATGGCCCCTCGGACATTCACCAAGGTGTTGTTGATGGTAGTAGCGGCCCTGAGATGGGGTGGAGGTGCTGGTGCACCCCTACCTGGACAATTGGCTGATCAGGGCAAAGTCCAGGGCTGAGGGTTTGGTAGCTACTCAAAATGATCTTACCTGTCCTATCGACCCATCTCCCTCCTCCTGTTAATTTCTAAAGTACTTGAATGTGTGGTTCACCACCGTTGCCTTGACTTTCTCTCCTCTCAATCCCTCCTGGATCCTTTACTATCTGACTTTCATCCTTTCCATTCTACTGAAATGGCTCTTGCCAAAGTCTCCAGTGTCTTGTTCTTGGCAATATCCAAGGGCCGTTACTCAGTTCTCATCCTTCTTGACCTCTCTGCTGCTTTTGACACTGTTGACCATAACCTGCTCCTTGATACCCTGTCCTCACTTGGTTTTAAAGGCTCTGTACTATCCTGGTTCTCCTCTTATATCTCCCATCACTCTTTCAGTGTTTGTTCTGGTGGATCCTCCTCTGCTGCTATCCTGCTCTCAGTTGGTATATCCCAAGAATTTGTCTTGGGTCCACTCCTTTTCTCTCTCTATACCCAGTCCCTTAGTGCTCTCATCTCTTCCCATGGCTTTCAGTGCCATCTTTAAGCTGAATTAAGCTGCCATGGCTTTCAGTGCCATCTTTAAGCTGAACAGACCCAGATCTCTGACTTTCTGACACTGCTGCTTGGATGTCTCAACGCAGCTTGAAATTGAATACGGCCAAAACCGAACTTCTTTTTCCCACTAAAACCTCCTCTTCCTCCTTTCTCAGTCTCTGTGGTTAACTCTCTAATCCTCTTTCCTCAGTTCGCAATGTTGGGGTTGTCTTTGACTCCCCTCTCTCCTTCTCCACACACATCCATCTGATAGCTAAGACCTGCTGTTTCTTTCTCTATAACATCAACAAAATCTGCCCATTCCTTTCTGAACACACTACTAAGACACTTATCCACTCCTTAATCACCTCCCGTCTTGATTATTGTAACTTGCTCCTGCTGGTCTCCCTTTGAATCATTTCTCTTCCCTTCAATCCGTTCAATACTCGGCTGCGTGGCTAATCTTCCGCCAGCCTCATCATGCTCATATCATCCTTCTTCTCAAGTCACTTCATTGGCTCCCTATCCGTTTCTGCATCCAATTCAAACTTCTCCTGCTGACCTATAAGTGCATTCACTCTGCAGCTCCTCACTACCTTTCCTCTCTTATCTCTCCCTACACACACCCCCCCCCCCCCCCGGGAACACCACTCTTCTGGCAAATTACTTCTATCTGGGTTCTTCTCTTCTATTGCCAACTCCAGACTTAGCTCCTTTCACCTTGCTGCACCTTACGCCTGGAACAAACTACCTGAGTCTGTACTTCAGGCACCTTCTCTGATCCTTTTCAAATCCAGACTGAAAACTCACTTCTTTGCTGCCACTTTCAGATCTCGACTCACCTGATCTCCCTGTGTTTCCCTTGTGTTGTCTGTCTTGACTAGATTGCAAGCTCTGATGAGCAGGGACTGTCTCTTACATGTCTGTGCAGCGCTATACAAATGCTCAGTACTAGTAGTAGGAGTCTTCAATAAAGATTTATGGACCTTTCCTTCAGGAACTTGTCAAAACCTTTTTTAGTGCATGACTTTGCACTTGTCCACATTAAATTTCATCTGCCATTTGGACATCCAGTCTTCCAATTTATCAAGGTCCTCTTGCAATTTTTCACAGTCCTCTTTCATCTTAACAACTTTGAATAATTTTGTCTCATCTGCAAATCTGATCACCTCACTCGTCATTCCCATTTCCAGGTAATTTATGAATATGTTAAAAAACAGCAGGCCCAGCGCAGATCTCTGGGGTACTCCACTATTTATCTTTCTCCATTAAGAAAATTGGCCATTTAACCATACTTTCTGCTTTCTATCTTTTAACCAGTTCCTGATCCACAATAATACACTACCCCCAGTTCCATGTCTTTTTAATTTGACCAAGATTCTCTCATGAGGGACCTTGCGAAAAGCTTTCTTGCATTCAAATCTTTGTTACTCACTTTCAAATCCATCCATGGCATTACCTCCCCCTCATTAACCGACATCATTCAACCCATTCCTCCCAACAGAATAAGGAGAACCTCATCAACGAATGCGCTAGTAGTACCAAAGGCTTCAACAAAGTACACAACCGCAACATCTAGCAGGGCATTCAGTATCTATGCCCCAAAATGTTGGAACGCATTACCACCAGGCATCCGTGCGATTACTGACTTAACACAATTCAGAAAGGCTCTCAAATTCCATTTATTTACTCAGTACTACCAGATTAACCCAACCCCTACATAATTGCCTCTCCCTTACCTCCTCAATTTAATATATCAACCCTATCGCACACATGTACACACATGTACACCCTAAATTCTCAGACTCGATCTCCTTGTACATATGTATTTAGTTCAGTTTGCATTCCCTGTGTTATCCAAGTTGCAACTCCTGTTCTCTGTAAAGCATAAACATGTTATCCAAGTTGTTACTCCTGTTCTATGTGAAGCCAAGCAGTTTGTTATGGTCATTTTGTTGTATGTAAACCGCGCTGACAATAGTGCGGTATATAAGAAATTGTAATAAATAAATAAATAATAAATGCCATGGGAATGGCTTATGTCAATCGGCAAGAAAGCACAAGGCAGAATGGCTCTGGAGATGGATCTCCTGTTTGCATGGGCGGAGAAGAACCTCATAGCCTTGCTGGGCCAGCACATTGTGGGGTGGACAATATGGTAGCAGACTTCTTCAGCCGGCACTGCTGTTTTTGAATGCATGAATAAATACATATGTGGATAAAGATGAGCTAGTTGATAGAGTCTTTGGATTTTCAGAAATCTTCTCACAGAGTTCCTTATGAGAAACTCTTGAGGACATTAAAAAGCCACGGGACAGGAAGCAATGCCCTGTTGTGGTTTGGAAACTGGTGAAAGGATACAAAACAGAATAGGGTTAAATTGCTAATTTTTTCCGTGAAGGAAAGTGTCCACCCAGCATAATCAGCATCGGGGGTGAAGCAAGCACCTCCCACTAGCCCCACCAAGGCCAATTGGGACTACGCACAGCAACCTCAGCCGGACACTTTAAAGGAGCACGCCATCCGTTGAGCCCATGCCTGAGGGTCCTGTTAGAGGGCCCTTTGGCGTGGCCCTTAGGTGGGGACTGCAGAGGTTCCACATTAAGGAACATTAAGAAGCAAAAGGTGTAAAACCGACTGGCACAGCAAGTCCACCCATCCAAGAAGTAAAGAATCTCATAAAGAAGCTGCCTAAGGGACTGCCATGCCAGCATACACCTAACAATGCCACTCCTCCCAGGATAACCAAAGGGTGCCATAAGGACACAAAAAGACAGCGCATCCTCCCAGGTAAACTACCAACTTCACAGTTCAGCATGTTAACACACAATCTCCTACCCTACATTGTAATGTCACTGTTTCTACTCTTTCTTTTATTAGTCATATACAGCAACAGCATTCCAATTCACTATAGACCAAGGCTCCCCACTCCAAACCCTTGCCTCAAAGCACAACATATAAAATCACTATGAAGATTTATAGAATTTAATGCCACACAGCAACAGAAACAGAACTTTAGGCAGAAGCGCACAAGCTATCCAAACAAATATTTCCTCATCAACGCACAATCAATACGCACAACAAGATCCACATAATTTCAGACTTCATGCAACTAAACAACACTGACATTATATGCATCACAGAAAGCTGGATCTGATCTACTAACAATGTACTGCTTAATCAGTTGCTTCCTCCCCACTACAAGCTCTTCAACTGCCCCAAATATGAGGAAAGAGGAGGAGGAATCCTAATACTGGCAAAAGAGCACCTAAATTTCACCACGATCAATTTCTAATCCCTGCAAACGCTAGACACTCTCACAATCACCAATACTGACCACACTATCTGCTTTACATACCGTACACCCTCATCTAACAATGAAGACCTAGCCAACCTGCTGTAAGAAGCGTGTAGGCACGCATCATCTAACAAACTCTTCTTACTCCTCGGTGATCTAAACCTCCCATCCACCTCTATGAAGCAAGTGCATTCATCGACACAATGGAGGCCCTCCAACAGCAACAAATAATTAATGCACCCACTCACTCTAGAGGAGCAACTCTAGACCTTATCTTTGCACCTAAACATCTCCACACAGTGGACTTTAACACCCAGTGCCATAGAGAGACCACGCAATGATATTCCTTAGCCTCCCAAATAATACACAGATTCCACTCCTCTTCCAACATCAGCCACCAACACACCGCTTCAAAGCGTTCAACACGCAGTCCTTCATAGAGGACATCTCCCTGCTCCGAGACTCTGACCTGCAGGACTTAGACAACTTTATCCACTCCTGGAACACAATGATTAACAAAGCTGCCACATTTACACCAAGAGGCATCAAGAACAACTCTAACACAGTTCACCAGCCCTGGTTCTCTCGCAAACTCAGAACTATCTGATGAGAGCTCAGACAGATTGAAAGAAGATGGAAACAAACTCAAGATGCATCCATAAAGCGTAGTTACTCACCTGAAACAGGTGTTCTCCAGGGACAGCAGGAATCAGTCCTCACATATGAGTGATGTCGGCGCCGACAGAGCCCTGATGGAAGCATCTACCCAGCTTTCAAAGAAAGCCTATGGAAGATGCCACCACGCAGGCATGGTTCCTTTCCCACCCAAAGTTACCATCTTGCTCAGTCAGATGACATAGAGCCAACAAAAGATGGCAAACTACAGCAACTCCACAGGGAGGAGGGAGGGTTGAGAGGACTGATTCCTGCTGTCACTGGAAAACACCTGTTACAGGTGAGAAACTACGCTTTTTCTGGGAACAAACAGGAAGTCAGTCCTCATATACAGGACTCCCTAGCTACAGGCAACCACAAACCTGTAGAAAACCACAGTCAAGCCGTGAGCAGGAGCATGCGAGTCTGGCAGACTCTGAAAGGACCCCAGGGAGAACCATCATTTCAGTAGCCTGAACAAGAAGGATTGGAGAGTAGGAGCTGCTAGACCCCAAAGGGATTACGGCCTGGCCGAAGGCACTGTCCCATAGAGTACCCCTCTCCAGGCAGTAGTGATCTCAGAAGGTGTGGACTGAAGACCATAGTAACATAGTAAATGATGGCAGATAAAGACCAGCATGGTCCATCCAGTCTGCCCAGCAAGATACGGCAAGAGTAGGTGCACCTGTCGCTCTGTGCCGGCCACCCCTCCCCATGTCTTTGTTTAGGGGTGGACCCACCACTCCATGTAGGACACCCCTATTTGTTGAGAAGTTAGATGGTTCAGTTTATTTTGTTTTTATCCTGTTGCTGTAAAGGGATCCGCTGTGCCTGTCCCATGCTGTTTTGAATTCCGTCACCGTGTTTGCCCCCACCAATTCCATCGGGAGAGCATTCCAAGCATCCACCACCCTTTCAGTGAAAAAATATTTCCTGACATTGCCTTTCAATTTTCCACCTTGCAGCTTCATGTTATGCCCTCTAGTTTTGCAGCTTCCCCGTCTTTGGAAGAGGTTTGTTTGTTCATTGTGCCTCTTTAAGTATTTAAAGGTCTGAATCATATCTCCTCTATCCCTCCTCTCCTCCAAAGTGTACATATTTAGGTCTTCAAGTCTCTTCTAATAAGGTTTCTTACGCAGGCTCCAAATCATTTTGGTTGCCTTCCTCTGAACAGTTTCCAGTCTTTTTACATCTTTTGCAAGATATGATCTCCAAAACTGAACACAGTATTCCAGGTGAGGCCTCACCAGTGACCTGTACAGTGGCATAAGTACCTCTTCCTTTCTGCTAGTAATCCCTCTTTGTATGCAGCCCAACATCCTCCTGATAGATGGCAGATGGCCAGATGGCAATCCGGCAGATGTCTGTCATGGAAACAGAGCGCAAATTTGCAACAGAGGTTGCCATAGCCATGACGCTGTGTACCATAACCTGGTGCACCAGCGCAAGCCCTGCCTGTTCGTAGATGAGGGAATTGCAGTCTGCCATCCAGGTGGACAGGGTCCACTTGGGTTACCACCTCCCCCAGCCGACTGGAATCATAGGAGACGAAAACATGGGAGGCTTTGCGGTGGCCCTGGGTACGCTGCAAGTAGAAGTACAGGGCCGTCTTACAATACTAGGTATAGAGGACGGCCACTGCCCTATCGGCATGAAGCCATGGAAAGAAGGTGGGGAGCAGCACTACATCATGACTGAGGTGGAACGAAGACACCACCTTCGGAAGGAATTTAGGGTGCGTGCAAAGCACGACCCTGCTCTTATAGAACCTGGTGTATGGTGGGCGCTGCCATCAAGGCTTGAATCTCACTCACTGCGATCTGATGTGAGTGCCACCAGGAAGACAACCTTCCAGGAGAGGTACCATAGGTGGAAAAAAGCCAGGAGCTTGAATGGCGGCCCAGTAAGCCATGACAGTACGTCATTAACGTCCTATTGCACTGGAAGTGGGCAGATGGGGGGGGCTTCGTGAGCAGGAGGCCCCATAAGAAGCGGGCGATGAGGGGCTGCACATGGAGGGGTTTGCCCTTGATTAAGTGGTGGTGCGCCGAAAGAGCACTCAGCTGCATACTAACAGAATTGGACTTCAGTCCAGCCTGCAAGAGATGAAGCAGGTACTGCAGCACTATCTGCAGTGGGCAGCAGAACGGGTTGACCTATTGCTCCACACAGAATCTGCGCCATTTGAAGGTGTAGGCCCTCCTCATGGAGGTCTTACAAGAAGCTAGGAGGACCTCCTCCACCTCCCTCGAAAGGATGAAGGGAGCTAAGGCTACCTGTTCAGCAGCCACACTGTTAGTGGCAGAGATCCCCAGGTTGGGGTGAAGGAGGGAGTCATCCTCTTGAGTCAGTAATCCCAGAGCATTCCCCAAAGGGACGGGGGGCTCCGTTGATAGATGCAGCAGCAGCAGGAACCAAGGCTGCCTGGCCCACCAGGGTCAGCAATGCCTTATCCTGGAGGACCTTGAAAAGAGTCTAGACAACCACTGGCATGGGTGGAAAGGCGTACAGGAGGGCCCCCCCCCCCGACCATGGGATGTGAAGGAATCCGCTGCCACAAGGGACAGGTAAGGCTGGCGATAGCAGAAGCAGAGCAGTTGAGCAAAGAGGTCCACTAGTCGGGTGCCCCAGAGGCAGAAGAATCATTGGGCTGCTCTGCAGTCTAGCCACCAGTCACTGTAGGACCCTGCTCAGTCTGTCCGCCAGGGCATTGTCCTGGCCCGGCAGATACACAGCCCTCAGGAGCATTCCTTGACTGATCGCATACGAGCAGAGGGCAAGTAGATCACCACAACCTGGTTGTCTGTCTGGACCACTACAGACTGGCGCTGTAAGCAGTGGCAAAAAGCTTTGAGCCCCAGGAATATGGTCCTGAGCTCCAGCAGAATGATCTGTTGCTGGCTCTGCCCTGGACTAATTGCCCTGCGTGCAGTTTCCACAATGGGCTCCCCACCCTAGCAATGAGGTGTCCATGGTGAGGATCCACTATGGCACTGGGTTCTAGAAAGGCATGCCTGTCTGTAGGTGCTGTGTGACTTTCCACCAGCTGAGGAAATCCGCCAGCAAGCAGGTCACGCACACTCTGTCCCGAAGCCGGCCTGTGGCCGGAGTTCACTGGGACCGGAGGCCCCACTGGGCTAACTCATAGGAAGGCGGGCACTGGGGACAACATTGATTGTTGATGCCATGTGGCCCAGTGGAAGGAGTAGGGAGCGAACCGACACAGAGCGGCAGTGCTGTACCTCTGTGGCCAAAGTCACGAGGTGACTTGCTCTGTCTAAGGGGAGGAAAGCCTTGGTCTGGAGAATGTCCAGTCGAGCCCCTATGAACTCCAGATCCTGTGGATCCTGTGTAGGGTCAGGTGAGACTTGGGGTAGTTTATCACAAACCCCAGGTGTTACAGGACACTGATGGTGCGGGCCATGGCCTGCTGCACCTCTGTAGCAGTGTCCTCTTTTACGAGAGTGTCGTCCAGATAGGGGAAAACAAAGGCGCCCTGGAGACAGAGGAAGGCCGTCACCACTGCTAGGCATTTGGTGAAGACTCTGGGAATGGAGGCGAGACCGAAGGGTAGTACCCTATACTGGTATTGGTCGTCCCTGACCATGAATCTGAGGTACTGCGTGTGGTTGGGATTTATAAGGATATGGGTATACGCATCCTTTAGATCCAAGGAACATAGCCAGTCTCCCTGTTGGAGGTATAGCAGCAATGTTCCAAGGGAGAGCATCTTTAACTTCTCCCGCACCAGGAATATGTTTAGGTTTTATAGGTCTAGGATGGGCCTTAGGCCCCTGGTTCATTTTGGGACTAGGAAGTACCAGGAGTAAAGCCCATTGCCTTTCAGATGATGGGGTATTAGTTCCATGGCTTTGTCTGTGAGAAGACCTGCAAGTTCCTGCAGAAGGGGGGCCTAGTGCAGGGTAGTCCGAGAGGGCTCTCCTGGGAAGAATGGAGGAGGCGTATGATCTAGGTGGAGAAGGTAGTCTTCCTCTGACTACCTGGAGTGCCCACGCATCAGTGGTGATGGCAGGCCATCGGTGGGCAAAGTGGACCAGACATCTCCCTGTGGGCAGCTTACCTCCTGAGAAAGGAGAGGTTATGCCCCAGGAGTCAAAAGCTCCCCCAAAGCTGTGCTGGAGCTGGTGCTCGGGGCCCTTCTGCTTGCGGGAGTCCTGACCTGCTCCTTTGGCATGGTGGCCCTGCTGAGAAACTGGAGGATTCAGATACTGTTGAGCCTGACCCTTCCTTGGTAATGGAGAGCTTTTTTCCTCTGGGATTTTCCTGCTGTCGATGGTAGCAGTCTTCTTAGAGAGATAAGTCCTTGTCAGGAACTCTGACTGTATCTCCGCCACTCTCTCTGCCATGGCTTTGCCAAATAGATTCTCTCCTTGGTATGGGACATTGATGAGCTTAACCTGCACCCATTGCTCCAGATCCAAAGACTGCAGCGAAGCTGGGTGTCGGGCACCGATGCCCTTGGCAGCTATTATCACAGTTGACTTTAAGCCATCGTAGGCTGCTCAGGTCAGGTACTTTGAGCACTCCCTGATGGCCTTGGTCAGGTTCCAGAACCACTGGAGGTGGTCATACACCGAGGCCAGCGGCAAACCCAGTAAGCTCCTTTGTCAAGTCCTGAAGGTACATGCTGATATAGAGATGGTACACTTGGATCCAGCAGGCAAGCATCAAGCCCTGATAGCTCTTCCTATCGAGGGTATCGAGAGTACAGGCCTCCCTGCCCAGGGCCACCAAAGAATTCGTCTTCTGGCTCTTGAGCTGATGCATGGCTGACTCCACCACCATGGAGTTATGGGGCAACTACAGTTTCCTGAAACTGGGACCTTGCCAGACTCTATATATCGCGTATTGAGTCAATAGATGACTATGGGCACCGATGCCAGCATCTCCCACATCCGGAGAAGTAGTCTCTTTAGGATAGCGGGGATGGGAATAGTCAGTGCTTCCTTCGGCGGGGAATCATATAGGAGAATCTCGAGCTCCTCTGTGCAAGGATCCTCCTCAAACTCCATGGAGATGACCAGTGCTCTCAACATATCTCACATGAAGTCGAGGAATGAAGTGTCCTCGGGTAGTGACAGACGCTGGGTCACTGGAGGAAATGGATTTGACGGAACAACGGGGTGTTTGCGAGTGTCCGGTGATGTCTCAACCTCTGACTCCCAGTTGGTGGAGGATTCGGCACCAGGTGGATCATGGCGGCTTCGTGGCCAGAGTTCCAAGCACTCACCAGTAAGGATCTCATCCCTGAGGAGCAGGACCATGATTAAGACCTCTACCGAGGATTGACTCAAGGCGGTTGGCTCACAACGATCTGCTTGGCAACCGGGGAAGTCCTTGATGTCGAAGTTCTGGTGGTCTGGGCGGATGCACTTGCGGAGCTGGGCATTGGTGCCTGTTGCATGGTGAGGAAGGCAGACAAACTGTGCTCCAAGGCCACCATCCTGGTTTCCCACTCAGGTTGTGTCGCAGCCTTCAAACCGGATGCCAGGGCTACCAGGTTTAGTGTCGGCAAAGAGAGGGAGTCCTTGACGATGACCTCAATCCTTCTGGGGGACCTTGGCCAGCCGTTCCTACTCCAACCCTTCGGGTTCTCTGCGCGGGCTGTGGGACCTAGCACAGAGAATGCCCGCCTTGTCCGAGTACCAACAGGTGTTCCTCAAGGATTTTTTTCTTCTTCTCCATTTGCATTCCGGGGAACTCCTGTCGGAGACCCCATGGCCCCAATTGGTAGATGAGTCGTCACTGCGTGACTCCTGGGACTCGGATGGGGCCCTGGAGCGTGGAGTCACCAAGGACTCCAGGGCAGACTCTAACCTTTTGAAGATATTATCATGCTTCTGCTGACAGAGTTAGATGGCTTTAGTGGACATCTTTCTGCAAAGGCTGTAGGCCTCCAGGTCATGGACACCGGAGGCAGCAATCGTGTGTGTCGCTGAGGGACATATTTTTTTGGCACAGATAACACTTTTTAAAGACACAGGCAATCAGGGAAAAAAGAACCCCTGGCAAGGTCGAAGACCTGAGGAGTGGCCTGAGAGAAAAAAAGGCACGAATCCGCACCGAGAAAAAAAAACTACAAAAAATGGGTCCAAGCCACAATGCGAGCTCAGAGGCGGGAAAGAAACCGGTCGCAACTGGAGAAAAAGGGAACACTTTACTGAGAATTTAATCAACTTTTTCCAGGGATAATAGACACATGTACAGTAAGCTCCGTGGAAAAAAAGGAAACTGACTAAGATGGCACCTCTGAGTGGGAAAGGGACCGCACATGTATGGTGGCATCTCCCAAAGGCTTTCTTTGAAAGCTGGGGAGACGCTTTTGCGAGGGCTTTGTCGGCACCAAAGTCACCAAAATGTGAGGACTGACTTCCTGCTTGATCCCAGAGAAGACAGCAATTTAACACCAAACAACCTGAATACAGCAATTTCATCAACAGCAGAAAAGACTACTACACCAATATAATCATGAAATTTCTCTACCGCCAAAGGGAATTATTCGCCATTGTATCCACCCTCACCAGAGACCCACACCTCCCATGAACTCAAAGGAACAGCTGGACCTGCAGACCATGGCTAACTACCTAGTCCTTAGTGGAAGACAAGATCTGGTGCAAGAGATAAGGGTGTTAGATAAGGGTGTTGGATAAGGGTGTTGGGGCCACTTGGCAATAGTGATCATAGCATGATCGCGTTTGATTTAATAAATGAAGAATGGACAGTAAGGAAATCCACAGTACTACCTTTTAACTTTCGAAAGGGAGACTATGATAAAATGAGGAATATAGTTAAGAAAAAACTAAATGGAGCAGTTGCAAATGTTAAAGATTTACATCAAGCTTGGGTGTTAAGAAATACTATCTTGGAAGTCCAGACCAGCTGAATTCCATGCTTTAAGAAAAGCGGAAGGAAGTTCAAAAAACTGCCAGTATGATTTAAAGGTGAGATCAGAGAGGTTGTTGTTGCCAAAAAAGCATCTTTCAGGAAATGGAAAAAGGAGCCAAATGATAAAAACAGGAAAGAACCAGAAGCACTGGCAAGTTAAATGCAAGGCATTGATAAGGAAGGCACAGAGAGATTTTGAGAAGAAGCTTGCTGTAGAAGCAAAAACGCATAATAAAAACTTTTTCAAGTACATTCGTAGCAAAAAACCTGTGAGTCAGTTGGACCAATAGATGATAAAGGGGTAAAAAGGGCACTAAGAGGGGACAAGGCCATAGCGGAGAGACTGAATGAATTCTTTACTTCAGTCTTTACTGAGGAAGATGAAGGAATGTTACCCATGACTGAAATGGTATTTAAAGGAGATGATGTGTGCGACCCGCGGGCGCGTACCAATGGTCGTGTGCCCGAAGGGGCGTGACCAAAGGGGCTTGTCACGCCCCTTTGGAGCCGCTTCAGAGCAACGAGGAATAACTTGGGGTTTCCATGGGAAAATGCAGGAAGAAGATTTTCCCAACCCTGGGTACTAAGACCATCAAACTCGTGGGTCCTATGGATCGTCATGTACAACCTGTCCAGGCTGAGCAGGAAGAGCAGGACTTGACCCTGGGGTTCGTGAGTACTGTTTCCGTTGCTTCTCTTAATGTGCTGGGGTCTGCCCTACCTGTTCAGGAAGTCATGTTTCAGGGGGTGTCACCTACCAGAGTGGATAAACCGGTTGGTGAACCCCTGTTGGATGACTCGGAACTTCCTTCTGTATTGCCTGATATGGCTAAATTTGAATGGTCTCCTCTTCCATCTTGAGTAAATTGGAAGGTCAAGTTTCCGTGGTTCAAGCGGTGGTATCTTCTTCTATTCGGGATAATGTTACAATACATCATCAAATAGAATCCCTAGAAAATGTGATTCATGCAAAAAATTTAAGGTTTTTGAATTTTCCACATACCCATTATTTGTCTCCTATTATTTTGTTATATAAATACTTTAAAGAGGTTCTATTAATTGATGGTGTGAATGCTATAAAATTTTCATCCGTTTATTATGTTCCTATATTATCTTCCACGGAAGCTTCTTCTCCTATTGCCAGGGAACCAGATCATGTTTCTTTGAATGTTTGCGCCTTTTTGGAGTCTTCTACTGATGAGATTAGCCAATGTGCTACTTTGATTGTTGCCTTTGTATCACTTCTGAATAAAAATTTAATTTTGAGGTTATATTTCTCTAAGAAAAGTTTTATGGCAAAACGATTCAGATTTTTCCTGATGTCTGTAGACTCACAGAACGGCGGCGAAAAGCTTTTCTTCTGTTAAAGTCTTGCACCCTGGCATAAGGTGCATCTTTCTTTCTAAAGTATCAGTGTAAGTGTATTTTTGATTTATGAGCAGACTAAATATGTTTTTATGGAGTCTGACCAGTTGGAAGTTTTCTTGTCTAGTAAAGAAAGTGATTAGTTTTTTTCTTCTTCCTTTCCATGTATCAGGGCTATTGTGATTAATCATGGGCAAAATATTTTTTTTGGTATTGTAATTACTATGGTGTAAAGTATATTACTTCTCTTTTTTTTCTCCTTTTTATCTTCCCCGTGATGTGGACTTGACTGTAATTCCTGTTTATATCTTAATAAATATTTGAATAATTAAAAAATAAATAAATAAATAAAGGAGATAATGAGGAAGAACTGAAAGAAAGAGATACACTGGGAAGATGTATTACAAACTATCTGATAAACTGAAGAGTAGCAAATCACCTGGACCGGATGGTATACATCCAAGGGTGTTAAAAGAATTGAAATATGAGACTGCAGACCTACTATTAGTAATCTCTGATCTATCATTAATATCATCTGTAATACCCGAAGATTGGAGGATGGCCAATGTAATGTCAGTTTTTAAAAAGGGTTCCAGGGGTGATCCGGGAAACTACAGACTGGTGAGCCTGACATCAGTACCGGAAAAACCATCATAAAGAAAAAAATTATCGAACATGGCTTAATGGGAAACAGCCAACATGGCTTTAGCCAAGGAAGGTCTTGTCTTAATAATATGTAATATTTATTTGATATACTGCATCTGGACTTTCAGAAAGCATTTGACAAGGTCCCTCATGAGACACTTTTGGTAAAATTAAAAACTCATGGGATAGGATCAGGAATTAGTTAAAATATAGAAAGCGGAGGGTAGGGCTAAATGGCAATTTTTCTACTGGAGAAAGGTGAATAGTGGAGTACACCAGGGACCTGTGCTGGGTCCGCTGCTTTTTAACATATTCATAAATGACCTGGAAATGGGAATAACGAATGAGGTTATCAAATCTGCAGATAACACAAAACTATTCAAAGTTGTTAAAACCCATGAGGATTGTGGAAAATTGCAAGAGGATCTTGATAAATTGGAAGACTGGGCAACCAAATGGCAGATGTGGACAAATGCAAAGTTATGCACCTAGGAAAGAACACCCCAAACTATGGTTACACAATGCAAGGGGAGGATGGAGTGTTGTGAGGACTGATTCCTGCTATCCCCTGAGAAAGCATAGTTACTCACCTGTAACAGGTGATCTCCGGGAACAGCAGGAACTTAGTTTTCACATATGGGTATCGTCGGTACCGACGGAGCCTGCGCGGGAACGCTCCCCAGCGTCCAATTAGAAAGCTTTTGGGAGCATCCCACAGCACCTGTGTGCTGCATTCCCGCCTTTCCCAACTGCCTCTCTCCAGTTGAGTTTAAAGTTGAGACAAAGAGAGAGAGAGAGAAAGAGAGGGAAAGAGAAAGAGATAGAGAGATACAACTCCTAGGGGAGGTGGGTGGGTTGTGAAGACTAAATTCCTGCTGTTCCCGGAGATCACCTGTTAAAGGTGAGTAACTATGCTATCTCCAGGAACAAGGAGGAATGTAGTCTTCACATATGGGGACTCCCTAGCTTTAGATGCCAGGGAGAGACCCCAGAAGTTGTGTGTCCCTGTGAAAGGGCTCCACTTCCCCCCATGGATGTCCGGAATCCTACCAAGGATGGTGGGTAGGAGTTGATTAGGTATGGAACAGGTGTTGGAGAACAGTCTGACCAAACAAAGCATCCCGGCGGGAGTCCTTGTCCAAGCAGTAATGGGCTGTGAAGGTATGAACTGAGGCCCAAGTGGCTGCTCGACAAATGTCTTCGATAGACACAGAGTGCAGATGAGCCATTCAAGCTGCCATGGCTCTCACATTGTGAGCTGTGACATGGCCCTCCAGGAAGATTCTTACTCTGATAGGCAAACGAAATACACTGTGCAATCCAGTTGGACAGTGTTCTCTTGGAGACGAAGTCCCAAATGAGAAGGATCAAAAGCAACAAAGAGTTGAGAGGACTTTCTATGTTACTGTTTTCTTTGTAAGTAAAAGGCTAAAGCTCTTTTACAGTGCAAAGTATGAAGATTCCTTTCTGCATTTGATGCATGAGGCCTTGGAAAAAACACAGGCAGGTAGATCGCTTGGTTTAAATGAAAAGGCGAGACCACTTTTGGCGTAAAGTGTGGATGAGTCCTAAGTACTACCTTGTCATGATGGAACCTTGTATAAGGAGGATCAGCCACTAGTGCCTGCAACTCACTGATGCGACGTGCTGATGTGATTCAAATGAGAAAGATAACTTTCCAGGAAAAGAATTTCAATGAGGTAGTAGCTAAGGGTTCGAAAGGTGGCTTCATGAGCTGGCCAAGAACCAGGTTTAAGGTGGTGGCCTAATGAAAGGCTTAGTTAGAAGAAGGCCTCTCATAAATCTTGCTATAAGAGGATGGGGGGAAATAGGTTGTCCATTTAAAGGCTTGAAAGAAGCTGCAATAGCACTCAAATGGACTCTTACTGAGTTAGTCTTAAGGTCTGTATTGGATAAATGAAGGAGATACTCCAGTAATGATTCCAGAGGTATCGCAAGGGGGCTAAGACCCTTCTGCGAGCACCATATGGTAAACCTTTTCCACTTGAATGCATAAGTGTGTCTTGTGGAAGGTTTTCTGGAAGCATAAAGGATATCTTTTACTTGCTGAGAAAGGTTAAGATCATGAAGATCTAGGCCTTCAGCAACCAAGCCCTGAGATGCAGAGACTGGGGATTGGGATGCCATAACATTCCGTCCTCCTGAGATAGCAGATCTGGAGCAGACCCTAAATCCAGAGAGGGAGCTTGAGAGAGATGTAGAAGCAGAGGGTACCACACTTGCCGTGGCCAATGTGGAGCTATGAGAATCATACGGCCTCTATCTCTCTGAAGCTTGAATAGGGTTTTGGGAATTAGGGGAATGGGTGGAAAGGCATAAAGGAAGTCTTACCCCCAATGAAGGAGGAAAGCATCCCTGGCCTGAGAGCCCTGAGCCGGAATTCTGGAACAGAACTAGGAAAGTTTGCCATTCAACGGACTTGCAAAGAGGTCTATGTCTGGGGTTCCCCAAATTTGAAAAATCTTGGCCACCTGGTCTGCATGTAGAGACCATTCGTGTGGAAGCATTACTTGACTGAGTCTGTCCGTGCAAGAGTTTCGGATACCTGGAAGATACACTGCCAGGAGATGAATCTGATGCTCTCTGGCGAGGTCCCATAGTTGCAAAGCTTTGTTGCAAAGCGACAGAGAGCCTGTTTCTCCCTGCTTGTTCACGTAGAACATGGCTACTTGATTGTCCGTCTGAATGAGGACTGTCTTGTAGCTGAGCAGGGTGTGGAACACTCGAAGTGCAAGGAAGATTGCTCTGAGCTCTAAGTGATTGATATGTAGAAGAGTCTCCTGTGGAGTCCAAGTGCCTTGGGTGGAGAGGTCTTGCAGATGATCTCCCCAACCCATTGGTGAAGCATCTGTTGTGGGAGTTGCCTGGGGTAAAGATTGTTGAAATGGGGACCCCACCAACAGGTTTTGAGTGGACTGCCACCATTGGAGGGACAAAATAAGGCGATTTGTTTTTGCTATTTTGTCTGACAGGCACCCTGATGCCCGAGTCCATTGAGTGGATAAAGTCCACTGGACTGCTCTCATATGGAGGCGAGCATAAGGAACCACATGCACAGTAGATGCCATGTGGCCTAGTAGTTGTAACATTTCTCGAGCAGTGAGATGAGTTTTAGCACTGCTTGGGAAGGTAACTGCACCATGCGAAGGCAACGGGTCTGGGGAAGATAGGCCCTTGCTTTTCTGTTATCCAGCAAATCTCCTATGAACTCTAGAGACTGAATGGGAGTTAGGCTGGATTTTGGGATGTTTATGACCAGACCCAAATACTGAAGGATACGCATTGTGCAAGATAGAGAGATCCTGGCTCCTGACTCTGATGGGGCTCGAATGAGCCAGGTGTCTAAGAAAGGGAAGACGAATATTCCCAGGGTGCGAAGAAATGTTGCCACCATAGCCATGCATTTTGTGAACACCCTTGGTACAGAGGCCAGGCCAAAAGGAAGAACCCTGTATTAGTAGTGCTTCCCTTGAAACAGAAAGCAAAGGAACTTTCGGTAAGTTGGATGGATGAGAACATGAGTGTACGCATCCTTGAGATCTAGAGAACAAAGCCAATCCTGACTCTGAAGGTATGGCAGCAGCGTTCCCAGAGAGATCATCTTGAACCTCTCTTTGAAAAGGAATTTGTTCAATTCTCTGAGGTCTAAAATAGGTCTGTGTCCCCCTGTTTTCTTTGGGATAAGGAAATAGGGGGAGTAAAACCCTCTACCCTGATGAGGAATGGGTACTTCTTCTATTGCCCCTTGGGCAAGAAGCATAGTGACCTCTTGATCTAACAGGTTGATGAGAGAGGTCTGAGAATTGAACTGTCTTACCATTGTGGGAGGGGGCATGCAGAGAAAGGGAAGCTTGTGCCCCTCTTTTATAATGGAGAGAGTCCAATGTTCTGCTGATATCTGCCCCCATCTGGGGGCAAAGTGACACAACCTTCCTGGAATGGTGGAAGGCTCTGGTCCGTTGAGGGCCAGGAAGGCTAGGTTCTCTAGATGGAAGTCAAAGGCCTTGTGGAGGCTGAGACTGCTGAGACGGTTGAGGCTTAGCAGTCTTTTGTTTCCTCTGTTTAAGTGGTTGCTGACTCTTTCGGGCAGGTTGACCTGCAGAATGCCCCTGCTGGGAATAAGAGGGATAAAACCTCTTCTTTTTGGAGAAGAATGGTTTCTTGAAAGATTTCTTCCTTGCAGGATCAGCTGTGGCTTTGGATAATCTATCCAAAGTGGAGTTGTCAGCATCCAACTCATTGGCTTTCTCTTGCCAATTTTTGCCAAATTAGAATCTCACCTGTACAAGGGGTATTGCCCAGTTTGTCCTGTACCCAGAGCTCCAAATCGGATGCCTGGAGCCAGGCAATTCTACGTGCACCTATGGCAATGGCAGAGGTTCTGCTTATGCACTCAAAACAGTCAAAAGCTGGACGATTGACAAATTTTGAAACATCCTGGGCATGTTTAACCAGTGTGAGAAAATCCTGCCTCTTATCTTCAGGAAGAAGAGGGCTGAAAAAGAGTAGTTACTCACCTGTAACAGGTGTTCTCCAGGAGCAGCAGGAATCAGTCCTCACTTATGGGTGTCATCGACGCCGATGAAGCCCCAGCGGAGCATTTCCCCAGCTTTTCATGAAAGCCTTTGGGAATGCTGGCACGCATGCGCGGTTCCCTTCCCGCCTAAAGGTGCCATCTTACCTCAGTCAAATGACATAGCTAAGAAGAGCACACAAAAATGTAAAAATTAAACTATGTACAACTGCAACTCCAAGGGGAGGAGGGAGGGTAGGTAAGGACTGATTCCTGCTGCTCCTGGAGAACACCTGTTACAGGTGAGTAACTACTCTTTCTCCAGAACCAAGCAGGAAGTCAGTCCTCACTTATGGGTGACTCCCCAGCTCTGGGCTACCAGGAACACAGGCTGAACAAGAGAACTCCCTCTAGTCTCAGCAACAAGGAAAGGCTTTTCAAGGACATAACCTCCACAGGTAGCCCAACCAGAGGGCAGGAGTTGCCTAGACCTCAAAGAGATTCCAGAGTACTGCTTGGCCAAAAGCACTGTCCCTACGGGACTCCCTCTCCAGACAGTAGTGGGCTGCAAATGTCTGGCTTGAAGACCAAGTAGCAGCCCTGCAGATGTCTTGCAATGGAACAGAGCGGAGATGAGCCACTGATGCAGCCATGGCCCTCACACGGTGGGCAGTGACCCTACCCTGCAAAGGAAGGTCAGCTGCCTTGTAAGCCCAGGTGATACAGTCAGCCACCCAGATGGACAAGGTACGCTTGGACACAGGCCTCCCCAAGTTATTGGGGTCAAAAGAAAGGAAGAGCTGAGAAGCCTTCCTGTGACCTTGCGTACATTCAAGGTAGAAGGATAAGGCCCTCCTACAGTCCAAGGTATGGAGAACTGTCTCAGCCTGACTTGCATGAGGCCTAGGGAAGAAAGTAGGAAGAACCACCTCCTGGTTGAGGTGGAAAGAGGAGACAACCTTAGGAAGGAACTTAGGGTGAGTCCTGAGGACAACCCTGTTCTTATAGAACCTGGTGTAAGGTCTATCACAGACCAAGGCCTGAAGCTCACTCACTCTCCTAGCCAAAGTAAGGGCTATCAGAAAGAGAGTCTTCCAGGAAAGGAAGCGTAGAGGGCAAGTAGCCATAGGCTCAAAAGGTGGGCAAGTCAATTGCTGCAAGACCACATTAAGCTCCCACTCAGGAGCAGGACGACGTATAGGAGGCTTGAGCAGAAGCAAGCCTCTGAGAAACCTAGACACCAAAGGGTGCACAGACAAGGAATGGCCCTCAACCAGGGAGTGGTGAGCTGCCAAAGCAGAGAGGTGGACCCGAACAGAGTTGGACTTGAGACCCTGATTGGACAATTGCAGCAGGTACTGAAGCACTACTGACACAGTACAGGAGAAAGGATCCTCAGCACGTAGCTGACACCACACAGAGAACCTTTTCCACTTGAGAGCATAGGTCTTCCTAGTGGATCGTTTCCTGGAGGCTAGGAGAACCTCCTCAACCTCGGGAGGCAGGCCCCAGGGAGCCAACACTACCCTTGTAGCCTCCATGCCATCAGATTGAGAGCTTTGAGATTGGGATGCAGCAAGGAGCCCTGATCCTGAGAGAGAAGGTCGGGCTGCAATCCCAGAGGCAGACCCACTGCCAGTTGAAGCAGGAGGGAGAACCAAGGCTGCCTTGGCAACCTGGGAGCTACCAGGAGGACTGAGGCCCTGTCTCAGAGAATCTTGAACAGTGTCCGGGCCACCAGAGGGGTGGGAGGAAACGCATAGAGTAGGCCCCGAGTCCAGGGAATCAGAAAAGCATCTGCTGCTACTCTCAGAGGATGCGGTTGCCTGGAGCAGAACCTTGGCAGCTGGTTGTTCAGTGGACTGGCAAACAGGTCTATGGAGGGAAGCCCCCATTTCAAGAAAATCTTTTGAACCACCAAAGGATGCAGCTGCCACTCGTGTGGTTGCAGAATCCTGCTCAATCTGTCGGCTAGGGAATTCTCCTGTCCTGGAAGATAGACTGCTTTGAGGAGCATGTTGTGTTTCAGGGCAAAGGAACAGAGGTCCTGGGCCTCCTGGCAAAGGGGCTGGGAACCCGTCCCGCCCTGTTTGTTTACATAGAACATGGCTACCTGATTGTCTGTCTGGATCAAGACAGACTGTTGTGCCAGGGAAGCAGTAAAGGCCTTGAGGGCCAAGCGAATAGCTCTGAGTTCCAGCAGATTGATCTGCTGGAACGCCTCCCAATGAGACCAGAGGCCCTGGGTGCACTTGTCTAGGCAGTGTGCTCCCCAAACCTGCAGAGAGGCATCGGTGGTCAGTACCACTGTATGAGGTGGGATCTGAAAGGGCACCCCCACCAGCAGATTGGGGGGGTGTAACCACCAGTTGAGGGAGGCCAGGAAACGGTGGGACACTCTGATCCTGTCTCTGAGACTGCCTGAGGCCTGTGACCACTGAGTCCGAAGGCACCACTGGGCAGGCCTCATATTGAGCCTGGCATTGGGGGTCACCTGTACCGTCGACGCCATGTGGCCCAGAAGTCTGAGACAGAGTCTGGTGGAGACCAGGGACCTGTGCAGAAACTTGCTGGCGAGGTCCATGAGCCTTTGTGCTCGGTCCACTGGTAAGAATGCTCTTGCCAGCTGAGAATCCAACCTTGCCCCTATGAACTCCAAGTTCTGGGAGGGGAGCAAAGTGGACTTTGCGAAGTTGATGACAAAGCCCACCTTTTGGAGCAGTTCTATGGTCCTTTTGGTGGCCTGTTGAACTTCCAGGAAGTCTGGCCTCTGATGAACCAGTCGTCTAGGTAAGGAAACACAAAGATGCCCTGATTTCTCAGGTAGGCTGCCACCACTGCCAGGCACTTGGTAAAGACCCTGGGAGCGGAGGCCAGTCCAAAAGGCAGTACCCTGTACTGATAATGGTTTCCTCCCACAATGAACCTGAGGTACTTTCTGTGGTCTGGATGAATAAGGATGTGAGTGTAAGCATCCTTTAGATCTAAAGAGCATAGCCAATCTCCCTGCTGGAGATAGGGCAGAAGAGTTCCAAGAGTAAGCATCTTGAACTTCTCTCTTACTAGAAACTTGTTTAGGTTTCTGAGATCCAAAATGGATCGAAGACCACCGGTTCTTTTTGGCACCAGGAAATACCTGGAGTAAAACCCGTGACCTTGGACGTGGAGAGGCACAGGCTCCACCGCCTTGTCCAGCAACAGACCCTTTAACTCTTGAAGGAGAAGGGCAGTATGCAGGGGAGGCCGGAAAGGTTCCCCTGGGAAGTGTGGCGGAGGCAGCTGTTGAAAATGCAGGGCATAGCCTCGATGGACTATGTCCAACACCCAACTGTCCTGGGTTATCAAGGGCCACTGGTGAGCGAACAAGGCTAGGCGGCCTCCTGTGCAGGACTGGGTCTGCAAGGGAGGTATGGCTATACTCAAGGAGTCAAAACTCCCCACCCTGCTGAGTGGGAGCAGGGGCCGGAGGCTTGGGGGTATTCTGCCTACGGGGCCCATTACCCCTGCCCCTGGCTTGGTGACCCTGGGGGGCAGCTGGGGCAGCCTGAAACTGGGGGTACTGTTTGTAGGCAGCTCCCTTCCTCGGGTAAAAGGGCTTCTTACCCGGGCCCTTCCTCTTAGAGGAAAGAGCAGAGGTCTTCCTTAACAGCCTTGTCCTCGTGAGGTGCTCTGTTTCGAGCTGAGCGGCCTTCTCGGCCACAGGCTTGCCAAAAAGGTTTTCACCTCGGCAAGGGACATCGACCAACTTGTCCTGAACCCATGGCTCGAGGTCCGATGACTGCAGCCAAGCCTGGCATCGAGCCGCAATGCCGGCAGCCGCTACGCGAGCCGAAGCCTCGAAGCCATCATAGGCGGCGCGGGACATGAACTTAGAGCATTCCCGGATCCTCGAAGACAAGGACTTAAAACTCTGCAAGGGTTCCCCGGAGAGACCAGCAGAGAATCCGGCCAACTCCTTGGCCAGGTCTCGTAAATACATGCCCATGTACAGCTGGTAAGTCTGGACACGGCAAGCAAGCATCGAGCCCTGAAAACACTTTCTACCGACGCCATCAAGGAGTGCATCTTCTGACTCTTCAGACGATGCATGGCCAATTCCACAACCATGGAATGGTGCGGTAGCTGTGCTTTTTGGAAGCCAGGACTCTTACGGAGCCGATAGATGGAATCAACCCGCTTGCTCAAGACCGGCGCCGAGGCCGGGGCCTCCCACATCTGGAAGAGGAGCCTTTCCAGCATCGGAGGAACCGGGACAGTAAAGGCCTCCTTCGGAGGAGAGTCATACTGCAGAGCATCGAGCTCCTCAGCTCGAGGCTCTTCCTCGGGGTCAGCCGAGATAGCCAGGGCAGCGGCCATATCACAGACAAATTCCGAGAACCTAGTGTCCTCCGGAGGGGATCTACTCCGGGGCTCAGACTCAGGTGAGTCCGAAGGGACACACCGAGTCTTGAAGGTGTCAGCAGACTCCTCATCCTCGGTCTCCCAAGCAGACTCGTCCGATGTCGAGTCGAGATCGGACCCCGCGGGGCCTCCAGGCACCGGCATCGAGACCCTTGGTCCCGAATGGGAGGTCGAGGGAGACCTCGACCGAGGACGACCTCGAGCCGCAAGGGACTCGAGTATCGGCTCGGTCTCCGGGGTCGACTTCGAAGTCGATGTCCCGGTGGTCGGGGCAGATGCGCCAGACAGGCTGGCCATCAGTGCCCGCTGCTGGTCCATGAAGGCAGACATTCTGCTCTCCAAGGCTGTCAACCTGAGACTCAGCTCGGGTGATACAGCAGCCCCCGACTCGGGCCCCGGTGGCGCTGGGCCTGATGTTGGTATTCTGGGAGGCGAGTCCACGAGGACAACAGGACTTATGTGTCCAGCAGACTCCGGCTCCACGCAAGGAACTTTAGCGGGCTTCTCCTGGTCCACGGGCCCGGGACGACGGTCGGGGGTCTTAGACCTGGCCCTCGAGGGCCCAGGGACCTCCTCCGATGCCGCCCTCGTGAGCCGCTTCTTCCTCTTACGTTCCCAGTCGGGGGACCCCCGTCCGAGGAGCTCCGACGCCTCTCGGGATCGGAATCCCGAGATGTCGAGGCCTCAGACGAGGTCCGGGCCCGGGTAGAGGCCGAGTCCGAGAAAAGCCGTTCACTTTGCTGCTGACGACTTCGGAGTGCTTTGGAAGACATTTTTCCACATGGCCCGCACGATTTAGAATCGTGGTCCGGGCCAAGGCACCGAAGGCAGCAGTCGTGTGTGTCGGTGAGAGACAATCTTTTTACACCGATCACACTTCTTAAAACCGCTGGAAGTCATCGGGGAAAAAAGGGTCCCCGCGAGGTCAAAGGACCGGACTTCCAGGGAAAAGAAAAAAGATTTGGCGCGAAACGCCTAGCCACGAAGGGCAAAAACCGAAAAGAAAAAGAGGGGATTCGATACCGGTGTACCGAACCCGGCGGGAGGGGAACCGACATCGAATCCAAGGAAAAAAGCGAATAATGCTTAAAGTCCTACTGGTCGGGCCTGATTGGCCATCGGTGCAGGGAGCGGGAAGAGTCTACGATTCGCTCCCTGTGCTGCATGCCGATCGGGCTCTGTAGTGGTGGTGTGCTGCTGATTTTGCACCCTTCGGCACTCTGGTTTAAAGTACTGCTGGTCGAGCCTGATTGGCCTTCGGTGCAGGGGGAGGGAGGAGTTTTTTTGTTAGCTCCCAAGCCTAAGACAGCAAGCATTAATGCATCAAAAAAGTTACCAATTAAAATACAATGAGGGAAAAGGAGGTTTGGAGAAAGTATAGCTGCTTACCTGTACCGGGGGTTATTCGTATACAGCAAAGGTAGGCAGCCACACTCCACGGTGCTTTTCGGGTGACAGCGCCAGTCTGAAGGACTTCTCTGAGCATTAGCGCGCCTTCCAGCCTCACCGCCCCACTCTGCATCCTCCTTCAGTGAATCTCTGAGCAGGCAAGTGCAGCGCTGAAGGCACGGAAAAACTGAAGACTACAGCATGGGTGTGGTAGAATTGAGCCGTCTTGTTGAATGCCCACTGGTTGGTTTATTTATTTATTTATTTAACAGGTTTTATATACTTGGTGACCAAGCAACCAGGGTTCGAGTCCCACTAGCACTCCTTGTGGCCTTGAGCAAGTCACTTAACCCTCCATTGCCTCGGAAGAAAGGCCTGGCAATCCATTTCCGGTGACACTGTCAAGAAAACCCAGGAGCTTCTGGGTCGCCAGGAGTCAGGAATGACTCAAAGGCACACAATGCATTTGCATATACCGCTTTACAGTTTCAATCACAGCAGTTTACATTGCAACTTAAACTTAGTAATATACATTAAACAGGGATATTGAAAACTTGGATTTTTCTGAGGCAATGGAGGATTAAGTGACTTAGAAACATAGAAACATGATGACAGAAAAAGACCACATGGCCTATCTAGTCTGTCCTTCCATAACAACTACAACAGTCCCCTTTTTACCTTTAGAGATCCTCTGTGTTTGTCCCATGCTTTTTTTAATTCAGTTACTGTCCTCATCTCTACCACCTCCACTGGGAGACTATTCCACGGATCCACTACTCTTTCCGTAAAGAAATATTTCCGCATATCACTCCTGAATCTATCTCCCTTCACCCTCATCCCATGTCCCCTCGTAGCAGAACTTGCTTTCAATTGAAAGAGGCTCTCTCCCTGAACATTTATGCCACGGAGGTATTTAAACATCTCAATCATATCACCTCTATCCCGCCTTTCCTCTAAGGTGTACATATTAAGATCCTTAAGTCTGTCTTCATATGCTTTATAATGAAGACCACTAATCATTTTAGTAGCCACCCTCTGTACCAACTCCATCCTATTCACATCCTTTTGAAGGTGCAGTCTGCAGAATTGCACACTATACTCCAAATGAGGTCGCACCAAAGACTTATACAGAGGCATTATCACCTCCTGTTTTCTGCTAGCCATTCCTCTCCGTATGCACCCAAGCATCCTTCTAGCTTTTGCCGTCGCCTTTTCTACCTGTTTAGCTACTTTAAGATCATCAGACACAACCACGCCTAGGTCCCGCTCTTCTTTAGTGGACAAAAGTACTTCACCCCCTATACTATATTGCTCCCTTGGATTGCTGCAGCCCAAATGCATGACCTTACATTTTTTAACATTAAATCCCAGCTGCCAAATTCTAGACCATTTTTCAAGCTTAGCTAGATCCCTCCTCATGTTATCTACCCCTTCCTGGGTGTCTACTCTATTGCAGATTTTGGTATCATCCGCAAAGAGGCAAACCTTACCTGAAAGCCCTTCCGCTATATCACTAACAAAGATGTTAAAAAGAATCGGACCAAGGACAGATCCCTGGGGCACACCACTGGTAACATCCTTCTCCTCAGAGTGAGCTCCATTTACTTGTACTCTTTATCGCCTCCCACCCAACCAATTTCTAACCCAAGCAGTAACTTTAGGGTCCATCCCTAGGGTGCTCATTTTGTTTATAAGTCGCCTGTGAGGAACAGTGTCAAAGGCTTTACTGAAATCTAAATACACCACATTTAGGGCTCTCCCTCGGTCCAACTCCCTGGTCACCCAGTCAAAGAAATCAATCAGATTTGTCTGACAAGACCTGCCTCTGGTGAATCCATGCTGCCTCGGATCCTGTAATCCGCTGGACTCCAGAAACCTCACTATTTTCTCTTTTAGCAGCGTTTCCAATAATTTACTCACCACCGAAGTTAAACTAACCGGCCTGTAGTTTTCAACCACATCCTTACTTCCACTTTTGTGTAAAGGCACCACATGAGCCTCTCTCCAGTCCTTTGGCACCACTTCAGACTCCAACGAGGCATTGAAAAGGTCAGTCAGTGGAGCTGCTAGAACGTCCCCAAGTTCCCTCAGTATTCTTGGGTGTATCCCATCTGGTCCCATCGCTTTGTCTACTTTAAGTTGAGATAGTTTCTCACAAACACAGTCTTTTGAAAATTGCTAAAGATGTCCCTCGCTTCTGTTCCTATTTGTGGGTGTTTTCTGAGGTCCTGCTCCTGGTTCTTCATCTGTGAACACAGAACAAAAATATTTGTTAAGCAATTCCGCTTTATCCTTATCAGCTTCTACATATTCCTCCCCTGCAACCTTGAGTCTGACAATACCACTCTTGCCCTTCCTCTTCTCACTAATATATCTGAAAAATGTCTTTTCCCCCCATTTTATTGCATTGGCTATTTCCTCCTCCTTTTGAATCTTTGCCTTCTTGACTACTTTGCTAGCTTCTCTAAGTTTTTCCCAAATACAGATGCCTGTCTTCCTCTCTCTGTGATCTCTTGTATTTCATGAAGGCCTCCCTCTTTTTCTTCACTTTTTCAGCTACTTCTTTCGAAAAGCACAGCGGTCTCCTTTTCCTTTTACCTTTATTTACTATTTTAACAAAAAGGTTGTTTGCCCTTAAAATATCCCCTTTCAGTTTTTCCCACTGTTTTTCTACATCCCTCAGCTGTTCCCATCCAGCTAACGACTCCCTGAGTTATTGGCCCATCTTCGCAAAGTTAGTCTTCCTAAAGTCTAAGATCCTCACCTTGGAATGGATTCTAACAGCCCTAGTCCTAATACTGAACCACACCATCTGGTGATCACTGGATGCAAAATGATCTCCCACTACAACATCAGAAACACTTTCACCATTGGTAAGCACCAAGTCCAGTATAGCCCCTTCACGTGTGGGGTCTGTTACCAATTGCCTGAATAGTTCTCCCTGTAGAGAATCCAGGATCTCCTTACTTCTAGATGATACTGGAGCAGGAATGTGCCAATCAACATCTGGCATATTGAAATCTACTATCAGTAGCACTTCCCCTTTCCTAGCAATGCTGCGCATGTCTTCAATTAACTCTCTGTCCACCTCTTCCTCTTGTGAGGGAGGTCTGTATATCACACCAATGTAAATAGATTTCTCTTTCCCTCTTTCTAGTTTAACCCACAATGCCTCCCCTCTCCCTTTTAAGCTCTGTAATTCCAAAGCTTTAATAGTAGTTTTTGCATATAGTGCCACTCCTCCTCCCCTACTTCCTACCCTGTCCTTTCTGAATAAATTATAGCCAGGTACAGTTACATCCCAATCATGGTTTTCTGTGAACCATGTTTCTGTAACTGCCACTAAATCCAAGTCAGCCACTCCCACCAAAGCTTCAACATCAGGGATCTTATTTCCCATGCTATGGGCATTTATACACACTGCTTTGCATATGTTACCCCTGTTACCCATTTCAATAACGTTATTTAATGTATCACCTACCTGGGGGCTTTCACTTACCTGGGGGCTTTCTTCACCCATCCCCAACGAATCTAGTTTAAAGCCCTCTTCAGTAGATTTGCCAGTCTACTACTGAAGACGCGTTGACCTTTCTTGGACAGATGGATTCCATCTCTGCTCTGCAACCCTTGGAACAGCATCCCATGGTCTAGGAAACCAAAACGCTCTCGATGACACCATCCACGCAGCCATGCATTCATCTCCAGGATGCGAGCCTCTCTGCCTTGGCCTTTACCTTCAAGCAGTGCTAGTGGGAATTGAACCCTGGTCTCTGGGTTCCCAAGCCAGTGCTCTTAACCATTAGGCTACTCCCCCAGTGTGATCAACATAAGAACATAAGAGATGCAATACTGGGTCAGACAAAGGTCCATCAAGCCCAGTATCCTGTTTCCAACAGTGGCCAATCTAGGGCACAAGTACCTACTGTAGCAGTTTCCCCAAAAGACACAGGTTCCACAAAGCTTGTATTGGGTCAAGCAGCGATATCTTGGGTCCCTTTTTTAATATTTATATTTTTATTGAATTTGTCATGAATACAGAGTATCCTATTCAAAATAAACCCACATAGAATCCCGAAATGTAGAGATTCCGAAAACAAAATGTCCCCTTATAACATTATATTAATTTTTTTGTCGGAGCCGGTCGGCACAGTGTAAAGAAGTTCTCAATACACCACTGCAACCCCTCCTTTTAATCAGAAAACTTTAAATCAACCAAATTTTTATAAGTTTTGCCAAAAATGGAACTTAGCTTCATTGATGCTTATCATTTGAATTAGCCAAAAGCAGCTTAAAAAGCTCTTGCCAGATACTACCGAATTGACGACGTGCCACACGTTTCGGGTTTATAACAATTCTTCCAAAACCCTGCTTCAGGTCCATTCATTGCTGGCAAAATGCAAAACTTCAATGTAAGGAAATGGGAACTTCTCCAGTCCTATAAACTTCGGCGTCTGACGTCATTTTGAAAAGACCACTACTGACCACCAATTAGAACACCCAATCACCCTAGCCAATAGGTGAATCCCACTAAGCAGGGAAAACATCATTGGACAACGGTGTAGAAGAGCTTATAAATGAAGTTTAAATGATAGTATACCAATCTATCTGCTGATTCAAACCTTTAGGAGATACCAAGTTCAATAAGAAATCCATCTCTGCTCGCGTATCTGTAATTGTTCACGATCCCCTCCTCTCGGGTCCATGTGCACAAAGTCCAACACACGCCATCGTAGTGAGCTAAAATCATGATGACACTTAATGCAATGCTCAACTATAGGCGCTGAAAGAGTGCCCATCTGTAACCTGGAGGCATGTTCCGAGAGTCTTGTTTTTATTGAACGTGTGGTGCGGCCATCATAGTATAGAGAACACGGACATACTATAAGGTACACCACAAATGTCGATAGACAATCTGTATGCCATATAGCCGTATAAGTCAGAGAAGTGTGGACATCCGTCCAATCGAGACCGGTTAGAGAAAGTGAACAGTAAGCGCAGGTACCACAAGTGAAATGTTCTTTTTCTACATGAAAGGTAACATGGCGATCCAATTTAGAAGTTGTCCGCACTATTAAATCCCTAAAGTTGGCTTTACGTGAATATGCAATCTGCAGAGTCTTTTCTTGGAAAAAAAGAATGCAATCCCAAAATGGGCCAAAACTTGTGTAATATCTGTACCACCCTGGGCATATCTCTAGTATAGGGAAAACCCCCCGTAATATTATCATCCGAGGCTGCAGATGCAGGAGGGGTGAAAAGCCATTCCCGATGTAGATATCGAGCCCTCTTGCAGGCCTTTCTAATTCGGAATCTCTACATGAATACAGAGTAAACATTTAGAAAATAACATTCCCTTTGCATAAACACAGAAGAAAATTACAAATTCATATATTTTTCAGAGGGAACAATCTCAAAAAACACATGAAAAGAGAGACAGCTAGCAGAGCATACCGAAATCAAGACCCCAATTTACTTCCCAACTAAACCACTCAAAAAACAATATAATAATCTTATTGCGAGTTCTTACCTACCAAAAACTGTTCTAACTGTAACACTTCAGTAAATACATATCTATTCCCAGAATAAGCAACAAAACATTAACAAGGAAATTTTAAGTAGAACTGACCTCCCAAAGCAAGGACCCTAGATTTCAGCTGCAAAAATGCTTTCCGTCTGAGCTGGGTAACCTTGGCAACATCAGGAAACATCATTAAAGGACTCCCACAAAAGGAGGCATCCTTCTTAGCAAAATATAATTTCATAATAGCAACCTTTTCGCTCTAAGAGAAGATAACTAAGGTAACTAATAAGATGGCCATTTTAGTCACCTTATCTAGAGAGGTTTCTAAAAATTGAGTTAAATCTAATTGGTCCAGGCTCACCTGCTCATCAGCCTCTCCCTCCTTAGCTATCTCCCCCCCCCCCCCCCCCACCGGGATAGATAGTAAATAGAAGTAATATTAGCCACATCGAATGTTAAACATAATAATGTATCATGAACATATTTTTTAAATAACTCTAATGGAGAGAGAAGGCATACCATCGGAAAATTTAAAACTCTAAGATTATTTGCTCTAGACAGGTTTTCAAATTTTTCCCATCTATTTTGAAGCGCAGTAACTGCCTTTAAATAAGAAGAACTCACAACCTGTACACTCTCTGCAGACCTCTCCATCTTCCGAACCCTCTCACTAACAGCTGATAGAGACTGACCATGACCACGCAGAACATTCAAAGTGTCATGGGAAAAACTACACAGCTGAGTGAGAATACCCGAAAGAACACATTCCACCCGATGTATAGCATCAAAAACATCTTTCAAGGAAATATTAGACATAGCAGAACTAGAAAAACTGGCAGCGAATCAGAAGATGGTAAAGAAACACCCGAAGGGTATACAAGCTCAGCTCCAGACAAACCAGTATGCTTAAAAGAAGCTCCATTGGAGAGAGGGGTGGAGATGGAAAACAAACTACCATCTCCAACGAAGGAGGCATTTGGAGAGTGCATTTTTTCACCAAAGTTAGGTTGGGGGGGAGGGGTACGATTCCCTGAACTTAATGAAGCTTCTGGGACTGACCTTACTCCTGTGTCCTGAGGAGCGGGTATTCGTGAAGCAGCAGCACTAATCAGGTGAGTATCCAGAGGGCCCTTTACCACCTGACCCCCAAACTGTGCCCTTATTCTTGGCCTTCCACTTACCCATTCAAACACACAGGAACACAAACTCCCAGAAGCTCCCAGGTGCTCCTAAGCGGCTAACAAGGGGCCTAACCTGCCCCTTGAAACACACCCCTTCAGAAACGCACCGCGTCCGCATCCCACGGTACCGGTTCGCTCTTATCCTCGATCGCAGCAGGAGGGAGCAGCTCTGTTCCGGCCAGGTATACAGCTGACAACAATTCCCACTCAACGTCTCCCGACATTAGCAAGCAGTACTGGGCTAGCGTCTCCACCAACCCACGGTACATACTGGCTCTTACCCTTGATCACAGCAGGAGGGAGGAGCTCTCTTCCGGCCAGGTATGCAGCTGACAACAATTCCCACTCAACGTCTCCCGACGTTAGCAGGCAGTCCTGGGCTAGCATCTCCCGGGTCCCTTTTAATAATGGTTTAGGGACCTTTCCCTCCACAAACTTGTCACAACCTTTTTTAAACCCGGCTTTTACAACATCCTCCGGTAACAAATTCCAGAGTTTGATTACACGTTGAGTGAAAAAATATTTTCTCTTATTAGTCTTAAATAGTTTACTCTCTAGCATCATTGCATGTCCCCTAGTCTTTCTATATTCTGATGGCATAAACAATCGATCTACGTTTACCCATTCCACTCCATTCATTAATTTATAGACCTCAGCAGTCTCTTTTCTAGGTTAAAGAGCCCTAACCTTTTTAGCCTCTCTTCATAGGGGTATCCTTCCATCCCCTTTACCATTTTGGTGGCTCTTCTCTGAACATTTTCTAATAACACTATATCCTTCTTAAGATACGGTGACCAGAACTGCACACAATATTCAAGGTGTGGTCGCACCATGGAACGATACAGAGGCATTATAATATCCTTTGTTTTCTTTTCCATTCCTTTCCTTATGATACCTAGTATTCTATTTACTCTCTTGGCTGCCGCTGCACACTGGGCGAAGGGTTTTAACATGTTATCCACGATGGTGCCTAAATTTTTTTCCTGGGTGGTGGTTCCTAATGTGGAAACTTGCATCGTGTAACCACAGTTTGGGTATTTCTTTCCTAGGCGCATAACTTTGCACTTGTCCACATCAAATTTCATCTGCCATTTGGATGTCCAGTCTTCCAAATTATCAAAATCCTCTTGCAATTTTCCACAATACTCATGTGTTTTAACAACTTCAAATAGTTTTGTGTCATCTGCAAATTTGATAACCTCACTCGTTATTCCCTTTTCCATGTCATTTATGAATATGTCAAAAAGCAGCGGACCCAGCATAGATCCCTGGGGTACTCCACTATTCACCTTTCTCAATTGGGAAAATTGGCCATTTAGCCCTACTCTCTGCTTTCTATCTTTTAACCATTTCCTGATCCACAATAGTACACTGCCTCCTATCCCATGACAAGATTCAGATCCCATGCCACCGGGAGTGGCTTAAAGGGAGGTTTTGTTAAGAGTAGACCTCTCATAAATCTTGCCATGAGTTGATGAGAGGAAATAGGCTGTCCATCCAGAGGTTTGCAAAAAGCAGCAATTGCACTAATATGGACCCTTACTGAATTGGTTTTAAGACCAGAATCTGATAAATGGACGACATACTCCAGAAGCGACTCCACAGGCACTGAATGGGGGTTAAGTCCCCTTTGAGAACACCATACAGAGAACCTTTTACACCTAAAGGCGTAGGATCGCCTTGTGGAAAGCTTTCTGGAAGCCACAAGGATATCCTTTACCTATTGAAAAAGCATAGTTACTCACCTGTAACAGGTGATCTCCAGGAACAGCAGAAATTTAGTCTTCATATATGGGTATCGTCGGTACCGACGGAGCCTGCGCAGGAACGCTCCCCAGCGTCCAATTAGAAAGCTTTTGGGAGCATCCCACAGTGCCTGCGAACTGCCTTCCCGCCTTTCCCAACTGCCTCTCTCCAGTTGAGTTTTAAAGCTGAGACAAAGAGAGAGAGAGGGAAAGAGAAAGAGATAGAGAGATACAACTCCTAGGGGAGGTGGGTGGGTTGTGAGGACTAAAGTCCTGCTGTTCCCGGAGACCACCTGTTACAGGTGAGTAACTATGCTATCTCCAGGAACAAGCAGGAATGTAGTCTTCACATATGGAGACTCCCTAGCTTTAGATGCCAGGGAGAGACCCCAGAAGTTGTGTGCCCCTGAGAAAGGGCTCCACTTCCCCCATAGATGGTGGGTAGGAGTTGATTAGGTATGGAACAGGTGTTGGAGAACAGCCTGACCAAACAAGGCATCCCGGCGGGAGTCCTTCTCCAAGCAGTAATGGGCTGTGAAGGTATTTATTTATTTAATCAGTTTTATATACCACCTTATCCTTCAATCAAGGCCCAGGTAGCTGCTCGACAGATGTCGTCGATAGACACAGAGTGCAGATGAGCCATTGAAGCTGCCATGGCTCTCACATTGTGAGCTGTGACATGGCCCTCCAGAGGAAGGTTCTTATTCTGACATAGCAAAGGAAGTACACTGAGCAATCCACTTAGACAGTGTTCTCTTGGAGACTGGAAGTCCCAAATGAGAAGGATCAAAAGCAATAAAGAGTTGAGAGGACTTTCTATATTGCTGTGTTCTTTGTAAGTAAAAGGCTAAAGCTCTTTTATAGTCCAAAGTATGAAGATTCCTTTCTGTATTTGATGCATGAGGTCTTGGAAAGAACACAGGTAGATAGACCGCTTGGTTTAGATGAAAAGGCGAGACCACCTTTGGCATAAAGTGTGAATGAGTCCTAAGGACTACCTTGTCATGATGGAACCTTCTGAAGGTGGATCAGCCATTAGTGCTTGCAACTCACTGATGCGACGCGCTGATGTGAATGCTATGAGAAAGATAACCTTCCAAGAAAGGAATTTCAAGGAGGTAGTAGCTAAAGGTTCGAAAGGTGGCTTCATGAGCTGACCAAGAACCAAGTTTAAGTCCCATGTCACAGGTGGTGGCCTAATGGGAGGCTTAATTAGCAGAAGGCCTCTCATAAATCTTGCTATAAGAGGATGGGAGGAAATAGGTTGCCCATATAGAGGCTTGAAGGAAGCTGCAATAGCAATCAAATGGACTCTCACTGAGTTAGTCTTAAGTCCTGCATTGGATAAATGAAGGAGATACTCCAGTAATGATTCCAGAGGCACAGCAATGGGGTTAATACCTTTCTGCGAAAACCATATGGTAAACCTTTTCCACTTGAAGCATAAGAGTGTTTTGTGGAAGGCTTCCTGGAAGCATAAAGAATATCCTTTACTTGCTGAGGGAGGTTAAGATCCTGGATATCTAGACCTTCAACAACCAAGCCCTGAGATGCAGAGACTGGGGATTGGGATGCCATAACATTCCGTTCTCCTGAGATAGGAGATCTGGAGCAGACCCTAACTCCAGGGAGGGAGCTTGAGAGAGATGTCCATTAGATGATAAAGGGGTTAAAGGAGCACTAAGAGGCGACAAGGCGATAGCGGAGAGACTGAATGAATTCTTTGCTTCAGTCTTTACTGAGGAAGATGTAGGGATGTTACCCATGACTGAAATGGTATTTAAAGGTGCGGAAGAATTGAAGGAAATATCGATACATCGGGAAGATGTCTTACAACTATTAGATAAACTGAAGAGTAGCAAATCACCTGGGCCGGATGGTATACATTCAAGGGTGTTGAAAGAACTGAAATATGAGATTGCAAAACTGCTATAGGTAATCTGTGAACTATCATTAAAATCATCTCTAATACCTGAAGATTGGAGGATCGCCAATGTAACACCAATTTTTAAAAAGGGTTCCAGGGGTGATCCGGGAAACTACAGACTGGTGAGCCTGACATCAGTACCGGGAAAAATGGTAGAAACCATCATAAAGAATAAAATTACTCAGCATGTAGATAGTCACAACCTAATGGGAGACAGCCAACATGGCTTTAGACAAGGAAGATCTTGTCTTACTAATCTGTTATGTTTTTTTGAAGGAGTGAATAATCAGGTAGACAAAGGTGAGTCGGTTGATATTGTGTATCTGGACTTTCAGAAAGCCTTTGACAAGGTCCCTCATCAGAGACTTTTGGCAAAACTAAAGAGTCATGGGATAGGAGGCAGTGTACTATTGTGGATCAGGAACTGGTTAAAATATAGAAAGCAGAGGGTAGGGCTAAATGGCCAATTTTACCAATGGAGAAAGGTGAATAGTGGTGTACCCCAGGGATCTGTGCTGGGTCCGCTGCTTTTTGACATATTCATAAATGACCTGGAAAGTGGAATAACGAGTGAGGTTATCAAATTTGCAGATGACACAAAACTATTTAAAGTTGTTAAAACCCAAGAGCATTGTGAAAAATTGCAAGAGGATCTTGATAAATTGGAAGACTGGGCATCAAAATGGCAGATGAAATTTAATGTGGACAAGTGCAAGGTTATGCACCTAGGGAAGAACAACCCAAACTATGGATACACGATGCAAGGTTCCACATTAGGAACCACCACCCAGGAAAAAGATTTAGGCGTCATTGTGGATACCATGTTAAAACCCTCGGCCCAGTGTGCAGCGGCGGCCAAGAGAGCAAATAGAATGCTAGGTATGATAAGGAAAGGAATGGAAAATAAAACAAAAGATATTATAATGCCTCTATATTGTTCCATGGTGAGACCGCACCTTGAATATTGTGTGCAATTCTGGTCGCAGTATCTTAAAAAGGATATAGCGATTTTAGAAAAGGTACAGAGAAGAGCCACCAAAATGGTAAAGGGGATGGAAGGATACTCCTATGAAGAAAGGCTAAAAAGGTTAGGGCTCTTTAACCTGGAAAAGAGACGGCTGAGGGGAGATATGATAGAAGTCTATAAATTAATGAACGGAGTGGAACGGGTAAACGTAGATCGATTGTTTACCTAATCAGAATATAGAAAGACTAGGGGACATGCAATGAAGCTACAGGGTAAACAATTTAAGACTAATAAAAGAAAAAAAATTTTCACTCAACGTGTAATCAAACTCTGGAATTTCTTACAGGAGGATGTAGTAAAGGCTGTTAGTGTAGCTGGGTTTAAAAAATGTTTGGACAAGTTCCTGGAGGAAAGGTCCATAAACCATTATTAAGAAGTGACCGAAAATATCAATGCTTGACCCAGTATAAGCATTGTGGAACTTGTGTCTCTTGGGGAAACTGCTAGGTACATATGACCTAGATTGGCCACTGTTGGAAACAGAATACTGGGCTTGATGGACCTTGGTCTGACCCAGTATGGCATATCTTATGATCTTATGTTCTTATGTAGAAGCAGAGGGTACCACACTTGCCGAGGCCAATGTAGAGCTATGAGAAACATACGTCCTCTGTCTCTCTGAAGCTTGAATAGGGTCTTGGAAATTAGGGGAATGGGTGGAAAGGCATAAAGGAAGTCTTGGCCCCAAGTGAAGGAGGAAAGCATCCTTGGCCTGAGAGCCCTAAGCCGGGATTCTGGAACAGAACCGGGGAGGTTTGGCTTTCAACGGACTTGCAAAGAGGTCTATGTCCGGGGTTCCCCAAATTTGAAAAATCATGGTCACTTGGTCCACATGTAGAGACCATTCGTGTGGAAGCAGAACTCGACTGAGGCTGTCTGCCCAAGAGTTTTGTATGCCTGGAAGATACACTGCCAGGAGATGAATCTGATGCTCTCTGGCGAGGGCCCATAGTCGCAAAGCTTCGTTGCAAAGCGACAGAGAGCCTGCTCCCCCTGCTTGTTCACGTAGAACATGGCTAATTGATTGTCCGTATGAATGAGGACTGTCTTGTAGCTGAGCAGGGTGTGGAACACTCGAAGAGCAAGGAAGATTGCTCTGAGCTCCAAGAGATTGATATGTAGATGAGTCTCCTGTGGAGTCCAAGTGCCTTGGGTGGAGAGGTCTTGCAAATGAGCTCCACAACCCATTGGTGAGGCATTCGTTGTGAGAGTTGCTTGGGGTAAGGGTTGTTGAAATGGGGACCCCAGCAACAGGTTCTGAGTGCACTGCCACCATTGGAGGGACAAAATAAGGCAACTTGTGTTTGCTATTCTTTCTGACAGGCACCCTGATGCCTGGGTCCACTGAGTGGATAAAGTCCACTGGGCTGCTCTCATATGGAGGCGAGCATAAGGAACCACATGCACAGTAGATGACATGTGGCCTAGTAGTTCTAGCACTTCTTGGGCAGTCAGATGAGGTTTTAGCACTGCTTGAGAAGCTAACTGCACAATGCGGAGGCAACGGGCCTGGGGAAGATAGGCCCTTGCCCTTTTGGCATTCAGCAATGCTCCTATGAATTCTAGAGACTGAGTGGGAGTTAGACTGTATTTTGGGACATTTATGACAAGACCCAAATACTGAAGGATACGCATTGTGCAAGATAGGGAGGTCCTGGCCTCTGCCTCTGATGGGGCTCGAATGAGCCAGTCGTCTAAGTAGGGGAAGACGAATATCCCTAGAGTGCGGAGAAATGCTGCTACCACAGCCATGCATTTCGTGAACACTCTTGGTGCTGAGGCCATGCCAAAAGGAAGCACCCTGTATTGGTAGTGCTTTCCTTGAAAAAAGAACCGAAGGAACTTCCTGTGAAGTGGATGGATGAGAACATGAGTGTACGCATCCTTGAGATCTAGAGAACAAAGCCAATCCTGACTCTGAAGGTATGTCAGCAGAGTTCCTAAAGAAATCATCTTGAATTTCTCTTTGAACAGGAATTTGTTCAATTCTCTGAGGTCCAAAATAGGTCTGTATCCGCCTGTTTTCTTTGGAATAAGGAAGTAGGGGGAGTAAAACCCCCTACCCCGTTGATGAATGGGTACTTCTTCTATTGCCCCATGGGCAAGAAGCATAGTGACCTCTTGACCTAACAGGTTGATGAGAGAGTTCTGAGAATTGAACTGTCTTACCATGGTGGAAGGGGGCATGCACAGGAAGTGCAGTTTGTACCCCTCTCTTATAATGGAGAGTGTCCACTGCTCTGCTGTTACCTGCTCCCACCTGGGGGCAAAGTGACATAACCTTCCTGGAATGGTGGAAGGCTCTGGTCCATTCAGGGCCAGGAAGGCTAAGTTCTCTAGATGAAAGTCAAAGGCCTTGTGGAGGCTGAGATTGCTGAGACGGTTGAGGCTTAGCAGTCTTTGCTTTCCTTTGTTTGGGTGGTTGCTGACCCTTCCGGGTAGGCTGACCTGAGGAACGTCCCTACTGGGAATAAGAGGGATAAAACCTCTTCTTTTTTGAGAAGAAAGGCTTCTTGAAAGACCTCTTTCTCGCAGGATCAGCTGTGGCTTTGGAAAGCCTATCCAAAGTGGAGTTGTCAGCATCCAACTCATTGGCTTTTTCTTGCCAATCTTTACCAAACAGGTTCTCACCAGTACAAGGAATATTGCCCAGTTTGCCTTGTACCCAGAGCTCCAAATCAGATGCCTGGAGCCAGGCAATTCTACGTGCACCAATGGCAGAGGTTCTGCTTATGCACTCAAAACAGTCAAAAGCTGCACGGTTAACAAATTTAGAAACATCTTGGGCATGTTTGACCAACGTGAGAAAATCCTATCTTTTATCCTCAGGAAGAAGAGGGCTCAAAACCTCTGAATCCCCTGTAATTTCCTTCAGGAACATTCCCATATATAAAATATAGGAACTGATCCTGGCAGAAAGCATGGAAGCTTGGAAAGTACGACGTCCAAAAGCATCCAAAGTTCTGCACTCGCGTCCTGGAGGATTAGAGGCATGTCTCTTTGCACTCCTGATCCTTCTCATAGCTGTTTCCACTACAAAAGAGTGGTGAGGAAGCTGAGTCTTCTGGAAACCAGGACAAGGAGGGACTCGGAACATAGTATCCAGTCTACGAGAGTGAGGAGAGGTGGTAAGAGGCGTCTCCCACATTCTTAGCATGAGATCATGCAAGATCTCATGGATGGGTAGAGTAGCTGCCTCTTTAGGAGCTTTGGGATATTGTAAAATTTCCAACTCCTTTGCTCTGGTTCAGGAGCCACAGTAATGGACAGTCCTCGAGCCACCTCCCTGATAAAGTCCTGAAAGGAAATATCCTCTGGAGGAGATATCCTGCACTTAGGGGAGGAAGGCTCCTCTGGGAGAAGTATTCCTGCATCGACAGAACTGTCAGAACCCTCAGATTCTTCTGAGGTCTCGAAGTACTGTCTGTCCAGATGATCTTGAAGAGCCCGATACCCGTACCGACCGAAGTCGGTACCAGGAGTAATCGGTACCGGTGTATCGGTACCGGAGGGCATCACATGACTGGGTACCAGCTGATGCTACTGGTACCGATACCGATACCGATACCGGAGTCGGTGCCGGTACCGGTTGAACTGTCTGACGCGGTTCCGAGGGTGTCGATGCAGACTACGCTCAATAGCCAGGAATCTCTGGTCTATTGACGCTGCTGATGCCTGGATATCGGTACCGGAGAAAACAGCCGGTACCCCAGAGCATGGCACCAGTAGTTCTGCCGAGGTTGAGGCCTCGAGAACATTCTGGAGCCCCGATAATGCTTTGGAAGCCGAAGCCTCCCGCCGGGGCAATTTTGCCGGTGCAGAATCCTCAAGGGCAACGCCAGAGGCATCTCGATGCTTAGAAGGAGATCTGCCCTTTGAGGACCGGCTGGACTTGTGTTTAGTTACCTGAGATCTACGGGAGGGGGAGGAAGAGGAAGCCCTGGAAGACGTCGATGCCACCGAGGCTGCATCAGAGGGAAACAGGGTACTGAGCTTAGCAGCTCGGTTCTGCCAACCTCTTTTAGACATCATGGCACAGGACATACATTCCGTGATGGAGTGGTCAGGACCTAAACATTTGAGACACCACTCATGGGTGTCGGACGGAGATGGTACCACCACACTTGGTGCACTTTTTGAAACCCGAAGAGGGTTTTTCCATCGTGGAGAAATTTTTGGGGCCTAAGGCCCAAAAAGGCGCATGTACGTGGAAAAAAGTATTTTTTGTTTTTTTTAATAAGAAAAGAAAGAAAGAAAAACCGGCGGTACCGGTAGAGCATCAAAGGCAGACGTGACCACAAAAAATAAGGGCAATAGAAAAATAATTTTCTGCGGTGACAGGAACGACGACCTGCTGGCTCCGCGGAAAACGAAGAACTGGAGAGAGGCAGTTGGGAAAGGCGGGAAGGCAGCACGCAGGCGCTGTGGGATGCTCCCAAAAGCTTTCTAATTGGACGCTGGGTAGCGTTCCCATTCAGGCTCCGTTGGTACCGACGATACCCATATGTGAAGACTACATTCCTGCTTGTTCCTAGAGATAGGTTGATATCCGGTATTCCTAGGCTTTCAGTAACCAAACCCTGAGGTGCAGGGACTGGGGATTCGGGTGTAATAGGGTCCCGTTCTCTTGTGAAAGAAGATCTGGAGCATATCCTAACTCCAGAGGTGTGGCTTGAGAGAGACGCAGAAGCAGAGGATACCATGTTTGCCATGGCCAATGTGGAGCTATGAGTATCATATGACCTCATTCAGAACAAAGTTTTGGGAATGAGAGGAATGGGTGGGAAGGCATAGAGGAAGTCCCGACCCGTGGAGGAGGAAAGCATCCCTTGCCTGACAGTTTTGAGCCGGAATTCTGGAACAGAATCAGGGAAGTTTGGCATTCTGTGGACTTGCAAAGAGGTCTATATCTGGCGTTCCCCAGATTCGAAACACTCGAGCAAGCTGGTCTGAGTGCAGAGACCATTCGTGTGGCAGCAGTATTCGACTGAGTTTGTCTGCCCAAAGATTTTGAATGCCCCTAAGATATACCACTAGAAGGTGCATTTGAAGCTCTCTGGCGAGGGCCCACAGTCGCGAAGCTTTGTTGCATAACGACAGAGAGCCCTTTCCACCCTGCTTGTTCACACAGAACATGGCTAGTTGATTGTCGGTCTGGACCAGAACTGTCTTGTAGCTGAGATGGGTCTGAAAAACTCGGACCGCATGGAAAATGGCTCTGAGTTCTAGGAGGTTTATGTGAAGACAAGCCTCCTGTGGAGTCCAGAGACCCTGAGTTGATAGATCGTGCAAGTGAGCCCCCCAACCCAACTTGGACACATCTGTTGTTAGGGTGGTTTGGCATGGAGGCTGCTGGAAAGGAGAGCCTATGAGAAGGTTTTCCAGTGATTGCCACCATTGCAGGGATGAAATGAGACATGTGGAGTTTCTGATTTTGTCCGCTAACTGACCTGAGGCCTGTGTCCACTGTGAGGATAGGGTCCACTGGGCTGCTCGCATATGAAGGCGAGCATAGGGAACCACATGGACAGTGGATACCATATGCCCCAGAAGCTGAAGCATCTCCTGAGCAGTCAGGAAGACTTTCATAGCTGCTTGGGAGGCTGGCTGTACTATATGAAGACAATGTGGCTGTGGCAGGAAAGCCCTTGACTGCCTTGTATCTAGACGAGCCCCTATGAGATGGGGTGAGATGAGATTTTGGGAGGTTTATGACCAGTCCCAAATACCGAAGGATTTGCATAGTGCGAGAAAGAGTGAAGCTGGCTTCTGGAGCTGTTGATGCTCGAATGAGCCAGTCGTCTAAGTAGGGGAAGACTAATATTCCCAGAGTTCTCATGAATGCTGCTATTACTGCCATGCATTTTGTGAAGACTCTTGGGGCAGAAGCCAGGCCGAAGGGAAGAACCCTGTATTGAAAGTGTCTTCCCTGGAAAAGGAATCAAAGGAATTTCCTGTGATCCGCATGGATGAGAATATGCATATATGCATCCTTTAGATCTAGAGAATATAGCCAGTCCTGACTCTGAAGGTATGGCAGGAGTGTTCCGAGGGAGATCATCTTGAATTTTTCCCAGAACACATGATGTTTAATTCTCTGAGGTACAGAATAGGCCTGTGTCCCCCTGTTTTCTTTGGGATGAGAAAGTAGGAGGAGTAGAACCCTGTACCCTGTTGGGATATGGGTCCTCTTCTATTGCTCCCTGAGCAAGAAGTGATGCGACCTCCTGACACAAGAGATTGGTGGCAGGGACCTGAGAATTGAACTGTCTTATGATTGTAGAAAGGGGCATGCTGTGAAAATGAAGTCTGTATCCCTCTCGTACAATTGACAGAGTCCAGTTTTCTGATGTTATTTGTTGCCATCTTCTGGCAAAATGGCATATTCTGCCTGGGATGGTAAGGGGTTCTGGACCTTTCAGGGGCAGAAAGACTAAGTTCTCTAGGAAGGAGTCAAAGCCCCTGAGGAGGCTGAGTCTGCTGAGCCGGTTGAGCTCTAGGAATTTGTGGCTTCCTCTGCTGTCTGGTCTGTTGCTGCCCCTTTTGGGGAGCATGAACTGGAGAGTGGCCCTGATGGGTGTAAGATGGATAAAATCTCTTTTTCTTGTTGAAAAAGGGTTTCTTGACTGACTTTTTCTTTGCTGGGTTGGCTGTAGACTTTGATAGTCTGTTCAAAGTAGTATTTTCAGATTCAATCTGATTAGCTTTGTCTTGCCAATCCTTGCCAAAGAGATTTTCTCCTGTGCAAGGAATATTTCCCAGTTTATCTTGCACCCATTTTTCTAAGTCTGATGCCTGAACCAGGCAATACGATGTGCACAGATGGAAATAGCAGAGGTTCTGCTAATGCATTCAAAGCAAGGTTGCACGGTTCACAAACTTACAGACATCCTGGGCATGTTTGACCAGAGTAAGGAATTCTCCCCTTTTTTCCTCAGGGAGAAGAGGGCTCATGAGCTCCAAGTCTCCTGCAACTTCTTTGAGGAACATTCCAATATAGAGAATGTAGGAGCTAATCCTGGCTGCCAACATGGAGGACTGGAAACATCGATGCCCAAAGGCATCAAGCGTCCTCGATTCACGGCCCAGAGGATTGGAAGAATACATTTTAGCACTCTTAATCCTGCGCATCGCCGATTCCACTACCATTGAATGATGTGGTAATTGAGTCTTTTGAAAGCTAGGACAGCTTGGAACTCGGTACATGGTATCGAGTCGTCGAGAGTGTGGAGACACCGTTAAAGGAGTTTCCCACTTTCTTAGCATAAGATCATGCAAGATTCTGTGAATGGGCAGGGTAGCTGCCTCTTTAGGAGCTTAGGGTACTGAAGAATTTCTAATTATTCTGCTCTGGGGTCATTCTCTGGAATCACAGTGATTGCAAGACCCCGAGCCAAATTTTGTATGAAATCCTGGAAGGACATGTCTTCTGGAGGAGACATTCTGCGTTGAGGAGAAGGAGATGGATCCTCTGGAAGGATAGCTCTGATACTGACAGAGTCATCAGAGTCATCGGAATCTGAGGATTCGAAGTATCTCTGCGCTGGGTGTTCCTGCAACGCACGGTACCGGTACCACTCGAAGTCGGTATCGGGGTATCTCGGTACCGGTCTATCGATACCTGAGATAGACTCAAGGCTCGGCATGAGGGAAGCATACCCGCCGAGGCACTCGGTACCAGTGTCAGTACTGATACCTGTGCAACCATCTGTAGTGGTCCTAGCGGTACCAAAGCTGCTAAGAGGGCCGCTAGACTGCGTTTGATAGTGACGATTCTCTGATCCATCGCTCCTGCCGATGCCTAGGTGTCGGTACCGGTGGAAGAGGCTACGACCCTAGAACATGGCACCAGTAGTTCTGCAGAGGTGGAAGCCTCTGGAACATTCTGGAGCCTCGTTGATGCTTTGGAGACCGAGACATCCCGCCGGGGTTGTTTTGCCAGTGAACTTTCCTCAAGGGCAATGCCAGTGGCATCTCGATACTTGGAAGGAGATCTACCCTTTGAGGACCAGCCAGTCTTAGAAGACTTAGGTTTAGATACCCGAGATCCATGGGAGGAAGATGAAGCCCTGGAAGACGTCGATGCAACTGACATCATATCTGCGGCAAAAGGGGTACCGAGTTTTTCAGCTCTGTTCTGCAGGCCCCTCTTGGTCATCTTTCTGCAGTTAAGACACTTTGATGTTCAATGGTCAGGACCTAAACACTTAACACACCAGTCATGGGTGTCGGTGACAGATATGGTACCGCCACACTTAGAACATTTCTTGAAACCACTAGCTGGTTTCTCCATGTTTGAAGAAGAGTGGGCCAAGTGCCCAAAATGGTACCTAGCACCGAGAGGGGAAAGACCCCTGAAAGAAAAAAATCTTTTAGAAAGCTAGTTTTTTTTTTGGTTTTTTTTTTAAAGAAAAGAGAATCGGCGGTACCGGTAGGCGTCAAATGAAGGCAGACGCAACCACAAAAAACAAAAAAATAAGGATAAATTTTCTGCGGTGACAGGGTATGCATCCTGTCGGCGCCGCGGAAAACGAAGAACTGAAGAGGGACAGTTGGAAAGGTGGGAAGGCAGCACGCAGGCGCTGTGGGATGCTCCCAAAAGCTTTCCTATTGGACGCTGGGGAGCGTTCCCGTGCAGGCTCCTTCGGTACCGACGATACCCATATGTGAAAACTACATTCCTGCTTGTTCCTGGAGATAGAGGCAAACCTAATCATACCTTACCTTACCAGACAGCCCTTTCACAATATCACTAACAAAGATGTTAAAAAGAATCTGACCAGGTCAGAGTCCTGCAGCATACCACTGCTAACTTTCTTCTCCTCAGAGTAAGCTCCATTTATCTGTACCCTTTGTCGCCTCCTACTCAACCAATTTCGAACCCAGTCAGTCACTTTAGGGTCCATTCCTAGGGTGCTCAATTTGTTTATAAGTCTCCTGGGTGGAATGGTGTCAAAGGTTTTACTGAAATTTAAGTACACCACATCTAGGGCTCTTCCTCAGTCCAGTTCCCTGGTCAACCACTCAAAGAAATCAATCCTATTTGTCTGACAAGACCTGCCCCCAGTAAACCCATGCTGCAATCCATTGGACTCCAGACACCTCACGATCCTCTGTTTTAGCAGCGTTTCCAAATATTTACTCACCACAGAGGTTAGACAAAACGGCCTGTAGTTATCAACCTCATCCTTACTTCCGCTCTGTTGTACTGGGACCACATGTGCCTTCCTCCAGAACTCTGGGACCACTCACGACTTTAAAGAAGCAGTGAAAAGGTTAGACAGTGGAGCCACTAGAACGACCGCAAGTTCCTTCAATATTCTGGGATCTATCCCATTCGGTCTCATTGCCTTGACTACTTTTAGTTTAGCTAATACCTCAAGAACACAGACTTCTGAAAATCGTTCGAGATTCCAGTCACTTCTGTTCCTCCTTGTGGGTGTTTTCTGAGGTCCTGCTCCTGTCCTTTCATCTGTGAATGCAGAACAGAAATATTTGTTAAAATTTGCTTAATCCTCATCAGCTTCTATATATTCCTCCCCTTCACCCTTGAGTCTGCAAATACTACTTTTACCCTTCCTCCTCTCAATAACATCTAAAAAATGTCTTATCCCCCCTTTCTATTGTATTGCCTATTTCTTCCTTTTTTGAATCTTTGCTTTCCTGACTACTTTGTTAGCTTCTTTAAGGTTTTCCAAATATATATGCTTGTCTTTCTCTCTCTGTGATCTCTTGTATTTAACAAAGGCCACCTTCTTTTTCATTACCTTTTCAGCTGCTACTTTTGAGAACCATAGGTCCTCCTTTTCCATTTACCTTCATTCCATTTATTTACCTTCATAACAAAAACGTTTGTTGCCCTTAAAATATCCCATTGCTTTTCTACATGCCCCAGACGTTCCCATCCTGCTGACGACTCCTTGAGGTATTTTCCCATCTCAGCAAAGTTAGTTTTCTAAAGTCAAAGACAATCGCTTTTGAATGGATTTTCTCAGTCCTTGTCCTAATACTGAACCAGGCCATCTGGTGATCACAACATGCGAGATGATCTCCCACTATGAAATCAGTAACACTTTCCCCATTGGTGAGCACCAAGTCCAATATGGTCCCTTCATGTGTGGGTTCTGTTACCAGTTGCTGGAATATGAGTAGTACTTCCTGCAGAGAGTCTAGGATCTCCCTACTTATAGATGACAGCGCAGCAAGGATGTGTCAATATTGAATTCACTTATCAGTAGGACTTCTCCTTTCATGGCAATACATTTATGCCTTCTCTTAAATCCCTGTCTACTTCTCCCTGTGAGGGAGATCAGTATATCACACCAATGCAAATGTATTTCCCTTTCCTTCTTTCAAGTTTAAACCACAAGGCCTCCTCACTCCCTTTTAAGCCCTGTAATTCTATAGCATTAATATTATTTTTTTACATATAGTATCACTCCTCCTCCCCTTCTTCCTACCCTGCCCTTCCTGAATAAAGTATTATTATTATTAAAGACTTATAAAGCGCCGCAACATACGAAGCGCTGTACAAGTATAGCCTGGTATAATTAAACCTCAGTCATGGATGTCCGTGAACCATGTCTCTGTAACTGCCACTAAGTCTGCATCTTCCATTAAAGCCTCAACATCTGGGATCTTATTTCCCATGCTACAGGCATTTAAAATAAGAACATAAGAAATGCCATACCAAGCCCAGTATCCAGTTTCCAACAGTGGCTAATCTAGGTCACAAGAACCTAGCAGTTTCCCCAAAAGACACAGGTTCCACAATGCTTGTATTGGGTCAAGGATTATATATTCTGGGTCCCCTTCAATAATGGTTTATGGACCTTTCCTCAAGGAACTTGTCAAAACCCTTTTTAAACCTAGCTATGCTAACACAGCTGTTACTAAATCTTCCGGTAGCAAATTCCAGAGTTTGATTACACATTGAGTGAAAAAATATTTTCTCTTATTAGTCAAATAGGTTACCCTGTAGTTTCAATGCATGCCCCCTAGTCTTTCTATATTTTGATGGCATAAAAAAAAAATCGATACACATTTACCTGTTCCACTCCATTCATTAATTTATAGACCTCTATCATGTCTCCCCTCAGCTGTCTCTTTTCCAGGTTGAAGATCCCTACCTCTCTTCAGAGGGGCATAGTTTCTTTCCCTTTATCATTTTGATGGTTCTTCTCTATACCTTTTCTAACAACGCTATATCCTTTTTAACACACGGCGACCAGAACTGAACACAATATTCAAGGTGCGGCGCACCATAGAACGATACAGAGGCATTATAATATCCTTTGTTTAATTCTCCATTCCTTTCCTTATGATACTTAGCATTCTATTGGCTCTCTTGGCCCCCACTGCACAGAGGGTGGAGGGTTTTAACACGTCATCCACGGTAACACCTAAATCTTTTTCCTGGGTGGTGGTTCTTAATGTGGAACCTTGCATTGTGTAACCATAGTTTGGGCTCTTCTTTCCTAGGTGCATAACTTTGCACTTGTCCACATTAAATTTCATCTGCCATTTGGATGCCCAGACTTCCAAATTAGCAAGATCCTCTTGCAATTTTCAACAATACTCATGGGTTTTAACAACTTTAAATAGTTTTGTGTCATCTGCAAATCTGATAACCTCATTCGTTGTTACCATTTCCAGGTCATTTATGAATATGTTAAAAAGCAGCAGACCCAGCACAGGTTCCCTGGGGTCTCCACTATTCACCTTTCTCCAATGGGAAAGTTGGCCATTAGCCCTAACCTCTGCTTTCTATCTATTAACCATTAACCATTTCCTGATCCACAATAGTACACTGCTTCCAATCCCATTACTTTTTAATTTTGCCCATAAGTCTCTCATGAGGGACCTTGTCAAAGGCTTTCTGAAAGTCTACATACAACATATCAACCGACTCACCTCTGCCTACCTGTTTATTCACATCTTCAAAAAAAATAACAAGATCTTCCTTGTCTAAAGCCATGTTGGCTGTCTCCCATTAAGACATGACTATCTACATGTTCAGTAATTTTGTTCTTTATGATGGTTTCTACTATTTTTGCTGGTACTGACGTCAGGCTCACCGGTCTGTACTTTCCCGGATCACCCCTGGAACCCTTTTAAAAATTGTCATTACATTGGCCATCCTCCATTCTTCAGGTATTACAGATGATTTTAATGATAGTTCACAGATTACAGGTCTGCAATCTCATATTTCAGTTCTTTCAACAACTTTGGATTTATACCATCCGGTCCAGTTTATCAAATAGTTGTAACACATCTTAACGGTGTATCGCTATTTCTTTCAATTCTTCCGCAGCATCATCTTTAAATACCATTTCAGTCATGGGTAACATCCCCCTCAGTGAAGACGGAAGCAAAGAATTCATTCAGTCTCTCCACTATGACCTTGTTCCCTCTTAGTGCCCATTTTACCCCTCTATCATCTAATGGTCCAACTGACCCTCTCGCAGGTTTTTTGCTATGAATGTACTTGAAAAAAGTCTTTATTATGTGTTTTTGCTTCCACAGCAAACTTCTTCTCAAATTTTCTCTTTGCCAGCCTTAAGAATGCCTTGCATCTAACTTGTCAGTGCTTGTGTTGATTCGAATTTTCATTATTTGGCTCCTTTAACCATTTCCTGAAAGATGCTTTTTTGGCAACAGTAGTCTCTATGACCTCACCTTTAAACCATGCTGGCAGTTTTTTGGACTTCCTTCCACTTTTCTTAAAGCGTGGAATACAGCTGGTCTGGGTTTCAAAGACAGTATTTTTAAACACCACCCATGTTTAATGCAAATCTTTAACTTTGCCACTGCTCCCCTTAGTTTTTTAGCTATTTTCCACATTTTATCAGCCTCCCTTTTGAAAGTTAAAAGGTAGTACTGTGGATTTATTTACCCTCCCTCCTCCATTTATTAAATCAAACGCAATCATGCTATGATCACTATTGCCAAGTGGCCCCAACACTCTTATCTCTTGCATCAGATCTTGTGTTATAGTAAGGACTAGGTCCAAAATGGCTTCCCCTCTGGTCGGTTCATTAACTGGCTGCTCCAAGAAGCAGTCATTTATTTCATCCAGCAATTTTATCTCCCTAGCATGTCCTGCTGTGACACTGACCCATTCGATACCAGAGTAATTGAAATCACCCATTATTATTACCGTGCAGTAAAGTTTGTTAGTTTCCCTGATTTCTAAGAATATTTCATCATCCATTTGTTCATTCTGGCCAGGCAGTCAATTGTACACCCCCACTACCATCACCTTCCCTTCCCCTTCTTACATGGAATTTCAATCCATAGAGATTCTACAGTGAAAGCATAGTTACTCACCTGTAACAGGTGATCTCTGGGAAAAGCAGGAATTTAGTCTTCACATATGGGTATCGTCGGTACCGACAAAGCCTGTGTGGAAACGCTACCCAAACCAAATTAGGAAGCTTTTGGGAGCATCCCACAGCATCTGCGTGCTGCCTTCCCGCCTTTCCCAACTGCCTCTCTCCAGTTGAGTTTAAAGCTGAGAGAAAGAGAGAGAGAGGGAAAGAGAAAGAGATAGAGAGATACAACTCCTAGGGGAGGTGGGTGGATTGTGAAGACTAAATTCCTGCTGTTCCCGGAGATCACCTGTTAGAGGTGAGTAACTATGCTATCTCCAGGAACAAGCAGGAATGTAGTCTTCACATATGGGGACTCCCTAGCTTTAGATGCCAGGGAGAGACCCCAGAAGTTGTGTGTCCCTGTGAAAGGGCTCCACTTCCCCCCATGGATCTCTGTCATCCAACCAGGGATGGTGGGTAGGAGTTGATTAGGTATGGAACAGGTATTGGAGAACAGCCTGACCAAAAAAGGCATCCCGGAAGGCATCCTTGTCCAAGCAGTAATGGGCTGTTAAGGTACGAAGCGAGGCCCAAGTGGCTGCTCGACAGATGTCGTCGATAGACAGAGTGCAGATGAGCCAATGAAGCTGCCATGGCTCTCACATTGTGAGCTGTGACATGGCCCTCCAGAGGAAGATTCTTACTCTGATAGGCAAAGGAAATACACTGTGCAATCCAGTTGGACAATGTTCTCTGGGAGACTGGATGTCCCAAATGAGGAGGATCAAAAGCAACAAAGAGTTGAGAGGACTTTCTATGTTGCTGTGTTCTTTGCAAGTAAAAGGCTAAAGCTCTTTTACAGTCCAAAGTATGAAGATCCCTTTCTGCATTAGATGCATGAGGCCTTGGAAAAAACACAGGCAGGTAGACCGCTTGGTTTAAATGAAAAGGCGAGACCACCTTTGGCATAAAGTGTGGATGAGTCCTAAGGACTACCTTGTCATGATGGAACCTTGTATAAGGTGGATCAGACACTAGTGCCTGCAACTCACTGATGCGGCGTGCTGACGTGATTGCAATGAGAAAGATAACTTTCCAAGAAAGAAATTTCAATAAGGTAGTAGCTAAGGGTTCGAAAGGTGGCTTCATGAGCTGACCAAGAACCAGGTTTAAGTCCCATTCCATCGGTGGTGGCCTAATGGGAGGCTTAGTTAGAAGGCGGCCTCTCATAAATCTTGCTATAAGAGGATGGGAGGAAATAGGTTGTCCATTTAGAGGCTTGATAGAAGCTGCAATAGCACTCAAATGGACTCTTACTGAGTTAGTTTTAAGTCCTGCATTGGATAAATGAAGGAGATACTCCAGTAATGATTCCAGAGGTATCACAAGGGGATTAAGACCCTTCCGCGAACACCATATGGTAAACCTTTTCCACTTGAAAGCATAAGAGCGTCTTGTGGAAGGCTTCCTGGAAGCATAAAGGATATCCTTTACTTGCTGAGGAAGGTTAAGATCATGAAAATCTAGGCCTTCAGCAACCAAAACCTGAGATGCAGAGACTGGGGATTGGGATGCTTAACATTCCGTCCTCCTGAGACAGGAGATCTGGAGCAGATCCTAACTCCAGGGAGGGAGCTTGAGAGAGATGTTGAAGCAGAGGGTACCACACTTGCCGTGGCCAATGTGGAGCTATGAGAATCATATGGCCTCTATCTCTCTGAAGCTTGAATAGGGTTTTGGGAATTAGGGGAATGGGTGGAAAGGCATAAAGGAAGTCTTGAGCTCAGTGAAGGAGGAAAGCAACCCTGGCCTGAGAGCCCTGAGCCAGAATTCTGGAACAGAACTGGGGAAGTTTGGCATTCAACGGACTTGCAAAGAGGTCTATGTCCGGGGTTCCCCAAATTTGAAAAATCTTGGCCACCTGGTCTGCATGTAGAGACCATTCGTGTGGAAACAGAACTCGACTGAGTCTGTCTGCCCAAGAGTTTTGTATGCCTGGAAGATACACTGCCAGGAGATGAATCTGATGCTCTCTGGCGAGGGCCCATAGTCACAAAGCTTCGTTGCAAAGCGACAGAGTGCCTGTTCCCCCCTGCATATTCACGTAGAACATGGCTACATGATTGTCCGTATGAATGAGGAGCAGGGTGTGGAACACTCGAAGAGCAAGGAAGATTGCTCTGAGCTCCAAGAAACTGATATGTAGATGAGTCCCCTGTGGAGTCCAAGTGCCTTGGGTGGAGAGGTCTTGCAGATGAGCTCCCCAACCCATTGGTGAAGCATCCATTGTAAGAGTTGCCTGGGGTAAGGGTTTTGAAATGGGGACGCCAGCAACAGGTTCTGAGTGCACTGCCGCCATTGGAGGGACAAAATAAGGCGATTTGTTTTTGCTATTTTGTCTGACAGGTATCCTGATGCCTGGGTCCACTGAGTGGATAAAGTCTACTGGGCTGCTCTCATATGGAGGCGAGCATAAGGAACCACATGCACAGTACATACCATGTGGCCTAGTAGTTGTAGCATTTCTCGGGCAGCGAGATGAGGTTTTAGCACTGCTTGAGAAGCTAACTGCACCATGCAAAGGCAATGGGCCTGGGGAAGATAGGCCCTTGCCTTTTTGGTATCCAGCAAAGCTCCTATGAATTCTAGAGACTGAGTGAGAGTTAGACGGGATTTTGGGACGTTTATGACAAGACCCAAATACTGAAGGATACACATTGTGCAAGATAGGGAGGTCCTGGCCTCTGACTCTGATGGGGCTCGAATGAGCCAGTCGTCTAGGTAGGGGAAGATGAATATCCCTAGAGTGCAGAAAAATGCTGCTACCACAGCCATGCATTTCATGAACACTCTTGGTGCTGAGGCCAGGCCAAAAGGAAGCACCCTGTATTGGTAGTGCTTTCCTTGAAAAAGGAACCGAAGGAACTTTCTGTGAGTTTGATGGATGAGAACATGAGTGTACGCATCCTTGAGATCTAGAGAACAAAGCCAATCCTGACTCTGAAGGTATGGCAGCAGAGTTCCTAAAGAAATCATCTTGAATTTCTCTTTGAACAGGAATTTGTTCAATTCTCTGAGGTCCAAAATAGGTCTGTTTCCCCCTGTTTTCTTTGGGATAAGGAAATAGGGGGAGTAAAACCCTGTACCCTGTTGATGAATGGGTACTTCTTCTACTGCCCCTTGGGCAAGAAGCACAGTGACCTCTTGATCTAACAGGTTGATGAGAGAGGTCTGAGAATTGAACTGTCTTACCATTGTGGAAGGGGCATGCACAGAAAGTGCAGCTTGTACCCCTCTCTTATAATGGAGTGTCCAATGCTCTGCTATTATCTGCTCCCACCTGGGGGCAAAGTGACAAACTTCCTGGAATGGTGGAAGGCTCTGGTCCATTCAGGGCCAGGAAGGCTAAGTTCTCTAGATGAAAGTCAAAGGCCTTGTGGAGGCTGAGAATGCTGAGATGGTTGAGGCTTAGCAGTCTTTGCTTTCCTTTGTTTAGGTGGTTGCTGACCTTTCTGGGTAGGCTGACCTGTAGAACGTCCCTGCTGGGAATAAGAGGGATAAAACCTCTTCTTTTTTGAGAAGAAAGGCTTCTTGAAAGACTTCTTTCTCGCAGGATCAGCTGTGGCTTTGGATAGCCTATCCAAAGTGGATTTGTCAGCATCTAATTCATTGGCTTTTTCTTGCCAATTTTTGCCAAATAGATTCTCACCTGTACAAGTGATATTGCCCAGTTTGTCCTGCACCCAGAGCTCCAAATCGGATGCCTGGAGCCAGGCAATTCTACGTGCACCTATGGCAATGGCAGAGGTTCTGCTTATGCACTCAAAACAGTCAAAAGTTGCACGGTTGACAAACTTAGAAACATCCTGGGCATGTTTGACCAGTGTGAGAAAATCCTGCCTTCTATCCTCAGGAAGAAGAGGGCTCAAAACCTCTAAATCACCTGTGACTTCTATAAGGAACATTCCCATATATAAAATATAGGAACTGATCCTGGCAGAAAGCATGGAAGCCTGGAAAGTACGACGTCCAAAGGCATCCAAAGTTCTACACTCACATCCTGGAGGATTAGAGGCATGCCTCTTTGCACTCCTGATCCTTCTCATAGCTGATTCCACTACAATAGAGTGGTGAGGAAGCTGAGTTTTCTGGAATCCAGGACAAGTAGGGACTCAATACATGGTATCCAGTCTGCGAGAGTGAGGAGAGGTGTTGAGAGGTGTCTCCCACATTCTCAACATGAGATCATGTAAAATCTCATGGATAGGCAAGGTAGCTGCCTCCTTAGGAGCTTTGGGATATTATAAAATCTCCAACTCCTTAGCTCTGGGCTCTGTTTCAGGAGTCACAGTAATGGACAAACCACGAGCCACCTCCCTGATAAAGTCTTGAAAGGAAATATCCTCTGGAGGAGACATCCTACATTTAGGAGAGGAAGGCTCTTCCGGGAGAAGTATTCCGGTACCGACAGAGCTATCAGAATCCTCAGAGTCCTCTGAGGATTCAAAGTATCTTCTGTCCGGATGCTCTTGAAGAGCCCGATACCCGTACCGACCAAAGTCGGTACCGGGGGGAATCGGTACTGGAAGGCATGACTGGGTGCCGGCAAAGCCGACACCGATGTTGATGCTATCAGTACTGGTACCGGCATTGTGCCGGTACTGGTTGAACTGTCTGACGCGGTTCCGAGGGTGTCGATGCTGCAAGGAGAGCCGCCAGACTGCGTTCAATAGCCAGGAACCTCTGGTCTATCGACGCTGCCGATGCCTGAGAAAGCAGCCGGTACCCCAGAGCATGGCACCTGTAGGTCTGCCAAGGTTGAGGCCTCGAGAACATCCTGGAGTCCTTATAATGCTTTGGAAGCCAAAGCCTCCCGCCGGGGCAATTTTGCCGGTACAGAACCCTCAAGGGCAACGCCAGAGGCATCTCGATGCTTAGAAGGAGATCTACCCTTTGAGGACCGGCTAGACTTATGTTTAGTTACCTGAGATCCATGGGAGAAAGACGAAGCCCTGGAAGACTTCGATGCCACCTAAGCTGCAGAGGAGGGAAAAAGGGCGCTGAGCTTAGCAGCTCGGTTTTGTCGACCCCTCTCAGACATCATGGCACAAGCCATACACTCGGAGATGGGGTGGTCAGGACCTAAACATTTAAGACACCACTCATGGGTGTCGGTGACGGAGATGGTACCGCCACACTTGGTGCATTTTTTAAAACCCGAGGCGGGTTTCTCCATGATGGAGGAAATTTTGGGCCTAAGGCCCAAAATGGTGCGTGCACCTGGAAAAGTTTGGTAAAAAGAAATTTTTTTTTTTAAAGAAAGAAAGAACGAACAACTGGCGGTACCGGTGAAGCGTCGAGGAAGGCAAACGTGACCACAGAAAGAAGAATAAGGAAAAACATTTTCTGCGGTGACAGGAACACGACCTGCTGGCTCCGCAGAAAATGAAGAACTGGAGAGAGGCAGTTGGGAAAGGCGGGAAGGCAGCACGCAGGTGCTGTGGGATGCTCCCAAAAGCTTCCTAATTGGATGCTGGGGAGCGTTCCCACTCAGGCTCCGTCTGTACCGACGATACCCATATGTGAAGACTATATTCCTGCTTGTTCCTGGAGATATTTGTTTTCTGCAAAACTTTAATCCTTTGTGACTCAATGCCCTCTCTAACATAAAACACAACCCCTCCAGCAATTTGATCTACTCTATCACTACGATACTGTTTGCACCCAGGTATCACAGTATCCCACTGGTTGTCCTCCTTCCACCATGTCTCAGATACCAATCATAACTAACGTCTCATTTAGTGCTATATATTCTAACTCTCCCATTTATTTTTTAGACTTCTCATATTTGCATTTTAGAGGCTGTATTTTCTTCATATTAGTCTGGCTATCGGTAGGTAGGAGTAATTTGGAATCTTCAAGCTCTGTCTGTTCTGTACTCAAGGGCATTTGGGCTACTTTTGTGTTTATTGGAACCTCTCTGCTGTTATGCCCTAACTTCAGTCTTCTGCTATTATCTTTCATGGATACATTGTTCCAAACCTTGCTCTCTTGGCCAACTGTCAGCTTTCCCCTGTTGTCTAGTATAAAAGCTGCTCTATCTCCTTTTTAAAGGTTAATGCCAGCAGCCTGGTTCCGTCCTGGTTAAGGCGGAGCCCATCCCTTCTTAAGAGCCCCTTCTTTCCCCAGAAAGTTCCCCACAGTTCCTAAGAAATCCAAAAACCTCATCCTTGCACCATCATCTCATCCATGCATTGAGACTCCGGATCTCTGCGTGCTTTTTGGGTCCTGCGCGTGGAACGAGAAGCTTTTCGGAGAAGGCTACCCTGTAAGTTCTGGATTTCAACTTCCTACCTAAAAGCCTAAATTTAGCCTCCAGAATCTCCCTCCTACCACACTTTCCTATGTCATTGCTACCGACATGTACCAAGACAGAAGACACCTCCCCAGCACTATCTAAGATCTTGTTTAGGTGGTGCATGAGGTCCGCTACCTTTGCACCAGGCAGGAATGTTACAGGTGATCCTTACGTCCACCAGTCACCTATCTACATGCCTAATGATCGAATCACCAACTACAACGGCTGTCCTAACCCTTCACTCTTGGTGGAGAACAGGCCCTAGCTACAGGATCACTTCCTGCCGCACCAGGGTGATGCTTTCCTGTCACGTGACCTCTCTCCTCCATGGCAACAGGGATGCTGCCAGACCACTTTCCAGATGTTGCCTTTTTTACCCATTTCTACAGAGGTATTTAATGTTTCACTTACCTTTGGGCTTTCTTCACCCATTCTCAATGAATCTAGTTTAAAGCCCTTTTCAGTAGATTAGCCAGTCTGCTGCAGAAGACACTTGGACCCTTTTCGGACAGCTGGACACCATCTCTGATCTGCAGCCCTTGGAAAATCATCCCATGGTTAAGGAAACCAAAACGCTCTTGATGACACCATCCACACAGCCATGCACTGATCTGTAGGATGCGAGCCTCTCTGCCTCAGCCTTTACCCTCAACAGGGAGGCTTAAAGAGACCACCACCTGTGCACCTATCTGCTTCACCCTCAACACCCTGATGGGCAGACCAGTGAGAGAAATGATCCATTTACGCTGGTAGCAACACTGTGTAGAAGGTTAGTGAGATGCTTTTAGAACACTTGAACAGTGGCTGGCATGGGGGGGGGGGGGAATAGCATCAGTCAGCCGCTCAGTTTCCAAGCTGCTAGAGCTAGCGATTGCAGGTCAGGATGTAGGAGACTACCTACACACTGTGGAAGAGGGAAAGGATGATGCGGTAGTGGCCAGGGGCTGTGTTGTGCCATGTTGAGGACATGAGGGTACCAAATCTGTCTGGGCCACTGTGTAACAATGAATATCAGAGAAGCCCTGTCGATATGAGCCTTGAGGAAGGTCGGAGGAATTAGGGGGAATGGGGGAAATGCATAGAGGAGGCAGTTTATCGTCATCTGTTGCAAAAAGATCTACGTCTGGCATCCCTCAGTCCTGGAAGATGTGGGTTAGGACTGTGGGATCTCGAGACCATTAGTGGGGGTCGAGGTAGTGACTGAGGGAGTCTACTTACAGGTTCTGGGCACCTGAGAGATAGGCTGCCCTGAGGGAGACTCCAATGGTTTGAGCATAGAGCCATAGGTGAACAGCTTCGCAGAAGATGCGAAGAGAACCAGAGTCACCCTGTTTGTTGATGTGGAACAGTGACCTGATTGTAGGTCTGCACCAGAATCAATTTTTGTAAAGACGTGTAGAAGATAGGAGACTGCACTTATCACTAGTTGACTGATGTGAAGAGAAGCTTCTCTTTTGGTCCAGTGACCGCAAGTCGTTAGATGCAAAAGATGATCTCCCCAGTCCATATGGGAGGCATCGGTAGTTAAGAGTGAGCTAATACAGCTGTTCCAGAAAAGGCCGGCTGCCGGTGAGGCTAGATGGAATGGCTCACCAATGAAGGGACCGCCGCAATAAGTGTATGTAGGGGCCAGAGAGAGAAAGAGAGGCCTGATGTTGAAGGGACTGACTATGCTGATTCCACTTGAGCATGAGATGCCACTGGAGCAGCTGCATAAAAAGACGTGCCAGCAGAACGATGTGTACTTGGGCTGCCATGTGACCTAAGAGGCATAGGATGGTTCGAGCTGAAGGCTTATGGAGACTGAGCAGCTGGGTACTGAGCTGCTGGAGGATGGTGAGACTGTTGGGTGGCAAGAAAGATCTAACCATTGTGGTGTCTAGACGAGCCGCAATGAAATCGAAAATACAACGAGGTTCGCACTCTGACATTTGGAAGTTGATGATGAAGTCGAGCTGTTGCAGGAGTAAGGATGTCTTGTGGTCTGACGCCTGGGTTGAGGTCTTGTTGGGCCCTAAAATTAGCTCATTATTCAGATAAGATACACACAGAAACCTTGTCTGTGCAGGTGCGCTGCGGCCACTGCCAGGCACTTTGTGGAAACTCGTGGGGATGAGGAAAGCCAGAACTTTGTATTGGTAGTTTTCTGATGAAGTGAAACTGGAGGTATTTCCAGAGGTGAAGGTGGATGGGGATATGGCTGTAGGCCTCCTTGAGATCTATAGAGAGGCGAGCTAGTTGACCTATCTCAAAGTGGAAGAATAGTAACTAGAGAAGCCACTTTGAACTTTTCTCTCGATGTAGAGTTTGAGTTCCCGAAGGTCAAGGATCGGTCTGAGGCCTCCTGTCTTTTTAGGAACAGGGAAGAACTGGAAATAGAAGCCCTGGTTGCATTCTTGTTCCGGTACAGGCTTGATTGCACAGTTGTGTAATAGGGTTATCATCTCTTCAGCCAGAAGACGTACATGAAGAGAAGGAAGATTGCTGGGCGGAGGTGACCTCTGAAACTGAGCTTGTAACATAATGCAATGATGCTGACCTGGTGATCTGAGGTGATGGACTACCAGGCCTCCTGGAAGTACTGAACATGGCCTCCTACTGGTAGATAGTCAAAAACTGGGAAACGCCTTGGGCAGTTGTGACACGGCAGTCACAAGTTGTTTCCTGTCTCTTTGTCTGGGGTTGTGATGGAGGTTGTGAATAGGGCTGAAAACGTCAACAAATATAAAATTGTTGTAAACATTGGTAATGATATGCCTTCTGGTACTGTGGGTATTACGAGCGGTGGGATTGGTGGGCTGTGTCTGGAGGTTGAGCCGAGAGTTCCCGCACTGTAGAAAAATGGTCTTTGACTTTTGAGATGGCTTCCTGCACCTTAGGTCTAAAAAGACTATCTCCTTGGGCAGGGAGTATCTGCCAAGCGGTCATGAAGATCAGACTGGAGACTCAAAGCCAAGCTGTGTAACGGACAAAGATGGAAGTAGCAGTCGATCGGGCAACCGAGTCTAAGGTGTCATACATAGCCCAAATAATATGATAGAGGGACTCTTGTAAATTATCTTGAAGGGCGTGTGCCTCCAGTGCTCGAATGGTAGCGGAGACTGCCATCTGCAAAAGGGGAACATGATCGTATTGCAGTAACTGAAGCTGATGGGCTAGGATTTACATGGCTAGCACTCCACTCTGAAAGGTCTGGTCTTTCTCTGGCAGAGTCTGGACATGAGAACAGAAGGACTTACAATTCTTAAGTACAGCTTCAGAGACTACTGACTGATGAGGAAGCTGCTGATATTGGAATCCTGGTGCAAGTAGCACTTTATACTTAAGGTCGAGACGATGAGCCGTGGCATGCACTTATGGTGGCGCCCTCCAGACTGATGCAAGAAGATCTTGCAGGGGACTTGGGGAACTGGTATGGCAAGGACCTCTTTAGAGTTACTACATGCTTGCAAGATAGATTGGAAATCCTTTTTGTTGGTGGGAGTCAGAGTCACTAGGAGCCAGCGCTCTAGAGAACTTCTGGAGAAATTTCGGGTAGAAAAAATCATCAGGAGGTTCCTCCCACAGTGGGAGGTCCGAGGAGGGAGTTGCCTCAACATCTCCTAAGAGGAGGGATCCGTATCCCACTGGTGGGAGTAAGGGGGACTTGAAGCCAAAAGGGTATCCTCTTCCAAAGGCTCAGGAACCCCCCACTCCATGAGGGGAGGAGGGCCCTGTGGCGAAGCCAGTGGAGGCTGGTATGAGGGAACCTCTGAAGATAGCAGCTGGTTACTAGGAGGGACAGCACCCAATAGAGCTGCACTGTCCTGGATGAAATGGCGTAACATCTGTAGCAGGTCACTAAAGGACGACCTAGCTCTCACTGAGGAAAGCTGAAGGAGATAAGGCCAGCATGGGGTCCAACTGCTGTCCTACCCTCTTGGACTTATGGCAGGAGGCTTCTGACGAATCTCTCTCGGACTTCTGACAACTATGTGCATGGTGGGGTTTTCCTTGTGACCATTTATGCTTGCCACCTACTGCAGTGTTCCAGGCTCGGAGAGTGCCCTGTACAGCCCGGCTTAGGTGGAGATGGAGAAGGGCCTCTGGCCTGCTGTTTGAGGCTCTCGGCCATCTTCCTCAATACCTGCACAGGTAGGAGGCTCTGCCTCCAGCCACAGGGCAACCCCATTCACTCCCAATCATGCCTTGTCTGGGGACTAGGGCAGTTGGTAAAACCAGAGCTGCCATTAGATGGGAAATGCAGAAAAACAGTTTACTAACTGAAAAAAATGATACAGCCCTTGGCGGGTCTTGAACTCTCAGTCCTTGGTGTACTGCTGCCTATTGTTCTCTGTTTTGCTTTGTTTTTAGTTCAAGTTGTAAGTAGGCAGCTATTCAGTAAAAAGATGAGCTGTGCAGTTCTTTCCTGGATGCTGCTGTTTATTGTGGGATTTTTTTTTTGTTTTTTTAGCAAGCGCTTGCCGAAGGTAGCAAGAAAAGCTGAGCCAGTCTGAGAAACCATGGCGGCAGACAGCAGCCAAAAATTGCTGTCTTGTCTTTATTTTTTTTACTTTTGCGGCTGAAACACCGAAAAAAAACCCTGACAAGTGTGGAAAATAAATAAATAAATAAATAGCAAACTGATGGAACAAGGGAGAGAGACGGCTAACTAGCTGACATGGATGCAGAAGACTGAAGAAGGATTCAGAGCGGGACCGTGAGTGCATGCTCAGAGAAGTCAAAGGAGAGCTGGCACTGGCGCTGTCACCCAGACAGCACCATGGAGTGTGGCTGCATCCCGTTTGTATCCGGAGAAATGCTACTGGTTAAAGATATAAAACAGCACAAAATGGCTGAGCTAGCAAGAAATAAAGTCTTGTTCGTTTTCTGGAAGATATGTTCCACTTGGCCCCATGTTCCAATTATATGACTGCTAAATTAACTGTCTAAGGATCTGTGAAATCTAGCACAAAAATCCCAGGCTTTGAAATAAGATAAAGCAGCCTATGTACTAAAAGAAAATGTACCTCTATGAGATAATCAGCTTCACTATGTAATCACTGCAACAACACAACTTGGAATATAACACCGAGGTATCAGAATAAGGATAAAATGCTACCTGCTACTAGTTGATCACTTACGTACAGAACTCATTATCAAGTTTCTTTATAAATTTATGGCCCTTACAACAATTTGACTGTTCAATGCATTTACAATTTTGTACATAACACTGGTCAACATTGAAATCATTACTGACTTTAAAAGGCCCTAATCTGTAGTATCTTGGTGAGCTGAACACGAATATAACATTAAAAAAAATTTATTGGCTCTCGTTTTGAAGATATTGCATGTAGTTCATTTTTGACGTTTTACCATGTAAATTTATCCAGTAGGACATCAACAACATCCCAAATAAGCCTTGAATGATGTAATAATGCATCACATTGCATAATACCAGCATGCATACATCATCCAGAGTTGATTGCATCATTTTCTGATGCAATGCAATACTACTGCCAGACGGCTGCTGAAGCCATCTGACGTCAGCAGTGTACTATACGCAGTCGGAAAGGAAAGTAATCTGGTATTCTGTTCAGATATTGAAAGCCTCATGAATGCCTTAAAAATCACTCATGACCCACAAGACTGGAGACTATTTATAGACTCTTCACAACTGAGTCTGAAGGCTGTGCTTTTGAACAATGGAAACTGTCTTCCATCTATTCCAGTAGCGCATGCCGTCCACATGAAATAGACATACGATAACTTAAAGCATCTACTGACTTCCATTAACTATAACAAGTACAGCTGGCACTTCTGTGGTGACTTGAAGGTAGTTGCCTTTTTAATGGGACTGCAGCAGGGATATATAAAATACGTGTGTTTCTTATGTGAGTGGGATAGCCACTACTTGCGGAAGGAATGGAATCACAGACAAAATGTAACAGTTGGAGAGAAGAATATCCAGCACCCAGCTCTGGTTGAGGCTCACAAAATCCTGCTACCACCCCTTCACATCAAACTAGGTTTGATGAAAAACTTTGTGAAAGCCATGGACCGCACTTTGCCAGCTTTCCGATACCTGCATGAAAAATTCCCTCAACTCAACGAAGCAAAGATTAAAGAGGGAGTTTTTGTGGGTCCTCAGATTCGAGAGCTCTTCAAAGATGACCGATTCAACAACTTGCTGCAGGGTGACGCGAAACAAGCATGGAATGCTTTTCGCCTAGTATCAACAAACTTTCTCGGGAATGTTAGGGCAGAAAACTACAAGGAACTAGTAGAAGGCATGCTGAAGCAGTATAAGAAACTTGGCTGCAATATGTCTCTAAAGATCCATTTCCTTCATTCCCATCTCGATTTCTTTCCTGACAACTGTAGTATGGTTAGTGATGAACAGGGCGAATGTTTTCACCAGGATATCGCAACGATGGAGCAAAGATACCAGGGAAAATGGTCCACTACAATGCTGGCTGACTACTGCTGGACACTCCCCAGAGAAGCTCCCGAACAGCTGTACAAGAGACAGGCGAAAAAAATCGAAGAAGTAGTCTATGACTTGGTTTTTTACAGGTATTAACCAAAGGCCTAGTATATTTACTATTGACATGCATTTTGTGATGTAAACATTAATTCTTGTAGATTACAAAAAAACTAGAGCCAACTTTGCAATTTCACTGTCATATTCGTGTTCAGCATATAAAAATTGATAAGAAATGACTTTTTATTTCAGTAACATGACTTTTGTAAAAATTTGTTGACTAGTGTAATCAATCTATGGAAAAGCAAAAACATTTATATAAAAAAGGACAGATGTTTTCAAACAAAACAGATAGCAGCTGTATGTAAATAGCTTACTTTCAAAATAGAAATAAATAAATAAATAAAACTGACCTGGCCTGTGGTTTATAGCTATTGAGTATCTGATAGGCTCGAAGAAGATCCAATTTACCATGTCCTTGCTCAAACATATTGACTCCTGGAAGCCTACGTGCAGATGCAATCAGGGCCTGCTTCATACTGGCTGGATTCACCATATCACGCTTTGAAACTGTGCTGAAGAGAAAATATTACCAAATATAATAGTTTAACATGCTAAATGCTTCCTTATTTTTGTTGTTCATGCAGACCTGATTAAATTTTATCAGGATAGTTTATTTTTTTCTATTAATTATTCATTACTTAAGATATTATAATGAGATCGTATTAGTTTTATTTTTAACTGAATTGTGTGATGTTTGTTTTCTGTTTTGGTTTACTATTGTTGATTTTTGTACTAATATATCTATATATAGTTCTTCAATAAAGTGAAATTAGACCTTACCTGCTAACTGGTGTTCCTTGAGTAACTCCAGTTCAGTCCCGCACTTCTGGGTTGTGCTCCCTTTCCAGCAGCTTGGAGACTGAGCATGTCAGCTTTTAATGATCTTGGTGTACTTAGGCAGCTGGCTTCTCCTACCAGCCCAAGTAACCTACTGACAAAGCAGACTCACAATAGCAACCAGTAAGTATTCAAACATTGTAAACAACTATATAAGCCTTTTAACTCGGGGTCCCTAAGCCTAGAAGGCCCCTACTTACCTCTCTGGAATGAGGAGGGCTCTCTTTCTCCCCAGAACGAAGAGGCTTACCTGTGCACTGGGAGGAGTGGCCTAGTGGTTGGGGCAAGTTACCTCAGGCCGGAAGGTCGGGGGTTCAAAGCCCACTAGAAGACAGCAACCTTGGGACAGGACTGGGGTTTCTAGTCCCACAGGTGCTCCTTGTGGTCTTGGACAAGCCACTTAACCCTCCATTGCCCATGTTCCCTTTAAATATTAGTGTATGTATCTCATATCCCCTTGTGTTAAATGTATCCCCCAATTGTGTTGTGACCACTTTGATTGAAGGATAAGGTGGTTTACAAAACTGTATAAATAAATACATGGCCAACCATATTTAACAGTTTTTTATACCGCTTTATAATTTCAATCAAAGCTGTTTACATTGTAAGTTGAACATTAAACAGGGACATTGATAACTTGGATTTTTCTGAGCAATGGAGGGTTAAGTAACTTGCCCAAGGCCACAAGGAGTGCTAGTGGGAATCGAACTCTGGTCTCTTGGTTCCCCCAAGCCAGTGCTCTAACCATTAGGATACTCCTCCACTCCTATACTTTGCTTGTAAAGATAAACCAAAAGACTGAGGGACCGCAGTACCGCCAGAAATTTCCCCGTGTCCCTCGGCATCTCCGATCCATCCAAACCCCTGAACCATAACATATCCTCCAGATCCAGTGTCGTGCGACTGATCCCTTTGGAAACACCCGGGCGGGTTCCGAGACTGAACTGGAGCTACTCAAGGAACACGAATTAGCAGGTAAGGCCTAATTTCACTTTCCTTATCGTACCTCCAGTCCAGTCCCACACCTCTGGGATACAATAGAGCAGTTCTATCAACGGGAGGGACCTCCTGAATGTCATGATTACTGGCCCTGACTAGCTGGCCCTCTTAACTGAGCTGCCACAAGAGCCAGCCTTAGGCGAGAGTCAATTCACCTGAAGCCCTTGCAAAGGCCCCTAAGTCAATTGACTCTCTCGAACCAACAGCTGCCATGGCTGATCCGCTGGCAACTGTACCAGGACGACCTATCATGGGCACCCTATCCCATCCAGGGAAATCCGGAGGACAAACCCCCTGCGAGCCTCAATGCACTGTACTATCCAGCCTAGGAGTGCCCACTGAAGAAAACACATTTATTTATGTATTTTATTTATTTACATTGTCTTATATTCCGCACTATTCTGCATCAGTGCGGTTTACATTGAACAAATTGAAATTACATTGAACAGGGCATTATAACTTGGAGATAGCTATTTTACAGGGAATATGGGCTATGGAGGGTTAAGTGGCTTGCCCAAGACCACAAGGAGCACATACTGAAGACCCGCTGCAGGTCACCATGCATGAGGGCTTCAAGGCTCTCCGATCTTATTTCTCTTCTCCTTTGAACATATGGAAATGGTTCATGAATTTGCGTGTCATCCTTGCGCAGAGGTCCAATCCTAATACATGTGCTGCCGAAGTAAGCACCGCCGAAAGTCTGTATGGTTTTTTTTTGGGGTCGGCGCATATGCCTCCCCAAGGACTATGACCAGTGTGTCCCATCTGCTCACCACTTGCAAAAAAGTCTCTTGGCCTACAGCCCCTTACCCAGGGCTGTCCCCTAGCCAGTGCAGACCCTGGACTGTTTGTGGCAGCATATTCAAGTGACTTTCCCACAGCCACAAAGAGAACCAGTGGGATTCAAACCCTGGTCTGTTGCATACCAAGCCAGTGCTCTAAGCATTAAGCTATACCTCCACACCTTCTATGCCCAGAATGTGCACCATCAACAGCTTGTCAAGATGTTCTTCTGACCACTGCAGCAGCGCCTCCGCCTCCTCCACAAGACCCACGCTGCCTGTTCATCCTTGCCGAAAAATATAGGCCAACCTGCTGGCGTTGCCCAAAAAGACTCTAATAGCTCACCCTTGCAACTCTTACCGGACAGCCACCGCTCTCATCTCCAGCCAATTTCTGGACCCCTGGGATCCGAAAGGTGATCACTGTCCCTGAGTCAAATGTCCTTCACAGTGATTCCGCCATCCTGACAGCCTTGCGTCTGATGTTAGAGGAACCTGTCTGGAGCATCCAAAGATATCCCCGCTGCCAACTTCGCTGGCTGAAGCCAGCACCAGAGGTCCTCTCCTGCCTCTGTTGGGCCATCCAGCTGTTTCGACGAGGGATGCTGCTGGTGTGACCACCTACACCACCACACTCCCTGCAGCTGTAACATGAGCGTTCTTGTCTATGGCACGATGTCAAGAGTCACTGCCCTGGTCCCAAGCAGCTGAACAGCACAGTACGAGACGTGGACAGGTGTAGGTTCTCACCAAGTTTATTGATTCATACATATTAAAAAAAAAAAAGGGAGACCTGACCCGACACTGGCCGTGTTTCGATAGAATCTTCTTCAGGGGCTGGCTCACCTTAGTATTAAAAGTACATTGTAATTAAATAAATCATCAATAATAAAAACAAAAACAATAAATAACAGGTATATTGAATAAAACAACATGAAGGAACACAATAAAAATAATAAGAGTATAAATAATAAATCAATAAAACATTATATCTTACAAAAAGACTTATTACACAGGTACACTAAAAAAAAAATTTTTAAACTGCCTCTAATGTTTCGATTGATTTTTACGTTTTTTGGTGCGCTGAATCCAAATCTGGTAACCAATTTGCTCCATCATGTACAGATTTTTTGCTACATTGGGTTAGCAGTTTGAGGTGAACGTTTCAGATTGAGTGCGATCGAGATAAAAGTTTCTTGGATGAATTCTTTATACTAATTGTTTAGTAGTTATTCAAATAAGAATAAAGAAAATTGTAACAAGGCAGCACATAAGAATAGAGTAATGTCAACAAAACACACTGTGATGGTAGCAAAATTGTCTGCACTTAAAACAGCCACATACATGTGCACAAACATTGAGCATATAAGAGCGAGGTTAGAAACAAAGCAAAGCAAAGAAATGTGCAAAAAATGTTGTACAGGTATGTATGTAAGAATAGAAAACGCAAACCGCACCATTGCAATACATGAAGACAAACACCCGATGGTGTGAAAATAAAATTCTAATAAATGAGATCCGACACTGTGGTAATAACTAGCAAATTTTTATTTCAAAGTTTAGTAAAAACACGATATTTGTCAACAGTTTAGATTTTAAAGTCATTCTTGGGTCAATCAATCTCCTGGTGGGCCCGTTTCTTCTTCCCCCGAATGCTTCTCTTGGTGCGCTGCTTGGCGTATTTTTCATCTGGGGTTTCCCGCAGCAGCAACCAGCAGAAATCAGCCATCATAGTGGTGTTCCATCTTCCTTGGTACCTTCTCTCTGCGTCCTTGATGTCCTGGTGAAACCTTTCACCTTGTTCTTCACTGTACACCCCCAAGTTTTCGGGAAAGTAGTTCACATGGGAGTGCAAGAAATGGACTTTCAGGCTCATGTTACAGCCTTGTTCTTTGAAGGCATTGAGCGTCCTGGCAACAATATCCTTATAGTTCTCATCCCGCCTGTTCCACAAGAATTTGAGAACAACATCCTTGAAGGAATCCCAGGCTTCTTTTTCCTTCTCAGACATCGTTTCAGTGAATGCTCCATCTGAAATGAGTTTCCTTATATCAGTGCCAACAAACACTCCTTCCTTTAGCTTTGCTTCAGAAAGTCGGGGGAACTTTGAGCAAAGGTACCGAAAGCACTCACCATCCTTTGGAAGGGACTTAATGAATTGCTTAATGAGACCCAACTTAATGTGGAGAGGTGGTAATAGAATTTTATCACGAGGTACCAAGCTCTCATGAAGAACATTTTTCTCACCGGGTCTCAAATACTCCCGAATTGGCCAGTCTTTTTTCCCCCAGTGTAGGTCGCGGGCCCGGCTATCCCACAAGCAAAGGAAGCAGGGATATTTGGTGAAACCGGATTGCTGCCCTAATAGCATGGATAGAATTTTAAAGTCTCCACAAATCATCCACTTATGCTCATCATAACGAATCTTCTGAAGAATCAGGGCCAAATTCTCGTATTTTTCTTGGAGAATAACAGAGTGAGCAATAGGAACTGAAGCGAATGTGTTGCCATTATGAAGAAGAACACCTTTTATGCTGTCTTTTGACGAATCAATGAACAGCCGCCATTCAGCAGGATCATACTTGAGTTTAAACTTTTCCATCACTCACTTCGTATATATCGTTGCAAAATACCAAATCTTCCTCTTTGCTGAAATACTTCAAAAATTGTGTCTCGCGGTTGCGGTACCAATAAAAAGTTGTTCCTGGTGACAATAGATTTTTCTGTTTAAGCCGAGAACCTAGCAGTTGGGCAGCATCTTTTGGGAGTCCTAAATCCCGGACTAAATCATTCAATTCAGCTTGAGAGAAAAGTTCAGGTTTCGGATCTGGTTCAGTTTCAAACTCGGAAGTACTGGACTCATCGGGAAAAGCCATCTGATGAGTCTCATCATGATCAGAACCGTCCACACAAATATGATCCAAAGATTTTGGTGGTTCAGGCACAGGTACTTCGTTGCTATGAGGCATAGGCCTAATTGCTGAGGGAAGGTTGGGGTAACTTATTACGTTCTTATTTTTTAAGTTGTATCCCTTCACAATGCAAGAGCAAAAATAGCAGTCACTGCTGTGGTCTCTTTGTTCATGCCACATCATAGGTATTCCGAAACGAAATGCTTCTTTTTTACCTTTCATACATAAGCGTAGATCTTCCTCACATGTCTTGCACACTTTGTGAGGAGCCCACGGTTTGTCTTGATCGCCTAACTTCAAACCGAAATAGGCGAAATATACTTTTTTAATAAATGCAGAAATGTTCCTCTGCCGCTTTTTCACGGTATATTCCCCACAAATAAAACAAAAACTGCCCGGAGAGTTGACGCAACCTCTGGCTCTGTGAGCCATCACAAATACACAGCACTGCAAACTACAACTGTAGTGAACCACTTCGGAATAAAGCTGGATTACGACTTGAGCAAACAAAAGGTAATAATGAACTTGCAAGAAACTGAAATTTGACAGGAACGTTCATGTCGCAACCACCATGTTTGAGCGAGCGAACGAGGCGAGGCGAGGCGAACAGGAAAGAACATCCGCCAGCGCGAGTACTGGATTTAGCCCCCCGCCTCCCAATTGTCCTGTTAATGTATAAAATGAATACAAAACACTCTAAAATATCATGAGGGAGTGTTTCTAGTTAGTTAACCATTACAACCTCTATTTTGCGCCAAGAAAATAAACTGCAGTCGGCTAAAAAGAAATTATGTGAACATTCCTTATATGGGTAAGAAATCTAATTTTGCAAGAAAACATGACGTGATGGAACATTTTGGCTATTTTTCCTGGATTCAGCACCCCAAAATCTATAGGAATCAGTTGCAAAACTGGAGGCAGTTTTTTGGTAGTGTACCTGTGTTATTCATAAACTCCTATCAATGTGTGTAATTCCCAAACATATACATATATGAATGAGATTTAATAATGTATATTATAATTTCTTATTAAAATATTAGTAAAAGGTAAAAAAGAATTTAAAAATTTTTTTTCAAACAACCATAATTACCGGCAAATACCAAATGTAAACAATCCTAAAAGATGATGAAACATAATCATAAAAATATCATACATAAAAAAGTAATAAATAATCGCACATAAATAGCACACTAGGAAAAATCGTGGAAGAGGAGAACTATAGGGCAAGAGTGACCATGGCCGAAACTCTTATCTAGACATCACGTCTATAAGCAAATATATGTCTATTTGCTGTAAGGGCAATTAATAACTTGTGTGACAATAAGAAAATAAAAATAATAATAAATAAAATAAAATGATAAACAATAGTAAATAAGAATTATAGAATAATAAATAAATAAATATAAATAAAACAGTTAAGCACAACAATAAATAATCAACACATATGTTACTTCCAACACATTAAAAGTATTAATCCAAACACCTATAAAAGCAAAGACAGGAGTAGTAATGGCCAAATTGCCACGAATAGCACATATTCATTATTTTCTGCTAACTAATCATATTACATAAATATATTAAAAAAATAGGTTAAATAAAAATATTAAAAGACAAATAAAATAAATTTTTGAATAATAAATACATGATAAAAAATTTTTTATATATGTAATTTAGTAAGCCTTTGAGCTTCTAAACCTAAAAAGGGAAAAGGGAAAAGAAAACGAGAGGAGCAGGAGTGAGCCTCTTTACCTGAACAGACCGTACGGAGATTTATGGCACACTGAGGTGCCAAAAGAGATACCACTCTTAGAGCTGGAAGGTATGAGAAGTTAAAGTGTAAATACTAATAAAAATTACTGTTTATAATTTCAACTTAGCATCTGTCACTGACTTAAAACGGATAAATATCTAAAACGAATGCGGTAGCATGTGTGGTGACAAACTACTTTTAAAACTAAAACAAGGAACACGTTGTGGGATTATCTAGTTGATTTCCAATGTGTATCCACTAGTATTGTAATTACTGAACGTTTCAAAAGAACAAAAATCGATGTCTCAAATGCCTGCCATTGTTATACAAGATATGTTATATGGCCATACTCTTTGATAATAACGGACCAAGCTATTGGACCCCATCTGCGAGCTGCATTTAGTGTCGTGCTCGTGCCTCCTAGCTGAACCAAAAGTGAAACAAAATAATACTGAAAGTCCCTCTTGGAGGTTTAAGGGCCATTATAAGTAAATGAATATCGTAGAATCTGCTAATATTTATCATTTATAAGTCATTGCATGACTGAGGGCAGACTTATAATCTTAATATATTAATTATAATCTACTTACATATCTTTTCTATGTTCGTTTTGAAAAGCTTAGACTAGCTTCTACCGCTCGCGGCATCAAATAACATAAAACGCTGGCGCATGCGTAATATCTCTTAAAATACCCGTGTGAGCTTCTAGGTTATGTAACTATATTTTGAAGTCAGCGATTAATCTATTTACAGTAACTACTGATGCTGCAGAATCTAAAGCGTAGTTACTCACCTGTAACAGGTGTTCTCCAGGAGCAGCAGGAATCAGTCCTCACATATGGGTGACGTCGGCGCCGACGGAGCCCTCGCGGAGCAATTTTCCCCAGCTTTCAAAGAAAGCCTTTGGGAATTGCAGCGCGCATGCACGGTCCCCTTCCCGCCCAAAGGTGCCATCTTGGCCAGTCTGATGACATAGCGAAAAGACAGAAAAAAATTTGCAAAAACTAAATCATATGACTGCAACTCCACGGGGAGGAGGGAGGGTTGTGAGGTCTGATTCCTGCTGCTCCTGGAGAGCACCTGTTACAGGTGAGTAACTACGCTTTCTCCAGGACCAAGCAGGAAGTCAGTCCTCACATATGGGACTCCCAAGCTTAAGGCTACTGGAGACCCTAAGCACAAAATGAGCTCCCTCTAGCTCAGCAGCACAGAAGGAAGGAATCTTCTCTGACTAATCTCCAACCGGTAGCCCAACATCCGGGATGGAGGGTAGGAGTTGCTTAAACCTCGAAGAGATTACGGAGGACTGCCTGTCCGAAAGCACTGTCCCTGCGGGACTCCCTCTCGAGGCAGTAATGGGTTGCAAAGGTCTGGCTCGAAGACCAAGTAGCGGCCCGGCAGATGTCTGCCAATGGAACAGAGCGGAGGTAAGCCACTGACGCAGCCTTCGCCCTAACCCGATGAGCCGTGACTCGACTTTCCAATGAGAGGCCTGCCGCCCCATAAGTCCAAGCGATACAGTCAGCTACCCAGATGGACAGAGTCCGCTTGGAGACAGGGAGCCCTAATTTATTAGGGTCGTAAGACAGGAAGAGCTGAACAGTCTTACGGTGCTCCCGCGTACGATCAAGGTAGATGTTCAGCGCCCTTCTACAGTCCAGGGTATGCAAGACCATCTCAGCTCGGCTGGAGTGTGGCCTGGGAAAGAAGGTCGGAAGCACCACCTCCTGATTGATGTGAAAAGGGGAGACCACTTTTGGAAGAAACTTAGGGTGAGTCCGCAGGACTACCCTGTTCTTGTAGAACCTAGTGTAAGGGGGATCAGACACTAGGGCCTGCAGTTCACTAACGCGTCTAGCGGAAGTGAGGGCGACCAGGAATAAGGTTTTCCAAGAAAGAAAACGGAGAGGACAGGTAGCCATGGGTTCAAAGGGCGGACAGGTGATCCGCTGTAAAACCACGTTAAGGTCCCAGTCGGGGGCTGGGGGGCGCAAAGGTGGTTTAAGGAGAAGGAGACCTCGGGAGATCCGTGCCACGAGAGGGTGGCCGGAAAGAGGTCTGCCTTCCACCGGCACATGATGTGCAGAAATAGCACTGAGGTGAACCTTGACCGAGTTGGACTTTAGTCCAAGATTGGAGAGGGAAAGCAAGTACTGCAAGACCACCGACACCGAGCAGGAGAAGGGGTCTTGAGACTGTTGAGTACACCAGGTGGAGAAGCGACGCCATTTAAGGGTGTAGGATTTCCGGGTAGAGGGTCGCCTGGAAGCTAGCACGACCTCTTCCACCTCTGGAGGCAGCAGGAGGGGAGCAAGGACTACCCTTTCAGCAGCCAGGCCATCAGATGAGATCTGAGGTTGGGGTGTAGGAGAGACCCCTGATCCTGGGTCAGGAGATCGGGCTGAAACCCCAGAGGCAACGGAGTATCTACCGCCAGTTGCATCAGAAGCGGGAACCACGGTTGCCTGGGCCACCGGGGAGCTATCAGGATCAGCGAAGCCTTGTCCTGGAGAACCTTGAAAAGTGTTCGAGACACCAGCGGCATGGGAGGAAAGGCATACAGAAGGCCCGTGGACCATGAGAGCAGAAAAGCATCCGCCGCCACTCGGAGGGGATGCGGTTCCCGAGAGCAGAACCGAGGAAGTTGCCTGTTCAGAGGACTGGCAAAGAGATCCAGCGTGGGGAGGCCCCACTGGAGAAAGATCCTTTGAACCACCAACGGGTCCAATCTCCACTCGTGTGGTTGGAGGATTCTGCTCAGTTTGTCTGCCAGGTAGTTTTCTTGACCTGGGAGATAGACAGCTTTGAGGAGGATTCCTCGGCTGACGGCCCAAGCGCAGAGCTTTTGTGCTTCCCGACAGAGAAGGAAGGAGCCCGTGCCCCCCTGTTTGTTCACGTAGAACATGGCCACCTGATTGTCTGTCTGGACGAGGACGGACTGGCGAGTAGTAAGGTGGGAGAAGGCCCGGAGAGCCAGGCGGATCGCTCTGAGCTCCAGGAAGTTGATCTGCTGGGCAGATTCCCACGGGGTCCAGAGACCCTGAGTACATGTCCCTTGGCAATGTGCTCCCCAACCCAGGAGATAAGCGTCGGTCGTCAGTACCTGAACAGGCGGAGGAGACTGAAAAGGCATTCCGAGCACTAGGTTGGGTAGATGAAGCCACCACCGTAGAGAAGAAACTAGCGGGCTGGAGATTCGTACTGAGTCCGCCAGTCTCCCCGAGGCCTGACGCCATTGTAAGCGAAGGCACCATTGAGCAGGCCGCATATTCAGGCGGGCATTGGGGGTCACATGGACCGTGGAAGCCATATGGCCAAGCCGTTTCAGAAAGTGCCTGGCCGAGACCCGGGAATGGCTGCGGAAGCGGCTGGCTAGAGCCATGAGCCGTTGTGCCCTGTCGAGCGGCAGAAAGGCGCGCGCGCTTGAAGCGTGTTCAACCTGGCGCCGATGAACTCGAGATCCTGAGAGGGGAGCAAAGTGGACTTTTCGAAGTTTATGACAAAGCCCAGGTACTGGAGCAGAGTCACAGTACGTTGCGTGGCGTGAGTGGCCTCCGTGGAGGACGGAGCTCTGATGAGCCAGTCGTCTAGGTAAGGGAAGACAAAGAGGCCTTGAAGCCGGAGATAAGCCGCCACCACTGCGAGACATTTTGTGAAGACTCGTGGTGCGGAGGATAGGCCAAAGGGCAGTAATCTGTACTGGTAATGATTGCCTGCCACCACAAACCTTAGGTATTGTCGGTGGTTTGGGTGGATGAGGATGTGAGTGTAGGCATCCTTTAGATCCAAGGAGCATAGCCAATCTCCCTGCCGGAGGTAGGGCAGCAGGATTCCAAGGGTAAGCATCTTGAACTTTTCCCTTTCCAGGAACTTGTTGAGGTTCCGCAAGTCCAGGATGGGTCTGAGGCCTCCAGTACGCTTTGGTATCAGGAAGTACCTGGAATAAAAGCCTTGACCTCTCAGGTGGTGGGGCACCGGCTCCACCGCCTGTTCCTGAAGACGACTTGCCAAATCTCGAAGGAGTAAGTCCCGGTGAAGAGGGGGTCGCAGAGACTCCCCTGGAAAGTAGGGGGGAGGTACCTGGTGGAAGTGTAGAAGATAGCCCTCTCGGACTATGTGGAGCACCCAGGTATCTGACATGACGTTGGACCACCTGTGGGCAAAGTGGACCAGCCGGCCTCCCGTGCTGAGAGACACCAGCGGAGGGGGAGAGGCTATGCTGAAAGAGTCAAAAACCCCACCCTGCGGAGCAGGGGCCGGTGGCGCAGGCTTGGGGGCTTGCTGCCTATGGGACCCGTTACCCCGTCCCTTGGCCTGCTGACCCTGTTGGGGAGCTGCTGAGGCCTGATAATGAGGGTAGTGTTTATAGGCAGCCGCCTTCCTCGGGTAAAAGGGCTTTTTCCCCGAGCCCTTCTTCTTCTGGGAAGGGGCAGAGGTTTTCCTGGAGAGCCGAGTCCTGGTGAGAATCTCTGTCTCGAGTTGTGCAGCCTTCTCATCCATAGGTTTGCCAAAGAGGTTTTCACCTCTGCAGGGGACATCGACCAACTTGTCCTGCACCCAGGGCTCGAGGTCGGATGACTGAAGCCAAGCCTGTCGGCGGGCTCCGATGCCGGGTGCGGCTACCCGAGCCGATGCCTCAAAGCCATTGTAGGCTGCTCGAGAGAAACTTCGAGCACTCCCGAATACCGGTGGACAGGGCCAGGAACCTCTGCAAAGGTTCCTCGGAGAGACCAGCAGAGAATCCGGCTATTTCTTTAGCCAGGTCCCTGAGATACATGCCCATGTAGAGCTGGTAAGTCTGGACCCGACAAGCAAGCATAGAGCCCTGGAAACACTTCTTACCGATGCCATCCAGGCTGCGGGCTTCCCTGCCGGGAGGCACCGAGGAGTGCATCTTCTGACTCTTGAGCCTATGCATGGCCGATTCCACCACCATGGAATGGTGCGGCAGCTGTGCTTTTTGGAAGCCAGGGCTCTTGCGGACTCAATATATGGCATTGACCTGCTTGCTTAATACCGGCGACGACGCCGGGCTCTCCCACATGCGGAAGAGAAGTCGTTCCAGCATCGGAGGAACCGGTACAGTAAAATGCTCCTTTGCAGGAGAGTCATACTGGAGGGCATCGAGCTCTTCGGCTGGAGGCTCCTCCTCGGGATCCGCAGGGAAGGCCAAGGCCTTGGCCATATCCCTCATGAAGTCCGAGAACCGTGCATCCTCCGGGGGGGACTGTCTCCGAGGTTCGGACTCGGGGGAGTCCGAAGGGATACACCGAGTCCGAAAAGAATCAGGTGACTCTTCCACCTCGGATTCCCAGGCGGACTCCTCGGAGGAGGAGTCGAGCGGCTCTGGCCGGGCGGGCACAGACGCCGTCCGCCCCGACGCCAAGGCAGTCGGCGTCAACGACCGCGGCCCCGAACGGGAGGCCGAAGGGGACCTCGACCGAGGATCGACTCGAGCCCGCATGGACTCGAGGATCGGCTCGGTCTCCGGGGTCGACTTAGACGTCGACGTCCCGGCAGTCAGGGCAGAAGCGCCAGCGAGGCCAGCGATCAATGCCCGCTGCTGGTCCATGAAGGCAGCCAGGCTGCTCTCCAAGGCCGTCAACCTGAGTCCGAACTCAGGAGACCCAGCAGCCCCCGACTCGGGCCCCGACGGCGTCGGGCCCGACGTCGGACCCCTCGGAGGCGAGTCCACGAGGACAACAGGACTTACGTGAGCAGACGAGTCCATCTCCAGACGAGGCTGTTTGGACGGCCGCTCCAGCTCCAAAGACCCGGGACGGCTATCGGGGCTATGCGACCTGGCCCTCGCGGAGCCAGGAGCGTCCACCGACGCCGTCCTCGCGGGTTTCTTCCTCCGATGATGCTCCCGGGTAGGAGACCCCCTTTCAGAGGAGCTCCGACGGTGTTCAGAGCCAGATTCCCTGGACACCGAAGCTTCTGACGAGGTCCGGGTACGGCTGGGGTCAGAGAAGATTCTCTCCCTCTGATGCTGCCGACTCCGCAAGGATTTGGCGGACATCTTGCCACAGGCTCCACAGATAATTTCTTCATGATCTGGGCCCAGGCAACGGAGGCAGTAATCATGTGTGTCAGTAAGAGACATAAGTTTCTTACACTTAACACACTTTTTAAAGCCACTGGCGGCCATCGGGGGAAAAAGGGCCCCTGCGAGGTCGAACGTTCGTGCCGCCTGGGAAAAGTGAAAAAAGCATGAATTTGTCACTAAGGACAGAAAAACCGAAAAAAAGGGGAGGCCTCGCAACCGGCGTCGCGAGGCCGGACGGAAAAGGGACCGGCCCGAAGAAAATACTAAATTAAAGAAGAAAATCAACTTTTCAGCGGTGACTTGTAGACAGCGTCTGTAGGGCTCCGCGGAAAAAAGAAGACTGGCCAAGATGGCACCTTTGGGCGGGAAGGGGACCGCGCATGCGCGCTGCAATTCCCAAAGGCTTTCTTTGAAAGCTGGGGAAAATTGCTCCGCGAGGGCTCCGTCGGCGCCGACGTCACCCATATGTGAGGACTGACTTCCTGCTTGGTCCTGGAGAAAAACATAATATGTGAATCGCATTATGCTTACTTATTTCATCCGTATTTGTTTTTTTTATTTTTTTTAAAAACACTTAAACCAGCTTGTGCCCCTCGCGGCATAAAAAGCGTAGACACTCACGCATACGTAACAGATTGTAAAGTGCCCCTGGATACAAATTGAATAATAAAGCTTAGTGGTTATGTTGACTCCAATTAAATTAAAATATTTTTAAACCAAAGGTGAGCTCAAGGTGTAGTTCGGAGGAGCACTAGAACACTGAATGCTAAACTAGATAGCAAACTGTCAGATAAAGCACTAAAAATAGGAGGAAAGGAATCATTCTTGATGAATAAAATATACTATTTGCCCATACAAGTCAGCCACATAAAAATTCCGACATTGTATTGACCATCAAAAACTATTATTGGCTAAAGCCTAACTGATTTTATGAACTATTATGTTCATAAAAAGACTGAAAAGTCCCGTTCTACATTCAATCAAGAATGATTCCTTTCCTCCTATTTTTAGTGCCTTATCTGACAGTTTGCTATCTAGTTTAGCATTCAGTGTTCTAGTGCTCCTCCGAGCCCACATACATTATGGTTTAAGTTCCAATTGATTTTTTATCATTATTTTTTTAAAAAAAGTGTTTAAATTATTTTATTTATATAAGGGTTTAAGCCGTTCCTAAAGAACAGAATAGGTTAGTAGGGCCTCAGGTAATCATAAGAATAGGTCTCTTAAAGATATTGCTAGGGATTTTCTAACAAGGATTACAATCAATAAAGAAACTACACCTTGAGCTCACCTTTGGTTTAAAAATATTTTAATTTAATTGGAGTCAACATAACCACTAAGCTTTATTATTCAATTTGTATCCAGGGGCACTTTACAATCTGTTACGTATGCGTGAGTGTCTACGCTTTTTATGCCGCGAGGGGCACAAGCTGGTTTAAGTGTTTTTTAAAAAAATAAAAAAAACAAATACGGATGAAATAAGTAAGCATAATGCGATTCACATATTATGTTTTTAGATTCTGCAGCATCAGTAGTTACTGTAAATAGATTAATCGCTGACTTCAAAATATAGTTACATAACCTAGAAGCTCACGCGGGTATTTTAAGAGATATTACGCATGCGCCAGCGTTTTATGTTATTTGATGCCGCGAGCGGTAGAAGCTAGTCTAAGCTTTTCAACACGAACATAGAAAAGATATGTAAGTAGATTATAATTAATATATTAAGATTATAAGTCTGCCCTCAGTCATGCAATGACTTATAAATGATAAATATTAGCAGATTCTACGATATTCATTTACTTATAACGGCCTTTACACCTCCAAGAGGGACTTTCAGTATTATTTAGTTTCACTTTTGGTTCAGCTAGGAGGCACGAGCACGACACTAAATGCAGCTCGCAGATGGGGTCCAATAGCTTGGTCCGTTATTATCAAAGAGTATGGCCATTGTCACAGGGTGGACATAGGGCAGCCTGAGAAGGTGCAGAGCAGTGTGAATGATCACGGTGAAAGTGACAGAATAAACAGGAGAATGTTTATTGGTTGCCAGCGACAACCTAAGCACACGTGCACAGAGCCCAGAAAGACACACCCAGAGAGCAAAGCAAGGGAGTCTGCTTTACCTAATAGAATGCACCTGAGGGAAGGTGGAGTCAGGAAATATGCAGATAAAACAGACTACCAAACATTGGGAGATAGGGAACCTTTGAGAGAGAGGGAATCCTGGAGAGAGGAGCCAAGGAGGGAATCCTGGAGAGAGGAGCCAAGGAGGGAATCCTGGAGGGATGAGCCGAGGAGAGAATCCCTGAGAGAGGAATTAAAGCAGCAGAGGTCACAAGCTGAAAGGCAGCAGGGGAGCCGGTGTGAATGTTGGAAAGAGTCCAGAGACCTGTGTGGTTCTGGGAGAAGGCGACACCCTGACAGCGTGAATGTGTTTGGAAAGCAAGAAGAATACAGGAAGACTGCAACAGCAGGTACAGGGGCAAAGAGTAGATACAAGGACTATTTGCCATTTGAAAGGGAAGGGCCCTGGAGGCTTAGGAATAGCCATATAAAGCCCAGATATTCAGAGGCTAATAATAGCTTTCCTCCTGATTATAGAAGTGTTAAAAGAAGAGGGCTTCACTTACCTAGAAAAGCTGAAGAAATCCCTTCTCACGGTGAGTTCCCAGCTTCTAGGGAAACACCGTTACACCGGTTGCAATCAGGCACAGTTGGGCCTAGAAAGCTAGGGCAGACCCGGCAGGGACCCTCTCAAAATTACCCAGCTAGCAGGTCAAACCAGGACCTGAGCTATGCATTGAGGCACCAGCGGGGGCAGGGCTCTGAAAGACATCACTCAGAGTTTGGTGATACTCCCCAGAGAGGCAGTGCAGCTCACAGGAAGAAAAACTTCTTGACTGACGAGGCAAGCCTCCCATATTTTTATTCCACGTTGGAAGTGGATAGTGGAGATACCAATGAGCAAGAAATAATGGAATATGAGAATTCTGAAGTATTAACAAATACAGAATTGATGGACTGTTCTTTCTCTGTGATAGAGCCAGAGATATCATTAAGGTAAATGTGATTTGTGTAACCTTAAATTCCAGTATACAAGTGGCAGAGCTGCAACTCTCTCCCTCTCTCCAAGCCAAGCAGTCAGTTAGGCTGTTTATTATTTACTTTCGGTTTAAAGTTATCAGCTGAAGGAAGCTACTTTTGTTACCTAGTTATCTTTTGTTTGAAGCCAAGTGAGCTGTTAATTTCTGTTGTTTAAAAAGAAGAAACCTCAAGGGACGGGGAATAAAACCCTAAAAGAAAAGAAAGTTCTTCTGTGTGATTTATATATAGAAGCAAGGCACAACTACCACCCTCATAATAGCCCAACAATACCAGCAGTCACGGCTGGGGCGGATGAGGTGTGACACCATATAACATATCTTGTATAACAATGGCAGGCATTTGAGACATCGATTTTTGTTCTTTTGAAACGTTCAGTAATTACAATACTAGCGGATACACATTGGAAATCAACTAGATAATCCCACAACGTGTTCCTTGTTTTAATTTTAAAAGTAGTTTGTCACCACACATGCTACCGCATTCGTTTTAGATATTTATCCGGTTTTTTTTTTGTTTGTTTTTTTTTATTAAAAGGCAGCGAACAAGTACAACAAGTAACAACCAAATCGGCTGTATACAGCATACATATACAAAAGAACATCTGCATTAAACCAAGAATGAAGTGAACAGGGCCTTTTTTTTTTTTTTTTTTGTAATATATAATTTTATCTTCTCCCCCCCTTTGTTCTCAGTATCCCCCTTACACCCCGCCCCTCCCACTCCTATTACCCACAAGACTCCAAATTAATGAAAAAAAAACAAAACACTCCTATCCGGTTCCCCCTCCCCTCCCCCCTCAAAACCCCTCTCAAACCCCCCCCACCCCCCCATCCCCTACCGCCACCCCCCGCTTCTGACAACCCCTAAAGTGTCCACGTTACCCACAGGGAGTGTATGAGGCACCACAGCAACAGACTATGCATGGAAGAGAGAGAGAGCCAAAGACTTCCGCAGCAAGAAAGGGAAAAATTCGTTGGGCCCGTATCATCAAGAACAAAAAGAAGCAGAGATGAACTTAGGTGCGCGAACCATACTTCAGAACAAAAGGCTCCCACACTTGCTCAAAGTGTGGCACTCGCGATTTTCCAACTGCCACCCCCCGCTCCATAGTATAAATCTCCCACATCCGCTCCAGCCAACTCGCAAGGGCAGGGGGCAAGGTTTGTTTCCAAACAGCTGCCAAGGCCAGGCGGCCCGCGTGTAGACCGTGACGGATGAACGCTAACTGAAGAGTCCGCGCACCAGGAACATTAGTGCCAAAAAGGAAAATACCTGGGTCCCAGGGGATAGTCAACCCTACCAGTTGCTGTAGGCGGTACTGGATCCCCCTCCAATATGTCTGTATACACGGACAAAGCCACCAGACATGAGCCATGGTACCGTCCCGGCCACAGTTCCGCCAACACAAACCAGACGCAGCGGGATAAGCCCGGGCAACCCGCACCGGCGTCATGTACCAGCGATAAAGTAGTTTGTAATTGGTTTCTCGGGCATTAACGGCCACTGCACTTTTCCAGAGTCGATCCTCAAGCTGCTCCCACTGTTGCTCAGTGTAAGTTAACTGCAGCTCACGATTCCATTGTTCTCGATGGGTACCGGGCCGCGTCTGCTGGGCTTGAAGATGTGTATACAGGGCAGCAACAAGGCCCTTTGTAGTGGTACATGCCTCACAAAAGCGTTCAATATCGGACAGCTCGCGGGCCACCTGCGACCGAATCACGTGGTCCTGCACCCAATGGGTTACCTGCATATACTGATAAAAGTGACCAGCAGGAAGTTCAAACTCACCTTGAAGTGAGCGAAGAGAACGCATCGTACCGTCCTCAAAGAGTTGACCGACACGACTAAGGCCCTTATGGCCCCAAGGCCGAAAGGCTGGATCAGTCATCCCAGGGGGGAAAGAAAGATTACCCACAATAGGCGCCAGGGGGGTCATAAGCACCCCGCGAGGTCCCAAGTAGCGGTCCCAACACCAGAGAGTATGAGAGATATAGGGGTTACTTGAACGCGGAGCTCCCCGGAGCCCGGGGCCCAGCCACAACCGGTCCCCCAATCCCACACCCCCCGAAAGCTGCATTTCCATTTGTACCCACCGTTTGGTACTAGCGGTGTCCATCCACTCCACCCCCGCGCGACACTACGCTGCCACATAGTACCATTGAAGGTTGGGCGCCCCCATACCTCCGCGACGTGTGTGTGCATAAAGAACCTGACGGGCAATGCGGGGGCGCCGAAAATGCCATATAAATTTCATGATCAGGGCCTGCCAGGTGGCCAAGACCCCACGAGGCAAAGGTATAGGAAGAACCTGAAAAAGATACAGAAACCGGGGGGCAACCACCATCTTCACCATCTTCACCACCGCAATACGCCCAAACCAAGAAATCAATAGTTTGGCCCAGGATTCCAAATCACGCTTCACTTGTTGAATTAAAGGCCCATAATTGGCTTTAAATAGGGCACTCCTATCAATCGTCAAATTGACACCCAAATAGCGGAGAGCGCCTGATACCCAGCGAAAAGGGTAAGAAGCCTTCAGTTGTTGGCAAACCACCTCGGGAACCCCGACATTCAGAATCTCGGATTTCGTATAGTTGATTTTGAACCCAGAGACCTGCGAAAAAGCATCAAAAATCCGCATTGCGGTCGGGAGAGTGTTAACCGGATCCACCAGGGACAGAATGATATCATCCGCAAAAAGTGCTATTCTATACTCAGAGGTACCCACCCGAACGCCACGAATATCAGGATGCTCACGAAAGCTCTGTGCCAGGGGCTCCATCACCAGCGCAAAAAGCAGCGGGGACAACGGGCACCCCTGCCGAGTTCCCCTTTCCAATGCAAACCATCCAGATTGACCCCCATTAACCCGAACGGATGCGACAGGGCTATGATAAAGACAGCGAACCCAACGCACAAAATTGGGCCCAAACCCCATCTCCTGTAGCACACACCAGAGAAAGCCCCAACTGACCCGGTCGAAGGCCTTTTCAGCATCAATTCCCACTAATAGGGCAGGTTGAGGATCCTGCCGGGCCACGTGAATCACCTGCAGCATTCGCCTAATGTTATCGGCCGCCTGGCGGCCCGGAACAAACCCAACCTGGTCTGGGTGCACCAATGTCGGAAGTGCATGGTTTAATCGCGCCGCCAGCGCCGATGCCAATATTTTCACGTCGGCATTCAGCAAGGAAATAGGACGATACGAAGCCGCTTCCTGCACGGGCTTACCCGGTTGAGGAATAACCGCGATAAGGGCCTCGCATTGGGAAGGAGGCAGAAGCCCCCCCCCCCCCGCAAGACCTCATTGAAAAGCAGCACCAGGGTTGGGGCCAGTTGGGCACTATATTTTTTATAATATTCCATCGGGAACCCGTCCGCGCCCGGCGCCTTCCCCGCCTTTAAGCGTCGAATGGCCATGGTCACCTCCTCCACGGTAAGCTCCGCGTCCAATTGATCTCTAACAGAGTCCGCCAGCCAGGATAAAGTAACGGCACTAAGGTAGGCCTGGGCACTGGGCAAGTCAAAAGACTCAGCTTTATATAACTGTTCAAAGAAATTAGCAAATAACTCACAGATCTCCCGAGAAACCACCCGCAGACGGCCCCCAGAATCCCTAAGCTCACGTACTACTCTTGAAGTATGCTGTTGACGAAGTCGCAAAGCAAGGTAGCGCCCAACCCTATTCCCCTGCGCATACGAAGTTTGCCGCAACTTCCTACGCATATGTTCCAGGTCGCGTTGCGCACACGCATCCAGTTTGGCCCGCACCTCTCGCCATTGACGCCAAACCCTCTTAGAACCCGTCCGGGCGTGTTCCAATTGAAGACGTCGACTTTCCTCGGTAAGGCGACGGGATTCTCGTGTCCAGGCCTTCCGAGTGCGAGCTGCCTCAGCAATCAAGCGGCCTCGGGCTGTCGCTTTAAAGGCATCCCAGACTGTGGGCAGCGGGACCTCCCCATTATCATTTATAGCAAAAAAATCGCTAATAAAATGGCCATGGTCCTGAACAGCATGTTGCCGCCGAAAAAAGCGGCTATCTAAACGCCACTGCTGGCATCGTGCCCCACAAACCCCTGCAGGGAGAGTAATCCAACAGGGGGCGTGATCGGACCAGGTCAATGTCCCATGCCCAGCCTCCACCCTCCCCTCCACCAGTCGTTGATCTAACAAAAAATAATCTATACGGGTATGTACCCCATGAACATGGGAATAATAGGTATAGCTCCTATCCCCAACATGGAGATCTCTCCAAATATCTCGCAAGCCTAGATCAAGCATAAGCCGCTGTAATGCTCGGCCTGCTCCGTTGGTTACCGGTCCAACTCGACCCGTCGAATCCAGATGAGGTACCAGATGCGCATTACAGTCTCCGCCCAAGACAATAGGGCCCTTCGCAAACTCAGCTAACAGACCCTTTAACCGAGCAAAAAAGTTCCCTTGGCCAGTATTGGGGGGGGGCATAAATGTTGGCTAACGTTATGAGCTGACCGTCCAAGCGAACATTCATAAAAAGCCACCTCCCCAAGGCATCCCTCTTAACATCCACCACCCGCAAAGATAACCCCTGGTGAAACAGCATTGCCACCCCACGTTTTTTTCGACCCTGTGAGTCAGACGCCACCCACACTTCAGAATACGGCCTTCTTTTTAACCAACTCTGATTGCTGCTCCGGAGATGGGTCTCCTGCAGAAACACAATGTCCCCTTGCAGGGAGCGTAGCTCATTGAACAGCAACGAGCGCTTTCCCGGGGAGTTGAGACCCTTCACATTAAAAGATACTACTTTCAGCATTGATAAATAACTACCCTACCCCCACTACCCTGCACTCTCCCCCTTTCCGGATAATCCTGATCCCCCCCCAAACTCACATCTCCACCGTGCAAAAGAACCAGCAGTAACCTCCCGCCCAACCTCCCCCATGGGTCATTCAGAGAAACACTCCTAAATTCTAACGGCGCTGCACCCCCTAAAGTAATATAAGCCCTCCCCCCCATCCCCTCCTCTCCCCACCCCTCCCCCACTACCCACATCCCTCCCCCCCCCCAACCCATCAGTACCACCAGCCCACACATAAGGCGGGGCACGGTAAAACTGATCCCAGGCCCAGCTCCAACCAGGCCCCCCCGCAAATTAAGTATCACAACAACAGTTAGCATCAAAGGTACCCCCGGAGATAGCATATCATGGAGCCACTGCCACAAACATTTCCCCCACCCACCCTGCGTAAATTAAGCCACACTTAACATAATCCCCAAAATGGCGAGTCACATGTAGTAGAGAAATCTCAAAAGAGATAGTTACAAAGCTAAAATTAGGTTAATTAGAAAAAACTTTTGGTACTGCAACAAGGAAAAAGCAGGGGTCTGGACATAACATACGCTAGGAACTCCCCCCAGATCAGAACTCAAGGGCCCAATTAACTTAGGCAGGCTTGCCCACCCGGGTCCACTTCGAGTGTTGATGCTTGGGTGTCGGGAGTTGTGGCGATGCAGTATCTTCAACCAGACCCGCCTGGCGCAAAGCTCTCCAGGCCTCAGTATGATCTTTAGCTGAGATCCGTTTATTACCCAAGAGGAAATTGATCCGGAACGGAAAGGCCCAAGAATAGCGGATCCCTTTGTTATTCAAAACCATCGTGACTGGTTTCATCTCCCTCCGACGGGCCAGTGTAAACACCGAAAGGTCCTGGTATACAGTTACCGCTGCGTCCTGGAATCGGATTGCTTTTTTCTCCCGACCCCGGCGTATGAGGAGCTCGGCATCAGTATAGCGCAAAAAACGCGCAATGACATCCCTAGGCTGATTATTAGGAGGCATACCCAAGGCCCGGTGCACTCGCTCAATTTCCATGTCAGACCCATGAGCAGTTAGCTCGTCCACCGGAAGCAGTTCAGCAATCAAGTTTTTGAGCACCACCTGCAGATTTTCACTTCCCCCCGTTGCCTCCGGGATTCCCCGGAAGCGCACATTATTGCGACGGGAGCGATTTTCAATGTCATCAAGTTTATAAGTCAGTTCTGTTACTTGTGCATGTTGCCTATCGAGAGCACATTGTAGATCCACCACAGCACCATCGTGATCTTCAACTTTGGTCTCAACCTCCTCCACACGCGCCCCGAGGTCTTTCATGTCACCCCGGAGTTCCATAATGGTGCTCATCACTTCCTCACGCATGGAGCGAAATTCGCCGGCCAACTCCGCAAAGCCTCGACGGAGTTCTTGTTGTAGCAAGGCGTGCGAGGACAGCTGGTTGGGTTCGAAATCATTTTCACTCACAGTCTCATCATTGGAACCCTCCGAAAGATGTCTGTTGGAGGGGCTCGCTGGAGCGCCACCCTTGCCCTGTAGCCGTTGGGATGCGCGGATGCCCTCCCGGGCCTCTGAGTTTTTAGCCTTAGCAGCCATGTGGTAGAGAACAGTCCAGCAATACAGGGGTAGGCAGAGCGCAGCTACAGTACAAGCAGGGAGCTGTGGTAGGCAAATGCTAGTTAATCCCACTTTTGGGCACCAGAGGGAGCTCCAGCCTCACACAAGGTAGGAAAGCACTGGGAATGTAGAGATGAAGGAAGCCCAATGAAAGTTGTGCAGCAGCGAGGAGGCAAGCAATAGCAGAGACGTATTACTGACAATTCAGGCGTCCCAAAAGCAATTGAGACAGGTAGCAGGGTCGCCGAATCAGGAATAAGCACCAGATTGAGGCGGGAAAATCTAAGTAGAGCGGCAAAATCCGGGGCCGCTGCCGCTCGCGGAGAACGCAGGCGATTGGCTAGAGGGAGCCCACGTGATCGCTGCAGCCCGGAACTGTGGCTGGAACGCAAGGAACCTCGTGCGTTCCAAAACCACGCGGTTATGGCTGCCTCTAAGGTCTACCTCTTCGTAGAGTCTCGTCCAGCTCCTCCGGGTCAGGACTCAAATATCAGCAGCTCCTCTGCAGCACCGAGGCGGCACAGTCACAAGGGGAAAAGCAGCAGCGCACAGGGCAGCATCAAACGTCGAGGTACCAGTCTCCTCTCCGGTGCGGTTCCCAGCCACAGGAAGCACCCGCGGCCTCCGGGAAACACTGCTGCAAAGTACCAAGCAGGAACGAATCAGCGGTCCACTCCGCAGCGGCCGGGGAACCCGGCAGTCAGTTCCCAGCGGGCACGAAGCTCACCTGAGCCACAGCAAAGGACAGGAGGAGAGTGTCAAAGCCGGCAGTAAAGAGGCCGAGAGCCGCTCGCAGATCTCGTCGGGGCAGTCCCAGTTTCTCCGGAGGGCACAATCAAGATCCCCTAGCTTTCCGAGTGCTAATTCAGAGGCTCTGGGGGGCCAAAGCAGTGGTGATGCATATGTTAGCTAAGAAGATGAGGAAGCCTGGAACGGAGCTACATCAAGAAGCGGCCATTCCGCAGCGGGCTCACTAGCGCCCCCCGATATTTATCCGTTTTAAGTCAGTGACAGATGCTAAGTTGAAATTATAAACAGTAATTTTTATTAGTATTTACACTTTACCTTCTCATACCTTCCAGCTCTAAGAGTGGTATCTCTTTTGGCACCTCAGTGTGCCATAAATCTCCGTACGGTCTGTTCAGGTAAAGAGGCTCACTCCTGCTCCTCTCGTTTTCTTTTCCTTTTTCCCTATTTAGGTTTAGAAGCTCAAAGGCTTACTAAATTACATATATAAAAAATTTTTTATCATGTATTTATTATTCAAAAATTTATTTTATTTGTCTTTTAATATTTTTATTTAACCTATTTTTTAATATATTTATGTAATATGATTAGTTAGCAGAAAATAATGAATATGTGCTATTCGTGGCAATTTGGCCATTACTACTCCTGTCTTGGCTTTTATAGGTGTTTGGATTAATACTTTTAATGTGTTGGAAGTAACATATGTGTTGATTATTTATTGTTGTGCTTAACTGTTTTATTTATATTTATTTATTTATTTATTTAATTTTCTATATTTCTTATTTACTATTGTTTATCATTTTATTTTATTTATTATTATTTTTATTTTCTTATTGTCACACAAGTTATTAATTGCCCTTACAGCAAATAGACATATATTTGCTTATAGACGTGATGTCTAGATAAGAGTTTCGGCCATGGTCACTCTTGCCCTATAGTTCTCCTCTTCCACGATTTTTCCTAGTGTGCTATTTATGTGCGATTATTTATTACTTTTTTATGTATGATATTTTTATGATTATGTTTCATCATCTTTTAGGATTGTTTACATTTGGTATTTGCTGGTAATTATGGTTGTTTGAAAAAAAATTTTAAAATTCTTTTTTACCTTTTACTAATATTTTAATAAGAAATTATAATATACATTATTAAATCTCATTCATATATGTATATGTTTGGGAATTACACACATTGATAGGAGTTTATGAATAATAAGTCTTTTTGTAAGATATGTTTTATTGATTTATTATTTATTTATTTCTCAAAAAGAGCTTCTGTGCGGCAAAGCTTCCAGCGCGTCATCGCTCACCCCTGCCCAATCGGGGCACAGCTCCACCATTTAAAAAGGGGCGCGAGCAGGCGCACGATCCTTCTCTCAAGTGCTCCAGGAGGAGCTGGGACACCATCCGCTGCAGCAGCATCGAAAGAGAGCCCTCTCCCTGCCCGGAGACCATCCGCCGAAGCAGCAGACCAGTCGGGTCACTCACCTCACAAAAGAGCTCACCGGAGAAAAGCCCTCTCTCTGCACGGAGACAGGCAGCTGAAGCAGCAGCACATTCAGCACACGTGCTTTCTCAAAAAGAGCTTCTGTGCGGCAAAGCTTCCAGCGCATCATCGCTCACCCCTGCCCAATCGGGGCACAGCTACACCATTTAAAAAGGGGCGCGAGCAGGCGCACCCGCGCCGGAGGGCCCGCGCCTGAGGGCCGTGCAAGAGGGCCCTTTGGCACGGCCCTTAGGCAAAGGCTCTTCAAGGATCCTCACAAAATCACAAAAGAATTACTACTCAGAGACCAACAGCCTCCTCAACGCACCGCTGAGCTCCCTCAGGGTTGAGCTCGCGTGGAACCACCGAACTGACACACCAAAAAAATCGCAGCAAGTATACCCTAGCAAAATATTTCTTCTTACTCAACAAACTTATCTTGAACAGCAAAAATTACCGGACTACACTAAATATTATGCTTTATTTCTCCACCTCAGTAATGTAATAACAGGCTGTTGCCAACAAACCCAATCCTTATCTGCATAGTGGCACTATTCTTATTATACTGCTTAACTTGACTATAGTAGTCAGTATTACTTATATAGGAACATATTACTGTTAGCATTATTGCATTTAAGCCGTAAAACTACCCTATCTGAATTTAGTATTGTTTTCAGCATTCTTAGCAATTCAGTATTGTTGTTAACTCACATCAGATCTATTACTGTTGTCCGTGACCCAACTCTGAATCATTGCTGTTGTCGGTAACTCATTCGAGATTTACTGTTGTCAGTATCTCGGGTCAGATTTACCGTTGCCAGTAATACAATTCAGATATACTATTATCAGTAATTCACTGCAGATTCATAACTGTTACCAACAACTCACTTTGGATTTACTGTGGTCAGTAACTCACTTTGGATTTACTGTGGTCAGTAACTCACTTTGGATTTACTGTGGTCAGTAACTCACTTTGGATTTACTGTGGTCAGTAACTCACTTTGGATTTACTGTGGTCAGTAACTCACTTTGGATTTACTGTGGTCAGTAACTCACTTTGGATTTACTGTGGTCAGTAACTCACTTTGGATTTACTGTGGTCAGTAACTCACTTTGGATTTACTGTGGTCAGTAACTCACTTTGGATTTACTGTGGTCAGTAACTCACTTTGGATTTACTGTGGTCAGTAACTCACTTTGGATTTACTGTGGTCAGTAACTCACTTCAGATGTACTGCTGTCACCAGTAACGCAATTCAGAACTGTCACTGTTGTCTGTACCTAACATCAGATCTATTACCATTGACATAATTCACCTATGGCAATACTGCCAATATGTAACAGTTGATTGTCCTACTGCTCTAAGCCTCTCTATTTCTTCTACCCTAGCCAATAACTGTCCTGCCTACAATTGACAGAAAACTATTGCTAACCTCTGTTCTTCCTACGGTTGCCAGTAACCTATTGCCACTTAACTCTATCAGATCTTACCACTACTGCCAGATACCCACATCATTACGACCCTGTCTAACATACCACTGAGCCAAATACAGAAAATGCTACACCCTAACACCATGCTTATACGAATATCATACACCTGTATATTATTAGCGATAATAATTGACCTATCACTAAGTTTAAACAGCAAAAATCACATGACAATACCTATAATATACACACATACCCGAAATGACTGCCATATTGGACGTACTCATGCAAACAACTACCCAAAAATTAACTATCATAGGCTAATACACATACAACAAACAAACCCACAACAAACATGCAAGAAAATCTGCTCCAACAACCCTTCCTCCCTATCATGCATCCTTATTAATGCATGATCAATGAAAAATAAACTCCCCATATTTAATGATCTGATAACCGACTTAAAACCAGACATAGCGTAGTTACTCACCTGCAACAGGTGTTCTCCAGGAGCAGCAGGAATCAGTCCTCACATATGGGTGACGTCGGCGCCGACGGAGCCCTCGCGGAGCAATTTTCCCCAGCTTTCAAAGAAAGCCTTTGGGAATTGCAGTGCGCATACGCGGTCCTCTTCCCGCCCAAGGGTGCCATCTTGCTCAGTCAAATGACATAGCTAAAAGACAGCAAAAATTAGCAAAAACGAAAGCATAAAACTGCAACTCCAAGGGGAGGAGGGAGGGTTGTGAGGACTGATTCCTGCTGCTCCTGGAGAACACCTGTTACAGGTGAGTAACTACGCTTTCTCCAGGACCAAGCAGGAAGTCAGTCCTCACATATGGGACTCCCAAGCTTAAGGCTACCGGAGACCCTAAGCACAAAAATGAGCTCCCTCTAGCTCAGCAGCACAGAAGGAAAGAATCTTCTCTGAATACGTCTCCAACTGGTAGCCCAACATCCGGGATGGAGGGTAGGAGTTGCCTATACCTCGAAGAGGTTACGGAGGACTGCCTGTCCGAAAGCACTGTCCCTGCGGGACTCCCTCTCCAGGCAGTAATGGGCTGCAAAAGTCTGGCTTGAAGACCAAGTAGCGGCCCGGCAGATGTCTGCCAACGGAACAGAGCGGAGGTAAGCCACTGACGTAGCCTTCGCCCGAACACGATGAGCGGTGACTCTACCTTCCAGCACGAGGCCCGCAGCCTCGTAAGCTCAAGCGATGCAGTCCGCAATCCAGATGGACAGAGTATGCTTGGAGACAGGGAGCCCCAACTTGTTGGGGCCATAAGACACGAAGAGCTGAACCGCCCTCCGGTGCTCCCACGTACGGTCCAGGTAGAAGTTTAGCGCCCTTCTACAGTCCAGGGTATGCAGGACCATCTCAGCTCGGCTGGAGCGTGGCCTGGGAAAGTAGGTCGGATGTACCACCTCCTGGTTGATGTGAAAAGGGGAAACCACTTTAGGAAGAAACTTAGGGTGAGAGTCCGCAGGACTACCCGGTTCCTGTAGAACCTAGTGTAAGGAGGATCAGATACCAGGGCCTGCAGCTCACTAACGCGTCTAGCAGAAGTGAGGGCCACCAAGAACAAGGTTTTCCAGGAAAGAAAACGAAGAGGACAGGTAGCCATAGGCTCAAAAGGCAGACAGGTAAGCCGCTGTAAAACCACATTGAGATCCCAGTTCGGGGCTAGCGGGCGCAAAGGTGGTTTAAGGAGTAGGAGGCCTCGGAGAAAACGAGCCACCAGAGAGTGGCTGGAAAGAGGTCTACCATCCACCGGTAGGTGGTGCGCAGAAATAGCACTGAGGTGGACCTTGACCGAGTTGGACTTAAGTCCAAGATTGGAAAGGGAAAGCAAGTACTGCAAGACCACTGATGTTGAACAGGAGAAGGGGTCTTGCGACTGCTGAGTACACCAGACGGAGAACCGACGCCACTTAAGAGTGTAGGACTTCCGGGTGGAAGGCCTCCTGGAGGCCAAGACGACCTCTTCCACATCTGGAGGTAGCTGGAGAGGAGCAAGGACTACCCTTTCAGCAGCCAGGCCATCAGATGAAGGGACCGAAGGTTGGGGTGCAGGAGCGTCCCCTGATCCTGCAAGAGGAGGTCGGGCTGAAACCCCAGAGGAAGAGGGGTGTCCACCGCCAGCTGCATCAGAAGCGGGAACCAAGGTTGTCTCGGCCACCGGGGAGCCACTAGGATCACCGACGCCTTGTCTCTGAGAACTTTGAAGAGCGTCCGAGACACCAGAGGCATGGGTGGAAAGGCATACAAGAGGCCTGTGGACCATGGAATCAGAAAAGCATCCTCCGCTACCCGGAGAGGATGCGGCTGTCGAGAGCAGAATCTGGGAAGCTGCCGGTTCAGAGGACTGGCGAACAGATCCATGGTGGGGAGGCCCCACCGGAGAAAGATCCGCTGAACCACGAGCGGATCCAATCTCCACTCGTGCGTTTGGAGGATCCTGCTCAGTTTGTCTGCCAGGTAGTTTTCTGGACCTGGGAGATAGACAGCTTTGAGGACGATGTTGCGATGGACGGCCCAAGAGCAGAGCTTCTGTGCTTCCCGACAGAGAAGGAAGGAGCCGGTTCCGCCTTGTTTGTTCACGTAGAACATGGCAACCTGATTGTCTGTCTGGACAAGTACCGACTGGTGAGAAATCAGGTGAGAGAAGGCTTTGAGCGCTAGGCGGATGGCTCTGAGCTCCAGGAAGTTGATCTGCTGAGCGGACTCCCAAGGAGTCCAGAGACCCTGAGTACAAGTCCCTTGGCAATGTGCTCCCCAACCCTGGAGAGAAGCATCGGTCGTCAGGACCCGAGAATGAGTAGGGGGCTGAAAAGTCACCCCCAGCACTAGGTTTGGTAGATGAAGCCACCATCGCAGAGAGGAGACCAGCTGGTCGGAGATCTGTACGGAGTCCGCTAGGCTCCCAGTGGCCTGATGCCATTGTTTGCGAAGGCACCATTGAGCAGGTCGCATTTTCAGGCGGGCATTGGGGGTTACATGGACCGTGGAAGCCATATGGCCGAGCAGTCTCAGAAATTGCCTGGCCGAGACCAGGGAATTGCTGTGAAAGCGGCTGGCGAGATCCATGAGCCTTTGGGCCCTGTTCAGAGGCAGGAAGGCCCGAGCCTGAAGAGTGTCCAACCTGGCGCCGATGAATTCTAGATCTTGAGAGGGGAGCAAAGTGGACTTTGCGAAGTTTATGACAAAAACCAAGTGCTGGAGCAGAGCCACAGTGCGATGAGTAGCCTGAGTGGCTTCTTGGGCAGACTGGGCTCTGATGAGCCAGTCGTCCAGGTATGGGAACACAAAGAGACCTTGACGTCTCAGATAGGCCGCCACCACTGCTAGGCATTTGGTGAACACCCTGGGTGCGGAGGATAGGCCGAAAGGCAGTACTCTGTACTGGTAATGGTGTCTGCCCACAACAAACCTGAGGTATTGTCTGTGGTCTGGATGAATAAGGATATGAGTGTACGCATCCTTTAGATCTAAGGAGCATAGCCAGTCTCCCTGCTGGAGGTAGGGTAGCAGGATTCCAAGGGTAAGCATTTTGAACTTTTCCTTTGCAAGGAACTTGGTGAGGTTTCGCAAGTCTAGGATGGGTCTGAGGCCTCCTGTTCTTTTCGGAATCAGGAAGTATCTGGAATAAAACCCTTGACCCTTCAGGTGGTGGGGCACCGGTTCCACGGCTTGTTCCTGAAGAAGACTTGCTAACTCCTGAAGGAGTAAGTCCCTGTGCAGAGGGAGTCTGGAAGGCTCCCCTGGAAAGTAGGAGGGAGGTACCTGGTGAAAATGAAGAAGATAGCCCTTTTGAACTATCTGAAGCACCCAGGTATCTGTGGTGATGGCGGACCACCTGTGGGCAAAGTGGACCAGCTGGCCTCTTGTGCTGAGAGAAACCAGCTGAGGGGGAGAGGCTATGCTGAGAAAGTCAAAAGCCCCCACCCTGCTGAGCAGGGGCCGGTGGTGCAGGCTTGGGGGCTTGCTGCCTACGGGACCCATTACCCCGTCCCTTGGCCTGCTTTCCCTGCGGGGGAGCTGGTGAGGCCTGATACTGAGGGTAGTATTTATAGGCAGCACCTTTCCTCGGGTAAAAGGGCTTTTTCCCCGAGGCCTTCTTCTTTTGAGAAGGCGCAGAGGTCTTCCTCGAGAGACGAGTCCTGGTGAGAGTCTCCGTCTCGATTTGTGCAGCCTTCTCATCCATGGGCTTGCCAAAGAGGTTATCACCTCGGCAGGGGACATCGACCAACTTGTCCTGTACCCAGGGCTCGAGGTCGGACGTCTGAAGCCAAGCCTGGCGGCGTCCACCGATGCCGGCCGCGGCTACTCGAGCCGAAGCCTCAAAACCATCATAGGCTGCTCGAGAGATAAACTTGGAGCACTCCCGAATACCAGTAGACAAGGATTGGAACCTCTGCAAAGGTTCGTCGGAGAGACCAGCAGAGAACCCGGCTATTTCCTTAGCCAGGTCTCGGAGATACATGCCCATGTAGAGCTGGTATGTCTGGACTCGACAAGCAAGCATAGAGCCCTGGAAGCACTTCCTACCGAGGGCATCCAGGCTTCGGGCTTCCCTACCAGGGGGCACCGAGGAGTGCATTTTTTGACTCTTCAGTCTATGCATGGCCGATTCCACCACCATGGAATGGTGCGGTAGTTGTGCCTTTTGGAACCCGGGGCTCTTGCGGACTCGATAAATGGAATCGACCCGCTTGCTTAACACCGGCGACGACGCCGGGCTCTCCCACATGCGGAAGAGAAGCCGTTCCAGCATGGGAGGAACCGGTACAATAAAGGCCTCCTTCGGGGGAGAGTCATATTGGAGGGCATCGAGTTCTTCGACTCGAGGCTCCTCCTCGGGATCCGCAGGGAAGGCCAAGGCTTTGGCCATATCCCTCACGAAGTCCGAGAACCGGGTATCCTCCGGGGGGGACCGTCTCCGAGGTTCGGACTCAGGGGAGTCCGAGGGGACACACCGAGTCCGAAAGGAACCAGGTGACTCTTCGTCCTCAGATTCCCAGGCCGACTCCTCGGAGGAGGAGTCGATCGGTTCCGGTCGGGCGGGCACTGAAGCCATCCGCCCCGACGCCGAGGGAGTCGGCGTCGACGACCTCGGTCCCGAACGGGAGGCCGAAGGAGACCTCGACTGAGGATCGACTCGAGCCCTCATGGACTCGAGGATCGGCTCGGTCTCCGGGGTCAACTTGGAGGTCGACGTCCCGGCAGTCGGGGCAGAAGCACCAGTGAGGCCAGCGATCAATGCCCGCTGCTGGTCCAAGAAGGCAGACAAACTGCACTCCAAGGCCGTCAACCTGAGTCCGAGCTCAGGAGACCCAGCAGCCCCCGACTCGGGCCCCGACGGCGTCGGGCCCGACGTCGGGTCCTTCGGAGGCGAGTCCACGAGGACAACGGTACTTACGTGAGCAGGCAAGTCCACCTCGAGTCGAGGATGTTTCGACGGCCTCTCCGACTCCAAGGACCCGGGACGGGAATCGGGGCTATGCGACCTGGCCCTCGAGGAACCAGGAGCGTCCACCGATCCCGCCCTCGCGGGTTTCTTCTTCCGATGATGCTCCCGGGTAGGAGACCCCCTTTCAGAGGAACTCCGACGATGCTCAGGACCAGAGTCCCGAGACGTCGAAGCCTCTGACGAAGTCCGAGCCCGGCCGGAGTCAGAGAAGATACGTTCCCGCTGGTGCTGCCGACTCCTCAATGCTATTGAGGACATTTTGCCGCATGGCCCACAGATCATGGGGTCATGATCTGGGCCGAGGCAGTGGAGGCAGAAGTCGTGAGTGTCTGTAAGAGACATAAGTTTCTTACAGAGGTCACACTTTTTGAAACCACTGGCCGCCATCGGGGGAAAAAGGGCCCCTGCGAGGTCGAATGACCGGGCAGCCAGGGAAAAAGGAAAAAAAGCGCGAAATCTGTCACGGAGGACAAAAAACCGAAAAATAAAAGGACGGACTCGCAACCGGCGTCGCGCGTCCGGGCGGGAAAAGAACCAGCGTCGAACCGAAGAAAAAACAGAGAAAATATAGAGAAAATCAACTTCTCTGCGGGGAATCACAGGCAACGTCTGTAGGGCTCCGCGGAAAAAAGAAGACTGAGCAAGATGGCACCCTTGGGCGGGAAGAGGAACGCGCATGCGCGCTGCAATTCCCAAAGGCTTTCTTTGAAAGCTGGGGAAAATTGCTCCGCGAGGGCTCCGTCGGCACCGACGTCACCCATATGTGAGGACTGACTTCCTGCTTGGTCCTGGAGAATTTATGCGTTACAGAGACATGGCTCTCTGAAACAGATACAGTCTACCTAAATCAACTTGATAATGAAACCTATGACACATTTTACAAACACAGATCCAATAAAAAAGGCGGAGGAGTACTAATGATGACGAAAAAGATATTAAACGCCAAATCAATCCAATTAAATATCTCTAATAACAGACACATTATTGATAAAAATCGGTCTCATGAAAATTTGCTTAATTTATAGACCCCCAGACCAAAAAGCAGATGGCCTGGATTCTCTTATTGATCTCCTTAGCTCATCTACTGAACAAAACCCTGTAATCATGCTAGGCGATTTTAACCTTCCGTCACTACTAACACCGGACTCTAAACTATTCCTTGACACCACAGCAGACATAGATTATCATCAAATAATTAACACAGCAACACATACCAAAGGAGGAACACTAGATCTGGTTCTTCTTCCTGATACACTTTTCAAGCTAGTCAACTCAAATTCCATTGAATGCACAGAGACGCCTTGGTCTGATCATTATATCATCAAAATAAATCTAACATATCCTACAGCTAGCGTCAAAAACTACATAAGAAGTGGCCCTACTTCAAAATTCAAAAAATTTAATGAGACAGAATTCCTTGATTCAACAATCCCCCACCTCTTACCATCCACATCAGATTTGGATGATGCTGTTAACAACTGGAATGAAACTATCAACAATGCAGCTAAAAATAATCACCCAAATAAAAAGACTATACACACAAAAACAAATAGTACACCATGGTTTAACAACACACTAAGACAAATGAAAAGAGAACTAAGAAAACTTGAAATGAAATGGCGGAAATCTAAGTTGTCTATACACAAAGAAATATACAATAACCATCTCACAAAATATAAGGAAACAATAGACAGCACCAAGAAAAACTACTACGCAGCAACCTTAGCAAAATCATATAATAGACCTAGAGAGCTATTTTCCATTGTCAGAAATCTAACCAATAATGCTCAAACTTCTAGCAACGAAATCACTGACATCTCAGTACAAACCTTAGCTAATCACTATCAAAACAAATCAAAAAAACCTACTATGTCCTTAGAAACTATTAACATTTCGTATCAATCTGTAGATGAATGGTCAGACTTTTACCCCATTTCAAAAGTGTCATTAAAAATTATCATCTCCGGACTAAATACAACAACTTCGTATTTAGATCCATGCCCAGTATCATGGATAAAAAACACACTGCCAACACTACTATCCTATATCCTTCCAATAGTCAACCTCTCACTAACTCAAGGATACCTTCCACCCTCGCTCAAACATGCGCAAATACGCCCAATCCTAAAGGATTGCAAATTAGATAAAACATCTCCAGTATCATACAGGCCCATCTCTAGCATACCATTTTTGGCCAAAATAATTGAAAAGGTAGTGCAATTACAGACACAGGAATATATAATATATAGACTCATCTTACCCACTTGACGAACAACAATATGGATTCCGGCCCCGCCACGGAGTAGAAACACTTCTAACAGTATTAATCGATACACTCCTAAAAGGAATCGATAATCATAAACAGGCATTCATCCTCCTTTTCATCGACATATCAGCAGCTTTTGATAGTGTGCATCACTCAATAATGCTCAACAACCTAAGCCAGATAGGCATAAACTCCACTGGTTCACCTCATACTTAAATAACAGAACGCAAAATGTAAGAATAGGTAAACAAACCTCCAATACATACAAACAAGAAATAGGTTTACCACAAGGTTCAGCATTATCAGCCCTACTTTTCAATATTTACATAAAACCGGTCTGCAATATCTTTAAAAAATTTGGAGTACAATATCACCTCTATGCGGACGATATTATGATGTACATACTATTTACGATCCCTAACCTACCGATACAACTCCTATCAGACTGCTATAATGAAATAACAATTTGGCTAAAAACTCAAAACCTCCATATAAACCATGCTAAAACCGAAGTCCTAATCGTAACAAAAGCAATCATTTATCCCTCCAACCCACATAACACTACAAAACCAAGCAATTAAAATAAAAAACGAAATAAGATATCTAGGTGTCATTTTAGATACACACCTTACAATGGAAACCCACATTCGAAACACCATAAAGAAAATCTACTTCAAACTTAAAATCCTTAAACAACTACGCCCCCTCGTATTTATACAAGATTTTATTAATATAACACAGGCTACCATAGCCTCTCACTTCGATTTCGCCAACCTAATACTTATGGGCATTTCAAAACAAAACATCAAAAGAATTCAACTAGCGCAAAATACAACAGCTAGAATTATATTAAAAATAAACTCACTCCAACACATAACACCGATACTAGTATCCCTTCACTGGTTACCAATACAAAGCAGGATAAAGCACAGTTACTTACCTGTAACAGGTGATCTCTGGGAACAGCAGGAATTAGTCCTCACATATGGGTACGTCAGTACCGACGGAGCCTGCGCGGGAAAGCTCCCCAGCTTCCCAGAAGGAAGCTTTTGGGGCCTCCCACTGCACATGCGCGCTGCCTTCCCGCCTTCCTGACCAGCTCTCCTCAGTTCGAGTTTATAGCTGAGACAATAGAGAGAGGAAAGGAAGATAGATAGAAGATACAACTCCTAGGGGAGGTGGGTGGGTTGTGAGGACTAATTCCTGCTGTTCCCAGAGATCACCTGTTACAGGTAAGTAACTGTGCTATCTCCAGGAACAAGCAGGAATAAGTCCTCACATATGGGGGACTCCCTAGCTAAAATGCCTGGGAGATCCCGTTCCAAGGGTTCGCCATCTTCGTATGGATCTCAGGCATCCATCCTGGGAAGGTGGGCAGGAGTTGTTCAAGTATGGAACAGGTGTTTGAGGACAGCCTGACCAAACAAGGCATCCCGGCGGGAGTCCTTGTCCAAACAGTAATGGGCTGTGAAGGTATGAACCGAGGCCCATGTGGCGGCTCGACAGATCTGATCAATGGATACAGAGTGAAGATGAGCCATAGAAGTAGCCATGGCTCTCACATTGTGAGCTCTGACATGGCCTTCCAGAGAAATATTTTTACTCTGGTAAGCAAAGGAAATACACTGAGCAATCCAATTGGAAAGTGTACGTTTGGAGACTGGTAGTCCCAAATGAGAAGGATCAAAAGCCACAAAAAGTTGGGAAGACTTTCGATGTGGCTGAGTCCTGTTGAGGTAAAAGGCGAGAGCTCTTTTACAATCTAAAGTATGAAGGTTCCTCTCTGCACTGGATGCATGAGGAGCCGGGAAAAAAGACAGGTAGATATACCTCCTGATTAAGATGAAAAGGCGAGACCACTTTGGGCATAAAGTGGGGATTCGTCCTAAGGACCACCTTATCATGATTAAATCTGGTATAAGGTGGATGAGCCACTAAGGCCTGTAGTTCACTGATGCGGCGAGCCGAAGTGACTGCAATAAGGAAAATGACCTTCCAGGAAAGAAATTTCAAGGAGGTAGAAACCAACGGTTCAAAAGGTGGCTTCATAAGCTGACCCAGAACTAGGTTCAAGTCCCATGCTAACGGAGGTGGTCGGATGGGAGGCTTAGTTAGAGTCAGGCCTCTCATGAACCTTGCAACAAGCAGATGAGAGGAGACAGGTTGTCCATTTATAGGTTTTAAGGATGCTGCAATAGCACTCAAATGGACTCTTACTGAATTCGTCTTAAGGACTGCATTAGAAAGATGCAGGAGATAGTCTAGTAGAGAATTCAAAGGAAGTGCTAGAGGGTCAAGACCCTGTTGAGCACACCAAATGGAAAAGCGTTTCCATTTGAAAGCAAAGGAACGCCTCGTGGAGGGTTTCCTATAGGCATGAAGGATATCTTTCACTGGTTGAGAAAGATTGAAGTCATGAAGGCTTAGGCCTTCAGTAACCAAGCTCTGAGGTGTAGGGACTTGGGGTTTGGGTGCCACAAAGTCCCCTCCTCCTGAGAGAGAAGGTCTGGCGCAGCTCCCAGGTCCAGGGAGGGTCCATGGGAGAGATGCAGAAGTAGAGGGAATCACACTTGGCGTGGCCAGCGTGGAGCTATGAGGATCATCGATCCGTGATCCCTCTGGAGTTTGAACAGAGTCTTGGGAATCAAAGGAATGGGTGGAAAGGCATATAGGAATTCCTGACCCCAATGCAGGAGAAAGGCGTCGTTGGCCTGAGCTCCCTGACACGGAGTCCTGGAACAGAACCGGGGAAGTTTGGCATTCCACGGACTTGCAAAGAGGTCTATGTCCGGGGTTCTCCATTCCTGAAAGATTCTGCCTATCTGGTCCATATGTAGGGACCATTCGTGTGGAAGCAGAACTCGACTGAGTCTGTCTGCCCGAGAGTTTTGAACTCCTGGAAGATATACTGCCAGAAGATGAATTTGATGCTCTCTGGCGAAGGCCCATAATCTGAGAGCTTCGTTGCAAAGCGACAGAGAGAGCCTGTTCCTGCTTGTTTTGTTTACGTAGAACATGGCCACCTGATTGTCTGTCTGAACTAGGACGGTCAGGTTGACAAGGAGGGTATGGAAGACTTTGAGGGCAAAGAAGATTGCTCGCAGTTCCAGGAGGTTGATGTGAAGGGTGGTCTCCTGTGGAGACCAAGTACCCTGAGTGGAGAGGGATTGTAGATGGGCTCCCCACCCTGTTTGGGAGGCATCTGTTGTGAGGGTTGCTTGGGGCAACAAAGGTTGGAAGGGGGCCCCCAACAACAGATTCTTGGTGGACATCCACCATTGGAGAGATCAAAACAGACGCTTTGAGGTGAGTATTTGGTCGGAGAGCACTCCTGATGCCTGAGTCCAATGGGTGGCCAAGGTCCATTGAGCTGCTCTCATATGAAGATGAGCGTAGGGCACCACGTGTACCGTGGAGGCCATGTGGCCCAGAAGTCGCAGCATTTCTCTGGCTGTCAAGTGACTGCTGGACTGAGCTTGGGAGGCCAAGCACACCAGACGTTGGCCCCGGACTTGAGGTAGGTAGGCCCTTGCAGTGGTGGTGTCCAACTGGGCCCCGATGAATTCCAGAGACTGGGTAGGGATAAGTTGAGACTTGGGAAGGTTTACCACCAGTCCCAGATACTGCAGAAGGTGCCTTGTGTGGTCCAGGGAAATCTGGGCCTCTGACTGAGATGGAGCTCGGATGAGCCAGTCGTCCAGATATGGGAATACAAAAATTCCCAGACCTCTTAGAAATGCGGCAACCACTGCCATGCATTTGGTGAACACTCTTGGAGCAGAGGCTAGACCGAAGGGAAGTACTCTGTACTGGAAATGTTTTCCCTGAAACAGAAATCTTAGATATTTTCTGTGGGATGGGTGGATGAGTATGTGTGTATACGCATCCTTGAGATCTAGAGAACAAAGCCAATCCTGACTCTGAAGGTATGGAAGGAGAATGCTTAGAGAAAGCATTTTGAATTTCTCCTTGTACAGAAATTTGTTCAATTCTCTCAGATCTAGGATAGGTCTGAATCCCCCTGTCTTCTTTGTTATGAGAAAATAAGGGGAGTAGAATCCTGTCCCTTGTTGAAGAAGAGGAACCTCTTCTATTGCCCCTTGGGCAAGGAGAGAAGAGATTTCCTGATCCAACAGGCCCAGGAGAGATGGGGGAGAATTGAAGTGCCTCACCATGGTATATGGAGGAAGGTTGGAAAAATGAAGTTTGTAGCCCTCTCTGATGAAAGAGAGGGTCCAGTGCTCTGATGTAACTTGCTCCCATCTGGGAGCAAAGTGAGCTAACCTTCCGGGAATGGTGAGGGGCTCTGGTTGTTCTAGAGCCAGAAATGTTAAGTTCTCTAGGGGAAAGTCAAAACCCCTGAGGGGGTTGAGCCTGCTGAGGAGTGGCAGACGCTGCAGGCTTTGACCTGGCCTGTTTAGGTTGCTGACGTTTAGCAGCAAAGCGAGGCTGAGAAGATTGTTGGCCAGTATTTGTGGAAAATCTGGCCTTCTTGTAGTAAGGCCTCTTGAAAGACTTTTTCTTGGCAGGAGTAGAGGTAGACTTGGAAAGTCTATCTAAGGTAGCATTTTCTGCGTCCATTTGGGTGGCTTTAATTTGCCAGTCCTTACCAAATAAGTTCTCACCTGTACAGGGCAGATTCCGTAAGCCATCCAGGACCCAGGGTTCTAGGTCAGAGGCCTGGAGCCAAGCAAGTCGTCGGGCTGCAATAGCAATGCCCGAAGCTCTACCGGCACCTTCAAAGGAATCAAAAGCTGCTCTGTTGGAGAACTTAGAAACATCTAAAAGCTGTTTCACCAGAGAAATGAACTCCTCCTTTCTATCCTCAGGGATAAAGGGGGCAAAATGCTTTACCTTTAGGGCAAGTTCCCTTAGAAACATGCCCATATACAGACTGTAAGAATTAATCCTGGCTATAAGCATACTAGCCTGGGAAAGTTTTCTGCCAAAAGAGTCTAGGGTCTTACATTCTCGCCCTGGAGGGGTAGAAGAGTGCCTTTTGGTGCTCTTAATCTTTTTCAGCGCAGACTTCACCACAATGGAATGGTGAGGCAGCTGAGTCTTTTGAAACCCAGGAGAAGGAGGGACCCGGTACATGGTGTCCAACCTACGAGAGTAAGGAGACAACGTTAGAGGAGCCTCCCATAAATCCATCAAGTGTTCTTGAAGGATTTCATGGATAGGCAGGGTGACTGCCTCTTTAGGAACCTTAGGGTATCCTAAAATATCCAATTTCTTTGACCTAGGTTCTTTTTCAGAGGATGTGGTAATAGAAAGTCCTTTAGCTAGTTCTATAATGAAGTCTTGAAAGGACAAATCCTCTGGTGGAGACATTCTCCTCTTTGGGGAAGAGGGGTCTTCATGAAGAACTAGAGACAGCTCATCAGAGTCCTCAGAGGAGTCAAAATCCTCAGAAGAATCAGAGTATTCTCTATTTGCTTCCAACGCACGATACGCATACCGATCGGTATTGACATCGGGCGAACTGGGTATGGGATCGGTATCGGGTGAAAACCCGGATCCGGCATGCGGAACTGATCTGCGTTTGGAAGTCGATGGTCTCGGTTCCGGTATGGGAGATGATACCGGAACTGGACCCGGTACCGCTGAACGCGGTACCGAGGGCGTCGCAGCATTAATAAAAGCCAGCATGGCCTGCTGCATGGTTTGAACAGTATTGCTCATAGATGCCACTGCTGCCTGGATGTCGGTACCGGTATGGGCCGGTACCCCAGAGCAGTCTAACAGGTGATCAGTCGAGGCCGTGCCATCGATGTCAACCTGTAACCCCATAGATGGTGCTTTGGAAGCCAGAGCTTCCCGCTGGGGTTGTTTGGCTGGGGCAGGATCCTCAGATTCAAAAGTGAGAGCCTCTCGATGCTTTGAAGGAGATTTGCTCTTTGAGGACCTGCCCGAAGAAGGTTTGGTTACCTGAGATCCATCCGGAGAGGAAGACCTGGATGACTGTGATGCTGGATTATCTGAAGCAAACAGCACATGGAATTTGTTGGCCCGGTTCTGCAAACCACTTTTAGACATCTGGGAGCAGGATGGGCAGTCCGGAATGGAGTGGTCAGGTCCCAAACATTTAAGACACCATTCATGGGTGTCTGTGACAGAAATAACAGCACTACACTTGGTACACTTCTTGAAACCAGGGGCTGGTTTCTCCATGAGGAGAGTTTGTGTAGGCCTGAGGCCTAACCGAAGTCACCAAGTTGTGCAGAATAAAGATTTTTTTTTTTTTTTTTAAAGAAAAGAAAAGAGAGACCGGCGGTACCGGTTTCGGTATGGGGAAGGCAGGTACGCGGTCTAAAGAAACAAACTAAAACAATAATTTCTTCAGCGGTGACAGGAACACGACCTGCTGGCTCCGCGGAAAAAGAGAAACTGAGGAGAGCTGGTCAGGAAGGCGGGAAGGCAGCGCGCATGTGCAGTGGGAGGCCCCAAAAGCTTCCTTCTGGGAAGCTGGGGAGCTTTCCCGCGCAGGCTCCGTCGGTACCGACGTACCCATATGTGAGGACTTATTCCTGCTTGTTCCTGGAGATTATACAAAACAATAATAACTGCATTCAAAGCCTTAAAAGACATGGCTCCGAAGACATTATGTAACCTAATATGCAAAGAACCACCTAAGCATACTCACAGAAAAGGACAATCAAATAAACTAAAGATTCCAAAAGAATTCATAAAAACTCACAAATTAACAAACAATAGAGCCTTTTCACACATAGCTCCAACCATCTGGAATTCACTACCAGAGGACCTACGATCACTAACAGAGATCACGGAACTCCGGAAAAAATTGAAAACGTATCTATTCACTAAACACTATAATACCATGGAAAACCCTCCACTCGACTTAGATAAAGGCTAAACAGGAACCTGCCCACATCAAGTACATACTCCCTACTATAACAGACAACGCACATAGCTAAAACGAAACGACGCTCCATTCTATTATGCCCTAATACCTCTACATGTATATAGTTACAACTGTTATGTACTGCCTTATGTTGTACAGACATTACATTTTGCTTAGATAAATTGTTACTCACACTGGTTTAGTTGAAATATTCTGCTTAGTTATTACTCTCTGCTTTATTTAAGTTAAGATGTTCTATGTAAAAAGTTAAGATGTTCTATGTAAAAAGTTAAGATGTTCGATGTAAAACAAACTTTCGCTTTGTTAACTGTTGTTGATTGTACACCGCAACTGATCGCTGGAAGATGCGGTATATAAATGAGTGTTAAATAAATAAAATAAATTCTTATTATTATTTTTATTGTGTTCCTTCATGTTGTTTTATTCAATATACCTGTTATTTATTGTTTTTGTTTTTATTATTGATTACACAGGTACACTACCAAAAAACTGCCTCCAGTTTTGCAACTGATTCCTATAGATTTTGGGGTGCTGAATCCAGGAAAAATAGCCAAAATGTTCCATCACGTCACGTTTTCTTGCAAAATTAGATTTCTTACCCATATAAGGAATGTTCACATAATTTCTTTTTAGCCGACTGCAGTTTATTTTCTTGGCCCAAAATAGAGGTTGTAATGGTTAACTAACTAGAAACACTCCCTCATGATATTTTAGAGTGTTTTGTATTCATTTTATACATTAACAGGACAATTGGGAGGCGGGGGGCTAAATCCAGTACTCGCGCTGGCACATGTTCTTTCCTGTTCGCCTCGCCTCGTTCACTCGCTCAAACACGGTGGTTGCGACATGAACGTTCCTGTCAAATTTCAGTTTCTTGCAAGTTCATTATTACCTTTTGTTTGCTCAGTCGTAATCCAGCTTTATTCCGAAGTGGTTCACTACAGTTGTAGTTTGCAGTGCTGTGTATTTGTGATGGCTCACAGAGCCAGAGGTTGCGTCAACTCTCCGGACAGTTTTTGTTTTATTTGTGGGGAATATACTGTGAAAAAGCGGCAGAGGAACATTTCTGCATTTATTAAAAAAGTATATTTCGCCTATTTCGGTTTGAAGTTAGGCGATCAAGACAAACCGTGGGCTCCTCACAAAGTGTGCAAGACATGTGAGGAAGATCTACGCTTATGGATGAAAGGTAAAAAACAAGCATTTCGTTTCGGAATACCTATGATGTGGCGTGAACAAAGAGACCACAGCAGTGACTGCTATTTTTGCTCTTGCATTGTGAAGGGATACAACTTAAATAAGAACGTAATAAGTTACCCCAACCTTCCCTCAGCAATTAGGCCTATGCCTCATAGCAACGAAGTACCTGTGCCTGAACCACCAAAATCTTTGGATCATATTTGTGTGGACGGTTCTGATCATGATGAGACTCATCAGATGGCTTTTCCCGATGAGTCCAGTACTTCCGAGTTTGAAACTGAACCAGATCCGAAACCTGAACTTTTCTCTCAAGCTGAATTGAATGATTTAGTCCGGGATTTAGGACTCCCAAAAGATGCTGCCCAACTGCTAGGTTCTCGGCTTAAACAGAAAAATCTATTGTCACCAGGAACAACTTTTTATTGGTACCGCAACCGCGAGACACAATTTTTGAAGTATTTCAGCAAAGAGGAAGATTTGGTATTTTGCAACGATATATACGGAGTGATGGAAAAGTTTAAACTCAAGTATGATCCTGCTGAATGGCGGCTGTTCATTGATTCGTCAAAAGACAGCATAAAAGGTGTTCTTCTTCATAATGGCAACACATTTGCTTCAGTTCCTATTGCTCACTCTGTTATTCTCCAAGAAAAATACGAGAATTTGGCCCTGATTCTTCAGAAGATTCGTTATGATGAGCATAAGTGGATGATTTGTGGAGACTTTAAAATTCTATCCATGCTATTCGGGCAGCAATCCGGTTTCACCAAATATCCCTGCTTCCTTTGCTTGTGGGATAGCCGGGCCCGCGACCTACACTGGGGGAAAAAAGACTGGCCAATTCGGGAGTATTTGAGACCCGGTGAGAAAAATGTTCTTCATGAGAGCTTGGTACCTCGTGATAAAATTCTATTACCACCTCTCCACATTAAGATGGGTCTCATTAAGCAATTCATCAAGTCCCTTCCAAAAGATGGTGAGTGCTTTCGGTACCTTTGCTCAAAGTTCCCCCGACTTTCTGAAGCAAAGCTAAAGGAAGGAGTGTTTGTTGGCCCTGATATAAGGAAACTCATTTCAGATGGAGCATTCGCTGAAACGATGTCTGAGAAGGAAAAAGAAGCCTGGGATTCCTTCAAGGATGTTGTTCTCAAATTCTTGGGGAACAGGCGGGATGAGAACTATAAGGATATTGTTGCCAGGATGCTCAATGCCTTCAAAGAACAAGGCTGTAACATGAGCCTGAAAGTCCATTTCTTGCACTCCCATGTGAACTACTTTCCCGAAAACTTGGGGGCGTACAGTGAAGAACAAGGTGAAAGGTTTCACCAGGACATCAAGGACGCAGAGAGAAGGTACCAAGGAAGATGGAACACCACTATGATGGCTGATTTCTGCTGGTTGCTGCTGCGGGAAACCCCAGATGAAAAATACGCCAAGCAGCGCACCAAGAGAAGCATTCGGGGGAAGAAGAAACGGGCCCACCAGGAGATTGATTGACCCAAGAATGACTTTAAAATCTAAACTGTGTTGACAAATATCGTGTTTTTACTAAACTTTGAAATAAAAATTTGCTAGTTATTACCACAGTGTCGGATCTCATTTATTAGAATTTTATTTTCACACCATCGGGTGTTTGTCTTCATGTATTGCAATGGTGCGGTTTGCGTTTTCTATTCTTACATACATACCTGTACAACATTTTTTGCACATTTCTTTGCTTTGCTTTGTGTCTAACCTCGCTCTTATATGCTCAATGTTTGTGCACATGTATGTGGCTGTTTTAAGTGCAGACAATTTTGCTACCATCACAGTGTGTTTTGTTGACATTACTCTATTCTTATGTGCTGCCTTGTTACAATTTTCTTTATTCTTATTTGAATAACTACTAAACAATTAGTATAAAGAATTCATCCAAGAAACTTTTATCTCGATCGCACTCAATCTGAAACGTTCACCTCAAACTGCTAACCCAATGTAGCAAAAAATCTGTACGTGATGGAGCAAATTGGTTACCAGATTTGGATTCAGCGCACCAAAAAACGTAAAAATCAATCGAAACATTAGAGGCAGTTTAAAAAAAGTTTTTTTTAGTGTACCTGTGTTATTTATTTAATTACAATGTACTTTTAATACTAAGGTGAGCCAACCCCTGAAGAAGATTCTATCGAAACACGGCCAGTGTCGGGTCAGGTCTCCCTTTTTTTTATATATATATATATATATGGATCAATAAACTTGGTGAGAACCTACACCTGTCCACGTCTCGTACTGTGTTGCTTCCTCGTGGCAGTGTGCTGTCCTTTGGTGTCCCAAGCAGCTGAACACCATGAGATGCTATCAGAGCCTCCTCTAGCAGGAACTGATGCATCATCTGCCACAATTCCTGCACTATCTGTACCGGGAGAAGAGCCTTCCCCTAAGGGAAGTACTCCTCGAGCTACTTATCTCCTGGGATGGTAGCAAGCGACTCTTGGTCCTGTTGATCCCCCATCTGAGACTCTGCAAAAGGGGCAACCCTTGTGCTGCTGCCTCTTCATTCTCAATCCGCGAACTTCACGCAACAGACCAGTCGTCAAGTTAAGGGTGGACCCAACCAACTGCACAGGAATTCTAGGACTCATCGTTACTTGCTAGTTTTCACTTCGGAGAATCCGAATCCACCAGTCATGGAGACCGGGTACACCAGAACTGTTGCTGGCGGCACGCAGCCACCCCCACCACCATGACCTTGGTGGATGCATGTGGCACCAACATTGGCCCAAACGGCAATGCCCAAAACTGAAAATTCTACTTAGGCACCATGAAGCAGAGAAAACTGCTGATGTTTTGGCCTTATAGGGAATTGCAGAAATGCCTCCGTGAGGTCGAGGAGAAGACAGGAACTCCTCGCTTCTCACTGCCACTATTACAGACCGCAACGCTTCCATGTGAAACCGGGGCCCCTTTAGACTCCTGCTTACTCTCAAGGTCGAAATAGCTTGAGTACCTATGAGACCCACACTGGTCCTTGGTAATCGGCACAAGGTCCCTTAACTGCTGAAAATATATCAGAGTATCTTTACTGCCTTGCAATTCCAGTGCCTAACCCCCACGGCCTACTTCTAGGCCCCATTGGTTAGAACGGAGCTGGACCCCAGCAGGAACATCTGCAGCTGACCTTCTATGGGCTTCACTGCCCCTTGGGCCCTCCTTGTGATTTCTTAGACCTAAGGACAAGAAGGTGCTAATGAGCCCCTGTCCCGCTACGGATATAATGTTTCTGGCAAAAATAGATGCCTGCTTCTTGGAGCATCCAGTTCATCAAGCATCTAGGGGGGAAGCCATTTTGGGCTTAGCCCTTAGTGGCACCCCAGATGTGGTGGAAGAGATGAGGGTGTTGAGGCCACTTAGCAAAAATGAGCACAACATTCTTGCATTTGAATTACTAAAGGAAATACCCAGTGCTACCTTTAAACTTGCCAAAGGGAAACTATGAGAAAATGAGGAAAAAATAAAGAAAACCAGCTGCTCTTTTCTTTTGTTTTTTTTTACCTCCATCCAAGCGGCCCACACTGCCACTCAAACCCAGCCATGCACCAAACAGGAATATCAACAAGCTGGACTTATCTGAGGTAATGGCGGGCCAAGAGACCAGCCCAAAGCCACACGGAGCGCCAGAGGGTGCAGCTAGTCAGGGCCACTCCTCTACTTTAAAACTGGGTTGGGGCCTATTACAGGCTCTGGATAAGGTGTCAGAACCAGGCAGTTCAGTACTGAAGTCTAAAATGGCCTGCCACCTGCCTCTTTTGACCTCATCCACGCATGGAGGGGGTACCCTCTGTCTCCATTGCTTCCTATTGAAAGCTCTGTGCCTTTGGCTGAACTTTGGTGGAAAAGCTCAGTGGACGGTGTTAGCCCCCCCCCCCCCAACACCTTAAAAGTTGAGGGCTGGGGCAAGGGGCGTCCCTCACTATAAGGCTCCAGAAGGGGTGGTGCGGCTCCAGGTTCTCCTGCCAGCAGAAAGGCCGAGCCATGTCCTTCCATGGCCTTTGAGCCGCCCCAGAGGCACTGACCCGACCAGAGCCATCAGTCCACTCCTCCTGCATGCTCTCCTCTGCTGTCTGGGACACTGTCACAGAGCCGCAGGAAATGCCCACCGCCAATGGCGTTCCCCACTGCAGACTGAGATATTGAAGGCATGGGCAGCCTAGGGGCAAAGGAAGTTCAGGAAAAAACTCCCTCCAGCTCTCCGCTAGTTCAGACTTGCTCAAGAAATGCTAAATAGAAAAAAACTGGCTAAATGATCAAAACAACAAACCGCAGAGGAGTGAGCCCAGTGTCCACGGAGTCTCTTCCCCCCCCCCCCCACCTGACCTGCTGCCTAACAGTACTGGTGCAGCCTGAGCAAGTAAGCAATCCAACTGTAACTGAAGGAAAATTAAGAAAACGGGACTAACAAAAAAGACAGCAAGGCAATAATTAAACGCTAAGCGTTGCAGGTTTTCCCACCTGAGCTGAAAACGGCACGGGTGCCCTCCCACATCAAATAGATACCTGCCAAAAATAGGCCCCCCTTTCCGGTACACTCACCCAGGCTGCTCCTTCCCGCAGTGACCATTAGCCCCATTGAATCAGCAGCTCTCCCAGTGCTCTGCCAAATCACGGCCTTGGCACAGCGGAAGGAGATTGACTGGAGCTGCCTTTTTTTAAGCAGCTCCCACTTGCCTGGCTTCTCCTCCTCCTCAGAAGCTCCTCACCCATTGAGATGGGTTCGGGAGCTATAATGGTTGCATCCTAAACAGAACAGTGTGCTGCTGGTGGTTTTTTCTTTCTTTCTTTCTTTCTCCTCCTCTTGAATAGCCGGCTTAGCTGCATGCGGGCCCACAGGAGCTGCACCTCTTCCGCAGGCATCCAGCTGGGAGAGAGGAGGTGGAAAGTGGGGTGGGGGGAGTAATGACCAATAAAGAAATTAAAGGAATTAAGAAATTAAAGACATTAAAGAAAAATAAAGAAAGCAAAGGAATATCCCTTAGGGAAAAAATTACCTTAACTTAACCTAAAAGATTTCTGAGACAGAAATAAATGAAAGATAATTGAGGGAAAAGTGCTGCATATAGGTTTGTTACAACTACAGTCTTGTTCTGTGAAAAACAGGAAGCACCTGCATACAAGAAATGTATGTAACTAGAAAGATAGTCAGTGTTCAGTGAACAGGAGACAAATGAAACCCATCTGTCTATGGTCAGTGAATAACCTGACATGATCATCCCTTTTCTCTTAGCCCAGATTATGTACCTATTAAATTTGTAATACTGCTTGTAAGGGAAGCTGCACTCCCTTAAAGCTATTTGTAGTACTTAGAATAAAAATGTAAACTTTACTTGGAGAAAATGTCAGTTTGATTGGATCAGTGCAAGGTCCATTTCATATCTTTAAGGTACAACACAGCAGCGCAATCTAAAAATCCTCACGTTATGCGGTCCCCGATGGAGTGTGGTCTCCGAGGCAGGCGTCTGCCTAGACTGCATGCAAGAGGCTAAGTCATTGGAGCAGGGCCTGTAGGATGAGACGAGGCGGGAGAGTCCCTCCCAGTTGCAAGAGATCCTGGAGATGCCATGTTACTTTCAACAGATCTGGCCTCCGGTCCCTGCACGCCCGGACCACCCACCCCTCAAGCCCAGGAAGCAATAGGGTTCCCGGGGGAGTTCTCACCGGAGTTTGAATCACCTTTCCATAAGGCGCATTGCCTACGTCAACAGGGCTTGGCAAGCGGCTCCTCTGCCCCAGAACACAGGGCTAAGAGGGTGTCGGATGCAAAAGAGCATGAGTCAGGAGCAGTGGCGTCTAAATGGCCTAGAGGCTTAGAGGAGCAATTGCCGTTGTTGGAGGAGCTTGATGGGTAAGACCTTGACAAGGAGTAGATCTGCAAGAGGAGTTGGGAGAAGGAGAGATCCCAGAACAGGAGGATCAGGCCCGGATTGTCTGGGAGATCTAGCGTGACTAGGGAGATCCGTTTAGCCACCAGGCAGCAAGGGACAATGCGGACAGGTTCGGGTGTAGTACATGCCCCTCCTCCTGTGTTAGCAAGCCTGGGGCACAGCCCAGGGGAACAGGGGGAGCAGGAGTGGGAATCATGGTTGCAGAGACCACGAGGGAGCGACAAGTATCATTGACGCTCATTCCCGCTGAGCTTTGTGGAGGATCCTTGCAATGAGAGGAGTGGGAGGGAATGCATAGAGAAGCCTGGAGGTCTAGCTCAAGAGGTACGCATCCCACGCCTCTCTGCTCGGGTGTGGGACCAGGCCACAGAAGCGGGGGAGCTGTGTGTTCACTGGGCTGACAAACAGGTCCATGGTCGGCGTCCCCCACCGATGGAACAACAAAGTTGGCCACCTCCGGATCCAGCCGCCACTCGTGAGGGCAGAGGATCCTGCTGAGTTTGTCCGCAAGGACATTCTCGTGGCCTGGGAGATAGACCGCTCATAGGGTCATCCCCCGAAAGAAGGTGAAGGAGCAGAGGACGACCGCTTCCTGGCAGAGGTGGCGTGATCCTGTGCCCCGGCTCATTGTTGATGTAGAAAATTGCCACTCGATTATCAGTCTGCAAGATCGGAGATGGTCCTTGAAGGATCTCAGGGCCCACCAGACCACCCGAGCGAACAGAGCTCTGGATCATGGTCGGTTCCGAGACACCACAGACAGCAGTCATGGGTGTCCATAAGCAGCATGTTCTTGGAGAAAAAAGGGCGCGAATCCCGCTAACAGCAAAAATGTTAGGAAAAAATGTCCCCTATGCTCAAAAAGAATGGAAGCAGGAGAAGGATGGATAGAGGACCGGTGCAACCGGAAAAAATATTAGGCCAAAGGCCAGGAAATGAAACACTTTTTTTGAGGGACGAGGAAAAAGGAGACTGAGCAAGATGGCACCCTTGGGCGGGAAGATGACCACACATGCGTGGCAGCAATTCCAAAGGCTTTCTTTGAAAGCTGGGGAATTGCTCCATGTGGCCTCTGTCGGTGCCATCACCCATTAGTGAGGACTGACTTCCTGCTTGTTCCTGGAGTTACTCACCTGTAAAAGGTGTTCTCTGGGGACAGCAGGAATCGGTCCTCACATATGGGTGACGTCGGCGCCAACGGAGCCCTTGCAGAAGCAGCCCCCAGATTTCAAATAAAGCATTTGGGAGATACCACCACGCATGCATGGGCCCCTTCCCGCCCAAGGGTGCCATCTTCCTCAGTAAGATGACGTAGCTAAAAGACTGCAAAAAATAAGATGGTAAACAAGCAACTCCAAGGAGAGGGAGGGAGGGGTGTGAGGACCGATTCCTGCTGTCCCCGGAGAACACCTTACAGGTAACTACGATTTCTCCAAGAACAAGCAGGAAGTCAGTCTTCACATATGGGACCTCCCCAGCTACAGGCTACCAAAAGCCCACAGAGAAAAATCACGGTCACTCATGGGGAGAAGAGAACAGCAACAATTGAGTCCGCAGATACAGACTACAGTAGGACCCGTGAGTCCGAGGAAAACCAGCACTCCGGTAGCCTGAACACAGAAGGGCCGGAAGGTAGGAGTTGCCTAGACCCTGAAAAGATTATGGAGCACAGCCTGGTCGACGTCACTGTCCTGTCAGGACTCCTTCTCCAAGCAGTAATGGGCTGCAAAGGTATGAACTGAAGATCAGGTGGCAGCCCGGCAAATGTCCAGCATCAGGACAGATCGCAGGTTTGCAACAGAGGTCGCCATGGCCCTGACACTGTGCGCCATGAGCCGGCCTGCTTGTAGGTGAGAGTGATACAGTTTGCCACCCAGGTATACAGAGTACGTTTGGTCACCACCTCCTCCAGTCTACTGGAGTCATATGAGACAAGACTCAAAAAGCTGAGATGCTTTAAGGTGGCCCTGGGGATGTTGAATGTAGAAGGACAGGGCACTCCTTACAGTCCAGAATGTGGGAGACAGTCTCCACCCTACTGGCATGAGGTCTTGGGAAGAAGGTGGGTAGCATCGCCTCCTGATTGAGGTGGAGGGGCGATACCACCTTCAGAAGGAATTTAGGGTGGGCGCAGAGCACCACCCTGTTCTTGTAGAACCTGGTATACAGCGCCTCCACCACCAGGGCTTGAATCTCACTAACCCTGCGAGCAGAGAAGAGCACATCCAGGAACACCACCTTCCACCAGAGGTATCGGAGGTGGCAGGTAGCCAAGAACTCAAAAAGCGGGTGGGTGAGCTGTGCCAATATGACACTAAAGCCCACTCGGTAGCCAGAGGGCGAACCGGGGGTTTCGATAAGAGAAGTACCCTCAGGAAGCAGATTACCAGGGGCTGGACCGAGAGGGGTTTACCAACCACTAGATGATGGTGCACCGCAAGGGCACTGAGGTGCACTCTGATGGAGCTTGATTTAAGCCCTGATTGAGAGAGATGGATTCGATACTGCAGTACCCGCTGCACCGGGCAGGAGAATGGGTCAGTCCCAAGCTCCATGCACCAAATTGAGAATCTGCGCCATTTGAAGACATACGCTTTCCTAGTGGAAGCCTTATGGGAGGCCAGCAGGATCTCCTCCACTTCAACCAAAACGTTGAAAAGGAGCCAGGGTCACCCTTTCTGCTGCCATGTCAGCGACAGGGACCCCAGGTTGGGGAGCAAGAGAGCCCACCCCCCTTCATGGGACAGAAGCTCTGGAGAGTTCCCCAAAGGGAATGGGGATCTCCACTGATAGCCGGAGGAGTAGCGGAAACCATGGCTGCCTGGGCCATCGAAGGGCTATCAGGATGAGGGAGGCTTGCTCACGGAGGGGCCTGAATAACGTTCTGGCAATTAGCGGTGTGGGAGAAAAGGTATACAAGAAACCTTCGGACCACGAGATGAGAAACGCGTCTGTCGCCACCCTGGAGGGGTGGGCCTGCCTAGAGCAGAAGCGGGGCAACTGGTAGTTGCCCGGGTTGGTGAACAGATCTATCCAAGGCTCCCCCCAGAGCTGAAAAAGCCAGTTGGTCAATCTGGAATCCAGCTGCCACTCGAGTGGCAGGAGGACCCTGCTCAATCTATCGGCTTGGTCTGCGGAAAGGAAGGCCTTTGCCTGGAGGGTATCCAGTCTTGCCCAGATGAACTCCAGACACTGTGTCAGGAGATGGTGGGACTTGGGGTAGTTTATTATAAATCCCAAGTCCTGCAGGACCTGCATGGAACATATGGTTGCCTGCTGCACTAATGAGGCCATGCATCCTGTTATGAGCCAATCATCCAAGTAGGGGAAGATAAGAGACCCCTTGGAGGCTTAGGAAGGCGGCCATGACTGCCAGGCATTTTGTGAAGACTCTTTGGACAAAGGATAGGCCAAAGGTGAGCACCCTGTATTGAAAATGCCTGCCCCCACACTACAAACCGCAGGTACTGCTTGTGGTTAGGGTAGATGAGGATGTGGGGATAAGCATCCTTTAGACCCAAGGAGCATAGCCAATCTCCCAAGCTGGAGGTAAGGCAGCAATGTTCCATGGGAGAGCATCTTGAACTTCTCCCTCACCAGAAATTTGTTTAGGTTGCGTAGGTCGAGGATGAGCCTTAGGCCTCCTGATCTTTTTGGTATGAGGAAGTACCTGGAATAGAACCCCTTGCCCCTGAGATTGGGGGGTGGGGACTAGTTCCACCGCTCTGTCCTCGAGAACACCTGTGAGATCCTTCAATAGAAGGTCCCGGTGAAGGGAGGACCTGGGGGGCTCTCCTAGGAAGTAAAGGGGAGGTGTCTAAGTCAGATGGAGGATGCAGCCCTCCTTGACCATTTGGAGCGCCCAGGATTTGGTGGTGATGGCTAGCCGCCTTTGGGCAAAGCGTACAAGACGTCCTTCCCCTCCCCCCGTGGGTTGCTGACTTCCTTGGGGTGGAGAGGCTATGCCCCAAGTGAAAAGCTCCCACCAGGCTGGGCCGGGGTTGATGCCTGGTGTTTGGGAGCATTCTGCTTACGAGGGCTATGCCCATGTCCCTTGGCCTGCTAATCCTGCAGGGGAGCCGGGGAGGTCTGTAAAGTGGGTAGTTTCTGTAAGCAGCCCTTTTCCTCAGGTATAAGGGCTTTTTAACTGAGCACTTCCATCGGGGAGGGGCAGCGGTCTTTTTAGAGAGCCTCTTCCTAGTCATGAACTCAGTCTCCAGCTCGGCAGCTTTGTCGGTCATGGGTTTGCCAAAGAGGTTCTCTCATTGGTAGGGGACATCAATCAATTTGTCCTGAACCCATTGCTCGAGGTCAGAAGATTATAGCCAAGACTTGCGTCGGGCCCCAATGCCTGCTGCCGCTACTTGAGCCGCCAACACGAAGCCATCATAGGCTGTCAGTGACAAACTTGGAGCATTCACAGACGGTTTTGACAAGGTTCTTGAACCACTGCAGGGGTTCCTTGGAAAGACCAGCCGAGAAACCAGCGATCTCCTTCACCAGGTATCTCAGGAACATGTCCAAGTACAGCTGGTAGGCCTGGATGTGGCCGATGAGAATTGAACCCTGGCAGCACTTTCTGCCAAGGGCATCCAAGGTGGGTGGCCTTCCTACCAGGGTCACCGAGGAGTGTGTTTTCTGACTCTTCAGCAGGCACATGGCCGAATTCACCTCCATGGAGTTGTGCGGCAGCTGTGACTTCTGGAAGCCCGGGCCCCGGTGGGCTCGATATATCGAGTCGAGCCACATGCTCACCACTGGCACAGATGCTGGTGTATCCCACACAGAAACATAGAAACAGAGAAATATGACGACAGAAAAAGACCACATGGCCTATCTAGTCTGTCCTTCCATAACCAGCTCCCCCCTGAACTCCGAATGTCAAATAACCTGAATGAATTCAGAAGGAACCTCAAAACCCATTTATTCCAGGCATACTACAACCCAACCTAATTACAGCACCGTACCACAATAAGTTCTCTTCTGCCCACCATAATGACACTCTGAATACACGCAGCATATAGACGACTGATATGTAATCCTGTATATATGTATATTATATCCCCCTCCCACGCACCTTTTAATCTAATGTTATTTAGAGTTGTGAAAAGTATCTAATCTCTAATCCGTGTGCTATGTAATCATTGCTCAAATCAAAATTGTATTTTTAAAAAATTCATTGTATTGTACGATACATGATGAATCTGTAAAGGAAACCGCAGCTGATCGTAGGAAGCAGCGGTATATAAATGTTTGCTAAATAAATAAAATAAATAAATAAAATAAAATAACGACAACTACAACAGTCCCCTTTTTTCCTTTAGAGATCCTCTGTGTTTGTCCCATGCTTTTTTGAATTCAGTTACTGTCCTCAACTCTACCACCTCCACTGGGAGACTATTCCATGGATCCACCACTCTTTCTGTAAAGAAATATTTCCACATATCACTCCTGAATCTATCCCCCTTCACCCTCATCCCATGTCCCCTCGTAGCAGAACTTCCTTTCAATTGAGAGAGGCTCTCCCCCTGAACATTTATGCCACAGAGGTATTTAAACATCTCAATCATATCACCTCTATTACGCCTTTCCTCTAAGGTGTACATATTAAGATCCTTAAGTCTGTCCACATATGCTTTATAATGAAGAACACTAACTATTTTAGTAGCCACCCTCTGCATCCTGTTCACATCCTTTTGAAGGTGCGGTCTCCAGAAATCACACACTATACTCCAAATGAGATCACACCAAAGACTTTTACAGGGGCACTATCACCTCCTTTTTTCTGCTGGCCATTCCACTCTGTATGCACCCAAGCATTCTTCTAGCTTTTGCCGTCGCCTTTTCTACCTGTTTAGTTACTTTAAAATCATCAGACACAACCACGCCTAGGTCCCGCTCTTCTTTAGTGGACAAAAGTACTTCACCCCCTATACTATATTGCTCCCTTGGATTGCGGCAGGCCCAAATGCATGACCTTACATTTTTTAACATTAAATCCCAGCTGCCAAATTCTAGACCATTCTTCAAGCTTAGCTAGATCCCTCCTCATGTTATCTACACCTTCCTGGGTGTCTACTCTATTTCAGATTTTGGTATCATCCGCAAAAAGGCAAACCTTACCCGACAGCCCTTCCGCTATATCACTAACAAAGATGTTAAAAAGAATCGGACCAAGGACAGATCCCTGGGGCACACCACTGGTAACATCCTTCTCCTCAGAGTGAGCTCCATTTACCTGTATTCTTTGTCGCCTCCCACCCAACCAATTTCTAACCCAAGCAGTAACTTTAGGGTCCATCCCTAGGGTGCTCAGTTTGTTTATAAGTCGCCTGTGAGGAACAGTGTCAAAGGTTTTACTGAAATCTAAGTACACCACATCTAGGGCTCTCCTTCAGTCCAACTCCCTGGTCACCCAGTCAAACAAATCAATCAGATTTGTCTGACAAGACCGGCCTCTGGTGAATCCATCCTGCCTCCGATCCTGTAATCCGCTGGACTCCAGAAACCTCACTATTTTCTCTTTCAGCAGCGTTTCCAATTTACTCACCACCGAAGTTAAACTAACCGGCCTGTAGTTTTCAACTACATCCTTACTTCCGCTTTTGTGTAAAGGGACCACATGAGCTTCTCTCCAGTCCTATGGCACCACCCCCGACTCTGAGGCATTGAAAAAGTCAGTCAGTGGAGCAGCAAGAACGTCCCCACGTTCCCTCAGTATTCTAGGGTGTATCCCATCCGGTCCCATCGCTTTGTCTACCTGAAGATGAGCTAGTTTCTCACGAACACAGTCTTCTGAAAATTGTTCAAGATGTCCCTCGCTTCTATTCCTGTTTATGGGTGTTTTCTGAGGTCCTGCTCCTGGTTTTTCATCTGTGAATACATAACAGAAATATCTGTTAAGCAATTCCGCTTTATCCTCATCAGCTTCTACATATTCCTCCCCTTCACCCTTGAGTCTGACAATACCACTTTTGCCCTTCCTCTTCTCACTAACATATCTGAAAAATATCTTATCCCCCCATTTTATTGCACTGGCTATTTCCTACTCTTTTTGAATCTTTGCTTTCCTGACTACTTTGCTAGCTTCTCTAAGTTTTTCCAAATATAGATGTCTGTCTTCCTCTCTCTGTGATCTCTTGTATTTCATGAAGGCTTCCCTCTTTTTCTTCACTTTTTCAGCTACTTCTTTCGAAAGCCATAGCAGTCTCCTTTTCCTTTTACCTTTATTTACCATTTTAACAAAAAGGTTGGTTGCCCTTAAAATAGCCCCTTGCAGTTTTGCCCTGTTTTTCTACATCCCCCAGCTGTTCTCATCCTGCTAATCACTCCCTGAGGTACATGTGGAGCATTAGCCATTCCAGGATGGGTGGGATGGGCACCGTGAATGATTCCTTTGGGGTGGAGCTCTGTATTGGAGGATTTCTAACTCCTCCGATGGAGGACCTCCTCAGATTCCATCGGAAATGCTAGGGCCTTGGACATGTCCCTGACAAAGTCGAGGAACGCCATGTCCTCAGGCGGGGACTGCTGCTGGGGCTCACGAGGGGAATCCAAAGGGACATTGTGGTAGCAACAGGTGTCAGGCAACTTCTCATCCTCCATCTCCCACTCAGAATAGTCCGTCAAGGAATCAAGGGAAGGGTGGGCTCATGGGTTCCGGAGTTGACCATGGCCCACAGCCCTCGAGGGCCTCGTGGCTGGCGCTGAGTGCACTGGCTGTGGATGATCGTGGCCCCATCAAGCAGCAACTGGATCGAGACCTCGACCAAGGATTGACTCGAGGTCGAAGGGTCTCAAGGATCGGCTCGGCCTCCGGGGCCATCTTGGACATTAAGGGCCCAATGTTCTTGGCAAAGGAACCAGTAGTACTGGCAACAGCGCCCGACGCTAGTCCATAAAGGCAGACAAAATACGCTCCAGGGCTGCCATTCTAGACTCTAGGCCAGAAGGCTCCACAGCCATCAGTGCGGGCACCGAGGGAATCGGGCCCAATGTCGGTTCCCCCGAGGGGGAGTCCTTGAAGAAGATAGTGTTTGGTGACTGAGGCTGGTCCGAGGTTGAGTCTTTTCAGGGGACCTTCGCAGGCTGCTCCCTCTCTGATCCTTCGGACAAGCGTCTAAGACTGCAGGACCTGGCTCGGGGCTTATCCAGCCTTTCAGAGCCATCCAGGGATGCCGCCTTCGAGGTCTCCTCCTTCTTCTTGGGTTCCCTTGAGGGAGACCTCCTCTGAAGAACCACAATGCCGCTCGGGGTCCATAGGGTCACTCCGAGATGCCATGGCTTCATATGAGGCTCTGGCTTTCGGAGGTACCAGGGACTCCAGGAAGAACGTGTCGTGCTGGCAACTCTTGAGAGCCTTGTTGGACATCTTTTTACAGAGGCTGCAGGTTTTGGGTTTGTAAACAGGCCCCAGACAGCAAAAGCAGTAGTCGTGTATGTCAGTCAGGGACATTATTTTGGCACACCGATCATACTTCTTAAAACCACTGGTAGCCATGAGGGGGGAAAAAAGTACCCCTGCGAGGTCGAAGACCCGCGGTGCTGCTAGTTGGAACAATGGCACAAAGGCACCAGAGAGGAAAAAACTGCAAAAAGCCCTAGACTCGATGACGAGGCAGCAAGCTCGGGTAGCGGGAAGAGTACCGCTGCACTACTGGAGTATGAAACTCAGGTAAAAAAGAAAAATCAAATTTTTCTGGGAAAGGTCCAGAGAGACGTCTGAAAGGTTCTGTGGAAAAAAGGAGACTAAGCAAGATGGCACCCTTGGGCGGAAAGGGGACCACGCATATGTGGTGGCATTTCCGAAAGGCTTTCTTTGAAAGCTGGGGGGATGTTTCCGTGAGAGCTCCATCGGCACCGTCACCCATATGTGAGGACAGACTTCCTGTTTGTTCCTGGAGAAAATAGTCAAATCAGATTTTGTGAAGGCTGAGATTCTAAAGAGGCCCGATAACCGTGAAGATGAAGACGATGAAAACAAAGACAACGACAATAACGAACATCAACTGGCACCTGAAATTGCAGAACTATTTCACAGTGATGCCGAAGATGAGGTCTTCAAAGGCTTTTTGAAGAGTGATTCAGAACAAATCTGAGATCGAATGAGTGTTATTTTAAAATGTAGTGAAACAGAATAAATCAGGTTTTAAGAAACAGCAATGTTGTCTCGCGCTTTATTTTTTGTACTGATGACATATATACAGGGGTGACTTATAATAGTATTTTACATATAAAAACGTCAAATTGTGCCACTGTGACTTATAGAGAGGGGCAACTTATAATCTGGGAAATACGGTACTAGGACTAGGGGACATGCCACGAAGCTACAAAGTAGTATATTTAAAACAGACAACAGAAAATATTTTTTCTCTCAATGTAGTCTTTAGAACTCACTGCTGGCGGATGTAGTAAAACAGGTAGTATAGTTGGACAGACCAAAACCTTGCTGGGGGGGGTGGGGGATATAGACCAGAGTAGTTACTCACCTGTAACAGGTGTTCTCCAAGAGCAGCAGAAATCAGACCTCACATATGGGTGACGTCGGCGCCGACGGAGCCCTCGTGCGGAGCATTTCCCCAGCTTTCAAAGAAAGCCTTTGGGAATTGCAGTGCGCATGCGCTGTCCCCTTCCCGCCCAAGGGTGCCATCTTGCTCAATCTGATGACATAGCTGAAAGACAGCAAAAAATTAGCAAAAATAAATCATATGACTGCAACTCCAAGGGGAGGAGGGAGGGTTGTGAGGACTGATTCCTGCTGCTCCTGGAGAACACCTGTTACAGGTAACTACTCTTTCTCCAGGACCAAGCAGGAAGTCAGTCCTCACATATGGGACTCCCCAGCTTAAGGCTACCGGAGACCCCAAGCGGAAAAAAGAGCTCCCTCGAGCTCGTCAGCACAGAAGGAAGGAATCTTCTCTGAGAACGCCCCCGACCGGTAGCCCAACATCAGGGCCGGAGGGTAGGAGTTGTCTAAACCCCAAAGAGATTATGGAGTATTGCCTGTCCGAAAGCACTGTCCCTGCGGGACTCCCTCTCAAGGCAGTAATGGGCTGCAAACGTCTGGCTTGAAGACCAAGTAGCGGCCCGGCAGATGTCTGCCAACGGAACAGAGCGGAGATGAGCCACTGACACAGCCTTTGCCCTGACACGATGAACCGTGACTCAACCCTCCAACGAGAGGCCGGCTGCCCCATAAGCCCAGGCGATACAGTCAGCAACCCATATGGACAACGTACGCTTGGAGACAGGGAGCCCCAACTTATTGGGGTCAAAAGAAATGAAAAGCTGAACAGCCTGTCGATGCTCCCGCATACTGTCAAGGTAGAAGGATAACGACCTCCTACAGTCCAGGGTATGCAAGACCAGCTCAGCCCGGTTGGCATGCGGCCTGGGAAAGAAGGTCGGAAGAACCACCTCCTGATTGAGGTGAAAAGGTGAGACAACTTTAGGAAGAAACTTAGGATGAGTCCGTAGGACTACCCTATTCCAGTAGAACCTAGTGTAAGGTGGATCAGACACTAGTGCCTGCAGTTCACTCACTCACTCACAGGAGAGAAAACGGAGAGGGCAGGTAGCCATAGGTTCAAAAGGCGGACAAGTAAGCCGCTGTAAGACCACATTCAGATCCCACTCAGGGGCCGGTGGACGCAAAGGAGACTTAAGCAGAAGGCGGCCTCTGAGGAAACGAGCCACCAAAGGGTGGTTGGAAAGAGGCCTGCCGTCCACCGGCGAGTGGTGTGCTGAGAGAGCACTAAGGTGAACTCAGACAGAGTTAGACTTAAGGCCCAGATTTGAGAGGTAGAGCAAATATTGCAACAGTACCGCTACCAAGCATGAGAAGGGATTCTCACTGTGCTGAGCACACCATGCGGAGAATCTACGCCACTTAAGAGCGTAGGATTTCCTGGTGGATTGACTCCGAGAGGCCAAGACTACATCTTCCACCTCTCGAGGTAGTAGTAGGGGAGCTAGGACTACCCTTTCAGCAGCCAGGCCATCAGATGAAGGGACTGGAGGTTGGGGTGCAAGAGAGTCCCCTGATCCTGAGACAGGAGATAGTGTTGAAACCCCAGAGGAAGAGGTGTGTCCACCGCCAGTTGTAGCAGAAGCGGGAACCACGGTTGCCTCGGCCACCTGGGGGCTATGAGAATCAATGAAGCCCCGTCCCTGAGGACTTTGAACAGCGTTCTGGACACTAGTGGTGTGGGAGGAAACGCATACAGTAGGCCTTTGGACCACGAGATCAGAAATGCATCCGCTGCTACTCTGAGAGGATGCGGTTGTCTGGAGCAAAATCTCGGGAGTTGCCGGTTCAGAGGACTGGCGAAAAGGTCCATGGTGGGGAGCCCCCACTTGAGAAAGACCTGCTGAACCACCAATGGGTTCAATCTCCATTCATGTGGTTGCAGGAGCCGGCTCAGTCTGTCTGCCAGGCAATTTTCCTGACCTGGTAGGTAGACAGCCTTGAGAAGGATTCCGTGATTGACAGCCCAAGAGCACAGTCGTCGTGCCTCCTGACAAAGAAGGAAGGAGCCTGTGCTTCCTTGTTTGTTCACATAGAACATGGCAACTTGATGGTCCATCTGGACCAGTACAAACTGGTGAGAAGCGAGGTGGGAGAAGGCTCTCAGAGCTAGGCGTATCGCCCGTAGCTCCAGGAAGTTTATCTGTTGAGTAGCCTCCCAAGGGGTCCAGAGACCCTGAGTACATGTCCCTTGGCAATGTGATCCCCGAGAAGAGAGGCATCGGTTGTCAGCACCTGAGTATGCGGAGGGGATTGAAAAACCACTCCGAGCACCAGATTCGGAAGATGAAGCCACCATCGCAGAGAGGAGACCAGGAGGTCGGAGATCCTCACTGAGTCCGCTAGGCCCCCTGTGGCTTGATGCCACTGAGTGTGAAGGCTCCACTGAGCAGGTCGCATGTGCAGGCGGGTATTGGGGGTGACATGAACCGTGGAAGCCATATGGCCGAGCAGTCTCAGGAATTGCCTGGCAGAGACCAGGGAATTGCTGCGAAACTGGCTGGCCAGATCCATTAGCTTGTGGGCCCTGTCCAGAGGCAGAAAAGCCTTTGCTTGAAGAGTGTCTAGTCCGGCCCCTATGAACTCTAAGTTCTGGGACGGGAGCAAAGTGGACTTTGTGAAATTTATGACAAACCCCAAGTGCTGAAGCAGAGCCACAGTGCGAAGGGTGGCTTGGTTGGCCTCTTGGGAAGATTGGCCTCTTATGAGCCAGTCGTCCAGGTAAGGAAACACAAAGAGACCCTGAAGCCTCAGGTAGGCCGCCACCACTGCCAGGCACTTGGTGAACACCCTGGGAGCGGAGGACAGGACAAAGGGTAGTACTCTGTACTAACAGTGGTTTCCTGCCACAACAAATCTGAGATATTGTCTGTGGTCTGGATGGATAAGGATGTGAGTATACGCATCCTTTAGATCTAAGGAGCATAGTCAGTCTCCCTGCTGGAGGTAGGGCAGCAGGATTCCAAGGGTAAGGCATCTTGAACTTTTCCCTCTCCAGGAACTTGTTGAGGTTTCGCAAGTCTAGGATGGGTCTGAGGACTCCTGTTCTTTTTGGTACAAGAAAGTACCTGGAATAAAAGCCTTGACCTCTCAGGTGGTGGGGCACCGGTTCCACAGCCTGATCCTTTAGCAGACTTGCTAACTCCTGAAGGAGTAGGTCCCTGTGCAGAGGGGGTCTTGGAGGCTCCCCTGGAAAATAGGAGGGAGGTACCTGGTGAAAATGGAGAAGATAGCCCTTGTGGACTATATGGAGCACCCAGGTATCTGATGTGACGGCTGACCACCTGTGGGCAAAATGGGCCAGCCGGCCTCCTGTGCTGAGAGAAGCCAGCTGAGGAGAAGAGGCTATGCTGTTTGAGTCAAAAAACCCCACCCTGCTGAGCAGGGGCTGGTGTAGGTGGCTTGGGGGCCTTTTGCCTACGGGGCCCTTGACCCTGCCCCTTGGCCTGCTGACCCTGTTGGGGAGCTGCAGAGGCCTGATAATGAGGGTATTGTTTATAGGCAGATGACTTCCTCGGGTAAAAGGACTTTTTTCCCGAGCCCTTCTTCTTCTGAGAAGGGGCAGAGGTTTTCCTGGAAAGCCTAGTCCTGGTCAGAGTCTCGGTCTCGAGTTCTGCAGCCTTTTCAGCCATGGGCTTGCCAAAGAGGTTTTCACCTCGGCAGGGGACATCGACCAATTTGTCCTGGACCCATGGCTCGAGGTCGGATGACTGTAGCCAAGCCTGTCGGCGGGCCGAAGCCTAGAAGCCATCGTAGGCTGCTCGAGAGATAAACTTCGAGCACTCTCGAATACCGGTGGACAAGGCTTGGAACCTCTGCAAAGGTTCCTCGGAGAGACCAGCAGAGAACCCGGCAATCTCCTTTGCCAGGTCTCGGAGGTACATGTCCATGTAGAGCTGGTAAGTCTGGACACGGCAAGCAAGCATAGAGCCTGGAAGCACTTCTTACCGAGGGCATCCGAGGAGTGCATCTTCTGACTTTTCAGTCGATGCATGGCCGATTCCACAACCATGCAGTGGTGCGGTAATTGTGCCTTTTGGAACCCGGGGCTCTTGCGGACTCGATAAATGGAATCAACCCGCTTGCTTAGCACCGGCGTCGAGGCCAGGGTCTCCCACATGCAGAAGAGCAGCCGCTCCAGCATCGGAGGAACCGGAACAGTAAAGGCCTCCTTCGGGGGAGAGTCATACTGGAGGACCTCGAGCTCCTCGGCTCGAGGCTCCTCCTCGGGATCCGCGGGGAAGGCCAAGGCCTTGGCCATATCCCGCACGAAGTACAAGAACCGGGTATCCTCTGACGGGGATCGTCTCCGAGGTTCGGACTCGGGCGAGTCCGATAGGACACACCGAGTCCGATGGGTGTCGGGTGACTCTTCGTCCTCCGTCTCCCAGCCCGACTCCTCGGAGGAGGAATCGAGCGGCTCCGGTCGGGTGGGCACCGATGCCCTCCGCCCTGATGCCGAGGGTATCGGTGTCGACGACCTCGGCCCCGAACGGGAGGTTGAGGGAGACCGTGGCCGAGGATCGACTCGAGCCCGCATGGACTCGAGGATCGGCTCGGCCTCCGGGATCGACATAGACGTCGAGGTCCCGGTGGTCGGGGCAGATGCACCGGTGAGACCGGCGATCAATGCCCGCTGCTGTTCCATGAAGGCAGCGAAGCTGCTCTCCAAGGCCGTCAACCTGAGTCCGAGCTCAGGAGACCCAGCAGCCCCCGACTCGGGCCCCGATGGCGTCAGGCCAGACGTCGGCTCCCTCGGAGGAGAGTCCACGAGGACAACAGCACTTACGTGTCCAGGAGACTCCATCTCGACACGAGGATGCTTGGCAGGCCTCTCTGACTCCGAAGACCTGGGGCGGCTATTGGGGCTATTCGACCTGGCCCTCGAGGAACCAGGAGCGTCCACCGACGCCGCCCTCGTGGGTTTCTTCTTCCTGCGATGTTCCCTCGAAGGAGACCCCCGCTCAGAGGAACCCCGACACTGCTCAGGGCCGGAGTCCCGAGACGTCGAGGCCTCTGAAGAGGTCCGGGCCCGGCCGGACGCGGAGTCAGAAAAAATTCGATCCTTCTGGTGCTGCCGACTCCTCAACGCCTTTGAGGACATTTTGCCACACGGACCACAGATCATCGGGTCATGATCGGGTCCGAGGCAACGGAGGCAGCAGTCGTGTGTGTCGGTAAGGGACATAAGTTTCTTACACCGATCACACTTCTTAAACCCGCTGGTAGCCATCAGGGGAAAAAGGGCCCCTGCTAGGTCAAAAGACAGGGCTGCCAGGGAAAAGGGAAAAAAGAAAAAAGACGCGAACGCCAGTCACAAAGGATAAAAACCGAAAAAGAGAGAAAAGGACTCGATACCGGCGTATCGGTCCGAGCGGGAAAAGGATCCGGCGTCGAACCGGAGAAAAAAAAGAGAAAAATAGGGAAAATCAACTTTTTCTTCGGGGAAAAACGAACTACGTCCGTCGGGCTCCGCGGAAAAAAGACTGAGCAAGATGGCACCCTTGGGCGGGAAGGGGACCGCGCATGCGCGCTGCAATTCCCAAAGGCTTTCTTTGAAAGCTGGGGAAATGCTCCGCACGAGGGTTCCGTCGGCGTCGACGTCACCCATATGTGAGGACAGACTTCCTGCTTGGTCCTGGAGAAAGTAAAGTTTTCTCTCCCTACAGTTAAGAACTTGCAGGAGCATGATTCTGCTCTTCAGAAATTAGCTAAACTATCAACACAGGTTGATTCCTTGCAATCCACTTATGTTAACATTAAAGATAGCTTGATGATACTGTATATGTAGTTAGAGGCACTCAGAATTCTTTTCAGGCTAGGAACCTACGTTTTTTAAATTTTCCTAAAAGACGTCTTATCACTGCTTATTTTATTTCAGAGATATTTGAAAAAAAGTATTGTTATTTACTAATGTAGATTCAGCTGTAGTCTCAAATATGTATTAATTGCCTGCTAGGTCTTCTGTGCCAGGTAAGGAAATAGATGTTTCAGTGGCTGCAGGATCAACTGAGCCACACATACCATTTTTTCTAGAACTACACCAATTCTTATTCTTCCTCTAGAGACAGACAAATCCAGAATTATGAAGACTTCTTTTTCAGAGAAAGACTTTGTTTTGGGGTCAGAAAATCATATTTCCTGAGATAGCTAGGGCTACATAGTTGAGAATAAAGAGGTTCCTTCAGCTGAAACCTCGTATTTGACTTTCAGGTCTTCATTCTCATGGGGTAGAAGGATTCAAATGAGTTTGTCTGCCAAGACACTTTGTTTGCCCGGGAAATACACCGCAAGTAGATGAATGTAATGCTTTATGGAAAAAGACCATAGATTCAGGACCTTGCCACAGAGGGTCCAAGAGCCTGTTCCACCCTGCTTGTTCAAGTAGAACATGGCTACTTGATTGTCCATATGGACTAGAACTGTGCGGAATCAAAGATGGTCCTGGAAGACTCAAGAGCACTGTGAATGGCTCAGATTTCCAGCAGATTTATGTGGAGTTGTGACTCCTGATGAGACCAAAGCCCCTGAGTAGAGAGATTGTCAGATGAGCTCCCCAGCCCAATTTGGAAGCATCCATCGTCAGGGTACATTGATGTACTGGCATCTGAAAAGGTGACCCTACCAGGAGGTTCTCTGGGGATTGCCACCACTGTAGAGACGAGATTAGGCGGGTAGAGACCATTATTTTGTCTCCCAGGCGACAAGATGCCTGAGACCACTAGGAAGCCAGTATCCATTGAACTGTGCACATATATAGACAAGCATATGGGACAACATGCACTGTTGATGCCATATGACCCAAAAGTTGTAGCAGTTCACGGTGAGAAAGTTCTTCAGGCTTGCTTGAGATGCTGAGTCGTGCACCACAGAGTTGACACAGAAATGCCTTTGATTGCTGAGTATCTAAGAGAGCCCCTATGGGGAACAAGTTGGGACTTTGGAAGATGTATTACAAATCCCAAGTGTTGCAACACTTGAATGGTGCACGAGAGGGAAAGATTGGCCTCTAGAGAGGTGTTTACTCAAATGAGCCAGTCGTTTAAGTAAGGGAAAACAAATATCCAGAGAGTCCTTAGGAAAGCGGCTACTACCGCCATGCACTTCATGAAAACTCTTGCAGAAAAGGTGAGGCCAAAAGGCAGGACTCTATTCATATGCCTCCCTTGAAACATGAAGCACAGGAACTTTCTGCACTGTGAGTGATTAAGTATGTGACTGTATGCCTCCTTTAGATCTAGAGAACAGAGCCAGTCCTGACTCTGGAGATAGGAGAGAAGGGTGCCCAGGGAGATCATTTTTGAATTTCTCTCATAGCAGGAACTTGTTGAGTTCTCTGAGGTCCAGAATGGCCCTGTATCCTCCTGTTTTCTCTGGAGTGAGGAAGTATGGAGAATAAAAGGTCATTCCCTGCTGGGATGGTGTAACCTCCTCCATTTAAAACACAGCAGAGAGCTTTCTGGTTAAATTTAGAACACAGCAGAGAACTTCTAGCTTAAATTTAATACTAAGTCAGGGCCTAGTAGCAGCCAAGAGCTGCAAGTTTAAATTTAAAACACAGAAGAGAATTTTCTGGTTAATTTTAGAACCCAAGAATCCCTGCTGTGGGGATCCCCCCCCCCCCCCCCCTGGAAATTGGTCACAGATTACTCTAGAAGCACAGGACAAGATACTGTGTAGCAGCCAGCTTTTCATAGATGTTCTTTCCCTCCCTCCCTCCGCAACACTCATTCACCCCTGGGATAATCGTAGCTTTATAGATGCTTAAACCTCTTAAAGGAAAGGAGGTGCCATATTCACACTCAGGTGCAGCTGTTTATCCTCATCAGGCATACATTAAGGACCTGAGATTAATTAAGCTTCAGATGAAGTACATTAAACATATCAGATCTAGTTTTATTAGTATAAGTATCCCCAGCAACCCTTAGTAAGTAAAGAACTTAAATATCTAAACACAACCTAAACTAAAATGCAGACAGCAGTCCAGCAGTGAGATGAGGGCTTTCCAGTCTTTTGCATTGAGTGTCCCAGTTGGTGAGGGGTCTTATGTGTGCACTAGGTGCAAGGAACTCTTTGCTCTCAGGAAACGAGTCCAGTCTCTGGAGGCTAGAGTAGCAGACTTGGAGGACATAAGGAAAACAGAGAGGTACATAGATGAGACCTACAGGAATATAGTCCTGAAGTCCCACTTCCAGTCTAGCAGCATCCATGTTGCCATGGAGGAGAGAGGTCACATGACAGGAGAGCATCACCCAGGTGTGGCAGGAAGTGATCCTGTAGCTAGGACCTGTCCTCCAGGTGATGTAAAACCCTCTCGCACCGAGGAAATTTCTCCAGGGCCAGGTGTCCATGAAGTAAGGGTTAGGACAGCCATTATAGTTGGTGATTCCACGCGCAGGACCCAAAAGGCAGGCACAGCTCCGGAGTCTCAATGCATGGATGAGACAATGGTACAAGGATGAGGGTTTTGGATTTGTTAGGAACTGGGGAACATTCTGGGGAAAGGAGAGGCTCTTCCAAAGGGATGGGCTTCACCTTAAATGGGATGGAACCAAGCTGCTGGCATAAACCTTTAAAAAGGAGATAGAGCAGCTTTTAAACTAGATAATAGGGGAGAGCCAACAGTCGCGCAAGAGCGCATGGTTCGGAACAATGTATCTTTGAAGGATACTACCAAAAGGAATTTGTTCCTTCCTTCAGGCACCATCTTAGGCTTAGACCTCCCCTTTTGTCGCAGACAAAATGGAAAAACCAGGCAATGATTTTAAATGTTCTAAATGTGGCAGTACCATTTCGGCCACAGACACCCATGATTGGTGCCTAAAGTGCTTAGGACCGGATCATCAACCGTCAGAATGTCTGCTTTGTAGAAAGATGACAAAGAGAGGCCTACAGAACCGAGCTGCAAAGCTAGGCACACTCTTTGCCTCTGATGCAGTATCTTTAGCATTGACATTATCGAGAGCTTTATCTTCCTCCCAAGGATCTCAGGTATCGAAACCTAGGTCATCTTCGAAGAATGGCCAACCCTCCAAAGGTAGATCTCCTAAGTATCAAGATGCCTCAGGCATTGCCCTGGAGGGGGGGACACCGGCCAAACAACCCCGGCGGGAGGACCTTGCCTCCAAAGCCTTAGTGGGCTCCCAGGATGCTCCCGAGGTCTCCACCTCTGGAGAGCTCCTGGTGCCATGCTCAAGGATCGTAGCCCGCAATTCCAGTACCGATACCCAAGCATTGGCAAGCAACATGAATCAACCTATCCTAGTTATTGAGCGGAGCTTAGCGGCCTTACTGGCAGCCTCCGTACCGGTAAAGCCTCTACAGTCAATCCCTCAGGCATCAGTACCGGCTTCAGTACCGACACAGCTTGCATCAACTTTTTTGCTGCTTAACACGCTACCACTCATGCCAGCCCTCAAATCTGTGTCCGGTACCAAGGTTCCAGCACCGCCAGCTACAGCTACCGATTTTGATCAGTATCGAGGACGTGCAGAGCAGGAACAACCTACCCGACGATACTTCTAGTTTTTGGACTCCAATTCATCAGACGATGAATCGGCCGATACCCGGGACATGAGAACTCTCCAGGAAAAGCGATCTCCATCTCCAGAACGTCGCATGTCCTCTCCAGAGGACATGTCTTTCAAAGACCTTATTCGCAATATTGCTCAGGGTCTATCCATAAAGGTGACCTTTGAAAAAGAGCCTAGGGCTTTATAACTTGAAATTCTTCAATACCCTACAGCCCCGAAGAAGCTGCTACTCTCCTTATTCATCACATACTTCACAATTTTATGCTTCGTGTGTGGGAGACACATTTTACCATCTCTCCACATACACAACTCCTCGATATCATGTAATGGGTACCAGAGTGTTCCAGTTTTCAAAAGACACAATTACCGCACCATTCCATGGTGGTGGAATCGGCAATGCATTGAATAACGATTGCTAAGACACATTCCTCGAACCCTCCAGGTAGGGAATCGAGCACTCTCGATGCCTTTGGTCAACGTTGTTTTCAGGCTTCCATGTTATCGACCAGGATCAGCTCCTACATACACTATATGGGTATGTTCCTTAGAGAGGTGACTATGGATTTGGAGTTAATGGCTCCTCTTCTCTCTGATGACAAGAGAGCAGATAATCTAAACCCTTGTAAAAGATGCTCCAAATGTTTCACGATTTGTTAATAGGGCAACTTTTGAGTGTTTTGAGTGCATCAGCAGAACTTCTTCTATCTGCATCGGGGCACGCAGTATTGCTTGGTTCCAAGCATCGGAACTTGAACAATGGCTTTGAAATAAACTGGGTATATCCCTTGCACCGTTGAAAACCTTTTTGGGAAGGACTGGCAGGACAAGGCCTCTCAGAATCTGAGAACACCACTCTTAATAGACTATCCAGATCTACTGCCAACCCTGCTAGAAAAAAAGCAGCAAAGAAAGTTTTTTTCAATTAAAAAAAGAAGCACTATCCTTCTTACACCCCTGCTGTACAGTGTCAACACCATGCTTCTCAGAAGGCTCAGACTCCTAAGTCACAGCCACCTCAACAAACCAAGTCTCCTTTCTGGAGAACATAGCCGCTCTGCCTCTGGAGATTCCAAATCCCATCCACATTCCCAGCAGACTTTGTTGCTTTGTCCACAGGTGGCATCGTATCACATCAGAGCAGTGGACACTGTCCATAGTACGGGAGGGGTACAAGCTTCATTTACATAGTCTAGCCCCCCAGACTCCTCCAAGAGAGTTCATTCTCAGCCCCCTCCCACTGCTCTGCTGTTGCAAAAGTCACCTCCCTTCTTCAGGAGTGCCATACGCCATACTGAGTCAGACCAAGGTCCATCAAGCCCAGTATTCCTGTTTCCAACAGTGGTCAATCTAGGTCATAAGTACCTAGCAGTTTCGCCAAAAGACACAGGTTCCACAATGCTTGTATTGGGTCAAGCAGTGATATCTCTGGTCTCTTAATAATGGTTTATGGACCTTTCCTCCAGGAACTTGTCCAAACCTTTTTTAAACACATCTACACTAACAGCTTTTACTACATCCTCCGGTAACAAATTCCAGAGTTTGATTACATGTTGAGTGAAAAATATATTTTCTCTTAGTCTTAAATTGGTTACCCTGTAGCTTCATTGCATGCCCCCTAGTCTTTCTATATTCTGATGCCCTAAACAACCGATCTACATTTACCAGTTCCTCTCCATTCATTAATTTATAGACCTCTATCATATCTCCCCTCAGCCGTCTCTTTTCCAGGTTGAAGAGCCCTAACCTTTTTAGCCTCTCTTCATAGGGGTATTCTTCCATCCCTTTACCAGTTTGGTGGCTCTTCTCTGTACTTTTTCTAATAACGCTATATCCTTTTTAAGATACGATGACCAGAACTGCACACAATATTCAAGGTACGATCGCACCATGGAACGATACAGAGGCATTATAATATCTTTTGTTTTATTTTCCATTCCTTTCCTTATGATACCTAGCATTCTATTTGCTCTCTTGGCCGCTGCTGCACACTGGGTAGAGGGTTTTAACATGTTTTAACATGTTCTCCATGATGACACCTAAATCTTTTTCCTGGGTGGTGGTTCCTAATGTGGAAATTTGCATCATGTAACCATAGTTTGGGTTTTTCTTTCCTAGGTGCACAACTTTGCACTTGTCCACATTTAATTTCATCTGCCTTTTGGATGCCCAGTCTTCCAATTTATCAAGATCCTCTTGCAATTTTCCACAATCCTCATGGGTTTTAACAGCTTTAAATAGTTTTGTGTCATCTGCAAATTTGATAACTTTACTCGTTATTCCCTTTTTCAGGTTATTTATGTATATGTCAAAAAGCAGTGGACCCAGCACAGATCCCTGGGGTACTCCACTATTCACCTTTCTCCATTGGGAAAATTGGCCATTTAGCTCTACCCTCTGTTTCTATCTTTTAACTAGTTCCTGATCCACAATAGTACACTGCCTCCTAATCCCATGACTTTTTAGTTTTGCCAAAAGTCTCTGATGAGGGACCTTATCAAAGGCTTTCTGAAAGTCCAGATATTCTATATCAACTGGCTCACCTTTGTCTACCTGTTTATTCACACCTTCAAAAAAACATAACAGATTAGTAAGACAAGATCTTCCTTGTCTAAAGCCTTGTTGGCTGTCTCCCATTAAGCTATGACTATCTACATGTTCAATAATTTTGTTCTTTATTATGGTTTCTACCATTTTTTATTTTTTATCGGTACTGACATCACCCCTGGAACCCTTTTTAAAATTGGCTTTACATTGGCCATCCTCCAATCTTCAGGTATTACAGATGAATTTAATGATAGCTCACAGATTACTAATAGCAGGTCTGCAAGCTCATATTTCAGTTCTTTCAACACCCTTGGATGTATACCAGGTGATTTGCTACTCTTTGGTGATTTGGTGATTTGGTCCAGGTGATTTGCTACTCTTCAGTTTATCAAACAGTTGTAATACATCTTCTTGGTGTACCAATATTTCTTTCAATTCTGCAGTATTACCTTTAAATACCACTTCAGTCATGGGTAACATCCCTACATCTTCCTCAGTAAAGACCAAAGCAAAGAATTTATTCAGTCTCTCTGCTATCGCCTTGTCCCCCTCTTAGTGCTTTTACCCTTCTATCATCTAATGGCCCAACTGATGCTCTCACAGGTTTTTTGCTACAAATGTACTTGAAAAAGTCTTTATTACGCGTTTTTACTTCCACAGCAAGCTTCTTCTCGAATTCTCTCTTTGCCTGCCTTATTAATGCCTTGCATTTAACTTGCCAGTGCTTGTGCTGTTTCCAGTTTTCATCATTTGGCTCTTTTTTCCATTTCCTGAAAGATGCTTTTTTGGCAACAGCCTCTCTGACCTCACCTTTAAATCATGATGGCAGTTTTTTGGACTTCCTTCCACTTTCCTTTTTTTTCCCCCATTTAACTTTTTATTGAGTGTTTCAATAGATAGTACAAACAGCTTCTGAACTCAACATTATACATTTTCCGCAACATTCGTACATTCAAACTTTTTTTTATCCCCTACTAGCTATTACAACAGTCAATATTACCCTAAGCTTCTGCCTTCCCCCCCAACACCCCTCCCTCCCATCCCGTCTCAATTTCCCCCTTCGTTTATACATGCTTCTTTATCCCCCCATGTCTCTATCTTATACATCACAAATATACACCATTTTTCAGCAATTAGCTTATAATCTGTGCTTTATGCTAGTAATAGTCTTTACGATGAGCCCTCCTTTACTCCCTCCTCCCCGTCTCTCCACCTTTCCAAGTTTCCAACCATCTCCATACTCTCTTCCAGTGTTAAATGCTCTTCTCCCCTTTCCCATGTCTCAGCCTCGTCAGTTTATGCATCAAACACAGGTCCGCCATTCTTATGACGAAACCTTCACTTTGAGGTTTCCCCAACCCTATCCAATATTTTGCTATCTCGCTTCTTTCTGCCACTATACAATGGTTCAATACGCCCTGTTCCTTCTCCGAGATATCCTCCTCCAGTTGATGCAATAAGCATACCTCTGGCTTTCTTTGTAATCTGTGTCCTGTCATTTCATAAATTATCTCTAATACCTTATCCCAGTATGCTTGAATCTGCCCACACTTCCACCACATGTGCAACATATCACCTTGTTCTTAGCAGCCCCTCCAACATTGATCAGATTGCCCCCTTCCCACTCTTCTTTTACGTGTCGGTGTCCAATACCAACGATATTGCACTTTATAAGCATTTTCTTTTATTTGCGTGGCTATAGAGATGCCTGCCACTGTCTGTATTACCTTATCCCACACCTCTTCCTCCCACTGCACTCCTAAATCCGCCTCCCATTTCTTCATAAACTCCAGTATGCCCTCTCCTCCCTCCATTGACCCTTTATAAATCTTAGCCAATGCTCCTTTTTGACCTAATTGTCCTGAGCATAGGGCCTCAAACAACCCCTTATGGTTCCATAGATCCTTCCATACTTTTTTCTGTCTCACGAAGTGGCTCACTTGGAAATAGCTATAATAGTCGTTACTTGATAACCCGTATAAATACTTAATACCCTCAAAATCTCTGACACCCTCTTTAACCACGATCTGGGAAATATGTGTAAGTCCCAACTCTCCCCACCTTCGCAATGTACTCACCCCTGGCCCCTGTCCCCTTTCAAAGCATGCTTCTATTGTCATTCCCTGTGCATATCCTTTGTATTGTATTAATATGTTCCTATTTTGTTTCCAAACATTCAAAATATGTAGAATAATGGGATTTATGGGGTTATGTTCAGGTGCTCTACTCCCCCCTTCACACCATCCTTACCAATCCCACTCCTCTGACTGTATATTCTTCCATTTGTACCCAGTGTTTCTGTTTTTCTCTTTGCCATTCGTATAGTGTTTTCAGCTGTGATGCCACAAAGTACTTTCGAAAGTTGGGCACCCCTAGCCCTCCTTCTCCTTTAGCTCTCTGCAAAATTAACATAGCTACCCTGGGGCTCCTGTTTTGCCATATATATCTATTGACGGTTCTTTGCATTTGTTTTAACTTTCCATGCGGTACCAATATCAACAGCGTTTGAAACAAGAACAAAAAGCAAGGCAAGAGCATCATCTTTATAGCTGCAATGCGGCCAAGCCAGGAAAGGTATCCCTGCCCCCACCCCTTCAGCAAGCTTTCAACTTGCCCAAATAGCTTTAGATAGTTTAGATTATATAATGCTTCCAAACTATTACTTATTTGTATCCCTAGGTACCGGATCGCCCACTTGGCCCACTTAAATGTGTATTTTATTTGTAATTTTTCCTGCGCTTCCTTGGGTAATGACAAATTTAATATTTCTGATTTTGTCCAATTTATTGTGAATCCCGACAACCTTCCATATTCTTCTAATTCCCACATTAATATTGGTATGGAAAACCCCAGTCTAGTCACACTCATTATAATATCATCCGCAAACAATGATATTCTATATTCTGTCTTACCTACTCCTATGCCCTTCAGATCCTCCTGTTCTCGCACCCTCTCTGCAAACAGCTCCACTGAAAGCGCAAATAAGAGAGGTGATAGAGGACACCCTTGTCTCATCCCTCTCCCCTGCTCAAAGAAGGCAGAATAAGCTCCATTCACCCGAACACAGGCTTTCGGGTTGCGATAACGCGCTCGTACCCACCACAAAAACTATTCTCCCAACCCCATTCTTTCCATTACTTGAAAAGAAAAGGCCAAGTCACCTGGTCAAAAGCCTTTTTGGCATCCAGAGATATCAGCAGGGTCTCCTCTTTACTTTGTTCACTCGACCAAATAATGTTTAGTATCTTGTGGATATTATCTGCTACCTGCCTACCTGGGATGAATCCCGCTTGATCATGATTTATTAATTTCCTTATTTAAACGCGTAGCCAATATTTTAGCCAGCAACTTAGCGTCTAAATTTAGCAATGAGACTGGCCTATACGATGAGCACTCTTGTGGGTCCTTGCCTTCTTTATGTATTACTGTTATTCCTGCCCACCCCATAGTATCGGCGAGCACCCCCCCTCCCCCCACTCTCTTGGTAGATTAAACAGCTTCACTAATGGTGCAGTTAATATCTCTCTGAATCTTCTATAAAACCTCGCTGTGAGCCTGTCCAATCCCGGTGCCTTATCTACTTTTAATTGTTTTATGGCTTTCAAGACTTCCTCTTCCTTTATGGCTCTGTTTAACTCTTTTTTGTTCCTCCTCTTCCAGTTTCGGAAGCTTTATGGAGTCTAGATAGCTCTTTGTCCTCCAACTCTGGAGGAGCTCTTTCTTCGTAGAGCGACTGATAGAAGCTTTTAAAGGCCTCCCTGATGTTCCCATCTTTGTGAACTAATTTCCCTCCCAAATCTCTAACTTTCAATATTTGTGATCTTAATTTCCATTGTTTCAATCTCTGCGCCATATATCTCCCAGCTTTATTTCCCCCCTCAAAAAAATCTTCTCTCAATAAACTCGATACCTTATAGTTTCAGCCTGCATTTCGTTTATCTGAGCTCTTACAGCCAAAACTTGTCCTCTATATGCTCTCCTTCTATCCTGTGCATCTAATTCTTCTAGTTTCATTAATCTTTCTCTCAATTCCCTATCTTGTCTCTCCCTCTCCTTCTTTTTAAGTGCCCCCATTTAATTAAAACTCCCCGCACTACTGCCTTGTAGCCATCCCAAACTCCTTCCCATGCCACCTCGCCATTATCGTTCCATCTAAAGTATTCCCTTGCTTTCCTCTCTATCTCTTCTATGATCCTTTCTTCCTCTAATAGAAATTTGTTCAAACTCCAGAATTGGATACCTCTCTCCTCCCCCTCTACTGAGATCCGGACTTCCACTGAAGCGTGGTCAGACCACGTTATAGGAGCCCCTCTAATCCTAACCACCAGCTCCTTAGTTACCCAAAAGGTGTCTATTCTGGAATATGAACCATGTACCTGGGGAGACGTAAGAGAATTGTCTTTTCCGAGGATTTTGAAACCTCCATGCATCTATCAAGCAATGATGTGTTACAAAATGGCGATACTTACTCCTATCCGCTCTTTTGCCCTCTCTTTTCCCCGTAGCGTCGCTAGCCGGATTCCATGTTAAGTTAAAATCCCCCCCACAGATGAGTTTACCCTCTCCTAATTTCCCCAGCTCTTCATGGAGCCTCATCCAAAATTCTCTTTGCACCCCTGTGGGCGCGTAGACATTCATTATACAATACCACTCATTTGCTATCTTCAAACACATTTCCCCTCTTTATCCCTAATTACTTTCTGTAACTGGATCTTTAATTTTGAATAAGATTAAGATTGCAACTCCTCCTTTCTTTTTTTCTACTGTGTTTGATGCATGGGGACACACACCCCATACTCCTTAAGTTTAATTAGTTTGCCCGTGTTAAGTGCGTTTCCTGTATGAGCCCTATTGACGCCTTTTGGCGTGTTATTTCTTTATATAGTTTCTGCTGTTTTAATAGCAAGTTAAGTCCTTTTACATTCAGTGTTACTATTTTCAACTCACCTCTGAAATTAGATCTCCCCCCATCTTGGCCTCTTCCTTCCCCCTCTCCCTCCCTCCCCCTCACCTCCCGTCCCCCTCCCACCTTATCCCCCTTCCCCCTCCCCACCCTACCACCCCCTCCCCCCTTCCCTCCTCCCCCCCATCCCCCTTCCCCATCCCCGCCATGGAGACTCGACTTCCATAAAAAGTGACTATCAGACCTCAGCCTGCCCTTGCCTATTATCAATTACCCTCTCCCCTCTCTCGGTCGCTATCCCCACCCCCAATGTCCCGGCCCACCCCTCCCGTGTTCTCCTCCCCCACGTTAGTTTATTCCCCCCTTTCTTGCCCCTCTGCACTGTCCCGTCTTGACCTTCCCCTTAACCTATACCTCCCACCTCCCCACCCCCAACGTACCTCACCAATAGTTATGTTCACTGTATTTACACACCAATATTATGACCAGATCCCTCCTTCCCCTCCCCTCCCCTCTATCTCCCTCCTCCGCCCTCTCCTCCTACTCCCCCCATCCTCCTTTCTTGCACTTCCCACAACAGCCCTTACACAGCTCTTATCTATGTCTTACAATACAGTTCATATAATGAGTCCTCTTGTGCCCGGAGTTCATGGGTCCTTCTCCTCAGCCGATGTCCTTTGCCACCGCTGTTGCTCTTTGGCTGCCTTTGGTCAGTCTCACTATTCTCCGACCATTGGTTGTTGCTCTGTGTCATCTCAAACTGGCCACCCTGGTCCCTGATGTCGTGGCGTTCTTTGTTTTTACTGGGCTCTCCTTGTCCCCTGGAAGATTAGTTAGTCCCAAGTCTCCAAGCACCACCCCCCCCCCCCCCCAAGCTTCCTCATCACACTTCTTCACCCTCCTCGATTTACCATTTGCTGTAATCAATAGGCCAAAAGGGTACAGCCATTTGTATTGCGCCTCCTCCCTCCTCAAATAAGCCGCCACTTCCTTCATCTCTCTCCGACGCTGCAGTGTGCCTAGAGAAAGATCCTGAAACAATTCCACCACATGACCTTCCCAATGAAAATGTCCCAGTTTCCGTGCCGCCTTCAAAACGTTTTCTTTGATTTTAAAGGATCTCAGGCACACCAAAATGTCCCTTGGTTGATTATCCCTTATTGGCCCCAGCCCCCTATGCGCTCTCTCAATTTGCAGAGATTCGTCTTCCCCTCTTTCTTCGAGGACCGCTGCTTGTAACAATGCCCCAAACACTTTTCTAATAACTTCTTCACAGTTTTTGTATTTGGGATCCTCTGGCACACCTCTCACTCATATATTACTTCTCCTGGATCGATCTTCCAGATCCTCCGTCTTCTCTTTTAATTCCTCATGGGCTTGCTTTAACTCCTCCCAACCTTTTTGAAGCTCTTCCACTGCATCCCCTTGTTGTTCCAGCTGGTTTTCTGTTTCTTTTACCCAGGATCCTAGGTCCGCTATATCCTGTCTTAAAGATTGCAATGTCTCTTTTAGTTCATTTGTAACTCTGCTGATTTCCACTTTAAGTTCTTCTTTCAGTTTCATTCAGCCACATCTTGATCATATCAGCCCCTCCCGGACCCCAGGGACCCGCCATCTCCTCCGTGGACTCAGCCTCGTGCTCCATCACCCCTTTGCCTTCCTTCTCCCCTTCCTTCTCTCCTCTCAAGGGTACATAGGAGGATCTGAATTCTGCCAGTTTTTTCTTTGCTGAGGCCCCTCCTTTGGATTTATCCATCTTACCCCTCTGCGCCTCTGATATCACCCCCAGGCCTTCTGGAATCTTCGGCCTCCCGGATCTGCTGCCTGCTTCTCCCTGCCGGTTTTCCTGCTAACCAATCTGCAGATACACTGTTCTCCCTTTGTATTTTTTCAATAGATTGATCAATTTTTTGCCTTTTAAGTACTTTGGCCTGGCTTTATTTTGTATATTTGTAATTTTTGTTGGGTGGTGTTATGTTTAAGAGCTATGCTCCCTCTGCATATCTTGCCTTTAATGTCGGCTTCCGTCTGGCTGTGCTGTTTTCTCCTCCAGTACACTCGATCTGCCTCCTTGCTGGCAACTCCTCTCACCGGTGCCACTTTCTTTCACCGGCAGTCCTGCCGGGATCGCTCACACCGCGGTGCCCGGGCCACCGATGCAGTCTGCCACATGCTCCCCTGTGCGGCCGCACTGCTTTAGTTGCAGCACGCAGTACTAGCAGACGCCGCGGCTCTCGCTGCTTCCTGATCTTTTACTGATGGCTCCTACACTACTGCCCCTTCATTTCGCGATCTTCCATTTTTTGGGGATTTCACCCCGTTGGTGCAGGCTTGGCGGCGAAGCTCCTTCGTTATGCCGCCATGCAGCCTGATGATGTCACTGGAAGTCCTTCCACTTTTCTTAAAGTTTGGAATACAGCTGGTCTGGGCTTCCAAGATAGTATTTTTAAACACCACCCAAGCTTGATGTAAGTCTCTGACCTTTGCAACTGCTCTTTTTAGTTTTTTATTACCTATTTTCCTCATTTTATCATAGTCTCCCTTTCGAAAGTTAAAAGGTAGTACTGTGGATTTCCTTATCATCCCTCCTCCATTAATTAAATCAAACATGATCATGCTATGATCACTATTACCAAGTGGCCCCAACATCCTTATCTCTTGCACCAGATCTGGTGTTCCACTAAGGACTAGGTCCAAAATGGCTTCCTCATTGGTCGGGGGAACACAAGGAGCAAAAGACGTATTATGGTCACAGATGACTTTATTGATGAAGACCCCAACGCGTTTCGGCAAACGCCTTCCTCAGGGGGCATGCAGCTTAACAAGATAAAAATAAATAAATAAAACATAGATGTGTTATACACATAAAAAGCACATATAAAACATCAATGTATAATATATCTATAATGTAAAACATCAATGTATCTAGAATATGTATATTACTAGAATATGTATATTGATGTTTTATATGTGCTTTTTGTGTGTATAACACACATCTATGTTTTATTTATTTATTTTTATCTTGTTGTTAAGCTGCATACCCCCTAAGGAAGGCGTTTGCCAAAACACGTTGGGGTCTTCATCAATAAAGTCATCTGTGACCATAACACGTCTTTTGCTCCTTGTGTTCCCCCGGACTTTACTGCAAGAGTGAGTACTCTTTTCTGTGTTTCCCTGACAAGGTCAGAGTCATGTTCTCTCCATGGAAGGAGGTCCTCAGTTATAAAGAGGACGACCTCCAAACTATGCTTCCAGAGGACCCCTTCTTTACAGAAGAAGATGCTGTACCAGACTTAGAGGAAGAATGGAGAGAACTGGTCTGGATGATGCAACGGTACATCAGAGAGGATTTACATGCAGCTTCACTACTAGAATACTGCAGAAAGAAGATTATTCCAAGAGGATTAAGAGTACAGAAAGCATCTGGAATGTTTAAAGATGACGTGACTTTTATGTCTAATTGGATCAAGATTTTAAATAAGTGTTCGTTAGATCTTATGATCCTTTTAATTAATACTTCTAAACGCAGGGCAGAGGCCTTAAAACCACAAATAGATTCTAAAATTGAAATACTCAAAAGAAAAGATATCCAATATGAATCAGAAAAGAAAGATTTTGACAAAAACACTATAGATTATAGACAGGCCATAAAAGATAAAAAGATTAGGAAGTTTAAAAGGGACGAAGAAGACTACAAGCAGAGCACAGTTTCCTATTGGACATATAGTAAGTCCGACTTTAAAGAGAGACAGAGAAACACTTCACACAAAAGACCCTTCAGGTCACCAAGACAATCATCAAAAAATAATTCTAAGAATAATCAAAAACCAAGATATAGATCTCCTTCACTCACTCCAGAAGTAGAGAAGAACCATAAGAGAATACGTCATCATTCTAATGAACAATTCGAGCCGTCCGGCTCCTTGTTCTCCACTGCACATACCCCACCTACTGATCAACAACGTACTAAAAGATGGGATTTTCACATGGACGCACTTTGGGCAGGAGGAGGGCGTGTCAATTCTCCAAAATCACCAGTCTATCGACAACCCAAGTTCAAGAATCAACAACAGACACATTATCCACAACGACAGAGGACACGAAGTCAGGGCCTAATATACAAGAGACATCTAGATTGGGACCTATGAGTGCAGTTATTAATCTCTCTAGTCACTCCTTGACAGAATTAGAGCTTCAAGTTTTAGAAAAAGGTCTTTCCTTTGTACCTACTAAAGCACATGATAAATTCTCTACACATGTAGAATTGTACAATTTTTTTAAGAAATTGAAAATTATAGTTTTTAATAAACATGATTCAGATACTTCAGACCCTTCAGTAGTTAAAAGACCCTCTACATGGGTACCTCCATCTAATACAAATGCCATGATTATGGCTTATGAAAACATAGCACTTACTAGAATACGAGATCTATATCAAAATAACAAGAAACATCTATATTACAATTTGACAAGTCCGCAGAAGTTGGCTCTAAAAGGATTAAGTTCAAACAATACAATCATAATAAAACCTGCTGACAAAGGGGGAGCTACAGTGATCCAAGACAGAGATTCTTATATAAAAGAAGTTGCAGCTTGTCGTGCTGTGAGGGCTTGCGTGCATCAGTGATGCTGAGAGCTAAACTATCGGTAGTTTAACTACTGGCAGGGTCTCCCAAGATGGACAGGTCTCAGTTGAGGTGCCAGACCAAGACAAACCACCCATCTGGGCAGCAGCAGAATGGGACAGTGTTGACGGCGGAGGATCACATTTTTGTGACAACGGCAACACCACCAAACTTAAACTGCGCGGAAGAAAGGCCCGGCAATCTACTTCTGTATCTTGCCATGAAAACCCAATGGATAGTTACAACAAAACAAATTGTGCTATGGTGCTGGAAGATGAGACCCCCAGGTCAGAAGGCACTCAACTAGCTACTGGGGAAGAGCTGAAGACTTTCAGAGTAAAGCAGCATTTATGATGTGGTTGGATCAAAGCCCTCGGGAAGTCTGACTGCTGATGTAGCTGCGCATGAAATGAGAGTCAGAAGCTGTAAAGATGTCTTACACATTGGAACATGGAACGTACGAAGCATGAACCAAGGGAAGTAGTTGGAGGTGGTCAAGAATGAAATGGAACGTGTACAACTTGATCTGTTGGGTGTCAGCGAACTGAAATGGACTGGCATGGGGCACTTTGCATCAGATGATCACATGGTCTACTATGCTGGAAACGAAAGACAAAGAAGAAATGGTGTTGCATTTATAATAAAGAAGAAACTTGCTAGAACTGTAATGAAATACAATGCAGTCAGCGAACGCTTAATCTCTATTCATCTACGAGGATTGCCTATCAACACAACTATAATTCAAGTATATGCCCCAACAACAGCTGCAGAAGAGAATGAAATTGAAGAGTTCTATGAACAAGTACAAGCTGAAATTGACAGAACATGCAAACAGGATATCCTGATAGTCATGGGTGACTGGAACGCAAAAGTTAGCAACAAAGAAGAAGGCAAAGTAGTTGGAAAATATGGACTTGGCAACAGAAATGAAGCTGGAGAAAGACTGATAGAATTCTGCAAGACCAATGATCTATTCATCTCAAACACCTTCTTCCAGCAACACAAGCGGCGACTGTACACATGGACTTCACTGAATGGATTATATAAAAATCAAATTGACTACATATGCGGAAGTCAACGATGGAAAAGCTCTGTAACATCAACAAAGACAAAACCTGGAGCTGACTGTGGTACAGATCATCAACTACTAGTATGCAAACTCAAGCTAAAGTTGAAAAAGAGCAAACCACTCATGAATGCAGCAAAATATGACCTTGAGAATATACCACTGGAATTTAAAGACTGCCTGCAAAATCGACTTGCTGCTTTAGATACAAATGACAGAGCTCCGGAAGAGTTATGGAATGACATCAAGAAGGTTGTGTTGGAAGAAAGCGAGAAGTCTCTACAAAAGGTGAAAAAGCAAAAACGGCCAAAATGGATGACGGAAGAAACTCTGAAAATCGCCCAGAAACGCAGAGAAGCTAAAGCCAGAGGAGAAAGAAAGACAATCGCAGAACTCAACAGAGATTTCCAACGTGCAGCAAGACAGGACAAGGAAAAGTACTACAATGACACTTGCAAGGAAATAGAAGCAGAAACTATTAGAGGAAGAACAAGATCGGCTTTCCTAAAGCTACGAGAGTTAAAGAAAAAGTTCCAGCCTCGAATTGGAATGTTACAAGATGCTCAAAGTTCTATGTTGAATGATGCTGAGAAGATCAAGAAAAGGTGGAAGGAATATACAGAGTTTTTATATGATAAAGATCAAGTGGACCAACAGCTGTTTCAACCTGTACCTTATGATCGGGAACCATTGGTGATGAAAGAAGAAGTTGAAGCAGCATTGAAAGCCTTATCAAAGAACAAAGCACCAGGCATTGATAGCATTCTCATAGAAGTATTGCAGCAATCTGATGCAGCTGTTACCGTACTCACAAGGCTCTGCCAAGAAATATGGAAGACAACATCATGGCCAACTGACTGGAAAAGATCTGTGTTTATACCAATACTAAAGAAAGGTGATACAACTGACTGTGGAAATTATCGCACAATCGCTCTGATCCCACATGCCAGCAAGATTCTACTGAAGATTATTCAAGAGAGACTACAACCATACCTGGAACAAGAACTACCTGAAGTGCAAGCAGGGTTCAGGAAAGGGCGAGGAACGAGAGACATCATTGCGGATTTGAGATGGATTCTTGAAAAGACTAAAGAATACCAAAAGGATATCTATTTGTGCTTTATCGACTATAGCAAGGCTTTTGACTGTGTAAACCAGGAGAAACTCTGGGCCGCATTAAGAAGCATGGGTATACCAGAACACCTGATCGTTCTCTTGCGCAATCTGTACATTGATCAAGAAGCAACAGTTCGAACGGAACAAGGAGAAACAGAATGGTTTAAAATAAGCAAAGGTGTAAGACAAGGCTGCATACTTTCCCCCTACCTGTTTAATTTATATGCAGAACAAATCATCAGAGAAGCAGGATTGTATGAAGACAACAGAGGTGTGAAGATTGGTGGAAGACTCATCAACAACCTTCGCTATGCTGATGATACCACATTACTGGCTGAAAGTGAAGATGATCTGAAACATTTGCTTCTCACAATCAAAGAACATTGTCTCAAAATGGGCCTGCACCTTAATGTAAAGAAGACAAAGATCATGACAACTGGCATAATCAACAGGGTCATCGTTGAAGGAGAAGAAATTGAAATTGTGAACAACTTTAACCTACTTGGATCAACTATCAATAAAGAAGCAACAAGCAGTCAAGAAATCAGACGACGCATTGCTCTTGGCAGAATGGCTATGAAAGACCTAGATAAGATTCTCAAGAGCAGAGATGTCTCTCTCCATACAAAGATTCGACTTGTTCAAGCCATGGTATTTTCAATAACATCATATGGATGTGAAAGCTGGACAGTAAAAAAGTTAGACAGGAAGAAAATTGATGCCTTTGAATTATGGTGCTGGCGGCGAATACTGTGTATACCATGGACTGCACGAAGAACAAACCAGTCTGTACTAGAGGAGATCAAACCTAAGCTTTCTTTAGAAGCTCAGATGACAAGACTTCGACTTTCATACTTTGGACACATCATGCGAAGAGAGAGATCATTAGAGAAAGACATTATGCTTGGCAAGATAGAAGGTCAACGCAAAAGAGGAAGGCCAGCAATGAGATGGATCGATACAATAACAGCAGCTACGGGTAACAGTCTGTCAACAATGAGCCGCCTGACTGAAGACCGAACACAATTTAGGATAGCTATCCAAAGGGTCGCCATGAGTCGACTCCGACTCGACGGCACTTAACAACAACAACAACAACTGCGCCAATTAAATGACAAGGAGTTTTATCAAAAGATTTATGACCCAACTACTACCTTACAACAAAAAGTAGATATACTATTATATATTGGAAAAGAAGCAAGATACTTAACATCCAATGAAATTTCTTTTCTTACAGTAACCCATCCTATCATACCTACTATTTACATGGTTCCGAGGATTCATAAATCCCTTCAGAACCCTCCAGGCCGTCCAATTGTATCCGCCATTGGGTCTCTCTTTGAACCCTTGTCCAAATTTTGGGATATATTTTTGAGACCATTTGTTTCACAATCATTATCATATGTACGCGACTAGACTCACATTATAAATATTTTACAAGATTTTCAAGGATACCATGACAAACTTATTTTGGTTACTTTAGATATCAAATCACTGTACACAAATATACCTCAACAAGCAGCCTTGGAAGTACTTGCTAATGTTTTGATCAAAAGATCGAAACCAGTACGTACACCAACTTTTTTCTTGACACAGCTGGCGGCACTAGCCATGACCGAAAATTATTTCAGTTTTCAGGGCATTTTTTATAAACAGATAAAGGGTGTCGCCATGGGGTCCCCCATGGTGCCAGATATAACTAATCTTTATGTAACTGATTTTGAAACAAAATATTTAACCTTTCATCCCTATAAGTCAAATATATTGCTGTGGAGACTTTATATTGATGACGTGTTGATAATATGGGATGGCACAGAATCCACACTAAATACCTTGCATACATGGCTTAACTCAGACGCAAATTTACAATTTTGAAGGATCATACAGTATGGAGTCCATCCCATATTTAGATATTATGATATACAAAAATTATAAGTAGGTGAAGAGGTACAAGTCCTGTAAGCTATGTGAAATAAGAAAAAGGGCAGCTTGTCCTCCAGCCTTTCAGTCTCAGGGTTACCAGATATCAAGCAGTCAGCAGTAAACCTATGCTGATTAGAAATTGACCGATGTGATGAATACGTAATACCTGACGTAAAACAATAAAGTGAAATTATGCTGTATCATCCAAAAGAGCCTTATAAATATTGTAAACCATAGCTAATAGTTAGAGTACTTGTTTCTATTTGTTTCTCTCCGCAAAGCTTTGGTGTATATATATATATATATATATATATATATATATATATATATATATATACATATATAGAAGTGCGTGGTATTTTATTGCTGTCTCTTAGATTTCCTTCTCATTGCTTTGAGTGTGGTTTTCCGTTACTCCAAGAGCCCTGCAGTGTGGCTGGTGAGGGGGGCGCAGAGTATCTTTCAGTTGTGCCGTGACTCGGATTACAGATTTCTACATTCCTGGAAAAGGGCAGAAGGTGTTTGTGAGTATTATATGGTGACAGCAATGGGTAATCTGTTAGGTAGACGGGATTTATCTCTGTTGCGTGAATAGCATGAAAAAGCTAAGGTTTTAGCTGTTCAGAAAGGTAGCCCTTCTTATTGTATGCGTGAGAAGTATGGGGATATGGCTACTAATTATATTGTACACTGGCATGCAGTGACTAAGGATAATGTGCTTCTACAATTTCCTTTGGAGGGAACTTTTTCTATAGACAAACTTCGTTATCTGAAATGTGCTTTGCAGGCTAAAACGTAAATTATGTGATGCCCGTGAAGGGCTAGTGTTTAATTGGTGGCAACGAATTGTAGTAGCTGATAAGCATGCAATAAATAATACCCGGAGTCAGGCAAAGATCCAAGCCAATTTATTTGTGCACAGGCTCAGATTGCAGTAGCATTCAAAAAGGTCTGAGTAATGGCTCCTAGTAAACAACAGCTTTTATACCTTTCTTTTCCAGTCTAATACAGGCAAAACTCCTCATTGGCCACGGTGGCCCACTTACTCTCATCCAATAGACATCTCTGACCGGGCCCAGGACTCGCTCCCCCTGCTTGGGTCTCACTAGCCACGGGTCAACATCTAGACATAACACACTGCCTTACTTTTCGCTGCAGTACATTTTGCTACATTCTACCAAGGTCACTTAGCAGAGAAACTGTGTGAAAGCATAATATTAAGAGCCGTTCTTATCAGAAGCAGAGCAAAGGCAGTTTTTCTAACTTCTACTGGCGTTTCCGCTCTGTTCAGTTATAATATTCTGAAGTGGGGGTTGGGAACTCAGGCCTAATATACAATGGCCTCCACACTTTACCGGCTATCCTAGGCTAGTGCCTATTACATTCCTCCCTTTGATTATTCTCACCCGCAAGTGAGAAAGGGTGAGAATCAAATCACACATATAGTATGCCATACTAGGGTGGAGGGATCATTCTGTAGTATAGGGTAGTAGCCCTACGTTGCTAGGATTTGTGTAGCTGCCTTACGTTAAGTTTAGTATACGTAAGCATAAGGGGAGGAAACACGGGATACATAATCAAACAGCCACAATCAATAATACATTTGTCAAATCATATAGCATGCCTAGTGTATAAGCAGAGGGGCATGAGACATAGGAGGAACAAATGACACATATACTGTTCATCATAGCAATAGGCCTGTTCTCATGACCCACAAAAATAAGAACCTTTCCTATTAATAGCAGCACCTGTATTAGAGGTCGGTAGCAGTACATGTAGTAGAGGTAGGTAGCACATGTATGAAAATTAGCAACACATGTACTAAAGTCCAAAAAATCTGGGTTCTGAGAGCTGGCGAGTAGCAATCAAAAGGGCAACATTCTCATCATTCCATCGCAGTTCCCATAACAGGAGAGGAAAGATTCTGGCGGGGGTTGAGACAAGTCCGGGTATTCCCTGTTGTGCAAATACTAGGTTTGTAGGTTGCACAGGGAGGTAGGGCAAGAGTCAATTCAAAGCACCCCAAGGCTGCCGCCAGAACCAAGCAATAATAAGAATCCATAAAGAGCATAGTCTCTGGAAAAAGGGTGGAACTGTCGGCTTCCACAACAGGTAGCAGACGTAGAGTTGATTGTAGGTCCTCAAGCTTCTGCTGGACGTCGACCGACTACCAGCTTTGTGGCAGGAGTAGGGCTGTAGACGTCAAAGTATCACAGTCTTGTAGGATGTCTCAGTCTCCAACATAGTCCCCTCAGTAGAACACAGTTTCTCAGGATGGTGGTAGCCGTCGTAGAGTGAGCCACACTGGAGTTTCAGGATCATTTATGGAAGTCCACGACCAAGTTCAGAAGCGGCTGCTGGAATGCAAAACTGGAGGACGTCTGTTCCCTTGACGTCCAGGAGCAGGTCGGTAAAGTTCTTACGATGACGGATCTTTTCCTCGCAGCGGGGGTCGCAACAGTGATGCAGGATTAGCGATCCAGGTCCAGGGGCAACTCTCAGGAACTGCCACTGGTTTTACGCGACTGTGGTGATCCAGGAGCTGATTTCTGCCACTTTAACTGCTGTTGGGGTTGATAACAAGATGACATATGGCCCTTTCCAATACGGCGCCAGTGGTGTCTTCTTCTACTCTGTCACCCACACCGAGGCTCCAGGCTTGAAAGGATGCAGGGGCTTGGAAGGGCTGATCTTGTACCCACGCATGAAGACCCTGCAAAACAGAACTTAAAACCAATAGTGCTTATCTAGTAATTTCAGATCCTATCTGTCACACATCTCCTTTACTCTCTATACAATAGGCTACAGAATCTCAGAATCTCAAAAGGGGAAACTACTAAAGACTTAGCAGGGGCTAAGTATATCCTATGAAGGGCTATAGGAAGAACCTGGGGCCACTTCAGGTAAACCTCTGGGCAGTTTGGACAACTTTGAGATTTCAGGGTTCTATTCATACATTCTACGTTCCCGAAAGTTTGAAAGCTGTAGGTAGTATGCACCTGATAATGTCAATATCTCGGGACCATACCATATCTCGGGACTTGCTTCCTGAGGTTAACCACCCTCATTATTTGTACAGGGTCCCAGATGCATGCAAGGGTGTAAGGGCATACTTGGAATCTGGGTACACATTTAGACAGAGCCCTTTTCCTATTGTTAGAAAGAGCTATCAGTTCAGCTTTCTGTGCTGAAATTCCTGGGGCCAGGGCTGAGGACTTAACTACCAGATCAAGGGTCACCACTGCATATTTAATACAACTATGTCCATTAATGACGACAAGACTGCTTTCATCCACAAAGAAAGCTTTGTCTGGGCGGTCCAAGGGGATATCAGTTGAGTCTAGGCAACTTGAGTACACAATGTCCATTACTTCCAAGCAATCATGGTCAGGAGGGCCTGGACCGACGGGCAATAGGGTGGCTGAGTTTATAGTTTGGCTTACACTTAATTGTAATCGAGGATTTTCACATAGCATACTTTGATATTTTAACATTCGAGCGTTGGTGAGCCAATGGCTTCCTTTATGCTCCATCAGGGTTAAAACAGAATGTGGCACAGTAACTTGGAGTTCTTATCCTAGGGTGAGCTTGTCAGCTGCGCTCACCAAGAGGGCTGTGGCTGCTACAGCTCTCAGGCAAGGTGGCCATCCTATTGCAACAGGATCCAATTGCTTTGACAGGTAGGCTACAGGTCGCTGCCAGGACCCAAGAGGCTGGGTCAAGACTCCCAATGCGTTTCCACTTGATTCATGTACATATAAACGAAATGGTTTCTGCACATCTGGTAGTCCCAAAGCTGGGGATGACATCAATGCTGTTTTCAATGTTCTGAATGCTTTATCTTGTTCTGGGCCCCATTCCAGGGTGGGGGATCGTTCTCCTCCCTTTGTGACTTGGTACAAGGGTTTTGCCATGAGCGCAAAATTTGGTATCCATATTCGGCAGTAGCCTGCAGCTCCCAAGAAAGCTCGCACCTGTTTTCTGGTTGTGGGGGTTGGGATGAGGCATACTGCTTCCTTTCGCTCAAGTCCTAATTTCCGGGTTCCTTTGGACAGATGGAACCCTAAGTATTTCACTTCTGTCTGACACAGCTGCGCTTTGGCTCTTGAGACCTTGTATCCAGCTTCATTCAAAAGGTGCAAGAGATCACTAGTAGCTTGCACACAATCAGTTTTATTGTTGGTGGCTATGAGCAAATCATCTACATATTGGAGTAAAATTCTTTTTCACGGAGTTACAGAGTAACTTGACAGATCTTGACTGAGGGCTGCACTGAAAATAGTGGGTGAGTTCTTGAATCCTTGTGGTAATCGAGTCCACGTGAGTTGTCCTCGTCTTCCTGTGATAGGGTTTTCCCATTCAAATGCAAACAAAAGCTGACTGGCCTTTGCCAGGCGTATACAGAAAAAGGCATCTTTTAAATCCAAAACAGTGAAATGAGTGGCTTCTGCTGGAATCAGTCCCAGGAGGGTGTAAGGTTTTGGTACTACTGGATGTATGGTTTCAACTGCACTGTTTACTTGACGTAGATCCTGCACTGGGCGGTAGTCACCTGTCCCAGGCTTCTTGATGGGGAGAAGGGAGGTGTTCCATGGTGACTGGCATTCCTTGAGAAGTCCATATTTCAGTAGTTTCATTAAGGCTGGTCGAAGAAGGGGATGCTGTTGCACATGCACTGGTTCCACTCCCGGCTTGAGGGTGACAATAACAGGGGCTATGTTCTTCGCTAGGCCAGGTGGATTTTCTTCTGCCCATACTCCAGGTGGGGCTAGTGGGTATACAGGAACTGGCTGGCCTGATTGGAGATGCACTATAGAACCGCTACTCTTCTTCTCGGGGAACAGTCAGCACTATCAATCCAGCTCCTTCGATTAGGAAAACTTCCTCCACATCATTCAACTAAAGTATCAGCAAGAAGAACTGCTCTCTTCTCCATCTTACATTCACTTTCTCTGTCACATTATCTCCACAATTCACAGACATTCTGAACAACTTAATCGTGCTATATTCATGCCCGCAAATCCATCCCGTTTCTGCAAGTTCTGTTTTATATCTCCCTGGGACTGACTTGACAAAAACTGCATTTACCATGAGCAAATTCTCCTGGGCTGCTGGATCGCATGGGGCATATAGTGAGGGCTGCCTGCACTATTTGGATTCCACTTCATGTTCTCAGGCACTGACTGTGGGTGAATCTGAACTGGTAAAATGAATCCCTGCCTGCAGTGTCATCGGTGGACTGTAGCCCCCACACGTGCTTGTCAACAGACAGAGGAACAATGTAGATAGAGTCCTTACAATAGAAAACTATACTTTTGCAACATGTTATAACAACAAATCCAATAGAATGAACCATGGCTATCTGTTACGTATGACTGGAATAAAATTACTTGGCATGAAAACTAACTGCCAGCCATAATCAGCTTGGCTTTGCAAAAGAAATTACTTTAAATCTTACAGTTTTTAGGAAGCAGATATTCAAAAAGACATTCATTCTGGATACTTTTTCCATAAAGCGGGTGGACATCTAGAACACATACACATTTTCCTTCCTAGTTTATTTTATTAACAATAAGCATGTCTTCTATGAGGCGCTTGCCACAGTGTATCAGGAACTAGAATTCATACACGATTAACCCCTCATTCACTCAGGATTCAAAGCACTTTCAAGTTGCGATCTGGTACCGCTGGCTCGAATGCTGCAGAGTCCTGTCAGTGTTCGTAACCACGGCTTCGTAGGGCAAAGGGAAAATAAAAGCATCCTTTCCTATTCAAACCTGAGCCCTACAGGATTTCTGCTCACTTGATCTGCACAAGTACAGGAACTCGAGTAGGAACTTAACCCTTTCCAGGCTAAGCCCAATACTATTGAGATCCACAATCCTGACTAAACATTCTTATTAAATGATATATAATACATGACCATAGCAGAAGGCACATCACTATTACAAAATATTGAATAAAAACAGGTATATTTCCCTAAAATAAGCACCCATTAGCCCAGCAGCAGAACGTTGAAAACATGTCTTCATAGGGTTAAAACATTCCTCTGCACCGACACGCCTCTTGTCAGTTTCACGCTGTACTGCAAGACGGCTGAATGAGGGAGACAGCTTCTTGATTTTACAGTGACTCTAGGTGTTTTGCGTCTTCTTCTTTCTTTTACTATTTCATATGCGGTAAAGTGTCACAAATTACCCAACGGAATATAATCCTACCCTTATACTAGAAGGGAAACTTGTGGTTTCAACAGATAACAAATCAAAGACAAACTCCCAACGCTTCCTCCTTTTCACAAGCACTCTTCACACAGACAAACATGCTAGCATTTCACAAATTCCGAATTCCCGGGCTTACTGACAAACCAGAATTACCAGAACAAAAAGGGCCGATGGCTTCGCCCCGCGCATACTCATGCAGGGGTACTAGGATCGCCCTGGAAGTTGATCAGACTCCCTTTTTACCATACCCAACGCCGACTGACTAGAAACCAGAAGAATCATTACTCGCCAGATCTGGTAGCTAATGCGCTGCGCAACCAATCCCTCCTTGGGTTGAATCCTGGACTCCCCTCGGGTTCGAGGTGTTGGCCGGCCAGAAACAGCAACCTGCGGAGGCAAGGAGGAGTCTCCTCCGATACAAAAGGACCGGGGGTGCCAGAGACCCTCCTGCGGTCAGTCAGGCTCAGCTCTAGCCGGACCAAACCTGTGAGGCGAGATGTCAAGGCATATTCACTTGCATACCATCCCCCACTCGCACATTCCCGGCCAACGCACCAGGAATATGTAGTAGCTAATAAGCATGCAATAAATAATACCCGGAGTCAGGCAAAGATCCAAGCCAATTTATTTGTGCACAGGCTCAGATTGCAGTAGCATTCAAAAAGGTCTGAGCAATGGCTCCTAGTAAACAACAGCTTTTATACCTTTCTTTTCCAGTCCAATACAGGCAAAACTCCTCATTGGCCACGGTGGCCCACTTACTCTCATCCAATAGACATCTCTGACCGGGCCCAGGACTCGTTCCCCCTGCTTGGGTCTCACTAGCCACGGGTCAGCATCTAGACATAACACACTCTGCCTTACTTTTCGCTGCAGTACATTTTGCTACATTCTACCAAGGTCCCTTAGCAGAGAAACTGTGTGAAAGCATAATATTAAGAGCCGTTCTTATCAGAAGCAGAGCAAAGGCAGTTTTTCTAACTTCTACTGGTGTATCCGCTCTGTTCAGTTATAATATTCTGAAGTGGGGGTTGGGAACTCAGGCCTAATATACAATGGCCTCCACACTTTACTGGCTATCCTAGGCTAGTGCCTATTACATTATGGCACATGATACGAAAAATGATTTGTTTGTGTTGAAGAATGCTGGAGCTGGTAAAGCGAGTGAATCACAAGAGAATGATAATGAACAGGCAGGGAAATTCCCAGCAGTTCTTTCTCCAGAATATGATGCAGATGTGGCTGCACTGGTAATTGGAGCTGGAATAGTCCCAAGTGCATCCCCATCATCTCCCCCTGTTTCTTCTGAGAGTCATGTAACTTCTGGAAGGGGGAGGAACACTCGTGCAGCATGACTAAGAGAAGAGATAAGGAATAAACAGAAGATATTGGGGATGCAAAGTTTGAAGATTTCAGTAATTGTAATGTTTCTCAGCTTAGAGAAGTGAATGCACTTCTTAGCCGTGAGATAGAAAGTATTGTACATATGATAGAAACCTTAAAAGGAATAGTAAGGAATAATATTTCTGCTACAAAGGAATTGGGAATTTCTAGTAAACATATTGATAATATTGAGAAAGATCTGGATAAGCATTTTATAACCTATAAGGAAAAATGTGATCAATTATATGGTGATATAAGTTTTCTTCAGACTGTTTTACACCGACATAATGATCCATGTTCTGTAACTGCAAAACCTGTAGAAGAAGATATAGTACCTGCATATCCTTTTCGTGTATATCCAACAGGATCTACAATGACTGTACCTGCAAATTGGAGTCCAAAAGAAGTATTTGATTTGGCTAAAGCCTTTCCCGATTACAGGGAAAATTCAGGTAGATTTGTATCCTTGTGGTCTCAAATAATTAATAGTTATAATTCTACTTGGGCAGATTTAGATAATCTGCTCAGATCTGTTTTCATTAATCCAGCTGATTTTCATAAGGTAACCCATCCAATTAGAGATGATAATTGGGTATGGCCACAGACAGACCCTGTAACAGATCTTCAAGAACAGACACAAAGAAATAATTTTGTTCTATGTAGAGAAAAATTGTTAGAATCTCTTAAAACAGTATGTAAGCCTGTGAAGGATTGGTCAAAACTCACTTCTTTAACACAGGAAAGGGGTGAAAAAGTTACAGCTTTTCACACCAGGTGTATGCTAGCATTTAAGGATAATTTCCGTTACTCCATGAGCCCTGCAGTGCTGCTGATGAGGGGGGTGCAGAGTATCTTTCAATTTTAGCTGTGGAAACTGCTCAGTTTGTACCCATGCCATTTCCACAAAAGCATAGTTACTCACCTGTAACAGGTGATCTCCGGGAACAGCAGGAATTTAGTCCTCACATATGGGTATCGTTTGTACCGACGGAGCCTGCGTGGGAACGCTCCCCAGCGTCCAATTAGAAAGCTTTTGGGAGCATCCCACAGCGCCTGCATGCTGCCTTCCCGCCTTTCCCAACTACCTCTCTCCAGTTGAGTTTTAAAGCTGAGACAAAGAGAGAGAGAGGGAAAGGGAAAGAGATAGAGAGATACAACTCCTAGGGGAGGTGGGTGGGTTGTGAAGACTAAATTCCTGCTGTTCCCGGAGATTACCTGTTACAGGTGAGTAACTATGCTATCTCCAGGAAGAAGCAGGAATGTAGTCATCACATATGGGGACACCCTAGCTTTAGATGCCAGGGAGAGACCCCAGAAGTTGTGTGTCTCTGAGAAGGGCTCCACTTACCCCCATGGATCTCTGGCATCCTACCAGGGATGGTGGGTAGGTATGGAACAGGTGTTGGAGAACAGCCTGACCAAACAAGGCATCCCAGCGGGAGTCCTTGTCCAAGCAGTAATGGGCTGTGAAGGTATGAACCGAGGCCCAGGTGGCTGCTCGACAGATATCATCGATAGACACAGAGTGCAGATGAGCCATTGAGGCTGCCATGGCTCTCACATTGTGAGCTGTGACATGGCCCTCCAGAGAAAGGTTCTTACTCTGTTAGGCGAAGGAAATACACTGAGAAATCCAGTTAGATAGTGTTCTCTTGGAGACTGGAAGTCCCAAATGAGAAGGATCAAAAGCAACAAAAAGTTGAGAGGAACTTCTATGTTGCTGTGTTCTTTGTAAGTAAAAGGCTAAAGCTCTTTTACAGTCCAAGGTATGAAGATTCCTCTCTGCATTTGATGCATGAGGCCTTAGAAAAAAACACAGGTAGGTAGACCGCTTGGTTCGATGAAAAGGTGAGACCACCTCTGGCATAAAGTGTGGATGAGTCCTAAGGACTACCTTGTGTGATGAGGAGAGCATGGCTGAGCAAATGCAAACAGAGGAAAATTGTAAATCTACCTTTAAGGAAGGAGACAGGCAAGGTATCTGTGGCTTTCAGGGTGCAGGCAAAGGGAAAAAACACGCACTTGCTGAAGCTAAGCCACACCCAAGCTCTGCTGATCTAAGGGCAGGCTTGGAGGATAATGAGACACCTGGGTAAGGGACAGTGCAAGTTAGGGAAAAGGCAGCCTTATAAACCCAGAGAAGCACGTGAGAGGGAAACTGGGGACAGAGCTAGAGCTCGAGCCAGCACCAGCACCAGGACCAGCACCGGCTGGAGAGAGGATTCCACGAGAGAGCAGTACTCAGGGAGAGGGCAGCACACGAGAGAGCTGACTAGAGAGAGCACTGCAGACTTCCTTGTAGGGAGAAGCACCAGGGAAAGACCCAGAGAACTCACCGAAGAGGAGAACGGTGGTGATTTCCAGGGGGATTTCAGAGGTGAAAGTAGCACCCAGAAGGAGAGCCAGGCTTGGAAACTGTAATTCGTTTGGAAACTGCAATTTGTTCTGAAGCCAGAAGAGCTGTAGCTGAAAGAATTGCAGATAAGGGGCAAGGTGCAGTTCCTGCAGTATGTGGATCAGCTAAAAAGATTCAAGTTCCTAGAAGGTGGGTGGAAAAAAATATATCTAAGAGTGACCTAAGCCAGTTAGAGGCACTCTGGCGTTTGAGTCAGGAGAAGAACCTTCTCACTCCATGTGAAAACCCTTTGCCTAATAAGAAGCCCCAGTGGAGGAGAATTCAGGAGCTCTTAGAGAGTTTCAAACAAGAAATATTGCATGAAGGCTTAGAGCCAGACATACCGGTTGAAAACCCGGAGGAAATGCAGGTAGAATCTGTTGAACCTGATTCTGACTCAGAGGATTTATTAATGGACTGTTCATGGTGCAAAAAGGCAGAATAGAAGCTGCTGGTTAAAGAAAAAAGTCTGTAACCTGAAAACTACCAAAAAGCAGTGAGTAAGACAGGGAGAATGATTCTAGTCTGAATTGCTAAGTACCCTGTTGAAAGAAGAAAAGACCTTTACTTTGATTTGAAGAAAAGAAACTGTGTTTGTTGTATGTTTGAGAAACAGCTACATTATGTTGTGAAGGCCAGCTAAAGCAATTTCACTGTTGGGTTTTTGTGTGATTTTCCTGGAGATCATTTGTTTTGGAGAAGAATCCTGTTTTGTTTGAGCTATATGCTTGTGAAAAGAAAGAAATAAAGTCCTGTGCGTCTTTTGAAAAAAAAAAAAAACCTCGGTTCTCAATACTACTGTTTAAGTGGTAGCACAACTACAAGTCCCAGCAGCCCCAAGCTCTGGACGAGGACAAATAATTCTTTATTCAAAGACTGAACAGTAGCACCCCTATACCTATAGGCCATGGCCTGGGCTAGGGGCCCCCACACTTGACATGATGGAACCTTGTATAAGGTGGATTAGCTACTACCGCTTGCAACTCACTAATGCGACGTGCTGAAGTGATTGCAATAAGAAAGATAACCTTCCAAGAAAGGAATTTTAAGGAGGTAGTAGCTAAAGGTTCGAAGGGTGGCTTCATGAGCTGCCCAAGAACCAGGTTTAAGTCCCATGCCACCGGTGGTGGCCTAATGGGAGGCTTAGTTAGAAGAAGGCCTCTCATACATCTTGCTATAAGAGGATGAGAGGAAATAGGCTGTCCATTTAGAGGCTTAAAGGAAGCTGTAATAGCACTCAAATAGACCCTTACTGAGTTAGTCTTAAGTCCAGCATTTGATAAATGAAGGAGATATTCCAGCAATGATTCCAGAGGTATCGCAAGGGGGTTAAGACCCTTTTGCGAACACCATAAGGTAAACCTTTTCCACTTGAAAGCATAAAAGCGTCTTGTGGAAGGCTTCCTGGAAGCAAAAAGAATATCTTTTACTTGCTGAGGGAGATTAAAATTCTGAAGATCTAGGCCTTCAGCAACCAAGCCCTGAGATGCAGAGACTGGGGATTGGGATGCCATAACATTCCGTCCTCCTGAGATAGATCTGGAGCCGACCATAACTCCAGGGAGGGAGCCTGACAGAGATGTAGAAGCAGAGGGTACCACACTTGCCGTGGCCAATGTGGAGCTATAGAATCATAAGGCCTCTGTCTCTCTGAAGCTTCAACAGGGTTTTGGGAATTAGGGGAATGGGTGGAAAGGCATACAGGAAGTCTTGACCCCAGTAAAGGAGGAAAGCATCCCTGGCCTGAGCCCCCTGAGCCGGAATTCTGGAACAGAACCGGGCAAGTTTGGCATTCCACGGACTTGCAAAGAGGTCTATGTCCGGGGTTCACCAAATTTGAAAAATCTTGGTCACCTGGTCTGTATGCAGAGACCACGCGTATGGAAGCAGAACTCGACTGAGTCTGTCTGCCCAAGAGTTTTGTATGCCTGGAAGATACACTGCCAGGAGATGAATCTGATGCTCTCTGGCGAGGGCCCATAGTCGCAAAGCTTTGTTGCAAAGCGACAGAGAGCCTGTTCCCCACTGCTTGTTCACATAGAACATGGCTACTTGATTGTCCATATGAATGAGGACTGTCTTGTAGCTGAGCAGGGTATGGAACACCCGAAGAGCAAGGAAGATTGCTCTGAGTTCCAAAAGACTGATATGCAGATGAGTCTCCTGTGGAGACCAGGTGCCTTGGGTGGAGAGGTCTTGCAGATGAGCTCCCCAACCCATCGGAGAAGCATCTGTTGTGAGAGTTGCTTTGGGTAAAGTTTGTTGAAAAAGGGACCCCAGCAACAGGTTTTGAGTGGACAAAATAAGGCGACTTGTGTTTCCTATTTGTCTGACAGGCATCCTGATGCCTGGGTCCATTGAAGGGATAAAGTCCACTGGGCTGCCCTCATATGGAGGCGAGCATAGGGCACCACATGCACGGTGGATGCCATGTGGCCTAGTAGTTGTAACATTTCTCGAGCAGTGAGATGAGACTTTAGCACTGCTTGAGAAGCTGACTGCACCATGGAAGACAACAGGCCTGGGGGAAGTAGGCCCTTGCCTTTCTGGTATCCAGCAAAGCTCCTATGAACTCCAAAGACTGAGTGGGAGTTAGACTGGATTTTGGGATGTTTATGACCAGACCCAAATACTGAAGGATACGCATTGTGCAGGCTAGAAAAGTCCTGGCCTCTGACTCTGTTGGAGCTCGAATGAGCCAGTCGCCTAAGTAGGGGAAGACGAATATCCCTAGAGTACGGAGAAATGCTACTACTACAGCCATGCATTTCGTGAATATCCTTGGTGCTGAGGCCAGGCCAAAAGGAAGCACCCTGTATTGGTAGTGCTTTCCTTGAAAAAGGAACCGAAGGAACTTTCTGTGGGTTGGACGAGAACATGGGTGTACACATCCTTGAGATCTAGAGAACAAAGCCAATCCTGACTCTGAAGGTATGGCAGCAGAGTTCCGAGAGAAATCATCTTGAATTTCTCTTTGAAAAAGAATTTGTTCAATTCTCTGAGGTCCAAAATAGGTCCGTATCCCCCTGTTTTCTTTGGGATAAGGAAATAGGGGGGAGTAAAACCCCGTATCCTGTTGAGGAGTGTGTACTTCTTCTATTGCCCCTTGGGCAAGAAGGATAGTGACCTCCTGATCTAATAGGTTGATGAGAGGTGTCAGAGAATTGAACTGCCTTATTATTGTGGGAGGGGGCATGCTTGAAAAATGAAGCCTGTACCCCTCCTTTATGATGGAGAGTGTCCAATGCTCTGCTGTTATCTGCCCCCATCTGGGGGTAAAGTGACATATCCTTCTTGGAATGGTGGAAGGCTCTGGTCCCCCGAGAGCCAGAAAGGCTATGTTCTCTAGCTGCAAGTCAAAGGCCTTGTGGAGGCAGAGACTGCTGGAACGGTTGAGGCTTAGCAGTCTCTGCTTTCTTCTGTTTGGGTGGTTGCTGACCTTTTCTGGCAAGCTGACCTGCAGAACATCCCTGCTGAACAGAAGCAGGATAATACCTTTTCTTCTTAGAAAAGAATGGTTTCTTGAACAATTTCTTTCTAGCAGGATCAGCTGTGGACTTGGATAACCTATCCAAGGTGGAGTTGTCAGCATCCATCTCATTGGCCTTTTCCTGCCAATCTTTACCAAACAGGTTCTCACCAGTACACGGGATATTTCCCAATTTGTCTTCTACCCAAAGCTCCAGATCGGATGCCTGGAGCCAAGCAATTCTACGTGCACCGTTGGCAATAGCAGACGTTCTGCTTATGCACACAAAGCAGTCAAAGGCTGCAAGGTTGGCAAATTTAGAAATATCTTGGGCATGTTTGACCAAAGTGAGAAAAAGCGTAGTTACTCACCTCTAACAGGTGTTCTCCAGGAGCAGCAGGAATCAGTCCTCACATATGTGTGTCATCGGAGCCGATGAAGCCCCAGCGGAGCATTTCCCCAGCTTTCTATGAAAGCCTTTGGGAATGCAGGCACACATGCGCGGTTCCCTTCCCACCTAAAGGTGCCATCTTACCTCAGTCAAATGACATAACTAAGAACAGCACACAAATATGAAAAATAAACTATGTACAACTGCAACTCCAAGGGGAGGAGGGAGGGTTGTGAGGACTGATTCCTGCTGCTCCTGGAGAACACCTGTTACAGGTGAGTAACTACAGGACCAAGCAGGAAGTCAGTCCTCACATATGGGTGACTCACAAGCTCTGGGCTACCGAGGAACACAGGCTGAAAAAGAGTACTCCCTCTAGTCTCAGCAGCAAAGAAAGGCATTTCAAGGACACAACCTCCACCGGTAGCCCAACAGAGGGCAGGAGTTGCCTAAACTTCAAAGAGATTCCGGAGTACTGCTTGGCCAAAAGCACTGTCCCTACGGGACTCCCTCTCCAGGCAGTAATGGGCCGCAAACATCTGGCTTGAAGACCAAGTTGCAGCCCTGCAGATGTCTACCAAGGGCACAGAGCGGAGATGAGCCACTGAGGCAGCCATTGCCCTGACTCGGTGGGCCGTAACCCGACCCTGCAAAGGAAGGTCAGCCGCCTTATAAGCCCAGGTGATACAGTCAGCCAACCAGATGGACAAGGTACGCTTGGACACAGCCAACCCCAACTTATTGGGGTCAAAGGAGACGAAAAGCTGTGTAGCCCTTCTATGCCCCTGCGTACGGTCAAGGTAAAAGGATAAGGCCCTCCTACAGTCCAGGGTATGCAGGACTGCTTCAGCCTGGCTTGCGTGAGGCCTAGGGAAGAATGTTGGAAGAACCACCTCCTGGTTGAGGTGGGATGAGTCCTAAGGACTACCCTGTTCCTGTAAATCCAGGGGTAAGGCCTATCACAGACTAGAGCCTGAAGCTCACTTACTCGCCTAGCCGAGGTAAGGACTATCAGGAAGAGTGTCTTCCAGGAGAGGAAGCGGAGTGGACAAGTAGCCATCGGCTCAAAAGGTGGGCGAGTCAGTTGCTGCAAGACCACATTCAGCTCCCACTCAGGGGCAGGAGGACGGATTGGAGGCTTGAGTAAAAGCAAGCCCCTAAGAAAGCGGGACACCAAGGGGTGACCAGATAGAGAATGTCCCTCCACCAGAGAGCGGTGAGCTTCTAGAGCTGAGAGGTGGACCAGAACAGAATTGGATTTAAGGCCTTGATTTGACAAGTGCAGTAAGTATTGAAGGACAACTGGCACAGTACAGGAAAAAGGATCAACTGTACGTAGCTGACACCACACAGAAAACCTTTTCCATTTGAGAGCATAGGTTTTCCTAGTGGACTGTTTCCTAGAGGCTAGGACAACCTCCTCAACATCCTGACGCAGGCCCCAGGGAGCCAAGACTACCCTTGCAGCCTCCAGACAATCAAATTGAGAGCTTTGAGATTGGGGTGTAGAAGGGAACCCTGCTCCTGTGAGAGAAGGTCGGGTTGCAACCCCAGAGGTAGTGGAGGTTCCACCGCCAGTTGAAGCAGAAGAGGAAACCAAGGCTGTCTCGGCCACCTGGGAGCCACCAGCAGGACCGAGGCCTTGTCCTGAAGAATCTTGAATAGAGTTCGGGACACCAAGGGCGTGGGAGGAAACGCATACAGGAGGCCCTGAGACCAGGATATCAGAAAAGCATCTGCTGCTATCCGCAGAGGATGCGGTTGCCTGGAGCAGAACTGTGGCAGTTGCTTGTTCATGGGGCTGGCAAAGAGATCTATCAAAGGGAGACCCCATGTCAGGAAGATCTTCTGAACTACTGAAGGATGCAGCTGCCACTCGTGGGGCTGCAGTATTCTGCTTAATCTGTCTGCCAGGTAGCTGTCCTGGCTTGGAAGGTACACAGCTCTGAGGAGCATGTTGTGCTTGAGGGCAAAAGAACAAAGGTCCTGAGCCTCCCGACAAAGAATCCTGGACCCAGTTCCGCCCTGTTTGTTCACATAAAACATGGCAACTTGGTTGTCTGTCTGAATCAGGACAGACTGGTGAGCCAGGATAGGAGTGAAAGCTTTGAGTGCTAATTGAATAGCTCTGAGTTCGAGGAGATTGATCTGCTGTGCAGCTTCCCAGGGAGACCACAGGCCCTGGGTGCACTTGCCCAGACAATGAGCCCCCAGGCCTTGCAGGGAGGCGTCTGTGGTCACCACTACTGTGTACCCTGGAATCTGAAAAGGCACCCCCCTCAGAAGATTGAGTGGGTGAAGCCACCAGGAGAGGGAGTGCAGAAATGGTCTGGACACCCTTATCCTGTCTCTGAGGCTGCCTGTGGCCTGTGACCACTGAGCCCGAAGGCACCACTGTGCAGGCCTCATATGGAGCCTGGCATTGGGGGTCACACGTACTGTCGAAGCCATGTGGCCTAGAAGCCTCAGGCAGAGCCTGGCGGAGACCAGGGACCTGCTGAGAAACTGATTTGCCAAGGCCATCAACCTTTGGGCCCTGTCTACTGGCAAGAAAGCCTTTGCCAGCAGAGAGTCCAGCCTTCCCCTATGAACTCCAAGTTCTGGGAGGGGAGCAAAGTGGACTTTGCGAAGTTTATGACAAACCCCAGGCTTTGTAGAAGAGCAATAGTCCTGAGGGTGGCTTGTTTGGCCTCCTGGCACGTCTGACCCCTGATGAGCCAGTCGTCGAGATAGGGGAAAGAGTAGTTACTCACCTGTAACAGGTGTTCTCCAGGAGCAGCAGGAATCAGTCCTCACTTATGGGTGTCGACGCCGATGAAGCCCCAGCGGAGCATTTCCCCAGCTTTCCATGAAAGCCTTTGGGAATGGTGGCACGCATGCGCGGTTCCCTTCCCGCCTAAAGGTGCCATCTTACCTCAGTCAAATGACATATCTAAGAAGAGCACACAAAAAATGTAAAAATTAAACTATGTACAACTGCAACTCCAAGGGGAGGTGGGAGGGTAGTGAGGACTGATTCCTGCTGCTCCTGGAGAACACCTGTTACAGGTGAGTAACTACTCTTTCTCCAGGACCAAGCAGGAAGTCAGTCTTTACTTATGGGTGACTCCCGAGCTCTGGGCTACCAGGAACCCAGGCTGAACAAGAGAACTCCCTCTAGTCTCAGCAACACAGAAAGGCTTTTCAAGAACACACCCTCCACAGGTAGCCCAACCAAAGGGCAGGAGTTGCCTAAACCTCAAAGAGATTCCTGAGTACTGCTTGACCAAAAGCACTGTCCCTACGGGACTCCCTCTCCAGACAGTAGTGGGCTGCAAAAGTCTGGCTTGAAGACCAAGTAGCAGCCCTGCAGATGTCTTGCAATGGAACAGAGCGGAGATAAGCCACTGATGCAGCCATTGCCCTCACACTGTGGGCCGTGACCCTACCCTGCAAAGGAAGGCCAGCCGCCTTGTAAGCCCAGGTGATACAGTCAGCCACCCAGATGGACAAGGTACGCTTGGACACAGGCCTCCCCAAGTTATTGGGGTCAAAAGAAAGGAAGAGCTGAGAAGCCCTCCTGTAACCTTGCGTACGTTCAAGGTAGAAGGATAAGGCCCTCCTACAGTCCAAGGTATGGAGAACTGTTTCAGCCTGACTGGCAAGAGGCCTAGGGAAGAAAGTAGGAAGAACCACCTCCTGGTTGAGGTGGAAAGAGGAGACAACCTTAGGAAGGAACTTAGGGTGAGTCCTGAGGACTACTCTGTTTTTATAGAACCTGGTGTAAGGTCTATCACAGACCAAGGCCTGAAGCTCACTCACTCTCCTAGCCAAAGTAAGGGCTATCAGAAAGAGAGTCTTCCAGGAGAGGAAGCGTAGAGGGCAAGTAGCCAGAGACTCAAAAGGAGGTCGAGTCAGTTGTTGCAAGACCACATTCAGCTCCCACTCAGGAGCAGGAGGGCGTATGGGAGGGCTTGAGCAGTAACAAACCTTTGAGAAACCTGGACACCAAAGGGTGTACAGACAAGGAATGGCCCTCTACCAAGGAGTGGTGAGCTGCCAAAGCAGAGAGGTGGACCTGAACAGAGTTGGACTTGAGACCTTGATTGGACAAGTGCAGCAGGTACTGAAGCACTACAGACACAGTACAGGAGAAAGGATCCTCTGCACGTAACTGACACCACACAGAAAACCTTTTCCACTTGAGAGCATAGGTTTTCCTGGTGGACTGTTTCCTAGAAGCTAGGAGAACCTCTTCAACCTCTTTAGGCAGGCCCCAGGGAGACAACACTACCCTTGCAGCTCCATGCCATCAGATGGAGGGATTTGAGATTGGGATGCAGTAGAGAGCCCTGATTCTGAGAAAGAAGGTCGGGTTGCAAACCCAGAGGCAGAGGGAGATCCACCGCCAGTTGAAGCAGGAGGGGGAACCAAGGCTGCCTGGGCCACCTGGGAGCCACCAGAACTGAGGTCCTGTCTTGGGAATTTTGAACAGTGTCCGGGCCACCGAAGGGGTGGGAGGAAATGCATAGAGCAGGCCCTGAGTCCAGGGAATCAGAAAAGCATCTGCTGCTACTCTCAGAGGATGCGGTTGCCTGGAGCCGAACCTTGGCAGCTGGTTGTTCAGTGGACTGGCAAACAGGTCTATGGAGGGTAGACCCCACTCCAAGAAAATCTTTTGAACCACTAAAGGGTGCAGTTGCCACTCGTGTGGTTGCAGAACCCTGCTCAATTTGTCGGCCAGAAAATTCTCCTGGCCTGGAAGATAGACTGCTTTGAGGAGCATGTTGTGTCTCAGGGCAAAGGAACAGAGAACCTGTGCTTCCTGACAAAGGGGTTAGGAACCAGTCCCGCCCTGCTTGTTCACATAGAACATGGCTACCTGGTTGTCTGTTTGGATCAAGACAGACTGATGGGCCAGGGAAGCAGTAAAGGCCTTGAGGGCCAAGCGGATAGCTCTGAGCTCTAGAAGACTGATCTGCTGGGACGCCTCCCAAGGAGTCCAGAGGCCCTGGGTGCACTTGTCTAGGCAGTGTGCTCCCCAACCCAACAGAGAGGCATCGGTGGTCAGCACCACTGTATGAGGTGGCATTTGAAAGGGCACCCCCACCAGTAGACTGGGGGGGTGCAACCACCAGTTGAGGGAGGTCAGAAAACGTTGGGACACTCTGATCCTGTCTTTGAGGCTGCCTGAGGCCTGTGACCACTGAGTCCGAAGGCACCACTGGGCAGGCCTCATATGGAGCCTGGCATTGGGGGTCACCTGAACTGTGGACGCCATGTGGCCTAGAAGCCTGAGACAGAGTCTGGCGGAGACCAGGGACCTGTACAGAAACTTGTTTGCAAGATTTATGAGCCTTTGTGCACGGTCCACTGGTAAGAATGCTCTTGCCAGCTGAGAATCCAACCTTGCCCCTATGAATTTCAAGTTCTGGGAGGGGAGCAAAATGGACTTTGCGAAGTTGATGACAAAGCCCACCTTTTGGAGCAGGTCTATGGTTTTGTTGGTGGCCTGCTGGACCTCGAGAGACGTCTGGCCTCTGATGAGCCAGTCGTCCAGGTAGGGAAACACAAAGATGCCCTGATTTCTCAGGTAGGCTGCTACCACTGCCAGGCACTTGGTGAAGACTCTGTGAGCGGAAGTCAGCCCAAAAGGCAGTACCCTGTACTGATAGTGGTTTCCTCCCACAATGAACCTGAGGTACTTTCTGTGGTCTGGATGAATGAGGATGTGAGTGTAAGCATCTTTTAGATCTAAAGAGCATAGCCAATCTCCCTGCTGGAGGTAGGGCAGAAGAGTTCCAAGAGTAACCATCTTGAACTTTTCTTTCACAAGAAACTTGTTTAGGTTTCTGAGATCCAAAATGGGTCGAAGACCACCGGTTCTTTTTGGTACCAGGAAATACCTGGAGAAAAAAACGTGACCTTGGAAGTGGGGAGGCACAGGCTCCACCGCCTTGTCCAGCAACAGACCCTTGAGCTCCTGGAGGAGAAGGGCTGTGTGTAGGGGAGGCCTGAAAGGCTCCCCTGGAAAGTGTGGTGGAGGTAGTTGGTGAAAATGCAGGGCATAGCCTCGATGGACTATGTCCAGCACCCAACTGTCCCGAGTTATCGGGGCCACTGGTGGGCGAACAAGGCTAGGCGGCCTCCTGTGCAGGGCTGGTTCTGCAAGGGAAGATTGGCTGTACTCAAGGAGTCAAAAACCCCCACCCTGCTGAGTGGGAGCAGGGGCCGGAGGCTTGGGGGCAGTATGCCTACGGGGCCCATTACCCCGGCCCTTGGCTTGCTGACCCTGTGGGGCAGGTTGGGTAGCCTGATATTGTGGGTACTGTTTGTAGGCAATGCCCTTCCTCGGGTAAAAGGGCTTTTTACCCGGGCCCTTCTTATGTGAAGGGGCAGAGGTCTTCTTGGACAGCCTTGTCCTGGTGAGGTGCTCAGTCTCGAGCTGTGCGGCCTTCTCGGCCACAGGCTTGCCAAAAAGGTTTTCACCTCGGCAAGGGACATCGACCAACTTGTCCTGAACCCATGGCTCGAGGTCCGATGACTGCTGCCACGCCTGGCGTCGAGCGCGATGCCGGCAGCCGCCACTCGAGCCGAAGCCTCGAAGCCATTGTAGGCGGCGCGGGACATGAATTTAGAGCATTCCTGTATACTCGAAGACAAGGACTTAAAACTCTGCAAGGGTTCCCCGGAGAGACCAGCAGAGAACCCAGCCAACTCCTTGGCCAGGTCTCGTAAATACATGCCCATGTACAGCTGGGTAAGTCTGCACACGGCAAGCAAGCATGAAGCCCTGAAAACACTTTCTGCCAACTCCATCAAGGCTGTGGGCTTCCTTACCTGGAGGCACCGCGGAGTGCATCTTCTGACTTTTCAGACGATGCATGGCCGATTCCACCAACATAGAATGGTGCGGCAGCTGTGCTTTTTGGAAGCCAGGACTCTTGTGGAGTCGATAAATGGAATCGACTCGCTTGCTCAAAACCGGCGCCGAGGCCGGTGCCTCCCACATCCGGAAGAGGAGCAGTTCCAGCATCGGAGGAACCTGGACAGTAAAGGCCTCCTTCGGAGGAGAGTCGTACTGCAGAGCGTCGAGCTCCTCGGCTCGAGGCTCTTCCTCGGGGTCAGCCGGGATAGCCAGGGCAGCAGCCATATCCCGGATAAACTCCGAGAACCTAGTATCCTCCGGAGGGGATCTACTCCAGGGTTCAGACTCAGGTGAGTCCGAAGGGACACACCGAGTCTTAAAGGTGTCAGGAGACTCCTCATCTTCGGTTTCCCATGCAGACTCGTCTGAAGTCGAGTCGGAGTCCGACGCCGCGGGGCCCCTGGGCACCCGCCCCGACGCCAGAGGCACCGGCGTCGAGACCCTCGGTCCCGAACGGGAGGTCGAGGGAGACCTCGACCGAGGACGACCTCAAGCCGCAAGGGACTCGAGTATCGGCTCGGTCTCCGGGGTCGACTTGGAAGTCGATGTCCCGGTGGTCGGGGCAGATGCGCCAGACAGGCTGGCCATCAATGCCCGCTGCTGATCCATGAAGGCAGACATTCTGCTCTCCAAGGCTGTCAACCTGAGACTCAGCTCGGGTGACGCAACAGCCCCCGAATCGGGCCCCGGCGGCGCCGGGCCCGACGTCGGTACTCGGGGAGGCGAGTCTTCGAGGACAACGGGACTTACGTGTCCAGCAGACTCCGGTTCTATACGAGGAACTTTGGTCGGCTTCTCCTGGTCCACGGGCCCGGGACGACGGTCGGGGGTCTTAGACCTGGGACCTCCACAGACTCCGCCCTCGCGAGCCACTTCTTCCTCTTACGTTCCCTCTCGGGGGACCCCCTGTCTGAGGAGCTCCGACGCCTCTCGGGATCAGAATCCCGAGGTGTCGAAGACTCAGATGAGGTCCGGGCATGAGCAGAGGCTGAGTCGGAGAAAAGCCTTTAGCTTTGCTGCTGACGACTTCGTAGGGCCTTGGAAGACATTTTTCCACATGGCCCGCACGTTTTAGAATCGTGGTCCAGGCCCAGGCACCGAAGGCAGCAGTCGTGTGTGTCGGTGAGAGACAATATTTTTACACCGATCACACTTTTTAAAACCACTGGAAGACATGGGGGAAAAAAGGGTCCCCGCGAGGTCAAAAGACCGGCCTTCCAGGGAAAAAGAAAAAAAGTTTAGGCGCAAACGCCTAGCCACTAAGGGCAAAAACCAAAAAAGAAAAATGGGGTTCGATACCGGTGTACCGATCCCGGCGGGAGGGGAACCGACGTCGAATCCGGGAAAACAGGACACACGTCCGATGGGCTTCACGGAAAAAAAGAGACTGAGGTAAGATGGCACCTTTAGGCAGGAAGGGAACCGCGCATGCGTGCCAGCATTCCCAAAGGCTTTCATGGAAAGCTGGGGAAATGCTCCGCTGGGGCTTCATCGGCGTCGATGACACCCATAAGTGAGGACTGACTTCCTGCTTGGTCCTGGAGAAGACAAAGATTCCCTGATTTCTCAGGTAGGCCACCACCACTGCTAGGCACTTTGTGAAGACTCTGGGGGCGGAGTTGAGGCCGAAAGGAAGCACTCTGTACTGATAATGGTTTCCTCCCACAATGAACCTGAGGTACTTTCTCTGGCCTGGATGAATGAGGATGTGAGTGTACGTATCCTTTAGATCTAAGGAGCATAGCCAATCTCCCTGCTGGAGGTAGGGCAGAAGTGTCCCAAGAGTAAGCATCTTGAACTTCTCCTTTACTAGGAACTTGTTGAGGTTCCTGAGGTCCAGAATGGGTCGAAGGCCACCGGTTCTTTTGGGCACCAGGAAATACCTGGAGTAGAAACCGTGACTTTGCAAGTGGGGAGGCACAGGCGCCACCGCCCTGTCCACCAACAGACCATGAAGCTCTTGTAGAAGATGGTCTGTGTGCAGGGGAGGCCTTGGAGGCTCCCCTGGAAAATAAGGCGGAGGCAGTTGGCGAAAATAGAGGGCATAGCCCTTGTGGACTATCTCCAGCACCCAACTCTCCCCGGTGATAAGAGGCCACTGGTGGGCAAAGAGCGTGAGGCGACCTCCTGTGCAGGGTTGGGAGAGCAGTGGAGGAGAGGCTACGCTCAAGGAGTCAAAAACCCCCACCCTGCTTAGTGGTAGCAGGGGCCTGAGGCTTGGGGGTCCTCTGCCTACGGGGCCCATTACCCTGGCCCTCGGCTTGCTGACCCTGGGGGGCAGCTTGGGCATCCTGATATTGCGGGTACTGTTTATAGGCAGTGCCCTTCCTCAGGTAAAAGGGCTTTTTACCCGAGCCCTTCTTTTTATGAGAAGGGGCAGAGGTCTTCCTCGACAGCCTTGTCCGTGTGAGGTGCTCAGTTTCGAGCTGGGTGGCCTTCTCGGTCATGGGCTTGCCAAAAAGGTTTTCACCTCAGCAAGGGACATCGACCAACTTGTCCTGAACCCATGGCTCGAGGTCCGATGAATGCAGCCATGCCTGGCGTCGAGCCGCGATGCCGGCTGCCGAAACTCGGGCCGAAGCCTCGAAGCCATCGTAGGCGGCGCGGGACATGAACTTCGAGCAGTCCCAAATCCCCGAGGACAAGGACTTAAATCTCTGCAAGGGTTCCCCAGAGAGACCAGCAGAGAACCCGGCCAATTCCTTGGCCAGATCCCGCAAGTACATGCCCATGTACAGCTGGTAGGACTGGACACGGCAAGCAAGCATCGAGCCCTGGAAGCACTTTCTACCGACGCCATCGAGGTTCCGGGCCTCCGTGCCAGGGGGCACCGCGGCGTACATCTTCTGGCTCTTCAGACGATGCATGGCCGATTCCAAAACCATAGAATGGTGTGGTAGCTGTGCCTTCTGAAAACCAGGGCTCTTTCGGAGTCGATAGATCGAATCGACTCGCTTGCTGAGAACCGGCGCCGAGGCCGGTGCCTCCCACATACGGAAGAGGAGCCTTCCAGCATCGGAGGAACCGGAACAGTAAAGGCCTCCTTCATACTGTAGGGCCTCGAGCTCTTCAGCTCGAGGCTCCTCCTCGGGGTCCACCGGAATAGCCAAGGCAGCGGCCATATCCCGGACGAACTACGAGAACCGAGTATCCTCCGGGGGGGGGATCTACTCCGGGGCTCAGACTGCAGTGAGTCCGAAGGGACACACCGAGTCTTGAAGGTATCAGGAGACTCCTCGTCCTCTGTCTCCCAAGCTGACTCATCCGAGGAGGAGTCAGGGTCTGAGACCGCGACCGAGGTAGACTCCAAGCCATGATGGACTCGAGTATCGGCTGGGTCTCCGGGGTCGACTTCGAAGTCAATGTCCTGGTGGTCGGGGCAGATGCGCCAGGCAGGCTGGCCATCAGTGCCCGCTGCTGCTCCATGAAGGCAGACAATCTGCTCTCCAAGGCTGTCATCCTGAGACTCAGCTCGGGAGATGCAGCAGCCACCGACTCGGGCCCCGGCGGTGCCGGGCCTGACGTCGGCTCCCTGGGAGGAGAGTCCTCGAGGACTACGGGGCTTACGTGTCCAGCAGACTCCGGCTCCACGCGAGGAACATTTGCATGCTTCTCGTGTTCCACGGGCCCGGGGCGACGGTCAGGGGTCTTAGACCTGGCCCTCGAGGAGCCAGGGACCTCCTCCAATGACACCCTTGCGAGCCGCTTCTTCCTCTTGAGTTCCTGGCCGGGGGACCCCCTGTCCGAGGAGCTTCGACGGCGCTCGGGATCGGAATCCCGAGATGTCGAGACCTCAGACGAGGTCCTGGCCCGGCCAGAGGCTAAGTCCGAGAAAAGCCTTTCTTTTTGCTGCTGTCGACTTCGGAGTGCCTTGGAAGACATCTTTTCACATGGCCCGCACGACTTAGGGTCGTGGTCGGGGCCGAGGCACCAAAGGCAGCAGTCGTGTGTGTCGGTGAGAGACATCAATTTCTTACACCGATCACACTTTTTAAAACCGCTGGAAGCCATCAGGGAAAAAAAAAGAGTCCCCGCGAGGTCAAATGACCGACCTTCCAGGGAAAAATGGAAAAAAGGGCGCAAACGCCAGCCACGAAGGGCAAAAACCTAAAAAGAAGACTCGGGCTCGATACCGGTATACCGAACCCGGCGGGAGGGGAACCGGCATCGAACCGGGAGAAAAAATAGCAAAAATTGCCAAAAAAATCTAATTTTAACCGGGAGAACAGGACACACGTCCGGTGGGCTTCTCGGAAAAAAAGAGACTGAGGTAAGATGGCACCTTTAGGCGGGAAGGGAACCGCGCATGCGTGCCTGCATTCCCAAAGGCTTTCATAGAAAGCTGGGGAAATGCTCCACTGGGGCTTCATCGGCGCCAATGACACCCATATGTGAGGTCTGACTTCCTGCTTGGTCCTGGAGAATCCTGTCTTCTATCGTCAGGAAGAATAGGACTTAAAGCTTCTAAATCATCTGTGACCTCCTTCAGGAACATGCCCATGTAGAGACTATAGGAACTGATCCTGGCAGAAAGCATAGAAGCTTGGAAGACACGACGCCCAAAAGTATCCAGGGTTCTGCACTCACGTCCTGGAGGATTAGAGGCACTCTTGATCTTTCTCATAGCTGATTCCACTACAATAGAGTGGTGAGGAAGCTGAGTCTTTTGGAAACCAGGAAAAGGAGGGACTCGATACAGAGTATCCAGTCTGCGAGAATGAGGAGAGGTGGTAAGAGGTGTCTCCCACATCCTTAACATGAGATCATATAAAATCTCATGAATGGGCAAGGTAGCTGCCTCCTTAGGAGTTTTGGGATATTGTAGAATTTCCAACTCCTTAGCTCTTGGCTGTTTCAGGGGCCACAGCAATGGACAGACCCCGAGCCACCTCCCTGATAAAATCCTGGAAGGAAATATCCTCTGGAGGAGACATCCTGCGCTTAGGGGAGGAGGGCTCCTCTGGGAGAAGCATTCCTGCATCGACAGAACTGTCAGAATCCTCAGATTCTTCTGAGGACTCGAAGTACCGTCTGTCCGGATGCTCTTGAAGAGCCCGATACCCGTACCGACCGAAGTCGGTACCGGGGTATCGGTAACAGAGGGCATTGGATGACTGGGCACCGGCAAAACAGACACCGATGCCGATGCTATTGGTACTGGTACCGATACCGATGCCGGTACCGGCCGAAGTGTCTGTCGCGGTTCCGAGGGTGTCGATGGTGTAAGGAGAGCCGCCAGACTGTGCTCAATAGCCAGGACTCTCTGGTCTACCAACGCTGCCAATGCCTGGATGTCGGTACCAGAGAAGACCGCCGGTACCCCAGAGCATGGCACCAGTAGTTCTGCCGAGGTCGAGGCCTCGAGAACATCCTGGAGCCCCGATAATGCTTTGGAAGCTGAAGCCTCCCGCCGGGGCAATTTTGCCAGTGCAGAATCCTCAAGGGCAACGCCAGAGGCATCTCAATGCTTAGAAAGAGATCTACCTTTTGAGGACCGGCTGGACTTATGTTTGGTTACCTGAGATCCACGGGAGGAAGAGGAAGCCCTGGAAGACGTCGATGCCATCGAAGCTGCATCAGAGGGAAACAGGGTACTGAGCTTAGCAGCTCGGTTCTGCCGACCTCTTTTAGACATCATGGCGCAGGACATACAATCCGTGATGGAGTGGTCAGGACCTAAACATTTTTTTTTTTTTAAATTTGAAATTTCAACAAACTTACAAAGCAAGCATAAAGAAACTATAGATGTTTCATACAGGCAAAAAAGAAACAAGTATTAACCAAAGGACACAACCAACAGCAATACATCATCATAGCCCACATTTTAGATACTATTCATGGGTGTCGGTGACGGAAATGGTACTGCCACACTTGGTGCACTTTTTGAAACCTGAAGCAAGTTTCTCCACTGTAAGAAAAAGATTTTTGGGCCTAAGGCCCAAAAAGATGCATGCACCTGAAGAAAAATAGGAAAAATCCTAGTACATATATATATATATTTTTTTTAAGAACAGAAAAGAAGAAGAAAAAACCGGCGGTACCGATAAAGCATCGAGGAAGGCAGACACGATCACAAAAAAGAAAGAAATAAAGAAGAATTCTTCTGCGGTGACAGGAACAACGACCTGCTGGCTCCGCGGAAAAAGAAGAACTGGAGAGAGGCAGTTGGGAAAGGCGGGAAGGCAGTACACAGGCACTGTGGGATCCTCCCAAAAGCTTTCTAATTGGACACTGGGGAGCTTTCCCACACAGGCTCTGTCGGTACCGACGATACCCATATGTGATGACTACATTCCTGCTTGTTCCTGGAGATAGTCAGTTATACACATTTATTAACAGGACATAAGGTATACTTACAAAATTACTCTAACTGCAAAACAACTAATGTAGTCTATTTGATTCAGTGCCCGTGTAATTTAGTTTATATCGGCAAAACTAGAAGGAAGATCCGCACACGCATTATTGAACACAGGAGTTGTGTTTTGAGAAAAATTCCTGACAAACCATTGGTTACGCACTAGCTGGGACACACTATCAGAGATTTAAAATTTTTGGTATTAAGAACAGTGATTCCGCATTGGAGAGGGGGCGACATTGACAAGACTTTATTAAAACTTGAACAACGTTATATTTATGAATTTAATAGTGTAGAACCCTATGGCTTGAACCAAGAAACAGACCTCTCCGTTTTTTTGTGATTACATCGTCCTCAGGGTCTTCCATTCTCCAATTGGGGGTCTCCATTACCTATGGAATTCCACATTTCTGTATATAATTTACACTTAATGCTGAATTCCAACTTCCATACAATCTTATATATGGTTTGTATATATGTGATCCTAATTTGTAACTCCAACCAAGGTTTAATGACTTTGAATATTATGAGTATATTAAAGTACAACAATATTCTAACTCACAGTCAGCCAATGGAATATATTGATCACTAATATCACCCCAGTATTCTCTTCATTTTCATTGTTACAATAATATATATTAATCATACAATTTTCAAGTTTTTTATATAAGGTAAGCATCATTTTACATTTTAATTTTAATAAGTAACAGTCTCTGTAATGAGTAATTTTGATTTAAGATCAGCCTGTTAGTATGGGATCATGCAGTTTAGGCACCACTTTGGTCTACTGTGGGCAATAATGTCTGCCAGACAGAACAATATTATTGAATGGACATTGAGTACACATCACTTCTAGTCTTTCAGAAGTCACGCAGTCACATCATTTCTTTAGCATATTTAACTCCGCCCATGGTATCGTATTTCTTCAATTCGGCACGAAATCTAGCGTCCTTATAAATCCAAGCTCGCTCTCCGTTTTTTTCAGCTTGAACTCATACTAATAGACTTTTTGACAAGCAATTGTAGTCTTGCAACATATGTAACTACTCACACTTGCAAAAATTTCAACCCTAAGTCTCCTACCCTTTCTCACTAAACTTCACCCTAACAGACTCCGAATTCACCTTCCCCTGTATTCCCTACCCCCCTCCCTTACCCATTCTTGGAATCATTCCAATTCCCACCACAAAAATATCCTACATCAAGCCCTGCTAATTCACGATGGGGCCTACCCTTAGTTTACTTTACCTATTCTTACTTACACTACCTTACGCCCTCACCCTATCCCCCCAGTGCCCCCATTCCAATAATCTTTTCCCCTAGGCATTTACTCCCCCCACCTCCCTCCCACTATAATATCTATAACACCTACCACCGCTCTTGCAAACTAAAACCCATTACTGTAAACCACAACCTACATCCCTCACCCCCCTCAAATCCACCCATCCTGCCCTCAAATGTGCCCTACTTAATGCCCGTTCAGCCAGAAACAAAATCCCCTTACTTGCTGACACCATTACTGATTATAACCTTGATATACTCTGCCTTACTGAAACCTGGTTCCAAGAATCTGACACTGTATTACTAAATCAAATATGCCCCAATTTATACTCAATTAACATTACTAACAGATTACAAGGTAGAGGAGGTGGTGTAGCCATTATTTCTAGATCCAGCTTACAACTTTCCTCTATCGAATCCACTTCCACCCAAGGTATGGACACTATTACTGTCTCCAACTCTACTTTAACCCTACACCTCATATATCATGCACCACAAGCAGACTCCTCAGACCTCTTCACGATCCTAGATACTGCCTGCTCCCCCCAACTTACATCACGCCCTCTAATAATCCTAGGTGATTTAAACCTACATTCCACTTCCTCCTCAAATTCCTCCTCCTTTCTCCAAGCTATGAACGCCCTCCATTTTACCCAAATACTTCATAACCCTACACACTCTAAAGGAAACACCCTTGACTTAATTTTCATCCCTTAACACCCTCACCTCAAAGACCAGATCCAACATACTATCCAACCCATACCCTGGTCTGACCATTCCATTATCTTCTTCACCGTCCCCTACTCATCTTCTCAAAATAAACCTCACTCCCATCCCCAACCAATTCGAAAATTCAAACCATTCAATGCAGCTAACTTCCTAGAGCAAATTACTCCCTCACTCAACCAATTAAATGACAAAATTCCCAATCTAAACTCCACCATCTCATCTTGGAATCAAACACTATCCTTAGCATCCCTACTCCCACCTAAGCATCTCCCTAACAAACATTGCAGAAGAGCCCCCTGGTTTTCTACAACCCTGAGAAATCTCAAAAGAGAGCTTAGACGTCTTGAACGCAAATGGAGACATACACAAGATCCAGATTTATACAATACCTATAAAACTGAACTCCGATCCTACTGTGCAGAAACCATTAATCACAAAAGAGAATACAATGAAAATATAATCCAGCGTGCCCTCAACAAACCAAGGGAACTCTTCTCTATTATCAAATCCCTAATAAAAGACCCCACCCCACATGACCAACCATCTAAAATATCCGCCCAAGCTATAGCTGACCACCTGGCCTCTAAATTCCTCCCCCCCTCTCCCCTTCCCCATCTAACAAGCAATTCCCAACTCCCTGAAGTCCATAATACTCAACCACTAGAGAATTCATGGTACGAATTTCACACTGTCACCTCGGAAACTATATCTAATGTCATAAATAGTTTGAATGATTCTACATCTGCCCTTGACCCTTGTCCTGCCCCCTGGATAAAATCCACCAAAACATCCCTCAGCCCCTACATCCAGACCATTGTACAATCCTCCCTCCAGTCTGGATCTGTACCTCCCCTACTTAAGTGTGCCTCTATCCGCCCCATCCTAAAAGGATCTAGACTTGACCCCACTTCCCCTTCCTACTATACACCCATCTCTAGTATACCCTTCCTCGCAAAGATTACTGAGAAAATTGTCCAAGCCCAACTACAGGATTACATAGATGATCACTCTCCTCTTGACCTATACCAACATGGATTTAAGAAGAATCACGGAGTTGAAACCCTTCTAACCTCCCTTCTAGACTCATTGTATTTACACACTCATAACCCTACCCAGGGATGCTTACTTATATTCCTCGACCTATCTGCTGCCTTTGATTCTCTTCCCCACAATCAACTCCTAACCAGACTTCATGAAATAGGTCTGAGAGGCACTACTCTAAAATGGTTTCACTCCTACCTAGACTCCAGAACACAACAGGTCCGTATTGGAAGTGATACCTCCCTCCCATTTACACTAAAGCAAGGTGTCCCCCAAGGCTCTAGCCTCTCTGCCTTACTTTTTAACATCTTCCTCCAACCTGCCTGCAAAATTTTCCAAAACTCTGGCATTCAATACCAATTATACACAGACGATATGATGTGCTTCACACCATTTAGCCTCGCTAACCCTGACTTTACCAAATTAAATGAATGTTTAACCAATCTCAAATCTTGGCTTTCCCAACACAACCTGCTTATTAACCAATCCAAAACTGAGATCCTCCAAGTATTCTCCAACCCCTTATATACCCCTCCCCCTTGGCGACCTCACTCTCACTATAAAAAACCAAGTGAAATATCTTGGAATCATCCTCGATCAGAACCTCTCCTTCATTGATCATATAAAGAAAACTACTAACACAATTTACGCAAAGTTGCGTACACTCTGAACCTCAAGCCCCTCTTAAGCCCCAACTCCTTTCGTACTGTCTGTCAGGCTCTCACAACCCCCTCACTTGACTATTGTAACCTTATCTATCATGGCCTCTCTAAAACTACTATCCAACCTCTCCAACTTGCCCAGAATACACTAGCACGTTTAATAACTAACAATCCCTAGGCGATCCCATATTACACCTGTCCTCTATGACTTACACTGGCTCCCAATCCAACTCCGAGCTAAATTTAAAGTGCTCACCCTTATTCATAAGATTATCTCAAAAGAATCAGTTCCCTGCCTTTCCCCTCTCCTGGCCTTCCCTAATAATACAAGAACGCGCCGCTCCTCTACCAAAAACCTTCTAACCATTCCTACATCCAAGATACACTTTAAACAATCTACTAGCAACAGGGCCTTCTCTCTCTACGCCCCCTCCCTATGGAATACTCTTCTCCACGACCTACGTAACTGTGTGAGCCACGCAGAATTTCGAAAAAGATTAAAAACTTACCTCTTCCTCGAACACTTTTCCCTACCACCCTAGTTCCTCCCCCCTACTCCTACTCCACTACTCCTACCTTCCTACCAGTCCCTCTAATTGAGACCCTAGAGACACTTGCTATTTCTTAGTTAAACAAACGACTCATATTATTGTAAATAATATTTTGTACATAGTTATTAGTTTATTAGTTCCCTAGTTCTTATGTTACCTATATAGCCACTTATCTCGTTCTATGTAACATGTAACCTGTTACCTTGTTCTATGTTCTCTGTAAACAGTTGTACAATACTGTCAGTTAAGTTACATGTAAACCGTCTTGAATTGTATAAAGACGGTATATAAAAACTGTTAAATAAATAAATAAATAAATACTGACAGATAGCAGCTGACCACTGATTTTAAGGTTAGTTTTCCCACTCATTCGACTTTTTGGAATCTTATAGCGATAATAGGTTCAACATTTTCACAGACCAAAATTAGAAGTTGGTGTTGAATGAAATTTATTTATATTTCAGCTTAGCACAGCTCTTCACTGACGAACGTGGTTATTCAGAGATAATACACTCTGCTCTCTCACTGAGGTGAGGCTCTCGATAAGATACCTTAGCTTCTTTAAAAGTTTACATAATATTCCGCTGGATTTTACTAGGTTTTACTCACTAGAGTTTTAATGTAGTCATTTATAATGAGACTTCGTCCTCTGTTAATTGTTTTTTAACAGACTATGATTATATTTAAAAAACTGTTTATAAAAAATCCTTTATATACACGGAGTCTGGCGCACAAGACAGGATGTAACAATATGTAAGCCTTAAAGAACAATGTGGCACATACATCTCAATGGTTTTAACTTGTAATTACTGTTTAATGCGGTGATTTATGATTATCATTCATGTATAAGGGTATTATTATATACATGTTTTTTAGCAATTTAAGATCATACAGCGTACACTACCATTTATAGTTTTGTTTTTTAAAAACACGTGGGTTGGTTTTGTAAATTAATTTAACTTCAATAGACAAGTTTTCTTTTCTTTAAAGTCATTTTAAAACTGAGTTCTAACTGCACCACAATCATCCTCTTTCCTCCTTCCCTTTTCCCTTCCTTTCCCCCTCTTCCCTTTCCCTCCCCCCTCCCCCTCCAACTCCATCTCTTCCCTTCCCCCCTCCTCTTTTTCATTATAGCATTTTAACCTTAGTTTTTGTTTATTGACTTTAATGTATTGCTTGCTGTTTTTTAAGTACCATAACACAAATCCAGCATAACGCTCTGTATGTGTCCAACCATACAGATTTTTCCTGTATTTATTTTTTATATAGTTTTGTTCCCTTTAATCAATATATATATATTCTTTGCCCTGCGTTCCATGTTTTACTTAATTTATACATCATTTAATGACAGTTTTGTATATTATGATTCTTTAAATTACATTTTGTAAATTCATGTGCTTTAACATTGATTACACAGGTACACTAAAAAAATTTTTTTTTAAACTCCCTCTAATGTTTCGATTGATTTTTACGTTTTTTGGTGCGCTGAATCCAAATCTGGTAAGCAATTTGCTCCATCACGTACAGATTTTTTGCTACATTGGGTTAGCAGTTTGAGGTGAACGTTTCAGATTGAGTGCGATCGAGATAAAAGTTTCTTGGATGAATTCTTTATACTAATTGTTTAGTAGTTATTCAAATAAGAATAAAGAAAATTGTAACAAGGCAGCACATAAGAATAGAGTAATGTCAACAAAACACACTGATGGTAGCAAAATTGTCTGCACTTAAAACAGCCACATACATGTGCACAAACCTTGAGCATATAAGAGCGAGGTTAGACACAAAGCAAAGCAAAGCAATGTGCAAAAAATGTTGTACAGGTATGTATGTAAGAATAGAAAACGCAAACCGCACCATTGCAATACATGAAGACAAACACCCGATGGTGTGAAAATAAAATTCTAATAAATGAGATCCGACACTGTGGTAATAACTAGCAAATTTTGATTTCAAAGTTTAGTAAAAACACGATATTTGTCAACACAGTTTAGATTTTAAAGTCATTCTTGGGTCAATCAATCTCCTGGTGGGCCCGTTTCTTCTTCCCCCGAATGCTTCTCTTGGTGCGCTGCTTGGCGTATTTTTCATCTGGGGTTTCCCGCAGCAGCAACCAGCAGAAATCAGCCATCATAGTGGTGTTCCATCTTCCTTGGTACCTTCTCTCTGCGTCCTTGATGTCCTGGTGAAACCTTTCATCTTGTTCTTCACTGTACACCCCCAAGTTTTCGGGAAAGTAGTTCACATGGGAGTGCAAGAAATGGACTTTCAGGCTCATGTTACAGCCTTGTTCTTTGAAGGCATTGAGCATCCTGGCAACAATATCCTTATAGTTCTCATCCCGCCTGTTCCCCAAGAATTTGAGAACAACATCCTTGAAGGAATCCCAGGCTTCTTTTTCCTTCTCAGACATCGTTTCAGCGAATGCTCCATCTGAAATGAGTTTCCTTATATCAGGGCCAACAAACACTCCTTCCTTTAGCTTTGCTTCAGAAAGTCGGGGGAACTTTGAGCAAAGGTACCGAAAGCACTCACCATCTTTTGGAAGGGACTTGATGAATTGCTTAATGAGACCCAACTTAATGTGGAGAGGTGGTAATAGAATTTTATCACGAGGTACCAAGCTCTCATGAAGAACATTTTTCTCACCGGGTCTCAAATACTCCCGAATTGGCCAGTCTTTTTTCCCCCAGTGTAGGTCGCGGGCCCGGCTATCCCACAAGCAAAGGAAGCAGGGATATTTGGTGAAACCAGATTGCTGCCCTAATAGCATGGATAGAATTTTAAAGTCTCCACAAATCATCCACTTATGCTCATCATAACGACTCTTCTGAAGAATCAGGGCCAAATTCTCGTATTTTTCTTGGAGAATAACAGAGTGAGCAATAGGAACTGAAGCGAATGTGTTGCCATTATGAAGAACACCTTTTATGCTGTCTTTTGACGAATCAATGAACAGCCGCCATTCAGCAGGATCATACTTGAGTTTAAACTTTTCCATCACTCCGTATATATCGTTGCAAAATACCAAATCTTCCTCTTTGCTGAAATACTTCAAAAATTGTGTCTCGCGGTACCAATAAAAAGTTGTTCCTGGTGACAATAGATTTTTCTGTTTAAGCCGAGAACCTAGCAGTTGGGCAGCATCTTTTGGGAGTCCTAAATCCCGGACTAAATCATTCAATTCAGCTTGAGAGAAAAGTTCAGGTTTCGGATCTGGTTCAGTTTCAAACTCGGAAGTACTGGACTCATCGGGAAAAGCCATCTGATGAATCTCATCATGATCAGAACCGTCCACACAAATATGATCCAAAGATTTTGGTGGTTCAGGCACAGGTACTTCGTTGCTATGAGGCATAGGCCTAATTGCTGAGGGAAGGTTGGGGTAACTTATTACGTTCTTATTTTTTAAGTTGTATCCCTTCACAATGCAAGAGCAAAAATAGCAGTCACTGCTGTGGTCTCTTTGTTCACGCCACATCATAGGTATTCCGAAACGAAATACTTGTTTTTTACCTTTCATCCATAAGCGTAGATCTTCCTCACATGTCTTGCACACTTTGTGAGGAGCCCACGGTTTGTCTTGATCGCCTAACTTCAAACCGAAATAGGCGAAATATACTTTATTAATAAATGCAGAAATGTTCCTCTGCCGCTTTTTCACGGTATATTCCCCACAAATAAAACAAAAACTGACCGGAGAGTTGACGCAACCTCTGGCTCTGTGAGCCATCACAAATACACAGCACTGCAAACTACAACTGTAGTGAACCACTTCGGAATAAAGCTGGATTACGACTGAGCAAACAAAAGGTAATAATGAACTTGCAAGAAACTGAAATTTGACAGGAACGTTCATGTCGCAACCACCGTGTTTGAGCGAGCGAACGAGGCGAGGCGAACAGGAAAGAACATGCGCCAGCGCGAGTACTGGATTTAGCCCCCCGCCTCCCAATTGTCCTGTTAATGTATAAAATGAATACAAAACACTCTAAAATATCATGAGGGAGTGTTTCTAGTTAGTTAACCATTACAACCTCTATTTTGGGCCAAGAAAATAAACTGCAGTCGGCTAAAAAGAAATTATGTGAACATTCCTTATATGGGTAAGAAATCTAATTTTGCAAGAAAACGTGACGTGATGGAACATTTTGGCTATTTTTCCTGGATTCAGCACCCCAAAATCTATAGGAATCAGTTGCAAAACTGGAGGCAGTTTTTTGGTAGTGTACCTGTGTTATTGATGTTTTATATGTGCTTTTTTTGTGCATAACACATCTATGTTGTTGTATTTATTTATTTTTATCTTGTTGTTAAGCTGCATGCCCCCTGAGGAAGGCGTTTGCCGAAACGCGTTGGAGTCTTCATCAATAAAGTAATCTGTGACCATAATACGTCTTTTGCTCCTTGTGTTTCCCCGGACTTTACTGCAAGAGCGAGTACTCTTTTCTGTGCTTCCCCTTTGGTCAGTTCATGAACCAGCTGCTCTAAGAAGCAGTCAGTTATTTCATCTAGAAACTTTATTTCCCTAGCATGTCCTGCCGTGACACTGACCCAGTCAATACCGGGTTTTTGAAATCACCCATTATCATTACTGTGCAGTAACCTTTGTTAGCTTCCCTGATTTCTTTGGACATGTCATCATCCATTTGTTTACCCTAGCCAGACGGTAGACAGTACACCCCCACCGCCATTGTCTTTCCCTTTTTATAAGGGATTTCATTCCATAGAGATTCTACAGTGAGTTTTGTTTCCTGCAAAACTTTAATCCTTTGTGATTCAATGCTCTCTCTAACAGAGTGCAACCCCACCACCAATTTGATCTGCTCTATCATTACAATATAGTCTATAAGCAAGTAGCACAGTATCCCCACAGGTTGTCCTCCTTCCACTATGTCTCCGAGATACCAATCATATATAACCTTTTATTTAGTGCTATATATTCTAACTCTCCCATCTTGTTTTATAGACTTCTGGCATTTGCATGCAAGCATTTTAGAGACTGTATTTTATTAATAATAATCTGGCAGGGGTAATATGGAATCCTTAAGCTCTGTCTGTTCTGAACTCAAGGGCATTTGCGCTTCTTTTGTTTTTATTGGAACCTCTCTGCTGATATGCTCTAACTTCAATCTTTTGCTAGTATCCTTCAAAGATACATTGTTACGAACCATGTGATCCTGGGTGACTGTCAGTTTTTCCCCATTATCTAGTTTAAAAGCTGCTCTACCTCCTTTTTAAAGGTTAATGCCAGCTTTTAAACTAGATACGCATGCATAGTACCTTTCCTGCCCAAGGGTGCCATCGTGTTCCGTCAGATGACATAGCTAAAGACAGTAAAAAGAAAAAGTAGTAAGGAAGAATTACAAGGGGAGAAGGAGGAGGGGTGATGACTGATTCCCGCTGTCCCCGGAGAACACTTGTTAGAGGTGAGTAACTGCACTTTTTCTGGGAACAAGCAGGTAGTCAGTCCTTAGATATGGGACTCCCTAGCTACAGGCTACAAAAACCCCATAGAAAAGTCCAAGGTCCCCATCAGGGGGAGCCATGAGCAGCAGCAATTGTCCACAGATACAGACTAAGAACATAAGATATGCCATACTGGGTCAGACCAAGGTCCATCAAGCCCAGTATTCTGTTTCCAACAGTGGCCAATCTAGGTCATATGTACCTAGCAGTTTCCCCAAGGGACACAGGTTCCACAATGCTTGTATTGGTTCAAGCATTGATATCCTGGGTCCCTTCTTAATAATGGTTTATGGACCTTTCCTCCATCTACACTAACAGCCTTTACTACATCCTCCGGTAATAAATTCCAGAGTTTGATTACACGTTGAGTGAAAAAATATTTTCTTTTATTAGTCTTAAATAGTTTACCCTGTAGTTTCATTGCATGTCCCCTAGTCTTTCTATATTCTGATAAGGTAAACAATCGATCTACGTTTACCCGTTCCACTCCATTCATTAATTTATAGACTTCTATCATATCTCCCCTCAGCCGTCTCTTTTCCAGGTTAAAGAGCCCTAACCTTTTTAGTCTTTCTTCATAGGAGTATCCTTCCATCCCCTTTACCATTTTGGTGGCTCTTCTCTGAACCTTTTCTAAAATCGCTATATCCTTTTTAAGATACGGCGACCAGAATTGCACACAATATTCAAAGTGCGGTCTCACCATGGAACGATATAGAGGCATTATAATATCTTTTGTTTTATTTTCCATTCCTTATCATACCTAGCATTCTATTTGCTCTCGTGGCCGCCGCTGCACACTGGGCCGAGGGTTTTAACATGGTATCCACAATGACGCCTAAATCTTTTTCCTGGGTGGTGGTTCCTAATGTGGAACCTTGCATCGTGTAACCATAGTTTGGGTTGTTATTCCCTAGGTGCATAACCTTGCACTTGTCCACATTAAATTTCATCTGCCATTTTGATGCCCAGTCTTCCAATTTATCAAGATCCTCTTGCAATTTTCCACAATCCTCTTGGGTTTTAACAACTTTAAATAGTTTTGTGTCATCTGCAAATTTGATAACTTCACTCGTTATTCCACTTTCCAAGTCATTTATGAATACAGTCAAACCTCGGTTTTCATTTGCCCCGGTTTTCATACGCTTCGGTTTTCAACGTCTTTTCTGACTGAGATTTTGTCCCGGTTTTCATGCATTACTTCGGTTTTCAACGTCTTTTGACTGAGATTTTGTCCCGGTAGCAGGGAAGAAAAGCTGTCAACGTAAGCAGGAGATGTTGCATGAATGTGGGAGGCAGTTCTTTCTCTTGCAGGGTACGTCTGAAGCTATATCATTAAGATTTTCTGCCATTCTGAAGCATTGAGCAGATAATGTAAAGGTATTTTAATGGACTGAATTCAATGTGATTCCGAAGAGAGCTGGGCACAGCAGCTTGTCAGGGGTGGCTAAGGCCAGATGTTAACATACTGTACTGTACAGTACTGTACTTAGCTTGCTTTCAGTGATGTTAAATGTTCATTTATCCATTTCATTAGTCATTTATATTTATTTCTCATTGTTTTCTGTATGTAAAAATATAGTTATTCTCTATAAAATGTATTTTTGTGAATATTTTTGGGTGTCTGGAATGGATTAATTGGATTTACATTATTTCTTATGGGAAATATTGCTTCAGTTTTCATACGTTTCGGTTTTAGTCAGACTTTTTTGAACGGATTAATCATGAAAACCGAGGTTTGACTGTATGTCAAAAAGCAGCAGACCCAGCACAGATCCTTGGGGTACACCACTATTCACCTTTCTCCATTGGGAAAATTGGCCATTTAGCCCTACCCTCTGTTTTGTATCTTTTAACCAGTTCCAGATCCACAATAGTACACTGCCTCCTATCCCATGACTCTTTAGTTTTGCCAAAAGTCTCTCATGAGGGACTTTGTCAAAAGCTTTCTGAAAGTCCAGATACACAATATCAACCGACTCACCTTTGTCCACCTGATTATTCACTCCTTCAAAAAAACATAACAGATTAGTAAGATGAGATCTTCCTTGTCTAAAGCCATGTTGGCTGTCTCCCATTAGGTCATGACTATCTACATGCTGAGTAATTTTATTCTTTATGATGGTTTCTACTATTTTTCTCGGTACTGATGTCAGGCTCACCGGTCTGTAGTTTCCCAGACCACCCCTGGAACCCTTTTTAAAAATTGGTGTTACGTTGGCGATCCTCCAATCTTCAGGTATTAGAGATGATTTTAATGATAGTTCACAGATTACTAATAGCAGGTCTGCAATCTCGTATTTCAGTTCTTTCAACACCCTTGGATGTATACCATCCGGCCCAGGTGATTTGCTACTCTTCAGTTTATTTATCTAATAGTTGTAATACATCTTCCCGATGTATCGATATTTCCTTCAATTCTTCCGCACCTTTAAATACCACTTCAATCATGGGTAACATTCCTACATCTTCCTCAGTAAAGACTGAAGCAAAGAATTCATTCAGTCTCTCCGCTATCGCCTTGTCGCCTCTTAGTGCTCCTTTAACCCCTTTATCATCTAAGGGACCAATTGACTCTCTCACAGGTTTTTTGCTACGAATGTACTTGAAAAGGTCTTTACTTCGAGTTTTTTCTTCCGCAGCAAGCTTCTTCTCAAATTCTCCCTTTGCCTGCGTTATCAATGCCTTGCATTTGACTTGCCAGTGCTTGTGCTGTTTTCAGGTTTCGTCGTTTGGCTCTTAAAGACCCGTGTGTCCGATGGGAACCAATGCTCCAGTAGCCTGAATACAGAAAGGGCAGAGAGTAGGAGCTGCCTAGACTAGACCCCAAAAAGATTACGAAGCATGACCTGGCCAAAGGCGCTGTCCTGTTGGGACTCCTTTTCCAGGCAGTAATGAGCTGTGAAGGTATGGACTGAAGACCAGGTGGCGGCCCGGCTGATGTCGAGCAACGGGACGGATCGCAAGTTTGCCACAGAAGCCGCCATGGCCCTGAGGCTGTGAGCCATGACCCATCTATCCAGGGTGAGACCAGCCTGTTCATAGGCTAGAGCGATGAAGTCTGCCATTCAGGAGGACAGTGTCCATTTGGTCACCGCTTCCCCCAGCCAACGGGAGTCATAAGAAACAAAAAGCTGAGCAGCTTTCCAATGACCCTGGGTCCACTGAATGTAGAAAAACGGGGCCTTCTTACAATCCAAGGTGCAAAGGACATTCACTGCCCTGCTGGAGTGAGTTCTTGGGAAGAAGGTGGGCAGCAGCACCTCCTGGTTGAGGTGGAAAGGAGATACCACCTTTGAAAGGAACTTGAGGTGTGTACGTAGCACAACCCTGTTCTTATAGAATCTGGTATACAATGCTTCTGCCACCAGGGCTTGCAGCTCGCTGACCCTGTGAGCTGAGGTAAGCGCTACTGGGAACATGACCTTCCACGAGAGGTACCTCAGGTGGCAGGTAACTAGATGCTCAAATGGTGGGTGAGTGAGCTGCACCAATATTACATTGAGGTCCCATTCCATCATCAGAGGGCGGATGGGGGTGTTTGGACAATAGAAGTCCTCTCAAAAGAAGGGTCACCAGTGGTTGGACCGAAAGGGGCTTGCCCTCAACAGGATGGTGATGCGCCACCCAGGCAGTGAGGGGCACTCTCATGGAGTTAGATTTGAGCCTGTACTGTGAGAGATGAAAAAAGTACTGCAGCACCAGCTCTACAGGGCAGGAGAAAAGTTTCACCCGCTGCTCCACGCACCAGACTGAGAACCTGTGCCATTTGAAGGCATAAGCTCTCCTAGTGGAGGTCTCATGTGAGGCCAGCAGAATCTTTTCAACTTCTTCAGAGAAACTGAAAGGAGCTAAGATCACCCTTTCAGTAGCCAAGCCATCAGCGTTAGGGATCCCAGGTTGGGTTGCAGGACAGAGCCCTGCTCCTGAGACAAGCCCCGGTGAGTTCCCCAGGGGGATCGGAATCTCCACTGAAAATTGGAGTAGCAGCAGGAACAACGGCTGCCTGAGCCACCATGGAGCCACCAAAATCAGTGACGCCTTGACGCGAAGAACCTTGAAGAGTATTTGGCAATCAGCGGTGCAGGTTGGAAGGCATACACGAAGCCGTCCAACCACGGGATGAGGAATGCATCTGCCACTACCTGGGATGGGTAGGGCTGTCGGGAACAGAAGCAAGGCAACTGGTAGTTGTCTGGGCTGGCGAAAAGTTCCACCCATGGGTCCCTCAGAGCCGAAAGAGCTAATTGTCTATTCTGGGGTCCAGTTGCCACTCGTATGGCTGGAAGACCACTGCTCAGTCTGTGCACCAGAGCGTTGTCCTAGCCTGGTAGGTATACCAACCGCAGGAATGTTCCCCATTGAATTGCATAAGAGCAGTGTGTCACCATTTCGTGGCAGAGGGCGCGAGACCCCATGCCCCGCTGCTTGTTCACATAGAACATTGCCACCTGATTGTCTGTTTGGATTAGTACCAGCTGGTGTCCCAGGCAGTGAAAAAATGCTCGGAGGGCCAAATATATTGCCCGAAGCACCAGGAGATTGATCTGCTGGTTGCCCTCGGCTTGAGACCAGCTGCCCTGGGTGCAGAGTTCTTTGCAGTGGGCTCCCCATCCCAGCAGGGAGGTGTCCATAGAGGGCTTGGGGTTTGGAAGGGCATCCCCGCCTGCATGTGTCAGGGAGTCAGCCACCAAGTCAGAGATTCTGCCAGCTGGCGGGTCACAGAGACAGCCCATAGCCTGTGTCCACTGGTCCCGAAGGCACCACTGAGTGGTCCTCACATGCAGATGAGTGTCCGGGGTGACATGGACCGTCAAAACCGTGTGTTCGAGTAGGCACAGTAGAAGCCAAGCTGACCCGAGGGACAGTGTTCCATATCTCCGGCCAGTGCCCTGAAACGGTCTGCCTGGTCCAGGGGAAGGAAGGCCTTTGCTTGAAGAATGTCCAACCTTGCTTCTATGAACTCCAGACATTGTGTCGGGAGGAGGTGGGATTTGGAGTAGTTTATCACAAACCCCAGATGTTGCAGTACCTGGAGGGTACATGCTGTGGCTGCTGCACCTCTGTGGTCGTGCCTCCTTTTATGAGCCAGTCTGGAGACAGAGGAAGGCGGCTACTACTGCCAGGCATTTGGTGAAGACCATGGGAGACGAGACAAGGCCAAAGGGTAGGACCCTGTACTGGTAATGACTGCCCACTGCCATGAAGCGAAGGTAATGCCTGTGGCTGGGGTGAATGAGTATGTGAGTATAGGCATCCTTCAGATCCCAGGAGCATAGCCAGTCTCCGTGCTAGAAGGCAGCAATGTTTCAAGGGAGAGCATCTTGAACTTCTCCCTCACCAGGAACTTGTTCAGGATTCACAGGTCCAGGATGGGCCTTAGGCCCCCTGTTCTTTTTGGCACAAAGAAATACCTGGAGTAGAACCCCTTGCCCCTGAGATGATGGGGTATTGGTTCTACTGCTTTGTTCTCGAGAAGGCCTGCGAGTTCCTTCAATAGAAGGTCCCGTGAAGGGGAGACCTGGAGAGCTCTCCCGGGAAGAAAGGAGGAGGTTTCCGAGGCAGGTTGAGGAGGTAGTCCTCCCTGACCACCTGGAGTGCCCAGGAATTGGTGGTGATGGCTGTCCACCTGTGGGCATATACAGGATTAGACACCCTCCTGTGGGCTGTTGTCCTCCTTGGGGTAGAGAGACTATGCTCAAGGAGTCAAAAACTGGCTGGGCTGGAGCTGGGGCCTGGGAGCTTTATGCTTACGAGGGCCTTGCCCATGTCCCTTAGCCTGCTGACCCTGCTGGGGAGGCCTGAAAATGTAGGTAGCTTTTGTAAGCAGCCCGTTTGCTCAGCTAAAAGGACTTTTTACACGAACCCTTCCGTCAGGGAAGGGCAGCAGACTGCTGGCATTAACCTTTAAAAAAGAGATAGAGAAGCTTTTAAACTAGAAAATAGGGGAAAGCCGACAGTCACCCAGGAGTGCATGGTTCGGACGAAGGTATCCTTGAAGGATACTACCAAAAGCAGTGAGGTTCCAAAAGGGAGTATAGTAGCCCAAATGCCCTTGAGTAAGGAGCAGACAGAGCATAAAGATTCCAAATTACCCCTGCCTACCAATAGCCAGATTAATATGAATAAAATACAGTCTCTAAAATGCTTGTATGCCAATGCTAGAAGTCTAAACAATAAGATGGGAGAGTTAGAATATATAGCACTAAATGAGAGGTTAGATATGATTGCACTCTGAGACATGGTGGAAGGAGGATAACCAGTGGGACACTGATACCTGGATACAAACTATATCGTAATGATAGAGCTGATCAAATTGGTGGAGGGGTTGCGCTCTATGTTAGAGAGGGCATTGAGTCAGAAAGGATTAAAGTTTTTCAGGGAACAAAATTTGCTGTAGAATCTCTATGGATTGAAATTCCATTTATGAAGGGGAAGGTGATGGCAGTGGGAGTATACTATCGACCGCCTGGCCAGAATGAACAAATGGATGATGAAATGCTCAAAGAAATCAAGGAAGCTAACAAAAGTCACAACAGAGTAGTAATAATGGGTGATTTCAATTACCCCGGTATCGACTGGGTCAGTGTCACAGCAGGACAAGCTAAAGAGATAAAGTTTCTAGATGGAATAAATGACTGCTTCTTGGAGCAGCTGGTTCATGAACTGACTAGAGGGGAAGCCATACTGGACCTAGTCCTTAGTGGAACGCCAGATCTGGTGCAAGAAATAAGGGTGTTGGGACCACTTGGCAATAGTGATCATAGTATGATCATGTTTGATTTAATTAGTGGAGGACAGATAGTAAAGGCATCCACAGTACTACCTTTTAACTTTCAAAAGGGAGACTATGATAGAATGAGGAATATAGTTAGGAAAAAAACTAAAAGGAGCGGTTCCAAAGGTTAAAGACTTACAGCAAGCTTGGGTGTTATTTAAAAATACTATCCTCGAAGCCCAGACCAGCTGTATTCCACGCATTAAGAAAAGTGGAAGAAAGTCCAAAAAACTGCCAGCATGGTTTAAAGGTGAGGTCAGAGAGGCTGTTGCTGCCAAAAAAGCAACCTTCAGGAAATGGAAAAAAGAGCCAAATGATGAAAACTGGAAACAGCACAAGCACTGGCAAGTTAAATGCAAAGCATTGATAAGGCAGGCAAAGCGGGAATTTGAGAAGAAACTTGCTACGGAAGCAAAAACACGAAATAAAGACTTTTTCAAGTACATTCGTAGCAAAAGGCCTGTGAGAGAGTCAATTGGACCATTGGATGATAGAGGGGTAAAAGGGGCAGTAAGAGGAAACAAGGCTATAGCCGAGAGACTGAATGAATTCTTTGCTTCGGTCTTTACTGAGGAAGATGTAGGGATGTTACCGAAGACTGAAGTGGTATTTAAAGGTGATACTGCAGAGGAATTGAGAGAAATATCGCTACACCGGGAAGATATATTACAACTATTTGATAAACTGAATAGTAGCAAATCACCTGGACCGGATGGTATACATCCCAGAGTGTTGAAAGAACTGAAATATGAGATTGCAGACATGCTATTGGTAATCTGTGAACTTTCATTAAAATCATCTGTAATACCTGAAGATTGGAGGGTCGCCAACGCAACACCAATTTTTAAAAAGGGTTCCAGGGGTGACCCAGGAAGTTACAGACCGGTGAGCCTGACGTCAGTACCAGGGAAAATGGTAGAAACCATCATAAAGAACAAAATTACACAGCATGTAGATAGTCATGGCCTAATGGGAGACAGCCAACATGGCTTTAGACAAGGAAGAACTTGTCTTACAAATCTGATATGTTTTTTTGAAGGTGTGCATAAACAGGTAGACAAAGGTGAGTCGGTTGATATAGTGTATCTTGGCTTTCAGAAAGCTTTTGACAAAGTCCCCCATCAGAGACTTTTGGCGAAGCTAAAAAGTCATGGGATAGGAGGTAGTGTACTATTGTGGATCGGGAACTGGTTAAAAGATAGAAAGCAGAGGGTAGGGCTAAATGGCCAATATTCCCAATGGAAAAAGGTGAATAGTGGAGTACCCCAGGATCTGTACTGGGTCCGCTGCTTTTCGACATATTCATAAATGACCTGGAAAAGGGAATAACTAGTGAGGTTATCAAATTTGAAGATGACACAAAACTGTTTAAAGTTGTTAAAACCCAAGAGGATTGTGGAAAACTGCAGGAGGATCTGGATAAATTGGAAGACTGGGCATCCAAATGGCAGATGAACTTTAATGTGGACAAGTGCAAAGTTATGCACCTAGGAAAGAACAACCCACACTATAGTTACACGATGCAAGGCTCCACATTAGAAACCACCACCCAGGAAAAAGATTTAGGAGTCATTGTGGATAACATGTTAAAACCCTCCGCCCAGTGTGCAGCGGCGGCCAAGAAAGCAAATAGAATGCTAGGTATCATAAGGAAAGGGATGGAGAACAAAAAGGATATTATAATGCCTCTGTATCGCTCCATGGTACGACCGCACCTTGAATATTGTGTGCAATTTTGGTCACCATATCTTAAAAAGGACATAGCGTAATTAGGAAGAAGGCTAGGGCTCTTTAGCCTGGAGAAGAGACGGCTGAGGGGAGATATGATAGAGGTCTATAAATTAATGAATGGAGTGGAACGGATAAACGTGGATCAATTGTTTACGCTATCAGAGTATAGAAAGACTAGGGGACATGTAATGAAGCTACAGGGTAAACTAAGACAAATAAGAGATAATATTTTTTCACTCAACGTGTAATCAAACTCTGGAATCTGATACCGGAGGATGTAGTAAGGGCTGTTAGTATAGCTGGGTTTAAAAAAGGTTTGGACAAGTTCCTGGAGGAAAGGTCCATAAACCACTATTAAAAAGGGACCCAGGATATCAGTGCTTGACCCAGTACAAGCATTGTGGAACCTGTGTCTTTTGGGGATATTGCCAGGTACGTATAACCTAGATTGGCCACTGTTGGAAACAGGATACTGGGCTTGATGGACCTCGGTCTGACCCAGTATGGCATGTCTTATGTTCTTATGTTCTTCTTGGAGAGACTGGTCCTCATCATGAACTTGGACTCCAACTCAGCAGCCTTTTCCGTCATGGGTTTGCCAATGAGGTTCTCCCCTCGCATGAGACATCAATCAATTTTTCCTGAACTCTTTGCTCAAGGTAAGACTATAGCCAGGCCTGGCATCGGGCACTGATGCCCGCCACGGCTACTCTGGTCGCCGACTCGAAGATGTCATAGGTTACTCGAGTCATGAATTTGGAGCACTCACAGACGGCCTTGGATAGTTTCCTGAACCGTTGCAGGGGTTCCTTGGAGAGACCCACCAAGAATCCGGTGAGTTCCATCACCAGGTCTATCAGGTAAATGCCAATGTACAGCTGGTAGGTCTGGATTCGGTCAATGAGCAACAAGCCCTGTTAGCACTTTCTGCCGAAGGCATCCAAGGGTGGGTCTCTACCCAGGGGCACTGAGGAGTGCGCCTCCTGGCTCTTGAGCCGACGCATGGCTGATGACTCCATCATGGAGTTGTGCAGCAGCTGTGACTTCTGAAAACATCTTTTTGCACAGATTGCAGGCCATGGGGTCGTGGTCCGGCCCTAGGCAGCAGTGATGTGTGCTGGTGAGGGATATTATCTTGGCACACCGATCACACTTCTTAAGCCACTGGTAGCCATGGGGGAAAAAAGTACCCCAGCGATGTCGAAGACCCGTGGTGCTATCAGTTGGAAAAAAAAAGGTGTGAAGGCACCAAAAGGAAGGAAAGCAGTGTGTTTGGGTAGTGGGAGGAGTACCGGTGCACAAACGGAGAGAGTTTGAAGCTCAGGTCGAGAAAAAACAATTTTTTCCAGGGGAAAACAGACAGATGACTAAAGGGAGAAAAAGGGAGAATGAGCCAGATGGCACTCTTGGGCAAGAAGGGTACCACGCATGCATAGTGGCACCCTCCAAAGGCTTTCTTTGAAAGCTGGGGAAATGCTTCTACGAGGGCTCCGTTGTCGTCGACATCACCCATAAGTGAGGACTGACTTCTTGCTTGTTCCCGGAGAAAGTGTAGCATTTCCTGCACTAACTGTAGTGGGATGGATATACACACCCCTCTCCTGCGTTTGGCGCACAGTCCCATGCTGGCAACATGGCCCACATACACATTATCGGCACAAGGCTTAGTAAATATGCCCCTTTGTGAATCATATAAAATTGGTAGATGGCATAACTTCAATCCATTTATGTATGTCCAAGCATGAAACAGAAATAGAAGGAATTGTTACTTCAAAAGTAAAAATAATTCAGTCTGGTTTGTATTGATTTTTATCCATCAAAAGAAAGAGTTTTAAACTTAAAAAGAACCCACCTTACTAATAAAGTGACAGCCCCAGCCACTACAGGTGATGCAACACTTGTTCCTGACAGGGAGCGACATCCACCTTTCATACCAGAACCTCTTACTCCAGAGCCATAGGTAACAATGTCTGGCTTCATTCGGCCATAACCTCCAGGTAGCTCCTACAAAAACACACAATCATTTATCTTCCTTTCAATGCCCTATTTGAGGGGCAATATTATAAAGTTGTATCTGCATGCAAAGCATGATTTTTTTAAGTCTAAACAGGCTCTTATTATAAAACTGTATACAGAGGTGCATAAGTGAAAACTTAGTGGCGAAAGCAGTTACTCACCTGTAACAAATGATCTCCGGGAACAGCAGGAATTTAATCTTCACATATGGTGACATCAGTACCAATAGAGTCCGTGCGGGAACGCTCCCCAGTGTCCAACAGGAAAACTTTTGGGAGCATCCCACTGCGCTTGCATTTCTGCTTTCCCACCTTTGTGATTCTCCCTCTTCAGTTGAATTTGTAGCTGTTCGTGATATCTTACCTCCATCTGCTCTCACCACTTCTGCTTTCTCTGGTAATCTCTCGGATTGACTATTGTAACATCATTGTCACTGGCCTCCCTCAAGATCAGCTCTTTCGCCTTTAACTGATTCAGAATAATGCAGCAAGGATCCTCTCACATGCCACCCGTTTCACTCACATCACAACAACCAACTTTGGCTGCCTGTTTCACATCTCATCGCATCACATCACATATAAGCTTCTGATTCTCACCCATAAGGATCTCCATAACCACACTCCGCAAAACCTAGCTGATGCCTTGCAAACCACTCAGTGCCCTGTACTCTTCGCTCAGTCCACAATCATCGTTTACATCTTCCATCTCCCATCCTGGCCCATTTGGAGCAGACGCATTGTCCTGCATTTTTCTTTTTGGCCCCCTACCTCTGGAACTCTCTTCCCCTCACCCTCCGCCAAAAAAATTCCTACCTCAAATTTAAAGCCTACTTCCAAACTCCCCTCCCCTGACCCGTAAGGATTCCTCTGCCTTTCCTCTTTTCTTTCTTTCCTCTAAGGTGTGACTGCATTCCTTTCCTGTCAAAATTGTAGTTTTTCCCCATTTTCTGGCCTTGGCCACTGTTTGAAACTCTGTACACTGCTCTGATGTCAAGAAGGGTGGTTAATCAAGCCTAACAATAAAGACAAAGACAAATAGAGAGAGAGAGAGACAGAGAGAGAGAAAAACTCTACAACTCCTAGGGGAGGATGGAGGGTTGTGAAGACTAAATTCCTGCTGTTCCCAGAGATCACCTGTTACAAGTGAGTAACCATGCTATCTCCAGGAACAAGCCAGAATGTAGTCTTCACATATGGGACTCCCTAGCTCCCAGATGCCAGAGAAAGGTCCCCAGAATTGGGTGATTTGCCTCAGATGTGGTCTCAAGAGGGCATGGATCTTTAATGGACGTCTGGCATCGAAAATTCAGAGACAGAGGGTAGAGGGGTTGAACTCAATCTGAAAGAGGTGTTGGCATATAGCCTGACTTAACATGGCATCCCGGCAGGGAGTCCTTGTCCAAACAGTAATGTGCAGAAGGTATGCACTGAAGACCAGGTGGCTGCTTTGCAGATTTCATCATGGACTACAGAACGTAGGTTTGCCATCGAGGCAGCCATGGCACGAACATTATGGGCAGTGACATGACCTTCAAGGGAAAGTTCTGCTTTAGCATAAGCAAATGCTGCTTGAGATGCTATTTGTACTAAGCGGGTACAACGATCCTGGGGTAGAAATTCCATTGACAATCGAGTGTCTAGAATAGCCCCTATGAACTTTAGTGTTTGAATAGGAGCTAGATGTGATTTTGGAAGATTTATCACAAATCCTAGATACTGTAGTAACTGAATTTTACAAAGAAGGGATAGGTGAACTTCCTGAGAAGTGGCTGCCCTTATTAGCCAATCGTCTAAGTAAGGGAAGACAAATATTCCAAGAGTCTTTAGATATGCGGCTATGACCACCATACACTTTGTAAAAGCTCTTGGGGCAGAGGCAAGTCCAAAGGGAAAGACCCCGTATTGATAGTGATTTCCTTGGAAGATGAAGCATAGATACCTCTTGTGTTCTGGATGAACGAGGATATGGATATACACTTCTTTGAGATCTAGAGAACAGAGCCAGTCCCAACTCTGGAGATAAGGGTTCCTAGTGAAATCATCTTGAATTTCTCTCAAACTAGAAACTTGTTGAGGTTTCTGAGATCTAAGATGGGTCTGTACCCCCTGTTCTTTTTTGTGATGAGAAAGTACAGAAAATAGAACCCCATCCCCTTCTGGGATGTTGGAACCTCTTCTATAGCACACTCTGACAGAACAGAGGTGATCTCTTGCTGGAGGAGAGCAATGAAAGGTGGTTGGGAAAGATAGTCCCTCAATAGAGTGGTGGAGGGTATGCTTTGTAGATAAAGCTTGTACCCCTCTCGCACTATAGTTAGTGTCCACTGCTCTGAGGTTACCTGCTATATGGAGGGAGTGGGTGTTCTCCAGAGGCAGGGTGGCAATATTCTTTAGGAAGAAGTAAAAAAAACAGATGTAAATTGTGTCTGAGTTGCTGGTTGCGGTTTAGGAGCCAGTGGCTTTTTCTGCTGCTTAGGTGGCTGTTGCTTCCTTTGGATACCCTGAGGCTGGTATTGAAAAGTTGAGGGGTAAGAAAAGTAGAATTTCTTCTTCTTAACCTAGAAAGACTTCTTAGTAGGAGCTTTTTTTTTAGTAGGGTAGGCAGGAGCCTTTGAAAGCTTATTGAGGGTAGTATTCTCAGACTCTGAGAAGCCTTATCTTGCCAATTCTTTCCAGACAGGTTTTCTCCCAATTTATCTTGAACTGTTCAATGTGTGATGCCTGAAGCCAGGCAATACTATGGGCAATGTTCCCTCTAATTTTCTGTAGGCTGTGTGCACATAAAATATCAGCTGTGCAGCTTTTGAAGGAAGGCTAAATTTTTGTGCGCCACATAACGACACTCGGAGTTATAAAATTTGACTACATGTCAGAATACAGTATGTACACCACATTAATTTTAATCAAATTAAATGAAAATAGACGATTACTAAATGAAGCGTGTAAAAGGGGGTGCTTGTTATGAAGGTACCATCACCTTGGCAAGTATGTAAATTAACTGTCTTGCAAAGGATTGTGGTTATTGAAGTCCATTCACACAAAGCTTGCCTTTTAAATAAATTAAGAAACTTGTAGTTGGTCGAGTGTAAGGCAAAATTAGAGTTTATTTATGGGGTGAATATTCCACACACAGATATACTTGGTAACACCATCCAGATAACTTCTCAAGGGTTTATTCAACATAAACAAGGCAACTGAAAAGCTTATGTAAATAGGTATCAAAGTCCTTTATGGAACAGAAAGGCTTTCTAACAGCCACTGCTATCAAACTTCATAGCAGTGCTGAGGTGGAAATAAACCAAAAAGGAAAAACTTCTTTATACAAAAAAAACAGCTCTCTTTATCCGCACAGAAAAGAACTTTTACATTCCACGTGTGCTTAGCTTGTGCTAAGCTCTGCTCTACCAACAGGTGACAATCCTGATGCAATCAACAGCTTGTTCTCAGCACACGGACAAACTTCCCCAAAAGCTTTTTCTTTCTAACAAAACTTTCTAGGGAGCCAATAATTAGAATGTTTCCTTTTGATGTTTGCTCTTATTTGGAGGATTTTTCTAAACTAACAACCTACAAAGAGAACAGTCCATACAAATATTCTCTTCATCAGACATTAAACCTTGCTCCTGGAATTGCATGGGTTCAATTTCATTGTCTGACTCAGAGGGCTTTATTAACTGACCTCTATACGGAGAGAAAGCACAGTTACTTTAACAGGTGATCTCTGGGAACAGGTGATCTCTGGGAACAGCAGGAATAAGTCTTCACATATGGGTATCGTCGGTACCGACGAAGCCTGCGCGGGAATGCTCCCCAGCGTCCAGTAAGAAAGCTTTTGGGAGCATCCCACAGCGCTTGCGCGCTGCCTTCCCGCCTTTCCCAACCGCCTCTCTCCAGTTCGAGTTTTAAAGCTGAGACAAAGAGAGAGAGAGAAGAAAGGATTGATGGATAGAGAGATACAACTCCTAAGGGAGGTGGGTGGGTAGTGAAGACTTATTCCTGCTGTTCCCAAAGATCACCTGTTACAGATAAGTAACTGTGCTATCTCCAGGAACAAGCAGGAATGAGTCTTCACATATGGGGACTCCCTAGCTGCAGATGCCAGGGGAAGACCCCAGGTTGTGTGTCCTTGAAAAGGACTCTACCTCCCCCCATGGATCTCTGGCATCCAACCAGGGTAGGTGGGTAGGAGTTGATTAGGAATGGAACAGGTGTTTGAGAACAGCCTGACCAAACGAGGCATCCCGGCGGGAGTCCCTGTCCAAACAGTAATGGGCTGTGAAGGTATGAACCGAGGCCCAGGTGGCCGCTCAACAGATTTGGTCGATGGACACAGAGTTTAGATGAGCCATTGAGGCTGCCATGGCTCTCACATTGTGAGCTGTGACATGGCCCTCCAGAGAAAGGTTCCTACTCTGGTAGGCGAAAGAAATACACTGAGCAATCCAGTTGGACAGTGTTCTCTTAGAAACTGGAAGTCCTAAATGAGAAGGATGAAAAGCAACAAAGAGTTGAGAAGACTTTCTATGTTGCTGTGTTCTTTGTAAGTAAAAAGCAAGAGCTCTCTTACAATCCAAGGTATGAAGATTCCTCTCTGCACTTGATGCATGAGGTATTGGAAAAAAGACAGGTAAATATACCTCTTGGTTTAGATGAAAAGGCGAGACCACTTTGGGCATAAAGTGTGGATTGGTCCTGAGGACTACCTTATCATGATGGAACCTTGTATAAGGTGGATTAGCCACCAAAGCTTGCAATTCACTGATGCAGCGTGCTGAGGTGACTGCAATGAGAAAGATAACTTTCCAAGAAAGAAATTTCAAGGAGGTGGTGGCTAAAGGTTCAAAGGGTGGCTTTATAAGCTGGCCAAGAACCAGGTTTAAGTCCCATGCCACTGGAGGTGGTCTAATCGGAGGTTTAGTTAGAAGAAGGCCTCTCATGAATCTTGTTATAAGAGGATGAGAGGAAATAGGCTGTCCATTGAGAGGCTTGAGGGACGCTGCAATAGCACTCAAATGGACTCTTACTGAATTTGTTTTAAGACCTGCATGGGATAAATGCAGGAGATACTCTAGTAAAGAATTCAAAGGTATTGCAAGAGGGTGAAGACCCTTCTCTGAAAAAGCTCCATAGCCCATGTTCCCTGTAAAATAGTTATCTCCAAGTTATAATGCCCTGTTCAATGTAATTTCAGTTTGTTCAATGTAAACCGCACTGATGCAGAATAGCGCGGTATATAAGAGAATGTAAATAAATAAATAAATAAATGGTAAATCTTTTCCATTTGAAAGCATAGGAACGTCTGGTAGAAGGCTTTCTAGAGGCATGAATAATATCTCTGACTTGCTGAGAGAGATGAAAACCTTGAAGGTCTAGGCCTTCAGCAACCAAGCCCTGAGATGAAGAGACTGGGGGTTTGGGTGCCACAACGTTCCCTCCTCCTGGGATAGAAGGTCTGGTGCAGAGCCCAAGTCCAGGGAAGGAGCTTGAGAGAGATGCAGAAGTAGAGGATACCACACTTGGCGTGGCCAATGTGGTGCTATGAGGATCATGGTCCCTCGATCTCTCTGAAGCTTGAATAGTGTTTTGGGACTTAGGGGAATGGGAGGAAAGGCATAAAGGAAGTCTTGACCCCAGTGAAGGAGGAAGGCATCCTTGGCCTGAACTCCCTGACACGGAATTCTGGAACAGAACCGGGGAAGTTTGGCATTCCACGGACTTGCAAAGAGGTCTATGTCCGGGGTTCCCCAAATTCGAAAAATCCTGGCTACCTGGTCCATGTGGAGGGACCACTCGTGTGGAAGCAGAACTCGACTGAGTCTGTCTGCCCAAGAGTTTTGTACGCCTGGAAGATATACTGCCAGAAGATGAATGTGATGCTCTCTGGCGAAGGCCCACAGTCGCAAAGCTTTGTTGCAAAGCGACAGAGCCAGTCCCGCCCTGCTTGTTTACATAGAACATGGCTACTTGGTTGTCCGTATGGATGAGGACTGTCCTGTAGCTGAGCAGGGAATGGAACACTCTGAGAGCTAAAAATATTGCTCTGAGTTCCAAGAGATTGATATGTAGAGAAGTCTCCTGTGGAGACCAGATGCCCTGAGTGGAGAGATCCTGCAGATGAGCTCCCCAACCCATTGGAGAAGCATCTGTTGTAAGAGCTGCTTGGGGTAGTGACTGCTGAAAAGGGGACCCCAGCAACAGATTTGGAGAGGACTTCCACCACTGGAGAGACCAAAAAAGGCGATTGGAGTTTGCTATTTTGTCTGCCAGGCAACCTGATGCCTGAGTCCATTGGGTGGACAAAGTCCATTGAGCTGCCCTCATGTGAAGGCGAGCATATGGAACCACGTGCACGGTGGAGGCCATGTGGCCTAAGAGTTGTAATATCTCTCGAGCAGTTAAATGGGACTTTAACTGTATCTGGGAGGCTAACTGCACCAAGCGTAGGCAACGGGCCTGAGGAAGATAGGCCCTTGCAGTTGTGGTATCCAGCAAGGCCCCTATAAACTCCAGAGACTGAGTAGGGGTGAGATTTGATTTTGGGATGTTTATTACCAGTCCCAAATACTGCAGAACACGCATTGTGCAGATTAGACAATTCTGGGCCTCTGACTGGGATGGAGCTCGAATGAGCCAGTTGTCCAGGTATGGGAAAACGAATATTCCTAGAGTGCGTAGAAATGCAGCTACTACTGCCATGCATTTCGTGAACACCCTTGGTGCAGAGGCCAGACCGAAAGGAAGCACCCTGTATTGGTAGTGCTTTCCTTGAAAAAGGAACCGAAGGAACCTTCTGTGTGTTGGATGGATGAGGACATGGGTGTACGCATCCTTGAGATCTAGAGAACAAAGTCAGTCCTGACTCTGAAGGTATGGAAGCAGAGCACCGAGAGAAATCATCTTGAATTTCTCCTTGAATAGAAACTTGTTCAATTCTCTGAGATCTAATATGGGTCTGTAGCCCCCTGTTTTCTTTGGGATAAGAAAATAAGGGGAGTAGAACCCTGAGCCCTGTTGAAGAAGAGGTACCTCTTCTATTGCCACTTGGGCAAGAAGGGTGGCAATCTCAAGAACCAGAAGGTTGAGGAGAGATGTTGGAGAATTGAAATGTTGCACCATGGTGCAAGGAGGAAGGCTTAAGAAATGAAGCTTGTACCCTTCCCTTATGATGGAGAGGGTCCATTGCTCTGCTGTGATTTGTTCCCATCTGGGAGCAAAGTAAGCCAACCTTCCTGGAATGGTGAGGGGCTCTGGTTCTTCCAGGGCTAGAAAGGCTAAGTTCTCTAGTTGCAAGTCAAAGGCCATGAGGAGGCTGAGGCTGCTGGGCCACGGAAGGCCTAGCAGCCTTTGACTTGGCCTGTTTAGGTGGTTGCTGACGTTTTGCAGCAAAACGACCTGCAGAAGATGCCTGCTGACCATAAGCAGGATAATATCTTCCCTTTTTAGAAAAAGATGTCTTTTTGAACAATCTTTTCTTAGCAGGAGCAGAGGCGGACTTTGAAAGTCGATCCAAAGCGGAGTTCTCAGCATCCATCTGAGTGGCCTTTGCTTGCCAATCCTTGCCAAAAAGGTTTTCACCTGTACAAGGAAGATTTCCTAATTCATCTTGGACCCAGAGTTCCAAATCAGAAGCTTGTAGCCAAGCAATTCTGTGTGCACCTATGGCAATAGCCGAGGCTCTGCTTACACACTCAAAAGAGTCAAAGGCTGCACGGTTAGAAAATTTGGAAACATCCTGGGCATGTTTGAGCCAAGTGAGAAACTCCTGCCTTTTATCTTCTGAAATAAAAGGGGTTAAAGTCTGCAGATGATCTGTGACTTCTTTTAGAAACATCCCTATATAGAGACTATAGGAGTTGATTCTGGCAGCTAGCATAGAGCTTGAAAAACCCTACGGCCAAAAGCATCTAGGGTCCTGCATTCACGTCCTGGAGGATTAGATGAGTGTCTTTTTGCACTCTTTATCTTTCTCATGGCACGCTACCACAATAGAGTGGTGAGGAAGCTGAGTCTTATGAAAGCCAGGACAAGGAGGGACACGATACATGGTGTCTAACCTGCGAGAATGAGGAGAGGTGGTAAGAGGTGTCTCCCACATGCTCAACATGAGATCATACAAAATCTCATGAATAGGTAAAGTAGCTGCCTCTTTAGGAGCTTTAGGATATTGTAAAATTACCAGCTGCTTGGCTCTAGGCTCTGACTCAGGGGCCACTTTGATGGAGAGGCCCCTAGCCACTTCCCTAATGAAGTCTTGAAAAGACAAGTCTTCTGGAGGAGACAATCTTCGTTTAGGAGAAGACGACTCCTGAGGAAGAAGTATCGATGCCTCGACAGATCCTTCAGACTCCTCAGAGTCTTCGGAGGAATCGAAGTATCACCTGTCTGGATGCTCCTGTAAAGCCCGATATGCGTACCGAGTGGGATCGACATTGGGAGTAACCGGTACCGGTTCGGTACCGATGGGCATCATAGGACAGGGTACCGTTGCAGTCGACACCGAAGCCGATGTCAATGCAATCGGTACCGGCACCGGGGATTGTTGCGGTACCGGAGGCGTCGCAGCCTGCATGAATGCCATCAGGGTGCACTGCATGGTCAGAATCTTCTGATCCATCGACGCCACCAATGTCTGGATGTCGGTACCAGTGGGAGCCACCGGTACCCCAGAACACGGCAACAGGTGATCGGTCGAGGCCGAGCCATCGATGTCAACCTGTGACCCCATAGACAATGCTTTGGAAGCCGGAACTTCCCGCCGGGGTAATTTTGCCAGTGCGGAGTCCTCGAGGACAAGCCCGGAGGCATCTCGATGCTTAGAGGGAGATTTGCCCTTCGAGGACCGGCCAGATTTATGCTTGGTTACCTGAGATCCATGGGAGGAAGAAGCAGCCCTGGAAGACGTTGATGCCACCGAAGCTGCATCAGAGGGAAACAGGGTACTGAGCTTGGCTGCTCGGTTCTGCCGATCTCTTTTAGACATCATGGTACAGGACATACAATCTGTGATGGAATGGTCAGGACCCAAACATTTTAGACACCAATCATGGGTGTCGGTGACAGAAATAGTACCGCCACATTTTCTACACTTTTTAAACCCGGAAGCGGGCTTCTCCATGAGGAGAAAATTTTTAGGCCTAAGGCCCAAAAAAAAGTAGGTGGTTTGTTTTTTTTTGTTGTTGTTTTTTTTTTAAAGAAAGAAAAGAAAAGACCAGCGGTACCGGTCCGACGTCGAAGGAGGCAGATGCGACACAAAAGAATAAAGAAAAAATAAAGAACTTCTTCTGCGGTGACAGGAACACGACCTGCTGGCTCCGCGGAAAAGAAGAACTGGAGAGAGGCGGTTGGGAAAGGCGGGAAGGAAGCGCGCAGGCGCTGTGGGATGCTCCCAAAAGCTTTCTTACTGGATGCTGGGGAGCGTTCCCGCGCAGGCTCCGTCAGTACCGACGATACCCATATGTGAATACTCATTCCTGCTTGTTCCTGGAGATACTGTTTCCCTGCTGTTTGCATTGCTCAGAGCTAGAGAAACGTTCACAGTTCATACCTGAATCCAGGCTGGCATCAAGCTGATTCCTTTGGTATTCTGGCCAGTATGCAATAGAGCTTCTGTGTCCTGTCCTCCAGTTGTTATCTCTGGACCTCAGGGCCTTTTCTCCATACGTCCTCCAAGAGGTATTTGGGCTCCTTTTCTCCTTAGCTGCAGCAGACCTCTTCCTAGGTGCTGCTTGAGGGTCCCTGGCTGTGGATCTCCAGACCTCTGGCTTTCTCCAGTCCTCTGAAGGTTGTTTCCCCCAGGAATCCTTCCAGGCATACGTACTTCTCTGAGCTCCTCTCTTGGACAGTCTGCTTCCTTGTCCTTGTTCCTTCAGGTCCCGGTTGTTCTCCTCGCTCTCCTTGCTTCTATTCTTCCTGCTCCTGTTCCTCCTCTCCTTCTTCCTTTCTGAAGAATCCCTTCTAGTTTTAAAGGGCTTAGATTGCAACTCCTCCCTTGCATTCTTCAGGTGTTGTGGATTAAGCTCACTCCTAGAAGATGATTGATTAGGGATGACATAATGGTTTCTCTGATTAGACTCATGCTTTTCCACTTTAGCTCCTCTAGGGGCTTTCTGCAAACTGATGCATCCTGGAACATGTAGTCTTTTAGGGAAACAAGCTGTCTTATTTCTCTGACCTGCCAGCACAGGTCCCTTGATCAGAGTAAATTCCCCTCTTTTGTCCTTACTCCCTGAGCTTTGATAAGCTTCCTTATCACAAGCGGAAAATTTCTAGTAATTATCACAACTTTTAAATTTTAAGATGTCTGTGTTGTTTTCTATCAGAATCAGAACCGTAATTTTTGTGCGCTCTGTTGTAAAGTATGTGCGCTCGCTCGATGAGGTGTGCGCCTGCGCACAGCTTAGAGGGAACAGTGACTACGGGCACCTATGCAGATGGAAGTTGTTCTGCTAATGCATTCAAAATAGTCAAAGGTTGCCCTATTGACAAACTTATTAATATTTTGGGCATGTTTGACTAATGTAAGGTAGTCCACCCTCTTGTCATCCGGGAAAAGAGAAGACAGACTCCAGGTCCCTAGTCACCTCCCTAAGGAACAGACCCATGTAGAGTATGTATGAACTTATGCGAGCTGAAAGCATGGAGGCTTGAAAGCACTGGCGGCCAAAAGCATTGAGGGTTTTTGACTTCCTGCCCAGGGGATTGGAGGAGTGCATTTTAAAACTCTTAATTCAACACACAGTCGATTCCACTACCATTGAGAGGTGTGGAAGCTGCATCTTCTGGAACCCAGGGCTTTCCGGTAACGAATACATGGTATCGAGTCACTGGGTATGGGGAGAAATGGTGAGGGGCATCTCCCACATCCGGAACATAAGGCCTAGTGTATAGGGAGAATAGTCGCCTCTTTAGGAACTGTAGGATATTGCAGAATTTCCAACTCCTCTGCTCTGGGTTCTTTCTCCGATGCAGGAGTAATGGATAGGCCCCTTACCATGTCTTTGATAAACTCCTGGAATGATATGTCTTCAGGAAAGGGCATCCATCGTTGTGGAGACTGAGAGGGATCTTCAGGGAGACTCTCTGGTACTGATCAATTCATTGTATGAAGAATCGGAATCAGTAGATTCAAAGTATCGACAAGTGCGATGCTCTTGTTCCTGTAAAGACTGGTACCGATCCAGATTGGTATCGGCGTGAGAAACGTGTCATGTCAGTACCTCGGAACCAGGAACGGACTCGAGGCTTGGCATGGGTGGGAGTGTGCCGAGGGGCATGAAGCCCAATGCCGATTGTATTGGCATCATTGGCTGTATCGGTAATGATGATACCGGTGGTAATGTCTTGACCGGTACCGACGCCGTTAATAGAGACGCAAGACTTCACTCGATGGCTAGCATGCGCTGGTCCATCGAGTTTGACGATGCCTGGGTATCAGTACTGGAATCTTGGGCTACCGTTCCAGAGCATGGCACCAGGAGTTCACCAGAGGTGGAGGACTTGGGAGCATCCTGGACCCCATGTAAGGCTTTGGAAGGGAGGACCTCCCGCGGGGTAGTTTGGCCAGTCTATCCACCTCTAGGGCAATGCTTGAGGCATCTCTATTTTTAGATAGAGATCTACTCTTAGGAGGACGGCCTGTCTTGGAAAAATACTTATGTTTCGATACCTGAGATCCATGTGAAGACGATGTCCTCGATGTCGAAGCAAGGAGACTGCATCTGAGGCAAACAGGGAGCCGAGTTTTGCAGCCCGATTCTGTAGGCCTCTTTGTCATCTTCTTGCATAGGGGACACACATATGGCTGGTGATCAGGGCCGAGACATTTAAGGCACCAGTCATGGGTATCAGTGGCAGAAATAGTACTACCACACTTGGTACATTTTTTTAAAACCACTAGTTGGTTCCTCCATCCACTGAAGAGGGAGAGTCACAAAGACGGGAAGGCAGCAACGCAGGTGCAATGGGATGTTCCCAAAAGCTTTCGCATTGGATGCTGGGGAGCGTTCCTGCACGGGCTCTGTCGGTACAGATGTCACCATATGTGAAGACTAAATTCCTGCTTGTTCCTGGAAATAAAGACAAGTCCATTTTTACACTATTTGCATATATATGTTCACAGCGGCACAGTTTGATGTATGCAAATATTTTATAAAGTATGGACATGCACGCATGGAGTAAGCACACATTTAAACCTTCTTCAGAGCAGGTGTAAATTTGTGCAAGAGAACATGTCCCCTACTGCGAGTCATTTTACAAGCCTATTTTACAAAAGGCACACAGAGGCTTATGTTGCCTTTATAAAATAGATGTCTTTTCACACTAGCGCCTTGTTATTAAGTTACCCCCTTAATGCACAATATGTATGTCTTCTTCCACAGTAACTGTCAAAAAAGCGTAGTTACTCACCTGTAACAGGTGTTTCTCTGGGGACAGCAGGAATCAGTCCTCACATATGGGTTACGTCTGTGCCGACGGAGCCCGCACAGAGTAAATCCCCAGCTTTCAAAGAAAGCCTTTCGAAGTTGCCACGCATGCGTGGTCTGCTTCCCACCCAAAGGAGCAATCTTGCTCAGTCAAATGACATAGCTAAAGACGGCAAAAAGAACAAAACCAGTAATATAGGAGGACTGCAACTCCAAGGGGAGGAGGGAGGGTTGTGAGAACTGATTCCTACTGTCTCCGGAGAACACCTGTTACAAGTGAGTAACTACGCTTTCTCCGGGAACAAGAAGGAAAGTCAGCCCTCACACATGGGACTCCCCAGCTACAGGCTACCAGGAACCCAGAGCTAAAAAGCAAGCAGCTGCAGTGAAAACTCTCAACTGTCAAGGAATTAGCACTCCGGTAGCCTGAACACAGAAGGGTCGGAGGGCAGCCTGGCCGAAGGCACTGTCCCGTCGGGACTCCCTATCCAGGCAGTAATGAGCTGCGAAGGTATGAACCGAAGACCAGGTGGTGGCCCGGTAGATGTCTGCCAGAGGAATGAAGCGCAGAGGAGCCACTGAGGTTGCCAAGGCCTTGACCTCGTGAGCCGTGACATGGCCTTCCAAAGGAAGCTGTGCTTCCTCATAGGCCCAGACGATACAGTCCGCCACCCATGTAGACAGCGTACGCTTGGTCATCGCTTGCCCCAGCTTACTGGGATCGTAGGAACGAAAAGCTGAGATGCTTTCCGATGGCCTTGAGTGCATTGAATATAGAAAGATCAGGCCCTCCTACAGTTTAGGGTATGGAGGACAGCACAACCGGCGTGCGATCTGGGAAAGAAGGTAAGGAGGACCACCTCCTGATTCAGGTGGAACGAGGAACCACCTTCGGAAGAAACTTGGGGTGTATGCGAAGCACTACCCTATTCTTGTAGAACCTGGTATAAGGCCTCTCCACCACGAGGGCCTGGAGCTTGCTCACCCTACGGGCAGAAGTGAGTGCGACGAGGAACACCATCTTCCAGGAGAGATAGTGGAGATGGCACGTAGCCATCGGTTTGAAAGGCAGTAGGGTGAGCCGCCCCAACACTACATTGAGATCCCATTTGGCTGCCGGAGGGCAGACTGGGGGCTTAGACAGGAGTAGACCCTTAAGGAACCGGGACACTGTTGGGTGCGCCGAGAGGGGCTTCCCATCCACCGGATGGTGGTTCGCCGCAAGGGCACTGACGGAGATGGACTTGAGCCTCGAGTCGGAGAGGTGAAGAAGGTATTGCAACACCATAACCACTGGGCAGGAAAAGGGGTCGGCCCCCCATGCCGCACACCAGAGCGCAAACCTGCACCATTTAAAAGTGTAAGTCCGTCTGGTAGACGTTCTGCGCAAAGCTAGCAGAACATCCTCCACTTCCCTTGGAAGTAGGAGCAGAGCTAGTGAGACCCTCTCAGCAGCCATGCCATCAGCGAATGGGAGCTAGGATTGGGGTGCAGGAGAGAGCCCCCCTCCTGGAAGAGAAGTCGCAGGTCTGTCCCCACGGGGATGGGAATCTCCACTGCTAACTGCAGGAGGAGTGGGAACCACGGTTGCCGAGGCCACTGTGGGGCTATCAGATGACTGAAGCTCTGTCGCAAAAAATCTTGAACAGGGTCTTGGTGATCAGAGGCGTTGGGGGAAACACATACAGAAGACCCACCGACCATGAGATTAAAAAATCATCGGCAGCCACCCTGGCAGGATGTGGTTGCCGGGAACAGAGCGGGACAACTGGTGGATGTCCGGGCTGGCGAACAGGTCCATCACTGGTTCCCCCCCCCAGATCTGGAAGAGCCCCCAGGCTACCTTCAGATCCAACTGCCACTTGTGCAGCTGTAGCAGGGTGCCGAGTCTGTTGGCCAGCCAATTGTCCTGGCTCAGCAGGTATACTGCCCTGAGGAGAATGTCCTGTCAGGCTGCGAATGAGCACAAGTCCAGAGCCCCCCGACAGAGGACGCGGGACCTGTGCCCCCTTGTTTGTTCACGTAGAATATGGCAACCTGTCCGTCTGGATCAGGACGGACCTGTGACTCAGGGGTCGTCAGAACGTCTTTAGGGCGAGGCCGATTGCACGCAGTTCCAACAGATTGATCTATTAGGCACTCTCGTCTGGGGACAAGATCCCCTAGGTGCGGTACCCCTGGCAGTGGGCTCCCCAGCCCAGCAGGGAGGCATCTGTAGTGAGGACCTTTGAGTGATGAGGGGCCTGAAAAGGCATCCCCGCTTGCAAGTAGTGGGGTGACTGCCACCATTTCAGGGACTGCGCCAGGCACCTGGTGATTGACTCTGTCCTGGAGATGCCCAATTGCCTGGGACCACTGAGCAATTCACATATGTAGGCAGGCATCTGGCGTGACATGGACCGTGGAGGCTTTGTGCCCGAGGCGGCGCAACAGGTGTCTTGCTGGCACCAAGAGCCTGCACTGTACGTTTCTGGCCAGTGCCATAAGCCTGCTGACCCTGTCTGCAGGTAGGAAGGCCTTGGCTGGAAGGGTATTGATCCTTGCCCTGATAAATTCCAGCTCTTGAGCCGGGCACAAGCTGGACTTGGGGATAATTGATAACGAAGCCCAAGTGTTGAAGGACCTGGATAGTGCGTGCCATGGTACCCCTGATGAGCCAGATGTCAAAATAGGGGAAGACAAAAAGCCCCTGAAGCCTGAGAAAGGCAGCGACCACCGCTAGGCACTTCGTGAATACCTGGGGGCCGAGGCAAGGCCGAAGGGTAGCACCCTGTATTGAAAATGATGGCTCTCCACCACAAAGCGTAGGTATTTCCTGTAGTTTAGGTGGATTAGATGTGTGTATAAGCATCCTTTAGGTCTAAAAAGCATAGCCAGTTTCCCTGATGGAGGTAAGGCAGCAATGTCCCAAGGGAGAGCACTTTGAACTTCTCCCGCATCAGAAAACTGTTGAGGTTGAGCAGGTTGAGGATGGGCCTTAGGCCCCCTGTCCTTTTTGACACGACAAAAAATCTGGAGTAGAACCCCCTGCCCTTGAGATGGTGGGGCACTGGTTCCACCACTTGGTCCTTGAGAAGGCCTGCCACCTCCTTCAACAGAAGGTCCCGGTGAAGGGGAGGCCAAAAAGGCTCTCCGGGGAAATAATGCGGAGGGTTCTTCGGCTAGGCGGAGAAGGTAATCCTCCTTGACCACCTGCAATGCCCATGCATCGGTGGTTGTAGCTCTCCACCTGTGGGCGTACAGGGAGAGCCGACCTCCTGTGGGCTGCCCAGCCTCACTTGGGAGAGGGGCCATGCCTCAGGAGTCAAAAGCTTCCCCCGAGCTGAGCCGGGGTGGAAGCCTGTGGCTTAGGAGCCTTCTGCTTATGCGTACCATGCCCTTGCTCCTTGACCTGTTGCCCCTGCTGGGGCACTGGGGAGGCCTGATAAGGGGGGTAACTTCGGTAAGCAGTGGACTTCCTCAGATAGAAGGGCTTCCCCCCCCCCCCCCGAGTCCTTCTTTCGGGGAGGGCCCGAGGTCTTCTTAGAGAGCCTAGTCCTCGTCATGAACTCGGTCTCCTGTTCGGCGGCATTTTCTGTTACGGGTTTAAAGAATAGGTTCTCCCCACGGCATGGGACATCGACCAACTTGTCTTGTACCCATTGTTTGAGATCTGACTGTAGCCAGGCTTGGCAGCATGCACCGATGCCCGCCGCGGCTACTGACTCAAACCAGTGGTAGGCTGCACGAGACATAAATTTGGAGCATTCAACAATGGCTCTGGATAAGCCCTTGAAGCACTGCAATGGCTCCTCGGAGAGACCAGCAGAGAACCTGGTGATCTCCTTTGCCAGGACTCTCAGGTACGTCGATGTACAGCTGGTAAGGCTTGGATCCGGCAATTCAGCATCGCACACTGGTAACATTTTCTGCCGAGTGTGTCTTCTGACTTTTTAGTCGACGCATGGCCGATTCCACGACCATGGAATTATGCAGCAGCTGTGACTTTTGAAAACTGGGGCTTCGGCGGACCCGATACATCAAGTCCAGCCACTTGCTGATCACCTGCGTCGACGCTGGTGTTTCCCACATGTGGAGCATAAAGCGCTCCAGGATAGGTGGAATGGGCACCGTGAGGGTCTCCTAAGGGGGGGGGGGGCTTTGTACTGGAGTATCTTGAGTTCATCTGCTCAAGGATCCTCCTCGGACTCCATTGGAAAAGCCAAGGCTATGGACATATCTCGAAGTCCCGAAAAGCCATGTCATTCGGAGGAGATCTTCTCCGAGACTCCGATACTGGAGAATCGGACAGAACATCTCGGTGAAGGCGAGTGTCCAGAGACACCTCATCTTCAGACTCCCAGACGGAGACATCTGAGGGAGACAGGTGGCATTCCTGGGCCCAGAGGGGTCAGGCTGCTCCGACACTCACTGGCTTGCCGGTGACAATCTCCGTCCCGAGGAGCGGGAGACCAAGCGGGACCTCGGCCGAGGATCTACTCGGGCCCGTAGGGCTTTGAGGATCAGCTCGATCTCCGAGGTCAACTTCATCATCGAACCTGCAGTGGTCTGGGCAGAGGAACCAGACGTGTCGGATACTAACGCCTGCTGCTGCTTCAGGAAGGCAGTGATCCTGCTTTCCAAGGACACCATACTGGACATGAGTTCCGGAGGTTCAGCAGCATCCGGCTTGGGCACCGATGTACTCAGGCCCGAAGCCAGTTCCACTGGGAGTCCTCGACTAGGATAGGATGCGCTTGCCAAGGTCGGTCTGTGGCCGGATCCTTCCAGGAAAGCTTCATTGGGCACTCCTTCCCAGACACCTCAGGCTGGCGCTCGGGGCTCTGTGACTGGCCCCGTGAGGGACCTGGCCGTTCTGAACCATCCAGAGACACAGCCATCGAGGATTTTCTCCTTTTCGGTTCCCTAGAGGGGGACCCCCTCTCTGAGGTCCCATGACAGTGCTCAAGTTCGGAGCGTTCCTCCCTAGGCGTGGAGGTCTCAGATGAGGCCCTGCCTTTCTGAGGCATGGGGGAATCAGGGAAAAATTTTTCCATGCTGCTGCTGGCGGCTTCTCAAGGCCTTCGAGGACATCAGTTTGCAGAGGCCACAAACAGCCGGGTCGTGGTCTGGGCCGAGACACTGGAGGCAGCAGTCGTGCGTATCAGTGAGGGACATAATTTTACCGCACCTGTTGCACTTTTTGAACCCATTGACAGCTATGGTGGGAAAAAGGACCCCAGCAAAGTCAAAGACCCTTCGGGCTGCCAGTGAGGGAAAACAGGGGTGGAAACGCCCAAAAGAAAAAAAAAAAGAGCCAACTCGATACCGGAGTACTAGGGGCGGGCGGGAAAGGTACCGGTGCTAGCCGGAAAGAAAAAACAACAGCCAAAAAGGCAAAAAGAAAATCACTTTTTCCGGGACAGAAAACAGACTACGTCTGAAGGGCTCCGCAGAAAAAAAGAAGACTGAGCAAGATGGCTCCTTTGGGCGGGAAGCGGACCACACATACGTGGTGGCAACTCCCAAAGGCTTTCTTCAAAAGCTGGGGATTTGCTCCGTCAGCACCGACGTAACCCATATGTGAGGACTGACTTCCTGCTTGTTCCCGGAGAACCGGCCATATCACACCAGGGGTTCCAGTGAAATATGCCACTGCCCCCTTAAAAAAAAAAGAAAAAAGGGGCCTAACTTTTGTAGCACAGAAACATTTTTGTAGCACAGAAACTTACATTCACTGAACCATACCAGTTAGGAAATTCCTCCAAACCATTTTTTCCTGTTTTCTAATCTCCCAAAAATGTAAACTACCCCCCAATCTGTTAACTACCCCATAATTGCCCAACACACACCCAAACTGCCCCACCTCCAGAACATACCCTCTTCAACTATCCCACCACTTCCTACCTACAAAATCTTTCCTGCCCCCACAACCACACGCCCACTATGCAAACTGCTCTCATTCCTCAAAACTTCCCCTTGCCCCTCTAATCCACAATGTGCCTCATCCTCAAAAAGTAGCCCCCTTCAACTTCCCCTCCACATGCCCTCAAACTATTCCAACACACCCCAAAAAGCACAGTTACTTACCTGTGACAGGTGATATCTGGGAACAGCAGGAATTAGTCCTCACATATGGGTACGTCGGTACCGACGGAGCCTGCGTGGGAATGCTCCCCAGCTTTCCAGGATGAAAGCTTTTGGGACATCCCACAGCGCATGCGCGCTGCCTTCCCGCCTTTCCTACCAACTCTCCTCAGTTCAAGTTTAAAGCTGAGACAATAGAGAGAGAGAGGAAAGGAAAGACAAAGAGAGATACAACTCCTAGGGGAGGTGGGAGGGTTGTGAGGACTAATTCCTGCTGTTCCCAGAGATCACCTGTTACAGGTAAGTAACTGTGCTATCTCCAGGAACAAGCAGGAATAAGTCCTCACATATGGGGACCCCCTAGCTAAGATGCCTGGGAGATCCCCAAGGGTATGAGACCCTGAAGGGTTCCTCGTTTTCCTATGGATCGCAGGCATCCATTCAGGGAAGGAGGGCAGGAGTTGTTCAAGAATAGAACAGGTGTCTGAGGACAGCCTGACCAAACAAGGCATCCCGGCGGGAGTCCTTGTCCAAACAGTAATGGGCTGTGAAGGTATGAACTGAGGCCCAGGTGGCTGCTCAACAGATCTGGTCGATGGACACAGAATGAAGATGAGCCATAGAGGTGGCCATGGCCCTCACATTGTGAGCTGTGACATGGCCCTCCAGAGAAAGGTTCTTACTCTGGAAAGCAAAAGAAATACACTGAGCAATCCAATTGGACAGTGTTCTTTTAGAGACTGGAAGTCCTAAATGAGAAGGATCAAAAGCAACAAAAAGCTGGGAAGACTTTCTATGTTGCTGTGTCCTGTGTAAGTAAAAAGCAAGAGCTCTTTTACAATCTAGAGTATGAAGGTTCCTCTCTGCAGTGGATGCATGAGGAGCTGGAAAAAAGACAAGTAAATATACCTCTTGATTAAGATGAAAAGGTGAGACCACTTTAGGCATAAAGTGAGGATTTGTCCTAAGGACTACCTTATCATGATGGAACCTTGTATAAGGTGGATTAGCCACTAAGGCCTGCAGTTCACTGATGCAGCGAGCAGAAGTGATTGCAACAAGGAAAATAACCTTCCAGGAAAGAAATTTCAAGGAGGTAGTGGCTAAGGGTTCAAAAGGTGGCTTCATAAGCTGACCAAGAAGCAAATTCAAGTCCCATGCCACCGGAGGAGGTCGAATGGGAGGTTTAGTTAAAGTTAGGCCTCTCATAAATCTTGCAATAAGAGGATGAGAGGAAACAGATTGTCCATTGATAGGCTTAAGGGATGCTGCAATAACACTTAAATGGACCCTTACTGAATTTGTTTTAAGGCCTGCATTGGAAAGATGCAGGAGATATTCTAATAGAGAATTCACAGGAAGTGCCAGAGGGTCAAGACCTTGTTGAGCATACCAAATGGAAAATCTTTTCAATTTAAAAGCATAGGAACGTCTAGTGGAAGGTTTCCTGGAAGCATGGAGGATATCCTTCACTTGCTGCGAAAGATTGAAGTCTTGAAGGTCTAGGCCTTCAGTAACCAAGCTCTGAGGTGAAGGGACTTGGGGTTTGGATGCCACAAAGTCCCCTCCTCCTGAGACAGAAGGTCTGGAGCAGCTCCCAAGTCCAGGGAGGGGGCTTGGGAGAGATGCAGAAGTAGAGGGTACCACACTTGGCGTGGCCAGCGTGGAGCTATGAGGATCATAGATCCTTGATCCCTCTGAAGTTTGAACAGAGTCTTGGGAATCAAAGGAATGGGTGGAAAGGCATACAGGAAGTCCTGACCCCAATGAAGGAGGAAGGCATCCTTGGCCTGAACTCCCTGACACGGAATTCTGGAACAGAACTGGGGAAGTTTGGCATTCCACGGACTTGCAAATATGTCTATGTCCGGGGTTCCCCATTCCTGAAAGATTCTGAGTACCTGATCCATGAGCAGGGACCATTCATGTGGAAGCAGAACTCGACTGAGTCTGTCTGCCCAAGAGTTTTGAATTCCTGGGAGGTATACTGCCAGAAGATGGATTTGATGCTCTCTGGCGAAGGCCCATAATCTTAGAGCTTCATTGCAAAGCGACAGAGAGCCAGTTCCTCCTTGCTTGTTTATGTAAAACATGGCTACCTGCTTGTCCGTTTGAATGAGGACTGCCTGGTAGCTGAGGAGGGTATGAAAGACCTTGAGAGCTAGGAACACTGCTCGAAGTTCCAAGAGGTTGATATGAAGAGAGGTCTCCTGTGGGGACCAACTGCCTTGGGTGGAGAGGTCCTGTAGATGAGCTCCCCAACCTGTTTGGGAGGCATCTGTTGTGAGGCTTGCTTGGGGCAACAAAGGTTGGAAGGGGGACCCCAGCAACAGATTTTGAATGGACATCCACCATTGGAGAGACCAAAAGAGACGTTTGGAGTTTGCTATTTGGTCTGAGAGAGCTCCTGAAGCTTGAGTTCACTGGGTGGAAAAAGTCCATTGAGCTGCTCTCATGTGTAGGCGAGCATAGGGTACCACATGTACTGTGGAAGCCATATGGCCTAGCAGCTGTAGCATCTCCCTGGCAGTTAAATGGCTCTTTGACTGAATCTGGGAGGCTAACTGCACTAGGCGTTGACAACGGGCCTGAGGAAGGTAGGCCCTTGCAGAAGTGGTGTCCAACCAGGCCCCTATGAATTCCAGGGACTGAGTAGGGGTGAGCTGGGACTTTGGGAGGTTTACCACAAGTCCCAGGTATTGCAGAATGCGCCTGTTGCGGTTCAGGGAGATCTGAGCCTCTGACTGGGTGGAGCTCGGATGAGCCAGTCGTCCAGGTATGGGAAGACAAATATTCCCAGAGTGCGTAGAAATGCAGCAACTATTGCCATGCATTTGGTGAACACTCTTGGAGCAGAGGCTAGACCGAAAGGAAGCACTCTGTATTGGTAATGTTTTCCCTGGAACAGAAAACGTAGGAATTTTATGTGAGATGGATGGATGAGGACATGAGTGTACGCATCCTTGAGATCTAGAGAACAAAGCCAATCCTGACTCTGTAGGTATGGAAGGAGAGTGCCTAAAGAGAGCATCTTGAACTTCTCCTTGCATAGGAATTTGTTCAATTCTCTGAGATCTAGAATGGGTCTGTATCCCCCTGTTTTCTTTGGAATGAGAAAATAGGGGGAGTAAAACCCTGACCCCTGTTGAAGAAGAGGAACTTCTTCTATGGCCCCCTGGGCCAGAAGGGTAGTCACCTCCTGATCCAGAAGGTCGAGGAGAGATGTGGGAGAATTGAAATGTCTCACCATGGTGTAGGGAGGAAGGTCTAAGAAATGAAGTTTGTAGCCCTCTCTGATGATGGAGAGGGTCCACTGCTCTGATGTGATTTGCTCCCATCTGGGAGCAAAATGAGCTAACCTTCCTGGAATGGTGAGAGGTTCTGGCTGTTGTAGAGCCAGAAAGGTTAAGTTCTCTAGTGTCAAGTCAAAAACCCTGAGGGGCTTGGGACTGCTGGGTTGCAGCAGCCCCTGCAGGTTTAGGCCTGGCCTGTATAGGTTGCTGACGCTTAGTAGCAAAACGACCTGTAGAAGACTGTTGACCAGAAGTGGAAGGAAATCTGCCCTTCTTGTAAAAAGACTTTTTAAAAGATTTTTTCTTGGCCGGAATGGAGGTAGACTTAGAAAGTCTATCCAGAGCAGCATTTTCTGCATCCATTTGAGTGGCTTTAATTTGCCACTCCTTGCCAAATAGGTTTTCACCTGTACAGGGCAGATTTCCTAGACCATCTTGAACCCAGGGTTCTAGATCAGAAGCCTGGAGCCAAGCAATTCTCCGAGCAGCTATGGCAATGCCTGAGGCTCTGCTGGCACCCTCAAAAGAATCAAAGGCTGCCCTGTTGGAAAACTTTGAAATGTCTTGAGGATGCTTAAGCCAAAGAAGGAATTCATCCCTTTTATCTTCTGGAATAAAAGGGAGAAAGTTGTGCAGCTTTTCTGCAACCTCCTTCAGAAACATACCCATATAAAGGCTGTATGAATTGATTCTGGCAATAAGCATGCTAGCTTGGAAGATTTTCCTACCAAAAGCATCCAAGGTCCTGCATTCTCTTCCTGGAGGAGTAGAAGAGTGTCTTTTGGTACTCTTTATCCTCTTCATAGCTGACTGCACCACAATGGAGTGGTGAGGAAGCTGAGTTTTTTGAAATCCAGGAGAAGGAGGGACACGGTACATAGTGTCCAATCTACGAGAATGAGGAGAAAGGGTGAGAGGAGTCTCCCACAATTCAATCAAATGTTCTTGAAGAATTTCATGAATTGGCAAGGTGACTGCCTCTTGGGAACCTTAGAGTATCCCAAAATATCTAATTTTTTTGCTCTAGGTTCTTTTTCAGAGGTTACTGAAATAGAGAGTCCTTTAGCTACTTCTATTATGAAGTCTTGAAAGGACAAATCCTCTGGAGGAGACATTCTCCTTTTTGGAGAAGGCGGCTCCTCAGGAAGGGTGACAGATACTTCAGGGGACTCATCCGATGACTCAGAATCATCAGAAGAATCGAAGTATCGTCTGCCCGATTCCAAAGATCGATAGGCGTATCGATCGGTACCGACATCGGGTGTCCCTGGTACCGGGTCGGTACCGAGAAAAAGCCCAGGACAGGGAGCCGGAAACGGCATCCTGGCCGATGTCGATGCAGCCGGTACCGGTATCGAAGTTGGTACCGGTACCGGCGCCGGTACCGACAACAGGGCTTGTTGCGGTACCAACGGCGTCGCAGCCTTGATGAAAGCCAGTATGGCCTGCTGCATGGATTGCACAGTGTGATCCATGGACGCCACGACTGCCTGGATGTCGGTACCGGGAGATTGTGACGGTACCCCAGAGCAGTCTAACAGGTGATCGGTCGAGGCCGTGCCATCGATGTCAACCTGTAACCCCATAGGAGGAGCTTTGGAAGCCGGAGCTTCCCGCCGTGGTTGTTTGGCTGGGGCAGGATCCTCAAGGGCAAGCCCGGAGGCATCTCGATACTTGGAGGGAGATTTGCCCTTTGAGGACCTGCTAAAAGTATGTTTGGTTACCTGAGACCCTTCAGGAGAGGAAGACCTGGAAGATGTCGATGCCACCGCCGGTGCATCTGTGGGAAACAGCACATGGAGCTTGGCTGCTCGGTTCTGTAACCCCCGTTTAGACATTAGGGAACAGGACTGGCAATCCGGGACAGAGTGCTCAGGCCCCAAACATTTAAGACACCATTCATGGGTGTCTGTAACAGAAATTGTACCGCTACATTTAGTGCATTTTTTAAAACCAGAGGTTGGTTTTTCCATGAAGGAAAGTTTCTTGTGGGCCTGGAGGCCTAAGAAGAAAAATACACCAAGTGAGAATATTATTATTATTTTTTTTTTTTTTAGAAGAAAAGAAAAGAAAAAGACCGGCGGTACCGGTCCGGCGTCGGGGAAGGCAGACACGCGACCAAAGAAATAAATTAAAATAAATAACTTCTTCAGCGGTGACAGGAACACGACCTGCTGGCTCCGCGGAAAAGAAGAACTGAGCAGAGTTGGTAGGAAAGGCGGGAAGGCAGCGCGCACGCGCTGTGGGATGTCCCAAAAGCTTTCATCCTGGAAAGCTGGGGAGCATTCCCGCGCAGGCTCTTTCGGTACCGACGTACCCATATGTGAGGACTTATTCCTGCTTGTTCCTGGAGATCACTCATATACAACAGGTATACATATAGCTTTAGTCAACATTATTGGCACCTTTGCATTTTAGGTACAGTATGTTGTGCATAATATTTTGAGAAATAATGGACAGTTTTATACTGGCCAGAAATGAGTCCTGATCTCAATCCAATTGAGAACCTCTGGAAAGAGTTAAAATTTGCCATTGGTAAAAGGCATCCTGGAACATTCATGAGCTGAAACAAATCACAGTTGAAGAATGGGAGAAACTACCAGCAGACAGATACGAAACTTATAGATAGCTACAAGAAATCTTTGAGGCTGTCATCACCAGCAAGAGTTGTGCAACCAAATATTAGTAATGGGTGCCATTAATCCTATCTAAGCCATATTTTGTTTTTTTCCTCAGAAATTACAATGTCTACATTACAAACATCTTTTTTTTGTTGTATAGCTTTGAACATATGATTAAAATATTATGACATTCAATTAGAATATTTTCAATCTGTTCCTTTCTAACTATTCCTTTGTACTTTTGGATGTATGTTTTGTGTCACTGTCCTGCTGAAGGACCCATGACCTTCAACCTAGACCTAGTTTTCCGATACTAGGGTAGCGCATTTCACTCCAAAATACCTTGGTAGTCGTCTGACTTCATGACTCCTTTAATATGTTTCAGGCCTCCAATTTCTGAGAGAGCAAAACAGCCCCTCAACATTATGGAACCTCTCCCCATATTTAACTGCAGGAAGGGTGTTTTTGTCCTTATAAGCCTTATTTCTTCGCCTGTAAATGTATCAGTGGTCTGCATTGCCAAAAAACTCAAGTTTGGTTTCATCTGTCCACAGAATATTTCCCAAAAGGACTGTGGTTTCTCAAGGTGGGTTTGAGCACCTTTGAAGTTTGATATTTGGTGATAATGACTTTTCTGACTGTCTCAGACAGCTCTCGTCTTCACCATTGTAAAAATGGAAAAGGGAGTGAACCATTTTAAACATTACAGCCATCTCTCATTGGTTGATTCAAGTCATGCGAGTACTGACAATTGATCACAGGCGTGTCTAATTTACCGCAGTGACAATGTGGCTCTTCTCTTCAAACTAATTTGAATGGTTTATAAGGGTGCCATTAATCATGTCCTGGCAATATCACTTTTTCCTACTATTTCCTTTTTTAATTGGTCTTGTTTTATTTGATTTTTTTGTGTGTCAAATAGGTGTGCATGCATAGTCCAAAGCAACTTTTATTTATTTATATTTTTTAGGAGATATTGAACATTAAGGTGCTGAACTGCAATGCTGCCAATGTTGACCACAACTGTACGTCTTGCCAAACATACTGAGACCAGAAAGATTGTCTAGAGCAGCGGTTCTCAACCTGTGAGTCGGGACCCCCACGTGGGTCACCACAGGATTTAGCAGGGGTCGCCTCACTCCGCCAAGTTAAAAAAAAATAAAAAAGCGCACAAGTTGCGGCCGCTGCCAAGTCCGCTTCTCGGCAGCAGCAAACTCACCGCCTCCCTCCTTCTGCAGCCACGGCTCCCTGCCTCTTAGGGAACCGCGGCTGTGCCTGTGAAAATGCTGCAGAGCCTTTCCGTCTATCGACGGGCTCCATGCAGCATTGTCCCGCCTCCAAAGTAAGTGGTAAACAACTTCCTTTGGAGGCGGGACAATGCTGCACAGAGCCCATCGAGAGATAGGAAGGCTTTGCAACAGCTTTACCGGCACAGCCACGGTTCCCTAAGGGACAGGGAACCACGGCTGAAGAAGAACAAGGCAGTAGCAGGTAGGGGGGGTAGGGAACCTGCAACGGGGTTGACATGGGGGGGGCTGACATGGATGGAGGGAGGGAGGAGGGGAGGCTGACATGGACAGAGGGGGCTGACATGGAGGGAGGGAAGGGGGGCTGAAATGGAAAAGGGGAGAGACAGGGGGACATACTGGACAGACAGGGGATAAATGCTGGATAGAGGGGAGAGACAGTGTGGGTTAGGATTATAATGGGCTGATGGGGGGCTAGCACTGGTAATGGGCTGATGGGGGGCTAGCACTGGTAATGGGCTGATGGGGGGCTAGGACTAGGAATGGACTGATGAATGAGGGGTTGGGACCGATAATGGACTGATGAATGGGGGGGTTGGGACTGGTAATGGCTGATAGGGGGGTAGGACAAGTAATGGGCTGATGAGGGGGCTAGCCTTGGAAATGAGCTGATCGGGGAGGCTAGGACTTGTAATGGACTGATGGGGAGGGGGGGGTAGGACTAGTAATGGGCTGATTAGGGGAGCCTAGCACTGATAATGGGGTTGAGGGGGGACTAGCACTGGAAGTGAGCTGATTGGGGGGGGCTTCAACTGGAAATGGGCTGATGGTGGGGCGGGGAGGATAGAGCTGCTGGCCTTGGAAGAAAACTGGGGGGGGGCTAGGGCTACAAATGGACTGATGCAAGGGGATGGGAGAACGGGACTGGAAGGGAGTGGATGCTGAGAGGGGCTACCATGGTATTTGGACTAGAAGGTGACTGGAAATAGGCTAATGGAAAGAAGTGAATAAAACAAAAGAAGAGATAAGAAATGGCAGATGGACCATAGACCACAGAAAGAGAGCTAAAAGAAGACAGGAAAGCAGAAGCCTCAGATTGGGACCAGCATGATCAGAGAATAAATTGGTCAGACAACAAAGGTAGAAAAAATAATTTTATTTCATATTAGTGATTTGACTACAAAATCATCATAATTTTGAAATCAAATAGTTACTTGTTATTGTGATTAATTATTGTGGTTTAAATAAGTAAATGTTATAAATAAACATATATTGCAAAGGCCTATAATATATTAACAATTCAACAAATGATTACAGCGACAATGCGTTAACTGTAAAGGAAGAGAGACGCATTTGATTTTATCATTGGGGGTCATCACAAGCTGACCAATGGTAAAAGGGGTCACGGTAAAAAAAAGGTTGAGAACCACTGGTCTAGAGGGTCAGATCTTTAAGCATTGCCTGCTTTAAGGGCTCCGACATCACGGCCTGAAGCACCAGGCACAAGATCCCACAGAAGAACAATTAAACGTGGGGTGGGGGGGGGAGGTGAGGGACGCAGATTTCATACTCCCTGGAGAAAATGAGAAACATCAGGATGAGAGGCCAGTGACCCCATGAAGCATGAAAGGGCCAACATCTGAACCTTCAGGGAACTAAGAGAACATCTTTGTCCAGAACCTCCTGATGGAAGCCAAGCAAAAATGGCAAGTCCAACATATCAGATCTAGCATGATGCTGATGGAACCAATTCTCAAAAAAGTCACCAGACACGTACATAGGTGAGGCTGGTTGATCATCAACTAGCCTTGAGGGGCATGTAAATCACAATGAGAGAGTAGCCCTTATACGCTATGCGGCACCTCTCAAGAGACAAGCCATGAGAGGTGAATTGAATCATCCAGAAGAACTGATCCTTGATATAATGGCCTTCAGGCTGGGGGCATTCACAGAGGTGCACAAGACTCAACAGGTCCCCAAACCACAGTCTCCATGGCCAATCCAGCACCACCAGGATCACCCAGCCCAGATGCCACTCTTTATGTCAAAGCACAGACCCACTAATGGCCATGGAAGAAACACATACAGCAGGCTGCACTTCAGCCAGGACTGAACTAAGGTGTTGAGGCTCTCTGTGGCAACTGATGAAACATTTGGCTTTGCCACTAGATCGAGTTACCATCAGATCCATCTCTGGATGACCCCAGTGGTGCATAAACCACCAACAGGTCGTTTGACTCAGTTTCCATTCCCTGAGTTCAAGAGATTATAAACTGAAGAAATCTGCCTCCACAATGTTGACTCCAGCGATGTATTCTGCTAATTTATTTATTTATTTTATTTAGACAGTTTTGTATATCACCTTATCCTTCAAGTAAAGTGGTCACAACACAATTGGGAGATACATTTAACACAAGGGGATATGAGACACATACACTAATACTTACAGGGAACATGGACAATGGAGGGTTAAGTGGCTTGCCCAAGACCACAAGGAGCACCTGTGGGACTAGAAACCCCAGTCCTTCCGGCCCAAGGTTGCTGTCCTCTGGTGGGATTTGAACCCCCGACCTTCCAGCCTGAGGTAACTTGTCCCAACCACTAGGCCACTCCTCCCACTAATAGAGCTAGCAAGTTCCTTTCCGCCCAGGAGAATCATCTCCAAGGCTCCTCTTGCAATCTTCATACCCCCTTGCTGATTGACACATGCCACTGCCATGGCACTATCCGAGTAGACCCAGACTGCTTTACCCTTGACCAGGGTCTAGAAGTGCAGAAAGGCCAACCGAATGGCTCTCATCTCCCTTTTTAGAAGCTCCCAGGCCTCTTCATCCAATTTCTGAAGCTCCACTCCAGACAAGTATTGCTTTCCCCCTCCTATGTAATATCCAGCTGCTTGGCAAAAGCTCACAGTAAAATTGTTGAAACAGAGTCCCATTCAATTTCTCCATCTTAAGGACCTCACTCTGGGCCCCCTTGATTTAGGATGCAGTAGCCTGTGCCTCCTTCTTCCTTAACTTCCTAGTCAATAACGTCCCCTGGTTCATAAAACCAATGCCTAACCATCTGCAGTTGAAACGCTATCGCATCAAGCGGAAGTTTCTGAAACTCCATCTGCTGCTAAGCAAGCAGTCTCCAGCCCTGGGCCATGCCCCGAGTGCAGTAGGTCGCCGCTGCCTCCATTCCTCTGTATTCCTCCTCTCTTTCCACCCACTGTTTTTTCAGAAAGCACACATTACCAAACACCCCCCTCAACACCGCCTTCATTCCCTCCCACATCACCACATTCCCTACTTCTCCAGTGTCATTAAGCTAACAATATTCACACTCGCCCGTACTTCTTTCATTACCCCTACATTTTTGAGCAGACATTCATTCAACTGCCAGAAGCACAATCCTCCCTCTCTCTTCCACCCCACCCCACGTCTACTCAAACAGGTGCATGGTCTGACAATGTGATGTTCTCAATCACCGCACTACACTTGTAATTCCCAGGCCTGGTCCACTAAAAAATAATCAATTTGACTGTGGCTATTGTGTGGTTGAGAGAAAAAGGTAAATTCCCTATAGCCTGGGTTCAGAACCCTCCACATATCTACCAAATGAAATCTACACAAAATCACGGGTACTCTTCTCTTACTTTGCCTACCCCCATCACCTCCCCTAGCCTACCTCTCCCACCCTGGATTCAAAATCACATTAAAATCTCCCCAAGGATTAGCTTGCCATGTGCCAAATCCTCCAATAGGTCTCTCACCCCCTTCCAGAAGGGCACTTGCCCTCCATTAGGGGCAGAGACTATAGCTACCATGACTAATTCAATCAAGAGCTCTCCCTAGAGAATCAGAACCCTCCCTGTCCCAAAGCACATCCAGCACCCGGAAGAGGCAGCCCCATTTGATCAAAATCGCTACCCATTCCCTCCCACCTCCTTTTGGCGTCCCAAGTGTGTAGATGTGTCTCCTGTCTGCATGTGTCATCCCATTTCAATCTTTCAAAGATAAGAGTTTTTGGCTTTTTAAAATAGTTCTCTGCCTGGGAGCTCTTAAAAGGGTTTTGGTACATTTTTAAAACAAAGTTACATTCTTTTTGGTGCTTTAGCTTAAAAGCAGAAATATTTTCTTTAGTGGGGTAGGTTTAAAACTCTGCTTTAGTATCTTTCTCAGCTCTCTGACGCTACTGACACCTAATCAGGTGTTAGTTCCCTCCCTAGCCTCCCCAACTCCCACCCACCCCTAGTGAGCAGTCTTGCTTTATAGGGCACCTCCCCAATTAATTACACACAGGAACTTGGAACAGCACATTTTGAACATACTTAAAGAGATTTAACTGCTTTTTCTCTGAAAAGACAGCTGGGAAACCAGCTGGTACTTTGGTAGATCTCTCTCTTTTGTTTTAACAGATACCTAAGCTCCACAAACTGAACAATGGCTGGGAAAAATCATATCACTAAAGCTGTTACCCCAGTTACAGCTTCTGCCTCTGTCCAGAAAGAGGTCCCAATGCCAGTTGAAGGACTAGTTCCATGTGCAGGGTGCCTGAATGCTGAAGCTCTCAGGAAACAAGTGGAGGAACTCAGAGAGGAGGTGGCGAGGTTGAGGAGCATTCAAGACAGTGAGAAGTACATTAATGAGATGCTTCTTGTAACATCCAAGCTCTTTAGCAGAGGAGAAGATGGTGCCTACAGAATGACGAAGGTTGGACACAAGACACCAGGGACCGCAGAATAACCAAACCAACTTCTCCAGCACTTGAATTGAAGAACTATTATGCAGCCCTGGAAAGGGATTGCAGAATCAGTGACCACAAGGAACCCAAGGGTAGTGGTGGTTAGTGACTCTCTTCTGAGGGATCCATCTGCAGACCAGACGATGTCCAGAGAGGTATGCTGTCTGCTAGGTGCCAAAATCTGAGATGTTACAAAGAGTTTTCCGAGACTCATCAAGCCCACTGACTATTACCCAATGTTGCTAATCCAAGTTAGCATAAATGATACTACCAGGTATCCCACTGAGCAAATTAAAAGTGACTTCATGGCTCTGGCACAGAGGGTGAAGCAGATAGCTGCACAGGTGGTGTTCTCTTCAATACTCCCTGTGGAGGGTAAAGGCCAAGGCAGGGAAGCTCCCATCCTGGAGATGAATGCATGGCTGCGTGGATGGTGTCATTGAGAGCATTTTGGTTTCCTGGACCATGGGATGCTGTTCCAAGGGTTGCAGAGCAGAGATGGTGTCCATCTGTCCAAGAAAGATCGATGTGTCTTCAGTAGCAGATTGGCTAATCTATTGAAGAGGGCTTTAAACTAGATTCATTGGGGATGGGTGAAGAAAGCACCCAGGTAAGTGAAACATTAAATAATTTATGGAAATGGGTAAAAGGGACAACATATGGAAAGCGGAATGTATAAATGCCCGTAGCAAGGGAAATACGATCCCAGATGTTGAAGCTTTAATAGGAGTGGCTGACTTGGATTTAGAGTAGTTACTCACCTGTAACAGGTGTTCTCCAGGAGTAGCAGGAATCAGTCCTCACATATGGGTGATGTCGGTGCCGACAGAGCCCTCGTGCGGAGCATTTCCCCAGCTTTCAAAGAAAGCCTTTGGGAATGCAGCGCGCATGCGCAGTCCCCTTCCCGCCCAAGGGTGCCATCTTGCTCAGTCTGATGACATAGCTAAAAGATAGCAAAAATAAAATGAAATATATATGACTGCAACTCTAAGGGGAGGAGGGAGGGTCGTGAGGACTGATTCCTGCTGCTCCTGGAGAACACCTGTTACAGGTGAGTAACTACTCTTTCTCAAGGACCAAGCAGGAAGTCAGTCCTCACATATGGGACTCCCAAGCTATAGGCTACCGAGAACCCAAAGCTGAAAAAAAAAGCTCCCTCTAGAGCCTCAGCATGCGTGATAAGAATCTTCTATGAGAACGCCCCCGAATGGTAGCCCAACACAAGGGCCGGAGGGAGGGAGGTGCTTAAACCTCAAAGAGATTACGGAGTACCGCCTGTTGGAAAGCACTGTCCCTGCGGGACTCCCTCTCGCGGCAGTAATGGGCCGCAAAAGTCTGGCTTGAAGACCAAGTAGCGGCCCAGATATCTGCCAATGGAACAGAGCGGAGATGAGCTACTGACGCAGCCTTCGCCCTGACACGATGGGCCGTAACTCGACCCTGCAAGGAGAGGCCGGCTGCCTTGTACGCCCAGGCGATACAGTCTGCTACCCAAATGGACAGGGTCCGCTTGGAGACAGGTAACCCCAGCTTATCAGGGTCAAAAGACACGAAGAGCTGAACAGCCCTTCGATGTCCCCTGCGTAAGGTCAATGTAGAAAGACAATGCCCTCCTACAGTCCAGGGTATGCAAGACCATCTCAGCCCGGCTGGCATGCGAACTGGGAAAGAAGGTTGGAAGAACCACCTCCCGATTGAGATGGAAGGAGGAGACAACCTCTGGAAGGAGCTTAGGATGGGTCCGTAAGACCACCCTGTTCCTATAGAATCGTGTGTACGGTCTATCAGAAACAAGAGCCTGTAGTTCACTCACATGCCTGGCCGAGGTAAGAACCACCAAGAACAACACCTTCCAGGAAAGGAAGCGCAAATGACCGGTAGCCATCGGCTCAAACGATGGGCGAGTAAGTTGTTGCAAGACCACATTCAAATCCCACTCAGGTGCTGGTAGACCAATTGGAGGCTTGAGCAAATGCAGGCCCCTTAGGAAGCGGGCCACCAAAGGGTGGATCGACAGAGACTGGCCCTCCACCAATGAGTGGTGCCTTGAATAGAAGCCTCGTCCTATCAGGTGGTGAGGCACCGGTTCCACCGCCTGCTCCTGTAGAAGACTTGCCAACTCCTGAAGGAGGAGGTTCCTGTGAAGAGGGAGTCTCGGAGGCTCCCCTGGAAAACAGGAGGGAGGTAACTGGTTGAAGTGGAGCAAGTAGCCCTTTTGGCCTATGCTCAGTACCCAGGCATCCCCTGTTATAGCTGACCATCTGTGGGCGTACAGTGTCAGCCGGCCTCCTGTGCTGAGTGGAGCCAGCTGTAGGGGAGAGGCTATGCAGTGGAAGTCAAAACCCCGCTCCCTGCGGTGCAGGAGCCGGAGCTGGCGGCTTGGGGGTTTTCTGCCTACGGGGCCCATGTCCCTGCCCCTTGGCCTGCTGACCCTGTTGGGGAGCTGTAGAGGCCTGGAATTGAGGGTAGGATTTGTAGGCAGAGGACTTCCTCGTGTAAAAGGGCTTTTTCCCCGAGCCCTTCTTCTTCTGAGAAGGGGCAGAAGTCTTCCTGTACAGCCTTGTCCTGGTGAGAGTCTCAGTCTCGATTTCTGCAGCCTTTTCAGCCATGGGTTTGCCAAAGAGGTTCTCACCCCGGCAAGGGACATTGACCAACTTGTCCTGGACCCATGGCTCAAGGTCCGATGACTGTAGCCAGGCCTGACGGTGTGCACCGATGTCGGCCGCTGCTACTCGGGCCGAAGCCTCAAAGCCATCATAGGCTGCTCGAGATATAAACTTTGAGCACTCTCGAATCCCCGATGACAAAACCTTGAACCTCTTCAAAGGTTCCTCGGAGAAGCCAAAAGAGACCCAGGCAATCTCCTTTGCCAGGTCTCGGAGGTACATGCCCATGTACAGCTGGTAAGTCTGGACATGGCAAGCCAGCATAGAGCCCTGGAAGCACTTTCTACCGAGGGCAATCAGGTTCCGGGCCTCCCTGCCGGGGGGGGGCACTGAGGAGTGCATTTTCTGACTCTTCAGACGATGCATGGCCGATTCCACAACCATGGAGTGGTGCGGTAGCTATGCCTTCTGGAACCAAGGGCTCATACGGACTCGATAAATGGAATCAACCTGTTTGCTGAGAACCGGCGCCAAGGCCGGTGCCTCCCACATGCGGAAGAGCAGCCGTTCCAGCATCGGAGGAACCGGTACAGTAAAGGCCTCCTTCGGTGGAGAGTCATACTGGAGGGCCTCGAGCTCGTCAGCTCGAGGATCCTCCTCAGGATCCATGGGGAAGGCCAAGGCCTTGAGAACCGGGTATCCTCTGGGGAGGGACCTTCTCCGAGGCTCAGACTCCGGTGAGTCCAATGGGACGCACTGGATCAAGTGTCCGGGGAGTCCTCGTCCTCCGTCTCCCACCCCGACCCCTCCGAGGAGGAATTGAGCGGCTCCGGTCAGGCAGGCACCGATGCCATCCGCCCCGACGCCAAGGGTACCAGCGTCGATGACCTCGGCCCCATACGGGAGGCCTAGGGAAGACCTTGACCAAGGATAGACTCGAGACCGCATGGACTCGAGGATCGCCTCGGCCTCCGGGGTCAACTTGGACGTCGAGGTCCCGGTGGTCGGGGCAGATGCACCGGTCAGACCGGCGATCAGCACCCGCTGCTGTTCCAAGAAGGCAGCCAAGCTGCTCTCCAAGGCCGTCAACCTGAGTCTGAACTCAGGAGACTCAGCAGCCCCCAACGGCATCGGGGCCGACGTTGGCTCCCCCGGAGGAGAGTCCACAAGGACTACAGTACTCACGTGACTCGGGGACTCCGGCTCCACACGAAGCAACTTGGCAGGCCTCTCCGACTCTGAGGACCCGGGACGGCGGTTGGGGCTATGCGACCTGGCCCGCAAGGGACCAAGAGCGATCACCGATGCAGCCTTCACGGGTTTCTTCTTCCTTTTGTGTTCCCATGAGGGAGACCCCCGCTCAGAGGAACCCCGACGATGCTCGGGGTCGGACTCACGATATTCGAGGCCTCTGATGAAGTCCGGGCCTGGCCGGACGCGGAGTCAGAGAAGATCCTTTCCCGCTGATGTTGACGGCTCCTCAGCGCCTTAGAGGACATTTTGCCGCATGGGCCACAGATCTTCGGGTCATGATCGGGCCCGAGGCACCGGAGGCAGCAGTCTTGTGTGTCGGTGAGTGACATTAGTTTCTTACAACGATCACACTTCTTGAACCCGCTGGCAGCCATTGGGGGAAAAAGGGCCCCTGCAAGGTCAAAAGACCAAGCTGCCAGTGAAAAAGGGAAAAAAAAAGCGTGAACGCTAGTCTCAAAGGACAAAAACCGAAAAAAAGTAGCTCCGGGCTCGATACCGTTGTACCGTGCCCAGGCAGGAAGGGGAACCGGCATGGAACCGGCAAAAAATCACGAATCCTCGAAGGAAAAATCATCTTTTAACCGGGTGACTAAGAGACACGTCCATCGGGCTCCGCGAAAAAAAGAAGACTGAGCAAGATGGCACCCTTGGGCGGGAAGGGGACCGCGCATGCGCGCTGCATTCCCAAAAGCTTTCTTTGATAGCTGGGGAAATGCTCAGCACGAGGGCTCCGTCGGCGCTGACGTCACCCATATGTGAGGACTGACTTCCTGCTTGGTCCTGGAGTAAGTGGCAGTTACAGAAACATGGTTCACAGAAAACCATGACTGGGATGTAACTATACCAGGCTATACTTTATTCAGAAGGACCGAGTAGGAAGAAGGGGAGGAGGAGTGGCATTATATGTAAAAAATAATATTAAACCTTTGGAATTACAGAACGTAAAAGGGAGAGAGAAGGAACCATGGGTTAAAATAGAAAGAGGGAAAGAGAAATCTATTTGCATTGGCGTGATATAAAGACCTCCCTCATAAGAGAAAGAGGTGGATGGAGAGTTAATTGAAGACATACGCAGCATTGCTAGGAAAGGGGAAGTACTACTGATAGGGGATTTCAATATGCCAGATGTTGAATAGCACATTCCTGCTGCAATATCATCTAGAAGTAAGGATATCCTGGATTCTCTATAGGAAGAACTATTCAGGCAATTAATAACAGACCCCACACGTGAAGGGGCCATACTGGACTTGGTGCTTACCAATGGTGAAAGCGTTTCTGATGTTATAGCGGGAGATCATTTTGCATCCAGTGATCACCAGATGGTATGGTTCAGTATTAGGACTAGGGCTGATAGAATCCATTTAAAAGCGAGGATCTTAGACTTTAGGAAAACTAACTTTGTCAAGATGGGCCAATACCTCAGGGAGTCGTTAGCGGGATGGGAACAGCTGGGGGATGTAGAAAAACAGTGGGTAAAACTGAAAGGGGTATTGTAAGGGCAACCAACCTTTTAATTAAAATGGTAAATAAAGGAAAAAGGAAAAGGAGACCACTATGGTTTTCAAAAGTAATAGCTGAAAAGGTGAAGAAAAAGAGGAAGGCCTTTTGAAATATAAGAGATCAGAGAGAGAAAGACAGGCATCTATATTGGAAAAACTAGAGAAGCTAGCAAAGTAGTCAGGAAAGCAAAGATTCAAAAAGAAGAGGAAATAGCCAATGCAATAAAAAGAGGGGATAAGACATTTTTCAGATATGCTAGTGAAAAGAGGAAGGGCAAAAGTGGTATTGTCAGACTCAAGGGTGAAGGGGAGGAATATGTAGAAGCTAATGAGGATAAAGCAGAATTCCTTAACAAATATTTCTGTTCTGTGTTCAGTGCCAGTAACAGACCTCAGAAAACACCCACAAACAGGAACAGAAGCGAGGGGCATCTTGAAGAATTTTCATTAGACTGTGTTTGTGAGAAACTAGTTAAACTTAAAGTAGACAAAGCGATGGGACTGGAAGGGATTCAACCTAGAATACTGAGGGAACTTGAGGACATTCTAGCAGCTCCACTGACTGACCTTTTCAATGCCTCATTGGAGTCAGGAATGGAGCCAAAGGACTGGAGAGAGGCTCATCTTTATCTTGCATGTGGTCCCTTTACAGAAAAAGCGGATGTAAGAATGATATTGAGAACTACAAGTCGGTTAGTCTAACGTCTGTGGTTAGTAAATTATTGGAATGGCTACTAAAAGAGAGAATAATGAGGTTTCTGGAGTCCAATGGATTACAGAATCTGAGGCAGGATGGATTCACCAGAGGCAGGTCTTGTCAGACAAATCTGATTGATTTCTTTGACTGGGTGACCAGGGAGTTGGACTGAGGGAGAGTCCTCAGCACCCTAGGGATGGACCCTAAAGCTACTGCTTGGGTTAGAAATTGGTTGGGTGGGAGGCGACAAAGGATACAGGTAAATGGAGCTCTCTCTAAGGAGAAGGAAGTTACCAGTGGTGTGTCCCAGGGATTTGTCCTTGATCCAATTCTTTTTAACATCTTTGTTAGTGATATAGCAGAAGGGCTGTTGGGTAAGGTTTGCCTCTGAGGATGATACCAAAATCTGCAATAGAGTAGACACCCAGGAAGGTGTAGATAACATGAGGAGGGATCTAGCTAAAATTGAAGAGTAGTCAAGAATTTGGCAGCTGTGATTTAATATTAAAAAAAAGCAAGGTCATGCATTTGGGCTGCAGCAATCCAAGGGAGCAATACAGTATAGGAGGTGAAGTACTTTTGTCCACTAAAGAAGAGCGGGACCTAGGCGTGGTTGTGTCTGATGATCTTAAAGTAGCTAAACAGGTAGAAAAGGCGACGGCAAAAGCTAGAAGGATGCTTGGGTGCATACGGAGAGGAATGGCTAGCAGAAAAAAAGGAGGTGATAATGCCTCTGTATAAGTCTTTGGTGCGACCTCATTTGGAGTATGGTGTGCAATTCTGGAGACCGCACCTTCAAAAGGATGTGAACAGGATGGAGTCGGTGCAGAGGGTTGCTACTAAAATGATTAATGGGCTTCATTATAAAGCATATGAGGACAGACTTAAGGATCTTAATATGTACACCTTAGAGGAAAGGCGGGATAGAGGTGATATGATTGAGATGTTTAAATACCTCCGTGGCATAAATGTTCAGGGAGAGAGCCTCTTTCAATTGAAAGCAAGTTCTGCGACGAGGGGACATGGGATGAGGGTGAAGGGAGATAGATTCAGGAGTGATATGCGGAAATATTTCTTTACAGAAAGAGTAGTGGATCCGTGGAATAGTCTCCCAGTGGAGGTGGTAGAGATGAGGACAGTAACTGAATTCAAAAAAGCATGGGACCAACACAGAGGATCTCTAAAGGTAGAAAGTGGACTGTTGTAGTTGTTATGGAAGGACAGACTAGATGGGCCTTGTGGTCTTTTTCTGTCATCATGTTTCTATGTTTCTATGTATGTCTTCAGTGCAACCTAATTTGGAGTACTGTGTGCAATTCTGGAGACCACACCTTCAAAAGGATATAAAGAAGTTGGAGTCGGTGCAGAGGGTTGCTACTAAAATGGTTAGTGGTGAGAGGTCACATGATGCAGGGAAGGTAGTGGACGCATCCTGAGCGCGCTCCGAGACCCCCAGCCCTTGCTGGCGAATTTAAAGCAGTTTGAAATAGCCCCAGTCTGTCAGGAACCCCTCCGGAGTAGAGCAGATAGTGTGCAGAAGACGAACTTTGGGGAGTGAGCGGTACTTACCATGGCAGCAGCCGCGCAAATGTCTCGCAGAGAGGAGCAGCGCGTGGCCGGCCCTAGTAAGATGGCGGAGGGGCCAGCCGCGCCGGCTTCACCGGGCGCATCTAACTCTCCCACCTTCATTGATGAAGTCTCGGCGGCGGTAGCAGCTGCCTTATCTTCACAGTTTGCGGCTCTCCACGACAAAATCGATGGTCTTCAGACTTCTGTTGGCGCTATGGGGCCCAGAATCCAGGAAGTGGAAGATTACCTGAGCCACGCTGAAGACACCATCGAGACGTTGGCCCAGGAGGTAGCCGGCCTGAAATCGCAGGCCTCCCTCCAAGCTGCAAAAATCGACGACCTAGAAAACCAGTCACGCCGGAATAACTTGAGGATACTGGGAGTCCCCGAGACCGTGGCAGACAAGGAGCTCACGGAGTATTTGAAGGACTTGATGTGCCGCTTGCTGGGGAGCACAGAGTTGGGAGGAAAAGTACAAACTGAAAGAGCGCATCGGGTTGGAAGCAAGCTTACTCGAGATAGTCGGCCAAGGGTGGTACTTGATAAATTGCTACATTTTCCCCAGAAGGAAGCGGTATTAAGAGCTGCTCGGAAGAAGGGGAATGTGATACATGACAATGTTAAACTACGAATTGCACAGGATTTTTCTACTGTGCTCAGTCAGAAACGTAGAGCCTATGCCTCCCTATGTGATAAGATGCTGAGTGCAAAAATTCGTTTCTCTGTGCAGTACCCGGCAAACCTACATGTGTTTTATGAAGGCTCCCATCGCATGTTTGAATCAGCGGAAGTGGCAGGACCCTATGTGGACCAGATTGTCACCAGAGAGCCTTTAGCCTCGACGTCCCCGCCAAGATGAGTGACTGGAGACTGGTTGTGGACTCTCCCTAATAGTTGCTTGACTTCTCTTAGGAATCTGCAGGGGCCTGCAGTATAGTGGAGGGGGTGAACTGATCCTCCCTGAGTGGATGAGTCTGTTGTGCTGGGGCAGGGAAGGGGGAAAGGAGACCTAGGGAGTGATCTCTTGGGGGGAGACCTGGCAAGCTTGGCTGAGCCGCTTGGCATTAAGACAGGGAGCTACTAAGCCTCATATTGGATTATATTTAAGGTATATGGGGGGAGTAGCTCCTGTCTGGGCCATCACTGGGCTTGGCAGAGCCGCTCGGTGACATGGCTGTCCTGGGGAGCAGGGGGAGTTGTGAATCCCCACTGCTTTACTAGGAGCCGGAGGGTGTGCGTTCCTTTTGAGGTTTGGTTTGTTTGCCTGTTGATAAGGATTTTGGCTATGTGGAAGGTATGGTTGGGGGAAAAGTGTTGATGCTATGTTTGTTGTTGACTAGAGGATGAGGCTAGGGCTAGAGAGTCTGAACTTTAGGATATGGGGGGTATGGGGCGTGCCAGAGGGACCTGAATTGGGTTCTCCCAGGGAGGGGTAGGGGAGAGACCCGAGGTTAGAGATGGTAGAGGAGGGGATGGGGGTAGAGGGGATAAGGGGCGGAGCTGGGGGGGCATGTAGGAGGAAGGGGGAGGGTAGGGGGTGTTTGTAGTGTATCTGGGAGGGAGGGGAAGGAGGGGATATATAGGCTGGCACAGAGTATTAGTGGGTTGGTGGTCCGTGGGAGGGGGGACAGTCGCACTCCGCACACCCGTGATGGGCCTTTAGAGAGCTTTTGCAGGGTAATTGAGGGGAGGTCCCAGGCTGGGGGGGCTTTCTCCACAAAACAGCAACTAGGGCTGTTCTGGCGTGATTGCTATTTAACACACTGAAGATAATTTCTTGGAATGTCTGTGGGTTGGGTAGCCCGGTGAAGAAATATAAAATTTTAAAGGCTCTCGCCCGACAGCAGTGTGACATAGCGCTCCTACAAGAAACCCACCAGACAGCCGAGGAGCACGGTAAACTGTGTAGGGATTGGGTTGGTCAGGTTTGGGGGGCCCCAGCAGTAGGTAAAAAAGGGGGAGTAGCCATCCTATTTCATAAACGAGTGCGTTTTGTCTTGGACAGGGAAGTTGCTGATCCCAATGGGCGCTTTGTTTTGTTACAAGGAATGTTAGAGGCTCAAGGAGTTATTCTGGGCAACTTATATAGTCCTAATGTGTTAGACCAGGATTTATATCATCGTATGGCTGCTAGGGTTGAACAAATGGCCGACTTCCCGCTGATATTGGGGGGAGACTTCAACGGGGTGTTTGAGGTCGCTCTTGACACTTCTAGAGGGATGGCGTCGCGGGAGAGATCCCGGACAGCTTCTGTTTTGCAGACATTTCGGAATGGATTGGGATTGGTAGACCCGTGGAGATTACTCCACCTGTCCGAAAGGAATTTCACCCACCAGTATAGGGTGCACGGTACCTGTGCAAGGATAGATTATCTTTTGATATCGGCAAGTCTTTTTGCCTTAACGGGCGATGCACAAATTGGTCCTTCGGAGATCTCAGATCATACTCTGATCTGGGTAGATTTACATTGGGGTGGGAGGGGTCCCTATGCCCATCATATCTTGCGGTTTCCCATGGACTTATATACCGATACTCTGTTTATTCAGTTTCTCCGTCAACGTTGGCAGGATTTTGAGGCAAACCACGTCTGTCATCAGGATGATCCGGAATTGATGTGGGAGACTGCTAAGGTGGTGATGCGAGGTGATATTATTGGGTATGTGGCAAGGAGGCGGAGGTTGATGGCACAGCGAATCATGCAATTAGAACGAAGGATAGTACAGGAGCGGCGTGCCTATGGACTCCGTCCCATGTTGGCGAACAAGAAGAGATTGTGGGAAACCCAATCGGAATTGAATGAGCTTTTGCATCAGAGAGCAAAAAAATCAATGATGTATTACCGTTATAAGCTATATTGCTTTGGAGATAAACCTGGTAAATTGTTGGGTCGCTGCTTGAGGGGTGCCCGAGGTGGGAAACTGGTTGCGGCCGTTCGTGATGCACAGGGGGGGTCTTCGGAAGGATAGGGATGCAATAGCAGCAGTATTCCAGGATTTCTTTCTAAAGTTATACGCGAAAGACGGAGAGTCCCCGGGAGTGATGGAGCAATATTTTCAAGATCTCGATTTGCCTAAATTAAGTAGGGCGCAGAGTCGGTGTCTTGGGCAGCCTATTACCCTTCAGGAGGTGCAACAAGTTATTGCGAAGGCGTGTGGTAATAAGTCACCGGGCCCCGATGGGTTTGGGGTAGAATTTTACAAACTCCTGTCAGATAGGATAAGCCCCCTATTAGTAGCTATGTTTTCTCAGAGGAGGGAGTCGGGCTCTATTCGTTGGGGTGGTAATCAGGCGCATATTGTGCTCATTCCTAAACCAGGGAAGGATGTGACACAAGCGGCGTCATACCGGCCTATCACTTTGTTGAATTTTGACTTGAAATTGATGGCCAAAATATTGGCGGAGCGTCTGGCGGAAGTTCTGGGAGACTTGGTGCACGAATCTCAAGTAGGGTTCGTTAAGGGCAGATATGCGGTGCGTAATTTGCGCAAAATCTTAGCCTCTTTGGAGTGGGTGCATGCGCGGGATCTACAATCGCTCCTAATTAGTTTTGATGCTGAAAAAGCTTTTGACCGGGTTAACTGGGATTACTTGCATTATCTGTTGCCTTTATATTTATTTATTTTTTATTTTTATTTTCTTATATACCGCACTCTTTAGTATCAGCGCGGTGTACATGGAACCATGGATTGGGATCATCGCTTTGCGAAATGGTGAAGCTCCTTTACATGGCTCCAACGGCTAGGATTTGCTGTAATGGCGTATTATCGGAACCTTTCCCACTGGAAAGGGATACGAGACAGGGTTGCCCTTTATCGCCACTTTTGTTTGTTTTATCATTAGACCCCCTAATTCGTAGGATAGAGATGGATAAAAGCATACGTGGCGTGGACATAGGTTCCCAAGGGATTAAAGTGTCGGCATTTGCAGATGATCTTTTGGTACATGTGGTTGACCCGCGAGAATCGGTACCTCGATTGTTGGCGGCGATATCGAATTTCGGCAGCTTTGCCGGGCTTTGTATTAATGCTGATAAGTCGGAGGCTTTAGATGTTTCCAGTCAACTACAGGGACAGTGGGGGGGGAGCGTTTCCTTTGAAATGGGCCTTAAACCAATTTGTGTATTTGGGTATTATTCTGACTCGGATGCCTCAAGATCTCTATGCGAGTAACTTCACGAGAATTCTGTCTCGATTGCGGGCGCAGCTGAGAGCTTGGAGTTACCTCCCACTGTCTCTATTGGGACAAGTAGCGGCGGTGCAAATGGTGATTTTACCGAGGATATTATATTGGTTGCAGACCCTCCCGGTATGGTTGCGGCGAAAGGACCTCCGTTCCATTGAGAGGGAATTTAAGAGGTTCTTGTGGAGAGGGGCCAGAGCTCATATCCCACTAAACCGTTTAGTAGGTAGGTGGAAGGCGGGGGGCGTGGGACTCCCGGATCTCTGGCTGTATGCGCTGGCTTGCCAGGCAAGACATTTGGGGGACTGGTTAGGGGGCACAGATACTTATACACCTAGGGCCTTAGAGGATGCTTTGTGGCCCCCTCTTACGGTATTAGCCGTTCTACATACGGAGAACTACTTACTGCCGGTAGGCATTAGGCGGAGCGAAATGCTTACTTCAATGCAGCGTACCTGGCGACAATTGAATAAGTATTGGAAACGTAACTGGACAGTGTCGAGTTGGCTACCCTTACAAGGCAATCCGGGTTCGGAATCCGGAGTCTTTCGAATTTGGAAGGGGAAAGGCATGCAGAATTTAGGGCATGTAGTAGACCTTTCAGGGAAGTGTAAACCATTTCCTGTGTTGTCGGTAGAATATGAATTACGGCTGAGCCATTTCTTTGCTTATATGCAGCTGACCCACTATGTGGCTAGCTTGCCAGCGGTCGAACTCGCGGGTGAAAGGTCGGCTCAGATCTTGGAATATTTTGAATGGGGGGGGGGGGGAGTCCCCTGACTATAGCTCGGCTGAAGGCCTGATTAGAGTGCTATGGAGCCAAACCGGAGTATGGGGACGTGGAGAGGGCATGGGCACTCGAGTTGCATCGAGAGGTGCCGCCTGGTTCCATCTTGGGGGCACTTAGACGTATTTCTAACTTAGTTGAGGGGGCGCGTTGGAGGGAAATTCAATTTAAGTGTATAACGCGAGCGCATTTCTCGCCTAGGAGAGCCCTACATAGCCATATTACTACTGATGGGAGCTGTCCCAGGTGTGCAGAGCCTTTGGCTAACCTCTTACATATGTGGTGGGAATGTCAGTGCATTGGACTGTACTGGAGGCGGATCAGCAACTGGCTGGCGGGGGTTTTGGGCCAGCAGATTCCCTGGATGGGCGCGTTTGTAGTCCTTGACCAATTGAGCCAGGATTCCCCCAGGGGGAGGTGGGTTCGGCGTTGGGTGCGTAAGGCATGTCTGGTGGGAAAGGGCCCAGTGCTTCGTCGATGGCGAGAGCCGACTCCGCCCTCCTTCTGGGAGTGGCGTAACTCTCTACATCAGCAGCTATTAGTAGAACGATGGAGGGCATGGGGCACGGGGCAACCCGCAGAAATGGTTAATTTTTATGCGACAGTGGGAACCCTACATTCAAATACTGGGCCTGCAGTGTCGTAATGAAATATTGAATGTGGGGTATTAGTTAAGCGCAGTGACCCTCAACATGGTTGGAGGGAAGTTGGAGGGGAGCGATAGAGGAGGTAAAGCTGCTAAAGTACTTGGGGGTGTGGTGTGCGACTGGGTGGGGGGGGGAAGGAAGGGGGGGTAGAGCACTAACAAAATATAAAATGCTATTGCTGTGGTTGTTTTGCCTTTTGCTATCCACATATGCCTGTATCGGTCATTTGCCTCCGGCCGAGGATAAGAGTACACCTAGGCTGGCGGCTTATAGTTGTGTGATGTTTTTTCTTTCTGGCATGTTTGATTGCTTTCTAAATAAAGTTTATAAAAAAAAATGGTTAGTGGTCTTCATTATAAAGCATACGAGGACAGACTTAAGGAGCTTAATATATTTTAGAGGAAAGGCAGGATATAGGTGATATGATTGAGACGTTTAAATACCTCTGTGGCGTAAATTCACTGGAGAGCCTCTTTCGATTGAAAGCAAGCTCTGCTACGAGGGGACATAGGATGTGGGTCAAAGGGGATAGACTCAGGAGTAATATGCAGAAATATTTCTTTACAAAAAGAGTGGTAGATGCATGGAATAGTCTCCCAGTGGAGGTGGTAGAGATGAGAACAGTTTCTGGATTCAAAAAAGCATGGGACAAACACAGAGGATCTCTAAAGGAAAAAAAGGGACTGTTGTAATGGTTGATACGGAAGGGCAAACTAGATAGGCCATGTGGTCTTTTTCTGCCATCATGTTTCTATATTTCTATCTTGGGAACTTGCCAGCCCTGGGATGCCCTCAAAGATCAAATCCTTCAGGGCCTGCAAAGCTGTCTTAATCCACCAGGACACTCCATTATCAGTCAGAATCAGGTCAAAGAGATACAACCATTTATAGCACAATCCCTCCTTCCGGAGGAAGGCAGTCACCTTAAGTAAGGCCCTCCACTGCTGCAGCTTACCTGGGGACAGATCATTATACAATTCTCCAGAACAGCCCTCACAAATTGAAGGGTCCATGTTCTGGAAATCGCCAGCAGCCTCTCCTTGACTGTATAAAAACACAAACAGACCACTACATACCTGGGCCAGTTCTCCAGTGCAGGACCCAGGCTGCAATGTGCCTGCTCGATATGGATCGTGGAGGACTCTGTAGCCCCCTCAAGCTTTGATGTCAGCAGTAGGGACTGAAAGATGTTGCATCACCATCTCACAGTCCTTGTATTGCGCTTCCTCAGGGATACGCCACACCCAGAGATTACAGCATCTCGATCTATCTTCCAGATCTTCTAGTTTCTCCTGCAGATGGATCCTGAGCATGTTACAGCATCTCTCAGCCAGCATTCAGCTTCGCTATGGCTTCCAAATGCTGCTCCACATGTCCTTCCGCTTCCTCCATGTGGGCCCCCATGTCCGCTATATCCTTGCACAGCAGTTTTAACTGACGAAAGTTCAGCTTTTATTTATTTATTTATTTATGTGCACTTATATACCACCTTTCCTAAATCAAAGCGGTTTACAATGAACTCAAGAACAGCATTACATAGAACTTTGATAACAGGGTGTGCCATAGAGGTAAATAAACATAAGCAGCTTAATATAGCATTTAACAAAGAATTTCAACCAACTATTTACATGTAGTATTTGTGTGAGAATAGTTCTGTCTTCTTTCAATTCCCCAGCCTCCGCAACCCATTCGGCATTTAGCTCCGCCTCCGACTCACCGGAGCTCCCAGCGGCCATCTTAGCTTCCTTCCCCAGGGCATGGGAAGCCTCAGCACTAGCATACAGGGATCGAAGTTTCGCCAGCCTCTTCTTTACAGACATCCCAGCCTGTCTCCAAAGCAGCCTGTATTGTGCGGGGAGGAGCAAGGTGAGCTGCACGTTTCACCTGTTAGGAACGTAATATGGATCAGCCGGAGCTCTCTCAAGCCACGGCCATTCACCCCCACTGATGTCACTTCCTTCTCGAACGCACTTTTTCAATCCAAGATTCACAAGTTGGATATGCTTACGAAAGACCCGTGTGAACGTCATGAAGACCTGGAAAACAGACAGTGACTTAACATTTGGATTCTGGGCATACCTGAAACAGCTGGCGACAGAGGGGATGCCAGAGAGCTAGTGTGACAAACCTATTCCTTCTGTGTTTCGGCGGCCACAGAGCCAATCAAATTGGAGATAGTGCAAACAGCTACCGCCCATATTCCATTATTGTTGCTTTCACTCATTTGAAGATAAAGTGTGGTTATTGCAGAGCTTGCAGGGGAAGTGCTCTATTGCTTTTCAGGGGCAGGAAGTTCTGATCTATCAGGACCTATCTCATTACACACTGGAGCACAGGAGGAGCTTTAAGCCCTTGATTTAACTGTTCCAAGATAAGCCTATCTAGTACTGATGAGGTTTTTCATTTGTACTGATTTTTGAATGGACAATCCAACACAAGACTGTGGAACCGGACAAGTGCTTAGACATACCTGAAATCTGCAACAGGGCAGTTGAAGCAGTCTGGGCTGACCCAAGGATCAGCAGGACTGGCAGGCCTCAACTCTTAAGAAGCGGAAGGTTCCTGGCTCCCAACACCAACTTGTGGGCCTGAATGAGGACCAACAAGTTCAAGAGATGGACACTACCAAACCTCCTTTAAGGACAGTGTGGTTACCTTACTTGCTCTCTCTCTATACTTTCTTGCCCACTTTTCTTGTACATAGTTTGGGGATTGTTTAATTTTCAATGAGAGGGGTCTGCATGGGTTCATCCAGGGCTCTGCCATGGGGTATTTCGCCTCTTAGAGGCTTGGGGGGGGGGGGAGTTTCGGGTGGGAGACAGTTGAGGATGTATGCGGTTGGGATGCAGTTGGTGGATTGCAGAGTTTTTATTGTGCTTTTCTTGCTCCCTCTGCTCGGGGCAGCTGTTCAAAGATGGGTGGGATTAGGGGCTGTGGGAGCATGAGTGGATTTCTCTCTTCCGCTCCAACATGGAGCTCACCTGTTGGGTGAGGTGAGCTGTGGGAGCGTGCTCTAGGACATGATACATTGGCACCCCTGTATTTTATGCATTACCTAGTTCTTCTGCTGGTTACTTGGTATGGTGAGCATCAGCCCCCGCTGGTTGGGGAGCTGGGGGTTGGGAGAGTTGCTGGGAGATGGAGGCTTGTATGGGGAGGTTGGTTTTGGGTGGGTCATTATAGGGGTCTATGCTATTTGGCAGAAGGGGATGGCTTTGCAATTGGCATGGGGTGGAATAATGGTTAGATCCTGGTCTCCATAGCCCTATCTAGTACAAGTGAGTGCTGGAACAATTAAAGAGGGTATTGACCGACATTGTTCGCCTGCAAGAGACACACTTCGCAGGTCAAGACCACTTATGTTTGAAATCCAAGGGTTTCCCCCACAGTTCTTTGACTTTAATTTCTCGATACATAAGAGGGGAGTTCTCTTGAAAGACTGTTCCTTTCAAATGCTTACCCAAGTTGTGGATACTGAGGGTAGTTTTCCGATAGTGATGATGCTTACTATCATTAATGTCTATATCCCTCTCTCCCAAATAGATTAATCTCTGACAGCGTTATTAGACATGGTACAATCTCACCAGAAGGGAGACATGCTGATGGGAGGGGACTTCAACTGTGTGCTGCCTGGTATCGACAGGTTGGGTGATCACACCTTTGTGTCCCCATGGACTCGAATAAGCTTCATTATTTGCTGAAACAGTTGGAGTTATTTTATTTAACATTTATTTATTAACATTTCTTATATACCGCCTTTCATGATATCAAGGCGGTTTACATTGAACAAACTGAAATTACATTGAACAGGGCATTATAACTTGGAGATAACTATTTTACAGGGAACATGGGCAATGGAGGGTTAAGTGGCTTGCCCAAGACCACAAGGAGCACCTGTGGGACTAGAAACCCCAGTCCTTCCGGCCCAAGGTTGCTGTCCTCTAGTGGGATTTGACACCTGGAGAACTATACATGGTGGGGAGAGAGACTATACATTTGTTTCTCCTTCTCCACAAGAGCTACTCCAGGAATGATTATTGGTTGAATTTGCAGGGTTTGCGTTCAAAGCTTAGTTCAACGGTTATTGGGATCATGGGTGTCACAGACCAGGCAATTATTGCTTTAGAGTTGTGTGAAAAGGAAATGGAACTACCCCCTTGCACATGGGACCTGCGCAGAGGTCTTTTTAAGACTAGGGAGTTTCTTCAGAGTTTGCAGAAGAGGTGGCAGGAGTACTTCACTTTCAACAACACTACTGACATATCTGCTTCTACACTGTGGGAGACCGCTAAGGCAGTTCTCAGTCTCAGTGGTCAACTGATTTCCTTCTCGCATTGGTTTTTAAAGGTGATGAATTTTCAGAGGGAGTAGCTGATGAGGCAGAGAGTTGGGATTTGATTGTGGTAGCAGACCTCCCCCAGTTAACTTTGGACTTGCAGGAAGTGATGGAGGGTTGCTTGAAAAAAGTCAGTCAATGGAGCCTATAGAACTTGGGGATGTTCTAGCAGCTCCAATGATTGTCCTTTTAAATGCTTCTTTAGGGTCGGGAGTGGTCCCAGAGGACTGGAGAAAGGCACATGTTGTCCCCTTACACAAAAGCAGGATGAGGTTGAGAAATACAAGCTAGTCAGTCTGACCTCTGTGGTGAGTATATTAATGGAAATGCTGCTAGAAGAGGGGTTTCTGGAATCCAATGGACTGCAGAATCCGAGGCAGCATGGGTTTACCAGGAGGCAGGTCTTCTCAGACAAACCTGATTGATTTCTTTCACTGGGTGACCAGAGAGTTGTACTGAGGGAGAACCCTAGATGTGGTATACTTGTATTTCAGTAAAGCCTTTGACACCGTTCCACGCAGGTGGCTTATAAACTGAGCACCTTAGGGGTGGACCCTAAAGTGACTAACTGGGTTAAAAATTGGTTGAGGTGGTCACGTGATGAGGTAGAAGTGAGCAGACATGTTCCAATGGGCTCCCGACCCCAACCAGACAAAGTGCTACAAAACTGAGCTTTTTGAATGTAAAGGAAAGGTAATAGAGCACAAAAGAAGAAAAGATGGTGGAGACTAGAAAAGACGCAAAAACAGTGGGAGCGAGTGGAAAAACGCAGAAAGGTTTGCACCAACCAACAGTGACGGAGTGTCTTGTGGGCCAAGATGGCGGCAGCATGAGCGGATTAGTGTCCCCAGCTGGGGCAGGAAAGGGCACAGGCAAAAACAACAAATGAACAGCTTGCAGATAGTAACACACAGACTGCTAAGGTAGGACTCAACTCTATAATAGCAGCAATTAAAGCTAGCAATGAAGACTTCACTACAAAGATGCATGTGATACAAACGGACCTTAGAGAAGTAAGAGTAGAGATCCAATCTGTAATAGCACGAGTAGAACAAATAGAGATGCGAATTACAGGGACAGAGGAAGATGTTATGACCCTAAAAACGGACTCCACAGATCAAGCAGAACAGATTGTTAAAGTCCTAGCTAAAATAGATAATCTTGAAAATCGAACCAAGAGGTCAAATATCAGGATAACAAGCATACCAGAGGCTGGAGATCAGAAAAATGTGGAGGTCTATGTGGAAGGGCTGCTCAGAGGCCTCTGCACAGATCTGGCACTGCCTGAAGATATGGTGATCAAATGAGTGCACAGAGTTCCTGGAGGACAGCGAAACAATACCAATTGCAAACATCCAATATTGGTTAAGCTCCTTAATTTCAGACACCGGGGAACTGATAATATGCCAAGCAAGGAAAGTGGGGCTTATCAACACAAAGACCAAAAGATCTGGATATTTCCGGACTACAGTGCACAGCTAGACAGGAAGAGAGAGTTATTTCAAGAGGTTAAAAGAAGATTCCACCAACATGGGATTTTGCTAGCATTACTGTACCCAGCGAGGCTGCGAATTATATGGCATGGAGAGCCATTATTCTTTGCGGACCCGAAGGAAGCACAATGATTCTTAAGACTCCATTTCCCAGAAGACCCACCGTTCACAACAAAAGGGTCACGCGAATTATATGTTCCTGGCAGTCCGAATGGGAATAACTACAGGATGGAAAAAAATCAAATGCCCAAACAACTCACGACTGGATAAAGAAATTAACCAAAATAATGAAAATGGAGTTGGGGACAGCTCAGATCTGGGGAAAAGGATCAGAGGCCCTAGAAAGATGGGAACCAGTATTGCAATTTTTTGGGAAGGACTGGAACAGGGAAGGGGTGGGATGAACCCTCAAAATGAGAGTCTATAGTTGTTTTGCTTCCATGGGGGGGAGGGGGGACCTCAACCATGTCACTGCAGCAAGTGGTCACAATCCTATGGGATTTGGACCATAATTCGCAAAGCTATATAGGAATGAACAAGAATCCAGAGAGAGATGGGGACAGGGAGACACGAATCAGCCTGCCAACCTGAAGCCTCTTCTAGCCCCGCTGCCCCCCATCGCCTTGGCTGTACCCCGATGAGGTCCCATTAGTTGGAGACCCACATAATTTACATGCCTCATGTTAATGTTAATGTTGATATTTGTTAAGAGAGTTTGGTTGCATGGACGAGACAGACACTGGAAGAAGATATTGAGAGTGAGGGAATATAAGGCAGGAGGCAAAAAGCGTAGTTACTCACCTGTAACAGGTGTTCTCCAGGAGCAGCAGGAATCAGTCCTCACTTAAGGGTGACGTCGGCGCCGACGGAGCCCTCGCGGAGCAATTTTCCCCAGCTTTCAAAGAAAGCCTTTGGGAATTGCAGCGCGCATGCGCGGTCGTCTTCCCGCCCGAAGGTGCCATCTTAGCCAGTCAGATGACATAGCTAAAAAAGACAGCATAAAAATTTGCAAAAAGAACATAAGCAGACGATTGCAACTCCAAGGGGAGGAGGGAGGGTAGTGAGGACTGATTCCTGCTGCTCCTGGAGAACACCTGTTACAGGTGAGTAACTACGCTTTCTCCAGGACCAAGCAGGAAGTCAGTCCTCACTTATGGGACTCCCAAGCTCAAGGCTACCGGAGACCCTAAGCACAAAAATGAGCTCCCTCTAGCTCAGCAGCACAGAAGGATAGAATCTTCGCTGAATTATCACCCACCGGTAGCCCACATCCGGGATGGAGGGTAGGAGTTGCTCAGACCTCAAAGAGATTACGGAGGACTGCCTGTCCGAAAGCACTGTCCCTACGGGACTCCCTCTCGAGACAGTAATGGACCGCAAAAGTCTGGCTCGAAGACCAAGTAGCGGCCCGGCAGATGTCTGCCAGCGGAACAGAGCGGAGGTAAGCCACTGACGTGGCCTTTGCCCGAACGCAATGAGCCGTGACTCGACTTTCTAAGGAGAGTCCGGCTGCCCCATAAGCCCAAGAGATACAGTCCGCAACCCATATGGACAGAGTACGCTTGGAGACCGGGAGCCCCAATTTATTGGGGTCAAAAGACACAAAAAGCTGAGCAGCTTTACGGTGCTCCCGCGTACGGTCAAGGTAGAAGTTCAAAGCCCTTCTACAGTCCAGGGTATGGAGGACCGTTTCAGCTCGGCTGGAGTGTGGTCTGGGAAAGAAGGTTGGAAGTACCACCTCCTGATTGATGTGAAAAGGGGAGACCACTTTAGGCAGAAATTTCGGGTGAGTCCGTAGGACTACCCTATTCTTGTAGAACCTAGTGTAAGGGGGATCAGACACGAGGGCCTGCAATTCACTTACGCGTCTAGCGGAAGTGAGGGCTATCAAGAACAGTGTTTTCCAAGACAGAAAACGGAGAGAACAGGTAGCCATAGGTTCAAAAGGCGGACAGGTGATCCGCTGCAAAACCACATTCAGGTCCCAGTCAGGCGCTGGCGGGCGCAGAGGTGGTTTAAGTAGAAGACGACCTCGGAGAAACCTCGCTACAAGAGGGTCGCTGGAAAGAGGTCTGCCGTCCACCGGCACATGATGTGCTGAAAGAGCACTGAGGTGAACTTTGACGGAGTTGGACTTAAGTCCCAGATCAGAGAGGTGTAGCAAGTACTGCAAGATCACCGACACCGGGCAGGAGAAGGGATCCTGAGACTGTTGGGTACACCAGACTGCAAAGCGACGCCATTTAAGGGCGTAGCATTTGCGGGTAGAAGGCCGTCGCGAAGCCAAGACGACCTCCTCCACCTCCGCCGGCAGGAGAAGGGGAGCAAGGACTACCCTCTCAGCAGCCAGGCCATGAGGTTGAGAGACCTGAGGTTGGGGTGCAGTAGGGACCCCTGATCCTGAGTGAGGAGATCCGGTTGTACCCCCAGAGGGATTGGATCCTCCACCGCCAGTTGCAGTAGGAGCAGAAACCACGGCTGCCTGGGCCAGCGAGGGGCCACCAGGATCATGAAGGCTTTGTCTCGGAGAACCTTGAAAAGAGTCCGAGAGACTAGCGGGATGGGAGGGAAAGCGTACAGAAGGCTCCCCGACCATGAGATCAGAAAAGCGTCCGCCGCCACCCGAAGGGGGTGTGGCTGACGAGAGCAGAAGCGAGGAAGCTGCCGGTTGTGAGGACTGGCAAAGAGATCCACCGTGGGGAGGCCCCACTTGAGGAAGAGCTTCTGAACTACCAAGGGATCCAGACGCCACTCGTGCGGCTGGAGGACCCTGCTGAGTTTGTCCGCCAGGCAATTTTCTTGGCCCGGGAGATAAACCGCCTTGAGGAGAATGCCGTGACTGACGGCCCAAGAGCAGAGCTTCTGCGCCTCCCGGCAGAGGAGGAAGGAGCCCGTGCCCCCCTGCTTGTTCACGTAGAACATGGCAACTTGATTGTCCGTCTGGACAAGGACGGACTGGTGGGAAGTCAGGTGGGAGAAGGCCTTGAGAGCTAGGCGGATCGCCCTGAGCTCCAGGAAGTTGATCTGCTGAGCAGACTCCCACGTGGTCCAGAGGCCCTGAGTACGTGCCTCTTGGCAATGTGCTCCCCAGCCCAGGAGGGATGCATCGGTGGTCAGCACCCGGGTCGGCTGAGGTGACTGGAAAGGCATTCCGAACACGAGGTTCGGCTGCCGGAGCCACCACCGGAGAGACGAGATCAGCAGCTCGGAGACGCGCACTAGGTCTGCTAGGCCGCCTGTGGCTTGACGCCACTGCTGGCGGAGACACCATTGAGCAGACCGCATATTCAGGCGGGCATTGGGGGTCACATGGACGGTGGAAGCCATATGGCCTAGTAGTCTCAGGAAGCGCCTGGCGGAGACCAGGGGCTGGCTGCGAAAACGGTCGGCTAGGTCCATGAGCCGTTGAGCCCTGTCGAGCGGTAGGTACGCTCGTGCCTGAGGAGTGTGCAGCCTTGCGCCGATGAACTCGAGATCCTGTGAGGGGAGCAAAGTGGACTTTGCGAAGTTTATAACAAAGCCCAAGTGCTGCAGAAGAGTCACCGTGCGGCGCGTGGCGTTGGTGACCTCCCGAGCGGACGCTGCTCTGATGAGCCAGTCGTCGAGGTACGGAAAGACATAGAGGCCGTGAAGCCGGAGATGGGCCGCCACGACCGCGAGACATTTTGTGAAGACTCGCGGTGCGGAGGACAGGCCAAAGGGCAGTACCCTGTACTGGTAATGATTTCCTGCCACCACAAACCTTAGGTATTGGCGGTGGCTTGGGTGGATGAGGATGTGCGTGTAGGCATCCTTTAGATCCAAGGAGCATAGCCAATCTCCCTGCTGGAGGTAGGGCAGAAGGATTCCAAGGGTAAGCATTTTGAACTTCTCCCGCACAAGGAACTTGTTGAGGTTGCGCAAGTCCAGGATGGGTCTGAGGCCCCCTGTTCTCTTTGGTATCAGAAAATACCTGGAATAAAAGCCTTGACCTCTCAGGTGGTGTGGCACCGGTTCCACCGCCTGTTCCTGCAGAAGACCTGCTAACTCCTGAAGGAGCAACTCCCTGTGCAGAGGGGGTCGTGGAGGTTCTCCCGGAAAATAGGAGGGAGGGACCTGATGGAAGTGGAGAAGATAGCCTTCTCGCACGACTTGAAGCACCCAGGCATCTGCGGTGACGCTGGACCACCTGTGGGCGAAGTGAACCAGCCGGCCTCCGGTGCTAGGAGGAACCAGCGGGGGGGGAGAGGCTATGCTTAGTGAGTCAAAAGCCCCCACCCTGCTGAGCAGGGGCTGGTGGTGCAGGCTTGGGGGCTTGCTGCCTACGGGACCCGTTACCCCGTCCCTTGGCCTGCTGGCCCTGTTGGGGAGCTGCAGGGGCCTGATAATGGGGGTATTGTTTGTAGGCAGCCGCCTTCCTCGGGTAAAAGGACTTTTTCCCCGAGCCCTTCTTTTTCTGGGAAGGGGCGGAGGTCTTCCTAGAAAGCCTGGTCCTGGTGAGAGTCTCAGTCTCAATTTGCGCAGCCTTTTCCGCCATGGGCTTGCCAAAGAGGTTTTCGCCTCGGCAGGGGACATCGACCAACATGTCCTGCACCCAGGGCTCAAGGTCTGACGACTGAAGCCAAGCCTGTCGGCGGGCACCGATGCCGGCTGCGGCCACTCGAGCCGATGCTTCAAAGCCATCATAGGCTGCTCGGGACACGAACTTTGAGCATTCCCGAATGCCAGTGGACAAGGCTAGGAACCTCCGCAAGGGTTCCTCGGACAGACCAGCGGAGAATCCGGCTAGCTCTTTAGCCAGATCCCAGAGATACATGCCCATGTATAGCTGGTAAGTCTGGACACGACATGCGAGCATAGAGCCCTGGAAGCACTTCTTGCCAAGGCCATCCAGGTTACGGGCCTCCCTTCCAGGAGGCACCGAGGAGTGCATCTTCTGGCTCTTAAGACGATGCATGGCCGATTCCACTACCATGGAATGGTGTGGCAGCTGTGCCTTTTGAAAGCCAGGGCTCTTGCGGACTCGATAGATAGAATCGACCCGCTTGCTCAGGACCGGCGAGGAGGCCGGACTCTCCCACATGCGGAAGAGTAGTCGTTCCAGCATAGGAGGAACCGGTACAGTAAAGTGTTCCCTCGCGGGAGAGTCATACTGGAGGGCGTCGAGCTCTTCGGCTCGAGGCTCCTCCTCGGGATCCGCAGGGAAGGCCAAAGCCTTGGCCATATCCCTAACGAAGTCCGAGAACCGGGCATCCTCCGGGGGGGACTGCTTCCGAGGCTCGGACTCCGGTGAGTCCGATGGGACACACCGAGTCCGGAAAGAATCAGGTGACTCTTCCTCCTCAGACTCCCAGACCGACTCCGACGAGGACTCGGTGGGGTCGGCCCGGGCAGGGTGCGGCGCCAGCCGCCCCGACGCCGAGGGAGTCGGCGTCGGCGACCTCGGTCCCGAACGGGAGGCCGAGGGTGACCTCGACCGAGGATCGACTCGAGTTCTCATCGACTCGAGGATCTGCTCGGTCTCCGAGGTCGACTTGGACGTCGACGTCCCGGCGGTCGGGGCAGCGGCGCCAGCGAAGCCAGCGAGCAGTGCCCTCTGCTGGTCCATGAAGGCAGACAGTCTGCTCTCCAAGGCCGTCAACCTGAGTCCGAGCTCAGGTGACCCAGCAGCCCCCGACTCGGGCCCCGACGGCGTCGGGCCCGACGTCGGCTGTCGCGGAGGCGAGTCCAGAAGGACCACAGGACTTACCTGGGCAGGCATCTCCGACTCCAGGCGAGGTCGCTTCGGGATGTGTTCCTTCTCCAAGGACCCGGGGCGGCTGTCGGGGCTATGAGACCTGGCCCTCGCGGAACCAGGAGCGTCCACCGACGCCGCCCTCGCGGGTTTCACCTTCCAACGATGGTCCCCGGAGGGAGAACCCCGGTCGGAGGAACTCCGGTGACGGTCCGAGCTGGAGCCCTTCGACGCGGAGGCCTCCGACGAGGTCCGGGTACGGCTGGGGTCAGCGAAGATTCTCTCACGCTGATGCCGCCGACTTCTCAACGCCTTTGAGGACATTTTGCTGCAGGGCCCACAGATCAGTTCCTCATGATCCGGGCCCAGGCAGCGGAGGCAAAAGTCGTGTGTGTCGGTTAGTGACATATTTCGGTCACACCGACCACACCGCTTAAACCCACTGGCAGCCATCGGGGGAAAAAGGGCCCCTGCGAGGTCAAAGGACCGGGCTGCCAGGGAAAAACCGAAAACAGAAGCTGACTAAGTCAGAAAAACCGAAAAAAGTAAGAGGACTCGTGACCGGCGTCGCGAGTCCGGGCGGGAAAAAGATCGGCGTCGAACCGAAGGAAAAAAGGATAAAATAAAGAAGAAAATCAACTTTTTCGCGGGGACAAGACGGGGACGTCTGTAGGGCTCCGCGGAAAAAAGAAGACTGGCTAAGATGGCACCTTCGGGCGGGAAGACGACCGCGCATGCGCGCTGCAATTCCCAAAGGCTTTCTTTGAAAGCTGGGGAAAATTGCTCCGCGAGGGCTCCGTCGGCGCCGACGTCACCCTTAAGTGAGGACTGACTTCCTGCTTGGTCCTGGAGAAGAGGAAATATCTGCATAAGATATATAAACTGCGGAGGATGTAAGCTGAAGTGGATGCATTGGAGAGTCAACTGAGTACATAAATTGGAGGCATCTGCTTTGAGCTGAATGAATAGGATAATCAATGGTAAGAGTATACTGATGTTAAGATATGACTGCCGTATCTGAATATATGTGTATGTTACAATTTTGTAATGATCTGAAAATAATAATAAAATTAAAGTTAAAAAAAATTGGTTGAGTGGGCAGAAACAAAGTGTACAGGTAAATGGAGTTCACTCTGAGAAGGATGTTACCAGTGGTGTGCAGTAGGGATCTGTCCTGTGTCCGATTCTTTTCAACATCTTTGTTAGTGATATTAAAGAAGGGCTGTTGGGTAATATTTGCCTCTTTAAGGAGGATTCCAAAATGTGCAATAGAGTAGATACTCAAGAAGGAGTACATAACATGAGGAGGGATCTAGCTAAGCTTGAAGAATGGCCTAGAACTTGGCAGCTGAGATTTAATGCTAAAAAATGCAAGGTCATACATTTGGGCTGCAAAAATCCAAGGGAGAGGTACAATGTAGGGGACGAAGTACTTCTGTCCACGAAAGAAGAGTGGGACCTGGGCATCACTGTTTCTGATTATCTTAAAGCGGCTAAACAGGTAGAAACGTTGTGGTGAAAGCCAGTAGGATGCTCAGGTATATAGGGAGAGGAATGGCCAGTAGAAAAAAAAGGAAGGGACAGTGCCTCTGTGCAATTCTGGAGACCACACCTTCAAAAGGATATGAATAGGATGGAGTCCATGCAGAGCGTGACTACTAACATGATCAGTGGTTTTTGTTATAACCATATGAGGATAGACTTAAAGATCTTAATATGTATACTTTAGAGGAAAGGTAGGATAGAGGAGATATGACAGACATTTAAATACCTCCATTTCATAAATGCATAAGAGAAGAGCCTCTTTCGGTACAGAGGGTGGCTACTAAAATGGTTAGTGGTCTTTGTTATAAAGCATAGGAGGACAGACTTATGGATCTTAATATGTATACTTTGAAGGAAAGACGGGATTAGGGGTGATATGATTGAGACATTTAAGTATCTCCGTGGCATAAATGCACAGGAGAGCCTCTTTTGATTGAAAGCAAGCTCTGCTATGAGAGGACATGGGATACGGGTGAAGGGGGATAGACTCAGGAGTAATATGCGGAAATATTTCTTTATGGAAAGAGTTATAGATGCGTGGAATAGTCTCCCAGTGGTGGTAGTAGAAGCAAGGACAGTATCTGAATTCAAAAAAGCATGGGACAAACACAGAAGATCTCTAAAGGAAAAAAAGAGGCTATAGTATTTGACATAGAAGGTCAGACTAGATAGGGCATATGGTCTTTTTCTGCTGACGTTTCCATGTTTCTCACTGGAAGAGGTGCAGCATGCTATCCGCAGCATGAAATCATTGAAAACACTAGGCCCTGATATACTTCCTGCTGAGCTCTACAAGATGATGCAGGAGCATTTTGCTCCAGGGCTTGTAGGGGTCTTTAATGTTATCCTGGTACATGAATCGCTCCCAAAATCCTTTTATTAGGCCTCCAATACTGCCATTCCTAAAGAGTGTAGTGGGAGGAGTGGTCTAGTGGTTAGGACAAGGTACTTCAGGCCGGAGGGCCGGGGGTTCAAGTCCCACCTGGGGACAGCAATCTCAGGCCGGAGGGACTGGGATTTCTAGTCCTATAGGCACTCCTTGTGGTCTTGGGCAAGCCACTTAACCCTCCATTGCCCATGTTCCCTGTAAGTATTAACGTATGTGTGTCATATCCCCTCGTGTTAAATGTATCCCCCAATTGACCGCTTTGACCCGGTGAAAAGCGAAATATAAATACAGATAAATAAATAAAATAAATAAATTATAGGCCCAATGCAAACATCGATTACAAGCTCTTCAACAAAGTGCTATGCGCTCACCTTGAACGCCGGATGCAGGATCTTATCCATCTCTACCAGACAGGGCTCATGAAGCACAGATACGGCTTTGAGAATGTTAGACTGTTACTTGATGTGATGCATGGTGTACATGGTAGGGCAGAACAACATCCAACGTTGTCGATGCAGAGAAGGATTTTTTATTTTTTTTTTTTAAGTGTAATGGACATATTTGATTGAGGTGCTCAGGCAATTTGGGTTTGAACAAAATATATGTAGCTAGGTCACACCTATGTATGTCAGTCCAACAGCTACAACATTAGTCAATGGTTTTCACTCAGAGCGCTTCTGTTTGGGGTATGGAACCAGACAGAGGTGTCGGCTTTCACTGTTGCTTTTTGCTTTGTCCATTGAACTGTTTGCACAACATGTCTGTAGGAAGGCAGAGGATACGGGTATAAAACTTGAGGGGCAGCTGTATGCTATCTACCTATATGCAGACGAAGCATAGTTACTCACCTGTAACAGGTGATCTCTGGGAACAGCAGGAATTTAGTCTTCACATATGGGTATCGTCGGTACCGACAGAGCCCACGCGGAACGCTCCCCAGCCTTCCCGCCTCTGTACCTCTCTCACTTCAGTTGAGTTTATAGCTGAGACCAAAGGAGAGAAGTAGATAAAGAGATAGAGACAACTCTTAGGGGAGGTGGGTGGGTTGTGAAGACTAAATTCCTGCTGTTCCCGGAGATCACCTGTTACAGGTGAGTAACTACACTATCTCCAGGAACAAGCAGGAATGTAGTCTTCACATATGGGGACTCCCCAGCTGAAAGATGCCAAGGGGTGACACCAGCAAGCTGCGAACCCAGGTGAGATGGGTCATGCTTCCACCCATGGACCTCTGGCATCCAAACTGTGATGGTGGGTAGTAGTTGTATTAAGTATGGAAGAAATGATGAAGAACAGCCTGGCCAAACGAGGCATCCCGACGGGAGTCCTCGTCTAAGCAGTAGTGGGCTGTGAAGGTGTGTACCGAAGCCCAAGTGGCTGCTTTGCAGATGTCATCAATAGACACAAAACGGAGGTTAGCCGTTGAGGCTGCCATTGCTCTCACACTGTGAGCTGTGACATGGCCCTTGAAAAAAAGTCCTTTACTCTGATAAGTATAGGATATGCAAACTGTAATCCAATTTGACAGAGTTCTTTTGGAAACTGGAAGTCCCAAATGACTAGAAACAAAAGCCACAAAAAGCTCAGAATATTTTCTATGTGGCTTAGTTCTTTGGAGATAAAAGGCTAAGGCTCTTTTACTATCCAATGTGTGGAGATTCCTTTCGGCACTAGAGGCATGAGGACTAGGGAAGAATATAGGAAGATAAACCGACTGGTTTAAATGGAAAGGCAAAACCACCTTTGGCATAAAGTGAGGATGAGTCCTGAGGACTACTTTATAATGGTAGAACCTTGTATAAGGAAGGTCAGCTACTAATGCCTGTAGTTCACTAATGTGTCTAGCAGAAGTAATGGCAATTAGGAAAAGAACTTTCCATGAGAGAAACTTTAGTTCTAAAGTGGCTAAAGGTTCAAAGGGTGGTTTCATAAGCTGACCAAGAACAAGATTCAGATCCCATGCCACCGGTGGTGGTTTAATGGGAGGTTTTGTTAAGAGTAGGCCTCTCATAAATCTTGATACAAGTGGATGAGAGGAAATAGGTTGTCCATCGAAACATTTATGAAAAGCAGCAATAGCACTAAGATGGACTCTCACTGAATTGGTCTTTAGACCAGAAGTTGATAATTGGAGGAGATACTCTAGTAGCGACTCTACAGGTACCAAAAGGGGGTTAAGTCCCTTTTGTGAACACCAGAGAACCTTTTCCACTTAAAAGCGTAGGAACGTCTTGTGGAAGGTTTTCTGGAAGCTAGAAGGATATCCTTTACTTGTTGAGAAAGGTTAATATCCTGGAATTCTAGGCTTTCAGTAATCAGGCCCTGAGATGTAGGGACTGGGGAATGGGATGCAGTAAGCATCCGTCCTACTGAGACAGAAGGTCTGGAGCATTCCCCAACTCCAGAGGAGTGGTTTGAGAGAGACACAGAAGAGGACACCACGTTTGTCATGGCCAACGTGGAGCTATGAGTATCATACAACCTCTGTGTCTCTGAAGTTTAAATAAAGTTTTGGGAATGAGGAGAATGGATGGGAAGGCATAGAGGAAGTCCTGACCCCAGTGGAGTAGGAAAGCATCTCTTGTCTGACAGCTGTGAGCTGGGATTCTGGAACAGAATCGGGGAAGTTTGGCATTCTGTGGAATTGCAAAAAAGGTCTATATCTGGTGTTCCCCAGATTTGAAATACTTGAGCAAGCTGGTATGAGTGAAAGGACCACTCGTGTGGCAGCAGTATTCGACTGAGTCTGTCTGCCCATACGTTTTGAATGCCCGGAAGGTATACCGCAAACAGGTGAATTTGTAACTCTCTGGCGAGGGCCCATAGTCGCAAAGCTTCATTGCATAGTGACAGAAAGCCTGTTCCGCCTTGCTTGTTCACATAGAACATAGTTACCTGATTGTCGGTTTGGACCAGAACTGTTTTGTTGCTGAGATGGGTCTGAAAGATTTGAATAGCATTGAAAATGGCTCTCAGGTTTATGTGAAGGGAAACCTCCTGTGAGGTCCAAACACCCTGAGTGGAGAGATCGTGCAAGTGAGCCCCCCAACCTATCTTGGACGCATCTGTTAGGGTGGTTCGATGTAGAGGCTGCTGGAAAGGAAAGCCTACGAAGAGGTTTTCTAGAGATTACCACCATTGTAGGGATGAAATCAGACGTGTGGTGTTTCTGATCTTGTCCATTAACTGACACGAGGCCTGTGACCATTGAGAAGATAGGGTCCACTGGGCTGCTCGCATGTGGAGGCGAGCTTAGGGAACCACATGGACCATGGATGCCATGTGTCCCAGAAGTTGAGGCATCTCTCGAGCAGTAAGGAACACTTTCGTAGAAGCTTGAGCTGCCAGTTGAATAATTTGTAGACAGCGTGGTTGTGGCAGCAAAGCCTTGGACTGCCGTGTGTCCAGACGAGCCCCTATGAATTCGAGAGATTAAGGGGGTGAGATGAGATTTTGGGAGGTTTATGACCAGTCCCAAATATTGAAGAATTCTCATTGCTCGAGAAAGAGCGAAGCTGGCCTCTGGAGCTGTCGATGCTCGAATGAGCCAATCGTCTAAGTATGGGAAGATGAATATTTCCAGAGTCCTCATAAATGCTGCTACCACTGCCATGCATTTTGTGAAGACTCTTGGAGCAGAGGCCAGTCCGAAAGGAAGAACTCTGTACTGGAAGTGTCTTCCTTGGACCAAGAATCGAAGGAACTTCCTGTGATCTGAGTGGATGAGAATATGCGTGTACGCATCTCTTAGATCTAGAGAACATAGCCAGTCCTGACATTGAAATTATGGTGGAAGTGTCCCGAGGGAGATCATTTTGAACTTTTCTCGGAACAAATATTTGTTTAATTCTCTGAGGTCTAGTACAGGCCTGTGTCCCCCTGTCTTCTTTGGAATAAGAAAATAGGGGAAGTAAAATCCCGCCCCCTGTTGGGTTATGGGTACTACTTCGATTGCTCCTTGAGCGAGAAGTGATGTGACTTCCTGCCACAAAAGGTTGGTGGCAGGAGCCTGAGAATTGAACTGTTTTATTATTGTAGGTGGGGGCAAGTTGAGAAAAAGAAGCTTGTACCCCAGTCGGACAATGGACAGAGTCCAATTTTTGATGTTATTTCTTGCCATCTTTTGGAAAAATAGCATAGTCTTCCTGGAATGGTTAAGGGTTCTTTCAGTGGCAGAATGATTAAGTTCTCTAGGTAGAAGTCAAAGACCCTGAGGGGGCTGGGTCTGTTGGGCCGGTTGAGCTCTTTGAGCTTGCGGCTTTCTTTGCTGTCTGTTCTGTTGTTGCCCTTTCTGGGGAACATGAGGCGTAGCTTTGATGGGTGTAAGATGGGTAAAGCTTCTTTTTCTTGCTGAAAAAGGGTTTTTTGAATGTTTTCTTCTTTGCTGGGTTGGCTGTAGACTTTGATAGTCTGTTCAAGGTAGTATTTTCAGATTCGAGCTGAGTAGCCTTGTCCTGCCAGTCCTTGCCAAAGAGATTTTCTCGTGTACAAGGAATGTTTCCCAGCTTTTCTTGCACCCACTGTTCTAAATCTGATGCTTGAAGCCAAGCAATACGAAGTGCTCCTATGGATATAGCAGAGGTTCTGCTAATACATTCAAAGCAATCAAAGGTAGCACGGTTCATGAATTTTGAGACATTCTGGGCATGCTTGACCAGAATAAGGTAGTCTGCTTTTTTTCCTCAGAAACACAAGGGCTAATGAGCTCTAAGTCTTTTGTGACTTCTTCCAGGAACATTCCCATATAAAGAATGTAGGAACTGATCCTGGCTGATAGTATGGAGGCTTGAAAGCATCGACGCCCAAAGGCATCGAGTGTCCTGGATTCCCCGGCCTGAAGGATTAGAAGAATGTGTTTTAGCACTCTTGATTCTTCACATAGCTGATTCCACTACCACTGAATGGTGTGGTAACTGAGTTTTTTGAAAACCAGGACAACTTGGTACTCGGTACATCGTGTCAAGGCGCCGGGAATGTGAAGATATCATTAAAAGAGTTTCCCACATTCTCAACATCAGATCATGTAAGATTTTGTGAATGGGAAGCATAGCTGCCTCCTTGGGAGCCATAGGGTATTGTAGAATTCTTAATTCTTCTGCCCTAGGTTCCTTTTCTGGAATCACAGTGATTGCAAGACCCTTTGCTAAATCACATATGAAATCCTGGAAAGCACAGTTACTTACCTGTAACAGGTGATCTCTGGGAACAGCAGGAATAAGTCTTCACATATGGGTACATCGGTACCGACGGAGCCTGCGCGGGAACGCTCCCCAGCGTCCCAAAAAAGGAAAGCTTTTGGGAGCATCCCACAGCGCCTGCGCGCTGCCTTCCCGCCTTTCCTAACCGCCTCTCTCCAGTTCGAGTTTCAAAGCTGAGACAAAGAGAGAGAGAGAGGAAAGGAAAGATAGATAGAAAAATACAACGCCTAGGGGAGGTGGGTGGGTTGTGAAGACTTATTCCTGCTGTTCCCAGAGATCACCTGTTACAGGTAAGTAACTGTGCTATCTCCAGGAACAAGCAGGAAAGCACAATTACTTACCTGTAACAGGTGATCTCTGGGAACAGCAGGAATTAGTCCTCACATATGGGTACGTCGGTACCGATGGAGCCCGCGCGGGAAAGCTACCCAGCTTCCCAGAAGGAAAGCTTTTGGGGCCTCCCACTGCGCATGCGCGCTGCCTTCCCGCCTTCCTGACCAACTCTCCTCAGTTCAAGTTTAAAGCTGAGATAATAGAGAGAGGAAAGGAAAGAGAGAGAGATACAACTCCTAGGGGAGGTGGGTGGGTTGTGAGGACTAATTCCTGCTGTTCCCAGAGATCACCTGTTACAGGTAAGTAACGGTGCTATCTCCAGGAACAAGCAGGAATAAGTCCTCACATATGGGGACTCCCTAGCTAAGATGCCCGGGAGATCCCCTCAAGGGTATGAGACCCTGAAAGGTTCCTCATCTTCCTATGGATCTCAGGCATCCATTCAGGGAAGGTGGGCTGGAGTTGTTCAAGAATGGAACAGGTGTCTGAGGACAGCCTGACCAAACAAGGCATCCCGGCGGGAGTCCTTGTCCAAACAGTAATGGGCTGTAAAGGTATGAACCGAGGCCCAGTTGGCTGCTTGACAGATCTGGTCAATGGACACAGAGTTTAGATGAGCCATAGAGGTGGCCATGGCCCTCACATTGTGAGCGGTGACATGGCCCTCCAGAGAAAGGTTCTTACTCTGGTAAGCAAAAGAGATACACTGAGCAATCCAACTGGAGAGTGTTCTTTTGGAGACTGGAAGTCCTAAATGAGAAGGATCAAAAGCAACAAAAAGTTGAAAAGACTTTGGATGTTGCTGTGTCCTGTGGAGGTAAAAGGCAAGAGCTCTTTTACAATCTAGAGTATGAAGGTTCCTCTCTGCAGTAGATGCATGAGGAGCTGGAAAAAGACAGGTAAATATACCTCTTGATTAAGATGAAAAGGGGAGACCGCTTTAGGCATAAAGTGGGGATTGGTCTTAAGGACCACCTTATCATGATGGAACCTTGTATAAGGTGGATTAGCCACTAGAGCTTGCAGTTCACTGATACGGCGAGCTGAGGTGACTGCAATAAGAAAAATAACCTTCCAGGAAAGAAATTTCAAGGAGGTAGTGGCTAAGGGTTCAAAGGGTGGCTTCATAAGCTGACCAAGAACCAAGTTTAAGTCCCATGCCACCGGAGGAGGTCGAATGGGAGGTTTAGTTAAGGTTAGGCCTCTCATGAATCTTGAAATAAGAGGATGAGAGGAAACAGGTTGTCCATTGATGGGCTTGAGGGATGCTGCAATAGCACTCAAATGGACTCTTACTGAATCCGTTTTGAGTCCTGCATTGGAGAGATGCAGGAGATATTCAAAGAGAGAATTCAAGGGGAGTGCTAGAGGGTCAAGACCCTTTTGAGCACACAAAATGGAAAATCTTTTCCATTTAAAAGCGTAAGAACGCCTAGTGGAAAGTTTCCTAGAGGCATGGAGGATATCCTTCACTTGCTGCGAAAGATTGAAGTGTTGAAGGTCTAGGCCTTCAGTAACCAAGCTCTGAGGTGAAGGGACTTGGGGTTTGGGTGCCACAAAGTCCCCTCCTCCTGAGACAGAAGGTCTGGAGCCGCTCCCAAGTCCAAGGAGGGGGCTTGAGAGAGATGCAGAAGTAGAGGGTACCACACTTGGCGTGGCCAGCGTGGAGCTATGAGGATCATGGACCCTTGATCCCTTTGAAGTCTGAACAGAATCTTGGGAATCAAAGGAATGGGTGGAAAGGAATACAGGAAGCCCTGACCCCAATGAAGGAGGAAGGCATCCTTGGCCTGAACTCCCTGACACGGAATTCTGGAACAGACCGGGGAAGTTTGGCATTCCACGGACTTGCAAAGAGGTCTATGTCCGGGGTTCCCCATTTCTGGAAGATTCTGAGTACCTGATCCATGTGCAGGGACCATTTGTGTGGAAGCAGAACTCGACTGAGTCTGTCTGCCCAAGAGTTTTGGATTCCTGGAAGATATACTGCCAAGGATGATGGATTTGATGCTCTCTGGCGAAGGCCCATAATCTTAGAGCTTCGTTGCAAAGCGACAGAGAGCCAGTCCCTCCTTGTTTGTTTATGTAAAACATGGCTACTTGATTGTCCGTATGAATAAGGACTGTCATGTTGCTGAGGAGGGTATGAAAAACTCTGAGAGCTAGAAAGATTGCTCGAAGTTCCAAGTGGTTGATATGAAGGGTGGACTCCTGTGGAGACCAAGTGCCCTGAGTGGAGAGATCTTGAAGATGAGCTCCCCAACCTGTTTGGGAGGCATCTGTTGTGAGGGTTGCTTGGGGCAACAATGGTTGAAAGGGGGCCCCCAACAACAGATTTTGAGTGGACATCCACCATTGGAGAGACCAAAAGAGACGTTTGGAGTTTGCTATTTGGTCTGCGAGAGCTCCTGATTCTTGAGTCCACTGGGTGGGCAAAGTCCATTGAGCAGCTCTCATATGTAGGCGAGCATAGGGCACCACATGTACTGTGGAGGCCATGTGGCCTAATAGTTGTAGCATCTCCCTGGCAGTCAAGTGGCTTCTGGACTGAGTCTGGGAGGCCAAGTGCACTAGACGTTGGCAACGGGCCTGAGGAAGATAGGCCCTTGCAGTGGTGGTATCCAACCAGGCCCCTATGAATTCCAGGGACTGAGTAGGGGCGAGTTGAGACTTTGGCAGATTGATCACAAGTCCCAGATACTGCAGAATGCGTCTGGTGCGATCCAGAGAAGTCTGAGCCTCGGACTGAGATGGAGCTCGGATGAGCCAGTCGTCCAGGTATGGGAAGACAAAAATTCCCAGGGCGCGTAGAAAGGCAGCTACTATTGCCATGCATTTGGTAAATACTCTTGGAGCAGAGGCTAGACCGAAGGGAAGTACTCTGTATTGGAAATGTTTTCCCTGGAACAGAAACCGTAGGAATTTTCTGTGGGATGGATGGATGAGTATATCTGTGTACGCATCCTTGAGATCTAGAGAACAAAGCCAATCCTGACTCTGTAGGTATGGAAGGAGAGTACCTAGAGAAAGCATTTTGAATTTCTCCTTGCATAGGTATTTGTTCAATTCTCTGAGATCTAGAATGGGTCTGTATCCCCCTGTTTTCTTGGGAATGAGAAAATAAGGGGAGTAAAACCCTGACCCCTGTTGAAGAAGAGGAACCTCTTCTATTGCCCTTTGGGCCAGAAGAGTGGTCACCTCCTGACCCAACAGGTTCAGGAGAGATGGAGGAGAATTGAAACATCTCACCATGGTATGGGGAGGAAGACTGGAGAAATGTAGTTTGTAGCCCTCTCTGATGATAGAGAGGGTCCACTGTTCTGATGTGATTTGCTCCCATCTGGGAGCAAAATGAGTTAACCTTCCTGGAATGGTGAGAGGCTCTGGATGTTTTAGAGCCAGAAAGGTTAAGTTCTCTAGTATTAAGTCAAAAACCCTGAGGGGGTTGGGACTGCTGGGCTGTAGCAGCCCCTGCAGGTTTTGCCCTGGTCTGTTTAGGCTGTTGACGCTTAGGAGCAAAGCGAGCTGCAGAAGATTGTTGGCCAGTATTAGTAGCAAATCTGGCCTTTTTGTAGAAAGGCTTCTTGAAAGATTTTTTTTTGACAGGAGAAGAGGTAGACTTAGAAAGTATATCTAAAGCAGCATTTTCTGCATCCATTTGAGTGGCTTTGATTTGCCACTCCTTACCAAACAGATTCTCACCTGTACAGGGCAGATTTCCCAACCCATCCTGGATCCAGGGTTCTAGGTCAGAGGCCTGGAGCCAAGCAATTCTGCGAGCCGCTATGGCAATACCTGAGGCTTTGCTAGCACCCTCAAAGGAGTCAAAGGCTGCTCTGTTGGAGAACTTTGAAATATCTTGGGTATGCTTTAGCAAAAGAAGGAACTCCTCCTTTTTATCCTCTGGGATAAAGGGGAGAAAATGGCGTATTTTCAATGCAATCTCCTTCAGAAACATGCCCATATAGAGGCTGTATGAATTGATTCTGGCAATAAGCATACTTGCTTCGAAGATTTTTCTACCAAAAGCATCCAAAGTCCTACATTCTCTTCCTGGAGGAGTAGAAGAGTGTCTTTTGGTACTCTTTATCCTTTTCATAGCTGACTGCACCACAATAGAGTGATGAGGGAGCTGAGTTTTTTGAAAATCAGGAGAAGGAGGGACACGATACATGGTGTCCAAACGACGAGAATGTGGAGATAGGGTGAGAGGAGTCTCCCTTAAGTCCATCATGTGTTCTTGAGGAATTTCATGAATGGGCAAGATGACTGCCCCTTTGGGAACCTTAGAGTATCCTAAAATATCTAATTTTTTTGCTCTAGGTTCCTTTTCAGAGGTTACTGAAATAAAGAGTCCTTTAGCTACTTCAATGATGAAGACTTGAAAGGACAAATCCTCTGGAGGAGACATTCTCCTCTTTGGAGAAGAGGGCTCTTCAGGTAGAGTAAGGGATACTTCAGCAGAGTCATCTGATGAATCGGAATCATCAGAAGACTCGAAGTATCGTCTGTTTGCTTCCAGGGATCGATAAGCGTATCGACCGGTATCGACATCGGGGGTACCCGGAACCGGATCGGTATCGGGAAAAACCCCGGAACCGGGAACCGGAATCGGTATCCTGGTCGATGTTGATGCCCTGGGTACCGGTATCGGTTGTGGTACCGGAACCAGAGTCGGTACCGCTGGCTGCGGTACCGAGGGCGTCGCAGCTCTAATAAAAGCCATAATGGCCTGCTGCATGGATTGAAAGCGTAGTTACTCACCTGTAACAGGTGTTCTCCAGGAGCAGCAGGAATCAGTCCTCACTTATGGGTGACGTCGGCGCCGACGGAGCCCTCGCGGAGCAATTTTCCCCAGCTTTCAAAGAAAGCCTTTGGGAATTGCAGCGCGCATGCGCGGTCGCCTTCCCGCCCAAGGGTGCCATCTTAGCCAGACAGATGACATAGCTAAAAAATTTGCAAAAGAACTAAAGCAGATGATTGCAACTCCAAGGGGAGGAGGGAGGGTTGTGAGGACTGATTCCTGCTGCTCCTGGAGAACACCTGTTACAGGTGAGTAACTACGCTTTCTCCAGGACCAAGCAGGAAGTCAGTCCTCACTTATGGGACACCCAAGCTCAAGGCTACCGGAGACCTTAAGCACAAAAATGAGCTCCCTCTAGCTCAGCAGCACAGCAGGAAAGAATCTTCGCTGAATTATTACCCACCGGTAGCCCACATCCGGGATGGAGGGTAGGAGTTGCTCAGACCTCAAAGAGATTACGGAGGACTGCCTGTCCGAAAGCACTGTCCCTGCGGGACTCCCTCTCGAGACAGTAATGGACCGCAAAAGTCTGGCTCGAAGACCAAGTAGCGGCCCGGCAGATGTCTGCCAGCGGAACAGAGCGGAGATAAGCCACTGACGTGGCCTTTGCCCGAAAGCAATGAGCCGTGACTCGACCTTCCAAGGAGAGTCCGGCTGCCCCATAAGCCCAAGAGATACAGTCCGCAACCCAGATGGACAGAGTACGCTTGGAGACCGGGAGCCCCAATTTATTGGGGTCAAAAGACACAAAAAGCTGAGCAGCTTTACGGTGCTCCCGCGTACGGTCAAGGTAGAAGTTCAATGCCCTTCTACAGTCCAGGGTATGTAGGACCGTCTCAGCTCGGCTGGAGTGTGGTCTGGGAAAGAAGGTTGGAAGTACCACCTCCTGATTGATGTGAAAATGGGAGACCACTTTTGGAAGAAATTTTGGGTGAGTCCGTAGGACTACCCTATTTTTGTAGAACCGAGTGTAGGGGGGATCAGACACGAGGGCCTGCAATTCACTCACGCGTCTAGCGGAAGTGAGGGCTATCAAGAACAATGTTTTCCAAGAAAGAAAACGGAGAGAATAGGTTCAAAAGGCGGACAGGTGATCCGCTGCAAAACCACATTCAGATCCCAGTCAGGCGCTGGCGGGCGCAGAGGTGGTTTAAGTAGAAGGAGACCTCGGAGAAACCTCGCTACAAGAGGGTCGCCGGAAAGAGGTCTGCCGTCCACCGGCACATGATGTGCTGAAAGAGCACTGAGGTGCACTTTGACGGAGTTGGACTTAAGTCCCAGATTAGAAAGGTATAGCAAGTACTGCAAGATCACCGACACCGGGCAGGAGAAGGGATCCTGAGACTGTTGGGTACACCAAACGGAAAAACGACGCCATTTAAGGGCATAGCACTTGCGGGTAGAAGGTCGGCGCGAAGCTAGGACGACCTCCTCCACCTCTGCCGGCAGGAGAAGGGGAGCAAGGACTACCCTCTCAGCAGCCAGGCCATTAGGTTGAGAGACCTGAGGTTGGGGTGCAGCAGAGACCCCTGATCCTGAGTGAGGAGGTCCGGTTGTAACCCCAGAGGGAATGGATCCTCCAGCGCTAATTGCAGCAGGAGCGGAAACCACGGCTGTATGGGCCAGCGAGGGGCCACCAGGATCATGAAGGCTTTGTCTCGGAGAACCTTGAAAAGAGTCCGCGAGATCAGCGGGATGGGAGGGAAAGCGTACAAAAGGCTCCCCGACCATGAGAGTAGAAAAGCGTCCGCCGCAACCCGAAGGGGGTGTGGCTGACGAGAGCAGAAGCGAGGGAGTTGCCGGTTGTGAGGACTGGCAAAGAGATCCACCGTGGGGAGGCCCCACTTCAGAAAGAGCTTCTGAGCTACCAAGGGATCCAGGCACCACTCGTGCGGCTGGAGGATCCTGCTGAGTTTGTCCGCCAGGCAATTCTCTTGGCCTGGGAGATAAACTGCTTTGAGGAGAACGCCGTGGCTGACGGCCCAAGAGCAGAGCTTCTGTGCTTCCCGGCAGAGAAGGAAGGAGCCCGTGCCCCCCTGCTTGTTCACGTAGAACATGGCAACTTGATTGTCCGTTTGGACAAGGACGGACTGGTGAGAAGTCAGGTGGGAGAAGGCCTTGAGAGCCAGGCGGATCGCTCTGAGCTCCAGGAAGTTGATCTGCTGAGCAGACTCCCACGAGGTCCAGAGGCCCTGAGTACGTGCCCCTTGGCAATGTGCTCCCCAGCCCAGGAGGGATGCATCTGTTGTCAGCACCTGGGCCGGTTGAGGTGACTGGAAAGGCATGCCGAGTATCAGGTTCGGCCGATGAAGCCACCACCGGAGAGACGAGATCAGCGGCTTGGAGACGAGCACTAGGTCTAGCTAGGCCGCCTGTGGCTTGTCGCCACTGCTGGCGGAGACACCATTGAGCAGGCCGCATATTCAGGCGGGCATTGGGGGTCACATGGACGGTGGAAGCCATATGGCCGAGTAGTCTCAGGAAGCGCCTGGCGGAGACCAGGGGCTGGCTGCGAAGACGGTCGGCAAGGTCCATGAGCCGTTGAGCCCTGTCGAGCGGTAGGAACGCTCGGGCCTGAGGAGTGTGCAACCTTGCGCCGATGAACTCGAGATCCTGTGAAAGGAGCAAAGTGGACTTTGCGAAGTTTATAACAAAGCCCAAGTGCTGCAGAAGAGTCACCGTGCGACGTGTGGCGTCGGTGACCTCCGGAGCGGACGCTGCTCTGATGAGCCAGTCGTCGAGGTACGGGAAGACAGAGGCCGTGAAGCCGGAGATGGGCCGCCACCACCGCGAGACATTTCGTGAAGACTCGCGGTGCGGAGGACAGGCCAAAGGGCAGTACTCGGTACTGGTAATGATTTCCGGCCACCACAAACCTGAGGTATTGACGGTGGCTTGGGTGGATGAGGATGTGCGTGTAGGCATCCTTTAGATCCAAGGAGCATAGCCAATCTCCCTGCTGGAGGTAGGGCAGAAGGATTCCAAGGGTAAGCATCTTGAACTTTTCCCGCACGAGGAATTTGTTGAGGTTGCGCAAGTCCAGGATGGGTCTGAGGCCCCCTGTTCTCTTTGGTACCAGAAAATATCTGGAATAAAAGCCTTGACCTCTCAGGTGGTGAGGCACCGGTTCCACCGCCTGTTCCTGTAAGAGACCTGCTAACTCCTGAAGGAGTAATTCCCTGTGCAGAGGGGGTCGTGGAGGTTCTCCCGGAAAATAGGAGGGAGGGACCTGGTGGAAGTGGAGAAGATAGCCTTCTCGCACGACTTGAAGTACCCAGGCATCTGAGGTGATGCTGGACCACCTGTGGGCGAAGTGAACCAGCCGGCCTCCGGTGCTGGGAGGGACCAGCGGGGGGGGAGAGGCTATGCTTAAGGAGTCAAAAACCCCCACCCTGCTGAGCAGGGGCTGGTGGTGCAGCCTTGGGGGTTTGCTGCCTACGGGACCCGTTACCCCGTCCCTTGGCCTGCTGGCCCTGTTGGGGAGCTGCAGGGGCCTGATATTGGGGGTATTGTTTGTAGGCAGCCGCCTTCCTCGGGTAAAAGGACTTCTTTCCCGAGCCCTTCTTTTTCTGGGAAGGGGCGGAGGTCTTCCTAGAAAGCCTAGTCCTGGTGAGAGTCTCCGTCTCAATTTGTGCAGCCTTTTCAGCCATGGGCTTGCCAAAGAGGTTTTCGCCTCGGCAGGGGACATCGACCAACTTGTCCTGCACCCAGGGCTCAAGGTCAGACGACTGAAGCCAAGCCTGTCGGCGGGCACCGATGCCGGCTGCGGCCACTCGAGCCGACGCTTCAAAGCCATCATAGGCTGCTCGGGACATGAATTTTGAGCATTCCCGAATGCCAGTGGACAAGGCCAGGAACCTCCGCAAGGGTTCCTCGGACAAACCAGCGGAGAATCCGGCTAGCTCTTTAGCCAGGTCTCGGAGATACATGCCCATGTATAGCTGGTAGGTCTGGACACGACACTTAAGCATAGAGCCCTGGAAACACTTCTTACCAAGGCCATCCAGGTTACGGGCCTCCCTGCCAGGAGGCACCGAGGAGTGCATCTTCTGGCTCTTAAGACGATGCATGGCCGATTCCACTACCATGGAATGGTGTGGTAGCTGTGCTTTTTGGAAGCCAGGGCTCTTGCGGACTCGATAGATAGAATCGACCCGCTTGCTCTGGACCGGCGAGGTGGCCGGACTCTCCCACATGCGGAAGAGTAGTCGTTCCAGCATGGGAGGAACCGGTACAGTAAAGTGTTCCCTGGCGGGAGAGTCATACTGGAGGGCGTCGAGCTCTTCGGCTCGAGGCTCCTCCTCGGGGTCCGCAGGGAAGGCCAAAGCCTTGGCCATATCCCTGACGAAGTCCGAGAACCGGGCATCCTCCGGGGGGGACTGCTTCCGAGGTTCGGAGTCAGGTGAGTCCGAGGGGACACACCGAGTCCGAAAAGAATCAGGCGACTCTTCCTCTTCAGACTCCCAGACGGACTCCGACGAGGACTCGGTGGGGTCGGCCCGGGCAGGGCGCGGCGCCTGCCGCCCCGACGCCGAGGGAGTCGGCGTCGGCGACCTCGGTCCCGAACGGGAGGCCGAGGGTGACCTCGACCGAGGATCGACTCGAGTTCGCATCGACTCGAGGATCGGCTCGGTCTCCGGGGTCGACTTAGACGTCGACGTCCCGGCGGTCGGGGCAGCGGCGCCAGCGAAGCCAGCGAGCAGTGCCCGCTGCTGGTCCATGAAGGCAGACAGTCTGCTCTCCAAGGCCGTCAACCTGAGTCCGAGCTCAGGTGACCCAGCAGCCCCCGACTCGGGCCCCGACGGCGTCGGGCCCGACGTCGGCTGTCGCGGAGGCGAGTCCAGAAGGACCACAGGACTTACCCGAACAGGCAGCTCCGACTCCAGGCGAGGTCGCTTCGTGAGGTGCTCCTTCTCCAAGGACCCAGGGCGGCTGTCGGGGCTATGCGACCTGGCCCTCGCGGAACCAGGAGCGTCCACCGACGCCGCCCTCGCGGGTTTCACCTTCCGACGATGGTCCCCGGAGGGAGAACCCCTGTCGGAGGAACTCCGGCGACGGTCCGAGCTGGAACCCCTGGACGCGGAGGCCTCCGACGAGGTCCGGGTACGGCTGGGGTCTGCGAAGATTCTATCTCGCTGATGCCGCCGACTTCTCAACGCTTTGGAGGAGAGTTTGCCACAAGGCCCACAGATCATTTCCTCATGATCCGGGCCCAGGCAGCGGAGGCAATGGTCGTGTGTGTCAGTCAGTGACATATTTCGGTCACACTGACCACACCGCTTGAAACCACTGGCAGCCATCGGGGGAAAAAGGGCCCCGGCGAGGTCAAAGGACCGGGCTGCCAGGGAAAAACCGAAAACGAAAACTGACTAAGTCAGAAAAACCGAAAAGAAGAAGAGGACTCGTGACCGGCGTCGCGAGTCCGGGCGGGAAAAAGACCGGCGTCGAACCGAAAGAAAAAAGAGTAAATTATGAATAAAAATCAACTTTTTCGCGGGGACACGACGGGTACGTCTGTAGGGCTCCGCGGAAAAAAGAAGACTGGCTAAGATGGCACCCTTGGGCGGGAAGGCGACCGCGCATGCGCGCTGCAATTCCCAAAGGCTTTCTTTGAAAGCTGGGGAAAATTGCTCCGCGAGGGCTCCGTCGGCGCCGATGTCACCCATAAGTGAGGACTGACTTCCTGCTTGGTCCTGGAGAACTGTATGATCCATAGACGACACGACTGTCTGGATGTCGGTACCGGAAGATTGAGCCGGTACCCCAGAGCAGTCTAACAGGTGATCGGTCGAGGCTCTGCCATCGATGTCAACCTGTAACCCCATAGGAGGAGCTTTGGAAGCCGGAGCTTCCCGCCGGGGTTGTTTGGCTGGGGTAGGGTCCTCAGGGTCAAGCCCGGGGGCATCTCGATACTTAGAGGGAGATTTGCCCTTTGAGGACCTGCCAGAGGAATGTTTGGTAACCTGAGATCCATCAGGAGAGGAAGACCTGGAAGATGTCGATGCTGGAGTATCTGTAAAAAACAGCATGTGAAACTTGGCTGCCCGGTTTTGCAAGCCACGTTTAGACATCAAAGAACGGGATGGGCAATCCGGAATGGAGTGGTCAGGCCCCAAACATTTAAGACGCCATTCATGGGTGTCTGTGACTGATATAGTACCGCTACACTTGGTGCATTTTTTAAAACCAGAGGCTGGTTTCTCAATGAGGGAGAATTCTGTGAAGGCCTAGAGGCCTCACAGGACAAACACACCAAGTGGGGAAAAATAAGATATATATATATTTTTTTTTAAAGAAATAAAGAAAAAAGACCGGCGGTACCGGTCCGGAATCGGGGAAGGCAGACACGCGGCCAAAGAAACAAATTAAAACAACAACTTCTTCAGCGGTGACAGGAACACGACCTGCTGGCTCCGCGGAAAAAGAAGAACTGAGGAGAGTTGGTCAGGAAGGCGGGAAGGCAGCGCGCATGCGCAGTGGGAGGCCCCAAAACTTTCCTTCTGGGGAGCTTTCCCGCGCGGGCTCCGTCGGTACCGACGTACCCATATGTGAGGACTTATTCCTGCTTGTTCCTGGAGATTGAGTCTTCACATATGGGGACTCCCCAGCTAGAGATGCCTGGGAGATCCCCAAGGTTGTGAGACCCTGAGAAGGGCTCTACCTCCTCCCATGGATCTCAGGCATCCAACCAGGGATGGAGGGCAGGAGTTGATTAAGCATGGAACAGGTGTTTGAGAACAGCCTGACCAAACAAGGCATCCCGGCGGGAGTCCTTGTCCAAGCAGTAATGGGCTGTGAAGGTGTGAACTGAGGCCCAGGTGCCGCTCGACAGATCTGGTCGATGGACACAGAATTTAGATGAGCCATAGAAGTTGCCATGGCCCTCACATTGTGAGCTGTGACATGGCCCTCCAGACTAAGGTTCTTGCTCTGATAGGCGAAAGAAATACACAGAGCAATCCAATTGGACAGTGTTCTCTTAGAGACTGGAAGTCCCAAATGAGAGGGATCAAAAGCAACAAAGAGTTGAGAAGACTTTCTATGTTGCTGTGTCCTTTGTAAGTAAAAGGCAAGAGCCCTCTTACAATCCAGGGTATGAAGATTCCTCTCTGCACTTGATGCATGAGTGCCTAGAAAGAAGACAGGTAAGTACACCTCTTGGTTAAGATGAAAAGGTGAGACCACTTTAGGCATAAAGTGTGGATTGGTCCGAAGGACTACCTTATCATGATGGAACCTTGTATAAGGTGGATTAGCCACTAAGGCCTGCAGCTCAGTGATGCGGCGAGCCGAGGTGACTGCAATAAGAAAGATAACTTTCCAGGAAAGAAATTTCAAGGAGGTAGTGGCTAAGGGTTCAAAGGGAGGCTTCATGAGCTGACCAAGAACCAGATTCAAGTACCATGCCACTGGAGGTGGTCTAATGGGAGGTTTAGTTAAAAGAAGGCCTCTCATGAATCTTGCAATAAGAGGATGAGAGGAAATAGGTTGTCCATTGAGAGGCTTGAGGGATGCTGCAATAGCACTCAAATGGACTCTTACTGAATTTGTTTTGTGCATGGGAAAGATGCAGAAGATACTCTAGTAAAGAATTCAAAGGTATTGCTAGAGGGTTAAAACCCTTCTCAGCACACCAAATGGTAAACCTTTTCCATTTAAAAGCATAGGAACGCCTAGTAGAAGGCTTTCTGGAAGCATGAAGGATATCCCTCACTTGCTGAGACAGATGCCAATCTTGAAGTTTGTCAGACGGCCGCCTGGGTGAGAATGTTCACAGTCTTGGCAAAAGCATACCTCTATATGATTTGCAAGGATTTGTAGGTAATGTAGTCCATTCATTCCAGACACAGCCGTGACCAATAATTAATCATACTTGCTCAAGGGTAAAGCAAATAAGATTTTTATTTATGAGGGGTTCTCCCAACACAGATAATGCTTGGTAGCACAGAACTCAGGATACTTGCTTGCAGTTTTAAAGTTAGGAAAACAAAATCAGGAAAAAAACAACATCTGAACTTGTCAGGTAATTAAAGCAAAGGATTAAAGACCTGGTTGGCAACAAACTGGTCTTTCTTGTAGGCTTTAGCAAATAATGTCTTAGCAATGCAGTAAGCAACCAAATAAACCCACAAAGTAGGAAAAATGTTCTTTTCTTCAGGTTAACTTCTTATATCTTTACATATAAATTCAGAAGTGATTCCCTTCAGAGCACACAAGCAATTAGGTAAGCTCAATTGCTAGCAATCACCCAGCTGAAACCCCTTAGCTGGCTTGCTTTCACTGTGTAGCTCAAAATCTTACTCAGAAGGTTTTCTGAGTAGATTAAAGAACAAGTTGATATTTCTTTGTGAGGGTTGTTGCACTTTGTAACAGAAAACTACCATTTGAGTTTGGACAGAGAGCAGTCCATATATTCACATTCTGGTTCTAAGACCTCTCCCCTTTCTTCAATAATCATAGGTTCAATATCTTGGCTTGGCACAAAGGAATTTCTCAATGGAGCATTACCAGGAGAATAATCATTTCCCTGCTTCCTTTCAAAGTTATAGCTAGGGCATAGATCAGTGTTCATACCTGAGCTTCCATTGCTGTTAGAGTTCCCCTTTAAATAGCCTGGCCAATATGTAGTCCAGTTTCTGTGTCCAGCCTTCCAATCTAGATCCCTGGACACTGGATCTCTCTTCACATACCTTCTGGCATGGGTCTCAGGGTCCCTTCCACGTGCAGCTGTTTCCCTCACAGGTGCCGTCTGGAGATTTCTGGCTCTGCAATACCACTCCTCTGGTTTCCCCCAGTCCAATGGTGTATGCTGACCTCTTGTCTGTCTCCCAGTATACGTACTGTGCTGGACTCCTGTAGACTTCCCAGAGGCTTTTCTCTTCCTTCTTTTAAAGGGCTTCTTGCTCTCTCTGTCCGTCCGTTCTGACCTCTGCTTCTGATGAGAATGAAGATCAGGATCCCATGGATGATCAAGATACCAATGATCATGACATCCCAGCTCTGGATGATTCTCTGTAGAACAGACTATCTTTATTCTGCCTTGATGAGTGTTCCATCCTAGCACAGCGCAGCTGTGCTGAATCAAGCCCTGCCCTTTGCAATGAGTGCTTGGGGATTACCTCATAGCCCTTTTGATTGAACACACGTTTTCTCACTTCAGCTCCTCTCATGGCTGTTGGAAACCTGGTGCATTCTGGGACTGGTAGTCTTTTATGGCAAAATTCTGTTTTCTCATTTCTACCAGCACTGACAGGTTGCTTGTTCAGAGACACTTCATCTTTTCTATATCCCCTTCCTGAGCTATGATAAGCTTCCTTATCACAAGGTCTAAGCCTTCAGCAACCAAGCCCTGAGATGGAGAGATTGGGGGTTTGGGTGCCACAACGTTCCCCCCTCCTGAGACAGGAGATCTGGAGCAGATCCCAAGTCCAGGGAGGGAGCTTGAGAGAGATGCAGGAGTAGAGGGGGTACCACACTTGGCGTGGCCATCGTGGAGCTATGAGGATTATAGTCCCTCGATCTCTCTGAAGCTTGAACAGGGTCTTGGGAATTAGGGGAATGGGTGGAAAGGTGTATAGGAAGTCTTGACCCCAATGAAGGAGGAAGGTATCCTTGGCCTGAACTCCCTGAGACGGAATTCTGGAACAGAATCGGGGAAGTTTGGCATTCCACGGACTTGCAAAGAGGTCTATGTCCGGGGTTCCCCAAATTTTAAAGATTCTGACTATCTGGTCCATATGAAGGGACCATTCGTGTGGAAGCAGAACTCGACTGAGTCTGTCTGCCCAAGAGTTTTGAACTCCTGGAAGGTATACTGCCAGAAGATGAATTTGATGCTCTCTGACGAAGGCCCACAATCTCATAGCTTCGTTGCAAAGCGACAGAGAGCCAGTCCTTCCCTGCTTGTTCACATAGAACATGGCTACTTGGTTGTCCGTGTGAATGAGGACTGTCTTGTAGCTGAGCAGGGTATGGAAGACTCAGAGCCAGGAAGATTGCTCTGAGCTCTAAGATGTTGATATGTAGAGAGGTCTCCTGTGGGGACCAAATGCTCTGGGTGGAGAATTCGTGAAGATGAGCTCCCCAACCCTTTGGAGAGGCATCTGTTGTAAGGGTTGCTTGGGGTAACAACTGTTGGAAGGGGGACCCCTGCAACAGATTTTGATTGAACTTCCACCACTGGAGAGACCAAAAGAGGCACCTGGAGGTTGCTATTTTGTCTGACAGACCCCCTGATGCCTGGGCTGCCTTCATGTGAAGGCGAGCATAAGGGACCACATGCACAGTGGATGCCATGTGGCCTAGCAGTTGTAACATCTCTCGAGCAGTTAAATGGGTTTTTAACTGAATCTGGGAGGCTAACTGCACTAAGCGTAGGCAACGGGCCTGGGGAAGATAGGCCCTTGCAGTTGTGGTATCCAGCAAGGCCCTATGAACTCTAGAGACTGAGTAGGGGTGAGTTGGGACTTTGGAATGTTTATCACCAGTCCCAGACACTGCAGAACAATCATTGTGCAGGTTAAGGAAGTCTGGGCCTCTGACTGGGATGGAGCTCGGATGAGCCAGTCGTCCAGATATGGGAATACAAATATTCCTAGAGTGCGTAGGAATGCAGCTACTACTGCCATGCATTTTGTGAACACTTTTGGAGCAGAGGCCAGACCAAAAGGAAGTACCCTGTATTGGTAGTGCTTCCCTTGATAAAGGAACCGAAGGAACCTTCTGTGTGCTGGATGGATGAGTATATGGGTATACGCATCCTTGAGATCTAGAGAACAAAGCCAATCCTGACTCTGAAGGAATGGAAGGAAAGTACCTAGAGAAATCATTTTGAATTTCTCCTTGCATAGAAACTTGTTCAATTCTCTGAGATCTAATATGGGTCTGTAACCCCCTGTTTTCATTGGGATAAGAAAGTAGGGGGAGTAGAACCCTGAGTCCTGTTGAAGAAGGGGTACTTCTTCTATTGCCCCTTGGGCAAGAAGGGTAGTAATCTCTTGACCGAGAAGGTCGAAGAGAGATGTTTGAGAATTGAACTGTCTCACCATGGTGTGAGGAGGAAGGTTTGAGAAATGAAGTTTGTACCCTTCCCTTATGATGGAGAGGGTCCATTGCTCTGCTGTGATCTGTTCCCATCTGGGAGCAAAGTAAGCTAACCTTCCTGGAATGGTGTGAGGCTCTGGTTCTGCTAGAGCCAGAAAGGCTAAGTTCTCTAGATGCAAGTCAAAGGCTCTGAGGGGGCTGAGGCTGTTGGGCTACAGGAGTCCTTGCAGCCTTAGGCTTGGCCTGATTAGGTTGTTGACGCTTTGCAGCAAAACGACCTGCAGAAGATGTCTGTTGACCATAAACAGGATAATATCTTCCCTTCTTGGGAAAATATGGCTTTTTGAACAACCTCTTCTTGACAGGATTAGAGGTAGACTTTGAAAGCCTATCCAAAGCAGAATTTTCTGCATCCATCTGTGTGGCCTTTGCCTGCCAATCCTTGCCAAAAAGGTTTTCACCTGTACAAGGAAGATTTCCCAATCCATCTTGGACCCAAGGTTCCAGATCAGAAGCTTGTAACCAAGCAATTCTGCGTGCACCTATGGCAATAGCCGAAGCTCTGCTGGTACCTTCAAAAGAGTCAAAGGCTGCACGGTTGGAAAATTTGGAAACATCTTGGGCATGCTTAAGCCAAGTGAGAAACTCTTCCCTCTTATCTTCAGGAAGAAAAGGGAGGAAAGTTTGCAGATGATCTGTAACTTCTTTTAGAAACATCCCCATAAAGAGACTATAGGAGTTGATTCTGGCAACAAGCATACTGGCTTGAAAGATTTTTCTGCCAAAAGCATCTAAGGTTCTACATTCTCTCCCTGGAGGAGTAGAAGAGTGCCTTTTTGCACTCTAACTTTTTCATGGCAGACTCCACCACAATAGAGTGGTGAGGAAGCCGAGTCTTATGAAACCCAGGACAAGGCGGGACACGGTACATGGTGTCTAGCCTACGAGAGTGGAAGAGATAGTAAGAGGGGTCTCCCATATGCCCAACATGTGATCATAAAGGATCTCATGAACTGGCAAAGTGGCTGCCTCTTTAGGAGCCTTGGGATATTGCAAAATATCCAACGTTTTGGCTCTAGGCTCTGACTCAGGGGCCACTGAGATAGAGAGCCCCCTGGCCACTTCTCTTATAAAGTCCTGAAAAGACAAGTCCTCTGGAGGAGACATACTTCTTTTTGGAGAAGGCGGCTCTTGAGGAAGGAGTACTGATGCTTCAACAGAAACCTCCGATGCATCAGAGTCTTCGGAGAAATCGAAGTATCGCCTGTCTGGATGCTCCTGTAGAGCCCGATTCGCGTACCGAGTGGTATCGACATCGGGAGTGATCGGTACCGGCTCGGTACCGATGGGCATCATCGGACAGGGTACCGGTGCAATCGACACCGAAGCCGATGTCAATGCAATCGGTACCGGCACCGGAACCTAAATCGGTGCCGGTGCCGGCAACGGAACCTGTTGCGGTACCAGCGGCGTCGCAGCTCGAATGAATGCCGTGATGGCCTGCTGCATGGTCAGAATATTCTGATCCATCGACGCCATCAATGTCTGGAAGTCGGTACCGGCAGATTCTACCGGTACCCCAGAACATTGTAACAGGTGATCGGTCGAGGTCGTGCTATCGATGTCAACCTGTGACCCCAAAGGAGGAGCTTTGGAAGCCGGAGCTTCCTGCCGGGGTACTTTTGCCGGTGCAGGATCCTCGCGGGCAAGCCCGGAGGCATCTCGTTGCTTAGAGGGAGATCTACCCTTCGAGGAGCGGCTGGACTTATGTTTGGTTACCTGAGATCAATAGGAGGAAGAAGCAGCCCTGGAGGACGTCGATGCCACCGAAGCTGCATCAGAGGGAAACAGGGTATTGAGCTTAGCTGCTCGGTTCTGTAAACCCCTCTTAGACATCATGGAGCAGGACGCACAATCCGTGATGGAATGGTCAGGACCCAAGCATTTAAGACACCAGTCATGGGTGTCGGTAACAGAAATGGTACCGCTGCACTTAGTGCATTTTTTAAACCCGGAGGCGGGCTTTTCCATGAGGAGATTTCTCTTAGGCCTAAGGCCCAAAGAGACAAAAACATACACTAAAGTGAAACGGAAGAAATATATATATATATCTATTTTTTTTTAAGAAAAGAAAGAAAAGACCGGCGGTACCGGTCCGACGTCGAAGAAGGCAGACGCACGACCAAAGAAATAAAATGAAATAAAGAACTTCTTCAGCGGTGACAGGAACAAGACCTGCTGGCTCCGCGGAAAAGAAGAACTGGAGAGAGGCGGTTAGGAAAGGAGGGAAGGCAGCATGCAGGCGCTGTGGAATGCTCCCAAAAGCTTTCCTTTTTTGGGATGCTGGGGAGCGTTCCCGCGCAGACTCCATCGGTACCGACGTACCCATATATGAAGACTCATTCCTGCTTGTTCCTGGAGATGGACATATCTTTTGGAGGAGACATCCTGCGTTGAGGAGAAGGAGCTGAATCTTCTAGTAGGTTCGCTATGGTACTGGTAGAATCGTCAGAGTCATCGTAATCGGAAGACTCAAAGGCACTCTGTACCGGGTGCTCCCGTAACGCATGGTATCGGTACCGCTCGAAGTCGGTATCAAAGTGTCTCGGTTCCTGATCCCTGATACCCGAGATAGACTCAAGGCTCGGCATGGGGGGAAGTAGTCCTGTTGAAGCAGGTGCTGTCGGTACAGATACCTGTTGAACCGTCTGTAGCGGTCTTAGCGGTACCGAAGCTGCTAAGAGGGACGCTAGACAGCGTTCAATAGCGAGGATTCTTTTATCCATCGCTCCTGCCGATGCCTGGGTGTCGGTATCGGTGGATGCGACTACGACCCCAGAACATGGCACCAGTAGTTCTGCAGAGGTGGAAGCCTCTGTAACATCCTGGAGTCCCATTAATGCTTTGGAGCCCGAAGACTCCCGTCGGGGCTGTTTTGCCGGTGAACTATCCTCGAGGGCAACACCAATGGTATTCTGGATACTTTGAAGGAGATTTACTCTTTGAGGACCGACCAGTCTTAGAAGACTTAAGTTTAGTTACCTGATATCCATGGGAGGAAGATGAAGCCCTGGAAGACGTCGATGCAAGTGACATTGTATCCGCGGCAAAAAGAGTACCGAGTTTTGCAGCTCTATTCTGCAGGCCCGTTTTGGTCATCCTTGTGCAGGAGACACACTCCGTTGGACAATGTTCAGGACCTAAACATTTTAGACACCAATCATGGGTGCCGGTGACGGAAATGGTACCGCCACACTTTGAGCATTTTTTGAAACCACTCGTTGGTTTCTCCATGCCTGAAAAAAAGTAGGCCTAGTGCCCAAAATGGCGCCTAGCACCAGAAACAGGGGCGCCCACTTGAAGAAAATAGAAGTTTTGCTTTTTTTTTTTTTTTTTTTTTAAAGAAAGAACCACCACCGGCGGTACCGGTAGGCGTCGAATGAAGGCAGACGCGACCACAAAAAACAAAGAATAAAAGGAAATTTTCTGCAGTGACAGGGTACACGTCCTGTCGACTCCGCGTAAAACGAAGAACTGAAGTGAGAAAGGTACAGAGGCGGGAAGGCAGCACGCATGCGCTGTGGGATGCTCCCAAAAGCGTTCCTATTGGACGCTGGGGAGCGTTCCTGCGCGGGCTCAGTCGGTACCGACGATACCCATATGTGAAGACTACATTCCTGCTTGTTCCTGGAGATTACTTTAATCTACCTTCGAGATCCGATCATCACAATACCCATATCAGTGAATCAAACTGAGCAGTTCTTTCATGTTTCCAGCTTCACTATTAATGGCAAAAATCAGTCCTCCTTCCATGCCTGACAGAAGCAGCAGGCGGGACTGGAGTGATCCCTGGAGATCGACTATCGATGATGCTATCTAGGTTATTTCAACTAAACTATCAAGTGCTAGTGCTAGATGGGCTTAATAGAGAGCTCTGTGCATGGAGGAATGTACCATTTCATGGCTGGGACAAATTAATGTAGTGAAGATCTTTACATTGCTAAAATTCTTATTCTTATTTATGCAACTCTCTTCCAAGTTGATAAGCTCGTTCCTAGCTTTTGTCTGGCAGATGAAAAGGCCCTGAGTAGGGCAGTCCACTTTGTCGACATCCAAAGTGTGCGGGAGTTTAGACTTCCCAGACCTAGAATTGTATTATTGGTGCTCATGCTCCGTGCAGTGCATTTTTGGACAGCCGAATCACGTTCGGACTGAGTCTGTATGGAAGAAGCCTGGTGGCCCCCATGCCTCTTAAAGAGGTGCCGTTTTTTTTAATGAGTCTACCAACATTAATAGGGTTCTATCACACTCATTTTTAGCGCTGGTGTGGAAAGTTTGGCATGCACTCAGCAAGCGACAGACAGTGACTCCAAGGCTTTCGCCATTTATCCCTGTGACAGCCTTTAGCTTTGTTAGATATTTTGGATGGGGAATACCGAGCCTTGGTGGGACCCCAAGGGTATCCTCTCTCTTTGAAGATAAAGCTTTTGCCTCTAAGAACAGGGTAGAGTGCAGTGTATCTCTTTTCTATCTTTCCTCTCTCTCTCTCTATTGTCTCAGCTTTAAACTCGAACTGAGGAGAGTTGGTTAGAAAAGGCGGGAAGGCAGCGCGCAGGCGCTGTGGGATGCTCCCAAAAGCTTTCCTTTTTGGGAAGCTGGGGAGCGTTCCCGTGCAGGCTCCGTCGGTACCGACGTACCCATATGTGAAAACTCATTCCTGCTTGTTCCTGGAGATGAGAAGATGGAGCGCTGCACTTGGAGATAAGCCTGAGTATTTCTGGGAGGAGGTCTGCCAGTATACGCATCTCTTGCTGAATTCTCTTTGTCACTGGTAAACACGCAACTTCACATCCTGTTGCCTATGTCTGTCACTCTGGCGGACCTCTTTAGGTGGGGAAGAGTGGACGATTCATTGTGTTGGTGGAATGGTAGGGAGCAGGGCAATCTGGAACATATGTGGTGGCCTTTTCCCAAACTACAAATCTTCTGGTTCCAGGTGCATGAGCGAGTCTGCAAAGCCCTGGGGTTGCAGATTCCCTTCTTGCTTGAAACTTGCGTACTGGGCCACTTGTCCTCTGATATGGCTGATAAGGAGCTTATCTAACTTAAATACACTCAACGGATATCAAAAGCAGTAGATAATATATCTTCTAAACTTTGTTTTCTCAACTTTTTTTTCCCCACGCAGGGTCTCAGACTTAGTAGCGCCGTGGCCAAACTGACGGGCTCAGGCACTTCATTAGCATTAATGACCCTTCTTCTTTTGCGTGATTTTGTATTTACAGTTATGAACACTTTCTTATGAACACTTTCAAGGTTAAAGCACTTTCATTCCATTTCATTCCTTAACTATATAAAAAATAAAATTGTTCTTATCTTGTCTTGGTATCAGAATGGCACAATCAAAATGGTTTTTCCAAACAATTTCTCCCCAATGCCGTCAAAAGGCAATGCCTACGCGTTTCACTACGCGTTTCTTAAGGGGTCCTTGTTCCAAATGCTTGAAAATCATGCCAATGTTTTGAAATCAATCAAAATTTCGAATGCTGCCCGCATTCACCCTCAGAGAGAGACTACTCCATTGCACTCCAGCGCAACGTTTTTAATTGAGAAGATTCAAGCTGGAGTGCAATGAAGTAGTCTCTCTCTGAGGGTGAACGCGGGCAGCATTCGAAATTTTGATTGATTTCAAAACATTGGCATGATTTTCAAGCATTTGGAAGAAATGGGCAGAATAAAATCAATGCAAAATACACACAAGCCAGGTAAATGCTGGAAAGCAATGAGCACAAATGCTCGAAGCTTAGCCAAAAAAATTCCAGACCTGGAAGCCCTAATGGTGGAAACGGATTTGGACATCGTGGCCGTTACGGAAACATGGTTTAATGAATCGCATGATTGGGATATAGCCATAGCTGGCTATAATCTATTCAGAAGAGACAGAGAAAATGGAAAAGGAGGAGGAGTAGCCTTGTATGTCAAAAGCAGTATTAAAGCTACTGAAATGCAGGGAACATGGGGAAAAGAAGAAGCGCTCTGGATTGCGTTGGAAAGAGGAGATGGCACTGTCATCCATATTGCTGTAGTCTACAGACCTCCGACTCAAATTGAAGAGAGAGATAACGAATTGATTATAGATATTGCCAAGATAGCAGCAAAGGGGGAAGCAATCATATTAGGTGACTTTAATCTACCTGATGTGGATTGGATTACTCCTTCTGCACATCTGGAAAGAAGCAAAAAAATTGTGGATGCTCTCCAAGATGCATTACTTAGACAAATGGTGATGGAACCAACCAGGGAAAGCTCAACGCTGGATGTAGTGCTTACCAACAGTGATAACGTGTCGAATGTCTGCGTGAGTGCCCCTGTGAGCAACAGCGACCATCACACGGTGTGGTTTGAGATAAAAGCCATGGTACAGGCCAATCATAGCAAGCTCAAAGTCCTAAACTTCAAAAACACTGACTTCAATAAAATGGCCGAGTACTTAAAGGAGGAGATGACGGGGTGGAAGAAGATAAGGGAAGTGGAATTGCAATGGACTAAACTAAAGGCGGCAATAAAAGGGGCAACAGATAAATATGTAAGAAAAATAAATAAAAACAAGAGGAGAAGGAAACCTATTTGGTTTTCCAAAAAGAGGTGGCTGCGCAAATAAAGGCAAAAAACACAGCTTTTTCAAAATTCAAAAGCTTGCAAACAGAAGAACACAGAAATGAATACAGGATCCAACTCAAAGAGTCTAAAAGAGTAATAAGGATAGCAAAATCAAAGGCAGAAGAAAAAATGGCTAAAGATGTTAAGGGTGGCAACAAAACTTTCTTCAGGTATATTCAGGAAAGGAAGAAGATCAGAGTTGGAATTGCAGGACTCAGAAGTGCTGGGAAAGGACTCGTGGAAAATGACACTGAAAAAGCGAAATTGCTAAACAAATACTTCTGCTCTGTTTTTACTAAAGATCATCCTGGAGATGGACCAGCTGTGACTCCCAAATATAAAAATAGGACTGAAGTAGATACCACACCATTCACAGAAGATGAGGTGTTAGAACAACTTGCTAAACTGAAAGTGGACAAAGCCATGGGACCGGATGGGATACATCCCAGGATACTGAAAGAACTCAGAGAGGTTCTTGCAGGACCGTTAAAGGATATCTTCAACAGATCCTTGGAAACAGGAGTGGTTCCTCAGGACTGGAGAATGGCTAATGTTGTACCTCTACACAAAAGTGGTGACAGGGAAGAAGTGTCAAATTACAGGCCCGTGAGCCTTACCTCGGTGGCGGGAAAAGTAATGGAGGCGCTCCTGAAAGAGCGAATAGTGAACTTTCTCAAAACCAACAGGTTGCAAGATCCCAGGCAACATGGTTTTACCGAAGGACGGTCTTGCCAAACAAATCTGATTGAGTTCTTTGATTGGGTGACCAAGGAACTAGATCTGGGGCATGCAATGGATGTCATCTATCTGGATTTCAGCAAAGCCTTTGATACTGTTCCTCATAGGAGGCTTGTCAATAAACTCAGTAGCTTGGGGATGGGTCCCAAGATAGTAAACTGGATTAGAAATTGGTTGACTGACAGACAACAGAGGGTGATGGTACATGGAGCTCACTCGGATGAGAGGAAGGTGATTAGCGGGGTGCCTCAGGGTTCGGTCCTGGGCCCGGCACTGTTCAATGTATTTGTGAGTGATATTGCTGAAGGACTGAATGGAAAAGTCTGTCTTTTTGCAGATGACACAAAAATTTGCAACAGAATGGACTCCCCAGAGGGAGTGGATAACATGAGGAAAGATCTACAAAAGCTGGAAGACTGGTCTAATGCTTGGCAACTACGATTTAATGTGAAAAAGTGCAGTGTCATGCACTTGGGTAGCAGAAATCCAAGGGAAAAGTACACAATAGGGGGTGAGAGGTTGGTATGCACGGTTCAGGAGAAAGACCTTGGTATGATTATCTCTGATGATCTCAAGGTGGCAAAACAGTGCGACAAGGCGGTGGCAAAAGCCAGGAGGATGTTGGGCTGCATTCAAAGAGGGATTACCAGCAGAAAGGAAGAGGTACTTATGCCACTGTACAAGTCACTGGTGAGGCCTCACTTGGAATACTGTGTTCAGTTTTGGAGGCCATATCTTGCAAAAGATGTAAAAAGACTGGAAACTGTTCAGAGAAAGGCAACCAAAATGATTTGGAGCCTGCATCAGAAGCCTTATGAGAAGAGACTTGAAGACCTAAATATGTACACTTTGGAGGAGAGGAGGGACAGGGGAGATATGATTCAGACCTTTAAATACTTAAAGAGAAATGATGAATAAACAAACCTCTTCCAAAGACGGGGAAGCTGTAAAACTAGAGGGCATAACATGAAGCTGCAAGGTGGTAAATTGAAAGGCAATGTCAGGAAATATTTCTTCACTGAAAGGGTGGTGGATGCTTGGAATGCCCTCCCGATGGAAGTGGTGAGGGCAAACACGGTGATGGAATTCAAAACGGCATGGGACAAACACAGTGGATCCCTTTACAGCAACAGGATAAAAGCAAAACAAACAGTACAATCTAACTTCTGAACTATCTAGCATCTGAACAAATAAGGGTGTCCTACATGGATTGGTGGGTTCACCCCTAAACAGAAACAAAAACATGGGGAGGGGTGGCCTGCACAGAGCGACAGGTGCACCTACTCTTGCCATCTTGCTGGGCAGAGTAGATGGACCATGCTGGTCTTTATCTGCCGTCACTTACTATGTTACTATGGAACAAGGACCCCTGAAGAAACGCGGAGTGAAACGCATAGGCATTGCCTTTTGACGGCGCTGGGGAGAAATTGTTTTGGAAGAACCATTTTGATTGTGCCATTCTGATACCAAGACAAGATAAGAACAATTTTATTTTTTATATAGTTAAGGAATGAAATGGAATGAAAGTGCTTTAACCTTGAAAGTGTTCATAAGAAAGTGTTCATAACTGTAAATACAAAATCACGCAAAAGAAGAAGGGTCATTGATGCTAATGAAGTGCCTGAGACCTTCAGTTTGGCCACGGCACTACTAAGTCTGAGACCCTGCGTGGGGAAAAAAAGTTTAGGAAAAAAAAGTTGAGAAAACAAAGTTTAGAAGATATATTATCTACTGCTTTTGATATCCGTTGAGTGTATTTAAGTTAGATGAGTTTATCCACACTCTATAAAAGGACCCTTATTTAGTGTCTATAGACAACCATGATAAGGAGCTTAGACATCTTTCCAGCTATTTATTACTAGCGGCCCAGAGTGTAGTCACCCAGTACTGGAAGCATGCTGAATCCCTCTCCTGTTCAGAATGAATGGTTAAGGTCTGGGATATACAGTAAATAGAATGGAGAAGCTTACTGCTCGACTCTGAGGGAAACTGGAGGTGGCTGACAAACCATGGTCTAGATTTTTAGACCAGAGGTCCCATTCATTCAGCGACAGGATGAGTATGTTTTTTTGTGTACTCTTGTTTTTGCTATTCCTGTGGAGCCAGGATCTGATGCACTTCGTATGACTGTGATAGAGCAGGGGGTAGGGATTCATTTGCAGTGAGGTGAAGGGAAGTTTGTAGTTAGCAGAGGAGAAGTGCATTATACTTGTCCAGAAGGAGGGACTCAGGTCAATGTTTGCATGGCTGTTTTCCCACACCTCCAGGGAAGACAAAGTGGATCCTGAGAGCTCCCCACTGGCCAGGGGGTGAGCAGCAGATGATGACCCCCTTATTTAAAGAGGATCATCCAGAGGAGCAAGTGCTGAAATGGCAGGACTGACAATCATTCTCCTTCTGAGCAATGTCTGCTGCTAAAGAAGATAAGGCCAAAGTACTCGCTTCCCCCTGTTGTGAAGGGAAAAATGAGCCTTCTAAGGGTGCATCCAAAACCTCCATGCAAGCTGAGCAGATACCAGAATCCAGTGATGACCAGGCAGAGCTTCTCTTAAGGTAGCATAAGAGCATCCACCGCTCACCAGCAGTCAGGCAACACAGTCTGAAGTTGTGCTGGGTTGGCAAGTCATGCCGCATGTAAAGTCTGCACGGACGGAGCTGCAAGCTCTCATACTGCACAGACCAGAGCTGTACAGGCAGAACTCACAAGGACAGCCACATGCACAAAAAGGTATCATGCACTATTGGTGAGCACCGCCGGGAGAGGTGCAGAAAGAGAGCGGTAAAGCAGGAAGCACAAACAATGCACACAGGCAGTTAGACAAGGCGCAAAAACACTGTTGCTGAACCAACAGAAGAGCAACAGCTGTCAACTTGCTAGCAATACCAAAGACATCGACAAAGTCCAACACGACAACCACAAACAGGGCATTCAGTTTTTATGTCCCCAAATGCTGGAATGCTCTACCCCCTGACATTAGGGCCATAGCCAATCTATATCAGTTCAGGAAGGCTCTCAAAACCCACCTTTTCCTCCAATACTTCCCAGACAGCAATTGTACCTAGATATACCTCTCAGGAAATGACCCAATCTAGAAAGGCCCGTTCACGCATTATCTGATTTTTACCTATCCTTCCAGTATAAATAGCTTATGTATATAGTTAACCCCGTTATCCAAGTTTGTACTCCTGTTCGATGTAAAACCTGACAGCTTGTTGTTATGGTCGTTAAGTTATGATGTAAACCGCGCTGATGCTAAATAGCGCGGTATATAAGAAATTGTAATAAATAAATAAATAATAAATAAACAGATGCCCCGAGTGGCCCCAAACCTGTCTTAGTGCCCCAGGAACAGACAAAGTCGGGAGTTCCCACAGACAAGATAAACAGACTGCTTTAGCCTTTGGTACTCACCCATGGAGAGTCCTGGGCAGATAAAAACCATGACAGGCTCAGTGCTACTCTCGGCACCAGGATGTGCTGTCACATACCTCTTAAGAGAATTCTTCAAATCTTCAGGGGAGAGCAGGGGGAAGGAGGAGGGAGGGGCACTGAGGTTGTGTGAGGCTTGAAGAATCCTTCCAAAACTCCTTTTTGCAATCTTCAGGCTTCTCAACATGTCCTTAACAAGATAAGGGCAGGGAGCTGAACCAATTTCCCCCCTCCTATAGCATCTGAAAAGAGCACCTGTTTTAAGTATGATCCTGGTATAGTTACCACGTCACACTTCAGTAAGAAGTTCACCCACAAGGATGGTTGCTAAGGAGCAAAATCAATCTTTCCTCTCAATCCTTCCTTGTATTCTCTGAGATTTTCAGAGAGATGAAAACTTACACTCACCATCTGCTGGAAAAGCGTAATTACTCAGCTGTAACAGGTGTTCTTCAGGGACAGCAGGAATCAGTCCTCACATATGGGTGACGTCAGAGCCGATGGAGAATGTATGGAAGCATCTCCCCAGCTATCAAAGAAAGCCTTTGGGAGATGCACCACACATGTGGTCCTCTTCCCGCCCAAGGGTGACATCTTGCCTCAGTCTAATGACATAGCTAAGATGACGAAAAACAATAAAATACAGTAAAGGATAGTTACTCACCTGTAACAGGTGATCTCCGGGAACAGCAGGAATTTAGTCCTCACATATAGATATCATTGGTACCGACGGAGCCTGCGCGGGAACGCTCCCCAGCGTCCAATTAGAACGCTTTTGGGAGCATCCCATAGCGCCTCCGTGCTGCCTTCCTGCCTTTCCCAAATGCCTCTCTCCAGTTGAGTTTTTGAGCTAAGACAAAGAGAGAGAGCGAGGGAAAGGAAAAGAGATAGATAGAGAGATACAACTCCTAGGGGAGGTGGGTGGGTTGTGAGGACTAAATTCCTGCTGTTCCCGGAGATCACCTGTTACAAGTGAGTAACTATGCTACCTCCAGGAACAAGCAGGAATGTAGTCATCACATATGGGGACTCCCCAGCTTTAGGTGCCAGGGAGAGACTCCAGAAGTTGTGTGTCCCTGAGAAGGGCTCCACTTCCCCCCATGGATTTCTGGCATCCTACCAGGGATGGTGGGTAGGAGTTGATTAGGTATGGAACAGGTATTGGAGAACAGCCTGACCAAACAAGGCATCCCGGCGGGAGTACTTGTCCAAGCAGTAACGGGCAGTGAAGGTATGAACTGAGGCCCATGGGGCGCTCGACAGATGTCGTCAATAAACACAGAGTTCAGATGAGCCATTGAGGCTGCCATGGCTCTCACATTGTGAGCTGTGACATGGCCCTCCAGAGAAAGGTTCTTACTCTGATAGGCGAAAGAAATACACTGAGCAATCCAGTTAGATAGTGTCCTCTTGGAGACTGGAAGTCCCAAATGGGAAGGATCAAAAGCAACAAAGAGTTGAGAGAACTTTCTATGTTGCTGTGTTCTTTGTAAGTAAAAAGCTAGAGCTCTTTTACAGTCCAAGGTATGAAGATTCCTCTATGCATTTGATGCATGAAGTCCTGGAAAAAAGACAGATAGGTAGACCTCCTGGTTGAGATGAAAAGGCGAGACCACCTTAGGCATAAAGTGTGGATGAGTCCTAAGGACTACCTTGTCATGATGGAACCTTGTATAAGGTGGATTAGCTACTAGCGCTTGCAATTCATTAATGCAGCGTGCTGATGTGATTGCAATGAGAAAGATAACCTTCCAAGAAAGAAATTTCAAGGAGGTAATAGCTAAAGGTTCGAAAGATGGCTTCATGAGCTGCCCAAGAACCAGGTTCAAGTCCCATGCCACCGGAGGTGGTCTAATGTGAGGCTTAGTTAGAAGGAGGCCTCTCATAAATCTTGCTAAAAGAGGATGAGAGGAAATAGCTGGTCCATTTAGAGGTTTAAGAGAAGCTGCAATAGCACTCAAATGGACTCTTACTGAATTTGTCTTAAAGCCTGCATTAGACAAATGAAGGAGATACTCCAGCAAAGATTCCAGAGGTATCGCAAGGGGGTTAAGACCCTTTTCCGAACACCAAGTAGTAAACTTTTTCCACTTGAAAGCATAAGAACGTCTAGTGGAAGGTTTTCTGGAAGCATAAAGAACATCTTTCACTTGCTGAGAAAGATGAAGATCTTGGAGATCTAGGCCTTCAGTAACCAAGCCCTGAGATGCAGAGACTGGGGATTGGAATGCCATAACATTCCATTCTCCTGAGATAGGAGATCTGGAGCAGACCCTAACACCAGGGAGGGAGCTTGAGAGAGATGTAGAAGCAGAGGGTACCACATCTGCCGTGGCCAATGTGGTGCTATCAGAATCATGTGGCCTCTGTCTCTCTGAAGCTTGAAGAGGGTTTTGGGAATTAGGGGAATGGGTGGAAAGGCATACAGGAAGTCTTGACCCCAGTAAAGGAGGAAAGCATCCCTGGCCTAAGCCCCCTGAGGCGGAATTCTGGAACAGAACCGGGGAAGTTTGGCATTCCACGGACTTGCAAAGAGGTCTATATCCGGGGTTCCCCAAAGTTGAAATATCCTGGTCACCTGGTCTGCATGCAGAGACCATTCGTGTGGAAGCAGAACTCGACTGTCCGCCCAAGAATTTTGAAAGCCTGGAAGATATACTGCCAGCAGATGAATCTGATGCTCTCTGGCGAGGGCCCATAGTCGCTAAGCTTCGTTGCAAAGCGACAGAGAGCCCGTTCCCCCCTGCTTGTTCACAGAGAACATGGCTACCTGATTGTCCGCATTAATGAGGACCGTCTTGTAGCTGAGCAGGGAGTGGAACACTCGCAGAGCCAGGAAAATTGCTCCGAGTTCCAAGAGATTGATATGCAGACAACTCTCTTGTGGAGACCAGGTGCCCTGGGTGGAGAAGTCTTGAGTATGAGCTCCCCAACCCTTTGGAGAAACATCTGTTGTGAGAGTTGCTTGGGGTAAGGGTTGCTGGAAGGGGCAACCCAACAACAGAATTTGAGTGGACCTCCATCATTGGAGGGACAAAATGAGGCGACTTGTGTTTGCTATTTTGTCTGACAGGCACCCTGATGCCTGGGTCCATTGGGTGGATAAAGTCCACTGAGCTGCCCTCATGTGGAGGCGAGCATATGGAACCACATGCACGGTGGATGCCATGTAGCCCAGCAATTGCAACATTTCTCGAGCAGTTAGATGAGGCTTTAGCACTGCTTGAGAAGCTAACTGCACCAAGCGAAGGCAACGGGCCTGGGGAAGATAGGCCCTTGCCCTTGTGGTATCCAGAAGAGCTCCTATGAACTCTAAAGACTGAGTGGGAGTCAGACTGGATTTTGGGATGTTTATTACCAGCCCTAAATACTGAAGGATACGCATTGTGCAGGATAGAGAAGTCTTGGCCTCTGACTGAGTTGGAGCTCGAATGAGCCAGTCGTCCAAGTAAGGGAAGACTAATATTCCCAGAGTGCGGAGAAATGCTGCTACCACAGCCATGCATTTCGTGAACACCCTTGGTGCTGAGGCCAGACCAAAAGGAAGCACCCTGTATTGGTAGTGCTTTCCTTGAAAAAGGAACCGAAGGAACCTTCTGTGGGAAGGATGGATGAGGACATGGGTGTACGCGTCCTTGAGAACAATCCCGACTCTGAAGGTATGGAAGCAGAGCTCCGAGAGAAATCATCTTGAATTTCTCCTTGACAAGGAATTTGTTCAATTCTCTGAAATCTAAGATAGGTCTTTATCCCCCTGTTTTCTTTGGGATAAGAAAATAAGGGGAATAGAACCCTGTGCCCTGTTGATGAAGAGGCACTTCTTCTATTGCCCCTTGGGCAAGAAGGATGGCAACCTCCTGACCTAACAGGTTGATGAGAGAGGTCGGAGAATTGAACTGCTTTACTATTGTGTGAGGGGGCATGCTTGAAAAATGAAGTTTGTACCCCTCTTTTATGATGGAGAGTGTCCAATGCTCTGCTGTTATTTGCCCCCATCTGGGAGCAAAATGACATAACCTTCCTGGAATGGTGGACGGCTCTGGTCCCTCCAGAACCAGAAAGGCTAAGTTCTCTAGCTGAAAGTCAAAGGCCCTGAGGAGGCTGAGGCTGCTGGGCCGGTGGAGGCTTAGCAGCCTTTGCTTTCTTCTGTTTGGGTGGTTGCTGACGTTTGGTTGAAAACTGACCTGCAGAAGATGCCTGCTGAACATAAGCAGGATAAAATCTTTTCTTTTTAGAAAAAGATGTTTTCTTGAACAACTTCTTTCTAACAGGATCAGCAGTGGACTTGGATAGTCTATCCAAGGTGGAATTTTCAGCATCCATTTCATTGGCTTTTTCCTGCCAATCTTTACCAAACAGGTTCTCACCAGTACAAGGGATATTTCCCAATTTATCTTGTACCCAGAGCTCTAAATCAGATGTCTGGAGCCAAGCAATTCTACTTGCACCTATGGCAATAGCCGAGGTTCTGCTTATACACTCAAAGCAGTCAAAGGCTGCACGGTTGGAGAATTTAGAGACATCTTGGGCATGTTTGACCCAAGTGAGAAAGTCGTGTCTTTTATCCTCAGAAATGAAAGGACTTAAAGTCTGTAAATTATCTGTGACCTCCTTTAGGAACATTCTCATGTAGAGACTATAGGAACTGATTCTTGCAGCAAAAGCATCCAGGGTTCTGCATTCACGTCCTGAAGGATTAGAGGCGTGTCTTTTTGCACTTCTGATCCTTCTCATAGCTGACTACACCACATAGAGTGGTGAGGAAGCTGAGTCTTATGGAACCCAGGACAAGGAGGGATACGATACATAGTATCCAACCTACGAGAATGAGGAGAGGTGGTAAGAGGTGCTTCCCACATCCTTAACATGAGATCATATAGAATCTCATGAATGGGTAAGGTAGCTGCCTCCTTAGGAGTTTTGCGATATTGTAAAATTTCAAACTCCTTGGCCCTTGGCTCTGTTTCAGGGGCCACAGTAATGGACAGGCCCCCAGCCACCTCTCTGATGAAGTCTTGGAAAGACATGTCCTCTGGAGGAGACATCCTGCGTTTAGGAGAGGACAACTCCTCTGGAAGAAGCATCGCTGCATCGACAGAACTTTCAGAATCCTCAGATTCTTCTGAGGACTCGAAGTATCGTCTGTCCGGTTGCTCCTGTAGAGCCCGATACCCGTATCGACCAAGGTCGGTAGCGGGAGTAACCGGTACCAGAGAATCGGTACCGGCGGGCATCGGAAGACAGGATACCGGCAGCGCAGACACCAATTCCGATGTCAATGCTATCGGTACCGGTACAGATACCAGTGCCGGTGGAAATGTCTTTTGCGGTACCAAGGGCGTCGATGCCGCAAGGAAAGCTGCCAGACTGCATTCCATGGTCAGAATTCTCTGGTCCATAGACGCCGCCAATGCCTGGATGTCGGTACCGGTGGAGACCACCGGTACCCCAGAGCATGGCACCAGGAGATCTGTCGAGGCCGAGCCATCGAGAACATCCTGGAACCCCGATAATGCTTTGGAAGCCGAAGCCTCCCGCCGGGGTAATTTTGCAGGTGCAGAATCCTCGAGGGCAACGCCAGAGGCATCTCGATGCTTAGAAGGAGGATCTACCCTTCGAAGACCGGCTGGATTTATGTTTAGTTACCTGAGATCCACAGGAGGAAGAAGCAGCCCTGGAAGACGTTGATGCCACCGAAGCCGTATCAGAGGGAAACAGGGTACTGAGCTTGGCAGCTCGGTTCTGCCAACCTCTTTTAGACATCATGGCACAGGACACACAATCCGTGATGGAGTGGTCAGGACCTGAACATTTTAAACACCATTCATGGGTGTCGGTGACGGAAATGGTGCCGCCACACTTGGTGCACTTTTTAAAACCTGAGGCAGATTTTTCCATGTTAAGGAAAGTTTTTGGGCCTAAGGCCCAAAAAGGCGGGTGCACCTGAAGAAAATGGAAAAACAGATTTTTTTTTTTTTTTTTTAGAAATAGGAAAAGAAAGAGCGGCAGTACCGGTAGAGCGTCGAAGAAGGCAGACGCGACCACAAAAAGAAATTCTTCTGCAGTGACAGGAACACAGCCTGCTGGCTCCGCGGAAAAAGAAGAACTGGAGAGAGGCAGTTGGGAAAGGCGGGAAGGCAGCACGCAGGCGCTGTGTGATGCTCCCAAAAGCATTCTAATTGGACGCTGGGGAGCGTTCCCACGCAGGCTCTGTCGGTACCGATACCCATATGTGATGACTACATTCCTGCTTGTTCCTGGAGATAGGAGCATCTTCAAGAGGAGGACAACCGATTCTTGCTGTCCCTGGAAAACACCTATTACAGATGAGTAACTACGCTTTCTCCGGGAACAAGCAGGAAGTCAGTCCTCATATATGGAACTCCTCAGAAACAGCTATCAAGAACATGTAAAAAAACATCACAGCCACCTGCAAAGGATGAGCTGTGAGCTGCAGCAGTTGAGTCTCTACTGAGAGACTCTCTCAAGACCAAAGTGTCCAGTAGAGAACCAGCACTCCGGAAGCCTGAACACAGAAGGGCTGGAGGACAGGCCTACACCCCGAAGAGATTACGAAGTTAAGTATGGACCGAAGACCAGGAGGAATACAGGTTTTCCATGGAGATAGCCATGGCCCTGAAGTGCTGCTCAATGACCCTCTGGTCCAGTGAGATTCCTGACTGCTCACAGGCAAGGGTAATGCAGTCCGCCACCCAAGTGGACAGAGTTTGCTTAGTCACTGGGAGCCCCAGATAACTGGGGTCATAGGATACAAAAAGCTGAGGTGCTTTGCGGCGGGGCAGCCCTGAGTCCATTGCAGAAAGGAGGACAGGGCACTTTTACAATCCAAAGTATGGAGAACAGTCTCTGCCCTGCCGGAGTGAGGCCTCAGAAATAAGGTGGAGAGCACTACCTCCTGATTGAGGTGGAATGGGGACCCCCACCTTTGGCAGAAACCTGGGGTGTGTGCGGAACACCCTGTTCTTGTATAACCTCGTGTAGGGGGGCTCTGCCATCATAGCCTGGAGCTCGCTGAATCTGCGAGCTGATGTGAGTGCTACAAGGAATACGACCTTCCAGGAGAGGTACCGCAGGTGGCAATTAGCCAGGGGCTCAAAAGGCGGCTTAGTGAGCTGCGAGAGCACCACATTGAGATCCCCCTCTGTTGCTGCAGGGTGGACGGAGGATTTGGACAGTATGATGTCGCACAAGAACAGAGATACAAGGGACTGAGCCAAGAAAAGTTTGCCTTCAACAGAATGGTGGTGCACTGAGATAGTGCCCATGGGCACTCTGACCGAGTTGGAATTTAGTCCCACCTGCGACAGACAGAGCAGGTATTGGAGTACCACTTGTAACGAGCAGGAGAACAGGTTCGCCATTCTTTCAGCACACCACACCGACAATCAACGCGACTTGAAGGCTTACGCCTTCTTGTAGAAGCCTTACGTGATGCCAGAAGAACCTCTTCCATGACCCGTGGGAGGTTGAAGGAAGCTAGAGTTACTCTTTCAGCAGCCAAGCTGCGAGTGACAGGAACCCCAGGTTGGGGTGTAGGAGAGATCCTTGCTCTTGTGAGAGTAGTCCCTGGGGTACCGCCCGGAGCGCCAGCAGATTAATTTGCATCTGGGATTCCGTCTGGGATCAGCTGCCTTGCATCTGGAGGCCATCGCAATGTGCTCTCCAAACCAGTAAGGAGGCGTCTGTGGCAAGGACCCTTTGGGGGGTGGGTACCTGGAAAGGCATTCTGGCCTGAAGATGACGAGGAATCTGACACAATCTGAGGGAGTCTGCCAGCTGGCGGGTCACACTCACTCTTGTCCTGGAGCCTGCCTGTGGCTTGTGTCCACTGAGAGCCGAGGCACCACTGGGCCACTCTCATGTACAGTTGGGCGTATGGGGGTCATGTGAATCATGGAAGCCATGTGCCCAGCAGGCGGAAGAGAAGCCGGGCCGGTAGCAACCGGGGTTGCTGTACCTCTACGGCTAGCCCTCTGAAGCATTCTGACCTTTACTAAGGAAGGCCTTGGCCTGGAGGGTGTCTAGCTGAGCCCCTATTAACTCCAGGCATTGAGCCGGAGAGAGGTGGGACTTAGGGTGGTTGATATCAAACCCCAGATGCTGCAGGGCACTGATGGTGCGTCCTGTGACGTGTTGTGCCTCTGCAGCTGTGCTTCTCCTTATGAGCTAGTCATCCAGATAGGGAAAGACGAAGGTCCCTTGGAGACTGATGTGGGCTGCAGCCACCATGAGGCACTTGGTGAAGACCCTTGACGATGACGCCAACCCGAATTGGTAGTGCTCTCCTCCCATGACAAAACGGAGGCATTTTTTGTGGCTGGGATGGATCAGGATGTGTGTGTAGGCATCCTTTAGGTCTAAGGAGCGTAGCCAATCTTCCTGCTGTAGGAATGGCGTCAATGTTAAAAGGAAGAGTATTTTGAACTTTTCCCTTACCAGAAACCTATACCACAGTCTGTACGTCAGGCGCCTTCTCTGGCCCTTTCCAAATCCAAGCTGAAAACTCACCTCTTTGCTGCCGCTTTCAGATCTTGACTCATCTGATTTCCTTTGTGTTTCTTTACCATTCGCCCTAGATGTATCCCTGTCTACACCTACTGAGTTGTCTGTCTTGACTAGACTGTAAGCTCTTATGAGCAGGGACTGTCTCTTACACATGTCTGTGCAGTACTGTGTACGTCTTGTAGCGCCTATACAAATGCTCAGTAGTAGTAGTAGATCCCACAGATGGATCTGAGGCCCTCTATTCTATTGGAGATGAGAAAATACCTGGAGTAGAAGCCAGTGCCTCAGAGATGCTTTGGCAGTGGCTCCACCGCCTTGTCCTTGAGGAGACCTGCAAGCTCGGTGAGGAGCAGGGTCTGGTGCAGGAGAGGTCTTATGGGCTCTCCTGGAAAGTATGAGGATGGCTTCTGCTGTAGGTGGAGGAGGATGGCTTCTGCTGTAGGTGGAGGAGGTAGGCCTCCTTGACCACTTGTACGACCCAGGTATCGGTGGTGATGGTGGACCACATGTGGGCAAACAGAGACAGATGCCCTCTTGTGGGCTGGGCTGCAAGAGATCTCCTGGGGAAAAGGAAGTCATGCCAGGGAATCAAAAGCTCCCCCTAGGCTGAGCCAGGGCCGGCGCCTGGGACTTGGAAGTCTTTTGCTTACAGGGGACATGCCCCTGCTCCTTGTGCTGTTGACCAAGATGGCCTGAAACTGTGAGACGATGCCAAAGTCACCCTTTTTCTTCGGGAAGAAGGGCTTCTTTCCCTTGGCCTTCTTATAGGGATGCACAGAGGTCTTTTTTAAGAGTATGGCCCTCGTTAGGAACTCAGTCTCTATCCCTGCTGCTTTGTCTGCCATGAGTTTCCTGAAGAGGTTCTTCTCTGATGCAGGAGACAGCAATAAGTTTGTCCTGAACCCATTGTTCAAGGTCAGACGATTGCAGCCATAGAAACATGACAGCAGAAAAAGACCACATGGCCTTCCATATCAACCACTACAAAAATCCCCTTTTTCCCTTTAGAGATCCTCTGTGTTTGTCCCATGCTTGTTTTTAATTCAAATACTGTCATCATCTCTACCACCTCCACTGGGAGACTATTCCACCCATCTACCACTCTTTCAATAAAGAAATATTTCCGTATATTACTCCTGAGTCTATCCCCTTTCACCCTCATCCCATGTCCCTTCGTAGCAGAGCTTGATTTCAATTGAAAGAGGCTCTCCTCCTGTGCATTTATGCCACAGAGATATTTAAATATCTCAATCATATCACCTCTATCCCGTCTTTCCTCTAAAGTATACATATTAAGATCCTTAAGTCTGTCCTCATATGCTTTATAACGAAAACCACTAACCATTTTAGTAGCCACCCCCCTCTGTACCGACTCCAACCTGTTTATATCCTTTTGAAGGTGCAGTCTCCAGAATTGCACACAATACTCCAAATGAAGTTGCATCAAAGACTTATACAGTGGCACTATCTCCTTCTTTCTTCTGCTGGCCATTCCTCTCCCTATGCACCCAAGCATCCTTCTAGCTTTTGCGTCACCTTTTCTACCTGTTTAGCTACTTTAAGAACATCAGACAGAATCACGCCTAGGTCCTGTTCTTCTTTTGTGGACAGAAGTACTTTACCCCTTATACTATATCGCTCCCTTGGATTGCTGCAGCCCAAATGCATGACCTTGCATTTTTTAACATTAAATCCCAGCTGCCAAATTCTAGACCATTCTTCAAGCTTAGTTAGATCCCTCCTCATGTTATCTACACCTTCCTGGGTGTCTACTATATTGCAGATTTTGTTATCATCCGCAAAGAGGCAAACTTTACCAGACAGCCCTTCCGCTATATCACTAACAAAGATGTTAAAAAGAATCGGACCAAGGACAGATCCCCTGGGGCACACCACTGGTAACTTCCTTCTCCTCACCCTGGCTGTAAAACCGTCGTAAGCTGCTCGAGACAGGAACTTCGAGCACTCCTTGACCGTCAAGGCCAGAGTTTTGAACCTCTTGAGGGGTTCCCCATCGAGGCTTACCGAGAACCCACCGCGCTCCTTTGACAGTTATTTGAGGTACATGATGATATAGAACTGGTAGGCCTGGACCCGACATGTCAGCATCGAGCCCTGAAAGGCCTTCCGGCCTAGGGTGTCGTGGGTCTGGGCCTCCCTTCGGGGTCATCAAGGAATGGGTCTTTTAGCTCTTGAGTCTGCACATGGTAGACTCAACAACCACTGAGTTGTGGGGAAGTTGGGTTTTCTGGAACCCAGGACCTCGGCACATGGAATCCAGTCACCTGCTTACAATGTGCACCGATGTCAGTGTCTCCCACATGTGGAGGAGGCGGCTTCAAGGATCAGCAGAACGGGTACCATGAGGGCCTCCTTTGGAGGGGCATCATACTGGAGGATCTCCAGTTCTTCCATGAGAGGGTCCCCCTCTGCCTCGGTTATGATGGAGAGTGCCCTAGCCATGCCCCGCACAAAGTCAAGGAAAGGCATCGGAACGCTCAAGGAAACGGGTCCGAAGGTACATCTCAGTGGTGCCAAGTGTCCGGGGCCTCCTCATCCAATCAGACTGGAAGTCCGAAGTTGATTCAGAAGGTTCACGGTCACTGTGATCGAGCTTGAATCCCAGGAGCCAGGGCCTCCAGAGGACTTGTGGTCTAAGCCGTATGCGCTTGCCAGAGGACCAGTGACCTGAGGAATGGGACCAGGACCTTGTCCGATGCAGATGGGTCTCTCGAGGCCGGTGGCACTTAAGGATTGGCTTGACACCTGGGGAGGCTCTTAATGTCGAGAGCCCCATCATCGGTGCGGATGAACCAGACTAACCAAACATACACGCCCACTGCTGGACCCCAAGGACCGAGATACTGCACTCTAAGGCCGCCATCCTGGTTTCCATGCCAGTTGGCCTTTAACGTGGACACAGAGGGTTTTGGGTCCAGTGTCTGTTCTGTCAAGGGGAGTCCTCGACGATGGCAGCCTCAGGTGTCCGAGGCCGGCCAGTGGATAACTACTCCTCCTTCCGAGGCAGCTTGTGAGGCTGCTCCCACTCCAACTCACGCTGGGGACTGCTGGGCCTGAAGTGGGATTCTCCCATCTTCCTGGACCCGGTCTCTGAGGACTGACTTCTTGCGTTCCATCTTCGGGGAACTGTGGCCATGGGACTCCAAGGTGACCCCGGGCTTCGCAGGGCACCGAGGTTCCAGAGGAGGCCTGGAGCAGGGTGTCTCCGGAGATTCCGGCGCAGAATCAGACTTTTGGAAACATTTTTCCTGCTGCTGCTGACGGCTCTTAAGGGCCTTTGGACCCATGGTCCTGTAAAGTTTGCAGTCGTTGAGTTCCGGGCCAAGGCACTAGAGGCAGCAGTCATGCGGATCAGTGAGGGACATCATCTTTTTTGCACCAATAGCATTTCTTGAAGCCACTGCAGGCCATCAGGAAAAAGGGGACTCTGCCACCTGGCAGGGGTCCGAGGCCTTCAGGTGAAAAAGGGCGCATACACTGTTCGAGGATTATCACAAAGAAAAAACAAAGGAACAAACCTAAGACGCGACATAAAGGTGAGCTGGCTCAGGGTTGGGAAAGGAACCGGTGCGCAAACTGGATAGAAAAGTATCAAAAACCACACTTTTCCGGGGGAAACTGGACAAACGTCAAGAGGTCTCTGCAGAAAAAAGGAGACTGAGGCAACATGGCATCCTTGGGTAGGAAGGGGACCACGCATGTGTGGTGCATCTCCCAAAGGCTCTTTTTGAAAGCTGAGTAGACAGGCTCCATCGGTGCTGACATCACTCATATGCGAGGACTGACTTCCTGCTCATTTCCAGAAAACAAAGAATTACTGAAGGCTCCCTCTAGAGGTTCTGGCTGATATGGCATGATTCCATAAAGAAGCAGTTTCCTCATCTCCAATTAGGGGGACACAATCCACTTGTCTGGACTGGTCTAGCAGGATGATATGGAATTACCCATTTCAAAAATATGTACTAAATATGTACTAAAATATGTACTAAATTTATATGGAAGTCTCTCACCTTGAGACTTCACAACCCCCTCATGTATCAGAGTGCTCATTTATTTACACTATATATACTGCAGATAACAATGGGAAAAATGCATATCCCAGTGCTACATACCCAAGTTGTCATGCCTCTAGAAGAAAACCGTGCTATATTATCTTCAAAGTCAATGCCACCCACTCCGATTACATCCATTTGGTCAGCAGGATTGTTAAGTGTGCTAAAAAAAATAATATTAATAATTTTAATTATAAATGTGCAATATCTCCACCACACCATTTGCACTCTCCCCCTTTCCTGCATCCAAGATTTGGTTTCATAATCACATTCTACAAGTTGTGAAAAGGCAGACGGAAAAAGATGCAGGGTCATGTATAGTTGTGGTCAACATTATTGGCACCCTTGCATTTTAGGTGTTGTGTACAATATCTTGAGAAATAATTTAAAATATTCCAATTTATGTCATCATAAAATCTTAATTGTACTCCTATGCTCAAAGGTATACAACAAAATAAAAGATGACCATACAATGTAGATGTAATAATTTCTGAGAAAAACACAAAATATGACCTGGACAGGATTAATGGCACCCTTCACTAATATTTGGTTGCACAGCCGTGGTAGTTTCTTACTCACTGCAATTTGTTCCACCTCATGAATGTTTCCAGGATTCCTTTTCCGTTTTTTTTCCAAAATTTCTTGATTGGATTGAGATCAGGACTTATTGCTGACCACTTTAAAACAGTCCATTTTTTCCTTTTCAACCATTCTTTTGTACTTTTGTATGTATGTTTTGGGTCATTGTCCTGCCAGAGGATCCATGACCTTTGACCCAGACCTAGCTTTTTTACAGTAGGTAGCACATTTCGCTCCAAAATACCTTGGTAGTCCTAGGACTTCATGAAGCCTTTAATACGTTCCAGGCATCCAGTTTCTGAGGCAGCAAAACAGCCCCACTACATTATGGAACCTACACCATATGTAACTGTAGGAAAGGTGTTTTTTTTCCTTCTAAGTTTTATTTCTTCATCTGTAAATGTATCACTGGTCTGCATTGCCAAAAAGCTCGTTTAGTTTCATCTGTCCACAGAACATTCCCAGGATTGTGCTTTCTTAAGGTAGGTTTGCTCAAAGATCAGTTGTGCCTTTTTTATGTCTGTCTTTGAGCAGTGAGGGTCCTTCCTTGGCCTTCATCCATGAAGTTTTTCTTTATTTAGTTAGCAGCATATAATCTGGGTTGAAACCACCACTCCAGATTGTTCCAGGTCAGCCTTAAGCTCTCTCGATGCTGTACGTGGTGTTTTTCCAACCGTTCGCACCAACCTTTGAAGACTTCTTGAAATATTTTTCCTCTACTCACATCCTGGGAGGCTAATAACAGCTCTTTGAGAAGAAAACCTCTTAACAACATTGCAAACTGTAGACAAAGAAATCCCAAGGTCTTTGGAGATGAGCTTGTACCCCTTTGATGTTTGATAATGATGATTTTTCTGACAGTCTCAAGAAGCTCTCGTCTTCACCATTGTGAAAATGGAACAGGGAGTGAACATGGCCATTTTAAACATTAGAGCCATCATTCATTGTGCCTGCATTCAGTTCTGAAGCCTATCGGCAGCTTTCTGTGTGGCAGCCAGGCGCATAGAAGGCCTACCATGTCGTTTGGCACGTTGAGGCTGGTGGAATTATCTTGATGGTTAATATGCTGAAAGAGTAGAACTCTAGCAGGGCATGAAAATGGATTAAAGGCTGCTAGCTGGTGCATAAACATGCTTACTGAGACTCGATACTTTATACAACCTTACCCACCATTTATCTGTACTATGCAACTATTTGACTCAAGAGCAGAACAGACTGCCCATAAATAGTACAGAATTGTATTTACTTAATCTCACTATCTTATGAACTAAGCATTTTCAGCTATTTTGATTAGATACTCATTGCTTTTACATATCTGAATTTTTTCCTTCATCAGCCCCCATCTTAGACTGGACTTTCACCTCCAATGCTTATTGCTCCATACCATTTTTTCTTCCTTTTTCTGACACTCCCTAACCTTCTCCCCTCTCACCGTTAACTCAAATCCTGCCCCCCCCCTTATCACCCTCTCCTCTACTTTTCCCATTTCTCCTCCTATCTTGTTTTCCCCCTTTTCTCAGCTTTTGAACTTCACCTTTTTATTCCTCTCATTCATCCCTCTCTCATCTCACTTAAACAAGCTCATCCTTCTTTCTGCCGCCCATCACCTCTGTCTCGCACTCTTCACCTCCTTTCATCTGGCGACATTAATCCTAACCGTGGCCCCCCAAGACTTCTCTCACTCTTGCTCCTCACTCAACTGCTCTAACCTCATCCATATTCCTGTCCTTTCTCCCTCCTCTCGCCCCTTTTCTTGTGCAAACATCCAAGGGTGTTGAAAGAACTGAAATATGAGATTGCAGACCTGCTATTAGTAATTTGTGAACTATCATTAAAATCATCTGTACTACCTGAACATTGCAGGATGGTGAACGTAACAACAATTTTAAAAAAAGGGTTCCAGGGGGTGATCTGGGAAACTACAGACCGGTGAGTCTGACGTCAGTACCGGGAAAAATGGTAGAAACCATCATAAAGAACAAAACTGCTGAACATGTAGATAGTCATGGCTTAATGGGAGACAGTCAACATGGCTTTAGACAAGGAAGATCTTGACTTACTAATCTGTTATGTTTTTTTGAAGGTGTGAATAAACAGGTAGACAAAGGCGAGTCTGTTGATATAGTGTATTTGGACCTTCAGAAAGCCTTTGACAAGGTCCCTCATCGGAGACTTTTGGCAAAACTAAAGAGTCATGGGATAGGAGGCAGTATACTATTGTGGATCAGGAACTGGTTAAAAGATAGAAAGCAGAGGGTAGGGCTAAATGGCTAATTTTCCCAATGGAGAAAGGTGAATAGTGGTGTACCCCAGGGATCTGTGCTGGGTCCGCTGCTTTATGACATATTCATTAATGACCTGGAAAAGGGAATAACGAGTGAGGTTATCAAATTTGCAGATAACACAAAACTATTTAAAGTTGTTAAAACCCATGAGGATTGTGGAAAATTGCAAGAGGATCTTGATAAATTGGAAGACTGGGCATCAAATTGGCAGATGAAATTTAATGTGGACAAGTGCAAAGTTATGCACCTAGGGAAGAACAACCCAAACTATGGTTACACGATGCAAGGTTCCACATTAGGAACCACCACCCAGGAAAAAAATGTAGGCGTCATTATGGACAACATGTTAAAACCCTCGGCCCAGTGTGCAGCAGCGGCCAAGAGTGCAAATAGAATGCTAGGTATCATAAGGAAAGGAATGGAAAATAAAACAAACCGCACCTTGAATATTGTGTGTAATTCTGGTCGCCGTATCTTAAAAAGGATATAGCATTATTAGAAAAGGTTCAGAGAAGAGCCACCAAAATGGTAAAGGGGATGGAAGGATACCCCTATGAAGAAAGGCTAAAAAGGTTAGGGCTCTTTAACCTGGAAAAGAGACGGCTGAGAAGAGATATGATAGACGTCTATAAATTAATGAACGGAGTGGAACGGGTAAACGTAGATCGATTGTTTACGTTTATTTATTTTATTTATTTATATTCTCTTATATACCGTGCTATTCTGCATCAGTGCGGTTTACATTGAACAAACTGAAATTACATTGAACAAGGTATTATAACTTGGAGATAACCCTCCATAGCCCATGTTCCCTGTAAAAATAGTTAAGTGGCTTGCCCAAGACCACAAGGAGCACCTGTGGGACTAGAAACCCCAGTCCTTCCGGCCCAAAGTTGCTGTCCTCTAGTGGGATTTGAACCCCCGACCTTCCGGCGTGAAGTACCTTGCCCCAAACACTAGGCTACTCCTCCACTCCACGTTATCAGAATATAGAAAGACTAGGGAACATGCAATGAAACTACAGGGTAAACTATTTAAGACTAATAAAAGAAAATATTTTTTCATTCAACGTGTAATCAAACTCTGGAATTTGTTATCGGATAATGTAGTAAAGGCTGTTAGTGTAGCTGGGTTTAAAAAAGGTTTGGACAAGTTCCTAGAGGAAAGGTCCATAATCAGGGGATCCGGTTTTTACCTATTTCCCAATCTTCCCACCTACAGGCCAATACAATAATACTAGTGCGCCCCTTTGTGTGCAAGTTATGCAACACATATATACAGATATGGCCTGAGCCAAATGCAGAGGAAAGATTGATGCACAAGTAATCAGCGCAGAAAGGTATGCACACAGCGCAGCACCACACGTATTAAAATGATATGCAAATGAGCTGCACATAGTCAAATGAGATACTAATGCCCGATGCAGAGAACTGCATAGAGGATTACACGGCCAGGCACAAAAGTCAGGAGCACCATTATCTTTATGTCTGGTCTGAGGTGACGTAAAATTCTTGCAGGTGTAGGGAGTTTCAGCATGTGTACCAGTGAAGAGTTATCTTCAGCAGCATGGATCTCTTAGCATATAAACGAATGATCGGCATTCAAGAAGAAATGTCTTCTGTTTCTTACCCTTTAGCGGTTTTGCTGTTTGCATGAGCTGGAGTTTCACACCAAATAAATGAGGAGAACAGAGACACAAGCAAAAGAAACATGTGAAACGTAGGAGAAGAAGGTAGAAGAGAGGAGGATGAGGAGATACAGGCTCAACCCCTCATAATGAGGGTCTGCAGATTGCGCCTATTATGAACAAGGGAAGCACTGGATGACCAAGATAAGCATGTCATGTGTAACTATCATTTATGCCTAAGAGCCAAATAGTCTGGCAGTCTTCAATTACCCGCTACCTTCGCTCCAGTGTCCGTTCAACTGAGCACATTTGGCTCAAATCCCACTCCCTTTCTGACTTCAAATTCATGCTTCCTTCCTTCCAATCTGCTATAGCACTTGCTAAGCAAAACTGCTATGATCATCTATCTATCTTGCCTCTGACCCTCGTCATCTCTTCTCTACTCTCAACTCTCTCCTCTAGGCACTTCCACCTCCAACCCCCACTCTTCTCTTTCTGCCCAAACCCTTGCTGACTATTTCCACGACAAAGTCCACAAGATTACACTCCAACCCTCAAGATCAGCTTCATTCCCTCTTACAGCTCTTCAGTATCAACTTTTTTCCGTCAATCTGTTACCCCTTTCTTCCTTTTCCAAGATCTCCAAAAGGAAACGTCTCATCTACTTTCCTCCTCTCAACTTACTACCTGTTCCTCTGATCCTATCCCCACCCATCTCTTTAACAGCATCTCATCCTCTGTCATCCCTTCCATCACATGCATTCTCGACCTATCATTCTCTATTGTAACTTTACCTGCAGCCTTCAAGCATGCTCTGGTAACACCTCTCCTCAAGAAAACTTCACGTGACCCTACTTGTCCTTCTAATTATCGACCCATCTCCCTTCTTCCCTTCATTAACAAAATTCTTAAATGTGTATTTCTCTTCTATTGCCTTGATTTTCTCTCCTCTCAAGCCTTCCTCAATCCATTTCAACCTGGCTTTCATCCCTTACACTCTAATGAAACAGCCTTTGCTAAGATCTCCAACAACTTCTTGCTGGCTAAATCCAAAGGCCTTTACACAATCCTCATTCTTCTTGACTTTTCTGCTGCTTTTGACACTGTTGACCACCACCTTCTCCTTGATACATTGTCTTCACTTCATTTTAGGGGCTCTGTACTGTCCTGGTTCTCTTCTTATTTTATTTTTATTTTATTTCCAGTCTCTTTTATACCGCGCTATTCAACATCAGCGCGGTTTACAATAAACATAGAACTACACATTTCCTTGGGTACTCTGTGTTTACAATGAACAGGTGTTTAAAACTTGGATAACATGGGGTAACTATTTACAATCTCGCAACAAGGTGGGGTTCACCTTATTGGTCTAGCCGTGGGAGTTTTGTGTTGTACCCGTGGATGGGGCTGTTATGGCATTTCTTATCTCTCCCATCACTCCTTCAGTGTCTGTTCTGGTGGTTCCTCCTCTACTGCTATCCCTCTCTCAGTTGGTGTACCCCAAAGGTCTGTTCTAGGCCCTCTCCTTTTCTCCCTCTATACCCAGTCCCTTGGTGCTCTCATCTCCTCCCATGGCTTTCAAGATCATTTTATGCTGACGATTCTCAAATCTATCTACCCCTGATATTTCTCTTACACTCCAAGCCCATATATCTGCTGCCTATCAACATTGCTGCCTGGATGTCTTACTGCCATTTGAAATTGAGCATGGCCAAAACTGAACTTTTTATTTTTCCTCCTTAACCTTCTTCTCCCCTTCCTCCCTTCTCTATCTCTGTTGAGAACACCCTTCTGCTTCCTGTTTCCTCAGCCTGCAACCTTGGTGTCATCTTCAACACCTCCCTTTCCTTCTCCACACATATCCAATAAATAGCAAAAAGCTGTCATTACTTTCGATACAACATTTTAAAAAATTTGCCCTTCCTTTCTGAATTCACTACTAAAACACGCATCCACTCTTTAGTCACATCTCACCTTGACTACTGCAACCTCCTCTCTTGCTGGTCTCCTTCCGTGCTATCTTTCTCCCCTCCAATCTGCTCAAAACTCTGCAGAGTGGCTAATCTTCCGCCAGCCTCAATATACTCATAGAACCCCCTCTTCTCAAATTGGTTCACTGGCTTCCCTTCTGTTTCTGTATCCAATACAAACTTCTCCTTCTGACCTATAGGTGCATTCATTCTATTGCTCCTCACTTCTTACACTCCTCCTTGTGAACTCTGCTCTTCCTCTGACTTGCTTCTCTCTATGCACTTCTCTTCAACAGCCAATTCCAGACTTTGATCCTTTCACTTTGCTGCTCCTTATGCCTGGAACAAACTACCTGTATCTTTACATCAAATTTCAGTTCTCCCCCTTTTCAAATCCATGCTCACCTCTTTCAGGCCACTTTTGGATCTTAATCCTTTGTTCTTCTGTCTCATTCCCCTTCCCTACTGTAGCCCTGTCCTTATCTATCATACTTTCTGTCTTGGTTAGATTATAAGCTCTGATAAGCAGGGACAGTCTTTTATATGTGTCTGTACAGTGCTGCCTTGTAGCGCTATATAAATGATTACTAGTAGTAGATTCAAGTCATCTGAGTACTGACAATTGATTACAGGTGCGTCTAATTTTACTACAGTGGTCAAATTACTACTACTACTACTATTGAACACTTATATAGCGTCACGCACGCAGCGTTGTACAGACATACATACAAGAGACAGTCCCTGCTCGTCCGAGCTTACAATCTAGTTACAACAATACAGAGCATTATTCAATCAGTTTGATTTGAATTGTTTATAAGGGTGCCATTAATCATGTCCTGGCAATGTCCCAGTTTTTACACTATTTCCTACTATTTTCTTTCTTAATTTGTCTTGTTTTATTTGATTATTTTGGGTGTCAAATATGTATGCATATATAGTCCGAAGCCATTTCACTGGTCACTTTTTTTAAGGAGATATTGGACATTAAGAGGTTGAACTGCAAGGGTGCCAATAATGTTTATCGTAACTGTATGGTGACTCATTGCGGGGCCTCATTTGTATAACCATGCACACCTGCACCGATAGTTCTCTCTCAAACCCCACCCCCTCCAGCACACACCACACCATAGCTCTCTGTCAATCTCCCCGTCCCAATAGCAGTGGCATAGTCAGAACTTTTTTTTTCCTAGTTACTCTCTTAATTGACAAACACTGTCTTAAAATTTACACCAACAATGGATTTCTAAGTAGTCTGCAACAGCTCTCATGTATTATGGGAGATACTTTCAAATATTTTAAACGATATATATATGTATATTCATTATTGAAATGTTTCTGTATTTAAAGCTGTCCCATGAGACAGTATTATTCGACAGCTCAGACTCGTTGCTATAAAGACCAACATTAACACATAATATCCACCAAAATGTTCAAAATCTCATCTAATGTTATGATTAAAGGATTATCATAATTTAGCACATATCTTTCAACTGTTTTATTGTAAATGCCTTATTAATGTACATTAATAATAAAATGGTATTGCATAAAATATTGTATAAAAATAAATCACCCCAATAGAAACATCACATCCAGTCAGTCACATAATAAATAATGGAGAAAGATAGTGTCTCATTCTCTCAGTACTGAAAGCATAGTTACTCACCTGTAACAGGTGATCTCCGGGAACAGCAGGAATTTAGTCTTCACATATGGGTATCGTCGGTACCGATGAAGCCTGCGGTGGAATGCTCCCCAGCATCCAATAGGAAAGCTTTTGGGAGAATCCCACAGTGCCTGTGTGCTGCCTTCCCACCTCCCAGTTGAGTTTGTCCCTCTCCAGTTGAGTTTAAAACTGAGACAAAGAGAGAGGGAAAGAGAGAAAGAGAGAGAGATACATCTCCTAGGGGAGGTGGGTGGGTTGTGAAGACTAAATTCCTGCTGTTCCCTGAGAGCACCTGTTACAGGTGAGCAACTATGCTATCTCCAGGAACAAGCAGGAATGTAGTCTTCACATATGGGGACTCCCTAGCTGCAGATGCCAGGGAGAAGGCCCCAGAAGTTGTGTGCCCATGTGACAGGGCTCCACTTCCCCCCCCCCCCCAATAGATCTCTGGCATCCTACCAGGGATGGGGGGTAGGAGTTGATTAAGTATGGAACAGGTGTTGAAGAACAGCCTGATCAAACAAGGCATCCCGGCGGGAGTCCTTGTCTAAGCAGTAATGGGCTGTGAAGGTATGAACCGAAGCTCAAGTAGCTGCTCGACAGATGTCGTCAATAGACACAGAGTGAAGATGAGCCATAGAGGCTGCCATGGCTCTCACATTGTGAGCTGTGACATGGCCTTCAAGAGGAAGGATTTTACTCTCATAGGCAAAAGATATACACTGTGCAATCCAACTGGACAGTGTTCTTTTGGAGACTGGAAGTCCCAAATGACTAGGATCAAAAGCAACAAAGAGTTGAGAGGACTTTCTATGATGCTGTGTCCTTTGCAAGTAAAAGGCCATAGCCCTTTTACAGTCCAAAGTATGAAGATTCCTTTCTGCATTCGAGGCGTGAGGCTTTGGGCAGAATACAGAAAGGTAAACCGCTTGGTTTAAATGAAAAGGTAACACCACCTTTGGCATAAAGTGTGGATAAGTCCTAAGGACTACCTTATCATGATGGAACCTTGTATAAGGAGGCTCAGCCACCAATGCTTGCAATTCACTGATGCGACTTGCTGATGTGATTGCAATAAGAAAGATAATCTTCCAGGAAAGGAATTTCAGAGAGGTAGTGGCTAATGGTTCAAAAGGCGGTTTCATGAGCTACCCAAGAACCAGATTTAAGTCCCATGCCACCGGTGGTGGCTTAATGGGAGGCTTAGTTAAAAGAAGGTCTCTCATAAATCTCGCTATGAGAGGATGAGAGAAAATAGGTTGTCCATTTAGAGGCTTGAAAGAAGTTGCAATAGCACTCAAATTAACTCTCACTGAATGGGTCTTAAGCCCTGCATTTGATAAATGCAGCAATGATTCCAGAGGTATCGCAAGAGGGTTAAGACCCTTCTACGAGCACCATATGGTAAACCTTTTCCACTTAAATGCATAAGAGCGTCTTGTGGAAGGCTTTCTGGAAGCATAAAGGATATCCTGTACCTGCTGGGAAAGGTTAAGACCGTGGAGTTCTAGGCTTTCAGCAACCAGGCCCTGAGATGAAGAGACTGGGAATTGGGATGCCACAGCATCTCGTCCTCTTCAGAAAGGAGATTTGGAGCAGATCCTAACTCCAGGGGCAGAGCTTGAGAGAGATGTAGGAGCAGAGGGTACATTTGTTGTGGCCAACGTGGAGCTATGAGAATCATATGACCTCTGTCTCTCTAAAGCTTGAAGAGGGTTTTGGGAATTAGGGGAATGGGTGGAAAGGCATACAGGAAGTCCTGACCCCAATGGAGGAGGAAAGCCTCCCTGGCCTGACAACCCTCAGCCGGAATTCTGGAACAGAACCAGGGAAGTTTGGCATTCAGCAGACTTGCAAAAAGGTCTATGTCCGGGGTTCCCCAAATTTGAAAAATTTTGGCCACCTGATCTGCATGGAGAGACCATTCGTGTGGAAGAATTACTCGACTGAGTCTGTCTGCCCAAGAGTTTTGAATGCCTGGAAGATACACCGCAAGGAGATGAATCTGATGCTCTCTGGCGAGGGACCATAGTCGCAAAGCTTTGTTGCAGAGCGACAGAGAGCCTGTTCCCTCCTGCTGTTCCCATAGAACATAGCTACTTGATTGTCCATTTGAATTAGGACTGTCTTGTAGCTGAGCTGGGTGCGGAATACTCGAAGAGCAAGGAAAATTGCTCTGAGTTCTAGAAAAGTATGTTATGAATATACGTAACACTAGACGTAGAATAGAATATGTATATTATGAATAAACATGATGTGAGACGTAGAATAATAAAGTGAAATTATGCTGTGTAATGGAATCTTTTCCTATAAATAAAGTGGCCTAAAGCTAGGATGTCAGAGTAAACATAGGCAAAGGCCTGGCTTGCTCTCCCAAAGCGCTTTGGTCCTGTGTGTATAATACAAGTGTTTTGTGTATTATTTACTGATTATCTATTAACCTTCTCATTGCTGTGTGTGCGGATTTCCATTCCCAAGAGCCCTGACTTGTTGCAGGTGAGGGGAGGTGCAGATTAATCTTTCAGTTGGTGCCGTACCGGATATAGATCTCTGCATTCAAGGCAAGGGCAGAAGGTGCCTGAAGATTTGTGAGTATTACCAGCGATGGGTAATCTGTTAAGTAGCCAGGCTCCGTCTCAGATGCAGGAATGGCATGACAGAGCTAAGGTGTTAGCATATAAGAAAGGGAGCCCTTCTTATTGTATGCGTGAGAAATATGGGGATGTGGCTACCGGTTTCATTGTACATTGGCATGCAATGACTAAAGATAATGTGATTCTGCAGTTCCCCTTGGAAGGAACTTTTTCTGTAGATAAGATTCGTTACCTGCGATGTGCATTGACGGCTAAGAATAAGCCGTGCAATACCTCTGAGTGGATTGTATTTACATGGTGGGAATGAATAGCATATGAGGAGAAACATGAGGAAAATGTTCAGAATTTGAAAAATGATTTGTTTGTGTTAGAAAACTCTAAACCGAGTAAGTTGTGGGATGCAAAGGGGGATGGAGTAAGTGAAGGGAAATTTCCGGATGTTGTTTCTCCAGCATATGAGGCAGATGTAGCTGCACTAGTAGTAACAGCTGGAGCGAACCCAATTTTATCCCCTCCTCCTCCCTCTGGTAGAAGGGACCAGGAACTAGCTGAACGAGGGCGGGTCACTCGTGCAGCAGAACTAAGAAAAGAAATACTTGATAAGAAAAACAAGTTAGGGGAAAGGGGACAGGAGTTGGGTAATCTGGATATTTGTACTATTTCTCAGCTCAAAGATGTAAGAGCATGTTTAGACAGTGAAACAGAAAGTACTGTACTTCTGATAAGATCCTTAAGGGAAGCACTAAATGAGTGTGTTTCCGTTGCAAAGGAGGTGAGAATTCCTAGTGCCATTAGTGATAAAGTTGAGAGAGATTTGGATAGGCATTATGAAAACTACAAGGAAGAGTATGATGAATTATATTATGATCTCGGCTATATTCAGGAAGCTATAAACCATGTACGTTCTAGCATAGTTAAATCTGAAGCAACTATGAGAAATGACATTGTGCCTACTTATCCTTTTCGTCTATATCCCACAGGACCTTCGGGTTCAATGACTGCACCTGCGAATTGGAGTCCTAAAGAGGTGTTTGATTTGGCTAAAACTTTTCCTAGCTACAGGGATAATCCTGGTAGATTTGTGTCTTTATGGTCTCAAATAATTAACAGTTATAATCCTACTGGGGCAGATCTAGATAATTTGCTCAGATCTGTTTTTTTTAATCCAGCTGATTTTCATAAGGTTACTCATCCAATTAGGGATGACAACTGGCAATGGCCACTGACAGTCCCTGTAACAGATTTTCAAGAAAAAACACAAAGAGATAATTTTGTTTTATGTAGAGAAAAATTGTTAGAATCTATAAAGGTAGTATGTAAACCTGTAAAGGATTGGTCGAGATTAACATCTCTAAGGCAGGATAGGGGTGAAAAAGTTACAGATTTTCACACTAGGTGTATGCTAGCTTTTAAAGACTATTCTGGTGAGGCAGAAGACACACCTTCAGGATTCACTAATATTTTTGTAAATGGTTTAATCCCGAGAATAAAAGAGATTTTAGATACTTCAATAGATTGGCCAGCTAGAACAGCTGATGCAATTCTGGAAGGAGCTAGATTGAAACCTATTCTGTCATTGCCTTTTTCCAGCGACACCAGTGTTATTGTGTAGCTTCCTGAGTTTATTAATTTTCTGTAAATAGCTAGCGCATTTCTCAAGATCTTACTGCTCCACTTTATACTCTTATTGGGAAAGAAGGATCTGAAGGCCTTATTGTACCCCCATTATCACAGTGGGAAGTTTGTTTTAAATGTAAAAATTGCACTGGGAAATGCACCATGTTTATTGTATATGATTATTCTTTACCATTCAAATTGTATGTGGCTATTTCTGATTCCTCTGCTACCTGTGTGACTTTACAAGCTTTCCCAACTGGTTGCAAGCCAGTAGGCTATTTCTCAAAGCCATTTGATGCAGTGACTTTGGGACTCCCACTATGTCTACGTAGTTTAGTAGCAGTGGCTTTGCAATTGAAACTTACTGATTTTCTGATTCTACAGCACCCTTTTTGTTCCATTTAACCAAGACTCAGCCTTTTGTCCTCCACACGTTTTATTGACTCTGGAATTAATAATTTCTTCGCTGCATGTTTCAGTCTGTACTACATCACTATGCAACCTTTCAACACTTGTGGAGGAAGATGGGTCTCATAATTGTTTCCAAACAATTTTCAATTGTTTCCAAACTGTACCTCTACCTCTACCTTTGTTTGTGGATAGTTCTGCTTTTAGAGATATATAGGGAAAACTAATTGTTCTTTTAGAATTCGTATGAACGAACACAAAAGCAAATTAAAATGTCAGAGATTAGAAGCTCCTATAGTTGAGCATTGCTTGTCTTTGCATCATAAGTTTGAAGATCTGCATTGTTTTTGTATAGCCCAAGTATTGAAACCTCAGCAGGGCCGAACTAAGGAGCAGACTTTACTATATATGGAACAACGTTGGATTCACACTCTTCAGACTGTTATACCTTTAGGTTTAAATGCTCGGATCGAGTGGGAAGCGTGTATATGACATCATTGGATTGCCATACTCCTTGATAGTTCCCTCTATTTAAGAAGCGCATGCATGGCGTTTTTTCACAACCGCTCAGCAGTTCAGCAAGTTTTTTGTGAAGGGAACGCCAGCGTGTATAAGAGGTTTGGGTATAGTTTTTACATGGTTTATTTGAATGTAGTTAAGTTTTTCAGCACTGAAAGTAAGGTCTGAAAGAACTGTTTTTATATTTTAGAGCTTAGCTATCTCCCCTGATGAAGCCTTGAATGGTGAAACGCTTAGTGCTTGACAGTGTTGGGAACGACTCTCCAAGCTAAGCCTAGAAAAGGCAACGACATCTAAAAGCTAAGCAAACTTTGTTACATATATATCATTGGGAAAAGCCATATGAGATACAGCATTTTTTATAGCTCAATGTTGCTTTAATATAAGGGTGGCTGCGTAGAGGTGGTCCTTGATGTTACAGCTTGGGTGATATGTCAGATTATTGACGCTAACCCTAACGATACTGAGACCACGCGGCTACCTGAAGCTAATCATTTAAATTCTGCAAAATAATTTATTATCAGTCTAGAATCTGACTAAAGCTACTTTCTAGTTGCTCTACAGAGTTTCATTTACATTTTTGGTTTATAACACTCTGTGTTACAAAGACCGACTTAGTGAGTTCTGCTTTTAGAGATGACAAGGGCAAACTTCGTGTAGGCTATGCAGTCACTACGGTTTTGTGGAATTTTGGCAATATTTGGCAGCAACGAGGGTTTTGACTTCTGCTAATAAACCAATTAAACATGCTGCATACATTCACCGTTTGTTACAGGCTGCCCTCTTGCCAGCACAAGTTGCAGTTTAAAATGCAAAGGACATTCTTCTGCTGAAGATTTTGTGTCAAAGGGCAACCATTTTGCAGACCACGAAGCACAGCGAGCTGTTCTTCAAGCATCGGTGTCCCCGACAGTGCTGTATTTAACACCGTTTAATATGACTTTGTTTTCCCTTTCATCTTTCTTGCAGCAATAGCAAGATACTTCCTTTGAAAACCCAGACTCTGACTTCGTGGGGTGCATCCTGTGATGCTCAGGGCTGCTGGAAAGAGGATCATCTGCATATTTGTCCTGACAGTCTTTTGTTTCTACTTGCCCTGTTCCTGCATTATAAGCTTTGCCGCTGTGGCTATGAATGATGTCTTTTTGGCTCTCCGGTATCACCTAAACTTCTGTTATTTGAAAGCCCACATTATTTTTTTCTTTGGCACAGCTTGTCTGCACTGTTTCAAGACTGGCACTGCAGGGTCAGCTTAGGGTCAGTTATTAAGATTTCTGCCTTCCAAACTCTTTTTGATTTTGCAGCCTGCTTTGCAGAACTGCCCTGTGCCAGAGGAAGGAGGTGGTATTTGTCCGGATGGGTAGAAGCTTATCCATTACCACTTTATTCCTGTCTGGGGTGTTCCTTTTGTTCTTTCTTGTCTGGGTCCAGCCATTGTTGCAAGTGTATGGGAGGGAATTGAAAATTTGCTTTGGTATTAAGAGACAACTGCACACTCCTTATCATCCGCAAAGCTCTGGCCAGGTGGAACGGATGAATAGGACAATCAAAAGTCACTTGCGCACTATGACATAGGATTGGGCTACAGATTGGACGGAAGCTCTTCCCTTTGCCCTTATGGCAGTGTGTAATTCCCCCAGCCTGACACCATATGAAATAGTTACTGGACGTCCAGCTACTTCTCCACATTACTTGGCAGTTATCCCAGATCCCCAATTGTTGCGCAGCGATATTTTGACTTATTGCTCATGGTTGCACTCAGTCCTGTCTGTTTCCCTTTTATTGCAAGTGAATCCTCAACGAGATGACAGAATCATCATATCCAGAAGTGAAGTCACCAGACTGGGTCCTGATTAAGAATTTGCATCCAAAGACGCTTCTGGTTCCCAAGTTTCGAGGTCCATTTCGTGTGCTCCTGGTGGGATACTCGGCTTGTAAAGTGGAAGGACATTCCCGTTGGATACACCTTACAGTGTAAAAAGGCTCCTTCACAGACTCCAGACGGCGGCTCCCTTCATCAGTGAATCAAGAAAATACAACGCAGAGACTTATTGAACATTACATTGATATTACAGAAAAGATCATCAGGATTTACATGCTTTTTGAATGAACTACTTATGCAAAAACCTTTTGTCCAGCATTTATACTACTGAATAGGTGGATAAAGGTGGTTTGATTTAGTATTTTACTAATATATAAGCAATGACCTTTGGGTACTTAACCTCTACTTCATGACGTAATTGAGAATTAAGGGGTAGTTATAGCTATATATATCTTCATCATCTTAAGAAGAGTAGGTGTATTTTTATTTTTGTCTTAGAACATTTATTTTGGAGTAATTATAGTTTCAGATGTTTAGAAGTTTGCTAAGAATGTTTCCGTATTTGGTCTTAAATTGTGCTATGGCATATTACTGTTAATGATGCAGTACTGCATTTAGAATCTTGGGAAAGTTATGGGGAATATCCAAATATTTTTGAGTCACATTTACACTCAGTTACAAAACATTTTAATCTGTCACGTTGTGTGGTCTGCCTTCCAACTGTGACAGCTACTCAACACGGGTTTCTACCACAAGTTAGGCCCAAAGTCTTTGAAGAGTTTCGTGATACAACTTTTAATCTAACTACTGTACGATGGTCTCATACAAACACAGAACCCAGAGTAGTTAGTTCTATGCCTTTAATGTCCCCTCCAATATGTTTTATGGCTCAAGGTACAGGGAAAAAGGTAGGGTTACACCCCATGGAACGTTTGTAAAATAATGCTGCTACATAATTCTTCCATCTGGTATAAGAAATCCCACGTACAGAAACCTTATATTTCCGTAGTACAATTAATGCAAGTTCAAGGGAATCAGGTGCATGATTATGACTTGTTACAGTATAATAGTTCTGGCTACCTTTTGAATGACTCAGTCCGAGACATACCTAACTGGAGTTGCCCCTTATTAGGATATTACCATCCCTGGGAATGTAATCTATCTGTAGGAATTAAGGAAATGAACATTACTCAGTGGGCTTTGAATAATTGTACACAGAATCTAGTCTGTCCCCGTAACTTGACAATTTGGGAAAATGGATTAGTGGCTTTAATGGGAGGCTATTTTGTGTGTGGTAATCTTGCATATACAGAACTTCCCAGAGGCTGGTCAGGTACTTGCTATGTTGCTCAGTTAGATACCCCGTGGCGGTTTTTACCTTACCAAAATGTTACTTTATTATCAACCTTGAATAATTCCTTAAGAAGAAAAAGGGATGTTTCCCCTCAGGATGAAGCCATAATAGCAGCACAACAGTTGGTAGACTCTACAAGTCCTTTAACTAAATCTCAGATAGATGCATTTACAGGTACTGTTTGGCTCTCAACTTTTGGAGCCATAGCACCCACTAGAGAATATGGCACCCAGATTATGCGATTACAGGCAGTTGTTGAACTTGCAGCCCTGGATCTCACAGAGGCTATTAGCGCGTTACAAGGTGTAGTAGACAAGGTGTCCACTTATGCAGCTCAGAATCGCATGGCTTCAGACTACCTACTAGCGAAGGAAAATGGCGTATGTGGCCTAATTTCTGATTTCTGTTGCAGTATGCTTGATGATGAAGGGAAAGTAGTGAAAGGCCTACTAGATAAGGTTAGGAATCATACATTTGTATCAAGTAGTAGTTATGTAAGTTCTTTTTCTGATTTTTTTTTTGGTTCTGTTTCTTCTTTCTGGAATTCATTATCTAGGCCCCTGCAAAGCATAGTAGCTTCATTATTTGGCCTATTAGGGATTATCCTTTTAAGAACAATAATTCTTTGTGTAATATCTGCTTGCTGTAAGAAATCAGTGGAGACACTGACCCCTAAAATGATGTCACAGGTTGACCCAGAAGCTAGCTACGATCCATTTTTAATACCGATGTCGGAGTTTCCTTATCTGTGAAATTATTCTTTACAGAATCAGAGGAAGGACTGAAAGAAAGCTTGATTGTACCGGGTTGGATACACAGTCAGGCCTTGTATATAATATTATATTGCTATAATCCCTAAGAAAGAGTTAATATCATTTGTAGCTCCTTATTTAATACTATCCTTGAGAACTCTGTAGAAGAAATTGGGTGAAAGGTTTAAATAACAAACATTAGTCCTGTTATTAGAAAGATAAGTAAAAGGCAAGTTGTTTACCCAGCCTCGCAGTCTCGCTGTCTCTGGTCAGAGATATCAAACTGTCAGTGTTAGAATTAATTAGAATTAAGGCCTACATAGTCATGCCTGAGAATATATGTATGTCTTTTCATGATTGTCTACGACGTGCATGCCTATAGAAACGTATGTTATGAATATACATAACACTAGACGTAGAATAGAATATGTATATTATGAATAAACGTGATGTGAGACGTAGAATAATAAAGTGAAATTATGCTGTGTAATGGAATCTTTTCCTATAAATAAAGTGGCCTAAAGCTAGGATGTCAGAGTAAACCTAAGCAAAGGCCTAGCTTGCTCTCCCAAAGTGCTTTGGTCCTGTGTTTATAATACAAGTGTGTTGTGTATTATTTACAGATTTGTGTATTATTTAAAGATTATGATCAATTAACCTTCTCTTTGTTTTGTGTGTGGATTTCTGTGACCCAAGAGCCCTATCTGTTATTAGGTGACGGGGGGTGCAGAGTATTCTTTCAAAGAGGATACCAGGTTTGTCGTGGCCAACATGGAGCTATGAGTATCATATGACCTCTGTCTCTCTGAAGCTTGAATAAAGTCTTGGGAATGGGTGGGCAGGCATAGAGGAAGTCCTGTCCCCAGTGGAGTATGAAAGCCTGACAGTTTTGAGCCGGAATTCTGGAACAGAATCGGGGAAGTTTGGCATTCTGTGGACTTGCAAAGAGGTCTATATCTGGTGATCCCCAGATTCGAAACACTCGAGCAAGCTGGTGTGAGTGGAGGGACCACTCGTGTGGCAGCAGTATTCAACTGAGTTTGTCTGCCCATAAGTTTTGAATGCCCGGAAGGTATACCGCAAACAGGTGAATTTGTAACTCTCTGGCGAGGGCCCATAGTCACAAAGCTTTGTTGCATAGCAACAGAGAGCCTGTTCCGCCTTGCTTGTTCACATAGAAAGTAGCTACCTGACTGTCGGTTTGGACAAGGACTGTTTTGTTGCTGAGATGGCTTTGAAAGACTGACTAGCATTAAAAATGGCTCTCAGCTCTAGGAGGTTTATGTGAAGGCAAACCTCCTGAGGGGGCCAAAGACCCTGAGTGGAGAGATCGTGCAAGTGGGCCTCCCAGCCCATCTTGGACGCATCTGTGGTCAGGGTGATTTGGCATAGAAGCTGCTAGAAAGGAGAGCCTGCAAGGAGGTTTTCCAGGGATTGCCATCATTGTAGGGACAAAATCAGATGTGTGGTGATTCTGATTTTGTCTGTTAGTCGACCCAAGACTTGTGACCACTTAGAGGAAAGGGTCCACTGGGCTGCTCGCATGTGGAGGTGAGCATAGGGAACCATTAGGACAGTAGATGCCATGTGTCCCAGCAGTTGAAGCATCTCCTGAGCAGTTAGGAATACTTTCATAGATGCTTGAGATGCCAGTTGTATTATACGTAGACAGCGTGACTGTGGCAGGAAAGCCTTTGACTGCCGTGTGTCTAGACGAGCCCCTATGAATTCGGGAGATTAAGGAGGTGAGATGAGATTTTGGGAGGCTTATGACTAGTCCCAAGTATTGAAGAATTCTCATTGCTCGAGAAAGCAGTTACTTACCTGTAACAGGTGATCTCTGGGAACAGCAGGAATAAGTCTTCACATATGGGTACGTCGGTACCGACGGAGCCTGCACGGGAATGCTCCCCAGCATCCAATCAGAAAGCTTTTGGGAGCATCCCTCGCGCCTGCGCACTGCCTTCCCACCTTCCCAACTGTCTCTCCTCAGTTGAGTTTCATAGCTGAGACAAAGGGAGAGAAAGGAAGATAGATAGATAGATACAACTCCTAGGGGAGGTGGGTGGGTTGTGAAGACTTATTCCTGCTGTTCCCAGAGATCACCTGTTACAGGTAAGTAACTGTGCTATCTCCAAGAAAAAGCAGGAATGAGTCTTCACATATGGGGACTCCCAAGCTAAGATGCCTGGAGCCCTAACATGTTGAAGATTGAAAACACGCTACACCTCATATGGCCAGGCATCCTGAGGATGGAGGGCAGGAGTTGAAAAGAGAGGAGCTGCAGAAAAAACAGCTAACCTAAGAAAGGACTACCCACAAGGAGTCCTTGTATGTATGATCATTATCAAGAGATACAATGAAATGAACAACCATCATAACATTGAAATGAACAAACGCCATATGACGCTCACCTACTGGATTGCAGGAAGTAGAGAGGCTGATGGAGTCTACTGGGGATCGGTAGAATAACGTTCAAGGTGACCTCACTGGAGTGAAGGTGGAGGTCAACATCTGGAAGTGAGAGGTGACCCCAGGATTCAATTGGGGTAGCACAAACCCGTCAGGTCTTCAGTGGTAAGCTTCAGGGAAAGCTGAAAACTCCTTTGGCTACAGAAGTATTCAGAGGTAGTAGCAAAAAAGGAAGACTGACTGATCTGGACAAACAGACCCAGTCCTTGAGGGAGGAAAGGGTATGAGGAGAACCACATACTCCCAAGAAAGGACAGATGTTTGAGGAATTGAATCTGAAATGCACTGAAGATCCACCATGCCTTTACTAACTGGTGAGAGGCAGGAAGACATTGGGGCATGGAGCTTCAGGGATACGTGAACCTAGGATACGGTAGGGCTGTCAGTACCACAGCAGCGGTTGTGTGCATAATATCCGAAACATACTGTGGAACAGTATGAAACTGTGCAAGCCCACTGTCAAACATACAGGAAGGTAAAATCTTTATGAGCCTAGACAGTCAGAGAGATAAGTATAGAAATACATATCTACCTATAATAAGTATCTGGAGAGATGCACACATATATGTAGATATATATACGGGTATATAGATATATATATAGGTATAATGAGATCGAAAGGGCATAGCATATGCACACGTAGCTGACAGACAGATACATCTGCAGAGATGTATATAGGTATATAGATACATAGATATATATATATACCAGAATATATAGGTCTAAAGATAGATGCCTGCAACTAAGCAGACAGAGCTATGCATATGAGGACATTCACATGAAGATGTGAAGGGAAAAGATTCATCTAAGAACAAGGAGGTAAAACCTACTTGAGAGAATACATAGAGAATCTGTTCCCACAAAGATGATGGTAAAGGAATGCAATCCAGTGAATAACCAGAATGGTTACGTGAAAAAACAGAGGATAATATCAGTCTGTAAACAGCAAGTTCGGAGTCCTGTGGAACTCCAGCATGGTAAAAGGACAGAAACGCATAGAATGAGATACCAGGTTGACCTACGTGAGGGACAAAGGAGGTATCAGGCGTTTTTCAGATTAATATGTACTGTCCTTGAAGAATTAGGATACCATGAGAACAAGCTGCAAGAAGAAAAAAAAAAAAAAAAAGAGTATATTCCCTATAGGAATGGGATAACTCTTAGATTTTCACGTGGAGAAGGCTTATGTCCTTTGCCCTCTTTTTAAAAAAAAAAAAAAAAAAGATAGTAGGGTGTGGAGAACCCTCACAGTCATAGGGGATGACTGAGGAAGCCTTTTTCCACCATGATGGATAGCCATTAGAGAAACCCTATGCTCTCTAGCAAGGGCCCATAGGACCACCACCCAGGAACAAGACTTAGGCATCATCGTGGATAATACATTGAAACCCTCTACCCAGTGTTCAGCAGTGGCCAAGAAGGCAAATAGAATGCTAGGAATCATAAGGAAAGGAATGGAGAATAAAACAAAGGATATATATATTTAAGCCATTTTAACATTACACGGGACACAATAGCTTGTTACCGAAAAGAATAGGGAGGATTTTCCAGTGGCGGTGAGGGGGAGGAAGAGCAAACCCCAATTTTCCAAATGGAGAGATCACGACTCTCTAAGCCACTCCAATCGGAAGCGGAAGGACCGCCAAAATTCCATGGGAAGGTCCTTGGCTGTGAATTTATCTAAATGGATTTTGACTGTGTCACAATTGGCTCTGTTGAACAAGGGTTTGTCCTTTGTTCAGCGAGCCATTTTTTATTCCTTCCAATTTCAGGTGGAGTTGGAGGGTTTCATTAGAAAATTTAGTTTGAAAGCTTTTTTTTTCATTCTGCTGATGACAATGCTTTGAATTTGTGGACACTAGCCTATCTGTGTGATGATACACCTGTTTCCTCTGTTATTGCCCATCCTGTACGTCTTGCTTTGCTTAAGTCTCGTTGGTCTCCTCCGGGTCCACTGCATCCTGCCCTCCTGGTTTTCCGTCAGTTGGTATTGCAAGATGTGGAGAAGTTGGAAAGTTGGAGACCAAATAAGATCAGGAATGTTTTTTCTGTGCATGAAAGGGTGGCGTTGAGAGAACTGTCTCTCATGAATGATGTGGTCATCAAGCAGGCCGATAAAGGCGGAGCGATTGTGGTTATGGATGTTGATTGTTACTTACATGAGGCTTATAGGCAGTTGAATGATCTATCTACGTATGTCCCTTTAGCTGAAGATCCTTCTCCTGTGTTTAAGAAGACATGACTAGGATTGCTTGTCAGAAATGTTTTATCACTAAGAAAGAATATGACTTCCTGAACGTAATCTCTCCTTCTGTGGCTCGTTTCTATGTTGCCTAAAATTCATAAAAGCTTGGAAAATCCTCCAGGTTGGCCTATTGTTTCCACCAGGGGTACTCTTTTAGAACCTTTGTTTTTGTAGATTCTTTTTTGCGCCCACTAGTACCCATGAGTCCATCTTACCTTAAAGATGCTTCTCATTTTTTGACTACTTTGGGTGAAGTTGAGGCTTTAGCATTAGAGCCTGAAGTTATGCTGGCCACTTTTGACGTCACGGCACTATACACTAGTATACCATTGGAGGAAGCCCTTGGGGTGGTGTCCCAAGCTTTGACATGTCGGGAGATCTCCTCATGTTTACGGAGGAGTTGACGAAATTTGCCCTTTATCATAATTATTTTGAATTTGATCAAAAGGTTTTCAAACAGGTTTCGGGTGTGGCCATGGGGGACACTTTTGCACCTTCTGTGGCGAACCTGTTTATGGGGTCTTTGAAGCAAGGTGGTTGCCTCGCTCGCCTTATTTCCCCCAGACTCAGCTGTGGCATCGTTATATTGATGACATTTTTGTGATTTGGCAGGGCTCAGTGGAGTTGCTGTTGCAATTCCACCAGTGGCTTAATTCTTGCCATCCCACAATACAGTTCACTTTGAATTTTCATGAATATGAGATTGGTTTTTTGGATGTTCGGGTAGTGAAGTTGGGTACGGGTTGGGGTACCACGGTCTATAGGAAGATAACAGACTGCAAATACATTTCTTTGTTTTTCCAGCACCCATCCACAGAAGTTGCTTGAGGGTTTGCCTTTTTCACCAATTCCTTAGATTCCATCGCAACTGTTCAATGACGGGGGATTATGTTTATCATTCTCGGTCCCTGAGGAAGGATTTATCATCTCAGGGGTATCCTAAAGCTGTTGTTGACAAGGCTTATAAAAGGGCACGGTTTAATGATCGTGCTTGGCTATTACGTCCTCGGGGGAGGGGGCAGATCTTTCTAGTCAGGACAGTGAATTTATTCATTTTGTGACCCAATTTTCCCCTTTTAGTTATCATTTGCAAAGGACTGTGCGGAAGGCACTTTGGAGTGACTCAGGTGGTTCCTGGTCTCCAAGGCAAGAAACCCCATTGTGTTCAGCTTCCAGTTAGGTTTAGTGGCCACGTGGTTTGTGGTAGTTGTGTCATATGTGCTGTCAGTGAGAGCGTGGGTTCCTTTGTGTACAATGGTACGCAATATGCGAGTTGCTGTACTACTACTTACACTTCTAGCTGTGTGGTGTACCTCCTCCGATGCCCGTGTGGGTTAGCTTATGTGGGCAAAACAGTGAGATCTTTTAAGTTACGTTTTCAGAAGCACAAGAGTAGGTTAAAATGTCAGTGACGGGAAGCCCCTACTTTGCAGCACTGCTTGGAGTTGGGTCATTCTTTCTCTGAGCTACGGGGCTTCTGTATTGATCAAGTTCTTATGGGCAGAGGCAATAAGAGCAAGAAAGAGTGTCTCCTTTATTGTGAACAACGGTGGATTAACTGCTTGGGGACAGTTTTTCCAGGGGGCAAGAATGTTCAGGTTGACTGGAGTGTGTGTCTTTGAGGGTAAGGAAAGTTTTTTTTGAGCACTATGCTTTTTGGGCTATAGAGGATAGACTGTTGTGTGATGGTGCTCTTTTGAGGTTTTGTCTTGATGTCAGGGGAGCTTTCTCCTTTTTTTCTGCAGGAGTGGTCACCTTTCAGTGGAGGAGGCTTCCTGTGGTGACATCACTGTTTTCTTTCCTTCTTAACTGCACATGTGCAAAGTTTTTTTTTTTGCTGTTCTGTTTGGTTGGTGCGATGGACACAGTTGAACATGTTGCTGGTTAAGAAAAGTATGTGTGATTTTTCTGGATTGTGGGGTGTTTAGAAGAGTTTTGTTCACGTGAGGGTACGTTGGTTTAGAAGGTTTTTGACTTTAGTTTCCTTTTTTTTTTTTGCAGTGACTTGTGCACAGTTTGGAGGGACTTATGTAGCGTTGGGTGTGCTCCCCTATAGCATTGCTTAATTGTAGCGTGTGGGATGTGTTTCCCTACTAGCACTGCTCAATTTGTGTGTGGGGCTTGTTTCCCTACTAGCACTGCTCAATTTGTGTGAGGGGCGTGTTTCCCTAACAGTATTAACAGCATTGTTCCTTCCCTTTTGTGCACTGACTTATAAAATGGAATGTTATTATTGAGGAAAGTTTTAAGGGTTGGAATGAGGTATAGAGAGCCTGTGATGTGTGGAAGGTTGTCTTTTTGGCTTGAAGCTGGATTAAAGCTGGATCTATTACCTTGTGTTCTGAGGCTTTTTGTTTCTTCCTTCCTGCTTTTTAAATTATGATGTAAATGTTTTGTTGAGTACCTGATATGAGGTTTTGTTAATCTAGTGGAGTAATTATCTTATCGACTTTGTCACCGAAAAGAATATAACAAAGGAAAAAAGGAGGCAGTCAGCCTTCCTAAAAAATTACACAGAAATAAAAGGAATTACATTCACTAGCCCACAAGTTAAGAGGGTGGCCCAGACATAAGCAAAGGAAATTTTCCAGGAAATAAGACACAAGACTAATGCAGAATAATGCAATACATGAAGCAATCCACCACCTCTAACCAGAGGAGGTAGTTAAGAGAGCCAAATGCTGCCGGAACGGAGCAACACTCTTTGCCTGAGACAAACTGAGTTAGGTGTGCAGGCTTAAAAAAGGTATAACTAATGCCCTGATATTTAATTAGACATTTACAAAGATAGCACAGGAAGAATAGCCCTCCTAATTGCAAAACCCGAGGACACAACAAAGGAACGGTTGTTCATGTTTCTGGGTGGCTTTTGAGACATCAGGAAACATTCTAACTGTGCACCCCCCTCCCCCAAAGGGCTCATTTCTAACCTTGAAATATAATTTCAGAAGTAAATCTCGATCAGGCTCAAGCACCAGAGTAAGCAACAAAGTAGCCCTCAGAATAAATTCCGGATCTAAAGTCTCTAAGATCCCAATCAGATCCAAAGAGTCCATTGGAGGTGAATGGGCAGGAGAAGAAAGAGTAGTTACTCACCTGTAACAAGTGTTCTCCAGGAGTAGCAGGAATCAGTCCTCACATATGGGTGACGCCGGCGCCGATGGAGCCCTCATGCGGAGCATTTCCCCAGCTTTCAAAGAAAGCCTTTGGGAATGCAGCGCACATGCGCGGTCCCCTTCCCGCCCAAGGGTGCCATCTTGCTCAGTCTGATGACATAGCTAAAAGACAGCAAAAACAGAAAATAAATCATATGACTGCAACTCCAAGGGGAGGAGGGAGGGTCATGAAGACTGATTCCTGCTGTTCCTGGAGAACACCTGTTACAGGCGAGTAACTACTCTTTCTCCAGGACCAAGCAGGAAGTCAGTCCTCACATATGGGACTCCCGAGCTACAGGCTACCAGGAACCCAAGCTGAAAAATAAGCTCCCTCTAGAGCAGGGGTCTCAAACACGCGGCCCGCGGGCCGCATGCGGCCCGCGAGACAACTTTGTGCGGCCCGCGAAAGAGAAAAACAAAAAAACCCCAAAACCCTGACTTCTGCCGTTGCCGCCGTGGCAGCGGCAGAATCAATTGTCAAATAAAAAAAAAAAAGACTTCTGCTGCTCAAGCAGCAATATCACCTGTCCTGCGGCCCCTTCCCCTGTGCCCGGAGATCTGAATCTGCTCATCAGTGGCGTGCTTTTCAAGCCGCGACGAGTATTCCCCTCTCGCGCGGCTTGAAACCACGCGAGAGGGGAATACTCTTCGCGGCTTGAAAAGCACGCCGCTGATGAGCAGATTCGGATCTCCGGGCACAGGGGAAGGGGCCGCAGGACAGGTGATATTGCTGCTTGAGCAGCAGAAGTCTTTTTTTTTTTAATTTGACAATTGATTCTGCCGCTGCCACGGCGGCAACGGCAGAAGTCAGGGTTTTGGGTTTTTTTTGTTTTCCTCTGTCGGGGGGGGGGGGTATGACTGGAAATGGGCAGAGGGGGGTTAGGACTGGAAGTGGGCTATTGGCAGGGGGGGGGGGGTTATGACTGGTAATGGGCTGGGGGGTTATAACTGGTAATGGGCTATGGTGGGGGCTAGGACTGGACATGGGCAGATGGGGGTTAGGACTGGAAGTGGGCTATTGGCAGGGGGGGGTTATGACTGGTAATGGGCTGGGGGGTTATAACTGGTAATGGGCTATGGTGGGGGCTAGGACTGGAAATGGGCAGATGGGGGTTAGGACTGGAAGTGGGCTATTGGCAGGGGGGGGTTATGACTGGTAATGGGCTGGGGGGTTATAACTGGTAATGGGCTATGGTGGGGGCTAGGACTGGAAATGGGCAGATGGGGGTTAGGACTGGAAGTGGGCTATTTGCAGGGGGGGGTTATGACTGGTAATGGGCTGGGGGGTTATAACTGGTAATGGGCTATGGTGGGGGCTAGGACTGGAAATGGGCAGATGGGGGTTAGGACTGGAAGTGGGCTATTGGCAGGGGGGGGTAATGAAGGGAAATGGGCTGGGGGGTTATAACTGGTAATGGGCTATGGAGGGGGCTAGGACGTGAAATGGGCAGATGGGGGTTAGGACTGGAAGTGGGCTATTGGCAGGGGGGGTTATGACTGGTCATGGGCTATGGTGGGGGCTAGGACTGAAAATGGGGTGATGGGGGTTAGGACTGGAGGTGGGCTGATTGGGGGGTTAGGACTGGTAATGGCCTATGAGGGGAGGTAAGACTGAAAATGGGGTGATGGGGGATACGACTGCAAGTGGGCTATGGGGGGGACTAGGACTGGTAATGGGCTATGGGGGGGGTAAGACTGAAAATGGGGTGATGGGGGGGTAAGATTGGAAGTGCGCTATGGGGAGGTTAGGACTGGTAATGGGCTATGGGGGGTCTAGGACTGGTAATGGGCTGGGGGGGTTGCTAGGACTGGAAATGGGCTGAGTGGAAGGGGGGCTTGAACTGCAAATGGCTGATGGGGAGGGGGGCTTGGAATGGAACTGGGCCGTGAGGGGAGGGAGCTAGGATTGGAAATGGGCTGATGGGGGGCTAGGATTGGAAATGGGCTGATGGTGAGGCTAGGATAGGACTGGAAATGGACTGATGCAGGGACTAGAAAGGAGCAGATGCTGGGTGGGGCTGGAACTAGAAGGGAGCTGATGTTGGGGGAGGATTAGAATGGGATGGAGCTGGGAAAGTGAAATGGAGAGGGGAAAAATATTTTGTCTGGAAGAGAAGACAAATCTACAATTGGCCAGGTATTGGGAGAGTAAGTGGGGATTGAGGATGGAGGGGTAAAATTTGAGTGGATGAAATAGGAATGAGGAAAGAGCAAAAGGAGAAAGATTAGTATGTTAAAGCAGATGTAGGGAGAGAGAATGGAAAAAAACTAGAAGAGAGAAGAAAGGACAAATGGACAGCAGACGATGGAGATAGCAGAAGACACGAAGAAACCAGAAGTGGCTGGAGCAATTGCAACTGAAAAAAAATGCACAAAAGGTAGAAAAATATCTCTTTATTTTGAATTTATTAACTGGAATATGTCAGCTCTGGGAAATGTGCATCATTAATGTTTGCGCTTTGTTTAGTACAAGAGGAAATTAATTTATAGTTTTATTTCTACAGTGTTGTTGTACATTCCAAGTTTGGCTTTTGGGGTTCCCAGTTTAATTATTGTCTTCCTATTTCTGAATCTTTTAGTCTTTCTTTATCCATACTCATTAAGAGGCATGTTTACTAAAAGTTAGTGTATGGTAACATTATGCAAATATTTATGTAAATGAGGCCCCTTATGCAAATGAGGCCCCACGTCTTATGCGGCCCCCGGGTTACTTTACAAGTCCTCATTTGGCCCTCAAAGCAATTTGAGTTTGAGACCCCTGCTCTAGAGCGTCAGCATCTGTGAAAGAATCCTTTCTGAGAACGCCCCCGTACGGTAGCCCAACACAAGGGCCAGAGGGTAGGAGTTGCCTAAACCTCAAAGAGATTACGGAGTACCGCCTGTCTGAAAGCACTGTCCTTATGGGACTCCCTCTCGAGGCACTAGTGAGCCGCAAAAGTCTGGCTTGAAGACCAAGTAGCGGCCCGGCAGATGTCTGCCAACGGAACAGAGCAGAGGTGGGCTACTGATGCGGCCTTCGCCCTGACACGGTGGGCCGTGACTCGACCCTGCAAAGAGAGACCAGCTGCCCTGTACGCCCAGGCGATAGAATCCGCTACCCAAAGGGACAACGTACGCTTGGAGACAGGCAACCCCAGTTAATTAGGGTCAAAAGATACGAAGAGCTGAGCAGCCCTTCGATGCCCCTGCGTACGGTCAATATAAAAAGACAACGCCCTCCTACAGTCCAGGGTTTGCAGTACTGTTTCGGCCCGGCTGGAATGCGGCCGGGGGAAGAATGTTGGAAGAACCACCACCTGAATGAGGTGGAAAGAGGAGACAACCTTCGGAAGGAACTTAAGGTGAGTCCGCAAGACCACCCTGTTATTATAGAGCTGTGTGCACGGCCTATCAGAAACCAGAGCTTGTAGTTCACTCACATGCCTGGCCGAGGTAAGAGCCACCAAGAACAACGCCTTCCAGGAAAGGAAGCGTAAATGACAGGTAGCCATCAGCTCAAACGGTGGGCAAGTAAGTTGCTGCAAGACCACATTTAAATACCACTCAGGGGCTGGTGGACGGATCGGAGGCTTGAGCAGAAGCAGGCCTCTGAGGAAGCAGGACACCAAGGGGTGGCCCGACAGAGATTGGCCCTCTACCTGTGAGTGGTGTGCCGATAGAGCACTGAGGTGGACCCGAACAGAGTTGGATTTAAGGCCTAGGTCCGAGAGAAGGAGCAGGTACTGCAGCACCACCGGAACCAGGCACGAAAAAGGATCCTCCTGGCGCTGAGCACACCAAGTGGAGAACCTACGCCACTTGAGGGCATAAGATTTCTGGGTGGATTGCCTCTTAGAGGCCAAAACCACCTCTTCCACTTCCTTAGGAAGAAGTAAGGGGGCTAGAACTACCCTTTCAGCAGCCAGGCCATCAGATTGAGGGATTTGAGGTTGGGGTGCAGGAGAGATCCCTGATCCTGAGACAGGAGATCGGGTTGCACCCCCAGAGAGAGTGGAGTGTTCACCGCCAACTGTAGGAGGAGTGGAAACCACGGTTGCCTTGGCCATCTGGGGGCTACCAGAATCACCGAGGCCTTGTCCTGAAGAACCTTAAATAAGGTTCGGGCCACTAGAGGCGTGGGAGGAAATGCATACAGTAGGCCCGTAGATCAAGAGATTAAAAATGCATCTGCTGCTATTCGCAGAGGATGCTGTTGTCTGGAATAGAACCTGGGTAGCTGACGGTTCAGTGGAAGACCCCATATCTTAGAAAGACCCCTTGGAACACCAGAGGATTCAACTGCCATTCGTGAGGCTGTAGAATCCTGCTCAATCTGTCTGCCATGTAATTTTCCTGGCCAGGCAGATAAACTGCCTTGAGAAACATGTTGTGTTTGATTGCCAAGGAGCACAGGTCCTGCGCCTCCTGACAGAGAAGTTTGGAGCCTGTGCCTCCTTGCTTCTTCACGTAGAACATTGCCACTTGATTATTGGTCTGAACTAAGACAGACTGGTGAGAGAGGACATGAGGGAAAGTCTGTAGAGCTAAGCGGATAGCTCGCAACTCCAACAGATTGATCTGCTGTGTGGACTCCCAAGGAGACCAGAGGCCCTGAGTGCAAGCCCCCTGGCAATGTGCACCCCAGCACTGAAGGGAAACATCGGTTGTCAGCACCTGTGTGTGAGGAGGGGCCTGAAAAGGCACCCCCTGAACCAGGTACGGGAGATGCAGCCACCACCGTAGGGAGGCTGCCAGCAGTTTGGACACCCTTATCTTGTCTTTCAAGTCACCTGTGGCTTGCCGCCACTGAGCTCTGAGGCACCACTGAGCAGGTCGCATGTGCAGGCGGGCATTCGGAGTTACATGGACCCTGGATGTCTTGTGGCCCAAGAGCCTTAGGAAGTTTCTGGCAGAGACCAGAGAACCGCTCTAGAACTGTAAGGCCAAAGCCATCAGTCTGCGAGCCCTGTTCTCGGGCAAATAAGCCTTCGCCTGGAGAGTATCCAATCTTGCCCCTATGAACTCCATGTCCTGTGAGGGGAGCAAAGTGGACTTTGCAAAGTTTCTGACAAAGCCTAGATGCTGGAGAAGAGAAACAGTGCGAAGGGTGGCCTGTCTGGCCTCCTGTGGAGACTGACCCCTGATGAGCCAGTTGTCCAGGTATGGGAAGACAAAGATGCCCTGGTTTCTGAGATAGGCCGCCGCCACCACCGCCAGGCACTTGGTGAAAACCCTGGGGGCAGAGGTGAGGCCAAATGGAAGTACTCTGTATTGAAAGAGTAGTTACTCACCTGTAACAGGTGTTCTCCAGTTCTCCAGGAGCAGCAGGAATCAGTCCTCACATATGGGTGTCATCGGCACCGATGAAGCCTCAGCGGAGCATTTCCCCAGCTTTCCATGAAAGCCTTTGGGAATGCAGGCACGCATGCATTCCCTTCCCGCCTAAAGGTACCATCTTACCTCAGTCAAATGACATACTAAGAATAGCACACAAAAATGAAAAAAAAAACTATGTACAACTGCAACTCCAAGGGGAGGAGGGAGGGTTGTGAGGACTGATTCCTGCTGCTCCTGGAGAACACCTGTTACAGGTAAGTAACTACTCTTTCTCCAGGACCAAGCAGGAAGCAGTCCTCACATATGGGTGACTCTCTAGCTCTGGGCTACCAAGGAACCCAGGCTGAATAAGAGGACTCCCTCTAGTCCCAGCTGCAAAGAAAGGCTTTTTCAAGGACACAACCTCCACCGGTAGCCCAACAGAGGGCAGGAGGGCAGGAGTTGCCTAAACCTCAAAGAGATTCCGGAGTACTGCTTGGCCAAAAGCACTGTCCCTACAGGACTCCCTCTCCAGGCAGTAAGGGGCCACAAATGTCTGGCTTGAAGACCAAGTTGCAGCCCTGCAGATGTCTACCAAGGGCACAGAGCAGAGATGAGCCACTGAGGCAGCCATTGCCCTGACTCAGTGGGCCGTAACCCTACCCTGTAAAGGTCGGTCAGCTGCCTTGTAAGCCCAGGCGATACAGTCAGCCACCCACATGGACAAGCTACGCTTGGACACAGCCAACCCCAACTTATTGGGGTCAAAGGAGACGAAGAGCTGGGTAGCCCTTCTATGCCCCGCGTACGGTCAAGGAAGAAGGATAAGGCCCTCCTACAGTCCAGGGTATGCAGGACTCCTTCAGGCCTGCATGAGGCCTAGGGAAGAATGTTGGAAGAACCACCTCCTGGTTGAGGTGGAAAGAGGAGACAACCTTAGGGAGGAACTTTGGATGAGTCCTAAGGACTACCCTGTTCCTATAAATCCTGGTGTAAGGTCTATCACAGACCAGGGCCTGAAGCTCACTTACTCGCCTAGCCGAGGTAAGGGCTATCAGGAAGAGTGTCTTCCAGGAGAGGAAGCGCAGTGGACAAGTAGCCATCGGCTCAAAAGGTGGGCGAGTCAGTTGCTGCAAGACCACATTCAGCTCCCACTCAGGGGCAGGACGACGGATAGGAGGCTTGAGCAAAAGCAAGCCCCTAAGAAAGCGACACCCCAAGGGGTGACCAGACAGAGAATGTCCCTCCACCAGAGAGTGGTGAGCTGCTAGAGCTGAGAGGTGGACCCAAACAGAATTGGATTTAAGACCTTGATTTGAGAAGTGCAGTAAGTACTGAAGGGCTACTGGCACAGTACAGGAGAAAGGATCTTCTGTACGTAGCTGACACTACACAGAAAACCCCTTCCATTTGAGAGCATAGGTTTTCCTAGTGGACTGTTTCCTAGAGGCTAGGACAACCTCCTCAACCTCCTGAGGCAGGCCCCAGGAAGCCAAGACTACCCTTGCAGCCTCCAGGCCATCAAATTGAGAGCCTTGAGATTGGGGTTCAGAAGGGAACCCTGCTCCTGAGAGAGAAGGTCGGGTTGCAACCCCAGAGGTAGTGGAAGATCCACCGCCAGTTGAAGCAGAAGAGGAAACCAAGGCTGTCTTGGCCACCTGGGAGCCACCAGCAGTACAGAGGCCTTGTCCTGAAGAATCTTGAAGAGAGTTCGGGCCACCAAGGGCGTGGGAGGAAACGCATAGAGGAGGCCCTGAGACCAAGATATCAGAAAAGCATCCGCTGCTATCCGCAGAGGATGCGGTTGCCTGGAGCAGAACTTTGGCAGTTGCTTGTTCGGTGGGCTGGCAAAGAGGTCTATCAAAGGGAGACCCCATTTCAGGAAGATCTTCTGAACTACAGAAGGATGCAGCTGCCACTCATGGGGCTGCAGTATTCTGCTTAATCTATCTGCCAGGTAAGTTGTCCTGGCCTGGAAGGTACACAGCTTTGAGGAGCATGTTGTGCTTGAAGGCAAAAGAACAAAGGTCCTGAGCCTCCCGACAAAGGATCCTGGAGTGGAGGAGTGGCCTAGTGGTTGAGGCAAGGTACTTCGGGCCGGAAGGTCGGGGGTTCAAATCCCACTAGAGGACAGCAACCTTGGGCCGGAAGGACTGGGGTTTCTAGTGCCACAGGTGCTCCTTGTGGTCTTGGGCAAGCCACTTAACCCTCCATAGCCCATGTTCCCTGTAAAATAGTTATCTCCAAGTTATAATGCCCTGTTCAATGTAATTTCAGTTTGTTCAATGTAAACCGCACTGATGCAGAATAGCGCGGAATATAAGAGAATGTAAATAAAAATAAAAAAATCCTGGACCCAGTTCCGCCCTGTTTGTTCACATAAAACATGGCAACTTGATTGTCTGTCTGAACCAGGACAGACTGGTGAGCCAGCTTTGAGTGCTAATCGAATAGTTCTGAGTTCGAGGAGATTGATCTGCTGTGCAGCTTCCCAGGGAGACCAGAGGCCCTGGGTGCACTTACCCAGACAATGAGCTCCCCAGCCTTGCAGGGAGGCTTCTGTAGTCATAACATAAGAACATAAGATATGCCATACTGGGTCAGACCAAGGTCCATCAAGCCCAGTATTCTGTTTCCAACAGTGGCCAATCTAGGTCATATGTACCTAGCAGTTTCCCCAAGAGACACAAGTTCCACAATGCTTGTACTGTGTCAAGCATTGATATCTTCGGTCACTTCTTAATAATGGTTTATGGACCTTTCCTCCAGGAACTTGTCCAAACCTTTTTTAAACCCAGCTACACATTTACTACATCCTCCGGTAACAAACAGCATTTACTACATCCTCCGGTAACAAATTCCAGAGTTTGATTACACGTTGAGTGAAAAAATATTTTCTTTTATTAGTCTTAAATAGTTTACCCTGTAGCTTCATTGCATGTCCCCTAGTCTTTCTATATTCTGATAAGGTAAACAATCGATCTACGTTTACCCGTTCCACTCCGTTCATTAATTTATAGACTTCTATCATATCTCCCCTCAGCCGTCTCTTTTCCAGGTTAAAGAGCCCTAACCTTTTTAGCCTTTCTTCATAGGAGTATCCTTCCATCCCCTTTACCATTTTGGTGGCTCTTCTCTGAACCTTTTCTAAAATCGCTATATCCTTTTTAAGATACGGCGACCAGAATTGCACACAATATTCAAGGTGCGGTCTCACCATGGAACGATATAGAGGCATTATATCATCTTTTGTTTTATTTTCCATTCCTTTCCTTATCATACCTAGCATTCTATTTGCTCTCTTGGCCGCTGCTGCACACTGGGCCGAGGGTTTTAACATGGTATCCACAATGACGCCTAAATCTTTTTCCTGGGTGGTGGTTCCTAATGTGGAACCTTGCATCGTGAAACCATAGTTTGGGTTGTTCTTCCCTAGGTGCATAACCTTGCACTTGTCCACATTAAATTTCATCTGCCATTTTGATGCCCAGTCTTCCAATTTATCAAGATCCTCTTGCAATTTTTCAACACTACTGTGTACCTTGGAATCTGAAAAGGCATCCCTTTCAGTAGATTGGGTGGATGCAGCCACCAGTTGAGGGAGTGCAGAAATGGTCTGGACACCCTTATCCTGTCTCTGAGGCTGCGTGTAGCCTATGACCACTGAGCCTGAAGGCACCACTGTGCAGGCCTCATATGGAGCCCGGCATTAGGGGTCACATGTACTGTCGAAACCATGTGGCCTAGAAGCCTCAGGCAGAGTCTGGCGGAGACCAGGGACTTGCTGAGAAACTGATTTGCCAAGGCCATCAACTTTTGGGCCCTGTCTGCTGGCAAGAAAGCCTTTGCCAGCAGAGAGTCCAGCCTTGCTCCTATGAACTCTAAGTTTTGGGAGTGGAGCAAAGTGGACTTTGCGAAGTTTATGACAAACCCCAGGCTTTGTAGAAGAGCAATAGTCCTGAGGGTGGCTTGATTGGACTCTTGGCACATCTGACCCCTGATGAGCCAGTCGTCTAGATAGGGGAAGACAAAGATTCCCTGATTTCTCAGGTAGGCCGCCACCACTGCTAGGCACTTTGTAAAGACTCTAGGGGCGGAGGTGAGGCCGAAAGGCAGTACTCTGTACTGATAATGGTTTCCTCCCACAATGAACTTGAGGTATTTTCTGCGGTCTGGATGAATGAGGATGTGAGTGTACGCATCCTTTAGATCTAAGGAGCATAGCCAATCTCCCTCTTGCGTTCCCGGTCGGGGGACCCCCTGTCCGAGGAGCTTCGACGGCGCTCGGGATCGGAATCCCGAGATGTCGAGGCCTCAGACGAAGTCCGGGCCCGGCCGGAGGCTGAGTCTGAGAAAAGCCTTTCTTTTTGCTGCTGGCGACTTCGGAGTTCCTTGGAAGACATCTTTCCACATGGCCCGCACGACTTAAGGTCGTGGTCGGGGCCGAGGCACCAAAGGCAGCAGTCGTGTGTGTCGGTGAGAGACATCAGTTTCTTACACCGATCACACTTTTTAAAACCGCTGGAAGCCATCGGGGAAAAAAAAGAGTCCCCGCAAGGTCAAAGGACCAGCCTTCCAGGGAAAAATGGAAAAAAGGGCGCGAACGCCAGCCACGAAGGGCAAAAACCGAAAAAGAAGAATCGGGCTCGATACCGATGTACCGAACCCGGCGGGAGGGGAATCGTGTCGAACCGGGAGAAAAAAATAGCGAAAATCGCCAAAAAATCTAATTTTAACCGGGAGAACAGGACACACGTCCGGTGGGCTTCCTGGAGAAAAAAGAGACTGAAGTAAGATGGCACCTTTAGGCGGGAAGGGAACCGCGCATGCATGCCTGCATTCCCAAAGGCTTTCATAGAAAGTTGTGGAAATGCTCCGCTGAGGCTTCATCGGCGCCGATGACACCCATATGTGAGGACTGCTTCCTGCTTGGTCCTGGAGAAAATGACTTCCTCCCACTACAAATCTGAGATATTGTCTGTGATCTGAATGAATGAGGACGTGAGTATAAGCATCCTTCAGGTCTAAGGCGCATAGCCAATCTCCCTGCTGGAGGTAGGGCAGCAGTATTCCAAGGGTAAGCATTTTGAACTTTTCCCTCTCCAGGAACTTGTTGAGATTTCGCAAATCTAGGAAGGGCCTGAGGCCTCCAGTCCTTTTTGGTACCAGAAAGTACCTGGAATAGAAGCCTCGTCCTATCAGGTGGTGGGGCACCGGTTCCACTGCCTGCTCCTGTGGAAGACTTGACAACTCCCGAAGGAGGAGGTTCCTGTGCAGAGGTAGTCTTGGAGGCTCCCCTGGAAAATAGAAGGGGGTAACTGGTTGAAGTGGAGCAAATAACCCTTTTGGACTATGCTCAGTACCCAGGTATCCCCTGTTATGGCTGACCACCTGTGGGTGTACAGTGTCAGCCGGCCTCCTGTGCTGAGAGGAACCAGCTGAGGAGGAGAGGGGCTATGCAGTGGGAGTCAAAACCCCGCTCCCTGCTGTGCAGGAGCCGGAGCTGATGGCTTGGGGGTTTTCTGCCTACGGGGCCCATGTCACTGCCCCTTGGCCTGCTGACCCTGATGGGGAGCTGTAGAGGCCTGAAACTGAGGGTAGGATTTGTAGGCAGTAGCCTTCCTTGGGTAAAAGGGCTTTTTCCCCAAGCCCTTCTTCTTCTGAGAAGGAGCAGAAATTTTCCTGGACAGCCTTGTCCTGGTGAGAGTCTGCAGCCTTTTCAGTCATGGGTTTGCCAAAAAGGTTCTCACCTCGGCAAGAGACATCGACCAACTTGTCCTGTACCCATGGCTCGAGGTCCACTGACTGTAGCCAGGCCTGACGGCGTGCACCGATGCCGGCTGCAGCTACTCGGTCCGAAGCCTCGAAGCCATCATACGCTGCTCGAGAGATAAACTTTGAGCACTCTCGAATCCCGTATGGCAAAGCCTTAAACCTCTGCAAAGGTGCCTCAGAGAGGCCAGCTGAGAACAAGGCAATCTCCTTTGCCAGGTCTCGGAGGTACATGCCCATGTACAGCTGCTAAGTCTGGACACAGCAAGCCAGCATAGAGCTCTGGAAGCACTTCCTACCAAGGGCATCCAGGTTCCGGGCCTCCTGGCCGGGGGGCACCGAGGAGTGCATCTTCTGACTCTTCAGACGATGCATGGCCAATTCCACAATCATGGAGTGGTGCGGTAGCTGTGCCTTCTGGAACCCAGGGCTCTTACGGACTCGATAAATAGAATCGACCTGTTTGCTGAGAACCGGCGCCGAGGCCGGTGCCTCCCACATGCGGAAGAGCAGCCGTTCCAGCATCGGAGGAACCGGTACAGTAAAGAGAGTCATACTGGAGGGGCCTCGAGCTCCTCGACTCAAGGCTCCTCCTCGGGATCAGCAGAGAAGGCAAAGGCTTTGGCCATGTCCCTCACGAAGTCCGAGAAACAGGTATCCTCCAGTGGGGACCATCTCCAAGGCTCAGACTCTGGTGAGTATGATGGGACGCACCGGGTCCAGAAAGTGTCCGGGGACTCCTCGTCCTCAGTCTCCCACTCGGACCCCTCCGACGAGGAATCGAGTGGCTCCGCCTGGGCGGGCATCGATGTCATCCGCCCCGACGCCGAGAGCACCGGCGTCGACCACCTCGGCCCCGAGCGGGAGGCCAAGGGGGACCTTGGCCGAGGATCGACTCGAGACAACATCGACTCAAGGATCGGCTCGGCCTCCGGGGTCAACTTGGACATCGAGGTCCCGGTGGTCGGGGCAGATACACCGGTGAAACCGGTGATCAGTACCCGCTGCTGCTCCATGAAGGCAGCAAAGCTGCTCTCCAAGGCCGTCAATCTGACAGTCAGTTCAGGAGACTCAGCAGCCCCAGACGCAGGCCCCGACAGCATCGGGCCTGATATCGGCTCCCCCAGAGGGGAGTCTATGAGGACAACAGCACTCACGTGACTAGGGGACTCCGGCTCCACTCAAGGCAACTTGGCAGGCCTCTCCTACTCCGAGGACCCGGGACAGCGTTCAAGGCTATGCGAACTGGTCATCGAGGGGCCAAGAGCATTCACCGACACCACCCTTGCGGTTTTCTTCTTCCTTCTGTGTTCCCTCGAAGGAGACCCCCTTTCAGAGGAGCCTCAACGGTGCTCGGGGTTGGACTCCCGAGATGTCCAGGCCTCTGACGAGGTCCGGGCCCGGCCGGACACGGAGTCAGACAAAAGTCTTTCATGCTGCTGCTGACGGCTCCTCAGCGCCTTAGAGGACATTTTGCCGCATGGGACACAGACCACCAGGTCATGGTCGAGCACGAGGCATCGGAGGCAGCAGTCATGTGTGTTGGTGAGAGACATTAACTTCTTACACTCATCACACTTCTTGAACCCGCTGGCAGCCATCGGGGGAAAAAGGACCACTGCAAGGTCGAAAGACCTGGCTGCCAGTGAAAAAGAGAAAAAAAGCGGGAACGCTAGTCACTAAAAACTAGCTCTGGGCCAAATACCGGTGTACCGGGCCCAGGCGGGAAGGGGAACCGGCGTCGAACAGAGCAAAAACCATTAATCCAACGAAGGAAAAAATTAACTTTTACCGGGTGACAACGATACATGTCCGTCGGGCTCCGCGGAAAAAAGACGACTGAGCAAGATGGCACCCTTAGGCGGGAAGGGGACCGTGCATGCGCGCTGCATTCCCAAAGGCTTTCTTTGAAAGCTGGGGAAATGCTCCGCACGACGGCTCCGTCGGCGCCGACGTCACCCATATGTGAGGACTGACTTCCTGCTTGGTCCTGGAGAAGCTCCATGGTCTTTACGCTTGGCAGTAGGCAAATAAAAATATCTTTGCCAAAAGAGTAACTGACTCCTTGGGAATTTTCAATATCGAAAATAGAATTAGTGGAGGAGGGATAGTAAGGAAATCCACAGTACTACCTTTTAACTTTCGAAAGGGAGACACTGATAAAATGAGGAAAACAGTTAAGAAAAAACTAAAAGGAGCAGTTGCAAAGGTTAAAGACGTACATCAGGCTTGGCTGCTGTTGAAAAATACTATTTTGGAAGCCCAGACCAGCTGTATTCCACGCTTAGAGAAAAGTGGAAGGAAGTCCAAAAAACTGCCAGCATGGTTTAAAGGTGAGGTCAGAGAGGCTGTTGTTGCCAGAAAAGCATCTTTCAGGAAATGGAAAAAAGAGCCAAACGATGAAACCTGGAAACAGCACAAGCACTGGCAAGTCAAATGCAAGGCATTGATAAGGCAGGCAAAGGGAGAATTTGAGAAGAAGCTTGCTGCGGAAGCAAAAACGCGAAGTAAAGACCTTTTCAAGTACATTCGTAGCAAAAAAACCTGTGAGTCAGTCAGTTGGTCCATTAGATGATAAAGGGGTTAAAGGAGCACTAAGAGGCGACAAGGCGATAGCGGAGAGACTGAATGAATTCTTTGCTTCAGTCTTTACTGAGGAAGATGTAGGGATGTTACCCATGACTGAAGTGGTATTTAAAGGTGCGGAAGAATTGAAGGAAATATCGATACATCGGGAAGATATATTACAACTATTAGATAAACTGAAGAGTAGCAAATCACCTGGGCCGGATGGTATACATCCAAGGGTGTTGAAAGAACTGAAATATGAGATTGCAGACCTGCTATTAGTAATCTGTGATCTATCATTAAAATCATCTCTAATACCTGAAGATTGGAGGATCGCCAATGTAACACCAATGTTTAAAAAGGGTTCCAGGGGTGATCCGGGAAACTACAGACCGGTGAGCCTCACGTCAGTACTGGGAAAAATGGTAGAAACCATCATAAAGAATAAAATTACTCAGCATGTAGATAGTCATGGCCTAATGGGAGACAGCCAACATGGCTTTAGACAAGGAAGATCTTGTCTTACTAATCTGTTATGTTTTTTTGAAGGAGTGAATAATCAGGTGGACAAAGGTGAGTCGGTTGATATTGTGTATCTGGACTTTCAGAAAGCCTTTGACAAGGTCCCTCATCAGAGACTTTTGGCAAAACTAAAGAGTTATGGGCAATGTTCCCTCTAATTTTCTGTAGACTGTGTGCGCATAAAATATCAGCTGTGTGCAGCTTTTGAAGGAAGGTTAAATTTTTGTGCGCCACATAACGACACTCGGAGTTATATACAGAATACAGTATGTACACCACATTGATTTTAATCAAATTAAATGAAAATAGACGATTACTAAATGAAGTGGGAAATTTCTAGTAATTACAATCATAACTTTTAAATTTTAAGACGTCTGTGTTGTTTTCTATCAGAATCAGAGCTGTAATTTTTGTGCGCTCTGTTGTAAAGTATGTGCGCTCGCTCAGCGAGGTGTGTGCGCGCACACACGCACACAGCTTATAGGGAACAGTGGTCATGGGATAGGAGGCAGTGTACTATTGTGGATCAGGAACTGGTTAAAAGATAGAAAGCAGAGGGTAGGGCTAAATGGCCAATTTTCCCAATGGAGAAAGGTGAATAGTGGTGTACCCCAGGGATCTGTGCTGGGTCCGCTGCTTTTTGACATATTCATAAATGACCTGGAAAGTGGAATAACGAGTGAGGTTATCAAATTTGCAGATGACACAAAACTTTTAAAGTTGTTAAAACCCAAGAGGATTGTGGAAAATTGCAAGAGGATCTTGATAAATTGGAAGACTGGGCATCAAAATGGCAGATGAAATTTAATGTGGACAAGTGCAAGGTTATGCACCTAGGGAAGAACAACCCAAACTATGGTTACACGATGCAAGGTTCCACATTAGGAACCACCACCCAGGAAAAAGATTTAGGGGTCATTGTGGATACCATGTTAAAACCCTCGGCCCAGTGTGCAGCGGCAGCCAAGAGAGCAAATAGAATGCTAGGTATGATAAGAAAAGGAATGGAACATAAAACAAAAGATATTATAATGCCTCTATATCGTTCCATGGTGAGACCGCACCTTGAATATTGTGTACAATTCTTTTTAACAAGCGTAGTTACTCACCTGTAACAGGTGTTCTCCAGGAGCAGCAGGAATCAGTCCTCACTTATGGGTGACGTCGGCGCCGACGGAGCCCTCGCGGAGCAATTTTCCCCAGCTTTCAAAGAAAGCCTTTGGGAATTGCAGCGCGCATGCGCGGTCCTCTTCCCGCCCAAGGGTGCCATCTTAGCCAGTCAGATGACATAGCTAAAAAAGACAGCATAAAAATTTGCAAAAAAACTAAAGCAGATGATTGCAACTCCAAGGGGAGGAGGGAGGGTTGTGAGGACTGATTCCTGCTGCTCCTGGAGAACACCTGTTACAGGTGAGTAACTACGCTTTCTCCAGGACCAAGCAGGAAGTCAGTCCTCACTTATGGGACTCCCAAGCTTAAGGCTACCGGAGACCCTAAGCACAAAAATGAGCTCCCTCTAGCTCAGCAGCACAGAAGGAAGGAATCTTCGCTGAATTATTACCCACCGGTAGCCCACATCCGGGATGGAGGGTAGGAGTTGCTCAAACCTCAAAGAGATTACGGAGGACTGCCTGTCCGAAAGCACTGTCCCTGCGGGACTCCCTCTCGAGACAGTAATGGACCGCAAAGGTCTGGCTCGAAGACCAAGTAGCGGCCCGGCAGATGTCTGCCAGCGGAACAGAGCGGAGGTAAGCCACTGTCGTAGCCTTTGCCCGAACGCAATGAGCCGTGACTCGACCTTCCAAGGAGAGTCCGGCTGCCCCATAAGCCCAAGTGATACAGTCCGCAACCAAGATGGACAGAGTACGCTTGGAGACCGGGAGCCCCAATTTATTGGGGTCAAAAGACACAAAAAGCTGAGCAGCTTTACGGTGCTCCCGCGTACGGTCAAGGTAGAAGTTCAATGCCCTTCTACAGTCCAGGGTATGGAGGACCGTTTCAGCTCGGCTGGAGTGTGGTCTGGGAAAGAAGGTCGGAAGTACCACCTCCTGATTGATGTGAAAGGGGGAGACCACTTTTGGAAGAAATTTTGGGTGAGTCCGTAGGACTACCCTATTTTTGTAGAACCGAGTGTAAGGGGGATCAGACACGAGGGCCTGCAATTCACTTACGCGCCTAGCGGAAGTGAGGGCTATCAAGAACAATGTTTTCCAACAAAGAAAACGGAGAGAACAGGTAGCCATAGGTTCAAAAGGCGGACAGGTGATCCGCTGCAAAACCACATTCAGATCCCAGTCAGGCGCTGGCGGGCGGAGAGGTGGTTTAAGTAGAAGGAGACCTCGGAGAAACCTCGCTACGAGAGGGTCGCTGGAAAGAGGTCTGCTGTCCACCGGTACATGATGTGCTGAAAGAGCACTGAGGTGAACTTTGACGGAGTTGGACTTAAGTCCCAGATTAGAGAGGTAGAGCAAGTACTGCAAGATCACCGACACCGAGCAGGAGAAGGGATCCTGAGACTGCTGGGTACACCAAACGGAAAAGCGACGCCATTTAAGGGCGTAGCATTTGCGGGTAGAAGGTCGCCGAGAAGCTAAGACGACCTCTTCCACCTCTGCCGGCAGGAGAAGGGGAGCAAGGACTACCCTCTCAGCAGCCAGGCCATTAGATTGAGAGATCTGAGGTTGGGGTGTAGCAGAGACCCCTGATCTTGAGTGAGGAGATCCGATTGAAACCCCAGAGGGAATGGATCCTCCACCGCTAATTGCAGCAGGAGTGGAAACCACGGCTGTCTGGGCCAGCGAGGAGAGATCAGGATCATGGAAGCTTTGTCTCGGAGAACCTTGAAAAGAGTTCGAGAGACTAGCGGGATGGGAGGAAAAGCATACAGAAGGCTCTCCGCCCATGAGAGTAGAAAAGCGTCTGCCGCAACTCGAAGGGGATGCGGCTGACGAGAGCAGAAGCGAGGAAGTTGCCGGTTGAGAGGGCTGGCAAAGAGATCCATCGTGGGGAGGCCCCACTTTAGAAAGAGCTTCTGAACTACCAAGGGATCCAGGCGCCACTCGTGCGGCTGGAGGATCCTGCTGAGTTTGTCCGCCAGGCAATTTTCTTGGCCTGGGAGATAAACTGCCTTGAGAAGAACGCCGTGACTGACGGCCCAAGAGCAGAGCTTCTGTGCCTCCCGACAGAGAGGGAAGGAGCCCGTGCCCCCCTGCTTGTTCACGTAGAACATGGCAACTTGATTGTCCGTCTGGACAAGGACGGACTGGTGAGAGGTCAGGTGGGAGAAGGCCTTGAGAGCCAGGCGGATCGCTCTGAGCTCCAGGAAGTTGATCTGCTGAGCAGACTCCCACGTGGTCCAGAGGCCCTGAGTACGTGCCCCTTGGCAATGTGCTCCCCAGCCCAGGAGGGATGCATCTGTTGTCAGCACCCGGGCCGGCTGAGGTGACTGGAAAGGCATGCCGAGTACCAGGTTCGGCCGATGAAGCCACCACTGGAGAGACGAGATCAGCGGCTCGGAGACGCGCACTAGGTCTGCTAGGCCGCCTGTGGCTTGTTGCCACTGCTGGCGGAGACACCATTGAGCAGGCCGCATATTCAGGCGGGCATTGGGGGTCACATGGACGGTGGAAGCCATATGGCCGAGTAGTCTCAGGAAGCGCCTGGCGGAGACCAGGGGCTGGCTGCGAAAACGGTCGGCTAGGTCCATGAGCCGTTGAGCTCTGTCGAGCGGTAGGAACGCTCGTGCCTGAGGAGTGTGCAGCCTTGCGCCGATGAACTCGAGATCCTGTGAGGGGAGCAAAGTGGACTTTGCGAAGTTTATAACAAAGCCCAAGTACTGCAGAAGAGTCACCGTGCGGCGATGGTGACCTCCGGAGCGGACGCTGCCCTGATGAGCCAGTCGTCGAGGTACGGAAAGACATAGAGGCCGTGAAGCCGGAGATGGGCCGCCACCACCGCGAGACATTTTGTGAAGACTCGCGGTGCGGAGGACAGGCCAAAGGGTAGTACTCTGTACTGGTAATGATTTCCGGCCACCACAAACCTTAGGTACTGGCGGTGGCTTGGGTGGATAAGGATGTGCGTGTAGGCATCCTTTAGATCCAAGGAGCATAGCCAATCTCCCTGCTGGAGGTAGGGCAGAAGGATTCCAAGGGTAAGCATCTTGAACTTTTCCCGCACGAGGAATTTGTTGAGGTTGCGCAAGTCCAGGATGGGTCTGAGGCCTCCTGTCCTTTTTGGTACTAGAAAATACCTGGAATAAAAGCCTTGACCTTTCAGGTGGTGGGGCACCGGTTCCACCGCCTGTTCCTGTAGAAGACCTGCTAACTCCTGAAGGAGTAAGTGCTGGGAGGAACCAGCGGGGGGGGGGGGGGAGAGGCTATGCTTAAGGAGTCAAAAGCCCCCACCCTGCTGAGCAGGGGCTGGTGGTGCAGGCTTGGGGGCTTGCTGCCTACGGGACCCGTTACCCCGTCCCTTGGCCTGCTGGCCCTGTTGGGGAGCTGCAGGGGCCTGATATTGGGGGTATTGTTTGTAGGCAACCGCCTTCCTCGGGTAAAAGGACTTCTTTCCCGAGCCCTTCTTTTTCTGGGAAGGGGCGGAGGTCTTCCTAGAAAGCCTAGTCCTGGTGAGAGTCTCCGTCTCAATTTGTGCAGCCTTTTCAGCCATGGGCTTGCCAAAGAGCTTTTCGCCTCGGCAGGGGACATCGACCAACTTGTCCTGCACCCAGGGCTCAAGGTCAGACGACTGAAGCCAAGCCTGTCGGCGGGCACCGATGCCGGCTGCGGCCACTCGAGCCGATGCTTCAAAGCCATCATAGGCTGCTCGGTATATGAATTTTGAGCATTCCCGAATGCCAGTGGACAAGGCCAGGAACCTCCGCAAGGGTTCCTCGGACAAACCAGCGGAGAATCCGGCTAGCTCTTTAGCCAGGTCTCGGAGATACATGCCCATGTATAGCTGGTAGGTCTGGACACGACACGCAAGCATAGAGCCCTGGAAACACTTCTTACCAAGGCCATCCAGGTTACGGGCCTCCCTGCCAGGAGGCACCGAGGAGTGCATCTTCTGGCTCTTAAGACGATGCATGGCCGATTCCACTACCATGGAATGGTGTGGTAACTGTGCTTTTTGGAAGCCAGGGCTCTTGCGGACTCGATAGATAGAATCGACCCGCTTGCTCAGGACCGGCGAGGTGGCCGGACTCTCCCACATGCGGAAGAGTAGTCGTTCCAGCATGGGAGGAACCGGTACAGTAAAGTGTTCCCTGGCGGGAGAGTCATAATGGAGGGCGTCGAGCTCTTCGGCTCGAGGCTCCTCCTCGGGATCCGCAGGGAAGGCCAAAGCCTTGGCCATATCCCTGACGAAGTCCGAGAACCGGGCATCCTCCAGGGGGGACTGCTTCCGAGGTTCGGACTCAGGTGAGTCCGAGGGGACACACCGAGTCCGAAAAGAATCAGGCGACTCTTCCTCTTCAGACTCCCAGACCGACTCCGACGAGGACTCGGTGGGGTCGGCCCGGGCAGGGTGCGGCGCCTGCCGCCCCGACGCCGAGGGAGTCGGCGTCGGCGACCTCGGTCCCGAACGGGAGGCCGATGGTGACCTCGACCGAGGATCGACTCGAGTTCGCATCGACTCGAGGATCGGCTCGGTCTCCGGGGTCGACTTAGACGTCGACGTCCCGGCGGTCGGGGCAGCGGCGCCAGCGAAGCCAGCGAGCAGTGCCCGCTGCTGGTCCATGAAGGCAGACAGTCTGCTCTCCAAGGCTGTCAACCTGAGTCCGAGCTCAGGTGACCCAGCAGCCCGCGACTCGGGCCCCGACGGCGTCGGGCCCGATGTCGGCGGTCTCGGAGGCGAGTCCAGGAGGACCACAGGACTTACCCGAGCAGGCAGCTCCGACTCCAGGCGAGGTCGCTTCGAGAGGTGCTCCTTCTCCAAGGACCCGGGACGGCTATCGGGGCTATGCGACCTGGCCCTCGCGGAGCCAGGAGCGTCCACCAACGCCGCCCTCGCGGGTTTCACCTTTCGTCGATGGTCCCCGGAGGGAGAACCCCTGTCGGAGGAACTCCGGCGACGGTCCGAGCTGGAACCTCTGGACGCAGAGGCCTCCAACGAGGTCCGGGTACGGCTGGGGTCAGCGAAGATCCTATCCCGCTGATGCCGCCGACTTCTCAACGCTTTGGAGGACATTTTGCCGCAGGGCCCACAGATCATTTCTTCATGATCCGGGCCCAGGCAGCGGAGGCAATTGTCGTGTGTGTCAGTTAGTGACATATTTCGGTCACACTGACCACACCGTTTGAAACCACTGGCAGCCATCGGGGGAAAAAGGGCCCCGGCGAGGTCAAAGGACCGGGCTGCCAGGGAAAAACCGAAAACGAAACTGACTAAGTCAGAAAAACCGAAAAAGAAGAAGAGGACTCGTGACCGGCGTCGCGAGTCCGGGCGGGAAAAAGACCGGCGTCGAACCGAAGGAAAAAAGAGAAAATATGAGTAAAAATCAACTTTTTCGCGGGGACACGACGGGTACGTCTGTAGGGCTCCGCGGAAAAAAGAAGACTGGCTAAGATGGCACCCTTGGGCGGGAAGAGGACCGCGCATGCGCGCTGCAATTCCCAAAGGCTTTCTTTGAAAGCTGGGGAAAATTGCTCCGCGAGGGCTCCGTCGGCGCCGACGTCACCCATAAGTGAGGACTGACTTCCTGCTTGGTCCTGGAGAATCTTTATTAGTGATATAGCGGAAGGGCTGTCGGGTAAGGTTTGCCTCTTTGCAGATGATACCAAAATCTGCAATAGAGTAGACACCCAGGAAGGTGTAGATAACATGAGGAGGGATCTAGCTAAGCTTGAAGAATGGTCTAGAATTTGGCAGCTGGGATTTAATGTTAAAAAACGTAAGGTCATGCATTTGGGCTGCAGCAATCCAAGGGAGCAATACAGTATAGGAGGTGAAGTACTTTTGTCCACTAAGGAAGAGCGGGACCTAGGCGTGGTTGTGTCTGATGATCTTAAAGTAGCTAAACAGGTAGAAAAGGCGACGGCAAAAGCTAGAAGGATGCTTGGGTGCATACGGAGAGGAATGGCTAGCAGAAAAAAGGAGGTGATAATGCCTCTGTATAAGTCTTTGGTGCGACCTCAATTGGAGTATAGTGTGCAATTCTGGAGACCACACCTTCAAAAGGATGTAAACAGGATGGAGTCGGTGCAGAGGGTGGCTACTAAAATGATTAGTGGGCTTCATTATAAAGCATATGAGGATAGACTTAAGGATCTTAATATGTACACCTTAGAGGAAAGGCGGGATAGAGGTGATATGATTGAGATGTTTAAATACCTCCGTGGCATAAATGTTCAGGGAGAGAGCCTCTTTCAATTGAAAGCAAGTTCTGCTACGAGGGGACATGGGATGAGGGTGAAGGGAGATAGATTCAGGAGTGATATGCGGAAATATTTCTTTACAGAAAGAGTAGTGGATCCATGGAATAGTCTCCATGGTGGTAGAGATGAGGTGGAGGTGGTAGAGATGAGGACAGTAACTGAATTCAAAAAAGCATGGGACCAACACAGAGGATCTCTAAAGGTAAAAAGTGGACTGTTGTAGTTGTTGTTATGGAAGGACAGACTAGATAGGCCATGTGGTCTTTTTCTGTCATCATGTTTCTATGTTTCTATTCTGGTCGCCGTATCTTAAAAAGGATATAGCGATTTTAGAAAAGGTTCAGAGAAGAGCCCCCAAATTGTAAAGGGGATGGAAGGATACTCCTATGAAGAAAGGCTAATAAGGTTAGGGCTCTTTCACCTGGAAAAGAGACGGCCGAGGGGAGATATGATAGAAGTCTATAAATTAATGGAGTGGAACGGGTAAACGTAGATCAATTGTTTACCTTATCAGAATATAGAAAGACTAGGGGACATGCAATGAAGCTACAGGGTAAACTATTTAAGACTAATAAAAGAAAATATTTTTTCACTCAACGTGTAATCAAACTCTGGAATTTGTTACCAGAGGATGTAGTAAAGGCTGTTAGTGTAGCTAGGTTTAAAAAAGGTTTGGACAAGTTCCTGGAGGAAAGGTCCATAAACCATTATTAAGAAGGGACCCAGGATATCAATGCTTGACCCAGTACAAGCATTGTGGAACCTGTGTCTTTTGGGGAAACTGCTAGGTACTTGTGACCTGGATTGGCCACTGTTGGAAACAGGATACTGGGCTTGATGGACCTTGGTCTGACCCAGTATGGCATATCTTATGTTCTTATGTAATCCGTTTAAAACAAATAATAGAAAATATTTTCTCACCGAACGTGTAATCAAACTCTGGAATTTGTTACCAGAGGATGTAGTGAACGCTGTTAGTCTAGTTGGGTTTAAAAAAAGTTTGCACAAGTTCCTAGAGGAAAGATCCATAAACCATTATTAAAGAGGACCCAGGCAATCCACTGCCTGCCAAAATACAAACACAGTGGATCCTGTGTATCTTGGGAACTTGCTAGGTACTTGTGACCTGGATTGGCCACTGTTGGAAACAGCATACTGGGCTTGATGGACTAAAAAGTCATGGGATAGGAGGCAGTGTACTTTTGTGGATCAGGAACTGGTTAAAAGATAGAAAGCAGAGGGTAGGGCTTAATGGCCAATTTTCTCAATGGAGAAAGGTGAACAGTGGAGTACCCCAGGGATCTGTGCTGGGTCTGCTGTTTTTTTAACATATTCATAAATGACCTGGAAATGGGAATAACGAGTAAGGTTATCAGATTTGCAGATGACACCAAACTATTCAAAGTTGTTAAAACCCATGAGGATTGTGAAAAATTGCAAGAGAATTGTGGAAAATTGCACGAGGATCTTGATAAATTGGAAGACTGGGCATCCAAATGGGAGATGAAATTTAATGTGGACAATTGCAGATTTATGCACCTAGGAAAGAATAACCCAAACTATGGTTACACGAATCAAGGTTCACAGATTAGTAATAGTAGGTCTGCAATCTCATATTTCAGGTTTTTTGTTTTTGTTTTTTTTAACACCCTTCGATGTATATCATCTGGTCCAGGTGATTTGCTACTCTTCAGTTTATCAAATAGTTTTAATACATCTTCTCCGTGTATCAATATTTCTTTCAATTCTTCTGCGGCATCACCTTTAAATACCATTTCAGTCATTGGTAACATCCCTATATCTTCCTCAGTAAAGACCGAAGCAAAGAATTCATTCAGTCTCTCCGCTATGGCCTTGTCCCCTCTTCATGCCCCCTTTACCCCTAGATCATCTAATGGTCTCTGACAGGCTTTTTTAAACGAATGTACTTGAAAGTCTTTATTACACATTTTTGCTTCCACAGCAAGCTTCTTCTCAAAGTCTCTCTTTGCCTGCCTTATCAATGCCTTGCATCTAACTTGCAGTGCTTATGTTGTTTCCAGTTTTTTTCATTTGGCTCCTTCCATTTCCTGAAAGATGCTTTTTTTTTTATGACAGCCTCCACCTTAATAATGGTATATGGACTTTCCTTCCAGGAACTTGTCCAAACGTCTTTTAAACCGATTCCAGCATTTGATTATGTGCTGAGTGAAAAAATATTTTCTCTGATTAGTCTTAAATGTGCTACTTTGTAGCTTCATTGCATGTCCCCTAATCTTTCTACTTTTTGAAGGAGTAAACGTTTACCTGTTCCACTACTTTTTGAAGGAGTAAACGTTTACCTGTTCTCATTTAATAGATCTCTATCTTATCTTCCCCTCAGCTGTCTCTTTTCCAAACTTAAGAGCCGTAACTTTTTAAGCCTTTCCTCGTAGGGGTTTCTCTTCCATCCTCTTCTTCATTTTGGTCGCTCTTCTCTGTACGCTTTCTAATTCCACTATATCTTTTTTTTTTTTGTTAAAGATATGATAACCAGACCCGCACACAATATTCAAAGTACAGTTGCACCATGGAGCAATCGAGGCATTATAATATCCTTTGTTTTATTTTATTTATTTATTTATTTAGCATACATTTGTATACCGCTGCTTCCAGCGATCAGTAGCGGTTTGATTACAGATATGAATTTGTCAATCGTGACAGGAATTTTTGCGGTATACACACATTGATTTGAAGGGAGAAGCACAGCACATGGTGAAAGGACTTACGGATAGGAATCAGAATTTAAATATGCACATATTTACATAACTGCACCCATGTTTCATTGGGAGGTATCTTTTTATCCCCAGGACTATATCAGATTGTATTGACACTGGAAAAGATGTGTCTTGAGTTTCTTTCTGAAATCCATAAGGTCCTTTGATCGCTCTTAGCTCTGGTGGTAGTTGGTTCCAGAGGGCAGGGGCCGAGTAGGAGTATGCTCGTTGGCTAGTACTGGTTGTTACAGATCTGATATCGGGGGGAACGTGGAGTATGTTTGAGTGGATTGTTCGCCTGCTTCTGTTGGGTGGTTGCGTGCTGATAAGGGTGGAGAGAAAGGATGGCACTATGTTATGTATAAGCTTGAAGGTGGTTATTAGTGTTTTATATTTTACCCGGGCTGCAATGGGGAGCCAGTGTAGCTCGATTAATACAGGTGTAATGTGATCAGTAAGGTTTTTATTCTCCATTCCTTTTCTTATGACTCCTTGCATTCTATTTGCTTTCTTGGCCGCTGTTGCACACTGGGCAGATGGTTTCAACGTATTATTTATTTATTTAACCAGTTTTCTATACCGCCTTATCCTTCAATCAAAACAGTTTACATTATCCACAATGACGCCTAGATCCTTTTCCTGGGTGGTGTTTCCCAATGTGGAACCTTGTGTTCTGTAACTAATTAGGGCGGTTCTTCCCTAAGTACAAAACTTTGCACTTGCCCTCATTAAAATTCAGTTGTCATTTGGACACCCCATCTCCCAATTTCTCAAGGTTCTCTGGAAAGTTTTAAAAATCCTCTTCTGATTTAAACCATTTTGGACAGCTTGCATATTCTTTCTCTGTTCTGGATGATTTATTAGATTTGTTACACTCAAATAATTATGAAATACCGGTAATAATAATAAATATTAAAACTTTGCAGAAAAGAGAATTTTCACACAGTGTATGTTTTTCATACACTGGTCCAATATAGTGAATTGTCAGTCTTCAGAAAAGATAGGATTCAGTTCCAATAGTCATTGACAAACATACTGTATGATACTATTGAAACTGAAGTTTTCATTTAAACACTTTATTATGATATAATATAGTCTGTCAACAGTCCATTCTGATGGCGGAATATGATACACGTGAAAACACTTCTGATGCAGTGCGTCGATATTGCACCAGTGAAACACCTAGAACAGAATGCTTGACAGCAATTAGTTTTGACAACATATTAGCCCAGCGTATGAGAAACATACAAGGCCGATATACGCACCAATAACTCTGACACTAAGTAACTTAGTTATCTAAACCTATTTTCTAAAGTCTACAAATACTTTTATTTGCAAAATAGTAGCTATTACAGCATTATAAGCTACTTACTATTTTTTGTGATCTTTTTATGTTGAGCCACCAGTACCGTCAAAATCAGCAAACTTCGAATACCTATTAAACTAACTAGATCTCAGATAAAAAATCTGGTATAACACGCTTTTTGACATAACGATAATAGCTAAACATAGTTCCATTGAATTTATAACCATTAATTAGTAAACAGTTGAGTAGTAAGTATGGAAACCTTATGTAAGTAAAACATACGCTGGTCCAAAACGGGTTAACAACTTTAAATAATTTTGTGTCATCTGCAAATTTGATCACCTCACTCATTCCTATTTCCATGTCATTTATGAATATGATAAAAAGCAGCAGGCCCAGCATAGATCCCTGTGGTACTCCACTAGTCACCTTTCTGCATTGAAAAAATTGGCCATTTAACCCTACTCTGTTTTTTTTTATCTTTTGACCATTTCACAATGCACAATAGTACTTGCCTTCTATCCCTGACTTTTTAAATTGCCTCAAATCTCATGATGGATCTTGTCAGACTTTCTGAAAATTCAGATAAACTGTGTCAACTTACATCAACTATATCAACTTTATCTACATATTTATTCATATTTTCAAAAAAGAGAGACCACATTCGCAAACAAGACTTTCCTTGGCTAAGTTCATGTTGGCTTTGTCCCATTAAACCATGACTCTCTATATGTATTCAGTACTTTTGTTCTGTATAATGGTTTCTACCATTTCACCCAGTACCGATATCAGACTCACCGATCTGTAGTTTCCCAGATTACCCCAGAGCCCATTTTAAAAACTGGTGTTACACTGTACTATAGACAATTTTAATGATAGTTTTCCTAATCCTCTGACATTTCACTGCTTTATTATTGCTTTTCACAAAGAGCTATTCCTCCCCTCTTTTCTGCTCTCTCTATAATATTGTAGATTATAGCCAGGTATGATGATATCCCATTCATGAGACTAATTGAACCATAGCTCTGTAATGGCCACAATGTCCAAGTCCACTTTCACCATCAGGACTTCCAGATCAGGAACTGGACTGTGAGCATTTGTGCACATGCACATTTTCCAGTGATTTCTGGATGGTTTGTTTGTATTTTGTATACTTTTTATTCCTGCCTCCTCTTCCCTTTTGCTGCTAAAGAGTGAATTAAGACAATGTCCCTTTTTCCTTTTCTGCACTACTAAACTGCTTTTTTCTGGACGTAATATCCTGTACTTGTTTTCTTTCATCTTGCTAGCCCCTTCTAGTTTAAACGCCTTTCCATATATTGTATCTGTGTTGGCTCTGTATTTGCCTGTGACTGTTAAGACTAGAAGAGAGGAAAGGCAGTTTGAAAGGAGCAATTACCTAACTTGTGTGTTTCACAATATCAAAGTTTCTATGAGCCAAAAGCTGGAAATGCTTCTCCCACAGAAATGCACTGGGTCATTTTTGAAGGTGGTAGCTTAATTCTCGAAACCAAGACCAACACAGCCCATTTTCCAAAAATGTATCATTTTATTGTTGTTCTCCTATACCAGATTTATTTCTGTTCCATTACATTTTCAGAGCATTATATTGTCCCAGACAACAGACATTTTCACATTTTCCCAACAGCAACTGGGTTGTAAAGAATAACAAAACAAAACTGAGGAGATTGATAGGACTTCTGTGCCAGTAAAGGGCCACACACACTCATAACATTATACTATTTATGAGCTCTGAAGAGTTGTCCTGTCCGAGGGTATCAGATGACATCACCCACTTGGGTTATAAAGGCAGACATACACACAAAGTTAAGCAAAGTAAAATCTGAGTATAAAGTTAAGTGAATTATGCATGCACCATTTTATCCCCTGACTGAACAATTCTCCAGACATTTTCCAATAAAGAGGAGTAAATTTAGAGTACCATGTAATTTCATGCATTGCTGAAGGTTATGATTTTACATTTCTTAGATGTATGTTACTAGTTCAATGATTCTTACCCATATAAAGGTCCATCATTTCCAATAGCAGAAACCATGATCACATTGTTGGCTGTAAGCTCCCAAACCTGTACATGCACAAAGGAAAACATTCATTCTTTATACTAATACTTATATTGTTTTCAGTTATTTGCAGCTCTCTGTGCTTTCCTTAAACCCACACTTTTCCTTACAGATATTAAGTGCTACAAACAGGGCCAGCCCAACCACTAGGGGGAAAAAAACTAGGCAGTTGCCTAGGGCAGCAAAAGCAGATAATTCAAAGCTAAATAAAGATTTTGAAGCAAGAAGTGGTGTAAACCTTGAGGTTCACCAAAGGCACCAACACTTTGAACCAACTCTAGGGCCAGTCCTGACTACAAACCAATTTGCAAATACATTTTGATTTCTCATGTTTGCCTTTGAAAACCTGCCTAGCTGAAAAGGACTCTTTATGCAAAACACAATTTCTTATTGAAAGCTTAAACTGTTAACCAGTTGGCATCAACTATTTGGGAGAATGAATATCTGAATGGATTGAAACAAGGATTTATTTATTTATTTAATGTCTCTTTTATACTGTGCTATTTAAAACCAGTGCGGTTTACATACAACAGTGAATTATACATTGCGGCCTAGGCTGCGCTGTATTTACAATAGAATAGGTGATCTAACTTGGACAAAATCAGGTAACTATATACACATGGGGATCAATACCCCGGCCCAGGTAGGCATGTCATTGGGACCAGACTATTTACAAAGGAGTGGGCTATATACATGCTGCTATTTACAAGTTTTGTATTGGCGCCTTCATTGCTCGCTGGGTGCACTAGTGGGGCCATCCTGGTGGCGGGGGGTAGCCGCTTGCGTGCTGTCATCGTAATAAAGCATGAGGAAGAGGTGATGCTTCAGTGCCTTCCTAAATTGGGCCAGGTCTGTGATTGCCCTAATGTTGGATGGAAGAGCATTCCAACATCTGGGTGTATAGCACCGAAATGCCCTGTTTGCCGTTGCTTGGGTGTATTTTGTTATCGCCTTTGGCACTATCAGCCTGTTGACGGCTGCGGACCTTCTGGATCTGTTGGGGGGCGTGGGGTGGATTAGCTCGGTGAGTGAGGTGGCTTGTTGATGGCCTTGAATGTTATTACTAGAGCTTTGAAAGAGAGTCTGCACTGAACTGGAAGCCAGTGGAGGTCTTTCAGGATTGGTGTTATGTGGTCTTTCCTGGAGGATCCATGTAGGATTCTGGCGGCGGCATTCATTGCGAGTTGGAGTGGGTTTAGGGTGGAGCTCGGGAGTCCCTGTAGGATTGAACTGGCGTAGTCGAGGTGAGGGATGACCAGTGCTTGAAAGATTGTTCGGAAATACTCTGGGTCCAGGAGGGAATGTAGGTGCCGGAGTGATCGTATTTTGTGGTACACTAACTTGACTGTGTTGCTTATGTGGACCTTCATGTCAAGCCGTTGATCTAGCCTGACCCCTAGGTAACAGATTGTGGGTTTGGTTAGCAGCTCGGCATCCTTCACTTTCAAGGAGGCGGGAGGGGTGAAACCCTGATTCCTTGTAATGAAAAGGACGTCTGTCTTTTTGTGATTTATTCGGAGGTTTTGGTTGTGAAGACAGTCAGAAATGGCGTCAAAGCAGCTTGCTAGCGGGGAGAAGTCCGGTTGGTCGGTTGCGAATGGCATGTAGAGTAGAACATCATCGGCATATACCAGACAGGTGACATTAAACGATCTGATAAGGGCACAAATGGGTTGCATGTATATGTTAACATCAGTGCCGAGAGGGAGGAGCCCTGTGGTACTCCCTGCCACTGGTGAAATGGTTCAGATGCTGTATCCCCTGATCGAACGTGTTGCCATCTATCAGCTAGGTATGATTTACACCAGCTGAGAGCTGAGTCACGTATCCCCTTCTCCTGGAGTCTCCCCAAGAGAAGCTCGTGGTTTACGGAGTCGAATGCTGCAGCTATATCCAGGAATATCAGAGCAAATCCATGTCGGGTGCTGTCGGTTCCCGTGATTATGGTACCGAAGAGTGTGGTAAGGAGGGTTTACACACCATAAGACTCCCTGAATCCATGATGGCAAGGGTCCAGCGGAGCCACGGTCTCAATGTGCTGTTGAATTTGTCATTGGACTACCTTTTCCATTATCTTGGCAAGTAGTGGGATACTTGATATTGACCTGTACGATTCGACCTTTTGTGAGTCAAGTTTGCTGTTTTTCAGCAGCGGTCTAATGGAGGTTCGTTTCAGCCTTTGCGGGAAATAACCAGTTCAGAAGGACTGGTCCATGAGTCTAGCGAGGAACGGGCTGAATTCGCTGCGAAGCGTTTTCATCCAGAAGGCTGGGCGTGGGTCGTTTGGTGCAGTGGTGATGTTGATGGTCGCTACGATATATATAAAGCATATGAGGACAGACTTAAGGATCTTAATATGTACACCTTAGAGGAAAGGCGGGATAGAGGTGATATGATTGAGATGTTTAAATACCTCCGTGGCATAAATGTTCAGGGAGAGAGCCTCTTTCAATTGAAAGTAAGTTCTGCTACGAGGGGACGTGGGATGAGGGTGAAGGGAGATAGATTCAGGAGTGATATGCGGAAATATTTCTTTACAGAAAGAGTAATGGATCCATGGAATAGTCTCCCAGTGGAGGTGGTAGAGATGAGGATAGTAACTGAATTCAAAAAAGCATGGGACCAACACAGAGGATCTCTAAAGGTAAAAAGTGGACTGTTGTAGTTGTTGTTATGGAAGGACAGACTAGATAGGCCATGTGGTCTTTTTCTGTCATCATGTTTCTATGTCTCTATGATATCCTCTATGCATTTCCTGGACGGGGTGGAGAAGGTGGTCAGCGGGGTTGGGTGGAGTGACTCGTGAGGGGGCTGAGGACGAGGTCTTAATGGTCTGGCATGATTTTGATTGTAGGTAGTCAGCGAATTCTTGAGGTTTAATTTCTATTAGCTTGTTGGGGGAAGGTTCCTTCGTTAAGTCCTTGACAAGATTGAACAAGTCATGCGGTTTATTTAGAGAGCGTTTCAGGAGGTCTGCGTGGAACTACCTCATTTTCTCTGCTACTGCTTCACAATGTCTTGTTAGGTGTGTGTTGTATGCTCCCTGGGCCTCGCTGGAGTGGGATCGGCACATCGTCTTTCCAACTTCCTTAGGTGGAGGAGTGACGTTCGCAGTTCCGTGGAGTACCATGGCGCGGGTCTTTCGTTTTCTTGAGGCCTGTTTGTGGTTGGCCTCTAAGCAATGGAGCCAAGGCTGTTATCCCAGCTCGCAATCATCTCTTCAAGACAGGGTGCTGTCATGTTGAGATGCAGGAGTGTGTTTTTCAGAATTTCTTCCTTGTCGAAAGGTTGGAATTTTTGTGTGGGGGCTTTGGAGCAGTCAGCCAGATTGACGGTGCTTTCGTGAGAGTAGTGGTACCCGGGTATTTGGAATCTGATCAGATAGTGGTCAGACCAGAGGACCGGGGAGATGGACAGCTCAGGGTCTTGGAATGAATGATCTGCTGCCGGTGGGGCGAATATTAGGTCCAACTTGTTTTCTTTCCTATGGGTACATTCGTTGACTAGTTGCCTATACCCCAGCTCCCTGAGAGCATCAAGGAAGGCTGTGGTATGTGTATCTTGTAGAGCTGGCAAGTTGAAGTTGCCAAGTATGTCCACAAATTTTAAAAAAGTAGCCAGTTTAGTTGGTAGGGAAAATCTAGGCAGTAAATAGTTCCACATCTGGATATCTGCTAAAAGCAAACAATTTGATATTCTTGAAGGATCTTTGTTTAGGTAATTTTACAAAGGGAACCCATTAAACTACATACCTCAGACAAAAAATATCAGAATTTAAAAGTTTGAAGTAGTAACTGTTCAGCAAGGAAGCAGGACTACACACAGGTAACAGAACAAAACTGTTGGAATACATAAAATAGGCTAGCTGCTTTTTCTCTTAAAGGACAGCTTTTTCTCTTTGGTGGGTCTCTCTCATTTCCTTCAACGGGTACCAAATTTCTCACAACTATGGCTGGGAAAAATTAAGTTGTTACCCCCATTACAACTTCTGCCTCTGTTCAGATAAACAGCTCAATTACAGTTGAAGGACCGGTCCCATGTTCAAGATTGACTATCAAGGAGCGTGCTGAGAACATGGACATCAATTTTGGGTCTATACAATCCATTCTTACTGTCCAATTTGGAGATGAGACGTGTGTCTGCAAAATTCGTGCTGAAGCTCCTGTCCCCTGACAAAAAAGGAAGATACACTGTCTGCAGCCAGGGAGTTGTTGGAATGCATTGAACATGACTCAGATTTCATCAAAAAGATCATTACTAGTGATGAATAATAGGTTTATAGTTATGAACCGGAAACTAAGGTTCAATCCTCACAATGGAAGACTCCAGACTCTTCCAGACTCAAGAAAGCCCAACATGTGAGGAGCAATGTCAAGGTCATGCTCTCAGTTTTGATTGTTCATTATGAGAATTCTCCAAAAGGCCAAACCATCAAAAAAGGAGTACTACGTTCAAGTTCTGACTCATTTGAGAGATGCGGTTCATCATAAGAGCCAGAGTTGCACAGGAATGGTGAATGGTTGCTTCATCACAATAACGCCCCAGCTCACGAATCACATCTTGTCCAGCAGTTCTTGGCCAAACACCAAATCGAGCAAGTCCATCAGCCTCAGTACTCACCTGACCTCGCACCCTGTGACTTTCCAAAACTGAAATTACAACTAAAAAGGAGATTTGACAACTTGCAAACCATTAAGCAAAATTCGACACAACCGTTTCACATCATAATGAAAGAGGCATCACAAAATTGTTTCCAGCAGTGGCACGAACACTAGAGGAAGTTTGCTTTATTGGAAGAGGACTACCTTGAAGGAGACTGAGTGCAATAACGTCTTGTGCTATTGTACAAGACTTTATACTTTTTGATCGCACCATGTATGAGTAATTCTCTTAAATTGCCACCTTGAATGTTAATGGTGTCTCATATCCCATAAAAAGGGAGCATATTCTAAATTATTTGAAAAAAAAAAGACAATGTTGAGATAGCTTTCTTACAAGATATGCATCTAAATTCAACTTAAAACGGAAAGGGAATGGATATGATGTGTTTTAAGACCCTGCTGTCTTGTTCAAATCTGCCTCCCAATATTCTGTTAAATGGTAGCAGGATGATCCCAATGGATGGTGGATTTGTTTGTAGTGTTTATGTTTCAACAGTTGATCCCTCATTCTTTCACTCCCTTATGCAAATAGTGTTAGGTTACAGTAGTCTTCCAGTGATTCTGGCCAGAGATTTTAATCTGCTTCAAGATCCTGTGTAAAATAATCCAAGGCTAAAACCTCAATTTCCAAGGCCCTGCAAGCACTTTGAACGTCATCACAAGAGTGTGGTCTCTTAGATCCCTAGAGAACCTTAAATCAGGCTAGTAGAGAATATACTTATTATTCTCCGGGAACAAGCAGGAAGTCAGTCCTCACATATGGGTGACGTCGGCGCCGATGGAGCCCTCGTGCTGAGCAAATCCCCAGCTTTCAAAGAAAGCCTTTGGAAATTGCATCACGCATGCGCAGTCCCCTTCCCGCCCAAGGGTGCCATCTTGCTCAGTTTCCTTTTTTCCACGGAGCCCAACAGATGTGGTCCTATAGTCGCCGTGGAAAAAGTTTACAAAGTTAGAAAATTCATTTCTTTTCTTTGCCGGATCAACATCGGTTCCCCTTCCCGCCTTCGACTCGGTACACCAGCATTGATTCCGGCTTGATTTTTTGGTTTATCCCCTTCGTGACTAGCGTTAGTGCTGTTTTTCTTTTTCATGGGCAGCCCGGGTCTTCAACCTCTCAGGGGCCCTTTTTCCCCCCCCGATGGCTGCAGCGGGTTTAAAAAATGTGATCGGTGTACTAAATTAATGTCCCTCACCAATACACATGACTGCTGTCTCCAGTGCCTCGGGCCTGACCACGAACCAAAGGTCTGTGACCCGTGCAGGAAGATGTCCTCGAAGGCCCTGAGAAACTGGCCAGCAGCACCATGATAGGATTTTTGCTGAGTCCATACCTTCGTGGGCCTGGACCTCGTCTGAGGCCTCTACGTCTCGGGGGGAACACTCCGAGCCCGAGTGTAGTAGGAGTTCCTCGGAGAGGGGGTCTCCCTCATGGGAACATTGAAGGAAAAAAAATCCTCGAAGGCAGCATCGTTGGATGGCTCTGAATGGCCTGTCACGGAGCCCCGAGCGCTGGCCCGGATCCTCGGAGATGGAGCATCCAGGAAGTTCCTTGACGGGATATGGAGCAGCCAAGGAAGGTAACAACTGTCCTCATCAAGGAACCTCCGGGGGAACTGGCGTCGGTACCCCACCTGGCGGCTGCAGAGCCTTATGAACTCGGTCTCAGAATGGTGGCCCTGGAGCACAGTATTTCTGCCTTCATGGAGCAGCAGCAGGCGCTGATTGCCGGTCTCACCGGTTCTTCCGCCCCGACCACCAGGCCACCGTCGTCTAAGTCGACCCCAGAGGCTGAGCCGATCCTCGAGACCATGCGGACTCGAGTCGATCCTCGGCCGAGGTCCCTCTCGGCTTCCCGCTTGGGGCCGAAGTCGTCGCCCCACCAGCATCGGGGCGGTTGATGCCGGGGCCCTCGATGCCGGAGCGCCTCGATTCCTCCTTGGAGGCATCGGGATGTGAGACAGAGGAGGAAGAGTCCCCGGACACCTGTTGGCACAGGGACGTCCTGTCCGATTCCTCGGTATCGGAGCCTCAGAGAAATTGGACACAAAATAACATGAAACTAATAAAAAACATTAGAAAACTTTGTATATTACCACGTTTAAAGGATAACAATAAATAATAATAAATATAATAAATGTCTGAATAAAAATAATGAAACACAATAAATGGTATTCTGAATAACCAACAGAAAGTAACATTAAATCATAAACACCATATGACACAATTGTGTGTGTGATCTAAGAACATGTAGATTGTAAACCTAAAATTATAAAAACTAAAAACAGTCATAAAAATGAATGAATAATAATTATACTGAACCGTATTAAACTAATGTGTCCATAAACACCAAAAATGGAGAAATCCAAAGGATAGAAATTGAAATAATTAAAAAAATATAGTATTAATGAATAATAATTAAAAGTGAAACGATGAAAAAGATAACACAATAAATATAATTGCTTATAACACAAGAGAGCAGGAGTGAATGAGAAAACAGTTACCTGAGGACCGTGGAGATAACTGCCAACTGATAATAAGGTCATAAAGACCCTAAGTTATATTCCATTCCCTGTAAAATCCAATTGTATTTAATCAGGAATGAGCCATGAAGATGTCCAATAGGACATACTCGATTTGAAAACCAACATTATGTTCAACTATCTGTTTATAATATGGATTATAATGTAACAATATTGCAATCAAATGTATACCCAGATCTGTGCGCCCCAATCAAATGTATATTGTATCCAACTGATTCTCCTATGTTATGTAAATCTGTGTGCCCCAATCAAATGTATATTGTATCCAATTGATTCTCCTGTGTTATGTAAATCATTGCCTAATCGAAATGTAAATCTAAAAAATCTCACTGTATTGTACGATACATTATGATTCTGTAAAGTAAACCGCTGCTGATCGTAGGAAGCAGCAGTATACAAGTGCTTACTAAATAAATAAATAAAATAAATAAATATACAAATCCAACTGCTGATTCACAAAACCTGATTCAACAAATGCTTTGCCAAGGAGATTCTAAAACATACTCGAAGGGATGTATGTGTGATACTTACTGTATGTGTGTTAAATTAACTGTTATGTATCAACCCTATAGTCAATGTAAATGTAGCTATCACGACGTATCCCATGCTGGCAAAAATGCTCAAAGGAGTATATATAGTAATGCCGCATATGTAATAAATATGACTATTATGTATCCTCCAACTCTGAAACCAATATTAAAGCAGCGCATAAGGAACACCGCCCCGGGTAGACAAACCATAATGTGTCAGGACTGGTGAATTTATATATGTGTAACAGTGTGATGTACTTAGTGCATTTCAGATCATATAAATGCATGCAGGGATTCTAATGTATGTGAATGAGTAAAACAGCCTTAGACACTCGTAAGGCGAATTCTGAAATCAAAATTAAAAAACATTTATTTAAAAGAACTCTAGAAACAGTACCACCCAACCAAAATATAATGAAAAGGAATACCGCAAGTCTATCAGACATCGGAACCGTGCTGCATCGTAAACTGTGACTTTTGGAAAAGCGCCGACGCATGTGTATCCTCAAGTACCCATCTAACTGCGGGAAAAGGAGGGAGTAACGTACAGACATATAAACAATGAATAACAACTATCTGATTGAATAGTATGGAAGGCAGCCGTAGAAACACCATTATCCAATATGAAAAAAATTAAAAACGTCAATAAAAGAAACAAAATCTTCCAATATTGAAAAATGCCATAAATGAACCTGACAATACACGCGAGGGTACCGCCAAGAAGATAATGTATTATGGGTGTTCCTCGTACCGCACTGGATTGAATAATGTGTAACTTTATGTGAACAAATGAATCCTACAAACAATAAAAAAAAGCCAATAATAAATAGCGACATATGTGATCCCGATTGATGCTACGGGGATCCAGGTTTTAGGATTGTGTATTGCAACTGTTCTTCATACAACTCAAACGATTTTTTGTATATATAAATATATATATTTAATGTTTCACTTTTAAAATGGACTACAAAGTTGCATACCTGAAATTGCCAATACATCAGGACCCATGAGGACAAAAACGTATTGAATAAAAAGTAAAAACCATTTGATAAATTAAATATGAAAAGCGTTAAAACCAGGAGACTAATACAGGCTTTATAAAAGAGACCTTAAAAATTTTTTTTGTGTCTTTTTTTATATCACTTAAAAATTGCCAGGGATATGGAGCAGCCAAGGCAGGTGACAACTGTCCTCATCAAGGACCCTCCGGGGGAATTGGCGTCAGGACGCCACCCGGTGGCTGCAGAGTCTTCTGAACTCGGTCTCAGAATGGTGGTCCTGGAGCACAGTATGTCTGCCTTCATGGAGCAGCAGCGGGCGCTGATTGCCGGTCTCGCCGGTTCTTCCGCCCCGACCACCAGGCCACCATCGTCTAAGTCGACCCCGGAGGCCGAGCCGATCCTCGAGACCATGTGGACTCGAGTCGATCCTCGGCCGAGGTCCCTCTCGGCTTCCCGCTTGGGGCCGAAGTGGTCGCCCCACCAGCATCAGGGCGGTTGATGCCAGAGCGCCTCGATTCCTCCTTGGAGGCATCAGGATGGGAGACAGAGGAGGAAGAGTCCCCGGACACCTGTTGGCACAGGGACGTCCTGTCCGATTCCTCGGTGTCCGAGCTTCAGAGAAGGCCCCCCCCCCCCCCAGAAGACACTATGTTCTTGGACTTCGTCACGGATATGTCAAAGGCTTTGGCATTCACCAAGGAATCTGAGGAGGATCCTCGAGCCGACAAGCTCGAGATCCTCCAGTATGACTCTCCCCCTCGGTAGGCCATTACTGTACCAGTGCCTCCGATCCTGGAACGACTGATGCTCCGCATGTGGGAGACACCAGCATCGGCGCTGGTGATCAGCAAACGGATTGACTCAATGTATTGAGTCTGTAAGAGCCCTGGATTCCAAAAGGCACAATTGCCGCACAACTCCATGGCTGTGGAATCAGCCATGTGTAGACTGAAGAGCCAGAAGACGCACTCCTCCGTGACTCCTGGCAGGGAGGCCTGCAACTTGGAAGCCCTCGGCAAGAAATGCTTCCAGGGTTCAATGCTGACATGTTGGATCCAAGACTACCAGCTGTAAATGGGCATGTACCTGAGGGACCTGGAGAAGGAACTCGCCGGGTTCTTGGCTGGTCTCTCCGAGGGATCTTTGCAGCACTTCAAGAGCCTGTCCACCGGCATCCATGAGTGCTCAAAGCTCATGACTTGAGCAGCCTATGACGGTTTCGAGTCGGCAGCCCGGGTAGCTGCGGCGGGCATTGATGCACGCCGCCAAGCATGGCTACAGTCGTCAGACCTCGAGCAATGGGTTCAGGACAAGTTGATCGATGTCCCATGCCAGGGAGAGAACCTGCCCCTTCTAAGAAGAACGGCTCGGGGAAGAAGTACTTTTACCTCCCTGGCTCCCCAACAGCGGCAGCAGGCCAAGGGACAGGGGCATGGCCTGCGTAAGCAGAAAGCCCCCAAACCCCAGGCACCGGCTCTGGCCCAGCCAGGTAGTGGCTTTTGACTCTCACAGCATGGCCCCTTTCCCCACAGGGGACAGGCAATGCACAGGAGGAAGGCTTACCCTGTATGCCCACAGATGAATAGCAGTCACCACTGATGCCTGGGTCCTGCAGATAATCCATCAGGGCTATCTCCTTCATTGGAACCAGGTACCACCTCCATATTTCCCAGGAGAGCCCCTCAGGTATCCTCTTCACTGGGACCTTCTTCTGAAGGAGTTGGCGGGTCTTCTAGAGGATCAGGCGGTAGAACAGGTGCCGCACCACCTGCAGGGCAAGGGCTTCTGTTCCAGGTACTTTCTGGTACCAAAAAGAACAGGAGGCCTCAGACCCATCCTCGACCTGCGCAACTTAAATTCCTGGTGAGGGAGAAGTTCAAGATGCTCTCACTTGGAATATTGCTGCCTTACCTCCGCCAGGGAGACTGGCTATGCTCCTCAGACCTAAAGGATGTGTATACACACATCCTGATACACCCAGACCACAGGCAATATCTACGACTCCAAGGAGTTTTCGGTCTTCCCCTACCTAGATGACTGGCTCATCAGAGCCACTTCAGCCACAGACATCCATCAGGCCACATCTCGCACCATCTAGGTGCTCCAGCATCTGGGGTTTGTAATCAATTATCCCAAGTCCAGCCTTGTTCCCACTCAACAACTAGAGTTAATTGGGGCCAGACTCGATACCCTTCAAGCAAAGACCTACCTGCCAACAGACAGGACAAAAAGGCTTCTAGTCCTGGCACGCCAGGTGAGTCGCAGATCCCAAGCGTCAGCAAGACACTTTCTGCACCTCCTTGGACACATGGCCTCCACAGTCCCTGTAACACCAGATGCCCGCCTTCACATGCGAACTGCTCAGTGGGGCCTCAGAGACCAGTGGACACAGGTGGCCTCCGAGACAGGGTCACGGTGTCCAGATGACTAGTACAGTCCCTGGACTGGTGGCTTCAACCATTTCACTTGGAAGCGGGGATACCTTTCCAGGCTCCTCGACACAGGAGAATCCTGACCATGGATGCATCTTTACTGGGCTGGGGAGCCCATTGCCAAGGGGCTTTGTACCCAGGGTGTGTGGTCTAAACGAGAGAGCACAACAAATCAATTTCTTGGAACTCCATGCCATCCGCCTGGTTCTACGAGTGTTCTGCCAGACTTTGGCTCACCAACCTGTCTTAAAACAGACAGACAACCAAGTAGCCACGTTCTATGTGAACAAGCAAGGTGGCACGGGGTCCTGCCTACTGTGTCAGGAAACCCTGGATCTGTGCTCCTTTGCAGTCTGCCATGGCATTCATTTAAGGGCAGTTTACCTGCCAGGCCAGGACAACTACTTAGCAGACAGACTAAGCAGGATTCTCCAGCCCCACGAGTGGCAGCTGGACAAGGGAGTAGTCCATTGGCTTTTCCAGACCTGGGGACAGAAGGTAATGGACTTGTTTGCAAGTCCGCTCAATCACCAGTTGTCCCAGTTCTGCTCCAGGCAGCCACACCCACACAGGGTGGCTGCCGACGCATTTCTCATATCATGGTCTGTGGGCCTCCTATATGCGTTTCCCCCGATGCCTCTGGTGAACCAAGACTCTATTCAAGATCCTCCTGGACAAGGCCTCGGTCATCCTAGTAGGCCCCAGGTGGCCGAGGCAACCCTGGTTTCCGCTTCTACTCCAGCTAGAGGTGGAGGACCCGATTCCCCTGGGATCCTCTCCGAATATCTTGTCGCAGGAGGGGGGGCACTCTCCTGCATCCCAATCTCAGCTCCCTCAACCTAATGGCATGACTGCTGAAAGGGTAGTGCTCGCACCACTCCTCCTTCCAAAAAATGTGGAAGAGGTCTTGCTGGCCTCAAGGAGGCTGTAAACTAGACGGACCTATGCCTTCAAATGGCAAAGGTTTGGAGTTTGGTGCGAGGAGCAGGTGAATCCTTTCTCCTGCCAGGCTGCAGTGGTATTACAGTATCTTCTCCACCTTTTGGAGTTGGGCCTTAAGTCCAACTCCGTCAGAGTTCATCTCAGTGCCATTGCAGCAAACCACTTCCCGGTGGAAGGAAAGCCTCTCTCTGCACCTCAACTGCCTACCTTCTTTCCCAGGCCGCATGCCAGTCGGGCAGAGACAGTTCTGCATACTCTGGACTGCAAGAGGGCATTGGCCTTCTATATTCAGCGTATGCAAGGCCATAGAAGGGCTGCTCAGCTCTTCGTATCCTACGACCCCAGTAAACTGGGGATGGCTGTTTCCAAGCATACGCTGTCCCACCTGGGTGGCGGACTGTACTGCCTGGGCATACAGTAGCAACTGAGAGAGCCAGAGTAGAAGGGGTTATCACAGTAACACAAAAAAAATCATTGAAATGTCTGAATGCTGGAATTGTATTGAGGTGCGTACATGAAGCGTTCAGAGGTATGTGACATCAAATGGAAAAGATGTGAAAACATACTTATCAGTAAATGGTGGACCTTGAAAGAGGGAAGAAAGGCAATTATGAGATATAAACATGTCAGCTTAGTATGAAGAACATATGGCCCCCAATATAGCTGTCAAAATACAGGGAGTTGAAGAGATATTTCTTGGGAACTGAGGGGTGGGAGAGAACCAAGCAAGAGAACCAGGTAAAGAACTGAGTGAGGGGGGCAGAGGTCAGATAACAATATATCTCTGACAAGGCCCAGACCCTCAGAAGGTGGTCAATGGAGAGGAGCACAGACATAAGTAGAATAACATGGCAAAAAACACAAATGGGGCCCTAGACAGCTGGAACAAGATTTAGCTAATTAGAGAAGAATGCCCCGGATAGTCTTGAAGGACTAGAAAAAGGGGACTGCTACTTCTGGAAAGAGATCTGCAATTGTGAGTATATACTTCAGGGAATTTTCTGAAAGGACTTATTTGTATTAAAGCTAATTAATCTGTGAACCCAATGTTTTTTGTTAAAACAGTCAGGGTCTAGTAGCAGCAGTTTAAGTTTAAATTTAAAACAGAGAAGAGAACTTTCTGGTTACATTTCATACCCAGCAGAGAGCTTGTAGTTTAAATTTAATACTCACTCAGGGCCTAGTATCAGCAAAGTACTTTTAGTTTAAATTTAAAACACAGACGAGAGCTTTCTGGTTAAATTTGGAAACCAGCAGAGAGCTTGTAGTTTAAATTTCATAAGTAAGAGCCCAGCAGCAGCCAAGAGTTGTAATTTAAATCAAATCAGAATATAACTTAGCATAAAAGGCAAAACAGGGTCAGTACTCTTTGAGCAACAAATAAAGTCTTCTAGAGACCTTTACAAAGAGGCCTTCTACCTAGGGGGCAAGAGAACTGTGAAACCTTTTCAATAGATGTTAACACCAGGTGGCAGGTCAAAAGCCATTTTGAAAGACTCCTTCTATCCAAGCAAGGACTGTTAATCACCCAGGAAGTTGGTCACAGCTTACCTCAGCAGCACAGGACAGGGTACTGTGTAGCAGCCCTCTTTTAATAAGAGTTATTTCCCTCCCTCCATCTCCAACACCCACCCAACCCTGGGATAATAGTAGCTTTATAGGAACTTACACATCTTAAAGGAAAGGAGGTGCTCTCAGGTGAAGCTCGTTATCCAAATCGGTCATATACTAAGGGGACCTGAGATTAATTAAGCTTCAGGTGAATAAGGTATATTAAATGTATTAGGTACAGTTTTATTAGTACAAATATCCATAGCAACCCTTAGTAAGTAAAGAACTTAAAGATCTAAACACAAGCTTAAAATTAAGAAGCAGACAGCAGTCCAGCAGCGAGATGGGGGCTTTCCAGTCTTTTGCATTGAGTGTCACATGTATGATTTTCTCCCAGTTGGTGAGAGGTCTTACGTGTGCACTAGGTGCAAGGAGCTCTTTGCTCTCAGGGAACAAGTCCGTTCTCTAGAGGCTAGAGTAGCAGACTTGGAAGACATAAGAAAGAGAGAGAGGTACATAGACGAGACCTACAGGGATATAGTACTGAAGTCCCACCTCCAGTCTGGCAGCATCCCTGTTGAGAGAGAGAGGTCACGTGACAGGAGAGCATCACCCCGGTGTGGACAGGAAGTGATCCTGTAACTAGGACCTGTCCTCCAGGTGATGTAAAACCCTCTCGCACCGAGGAAGTTTCTCCAGGGCCATGTGCCCATGAGGGAAGAGTTAGGACAGCCGTTATAGTTGGTGATTCGATCATTAGGCATGTAGATAGCTGGGTGGCTGGTGGACGTGAGGATCGCCTGGTAACATGCCTGCCTGGTGCAAAGGTAGTGCACCTCACGCGCTACCTAGATAAGGTTTTAGATAGTGCTGGGGAGGAGTCTGCTGTCTTGGTACATGTCGGTACCAATGACATAGGAAAATGTGGTAGGGAGGTTCTGGAGGCTAAATTTAGGCTTTTAGATAGGAAATTGAAATCCAGAAATTCCATGGTAGCGTTCTCCGAAATGCTTCCAGTTCCACGCGCAGGACCCAAAAGGCAGTCAGAGCTCCAGAGGCTCAATACATGGACGAGACAATGGCGCAGAGATGAGAGTTTTGGATTTGTTAGGAAATGGGAAACATTCTGGGGAAAGGAGGGGCTCTTCCAAAGGATTGGGCTTCACCTTAACCGGGATGGAAACAGGCTGCTTGCATTAACCTTTAAAAAGGATATAGCGTTATTAGAAAAGGTTCAGAGAAGAGCCACCAAAATGGTAAAGGGGATGGAAGGATACTCCTATGAAGAAAGGCTAAAAAGGTTAGGGCTCTTTAACCTGGAAAAGAGATGGCTGAGGGGAGATATGATAGAAGTCTATAAATTAATGAACGGAGTGGTACGGGTAAACATAGATCGATTGTTTACGTTATCAGAATATAGAAAGACTAGGGGACATGCAATGACGCTACAGGATAAACTATTTAAGACTAATAAAAGAAAATATTTTTTCACTCAACATGTAATCAAACTCTGGAATTTGTTACCGGAGGATGTAGTAAAGGCTGTTAGTGTAGCTAGGTTTAAAAAAAGTTTGGACAAGTTCCTGGAGGAAAGGTCCATAAATCATTATTAAGAAGGGACCCAGGATATCAATGCTTGGCCCAGTACAAGCATTGTGGAACCTGTGTCTTTTGGGGAAACTGCTAGGTACGTATGACCTAGATTGGCCACTGTTGGAAACAGGATACTGGGCTTGATGGACCTTGGTCTGACCCAGTATGGCATATCTTATGTTCTTATGAGATAGAGCAGCTTTTAAACTTGATAATAGGGGAAAGCCGACAGTCGCCCAAGAGCAGATGGTTCGGAATTCAAAGGGAGAATTTGAGAAGCAGCTAGCTGCGGAAGCAAAAAACCTGTGACAGTCAGTTGGTCCATTAGATGATAGAGGGGTTAAAGAGGCACTAAGAGGCGACAAGGCGATAGCAGAGAGACTGAATGAATTCTTTGATTCGGTCTTTACTCAGGAAGATGTAGGGATGTTACCCATGACTGAAGTGGTATTTAAAGGTGCGGAAGAATTGAAGGAAATATCGATACATCGGGAAGATGTATTACAACTATTAGATAAACTGAAGAGTAGCAAATCACCTGGGCCGGATGGTATACATCCATGGGTGTTGAAAGAACTGAAATATGAGATTGCAGACCTGCTATTAGTAATCTGTGAATTTTCATTAAAATCATCTGTAATACCTGAAGATTGGAGGATCGCCAATGTAACGCCAATTTTTAAAAAGGGTTCCAGGGGTGATCCGGGAAACTACAGACCGGAGATCCTGACGTCAGTACCGGGAAAAATGGTAGAAACCATCATAAAGAACAAAATTACTCAGCATGTAGATAGTCATGGCTTAAAGGGAAACAGCCAACATGGCTTTAGACTAGGAAGATCTTGTCTTACTAATCTGTTATGTTTTTTTGAAGGTGTGAATAAACAGGTGGACTAAGGTGAGTCAGTTGATATAGTGTATCTGGACTTGTAGAAAGCCTTTGACCAGGTCCCTCATCAGAGACTTTTGGCAAAACTAAAGAGTCATGGGATAGGAGGCAGTGTACTATTGTGGATCAGGAACTGTTTAAAAGATAGAAAGCAGAGGGTAGGGCTAAATGGCCAATTTTCCCAATGGAGAAAGGTGAATAGTGGTGTACCCCAGGGATCTGTGCTGGGTCCGCTGCTTTTTGACATATTCATAAATGACCTGGAAAAGGGAATAACGAGTGAGGTTATCAAATTTGCAGATAACACAAAACTATTTAAAGTTGTTAAAACCCAAGAGGATTGTGGAAATTTGCAAGAGGATCTTGATAAAATTGTAAGACTGGGCATCAAAATAGCAGATGAAATTTAATGTGGACAAGTGCAAAGTTATGCACCTAGGGAAGAACAACCCAAACTATGGTTACACGATGCAAGGTACCACATTAGGAACCACCAAACAGGAAAAAGATTTAGGTGTCATTGTGGATAACATGTTAAAACCCTCAGCCCAGTGTGCAGCGGCGGCCGAGAGAGCAAATAGAATGCTAGGTATCATAAGGAAAGGAATTGAAAATAAAACAAAAGATGTTATAATGCCTCTATATCGTTCCATGGTGAGACCGCATCTTCCCGATGTATCGATATTTCCTTCAATTCTTCCGCACCTTTAAATACCACTTCAGTCATGGGTAACATCCCTACATCTTCCTCAGTAAAGACCGAAGCAAAGAATTCATTCAGTCTCTCCGCTATCGCCTTGTCGCCTCTTAGTGCTCCTTTAACCCCCTTTATCATCTAATGGACCAACTGACTCTCTCACAGGTTTTTTGCTACGAATGTACTTGAAAAGGTCTTTATTTCGCGTTTTTGCTTCCGCAGCAAGCTTCTTCTCAAATTCTCTCTTTGCCTGCCTTATCAATGCTTTGCATTTGACTTGCCAGTGCTTGTGCTGTTTCCAGGTTTCGTCGTTTGGCTCTTTTCCATTTCCTGAAAGATGCTTTTTTGGCAACAACAGCCTCTCTGACCTCACCTTTAGACCATGCTGGCAGTTTTTTGGACTTCCTTCCACTTTTCTTAAAGTGTGGAATACAGTTGGTCTGGGCTTCCAAGATAGTATTTTTCAACACCCAAGACCACAAGGGGCACCTGCGGGATTAGAAACCCCAGTCCTTCCGGCCCAAGGTTGCTGTCCTCTAGTGGGATTTGAACTACCGACCATCCGGCCTGTAGTACCTTGCCCCAACCACTAGGCCACTCCTCCCTCGATAGAGCTGATCAAACTGGTGGAGGGGTTTGCACTCTATGTTAGAGAGGGCATTGAGTCACAAAGGATTTAAGTTTTGCAGGCAACAAAATTTGCTGTAGAATCTCCATGGATTGAAATTCCATGTAAAAAGGGGAAGGCAATGGCAGTGGGGGTGTACTATCGACCGCCTGGCCAGAATGAATATATGGATGATGAAATGCTCAAAGAAATCAGGGAAGCTAACAAAAGTCGTAGCACAGTATTAATAATGAGTGATTTCAATTACCCCAGTATTGACTGGGTCAGTATCATGGCACGACATGCTAGGGACAAAGTTTCTAGATTAAATAAATGACTGCTTCTTGGAGCAGCTGGTTCATGAACTGACCAGAGGGAAAGCCATTTTGGACTTAGTCCTTAGTGGAACACCAGGGTCTGGTGCAAGAGATAAAGGTGTTGGGGCCACTTGGCAATAGTGATCATAGTATGATTGCGTTTGATTTAATGGAGGAGGGATGGTAAGGAAATCCACAGTACTATTTTTAAACTTTCGAAGGGAGACTGATAAAATGAGGAAAATAGTTGAGAAAAAACTAAAAGGAGCAGTTGCAAAAGTTAAAGGCTTACATCAAGCTTGGGTGTTGTTTAAAAATACTATTTTGGAAGCCCAGACCAGCTGTATTCCACGCTTTAAGAAACGTGGAAGGAAGTCCAAAAAACTGTCAGCATGGTTTAAAGGTGAGATCAGAGAGGCTGTTGTTGCCAAAAAAAGCATCCTTCAGGAAATGGAAAAAAGAACCTAATGACAAAAACTGGAAACAGCATAAGCACAAGCAAGTTAGATGCAAGGCATTGATAAGGTTGGCAAAGAAAGAATCTGAGAAGAAGCTTGCTATGGAAGTAAAAACGTGAAATAAAGACTTTTTCAAGTACATTCACCGCAAAAAACCTGTGAGGGGTAAAAGGGGCACTAAGAGGGGACAAGGCCATAGCGGAGAGACTGAATGAATTCTTTGCTTCTGTCTTACTGAGGAAGATGTAGGGATGTTACCCATGACTGAAGTGGTGTTTAAAGGTGATACTGAGGAAGAATTGAAAGAAATATCAGAAAGATGCATTACAACTATTTGATAAACTGAAAAAAAGCAAATCACCTGGACTGGATGGTATACATCCAAGGTTTTTGAAAGAACTGAAAAATGAGATTGCAGATCTGCTATTAGTAATCTGTGAATTATCAATAAAATCATCTGTAATACCTGGAAATTGGAGGATGGCCAGGGTAACGCCAGTTTTTAAAAAGTGTTTCAGGGGTGATCCGGGAAACTAGACCGGTGAGCCTGATGTCACTACAGGGAAAAATGGTAGAACCATCATAAACAACAACATGTAGATAGTCATGGCTTAATGGGAGACATCCAACATGGCTTTAAACAAGGAAGATCTTGCCTTACTAACTTATGGTTTTTTGAAGGTGTGAATAAACAGGTAGACAAAGGTGAGTCGGTTGGTTATTTATACCCTATTTTACCTGTTATACCTGCTTAATGCATACCCAAGTTTAATTTTCCTGTTTAATGTATACCCAAGTTATTATACCTGTTTCACTGTAAGCACAAATCACGAAATTGAGATGTGCAACTCTTATGTTCATTGTAAACCGCACTGATGTCGAATAGCGCGGTATAAAAGAGACTGCAAATAAATAAATAAAATAAATAAATATAGTGTAACTGGACTTTCAGAATGCCTTCGACAAGGTCCCTCAACAGAGACTTTTGCCAAAACTAAAAAGTCATGGGATAGGAGACAGTATACTATTGTGGATCAGGAACAGGTTATAAGATAGAAAGCAGAGGGTAGGGCTAAATGGCCAATTTTCCCAATGGAGAAAGGTGAATAGTGGAGTACCTTAGGGATCTGTGTTGGGTCCGCTGCTTTTTAAAATATTCATAAATGACCTGGAAATGGGAATAATGAGTGAGGTGATCAAATTTGCAGATAACACAAAACTATTTAAAGTTGTTAAAATCCATGAGGATTGTGGAAAATTGCAAGAGGATCATGATAAATTGGAAGACAAGGCATCCAAAAGGCAGATGAAATTTAATGTGGATAAGTGCAAAGTTATGCACCCAGGAAAGAACAACCCAAACTATGGCTACACGATGCAAGGTTCTACATTAGGAACCACCACCCAGAAAAAAGATTTAGGCATCATTGTGGATAACATGTTAAAACCCTCTGCCCAGTGTGCAGCGGCGGTCAAGAGAGCAAATAGAATACTAGGTATCATAAGAAAAGTAATAGAAAAAAAACCAAAGGCTGTTATAATGCCTCTGAATCATTCCATGGTGCGACTGCACCTCGAATATTGTGTGCAAGTCTGGTCGCCATATCTTAAAAAGGATATAGCGTTATTAGAAATGTACAAAGAAGAGCCACCAAAATGGTAAAGGGGATGGAAGGATACCCTATGAAGAGAGGCTAAAAAGGCTAGGGCTTTTCATCCTCGAAAAGAGACAGCTGAGGGGAGATATGATAGAGGTCTATAAATTAATGAATAGAGTGGAACGCATAAACGTAGATCGATTGTTTACGTCATCAGAATATAGAAAGACTAGGGGACATACACAGGGTAACCTATTTAAGACTAATAAGAGAAAATATTTTTTCACTCAGCATGTAATCAAACTCTGGAATTTGTTTCCGGAGGATGTAGTAAAAGCTGTAAGTGTAGCTGGGTTATAAAGGTTTGGACAAGTTCCTGGAGGAAAGGTCCATAAACCATTATTAAAAGGGACCCGGGATATCACTGCTTGACTCAATACAAGCATTGTGGAACCTGTGTCTTTTGGGGAATCTGCTAGGTACTTATGAAATAGATTGGCCACTCTTGGAAACAGGATACTAGGGGCTTGATGGACCTTGGTCTGACCCAGTATGGCATAACTTAAGTTCTTATGTTATGTTGGCATGGCCTGCAGATTGTGTGCAGTGATATGATCATCAAGGGAGAGGCCTGCAAAAGAAATGTAGTCTACAATCCATTTGGATAGGGTGCATTTTGACACTGGACGTCCAAGCTCTCTTGGAGCAAAGGAGACAAATAACTGAGCAGATTTCCTGAAATTCTTGGCTCTGTCCAAGTAGAAGGCCAGAGCGCATTTGCAATCTAGCATGTGTAGCACTGCTTCAGCTCTGGAGGCATGATGTCTGGGAAAGAAGACCGGGAGCATCACAGACTGATTAACACAAAAAACTAAAAACACCTTCGGGAAGAAGTGTGGATGGGTCCGGAGAACCACTGTCATGGTGGAAGCGAGTATACGGAGGATCCGACACTAAGGCCTGCAACTCGCTTATACAGCGAGCAGAGGTAGGGCAATGAGAAAGATGACCTTCCAGGAGAGGAATTTCAAAGAAGTGGTAGCTAAAGGCTCTAAAGGCTTTAGAAGCTGCACTAGGACTATGTTAAGGACCTACGCCACCGGCAGAAGTCTGATCGGTGGATTGAACAGCAGGAGACCCCACATTAAGCGTTGCACCAAGGAAATGGGCTGCCTGTCCTATGGTAGGCTGCAATGGCACTAAGATTAACTCAATCCGAGTGTGTCTTAAGCTCTGTGGTGGATAAGTGGAAGAGATACTGTAAAAGAAATTCCACTGAGCAGACAGAAGGGTCAGTGTGTTTTGGGGTACACCAGATGGTGAATCATCACCATTTGGAGGCATAAGAACATCTGGTAGATGGCTTGCGTGATTAAAGTAAAATGTCATTGACCTGTTGAGGAAGGTCAAGGTCACCAAACATTACGCTCTCAGCAGCGATGCCATGAGATGGAGGGCCTGTAGGTTGGGATGGAGGAGCGTCCCACATTCCTGAGAGAGGAAGTTGGATGCTTGCTCCACACTGAGGGTGGCAGGACCAGTACGGGGCTATTAGAATTACAGAGCCCCTATCAGCCTGCAGCTTGAACAGGGTTTTAGGGATTAGGTGCAGGGCCGGCCCGTCCATTGAGCAAGAATGTTTATTGCACAGGGCCCCGCGCAAAAAACATCTTGCATCAGCAATCAACCCAGCTAGATTAACAAAAAAACAAACTGGCTGCTGCTACCGCCTCCGCCGTGGCAGCGGCAGAATCGAGCACCCCGCGGGGCCCCCCTGCCCTGCAGAATCCTCCTTAAAGCATCAACTCCCTCAGCGTTGGCTGCCAGAGTCACGAAGGGAGAGCTTCTCCTCTCGCGGCTCTGTTAATCCCGCCGGGGGGCTGATGGGAAATCCCGCGGTGGGATTAACAGAGCCGCGAAAGGAGAAGCTCGCCCTTCGTGGTTCTGAAAAGCCCACGCTTTGGGAGCTGATGCTTTAAGGAGGATTCTGCAGGGCAGGGGGGCCCCCGCAGGGTGCTCGATTCTGCTGCTGCCAAGGCGGCGGCGGCAGCTGCCGCCAGTTTGTGTTTTTTTTTAATATATCTGGGCTGATGGGGGGGGGTAGGACTGGTAATGGGCTATGGGGGGGCTAAGACGGTAAGTGGGCTGATGGGGGGTTAGGACTGGTAATAGGCTATGGGGGGTTAGGACAGGTAATGGCTGATGGGGGGGCTAAGACTCGAAGTGGGCTGATGGGGGGGCTAAGACTGGAAGTGGGCTTATGCAGGGGCTAAGACTGGAAGTGGGCTGATGGGGGGTTAGGACTGAAAGTGGGCTGATGGGGGGGCTAAGACAGGTAATGGGCTATGGGGGGTTAGGATAGGTAATGGGGGTAGGACTGGTAATGGGCTGTGGGGGGGGTAAGACTGAAAATGGGGTGATGGGGGTTAGGACTGGTAATGGGTTGTGGGGGGGTAAGACTGAAAATGGGGTGATGGGGGTTAGGACTGGTAATGGGTTGTGGGGGGGTAAGACTGAAAATGGGGTGATGGGTGTTAGGACTGGAAGTGGGCTGATGGTGGGCTTAGGACTGGTAATGGGTTGTGGGGGGGCTTAGGACTGGTAATGGGCTGGGGGGGTTGCTAGGACTGGAAATGGGCTGAATGGAAGGGGGGCTTGAACTGCAAATAGCTGATGGGGACGGGGGCTTGGAATGGAAATGCGCTGAGTGGAAGGGGGGCTTAAACTGCAAATAGCTGATGGGGAGGGGGCTTGGAAAGGAAATGGGCTGTGAGGGGAGGGGGCTAGGACAGGAAATGGGCTGATGGAGGGGCTAGGATAGGTTTGGAAATGGGCTGTTGGGGGGTGCTAAGATTGGAAATGGGCTGCAGTGGGGGCTTGAATTGAAATGGACTAATGAAGCGGCTAGAACTGGAAGTAGGCTCATGGGGGGCTTGGACTGAAAATGGGCTGAGTGGAGGGGAGCTAGGATTTGACATGGGCTGATGGTGGGGCTGGTAAAGGACTATAATGGGCTGATGGGGGGCTGGGATTGGAAATGAGCTGATGGAGGGACTCAGATAGGACTGGAAATGGATGGGAAGATAGGACTGGAAATGGGCTGATGGTGGGGCTAGGATAGGATTGGAAATGGGCTGATGCAGGGACTAGAAGGGAGCTGATGTTGGGGGAGGATTAGAATGGAGCAAAAGGAGAAAGATTAGTATGTTAAAGCAGATGTAGAGAGAGGATGGAAAAAAACTAGAAGAGAGAAGAAAGGACAAATGGACAGCAGACGATGGAGAGTTAGCAGAAGACACGAAGAAACCAGAAGAAAGTAGCTGGAGCAATTGCACAAAAAATTGCACAAAAAAAATGCACAAAAGGTAGAAAAATATCTCTATTTTGAATTTATTAACTTGAATATGTCAGCTCTAGGAAATGTGCATCATTAACATTTGCGCTTTGTTTAGTACAAGAGGAAATTAATGTATAGTTTTATTTCTACAGTGTTGTACATTCCAAGTTTGACTTTTGGGGTTCCCAGTTTAATTATTGTCTTCCTGCTTCTAAATTGTGATTCCTTGTTTGGTGATAGTCTTTGTTCTGCATATGTAACTGAGCTGAAGTATTCTGTTTATGTAATTCCTATTTGGCATTGCCACTTGTTCTCTTTCCCCAGTAGGTCATGTATTGTTATTCTCTGAAATGTATTGGTTTAATATTTGTAGTGTTGCCTTTTGATAGGTAGGGTATGGTGCTTTGTGAGTCCTGGTAGTGCTGTTAGAATACGGCGGGTTTGCTATGGGTTCTAAATGGGCAGTGTTTGTAGTAGTTCCTAATGTGCCTGGCGGTTGGCACTGGATTATAGTAATGTAGAAATCTTTTAGTCTTTCTTTATCCATACACTCATTAAGAGGCATGTTTACTAAAAGTTAGTGTATGGTAACATTATGCAAATATTCATGCAAATGAGGCACCTAATGCAAATGAGGCCCCACACTGAGTCTCCGCACATGGACCCACACCTCCCCTTGGGCCGCCCCTGATTAGGTGGGTGGGTGGGAATGCATAAAGCAGGTCCCTGCCCCAGTAGAGAAGGAAGGCATCCATCACCTGACTGCGAGAGGAGGGGAGCCTTGAGCAGAACAGTGGCAGTCATGTATTCTACTGTGTGGCGACCAGATAGAGTAGTTACTCACCTGTAACAGGTGTTCTCCAGGAGCAGCAGGAATCAGTCCTCACATATGGGTGACGTCGGCGCCGACGTAGCCCCCATGCAGAGCATTTTCCCAGCTTTCACAGAAAGCCTTTGGAACTGCCAGCACGCATGCGCGGTCCCCTTCCTGCCCAAGGGTGCCATCTTGCTCAGTCTGATGACATAGCTAAAAGACAGCAAAAACAAAATAAATTATATGACTGCAACTCCAAGGGGAGGAGGGAGGGTTGTGAGGACTGATTCCTGCTGCTCCTGGAGAACACCTGTTACAGGTGAGTAACTACTCTTTCTCCAGGAACAAGCAGGAAGTCAGTCCTCACATATGGGACTCCCCAACTTAAGGCTATCGGGGACCCAAAGCTGAAAAATTATGCTCCCTCTAGAGCCTCAACATGTACGAAAAGAATCTTCTCTGAGAACGCCCCCAAACAGTAGCCCAACACCAGGGCCGGAGGGTAGGTGTTGCCTATACCTCAAAGAGATTACGGAGTACTGCCTGTCCGAAAGCACTGTCCCTGCGGGACTCTCTCTCGAGGCAGTAGTGGGTCACAAAGGTCTGGCTTGAAGACCAAGTAGCGGCCCTGCAGATGTCTACCAACCGAACAGAGCGGAGATGAGCCACTGACGCAGCCTTCGCCCTGACACGGTGAGCCGTGACTTGACCCTGCAACGAGAGGCCGGCTGCCCTGTACGCCCAGGCGATACAGTCTGCTACCCAAATGGACAGGGTACTGTCACCACCAGGTGGGCAGACTGCCTCCTGGCTAGCAGGCCTGCGTCTGATGGTAAGAATGTAGTTGCACGACACGAGTGGTTGAAGGCAGAAAGGATTTATTCCCCTCCCGGGGTCGAATTATTCAAATAACAAAACACAAGTACTCAAAAGAAATGAGCCATGCTTTCTGGCAAAAACAAAGGAACAATAGAACACTTCTTCTTGCTTCAAAGTAAAGTATAAAGTTAGGCATTCAACTTCAGCACACAGTCTCACTGTGTGGAAACCAGCATTCAGTAGTTGTAGTGTTTTCCTTTCACACTATGCTCAGCTCTGACTAGCACAAAGACATTATTTTATCTGACAAAATCAGTGTGCAGTCCATTGGGTCACTGTTGGAAGAACACTCACTGAGTGTGTCAACAATCATTGGTTCTTGTATGCATTCAGAACTTCCCTTATTAAAATATGCTTGCAAGTTCCCCTGTGCCGTGCCGTCACAGTGTCTCTCGGCAGCACTCCCTCTAGGGCTAGAATAACTGCTCTTGTATTCTTTCATGTCTGCGAGAGAGGGAAGCCACCATTCAGGGTTATTATAAACTCCCTTCCTGTAGGAGGTTCCACCCCTGGTGAGCTTACTGCTTCTATCCTCCGGTTGGGAAAGATAATGTCCTTCTCCCCTCTTAATATCAGGTTTCAGCCTGCGGGGTTTCCTTTGAGGTTTAGGAACTTCTATAAGGTCATCTTCAGACATGCACACATCCTCTGGGTAATATCTTTCTTTCTCTGAAGGTATTGAATGCTCTTTGCTCAGCTCTCTGCTCAAATCCCTCGGTTGGGAGTTACAGCCCTGCCACCACCTAGGACTTCCTGCATGAGGCTTCTCTGCATTCACACTGTAGGAATTTCTATCATTCACAAACTTTAACTTCTCACCATACTCATTCCTCAGGTCACAGCTTCCTGATACATGCAATTTGGCTTTAGGCTTCCACTCACTCCGTCTGGAACGTTGCCTTCGTGCTCCAAAGGGTTTGCAATCAGCAGAACATTCACACCTGTTCTCTGCCCTTGCTAGCTACTTCCTCCCGTAGGACTCTGAATAGTTTCTCTGGTGAGCTCTTCCTGGCTCTAACTCTGACTCACTTCCTGGGTCAAAGTAGGAAACTCCTCCTGCTTCCTCTCGGCCAGCTGCTTCAGGTAAGACAGCCTGTTCTCTTTGCTTCGTCAGCTCTACTAGTCCTTGTAGTCCTTGTATTCCTCCCTCTGAGTTCCCTGCACAGCCCTTATAACGGCTGTAAGCTCTTCCCCTTTCCAGGTGTACGTTATTAGGAACTGGGGAATGTTTCTCAGCTGAGTGTTTTTTCAGACCTCGTGGCTGAGTTTGTTTCTGTTGTCCCTGACAATAGCTGCTCACATGGCCTGCTTGCCTGTCAGCTTCAGGACTAAAATGCCGTGAATCTTGTGCTTTTAAGGTGGAGAATGGGGCTTCTTCATCACAGTACGCTTGGAGACAAGTAACCCCAACTTATTAGGGTCAAAAGAGACGAAGAGCTGAACAGCCCTTCAGTGTCCCTGCGTACAGTCAAGATAGAAGGACAACGCCCTCCTACAGTCCAGGGTATGCAAGACCATCTCAGCCCGGCTGGCATGCGGCCTGGGAAAGAAAGTTGGAAGAACCACCTCCTGGTTGAGGTGGAAGGAGGAGACAACCTTAGGAAGGAACTTAGGGTGAGTCCGTAAGACGACTCTGTTCCTGTAGAACCTAGTGTATGGTGCATCTGACACCAAAGCTTGAAGCTCGCTCACTCGCCTTGCTGAGATAACAGCTACCAAAAACAACACTTTCCAGGAGAGAAAACGCAAAGGACAAGTAGCCATAGGCTCAAACGGTGGGCAAGTAAGCTGTTGCAAGACCACATTCAAATCCCACTCAGGGGCAGGTGGACGAACTGGAGGCTTAAGAAAAAGGAGGCCTCTGAGGAAGCGAGCCACTAAAGGGTGGCTTGAGAGAGACTGATCCTCCACCTGTGAATGGTGCGCTGAGAGCGCACTGAGATGGACCCTAACCGAGTTGGATTTGAGGCCTAGATTGGACAGGTGAAGCAAATATTGCAGCACCACTGGTACCAGGCATGAGAAAGGATTCTCCTTGTGTTGAGCACACCAAGTGGAGAACCTAAGCCACTTAAGGGCATAAGACCTCTGAGTGGACTGCCTCCTAGAGGCCAAGACCACGTCCTCCACTTCCCTAGGCAGCAGTAAGGATGCTAGAACTACCCTTTCAGCAGCCTGGCCATCAGATTGAGGGACTGGAGGTTGGGATGTAAGAGAGATCCCTGCTCCTGAGCCAGGAGATCGGGTTGCATCCCCAGAGGAAGAGGAGTGTCCACCGCTAGTTGCAAAAGAAGTGGGAACAAGGGTTGCCTTGGCCACCTGGGGGCCACCAGGATCACCGAGGCCTTGTCCTGGATCACTTTGAACAGTGTCTTGGACACTAGAGGTGTGGGAGGAAACACATATAGGCGGCCTGTAGACCATGGAAAGAGAAAGGCATCCGCTGCTACTCTGAGAGGATGCGGTTGCCTAGAGCAGAAACTCTAGGTTCAGTGGACTGGCAAAGAGATCTATGGTGGGAAGACCCCATCTTAGGAAGATCTGTTGAACCACCAGAGGATTCAACTGCCATTCGTGTGGCTGCAGAATCCTGCTCAATCTGTCTGCCAGGTAATTCTCTTGTCCAGGGAGATAGAACGCCTGGAGAAGTATGCCAAGATTGACTGCCCAGGAGCACAGGTCTTGTGCCTCCTGACAGAGAGGTTTGGACCCTGTGCCCCCCTGCTTGTTCACATAGAACATGGCAACTTGATTGTCCGTCTGCACTAAGACAGACTGGCGAGAGAGGACATGAGAGAAAGTCCGGAGGGATAGGCGGATTGCTCTGAGCTCTAGGAAATTGATCTGCTGTGCGGACTCCCAAGGGGACCAGAGGCCCTGGGTGCATGCTCCTTGGCAATGTACATCCCAACCTTGGAGAGAAGCATCGGTTGTCAGCACTTGAGAATGTTGAGGTGCTTGAAAAAGCCTTTAGCAGATTCAGAAGATGACGCCACCACTGTAGAGAAGAAGCTAGTAGCTTGGACACCTTACTTTGTCCGTCAGGTTTCCCGTGGCCTGCAGCCACTGAGTTCTGAGGCCCCACTGAGCTGGCCTGATGTGTAGACGGGCATTTGGAGTTACATGGACCGTGAATGCCATGTGGCCTAAGAGCCTCAGGAATTGTCTGGCGGAGACCAGAGAATTGCTGTGGAATTGGCTGGCCAAGGCCATCAGTCTGTGGGCCCTGTCCACTGGTAAAAAAAAGCCTTTGCTTGAAGGATGTCCAGTCTTGCTCCTATGAACTCCATGTTCTGTGAGGGGTGCAAAGCGGATTTTGCGAAGTTTATGGCAAACCCCAGATGCTGGAGAAGAGCAACAGTGCGGAGGGTGGCTTGATTGGTCTCCTGTAGAGACTGACCCCTGATGAGCCAGTCATCCAGGTATGGAAACACAAAAAGTCCTTGAACCCTGAGATAGGCTGCCACCACCGACAGGCATTTGGTGAAAACCCTGGGGGCGGAAGTTAGGCCAAAAGGGAGTACCCTGTACTGGTAATGGTTTCCTCCCACTACAAATCTGAGATATTGTCTGTGGTCTGGATGAATGAGGATGTAAGTATACGCATTCTTTAGGTCTAAGGAGCATAGCCAATCTCCCTGCTGGAGGTAGGGCAGCAGGATTCCAAGGGTAAGCATCTTGAACTTTTCCCTCTCCAGGAACTTGTTGAGATTCCACAAGTCTAGGATGGGCCTGAGGCCTCCTGTTCTTTTTGGTACTAGAAAGTACCTGGAATAGAAGCCTTGACCTCTCAGGTGGTGAGGCACCAGTTCCACTGCCTGTTCCTTCAGAAGACTTGCTAACTCCTGCAGGAGTAAGTCCCTGTGCAGAGGGAGTCTTTGAGGCTCCCCTGGAAAGTAGGAGGGAGGTACCTAATGGAAGTGGAGGAGATAGCCCCTCTGGACTATGCTTAGCACCCAGGTATCCCTTGTTACGGCTGTCAGCCGGCCTCCTGTGCTGGGAGGGGCCAGCTGAGGAGGAGAGGCTATGCCACTGGAGTCAAAGCCCCGCTCCCTGCTGTGCAGGAGCCAGAGCTTGTGTCTTGGGGGTTTTCTACCTACGGGGCCCATGTCCCTGACCCTTGGCCTGCTGACCCTGCTGGGGAGCTGTGGAGACCTGGAAACGAGGGTATGATTTGTAAGCAGATGACTTCCTGGGGTAAAAGGTCTTTTTTCCTGAGCCCTTCTTCTTCTGAGAAGGGGCAGAGGTTTTTCTGGACAACATTGTCCGGGTGAGAGTCTCGGACTCGAGTTCCGCAGCCTTTTCAGCCTTGGGCTTGCCAAAGAGGTTTTCAACTCGGCAGGGGACATCAACCAACTTGTCCTACACCCATGGCTCGAGGTCCAATGACTGTAGCCAAGCCTGACAGCGTGCACTGATGCCGGCCACGGCTACATGGGCCGAAGCCTCGAAGGCATCAGAGGCTGCTCGAGAAACAAACTTCGAGCACTCTCGGATCCCTGATGACAGGGCCTTGAACCTCTGCAAAGGTTCCTTGGAGAGACCAGCAGAGAACCCGGCAATCTCCTTTGACAGGTCTCGAAGGTACATTCCCTTGTACAGCTGGTAGGGCTGGACATGGCAAGCAAGCATAGAGCCCTGGAAGCACTTTCTACTGAGGGCATCCAGGTTCTGGGCCTCCCGGCCGGGAGGCACTGAGGAGTGCATCTTCTGACTCTTCAGACGATGCATGGCCGATTCCACAACTATGGAGTGGTGCGGTAACTGTGCCTTTTGGAACCCGGGACTCTGCGGACTCGATAGATGGAATCAACCCGCTTGCTCAGAACCGGCGTCGAGGCCGGCGCCTCCCACATGAGAAAGAGCAACCGTTCCAGCATCGGAGGAAGCGGTACAGTAAAGGCCTCCTTGGGAGGAGAGTCGTACTGCAGGGCCTCGAGCTCCTCGGCTCGAGGCTCCTCCTTGGGATCCGCAGGGAAGGCCAAGGCCTTGGCCATGTCCCGCGCGAAATCCGAGAACCAGGTGTCCTCCGGGGAAACCGTCTCCGAGGTTCGGACTCCAGTGAGTCTAAAGGGACACACCGGGTACGAAAGGTGTCTGGGGACTCCTCATCCTCAGTTTCCCAGCCCGACTCCTCGGAGGAGGAATCGAGTGGCTCCGGTTGGGCAGGCACCGATGTCATCCGCCCCGACGCCGAGGGTACCGGCGTTGACGACCCCGGTCCCGAGCGGGAGGCAGAGGGAGACCTTGGCCGAGGATCGACGCGAGACCGCATGGACTCGAGGATCGGCTCGGCCTCTGGGGTCGACTTTGACGTCGATGTCCCGGTGGTCGGGGCAAAGGCACCGGTGAGACCGACGATCAGTGCCCGCTGCTGTTCCATGAAGGCAGCCAAGCTGCTCTCCAAGGCCATCAACCTGAGTCCCAGCTCAGGAGACTCAGCAGCCCCCGACTCGGGCACCGACAGCGTCGGGCCCGACGTCGGCTCCCCCGGAGGAGAGTCCACGAGGACTACAGCACTCAAGTGACTCGAGGACTCCGGCTCCACACGAGTTTGTTTTGCAGGCCTCTCCGACTCCGAGGACCCGGGACGGCGGTTGGGGCTATGCGACCTGGCCCTCGAGGAGCCAAGTGCATCCACCGATGCCGCCCTCGTGGGTTTCTTCTTCCTGCGATGCTCCCGCGAGGGAGACCCCCTCTCAGAGGATCCCCGGCAATGCTCGGGATCGGAATCCCGAGACGTCGAGGCCTCTGACGAAGTCCGGGCCCGGCCGGATGCAGAGTCAGAGAAGATTCTTTCCTTCTGGTGCTGCCGACTCAACACTTTCGAGGACATTTTTCCACACGGACCACAGATCATCGGGTCATGATCAGGTCCGAGGCAGTGGAGGCAGCAGTCGTGTGTGTCGGTGAGAGACATAAGTTCCTTGCACTGATCACACTTTTTAAACCCGCTGGCAGCCATCGGGGGGAAAAAGGGCCCCTGCAAGGTCAAAAGACAGGGCTGCCAGTGAAAAATAGAAAAATGGCGCGAACGCTAGTCACGAAGGACAAAAACCGAAAAAAGAAGTCTGGGCTTGATACCGGTGTACTGGCCCAAGGCGTGAAGGGGAAACCAGCATCGAACCGAGAAAAAACACGAAACAAACAACTTTTCTCGCAGGTGAACACGAACCATGTCAGTCGGGCTCCGCGGAAAAAAGACGACTGAGGAAGATGGCACCCTTGGGCGGGAAGGGGACCGCGCATGCATGCTGGCAGTCCCAAAGGCTTTCAGTGAAAGCTGGGGAAATGCTCCGCATGGGGGCTCCGTCGGCGCCGACGTCACCCATATGTGAGGATTGACTTCCTGCTTGGTCCTGGAGAACTAGTCTGGGATCCCCCATAGGTGGAAGATTCAGGAGACCGTCTACTGATTTAGAGTCCACTCTTGTGGACGTAGGATGCAACTGAGCCTGTCCGACAGGAGGCTGGGTTTACCGGGTAAATATATCGCCCCTGAGATGAAAGTGGTGTGCAACGGAGAAGAACCAGAGACAAAAGGCTTCTTGGCAGAGGGGATAAGAGCCTGTTCCCCCCTGCTTGTTCACACAGAATATAGCCACCTGGTTTTCCATCTGGACTAAAAGTTGTTTGCCCGAAGGTTGGGGTTGAAAATCCCGAAGGGCATTCATATGAGCACGAAGCTCAAGAAGATTGATCTGCATCTGAAATTTCTGTTTTATCCACTAACCTTGTGTAGTGAGACTGTTCAGATATGCACACCACCCGAGTTTGGAAGCATCCATCTTTAGGGTGCATTGAGGTGGAGGCATCTGAAAAGGTGACCTTTCGAGAAGGTTTTGAGGGGTACACCACAACTGATATGACGAGAGGTGGTGTGATGCAAATCTTGTCAGAGAGATGACTGGTTGCTTGGGTCCATTGAGATGATAACTTCCATTGAGCTTGTCACATCTGTAGCTGGACCTATGGGAGGATATGGACTGTGGCCATGTGACACAAAAGGAGCAGCATCTCTCGAGCAGTGACCACTGTTCAGCTTCTTATAGCGTGGGCCAACTCGATGAGATGCACAAAGCAATCCTGTGGGAGAAAAGTTCATGCATGAAATATGTCTAGAAGCAACCAATGAATCTGGGCTACTGGGATGGCACCAGGTGGGATTTGGAGAAGTTTAGAATAAATTCCAGACTTTGGAGCACAGTGATGATGTGATGAAGAGCTACTTTTACCTCTTTTGGGGATTTTCCCCTTATTAACCAATCGTTTAAGTAGCGGAAGACAAAGATCCTCAAAGTATGAAGGTAGCATGTAATCAAAAGAACGTAAGATATGCCATACTGGGTGAGATCAAGGTCCATCAAGCCCAGTATCCTGTTTCCAACAGTGGCCAATCTAGGTCATACATACCTAGCAGTTTCCCCAAAAGACACAGATTCCACAATGCTTGTATTGGGTCAAGCATTGATATCCTGGGTCCCTTTTTAATAATGGTTTATAGACCTTTCCCCCAAGAACTTGTCCAAACCTTTTTTAAACCCAGCTACACTAACAATCTTTACTACATCCTCCAGTAACAAATTCCAGAGTTTGATTACACGTTGAGTGAAAAAATATTTTCTCTTATTAGTCTTAAATAGTTAACCCCTGTAGCTTCATTGCATGTCCCCTAGTCTTTCTATATTCTGATAATGAAAACAATCCATCTACGTTTACCTGTTCCACTCCATTCATTAATTTATTGATCTCTATCATGTCTCCCCTCAGCCGTCTCTTTTCCAGGTTGAAGAGCCCTAACCTTTGTAGCCTCTCCTCATAAGAGTAGCCTTCCATCCCCTTTACCATTTTGGTGGCTCTTCTCTGTACCTTTTCTAAAAACGCTACATCCTTTTTAAGATAAGGCGACCAGAAATGCACACAACATTCAAGGTGCGGTCTCACCATGGAACGGAAACAGAGGCATTATAATATCCTTTGTTTTATTTTCCATTCCTTTCCTTATGATACCTAGCATTTTATTTGCTCTCTTGGTCGCCGCTGCACACTGGGCGGAGGGTTTTAACATGCTATCCACGAAGACGTCTAAATCTTTTTCCTGGGTGGTGGTTCCCAATGTGGAACCTTGCATCATGTAACCATAGTTTGGGTTGTTCTTTCCTAGGTGCATAACTGCACTTGTCCACATTAAATTTCATCTGCCATTTGGATGCCGTGTCTTCCAATTTATCAAGTTCCTCCTGTAATTTTCTACAATCCTCTTGGGTTTTAACAACTTTAAATAGTTTTGAGTCATCTGAAAATTTGATAACCTCACTCGTTATTCCCTTTTCCAGGTCATTTATGAATATGTCAAAGAGCAGCGGACCCAGCACAGATCCCTGAGGGACTACACTACTCAACTTTTTTCTATTGGGGAAAATTGGCCATTTAGGCCTACCCTCTGCTTTCTATCTTTTAACCAGTTTTTGATCCACAATAGTACACTGCCTATCCCATGACTTTTTAGTTTTGACAAAAGTCTCTGATGAGCAACCTTGTCGAAGGCTTTCTGAAAGTCCATATACACTATATCAGCCGTCTCACCTTTGTCTACCTGTTTATTCACATCTTCAAAAAACCATAACAGATTAGTAAGACAAGATCTTCCTTGTCTAAAGTCATGTTGGCTGTCTCCCATTAGGCCATGACTATCTACATGCTGAGTAATTTTGTTCTTTATGATGGTTTCTACCATTTTTCCCGGTACTGACGTCAGGCTCACCGGTCTGTAGTTTCCCAGATCACCCCTGGAACCCTTTTTAAAAATTGGCGTTACATTGGCAATCCTCCAATCTTCAGGTATTACAGATGATTTTAATGAAAGTTCACAGATTACTAATAGCAGGTCTGCAATCTCATATTTCAGTTCTTTCAACACCCATGGATGTATACCATCTGGTCCAGCTGATTTGCTACTCTTCAGTTTATCTAATAGTTGTAATACATCTTCCCGATGTAGCGATATTTCCTTCAATTCTTCTGCACCTTTAAATACCACTTTAGTCATGGGTAACATCCCTACATCTTCCTCAATAAAGACCGAAGCAAAGAATTCATTCAGTCTCTCCACTATAGCCTTGTCCCCTCTTACTACCCCTTTTACCCCTCTATCATCTAATGGTCTTTTTTGCTACCAATGTAGTTGAAAAAGTCTTTATTTCGCGTTTTTGCTTCCGTAACAAGTTTCTTCTCAAATTCTCGCTTTGCCTGACTTATCAAAGCTTTGCATTTAACTTGCAGTGCTTGTGCTGTTTCCAGTTTTCGTCAATTGGCTCTTTTTTCCATTCCCTGTTAGATGCTTCTTTGGCAACAACAGCCTCTCTGACCTCACCTTTAAACCATGCTGGCAGTTTTTTGGACTTCCTTCCACTTTTTTTAATGCGTGGAAGACCACTGCCATGCACTTTGTGAATACTAGGGGTGCGGATGCTAGACTATATTGGTAGTGGGTTTGCTAAACCCCGAACCACATATAATGTCTATGTAGACGGTGGATCAGCAAAGGTGTGTATGGCCTCCTTGAGGTCTAGAGAACATAGCCAATCGATCCTCTGTAGGTAAGGCAGAAGAGTTCCTAGTGAAATCATCTTGAATTTTTCTTGAACAAGAAACTTGTTGAGATCTCAAAGATCTAGAATGGGCCTGAACCCTCCTGGTCTTTTTGGGAATGAGGAAGTAAGGAGAGTAGAAGCCCTTGCCCTCTTGGGTGGGAGGATCTATTTTGACATCACCCTGAGTTAACAGGGCAGCCACTTCCACTGTAAGGGGTTGGCCAGATAATCCTTCATGAAGGTGGCAGTGGGAAAGCTTTGGAAATGCAGCAGATATCCTCTTTAGATGATAGGGAGGAGTGAAGATAGGGAGGAGTGGCCTAGTGTTTGGGGAAGTTACCTCAGGCCGGAAGGTTGGGGGTTCAAATCCCACTAGAGGACAGCAACCTTGGGCCAGAAGGACTGGGGTTTCTAGTCCCACAGGTGCTCCTTGTGGTCTTGGGCAAGCCACTTAACCCTCCATTGCCCATGTTCCCTGTAAGTATTAGTGTATGTGTCTCATATCCCCTTGTGTTAAATGTATCCCCCAATTGTGTTGTGACCACTTTGATTGAAGGATAAGGTGATATACAAAACTGTCTAAATAAATAAATAAAATAAATTAATTAATGTTGAGGGTCCATTGTTCTGATGTGATGACATGCCACCTGTGGGCGTAAGAACAAAGTCTGCCTGCTATACAAATGGACTGGGGACACTGCAGAGGCAGAGTGGCTATGCTCTCTAAAAAGGAGTCAAAAATCAGGTGCTGACTGTGATGAACGAGCTGGTTGTGGCTTAGGTGCCCTAGGCTTCTTAGGCTTATGAGGGTCCTGTTGTCTCTGTTGTTTCTGCTAGGATTGGTAAGTAGCCAGAGGTGGAAAAGAAGGGTAATATTGCTTCTTTTTAGAAAAGAAAGACTTCTTGGAATTGGCCTTCTTTCTGGAGGGGAAAAGGTTTGCGGGAGAGCCGTTGAAGGGTGAAATAATTCACCTCAAGCTCCCCAGCCTTCTCTGTCCACCTCTTTCCAAAGAGGCTTTCTCCAGAGCAGGAAATATTGGTTGATTTATCCTGAACCCATTGCTCGAGGTCTGATGCCTGGATCGAGGTCATCCTACGAGCACCAATAAAGATTGCTAAGGCTCTGCTGGAGGACTCAAAAGCATCGAAAAATGCCTTTGTAAGGAACTCGGATGTATTCTGATTTTGCTTGACTAAGGTCAGGAATACATCTTGTTTGTCATCAGGAAGGAGAGGAACAAGATTCTTCAAATCTCTGAAGATATACTTGAGATACATGCCCATATAGAGCATGTATGATGTGATCCTGGACATGAGCATGCTTGCTTGAAAACAGTGACACCCAAAAGCATCAGGAGCTCTAGCATCTTTGCCTGGAGGCATGGAGGAATGAGTATTCAACCTCTTGATGCGGCGCATGTCCAATTCCAATACCATGGAATGGGGAGGTAACTGAGGCTTTTGAAAGGCAGGAGATGGCAGAACTTGATACATTTTATCGAGCCGTTTGCTGATAGGTGGAACTGATAAAGGGGCCTCCCACATAAGTAGCATTAAATCATGTAGGATTTGATGCACCGGTAACATGGCTGCCTCTTTAGGTGCTGAAGGGTATTGGAGTATTTCCAATTCCTTTGCCCTCGGTTCCGTCTCAGATGTCACAGTTATCTGTAGACCCGCTGCCATATCCCTAATGAAGGACATGTCCTCTGGTGGGGACCGATGCCGCTCGTGAAGAGGGGAATGATTGGAAGGGATGTCCTGTGTGGCCCTGAAATCGTCCAATGTGTCCTCAGAATCGGACGAGAAAGACTCCAATTCCGAAAGAAAATCAAAGTATCGACGATCCCATGCCGATATCGAGGCCCGATATCGATGCTCATGCAGAGCTGTATTGATACTGGGAAATGAACCTCTTATGTCAGTAGGTTCCAACTCTGGCATCGGAGAGAGAGGAACTCCTGAAAAAGGCTCGAGGACTGGCAGGGGACAGGGAAGTACCAGTCTCAAGATAAGAGTCTATGCTTGTGTCGCTGGAGCTGTTGATACCACTGGTACAGAGGCTGCCAGTAGTGCTGCCAAACTCCCCTCGATAGCAAGGATATACTGATCAAGGGAGAACGATGCTTCAAGCCACCGTCCCCGAGCATGCTACCAGTAGCTCTCCAGAGGTCGACGTCTCAGGAGCGTCCTGGAGCCACTGTGGTGTTTTGGAGAGTTGGTCCTCCAACTGGGGCTGTTTGGCAGTCTGGTCAGCATCGGATACACCTTTTGGTGAATCCCGATGACGATGTAGGGACTTACCTCAATAATCGGTATCGGACTTCAATGCCGATGCTTTAATTTTAGACTTATGTTTAAACTTTGAAGAGACTTGGGAACCAAGAGAGGAGGCAGACGTTCGACAATGCAAAAGTAACAGAAATTGAGTCTGGGGCGAACAGAGAATCATACATATTGGCCCTGTTCTTTAGGCCTCGTTTTGTCATTTGCTGGCACAAAAGACATTCTTTTGGTAGATGGTCTGGGTCCAAACATTTTAAACACCAGGCCTGTTTATCGGTGACTGAGAAAACACCAGAGTATTTGGAAAGTATGGAGAGTGTTTTTCCATTGTGGCAAGAAAAATAGGCCAAGGCCTAAATTGGCGGTGAAACCAACAATTAGAAAAGTAAAAGAAAAGATTAGAAAAAAATAAGAAAATAATAGGACCGGTATCAGGGAAGGTACCGGCATCAACAAAAAGGCAGAGCACAGATAAAACGTCAAAAAAGAATGTTTTTCGGTTGTGAGAGGAAGAAAATAACCTGCTAGCTCTGCGGAAAATGAAGAACTGAGGAGAGGAGTTGGGAAGCTGGGAAGGCAGATGTGCAGGCACAGTGGAGTGCACCCAAAGGCTTAACAATTGGACGCTGGGGAGTGTTCCTGCGCGGGCTCCACTGGTACTGATGTCACCCATATGTGAAGACTGCATTCTTGCTTATTCCTGGAGATTCTAATTTATCAAGGTCCTATTGCAATTTTTCACAATCCTCTTGGGTTTTAACAATTTTGAATAATGTGTCATCTGCAAATTTGATCACCTCACTTGTTATGCTCATTTTCAGGTCATTTATGAGTATGTTAAAAAGCGGTGGGCCCAGCACAGATCCTTGGGGTACTCCACTAGTCACCTTTCCTCATTGAGAAAATTGGCCTTTAGCCCTATTCTCTGCTTTCTATCTTTTAACAAGTTCCTGATATACAATAGCACACTGTCTCCTATCTCGTGACTTTTTAGTTTCGCCAAGAGTCTCTAATGAGGGACCTTATCAAAGGTCTCCTGAAACTCCAGATACACTATATCAACCGGCTTAACTCTGTCTACCTCTTTATACAAACCTTCAAAAAAATATAACAGAAAGCATAGAATAAAGCATGGTTACCCTCTAACAAGTGATGTCCAGGAATAGTAGGAATCAGTCTTCACATATGGAGAGTGTTGCAGGTGGAGCACGCAGTGTCCAATAGGAAAGCCTTTCAGAGGACTACACTGTGCCTGCGTGCCTGTCTTCCTAACTCCTCTCCTCAGTTGAGTTTGTAGCTGAGAAGAAGAAAACAAAAGAACCTTACAATTCCTAGGGGAGGAGGGCAGGTTCCTGCAATTCCCGGAGATCACCTGTTACAGTTGAGTAACCACACTATCTCTAGAAATAAGCAGGGATGCTGTCTTCAAATATGGGACTCACTAGCTCCCAGGTACCAGACCGGTGTGGGGTGGGGAGAGTAGTGCGATCCCCGAGTCAAAAACGTGTAGCCAAAGAGACTGGAAGAGCTGTGAGCCACTGGACTCGATTCCAGGAGGCGATAATCCCCCAATGATAGTTCGGTATCTTGTAGAAGTCCAGGATGGAGGGTAGGAGTTGAGTTTAAGTCCTAAAGAGATGCTTGAGTACAGCTTGGCCAAAGACAGCATTCTGACAGTTGTCTCTGTCCAGACAGTAGTGCGTAGCAAAGGTATTAAAGGAGGACCGGGTAGCTGCCCGACAAGATTTCCTCTATGGATATTGTATGGAGATTGGCTGCCATAACCCACACGTTATGAGCAGTGATATGATCCTCCAAAGAGAGTCCTGCCTGAGCATAAGCGAAAGAAATGCAATCTACTATCCAGATAGAGTACGTTTTGTCACCGGTAGACCTAGGGACTATGATCAAAGGAGATGAATAATTGCATCTTCTGTGATCCTTAGTTCTATCCAAGTAGTAAGACAATGCTCACAAGTGGCACCTCATAACAGAGCTGTGGCTACTCCACATTGTCCAAAGGGGTTATCAGCTTCACTTTGAAACCTTACCTCCCCCCCCCCCACCAACTTCACAGGGGATTATCCCACCCATCCCCTTCAAAGCACTCTCTTAAAAGAAGAAGCGACCACCCTGTTGTCCGAGGGTGCCATAGAATGAGTTTCCCCTCCTCAAAAAAGGAGGGGCTTCAACTCTCCATATTTTCTCATTCCAAAGAAAAAGGAGGATTTAGGTCCATCTTGGTTCTCAGAGAGCTAAACAAGTTCCTGGTCCAAGAAAAATTCAAGATGATTTTTCTAGGAACTCTTTTTCCATACCTCCAAAGATGCAATAGGTTATGTTCTCTAGAACTCAAAGAGGTGTACATGCATTTAGTGAGCCATCCCTTGGTGCTTACCAATGGTGAAAGTGTTTCTGATGTTATAGTGGGAGATCATTTTGCATCCAGTGATCACCAGATGGTGTGGTTCAGTATTAGGACTAGGGCTATTAAAATCCATTCAAAAGCAAGGGTCTTAGACTTTAGGAAAACTAACTTTGCCAAGATGGGCCAATACCTCAGGGAGTCATTAGCGGGATGGGAACAGCTGGGGGATGCAGAAAAACAGTGGGCAAAACTGAAAAGGGATATTTTAAGGGCAATCAAACTTTTTGTTAAAATGATAAATAAAGGTAAAAGGAAAAGGAGACCACTATGGTTTTTGAAAGAAGTAGCTGAAAAGGTGAAGAAAAAGAGGGAGCCCTTCATGAAATACAAGAGATTACAAGGCGAGAAAGATAGGCATCTATATTTGGAAAAACTTAGAGAAGCTAGCAAAGTAGTCAGGAAAGTAAATATTCAAAAAGAGGAGGGGCTTCCGGTGACGTCGGATACCTGATGGCCGCCTGAATCCTTAGCTCCGTCCCGAGTGTGGACTTAATGCCCTGACTAGCTGTTGAAACCCCCCGATTAGCACCCCCGAGGCAAAGAATTTGGTGGAGCCTACACTGCGGGCCGAATGGCGGCGAAAAAACCGAGTGCGGACCTAAAAGCATTCACTTTTAAACCTTCCACGGGGCCGCGGACCCCAGCGACCAAGATGGCGGCGGGTCGCGGCGAACCCGCGAGTGCAGGAGAAGTCGGAGGAGGAGGTGGAGGGCCTAGTGAGATTCAGGCCCTTCGAGCGGATCTGCAAGGGTGGTTTGAGGCTTCACGGCAGGACTTTGAGCACCTTAAGTCTGAGGTCCATACCTGGCTCCAGGAGGTGAGAGGGGATCTGGCTGGACTAGGGAGCCGACTGGAGGATGTGGAAACGCAATTCGAGGAGCACGTGGGCCAGTGTGCCTTGGTGGAACAGCGCCTGGATTCGCTCAGCCAGCTGCAGGAGGAGGTTTGGCAAAAGGTTGAGGACTTGGAGAACAGGTCCCGCCGGGCGAACCTACGGATCCGGGGCCTCCCGGAGCAAGAAGGCTCGGTTAATTACCTGCTGCTGGCGGAGGAGTTCTGCGAGGTTGTATTGCAGAAGGCGGGGGTGGCTATGGACTCTGTCTGTCTGCGAGTTGATCGAGCACACCGGGCGTTGGGTCCCCGCCGAGATAATAAGTCTCGAGATGTCCTTATGTGTCTGCACGAATATCGCACCAAAGAGCTGGTGCTGGCCGCAGCGCGAAAACTGGGGCGTATCAGATGGCATGAGGTTGAGGTGGAAGTCTATGCTGATATCTCTGGTATTACTATGCGGAAGCGCCGCGCATATCAGCTGGTCACTAAGAAGCTGTGGGATGAGAATGTTCGCTACCGGTGGCTTTTCCCGGTGGGGCTCCAGTATTCGCTGAATGGTAAATCTTATGCGGTGCACTCTGTGGAGGCAGCGATTGAGAGTATGCAGCAGATGGGCTGGTCGGATATACCGTCGATACCGCCGACTGTGAATGGTGACCCTGGGAAGAGTGGGGCACAGCGGCCTAGTCATCTCCAGTGGAGCCGTGCAGCCGGGGGAGACAGGCGTTTGCGGAGGCAACGACCCTCTCAGACCCAGTCTACTATGGACACTTGAACTGTGTGTTTGCGAGGCCCGTGGGAGGCCTTTTCTCCTTTTGATGGGGTTCCTAGGTACTCCTTGTCCGGCGTGTATGCCGGTCACTTGTGTTTCTGGTGGGGGTTGCCTTTTCTAGGGGGGTTGTGTGCTTTTTTCTTTTTTGTATGTTGCATGGGGCTATGTGATTAATACTGTTTGATCGGGGGGCTATTTGGGTCTGCGGTTCCCTTGCCGCAGGTCGGTTTGCGGGGGTGGACTGGGGAGGGGGGGAGGGGGATGTGTGGGGGGGAGAGGGGAGGGGGGAGTGGGGGGGAGGGGGGAGGGGTACTGTTTGTATTCGAAGACCTTATGCATATGGGGGATGAGTGCCTTAGGCCATGGCTTCTTTTAACTTGGTGACGATTAATGCTAAAGGGCTTAACTCTTTCAGGAAGCGCCAACTCTTTTTTAAGGAATGTGATCGGCTGGGGGGTGATATTGTCTTTGTCCAGGAGACCCATCTTCGGGTGAGAGATGAGAGGTGCATGGGGCATAGGCACTTCCCTCAGCAGTACTTTGCTTCCAATAAGCGCGAACGGAGACGGGGGGGGGGGGGGTGTGGGGATTCTTCTCTCCTCTCGGGTGGCTGGGTTGGTGACAGACTGCCTCCGGGATGCTGGGGGTAGGTATGTACTCCTCAAACTTCAATTAGGGGTAGACATTTTTACACTGGTCAGTGCCTATGCCCCGAATGTAAATCAAGGAGAGTTTTTTGTGACCTTGCAGGGGGTGCTCCTGGGGAAGGCCGAAGGGAAATTGATTGTGGGGGGAGACTTTAACGTTGCCCCAGACCCCCTGGTAGATACATCTCGGGGGACGGCCTCTACCCCCAGGAGCCACCGCCTCAAGTTGAAACATTTGGTGAGCAAGCTGGACCTGGTCGATGCCTGGCGGGAGGTGAACTATGGCCAATGGGACTACTCTTATTACTCCCCCGTACACGGCACCTACTCCCGGATTGATTTATTCCTTATTGATAAAACCATGCTGGGGGGGGTGAAAGATTGTGTGATCCGTGAGCGCACCTGGTCGGACCATGCCCCTTTGACGTGTCGGCTTCAGCTTGGTAAGCAGGGCCCTTGCAGGGCGTGGTGGAAGCTAAATGAGTCCCTGTTAGATGATCCCGAAGTAGTGCTTCAGGTCCGCGACACTATCTCTGACTATTTATCTCTGAATGACACGGGTGAGGTCTCCCCGGGAACTCTATGGGAATGCTTGAAGGTGGTGGTGCGGGGCAAGTTGATTTCGGTGGGGTCCCATAAAAAAAAGGCCCGGCTAGCCCAACAGGAGAAACTCCTGGGTTCCCTTCGGGATACTGAGAACCAGCTAAAGGCGAACCCGTCCAATAGGGCCTTGCGCGAGCTGTTGTGGAGATTCAAAAAGGACCTGAGTGAAATTCATCTTCATGAGATACAGTATAAGCTACAGCTGTTGCGACAGCGCACCTTTGAATTTGGTAATAAAGCAGGGAGGCTGTTAGCCCGCAAGGTGCGGAAGTGGACTGCGCGCAATGCTATTCTCAAGATTAGGGACGAGCGGGGCCGTTTGCTCTGGCTCACTCATGAAATTGAGGATAGGTTTGTACAGTTTTATCGGAACTTGTATACCCCGGAGCACGACCCGGGCGAGGCAGTGCTCTCAGACTATTTGGAGGGTGTTCAGCTCCCTCGGTTGTCCGGGCAGGCTAGTGCGGATTTGTCTAAGCGCATAGGGGAGCAGGAGGTGCTTTCGGTGATTAAAGGTCTGAAGTCCCATAAAGCCCCGGGGATGGATGGGTTCTCAAATATATTTTATAAGGTCTTTGCTGGGCAGGTAGTTGAACCCCTCACAGCGATGTATAATTCTTTTAGTAATGGTAGTCCGTTACCGTCATCTTTGCGGCTGGCGGGGATTAGTCTCATTCCCAAAGAGGGGAAGGATCCCACGGACTGTGGTGCGTATCGTCCCATCTCCCTATTGGGCAGTGATTTTAAGATTTTCACCCGGGTTTTGGCGAACCGGCTCCTGCCGAGTCTGGGACGGCTGATTCACCCCAATCAATCGGGGTTTGTCCCTGGTCGGTATACTGCCGATAACATTCGTCGGGCGCTGAACTTGATGTGGCAAAGTTCCCGAGCTGGGACGTCTCTGGCGCTGTTAGCGGTGGACGCTGAGAAGGCCTTCGACCGAGTGAGCTGGTCATTTTTGTTTAAAACCCTGGAGAAGGTGGGTGTGCAGGGGGCTTTTTTGTCTTGGGTCCGGAGCCTTTATAATCAGCCCATGGCGTGCTTAAAGATCAACGGTGCAGTCACCCAGGCCTTTGAGCTACAACAGGGGACGCGGCAGGGCTGCCCCTTGTCCCCCTTGCTTTTCATACTGGCGATGGAACCCATGGCGCAGCGTGTTCGGGATTGTGCGGAGATCTCTGGCGTGCAAGTGGGGACAGTACAGCATAAGATCTCTTTGTTTGCTGATGATGTTTTATTCTTTCTTACACACCCTGAGGGCTCCTTCACAGCGGTTCAGGCGGAGCTGGCTCGGTATGGGGAGGTCTCGGGCTTTCGCATGAATGTCTCTAAGTCGGAGTTGCTTAATGTCTCCCTCACAGATAGGGAGGTTGCCCGGGTGCGGCAGCTCTTCTCCTTTAAGTGGGCCCGCAATAGTATTCGTTATCTCGGGGTGCAGATTACAGCACAGTTCGGGCAGCTCTTTTCGGCTAACTACGCACCGGCTTGTGCCAATATGTTTCGGGAACTGGAGAGGTGGGAGAGCTTCGAGGTGTCGTGGCTGGGTAGAATTGCGCTGCTAAAAATGATAGCTCTGCCCCGATTGCTCTATTTGTTTATGAACCTGCCCATAAGGGTGCCCCGTCCCTTCCTAGCGAGGATCCAAGCTCGGTGTTCCAAGTTTGTTTGGCGCGGAAGAGGGCCGCGAGTGGCGCGGACTGTTTTGTGCGCGCCTAAGTCGGAGGGGGGGGATGGGGCTCCCGCTGTTCTCTCGGTATTATGAGGCTGCCCGGGTGCGAGAGGCTTTTGAATGGGTGTTTCGTGAGGATGCGGAATGGGTGACCCTGGTTGGGGCGGATGTGCAGCGACCTGTTACGTTGGCAGCTTTGCTCTGGGGGACGGGTGGTGGGGAGGTGGTGAACCCCTTCCTACGGTTAGCTTTGGGATATTGGCGCAAATGGCGCCTGAAGTGGTATGGGGGGTGGGGAGCCTCAAAGTTTATCCCAATTGTGGGCAACCCTGATTTCATCCCTGGACTTCATGACCCCGCCTTTGCCCGGTGGGCGGAGAGGGGCCTGCAGTTTGTGGGCCAGTTTCACGAGGGGGGAGACTGGGTTACTTTTGAGGATTTGGTGGGTGGCTTTCAGCTCCTTCCCGCGGATCGTTTTCGGTATCTGCAGGTGCTTCATTTTTCCCAGTCCCTGGGGCGGAGGGGGAAGGGCGAGCGGGGGGAGGCTGTGGACGAGCTCCTCTCTAGGGGGCGGGTTAAGGGGTTGATCTCTGCCTTGTATAGATTAATGGATTTCACGGTCTGTGCTACTTGGTCTCATAGGCGGGCTTGGCTCTGTGACTTGAACCGTTCATGGGAGGGGCCGCAATGGCAGGGGGTTTGCAAAGGTTTGTTGACTGGGGTAGTGGCTAGTACTGTATTGGAGCATAACTATAAGATGCTGTACCGCTGGTACCTTACACCGCAACGGCTGCAGAGATGGCTGGGGGGCCCAGCACTTTGTTGGCGACAGTGTGGGGGTGTAGGTTCTTTTATGCACATTTGGTGGGAATGCCCGGTCATCCAGCGCACCTGGGGGGATGTGCAGGATTGGTGTGGTTGTGTTGTTGGGCGGCCTGTTCCCTGGGGTCCCTGTATGGCACTGCTTGCTGTGGGGAGTGATTCTCTTTCCGGTGACCTGGCGGGGTGGTGTGGGATTATATGTACTGCGACCCGTCAATGTATTGCTCGACAGTGGCGGAGTGTGGAGCCACCCTCTCTTTTGATGGTCCAGAACCAGGTTGCTCACCTTTACCTGATGTACCGCCTCACTGCGATGAGGGTGAAAAGGCCCTTGCGCTTTCAATCTGTGTGGGACCAGTATTCTGACTGGTGTCAGGGGGCTCAGGGTTAACAACTTTGTTTGCTACTACTTTTGGTGCCAGGCCTATTGTTCTGATTGTGTGGTAGTGGGTCTTCGATTGTATTGTGGCAGTTCTGTTGGGGGGGGTGGGGGGGGATTGGGAGTTTGTGGATTATTACTGTGTTTGTTTCTCTTATTGTGGCCTTTGGGCCTCATGGTTGATAAACAATAAAGGGGAAAAAAAAAAAGAGGAGGAAATAGCCAATGCAATAAAATGGGGGGATAAGACATTTTTCAGATATGTTAGTGAGAAGAAGTGCAAAAGTGGTATTGTCAGACTCAAGGGTGAAGGGCAGGAATATGTAGAAGCTGATGAGGATAAAGCGGAATTCCTTAACAAATATTTCTGTTCTGTGTTCACAGATGAAGAACCAGGAGCAAGATCTCAGAAAACACCCACAAACAGGAACAGAAGTGAGGGGCATCTTGAACAATTTACAGAAAACTGTGTTCATGAGAAACTAGCTAACCTTAAAGTAGACAAAGGGATGGGACCAGAAGGGATACACCCTAGAATACTGAGGGAACTTGGGGACGGGTCTAGCAGCTCCACTGACTGAACTTTTCAATGCTTCGTTGGAGTCGGGAGTGGTGCCAAAGGAATGGAGAGAGGCACATGTAGTCCCTTTACACAAAAGCGAATTGTGGTTTAAAATTACAGGCTGGTTAGTTTAACTTCGGTGGTGAGTAAATTATTGGAAGCGCTGCTGAAAGAGAAAATTGTGAGGTTTCCGGAGTCCAGCGGATTACAGGAACTGAGGCAGCATGGATTCACCAGAGGCAGGTCTTGTCAGACAAATCTGATTGATTTCTTTGACTGGGTGACCAGGGAGTTGGATCGAGAGAGAGCCCTAGATGTGGTGTATTTAGATTTCAGTAAAGCCTTTGACACAGTTCCTCACAGGCAACTTATAAAACTGAGCACCATTGGGATGGACCCTAAAGTTACTGCTTAGGTTGAGTGGGAGGCGACAAAGGACACAAGTAAATGGAGCTCACTCTGAAGAGAAGTTGGTTACCAGTAGTGTGTCCAAGGGATCTGTCCTTGGTCCAATTCTTTTTAACATCTTTGTTAGTGATATTGCGGAAGGGCTGTCGGGTAAGGTTTGCCTCTTTGCGGATGATACCAAAATTTGCAAGAGTAGACACCCAGGAAGGTGTAGATAACATGAGGAGGGATCTAGCTAAGCTTGAAGAATGGTCTAGAATTTGGCAGCTGAGATTTAATGTTAAAAAATGCAAGGTCATGCATTTGGGCTGCAGCAATCCAAGGGAGCAATATAGTATAGGGGGTGAAGTACTTTTATCCACTAGAGATAAGTGGGACTTAAGCGTGATTGAGTCTGATAATCTTAAAGTAGTTAAACAGGTAGAAAAGAAGGATGCTTGGGTGAATAGGGAGAAGAATGGGCAGCAGAAGAAAGGAGGTGATAATACCTCTGTATAAATCTTTGGTGCGACCGCATTTGGAGTATTGTGTGCAATTCTGGAGACCGCACCTTCAAAAGGATATAAACAGGCTGGAGTCGGTACAGAGGGTGGCTACTAAAATGGTTAGTGGTCTTCATTATAAAGCATGTGAGGACAGACTTAAGGATCTTAACATACACACCTTAGCAGAAAGGTGGGATAGAGGTGATATGGTTGAGACGTTTAAATACCTCCATGGCATAAATGCACAGGAGGGCGGCCTCTTTCGATTGAAAGCAAGCTCTGCTACAAGGGTACATGGGATGAGGGTGAAAGGGGATAGATTCAGGAGTGATATGCGGAAATATTTCTTTATGGAAAGAGTAGTGGATCCATGGAATAGTCTCCCAGTGGAGGTGATAGAGATGAGGACAGTATCTGAATTCAAATTAGCATGGGGCAAATACAGAGGATCTTTAAAGGAAAAAAGGGGTTGATATGGACAGATCAGATAGGCCATGTGGTCTTTTTCTGTTGTCATGTTTCTTTTGCTTTTGGGGACCATGTCCCTGGCCTTTTTGCTGCTGGCCCTGTTGAGGGGTCGAAAAGGCCTGGAAATGAGGTGTACTGCCAATGCCCCCCCCCCCCTCTTCCTTGGGAAGAAGGGTTTCTTTCCTGGGAAGAAGGGTTTCTTTCCTTGTGTTGCACCGAGGTCTTCTTCGAGAGCCTGGTTCTAGTCAGGAACTCTGTTTCTAGCTCCACAGCCTTGTCTGACATGGATTTCCCTAATAGGTTCTCACCTATGCAGGGGACATCAATCAGCTTGTCCTGCACCCATTGCACCAAGTCAGATGACTGCAGCCATGCTTGGCGTCATGCCCAGATGCCTGTGGGGGTCACCCTGGCTGAAGACCCGAAGCCATCATAGGCTGCTCAAGACAAAATCTTCAAGCACTCTTTTACCGCCGAGGTCAGGGTCCTAAACAAGGGTTTCCCCATCAAGACCTGCCGAAAATCCCCTGAAATCTTTCGACAGTTTTTTCAGGTACATGTCTAATTACATTTACTAATTTACTAATTACATTCAAAGCCATCAAAGAGCTCTCATCTGCATCATTATCAGATATGATCCAAACAACACCCCTCAATAGGGATAGAAGGTCAGTATCACTCAATTCTCTGTTAGTCCCTAAATCAATAACACAATACACCAAAACTACTACTGACAGGGCTTTCTTTTTCTGTGCACCAAGGTGTTGGAACAGCCTTCCTCAAAACATCCGATCAATACCAGACCTTTTGCAGTTTCGAAAAGCTTTGAAACACTACCTCTTCCTCTTGTCTTATCCATTAAACAATCCAGATAACACAACCTACCCACAGACCTTCCAAACATACAAATTCAATACAGACACCCCACAGACCTCCCATACACAATACTGAAGCCAGGATGAGATCATGTCTGTTATATTAATTAATTACCCTGTTATCCGAGTTGTATTTCCTGTTTTTTCTGTAAACACAAAGTACCGTTGAATTGTGTAACTCCTTGTTTATTGTAAACTGCGCTGATGCTGAATAGTGCGGTATATAAGAGACTATAAATAAATAAATAAATGTCAATATACAGCTGGTAGGACTGGATCCGGCAAGTTAGCATCAAGCCCTGAAAGGCCTACTGGTGAAGGGTTCGGACCTTCCTGACTGGTGGCACCAACAAATTTGTTTTTCTTGCATTTCTGCCGGTGCATGGCCGACTCTATGACCATTGAGTTGCGGGGAAGCTGGGTCTTTTTCAACCCAGTGCTTCGGCGTACCCAGTAGATGGTGTCGAGGCGCCAACTGACACTTAGTACTGATGCCAGTCTTTCCCACATCCGGAGGAGTAGGCAGTCAAGGATCAGGAGCAGCGGTACCTTAAGGGTCTCCTTAGGGGATGCCGCATATTGGAGTATCTCCAATTCTTCGGTGCACAAGTCCTCCTCGGCCTCAGTCTCGATAGTGAGAGCCTTGGCCATTTCCCGCATGAAATAGAGGAAGGTGACGCCTTAGGCAGGAAATGGCATTAGGGCATCGGAGGAGACGGATCTAAGGGCACATCACGGTGTCGCCTCATATCCAGAGAGTCTTCGTCCTCGGTCTCCTATTCAAATTCTTAGTCTGAGTATGAGTCCTGTGCCACGCGATCACCTCGGTCGAGGTCCTTTCCGGATGGTCCGCAACTTTCAGAGGATCCGCAGTCCGAGCCATGGGCGCTCACTGGGGAGGACCAGTAACCCAAGGAACGGGACCAGGACCTCGTCCGGTGCCAGGGGCTCTCTCAAGGCTGGAGGCACTCGAGGGCCGCCTCAACGTCCAGGGAAGCCTTTAATGTTGAGGGTCCAGTCATTGGGGCAGATGAACCGGACAAGCTGGACATAAACGCCCACTGCATGGCCATGTTCTCCAAGGCCGCCATCCTGTTCTCCATACCAGTTGGCTCCGCAGCCTTCGACACATGCACAGAGGGCTTCGGGCTTGTCCCTGGTACTGTCGAGGGAGAGTCCTTGATGAAGATGGCCTCTGAGGTCTGCGGCAAGTCGGCGGGTTCCAACGTCTTATGGGGCAACTTGAATGGGCGCTCATGCTCCGACTCCTTGGACTCACAACTGGGACTCTGGGATCTGTGGTGAGATTTCACCTTTTTCCCAGACCAGTCAGTCTTCAAGAGTCTCTGCTTCTTGCACTCCATCTCTGGAGATTTCCGCTCAGAGAGGGCCCTGGAGTGTGGTGTCACCCGAGACTCTGGCACTAAATCAAACTTCTGGAAAAAGTTTTCCTGCTGCTGACGGCTCTTTAGGGCCTTTAAGGTCATAGTTCTGCAGCTGAAATCATTATTTTCCGTACCGAGGAACTACAGGCAGCAGTTATGCGGGTCGGTGAGAGACATTTCTTTGCCACACTTGTTGCACTTCTTGAAGCTACAGGAAGCCATCGGAAAAAAGGGGACCACACCACCCAGGGTAGGTCCTAGGCGTTCAGCTACAAAAGGGCACAAATGCTGGTTCGACAAGGGACACCTTGAAACAAATAAAAAATATGATCATCACCCCTCCTGAATACAAGAAATCCAACCAGACTACCTCTGCTAGAGCACTTTCCCTCTCCACCTCAGCGCTATGGAATTCCACTGGAAAACATCAGGTCGACCATGGATATCACGGGCCTCTGCAAAACGTTAAAGACATACCTCTACGCTGAACACTTTGGTCACATCACATAAACAATGGACCTCACACCACACCAGCAGACAACTGTAAAGGCCAATTTAACCCACTACATTCCTAACTAATCTAAGCTCAGTTATCACCTTCCCTTGTCTGTCCTATGCATTATATATTGTTCCCCTTTATACAAGTTTTATGAGCTTCACAAATATGTTACTATGTTACTGACTATGTTTAATGTAGCAATCAACACTGATTCTCTTCTTTGTCATCTGCATAAGTTACCGTTTAATATAAACCGCTCTGATTGAAGGATAGAGCAGCATTTAAAAAAAAAAAACCCACTGTTAAATAAATAAAATGAGAAATTCAATTTCATAAAAGGAAGCAGGACGGCAAGGAACAGTACTACCTTTTAACTTTCAAAAGGGAGACTATGATAAAATGAAATACAGCAGCTGTAAAGGTTAAAAATTTACATCAATCATGGGCATTGTTTAAAAGTACTATCTTGGGGAGGCTGGCGATGTCATCAATTAAAATGACCACTTGAGCTTCTGCTCCAGCTGAAGGCGAAAACAGCTTAAATAAACCATCTCTCACCTCCTCATTAGATGGGGCAATGGTAAAGCTGCAGTGTTTAGGCACTGGGAATGGCAGCAAAGGTAAAAAAAAAAAAAGAATTAAAAGAGTTGGCCTACACGAACGTGGCAAGTGCTCCTACGCTACGAAAACAGCCAGACAAAATGGCAGCTCCAGATGTGTGCGCTGCAGGAATCATAAGCTCTCAAAAGACGGAGCCCTGCAGTGAGTTGCAGCAAGCTCAGACCCATGCAACCATGTTGGACTGAGATGGAAGCTTGCAATCTGCCTCCAACTACCTCCACAAAAGATTATCCTGCAAATCCTTTGCAGGCCAATCTCCTGTCTTCAGAGGTGGCCACCCTTCTAACCCAAGGGGCATTTGAAAGAATCCCCCATGCCCAGGAGGGCAAAGGCTTCTACTCTTCTTTCTTTTTCTCCCCAAGAAAACAGGAGGCTTCAGCTCAAACGGGGCTTTTAGAAGCTGTGCTAGTACCACATTGAGGTCTCCAGCCATTGGTGGTGGTTTGATCAGTGACTTGTAAAGCAGAAGACCCCGCATGAATCTTTGCACAAAGGGGTGCGAGGAAATAGGATGCCTATCTAGTGGGTAGTGACAGGCAGCGACGGCATTGAAATGAACTCTAGCAGAGTTAGCCTTGTCCTGTGGAAGACAAGTGGAGAAGATATTGTAGAAGATGCTCCACTGAACAATTAGAAGGGTTAATTTGTTGTAGGGTGTACCAGAGAGTGAACCACCACCATTTGAACGTATAAGAACGTGTGGTAGACAGCTTGCGGGAAGCAAGCAAGATGTCCCTGACCGGTGGAGGGAGGTCAAGGTCAAAGATCATGCCTTTAGCAGCCACACCGTGAGATGGAGATAGCATCTACCTCCATGCGGTCTAATAGCATACACAGCATCTACCTCCATGCGGTCTAATAGCAAAAGACCAGAGGCGAAGGGCTTCATGGCAGAGGGGATAAGAATTTGTTCCCCCCTGCTTGTTCGCATAATACATAGCTACTTGGTTGTCTGTCTCAACTAAGACGTGTTTGCCCGAAGGTTGAGCACAAAGCTCTAGGAGACTGATCTGCATTTGAGATTTCTGTCTGTCCACTGCCCCTGCGTAGAGAGACTGTCCAGATGTGCTCCCCATCCAAGTTTGGATGCATCCGTCATTAGGGTGCATTGAGATGGAGGCATCTGAAAAGGTGACCCTCCTAGAAAATTTTGGGGGGAGAATCACCAGTGGAGAGCTGACAAGAGGAGGAGTGATGCAAATCTTTTCTGAGAGATGCCCGATCGCCTCACTGGCACAATAGGGTCCATTGGACATATCTCATTGTGCAGGCAGGCAAATGGGACATGGACTGTGGAAGACATGTATCCCAGATGATGCAGCATGTTACAAGCTGTGTCAGCACTTTGACCTCATATTGTGAGTATCAGCTTAATAAAAAAAGCAGGGTGGTCCCGAGGAAGGAAAGCTTGTCCCTGTGATGAGTGTCTAGAAATGCTGGGAAGGAACCAGGTGAGATTTTGGAACATTTAGGACAAAGCCTAGACTTTGGAGCACCATAATGGTGTGAGAAAGTGACTGTTTTACGACTTCTGGGGATTCTCCCCTTATCAGCCAGACATCCAATTAGGGGAAGACAAAGACCCTCAAAGTACGCAGGCCTGCTGCAACCACTGCCATGCATTTTGTGAATACTCTGAGTGCGGAGGCTAGCCCAAAAGGGAGCACCCGATACTGGTAGTGGATTTGCTGAACTCAAAAGCGTAGATACTGTCTGTAGGGAGGGTGAATCAGCAAATGGGTATAAGCCTCCTTGAAGTCTAGAGAACATAGCCATTCGTACATCTGAAAGTACGGGTGCTAAGAGAAATCATTTTGAACTTTTCCCGGACAAGGAATTTGTTGAGACCTCTCAGATCTAGAATTGGTCTGAAGCCTCCTGTTTTCTTGGGGAGAAAAAAGTAAGAAGAGTAGAAGTCTTTGCCCTCCTGGGCATGGGGGGACTCTTTCAAATGCCCCTATGAAGACAGGAGATTGGCCTGCAAAGGATTTACAGGATAATCTCTTGTGGAGGTAGTCGGAGGCAAGCTTTGCAAGATGTAATGATATAATACCTGTGGGCATAAGCCAAAAGCCTGCCTGCTATGTGCAGGAGCTGGGATTCTTGCAGTGGCAGAGTAGCTATGTTCTCTAGGAAGGAGTCAAAAACTAGGTGCTGGCTGGGGCTCAGCAGCTGGCTGAAGTTTAGGGCCTTTGGTCTTCTTAGATTGACAAGGACACTGAGGCCTTTGCTGCTGAACTTGATAGGAAGCAGAGGGATGGTATGAAGAGTAACATCGCTTCTTCCTGATATAGAAAGACTTCTTAGTCGTAGTTTTCCCCCTAGAGTGGTCTGAAGTCTTTCTTGAGAGATGTTTGATCGTCTGCCTCAAGCTCGCCTGCTTTTTTCTCTCCACCCCTTAACAAATAAGTTTTTTCCAAAACAAGGAATATTGGCTAATTTATCTTGTACCCACTGCTTGTGGTCCAATGCCTGGAACAGGCCATTCTAAGGGTTCCAATACAGACAGTAGCAGCTCTGCTAGTCGAATCAAAGATATTGAAGGCTGACCTGGTCAGGAAGTTGGAAGTATTTTGAGCTTGCTTAACTATGGTCACGTAAGCATCGCATTAGTAATCTGGGAGAATAGGAGAAAGGTTTGCTAGATCCCTTTGAGGTACATGCCCATATAGAGCGTAGGATGTAATCCTAGATGCAAGCATACATGCCTGGAAGCAGCAACATCCAAAGGCATTGAGAGCTCTGGCATTTTTGTCAGGTGGTACCGATGAATGAGCCTTAGAACTCTTGATGCATCGCACTGCCGATTCCACTACCATTGAGTGGTGTGGTAATTGAGGCATGGAGGGACTCGGTACATAGTATCGAGGCATTTACTAATAGGTGGAATAGTTAGTGGGGCCTCCCACATACGTAGAAGAGGGATCGGAGGGGATATCTCGGGTAGCCCTGGAATCCTCCAGAGTCAGAAGACAACTCAGATTCAGAAAGGAAATCGAAGTACTGACGATCTCAAACCGATGACGATGCTCAAAGTCGTGTCATGCAGTACCTGTACGGGGAACTGGTTGGGTACTAATAGCGGTTACCGATTCCAAGGAAGGAATCGGAGGGTAGGAGTCCCCATCAATACAGATTTCAGTGGAGGGATCAGAGGAAGAGGAACCGCTGATACTGGAGCCAGGGTTGGTAATGGAGGCAAAGGCTCCTGCGCCGAGCTGGAAGCAGTTGCCTTACTGGCTGTGGCTGTCAATGACTTTGGTACTGCAGCAGCCAGAAGTGCCACCAAAGTCATCTTGATAACTAAGAAACACTGATCGATAGAGGACACCAATGCCTGGGTGGAATCAAGTGCGGGCCTGTGTGCCACCGTCACAGAGCACGGTACCAGTAACTCTCTGGAAGTCAATGCCTCGGAAGCACCCTGGAGCCCCCTTGTGGTTTTGGAGGGCTAGCCCTCCCACAGGGGCTGTTTAGCTGGCCGGTCAGCATCAGATGCTCCTTTCGGTGCATCTAGATAGTGCAGGGACTTACCTCGATGCTTGATATTGCTGAGGACTTAATCTTTCATTTATGTTGACCTGGGAACCAGCTGATGATGCCAACATCCTCAACAATGCAGAGGCCACTGAAATCAAGTCCGGGGCAAACAGTGAGCCATACTGTTTGGCCCTGTTCTTTAGGCCTCGTTTGATCATTTGCTTACAAAATGAACAACTGTCTGAGCCCAAACATTTTAGACACCAGTCATGAGAATCAGTGACTGACATAGTGCCGGAGCACTTTAAACATTTTTTGAAGCCACTGATGTGTTTGTTTATGGTGACAAACGGAAAAAATTTAGGTCGAAGCCTAAGGCCTCTCAGAAAAGAAAAAAGAAAAGAAAAAAATAAGAAAAAGAAAGATTAATATCGCAGCCAGTATCCGGGAAGATACTGGTGTCAAAGTCAGAGCACAGATACCAAAAAAGAAAAAAAATATTATTTTGGCAGTGACAGCAAAGAAGCTTCCTGCTGGCTCCAGGAGAGGAGTTGGGAAGGTAGGTGCAGTGGAGTGCTCCTAAAAGCTTTCCTATTGGACGCTGGGGAGCATTCCCGCACATGCTCAATAGGTGCTGATCTCGTATGCGAAGACTGCATTCCTGCTTCTTCCAGGAGATACTGCCAGCATGGTTTAAAGGCGAGATCAGAGAGGCTGCTGTTGCCAAAAGAAAGCATCTTTCAGGAAATGGAAAAAGGAGCCAAATGACGAAAATGGGAAACATAAGCCCTGGCAAGTTAGCTGCAAAGCATTGATAAGGCAGGCCAAGAGAGTACTGAAAAGAAATTTGCCATGGAATCAAAAACACACAAAAACTTTTTCAAGTAAATTCGTGAGAGTGTCAGCTGGACCACTAGATGATAGAGGTAAAAGGAGTGCTAAGTGAGGGAACAAGGCCATAGTGGAGAGACCGAATGAATTCTTTGCTTTGGTCTTTACTGAAGATAATGTAGGGAAGCTATCCATGGCCTGAAATGGTATATAAAAGTGTTGTGGCTAACAGCAAGATGGCAGTGGTGAGGATTTGAGCTGAGATGCCTAAACGGAAAGGCAAACAGAGGGCCTTCCCCGCAGAGCCCTTGTCTGCCAGTGTGGGGCCTATGAACCGCTATGTTCGGCTCACCGAGAATCAGATGCGGGAGATTTGAGAGGGCTTGAAGGCGCCAGTGGAGGAACTCTCGGCATCCTCCGCCCTGGATACTTCTCTCTCCCCGAAAGGGCGTATCCCTCCGGCTCCACCAGGTTCCGCGATGTTCTCTCCGTCGAGTGGGGCTGCGGACTCACCAAAAATGGGTGTTTCTTCGGCTTTGGAGTGGGACTCATATGAGAAACTAGCTGGAGATTTGCTGGGAGACTTCCTGGCTATTTCACCTGTAGAGCCGCGGTTTCCATCTGGAGGGATTCCTACCCACGGAGTGAATAGTGCTATGGAGTCGAAGGAGGTGTCGGATATTTCTGCAATTGCTGTATCTTCATTTCCTTTTGAAATTTCTCATCCGGTCTCTGACCCTGGACAGCATTTGGGATGCGATTTCACAGCTATCTAAGGTAGTTGGTCAGCAGCTGGCTCTTTCTACTACAAAAATTTCTTCTCTTGAAGAAACTGTACTTAAGTTGAATGATGATGTGTTGGAAACGAACGTAAAGTTATCTGTTTTGGATCAGAAACTTAATCAGGTTTCTGATTTGACTGATTCCTTGGTTAAGGATAATACTGCCCTACGGGCGAAGATAGAGACATTAGAGAATGTTGCCCGCTCCTAAAACATTCGTTTGTTAAATTTTCCGATGATTGCTGGGAAGACTCCCTTGGACCTTTTTAATAAATATCTTCGGGAAGCTTTGTCTGTACCCCCTGAATTGATGCCACCGGTAACTAAAGTCTATTATCTACCATTGGGGAAAAAGGAGGGTAAAACTTCTATTGGGACTTTGGAAATGGATTTTCTCAATGTCTCTGATTTGCTCGGTACTCCCAAGGAACAGGGATTGGCTGTTTCCACATTGCTTCTAACATTAGCTTTGTCTGTTCTATGGGAAAAAAATTTGCTTTTCCCAGATGATGCCAGGGAAACGCAGAAGTGTCAAATCTTTTTTGTTACTTAGACCTGAAGTAATGCAACTGGGAGCTTCTTTTGTGCTATGGTTTCCCTGTAAATGTATACTAGTATATAAGTCACAGAAATATGTGTTTTTTCAACCTGAAGACCTTTCTTCCTTCATTAGCACTCATATGTCTATTTCTTCTCCTCCTTGAGTAGATTTTGTGTTTTCCCATTCATATATATGTAGGTTCTTGGACCTTCCGCCTTCACTTGATCTTTGATAAAGTTGTTTCTTTATTATACCAATGGAGAGATCCTGTCCCCCTTGTGTTAACGTTGTCACTGCCCTCTATTTGGTGGACTAGTGATATTTCTTGCCTTTATTATCTTTGTTTATTGCTTGTTTTGTATATTGCCGCAAGTTGTATCTTTCTGTACAAGCTGTTTTGCTTGATTTATTGTTAAAATTTGATAAATAAAATAATGAAAAAGTGATGTAACAGAAGAATTGAAAGAAATATCGATAAACCATGAAGATGTATTAAAACTATTTGATAAACTGAAGAGTAGCAAATCACCTGAATCGGAAGTTATACATCCGAGGATATTGAAAGAGCTGAAAATGAGATTGCAGACCTACTATTAGTAATCTGTGAACCATCATTAAAATCATTTGTAGTATCTGAAGATTGGAGAATGACCAATGTAAAGCCAATTTTTAAAAAAGGTTATAGGAGTGATCCAGCAAACTACAGACCGGTGAGCCTGAAACTAGCAGCAGGTAAAATGGTAGAAACCATTATAAAGAATAAAATTACTGAACATGTAGAAGTCATGGTTTAATGGGCGAAAGACAATATGGATTTAACCAAGGAAAGTCTTGTCTTACTAACTGAAAGTAAGCTTGTCCGTACAGGGCTGTGTACATGGTTAGGGTACTTAATGACATTATATTACCAACAGCCCTAGGAAAGAGTTAATATTATTCCAGAGCTTATTATTCAGCAACAACCTTGAAAGACTCTGCTAAAATAATTAGGCTGAAAGTTTCTAACAACAAAAGACACTAGTCTTGTTATAATAAAGATAAGTAAAGGGAGAAGTTGCTTCCCAGTCTCACAGTCTCCATTCAGAGATATCAAACTGCAAGTGTTAGAATTAAATGTCTAAAAAGTTATGTCTGGGAATATGTGTATGTCTCTTCATGATGACCTATGTTAATAAGAATTGACCTATGACGTAGAAATATAGAGATGCATGTTATGGATATACGCAATGCTTGACGTAGAACAGTAAGGTGGAAATCATGCTGTGTAATGGAATATTTATCTATAAATAAAGTGGCTGAAAGCTAATATGGCAGAGTGAACAAGGTGCTAACTTGGTTTGCTCTCCCAAAGCTTTGGTTGTTTTCTTAAATAAAAGTGTGTTGTATATTATTTACTGATTTACAGATTCCCTTCTCATTGCTTTGTGTGTGGATTTCCATTACCCAAGAGCCCTGGTGTGTTACCGGTGAGGGGAGGTGCAGAGTACACAAACACTAATCTGTTAGGGAGACAAAGGTGAGTCGGTTGATATAGTGTATCTGGATTTTCAGAAAGCCTTTGACAAGGTCCCTCATGAGATACTCTTGGCCAAATTAAAAAGTCATGGGATTGGAGGCAGTATACTAGTGTGGATCAGGAACTGGTTAAAAGATAGAAAGTAGAGAGTAGGGCTCAATGGCCAATTTTCTCAATGGAGAAAGGTGAATTGTGGAGTACCCCAGGGATCTGTGCTGGGCCCACAGCTTAACATATTCACAAATAACCTGAAAATGGGAATGAGTGAGGTAATCAAATTTGCAGATGACACAAAATTATTCAATGTTCTTAAAACACAAGATGATTGTGAAAAATTGCAAGAGGACCTTGATAAATTGGAAGACTGAACATCCAAATGGCAGATGAAATTTAATGTGGATGTGCAAAGTTATACACCTAGGAAAGAACAACCCAAACTTTGGTTACACAATGGAAGGTACCACCTTGGAAGGTACTACCTTAGAAACTACCACCCAGGAACAAGATTTAGGCGTCATCATGGATAATACATTGAAACCCTCCGCCCAGTGTGCAATGGCCAAAAAAGCAAATAGAATGCTGGGAATTTTAAGGAAAAGATTGGAGAATAAAACCAAGGGTATTATAATGCCGCTGTATCGTTCCATGGTGCAACCGCACCTTGAATATTGTGTGCAATTCTGGTCACCATATTTTAAAATGGATATAGTAGAATTAAAAACGGTACAGAGAAAAGCCAACAAAATGGTAAAGGGGATGGAAGGATACCCCAATGAGGAGAGGCTTAAAAGGTTAGGGCTCTTCAATTTGGAAGAGATGACTGAGGGGGGATATGATAGAGATCTATAAATTAATAAATGGAGTGGAACGAGTAAACGTAGATCGGTTGTTTATGCCATCAAAAAAGTAGAAAGACTAGGGGACATGCAATAAAGTTACAATGTAACCCATTTAAGACTAATAAGGTGAAATTAGACTTACCTGCTAATTGTTGTTCCTTAAGGAACTCCAGTCTAGTCCTGCACCTTCGGGGTCTTGCTCCTCCTCCAGCAGCTTGGAGACTAAGAAACGTCATCCTTTTGATGACACCGGTATAAAGACACAGGATCCGCCTCCTGACTCCAGTAACCTATTGACAAAGCAGACTCACCGGAGCAACAATTAAGTAGTAAACTCTACTAACAATTTTCACAGAAACTTAACTGGTAACTCTATAAATTAGTAGAACACATGTTGAAGTCTTTCGTGTTCCACCTAAACTTTTACTTAGCTTCTTTAACATGCTGATATCCCTATTTCCTGTCATTAAGGATATAGGCTGGATCTAAACTTCCCATCAAATAAATCCCTCCCATTATGGGCTATAACCTTTACCGTCACTCGACCAGCTTACCTGTTATACCTCGTTTGCTTCAGGCTATAGTCCACGAAAGAACTAGGGAGGGATACAGGACTAGACTGGAGTTCCTTAAGGAACAACAATTAGCAGGTAAGTCTAATTTCACCTTCCTTATCGTCCCTCCAGTCTAGTCCTGCACCTTTGGGGATGTAAGAGCCGTGCAAAAAGTCAACGGGTGGGACCTGCTAGACCAGCCTGAAACACTGCTGACCCAAAACAGGTATCCCTTTCTGCCTGCAAGTCCAGACGATAATGTCTGACAAAGGAATGCAAAGATGACCAAGTAGCCGCCTTACAAATTTCCACCGCGGGCACCAAACTGCACTCTGCCCATGATGTTGCTTGCGCCCTAGTAGAATGAGCCCTTAGCCCTTCCGGAACTGCTTTACCTTTCAAAATATACGCAGACGCAATCGCTTCTTTAAGCCATCTGGCAATGGAAGCTTTAGATGCTGCTTGCCCTTTCTTAGGACCACCAAACAAAACAATCTATCCGAACTACGGAAAGAAGCTGTACCTCTTAAATACCTCTTTAATGCCCTTCGAACATCCAATCTATGTAACTGCTTCGAAGATGAACTAGCAATGCCTTCCTCAAATACCAGCAGTGAAACCACCTGATTCACATGAAAAGGCGATACCACTTTGGGCAAAAAAGACGGCACTGTCCTCAATACCACCTTTGTATCACTAAAAACCAGACAAGGTTCCCTACAGGACAAAGCTTGTAACTCAGATATTCTTATGGCTGAAGAAATAGCCACCAGAAACACCACCTTTAGTGTAAGGTCTTTCAGTGACGCTTTCAACAAAGGTTCGAACGGTGCTTGTACCAAAGCTTCCAGAACTAAATGTAGGTCCCACGTTGGCACAACTTGTCTACATGGCGGCTGCAACAGCAAAACCGCCCTCAAAAAACGTTTAATATCTGGATGCCCCCCCAGCGCCTCACCTTTTATCTTACCTCTGTAACAGGATAGAGCTGCCAACTGCACCCTTAGGGATGCAGCCACCAACCCCTTCTCATATCCCTCCTGTAAAAATGCCAGTACCTGAGGTATCGTAGCTTTTAAGGCTGTAACCTTCTTGTCCACACACCATGCTTCGAAGACACGCCAAATACGAATATACGCTAAGGAAGTTGATCTCTTTCGAGCTTTCAACAAAGTTGCCACCACTGTCGCCGAATAACCTCTCGCTATCAACCTTGCCCTTTTAATAGCCAAGCCGTAAGCGAGAACCGATCCACCTGAGGCATGAGGTCCCTGGAATAACAGGTCCCTCCAAACCGGCAGATGCCATGGCTTGTCTACCAGAAGCCTCATCAGGTCCGCATACCAAGAACGTCTTGGCCAATCCGGCGCATAAGATCACCAGTCCTCTGACGTTCTATGCGCTGCAGCACCCGACCTATTAACATGTACAGGAGTCGCTCCACCGGCCAGGGCTGAATTAATGCATCCAGGCCTTCCGACATTCTTTCCAGTCTTCTGCTGAAGAATTGACTGGCCTTTGCGGATTGAAAAGTCGCCATGAGATCTATTATCAGTGGGCCCCATCGACGCACCACCATTTCGAACACTTGAGGATGAAGAACCCACTCTCCTGGGTCTACTCTTACCCGACTCAGAAAATCGTCCTCTACATTTTCCACACTGGCGACATGCACCGCTGACAATGCCAGCAGATGTATCTCGGCCCACTTAAACAACTGATCGGCCTCGGCGTCCAGCGGTACACTGCTGGTGCCCCCCCATGCCGGTTGATATAGGCTACCGTTGTCGCATTGTCGGAAAATACTCGAACGGCCTTCCCGTGAAGACACCACCGAAACACCCTTAGTGCCAGGACTACCGCTCGCAATTCTAACCCGTTGATCGACCAGGCCTTTTCTTGATCGGTCCAAAGACCTTGCGCGAACCTTCCTTGGACATGAGTGCCCCAACCTGAGAGGCTGGCATCCGTTGTTAGAGGCATCGGATTGGATTCCTCTAAGGGCATTCCCTTCTCCAGATTTTCTGGCCTCAACCACCATAGGAGAGCGTGACGCGTCTCCTGCAGACAGGGTAATATGTGAGACAGACTGTCCTCCTGGTGCGACCATCGTCTGAGCAATGCTCTCTGTAAGGGTCTCATGTGGGCTCTTGCCCACGGCACTAACTCAAGTGTCGCTGCCATGGTACCTAGCAACTGCAGATAGTGCCAGGCCATGGGATGTCTGTTGAGTAGAAATCTGCAGACTAACTTTTTCAAACCTTGTGCCCGCTTCTGCGGCAGAAACACTTTCCCGACATTCGTATCGAACCGAGCCCCCAGGTACTCCAGCTTCTGCGACGGACTCAATCTGCTCTTGGATACATTGACTACCCAACCAAGCCTCTGCAAGAACGCAATCACTCTGACTGTGGCCGCCTCGTTCTCCGCTTTGGACTTCGCTCGAATCAACTAATCGTCTAGATAAGGATGTACTAGGATACCGTCCTTTCTTAATGCTGCCGCCACGACCACCATCACCTTGGTGAAGGTTCGTGGAGCCATAGCTAGACCAAAAGGTAATGCCTGGAATTGAAAATGTCCCACCGGGACCGCGAATCTTAAAAACTTCTGATGTTCCTGATGAATGGGAATGTGTAGATAAGCTTCCGACATATCGAGAGACGTAAGAAACTCATCCTTCCTTACTGCTACTATGACCGATCGCAAAGTCGCCATCCGAAAATGAGACACTCTCAGACAGCGATTTACCCGTTTGAGATCCAAAATTGGTCGATAGGTCCCTTCTTTCTTTGGCACCACGAAATAAATGGAGTACCGACCGCAGCCACATTGGACCACAGCCTTGAGGTACCGGTACCACTGCCTTGAGGAAGAGCAGCCTTTCTAAGACCTCTTGCACCACTGCATACTTGGTCTATGCTTTGCACGGGGATTGTACGAAAGAATCGGTCACTGGACGCTGAAGCTCCAAGGCATAACCTTCGCGGGTAACTTCCAGCACCCACTGATCGGACGTGATCTGAACCCAGGCAAGATAAAACTCTTGCAAGCGACCTATCAGCACCTGTCCCGCCTGGGCCTCTCTGGCTTCATTGCGACTTTCGAATATTGGAGGAAGAGGGGGCAGCAAATCCTCTGCCCGCCCCTCTGAAACCTCGAAATCCCTGGCTACGATAGGGAAAACGTCCTCTTTGCACTTGACCAAACCTTGGGGGATGAAAACGACAAAAATCTCTCTGCTGGCCCTTGTCGGAACCGACCGACCCTGCTTGTTTGTCCTCCAGCAGCCTACCGCCCTTGGATTCTCCTAAATCCTTCACCAGCTTATCCAGATCTTCTCCAAAAAGTAGCTTCCCCCTGAACAGAACCTTACTTAACCTTGACTTGGAAGAGCGATCATCTGCCCAATTGCATAGCCAAAGATACCGTCTGGCCGCTATTGCAGATGCCATACTATTTGACAACCCACGAACCAGATCATAATGAATGTCGGCCAAATAAACCGCCCCCGTTTCTATCCTGGCAGCTTCCGCGGCTGTCTCCACTGCCTGTTCTCCCTGAAGGCGCTGAGCCCAACGAAGGCAAGCTCTGGCTACCCAAGCTTCACAAATGGATGCTTGAATGGACAGCACATTAACATCAAAAACCTGTTTCAACAAGGTATCCAATTTTCTGTCTTGCGCATCCTTCAGAGCTGCGCTCCCCTCTACTGGAATGGTAGTTTTCTTGGTAACTGCCGAGACTGTTGCATCCACCTTAGGGGACCTAAACAATTCACGATCCTGTTCCACTAATGGGTAGAGCCGAGACATAACTCTTGCCCCCTTCAGGCATATCCCATTCTCCTTGTATCATTTCTTTAATCACTCTGTGCACAGGAAAGGCCTTCTGAGACTTACGAAAAGCCTGCAACAATGGGTCCTCCAATGTGGCATATTCCGCCGGTCCCATTGCTAGCATATTAAGTGCTTAAGCGTTTCAGATATGAGTGCTGGTAACTCATCTCTTCTGAAAATCCGAACCACTCGAGCCTGATCTTCCTGTTCTGTAATCTCTCCTTCTTCTAAGTCCTCTTCCAACTCCAAATCCTGCTCTAGGTCCTCCGAATGAACACCCTCTGATGCAACGGACTGCTCTGGCCATTCCTTCTCGGTCTTTACTCTCTTTGCTGGGATTCCTATCCCTCCCGAGCTCAAAGGTGTCCCCGGCCTCTTTTCATCCAGTTCCCCCTCTGGGGAGCCTGGTGTGCCCCTTCCGGGGAACCTGACGTGCATTTCCTTTGCATTCCCCCGAATGCCTGTTGGATCAAGGATACGAACTGTAGCGAGAAAATCGCCGCCAATCCCCCCGGCACTTGTACTTGTAAAGCAGGGCCCCCTGGTGCGGACGACGGCCCCGCCACCGGTTCCAGGAGGGGTTCAGCGGGAGACTTCTGCTCTGATATGTCCGAAGAGACCCCTTTGTGTTCCTCAACCCCCTCTTCAAGCACCTGCTCCATTGAGACCGATTCCTGAAAACAGCCTCTACAAACCCCCGTTTCAGACACTGCTCCCCCCTTCTGGAACCACAGAGTAAACAGAGTGGTCTAGAAGGCATACTGCCCGAACGACTACTTAGGATACTCTTCCTGCGTTGACCAGATGAGTAATCTCCAGCAGTCACAGCTATGCTTAGAGTACCCTGCTTCCTCAAAGAACTTAAACCAAGATTTTTTTTTTTTTTTTTTTTTTTAAATACAGTGAGGATACTCCTAGGACAATCCCCAACCTTCTTCAGTACCAAAATTTTAAAAATGAAGCTTCCCCGCTAAAAACGAAGCCATTAAAAATGCCCTGCAGAAGCAACGGAGTTTCCCGCGCGCATGCACCCGCCATGCGACGTGGCCTACCCCATTCTCCACACGTGGCTCCTAACATCCGACTGTCTCCACAGTATCTCTCGACTATCCAGGCTCCCTTACCTTGCTGCACAGCCTTGAACCTCCCCGCGCTCAGCCATGATCACGGCTTCAGCGTCGGGGAAGAGTCGGGACTGCACAGCCAAGACTGCCGCGATTCGCCGGAATCACACTTTGGCGTTTGAACAGCAGTCCAGTCCTCACCCATAACAGTGGGTTTGGGAGCCGGACCTTACCTCTCCTCCAAAATGTATCAAGTCCTCAAAGGGAATTAAGACTTAAGAGAGAGAGGGAGGGGGTATGGGGGGGGGAAATAAGCAGCTCAGCACTTCAGAACTAATTTTCCAAAAATCTTTAACTATATAAGCCTAACTTTCTATCTTCTGCTTAATTGATCCTCTAGTGAGCCCCTATTTCTGGGCTCACCAGCCCTCCAGCTGCTTGGAGACTGAGATAACTGAGTCAGGAGGCGGATCCTGTGTCTTTATACCGGTGTCATCAAAAGGATGACGTTTCTCAGTCTCCAAGCTGCTGGAGGAGGAGCAAGACCTCAAAGGTGCAGGACTAGACTGGAGGGACGATAAGGAAGAGAAAACATTTTTTTCACTCAATACGTAATCAAACTCTGGAATTCATTACTGGAGGATGTAGTAAAAGCTGCTAGCATAGCTGAGTTTAAAAAAGGTTTGGACAAGTTCCTGGAGAAAAGGTCCATAAACCATTATTAAAGAGAACCCGGGAAATCCACTGCTTACATCATGATGAGCACTGTGGAACCTATGTGCCGTTTTGGGAACCTGCCAGGTATTTGTGACCTGGATTGGCCATTGTTGGAAATAAGATACTGGGCTTGATGGACCGCGGTCTGACTCGTATGGCATTTCTTATGCTCTTAATTATTTTTATGTATTTTATTTGTTGATTCTGTTTTGCTTTTTCTTTTATTCTAGCTTGTAATATGCCTAGAGCATGTTTAGATTTACAGCATGTAATAAAATATAAACAGTTCAACAGCACCTCAACTCACTGGGACATGTTTACTAAGCCCTGCACTGGTAAAGTATGTGAACAGCATTACCAGTGCAGGGCTTCTGGCTAACTGCAGGGGAGGCATGTACATCCATCCCCTGGTGTTCCATTTTTTATATATTTTTCATCATTTTCAATTTTACAACCACAAACCGATGAGTCTACACCCCCTTCTCCCCGGCAGTTACAACAGCTAACCACAACTCCTCAATACCTAAACAGCAAAAAACCTACCTAATAAAGAGCCACCCCTATCCATCTCCCCACACTCCTCTCCTTCCAACCCAACTAACTCCCCACCCTAAGATCAGTTCCCAGTAATCCATCCCTACAAGGGTACTGAGATCAACTAGTTGCATCTGCAATCTCTCACCATACCTGGAATAGAGTTACCTCTTCCCCACATTATCTCCAACATTCCATCCCTATCAACTGGTACTATTTATGCAATAACTCAGGAGTTCTATTTTTTGTTGCTGTTGTTGTTTTAAAGTGCTGTCAAGTTGGGAACTTCCAGTCTGGAGGGCGAGGTGACCAGATGCTGGTGAATACAGCTTTCTCCCTTCCCTGCTAAACGCCGGAAAAACCCTCCCGAACCCAGCAAAAAAGAAAGAGTGTGCCAGCACGATGCCAAAATCAGTCAAAATGAAAGCCAAGACGACCTTACTGAACATGTATGCGGTCAAAGCTAAGTCGCTGACACCAGTACTGAGCGCTATCGCCATGTTCCCCGGCAGCCAGTGAGCAAGGAGGCAGCGTGGAGCAGGAACCCGCCTTAATCACAGTGTTGCAAGAAATCAGAGCCACTAAAGCTGAAATAGCGGACAAGGAGTTAAAAAAAAATAGATGAAAAGTATGCAGCGCTGGGGACTCATTTAGAAGAGGCAGAGGCTAGAATAAGCGCGACAGGCAGACGTAAGCTGGATGTCTGCAAAGATGGAAGATCAGGAAAATAGAGACCGTCGATCTAACCTGCATATTTTTGGCATCCTGGAGGGGGGAGGAGGGCACAGACCCGATTATATTTGTGAAAGGCCTATTGCAGGCATGCTTTCCTGGCTGCCCAGTTCCTGGGGAATATAAATTGAAAAGGGCCCACAGAGAGCTGCGGCCCAAACTGGAGAGCATCAGCAGGCCGAGGGCCTTTGTAGTGAAGCTGCTGTAGTTCCCAGAGTTTATCATTGAAACAGCTAGGCAGACCAGTCATGCGTATTACAAATCATGGCACATAATGGTTTTTCCAGACTTAGCAATGGAGATAGTCAGCCACTGGAAGGAATTATTGAGAAGTCATCTGGCAAAAGGCAGGATTTAAAGTGGCTCTCTGGTACCCAGCGCGCCTGACTGTAGTGGTGAATGGGGTGTGTAGGTTTTTCAACATGCCGGAGGCAGTAGCAGCCTGGCTTAAAACTGAAGAAGCCACTCATATGAAGAACAAATAGAAGGAGAGGGATCCAACTAATGGCCAAAAACTGGGTGACCACGGATGCAACAGGACCAAGGGTTTGGAAAGCCCTAGGAGAGCAGAAGAGGCAGAACAGATGGAAGTAGCGTAGAGCAGCCCGGAGCCATGGATAACATGCCCATAGCAGCGCAACAACCAGTGGAAGAGAGGGAGAAGCAGCAGAACAGACTTAAAGCGGAATGCAGAAAGGACAAGCTTGCAAAGTGGTAACCTGCGATCAAGGCATGTAGCTGGAGAGGGGGAATGGTGCAGAATGGCGTAGAGAGACTAAATGGGGCTCGTTAGTTGCAAACACTAGTATCAATAGGGCCTAGAGCAGGCCTCTGGATTGTGACACCCACGGTGCAATTAAGGGGCACCAAGCCCAAGGAGTATTATAAGGGGGAAACCTAAGGACAACGGGACAGGAGGGGGATGCGGGAAAGGTAAAATGGGGGAAAGTGTGAGATGGGGGGAGAGATGGAGCTGATCCGAGGAAGAAACAAAATACTAAAAAAAAAAAGGAAAATGAGAATCTATTTTAAGAAATTGTTATTTGTTGGGGGGAGTTGAGAAATCGGTTGGGGGTGTAACTGTGTTGCTCAGCAGGAGGAGGAGTAATGGCAGTGGGGGAGGGAAAGAGAGTGGAAGGACCATGGGGAGGGGATAAATTGGTATGATGAAGAGTAAGGGAATGCAGAGAGACTTCTCAGTAGCCACGATTAATGTGCGGGGACTTCACGGACCCATTAAGTGCAAGAGACTCCTTACCATGCTTAGTAAAGCCCATACTGATGTGGCTCTTCTCCAAGAAACGCATTTGACAACCCAAGAACATGAGAAACTATGCACTGGGGGATATGAACAACTGTTTTATGCCACCTATAACTCGAAAAAGTGCGGAGTGGCCATACTAATCCATAAAAGGGTTCCTTTTGTAAAATACTCCTCTGGGGGAGAGGCACAAGGGTGGGTGGTATGGGTCACCAGGAGACAAGAGACAGCAGAGGTGTCCTTTCTAAACATGTATACCCCAGTGGGAGTAAAGGGGAATTTTTTGAAGATGCAATGGGGGTTTTTGGGAAGGAGGCCAAGGGGGATTGGTTTGTGGTGGGAGATATGAATTGTGCATTGGAGAAATTAGACAGATTTAACTATATTGTCCGCACGCACCACTGGAAGGGAAAAGAACTGCGAGATATCATGCAGAAGTAGGGGCTGGTAGATATCTGGTGACAGCAAAATGGAAACAGTAGGGAATACACATGCTATGTCCCAAGGACAGAAACGTACTCCAGACTAGACTATGCGCTGGTAAGAAGGGACCAGACCCGGAACTTTAAGGATGCACAAATACACCCAATAGTGGTGGCGGAACATGGGATGGTAGACGTTAGATGGATCTCACAGTGAAGAGAGATGGGAGCACAACGCATATGGTGGCGAGCAACTATATCGTTGCTACAACAGGATGAGATAATAGGGCAGCTGAAACAGAAATTGGGTACATATTTAAAAGAAAATGACACAGGGGACACATCCGAGGGAATATTGTGGGATGCAGAAAAGGCCTATTTAAGAGGTATTCTATTGCAAGTTGCAACCATAAAAAAAAAAAAGGGAAAGGAAAAACGAACATCTCAGATTCGCGGGTAGGTCAGTTGCAGAAAGAACATATTGCAATGGGAGCGGCGAAACAACTGGGGATAGCCAAAGCGCAGCTCCAGTCACTGGATGCTGACAGAATCACCCACTTGCTTAAGATGACAAAGCATAATTACATGGAGCAAGGTAACAGAGCAGCGTAGTTATTCACATGTAACAGGTGTTCTCCAGGGACAGCAGGAATCAGTCCTCACATATGGGTGACGTTGGCACCGATGGAGCCCGCGTGGGGCATTTCCCCAGCTTCCAAAGAAAGACTTTGGGAATGCCACCACGCATGCGTGGTCCCCTTCCTGCCTAAAGGTGCCATCTTACTCAGTCAGGTGCCATAGCTATAGCCCCTTCAAGAAGATGGTAAAAATATACAGCAACTCCAAGGGGAGGAGGGAGGGTTGTGAGGACTGAGTCTTGCTGTCCCTGGAAAACACCCGTTACAGGTGAGTAACTACGCTTTCTCCAGGAACAAGCAGGAAGTCAGTCCTCAAATATGGGACTCTCCCTAGCTTCAGGCTACAGAGGACCTGTAGGAAAAAGCATGGCAGCACCATGAGCAGTCGCCAGTGAAAGTCAAAGGCAGCCCGAGGACGCCAGGTCCATTAATAACCATGTTCCCCGTAGCTGGAACAAAAAGGGTTGGAGGGCAGGAGTTGCTTAAAACACAGATTAAGTATTTATTTATTTATTTAACATGTCTTATATACCGCCTTTCATGATTTCAAGGCAGCTTACATTGAACAAACTGAAATTACTTTGAACAGGGATTATAACTTGGAGATAACTATTTTACAGGGAACATGGGCAATGGAGAGTTAAGTGGCTTGCCCAAGACCACAAGGAGCACCTGTGGGACTAGAAACCCCAGTTCTTCCGGCACCAAGGTTGCTGTCCTCTAGTGGGATTTAAACCCCCGACCTTCCGGCCTGAGGTACCTTGCCCCAACCACTAGGCCACTCCTCTCTGCCACTATAGAGTACAGCCTGGCTGAAGGCGGCTTCCCAATGGGACTCCCTCCCCAGACAATAATGCACAGCGAAGGTGTGAGTGGAGGACCAGGTGGAGGCCTGGCAGATGTCTGCCAGTAGCACAGAGCACAGGCTAGTGACCGACATCACCATCGCTCGGACATTGTGAGCTGTGACTTGGCGGTCATGGGGAAACCCGGCCTGGGTCCACCACCCAGATGAACAAAGTACGCTTAGTGACCGCCAGCCCCAGATGGCTGGGATCGAAGGAGACGAAGAGCTGCCCAGATCTGTGGTGGTCCCAAGTCCTTTGCAAGTAGAAAGAGAGAGCCCTCTTACAATCCAGGGTGTGGAGAATCGCCAAAGCCCGGTCAGCATGGGGCTTCGGGAAAAAGGTGGGCAGCACTATCTTTTGATTGAGATGAAAATCCGAGACATTTGGGAGGAACTGGGGGTGAGACCGCAGGACCACCCAGTTCCTATAAAACCTCATGTACGGTGCCACGGCCATCAGCACCTAGAGTTAGCTGACACTCCAGGCGGCGGTGAGAGCCACCAGGAAGGCCACCTTCCACGACAGATGCCGTAGTGGGCAGGTAGCCATGGGCTGAAAGGGTGGCTTGGTCAGTTGCGTGAGGATCACATTGAGGTCCCATTGCACTGGAAGAGAGCAGGTAGGGGGCCTGGAAAGGAGCAGGCCTCGCATGAAACAAGAGACAAGCGGTTGCCCGAAAGTGGTTTGCCTTCGATGGGGTGGTGGTTCGCTGAGATTGCACTCAGATGAACCCTGACCGAGTTAGACTTCAGCCCAGACTGTGAAAGGTGGAGCAGGTGCTGCAAGACCAAACTGGTAGGGCATAAAAATGGGTTCGCTTGGAGCACCACACGGAGAACAGACGCCACTTGAAGGCGTAAGCCTGTCTGGTCGAGTCCTTATGTGAGGCCAAAAGAATGTCCTCAATCTCCATGGGAAGATGGTAGGAGGCTAGAGCGACCCGCTCAGCCGTCAAGCTGTGAGGGATAGGGACCTCAATTGGGGTAGAGAAGCAGACTCTCCCCTCCTGTGTCAGCAGTTCCGGTGAGAACCCAAGAGGGACTGGGGGGCTCTGTCAAGAGACAGATTATCAGGGGAAACCAAGGTTGCCTGGGCCACCTCGGGGCTATGAGAATCATCGAGGCCCTGTCCCACTGGACCTTGAGAAGAGTCCGGGCAAAGAGGGGCGTGGGGGGGGGGGGGGAAGCAAGATAGCAGGCCCGCTTCCATCAAGATGAGGCGGCATCCGGGGCCACCCTGTCGAGGTGCGGGAGGAGACCACAGAACCGGGGGAGCTGAAAATTTACAGGACTGGCAAAGAGGTCCAGGTCTGGAGTCCCCCAATGCTGAAAGAGTCACTGCACCGTCTGGGGACCCAGGCGATACTCATGTGGCTGGAGGACTGATCCTTATACAAACCTGATCCTTTTGCATAAGGACAGTAGGCCACCAGACCAGTGCAGGAGCTAGCGCCTCATAGCTCTAATAAACTGTGATGCTAAGTTATCAACAAAATTGTTGGCCCTCCATCTAGAGGAAATACTACCATGTCTCATCCACCCAGATCAAACAGGTTTTATTAAAGGGCGGGCAATATCAGATCATGTCCCTGGGCAAAAGAACAGGAAATGCTGTTACGCATAGCATTAGACGCCGAAAAGACTTCTAATCGGGTGGAATGAGAGTTTCTCTATGCGATGATGGCAAAATTTAAATTGGGGAGGAGTTTATCAACCAGGTATGGGCATTATACACAGCTCCGGCAGCTAGAGTGTTGGTCAATGGTGATGCTTCAGAAAAATTTAAACTACTTAGAAGCATGAGACAAGGCTGCCCGCTATCCCCCATGCTCTTTGCTATAGTGATAGAGGCCCTGGCGGCACAGATCAGAGGGAACAAGCCGATTTACCAAATACAGGTCAGAGGAACGGAGCATAAGATCCTATTATATGCAGATGACACCCTAATATTCATGAGAAACCCTGTTGAATCCTCACCATGTTTGTTGAAGGAGATTGAAACCTTCACACAGCTCTCTGGCTTCCGGGTTAACCTAGGGACTATAGAAGCTCTAAATTTGGGAGGTTTACCGCAGGGACAATTTGTTGATTTCCTCTTCACATGGGCTACCACAAAAGTCAAATATCTAGAGGAAAATATATCAGGGAATCCAGCTGATCTATACCCCCATTAATGCGAAACAGAGGCCGACCTGCAGAACTGGAAAGCCCTCCATTTGAGCTGGCTTGGCAGACTGGCGGCAATTAAAATGAATGTTATCCTGAAATTCCTTTTTATGTTTGAGCAGCTCCCAATAAATCTGTCAGCTAGCATTCTCGGAAGATGGGAAAGGAATTTAGTGAGTTCTGTATGGGGAGGGAAGAAAGTTAAGATTGGGGTCAAACGTCTGATCCGCCAAAGAGAACTGGGGGGCGGGGGGGAAGTGTAAATTTCCCCAAGATAAGGGCGACAGTGGTTAAGGCTCTGTGCAACCTTTCTCAACGCCCTCTGGAAGCACTCTGGCTTCCCATAGTAAAGGCAGTTCTAGCACAAAGGTCAGCGTTCAAAGTGATCACAGGAGGGGAAGAAGGGAGATCACAATGCCAGGGACATCAGTTTCTAGGACCACTGGTGCAACAGTTGTGCCAAACAAGGGACCATGACGGCACGGTGGCCATTGTTTAGAGATCAGACCTCCTTCTCCAATCCAGAAAATAAGCCTTTCCTAGACTGAATGGAGAAACAGGGGCTTGGAACCTTTGGGGACTGGTATGGGACAGGAGGATGTAAGACAATAGGGGAGGTGGAAAAAAGGGATAGACGGGTCCCATTTTATTACTACTTCCAAGTATGGCACCTTCTGCTCACATCCAAAGTAAAGGTTCAGTTCCAGAGAAACCCGATAGAGTTGGAAAAGATTCTTTAAGGGAAAGGGAACAAGAGGAATGCTGTCTAAAATATATCAAAGCCTTGATCAGGAAGGGGAAAGAGCTGCCCAGTCACACAAAGGGATGGCATCATTGGCTTGGGCAGAATCTCCTGGAGAGCACATGGTACAGGATACACAAAGGGATCTCTAAGTGGACCCTAGTAACATCGTGCAGGCAAACTCAATTGCAGTTAGTGCATAAGGCATATCATCCCACAGCAGTTAGGGAAAGCCTGAGTAAAGGCAAATGGTAGGTGCTGGAGGGAATGCAGAGGAAACGGGGGATTTCTTCCATATGTGGTGAGACAGCCCATAATCACAGCAGTATTGGCAGCAAGTTATCCAGGAGGCGGAAGAGCTACAGGGGGCACCATCCCTTGCGACCTAATAATAGTACTCTCAGACCCTAGGACTGATATTAAAAAAACAAAGATATCAAAGATGCTTGCAGCCAAAAAGCTTTGGCCTAGCATTGGAAAAACCACAAGGACCGGGGTTAAATGACTGGTGGCATAAAGTAGGAGAGGTCTTTCGGTTTGACAAGATTACACATACATTGCTGCAAGGAAAGCAATGAAAGGGGAAGAAAACATGGGAACCGTATGTCCGCAGAGGACTGGACAGGGTGGGGAAAGAGTAATAACTCACCTGTAACAGGTGTTCTCCAGGAGCAGCAGAAATCAGTCCTCACATATGGGTGACGTCGGTGCCGACGGAGCCCTACTGCAGAGCATTTCCCCAGCTTTCAAAGAAAGCTTTTGGGAATGCAGCGCGCATGCGCGGTCCCCTTCCCGCCCAAAGGTGCCATCTTGCTCAGTCTGATGACACAGCTAAAAGACAGTAAAACAAAAAAATTAATCATATGACAGCAACTCCAAGGGAAGGAGGGAGGGTCGTGAGGACTGATTCCTGCTGCTCCTGGAGAACACCTGTTACAGGTGAGTAACTACTCTTTCTAAAGGACCAAGCAGGAAGTCAGTCCTCACATATGGGACTCTCTAGCTTCAGGCTACTGGGAACCCAAGCTGAAAAAATAAGCTCCCTCTAGAGCGTCAGCATCTGTGAAAGAATCCTTTCTGAGGAAGCCCCCGTAGGGTAGCCCAACACAAGGGCCGGAGGGTAGGAGTTGCCTAAACCTCAAAGAGATTACAGCGTACCGCCTGTCCGAAAGCACTGTCCCTACGGCACTCCCTCTTGAGGCAGTAGTGAACCACAAAAGTCTGGCTTTAAGACCAGGTAGCGGCCCGGCAGATGTCTGCCAACGGAACAGAGCGGAGGTGGGCTACTGACGCGGCCTTCGCCCTGACACGGTGGGCCGTGATTCGACCCTGCAAGGAGAGACCAGCTGCTCTGTACAGCCAGGCGATACAATCCGCTACCCAAAGGGACAACATACGCTTGGAGACAAGCAACCCCAGTTTATTAGGGTCAAAAGATATGAAGAGCTGAGCAGCCCTTCGATGCCCCTGCGTACGGTCTATATAAAAGGACAACGCCCTTCTACAGTCCAGGATATGCAGGACTGTTTCCGCCCGGCTGGCATGCGGCCTGGGGAAGAATGTTGGAAGAACCATCTCCTGACTGAGGTGGAAGGAGGAGACAACCTTCGGAAGGAACTTAGGGTGAGTCTGCAAGACCACCCTGTTCTTATAGAACCGTGTGTACGGTCTATCAGAAACCAGAACTTGTAGTTCACTCACATGCCTGGCCGAGATAAGAGCCACCGCCTTCCAGGAAAGGAAGCGTAAAGGACAGGTAGCCATCGGCTCAAACGGTGGGCAACTAAGCTGTTGCAAGACCACATTTAAATCCCACTCAGGGGCTGGTGGAAGGATCGGAGGCTTGAGAAGAAGCAGGCCTCTGAGGAAACGGGACACCAAGGGGTGGCCCGACAGAGATTGGCCCTCCACCTGTGAGTGGTGTGCCGATAGAGCACTGAGGTGGACCCGAACAGAGGTGGAGCAGGTACTGCAGCACCACTGGAACCAGGCACGAAAAAGGATCCTCCTGGCGCTGAGCACACCAGGTGGAGAACCTACGCCACTTGAGGGTATAAGATTTCCGGGTGGATTGCCTCCTAGAGGCCAAAACCACCTCTTCCACCTCCTTAGGAAGAGGTAAGGGGGCTAGAACTACCCTTTCAGCAGCCAGGCCATCAGATTGAGGGATTTGAGGTTGGGGTGCAGGAGAGATCCCTGGTCCTGAGACAGGAGGCCGTGATGCACCCCCAGAGGGAGTGGAGTGTCCACCGCCAACTGCAGAAGGAGTGGAAACCACGGCTGCCTCGGCCATCTGGGGGCTACCAGAATCACCGAGGCCTTGTCCTGAAGAACCTTGAACAAGGTTCGAGCCACTAGAGGCGTGGGAGGAAACACATACAGTAGGCCCGTAGACCAAGAGATTAGAAACGCATCTGCTGCTATTTGCAGAGGATGCGGTTGTCTGGAACAGAACCTGGGTAGCTGACGGTTCAGTGGACTCGCAAAGAGATCGATGGTTGGAAGACCCCATCTTAGAAAGATCTCTTGGACTACCAGAGGATTCAACTGCCATTCGTGAGGCTGTAGAATCCTGCTCAATCTGTCTGCCAGGCAATTTTCCTGGCCAGGCAGGTAAACTGCCTTGAGAAAAATGTCGTGTTTGATTGCCAAGGAGCACAGAGCCTGTGCCTCCCGACACAGAAGTTTGGAGCCTGTGCCTCCTTGCTTCTTCACGTAGAACATTGCCACTTGATTGTCTGTCTGAACTAAGACAGACTGGTGAGAGAGGACATGAGAGAAAGTCTGTAGAGCTAAGCGGATAGCTCGCAACTCCAATAGATTGATCTGTTGTGTGGACTCCCCAGGAGACCAGAGGCCCTGAGTGCAAGCCTCCTGGCAATATGCATCCCAGCCCTGAAGGGAAGCATTGTTTGTCAGCACCTGTGCGTGAGGAGGGGCCTGAAAAGGCACCCCCTGGACCAGGTTCGGGAGATGTAGCCACCACCGTAGGGAGGCTGCCAGAAGTTTGGACACCCTTATCTTGTCTTTCAAGTCGCCTGTGGCTTGCCCCCACTGAGCTCTGAGGCACCACTGAGCAGGTCGCATGTGCAGGCGGGCATTCGGAGTTACATGGACCGTGGATGCCATGTGGCCCAAGAGCCTTAGGAAGTTTCTGGCGGAGACCAGAGAACCACTCTGGAACTGCATGGCCAAAGCCATCAGTCTGCGGGCCCTGTTCTCGGGCAAATAAGCCTTCGCCTGGAGGGTATCCAATCTTGCCCCTATGAACTCCATGTCCTGTGAGGGGAGCAAAGTGGACTTTGCGAAGTTTATGACAAAGCCTAGATGCTGGAGAAGAGAAACAGTGTGAAGAGTGGCCTGTCTGGCCTCCTGTGGAGGCTGACCCCTGATGAGCCAGTCGTCCAGGTATGGGAAGACAAAGATGCCATGGTTTCTGAGATAGGTCACCACCACCGCCAGGCATTTGGTGAAAACCCTGGGGGCGGAGGTGAGGCCAAATGGAAGTACTCTGTATTGAAAATGACTTCCTCCCACTACAAATCTGAGATATTGTCTGTGGTCTGGATGAATGAGGATGTGAGTATAAGCATCCTTCAGGTCTAAGGAGCATAGCCAATCTCCCTGCTGGAGGAAGGGCAGCAGTATTCCAAGGGTAAGCATCTTGAACTTTTCTCTCTCCAGGAACTTGAGATTTTGCAAATCTAGAATGGGCCTGAGCCTCCAGTCCTTTTTGGTACCAGAAAGTACCTGGAATAGAAGCCTCGCCCTATCAGGTGGTGGGGCACCGGTTCCACCGCCTGCTCCTGTAGAAGACTTGCCAACTCCCGAAGGAGGAGGTTCCTGTGCAGAGGGAGTCTTGGAGGCTCCCCTGGAAAATACGAGGGGGGTAACTGGTTGAAGTGGAGCAAATAGCCCTTTTGGACTATGCTCAGTACCCAGGTATCCCCTGTTATGGCTGACCACCTGTCGGCATACAGTGTCAGCCGGCCTCCTGTGCTGAGAGGAGCCAGCTGAGGAGGAGAGGCTACGCAGTGGGAGTCAAATCCCTGCTCCCTGCTGTGCAGGAGCCGGAGCTGATGGCTTGGGGGTTTTCTGCTTACGGGGCCCATGTCCCTGCCTCTTGGCCTGCTGACCCTGATGGGGAGCTGTAGAGGCCTGAAACTGAGGGTAGGATTTGTACGCAGTAGCCTTCCTCGGGCAAAAGGGCTTTTTCCCCGAGCCCTTCTTCTTCTGAGAAGGGGCAGACGTTTTCCTGGACAGCCTTTTCCTGGTTAGAGTCTCAGACTCGAGTTCTGCAGCCTTTTCAGCCATGCGTTTGCCAAAAAGGTTCTCACCTCGGCAAGGGACATCAACCAACTTGTCCTGTACCCATGGCTCGAGGTCTGATGACTGTAGCCAGGCCTGACGGCGTGCACAAATGCCGGCCGCGGCTACTCGGGCCGAAGCCTCGAAGCCATCATAGGCTGCTCGAGAGATAAACTTTGAGCACTCTCGAATCCCTGATGACAAAGCCTTAAACGTCTGCAAAGCTTCCTCGGAGAGGCCAGCTGAGAACCCGGCAATCTCCTTTGCCAGGTCTCGGAGGTACATGCCCATGTACAGCTGGTAAATCTGGACACGGCAAGCCAGCATAGAGCCCTGGAAGCACTTCCTACCAAGGGCATCCAGGTTCCGGGCCTCCCGGCCGTGGGGGAACCAAGGAGTGCATCTTCTGACTCTTCAGACGATGCATGGCCGAATCCACAACCATGGAGTGGTGTGGTAGCTGTGCCTTCTGGAACCCAGGGCTCTTACGGACTCAATAAATGGAATCGACCCGTCTGCTAAGAACCGGCGCCGAGGCCGGTTCCTCCCACATGCGGAAGAGCAGCCATTCCAGCATCGAAGGAACCGGTACAGTAAAGGCCTCCTTAGGCGAAGAGTCATACTGGAGGGCCTCGAGCTCCTCGGGATCCACGGGGAAGGCCAAGGCTTTGGCCATGTCCCTCACAAAGTCCGAGAACCGGGTTTCCTCCGGTGGGGACCGTCTCCGAGGCTCAGTCTCCGGTGAGTCCGATGGGACGCACCGGGTCCGGAAAGTGTCTGGGGAGTCCTCGTCCTCCGTCTCCCACTCAGACCCCTCCGAGGAGGAATCGAGCGCCTCCGGCCTAGCTGGCATCGATGCCATCCGCCCCGACGTCGAGGGCACCGGTGTCGATGACCTTGGCCCCGAGCGGGAGGCCGAGGGGACCCTTGGCCGAAGATCGACTCAAGACCGCATCGACTCGAGGCTCGGCCTCCGGGGTCGACTTGGATGTCGAGGTCCCGGTGGTCGGGGCAGATGCACCGGTGAAACGGGTGATCAGTACCCACTGCTGCTCCATGACGGCATCTGCAAGGCCGTCAACCTGAGACTCAGCTCAGGAGACTCAGCAGCCCCCAACTCGGGGCCCGACGTCGGCTCCCCCGGAGGGGAGTCTACGAGGACAACAGAATTCACGTGACTCAGGGATTCTGGCTCCACTCGAGGCAACTTGGCAGGCTTCTCCGACTCTGAGAACCCAGGACGGCGGTCGGGGCTATGCGATCTGGCCCTCGAGGGGCCAAGAGCGTCCACTGACGACGCCCTTGCGGGTTTTTTCTTCCTTCTGTGTTCTCTCAAAGGAGACCCCCTTTCAGAGGAGCCTCGACGGTGCTCTAGGTCGGACTCCCGAGATGTCGAGGCCTCTGACGAGGTCCGGGCCCAGCTGGACGCGGAGTCAGAAAAAAGTCTTTCACGCTGATGCTGACAGCTCTTAGAGGACATTTTTTCGCACGGGGGACAGACCACCGGGTCATGGTCGGGCCCGAGGAATTGAGTCAGCAGTCATGTGTGTCAGTGAGAGACATTAGCTACTTACACCGATCACACTTCTTGAACCCGCTGGAAGCCATCGGGGGAAAAAGGACCCCTGCAAGGTCGAAAGACCGCGCTGCCAGTGAAAAAAAGAAAAAAAGCGGGAATGCTAGTCACGAAGGACAAATAACGAAAAACTAGCTCCGGGCTCGATACCGGTGTACCGTGCCCAGGTGGGAAGGGGAACCGGCATCGAACCAGGCAAAAAACACAAATCCAACACAGGAAAAAATCGACTATTACCGGGTGACGACACACATCCGTCGGGCTCCGCGGAAAAAAGACGACTGAGCAAGATGGCACCCTTGGGCGGGAAGGCAAACGCACATGTGCGCTGCATTCCCACAGGCTTTCTTTGAAAGCTGGGGAAATGCTCCACACGAGGGCTCCATCGGCGCCGACGTCACCCATATGTGAGGACTGACTTCCTGCTTGGTCCTGGAGAACGACTGACCCAGACAGGGGAAAGAGGGCAGCGAAGGGAAGAAGAGAGGGCGTGTTAACCCCCTCTGTCAAAACAAAAACAAAAAAAGGGAAGGAGGAGCACAGTGCAACACAAATGCACAGCTGTATATATGTTATTGGCCGTTACTGTTTGTTTATATGAAAATACAGGGATGTTTTATGCCGATGTGCATAAATAACCATCGTTTAAGAACTTTATGTTAATGGAGGGACACTGCCAATGCTGGGATAAGGAGAGGGATCATAGTAATGACTGGGGAGAGTGGTGGAGCAGGGGAATTCTATCTGTAAAGGGGTAGAGAATTAAGACTTTATGACACGGCAATTGGCTGCATATAAGGCAGGTATTACTGTTTTCCAGTTAATAAAAAGAGTATTTCAAAAGATAAATAAGTGTTGTCAAGTCAGTGCCAACTCCTGGAAATCCAGCAGCCCCTGGGTTTTCTTGGCAAGGTATGTATGGAACTAGATTGCCAGGCCTTTTCTTCTGGTCAAGGGAGGGAAAAGTGACTTGCCCAAAATCACAAGGGGTGCTAGTGGAAATCAAACCCCCAATCTCCTAGGCGTTAGGCTGTTGCTCTAACCACTAGTCTACTCCTCCACTCAGCTCTATACCACTTGCATAATAATTTATATCCATTCTCCACAATGTTAGCAGATATAGAAATATAGCTGTGTTTTGAAATATTCCCTCCAACACTTTCATATCCCAAACTTCTCCTAAATTCTCTTCCTCCTCTGCAAGTACTTGCTTAACCTTTCCTTTTCTACCATTCCCTAGAAAAGCATACAATTTTGATATCAACCCCCTACACCCACATCCCACCATTAAATGTTTCCTAAAGTTACTTGTGCTCCATCTTTCCCCCCTGCTTCCCTTTTTTCTTGAATATGAAGTGCCCAATCTGCTGAAATGTATAAAAATCCAATTTAGGAAGCCCAAAATCAATTTGTAGACTTAAAAACATCCTGAACTCCCCCCTTCAAGCAATTGACCCACCTTTCGCAAACCCCAACCTCTCGCACTCCTGCAATCTTACCCAACAACCTAGCCTCCTAATCCCCTATAGGACCCATAATGACACCTAAGACCTCACCCTCTCCTAACAGAGCAGTCCTCACTCCCATCAAACCTTCAATGTCAGAGCAGAACATGGAGAAATGCCACCTTATCTGCCCATATATTCTTAACCTCGCTCCCTTGCCCCTTTCAACCTAGTTTCCATCATCCTGACCCCTTTCACAGGCTGCATAGTCCGGGCCCTCTGAAATTCCTCGAAAACCGCAAATTGTATTGCCGGTTGTGATTCTCAAGATCCTATAATTTTGCATCCATATCCCTCTCCCGATGATGCACCTCCTCCAGCTCCTTCTCCAGGGCATCTGCCACCTCCATATGTTCCTCTACAAACTGCTCCACATTGTCGAAATGCTGCCTCATCTCATGCAGCTCTGCTCTAATATCGGAGCTCAATGCTGCCAGCTCCACTCGCACTCTATCAGCTCAGTTATAGAAACATGATGGCAGAAAAAGACCATATGGCCTATCCAGTCTGCCCTTCTATATCAACTACTAGTGTCTTTTTTTCCCTTTAGAGATCTTCTGTTGTCCCATTCTTTCTTGAATTCAGATACTGTCCTCATGTTTACTACCTCCACTAGGAGACTATTCCATTCACTCACCACTCTTTCTGCAAAGAAATATTCCCGCATATTACTCCTGAGTCTGTCCCCTTTCGCCTTCACCCTATGTCCCCCCATTGCAGACCTTTTTTCAATTGAAAAAGACTCTTCTTGTGTATTTATGCAATGGAAGTATTTAAACATCTCTATCATATCTCCTCTCTCCTGCCTTTCTTCTAAAGTATACATATTGAGAACTTTGTCCCCATTATGGTTCATCATGAATACCACTGACCATTTTGGTAGTCTCTCTGCACAGACTCCATCCTGTTTATATTCTTTTGAAGGTGTGGTCTTCAGAATTGTACACAATACTCCAAATGAGGTCTCACCAAAGTCTTATACAGAGGCACTATCATCTCCTTTTTCCTGCTGGCCATTCTCTCCCTATGCACCCAAGGGAGAGGAATGGCCAACCTTGTATTGTGTGCAAATTGTCACTCATGTCCCGTTGAGAAGAGAGAGATGAATAAATCTCTCTGCTCTCCCAGAATCCTCTCTGAAAACTCCATCTTGAAATGAGTAAATAAAAAGTGTCTCTATGTCTGTGAGTGTGCTGTGAAATACTATAATCTTCGAAACTGCTGGCAAGACGAATTGCAGAAAGAATGTACCTACAACTACACACACCAGAGAAAGACAGGAATTGGGGGATGTTAAGGGAGTTAAGATACAGAGATAAGATCCTGCAAAGGATCATAAAACAAGAGAACAAAGAATGTGTGTTCAAGGTTGTTGTAAGGAATAACCATATAAGGGAAAAGGGGCAAAAGTGTGTATTCTAGTTCAATAAATTAGATAGATTTTTACTTATAAGTTGTCCTGTCTTAAGGAATAGGCAAGGTCCTATATTGTGCTGTCACACAGTTGTAAACACAAAATAAAAAGTCCCAATACTGTTTTAAGAACTGCATCATCACTGAGTTTGCTCTACTTTCAGCTTGCTTCCTTCTCCAAGACCCTGTTGCCACCATCTTTATCGGCTCATGGCGTGCTGGGTTGCTGCTCGAATAAAAGCCTTGCAAGGAGAGGAATGTTTTTCTTTACTGCCATAGGCGAACTTTTCTGGGTAGATCCAGAAGTCATTCCCCATTATCAGGAATCTCAACGAGCGCCTTTGAGCATCGGCATTTGCAAACTATCACAAATGAGGTCCAGGAGCTCTCTCCTCATGCTGTATCAGTCTGCTGACATCACTGCCTCCCTGCCCTCCATTCCTTGAAGTTAGCATGCAAAAGCAGCAAGGTATGCAGTGATCAGACCATGGACGCAACACACACAACCCACTTAGGTGCATTAGTTACACCCATGCTAACTGTGCTGAGTGCAGTTAGCAGAGGCCCCTAATGCCCTTGTTATCCATAATAGACTGGCAAAACCCATTTTTTGCCTAGTCCACGCTCCAATAAGTGCAGCCAGGGTAATGTGGTGTTTTTAGCATGGGGGCCCCATGTTACATTTTAGCATGGTGCTAAAACTGCACACTAAGCCAAGCCACCCTAGTACAGCGTACTGGTAAACATGCCCTGTGTACTACTTTCTTGGATTTCTGCATTTTATTTTTGAAACATAGCTATCAAAAAGAGTCAAAACACTTTTCCAGGTTTTTTAAAATCACTTCTCATTCCATTTGCTCTCTGAAATATGTCCACTATATTGCAGATCTTTACATTATCCAGAAAGAGACACGTTTCTTCTGAACTTCTCTGCAATATTGCTCACAAAGATACTGAAGAGGACCGGCTCTGAGGCACTCTGCTCAGTAAATTTCATTCTTCAGCATAAGGTGACATTTTACTTATCAGATAATGTCCTTTCCTTAAGTCCTGTTAGACCAGTCCAAACAAATGGGTTGTGTTTCCCTACCAGCAAAGGTGGAGACAGAGAAGAAAAATCTAGACATTTCTGATAACCTTATCCTGCTATTATCACTGATGAGCTAGGGGCACACACCACTATTCGTACCCAAACTATGGTCAAGGAACCCTGGCAGCGCACAACCTCAATGAGGGTAACAAGGATCAACATAACAAGTGTGATGAGGAAGTTCCATTCTCTACCTTAAAAACACAGGATTCACTGAATTCTAGTCCTGAAGCTGACAGGCAGGCAGGCCATGTGAGCAGCTGTTGTCAGGGACGACAAAAACAAACTCAGCCACGAGGTTTGAAAACACGCCCAGCTGAGAAACATTCCCCAGTTCCTAATAGCTTGCACCTGGAAAGGGGAAGAGCTTATAGCCACTATAAGAGCTATGCAGGAAATACAGAGTTAGAACTAAGAGAACTGGCTGAAGGAGGAGAATTAGCTGAAGCAGCTGACCTAGAGGAAGAAGGTGGAGTTTCAGACTTTGACCCAGGACGTGAGTCAGAGTCAGAACCAGGAAGAGTTCACCACAGAAACTACCCAGAGTCCTACAGGAGGAAGCAGCTAGTAAGGGCAGAGAACAGGTGTGAATGTTCTGCTGACTGCAAACCCTTTGGAGCTCAGAGGCAACGTTCCAACCGGAGTGATTGGAAGCCTAAAGACAAACAGTATGTATCTGAGAGCTGTAGCCTGAAGAATGATTCTGGTGGGAAGTTAAAGTTTGTAGATAAAAGAAATACCTACAGGGTTAATGCTGAGAAGCCTCGTGCAGAAAATCCTAGGTGGGGGCAGGGCTTTAACACCCAGCCGAGGGATTTAAGCACAGAGCTGAAGAGAGAGCATTTAACACCTCCAGAGAGAGAAAGGTATTTCCCCGAAGATGTGTGCATGTCTGAGGAAGATATCCTAGAAGTTCCTAAGCCTCAAAGAAAACCCCGCAGGCTGAAACCTGGTGTTAGGAGGGGAGAAGTATTAAAGCCTGAAGATAGAGCCAGTAAGCTTTCCAGGGGAAGAACCTCATACAAGAAGTGGGACTATAGAAACCCTGAATGGTGGCTTCCCTCTCTCCCAGACACTGAGGAATACGGTAGCTGGTATTCCAACCCTAGAGGGAGTTGCACAGAGAGACACTGTGACGGCACATTACAGGGGAACTTGCAGAGGTATTCTGATAAAAGAGAAGTCAGATAATTCTGAATGCATACAGGAGCCTATGATCATTGACACACTCAGTGAATGTTCATTTAATGGTGACCCAATGGACTGCACATTGATTTTATCTGATAAAATGACGTCTCTGTGTTAGTCAGGGCTGTGTAGTGTGTAAGGCAAACACTACAACTGAAGAATGCTGTTTTGCTCATAGTGAAACTATGTGCTGCGTTTGAATGTTTAACTTTGACCATTTACTTTGAGAAGCAAGAAGAAGCTGTTCTACTTTCCTTTATGTTTTGCCAGAAAGCATGGTTAATTTATTTTGAGCACTGTGTTATGTTTATTTGAATAATCCGACCCCCGGGAGGGGAAATAAATCCTTTTACCTTCAACCACTCGTGTTGCACAACTACTTAATTGCCATCAGACGCAGACCTGCTAGCCCTAGGCGGCAGCCTGCCCTCCTGGTGGTGACACAAGGAACACAGTTACGTCCAGAATAGTCTTCAGACAGAAGGTCTATCAAGAGGTTTATGGGCCCACAGGACCAAACCACAGAAAATACAACAGATCATTGGGCGGATCCTAGACTGATCTAGCAGGACTCAATGTCACCTTAGATATCATCCTGCTAGACTAGTTCAGACAACTGGGACATACCAAAGCAATGACTCCACTGGACGGGAGGATGACACTGTAGCCTTTAACATCTTTGCACCACAGCCGCTGTGTCCACCTGAGCACAGAAAGCGTAGTTACTCATCTATAACAGGTGATCCCCAGGAACAGCAGGAATTGAGTCTTCACATATGGGTGACGTCGGTTCTGGCGGAGCCCGTGAGGGAACGGTCCCCCGAGTCCAATAGGAAAGCTTTTGGGAGCATCTCACTGCACCTGCATAGCTGCCTTCCCGCCTTTCAAGATCTCCCTCCTCAGTTGAGTTTGTAGTTGAGATAAAAGGAGAGAAGAAGAAGAGGAAAAGTCCAACTCCTAGGGGAGGAGGGTGTGTTGTGAAGACAATTTCTGCTGTTCCTGGTAACTACGCTATCTCCAGGAACAAGCAGGAATGTAGTCTTCATATATGGGAATCCCTAGCTTGCAGATACCAGAGAGATGACCTCAGAGCGAGCTGTGGAACACAGGGCTAAGTAGTAGGTCATATATCCTCCAAAGATGTCTGGTATTGAAACCCGGGATGGGGGTAGGAGTTGATCTAAGTCTGAAAGAGATGCTGGAGAACAACTTGGCCAAATGAGGCATCCCAGCGGGAGTCTTTGTCCAGGCAATAGTGAGCAGCAAATGTATGGACAGAGGACCAGGTTGCTGCTTTGCATATCTCATCAATCGCTACAGAGCACAGATTCGCCATGGAGGCAGCCATTGCCCAAACATTATATGTAGTGACGTGACCATCAAGAGATAGTCCTGCACTGCCGTAAGCAAAAGAGATACAATCTGCTTTCCATCTGGAGAGAGTTCGCTTGGATACTAGTAGTCCTAGGTGACTGGAGTCAAAAGCGATGAAAAGTTGGGAAGCTTTTCTGTACTCCCAAGTTCTCTGGAGATAAAAGGCCAAAGCACGTTTGCAATCCAGAGTATGAAGGGTTACTTACGCCCTAGAAGAATGAGGAGCAAGGAAAAAAAACAGGGAAGTACACCGACTGGTTTACGTGAAAGGGCAAGACCACCTTTGGCATAAAAGGAAGGAGGAGTGGCTCAGTGGTTGGGACAGGTTACCTCAGGCCGGAAGGCCAGGGGTTCAATTCCCGCATGGGGACAAGCAACTTCAGGCTGGGGGGACTGGGGTCTCTAGTCCCATTGCCACTCCTTGTGGCCTTGGGCAAGCCACTTAACCCTCCATTGCCTCAGGTACACTTAGATTGTGAGCCCTTCGGGGACAAGGGAATAAAAAGTACCTGTTAGTATACATGTAAAACCACACTGATTCTAAATAGCACGGTATAAAAAATAAATAAATAAATAAATAAAATATAATGAGGATGAGTCCTAAGGACTATCTTATCATGGTGGAATCGTATATAAGGAGGATCAGCCACCAAAGCCTGAAGCACAATGATGCACCTTGCTAAAGTGAGGGCAATAAGGAAGGTGACCTTCCAGGTAAGAAACTTCAGAGAAGTAGTGGCTAGGGGTTCAAAGGGCAGCTTCATAAGCTGTCTTAAAACATTAAGGTCCCATGCCACTGGGAGTGGCTTAATGGGAGGCTTAGTTAATAGAAGTCCTCTCATGAAGCGTGCTACAAGCAGCTGAGAGGAGATGGGCTGACCACCCTAAGGGCATGTGAGAAGCCGCTATGGCATTTAGGTGGACTTTTACCGAATTGGTTTTGAGTCCAGAGGAAGAGAGGTGGAGAAAATATTCAAGAAATGCTTCCACCGTAGCTGAAAAGGGATCGTAACCCCTTTTCAGCTACGGTGGAAGCATTTCTTGAATATTTTCTCCACCTCTCTTCCTCTGGACTCAAAACCAATTCGGTAAAAGTCCACCTAAATGCCATAGCAGCTTCTCACATGCTTCTACCCACGTGTGCATAGTTCTGTTTGCCTCTCTCTGCTCTGGGACGAGCAGTGCCCTCACAGTGCTCTGCTAGAGAGGCGGATATTTAACTCCTGTGACAACTTGCTGTGAGTTCTAGCTGTCTTTATTTATTGTCTTATTGGTGTGCTACTTCACCTCCCTGTTATATTTAGTTTTGCACTTGAGCTTCTCAGCTGTATAACTTACCTTGCCTCTCTCAACTAACTGGCTTTTGTGTGGTAGCCAGGTTAACTGTTGCTTTAAATTAAATATCTCTCCCTGCTCTGTCCCCAGAACCTGCTGTGTTTTAAACTTTTTTTCCTGCTCTAGCCTACCTGAGGGACTACCCCCCTCCCCAACTGCTGAGGGTACAGGACAGGGTACCTTGTAATAGCCCTCTTCTTTTAATAGGCCTTATTTAACTCCCACCCTCCCCAACACCCACCCACCCCTGGGGTAATTGTTGCTTTATAGGTACTTACACATCTTAGAGGAAAGGGGCTGCTCTCAGGTGCAGCTCTTTATCCAAATCAGTCATACATTGAGGACCTGAGATTTATTAAGCTACAGGTGAATAAGGTATATTAGAGGTATTAGATACACTTTCATTAGTATAAGCACCTACACCAACTCTTAGTAAATACAGAATTTTAAGACCTAAACACAAGTTTTAAACTAAGATACAGACAACAGTCCAGCAGCGAGATGGGGGCTTTCCAGTCTTTTGCACCGAGTGTCACATGTATGATTTTCTCCCCATTGGTGAGAGGTCTTTCGTATGCACTAAGTGCAAGGAGCTCTTTGCTCTCAGTGAACAAGTCCGTTCTCTAGAGGCTAGAGTAGCAGACCTGGAAGACATAAGAAAGACAAAGAAGTACATGGACGAGACCTACAGGGATATAGTCCTGAAGTCCCACCTCCAGTCTGGCAGCATCCCTGTTGCCATGGAGGAGAGAGGTCACGTGACAGGAGAGCATCACCCTGGTGTGGCAGGACGTGATCCTTTAACTTGTAACTGTCCTCCAGGTGATGTAAAACCCTCTCACACCGAGGACGTTTCTCCAGGGCCATGTGCCCATGAGGGGAGGATTAGGACAGCTGTTATAGTTGGTGATTCGATCATTAGGCATGTAGATAGCTGGGGGGCTGGTGGACATGAGGATCGCCTGGTAACATGCCTGCCTGGTGCAAAGGTAGCGGACCTCACATAGTGCTGAGGAGGAGTCTGCTGTCTTGGTACATGTCGGCACCAATGACATAGGAAAATGTGGTAGGGAAGTTCTGGAGGCTAAATGTAAGCTTTTAGGTAGGAAGTTGAAATCCAGAACATCCAGGGTAGCATTCTCCGAAATGCTTCCTGTTCCACGTGCAGGACCCAAAAGGCAGGCAGAGCTCCGGAGTCTCAATGCGCGGATGAGACAATGGTGCAAGGATGAGGGTTTTGGATTTGTTAGGAACTGGGGAACATTCTGGGGAAAGGAGGGGCTCTTCCGAAAGGATGGGCTTCACCTTAACTGGGATGGAACCAGACTGCTGGCATTAACCTTTAAAAAGGAGATAGAGAAGATTTTAAACTAGAAAATAGGGGAAAGCCAACAGTCACCCAAGACCGCATGGTTCGGAAGAAGGTATCCTTGAAGGATACTACCGAAAGCAGTGAGGTTCCAAAAAAGAGTAAAGCAGCCCAAATGCCCTTGAGTATGGTGCAGACAGAGCGTAAAGATTCCAAATTCTAATGTTCCAGTTCTAATGTAAACCGCACTGATCTTAATAGCGCGGTATATAAGAAATAAAAATAAATAAATAAATAAAATAAATTACCCATGCCTACCAATAGCCAGATTAATATTAATAAAATACAGTCTCTGAAATGCTTGTATGCAAATGCTAGAAGTCTAAACAATAAGATGGGAGAGTTAGAATATATAGCACTAAATGAAAGGTTAGATATGATTGCAATCTCAGAGACATGGTGGAAGGAGGACAACCTAGGGGACACTGAGATACCTGGATACAAACTATATTGTAACGATAGAACTGATCAAATTGGAGGAGGGGTTGCACTCTATGTTAGAGAGGGCATTGAAAGGATTAAAGTTTTGCAGGAAACAAAATTTGCTGTGGAATCTCTATGGATTGAAATTCCATGTATGAAGGGGAAGGTGATGGCAGTGGGGGTGTACTATCGACCGCCTGGCCAGAATGAACAAATGGATGATAAAATGCTTAAAGAGATCAAGGAAGCTAACAAAAGCTACAGCTGAGTAGTGATAATGGGCGATTTCAATTACCCCGGTATCGACTGGCTCAGTGTGACGGCAGGACATGCTAGGGAGATCAAGTTTCAAGATGAAATAAAGGACTGCTTCTTGGAGCAGCTGATTCATGAACCAAGCAGAGGGGAAGCCATACTGGATCTAGTCCTTAGTGGAACACCAGATCTGGTGCAAGAAATAAGGGTGTTGGGACCACTTGGCAATAGTGATCATAGCATGACCGTGTTTGATTTAATTAGTGGAGGAGGGATAGTAAAGAAATCCACAGTACTACCTTTTAACTTTCAAAAGGGAGACTATGATAAAATGAAGAATATAGTTAAGAAAAAACTAAAAGGAGCAGTTGCAAAGGTTAAAGACTTACATCAAGCTTGGGTGTTGTTTAAAAATACTATCCTGGAAGCCCAGATCAGCTGTATTCCACGCATTAAGAAGAGTGGAAGAACGTCCAAAAAACTGCCAGCATGGTTTAAAGGTGAGGTCAGAGAGGCTGTTGCTGCCAAAAAAAGCATCTTTCAGGAAATAGAAAAAAGAGCCAAACGAAGAAAACTGGAAACAGCACAAGCACTGGCAAGTTAAATGCAAAGCATTGATAAGGCAGGCAAAGCGAGAATTTGATAAGGAACTTGCTACGGAAGCAAAAACACGAAACAAAGACTTTTTCAAGTACATTCGTAGCAAAAGGCCTGTGAGAGAGTCAATTGGACCATTAGATGACAGGGGGGAAAAGGGGCAGTAAAAGGAGACAAGGCTATAGCAGAGAGACTGAATGAATTCTTTGCTTTGGTCTTTACTGAGGAAGATGTAGGGATGTTACCCAAGACAGAAGTGGTATTTAAAGGTGAAACTGCAGAGGAATTGAGAGAAATATCACTACGCTCGGAAGATTATTACAACTATTTGATAAACTGAATAGTAGCAAATCACCTAGACAGGATGGTATACATCCAAGAGTGTTGAAAGAACTGAAATATGAGATTGCAGACCTGCTATTAGTAATCTGTGAACTTTCATTACAACCATCTGTAATACCTGAAGATTGGAAGATCACCAATGTAACGCCAATTTTTAAAAAGGGTTCCAGGGGAGATCCGGGAAATTACAGACCGGTGAGCCTGACATCAGTAGCGGGGAAAATGGTAGAAACCATCATAAAGAACAAAATTACACAGCATGTAGATAGTCATGGCCTAATGGGAGACAGCCAACATGGCTTTAGACAAGGAAGATCTTGACTTACTAATCTGATATGTTTTTTGAAGGTGTGAATAAACAGGTAGACAAAGGTGAGTCGGTTGATATAGTGTATCTGGACTTTCAGAAAGCCTTTGACAAGGTCCCTCATCAGAGACTTTTGGCAAAACTAAAAAGTCATGGAATAGGAGGCAGTGTACTATTGTGGATCGGGAACTGGTTAAAAGTTAGAAAGCAGAGGGTAGGGCTAAATGGCCAATTTTCTCAATGGAAAAAGGTGAATAGTGGAGTACCCCAGGGATCTGTACTGGGTCCGCTACTTTTTGACATATTCATAAATGACCTGGAAAAGGGAATAACGAGTGAGGTTATCAAATTTGCAGACACAAAACTGTTTAAAGTTGTTAAAACCCAAGAGGACTGTGGAAAACTGTAGGAGGATCTTGATAAATTGGAAGACTGGGCATCCAAATGGCAGATGAAATTTAATGTGGACAAGTGCAAAGTTATGCACCTAGGAAAGAACAACCCACACTATGGTTACACGTTGCAAGGTTCCACATTGGGAACCACCACCCAGGAAAAAGATTTAGGAGTCATCGTGGATAACATGTTAAAAGCCTCCACCCAGTGTGCAGCGGCGGCCAAGAAAGCAAATAGAATGCTAGGTATCATAAGGAAAGGAATGGAAAATAAAACAAAGGATATTATAATGCCTCTGTATTGTTCCATGGTACGACCGCACCTTGAATATTGTGTGCAATTCTGGTCGCCGTATCTTAAAAAGGATATAGCGTTATTAGAAAAGGTACAGAGAAGAGCCACCAAAATGGTAAATGGGATGGAAGGCTACTCCTATGAAGAGAGGCTACAAAGGTTAGGGCTCTTCAACCTGGAAAAGAGACGGCTGAGGGGAGATATGATAGAGGTCTATAAATTAATGAATGGAGTGGAACGGGTAAACGTAGATCAATTGTTTACGCTATCAGAATATAGAAAGACTAGGGGACATGAAATGAAGCTACAGGGTAAACTATTTAAGACAAATAAGAGATAATATTTTTTCACTCAACGTGTAATCAAACTCTGGAATTTGTTACCGGAGGATGTAGTAAGAGCTGTTAGTGTAGCTGGGTTTAAAAAAGGTTTGGACAAGTTCCTGGAGGAAAAGTCTATAAACCATTATTAAAAAGGGACCCAGGATATCAATGCTTGACCCAATACAAGCATTATGGAACCTTTGTCTTTTGGGGATACTGCTAGGTACGTATGACCTAGATTGGCCACTGTTGGAAACAGGATACTGGGCTTGATGGACCTTGGTCTGACCCAGTATGGCATATCTTATGTTCTTTTCAAACACCAGAGAGAGAATCTACGCAACTTGAAAGCCTAGGAGCACCTTGTGGAAGGTTTCATGGAAGCCAAAAGGATAGCTTTCACCTGTTGAAAGAGGCTGATGTCCTGGAATGCTATATGCCTTTCAGCAGCCATGCTGTAAGATGTAGGGACTGCAGATTGGGATGCAGCAATGTCCCGTTCTCCTGTGAGAGGAGATATGGAGCAAACCCCAAATCTACTGGTTGAATTTGAGAGAGACGCAGAAGCAAAGGATACCACGTTTGTCGTGGCCAACGCAGGGCTATAAGAATCATGTAACCCTTGCCTCTCTGGAGTTTGAAAAGAGTTTTGGGGATGAGGGGAATGGGAGGGAAGGTGTTTAGGAAGCCTTGACCCCAGTGAAGGTGAAAGGCATTCTACTGCTTGGTTGTTCTGAGATGTTCTTGAGCAGAAGCAGGGAAGTTTGGCATTCTGAGGACTTGCAAACAGGTCTATATCTGGGGTTCACCAGATCTGAAAAATTTGAGCAACCTTGTCCGCATGGAGAGACCACTTGTGGGTAGCAGTACTAGACTGAGTTTCTCCGCCAAGAGATTTTGTTTGCTTGGGAGATACATGCAAGTATGTGAATCTGATGCTGCATGGAGAAAGACAAGTGCAGGGCTTTGTTGAAAAGTGTCCAAGAGCCTATTCCATCCTGCTTCTTCAAGTAGAACACGGCTACCTGATTGTCTGTCTGGACTAGAACTGTGCGGAAGCAAAGGTGGTTGTAGAACACCTTGAGAGCACTGTGGATGGCTCTGAGTTCCAGCAGATTTATATGGAGTTGTGACTCCTGATGAGGCCAAAGACCCTGAGTGGAGAGGTTGTCCAGTTGAGCTCCCCAGCCCAATTTGGACGCATCCGTTGTCAGGGTACATTGATGTGAAGGCTTCTGAAAAGGTGACCCTATGAGAAGGTGTTCTGGGGATTGCCACCACAGGAGAGACGAGATAAGACGTGTAGAGTATTATCCTGTTTAGCAAACGACCAGATGCTTGAGATCACTGGGAAGCCAGGGTCCATTGAGCTGCACACATATGCAGACGAGCTTATGGAACCACATGTATAGTAGATACCATATGGCCCAGGAGTTGCTGCATTTCTCGAGCAGTGAGAAAGGTCTTGAGGCATGCTTGGTATGCATGCTGGATGAGTCGAGCACAGTGGGCTTGGGGCAGAAAAGCTCTTGACTCTATAAACTCTAGAGTTTGAGAGGGAACGAGATGTGACTTGGGAAGATTTATTACAAATCCCAAGTGCTGAAGCACCTGCATGGTGCGTGTGAGAGAAAGACTGGCCTCTAGAGATGTGCTTGCTTGAATGAGACAGTTGTCTAAGTAGGGGAAGACAAATATCCCTAGAGTCCTTAGGAATGACGCTATAACTGCCATGCACTTTTGTAAAGACTCTTGGGGCAGAGGAGAGGCCAAAAGGTAGGACTCTGTACTGATAATGTCTCCCCTGGAAAAGGAAACACAGGAACCTTCTGTGTTCTGCGTGGATAAGAATGTGAGTATATGCGTCCTTTAGATCTAGAGAACAGAGCCAAATCCCAACTCTGGAGATAGAGTAGAAGAGTGCCTAGGGAGATCATCTTTAATTTCTCCCAAAGTTGATACTTGCTCAGTTTTCTGAGGTGCAGGATGGGCCCGTATCCCCCTGTCTTCTTTGGAACGAGGAAGTAAGGAGAACAGAAGCCCAGACCTTGCTGGGAGAGTGGCACTTCCTCCTCTATTGCACCCTGTGAGAGAAGGGAGGTGACCTCCTGCAATAACAAAGTGGTGAGAGGGGGTTGAGAACTGAACTCACTTGGAGGAGACTTGGGGGGGGGGGTAGACATTGGAAGTGAAGTTTGTATAACTCCCTTACTATGGAGAGAGCCCAGCGTTCTGATGTTACAAGATACCACCTGTGGGCAAAGTGACACAGTCTGCCGGAAATGTGGATGATATCTGGAATCTCCAGAGGTAGGACAGCTATGTTCTCCAGAAAGGAGTCAAAGACCCTGAGGAGGTTGGGTCTGCTGGGATGGCTGAGACCTGGGAGTCAGAGTCTTTCTTTGCTGTTTTGGTTGTTGTTGCCCTTTTTGAGGACACCACAGGGGTGTTAAGAAGGGTAGTACTTCTTTTCCTTATTGAAAAAGGGTTTCTTCAATGTCTTTTTCTTAGCTAGGTTGGCAGTAGATCTAGAAAGCCTATTAAGAGTGGTGTTCTCAGATTCTAACTGAGAAGCCTTATCCTGCCGGTCTTTGCCAAAAAGGTTTTCACCTGTGCAAGGTATATTACCCAGCTTATCTTGAATCCACTGTTTAAGATAAGAGACTTGGAACCAAGCAATCCTGCATGCACCAATGCTTATAGCTGAAGTTCTGCTGATGCATTCAAACTGTCAAAACGTTACCCTGTTAACAAATTTGGAAACATTCTGGGCATGTTTCACCAGGGTGAGATAATCAGCTCTCTTGTCATCAGGGAGAAGAGGAGCCATCAACTCCAAATCCCTAGCCACCTCCTTAAGGAACATACCCATGTACAGTATGTAGGAACTGATTCTGGCTGATAACATGGGGGCCTAGAAAAAAATTGACGACCAAAAGCATCGAGGGTTCTTGATTCCCTGCCCAGAGGGTTTGAGGAATGTGTTTTAGCGCTTTTAATTCAACGTATTGCCGATTCCACCACCACGGAATGGTGTGATAATTGCATCTTCTGAAAGCACTCCAGTACCCGATATATTGTATCAAGCCTTCGAGTATGTGGAGAGATGGTTAAGAGTGTCTTCCACATTCAAAGCATAAGGTCGTGAAGTATTCGATGAATGGGGAGAGTAGCAGCTTCCTTTGGGGCTGCAGGGTATTGAAGAATTTCGAGCTCCTCAGCCCTAGGTTCCTTCTCCGAAGTCACCGTTATGGAGAGGCACCAAGCAACATTGCGGATAAAGTCTTGGAAAGACATGTCCTCCGGAGGGCACATGTGACATTGTGGGGATGGAGATGGATCCTCTGGGAGAGTTCTCATTTCCAGGGTACCAGCTGATTCATCATCCAACGAATCAGAGTCAGAAGAATCAAAGTATCGACGGAGAGGGTGCTCGCGCTCTGCACATACTCGATACCGCTCAAAGCCGGTATCAAAGTTGCAGTGCTGAAACCTCGGTACCAGAGACGAATTCGAGGGCTGGCATGGGTGGTAGAGTGGTAAGCAGCAAAAAAGGCTGAGGATCGACTGTAGAGGCTTTACAGATACGTAAGCCGCTAGTAAGGCCGCTAAGCTCTGCTAAATAGCCAGGATATGTTGATCCATGGAGCTTGCTGATGCTTGGGTATCAGTACCGGAGTTGCGGGCCATGATCCCTGCGCATGGCACCAACAGCTCTCCGGAGATAGAGGCCTCGGGAGCATCCTGAGACCCCACTAAGACTTTGGAGACAAGGACCTCCCGGCGGGGTTGTTCCCCTCCAGGGCATGTCCCCCTAAAGGCCAACGCCTAGGGTATCTTGATGCTCAGAGGGAGATCTACCTTGGAGGGCCGGCTAGTCTTCGATGAAGACCTGGGTTTCGATACCTGAGGTCCCTGGAATGAAGATGAAGATCTTGATGACATCGAGGCTACTGATATTGCATCGGTGGCAAAGAGAGTGCCGAGTTTTGCAGCTCTGCTCTGCAGGCCTCTCTTTGTCATCTTGTGGTAGGGAGGTTCTGGAGGCTAAATTTAGGCTTTTAGGTAAGAAGTTGAAATCCAGAACTTCCAGGGTAGCATTCTCTGAAATGCTTCCTGTTCCACGCGCAGGACCCAAAAGGCAGGCAGAGCTCCGGAGTCTCAATGCGTGGATGAGACAATGGTGCAGAGATGAGGGTTTTGGATTTGTTAGGAACTGGGGAACATTCTGGGGAAAGGAGGGGCTCTTCGAAAGAGATGGGCTTCACCTTAACCGGGATGGAACCAGGCTGCTGGCATTAACCTTTAAAAAGGAGATAGAGCAGCTTTTAAACTAGATATTAGGGGAAAGTCGACATTCGCCCAAGAGCGGATGGTTCGGAAGAATGTATCTTTGAAGGATACTACCAAAAGCAGAGAGGTTCCACAAAAGAGTAAAGTAGCCCAAATGCCCTCAAGTATGGAGCAGACAGAGCTTAAAGATCCTAAATTACCCATGTCTAACAATAGCCAAATTAACATGAATAAAATACATTCTCTAAAATGCTTGTATGCAAATGCTAGAAGTCTAAAAAATAAGATGGGAGAGTTAGAATATATAGCACTAAATGAAAGGTTAGATATGATTGGAATATCAGAGACATGGTGGAAGGAGGACAACCAGTGGGACATTGTGATACCTGGGTACAAACTATATCGTAATGATAGAGCTGATCAAATTGGTGGAGGGGTTGCTCTCTATGTTAGAGAGGGCATTGAGTCAGAAAGGATTAAAGTATTGCAGGAAACAAAATCTGCTGTAGAATCTATATGGATTGAAATTCCATGTAAAAGGGGGAAGGCAATGGCAGTGTACTATCGAGCGCCTGGCCAGAATGACCAAATGGATGATGAAATGCTCAAAGAAATCAAGGAAGCTAACAAATGTTACAGCGCAGTAATAATAATGGGTGATTTCAACTACCCCGGTACCGACTGGGTCAGTGTCACGGCAGGACATGCTAGGGAGATAAAGTTCCTAGATGAAATAAATGACTGCTTCTTGGAGCAGCTGGTTCATGAACCGACCAGAGGGGAAGCCATATTAGACCTAATTCTTAGTGGAACACCAGATCTAGTGCAAGAGATAAGGTTGTTGGGGCCACTTGGCAATAGTGATCATAGCATGATCGCCTTTGATTTAATTAGTGGAGGAGGGATAGTAAGGAAATCCACAGTACTACCTTTTAACTTTCGAAAGGGAGACTATGATAAAATGAGGAAAACAGTTAAGAAAAAACTAAAAGGAGCAGTTGCAAAGGTTAAAGACGTACATCAGGCTTGGCTGTTGTTGAAAAATACTATCTTGGAAGCCCAGACCAGCTGTATTCCACGCTTTAAGAAAAGTGGAAGGAAGTCCAAAAAACTGCCAGCATGGTTTAAAGGTGAGGTCAGAGAGGCTGTTGTTGCCAAAAAAGCATCTTTCAGGAAATGGAAAAAAGAGCCAAACGACAAAACCTGGAAACAGCACAAGCACTGGCAAGTCAAATACAAGGCATTGAGATAAGGCAGGCAAAGGGAGAATTTGAGAAGAAGCTTACTGCGGAAGCAAAAACGCGAAGTAAAGACCTTTTCAAGTACATTCGTAGTAAAAAAACCTGTGAGAGAGTCAGTTCGTCCATTAGATGATAAAGGGGTTAAAGGAGCACTAAGAGGCGACAAGGCGATAGCGGAGAGACTGAATGAATTCTTTGCTTCAGTCTTTACTGAGGAAGATGTAGGGATGTTACCCATGACTGAAGTGGTATTTAAAGGTGCGGAAGAATTGAAGGAAATATCGATACATCGGGAAGATGTATTACAACTATTAGATAAACTGAAGAGTAGCAAATCATCTGGGCCGGATGGTATACATCCAAGGGTGTTGAAAGAACTGAAATACGAGATTGCAGACCTGCTATTAGTAATCTGTGAACTATCATTAAAATCATCTCTAATACCTGAAGATTGGAGGATCGCCAATGTAACACCAATTTTTAAAAAAGGTTCCAGGGTGATCCGGGAAACTACAGACCGGTGAGCCTGACATCAGTACCGGGAAAAATGGTAGAAACCATCATAAAGAATAAAATTACTCAGCATGTAGGTAGTCATGACCTAATGGGAGACAGCCAATATGGCTTTAGACAAGGAAGATCTTGTCTTACTAATCTGTTATGTTTTTTTGAAGGAGTGAATAATCAGGCGGACAAAGGTGAGTCGGTTGATATTGTGTATCTGGACTTTCAGAAAGCCTTTGACAAGGTCCCTCATAAGAGACTTTTGGCAAAACTAAAGAGTCATGGGATAGGAGGCAGTGAATTATTGTGTATCAGGAACTGGTTAAAAGATAGAAAGCAGAGGGTAGGGCTAAATGGCCAATTTTCCCAATGGAGAAAGGTGAATAGTGGTGTACCCCAGGGATCTGTGCTGGGTCCGCTGCTTTTTGACATATTCATAAATGACCTGGAAAGTGGAATAACGAGTGAGGTTATCAAATTTGCAGATGACACAAAACTATTTAAAGTTGTTAAAACCCAAGAGGATTGTGGAAAATTGCAAGAGGATCTTGATAAATTGGAAGACTGGGCATCAAAATGGCAGATGAAATTTAATGTGGACAAGTACAAGGTTATGCACCTAGGGAAGAACAACCCAAACTATGGTTACACGATGCAAGGTTCCACATTGGGAACCACCACCCAGGAAAAAGATTTAGGCGTCATTGTGGATACCATGTTAAAACCCTTGGCCCAGTGTGCAGCGGTGGCCAAGAGAGCAAATAGAATGCTAGTTATGATAAGGAAAGGAATGGAAAATAAAACAAAAGATATTATAATGCCTCTATATCATTCCATGGTGAGACCGCACCTTGAATATTGCGTGCAATTCTGGTCGCCGTATCTTAAAAAGGATATAGCGATTTTAGAAAAGGTTCAGAGAAGAGCCACCAAAATGGTAAAGGGAATGGAAGGATACTCCTGGAAAAGAGACGGCTGAGGGGAGATATGATAGAAGTCTATAAATTAATGAACGGAGTGGAACGGATAAACGTAGATCGATTGTTCACCTTATCAGAATATAGAAAGACTAGGGGACATGCAATGAAGCTACAGGGTAAACTATTTAAGACTAATAAAAGAAAATATTTTTTCACTCAACGTGTAATCAAACTCTGGAATTTGTTACCGGAGGATGTAGTAAAGGCTGTTAATGTAGCTGGGTTTAAAAAAGGTTTGGACAAGTTGCTGGAGGAAAGGTCCATAAACCATTATTAAGAAGGGACCCAGGATATCAATGCTTGAACCAATACAAGCATTGTGGAACCTGTGTCCCTTGGGGAAATTGCTAGGTACATATGACCTAGATTGACCACTGTTGGAAACAGAATACTGGGCTTGATGGACCTTAGTCTGACCCAGTATGGCATATCTTATGTTCTTATCTTCCTACAGAGAGGACATTCTGACGGTTGATGATCCGGTCATAAAAACATTGTAGACACCAGTCATGGGTGTCCGTGGCTGAAACTGAACTGCCACATTTGGAACACTTCTTAAAATCACTGGCTCATTTGTCCATTTTGGGGAAAAAAAGGTCTAAGCCTAAGATGGCGTTGATGCACCACTAAGGGAAGAGTTTCTCCCTTCAGAAAAGTTGTTTTTTTGTTTTTTAGAAGAAAGAAAGAAAGAGCGAGCACTGACAGGGTCAGTACCAGCATCGATGGGAAGGCAGACAAGACCACAAAAAATTTTAAAAAACCAAATTTTCTGCAGTGACAGGAATTGCTTCTTGTCAGGTCCATGGAAAACAAATAACTGAGAAGGGAGAGCTGGAAAGGTGGGAAGGCAGCTACGCAGGTGCAGTGGGGTGCTCCCAAAAGCTTTCCTATTGGACGCTGGGAAGCATTACCGCATGGGCTCCGTCGGTACTAACACTCTTATGTGAAAACTAAATTCCTGCTTGTTCCTGGAGATATGAAAACAGCAACACTTGCCAAAAGTGGAGGCAGATGTTCTTGCTGCCGCCCAACAAATGTCTAAGGGAGTGACCAAGCTACTCTTTGCCCAGTAGGAAGACTATGTCCAGGTGTAATGGACACACAAAACCTCTAGGACTGGTCAATTCTGCAACAGATAGGCCAGGGCTATCGCCTCTAACCAGTGGCCCAGTGTAGAACTCATGACTGTCTCACCCTTACGTGGGCCTGCAGAAAGGACAGACTTATCCGACTTTTGGAAGGCGTTAGTGATCTTAAGGCACCAAAGAAGCACCCTCCTGACATCCACTAGGTGAAGGACATTATCCTTCCTCTGGCACTGTTCCTTCAGAATGGAAGGGAAACAGACCAACTGATGTGAAAGCGTAGTTACTCACCTATAATAGGTGTTCTCCAGGGATGGCAGGAATCAGTCCTCACATATGGGTGATGTCAGCGCCAACGGAGCCTGTGCAGATCCACTCCCCAGCTTTCAAAGAAAGCTTTTGGGAGCTACATCACACATGTGCGGTCACCATCCCGTTGAAAGCTGCCATCTTGCCTCAGTACAATAACATAGCATAAGACAGCAAAAACAAAAAAGAAAAACTCCTCCAAGGGGAGGAGGGAGGGTTGTTAAGACTGATTCCTGCTGTCCTCTGAGAACACCTGTTACTACGCTTTCTCCGGGAACAAGCAGGAAGTCAGTCCTCACATATGGGACTCCCTAGCTACAGGCTACCAAAAAAACCTGTAAAAGCCACAGGTGACCAAAAAAGCAGACTGTAAAGGGCAGCAGGGGGCACTGATTGACTGAAGGTCTGATACTGTGGCAGCAGCACTGAGAATGCAATCCTCACTTCAGCAGCCTGGACACAGAGGGCTGGAGGGAAGGAGTTGCATTCAAGAGGTGACGAGTACCGCCTGGCCGAAGGCACTATCACTCCAGGAAGTCTCCTCCAGAAAGTAGTGTGCTGTGAAGGCGTGCACAGAGGACCAGGTGGCTGCCCAGCAGATGTCCAACAAAGGCACCGATCGCAGGCTAGCCACGGAGACCCATACACTGTGAACTGTAGCATGATGTTCTAGAGAGCCCCGCCTGTTGGTAGACGAATGCAATGCAGTCAGCCACCCACCGGGAGAGGGTACACTTAGAGACAGCAACCCCCAGGCGACTGGGATAGAACAACACAGAGTTGTGTTGACTGGCGATAAGGCCGGGTCCTCTGGATGTAGGAGGACAGGGTGTGATTACAGTCCAGCGTGTTTAGGGAGGCCTCCGCCCTGGAGGCATGAGGCCTGAGAAAGAGGGTGGGAAGCACCACCTCTTCATTCAGATGAAACACTGAAACCACCTTAGGCAGGAACTTAGGTTGCATCCAAAGGACCACCTTATTTCTATGGAACATGGTGTAGGGCTCATGCATCACGAGTGCCTGTAGCTCACTCACTCAACAGGCGGAGGTCAGCGCCAGAAGGAAGATGACCTTTCAGAAGAGGCACTTGAGGGGACAAGTTGCCATGGGCTCGAAGGGGGGCCCAATAAGCTTCCCCAAGAACACGTTAAGGTCCCACGCCACCAGTGGTGGGCACACCAGGAACCGGGAGAAGCGGCGACCAGGCATGAAGCGTATCACCCGGAGGTGGACGGACACTGCCTGACCATTCAATTTGTGGTGATGTGCTGATATGGCACAGAGGTGCACCCTGAGCGATTTGGATTTCAGACCTGCACCCGACAGGTCTAAGTAGTACTGCAATAACCTTCTCTTGCGCCATAGCAGAGGTAAGGCCCTGTTCCATGCACCAAAGGGAGAACCTGTGCCATTTAAAGGTGTAGGCCCACTGTGTAGAGTCCTTCCGTGAGGCCAGCAGGACATCCTCCACTGGACGAATCAGCCATAGTGAGCTATGGCTACCCTTTCAGCAACCAGACCGTCAGAGACAAGGACTGGAGGATGGGGTGGCACAGCATGCCGCTCTCCTGTGAGAGCATGTCCGGGTCACATGTCAGCGGCCATGGGTTCCCCTGTGACAATTGCAAAAGTAGGAGGAACCATCGTTGTCTCAGCTAGCGGGGCGCAATGAAGAGGATGAAGGCTGCTTCCACCTGGATCTTCAGCAGGGCCTGTGGCACCAGAGGTGTCAGCAGAAAGGCATACAGAAAATCTTCAGACCACAGGAGGAAGAAGGCATCCTCCACTTCCCGACCACAGCCCGGCATTCTGGAGCAGAACCTCGGGAGCTGCGCATTCCCTGTTCTGGCAAAAAGGTTAATCTCCAGGGTGCCTCACCGCCAGAAGATCTTCTCCAGGACAGAGGGGTTCAGCCTCCATTTGTGTGGCTGTAAAATGTGACTCAGGCGGTCGGCCAGTATATTGTCTTGGCCCAGGAGGTAGACCGTCTTGAGGAACATGTTCCTTGCCGCCGCAAAGTTGCAGAGGCACACTGCCTCCCAAAAGAGGTGCTACGACCTCGCGCTCCCCTGTTTGTTGATAAAGAACATCGCTACTTGGTTGTCCATCTGGATCTGGACAATCTTCCCCTCCAGGTGGTCTTTGAAGAATGGCAGGGCGTAGTAGACCATTCGGAGCTCGGGCAGGTTGATTTGGGAGGCACTCTCTTCCGACGACCACAGCCCCTGCGACTGGAGGTGGTCATAATGGACTCCCCAGTCAAACTTGGACGCGTCCGTAGTAAGGATGTGCCTGGAATGGTAGGCCTGCCCTCAGGTTGTGGTAGTCCTGCCACACGTCAGGGAGGCAGCCAGAGTGGGAATAACCTTGATACGGTCCCTCCAGGTGGCCCGTCGCCTGCGCCCAGTAAGCGCTGAGCTTCCATTGAGCCTGCCCAATGTGCAGACAGGCAAAAGGGGTCATGTGGACAGTGATTGCCATGTGCCCCAAGAGGTGGAGCAACTGCTGGGCAGACACGGAGGCAGCACCTTACACCACCCTTGCCATTGCAGAAAAGCACAGGGCCCATCCCAGAGGTAGAAATGTCCTTGCTCGGTGGAATATAGCAGAGTCCTGATGAGCTCCATGAATGGGAAGTTCACCTTGAACCCTAGGTGCTGCAGCAGCCCCAACATGTGCAGAGTGGCACTGCATGCTTCACCTGGAGTGCTGGCCCACACGAGCCAGTAGTCCAAGTAGGGGAACAAGACCCCGAGGACCCTGAGCCGTGCGGCCATGACTGCTAGGCACTTTGCGAATACCCGCGGGGCAGAGGCGAGGCCAAAGGGCAGCATCCTGTACTCGTAGTGGTGGACCACATAACAAAGCGGAGGTACTGGTGGTGCCTCGGATGGATCAGGATGTGGGTACAGGCATCTTTGAGATCCAAGGAGCATAGCCAATCTCCATGGAGGAGGTACGGCAACAAGGTTCAAAGGCATACCATTTTGAACTTCTCCTTGACCAGGAAGCCACTGAAATCCTGAAGGTCCAGGATGGGCCTGAAACCCCCCGTTTTCCTGGGGATCAGGAAGTAACAGGAGTAGAACCCCTGTCCCTGCAAAGGAGGCGGGACAGGCTCAACCGCATGGTCCTTGTGCAACGACTCGAGCTCTTTCAAGAGAAGCTCCCTGTGCAAAGGGTCCATTGGTAATTCCCCTGTGAATGAGGGGGGAGGCAGCTGAGAGAAATGAAGGAGGTAGCCCCCCATGACCACTCGCAGCACCCAGGCATCCGCGGTTATTCTGGCCAAATGTGTGCAAAGTGGATGAGCCTTCCCCCTGTTAGCCTTTAGCCCGTGACCACCTGAGGGAGGGAGGTTATGAAGAGTGAAAAACTCCCCCCAGGCTGTGGCTGAGCCGCTGTTTGGGGCTTGGGAGCTTTGGACTTATGGGGGCCGTGTCCTTGGCCCTTGACCTGCTGCCCCTGAGAGGGGAGTGGGGAAGACCTGTTTCTAAAAGACTTTTTTGTCTTCGGGTGTAAAGACTTTTTTCCCAAAAGCCTTCCGGCTCCAACTTGTCAGTCTTGTCAGTCATGGGCTTGCCAAAGAGGTTATCCCCTCGGCAACTTGTCCTGAACCCACTGCTCCAAGTCAGAGGACTGCAGCCAGATAAGGCAGCGGGCATTAATGCCCACTGTGGCCACACAAGCCACTGACTCAAAGCCGTCAAAGGCAGCTCGAGTCTGAAATTTGGAGCATTCCTTGACAAGGCAGCCAGGGTCCGAAAGCGTTAAAGGGGCTCTCACAATAGACCAGCCGAGAACCCAACAAGCTCCTTCGCCAGGTCTCTCAAGTATATTCCCATATACAGCTGGAAGGCCTAGATTCGGGCCATGAGCATCGAGCCTGGAAACACTTCCTACCAAATGCACCCATGTATGGGCCTCCCTTCCAGGGGGCACTGAGGAGTGCGTCTTCTGGCTCTTGATTCAATGCATAGTCGACTACACCACCATGGAATTGTGTGGAAGTTGTGCTTTTTGGAATCCTGAGCTCTTGCGACTTGATACTGGGAATCAGATAGACGGTTCACGATCTGCACTGGCACCGTTACCAGATTCTCCCACATCCTGAGCAAAAGGCGTTCCACGATGATGGGCACAGGCACCATCCGTGCTTCCTGAGGAGCCTTGTAATGGAGGATCTCCAGGTCCTCAGTATGAGGCTCGTCCTCTGGCACCACCATGAATGCAAGTGCCTGGGACATCTCCCTCATGAACTTGAGGAAGGCTAAGTCCTCTGGAGGGGACCTCTGCCAATTGTGAGATGGAGAGAGGTCGGAGGGGACGTCCCAATGGAGCATCTTATTGGGGGGGACTCCTCTTGGTCTCCCAGTCCGACTCCAAACCCAAGGAGTCAATGAGCACCCCCAGTCTTCTGACCAACTCAGCGCCGATGACTCCAGAAGCTGATCCAATGGCGTTGTGTTAGTCGTCAAGAGCCTTGACACCAATCAAGCGAGGATAGCACCACGCTCCAGGATAGCAGGGACCTCCTCCGGGGATGTCCTCAGTGAGGAGGTCCTTGTGTGGGGCGCCGATGACCCAGAGGGACCAGGAGATGGGCCCCGTGTGACTCAAATGCATTGAAGTTACTCTCAAAGAAAGCCACGAATACCTCTATACCAGAGGGCTCCGCAGCAAGGCTGGAACCAGACTCTGTCGAGGCCGGAGCCAAATCCTTGGCCGGGGAGTCCCGGATCATGATGGAGTCGGGACGCTGCTCCTTTGGGGCCACTGGGTACCCGTCCCTTCAGGGTTGCTTTGATGGATGCTCTCGTACATTGTCCCCTGAATCATGTCAAGGGCTATGAGGCTGAGTCGAGGAGGACTTGCCACCAGACGCCAGGTCGGTCATTGGCGTCAACTTCGTTAGGGGTCACCGATGCACGAGGGAGGTCCTCCGAAGATGATGCTGATGCCCAATGCCCCCTAGGCTCCGAACGAGTCTGGGCACACAATGTCACTTCGCCTGGCGCCAATGGAAGAGATTCTATCCCCGATGCCGAATTGGAGCCAGATCTGCCAAACAGCTCCCCCTGCCACCTTTCATGTTCCCTCCGGGTTTTGGCCAACATGAGGCGGCAAAGTGGGTAGGAAGACCCGCCGTGGTCTGCCCCAAAGCACTTGATGCAGGTGCTATGATGGTCTGTGCGGGACATAGTGCGATTGCATTTAGCACACAGTGCTTAAAACCACTGGTCGAGGACAAAGCGGGGAAAGCAAAGCCCATGAGATCAAGCTCAGACATCTTGACCAGGGAGTCGCGAGAAAAAAATCTTGCGCACCAAAACAAGGAAAAATAAAGGAAAGGATACCCGAGTGAAAAACCGAAAGCTGAGGCGAGGACTTGGGTGGGGAAGGTGATCGAATCGAGCACTCAAAAAAGAGAAAAAAAAACAAATTAAGGGTCAAAAAAAATCTACTTTTTGTCGAGGTGCATCTTCAGGGCTCTGCAGAAAGAAAGACTGAGGCAAGATGGTGTCTTTGCGGGAAGGTGACCGCGCCTGCACAGTGTAGCTCCCAAAAGCTTTCTTTGTCACCCATATGTGAAGGCTGACTTTCTGCCTGTTCCCGAAGAAAAGACAACACTATTTTAGGCAAGAAGGAAGGAATGGCTGAAAATGCAAGGCCTCTTCTGTGAATGACAGATAGGAATCTTGGCATGACAAGGCCTGTAACTCAGCTAATTTTTACCAAGCAGAGCAGAACCAAGATGACTACCTTGAGGAACCAATCCTTATGCATAGCCCTCTTCAAGGGCTCAAAATCTAAGGCCTGAATAACCATGTTGAGATCCCATGAAGGAACAATTGAGCGCAGAGGAGGATGCAAGTGCCTAACTCCGTGCAGGAAATGGGCCACATCTGGATGCGAGGCCACAGAGAGTCTTGCCACCAGCCCTCAATAACATGACAAGGACACCACTGGGACATTCAAGAACTGAGGGAGAGGACCTCATGGAAGCCATCTTGAAGAAAGATAACAAGTCAGCAAGTCTTCTGCACTAGGGCTGACTTGGCATTCATGATGCCAGTGCTCAAAAAGGCACCAAACACGCACATAAGCAAGAAAGGAAGAACCCATATGAGCTTAGTGCCGTCTCTCAAGAGCCAGGCCAGAGGTGAGCTGGTTGTCATGTTGTCTAGCAGGACTGGACTCTGCTTCAAGGGCTCCTGAGCTGAAAGGAGGCACAGGGGAGATTCTTACCAGAGGTGCATCAGATTTGCATACCACGGTCTCCGCAGCCAATCCAGTGCCACATGAAACATTGGACCCCGATGGCATTCTGTGTGACGAAGCATTTGTCCTGAGAGAGGCCATGGAGAAAATAAACAGCAGAATATGACTTGGCTAAACTGAATTAGGGCAACTATGCCCTCGAGAGCCTGCCTCCTTGCAGCGAATGAAAAACCTCTGTATATTGGCACTTCCCCAGCCACCATCACCTGGTTATTGTTATAATTTATTTGATATACCACAGATCTGTATTCAAATTATGCGGTTTACACAGAAATCAAGAAGACTAAGTATAAAAATGAAAAACATATTTTAAAAAAAATGTTTAAAAATAGAAAGGAATGCCATTTTTTTCCAACAGGAACGTAGTAAAAAAAGGTGGTCAATAACGGGACAAATAAAATAAAAAACATAAAAGGGGAGGAGGAAGGCAGAGGTAGGGCAAAGGGTAGGAACCAGACAAGAGAAAGAGTCAACAGGCAAGGACTACCACATCCCAACAACTGACGGCACCCCCCTACTCAGAGGATAGTGTAGTTACTCACCTATAACAGGTGTTCTCCAGGGACAGCAGGAATCAGTCCTCACATATGGGTGACGTCGGCACCGATGGAGCCCATGCAGAGCATTTCCCCAGGTTTCAAAGAAACCCTTTGGGAATGCGAACATGCTTGCATGGTCCCCTTCCTGTCCAAGGGTGCCATCTTACTCAGTCAGCCGTCATACCTATAGCCCTCAAAAAAGATGACAGAAAAAGAATAGCAACGCCAATGGGAGGAGGGAGGGTTGTGAGGACTGATTCCTGCTGTCCCTGGAAAACACCAGTTACAGATGAGTGAGTACGCTTTCTCCAGGAAAAGCAGGAAGTCAGTCCTCACATATGTGACTTCCCAGCTACAGGCTACCGAGGACCTGTAGGAAAAAGCAGGCAGAGCCGTGAAGAGTTGCCAGTGAAGGACAAAGTCAGCCTGAGGACCCTGGGTCCATGGATGGCCACGCTCTCAGTAGCTGGAACAAGGCGGCTCAGAGGGCAGGAGTTATTTAAATCCCGAACAGATTACGGAGTACAGCCTAGCCAAAGGCACTGTCCCAATGGGACTCCCTCTCCAGGCAGTAATGCACCACAAATGTGTGAAAGGAGGGCCAGGTGGCAGCCTGGCAGATGTCTGTCAGTGGCACCGAGCGCAGACTAGTGACAGATGTCGCCATCGCCTGGACATTGTGAGCCATGACTCAGCAGTCCAGTGGAAGCCCAGCCTGTGCCTGGGCAAAGGCAAAGCAGTCCGCCACCCAGATGGAGAAGGTACGCTTAGTGACCGTCAGCCCCAGGTGGCTGGAATCATAGGAGACAAAGAGCTGTCCAGATCTGCAGTGGAAGATAAGAACCCTCTTACAATCCAGCATATGGAGAATCACCGATGCCCAGTCGGCATAGGGCTTCAAAAAGAAGGTGGGCAGCACTATCTCCTGGTTGAGGTGGAAGTCCGAGACTACCTTCAGGAGGAACTTGGGATGCGTGTGCAGAACCACTCTGTTCCGATAAAACCTTGTGTATGGCACTTCAGCCATCAATGCCTGGAGTTTGCTGACTGTCCGGGCAGAGGTGAGGGCCACCAGGAAGGCCACCTTCCATGACAGGTGCCGCAGCGAGCAGGTAGCCATGGGCTCAAAGGGCGGCTTGGTCAGCTGCGTGAGAACCACATGTAGGTCTCATTCCACCAGGGGAGGGCAGGTAGGGGGCTTGGACAGGAGCAGGCCCCGCATGAAATGAGAGACAAGCGGTTGCCCCAAGAGGGGTTTGCTGAGATGGCACTCAGGTGAACCCTGACCGAGTTAGACTTCAGTCAAACCCGTGAGAGGTGTAGTAAGTATTGCAAGACCAAGCTGATAGAGCAGGAAAAAGTGTCTGCTCGGAGCTCCGAGCACCACACCGAGAACCGGCACCACTTGAAGCCATATTCCTGCCTATTTGAGTCCTTTCATGATGCCAAAAGAATATCCTCAATCTCCACGGGAAGATAATAGAAGGCTAAAATGACCCACTCAGCTGTCACTCAGTGAAGGATAGAGATCTCAAGTCGGGGTGAAGTTAACAGACCCCCCCCCCCCTCATACGTGAGCAGTCCCAGTGAGTTCCTGAGAGGGACCAGGGGTTCTGTCAAAAGGCGAAGCAGCAGGGAAAACTACTGATACCTAGACCACAAGGATCATCGAGGCTTTGTCCCACTGGGCCTTGAGAAGGGTCTGGGCAATGAGCGGCGTGGGAGGGAAGGCATACACAGGCCCGTTGCCCACAAAAGGAGGAAGGCATCCAGGGCCATCCTGTCCGGGTGTGGGAGGGGACCGCAGAACTGGTGGAGCTGCGAATTCACAGGGCTGGCAAAGAGGTCCAGGACTGGGGTCCCCCAATGCTGGAGAAGCCACTGCGCCGGCCAGGGACACAGGCGCTACTCGTGCGGTTGGAGGACTCTGCTGAGCCAGTCTGCCAAAACATTGTTCTGGCCTGGGAGGTAGGTGGCTCGTATGGTCATGCCCTGGTTCATGGCAAAGGAGCACAGGGCCACCGCCTCCAAAAAGAGGCTGTAGGAAACTGTCCCTCCTTGTTTGTTCACATAGAACATCATGACCTGGTTGTCTGTCTGGACCAGCACCGCTCAGCGCTGCAGGTGGTCCCCTGAAAACCTTGAGTGCAAGGTGGACGGCCCGAAGCTCCGACAGGTTGATTTGCTGTTGGGACTCCTCAGGGGACCACGTTCCTCAAGTTTGCCATTCCTCGCAATGGACTCCCCAGCTCACCAGGGAGGTGTCTGTGGTCATGCCTACTTGATGCATCAGAGCTTGGAAGGGCATTCCCTGAAGCAGGTTCCAAACTTCCCTCCACCATGCGAGAGACTCCGCCACACTGGGTGTAATCGAAATGGGGACTCGGAGGCGACCAACTGATTGTTCCCACTGCGCTGAGGCACCACTGCGTCGCCCGCATGTTGAGACGGGCATTGGGCACGACATGAATCATGGAGGACATGTGGCCAAGAAGGAGAAGCATAGTCAGGGCTGAAACGATGCTGCAGCACTGCACTTTGGACGCCAGGGATATGAGGTGGTCTGCCCTGTCCTGAGGAAGGAAAGCCATGGCCCATAGGGTGTCCAAGCGAGCCCCGATGAACTCCAGGGACTGAAATGGGGTGAGATGGAGCTTTGGGTAATTGGCCACAAACCCCATATGCTCCAGGAGGCAAATGGTACAGTCCGTGGCCTGCTGGCCTTCGGAGGCCATGCCCTCTCTTATGAGCCAATTGCCTAGATAGGGATAGACGAAGGGGTCCTGCAGCTGGAGGTGGGCCACAGCCATGTTGTGAAAACCCACGGAGTGGCACGAGGCCGAAGGGAAGTACTATGTACAGGTAGTGGTTTCCCTGAACCATGAAGCGGAGATACTTTCTGTGCTTGGGAAGGACGAGGATATGAGCATAAGCATCCTTTAAGTCCAAGGAGCATAGCCAATCGCCCTGCTGGAGGTAGGGCAGTAACATTCCAAGCAAGAACTTGTTTAGGTTCTGCAAGTCGAGGATGCGCCGAAGGCCCCCTGTCATCTTTGGGACGAGGAAGTATCGGGAGTAAAACTCTTGCTCTCTGAGGTGTGGTAAGACTGGTTCCACCACCCCATCCTCGATGAGGCTTGCGAGCCCCTGGTGCTGGGGAAGCTGCCTTGGCTCCCCGGAGAAGTATGGAGGTGGGAGCTGGTCCAGATGGAGGAGGGAGCGGGTCCAGATGGAGGAGATAGCCCTCCCGAACACCATTGAGGACCCAGGTATTGGTGGAGATGGACGCCCACCTGTGGGAGAAGTGGACAGACGCCCCCAATGGTCAGCCAGTCTGTCTGCAGAGAGGCTATGCTGATGGCGTCGAAACCCCAAGGACGGCTGAGTTGGTGCCGGGGGTTGGTCACGGGGCATTTCGGCTTACAAGGGTCGTGGATCATGCCCTTGCCCTGACCGCCTGAACGGGGGTCGACACCGGTGGGTAGGACAGGTAGCCCCTGTACAGGAGCCCTTTCCGGTGGAAGAAAGGCTTTTTGCTCTGCTGTTTCTTCCAGGGGAGGGAGGAAGTTTTTCCGGGGGAGAAGAGTACAAGTCACTTACTCCGTCTCAATCTCCGCTGCCTTCTCCTTCATGGGCTTGCCAAATAATTGCTCTCCAAGGCAAGGAACGTCCAGCAGCTTCTCCTGGACCCACTGCTCCAGGTAAGTGGACTGGAGCCAAGCCTGCCAATGGGCTCCGATGCCAGCCGCCGCCGCCACCACCCAGGCGGAAGACTTGAAGCCGTCGTACGCCACTTGTGAGAGGTACTTCGAGCATTCTCCAACGAACTTGAGAGGGCCTGAAAATATCAGAGATGGCATCCATCAAGGCCTACCATGAAGCCTCCAAGCTCTCTAGCAAGGTCACAGAGGAACATCCCAATGTATAATTGGTAAACCTGGATGTGGCAAGACAGCATGGAGCCCTGATAAGCCTTGCGCCCGAGGGCGTCGAGAATATGAGACACTGCCCAGCGGGACTGAAGAATGAGTCTTCGGGCTCTTTAGCTTCCGCATGGCTGATTCGACCACCATCGAGGTGTGAGGAAGCTGGGCTTTGGCAAAACCCAGGACCCCGCTGAACCCTATGCATAGCATCCAGGTGCTTACTCACGATAGGGTCAGAGACTGGCACATGCGGAGGAGTTGTCGGTTCAGAATAGGAGGAACCGGCACAGAGAGAGCTTCCTTCAGAGGAGCTTCATACTGAAGAATATTGAGCTCCACACAGGACTCCTGCTCCGACTCAGTGGCAAGTGACAGGACCCGTGCCATGTCCCGAACGAACTTCAGAAAGGAGGTGTCCTCGGGAGGCAGCCGCCACCTCTGGGTTAGCAGAGAGGGGTCAGAGGGGAGGTCTTGGTGGAACCGAGTCCCCCGGGGAGGTTTCCCCATCAGACTCTCACTCTGAGTAGTCTGTGGAGGACTTGAGGTCAGGCAGCTCGAGATGTGTCGGTGACCCACGCCGGGCTCCCGAGGCCGAACACACCCAAGGCTTCTGGCTCTCTGGGGTCACTGCAGCGGCCCAGGGAGTCCGTGAGATCGAGGTCCCTGTGGTCTCGAGGTGCATGCTGGTGGGGCCAAGCACCACCAGCACCTGCTGGGCAGCAAGGAACACAGAACGCTGCACTCCAAGGCCAGCATTCAGGCCTCTCCTGTGACACAGACGCTGGGGTGACCAGGTCAGGTGTAGAGAAGGAGAGGGATGCTTGCCCGGACGACCCTCGGGAGACCAGGCGCCTTTGCCGGAGGCCTCTATATCGGTTCGAGGTACCTTACTGGGCCGCTCCCTTTCAAACTCCAAGGTTTGCCAAGGGGAGCTGAGAGATACTTGTCTGGTGCCCCTGACAGAGTCCTCGCAGCCTTCTTCTTCTGCTCGCATTCGGGCGATCCCTGGTCAGAGTGCCGCCGGGCCTGGGGAGGAGCGGTTAAAAAAACACGAAAGTGCAGTTAAAACACAAAGGGCAAAAAGGAAAAAAAACCTAAGACCAAGGCCAAAGCAGAGGTGCTCGAGAGGCGGGAAGAGGACCGGCGAAGGCCAGAAAGCAAAACACTGGTTGGAATAGAGAATCTTTTTCTGGAGACAAGACACATGTCCGAAGGGCTCCGCAGAAAAAGGGAGACTGAATAAAATGGCACCCTTGGGCAGGAAGGGGAACACACATGCATGGTGACATTCTCAAAGGCTTTCTTTGAAAGCTGGGGAAATGCTCAGCGCAGGTTCCTTCGGTGCCGACATCACCCATATGTGAGGACTGACTTTCTAGTTGTTCCTGGAGAAACAATAGTTCCAAAGGCTCTCTCATACAAGTGTATCTTTAATGCTTTTTTGAATCTATGCAAATTTAGTTTAATCATAAAGTAGCAGGTAACAAATGCCACAAAGCAGGAGCTGTAGCAGAAAAGGCAGATCTTTGGGTTGCTCAAATATGGTTAGGAAAGATAACAGTATATGCAAACGAAAGCCATGAAGTGACTGAAGAGCTCTAGCAGGAGCATAAAGAGTAATTTGAGTAGATAAGTATTCTGGTGCCAAAACACGGATGGCTTTACACGCAACAGGAAGCCAATGGTACTGCATAAGGAAAAGTGTGACATGATCAAATCTTCTTGCCCAAGTGTGCATATAGCTGAATTCTGTATCATCTGAAGACGCTTGATTTGGTATTGTTGGAGACTTAGGTAAACAATGTTATAGTAATGTACCTTAGCTATTTCTGTATGAACTATAGCTGAAATCTATACCGAGACCACCTTGTGAAGAAAAGATGACACCGGTCTCAAAACAACCTTGTGTTTTGAAAATGACAGAAAAGGTTCCCAGCATGACAACACTTGTAATTCTGAAATCTGCCGAGCGGAGCAAACGGCTACTACAGACACTGCTTTCAGCGTAAGATCTTTAAGAGAGGCCTTACTCAAAGGCTTCTCAAACTAACGCTTGTAACACCAAATTGAGGTCCCACATCGGCACCGCCACCCTACAAGATGGACGCAAGAGAGACACTGCTCTTAGAAACCTCTTTATATCCACATGCGCTCCTAACACTTCGCCTTGCACTTTACCCCAATAACAGGAAAGCGCCAACTGTACTCGCAGAGAACTAGCCGCCAAACCTTTCTCAAAACCATCCTGCAGAAAAGAAAGAACCTGCGATATCGAAGCCCGTGAAGACTGAAATTGTCTGTCCGTACACCATGCTTCGAAAATACGCCACACACGAACATACGCCAATGTAGTAGACCTCCGTCTAGCTTTCAACAAGGTGGATACCACCGCTGTGGAATATCCTCTGCACTTCAGCCTTGCCCTTTCAAGAGCCAGGCCTTAAGAGAGAATCGATCCACTTGAGGCATGCGAAGCGGACCCTGAACTAAGCAATCCCTCCGGGATGGAAGACGCCATGGCCGATCCACTAGCAGACGAACCAGATCCGCATACCACGGCCTCCTTGGCCAGTCTGGAGAAATGAGAATCACCAGACCCCCAATGTAGCTCTATTCTCTGAACCACTCGACCTATTAAGGCCCATGGCGGAAACACATACAGGAGACTGTCCCTCGGCCACCCCTGCATTAGCACATCGAGACCTTCCATGCCCCCGAGATAGAAGCCTGCATCGAAAGGGCACTGATGTCAAATACCTGCTTCAACAATGTGTCCAATTTTCTATCCTGGACATCTTTAAGAACCGCACTACCTTCCACCAGTATCGTCGTCTTCTTGATGACCGCCAAAACCGCAGTGTCGACCTTTGGAGAGCGAAATAGCTCCCAATCTTGATCAGACAGGGGATAGAGTCGAGCCATAGCTCTGGAACCTTTAAGCCCTGCCTCTGGCATATCACACATTATTCTGTGGATTGGGAACACCTTTTGCGTCTTGCGAAAGGCCTGCAACAATGGATCCTCTAATGCAGCCTCTTCCGATAGGGTATTAGAAGGCATGTTTAATGCTTTAAGCGTTTCTGCAATGAGTGCAGGCAGCTCCTCTCGCTGGAATACTCTAACTACCCTAGCTCGCTCCTCTGGTTCCGCGAGCTCACCTTCTAAATTCTCTTCCAAATCAAAGGGGAATGTTTACTAAACTCCGAAAATGTGCGGGTCCCCGTTAGTGTGCGTGTGCCACTCCGGGTGGTTCAGGCAGAAAAAAGAAAAAAACCCGACCGTACGTGTGCGCGTCACGCTAATGTGCGGGGCCCACATTAGCGCGTGGGAAGGCTAAGTGGGGCGCTGCTGGGCACATATAGGAACAGAGCTGTAGCACAACGGTGAACACACTAACCAATGGTGCAGGGGCCACGGGTTCAATCCCCCATTGCGTGCAACAGAAAAGGCCAGCTGAGGCACCACCTTGAATGTGTAAAAGTGGTTCAGGAGGCAAAGTAATTTTCGACGGCATAAGGCGGCGCACTGCTCTTGTTGGGCGGCACAAGGCGGCGCACTGTTCTTTTTGGGCGGCACAAGGCGGCGCACTGTTAATTGTGGGCAGCAGGAGGCGACGCGCTGATGGGCATAAGGCTGCGTGCTGATGTGTGAGGAGACAGTTTAAGAGTGGGCGGCAGAAGTGGCACGCTGATGTGCAAGAACAGGAACAGAGCCATAGCACAATGGTTAAGACACCGGCCACCCGTGCAGGGATCATGGGTTCAATCCCCCGCTGTGCCCAAAGAACACGGCTTGATGAAACATGACCTGTTATGGGCATTATTGCTCTAGGAAGCAGTGTACGTTAAGGCAGCGCGCTGTTAATTTTGGGCGGCACAAGATGGCGCGCTGATGGGCACAAGGCGGCGCGCTGATGCTAAAGCACAGGAACACAGCCACAGCACAATGGTTAAGACACTGACCAATGGTGCAGGGACCAGGGGTTCAATCCCTCACAATGCCCAGTGAAAAAGGCTAGCTGAGGCAGTATGTATTATGTTGTGGAGTGCTGTAGGAGGCTTTTTAATTTTATTTTGTGATAACTACTAGCAAACGCACTCTCACAGTATGTTAACATAAGGCGGCCCATAAGGCACATATGTTACAGTGCACCATCCGCCAAGGCACCCTAGAATGTCCCCTATAGGGCAGCATGTATGTTGCGACACAGGATAATGTATAGTGCACCCTATATGGATGGCAACCATAAAGTGCCCTATAGGGCGCCCTATAAAGCACCCTCAGAGGCACCTTATGGGTACAGTACGCTGAGGGTGTTATTGCTGGCATCAACATATGTACAGTAAATTTAAAAAATGCTTTGGACAACCCTATCACAGAACCCCACTGTGGGTTTGAACCCATGACCTCTGGCTGCACAGGCAGTGACGTAACCATTGGGCTACAGCTCTATAGCTGTAAGCAAGCCCCTGGCTGGCTGCAGATAGCCTGCATGTCACCTCACAGACAGTCTGCTGGTGTAAACAGGATAGGGTTAGGCCACCCGTACCCATGATGCACTGCACATGCAAATCAGCTGTCCACAGATGCACACACGATGGGAACTGCACCCCTAAAGCTCCCCGGCCTGGTAGGGTGAAGTGTCCGTGTGCACCCACACAGCACCTCGGCCTGGTAGGGTGTCCTGAGTGGGTGGACAAACGGCAAAGAGTAGCTAAACACCATCACATTGTGCGGTTACTGTGCCCACCCTGAGTGTGTGATGCTGCGCCCAGGACCAGGTCCACAACACCTTCCATGGCTGAATGCGGCCATGCCAGAGCTCCAAAGCAGCAATAACCTGTGAGATAGGTAGGTGCTGCATAAACATCTTGGATATCTCTGTCTGTCTCAGTTAGTGGAACACCCCCCCCCCCCCAATGGACCCCTAGGTGGATAAAACAGGGTTTCCCATCAACAGATCCCCATCCTACCCCCCCCCCCCCCCTGCACTGATGGCAGTAGAGTGGACCATCAACCCCGGTCCTGCTGGGGAACAGACACCCTACAGGGCAGTTCAAGCAGCTCCACACACATCCATAACACAATATCAGACAGACATTAGGCCTGGATATTCACAGATGCACCCCACCGCTATCTGATATTCTCCTGCAGCAAGCCATCAGCCACTGCACCCTGCAAGGCGCTCCATCAAGACACATACCAGCTGTGAACAGTCTGCTGGTTGGTTCTGATGGAAATGCATGCACCCAAAACTGGGGTGGCAGCACACACAAGCAGATAGGTCAGTGAAGAGGCCCCAACAGGATACCCATATATATCACATGAGAGAAACACAATACAGCACTATGGGGGTGCGTAGCCATGCTGCCGTCACTGCACACTAAGGGTGAGAGTGATCCCCCAGCAGCACATACAGAGGTCACCCTGTGTGTGTAGGTGGTGGCCGGGCACTACCATGTCCCTGCCAGTGCCCTATGCCCTGTGCAGCTGCATCCTGGTCAGCCCACCCTGTCTGAGATATACCCATGGTCCCTTGCTACTCATTATGCACATTGGCAGGCCAATACTGGCAACAGTGCTGGCAGTGTGGGCTGTGGAAGGGGCTTGCAGCTAACACCCACTGTATAGACAGACACACACTTCCACACCTATGCCATCATGGTGCTACTATTGAGGAGGTAATTAGCCTTGCCCACCAAACCGGTCCTGGGCACGGCAAGGCATGGATATGGTACGCAGTACTGCTGGGGATCACTCCCCAGGGTGGTAAATCCCGTCAGAGGCCAGGCCTGGAGCACGCACCGCAAACACCTAACAGATTGTTCGGATGGGGTCAACTAGCAGTATGTGCGTAACGTATGGATATCTATCTGCCAGTACTCCTAGCAAACGTCTCCGAGCTGTGTAGCGTATACCTCAGGTGTAGGGTGACATTGCTAAGGTATGCAAGTGCTAGTATTGGGAGATGCACGCAGGGTCCAATGTTCTGCCTCTCCAGGAGACATTGGCCAATGGGGCCTGTGGATGTGGGTGTGCCTGCCCCTGTTGGCTGCTGCTTTACGGCAGAGATTCCCACCTCCAGTCCAGGTTTGCATCACACTGTTCGGGTTTTCCTGCTGTCCCTCATGAATATGCATGAGCTACATCTACATGCCATGGGGGTGTGTGGCCCACCAGGACTGCATTTGGGTGATTCTGCTCTAGGTACTGCCCCTGTTCATGGTGTCTGTGCTCAGTGGGGTAAAAGATAGACGTATTACCATTGCATGTGTCCTCGCCACGAAAGGTGTGTCCTTACTATCACTGTTTAGTTGTGGGAAAAATATGTGGGCAGGATTGGTGGTAGCCCCAGCTGGGCTTTGAACCTGTGACCTTCTGTTCTTGCATGCACTGTCTGTGTGCACTGCACCACCGTGTAGCCACAGAGTGGCTGGATTCCCTGGAACGTCCATGACTGTGGATCCGGCAGGGCCTGTCTGTTGCAGTGGACTATGCCAGCCTGCACATGGCTAGGCCTCTGTCTTCTGTGGCTAGCAGCCACTGCCCCCTGCACCACATGTACTCGTCCGCCAACATGCTGGCATGAGCTTCTCTCAGAAAAAGCAGATGACCTGATTGCAATGTGGCAGTACGGGACTGCATTTGGGGGACTTGGCTGTAGGTAATGCCCATTGTTGTGGTGTGTGTGCGGTGTTGGGTAAAATATGGGTGTTTTCCCCATGCTTATGTTCCCTGCAATACAGGGGTGTCTGCGCTATCTTTGTTTAGTGGTGGGTAAAATATAGGGACTGGGCTGGCAAGTGCCCCAGCTGGGATTTGAACCTCTGACCCTCTGGTCCTAGAGGTACTGGCTCTGTCCACTGCACCACCCTATGGCCACAGAGACAGTGCAGCCCCTGGAGGTAGTAAACCTGGCAGGATGGAGTCGCAAACCCTGCTCTACGCATTTGTACTGTGGGCACATGCACCCTGTCTGGTGACAAACGTGCACATAGAGGGAGGAGTAGCCTAGTGGTTGGGGCAAGGTACTTCAGGCCGGAAGGTCGGGGGTTCAAATCCCACTAGAGGACAGCAACCTTGGGCCGGAAGGACTGGGGTTTCTAGTCCCACAGATGCTCCTTGTGGTCTTGGGCAAGCCACTTAGCCCTCATTGCCCATGTTCCCTGTAAGTATTAGTGTATGTGTCTCATATCCCCGTGTGTTAAATGTATCCCCCAATTGTGTTGTGACCGCTTTGATTGAAGGATAAGGCGGTATACAAAACTGTCTAAATAAATAAATAAACCCCGGAAATGACCACGGAAAATGGGGGACAAAATATCACCACGCTGGGCAACAGTGATATTAATGGGCAACCATAGAAAACACTCCCAGGAAAGCTCCAAAAAAGGAAATGTTTTTTGGAAGGGTCTCCACTCCGTACACCTTTCCAAAACTCATTTCTTTTTGCTGGAGCTTTCCTGGGTGTGTTTTTTAGTTTTGCCCATTACTATAACTGTTCCCCAGCTGACTTACTATTTTTACAATTTTTGTTGTGGTCCTTTTCTATTTTTAATTCCACTTTTGGGCTGTGCACATATATCACACTGCTCACGTTTTTCAGGTTTCCCCGGTTTTGCTGTACATTGCTGATGGAAATGGTTTCTCTTCACTTTAAATGCATTCTACCGCGAGTGATTCACTCGCGCTATTTTTCCTTTGACATTCAGCCCCGATAATGTGCGGGGCGCCTCTCCCCTCCCCTTCCCCGCCCATACTGCCCGTCTCTCCGCCCCTCGGGGGACTTCCTTCGCCCTCCGTTAGCCGTTCCACGCCTCTATCGGACATTTGCGGGCCCGTACTTGTGCGGCACCCGTTAGTGTGACGCACACGGGTGCGTGGCTTCATCGCACGTGTGCGGGGCGCTTAAGCGCGCTTAAATCCGCTTTTAGTGCGCTATTGTGCGGCTGCGCATATTGGCGGTTTTTAGTAAACAGACCCCAAAATCTTGATCGGCCTCAGCAGAATCCAGACGTTCTGGAAGCTCCGACCGCTCTAGTTCTTCCCCAAACGCTTTGACTTCTTAGAGGGGACACTGCCTGCCCCCATAGCAACTGGGGAACCCAGCTGCTTGTTTCTCTGCTCCCCCTCAGTGGGATCGCCCTCTGGTCCCCGCTGTCTCAAGCAAAACACTTGGTGAAGCAACAAAAAGAAGTCAGGAGGAAACATAGCCGGCAGCCCTCGGTGACCTAAGCCTGGTGCAAAGCTGGCCCTACCGCTGTGGAGGGCCCCACCACTGGTTCCTGTAATGGAGCGGCAGGTACTCCAGCCTCAAACTGGCTTATGCTAGACTCCTTCTGAGCTTCCGCTGCCATTTCCAAGCTTTGCTCAATTGAGGCTGCTTCTTGGGTGCAACCTCTGCAAATGCCTGTGTCTGACACTGTTCCTCGCCTTATATCACAAACGAGGCACTGGGGCCTGGAAGGCATACCCTTCCCCAGCTATACACTCCAGAACACCCCCCTTCCAAAATCTTGACACTAAATTTCGACCCTAAAGGTTCCACAGAACCTGTTGTTTTTTTTAACCAAGTAACACCAAATACTCTTTTAAAACAAGTATTTTAGCTAATCCTAAGCCAGTTCCCGATTTATGGAACTGACTGGCACTACCACACCAAAGGTAGACTACCGCCAAAAAATATACCGTCGGGTCTATCTTGCCGCGTGAAAATCACGCGGTCAGGCCTCGGCCTGCATGGCAACACTCGCGCCTGCCAGAAAAACGGCCTGCCCTCTAACGTTGCCTGACAACTGATTTACTTCTCCCTCTTACCTCCACTCTCGATGGAGCTCCCTGCCGATGCCTTTTTGCTTGGGGGGCTCTCCCAAATGCGCTCAGCTGTAAGCGCGGCTTCAGCGCTGAGAGAAAAAAATGCCGCTTGAGCTCCTTTGAAGATCGCCACCTCCACAGAGCTCTTCCCCAGAGTCCTTAGCCATCTATCGGTTATTCACCCATCCGTGTGGGTTCAGGAACCGGAAGGCTATGCGCTTCGGTGATCCCCTCTTGAAAGCCTCAGTCGAGCAATGTCGGGGGGGGGTACAGCCGAGAGAGAGAGCGAGAGCAAAGCAGATCCCCGCAGCTTCTCAATCCCTCAGATTGTCTTTTTTTTTTTTTTTAATAAACTCCCTAAAAGCTACACTACCAACTCCTTAGTTGTCCTCCAGTGAGTCCTGGGCTACTTATTTATTTATTTATTTATTTAGTAAACACTTATATACCGCTACTTCCAGCGATCAGAAGCGGTTTGATTACATCTTTGGGATTTGTCAAAAATCAAGACAGAAAAGTTGGGGCATATATACATAGTTCAGAGGTAAAACACAGCACACAGAATAGGGTCTAAAGATTGGCCTTAACATATTTACATAATTTTACAAAAGAGATTGAACTTTACATATTTACATTTTTACATATAACTATTCACTTCATCTCACTACCTCTCCAGCTGCTTGGAGACAGACTACTGGTGAGGAGAGGCGGTCCTCGGCTATTTATACCAGTGTCATCAAAAAGATGACATGCTTAGTCTCCAAAGCTGCTGAAGGAGGTACTAAACCTCAGAGGTTCCGGGACTGGACTGAAGGGACGATAAGAAATGACCATTTTACCCTGATCCCAAGCGCTATGCATCTCAGTTAAGACAGCTGCCATAATAGTTTCCATACTATGTCTATAGTGGAAGTCTGATTGTCTGGGATGTAAAACGCAAACCTTTTCCAGGTGATGAGAGAGTTGATCAAAGACCAGTCATTCTGTAACCTTGGAGATGAAAAGCAGATTTCAATGTAAAAAATGAAAAGTTGTAATGTGCAGTCGTCCCTCGTTTATCGCGGTTAATCAGTTCCAGACTCTACCGCGATAAGTGAATTTCCGCGAAGTAGGATTCTTTATTTATAAATCAAATATTTTTGTAGTTAGAGCATAGAAAAACTGTTTATGACCTATAACGCCCCTTTAATCACCATTACACTCGTATTTGAAAAATACACGCTAGAGTGAAGCCACGAAAGTCGAAGTGCGAAGTGGCGAGGGACGACTGTGCACCGCTTTGACTTAAGGATAAAGCGGTATATAAAATCTGTTAAATACATAAAATAAATAGATATCAGTCTATAATTCTTAGAATCAGTTGTACCGCCTTGTAAGTCCTTTAGGATAGATCTAAGCAGAGTTCTCTTCCAAGTGCTTAGTACTGTGCCTAAGGAAAGACTATTGTTTATAATAGTCAACATAATTGGCAGAAGTCCCAAGGACTTTTCTGTTAACCAGATGGAAGGGATTAGGTCTGACAGGCATGTGGGTCTTATGAATAGAACTCACTACATGAGATAGGTTCTCCAAAGTAATGGGAGTAAAGTTAGATCAAGTATAATGAGGAAGTATCATCAGGGGCTGAAAAATGGGGATGTGTTAGGAGTGTGTCCGGAATTTAGGTGACCTTATCTATGAAATAGTCAGCGAGGTCCTGACCAACATTATCCATGCTTTATTTATTTATCTATTTATTTATTTAACTAGGCTTATATATACATTAAATATATACCCCTGTTCCCGAAGGGCTCACAATCTATGTTTTATTTATTTTATCGTGAAAGATGAAAGCTGAGTCCCAACTGAAAAAAATAGCTTGGGAAGGGATGGAAAGCACAGTTACTTACCTGTAACAGGTGATCTCCGGAACAGCAGGAATTAGTCTTCACATATGGGGTTCGTCGGTGCCGACGGATCCCGGACGGGAATGCTCCCCAGCATCCAATCAGAAGGCATTTGGGAGCACCCCTCGCGCCTGCGCGGTAGCTTCCCGCCCTTCCCACTGCCTCTCCCCAGTTGCGTTTCATAGCTGAGACAGAAGGAGAGGAGAGGAAGAGAGAGAGAGAAAAAATTACAACTCCTAGGGGAGGTGGGTGGGTTGTGAAGACTAATTCCTGCTGTTCCGGAGATCACCTGTTACAGGTAAGTAACTGTGCTATCTCCAGGAACAAGCAGGAATGAGTCTTCACATATGGGGACTCCCTAGCTGAGGGTGCCAGAGGAGATCCCAGAATGTGCGCCCCTGGACAGGGCGGCATCGCCCAACCTGGATCCCCGGCATCCCCTGAGGGATGGAGGGTAGGAGTTGAGAAGAGTTGCCAAGGCACAGCAACCAAAGACTACAGGTGGAGTCTTCAAAACCACGTCAAACATCATTAAACCGTTAATGATCTAGCACAATCTAGAGCTTACCTACTGGATTGTAGAAGGCAGAGCTGCGACGGGTACTGTAGATGCAGTAGCGAATTCTTCAAGGGAACTTCACCGCAGAGAGGACGAAGTTCCCAGTCCGGGCAGGCTGGAGACGCAGGTGTCAATCGACAGGTCTTCACGAGGAGCTCTAAGAGAAGCTGAGAACTCCAGTAGGAGCAGAGTCCCCAATCCAGAGGACTAAGCAGAAGACTGACCGATCTGGGAGAACCCAGCCCGGAGAAGAACAGGAGTGTACCCCGGGATACCGAGGGGTACACTGTCTACCCTAGCCGGCAAGGGATAGGAAGACATTGGGTTCGAAAACCTCCAGACAAGGAGGCGTAAACCAAGGGGCTGTTGACTTCACAGCAAGTTTAAGCATAACCGGTCCGAGCACCCAAGCTGCAGAACGCAGGCAAGCGGACCGTCCGGACCCCGTAAGAAACAACAAAACGTCAGTACCGACAAATGGGAGATAGTCGGTAAGACACAGGGCGCTATAACATTTCCCAAAAGCGCCCACCTGTACCGATATATATCCAATAACAGGTATAGATGTATATCGGGCTATAGGTGGGCCCGGGAACGCCCACCCAGGTTACTAAACCGGTATGCAGGGGACATGCACATGTGAGAACGATACTGCCAACTCGGACCGGCCCTTGATCCACAGGAGGGCGCCCACCTGGAAGGTGGCGGGGGGAAGGGCCATCCAAAGTGATGGGCCGATATGCGTGGTGCAGGGCAGATCGGCAAGAGTAGCAGTATGGTTGATCAGTTGGGGAGGAGCACATCAGGAGTACGTAGGCCCCTGAGGCGTCCACCTGACAGCCACGCAGAAAAACGTGTCCTCCGTACCACAGGGAAGGCAGGAGGATAGAAAACCCTATAGCCACGGTGTGACCGTGGGGGTCATCTCCGGCATATATATAAAAAAACCCTCGGGGGTAGGGCCAATGCCCTCCGCCGCTCCGAAGAGTGCAGGGAGCGGAGCCGGGGATCGACATGGGTCAGTGGGACTCCTGTCCACCGTAACCTGACAGACCCAGGGGTTTCTCTGCGAGAGCGGAGACACAGACCAGAGGGCGGGGGTGGTCCGGCCCTGTCGAGGATTAGTTCGGGCCATGCTCGGAGAGTAGCGGCCAAGGCCTACACTGGGAGAAGGAAGATTCGGTGCGCGATCCCCTCAATCCGGGGGAACCAGGCAGAAGGGAATTCGAGGGACGTACCCGAGGGTAAGTCCGAAGAAGACTAGCATGGCCCTGAGGAGCCAGGCTAACCTAGTGTGGGAAGGGTCCCCCCCCCCCCCGGGGAGGGGGCTCCATACCTCCAATCAAGCAGCCGAACCATTTGTCATGCTGAAAAGAACCCCAGTGTAGAACTGGACAGTAACTTCTGGTAAGAGGAGTTAAGCGCAAACTGCCGCATACCGGAGCCTAAGGCTACTTGGCATGGGCAGCCTGGCGCGAGCCCTGGCACTGCCGAACGGTGTGAGATGTCCCTGGCATGGGCGCACCCGACAGGTGGGCAGAGGGATGAAACTTCCTCTTCTTCGGAAAGGAGGGTCGGGAAGGACATTTCCTACCCCCGGGAGAGGGGGAGGGCCGCGGGCGGCCAGTGCCAAACAGGTCGGCGGAGCACTGAGCAACCTGACGCAAAGCCTCACCATTGAAGAGGTTCTCCCCGGTGCACAGGGAATTACCCAGATTATGTTGTGCCCAGCTGCACAAGTCGGAAGCCTGCAACCAGGCTGTACGACGCACCCCTATGGCGACAGCAGAGGACCTGCTAACTGACTCAAAAGAGTCCACGGCAGCACGAGAAAGAAACCAAGAGATATTCCTGCAATGGTAAAGAAGCAAGGAATAGTCAGGGGCCCGAGGGGCCGACACAAAGGGAGACAAAAGAGATGACCTCTCGGTGACCTCCCGAAGCGCCAGGCTCATATAGAAAATATATGAGAGAATCCTGGAAGCCAACATGGACGTTTGGAAGGTTCACCACCCAAAGTTGTCCAGAGCTTAAGACGCACGATTCGGGGGGCAGGAAGAGTGCTTCTTCTTGCTTCCGACCTTCCTCAGGGCCGATTCCACCACAATGGAATGATGGGGAAGCTGGTGTGTCTGGAAACCCAGAGAGGGGGGCACCCGATACAGGGCACCCGATACAGGGCATGCATGGCTGTAGGCGGCGCCAGTACCTGTAAGGGCGAGTGTAAAATCCCGAGCAGGAGATCCCGCAGGGAGGGATGTAGAGGAAGCATTATGGCTGCCTGTTCCGCAGGACCCGGACTTAGCGAAGGGCCCGGGATAGGAATGGCGAGCAAGTCCGCCATGTCAAGGAGGAAGTCCTGAAAAGACGGCTCTCCCAGAGGGGCTATTCCGGGGGAGGCCGAGGTGGAGGGGCCCGCTTGAACACCAGGGGACCCACCGTGCTGGTACATGGGAGGAATCGCTCTAAACAGAGGAGGGTACTGACAGGCCCAATTCGAGGCAGTTGGTACTGCATCGTCAGAGCCCGGGATTGATTCCAAGCGGGGCATCAAAGGGAGCGACGTCCCAGACGGGCCCGCGGGCCTCGGCCCCGACTCCGGGGGCGGGCCCGCCCCCGGGGCAATCCGCAAGGGCGGCTGGAGTGGTGCCGAGGCAGCTAGAAAGCAGGCGAGCGCAGCACTGCGCCGTCGGAAGAGACCGGGGTCGGATCCGAAATGCGTCGGAGCCACGCTTTCCAGACTGGAGATCGATTCGAGGCTGGGCATCGAACCGAGCGACGCCTCCTTAGGGGGCCCCAGTGTCGGCGGTCGCGCCGGTGCTGCCACTCCCGAGAATCGAGTCGGGGTCGCGACGATTGGTGCTGAGGGCAACGAGGGCTTCCCAGGCCGAAACTCGGCGAAGAGGGAAACACCCGAAGTCGGCTCCGACGTCGGGAGAGAGGCCCTTCTAGACGCCGGGGTTCTTCCCGCGCCTGTTTTATTGAGCGGCAAACCCTTACGGGGCGTACTACGCGGCCTCGAGGGTACCCAGGTAACCCGCCAACGAGCCCCAGCGGGAAGCAAGACGCACAGCCCCGGCTCTGCGGCCGCGGCGCTTCTTTGGGTCGACTCGACCGAAGATCCCGGGTCCCGCGGGCAAACTCTAGTGACGAGTGGAGCACTAGACGCCCGCGTAGATGCCGGGAGGTCGGTGGTGTCCGGGGGAGGCAAGATGGGGGTGCCGACCCGCCCGACCGGGATAGATCGATCGGCTCCGCAGGTGGAGCCCGGTGGCGACCCCTGGCGAAGAACGGGGTCCTCGTTCCCGAGACTGCCGCCGGAGGGGCGGAGCCGCTCAAGGCCAGTACCGCCCCCGCGGAAGCCAGGGACGAGTCGATAGGCCCTGACAGAACCGAGGGCACCCGGTGCCAATCCCCGGCGGGGAGTGGCGCCACCGATGCCGAGGACTTGGTCCCGCTCGAAGCGGTCACCACCTCCGCGCATGGCAGGGGTGTGGGCACGCCATACCGGGTCAGGTTGGTCCGACGATCCCCGGTGAAGAGTGGAACACTCGACACCGATGCCGGGGAATCGGCGCCGCCGAAAGCGGGTACCGCCCCCACGCAGGGCCGGGATGCCGTAGAGCCAGACTGGGTCGAGTCGATCGGCCCCGAAGGCACCGAGGACACCAGCTGATAGTCCCTGGCGAAGAGTGGAACACTCGACGCCGGCCCCGATGCCGAGGGATCTGCACCGCTCGAAGCGGGTGCCACCCTCAGGCATGGCTCGGGAATGTTCTGTGAGGAGCGAACCTCAGGAACAACCCGAAACCCCGTGGAGGCTCTGGAGCCCGAAGACTCCCTCCGGGGTGTAAGGGACTGGAGGGGAAGGCCGGAGCCGTCGTCATGCAGCGCATGAGACTCACCCCTCAAGGCTCGGTTAGTCTTCACAGACTGTTGTTGGGTTACCTGATCCTGGCGAGGAGAGAAAGCCGACGACCGCACCTCAGAGGGAAAGACGTCTTCGAGGGACACTCGAAACAGGGAGGGACTTCTCCCGACGCTGAAGCCCGGGGAACCGGGGGAGAAGGGGTCAGGGCCCAAACAGGAGAGACACCAGGCGTTGGAGTCGAAGAAGAAGACAACGTCTCCACAGTGGGGGCACTTCTTAGAGGAAGAAGGCTCCATGCTGGAAAGCCCGGTAGGCCTCAGAATAACACGAGGAGGATGCTCCTCGAAGGAAATAAAGGAAAACAAGAAAAAAATAAGGAAAAAAGGGAGGCACCAGCGGTGCCAGAGTCAGCGGGAAAAAAACCGCAACCACAGGAAACAAGAAAAAGAAGAAAAGTTTCTGCGGTGACAGGAGGTACGTCCTGTTGGCTCCGCGGAAAAACGAAAACTGGGGAGAGGCAGTGGGAAGGGCGGGAAGCTACCGCGCAGGCGCGAGGGGTGCTCCCAAAAGCCTTCTGATTGGATGCTGGGGAGCATTCCCGTGCGGGCTCCGTCGGCGCCGACGAACCCCATATATGAAGACTCATTCCTGCTTGTTCCTGGAGATGATGTCTTAATTATGGAAGGAAAGTAATCTTTCTTCACAGTAAGGATCCGAACACGATAGTACAAGTGACAGCTTTTTAAAATTAGAAAGGTCTGTTGCAGACTTACTTTTGCGCCACAGTCTGTCATCTGTGTCTTTTGATGAGGAACAAACCTTCATGGAACCATTTATGGGGTTTACGCAAAGGAAGTGTGAATCTTGTTAAAGCCGACTTTATCAAGGGCCTTATCGAGAATATCATATCAGGCAGTGGCCTGAGACTCTAAGCAAAGTGGCAAAGTTAGAAGGAAATAAGGCATCAGCAGGAGGAAAAGCAGACGGTCTCCTGAGTGATACAATGGAAAGGCCAAGAAGGCCCCTCATGGGAGATCTATTTCCATCAGAGTAAGAGTTAGCATACGAGTTGGCCCGACCAAATCAAAAAGAAGAGTATGATCCATCCAAGGTAGCGAATACGTTTGAATATGGGATGGAACTGACATAGCATCTTGAGAGGTAATAATATCCAACTCAGGGTGATCCCATCTGTCCATAACCTTCTGGAATGCCATCTACCATAATTCCCACCCTCCAGGCAGCAAAACAGCCCCACAACATTATAGAACCTCTACCATATTTAGCTCTAGGAAAGGTGTTTTTTCCCTTATAAGCTTCATTTCTTTGACTGTAAATGTATCATTGGTTTGCATTGCCAAAAGCTCAGGTTTGGTTTCATCTGTCCACAGAACATTTTCCCAGAAGGATTGTGGTTTCTCAAGGTGGGTTTGGGGAAAGATCAGGCGTGCATTTTTATGTCTCTCTTTGAGTAGTTGAGGGTCTTCCTTGGCCTTTGCCCATGAACTCCTCCTTTGTTTAGTGTGCAGCGTATAGCGCGGGTTGAAACCACTACCACAGATTACTCTAAGTCAGCCTTAAGCTCTTTAGATGTTGTATGTGGTGTTTTTCCAACAGTTTGCACTAACCTTCAAAGACCACTTAGATTAATTTTAGTCTTCCTACCATGTCCTAAGAGGTTCTTGACAGTTCCATGAGCAGAAAACTTCTTAATAACATTGCGAACTGGAGACACAGGAATCCCAAGGTCCTTGTACCCTTTTGAAGTTTGATGTTTGGTGATGATCGCTTTTCTGACTGTCTCAGGCAGCTCTCTTGTCTTTACTGTTGTGAAAATGGAACAGGGAGTGAATGTGGCCATTTTAAACATTAGAGCCATCATTCATTGGTTGATTCAAGGATCGCAGGTGCGTCCAGTTTTACTGCCATGGGAATGTGGTTTTTCTATTCAAACTGATTTGAATTGTTTAAGGGTGCCAGTAATCATGTCCTGGAAATGTCCCAGGTGTTATACTATTTCCTACTATTTCCTTTTTCACTTGCTCTTATTTTATTTAATTTTTTTGTTGTCAAATATGTGTGCATATATAGTCCAAAACCACTGGCCACTTTATTTTAGGATATAATGGACATTTAAGGGGTTGAACTGCAACAATCTGGTGAAGGGGTATGGGGGACATACTGGGCGATCCATTAGGGGTCTGTAGTAGTAAAAAAAATTAAGAAACCTTTCCCCAGACAATCCCCATTAGCAGCAATGTTCCAAGGGACAGCATCTTGAACTTCTCCCTCACCAGGAACCTATTGAGGTCCCACAGATCTAGGATAGGACAAAACCCTCCAGTCCTTTTGGGACCAGGAAATAGCAGGAGTAGAACCCCTTGCCCCTGAGGTGGATGGGTTCCACTGCCTTGTTTGCCAGGAGTCTGCGAGTTCTTGCTGGAGTAGGGCCTAGTGAAGGAGAGTCCGGGGGTCTCTCCTGGGAAGAATGGTGGGGGCAGCTAGTGGATGTGGAGGAGGTAATCCTCTCTGACCAGCTGCAGGGCCCAAGCATTGATAAAGATGGCCAGCCACCTGTGAGAACCAGGTGACCCCCCCCATGTGCGGCAGAGCTCCACCTCCTGAGGGAGGAGAGGTTTCGCCCAAGGTTTCAAATGTCCTCTCCATGTTGCGAAGAAGGTGTGCGATGGGAGTGTGGTCTGGGACTTGGGGGCTTTGGGCATACATGGGCCATGACGCTGTCCCTTGGCCTGCTACCCCTGTTGGAGAGCTGGGAAAGCTGGGTACTGGGGGCAGTTTCCATAAGCCTTCCTCTTCTTCGGGTAGGAAAATTTGCTGCCCGAAAACTTCCTCTGGAAAGGATCAGTAGTTCTCTTGGAGAACCTGGTCCTTGTCAGATACTCTGATTCCAACTCGGTGGCCTTGTCCATCAAGAGTTTGTCAAAGAGTGTCTCTCCCTGGCAAGAGACACTGACCAGCTTGTCCTGCACCCATTGCTCCAGGTCAGACAACTGAAGCCAGTCCTGGCATCGGGCACTAATACCAGCCACAGCCACTCTAGCCGCAAACTTGAAGCCATCATAGGCTGCCCGGGTCATTAATTTGGAGCACACTCTGACTACTGAGGCCAGGACCCAGAACTGCTGGAGAGTTTCCTCTGAGAGACCAGCAGAGAATACGATGAGCTCCTTCACCAGGTCCTGCAGGTAACATGTCCATGTACTGCTGGTAGGCCTAGATCTGGCAGACAAGCATCAAGCACTGGAAGAACTTTCTACCCGTGGCATCTATGGCATGGTTTTCCCTACCCTGGGGCACTGAGAAGTGCGTCTTCTGGCTCTTGAATATACACATGGCAGACTCCTATCATCATGGAGTATTGGGGCAGTTGGGCTTTTTTGGAAGCCAGGACTCTGGTAAACCCGGTACTTTGCGTCCAACTGCCTGCTTATTTTGGGCACAGAGGAAAGTGTCTCCCATTTGCGGAGCAGCCGCCATTCCAGGATGGAGGGGAAGTGCATTGTAAGTGCCTCCTTCAGAGGAGTCTCGTACTGGAGGATCTCGAGGTCCTCTGTGCGAGGGTCCTCTTTGGACTCCGTGGTGAAGACGAGGACCTTCACCATATCTGTCACAAAGTCAAGAAAGGCCATGTCCTCGGGAGGGGACCAGCACTGTGTCTCATGCCATAGCGGAAAGACTGAATAAATTCTTTGCTTCGGTCTTTGCTGAAAAAGATGTAGGGAAGTTACCCATGCCTGAAATGGTATTTAAAGCTGATGCCTCAGAGGAACTGAAAGAAATACCAATAAACCAGGAAGATGGATTACAACTATTTGATAAACTGAAGAATAGCAAATCACCTGGACCAGATGGTATACATCAGGCATGTCCAAAAGGTAGATGGCGATCTACTTGTAGATCGTGTACGGGTCAGAGGTAGATTGCCAACCCCACTTGGCTCCATCTTTCCAGCAGCTCGCACCATCGCTAGGAGAGAACTCATGCCGGCAAGTCGTTTGCCGAGGGCTTGCTGCTGCTGCTAATCCTTTGCCTGTCTTTTTTCTCTGCCTGTGGGAATCTTGCCTGTGGGTGCATTGGGGGTGCTTGTTGATTTCGTGCCAATAGTTTTTGGGTAAGCCAGGGGGCCGGCCGCCCACACCCCGCAACGAGATGCCACAGGCCCGGCATCATACCTGGTCTCCTGCCTCTCAGAATCACCCATTCCTGCCCCAGCCCCAACACCCCTTAGAAGTGTGTTATATATTGGGTGATATCCATTCGTTCGGGCTTTACCTGAAAGCATAGTTACTCACCTTTAACAAATGATCTCCAGGAACAGCAGGAATTTAGTCTTCACATATGAGTATCGTCAGTACCGATGGAGCCTGTGCAGGAACGCTCCCCAGTGTACAATTAGAAAGCCTTTGGAAGCATCCCAAAGCGCCTGCGTGCTACCTTCCCGCCTTTCCCAACTGCCTCTCACCAGTTGAGTTTAAAGTTGAGACAAAGAGAGAGAAAGGGAAAGAGAAAGCGATAGAGAGATACAACTCCTAGGGGAGGTGGGTGGGTTGTGAAGACTAAATTCCTGCTGTTCCCAGAGATCACCTGTTACAGGTGAGTAACTATGCTATCTCCAGGAACAAGCAGGAATGTAGTCTTCACATATGGGGACTCCCTAGCTTAGATGCCAGGGAGAAACCCCAGAGGTTGTGTGTCCCTGTGAAAGGGCTCCACTTCCCTCCACGGATCTCTGGCATCCAACCAGGGATGGTGGGTAGGAGTTGATTAGGTATGCAACAGGTGTTGGAGAACAGCCTGACCAAACAAGGCATCCCGGCGGGAGTCCTTGTCCAAGCAGTAATGGGCTGTGAAGGAATGAACGAGGCCCAAATGGCTGCTCGACAGATGTCGTCGATAGACACAGAGTACAGATGAGCCATTGAAGCTGCCATGACTCTCACATTGTGAGCTGTGACATGGCCCTCCAGAGGAAGATTCTTACTCATAGGCAAAGGAAATACACTGAGCAATCCAGTTAGACAGTGTTCTCTTGGAGATTGGAAGTCCCAAATGAGAAGGATCAAAAGCCTAAGGCCCAAAATGGCGCGTGCACCTGGAAAAGAAAAGTTAGGAAAAAAAATACTATTTTTTTTTTTTTTTAAAGAAAGAAAAGGAAGAACCTGCGGTACCGGTATAGCGTTAAGGAAGGCAGATGCTACCATAAAAAAAGAATGAAAAATATGGGATAATTTCTGCGGTGACAGCAAAACGACCTGTTGGTTCGGCGAAAAATGAAAAACTGGAGAGAGGCAGTTGGGAAAGGCGGGAAGGCAGCACGCAGGCACTGTGGGATGCTCCCAAAAGCTTTCTAATTGGATACTGGGGAGCGTTCCCGCGCAGGCTCCGTCGGTACCGACGATACCCATATGTGAAGACTACATTCGACGATACCCATATGTGAAGACTACATTCCTGCTTGTTCCAGGAGATTAAACTTACTGTATTAGTAGTGTCGTGTGCTGGTCATTGGTCGCTTTATAGTTCGCTTTCATTCAACGTTTTCAGGTAGACACAACAAAGTGTCAAGAATTTGGTGATTTTGGCGGGCTTTTCCAATTTTGTTCTAACTTGCCTATGCCTTGCCTTTGAATTGGTTCAAACCACTGTGACCTTTGCTTGCCTCTGCGATTTTATTTTGCCTAGTCTTTGTGTTGATTGTACACTGCAATTTTATTTCGCCTTGCCTTTGTGTTGATTCTACACTGTGTGCAGAATTTATTAAATCGCGTGTGATGGTATTTGAAATTGTCTGGCGGTATTTGATTTTATCTGGTTTGCTGGACAGGTATTAGAGTTTTTTTGATGATTGTTTGGTGGTATTTGATTATTGGTGCCAGTATGATGAATTCTTATTTTTACTTTTAGAACTGCATGTGTGGTTTTGGCATCTCCAGTCCTTGTACTGCACATCATCCAGAGGTCTTCAGTTCCTATTGATCTTTAATACTTTGGGACAGTGACAGTTTTGGACCAGATTCAGCCAGTGTTTATACTAACTTAGCAGATTTGTCCTTCTTACATTCAGCCACCCCAGTATAACGAAGATGAGTGTTCCAAAGAAGAGCAAAACCTACCACTTTTATGATGAATGGGAAATGGACTACTTCTTCATCATGGTGAAAGACAAGTGGTGTTGTCTAACTTGTAACGTCCCAGTATCCTTGCCCAAAAAGGGTAATCTGGAACGTCATTATAAGGCTCTGCATAGCAATACGTTTGATGTTGATTTTCCACCCAAAAGTGAAATTTGTAAAATGAAGCTCAAAGAACTTAAATCGAAATTGGCTATACAGCAACAGCTGATGGCGAAGTCAAGGTCACATTCGGTCAATGCAACCAAGGCATCCTTTAAAGTCAGCAACCTGATCGCAAAGAAATGCAAACCTTTCACTGAAGGGGAATTTGTACAAGATTGTTTTCTTCAAGCAGCTGACAATCTTTTTGAAGGATTTAAAAATAAGAAAGAGATCATAGCTGCTATTCAAGATGAACAATTGTCAAGAAACACCATCGTGCAGTGAATAGAAAAGATGTATGGAGACACAACTGAACAATTGTTGGAGGATGTTTCAAACTGTGTTGCTTTCTCACTCCAACTGGATGAATCTACAGACGTAAGAGACAGACTAGTTACCAGACTTTATCCGGATGGTTTTTGAAGTCTTCAGTGTTAAAGAAGAACTTGGAATGATTTCTTTAAAAAGGAGAACCAACGGTCAGGAAACATTCAGTTCTTTCCATTCTTTTGTGACAAAGTGTAATCTTCCATTGCATAGACTTGTTTCCATCACTACTGACGGAGCAAGAGCAATGACAGGTGAGGTTAACGGTTTCATAGCCCTCTGTAGACAGCATGACGACTTCCCAGATTTCCTTTCGTACCACTGCATCATTCACCAGCAAGTTTTGGCAAGAAAGACTCAATACAAAGACTGTCATGGACATCACTTTCAAAATTGTAAATTCAGTTCGTGGAAGATCACTTCAAAGAAGGCTTTTCAATCTTACTCTTGATGAAGGGGCAGCGGAAATCATTTTGCACACAGATATAAGGTGGCTAAGTAGGCACAAATTTCTGCAAAGATTTTGTGATTTGCTGAATGAAATAAGAAGTTTTTTGAAGGAGAGGGGAGATGACCAAGCAGAGTTGGAAGATGAGGAGTGGTTATCTGATCTGGCATTTCTCGCTGACTTTACAGGCAAACTAAGTGATATGAACCTTGAACTACAAGGTAAAAACAAATGCATTGGCGAGATGATGAGTACAGTTTCATCCTACAAATCTGAGCAAATGATGACCGACCTTGCAAACAACACTTTTGATCATTTTCCTAATACGCAGGATCATCTGGGACAATATCCAAATTTTGTTTTTCAAAATGAGAAGTATGTGACAGAAATCTGTTCTGTTATCCAGGAATTCGAAAATAGATTTTGTGACTTCCAAAAAATTGGAACAGTTGTGGATTACTTGTCATACCCATTCAAAGTAGATGTGGACATTAAAGAAATTGCAGCTGCTATCAGTAAAAAATACTCATTGAACAAGCCATCTCTTGAAAACGAAATATTGACCCTTAAAACTGACATTTTTCTCAAGACCTGTGCTGAGCAAGAATCGTTTTGGAAGTTAGTGCCTAGAGACAAATTTCCCAACTTGAGAAGATGAGTGGAGGAGTGGCCTAGAAGTTGGGGCAAGGTACTTCAGGCCGGAAGGTCGGGGATTCAAATCCCACTAGAGGACAGCAACCTTGGGCCGGAAGAACTGGGGTTTCTAGTCCCACAGGTGCTCCATGTGGTCTTGAGCAAGCCACTTAACCCTCCATAGCCCATGTTCCCTGTAAAATAGTTATCTCCAAGTTATAATGCCCTGTTCAATGTAATTTCAGTTTGTTCAATGTAAACCGCACTGATGCAGAATAGCGCGGTATATAAGAGAATGTAAATAAATAAAATAAATAAATAAGATGCAGTGAAACTGTACATTCCTGTTTCGGTTCAACTTATTTGTGTGAATCTGCGTTTTCCCATCTGAAAATGACAAAGAGGACACAACGTTCCAACATGACAGATGAACATCTCCAGGATTCCCTGAAACTGGCCCTCACGCAATATTCACCCAACATCAAAAAGTTGGTGGATGAAATGCAGACTCAGACGTCTCACTAATGAGCAAGAGTGAAATATTAAAGACTGTGCAAGATCAGCTTGGATCAATACTCAACCTAAATTTAACACAAATTACTCAATAAAAGTTAAAGAAAGTTTTTACTCAATAAACCTTTAAGAAAAAATGTACTTTCCACTTCCCCTCGCAGTTCTTACTGGATCTTCGTCTCTCTGTTTTATTTTTGCTTAATTTGCTTAACAGCTGATCACATCCAAGTAAATGACAGAAGGTTCATTAAAAATGGGGGGGGGGAGATCCTCCAACTTTACTGGATTAAAATTTAATTTGAAAATAATTTGAAACTTTATTTTCATGGTGGTAGATCACCGGCACTTCTGGCTGGAAAAAGTAGATCACGACCTGTTCAAAATTGTACATGCCTGGTATACATCAAAGGGTGTTGAAATAACTGAAACATGAGATCACAGACTTGCTATTACTAATATGTGAACTATCATTAAAATGATCAGTAATACCTGAAGATTGGAGGATGGCCAAAATAATGGCAATCTTTTTTAAAAGGATTTCAGGGGTGATCTGGGAAACTATAGACCGGTAAGCCTAATATCAGTACCAAGAAAAACGGTAGAAACCTTTTTTTTTTTTTTAGTGCCATCAAGTCAGTGTTGACTCATAGCGACGCAGCTACTTCTGGGTTTTCTTGGCAATGTATCACTGGAAGTAGATTGCCAGCCTTTCTTCTGAGGCAATGGAGGGTAAAGTGACTTGCACAAGGTCACAAGGAGTGCCAGTGGGAATCAAACCCTTGATCTTCTGGGTACTAAGCAGTTGCTCTCACCACTAGGCTACACCTCCACTCAGAAACCATAATTAAGAACAAAATCTCTGAACATCTAGATAATCATGGATTAATGGGAGACAGCCAACTTGGCTTTAGCCAGGGAAGGTCTTGTCTTACTAACCTGTTATATTTTTTTGAAGGTGTAAATAAACAGGTAGACAAAGTTAATGTAGTATATCTGGATTTTCAGAATGCCTTTGACAAGGTCCCTCATGGGAGACTCTTGGAAAAATTGGGATCAGGAACTGGTTAAAAGATAGACAGAGCATAAGGCTAAATGGACAATTATCCCAATGGAGAAAGGTGAATTGTGGAGTACCCCAGGGATCTGTGCTGGGTCCACTGCTTTTTAATATATTCGTAAATGACCTGGAAATGGGAACAAGTGAGATAATTAAATTTTCAGATGACACAAAATTATTCAAAGTTGTTAAAACCCAAGAGGATTTTGAAAAATTGCAATAGTACCTTAATAAATGAGAAAACTGGATGTTCAAATAGCAGATGAAATTTTATGTGGACAAGTGCAAAGTTATGCACCTAGGAAAAAACAAATCAAACTATGGTTACACGATACAAGGTTCCACAATAGGGACCACCACCCAAGAAAGCATAGTTACTCACCTGTAACAGGTGATCTCCGGGAACAGCAGGAATTTAGTCTTCACATATGGGTATCGTCGGTACCGACGGAGTCTGCGCAGGAACGCTCCCCAGCGTCCAATTAGAAATCCTTTGGGAGCATCTCACAGCGCCTCCGTGCTGCCTTCCCACCTTTCCCAACTGCCTCTCTCCAGTTGAGTTTTAAAGCCGAGACAGAGAGAGAGACAGGGAAAGAGAAAGAGATAGAGAGATACAACTCCTAGGGGAGGTGGGTGGGTTGTGAAGACTAAATTCCTGCTGTTCCCGGAGATCACCTCTAACAAGTCAGTAACTATGCTATTTCCAGGAACAATCAGGAATGTAGTCTTCACACATGGGGGCTCCCTAGCTTTAGATGCCAGGGAGAGACCCCAGAAGTTGTGTGCCCCTGAGAAAGGGCTCCACTTCCCCCAATGGATCTCTGGCATCCAACCAGGGATGGCGGGTAGGAGTTGATTAGGTATGGAACAGGTGTTGGAGAACAGCCTGACCAATCAAGGCATCCCGGCGGGAGTCTTTGTCCAAGCAGTAATGGGCTGTGAAGGTATGAACCGAGGACCAGGAAGATGCTCGACAGATGTCGTCGATAGACACAGAGTGCAGATGAGCCATTGAAGCTGCCATGGCTCTCACATTGTGAGCTGTGACATGGCCCTCCAGAGGAAGATTCTTACTCTGATAGGCAAAGGAAATACATTGAGCAATCCAGTTAGACAGTGTTCTCTTGGAGACTGAAGTCCCAAATGAGACGGATCAAAAGCAACAAAGAGTTGAGAGGACTTTCTATGTTGCTGTGTTCTTTGTAAGTAAAAGGCTAGAGCACTTTTACAGTCCAAAGTATGAAGATTCCTTTCTGCATTTGATGCATGAGGTCTTGGAAAGAACACAGGTAGGTAGACCGCTTGGTTTAGATGAAAAGGCGAGACCACCTTTGGCATAAAGTGTGGATGAGTCCTAAGGACTACCTTGTCATGATGGAACCTTGTAAAAGGTGGATCAGACACTAGTGCTTGCAACTCACTGATGCGATGTGCTGATGTGATAGCTATGAGAAATATAGCCTTCCAAGAAAGGAATTTAAGGAGGTAGTAGCTAAGGGTTCGAAAGATGGCTTCATGAGCTGACCAAGAACCAAGTTTAAGTCCCATGCCACAGGTGGTGGCCTAATGGGAGGCTTAGTTAGCAGAAGGCCTCTCATAAATCTTGCTATAAGAGGATGGGAGGAAATAGGTTGCCCATTTAGAGGAATTAAAGAAGCTGCAATAGCACTCAAATGGACTCTCACTGAGTTAGTCTTAAGCCCTGCATTGGATAAATGAAGGAGATACTCCAGTAATAATTCCAGAGGCACAGCAAGGGGGTTAAGACCCTTCCGCAAACACCATATGGTAAACCTTTTCCACTTGAAAGCATAAGAGCGTCTTGTGGAAGGCTTCCTGGAAGCATAAAGAATATCCTTTACTTGCTAAGGGAGGTTAAGATCATGGAGATCTAGGCCTTCAGCAACCAAGCCCTGAGATGCAAAGACTGGGGATTGGGATGCCATAACATTCCGTTCTCCTGAGATAGGAGTTCTGGAGCAGACCCTAACTCCAGGGAGGGAGCTTGAGAGAGATGTAGAAGCAGAGGGTACCACACTTGTCGAGGCCAATGTGGAGCTATGAGAATCATATGTCCTCTGTCTCTCTGAAGCTTGAAAAGGGTCTTGGGAATTAGGGGAATGGGTGGAAAGGCATAAAGGAAGTCTTGGCCCCAGTGAAGGAGGAAAGCATCCTTGGCCTGAGAGTCCTGAGCCGGAATTCTGGAACAGAACGGGGGACGTTTGGCATTACATGGACTTGCAAAGAGGTCTATATCCGGGGTCCCCCATATTCGAAAAATCTTGGTCACCTGGTCTATATGCAGAGACCATTCGTGTGTAAGCAGAACTCGAATGAGTCTGTCTGCCCAAGAGTTTTGTATGCCTGGAAGATACACTGCCAGGAGATGAATCTGATGCTCTCTGGCGAGGGCCCATAGTCGCAAAGCTTCGTTGCAAAGCGACAGAGAGCCTGTTCCCTCCTGTTTGTTCACGTAAAACATGGCTACTTGATTGACCATATGAATGAGGACTATCTTGTAGTTGAGCAGGGTGTGGAACACTCGAAGAGCAAGGGAGATTGCTCTCAGTTCCAAGAGATTGATATGTAGATGAGACTCCTGTGGTGTCCAAGTGCCTTGGGTGGAGAGATCTTGCAAATGAGCTCCCCAACCTATTGGTGAGGCATCCGTTGTGAGAGTTGCCTGGGGTAAGGGTTGTTGAAATGGGGACCCCAGCAACAGGTTCTCAGTGGACTGCCACCATTGGAGGGACAAAATAAGGCGACTTGTGTTTGCTATTTTGTCTGACAGGCATCCTGATGCCTGGGTCCACTGAGTGGATAAAGTCCACTGGGCTGCTCTCATATGGAGGCGAGCATAAGGAACCACATGCACGGTAGATGCCATGTGGCCTGGTAATTGTAGCATTTCTCGGGCAGTGAGATGAGGTTTTAGCACTGCTTGAGAAGCTTGAGTGGATTTTTGCCTCCTGGGACATCTTACTGTGAGTTCTAGCTGTTTATTTAATTATTTACTGTTTGTCTAACTGTTGTTTGTTTAATTATTTAGTGTTTGTCTTAGTGGTGTGCAAGTTTCAGCCTTCTCAGCTGTACTTACCTTGCCTCTCTCAATTAACTGGGCCTTGTGTGGTAGCCATTTTGAATTAATCTCTCTCCCCAGAGCCTGCTGTTTGTTAAGCTTTTCCTGTCCTTGCCTGCCTGAGTGACTCCTCCCCCTGTGTGTGTGGTAGCCATTTTGAATTAATCTCTCTCCCCAGAGCCTGCTGTTTGTTAAGCTTTTTCCTGTCCTTGCCTGCCTGAGTGACTCCTCCCCCTGACCCCCTCCCCCTGAGGTATCCTGTAACCTTGTTCCTGTTTTCTCCACGTGTGCATAGGCTGTTTTAGTTTGCTTTTCTCTGATCAGAGAAAGGCTGAACTTTTACAGAGCTCTGCTAGTGAGTGGATTTTTGCCTCCTGGGACATCTTACTGTGAGTTCTAGCTGTTTATTTAATTATTTACTGTTTGTCTAACTGTTGTTTGTTTAATTATTTAGTGTTTGTCTTAGTGGTGTGCAAGTTCAGCCTTCTCAGCTGTACTTACCTTGCCTCTCTCAACTGGGCTTTGTGTGGTACCCCCATCCCCCTGCTGAGGGTTCAGGACAGGGTACCTTGTAACTGCCCTCTTTAATAGGACTTATCTCCCCCCCTCCCTCCCCAGCACCCACCCACCCCTGGGGAAATTGTAGTTTTATAGGTACTTGGACATCTTAGAGGAAAGGGGCTGCTCTCAGGTGCAGCTCTTAATCCAAATCAGTCATACACAGAGGACCTGTGATTAATTAGCTTCAGGTACACAGGGTGTATTAGGGGTATTAGATACACTTTTATTAGTATAAGCATCTACACCAATCCTTATTATATACCGATTTAAAAGACCTAAACACAAGCTTTAAACTAAGATGCAGTCAGAGGTCCAGCAACGAGATGGGGGTTCTCCAGTCTTTTGCATCGAGTGTCACATGTATGATTATCTCCCAGTTGGTGAGAGGTCCTACATATGCACTAAGTGCAGGGAGCTCTTTGCTCTCAGGGAACGAGTCCGTTCTCTAGAGGCTAGAGTAGCAGACCTGGAAGACATAAGAAAGACAGAGAAGTACATGGACGAGACCTACAGGGATATAGTCCTGAAGTCCCACCTCCAGTCTGGCAGCATCCCTGTTGCCATGGAGGAGAGAGGTCACGTGACAGGAGAGCATCACCCTGGTGTGGCAGGAAGTGATCCTGTAACTAGGACCTGTCCTCCAGGTGATGTAAAACCCTCTCGCACCGAGGACGTTTCTCCAGGGCCATGTCCCCATGAGGGGAGGGTCAGGACAGCTGTTATAGTTGGTGATTCAATCATTAGGAATGTAGATAGCTGGGTGGCTGGTGGACGTGAGGATCGCCTGGTAACATGCCTGCCTGGTGCGAAGGTAGCAGATCTCACACACCGCCTAGATAGGATCATAGATAGTGCTGGGGGGGAGTCTGCTGTCTTGGTACATGTTGGTACCAATGACATAGGAAAATGTGGTAGGGAAGTTCTGGAGGCTAAATTTAAGCTTTTAGGTAGGAAGTTGAAATCCAGAACTTCCAGGATAGCGTTCTCCGAAATGCTTCCTGTTCCACGTGCAGGACCCAAAAGACAGGCAGAGCTCCGGAGTCTCAATGCGTGGATGAGACAATGGTGCAATGATGAGGGTTTTGGATTTGTTAGGAACTGGGGAACATTCTGGGGAAAGGGGGGGCTCTTCCGAAGGGATGGGCTTCACCTTAATCAGGATGGGACCAGACTGCTGGCATTAACCTTTAAAAAAGAGATAGAGAAGCTTTTAAACTAGAAAATAGGGGAAAGCCGACAGTCACCCAGGAGCGCACGGTTCGGACAAAGGTATCCTTGAAGGATACTACCAAAAGCAGTGAGGTTCCAAAAGGGAGTATAGTAACCCAAATGCCCTTGAGTAAGGAGCAGACAGAGCATAAAGATTCCCAATTACCCATGCCTACCAATAGCCAGATTAATATTAATAAAATACAGTCTCTAAAATGCTAGTATGCCAATGCTAGAAGTCTAAACAATAAGATGGGAGAATTAGAATATATAGCATTAAATGAGAGGTTAGATATGATTGCACTCTCAGAGACATGGTGGAAGGAGGATAACCAGTGGGACACTGTGATACCTGGATACAAACTATATCGTAATGATAGAGCTGAACAAATTGGTGGAGGGGTTGCGCTCTATGTTAGAGAGGGCATTGAGTCAGAAAGGATTAAAGTTTTGCAGGGAACAAAATATGCTGTAGAATCTCTATGGATTGAAATTCCATTTATGAAGGGGAAGGTGATGGCAGTGGGAGTATACTATCGACCACCTGGCCAGAATGAACAAATGGATGATGAAATGCTCAAAGAAATCAAGGAAGCTAACAAAAGCCACAACAGAGTAGTAATAATGGGTGATTTCAATTACCCCGGTATCGACTGGGACAGTGTCACAGCAGGACAAGCTAAAGAGATAAAGTTTCTAGATGAAATAAATGACTGCTTCTTGGAGCAGCTGGTTCATGAACCAACCAGAGGGGAAGCCATACTGGACCTAGTCCTTAGTGGAACGCCAGATCTGGTGCAAGAAATAAGGGTGTTGGGACCACTTGGCAATAGTGATCATAGTATGATCATGTTTGATTTAATCAGTGGAGGACAGATAGTAAAGGAATCCACAGTACTACCTTTTAACTTTCAAAAGGGTGACTATGATAGAATGAGGAATATAGTTCGGAAAAAAACTAAAAGGAGCGGTTCCAAAGGTTAAAGACTTATAGCAAGCTTGGGTGTTATTTAAAAATACTATCCTCGAAGCCCAGACCAGCTGTATTCCACGCATTAAGAAAAGTGGAAGAAAGTCCAAAAAACTGCCAGCATGGTTTAAAGGTGAGGTCAGAGAGGCTGTTGCTGCCAAAAGAGCAACCTTCAGAAAATGGAAAAAAGAGCCAAATGATGAAAACTGGAAACAGCACAAGCACTGGCAAGTTAAATGCAAAGCATTGATAAGGCAGGCAAAGCGGGAATTTGAGAAGAAACTTGCTACGGAAGCAAAAACACGAAATAAAGACTTTTTCAAGTACATTCGTAGCAAAAGGCCTGTGAGAGAGTCAATTGGACCATTAGATGATAGAGGGGTAAAAGGGGCAGTAAGAGGAGACAAGGCTATAGCAGAGAGACTGAATGAATTCTTTGCTTCGGTCTTTACTGAGGAAGATGTAGGGGTGTTACCCAAGACTGAAGTGGTATTTAAAGGTGATACTGCAGAGGAATTGAGAGAAATATCGCTACACCGGGAAGATATATTACAACTATTTGATAAACTGAATAGTAGCAAATCACCTGGACCGGATGGTATACATCCCAGAGTGTTGAAAGAACTGAAATATGAGATTGCAGACCTGTTATTGGTAATCTGTGAACTTTCATTAAAATCATCTGTAATACCTGAAGATTGGAGGGTCGCCAACGTAACACCAATTTTTAAAAAGGGTTCCAGGGGTGACCCGGGAAATTACAGACCGGTGAGCCTGACGTCAGTACCAGGGAAAATGGTAGAAGCCATCATAAAGAACAAAATTACACAGCATGTAGATAGTCATGGCCTAATGGGAGACAGCCAACATGGCTTTAGACAAGGAAGATCTTGTCTTACTAATCTGATCTGTTTTTTTGAAGGTGTGCATAAACAGGTAGACAAAGGTGAGTCGGTTGATATAGTGTATCTGGACTTTCAGAAAGCTTTTGACAAGGTCCCCCATCAGAGACTTTTGGCGAAGCTAAAAAGTCATGGGATAGGAGGCAGTGTACTATTGTGGATCGGGAACTGGTTAAAAGATAGAAAGCAGAGGGTAGGGCTAAATGGCCAATATTCCCAATGGAAAAAGGTGAATAGTGGAGTACCCCAGGGATCTGTACTGGGTCCGCTACTTTTTGACATATTCATAAATGACCTGGAAAAGGGAATAACTAGTGAGGTAATCAAATTTGCAGATGACACAAAACTGTTTAAAGTTGTTAAAACCCAAGAGGATTGTGGAAAACTGCAGGAGGATCTGGATAAATTGGAAGACTGGGCATCCAAATGGCAGATGAAATTTAATGTGGACAAGTGCAAAGTTATGCACCTAGGAAAGAACAACCCACACTATAGTTACAAGATGCAAGGCTCCACATTAGAAACCACCACCCAGGAAAAAGATTTAGGAGTCATCGTGGATAACATGTTAAAACCCTCCGCCCAGTGTGCAGCGGCGGCCAAGAAAGCAAATAGAATGCTAGGTATCATAAGGAAAGGGATGGAGAATAAAACAAAGGATATTATAATGCCTCTGTATCGCTCCATGGTACGACCGCACCTTGAATATTGTGTGCAATTCTGGTCACCGTATCTTAAAAAGGACATAGAGTTATTAGAAAAAGTACAGAGAAGAGCCACCAAATTGGTGAAGGGGATGGAAGGCTACTCCTATGAAGAGAGGCTAAAAAGGTTAGGGCTCTTTAACCTAGAAAAGAGGCGGCTGAGGGGAGATATGATAGAGGTGTATAAATTAATGAATGGAGTGGAACGGATAAACGTGGATAAATTGTTTACGCTATCAGAATATAGAAGGACTAGGGGGCATGTAATGAAGCTACAGGGTAAACTATTTAAGACAAATAGGAGAAAATATTTCTTCTCTCAACGTGTAATCAAACTCTGGAATCTGTTACCGGAGGATGTAGTAAGGGCTGTTAGTATAGCTGGGTTTAAAAAAGGTTTGGACAAGTTCCTGGAGGAAAGGTCCATAAACCACTATTAAAAAGGGACCCAGGATATCAATGCTTGGCCTAGTACAAGCACTGCAGAACCTGTGTCTTTTGGGGAAACTGCTAGGTACATATGACCTAGATTGGCCACTGTTGGAAACAGGATACTGGGCTTGATGGACCTCGGTCTGACCCAGTATGGCATTTCTTATGTTCTTATGTTAAGCTAACTGCACTATGCGAAGGCAACGGGCCTAGGGAAGATAGACCCTTGCCCTTTTGGTATCCAGCAAAGCTCCTATGAATTCTAGAGACTGAGTGGGAGTTAGACTGGATTTTGAGACGTTTATGACAAGACCCAAATACTGAAGGATGCGCATTGTGCAAGATAGGGAGGTCCTGGCCTCTGCCTCTGATGGGGCTCGAATGAGCTAGTCGTCTAAGTAGGGGAAGACGAATATCCCTAGAGTGCAGAGAAAGCACAGTTACTTACCTTTAACAGGTGATCTCTGGGAACAGCAGGAATAAGTCTTCACATATGGGTAAGTCGGTACCGATGGAGCCTGCACGGGAACGCTCCCCAGCGTCCAAAAAGAAAGCTTTTGGGAGAATCCCACACGCATGCGCGCTGCCTTCCCGCCCATTCACTTCCCTCTCATCAGTTGGGTTTGTAGCTGAGACCGAAGGAGGGAAGTAGACAAATAGAGAGAGAGAGAGAGAAACAACTCCTAGGGGAGATGGGTGGGTTGTGAAGACTTATTTCTGCTGTTCCCAGAGATCACCTGTTACAGGTAAGTAACTGTGCTATCTCCAGGAACCAGCAGGAATGAGTCTTCACATATGGGGACTCCCAAGCTAGAGATGCCTGGAGGAGGTCCCAGTATGTTGCAAATCTAATAGATGGGCCATGCTATTTCCCAGAACCTCGGGCATCCAAGGGATGGACGGTAGGAGTTGAATTAAAAAGGGTGTGCTGTGGAAAAGCTTGACTAAACGAGGCATCTAGGGGGGAATCCTTGTGTAGATCATAAATGTTAGTGAAAATATTGAATTCCAATTTTTTAATGTGGACCTTAGTCAAAAGTATTGCGAAAGTATTTGTTGAGGCTAATATGGTCTGGTGCTAAGAGCCAGTACATTATCCTCAAGAAGATACCTCACTGTGAAGTAGAGGAAATAAATTTTGCCATACAGGCAGAGGTCAGAAGCCTTAATGGCTAGAACTAATTCGAAAAGGAAAAAACTTGGGGAGTTTAATGAGGTTGGAAGTTGGATAGAAACATAGAAACATAGAAATATGACGACAGAAAAAGACCACATGGCCTATCTAGTCTGTCCTTCCATAACAACTACAACAGTCCCCTTTTTACCTTTAGAGATCCTCTGTGTTTGTCCCATGCTTTTTTGAATTCCGTTACTGTCCTCATCTCTACCACCTCCACTGGGAGACTATTCCACGGATCCACTACTCTTTCCGTAAAGAAATATTTCCGCATAAATCACTCCTGAATCTATCTCCCTTCACCCTCATCCCATGTCCCTTCGTAGCAGAACTTGCTTTCAATTGAAAGAGGCTCTCTCCCTGAACATTTATGCCATGGAGGTATTTAAACATCTCAATCATATCACCTCTATCCCGCCTTTCCTCTAAGGTGTACATATTAAGATCCTTCAGTCTGTCCTCATATGCTTTATAATGAAGACCACTAATCATTTTAGTAGCCACCCTCTGTACCAACTCCATCCTGTTCACATCTTTTTGAAGGTGCGGTCTCCAGAATTGCACACTATACTCCAAATGAGGTCGCACCAAAGACTTATACAGAGGCATTATCACCTCCTTTTTTCTGCTAGCCATTCCTCTCCGTATGCACCCAAGCATCCTTCTAGCTTTTGCCGTCACCTTTTCTACCTGTTTAGCTACTTTAAGATCATCAGACACAACCATGCCTAGGTCCCGCTCTTCTTTAGTGGACAAAAGTACTTCACCCCCTATACTATATTGCTCCCTTGGATTGCTGCAGCCCAAATGCATGACCTTACATTTTTTAACATTAAATCCCAGCTGCAAAATTCTAGACCATTCTTCAAGCTTAGCTAGATCCCTCCTCATGTTATCTACCCCTTCCTGGGTGCCTACTCTATTGCAGATTTTGGTATCATCCACAAAGAGACAAACCAAATCTCCTGTTGAATTTCTCTGCAATTTCTGACAAGGAGATCGACACCATAACTTCCATCAACCTCACCACTGCACCTAATGACCCCTGCCCTGCTAGCTGGATCAAAGAACTACGTCATGACCTCAGCCCAACTATCTGCAGAATCCTGAATCAGTCCTTATCTACAGGATCCCTCCCCCAAAGCTTAAAACACACATCTATCCGACCCCTACTAAAAAACAGCAAACTCGACACATCCAAAGTAGAATCCTATAGGCCAATTTCAAGCATCCCATTGCTTGCTAAAATTATTGAAAAAGTAGTTCTCCGGCAAATTCAACAGCACGTGGATACTGAATCGCCTCTAGACACCTCCCAACATGGCTTTAGAGCAGCCCCCGGTATTGACACCATCCTCACAACCCTCTTCAATAATCTAATCACAGGCCTTGACAATATTCACCAAGGATGTGTCTTGATATTCCTGGACATTGCTGCCGCCTTTGACTCCGTGAACCACAACACTCTACTACTCCGACTTAAAGAAAAAGGGATACAAGGCTCAGCTCTAGCCTGGTGCAAATCCTATCTCTGCAACCGATGGCAACAAGTAAGAACAGGCCCCATGACATCAGAGCCTTTCCCCCTGAAACAAGGTGTCCCTCAAGGCTCATCCCTATCTGCCCTGTTCTTTAACATTTATATGCAGCCTATCTGTGCTTTAATCCGCTCCTTCAACGTCCACTGTCTTGCCTACGCTGATGATATCCTCATCTATACACCTTTTACGATTGATCAACCTGACTTCTCTCCAATATTGAGATGCTTCAAAGCAGTGTCAGAATGGCTTCTAACTCAAAATCTCTGGATCAACAACAGCAAAACTGACGTCCTATTCGTCACAAGGAATCGGAATTTCACACCTCCACCATCACTGCAGATCAACAATATAGAATTGAAAACAAAACCCACAATCCGATACCTAGGAATTACCCTCGACCAACGCCTTGATATGTCAGCCCATGTTACAAACACCACAAAAGAAATTTATCACAAGATCCGAAAGCTAAGACACCTTCGCCCATTACTCGACTTCTCTGCCTATAGATCAATATTCCAAGCTCTAATCATCCCACATCTGGACTTTGCGAATATCATCCTTCAGGGACTACCACAATCAACCTTAAACCCACTCAGACTTGCCATGAACACAGCTGCAAGGGTTCTAGTTGGGGCATCAAGGTCAGATTATATAACGCCCATCTTGATAAACCTACACTGGCTGCCTCTTCCTGCCAGAATCACCTACAAACTACTAATACTAACCTTCAAAGCCCTCAAGAATCAGCCCCCCACACCCATCAATGCACTTCTCCACCGTACCACAATCAACAGAACAAGAAGAAATACGCAGCTGAACACAATTGAAGTCCCCAAGTTCATAACAAAATTTACAAAATCAACAGCCAACAGAGCATTTTCTATTTTTGCACAGATTGCATGGAATGCCCTCCCAGCAGAACTCCGAGCCACCCAAAACCTAGTGGTGTTCCGAAGCCTTAAAGCACCACCTGTTCATACAGCACTACCCGACCTCCCAGTCTGAGAAACACAAACCCACCCTTCGAACCCCCCACCTAACTCCACCCACTGAACATCCCCCCACCGATAATGGTTAACCAGCTCTCCCCTCTCCCCATTCTGACCCATGTGTACTAGTATCCGTACAGGCCCCTTACATACCTGCCGAGATTAATCGTTACTGTAACATGTACATAATCTGTATATAGTTTTCCCTCAGTTCCTTCCAAGTTTTTTTGAATATCCTGTTCTATGTAAGCTCAATGTGTTATTTCATTGTAGTAAAGTTGTTCCTACTGTAAACCGCACTGATTATAATAGAGCGGTATATAAGAAACATAAATAAAATAAATAAATAATAAATAAACCTTACCTGAAAGCCCTTCCACTACATCACTAACAAAGATATTAAAAAGAATCGAACCCAGGACAGATCCCTGGGGCACACCACTGATAACATCCTTCTCCTCAGAGTGAGCTCCATTTACTTGTACTCTTTGTCGCCTCCCACCCTACCAATTTCTAACCCAAGCAGTAACTTTAGGGTCCATCCCTAGGGTGCTCAGTTTGTTTATAAGTCGCCTGTGAGGAACAGTGTCAAAGGCTTTACTGAAATCTAAATACACCACATCTAGGGCTCTCCCTGGTCACCCAGTCAAAGAAATCAATCAGATTTGTCTGACAAGACCTGCCTCTGGTGAATCCATGCTGCCTCGGATCCTGTAATCCGCTGGACTCCAGAAACCTCACTATTTTCTCTTTCAGCAGCGTTTCCAATAATTTACTCACCACCGAAGTTAAACTAACCGGCCTGTAGTTTTCAACCACATCCTTACTTCCGCTTTTGTGTAAAGGCACCAAATGAGCCTCTCTCCAGTCCTTTGGCACCACTCCCGACTCCAGCGAGGCATTGAAAAGGTCAGTCAGTGGAGCTGCTAGAATGTCCCCAAGTTCCCTCAGTATTCTTGGGTATATCCCATCCGGTCCCATCGCTTTGTCTACTTTAAGTTGAGATAGTTTCTCACGAACACAGTCTTTTGAAAATTGTTCAAGATGTCCTTTGCTTCTGTTCCTATTTCGGGGTGTTTTCTGAGGTCCTGCTCCTGGTTCTTCATCTGTGAACACAGAACAAAAATATTTGTTAAGCAATTCCGCTTTATCCTTATCACTTTTACATATTCCTCCCCTGCACCCTTGAGTCTGACAATACCACTCTTGCCCTTCCTCTTCTCACTAATATATCTGAAAAATGTCTTATCCCCCCATTTTATTGCCTTGGCCATTTCCGCCTCCTTTTGAATCTTTGCCTTCTTGACTACTTTGCTAGCTTCTCTAACTTTTTCCAAATACAGATGCCTGCCTTCCTCTCTGTGATCTCTTGTATTTCATGAAGGCCTCCCTCTTTTTCTTCACTTTTTCAGCTACTTCTTTCGAAAACCATAGCGGTCTCCTTTTCCTTTTACCTTTATTTACCATTTTAACAAAAAGGTTGGTTGCCCTTAAAATATCCCCTTTCAGTTTTTCCCACTGTTTTTCTACATCCCTCAGCTGTTCCCATCCAACTAACGACTCCCTGAGGTATTGGCCCATCTTTGCAAACAGTCTTCCTAAAATCTAAGATCCTCGCCTCTGAATGGATTCTAACAGCCCTAGTCCTAATACTGAACCACACCATCTGGTGATCACTGGATGCAAAATGATCTCCCACTACAACATCAGAAACACTTTCACCATTGGTAAGCACCAAGTCCAGTATGGCCCCTTCACGTGTGGGGTCTGTTACCAATTGCCTGAATAGTTCTCCCTGTAGAGAATCCAGGATCTCCTTACTTCTAGATGATACTGCAGCAGGAATGTGCCAATCAACATCTGTCATATTGAAATCTCCTATCAGTAGCACTTCCCCTTTCCTAGCAATGCTGCGCATGTCTTCAATTAACTCTCTGTCCACCTCTTCCTCTTGTGAGGGAGGTCTCTATATCACACCAATGTAAATAGATTTCTCTTTCCCTCTTTCTAGTTTAACCCACAATGCCTCCCCTCTCCCTTTTAAGCTCTGTAATTCCAAAGCTTTAATAGTAGTTTTTACATATTGTGCCACTCTTCCTCCCCTACCTCCTATCCTGTCCTTTCTGAATAAAGTATAGCCAGGTATAGTTACATCCCAATCATGGTTTTCTGTGAATCATGTTTCTGTAACTGCCACTAAATCCAAGTCTGTAGGCCAAAGTTTGAAGCTCTTTGTTCTTGGAGCAGAATAAGTCTCTAGGAAAGAGGAGATAAATTTGACTGGTTTGCAGAAAAAGGATGGGTCTTTAAGACCCCTCTATCCAAATGAAAGAAAAACATTTTTAGTAGGCAATGTAGCCTCCAATTTCTTGAAGATCAATAATGTCTTCCCTAAGTGATGTCACTTAGGATAATGACATACATGAAGAGCTTCAGAAGCAACGTAACTGAAGAGGCTACGGTAAAAGAAGGTAGTTTCTAATTACCATAGAAATTTGGTTGTCCATTTAAATCTTATGGTATGCTGGAACAGGATTAATATGGACAATAACAAATCTTTCAGAGTGAGATATGTGTATTTATATAACATATAAAGAGAGACTCAGTAACAAGAAGGGGTTAGACCTGCTTGAGAATATGGATAGAGAACCCCTTACTGGTTACACGTGGGAGAACCATGAAGGTGGTTATATGGAAACCAGTGGAATGTTCCTAGTCAGAAGGATAGGTCTAGATGTCTTTAAATTCTAGACTTTTTGAATAACCAGATATGGAAATCTACGTGAAGGGGTGCAGAGAAATCCTTAGTCTTAAGACCACAAGTCTGGATCCTTCTATAACTTCAGTGTGGAGAAAAAGACGCAATATAAGGGAATACCAAATTTGCCCATTTATGAGGGCAATATGAGTATAATGCGTTCTTTGGTCAGCTTGAGCTCCAATGAAGTATTGGAGATTAGAAGGAATACACTAGACAAGGACCGACTGCAGTGAAAAGAAATGCATCCCTGTTGGAAGAGTTCCACTGGAGATGTGGAACATCTCAGGGAATTAAACAATTCTTTATGCTTTCACGTGATCTAAGCCCTGGTGTATTTTCCCTAAAATGAAATTTTAAGGAAGATGGTAGAGTAGGAAAAAACCGGTCATGTGGGAGCATGACTGGGGAAAGTCCTTTAACCATCTGGAAGTTACCCACCAGGAATGGCTCTGACGCTCTCTAGCAAAGGCCCATAGTTGCAGCGCTTTTTGTAGAATTGCAGAGAGCATGTTGTAGGTTGCGTAGGTGACATCTGGCTGTTTAATTGCCAGTATGCAACCTAATCTATTCTGTGGGAGCCAAAGAATTGAAGATGGCTAAGAATAGTAGACAGGCTGGTTACCTGCAACGATAAATTGTCCAAGTAGGTTTTGGAACCTCTCTTGGAATTATCTGTTAGGGCAGCAGAAGAGGTTAGGTCCTATAGATTGGAAAAGGACCGACAGACATAATTCAAAGAGATAAAACTCAAGTATGGTCTGATAAGCTGTCTTAAAAGAAATATTTGAAAAGATTGCAGAGGGAAGAAACTCTGTATGGAAATCACTTACTGGAGTAGGCAGTGAAGACCATCCTATGGCTTAAAGGGTAAGCCCTCCAGTCAAATAGTATCACTCTTGGAGTGAAGTCTCGAGTAAGAGGGATAGAAAGTAATACAGAGTTGTGAAGACTTACAATTTGGTAAGTCTGTGAAAAAGGTAAAGCTCCCCTGAAGTCAAAAATATGAGATATCCTCATACAGGACAACTATCAAGGTAAAGGGCATAGTATACCTTGTAATTAGATTTTACTCCTCTATTTGCTTTAAAAGGAGAGGAGAAACCTGTTACCTGTAGGGCATGACTATCCTTAATAGCTCTAAGAGCTAAAAGAATGGATTCCTCTTGGCAAAGGATTCATGCCTAAAGTGGAGTATTGAGACAGTGTATCACTGACCTCTCAGTAAGGATGAGAAGAACTGTAAACGCTTCTGTTGTTAAGAAGTAGCAGTTCTGAAACTCAACAGGAAAAAGAGATTTAATGAATAAAAGATCAGAAACCCTGCGACTGTTGGGTTTGCTGAGCCTGTTGAGGCTTTGGTTTTCTTAGCCTGGTATGATGTTGCCCTTCTTTGGAAACATCTGCATGATGGGTAGAAGATGAATAAAACTTTTTCCCCTTAGGGGGATAAAGTTTATTAGGAAATTTTTTTATTAGCTGGGATAGAGGATTAGCTGGGATAGAGGAAAGTTTTGACAATCCTCTGCAAGCAATAATATCAGTGTTTAACTGATTAGCTTGGAATAAAGCATCCTTGTTAAAGAGATTTTCACCAGTACAAGGAGTATTTCCCAGCCTTTCTTGTACCCATTTGTCCAAGTCTGAAGCTTGGAGCCAGGCCATACGTCGTGCTCCTATGGCTATAGCAGAAGTTCTGCTAATAGACTCAAAAGAGTCCAGGGAAGCACGATTAAGGAATTTGGAGACATTTTGAGCATGATTGACTAATAAGAGAAAGTCTGCTCTTTTATGTTCTTGAAGAAAAGGGATCAAAAGTTTTAAGTTCTTTGTGACCTCTTCAAGAGATAATCCCATATAGAAAATATATGAGATAATTCTTGCTGAAAGCATGGATGCCTGGAAGCATCGACGTCCAAAGGCATCTAAAGTCCTAGACTCACGACCTGGCGGATAAGAAGAGTGCTTCTTTGCACTCTTAATCCGCCTCATTGCTGATTCTACAACAATAGAATGATGAGGAAGTTGAGTCTTTTGAAAACCTGGAGAAGGTGGCACCTTGTACATAGTGTCTTTGGGGATACAGTTAAAGGAGTTTCCCACATTCTTAATAGTAGATCCTGTAAGGTCTGATGCAAAGGAAGTATAATAACCTCCTTTGGAACCCAGGGGAACTGCAGGGTCTCTGAATCCCCTGGTAGGGATTCTTTACCAGATATAGAAATGGCAAGTAACTTTGCCATATCAAGCAGAAAAGCTTGAAAAGAAATCTCCCCTGAGGAGGACCCTCTAAAATAAGGGGTAAAGGCTAGACTTATTGAAAAATTAGCCTCGGTACCGATGGATTCATCCCAGTCATCGGGATCGGAAGACTTGAAAGGATGAAGCATCGGGTTTTCGCTAAAGTGATGTCTTCGGTACCGCCCCAGGCTGGTACTGAGACTAGTCGGTACCGAATCCTCCATGCTAGAGATCGATTCCAGGCTCGGCATCGAAGGAAGCGAGTCTGTCGAAGCAAGCATGGACGGTACCGACACTGATGCTAATGTCGATACCGGTACCGGTACCGAAGCCGATACCGATACTCGAGGAACGGTCTGCAGCAACTCCAGCGGCACTGAAGTAACCGAGAGCGCTAGACTACGTTCATCGGTGAGGAGTGTTTCATCCATCACCATAGCCGATGCCGGGGTGTCGGTACCACTCGAAGCGGCCACAACCCCCGAGCATGGCCCAGGTATGTTCATCGAAGTAAGAACCCCGGGAACAACCTGAAGCCCCGTTAATGCTTTGGAGCCTGAAGACTGTCGCAGGCCTTTATTGCCAAATTGTCCTCAAGGGCAAGGCCAGAGCCATCTCGATGCTTGGAAGGAGATCTACCACTCGAGGACTGGCTAGTCTTTACAGACTTTTGTTTGGTTACCTGATCCTGTGAAAAAGAAGATATTCTATCTGGTAACATCGAGTGCGATGTGAACCGGGTATCGAGTTGTGCTCAATCCTGAAGACTTCTTCTGTTTGAGCTCCAGAAGGAAAGACACTCCCAGTGGGCAATAGTCAGGACCTAAACATTTTCGACACCAAGTATGAGTGTCTGAAAATATATCTGTACCGCCACACTTTGAGCATTTCTTAAGGATAGTGGCCGGCTTTTCCATAATGGAAGAATAGAGGTCTAGTGGCCTAGAAACAGTCAGGCACTAAGTAGGAAAAATTTCTAAAGAAAAGAAAAAATTCCTTAGTAAAAAGAAAGAAAAGCACCGGAGGTACCGGTGGCGTCGGGGGAAGGAAGACGCGACTACAAAAAAGTAAAAATAAAAAGAAGAATTTTCTACGGTGACAGGAATACGTCCTGCCGGCTCAGCGGAAAACTGATGAGAGGGAAGTGAATGGGCGGGAAGGCAGCGCGCATGCGTGTGGAATGCTCCAAAAGCTTTCTTTTTGGACGCTGGAGAGCGTTCCCGCGCAGGCTCCGTCGGTACCAACGTACCCATATGTGAAGACTCATTCCTGCTTGTTCCTGGAGATATGCTGCTACCACAGCCATACATTTCGTGAACACTCTGGGTGCTGAGGCCAGGCCGAAAGGAAGCACCCTGTATTGGTAGTGCTTTCATTGAAAAAGGAACCGAAGGAACTTCCTGTAAAGTGAATGGATGAGAACATGAGTGTACGCATCCTTGAGATCTAGAGAACAAAGCCAATCCTGACTGAAGGTATGGCAGCAGAGTTCCTAAAGAAATCATCTTGAATTTCTCTTTGAACAGGAATTTGTTCAATTCTCTGAGGTCTAAAATAGGTCTGTATCCCCCTGTTTTCTTTGGAATAAGGAAATAGGGGGAGCAGAACCCTGTACCCTGTTGATGAATGGGTACTTCTATTGCCCCTTGGGCAAGAAGCATAGTGACCTCTTGACCTAACAGGTTGATGAGAGAGGTCTGAGAATTGAACTGTCTTACCATGGTGGAAGGGGGCATGCACAGGAAGTGCAGTTTGTACCCCTCTCTTATAATGAAGAGTGTCCACTGCTCTACTGTTATCTGCTCCCACCTAGGGGCAAAGTGACATAACCTTCCTGGAATGGTGGAAGGCTCTGGTCCATTCAGGGCCAGGAAGGCTAAGTTCTCTAGATGAAAGTCAAAGGCCTTGTGGAGGCTGAGACGGTTGAGGCTTAGCAGTCTTTGCTTTATTTATTTATTTATATTCTCTTATATACCGCGCTATTCTGCATCAGTGCGGTTTACATTGAACAAACTGAAATTACATTGAACAGGGCATTATAACTTGGAGATAACTATTTTACAGGGAACATGGGCTATGGAGGGTTAAGTGGCTTGCCCAAGACCACAAGGAGCACATGTGGGACTAGAAACCCCAGTCCTTCCGGCCCAAGGTTGCTGTCCTCTAGTGGGATTTGAACCCCTGACCTTCCGGCTTTCTTTTGTTTGGGTGGTTGCTGACCCTTCCGGATAGGCTGACCTGTATAACGTCCCTGCTGGGAATAAGAGGGATAAAACCTCTTTTTTGAGAAGAAAGGCTTCTTGAAAGATTTCTTTCTTGCAGGATTAGCTGTAGCTTTGGATAGCCTATCCAAAGTGGAGTTGTCAGCATCCAACTCATAGGTCTTTTCTTGCCAATCTTTACCAAACTGGTTCTCACCAGTACAAGGAATATTGCCCAGTTTGTCTTGTACCCAGAGCTCCAAATCAGATACCTGGAGCCAGGCAATTCTACATGCACCTATGGCAATGGCAGAGGTTCCGCTTATGCACTCAAAACAGTCAAAAGCTGCACGGCTGACAAATTTAGAAACATCCTGGGCATGTTTGACCAATGTGAGAAAATCCTGTCTTTTATCCTCAGGAAGAAGAGGGCTCAAAACCTCTAAATCCCCTGTAATTTCCTTCAGGAACATTCCCATATATAAAATATAGGAACTGATCCTGGCAGAAAGAATGGAAGCTTGGAAAGTACGACGTCCAAAAGCATCCAAAGTTCTGCACTCGCGTCCTGGAGGATTAGAGGCATGTCTCTTTGCACTCCTGATCCTTCTAATAGCTGATTCCACTACAATAGAGTAGTGAGGAAGCTGAGTCTTCTGGAAACCAGGACAAGGAGGGACTCGGTACATAGTATCAAGTCTACGAGAGTGGGGAGAGGTGGTAAGAGGCGTCTCCCACATTCTTAGCATGAGATCATGCAAGATCTCATAGACGGGTAGAGTAGCTGCCTCTTTAAGAGCTTTGGGATACTGTAAAATTTCCAACTCCTTTGCTCTGGGCTCTGATTCAGGAGCCACAGTAATGGACAGACCTCGAGCCACCTCCCTGATGAAGTCCTGAAAGGAAATATCATCTGGAGGAGACATCCTGCGCTTAGGAGAGGAAGGCTCCTCTGGGAGAAACATTCCTGCATCGACAGAACTGTCAGAATCCTCAGATTCTTCTGAGGACTCGAAGTACAGTCTATCCGGATGCTCTTGAAGAGCCCGATACCCGTACCGACCGAAGTCGGTACCGGGAGTAATCGGTACTGGAGTATCAGTACTGGAGGGCATCGCATGACTGGGTGCCAGCAATGCGGACACCGATGTCGATGCTATCGGTACCAGTACCGGTGCCGGAGTCGGTACCGGTTGAACTGTCTGACGCGGTTCCGAGGGTGCCGATGCCGCGAGGAGAGCCGCCAGACTGCATTCAATAGCCAGGAATCTCTGGTCTATCGACGCTGCCAATGCCTGGATGTCGGTACTGGAGAAGATAGCCGGTACCCCAGAGCATAGCACCAGTAGTTCTGCCAAGGTTAAGGCCTCAAGAACATCCTGGAGCCCCGATAATGCTTTGGAGGCTGAAGCCTCACGCCGGGGCAATTTTGCCAGCGCAGAATCCTCAAGGGCAACGCCAGAGGCATCTCAATGCTTAGAAGGAGATCTATCCTTTGAGGACCGGCTAGACTTGTGTTTAGTTACCTGAGATCCACGGGAGGAAGAGGAAGCCCTGGAAGATGTCGATGCCATCGAGGCTGCATCAGAGGGAAATATGGTACTGAGCTTAGCAGCTCGGTTCTGCCGACCTCTTTTAGACATCATGGCACAGGACATACATTCCGTGATGCAGTGGTCAGGACCTAAACATTTGAGACACCATTCATGGGTGTCGGTGACGGAGATGGTACCGCCACACTTGGTGCACTTCTTGAATCCCGAAGAGGGCTTTTCCATTGTGGAGGAATTTTGGGGCCTAAGGCCCAAAAAGGCGCGTGCACGTGGAAATAAGTACTAAGTTTTTGTTTTGTTTTTTTAAAGAAAAGAAAGAAAAACCAGCGGTACCGATAGAGCGTATAGGAAGGCAGACGCGACCACAAAAAAGAAAGGTAATAAGGGAAACATTTTCTGCGGTGACAGGAACAACGACCTGCTGGCTCTGTGGAAAACGATGAAGTGGAGAGAGGCAGTTGGGAAAGGTGGGAAGGCAGCACTCAGGCGCTGTGGGATGCTCCCAAAAGCTTTCTAATTGGACACTGGGGCATTCCCGCGCAGGCTCCGTCAGTACCCATATGTGAAGACTACATTCCTGCTTGTTCCTGGAGATAAAGATTTAGGCTTCATTATGAATAACACATTGAAACCCTCTGCCCAATGTGCAGTGGCGGCCAAGAAAGCAAATAGATGCTAGGAATCATAAGGAAAAGAATGGAGAATAAAATAAAGAATATTATAATGCCTCTGTATCGTTCCATGGCGCGATTGCACCTTGAATATCGTGTGCAATTCTGGTCGCTGTATCTTAAAAAGGATATAGCGTTATCAGAAAAGGTCCAGAAAAGAGCCACCAATATGGTAAAGGGGATGGAAGGATACCCCTCTGAGGAGCGACTAAAAAGGTTAGGGCTCTTCAACCTTGAAAAAAGATGGCTGAGGGGAGATATGACAGAGTTCTATAATTTAATGAATGGAGTAGAACGGGTAAGTATACTGTAGATCGATTGTTTACACCATCAAAATGTAGAAATACTAGGGGCCATGCAATGAAGCTACAGTGTAACCCGTTTAAGACTAGTAAGAGAAAATATTTTTTCACTCAACCTGTCCTGGTTAAACCAGCCATCCAGGTATGCATTAACGTCAATCCCTTCATGCCATCGAACTGTGGCCGCTACCATCATTATCTTGGAGAAGATCCTTGGGAGAGACGGAAGGGGAGAGTGGCAAACTGACAGTGAAAGCACAGAATGGCAAAGTGCAGATGTGCTGCTGATCCTCTTGGATGATAATGTGTTAAAAGGCTTCAGCCATATCTAGGCATGCAAGAATTCCCCACACAAACCGCCTAGATGACTGATCATCCTCATGCAGAAGTGAAAGATACTCAGGTGAACACAGACACCCTTGAGATATAGGACTGGCCAGAAGGATGCGGCCATCTTCGGCACCTTGAAATAGATCTGAGTACCAGCCTTGCCCCTTTCAGCAGATGCTACCAGCATGACAGCCTGCAGGCTCAGCAGGCTTTCCAGGATGACTTGGACAGCAGTCCTTCTTGGCTGCAGATGCACACAAAAACCTACGATGGTATCTGGGATGGGATCCTTGCATTCTAGCACATAGCATACTGAATAACATCTAGCACACAGTGTCCAAGGCCATGTGCGCCCATTCCTGGTAGAAAAGATAGAGTCTGCCACCTTGGGGGGGGCATCTCAGAAGGGCTTCCATCATTGTCTCTTTTGGGAGAAATCAGACTTGGAGGAGGAGGGGGCCTCACAGGGACCATGAGCCCTGCCAAAGGATTGAGGTCCAGAAACGAGATGCAGAGGAAGGAAAAGATGGCTTTCCTGGGCAATGCTCCCAGGAGTCCAGGATATTCCAGGAACCCTGGTACCAGTATTAAGGATAACATAAGAACGCAGAGGAAGAAGATGGGCCAAACCACTTCCAAGACCCTTTAGACCTCTCCTCTGGAAGATGACGAGGTTTGGATTCTCCAAACCCCTTGACTAGATTCTCTATGTCCTTCCCCAAACACGAGTCTCTCCTTATAGGGAAGCCTGGATAGCCAGGACTTGAAGGCCATGTCTGCTGCTCAATGGCAAAGTCAAAGTCAGCAATGTGCCATCATAAAAAAATGCAACATCTTTGGCTGCTAGGCAAACCAGATTATACATGGCATCTGACTCCAGAAGAAACAAAGTGCCATTCTACAGGAGCGACTGGATCCAATGGAGGAGGGAAAGGCAAAAGTCCTCCGCAAGTCACTGTCTGGAGAATTAGAGAGAGGCTGAAACTGGCTCTTCAGTTTAGCCTCCAAACATTGCGTTCCAACCAGTCTTTGAGCGCTGCACCACCCTCGGCCGGGAAGGTGGTACATTTTAGTGACAGCAGTCAAATGTACATCCACCTGAGGCAGGTGTAGCTAGGAATCGAAATCCACCTGAGGAAATGTGTAGAGCTTGCTCATGACCCTGACCCTTTCACTGGAGGGTCAAACAGGTCCCATTCCATATGCACCATGCTCTTGGAAACCTCCAGGAAGGGAAACAATCTAGAGGGTTTCTGAACTCCCTGCAAAAAGAAGGGAGATGCACTTGTGGTGCCTGTTTGAATACCAGAACATCCAACACTCACAGAGCAGAGCATACCTGATCAGCGCAGCCAGTTCTTTCCTTCCAAAACTAACAATTTTGCTGAGGGAATTATTTTGGCCTTCTGGCACCAAAGGTTCACTTTCATCATACATGGTGTTTCCGTTAACACTCCCAGAGCTCAAGTTAGGATCCAGAGCACAGGAGAGATGGTCCAAATCCCTAAATCAAATCTCTGCTGGGACCGCTTCTGTTGTGGAGCTCCTGGAGGCCTTTGCCCTCTCTGTGAAGTATGACCCTCCTTTGACTGAGAGTACAGAGAATGAGGGGGCCCAGAGGCCTCTTAGTCAAGGTTACCTCACCAGAAAGGTCATAGTTTTTGAAAAAAGGAAAGAAATGCTTAAGAGGACAAATCAGAGGCTAGGAACTCCCTGCCAGTCTGCGTGCCCCAACCAGCAGGGAGTCTACTAGCCACTACAGAACCCCACTGAGAAGCTTCAATCAGAGCAAGAGGAAGAATCCAAAACCAGAGCGCTGTCCTTTCCTCTGGCTGCTCCCTTTATCTTCTGAATCGGCTATGAAGGAAGAAGATCCTTGTCCGCCAACTGCAAGGGAGATACCCAAAGGGCTGAAAAGGATCCCTCTATGAACTGTAGAGGGAGACCAATTTAGTAACTCAGCATTTGTCACAAATCAGGCAGCATTTCCTCTCAGATGACGCCGCTCTACTTGAGACAGGTGATGTCAACTGTTCAGCTAGTCTTTCAGCTTTCAGCCAAGGTGCACTAGAAAGGGCCCTGCAGAGAATGTGCAACTGGAAAGCACAGTTACTTACCTGTAACGTAACATAGGTGATCTTTGGGAACAGCAGGAATAAGTCTTCACATATGGGTACATCGGTACCGACGGAGTGTGCGCGGGAACGCTTCCCAGCGTCCAATCAAGAGCTTTTGGAAGCATCCCAGCACGCCTGCGTGCTGCCTTCCTGCCTTTCCCAACTGCCTCTCCTCAGTTAAGTTTTAAAGCTGAGACAAAGAGAGAGAGAGAGAGGAAAGGAAAGATAGATAGAGATACAACTCCTGGGGAGGTGGGAGAGTTGTGAAGACTTATTCTTGCTGTTCCCAGAGATCACCTGTTACAGGTAAGTAACTGTGCTATCTCCAGGAACAAGCAGGAATGAGTCTTCACATATGGGGACTCCCAAGCTGAGATGCCTGGAGTCCCAGCATGTCATAGGTTGGAACATGCTATCTCCCAGAACACCAGGCATCCTGAGGATGGAGGGTAGGAGTTGAAGCAAGAAGGATGCTGTGGAACTGCTAACCTAGCATAGGACTGCAGAGGAGGAGTCCATATGTGGATGATGATGGTTATCAATAATATTGCAAAGGATATTGCAATATGGACCTCCCCTGACAGGATTTCACAGAAGTATGGAGGTTCATGGATCTACTGGGAAACCCAGTAGAGGAACCTTGAAGAGGACCTCACTGTAAGTGGAGGTAATAATCCTGTAGGAAAAAACAGTGGAGGTCAGAATCCTGAAAGGTAACAGGTAACCCCAGTAGGAAAACTGGGGTAGTACAAAAACGGTGGGCCTTCAGCGGAAGGCTTTATGACAAAAACCTAGCTCTTTTGGTGGCAGAGTGACTCACTCTTAGGAGCAAAAGAGAGAAAGGCTAACCGATTTGGACAAACAGGCACAGTCCTTGTGGGGAGAAAGGGTATGGGAACCCCTTGTATCCCAAAAAGAGAGGACAAATGCTTGAGGCGTTAAAGCCTGTGATTAACTGAAGATCCACAATGTCTCTCCTAACTGGGGTAAGCTAGGAGAGATACTGGGCACGGAGAGCTTCAGAGGTACCTAAACCCTTGCGCTATGGTATAAAAATTGTTGACTACCACAGGAGTGGTTATGTGCGTAGAACCCCAAACCTGCTGGATAGCATAGGTAGGGGTAAAGCCCCTCTGTCAGAAACATATAGCTATATGAGCATAGACAGTCAGATAGATAAGTATGTGGAGACATATCTATCTATAATGAAATATCTTGACATTATATAGATAGATAGATAGATAGATAGATAGATAGATAGATAGATAGATAGATAGATAGATAGATATAGTGAGATATGAAGGGGCATAAATACACACAAAAGATAAATATGAATAGGTAGGCCTAAATATGGGTGTCTGCAATTAAACAGACAGAGATATGCCTACAGCATGGTATTCACATAGGAAATGTGGAGAGGAAAGATTCATCTAACAAGGAGGTGGAACCTACTTGAGAAGATATATAGAGAATCTATTCCCCCTGGTTATGATCTGCAAGGATGCTAGCTAGTGAAATAACCAGGATGGTTACATGAAAAACAGAGGATAATATCAATCTGCAGCCAGCAAGTCCCGAGTCTTGTAGGACTCTAGCATGGTAAGTAGACAGAAAACACAGAGATGAGATACCATGTTGACCTGCTTAAGGGCAAAAAGTATCATGCGTTCTTACCATGAGGACTAGCTGCAAGGAGAAAGAGCATATCCCCGATTGGGAATGCTATGGACCAAAGCAGGGAATTGGCAACTCCTTAAGCCTTTACGCAAGAGAAGGCCTATGTCCTTTATATCAAAAGGAGATAGCAAAAGAAGGAAGAAAGCATAGTTACTCACCTGTAACAGGTGTTCTCCAGGAGCAGCAGGAATCAGTCCTCACATATGGGTGACGTCGGCGCCGACGGAGCCCTCGCGGAGCAATTTTCCCCAGCTTTCAAAGAAAGCCTTTGGGAATTGCAGCGCGCATGCGCGGTCTCCTTCCTGCCCAAGGGTGCCATCTTAGCCAGTCTGATGACATAGCTAAAAGACAGCATAAAAATTTGCAAAAAAAACTTAAGCAGATGATTGCAACTCCAAGGGGAGGAGGGAGGGTTGTGAGGACTGATTCCTGCTGCTCCTGGAGAACACCTGTTACAGGTGAGTAACTACACTTTCTCCAGGACCAAGCAAGAAGTCAGTCCTCACATATGGGACTCCCAAGCTTAAGGCTACCGGAGACCCTAAGCACAAAAATGAGCTCCCTCTAGCTCAACAGCACCGAAGGAAGGAATCTTCACTGAATTATTACCCACCGGTAGCCCCCATCCGGGATGGAGGGTAGGAGTTGCTCAAACCTCGAAGAGATTTCGGAGGACTGCCTGTCCGAAAGCACTGTCCCTGCGGGACTCCCTCTCAAGACAGTAATGGACCGCAAAAGTCTGGCTCGAAGACCAAGTAGCGGCCCGGCAGATGTCTGCCAGCGGAACAGAGCGGAGGTAAGCCACTGACGTAGCCTTCGCCCGAACACAATGAGCCGTGACTCGACTTTCTAACGAGAGTCCGGCTGCCCCATAAGCCCAAGCGATACAGTCAGCAACCCAGATGGACAGAGTACGCTTGGAGACCGGGAGCCCCAATTTATTGGGGTCAAAAGACACAAAAAGCTGAGCAGCTTTACGGTGCTCCCGCGTACGGTCAAGGTAGAAGTTCAATGCCCTTCTACAGTCCAGGGTATGTAGGACCATTTCAGCTCGGCTGGAGTGTGGCCTGGGAAAGAAGGTCGGAAGTACCACCTCCTGATTGATGTGAAAAGGGGAGACCACTTTTGGAAGAAATTTTGGGTGAGTCCGTAGGACTACCCTATTTTTGTAGAACCGAGTGTAAGGGGGATCAGACACGAGGGCCTGCAATTCACTTACGCGTCTAGCGGAAGTGAGGGCTATCAGGAATAAAGTTTTCCAAGAAAGGAAACGGAGAGAACAGGTAGCCATAGGTTCAAAAGGCGGACAGGTGATCCGCTGTAAAACCACATTCAGATCCCAGTCAGGAGCTGGCGGGCGCAGAGGTGGTTTAAGTAGAAGGAGACCTCGGAGAAACCTCGCTACGAGAGGGTCGCTGGAAAGAGGTCTGCCGTCCACCGGCACATGATGTGCTGAAAGAGCACTGAGGTGAACTTTGACGGAGTTGGACTTAAGTCCCAGATTAGAGAGGTAGAGCAAGTACTGCAAGATCACCGACACCGAGCAGGAGAAGGGATCCTGAGACTGCTGGGCACACCAAACGGAAAAGCGACACCATTTAAGGGCGTAGCATTTGCGGGTAGGTCGCCGAGAAGCTAGGACGACCTCTTCCACCTCTGCCGGCAGTAGAAGGGGAGCAAGGACTACCCTTTCAGCAGCCAGGCCATTAGATTGAGAGATCTGAGGTTGGGGTGTAGCAGGGACCCCTGATCTTGTGTTAGGAGATCCGGTTGAAACCCCAGAGGGAACGGATCCTCTACCGCTAATTGCAGCAGGAGTGGAAACCACGGCTGTCTGGGCCAGCGAGGAGCCACCAGGATCATGGAAGCTTTGTCTCGGAGAACCTTGAAAAGAGTTCAAGAGACTAGCGGGATGGGAGGAAAAGCATACAGAAGGCTCTCCGACCATGAGAGTAGAAAAGCATCTGCCGCTACTCGAAGGGGATGTGGCTGACGAGAGCAGAAGCGAGGAAGTTGCCGGTTGAGAGGACTGGCAAAGAGATCCATCGTGGGGAGTCCCCACTTCAGAAAAAGTTTCTGAACTACCAAGGGATCCAGACGCCACTCGTGCGGCTGGAGTATCCTGCTGAGTTTGTCCGCCAGGCAATTTTCTTGGCCTGGGAGATAAACTGCCTTGAGAAGAATGCCGTGACTGACGGCCCAAGAGCAGAGCTTCTGAGCTTCTCGGCAGAGAAGGAAGGAGCCCGTGCCCCCCTGTTTGTTCACGTAGAACATGGCAACTTGATTGTCCGCCTGGACAAGGACGGACTGGTGAGAAGTCAGGTGGGAGAAAGCCTTGAGCGCCAGACGGACTGCTCTGAGCTCCAGGAAGTTGATCTGCTGAGCAGACTCCCACGCGGTCCAGAGACCTTGAGTACATGCCCCTTGGCAATGTGCTCCCCAACCCAGGAGGGAAGCATCGGTCGTCAGCACTTGAGCCGGCTGAGGTGACTGAAAAGGCATTCCGAGCACCAGGTTCGGCCGATGAAGCCACCACTGTAGGGAAGAGGCCAGCGGCCCGGAGATGCGCACTAAGTCGGCTAGTCCGCCGGTGGCTTGTTGCCACTGCTTGCGAAGGCACTATTGAGCAGGCCGCATATTCAGGCGGGCATTGGGGGTCACGTGGACGGTGGAAGCCATATGGCCGAGTAGTCTCAGGAAGCGCCTGGCTGAGACCAGGGACTGGCTGCGAAAACGGCCGGCTAGGTCCATGAGCCGTTGAGCCCTGTCGAGAGGCAGGAAAGCTCGTGCCTGAGGAGTGTGCAGTCTTGCGCCGATGAACTCGAGATCCTGTGAGGGGAGCAAAGTGGACTTTGCGAAGTTTATGACAAAGCCCAAGTACTGCAGAAGAGTCACCGTGCGGTGTGTGGCATTGGTGACTTCCGGAGAGGACGATGTTCTGATGAGCCAGTCGTCGAGGTACGGAAAGACAGAGGCCGTGAAGCCGGAGATAGGCCGCCACCACCACGAGACATTTTGTGAAGACTCGCGATGCGGAGGATAGGCCAAAGGGCAGTACTCTGTACTGGTAATGATTTCCTGCCACCACAAACCTTAGGTATTGGCGGTGGCTTGGGTGGATGAGGATGTGCGTGTAGGCATCCTTTAGATCCAAGGAGCATAGCCAATCTCCCTGCTGGAGGTAGGGCAGAAGGATTCCAAGGGTAAGCATCTTGAACTTTTCCCGCACGAGGAACTTGTTGAGGTTGCGCAAGTCCAGGATGGGTCTGAGGCCTCCTGTCCTTTTTGGTATTAGGAAATACCTGGAATAAAAGCCTTGACCTCTCAGGTGGTGGGGCACCGGTTCCACAGCCTGTTCCTGAAGAAGACTTGCTAACTCCTGAAGGAGTAAGTCCCTGTGCAGAGGGAGTCGTGGAGGTTCTCCCGGGAAATAAGAGGGAGGGACCTGGTGGAAGTGGAGAAGATAGCCTTCTCTTACGACTTGAAGCACCCAGGCATCTGAAGTGATGTTGGACCACCTGTGGGCGAAGTGAACCAGCCGGCCTCCGGTGCTGGGAGGAGCCAGCTGAGGGGGAGAGGCTATGCTGATGAAGTCAAAAACCCCCACCCTGCTGAGCAGGGGCTGGTGGTGCAGGCTTGGGGGCTTGCTGCCTACGGGACCCGTTACCCCGTCCCTTGGCCTGCTGGCCCTGTTGGGGAGCTGCGGAGGCCTGATATTGAGGGTAGTGTTTATAGGCAGCCGCCTTTCTCGGGTAAAAGGACTTCTTTCCCGAGCCCTTCTTTTTCTGGGAAGGGGCGGAGGTCTTCCTAGAAAGCCTAGTCCTGGTGAGAGTCTCCGTCTCGATTTGTGCAGCCTTTTCAGCCATGGGCTTGCCAAAGAGGTTCTCACCTCGGCAGGGGACATCGACCAACTTGTCCTGCACCCAGGGTTCAAGGTCAGACGACTGAAGCCAAGCCTGTCGGCGGGCACCGATGCCGGCTGCGGCCACTCGAGCCGATGCTTCAAAGCCATCATAGGCTGCTCGGGACATGAATTTGGAGCATTCCCGAATACCAGTTGTCAAGGCCAGGAACCTCCGCAAAGGTTCCTCGGACAGTCCAGCGGAGAATCCGGCTATCTCTTTAGCCAGGTCTCGGAGATACATGCCCATGTAGAGCTGGTAGGTCTGGACACGACAAGCAAGCATAGAGCCCTAGAAACACTTCTTACCAAGGCCATCCAGGTTACGGGCCTCCCTGCCAGGAGGCACCGAGGAGTGCATCTTTTGGCTCTTAAGCCTATGCATGGCCGATTCCACTACCATGGAATGGTGCGGCAGCTGTGCTTTTTGGAAGCCAGGACTCTTGCGGACTCGATAGATGGAATCGACCCGCTTGCTTAATACCGGCGACGAGGCCGGACTCTCCCACATGCGGAAGAGTAGTCGTTCCAGCATGGGAGGAACCGGTACAGTAAAGTGTTCCCTGGCAGGAGAGTCATACTGAAGGGCGTCGAGCTCTTCGGCTCGAGGCTCCTCCTCGGGATCCGCAGGGAAGGCCAAAGCCTTGGCCATATCCCTGACGAAGTCCGAGAACCGGGCATCCTCCTGAGGGGACTGCTTCCGAGGTTCGGACTCAGGTGAGTCCGAGGGGACACACCGAGTCCGAAACGAATCAGGTGACTCTTCCTCTTCAGACTCCCAGGCCGACTCCGAGGAGGAATCGGTGGGGTCGGCTCGGGCAGGCGGAGGCGTCGGCCGCCCCGACACCGAGGGAGTCGGCGTCGACGACCTCGGTCCCGAACGGGAGGCCGAGGGTGACCTCGACCGAGGATCGACTCGAGTTCGCATGGACTCGAGGATCGGCTCGGTCTCCGGGGTCGACTTAGACGTCGACGTCCCGGCGGTCGGGGCAGTGGCGCCAGCGAGGCTAGCGATCAGTGCCCGCTGCTGGTCCATGAAGGCAGATAGTCTGCTCTCCAAGGCCGTCAACCTGAGTCCGACCTCAGGTGACCCAGCAGCCCCCGACTCGGGCCCCGACGGTGTCGGGCCCGACGTCGGACCTCTCGGAGGCGAGTCCAGGAGGACTACAGGACTTACCCGAGCAGGCAACTCCGACTCCAGACGAGGTCGCTTCAGGAGGTGCTCCTTCTCCAAAGACCCGGGACGGCTATCGGGGCTATGCGACCTGGCCCTCGCAGAGCCAGGAGCGTCCACCGACGCCGCCCTCGTGGGTTTTACCTTCCGTCGATGGTCCCCGGAGGGAGAACCCCTGTCGGAGGAGCTTCGGCGATGGTCAGAGCTGGAACCTCTGGACGCCGAGGCCTCCGACGAGGTCCGGGTACGGCCGGGGTCAGCGAAGATTCTTTCCCGCTGGTGCCGCCGACTCCTTAACGCTTTGGAGGACATTTTGCCGCAGGCCCCACAGATCAGTTCTTCGTGATCCGGGCCCAGGCAGCGGAGGCAATTATCGTGTGTGTCAGTGAGTGACATATTTCTGTCACACTGAACACACCGCTTGAAACCACTGGCAGCCATCGGGGGAAAAAGGGCCCCTGCAAGGTCAAAGGACCGGGCTGCCAGCGAAAAACCGAAAAACGAAACTGACCAAAAATCAGAAAAACCGAAAAATAAGAGAAGGACTCACAACGGCGTCGCGAGTCCGGGCAGGAAAAAGACCGGCGTCGAACCGAAGGAAAAAAGAGAAATAAATCACTAAAATCAACTTTTTCAGCGGGGACACGACGGGTACGTCTGTAGGGCTCCGCGGAAAAAAAGAAGACTGGCTAAGATGGCACCCTTGGGCGGGAAGGAGACCGCGCATGCGCGCTGCAATTCCCAAAGGCTTTCTTTGAAAGCTGGGGAAAATTGCTCCGCGAGGGCTCCGTCGGCGCCGACGTCACCCATATGTGAGGACTGACTTCCTGCTTGGTCCTGGAGAACCTTCTAGTCATGGGAGACATGACTGAAAAGCCTTTTCCAACCATCTAGGATAGCTGTTGGAGAAAAAAAAACCCATGCTCTCTAGCAAGGGCCCATAGTGGAAAGCTTCTCTGTAGACTGCAGAGAGCATGATGCAGGAGAATGAGGAGATAGAACTAGCTGCTAGAGAGCTAGTATCTCTGCCAACTATGCTGCCAAACCCAGGGAAATGGAGATGGCAGAAAAGAAGACAATCTAGAAAGCTTGTAGTGAGATGATCTCCAAGAGAGATGAAGCACTGACTTGGAGCCACTACTAAGAGTAGACAGAATGTTAGTGAAGGACAATCTGGTTGTTTGTGGACAAGAACCAGTGGTCCAAACATTAAGGCTCCTGCATAGGCAGCTGCTAGCAAGACAGCAGAAAGAATCTTACTGTTCAAAACAGAAAGAACAGACAGAACAGGAGTAGGAAATTCTGGAAATGTCTGATAAGCTGCCCCAAAGCAAAATTGAAGCAGAGGAGGTAACTCAGAGGAAAGCTCCACACTGGAAGTGAGAAACGTAGAGAGGCTGAAGAAAAAAGCCTCCCAGTAAGTAATTCCCTCTTACAGGGGAAAAGCTTGGTAAGAGGGTGAAGAGAATGGAGCTGAAGAAGACTTACGAAGTAGGAAGTCTATAGGAAGGAAAAATACATGCTGGCACAGGAACTATCATTTGATAGTGGTTAGACCTCTTTCCCTAACAGGAAAAGAGGAGAAACCTGTGACCTATAGGCATGAATATCCTGACAGCTCATAGAAATATAGAAAAAATGGATATCTTTTGGAAAGAGATCCATGTATAGGGGTTAGAATGAAGCAGTGGATTGTCTTCATTGAGAAGAAGCAACTGTAGATGCTAACCCCCAGAGTCACAAGCATCTGATGATGACTGATCAGAAACCCTGCAGATGCTGGGTTTGCTGAGCCTGGTGAGAGGTTGGATTCTTCAGACCAGGACGATGCCTCCCCTGTTGGGGAACATCTGTATTATGGGCAAGTGATGAATAAAACCTTCTTCTCCTGTGGGAAGAAAGTTTGGTAGGAGATTTCCTACCTAGTGGGACAGAAGAAGGTGTAGAACAACCCTTAGGAACAGGTAAATCAGTGGATAACTGAGTAACCTAACGTAAAGACTCCTTGTTGAAAAGATTTTCTCCAGTGCAAGGAGTATGTCCCAGACGTTGTTGTGCCCATTTGTCCAAGTCTGAAGCTTGGAGCCAGGCTCTACGTCATGCCCCTATAGTAATAGCAGAAGTTCTGCTAACAGACTCAAAAGAGTCTAGGGAAGCATGAGAAAGAAACCAAGAAATATTCTGGATATGCTTAAGCAGTGAAGAATAGTCTTTACTCCTAGAATCTGGAAGGAAAGGAGTCAAAAGATGTAACTGCTTTGTGACCTCCTCAAGAGAAAGACTCATATAAAAAATATATGAGAGAATTCTTGCAGAAAGCATAGATGTCTGGAAGGTTTGGCGGATAAGAAGAGTGCTTTTTCTTACTCTTTACCCGCCTCATTGCTGATTCCACTACTATGGAATGATGAGGAAGTTGAGTCTTTTGAAACCCTGGAGAGGGGGGCACCTGATATAAGAGATCAGTTGCCCTGGGAGGTGGGGGTACCCTTAAAGGTGTTTCCCACATTCCTAGAAGGAGATCCTGCAAGGAATGATGCAAAGGAAGCATTATGTTCTCCTTTGCTTTGGTAGAAACAGAGCCTTGTGCAGGATCATGTCCTGGAATAGGAATGGCAAGGGATCTTGCTATATCCAGGAGGAAACTCTGAAAAGAGGGATCCCAAACAGGAATCTCCCTTGGGCAGGGTAGATCTAAAGAACTAGCCTGAGCATACACAGAGTTATCCAAATATATAGGAATAGAAGATCCTGCAGAGTGCAGTGTGGAATGCTTAAAAGATGGTTGCTGGTACTGACTGTCAGGAGCAGCCACTATCCTTACCACATTGTCCATGCCAGGTATCGACTCCAAGCTTGGTATAGAATGGAGTGATCCTGTTGAAAAAAGCATGGCAGGAGTTGGCCACGATGCTACTGTGGGTACCAGTACCGATGGCAATACCGGTACCGATGTCGGAGTCGAGCCCGACAAAGACATCGGAGCAGTCATCGGTGACAGTTCAACCGGTACCGAGGTAACCAAAAACCTTCGGCTACTATGCTTGGTACCGAAGCACCGGTATTGATCGGTGTCGGTACCAAAACCTATTGGTACACAGTCTTCTAGACTAGAGATCGATTCCAAACTCGGCATTGAGGGCAGAGAGCCTGATAAGCGAAGCATGGAAGGCACCGACCGTAAGGGTAATAAGGATATCGGTACCGACTTTGGTACCGTGTCTGATACCGGTGAATGAAGGTCAACCAGTGGCAACTCAATCGGCCTCGGGGGAACCGAGAGTTGCGGATCCGAGTCATCGGAACTGAGCCTTCGGTACCGCCGCGAGACGGTACCAAGGCGAGTCGGTACCCAGTCCTCCAGACTGGAGATCGATTCGAGACTCGGCATCGAAGGAAGCGAGGCTGTCGATGCACATCTGGGGGGTACCGACGTCGGTGGTATTATCGGTGTTGGTACCGATAATGGAAAGTCAATCTGGGGAGTATCCACCGGTCCCGAAGGCACCGAGGACGCCAGATGACGATCCCTGGTGAGGAGTGTTTCATCCAACACCAGTGCCGATGCCGGGGTATCGGTACCGCTCGAAGCGGATGCCACCACCGTGCACGGTTTAGGTATGTTCTGTGTGGGGTGAACCCCAGGAACAACCTGAAACCCCTTATATGCTTTGGAGACCGAATACTCCCGCCTGGGTTTTGAAGCCAGTGGGCCGTCGAGGGCAAGGCCGGAGCCGTCTACATGCTGTGCATGAGACCTACCACTCGAGGACTGGCTAGTCTTAACAGACTGTTTGTTGGTTACCTGATCCTGTGTGGAAGAAGGAGCCCCGAAGTTGGAGGGCAACCGTGTATCGAGGGAACCTCGATGTTGAAGACGTCTTCTCACCAAACTGTTGTCAGGACCCAAGCAGGTTAGACACTGACTTCGAGGGTCTAAAAATAAAGTTGTACTGCCACAGTCTGAACATTTCTTGGAGAAAGTGTCTGGCGGTTCCATGAAGGAAAAAGAAGAAAATATATCCCATGGAAAAGAAAACACCGGCGGTACCGGTGGCGTCGGGAAGACAGCCGCGACCACAAGAAAAATAAAAAATAAAAACAAGAATTTTCTGCGGTGACAGGAGGACATCCTGCCGGCTCCGCGGAAAAACGAAAACTGAGGAGAGGCAGTTAGGAAAGGCGGGATGGCAGCACGCAGGCGTGCTGCGATGCTTCCAAAAGCTCTTGATTGGACGCTGGGAAGCGTTCCCGCGCAGACTCTGTCGGTACCGACGTACCCATATGTGAAGACTCATTCCTGCTTGTTCCTGGAGATCCATGGGTACACCCCTCACTGAGGAAGTCACCTGTACAGCATGCACTAATGCCACGCACTGAGAACATGCATAGAAATACCGTGTATACCATATGCAGGTTAAAGCACAGCCAAGCATCAGTAATGTACAGAAACAGCACCAGCACGAGGCAGAAACCAGTGGGACAAAAATGAACTACACTTAACCGATGGTTTTCCTGAATTGGTTCTGCACCCAGCTATCGAAAGGCCTGCAGATGAGGTCAGAGCACTGTCAGAAACAATTTTAGTCAAGCAGAGGTACTGCAATCTGGTACTCACCCCTGGGGGAGCCCCAAACAGCAATAGTGCTGAATTCATCGCAACTCACCTACTGCCATGGCCTGGAGACACGTATCTCTGAAGATCCGGGGGAAGGACAAGATGAAGGGCACAGACTATGCAACCAACAATTCCTCTAGGGTAATGATCCAACAATTCTGATTGTTCAACCGGCCCCTAACAAAATAAGACTGGGGAACTGAACCAACCTATTTCCAGGACAGGACCATGTTTAAGAATGACCTTCCAGGAGCCCTTCCACGTCGAGCTGAAGTGAGTACATCACCCAGAGAGCAGTTACTCATGAGCTAAATCAGTTTTCACAGGTTTTCTACAAAGCTGCATCAGACTGCTGGAGACAGAGAAATACTGGAGTGTGCCCCTAGCTGCATCAGTGATAATAGCAGGATTAGGTCATATGAAACCTCTGGATTTTTCTTCTCTGTCTCCACCTCTGCTGGTAGGGGAACATAACCCGCTTGTGTGGACTGGTCTAGCAGGATGACAAGCAAACTCCATTTAGCAACACACTGTATTCAATTTCTCAATTAGTTTATTGTTTTCTACTTTATTATTTATTAGATTTTTAGTCAGACAAATAAGAGGAAAAAACAATAAATCTAATCCAAACAGCAGCAATGACATACAGGCTCCGTTTTGTTCATTTTATTGTGATGTCTTATCTTATTTTATTATAATTCATTATGCAGGTTATGCTATAATCTACCTAGGTATTATAGTACGAAATATAAAACCTTTTTAAATAAATAATAAAGAAACCATCTCAACAGTATACCAAACCTATCTGGTCTTAAATTAAAGAAAAAACAAGAGAAACAGCTGTTAATATGAGAAAAAAACCTGAGGAAAGAATCCAAATTACACATTCTTAAGCACAGCCTTTCCACGCATCTTCATATGAGTTATGTATACATCATAGTGGCCTCTAGAACTTCCTTGTTAGAGACCTGATCCTGACCTTTATAAGCTCTTAACGCTGCTTTACAAAAAAAAGTCCCTTAATGTTTAATAAAACACTTCCTTGGAATTTTTAAAAATAAATCCATCCCCAGGGCCAACAAAAGTTGAAGAAAGTCTTTGCTAATCTTCTGAGGTCTCTCAGACATATGAGGGAAAACATGTATTTTATGTCTATGAAAATTCTGTGTTATAGCAACAAAAAATCATCTCAAAATCTTATCCCCTCAGAGGATGTCACAAAAGTAGGAACTGAAGTTGCCCTATTGTAAGTTTCTTCTAGTGAAGTTTCCAACTGCAAAGTTAAATTCAAGGACTCCTACTTCAGTCCAACCCATTACCCTGTCCAATTTCAATCAAATTACAATCTAAGAATCTAGTAGTCCACCTCATGATCCAAATCAAAACTGCTCAATTTGTTTATGAGCCTTCTACGCAAGACTGCATCAAAATCGGCTGAAATCAAGAATATACCACTTACATCCAGCATCTGCGCTTAATTCAATTCCTTTATCACAATAAAAAAAAAGCATGAGCTAAAGCCAGAAATGTTTTTTTTTAAGTACCTAGATCACTATAAGATCTTTTTTTGTGTATATGCCATTACTATTTGTCCGAGGAAAATGCCCAAACGGGAGTCAACATCTCTCTTAAAACACACTAAGCCACCTTGGACAAACAAAACTGTCCAGCCACCTCCACTATGAGGGTTTGCAAAATTTGGAATTTTAGTTCTTGAATTAAAAGCATTTATGCTCATAGCCTTCCAATTATTTCTCCTTGATTTGCCTAAGCTCCAAATATCCATCTCCCCTGTTACTCAATACTAAAGATCTCCTCAGTGTGGTTTTCCTTACATTTTCATTGGGAGTGCAAGCCTAAATTAGTTCTGTCCCCTCAACCCCTTCCTCTAGTTTAAATACTTGTTAATGTACATACAATCTGAAACATGATAAAGCTATATCAATCATGGCAGCATAACACACTAAGCTCCTGAATATTCATATTCATTAAAAACATATAAAAATAGACAAAAGGAATGCAAGGCAAAATTAGATAAATACAAAGCAAGCCTTTTCATTTGGGCTTACAAAACCAATGTCTATTTATAGAGCATGTATTTTGAAAAAAAGTTACAGCTCAGTTACAAAATTTCACTTGCCACTTTTACAAACCTTATCAACAAAGGGATGATCCATAAAGTCAGGTCCACCAATACTAAGATTTAAAACATCTATCTTCTTCAAAATGGCATAGTTAAAGGCATCCAGAAACCAAGATGTATATGAGACCTGTTCATGAAAAACATTTTGTTTTTGTCAATCAAAATTGCAGATGGAACAACTCAGAAATCTTGCATTAAACACTGTTGTGTAACTATATATATATATGACCATCAAAATTAAGTTCAGAGTCTAAAATGTAATTTACGACTTTCGTGGAATTAGAAGGTGAAAGCTTTTGCCCTGCTAACTTTGGAGAAAGATTAGGTAATGAATGCGACACATTAAATCATAAGGTGGAAGAATTTGCAGGATTGCACTCCAAATTATCTGCAAGCATTGCATCACCTCAGGCAAGCATTTATTCAAAGACAATAGATTGGTCTATGATCTTTGAATTTGTTTGCACATGGTGTCACTGAGCTGTGGAGAGGACACCTTCCCATTTTCTTTCCAATTCAGTATTTTAAAAATATTTGCTCATAGAGTATTTGAAACGTTGCACTGTAATTTTTTTTTGCATGATGTCTACAGTATGTGTCTCTTTAATTCCACGAAAGTCGTAAGTTACATTTTAGACTCTGAACTTAATTTTGATGGTCAGACTTCTGCTACAATAAAATTATTTTTTTCATCTACACTATATCAGGTCAATTCATGACTTTTTGGACAAAAGAAAATGTTACATACTTTGCAAGATTAAATTACCGCAATCTTCTGCATTATAGTCTTCCAACAATTTTATTTAAAAGATTGCAACTGGTACAAAATATGGTGATAAACTATCATTTCTGCTAAAATTACCAACCATTTTACTTATCCCCTTTTGCTGGAGAGCCATTGCTCCCTGTGTCCTACAGGAGTAAATTTAAACTTTTGAGTATAGTGCATAGAAGTTTGAGCAGGGCCAGTGCTACCATTAGGAGAACTAGGCAGACATCTAGAGAGCCAATGAATGGAGGGTGGTCCACTGTCACCAGTGCTGCCACTCTCCAGAGACATACAGTGGTGGCGATGCTTTTAAAAATGGCACCACAGAACTTACTATTACTTCCGGCGCTGTAGTGCTATTTTTGCTTCAGGCAAGAATCAGGTCTGCCTAGGGAGCCTTATATCTTTACACCAGCCCTGAGTCTGAGCACTGGTTATCCACTGCCCTTATCTGATTGTCTGGTGCCGTATCCTCCTTAATGAGTACTTGGATCTCAGGAGGATATACTATCCCCCACACGACAGGCTGGAACTTATGAGGAATAGCATTTTATGTACCTGCACCACTGCTATGTAACTCTATTCCTAGGTATCCACATCTAGGGCGTTCTCATAAGAAGTAGGCTTAAAAACTTATTTTTTTCAATATGGCCTTTGGGTTTAGCAGTATAATTTGATCTTATGGTCCAGCAGTAATGCTTAAGATGCCCATTTTTATTTTTCTCTATTTCTCTAATTTATAATTTTTATTTTATCTTAATTCTTTTACTAATCATCACTAAGTACACCACTATGATACCATAATGAAGGGCACTATCTAAATAATAGCCGCCACTCGACAGTTAATTCAAGGGTTGACAAACCCCTGTCGCCATGTCTATGTAAAAAAAAAAAATACTAAAAAATCAGACACAGCACCTGGGGATAGGAACACCTGTGTAGCATGAAGATCCAGGACCAGTGCTGGCTGCCCACAGGAATCCCATCCTCTGCAGGAAGCCAGCATCGGTTTAGGCCACAGCAGACATGCTGACTCTGCAGTTAAAACTGAATGATGGCTGGATGGCCTGCATAAAAAATAGTTAGACCGGAGACAAGGGGAGTTTGCTTAAAAGGCTCAAAACGTTTAAAAGAGAAGCAGTTTTAAACGAAGGGTGAGAGGAATGGAGGGCAGGGGCAGTGCAGGGAAGGAGGGAGAAGGGGAGAGAGTCTGGGAAGGGAAACAGAGTTGGGGAGTGGGGGAGGGAACAGCAGGAGCGGGGTTGGAGTGGGGGGGAGAGGGAAGAGTACAAGGGGTTGAGGGGTGAAGAGATGAATTCACGGGAAGTAAAAGGCATAATATGTATTTGCAAAAGTTGCACTACACACAGACACCCTGCCTCCACACCACCCTCCCACACACAGGTAAAGGGACAATGGAGGCCGTGGGAGAGGGAGGAGGAGCAGTGGGGTCACTGCCTTCTGTTGGCACTGTGCAGTGTGGCCCATTAAGAATCTGATTTATTAAGCTTTTTCCCACAGAAAATGGGAACAGTCTTGGTAAATCAGGTCCTAAAACCAAAGAAAGAAACTGCAATACACCTTTGGAGGGTCGGGGGGATTCAGGGGTGTGCACTGTGACCTAGGTTACAGCAGCTGGTTCCTAGATTTTTAGGCTGCCTCCTAGATTTCAAGAAACTTTTTCAAGGTCTGCGTTAAGTGCTTTTAAATAGTTGGCCTAATATTTCTCTGTAGCATTTTATTTCCTTCATTTTCTGTACAGAACTCTTTAAAGAGATCAGTTTGTGTGTTAATGCTCCAAATACGGAAGAGAGAATTTTATTCCAAAAATCTGTATCAGGGCTTGGGGAAAAGAAGAAGCACTATGGTTGGTTTGCAAAGAGGAGAAGGTGCTATCAGCCAGACTGCTGTAGTCTACAGATCTCCAATTCAAATGGAGAAAATAGACAGATCAATGATATTATAAAGATAATAAAAAAGGGTGAGATGGTGATACTGGTGAAGGAAAACACCAGAGAAGGATGAATGCTAAATCTGGGGCTCACTGTCTGATGTCCGGGTGGGTGCCACTTGAGCAGCAGTGATCACCACACAGTATGTGGTTTGAGGTAAAAGCCAAGGCAGAGTTCACTCAAAGCAAACTCAAATCCCTAGATTTCAAAAATGCTGACTTCAGCTAAAAAGGAAAGTACCTGAAGGAGGAGCTGGCAGCAGGTGAGGAGATAAGGGGACTGAAAAGGCAGTGGGCTAAACTGAAAGAGGCCATAATAAGAGCAACACATCTATATGTAAGGAAAGTATATAAAAGCAAGATGGAAAGAAAACAGATATGCTTCTTCAAAGAAGGGGCTGCAAAAATAAAAGCAAATATGGAAGTTTTCACAATTTACTAAAAGCAGGCATGTCCAACTTCGAACAGGTCGTGAACTACTTTTTCCGGCCAAAAGTGCCGGTGATCTACCACCATGAAAATTAAGTTTCAAATTATTTTCAAATTAAATTTTAGTCCAATAAAGTTGGAGGATTCCCTCTCCCCCCCCCCCCATTTTTAATGAACCTTCTGTCATTTATTTGGATGTGATCAGCTGTTAAGCCAATTAAGCAAAAACAAAACAGAGAGACGAAGATCCAGTAAGAACTGCGAGGGGAAATGGAAAGTACATTTTTTCTTAAAGTTTTATTGAGTAATAATTTTAACTGTCTTAATAACTAACTTTTATTGAGTAATTTGTGTTAAATTTAGGTTGAGTATTGATCTAGGCTGATCTTGCGCAATCTTTAATATTTCGCTCTTGCGCATTAGTGAAACGTCTGAGCCTGCATTTCATCCACCAGCATTTTGAAGTTGGGTGAATATTGCGTGAGGGCCAGTCTCAGGGAATCCTGGAGATGTTCATCTGTCATGCTGGAACGTTGTGATTTTCAGATGGGAAAACGCAGATTCACACAAATAAGTTGAACCGAAACAGGAGTGTACAGTTTCACTGCAACTTCTCAAGTTGGGAAATTTGTCTCTAGGCACTAGCTTCCAAAACGACTGTTGCTCAGCACGGGTCTTGAGAAAAATGTCATTGTTAAGGGTTAATATTTCGTTTTCAAGAGATGGCTTGTTCAATGAGTAATTTTTACTGATAGCAGCTGCAGTTTCACATCTACTTTGAATGGGTATGACAAGTACTCCACAACTGTTCCAATTTTTTGGAAGTCACAGAATCTATTTTCGAATTACTCCGATCTGCGGAAACTCTCCGTCCTTTGGATGTATTTCTTCAACGCCCGGCGAACATCTAAGAGATGGAGTTTAGTATCCACCGAACTCCCCTTCTTCTCCGTAAACACTGGCAAGGAAACCACCTGATTCACATGGAACGCCGAGACTACCCTGGGCAAAAAGGACGGCACCGGCCACAAAACCACCCTTGAGTCAGAGAAGCAGAGGAAAGGTTTCCTACAGGATAAAGCTTGCAACTCCGAAATTCGCCGAGCCAAAGCAATGGCTACCAGAAACACTACTTTGAGAGTGAGATCCTTCAAGGACGCTCTGGACAAAGGCTCAAAAGGCTCCCCTTCCAATGCCTGCAACACCGAGGGGAGACTCCAACTGGGCACCACCTGCCTACGTGGGGGTCTCAAAAGGGACACTGCACGCAAAAAACGTTTGACATCCGGATGACCCCCTAGCTGCAGACCAGCTACCTTCCCCCTATAACAGGAGAGAGCTGCCACCTGCACTTGCAAGAAAGCAGCCGCCAAACCTCTCTCGACACCGTCTTGCAAAAAGGCTAAAATCTGCAGCACTGATACTTTCAGCGTCTCGCAACTGTGGTCCACACACCAAGCTTCAAAGAGCCGCCAGATACGAACATATGCCAATGAAGTAGATCTCTTCCGTGCTCTCAGCAAAGTGGAAATTACCAAAGTGGAATAACCCTTTCTCCTCAGCCTTGCCCATTCAATAGCCAAGCCATAAGTGAGAATCGATCCACTTGCGGCATGCACAGTGGACCCTGGGTTAACAGATCTTGCCGCCGAGGCAACCTCCAAGGCGTGTCACCAGAAGCCTCCTGAGGTCCGCATACCAAGGCCTGCGTGGCCAATCCGGCGCTATTAGCAGAACCTGCCCTTTGTGCCGTTCGATGCATTGTACCACCTTTCCTATCAACACCCAAGGAGGAAACATACAGAGGTTGTGCTTGCGGCCAAACCTGTATGAGAGCATCCAGCCCTTCAGACATCCTTTCTCTTCTTCTGCTGTAAAAGCGTTCGACCCTGGCCGACTGAAACATTGCCATGAGATCCATTACTGGTGTTCCCCACCAGTGAACCAACATCGCGAACACCTGGATGAAGGACCCACTCCCTGGGATCCAACTTCACTCGGCTCAATAAGTCGGCTTCCACATTGTCCACTTCTGCTACATGTGCCGCCGACAATGCTACCAGATTTACTTCGGCCCATTCGAATAAGTGTTCGGCTTCTGTTTCCATCGGCACACTGCTGGTACCGCCCTGCCGATTGATATAGGCCACCACCGTCGCATTGTCAGAAAACACCCGAATGGTGGCGTTCTGAAGATAAGGCTGAAACACCTGTAGAGCAGGCGTCACCACCCTCAATTCCAACCTGTTGATCGACCAGGTCCTTTCCCACTCGGACCACTGACACTGGGCGAACCGGCCTAGAAAATGCGCTCCCCAACCTAGGAGACTGGCGTCTGTCGTTAGGGGGGTCCAAGGCGGTGCTTCCAACGGCATCCCTTTTTCCAGGCACTCGGGAAGCAACCACCATTGTGGGGCTCGTTGCATCTCTGGTAAACAGAGTAGCCTCCTTGACAAAAGATCATTCCGATGTAACCATCATCGGAGCAATGTCCTCTGCAGCGGTCTCATGTGCGCTCTCGCCCATGGCACCATTTCCCAAGGTCGCCGCCATGATTCCGAGTAACTGCAAGTAATGCCACGCTGTGGGAGCCACTCTGTGCAGGAACCTGCGAACCAGCGTCCGCAATTTTGACGCCTGCTGTTGAGGCAGATTCTTCCTGTGCAAGTAAAAGATGTCTCGTGCAAGTAAAAGATGTCTCTGCTTATTGTTTTTCTCTAATACTTACAAAGCTTATATTTACTGTTCAATGTAAATAGTTGATTTCTATTGTTCTATGTAAAATGTATAAAAACTGTGTACAAGACTGTTAACCTGTTATATGTAAACCGCCCTTGATCTCTGGAAGGGGCGGTATAAAAGAAATAGTTAAATAAATAAATAAAGTATTGAACTGAGCCCCCAAGTACTCCAGACACTGGGAGGGAGCCAACTTTGCCATATTGATTACCCAACCGAGCCCCTGCAGGAATGACACCACACTGGTCGTAACCTCTTCGCCCTGGTTTTTGCTCTGATTAACCAATCGTCCAGATAAGGGTGTACCAGGACCCCTTCCTTCTGTAATGCCGCTGCCACGAGGATCATTACCTTTGTGAACTTCCTTGGCGCTGTAGCTAGGCCGAACGGCAAAGCCCGGAACTGAAAATGTCCGAGGGGAACTGCAAATCTCAAAAACGTCTGATGTTCCTGCCGTATCGGAATGTGAAAATACGCTTCCGACAGGTCCAGGGAAGTAAGGAACTCCCCTTCCTGTACTGCCACTACTACGGATCTGAGGGTTTCCATACGAAAATAAGTCACGCAAAGGCACCGATTTACTCCCTTGAGATCTAATATCGGACGAAATGTTCCCTCTTTTTTTTGGGACCACGAAGTATATGGAGTATCGACCAAAGCCGCATTGTTCTGGGGGCACCAGAACCATCGCTTCGAGGTTGAGTAGCTTCTGTACCGTCTCTCATACTGCAGCACACTTGCGGGGAGCCTTGCATGGAGACCGCACGAAGAGGTCTCTCACTGGTCGGTGGAACTCTAGAGCATATCCTTCCCGAACGACCTCTAGCACCCACTGGTCGGAAGTAATTTGGGCCCAGGCAGCATAAAAAGCCCGTAGCCGACCTCCCACAGATATCTGAACTGCCTGGCCCGTCCTGACTTCATTGAGACTTTTGCGGATTCACGGAGGAGGCGGCGGCCCCAAAACCCCTTTCTGCCCCCCCAAAAGCCACGAAACCCCTGGTTCTTGCTTGGAAAGCGGCCTCTGAGATTAACCAAACCTCGAATACCGGAACCGACGAAACTCCCTTTGCTGCCCCCTTGGCAGGAGGAATCGATCGGCCCTGCTTCTGTTTGTCTTCTGGAAGCCTGCCACCTTTGGTCTCACCAAGATCTTTTGCAAGTTTGTCTAAATCTTCACCAAACAGTAGCTTTCCTCTGAAAGGGAGCTTACTGAGTCTGGCCTTAGAAGAACCATCCGCTGCCCAATTGCGCAGCCAGAGGTAGCGTCTCGCCGCTACTGCGGAGGCCATATTTTTCAACAACCCCTGAATGAAGTGGTAATGGATATCGGCTAGATAGGCTGTACCAGACTCAAGCCTAGCCGCTTCCCCTGTAGAGTCCTCTTCACGGCCGACCTGAACACGCTGAGCCCAGCGAAGGCAGGCTCTGACCACCCAAGCCCCGCAAATAGATGCTTGAATGGACAGAGCATTGATATCAAATACTTGTCTTAACAAGGAATCTAGCTTTCTGTCCTGGATATCCTTGAGCACCGCACTTCCTTCCACTGGAATGGAAGTCTTCTTGGTAACCGCCAAGACGGCCGCATCCACCTTGGGAGACCTAAACAATTCACGATCCTGGTCCACTAACAGGTAGAGACGGCCCATGACTCTTGACCCTTTAAGAGTCGCCTCCGGCATATCCCACTCTTCTTGAATCATCTCTCAGATCACTCTGTGTACCGGGAAGGCCCTTTGAGTCTTCCTAAAAACCTGCAACAACGGATCTTCCAAGGTACCCGGTGCAGGACCCGGTGCCGGCATGTTCAGTGCTTTTAACATCTCAGAAATGAGGGCCAGTAATTCCTCTCTTCCGAACACTCGGACGACCCTAGCGTGATCCTCTGTCCGAAATCTCTCCTTCCTCAAGTCCGTCATCCAATTCCAAGTCGGGCTCCCCCTCGTCGGAGAGAAGCCCCTCCGAGTCCACTGACAGCTCATTCTGCTCCTTACCTATCCTGGACTTCTTTGACGGGTTCCCAGGCACTCCTACCCTTAAAGGTGACCCAGATCTCTTTCCCCCATGGACTTCTTCCGCGGGACCGGCTGCCAGCTCCTTACGCTGACCTCCAAATGCCTGCTGGATCAGGGCTACAAAGTCCGGGGAAAAAATTGCCGCTAATCCCCCCAGCAAGGCTGCTTGTGTGGACGGAAGATCCGGGGCAGAAGGCCTGGCTACGGGTTCCTTTAGCGGTGACTGAAGGGAAGGAGGATCTGTTGGAGCTAACTGAACCCCCTGTCCCCTTGCATCCTCTTCTAAGGCGCCCTCCATCGTAGTCGCTTCGCGAACACAGCGTTTACAGACCCCCATCTCTGATAAGGTACCTCTTTTAGAACCGCAGAGTAAACACTGCAGTCTAGCAGGCATCCCTGTAGAAACTGCGCTCTTTGTGCTCTCCTAAAGCACTATAGTAGCCAGTGACAGCCACCCTTCTGTGGGGAACTCTTTAAACTTACTTTTTTTTTTTTTTTAAACAAAGTCGCAACCTCTCTGAAGCCCAAGGAGGACAATTCTGAAGAAATTTCCCAAAAACGAAGCTTTCCCCGCTAAATGAAGAACTTACAATATGAAACGTAGAGCGAGGTTGTTCCCGCACAGGAGACACGCGGCGCAGCCTGCTTAAAATAGCCAACGTGGCGTATTCGCAAGACTCCGCAGCCGCCGCTGTACCGGGAGGCCCCCCCCCCCCTTTTACCTCTGGAAGAACTTGGGTCCTGAGTGCGAGGTTTCTGCTGAAAACTCAGCCACCGCTAGCCCCTTGAAACCGGAGGACAAGGCAGAGCCGAACAAGCACTGCTGCTCTAGCTGCCCCGAGAGATGCAGCTGTGTCCTCCGATGCCGGTGTCTGAGCGCTGAGAGGCAGAACTTCTGTGCACGCATCAGAACACCGACTGAGCCGGCTCTTCACTTACCGGACCGAACCTGCCGGCTCTGCACTCACCGGAAAGTTTGCCTGCCACACTCCTCGATCCACTATGACTCAGAAGTGGAAAGGGAGGGGGGGGGGGGAAGAAGAACTAGCACCTCAGTCCAGTAATATAGAACTAGACATTACAGAAAAAATAAAAATGCTTTATTAGTAAAATCCTATTAGTAAACCCCAATTAAAAACTGCCTACTCTAACTCTCCTTAATTGTCTCTCACGTGAGCCTCGAACCTCCAGGCTCACAGATCCTCCAGCTGCTTGGAGACTGAAACAACTGAGGTGAGAAGGCGGATCCAAGGGAGATATACTGGTGTCATCAGAAAAGGATGACGTTTTTCAGTCTCCAAGCTGCTAGAGGTGGAGCACAACCCAGAGGTTCGGGACTAGACTGGAGGGACGAGATAAGGAACACCACTATTTCTTACCTCGATCCATGGCCAGTAAACTGGATAAAAGCAGCAATTTCTGAACTATCCTAATTTATCCTCCCCATCATCCACCTCGCCCTCCAGAATGGGTATTTACCAGCCTCCCTGAAACGTGCACAAATCTGCCCCATTCTGAAAAACAACTCCAGCAACAAAAACTCCCTTACCTCATACAGACCCATCTCAAGCCTCCCATTCATGGCAAAACTAGTAGAAAAAATTGTCAAAATCCAACTCCAAGACCACATCTACTCCTTTGCCCCTCTAGACAAACAGTAATATGGTTTTCGTTCATGGAATGGAAACGCTACTCACATTTCTAATTGACACAATTGCAAGAGGTATCGACAACACGAAGCAAGCATTTCTCCTTATTTTTCTGGACATTACTGCAGCGTTCGATAGCGTAAACCACCAAATAAAGCAAACCAGGCTACAGCAGATAGGGATCAATCAAACAGTTCTAAAATGGTTCTCCTCATACTTATCAGACAGAAAACAAGAGGTAAGAATTGAACAGCAAATCTCAGATCCATACAAACAAGAACAAGATCTCCCCCAAGGCTCCGCTCTCTCCGCATACTTTTTAATATTTATCTTCAACCCATATGTTCCATTTTAAAAGATTCCGCGTAAATTATCATATCTATGCGGACGATATAATGATATCTCCCGTTTAACATCTCGAACCAGTCAACTCAACTACTTGCTGATTGCTTCTCTGAAATTATGAAATGGCTTGAGAACCACACCCTCAATATTAACTTTACAAAAACAGAAGCCATGTATGTTACCAGAAACCAGAGCTTCCCCCCTACATCAATTAGGATCAATGATATTAACATTTCAGTTAAAAATGAGGTAAAAGGTGTAAATCACTGATCTCACTCTTAGCATGACATCTCATATTTACACAAGATGTTATTAAAAACTCTATTCATTGTATATAGTTCCTTAACATATATGTACAAAGTTTCCCAAAGTTGAATCCCAGTTGAAATCTCCTGTTACATGTAAACTCACAACAGACTGTTGCTTGCTGTGAGTATTCTTGTTCAATGTAAACCGCGCTGATGAAAAAGAGTGCGGTATAAAAGAACTATAAATAAATAAATAAATAAAATAAATAAATGCAAACAACTAAAAAGATATTTTACAAGCTCAAACTGCTAAAGCAACTCAATCCTCTTCTCCACCACCACGACTTCAAATCAGTCATCCACACAATTATTACCCCACACTTCGCCTTCGCCAATACCATTCTACAAGACATCACAAAACAGGCTTTAGGATGACCAACTAGCTCAAAATGTGGCAGCAAGAATAACTATTAATGTCAACTCAATGGAACACATCACCCCAACATTGTATGCTCTCCACTCACTACCCATACAAAGCCATATAAACTACAAAATACTTGTATCAACTTTCAAATTTATGAATGGCACTGTCCCTTCGTATATAAACACACTCATCTCAAAGGAAACCAATCACACTCAACGCAACCAGAACAAAAATAGCGTAGTTACTCACCTGTAACAGGTGTTCTCCAGGAGCAGCAGGAATCAGTCCTCACATATGGGTGACGTCGGCGCCGACGGAGCCCTCGCGGAGCAATTTTCCCCAGCTTTCAAAGAAAGCCTTTGGGAATTGCAGCGCGCATGCGCGGTCCTCTTCCCGCCCAAGGGTGCCATCTTGCTCAGTCAGATGACATAGCTAAAAGACAGCAAAAATAAGCAAAAAAGAAAGCATAGAACTGCAACTCCAAGGGGAGGAGGGAGGGTTGTGAGGACTGATTCCTGCTGCTCCTGGAGAACACCTGTTACAGGTGAGTAACTACGCTTTCTCCAGGACCAAGCAGGAAGTCAGTCCTCACATATGGGACTCCCAAGCTTAAGGCTACCGGAGACCCTAAGCACAAAAAGGAGCTCCCTCAAGCTCAGTAGCCCAGAAGGAAGGAATCTTCTCTGAATACATCCCCAACCGGTGGCCCAACATCCGGGATGGAGGGTAGGAGTTGCCTATCCCTCGAAGAGGTTACGGAGGTGTATTACTAATTAAAGATTTATTTGAATTTTTGGATCAGCAAAGATATTATACTGAACTCATGAGCCATTCTAACTCATGAGCCATTCTAACTCATGAGCCATTCTGCCTGTGAGGACTCATGCTGAGCCAATTTGCTAGCTCAGAGACCAACGCTGTATTTACAGTCTAGTGAGAGATCTTTACACATCTAGCCTGGGGAGTGTTAAGAGGCCAGAGAGGGAGACAGAATTCTTCCCTTGGCCTTTGAACAATTCTCTTGGCCAATGTAGAAACATTTGCCTAGCCAATGTAGACAGGATAAGAATTCATCAATTATAATGTAGAAGCTTTGAGCTGCTTCTAAAACCATGGGGGGTGTCTCCCTTGACAGAGACCCATTAATGATAACAAAAGAACACTTCATCTAGCCTTGGAATGTAGGCCATGGAGGATGTGTCCTTTGAGCATTCTCAGATATCTGACCATGTCAGAAGCCTACCCGGAAACCAAAGCAAAAAAGGTGGATGGGGTGGGGAGAAGCTCATGGGTGAGAGCTGGCTGCAACACATTTGTGCCTATATAAGTACAGAAAAAATCCATAACAGACAGAGCGTAGATCTGCTTGGCCAGGCATGAAGGATCCTAGACTGTCATCAGTTCCTCTCGCTGAGCGCTCCCAGCTGATGTGTAAAGGGCTTATGACAAGTTTGGTGAAGTATATTCTTTGTAAATAGCTGCATTCTCTCATAACTCTTTCAGTGCTGTAATTAAGTGCATTAGTTATTATTCTAATTGCATTCTAATTATCTTTTCTAACTACTCATGTGTAACTAAGAGAATTACTTGTCTTTCTGAATGTCTCCTTACTTTGTTTGTAAATAAACTGCACGTCTTCATTACAAGGTGTTAGCCTTTGTTGAAGTAAGACAGGAGGACTGCCTGTCCGAAAGCACTGTCCCTGCGGGACTCCCTCTCCAGGCAGTAGTGGGCCGCAAAAGTCTGGCTTGAAGACCAAGTAGCGGCCCGGCAGATGTCTGCCAATGGAACAGAGCGGAGGTAAGCCACTGACGTAGCCTTCGCCCGAACACGATGGGCCGTGACTCGACTTTCCAACGAGAGGCCGGCTGCCTCGTAAGCCCAAGCGATACAGTCAGCAATCCAGATGGGCAAAGTACGCTTGGAGACAGGGAGCCCCAACTTATTGGGGTCATAAGAGACGAAGAGCTGAACAGCCCGTCTGTGCTCCCGCGTACGGTCCAAGATTGGAGAGGGAAAGCAAGTACTGCAAGACCACTGATGTTGAACAGGAGAAGGGATCTTGAGACTGCTGAGCACACCAGACGGAGAACCGACGCCACTTCAAAGCATAGGACTTCCGGGTGGAGGGCCGTCTGGAGGCCAAAACGACCTGCTCCACATCTGGAGGCAGGCGGAGGGGAGCAAGGACTACCCTTTCAGCAGCCAGGCCATCAGATGAAGGGACAGGAGGTTGGGGTGCAGGAGAGTCCCCTGATCCTGTGACAGGAGGTCGGGCTGAAACCCCAGAGGAAGAGGGGTGTCCACCGCCAGCTGCATTAGAAGTGGGAACCAAGGTTGTCTCGGCCACCGGGGAGCCACTAGGATCATCGATGCTTTGTCTCTGAGAACTTTGAAGAGTGTCCGAGATACCAGCGGCATGGGAGGAAAGGCATATAAGAGGCCTGTGGACCATGGAATCAGAAAAGCATCCGCCGCTACTCTGAGAGGATGCGGTTGTCGAGAGCAGAATCTGGGAAGTTGCCGGTTCAGAGGACTGGCAAACAGATCCATGGTGGGGAGGCCCCACTTGAGAAAGATCCGCTGAACCACCATCGGATCCAGCCTCCACTCGTGCGGCTGGTGGATCCTGCTTAGCTTGTCGGCCAGGTAATTTTCTTGACCTGGGAGATAGACAGCTTTGAGGATGATGCCGTGGTGGACGGCCCAAGAGCATAGTTTTTGTGCCTCCTGACAGAGAAGGAAGGAGCCTGTTCCGCCTTGTTTGTTCACATAGAACATTGCAACCTGATTGTCTGTCTGTATCAGCACCGACTGATGAGAAACCAGGTGAGAGAATGCTTTGAGCGCTAGGCAGATGGCTCTGAGCTCCAGGAAGTTTATCTGCTGAGCAGACTCCCAAGGAGTCCAGAGGCCTTGAGTACATGTCCCTTGGCAGTGTGCTCCCCAACCCAGGAGAGAAGCATCGGTCGTCAGGACCTGAGAATGCAGAGGGGGCTGAAAAGTCACTCCTAGTACTAGGTTGGGCAGATGAAGCCACCATTGCAGAGAAGAGACCAGCTGGTCGGAGATCTGTACGGAGTCCGCTAGGCTCCCAGTGGCCTGATGCCATTGTGTGCGAAGGCACCATTGAGCAGGTCGCATGTTCAGGCGGGCATTGGGGGTCACATGGACCATGGAAGCCATATGGCCGAGCAGTCTCAGAAATTGCCTGGCCGAGACCAGGGAATTGCTGTGAAAGTGGCTGGCGAGATCCATGAGCCTTTGGGCCCTGTCCAGAGGCAGGAAGGCCCGCGCCTGAAGAGTGTCCAACCTGTCTCCGATGAATTCGAGATTTTGAGAGGGGAGCAAAGTGGACTTTGCGAAGTTTATGACAAATCCCAAGTGCTGGAGTAGAGTCACAGTGCGATGAGTGGCTTGAGTGGCCTCTTGGGAAGACTGGGCTCTGATGAGCCAGTCGTCCAGGTATGGAAACACAAAAAGGCCTTGAAGTCTTAGATAGGCCGCCACCACTGCCAGGCATTTGGTGAACACCCTGGGGGCGGAGGATAGGCCAAAGGGCAGTACTCTGTACTGGTAATGATTTCCTCCCACAACAAACCTGAGATATTGTCTGTGGTCTGGATGAATAAGGATATGAGTATACGCATCCTTTAGATCCAGGGAGCATAGCCAGTCTCCCTGCTGGAGGTAGGGCAGCAGGATTCCAAGGGTAAGCATCTTGAACTTTTCCTTTGCAAGGAACTTGTTGAGGTTGCGCAAGTCCAGGATAGGTCTGAGGCCTCCTGTTCTTTTTGGTATCAGAAAGTACCTGGAGTAAAACCCTTGACCTTTCAGGTGGTGGGGCACCGGTTCCACAGCCTGTTCCTGAAGGAGACTCGCTAACTCCTGAAGGAGTAAGTCCCTGTGCAGAGGGAGTCTCGGAGGCTCCCCTGGAAAATAGGAGGGAGGTACCTGATGAAAGTGAAGAAGATAGCCCTTCCGAACTATGTGAAGTACCCAGGTATCTGTGGTGATGTTGGACCACCTTTGGGCAAAGTGGACCAGCCGGCCTCCTGTGCTGAGAGAAACCAGCTGAGGGGGAGAGGCTATGCTGATGAAGTCAAAAACCCCCACCCTGCTGAGCAGGGGCCAGTGGTGCAGGCTTGGGGGCTTGCTGCCTACGGGACCCATTACCCCGTCCCTTGGCCTGCTTAACCCTGTGGGGGAGTTGCTGAGGCCTGATACTGAGGGTAGTATTTAAAGGCAGCCGCCTTCCTCGGGTAAAAGGGCTTTTTCCCCGAGCCCTTCTTCTTTTGAGAAGGGGCAGAGGTCTTCCTGGAGAGACGAGTCCTGGTGAGAGTCTCGGTCTCGATCTGTGCAGCCTTCTCATCCATGGGCTTGCCAAAGAGGTTTTCACCTCTGCAGGGGACATCGACCAACTTGTCCTGCACCCATGGCTCGAGGTCGGACGTCTGAAGCCAAGCCTGGCGGCGTCCACCGATGCCAGCTGCGGCTACTCGAGCCGATGCCTCAAAACCATTGTAGGCTGCTCGAGAGATAAACTTTGAGCACTCTCGAATACCAGTTGACAAGGTTTGCAACCTCTGCAAAGGTTCGTCGGAGAGACCAGCAGAGAACCCGGCTATTTCTTTAGCCAGGTCCCGGAGATACATGCCCATGTAGAGCTGGTAGGTCTGGACTCGACAAGCAAGCATAGAGCCCTGGAAACACTTCCTACCGAGGGCATCCAGGCGACCCGTTCAGCAGTCAGGCCGTGAGAGATAGGGGATCCCAGGTTGGGGTGGAGAATTGAGCCCTCCTCCTGGGTCAGCAGTCCCAGGGAGCTCCCGAGAGGGACCGGGGACACCGTCAATAGACAGAGCAGCAGAAGAAACCAAGGTTGTCTGGGTCAACACTGGGCCAACTAAGATCATGGAAGCCTTGTCTCGCTGGACCTTGAAGATGTTCTGCACGATAAGTGGTGTGGGAGGGAAGGCATATCGCAGGCCACCGACCATGGGATGAGGCAGGCATTCCCCACCACCCGGGACAGATATGGTTGGGGACAGCAGAAGCGGGGTAGCTGAGCATTGGTCGCGCTGGCAAAGAGGCTCAGATTTGGGGTGCCCCATAGCCGGAATAGCCTCTGCACCACCCTGGGGTCCAAGCGCCACTCGTTTGGTTGGAGGACCCTGGCGCGATGCGCCCTCACCATGTCCTGAATGAACTTCAAGGAAGGTGGGGTCCTCAGGTGGGGACCGGCACCTCGAGGCCGGTGGAGACGGATCCAAAGGAATATCCTGGTGGGTATGTCTCCGGAGGAGTCTCAACATCGAACTCCCAGTCTGAGTAGTCCGAGGAAGACTCAAGGCTCGACGGCTCCAAGAGTGTCATCAGCTCCAGTCTTTGATGTATTGAGGCCAAGGACTGGGCAGAGCTGGAGGCGCTTGCCTGAGAAGGCCTCGCCCATGAGGACTGGGAACGGGATCGAGACCCTCGCTGAGGATCCACACGAGGCATCTGGCACTCGGGGATCACTTCGGTGGCCTGGGGAATCCTCGGCATCAAGGTCCCTGCGGTCTTGGCATGAGCACCGGTGGAGCTGGGCATCAATGTCTGTTGGGAGGCCATGAACGCAGAAATGCTGCATTCCAGTGCTAGCATTCCAGTTTCCCACTCAGGGGTAGCAGCCTTTGACACAGACACCAGAATCACTAGGTCAGGTGTCGAGGAAGAGAGGAGGTCCTTGACAGGACGGACCTCGGGAGACCGGGGTCTGTCACTGGAGGCTTCTACATCAGTCCTGGGTATCTTTTGAGGTTTCTCCCAATCTGATTCCTTCGAAGCTCGTCGGGGACTGAGGGACTGTGCACGGGTGCCATGTTTGTCCGCCTCCCAGGACAAGGCCCTTGAGGTTGTCTTCTTTTTACGCTCCCGCTCTGTGGACCCTTGGTCAGAGTGTCTGCGAACCCACTGGGAAACCACGGGGGCTTTACGCGACTCCAAGGATCCATGCAGGACCTTAGAGCGCAAGGCTACCGGGGTTGAGTCCACTCTGTGCAAAATGTCATCCTGTTTCTGCCGGCAACCCTGCATGGCCTTGGCGGACATCTTTTTATACAAGGAGCTCTCCTCCAGGACATGGTCATCGACCAGACACCGGAGGCAACAATTGTGTGTGTTGGTGAAGGACATGTTTTTGGAGCACCGATCACACTTCTTAAAACATTGGGGAAAAAAAGACCCCAGCGAGGTCGAAGACCCTTGACGTGACCAGCAGTTGAAAAAGGCGCGAAAGCACTGGGAAGGAAAAAAACCTAAAAATGAGGCTTTGAGGCCCGATGCCAGGGCATCGGGGCTCAAAGGCAAGAAAGGGGCCGGCGCTAGCTGGAAAACGCACAAAAAAGCAAAAGAAATCAACTTTTTTCTGGGGACTAGACGAATGTCTGAAGGGCTCCACGGAAAAAGTTTAAATTAGACTTACCTGCTAATTGTAGTTCCTGGAGGAACTCCAGTCTAGTCCCGGAAGCTTTGGGGTTGTGATCCTCTTCCAGCAGCTTGGAGACTGATCCATGTCATTCTTTGATGACACTGGTATAAGGACACAGGCACCGCCTCCTCACTCCAGTAACCTATTGACAAAGCAGACTCACCAGAGCAACAAGTAATGGCCTATACATATATCAAACTTTTAACTAACTATACAAACGCACCGAAGTGAACAGCCCCCCTGACGCTTTATTATAACTGTGACAGGTAATTCAACTGCGAAGGCCCTCGTCTCCGCTCCAGGGAAAAATTTGACTGTCTCATCTGCTAGCGCAACTGAAAATTCCCCCCCCCCCCCCCAAACCGGAAGCTGCACAGTGCTGCCTCCTTCTTACCTGTGATCCTTTGTGCTTCAGGCTCCCATCCTCTCCAAGGACCGGGAAGGGGTCCGGGACTAGACTGGAGTTCCTCCAGGAACTACAATTAGCAGGTAAGTCTAATTTAAACTTCCTTATCGTCCCTCCAGTCTAGTCCCGGAAGCTTTGGGGATGTAACAGAGCAGTAAAAGAACTCAATGAGCGGGACCTGCTAGACCAGCCTGAAGCACCGCTGCTCCAAAACAGGTATCCCGCCTCGCATGAATATCCAGACGATAATGCTCGACAAACTAATTCAATGAGGACCACGTCACTGCCTTACAAATCTCCACCGGTGGAACAAATTTGTACTCAGCCCAAGACGCGGCCTGCGCTCTCATAGAATGTACTCTTAATCCATTCGAAACCAGCTTACCCTTCACCAGGTACGCTGACACTATAGCAGCCTTTATCCACCTGGCAATCGAAGCCGCCTCCCCTTTGCGAGGCCCACCGCACAACACAAAGATCCCATCCAACTTCCTGAGCTTCAGATGCAACGTAACCGGAAAGGTTACGGTAAAAGAAGGTAGTTTCTAATTACCATAGAAATTGGCTGTCCATTTAAAACGCCATGGTATGCTGAAACAGCATTAATACGGACAGTAACAAATCTTTCAAAGTCACATATAGATAGATAGATAGATAGATAGATAGATAGATAGATAGATAGATAGATAGATAGAGGGGGGGGGATCCACTTAACAAGAAGGGGTAAGACCTGCTTGAGAATATAGCTAGAGAATCTCTTTCTGGTTACACGTGGAAGAACCATGGAGAAGGTTACAAGCCACTTAACCCTCCATAGCCCATGTTCCCTGTAAAATAGTTATCTCCAAGTTATATTGCCCTGTTCAATGTAATCTCAGTTTGTTCAATGTAAACCGCACTGATGCAGAATAGCACGGTATATAAGAGAATGTAAATAAATAAATACATGGAAACCAGTGGAATGGTCTTACTTAGAAGGAGAGGTCTAGATTTCTTTAAAATTCTAGCTTTTGAATAACCAGAAATGGAGACTTACGTGAAGGGATGTAGGAGGAGATCCTTAGTCTTAAGACAACAAGTCTGGATCCTTCTATAACTTCAGTGTGGAGAAGACGACGCAATATAAGGGGATACCATGTTTGCCCCTCTATGAGGGCAATATGAGTATCATGCGTTCTTTGTTCAGCATAAGCTTCAATGAAGTATTAGGAATTAGAAGGCATGGACTAGACAAGGACTGACTGCAGTGAAAAGGAATGCATCCCTGTTGCAAGAGTTCCACTGGAGATGTGGAACAATCCAGGGAAATTAAGCAATTCTTTATGCTTTCACGTGGTCTAAGCCCCGGTTCCTTTTCCTTATAAGGAAATTTTAAGGAAGATGGTAAGAGTAGGAGAAACCAGTCATGTAGGAACATGACTGAGGAAAGCCTTTTTAACCATCTGGAAGTTACCTACTAGGAATGGCTCTGACGCTCTCTGGCAAAGGCCCATATTTGCAGAGCTTTTTTGTATAATTGCAGAGAGCATGTTGTAGGTTGCTTAGGTGAGATCTGGCTGTTTAATTGCCAGTGTGCAACCTAATCTATTCTGTTGGAGCAAAAAGGAATTGAAGATGGCTAAGAATAGTAGACAGGCCGGTTGCCTGCAATGATAAATTGTCCAAATTATCTGTTATTAAGACAGCAGAAAAAGTTAGGTCCTATAGATTGGAAAAGGACCGACAGACATAATTAGGAGTGGTAAAACTTAATTATGGTCTGATAAGCTGTCTTAAAAGAAATATTTGAGAAGACTGCAAAGGGGAAGAAAGCTCTGTATGGAAAGCATGTACTGGAGTAGGTATTGAAGAAAATCCTATGGGCTTAAAAAAAAAGTAAACCCTCCAGTTGAATAGTATCACTCAGACTGAATGTCTCGACTAAGAGGGATAGAAAGTAATACAGAGTTGTGAAGACTTACAATTTGGTAAGTCTCTGAAAAAGTTAAAGCCCCCCTGCAGTCAAAACTATGAGATATCCTCGTACAGGAAAAGTGTCAAGGTGAAGGGCATAGCCTACCTTATTACCTGTAGGGCATGATTATCCTCAACAGCTCAAGGAGCTAAAAGAATGGATTTCTCTTGTAACAAGAGATTCATGCCTAGAGTCGAGGATTGAGTCAGTGTATCAGTGATCTCTCAGTAAGGATGCTTCTGTTGATAAGAAGTAGGTTAGCGGTTCTGAACCTCAAACAGGAAAAAGAGATTTAATGAATAAAATATCAGAAACCCTGCGACTGCTGGGTTTGCTGAGTCTGTTGAGGTTTTGGTTTTCTTAGCCTGGTATGATGTTGCCCTTCTTTGGAAACATCTGCATGATGGGTAGAAGATGAATAAAACTTTTTCCCCTTATGGGGATAAAGTTTGTTAGGAGATTTTTTACTAGCTGGGATAGAGGAAAGTTTTGACAATCCTCCGAAAGCAACAATATCAGTGTTTAACTGATTAGCTTGGAATAAAGCATTCTTGTTAAAGAGATTTTCACCAGTACCAGGAGTATTTCTCAGCCTTTCTTGTACCCATTTGTCCAAGTCTGAAGCTTGGAGCCAGGCCATGCGTCGTGCCCCTATGGCTATAGCAGAAGTTCTGCTAATAGACATAAAACTATCCAGGGAAGCACGATTAAGGGACTTAGAGACATTTTGAGCATGACTGACTAATAAGAAATAGTCTGCTCTTTTATGTTCTTGAAGAAAACGGTTCAAAAGTAAGTTCTTTGTGATCTCTTCAATAGATAATCCCATATAGAAAATATATGAGATAATTCTTGCTGAAAGCATGGATGCCTGGAAGCATCGACGTCCAAAGGCATCTAAAGTCCTAGACTCATGACCTGGCGGATGAGAGGAGTGCTTCTTTGAACTCTTAATACGCCTCATTGCTGATTCTACAACAATAGAATGATAAGGAAGTTGAGTCTTTTGAAAACCTGCAGAAGGTGGCACCTTGTACATAGTGTCAAGTGTCTTAGAATGTGGGGATACCGTTAAAGGAGTTTCCCACATTCTTAATAGTAGATCTTGTAAGATCTGATGCAAAGGAAGCATGATCACCTCCTTTGGAATGCAGGGGAATTGCAGAGTCTCTGAATCCCCTGGTATGGATTCTTTAGCAGGTATAGAAATGGCAAGTAACTTTGCCATATCAAGCAGAAAAGCTTGAAAAGAAATCTCTCCTGAGGAGAACCCCCTAAAACAAGGGGTAAAGGCTAGAATTGTTGAAAATTCAGCCTTGGTACTCATGGATTCATCCCAGTCATCGGGATCGGAAGACTTGAAAGGATGAAGCATCGGATTTTCTTTAAAGCGATGTCTTCGGTACTGCCTGAGGTCGGTACCGAGACAAGTCAGTACCGAGTCCTCCATGCTAGAGAGCAATTCCAGGCTCGGCATCGAAGGAAGCGAGTCTGTCGAAGCAAGCATGGACGGTACCGACACCGATGCCGATACCGGTACCGAAGCCGATACCGATACTCGAGGAACGGTCTGCAGCAACTCTAGCGGTACCAAAGTAGCTGAGAGCGCTAGACTACGCTCATCGGTGAGGAGTGTTTCATCCATCACCATAGCCGATGCCGGGGTGTCGGTACCGCTCGAAGCGGCCACAACCACCGAGAATGGCCCAGGTATGTTCATCAAGGTAAGAACCCCGGGAACAACCTGAAGCCCCGTTAATGCTTTGGAGCCCGAAGACTCCCGCCGGGGCTTTATTTCCCAACTGTCCTCGAGGGCAAAGCCAGAGGCATCCCGATGCTTAGAAGGAGATCTACCACTCGAGGACTGGCTAGTCTTTACAGACTTTTGTTTGGTTACCTGATCCTGTGAAAAAGAAGATATTCTGGCTGGTGACATTGAGTCCGATGTGAACCGGGTATCGAGTTATGCTCGATCCTGAAGACTTCTTCTGTTTGAGCTCCAGCAGGAGAGACACTCCAGAGGGCAATGGTCAGGACCTAAACATTTTAGATACCAAGTATGAGTGTCTAAAAATATATCTGTACCGCCACACTTTGAGCATTTCTTAAGGATAGTGGCTGGCTTTTCCATAATGGAAGGATAGAGGCCTAGTGGCCTAGAAACCGTCAGGCACTAAACAGGAAAAAATTCCTAGAGAAAAGAAGAAATTTTTTTTAGTAAGAAAGAAAGAAAAGCACCGGCGGTACCGGTGGCGTCGAGGGAAGGCAAAAACCTAAGAATAAAAAGAAGAATTTTCTGCGGTGATAGGAGTACGTCCTGCCGGCTCCGCGGAAAACGGAAAACTGATGAGAGGGAAGTGAATGGGCGGGAAGGCAGCGCGCATGCGTGTGGGATGCTCCCAAAGGCTTTCTTTTTGGAGCTGGGGAGCGTTCCCGTGCAGGCTCCGTCGGTACCAACGTACCCACATGTGAAGACTCATTCCTGCTTGTTCCTGGAGATCAAAGATAACACCCTGCAAAGGGAAAACCCCCCCAACGACTGCTCCCGAAGCAGCCCTTCCAACCCGGGCCGTTTTTTTTTTTTTTTTAAAGCAACTCAAAATGAAGCAGGAGCCTTCCCGACCTGAACCGCACTAAAGAAAAACAAAAACGAAACTGCAGAGCTGAGCTACGACCGAATGTTTCTCCGCAACCACCACAAGCGTTTCCCGCCGAAAATGCACGTGGCGTGGGCATGCCGTCTATCCCGGCTCTGAACAACCACAGACCGCCAAAACCAAACACCTCACAGCTCACCTGCTTGCTCAGATCCGCCGCAGTTCAGTCCCCCTTTAAAGGCTGCCAGGCTGCTGCTCAATCCTCCGTTCGGGTTTACCTTTTTCCCCCGATTCAGAGATTTTCCACAGCTACGAGGGCACCATGGCCGTTTTCCAACCGGTCCTTCCACACATTCACAGGCACTCAGAGCTCCCTTCTGCCCGATCCCCCAAGCGCAAACAGGCAATTCCTTCTGTGTAGCGCCAGGGGAGGGCTTCTTTTGTCAAAAAAACAGACCAGGCTTACTGACCTGCGGCCAGGGTCTAAATGTTCCTCCCTAGCCTGTGTTCAGTTACGGAGAGGGAAAGAGAGGGAGAGAGGCCCTTAGCAGTGCAATCTTAAAGCGATATGCCCCCATTAAACTGATGTCCTACTCTAAAAATAAAGCAAAAAATAATCTGAAGGTTCTTTAAACCCCCCAAAATTAATCTAACTCTCTCTAAAAAGTCCTTAATTGTTCCTCCAGTGAGCCGGAGCTCTGGCTCACATCCTCCAGCTGCTTGGAGACTGATCTAAACTGGAGTGAGGAGGCGGTGCCTGTGTCCTTATACCAGTGTCATCAAAGAATGACATGGATCAGTCTCCAAGCTGCTGGAAGAGAATCACAACCCCAAAGCTTCCGGGACTAGACTGGAGGGACGATAAGGAAGGGAGACTGAGTAAGATGGCACCCTTGGGCAGGAAGGGAGACCACGCATGCATGGTGGCATCTCCCAAAGGCTTTCTTTGAAAGCTGGGGAGATGCTTTTGCAAGGGCTCTGTCAGCATCAACATCATCCATATGTGAGGACTGACTTCCTGCTTGTTTCTGGAGAAACCAAAGCATCACAAGAGCTGGGAGACTGATCTTAAAATTATATGGGCTGGACAAAATTAGGAATTTATAATACAGCTTCACCAGTGTTTACAAGCAATATATTTGATAGAGAATAATTATAAGCTATACTATATATTATATTTCTGTGAAAATATTAAGTCTTGGACGTGGGAGATGAGTGCTGTTGGAGACAATCAGGCCTAGAGGGTACATATTTGTACACATGGAGGGAGTGACTTAAGATGAGTGATTTTTGGATGACAGGGTCTCAAAAGAAAATAGGCCCTATGTGGCTTTAGGAATACTAAATTAAAATATGAGTGATTTAGGACCAAAAGAATTAAGGGTGGTTCAATATACACTTATAGCAACCAAATTTACAACAGCCCAAAACTGAAACTATGAGGCTGGTGACTGAAAGTGGGTCATATTTACTGGAAAGGCCTGGCAATCTACTTCCGGTGATATCTTGCCAAGAAACCCCAGAGGCAGCTGGGTCGCCATGAGTCAGTACTGACTTGACGGCACTATGAAAAAAAAAAAAAAAAACAATTACTGGAAGGCAAAGTTGACAGCTACCCAGAAAACCAGTTTGACATTTCAAGAGCTATGGAAACCATTGGAAATTTGGTTATCTCAGAATGTTATTGCTGTTTAATAGCTTAAAAATTAAATTAGGGGTAAGCCAGCGGTATTAAGTATTTACAATTTCCACATTACGTTTGAGAGAATCAGGAAGTAAAGTTCATATATGACTTTCTAAAAAATAAGCAGGAGGGAAGGTGGGAGGGCAGTAGAGATGGGGAATTGTTTCTGTTAAACTGTAAGGAAATTGTACGTTAAGTTATGTGGTAGGCGAAGGCCTATGATCTATGCTGATTGAACTGAACAGACAGGCCTGAGCAGCTTGATTTGTGAATGAAGCCTGTAGTTAGGCCCAGAGGAATGAAAACCCCCCTGAATGATGACACCGTAGAATTGAAACTTAACTGAACACAATTTAGTATAGCTAAGCAGAATTGAAACTTAGAAAATATAGAAAAACAAGTCTAATTGGTACTGATAAGAGAGCACAGCTTCTATGGAATTAATTAACTCTGCAGAAAGCAAGGTTACAGTGCCCTGCTCTCACTCATATTCCAGCAAGCCAGTGACCTTGGAGGAGAGAAGTATCGAAAGTCTAAGAACTGTCCATTGTAATGAGGACTGAAAGGGGGGCAACCAGGTGCTGAGCCCAGATCAAGGTCCTCATTGGATAGCTACGTAGTGGTACCAGGACCAATAGATGGGTGAGAGGGGTTACTGGGACCAATGAAAAGTTTGCCTATGTCTAGAATGGAGAAGAACGGTATAAAAGTTGTTGTTTTGCTAGAAACCATTGCTCAGCCATTTTGAAATTGCTTATTGCTCGAGCCTGTGCACATTAAACTGGCTTGGATCCTTGAAACGACTCCTGGTTTTATTTATTGCATGCTTATCTGCTGCTTCATTTCTTGGTGCGTTGGCCTGGAAGTGCGAGTGGTGGATGGTGTTCAAGTGAATAAATCCACGTAATTCGCCTTGAGGTTTGGTCCAGTTGGAACCATGCCAATCCGACGCAGGGGAATTTCCCTGGGCCCACCGATCCTCTTGTATCGGAGGGGGTTCTGCCTGGCCTCGGCAGGCACTGGGTCCAGCTGGCCAACACCTCCAACCCGGGGGAGTCCAGGATCCAACTCAGAAGCTAGTGAAGTATTGGGGACCGGATCCGGTAAGTATAGTTTTGAAAACCTGTCTAGACAAATGAGTTAGAAACTGCAGTTTGAAACTTGTGAAACTTTGGTAAGAATTTGAAACTTGTAACTTGTAATCTCGAGAACTTGGAACTTGGCATTTGGTAATGAGAGCACTGATCCCCTCTCAAGGACGGTCCTATTACCCTTGCATGAGTATGCGCAAGGCGAAGCCATCGTCCTTCTTGTTTGGTAAGACTTAAGTCAACCTCGCATGAGTATGCGCGAGGTCCCTACATGAGTATGCGTGGGGAAAATTTGTTTGAAAATCCTTGCATGAGTATTCGCGAGGTACAGCTGTTAAAAAAAATCATGATTCAGCCTAGTCAGAACAGACAGGACTGGGTTTTTTGGGATACGTTGCTAGCATGATTGTGAAGCGTTTGATGTGTATTGTCTGCCCTACTGTGTATTTGTTCTTTTTGTTCTCTGTTGAAACTGCGAGTTCCCCTTCTGTTATAAATGTGAGATTATTCTGTTGAGTAATTTGTGACAGTTCACTGATTAAGAAATTGTATTAATAAAGCAGAAAGAAGACGCAAAACACCCAGAGACACTTTAGAAATCAAAAAGCTGGTCTCACCCAGTTCGCTATCCTACTGCACAGTGAAAAACTGACAGGGGGCGTGTCTGGAGGAAAGAATGTACAGTGTCTTTTGTGCTTATTTCAGGACAATTGTACCTGTATTATTCAATATGTTTTTAATAGTAATGTTCCTTCTGCTATGGTTATGTATTATATATCATTTATATATCATTTAATAAGAATGTTTAGTCAGGATTGTGGGTCCCGATAGTTTTTGGGCTTAGCCTGAAAAGGGTTAAGTTTGTATTAGTCCCTTACGGGTTGCGGACCAAGTGAGAAGAATTTCTGTCGGCTGTATGTTCAAATTTTCAGTAAGCACTGTAATAGTTTAAATAGGAAATGATAGAGAACTGTTTTTGTTTTTCCTTTGATCTACAAAGTAATTATTAGATCACGACTTGACACTGATTTAAATTGTTTTTTTCTGGCATCTCTCTGTGCGTGTGAATGAGAAGTCTCTTTTTATGAGCACAGTTCAGTTGTTTCCCAGCGAGCAGAGGGGTGTAGCTTGCAGAGAAGGAAAAAAATGTGTTTTAAGAGACAGCAACTCTCGGTTGAGAGGTCTCCTGTTTATTTAAAATAAAGGATTCATTCAATCAAAGTTTTAAAAAAAAAAAGTTTATCTTGCGGAGTGTTTGCACCAACCTTTTTATGAACAAGTATAAGTCATTTGAATGCATGCTTCCCCATACTGTAAGATTTAAGGTAATTACATTGAATTGTTAAACTCTGTACTAATTACTAATGAACAAATCAGTTAGCTACACTGACCTTTACAATATTGGCTTTTAAGATAAATTCATCTGTTTTCCTGTATTTGAAAAAAAAAAGGAAAGGTGTACTGTACTTTATGAAAAATATCCGGAATGTCTTTTGAATATTTGCTTTCTGAACTAAAAAAAAAATAATAATTTCTTTTGCAGAGACATGCTGATTACGGTTGGCAGCTAGTTGCTAAGTATTTTTATTCTAGTCATACGTAACAGATAGCTATAGTTCTCTCTATAAGATATTTTAAGAACTGTATCTAAATTGTATGTCTGTGCTCAATTTAAGCTTATGTTTACGGTAATAAGGTTTTTTTAATAATGTCTTTTCAAGTATGATCAAGAATTTCAGTAAGGGATTTACTGAAGTCTATGATTATAAAATGTCTCTGTCCCAATTAGGAATGTTATGTGAAAGGGAGTGGTTTCTGCTGTTCACCATATTTTGCCCCAGAATCTCTAGATATCCTGTCCCATCAGTTTCTCTCTCTGTAAGTAGCTCCGTTCAAAGTGCTTAAGGGGGGGATGGGGCCCAGTCCACCGATGTCGTCACCCCCCGGTAGGCGTGAACTAATGTGCCCACAGCAGAGAAGTAGAACATTTAAAAAAAAAAAAAACAACCTCCTGGATAGAGCGTTGCTAGGAGAAACAGAGCCCAGGAGAGGGGGGGGGGGGGACTCTTCCCTGCAGATTCCCTAGTTTGCCAGCCACCTCCACAGCAGGGGGATGTGCACCCCCTCTGGACCAGAAGTGAAAGTCAGCTGACCAGACTTGTTTAGAACTGAAAAAACTGCATTATACACTGAGAAGTTTTAGGACTTGATTGAACTAATGGACAGAAATTATAGAAAACTGGATGAATTTGCGGGCATAATAGTTAAATGAAAGTTGATCAGAAAAGTATGTGGATTGTTGAAGAGGGACAGAGAAAGTAAAAATTGTAAGATGGAAAAAGAGAACAGATCTTTTTGCTGATATTTTAGTTGAATGATGTGGAGGAGGTTTTCCTAATCAAAGGAGCAGAGGAAGTGAAAAACTGGGTGTGAGTGCGCCCATTACAGAGGAGAAAGACATTAGAGAAGTGAATGCCCGTATCTTGACTCCACCCCAGGAGGGGAGGAGGGAGTACTTGATTGCAGAGTCATAAAACAATAAACCAAGCACAATGTTCTAGTAGAAGAAGGAAGTAGCTATAGAGTAAGTGGCAGCTAAAGAGGGCTACAGCATGGATAAAGACTAGGCCAGATGCATCACCATTATCAGAGCTACTGGGGCTAAGTCCGCAAAGCCTTTCCTGCAGAACTGCATGTGTGAACTAGGGGGACAGAAAATAATGCACCAGTTCCTGTATATGCCTGAGTGCCTTATTCCACTTTTGGGGCCGAGATCTGCTTGCAAAGCTTCAGGCACAGATATCCTTTGCTGAAGAGGGAGAAATGCAAATGACTGTAAACCCAAAACCTGCTGGATTGATGGTGCTGACTGTTCCCCGAGAAGAGGAGTGGCGGTTCTATAGCACACCTCCAGTCAAGTCAACAAGTTCCTGTATACCTACCAACCTTATAGCCCCACCTGGAGTATGGGCAGAAGATAATCCACCTGGCCTAGCGAAGAACATAGCCCCTGTCATTGTCACCCTCAAGCCAGTCAAGAAGCCTGGGACCGGTGGCTACCGCCCAGTGCAGGATCTAAGAAGAATGAATGATGCAGCTGAAACTATACAACCAGTGGTACCAAAATCCTTATATTCTCTTGGAACTGATCTCTGCTGAAGCTATACATTTCATCATTCTGGACTTAAAAAGATGCCTTTTTCTGCATACGCTTAGCCCAAGACCCCACTACAAGGAGGCGGGGCCAACTCATCTGGACAAGATTACCTCAAGGATTCAAGAACTCGCCTCACTCAGCAAGGATTTGACAAGTTATCCAGAAACTCCAGGAAAAAAAAAAATTCTACTTCAATATGTGGACAACTTGCTCATAACCACCAACTCAGAAAGTGAATGTCTACAAGCCATCAGTGAACTTTTGCACCTTCTTAATGAGGCTGGATACAAAGTCTCAAGAGCCAAGGTGCAATTATGTCCAACAAGTTAAATACCTAGGATTCCAGTTGTCCAGCGGAATTCGACGCCTGGGACCAGAATGCAAAGCAGCTGTATGCAGTATTCCTACTCCAACCACCAGGAGGCAAGTGAGAGCCTTCTTGGGTGCCACAGAGTATGTTGTATATGGATCCCCAATTTTGCGCTGCTAGCAAAACCGTTGTATCAAGCTATCAAAGGAATGGAAAAGTCTGCATTGGAATGGGGACTTGAACAGGATGCAGCCTTTTGATCTTTGAAAAAAAAAACACTCTGATGTTGTCACCAATTCTGGGTCTACCAGATGTCCTGAAAACCTTTCAGTCTCTATGTTCATGAGTCACAAGGAAATGTTCTAAGAGTGTTGACTCAATCTCTTGGACCTTATTTGAGAAGCTGTTACAGCTACAGCTTTCCTAGTAAGCAAAAACTAAAAGAAAAATCCCTTTGAGACAGAATCTTCAAGTTACTGTACCACACTCTGTTCTAACCAATATGAAATACAAAGGAAACTACTAGCTAACAAATCTATGAATGCTGAAGTATTAGAGTATGTTGTGTGAAAACCCCAGATACAACTGAAGGGTCAGTCAAGCTTTCAATCCTGCTATGTTGTTATCAGTTAGTCTTGATCCCCTGATCATGACTGTTTAGAAATTATGGACACTGTATTCTCAAGCCGCCTGGATTTGACTGATGTCTCTCTGGAGAACCCTGAACAGACTTTCTTTGTGGCTGAAGGCAGTTTCATCATCAATAGACATTGTTGTGCTAGATATGCAGTGGTGACCCCTGATTTGGTAGTTGAGTCCTCAGCCCTGGCCCCAGAAACTTCACCACAGAAAGCTGAACTGATAGCCCTCACTAAAGCACTAACAATAGGAAAAGGGCTCTGTCTAAATGTGTACCCAGATTCCAAGTACAGTCAAACCTCGGTTTTCATGATTAATCCGTTCAAAAAAGTCTGACTAAAACCGAAACGTATGAAAACCGAAGCAAGATTTCCCATAAGAAATAATGTAAATTCAATTAATCCGTTCCAGACACCCAAAAATATTGACAAAAAATACATTTTATAGAGAACAACTATATTTTTACATACAGAAAACAATGAGAAATACATATAAATGACTAATGAAATGGATAAATGAACATTTAACATCACATTTAACTTTATTGAAGACTCTTGTTGAGGGGAGAGGGAGGAGGAGAGGTTATTGTTTGGAAGGGGAATCCCCCTCCATAAGGACCTCAGGTATCAAGGCCCTATCCGGGGTTACTTCCCTTCTTTGTCTTTTACTGGCACTAGGACCAGCTTGAGAGTCACTGGACCCCTGTCGCACAAAAAATCTGTCCAGAGAGGTCTGTTTCTGGCGTCTCTTTAAGATTTGCCTAAAATGGAACAAGGCATTGTCATTGAACATGTTGCAGACACGGCTTGCAACAGCTTTGTTAGGGTGAAATTTCTCCACAAAACTTTGCAATTCACTCCACTTTGCACACATGTCCTTAATCACTGAAGAAGGCACCTTCTCTTCTCTCTCTTCTTCCTCCTCCTCTGAAGCAATTTCCTCAGCTACCATCTGTTGCTGTTCCACTTGAAGGTCTTGCAGCTCTTCAGTGGTTAGCTCTTCCCTGTGGTCCTCCACCAACTCTTCCACATCCTGGCCACTCACATCCAACCCCATGGACTGCGCCAAAGACACAATAGATTGCACAACAGGCGTAGGGTCATCAGGGTGAGCCTCAAACCCTTCTTCAAAATTCTTCTCGAGGACACATTCTGGCCACAATTTTCTCCAAGCAGAGTTCAACATCCTGGAAGTTACCCCCTGCCAAGCCTTATCTATAAGGCTTATGCAATTGAGGATATTGAAGTGATCCCTCCAGAACTCTCTTAGGGTCAATTCAGTGTCCGAGGTCACTTCAAAGCACCTTTGAAACAGTGCTTTGGTGTAGAGTTTTTTGAAGTTTGAAATGACCTGCTGATCCATGGGCTGGATGAGAGGAGTGGTATTAGGGGGCAGGAACTTCACTGTGATGAAACTAAACTCCTCCAACAATTGGTCTTCCAAGCCTGGAGGATGAGCAGGAGCATTGTCCATTAGCAGGAGGCACTTGAGTGGCAATTGATTTTCCAGGAGGTATTTCTTCACACTCGGGCCAAACACTTCATTGACCCACTCAATGAAAATTAGCCTCGTGACCCATGCCTTACTGTTAGCCCTCCACATCACACACAATTTACTCTTGATAACATTGTTTTTCTTGAACACTCGGGGATTTTCAGAGTGATACACCAGTAAAGGCTTCACTTTGAAATCCCCACTAGCATTACCACACAACAAAAGAGTTAGCCTATCCTTCATAGGCTTGTGTCCTGGCAGTGCCTTTTCCTCCTGCATGATGTAGGTCCTCTTTGGCATTTTCTTCCAAAAGAGGCCTGTTTCATCACAATTGAAGACTTGTTGGGGGAGGAATCCTTCAGCCTCTACGTACTCCTTGAATTCATCAACAAATTATGCGGCCCCAAGTTTGTCCGAACTTGCAGCCTCGCCATGCCTTACCACTGTGTATGCCAGTTCGCTTCTTAAATTTCTCAAACCAGCCTCTGCTGGCCATAAATTCAGTAACATCAGCACTCGTTCCAGGCATTTTCTTTGCAGGATCTGCATGCAACAGCCTTGCCTTTTCACAAATTATCGTCTCTGAAACACTATCTCCCGCTAACTGTTTTTCGTTGATCCACACCAACAACAACTTCTCAACATCTTCGATTGTTTGCGATCTCTGTTTCGTTAGCGCATTCACTCCTTTCGCAACATCAGCTTCCTTAATTTCGTTTTTCTTCAGCAGGATGGAACTGATCGTTGATGCAGACTTCCTGTACATCCTGGCGAGATCGGCCACGCCTACGCCACTTTCATACTTTGCTATGACTTCTTTCTTGAATTCTATCGTGTTTCTCACCTTCTTTATCATCAAAGGGTTGGCATTCGGAACTTTCTTTGGCCCCATGGTGGCTTATTTAGCAGTCACACTCAATGAATGCGGGGTGATGCTCACTCAACGAGAAACAAAGGCAGACTGAATCACAAACGCACTTTGTATGGGCGCTCGATTCCGGGAAATGAGTGGCCGAGTCACGCGAGCAGGCGGACGAGTTTGATACAGACCATTTTCAGATCACTGCTCCCCTCAAAGTCTGTGTCAAGGCACAATGAGAACTTTTAGCAATTTGCAATCAGGAAGAGAGTCAATCCCACTTCTGGCCACAAGATGGTGCTCCAGAGGTATTTTTGGCAGACAAATTGTTTAAACTGCTGAGAAGGGAGAAAGATTAACAGCACAGTCAAGATGCAAATCTTCAGCAAAAAAACATCCAGAAATGTTTAAAGAAAACAGAAAAACAAAAAAGAAGGATCCACAAAAAAAAAAAAGGCACCAGCCACAGCCACCGGAAACACCACTCTCCCGCTCAGCATGCTTCCAGAGCCATGTGGCAATGGCTGCAGCAGCACGAGCTCCCGAAGTCTCAGCCAGCAGTAGAACAGCTCCTGTCACTTCTCTCAGCTGCCCGATCGTCCACAGCACAGCAAACACACAGATACTGTAGGACACTAATCTGATCGCTGACTCCGTCTCAACAGCGTACCCCGCAAGAGAAAGAACTGCCTCCCACATTCATTTAACATCTCCTGCTTACCCATTCAACATCTCCTGCTACCCTGCTACCTCCGAGCCTGAGGGGGCGCTCCAGAGAACAGGCAGGCAGTGGAGAGATCGGGGCCTTCCTCTCTGTGCAATCCTTGCATCTCTGGCTCAAGGATGTTGCTCACCTGTCTTTCGCATCTCAACACGCGATCGGTGAGTCCGGGGGGGTAGTGCTGCCGGGACTGGGCAGGCAGTGTATGCAGACCAGCGCGAAGGTGTATGTACAGTATTGCAGTACTGTTGGTTTTCAGATCTGGCACACGCGATCGGTGAGTCCGGGGGGGGGGGGGTAGTGCTGCCGGGACTGGGCAGGCAGTGTATGCAGACCAGCGCGATTGCAGTACGAAAACAGAGGCGATAGACGAAAACCGAGACAAGATCTCAGTCAGAAAAGACGTCGAAAACCGAAACCGACGAAAACCGGGGCAAACGAAAACCGAGGTTTGACTGTATGTCCTTACAACCTTGCATGCACATGGGACCCCGTACAAAGAATGAGGGTGGATAACATTAACAGATACATACTGCCTATAGATCTCAGAATTTAGGAAAAGTAGAATGTATGAATAGAACCCTGAAATCTCAGTTGTCCAAACTTTGCCAAGAGGTTTACCTGAAGTGGCCCCAGGTTCTTCCCATAGCCCTTCTTAGGATATACTTAGCCCCTGCTAAGTCTTTAGGAGTTTCCCCTTTTTGAGATTCTGTATGGGCAACCCCTGCCTATTGTATAGGAAATAAAAGGAGATATGAGACAGATAGGATCTGAAATTATTAGACATGAACTATTGGTTTTAAGTTCTGTTTTGCAGAGTCTTCATACCTGGGTACAAAATCGATTACCCATCAATTTGTCTGAACCCCTGCATCCTTTCAAGCCTGGAGTCTCGGTGTGGATCAAAGAGTGGAGAAAGATACTGTTAGCCCTGCATTGGAAGGGACCCTATGTCGTCATCCTGTCAACTCCAACTGCAGTAAAAGTCGCAGAATTTGAACCTTGGATCCATCATAATCAAGTGAAGCCAGCAGCTGCTCTTGAACCTGATCACTGGACTACTGTACAGCATCCTGAGACTCCATTGCACCTCACCCTACGACAACAACCACGGACCTAAGACTTATTGGTCCCTCAGAAACTGCACTGTTTCAAGACTGTTTGTTTATCTGAAAGTAGGCCTCGCATCTTAAAAAAAAAAAAAATGAAGCTGCAATCATCAGAAATAGACTGTGTTGTGTTAAGAAACTGAAAAGACTATTTTGATTTTCTGAAGAAGTGAACTGCTCTAAGGAGGCAATAATAGCCTGAGAGACTGTACTATGATATTTTAAGAACCTGAGACATCCCAGAAGACAGTGATACTTTGGAATCTACAGCCCTACTCCTGCCAAAAAGCTGGTAGGTCTACGTACGGCAGAAGCTTGAGGATCTACAATCAACTCTACCTTTGTGAAATCCGACAGTTCCTCCAATTTTCCAGAGACTATGCCCATTATGAATTATTATTATTGCTTTATTCTGGCAACAGTTTTGGGGTGCTTTGAAATGACTTTTGCCCTACCCCCTTGTGCAGCTTGCATAACCACCACCAGAACAGGACAAAAGATCACTCTTTCTATGAAGCCATGAAATCAGACTTTGAAGTTCCTCCTGCCACCAGAACTTATTTCTTGAATTAGCAGGAGCAGTGGCATTCGGTCTTCATGTTTCAGATTGCTTGTCTTGTGGAGGAACAACAATGGGAGACTAATGGCCTTGGGAGGCCCAAGAACTGAACTATTCTATCCTATACAATCAGACTGATTTACATAATATTACTAGTGAGTGGGTATTGGCCCACCCCATTGTTGACAGTTTGTGTTTTGTTCGGACCAGACCACAACTTACTATGAAGGTTGGACAGCTGGACTGTCTAAATCAGAAGATTTACAACAGCACAACAAAGAAGACATCTTGGTGGTCCGGCATAAATGCTCCTGAACCTTCTAATTCTTTTAGTTCTTTTACCCACTCTTGCCAAATTATGGACTTTGACTATCTGCTTGTTGCTCCCTTGTTTCTTGCCACTTTGCTTGCGAATGATAACTTCAGTTATTAATAGCACTGTAGAGCATAAGGCAGCTACAAAGATACTAGCTATGTGAACTTACTACCCTATACCACAGAGTGATATCTTTCTTTAGTAATATGTGATTTGCTTCTCACCCTTTCTCACTTGCGAGTGAGAATAATCAAAGGGGGGAATGTGGTAGGCGAAGGCCTATGATCTATGCTGATTGAACTGAACAGACAGGCCTGAGCAGCTTGATTTGTGAATGAAGCCTGTAGTTAGGCCCAGAGGAATGAAAACCCCCCTGAATGATGACACCGTAGAATTGAAACTTAACTGAACACAATTTAGTATAGCTAAGCAGAATCGAAACTTAGAAAATATAGAAAAACAAGTCTAATTGGTACTGATAAGAGAGCACAGCTTCTATGGAATTAATTAACTCTGCAGAAAGCAAGGTTACAGTGCCCCGCTCTCACTCATATTCCAGCAAGCCAGTGACCTTGGAGGAGAGAAGTATCGAAAGTCTAAGAACTGTCCATTGTAATGAGGACTGAAAGGGGGGCAACCAGGTGCTGAGCCCAGATCAAGGTCCTCATTGGATAGCTACGTAGTGGTACCAGGACCAATAGATGGGTGAGAGGGGTTACTGGGACCAATGAAAAGTTTGCCTATGTCTAGAATGGAGAAGAACGGTATAAAAGTTGTTGTTTTGCTAGAAACCATTGCTCAGCCATTTTGAAATTGCTTATTGCTCGAGCCTGTGCACATTAAACTGGCTCGGATCCTTGAAACGACTCCTGGTTTTATTTATTGCATGCTTATCTGCTGCTTCAGTTATATTGAACTGTATGATAAGCAATGCTTTGTATGTGGTTCCTCGGTGTACTTTCAATGCAGACGATTTAAAATCTTTAAATAAGTTAAAAGGAGGAAATAAGAAAAAACTGATTATACCCACCTGGTTATTTGTGAAAACCCTAAATATGTGCAGTTCTGAATCTGGAGCAAATCCATGGCATTCCCTCATGCTGGCTATCACTCCTGCTACAAACGTTCCATGGCCCAGACCTATCAAAAGTAGCAAAAATACATTTATCATTATTCTATGTTAGAACCATAAGTAAGGGTAACATTTTTCAAGCTTAGCATGAAAAGCAATATTCAACTAAAAAAAAAATACAGTAACTACCACCACATTTACTTCCTACATTTAATAAAAGGGGCTCCATTGAAAAAAGGCCTGACTCAATATTTGTGGAAAGAGATTATGATTCTAAGTATGCAGCTATACAATTAGATTTGGATTTTGCATGCATAAAATGTGGGTAATCCAGGGCTACATCCCAAACAGTCTCCGAGATCTCACAGAGAGAAGCTATTATAGCTCCCAGGTTTAAAAGAAAAAAGGATGGCAGAAATTGTAGTAGATATTTTTCAATTGTAGTGTCTACTAGGGATGTACATTGCTAATGGCAAAATGGAGGATGGCAGCATAGTTAGTTAGTTTCGCCACCAACTAACCAAACATGTGAGATTGTGTACTTTCACAAAACTACCATTCATCACATTTGCTTTCATCATAGGCACACATACTCACCTAGACAAAATGGTGCCATTCTGAAAGGGGGCATATTGAAGAGGGAAGGGAACAAACCAGAAACACAAGGCACTTCAGCCAATCATGTCTGAACTTTCTAACAGTCAAATACATCTATCTCTGCCTAACCTACCCATATCCAACGGGTGATATCACAGCTGGAATACAAGACTCAGCAAAGCATCAAGGCAGACAGTTTTTTTCTGAAGCTTCCACAAACAGAATAAATCCCATGGTAGCCAGAAGTTTAGAAGCAGTCAAAAAAAGAAAAAAAATCTGCCATGGAAAGGTCAAGTGTGTTCACTTTCTGCCAACTGAAGGGATAAGTAAAGCCTGTTAGAACCCTTTTTAGCTTTTTCTAAATATGCAATATTGCATAATGGTTGCTGTGATGGAAGATCAGCTGAAAGACAGAAGGTGAAATTTTACTTACCAGATAGTGTCTTTTCCTTGGGTCCTACTACCAGCAGAAGTGAAGAGAGAGAAAAATACAAAAGGTTTCTGATTACTTCATCCTGCACTATATCTGGAGCAGCTAGGGACATACAGCCCTAGTATTCCTACCCAAGCCACTGACAAGAACTCCTGGCCATACAAGCCTCAATGAGGGCAACAAGGACTAAGAATCCCAGGAACATAGCTGTACACAGAAGGCCCTTTGGATAGCAGGTCCTCCAACAGGAATGTAGCCTGCAGGGCCAAACTACAGAAAAAGCTATAACAGATCATCCCAGGAAGCTTAAGCACATGTGGAATGCACGCACAAACCCTCAAGGACTGTCCAGTTTTGCAACAGATAATCCAAAGCTATCAAAGCTATTATCTCCTTTATCCAGCAGCCCACAGTAAACTTCGTAGCTGCATCGTTCTTGCATGGGCCTGCAAAAAGGACAAAAATTCTATCTGACTTTTGGAAGGAGTTAGTGATCTTCAGGTATTGAAGAAGCACTCTCCAAATGTCCACCAGATGAAGGTCTTTATCCTTCCCTTTGGGAATATAGGCAAACAAACCATCTGGCTGACATGGAAAGCAGACACCACTTTAGGCAAACAATAAGTAACAGGCCATAAATACATAGCCTCCTCCAAAAAGGATAGGGGATCTAGGCTGGACAAGGCCTGCAACTCTGAGATATGTCTCGCCAAGCAAAACGCAACAAAAAAAAAAGACCGCCTTATGGGACAAATCCTTGAACGTAGCCCTCAAGGGCTCGAACACAGCCAAAAAGGCCTGAAGAATCAAACTGATATTCCAAAAGGGAACCACTGAACACAGGGGAGGACACAAATATAACTTCCCGCAGGAAATGGGGCACATCTGGGTGTGAAACCAGGAAGTTCCCTGCCACCGTCCCTCTAAAGCAAGCCAAGGCCACCACCTGAACAATAAGTGAACTGAGGAAAAGTCCCTTGCCAAATCCATCCTGCAGGAAGGAGAGAAGAGCCAGCAAGTCCACAGTGCTAAGGCTAATCTGGTGCTCACGGTACCAGTGATCAAAAAGATGTCAAATAAGCAAATAGGTGAGACATGTGCTAAATGTTGTCTCTCAAGATTCAAGCCCTAAGCGAGAAGGGAGCTGAATCATTCAGCAGGACCTGCTCCTGCCTCCAGTCCCTGCACGGACTGGAGGCACAGAGGAAGCCCCTGCCAGAGGTGCATCAGACTTGCATACCATGGCCTCCTCAGTCAATCCAGTGCCACCAGGCCCTAATGGCACTATACATGATGAAGCACCCACCCTACGAGAGGCCACAGAGGAAACACGTACAGCAGAACCTGCTTTGGCCAAGGCTGAACTAGGGCATTCACACTACTGGAGTCGGTCTTTCTTCAGTGGCTGAAGAACCCGTATACCTTGGCACTGGCCCAAGTTGCATTAAATCCATCTTGGTGTGACCCCATCTGCCCAGTATCCTCTGGAATACCAATAGGCTCAACTCCCATTCTCCGGGATCGAGGTAGTGCCGACAGAGTCCGATTCCACTTTGTCCACTCTCGCAATATGCTGCACCGAGGGGGGGAGGATATTCCACTCTGTCCAACAGAACAAGAGGGCCATTTCCTCGGAGACCTTGAAACTCTTTGTGCCCCCTTGCTAAGCAACATAAGCCACCAGCATGGCATTGTCCAAGAAGATCCAAACTGCCTTGTCTTGGACTATGTCCCAGAGATGCAAGAGAGCTAAGCGAATGGCACTAGTCTTCAGTCTATTGATGGACCAAGCTGTCTCTCACTAGCTGTAGTGACCCTGGGCAATCTGCCCCTGGTAATGAGCTCTCAAGCCAAACAGGCCGGCATTTGTCATCAGCAGAAGCCGCTGGAGATCATGCAGTCCTTTCCACAGATGATCCAAATACTCCCACCAATTCAGAGTGGTCACCACCAAGGGTGAAGATGAAGCCTGCTATTGAAGTCCTGAAAACAAAACCAGCAGGACAGCAAGGACTTTTACAGTGGATGCATGTGTGCTCATGCCCAGGGGACGATCTTGATCATCACCGTCATCAATCCTAGGATTTGGAGGTAATCCCAAACCTTGGGATTCTGCTGCCTCCAAAACACTCTTGGATGAGGATGCAGCTTCTCTCCTTCTTCTTGGCTAAGAATACCCTTTCTGAGCCAGTGTCGAACCATGCCCCCAAGTGCTCTAATGACTGAGTAAGTTCCAGGTAGCACTTGTAATTGATCACCCAGCCCCGACTCTCCCAAAACTGCACCACTCGGGCCAATAACTGAAGAGTTTCCAAATGCGACTTGGCAGAAATAAGCCAGTCATCCAGGTAAGAATGCACACATTCCTTTGTATCGCAGGGTGGTGACAGCCATAACCATAACCTTGGCAAATGTCCTCAGGGCAGTAGGGAACCAAAGTGTCAAGCAGCAAAAAAAGTGCAAGCTGAAAACAGAAGTGCAGGAAGCATTGCTGATCCTAGCGAATGGGAATATGCAAGTATACCTTGGCCAAGTCTACTGATGTAAGAAACTCCTCTCGCTAAACTGCTTGTATGACTGACCTTTGTCTCCATTCAGAAGTGAAAGGCAAAATTCGTCCCTTCCTTTATGAACACATTACTAAGACTCTTATCCAGTCTCTTGTCACCTTCTGTCTAGACTACTGCAACCTTCTCTTCGCTGGTCTTCCTCTGAATCATCTCTCCCCCACTTGAATCTGTTCAGAACTCAGCTGCACAGCAAATCTTCCGTCGGTGTCACTATGCTCATGTCATTCCTCTTCTCAGGTCACTTCATTGGCTCCCTATCTGTTTCTGCATCCAGTTCAAACTTCTACAACTGACCTATAAGTGCCTTCATTCAGCTTTTCCTCACTATCTTCTCTCTCCCCTATATGCCTCATCAGGAACTTCGCTCTTCTGGCAGATCCTTCTATCTGTGCCCTCATCGACTGCCAACTCCAGACTGCTCCTTATGCCTGGAACAAACTACCCGAGTCAGTGTGTCAGACTATCTCTGGCCCTGTTCAAACCCATGCTAAAAACTCACTTCTTTGAAACTGCTTTTGAATCCTGATCCCCCTAGTCTCCTCCTATGTGTTTCCTTACCATTCCCCTAGTTATATCCTACTCCCCACTTGTGTTGTCTGTCTCAACTAGACTGTAAGCTTTTAAAAGCAGGGCCTGCCTCTTACATGTCTCTGTACAATGCTGCATACGCCTTGTAGCACTATACAAATGATAACTACTAAGTAGTAGTAGGTAAACACCGACAATCCAGAGATCCAAAATTGGGCATAAGGACCCACCCTTTTATGGCACCACAAAGTAAATGGAATATCAGCCCTTGCCCCCTTTGGCAGGCAGCACTGACACTATGGCCTGGAGGCAGAGGAGTCTCTCCAGAATAGTATGGCCTTCCTGGCTGAAGAACCGCATGGAGATATAAGGAACGCATCTGCAATGGAGTCCCTGTATTCCAGCACATAGCCTAACTCAATGATGTTGAGCATCCACTAGACCAAGATCACACAGGCCCATTCCTGGAAGAAGTGACAAAGCCAGTCACTGAAAGGAGGCATCCCGGAATGTGACCTGAACCAGTCATTGCATCTGATGGACCAGATACAGATTTAGGAGAACAGGAAGCCTCACAGAACCCACGAGTGCCTTGAAAGGAGTTTGATAACAGGAGTTGGAGGGAGGAAAGGACAGCTTCCAAGGGCAATATTTCCAGGAGTCCCCAAATTCCTGTGACTCCTGGGGTTGGGAATGAGGAGAACATGACGCAGAGGAGAAGCTGCCATGCTTCACAGGCCCTTTAGGTCCATCCTCCAGAAGATGATGTGGTTTGGATGATCCCAGCTCCTTGACCAGCATCTCCAAGTCCTCCCCAAACACAATCTTCTCCTTAAATGGAAGTCCAGAAAACCACGACTTGGACACCGTGTCTGCTGACGAATGGTGACCCCTAAGCTAGCAATGTGTCACCATGAAGAAGGCAATATCTTTGTCTAATAAGAAGACCAAATCATACATGGAGGCCACCAAGAAATCTACCACTTATTCCAAAGCACTGACGTGTCATCCTGTGAGAGCGACAGGATCCAATGGAGCAGGGTACAGGCCATAAGCCCTACGCAAACTACCGCCTGAAAAATAAGGGAAGCAGTCATAAATTGACTCTTTAGGAAGGCCTCAATCTTGCAATCTACTTGATCCTTAAGGGCTACACACCACCCTCCACCAGAATGGTGATGTGTTTAGTAATGGTCGCCACCTGCACATCCACCTGGGGTAACTGCATCCAGGCAGCAAGTTCATCCTGAGGAAAAACAGAGCCTACCCATGAATCTGCCTCCTTTAATAGGGCAAGCCTCATTCCAAGCATATCATGCACTTCAACACCTCCGGGAAAAGAAACAACCTAGAGGATTTTCTGACCCGCTGCAATAGGGGATGCACTTATGACTCCTGCTCTGCCAACACAGAATCCGACAGCTGAAGGGTAGAGGAATCTGCCTCCTTTAATGGGGCAAGCCTCATTCAGGCACTGTCTAATCCACCAGAACTCAAAACAGAATCCTAAGCATGGAAAACTGATCCAAGTTCCTTAAATCTATCCTCTTCTAGAGGTGCTTCTGTGGAGGAGTCCCTGCAGAGCTCTGCTTGCCCCACAAGAGGCTTCCCTCAGAGAAGGAGCATTCTATTGATTTATATGAAGGGACACGAAAGAACAGTTTATTATTAAATATCATGAACATTCATTACACTCTCTTATGCAGTTTTGGCAATCTGTAAACCTTATATGGTTTCCAGTATACCAAGTAATCTACTCTTATTAATTCACCTTTAGCACTATTTGTATTACTAACAAATTTTGACAGGACAAATATAGCATGTATTTGGAATTTGTGATAATTATCATCTTTTCATTATGTTCTTCTAACATTGTTCATTTTTTATCTCCTTTTATGCTGTGATTTTTTCTGCAACATGGTTTGTACTTAATGCTTTTAAATTATGAATGTTAGATGGTTATTTTGACCATTTTTATTATTTATTTGAAAGTATATTTTTATATTTTATAACATTCTGGTATAACATAATTAAATTTTGAGCATCTCAGTGCTCTCTACATTTTTGTACTTCATAAAGATTTTTAATTAGTAGATGCTGCATACATTTTGGATTACGATGGGTGCCGTGTCCTTTCCTTGAGTCCTGTTAGACCAGTCCAGACAACTGCATTGTGTCCCTCTACCAGCAGAGGTGGACACAGAAAATCTTCCAGAGGTTTCTTAAGACCCTATCCTGCTATAATCATAGATGCAGCTATGGACACACTTCAGCATTCTCACCCAAGTACATGGTGAAGAATCCCTGCAATTTATATGTGAAATTATTGCAGCTTTGTGATTAGTATCAATGACCATTCTAGTTCTGTCAGCAAGAGTGTTTTCTGCTCTCGAGGACCGCTGTGTCTTTTTCCTTATTAAGGCTATAGCGTCATGGTAGAATCATTTGTTACACATCTTAGCACAAATGATACTGCCAGGTATCCCTCCGAGCATATCAAAAGTGACTTCATGGCTCTGGGATACAGGGTGAAGCAGACAGGTGGTGCAGGTGGTATTCTCTTCAATCCGCCCTGTTGAGGGTAAAGGCCAAGGCAGAGAAGCTTGCATCCTGGAGATAAATATATGGTTGCGTGGATGGTGTCAGAGAGCATTTTGGTTTCCTGGACCATGGGATGATATTCCAAGGGTTGCAGAGCAGAGATGGCATCCATCTATCCAAGAAAGGTCGAAGTGTCTTCCGCAGCAGACCTGAAAGGGCTTTAAACTAGATTCACTGAGGATGGGTGAAGAAAGCACCCAGGTAAGTGAAACATTAAATACCTCTGTAGAAATGGGTAAAAGGGACAACATCCAGAAAGCAGTGTGTATAAATGCCCGTAGCACGGGAAACAAGATCCCAGATGTTGAGGCTTTAATAGAAGAAGCTGACTTGGATTTAGTGGTGGTTACAGAGGCATGGTTCACAGACAACCATGTAATTATACTGGGCTATATATTCAGGAAGAACAGGGTAGAAAGTAGAGGAGGAGGAGGAGTGGTATTAATGTAAAAAATAATATTACAGCTATAGAATTTTAGGGCTTAATAGGGAGCAAGGAGGCACTGTGGGTTAAACTAGAAAGAGGGTAAGGGGAATCCATTTGCAATGGTGTGATATACAGATCTCCCTCACAGGGAGAAGAGGTGGACAGGGATTTAATAGAAAACATATGCAGTACTGCCATGAAAAGAGAAGTACTACTGATAGATGATTTCAATATGCCGGCACATTCCTGTTAAGTGTCATCTAGAAGTAAGGAGATCCTAGATTCTCTACAAGCAGAACTATTCTGGCAACTGGTAAAGAACCCATACATGAAGGGGCCATACTGGACTTAGTGCTTACCAATGGAGAAAGTGTTTGATGTCATAGTGGGAGATCATCTCATATTCAGTGGTCACCAGATGGTGTGGTTCAGTATTAGGACTAGGGCTGATAAAATCCATTCAAAAGCAAGGTCTTAGACTTTAGGAAAACTAGCATTGCTAAGATGGGCCAATACTTCAAGGAGTCATTAGCGGCATGGCAACAGTTGGGGGATGTAGAAAAGCAATGGGCAAAAATAAAAGGGGATATTCTAAGGCATTACAATATCCTTTGCTTTATTTTCGATTCCTTTCCTTTTGATACCTATTGTAGCATTCTATTTGCTCTCTTGGCTGTCGCTGCACACTGAGTGGAGGGTTTTAACATGTTATCCATGATGAAGCCTAAATCTTTTTTCCTGGGTGGTGGTTCCTAATGTGGAACCTTGCATCGTGTAACCATTGTTTGGGGTTGTTCTTTCCTAGGTGCATAACTTTGCACTTGTCCACATTATATTTCATCTGCCATTTGGATGCCCAGTAGAAATGGGAAACAGGGTTGCCTGGGCCACCAAGGGGCGATAAGGATGACCGAGGCTCTGTCCTGGAGAATCTTGAACAGAGTCTTGGCCACCAGAGGCATTGGGGGAAATGCATACAGAAGACCCACTGACCATGATATCAGAAAAGCATCGGCGGCCACTTTGTCCGGGTGAGGCTGCCTGGAGCAGAAACAGGGCAACTGGTGATTGTCCGGACTTGCAAATAGGTCCATCACTGGCCGCCCCCAGATCCAGAAAAGCCAATTGGCTATCCCGCAGTCCAGCGACCATTCATGGGGCTGGAGAATCCTGCTGTGCCTGTCGGCTAGCCAGTTGTCCTGGCCCAGCAGGTAGACTGCTCGGAGACAAATGCCATGCCGGGCTGCAAATGAGCACAGATCCAGGGTTTCCTGACATAGGTGATGGGACCCTCTACCACCCTGTTTGTTCACATAGAACATGGCCACCTGGTTGTCTGTCTGCACCAAGACAGGTTCATGGGCCAGGAGCTGCCTGAAAACTTCTAGGGCTAGGCAGATAGCACGGAATTCCAAGAAAATAATTTGTTGGGTCCTCTTGCTCGGGGACCACACTCCTTGACTACAGAAACCACAGGGATGCATATGTGGTAAGGATCCTCGTGTGTAGCGGAGCCTGGAAAGGCATTCCCATCTCAAAGTTATGCAGTTGTAGCCACCAGGCCAGGGACCGTGCCAGATGCTTGGACACTTTGACCCTGTCCTGGAGGTGCCCCATGGCCTGAGACCACTGGTCTCTCAGACACCATTGAGCGGTCCGCATGTGGAGGCGGGCATCCGGGATCACATGGACTGTGGAAGCCATGTGCCCGAGGAGACGCAGGAATTGTCTTGCTGACACTACAGACCTGCGACTCACTTGATCTGCCAGAGCCATAAGCCTGCTTGCCCTGTCTGCAGGCAGCTAGGCCTTCGCCTGAAGGGTGTTGATTCTGGCCCCAATGAATTCCAGCTGTTGAGTTGAAGTGAGGCTGTTGTGGTAGTTGTTTACGAACCCTAGGTGTTGCAGCACCTAGATGGTACGAGTTGTGGCCTGGTGGACCTCGATGGCTGAGGTGCCTCTGATGAGCCAGTCGTCGAGGTAGGGGAAGACAAAGACCCCTTGGAGCCTGAGAAAGGCGGCAACCACAGCAAGGTACTTTGTGAACACCCTGGGGGCCGAAAGGGAGTGCCCTGTACTGGTAGTGATTGCCCCCCCACCACAAAGCGCAGATACTGCCTGTGGCTTGGGTGTATTACGATGTGTGTATATGCATCTTTTAGGTCTAAGGAGCATAGCCAGTCTCCCTGGAGGGGGTAAGGCAGCAATATTCCAAAAGAGCATCTTGAACTTCTCCCTCACCAGGAATTTGTTGAGGTTGCTCAGGTCGAGGATGGGTCTGAGGCCTCCTGTCCTTTTTAGCACCAGAAAGTACCTGGGAGTAGAAGCCCCTGCCCTGCAGGTGGTGGGACACCGGTTCTACTGCCTGATCGTCAAGAAGGCCTGCTAACTCCTTCAGAGGAAGGTCCCGGTGAAGGGGAAACCTGAAGGGCTCTCCTGGGAAATGACGACGCGGCACCTGGGCTAGGTAAAGAAGATAGCCCTACCGGACTACCTGTAAAGCCCAGGCATCCGTGGTAATGGCTGTCCACCTGTGGGCATACAAAGCCAGCCTGCCTCCTGTGGTCTGCATGGCTCCTGATGGAAGAGGGGCCATGCTGCAGGAGTCAAAAGCCACTGTCAGGCTGGGCCAGAGCTGGTGCCTGAGGTCTTTCTGCTTATACGGGCCATGCCCCTGTCCCTTGGCCTGTTACCCCTGTTGGGGAGCCAGGAAGGCCTGATAATGGGGGTAGCATCGGTAAGCAGCACCCTTCCTCAGGTAAAAGGGCTTTTTATCCGAGCCCTTCTTACGGGAAGGGGCAGAGGTCATCTCTCGGTCTCCAGCTCTGCGGCCTTGTCAGTCATGGGTTTGCCAAAGATATTCTCCCCTTTGCATGGGACATCGATCAACTTGTCCTGAACCCACTGTTTGAGGTCTGACAACTGCAGCCAAGCATGGCAGCGTGCACAGATGCCAACCGTGGCTACCCAGGCCGCTGACTCAAACCCATCACAGGCCGCCCGAGACAAACTTCGAGCACTCATGGACAGCTTTGGACAGGCCCCTGAAGGGCTGCAAAGGCTCCTCAGAGAGACCAGCCGAAAACCCAGAGAGTTCCTTTGGCCAGGTCTCTCAAGTACATTCCCATGAACAGCTGGTATGCCTGGATCCGAAAATTCAGCATTGCACCTTGGAAGCACTTCCTGCCGAGAGCGTCCAAATTGTGGGCCTCCCTGCCAGAAGGCACAGAAGAGTACGTCTTCTGGCTCTTCAGCCTGCGCATAGCTGATTCCACAAACATGGAGCTGTGCGGCAGTTGTGACTTCTGAAACCCAGGGCTCCGGTGGACTCGATACATCGAGTCAAGCCGTTTGCTGATCACCGGCGTCGTCTTCCACATACGGAGCAGTAGTCATTCCAGGATCGGAGGCACAGGTACAGTAAAGGCCTCCCCAGGGTGGCCTCATACTGGAGGATCTCGAGCTCGTCGGCTCAAGGATCCTCCTCGGAGTCTGTGGGGAACGCCAAAGCCTTGGTGACATATCCCGCACGAAGTCCAAGAACCTCATGTACTCCGGAAGGGACATTATCCAAGACTCGAATACGGGGGAAACGGAAGGGACATCCCTATGCCGGCGAGTATCCGGGGGAATCCTCATCTTCAGTTTCCCATGCCAACGCCTCCAAGGAGGAATGGAGGGGCTCGTCAGGCATCAAGGGCCCTGGCGCCAACTGCCCCAACACTGTTAAGCTCGGCGGCGATGACCTCGGTCCCTAAAGGGAGGCAGAGAGAGATCTCAGTCGAGGATCAACTCGAGCCCAAAAGGCCTCGAGGATCGGCTCGGCCTCCGGGGTCGACATCAAAGGCCCAGTGGTCAGGGCAGAAGAACCGGACAGGCCGGTTATCAGCACCTGCTGCTGCTCCATGAAGGCAGTAAAACTGCACTCCAAGGCCACCACCCTGAACTTGAGTCCGGAAGGCTCTGCAGCTGCCGGCTTGGGCCCCGACATGGTCGGGCCCGACATTGGTTCTCTCGGAAAGGAGTCCTCAACAAGGATAGTTGGTACTTGCCTCAGCTGATCCGTCTCCCGACGACGAACCTTTGCTGGGTGCTTCTTCTCAGAAGATCCGGGCCAGCGCTTGGGGCTCCACAATAGGCCCCGGGAGGAGCCGAGACTCTCGGAGCCATCCAGAGATGCCACCTTCAAGGATTTCATCTTCCTCTTGTGTTCTCTCGAGGGGGAACCCCTTTCCGAAGAACCTCGACGGGCTCGAAATGTTCCTCCCGAGACATGGAGGCCTCGGACGAGGTCCGGGCTCTCAGAAACAAGGGGGACTCAGAAAAAATCCTATCATAAGAACATAACATATGCCATACTGGGTCAGACCAAGGTCCATCAAGCCCAGTATTCTGTTTCCAACAGTGGCCAATCTAGGTCATATGTTCCTAGCAGTTTCCCCAAAAGACACAGGTTCCACAATACCTGTATTGGGTCAAGCAGTGATATCCTGGGTCCCTTCTTAATAATGGTTTAATGGACCTTTCCTCCAGGAACTTGTCCAAACCTTTTTTAAACCCAGCTACACTAACGGCCTTTACTACATCCTCCGGTAACAAATTCCAGAGTTTGATTACACAATGAGTGAAAAAATATTTTCTTTTATTAGTCTTAAATCGTTTATCCTGTAGATTCATTGCATGTCCTCTAGTCTTTCTATAGTCTGATAATGCAAACAATCAATCTACGTTTACCCGTTCCACTCCGTTCATTAATTTATAGACTTCTATCATATCTCCCCTCAGCCATCTCTTTTCCAGGTTAAAGAGCCCTAACCTTTTTAGCCTTTCTTCATAGGGGTATCCTTCCATTCCCTTTACCATTTTGGTGGCTCTTCTCTGAACCTTTTCTAATAACGCAATATCCTTTTTAAAATAGCGCGAATAGAATTGCACAAAATATTCAAGGTGCTGACTTCACCATGGAACGATCTAGAGGCATTAAATCAACCTTTGTTTTATTTTCCATTCCTTTCCTTATGATACCTAGTATTCTATCTGCTCTCTTGGCCGCCGGTGCCCACTGGGCCGAGGGTTATAACATGTTATCCACAATGACGCCTAAATCTTTTTCCTGGGTGGTGGTTCCTAATGTGGAACCTTGCATCGTGTAATCATAGTTTGGATTGTTCTTCCCTAGGTGCATAACTTTGCACTTGTCCACATTAAATTTCATCTGCCATTTTGATGCCCAGTCTTTCAATTAATCAAGATCCTCGTACAATTTTCCACAATCCTCTTGGGTCTTAACAACTTTAAATAGTTTTGCTTTCTATCTTTTAACCAATTCGTGATCCACAATAGTACACTGCCTCCTATCCCATGACACTTTAGTTTTGCCAAAAGTCTCTGATGAGGGAACTTATCGAAGGCTTTCTGAAAGTCCAAATACACTATTATCAACTGACTCACCTTTGTCTACCTGTTTATTCACACCTTCATAAAAACATAACAGATTAGTAAGACAAGATCTTCCTTCTCTAAAGCTATGTTGGCTGTCTCCCATTAAGCCATGACTATCTACATGTTCAGCGATTTTGTTCTTTATGAAGTTTTCTACCATTTTTCCCGGTACTGTTGTCAGGCTCACCGGTCTGTAGTTTCCCGGATCACCCCTGGAACCCTTTTTAAAAACTGGTGTTACGTTCGCCATCTTTCAATCCTCAGGTATTACAGATGTTAATGATAGTTCACAGATCACTAATAGCAGGTCTGCAATCTCACATTTCTGTTCTTTCAACACCATTGGATGTATATCATCCGGCCCAGGTGATTTGCTACTCTTCAGTTTATCTAATAGTTGTAATACATCTTCCCGATGTATCGATATTTCCTTCAATTCTTCCGCACATTTAAATACCACTTCAATCATGGGTAACATCCCTACATCTTCCTCAGTAAATACCAAAGCAAAGAATTCATTCAGTCTCTCCACTATCGCTTTGTCGTCTCTTAGTGCCCTTTAGCCCCTCTATCATCTAGTGGACCAACTGACTCTCACAGGTTTTTTGCTATGAATGTACTTGAAAAAATCTTTATTACGCATTTTTGCTTCCGCAGCATGCTTCTCCTAAAATTCTCCCTTTGCCTGCCTTGTCAATGCCTTGCATTTAACTTGCCAGTGCTTGTGCTGTTTCCAGGTTTCGTCATTTGGATCTTTTATCCAGTTCCTGAAAGATGCTTTTTTGGCAACAGCCTCTATGACCTCACCTTTAAACCATGCTGGCAGTTTTTTGGACTTCCTTCCACTTTTATTAAAGCGTGGAATATAGCTGGTCTGGGCTTCCAAGATAGTATTTTTCAACAATACCCAACCTAAAGGTACCTGCACCTTCGCCTATTTAAAGTCATCGCTGGCAGCGCCCGCCGCTGCGGCGCGCACCGAAGGAGCACACCTAAGGAGCACGCTGTGCTCCTTAGGTGCGCTCCTTGGGGCGGCTCCTGCAGGGCCACCTTCCATTTCCTTCTGGGCGTCCTTGTCTGTCTTTTTATCTTCCTTCCTGGTCTTCTACCATTTCTTTCTGACAACTTTCCTCGGCGCCCCCCTTTTCAATTGCCACACTTTGTGTTCTCCACCCCCTCCTCTCCATGACCGCGATCCCTGTCTTTTGGGGTTATCGCCCTCTCCCTTCTACCCCCCATGCTGCGTACCCGTGGTGCCTCTCATTCTCCTTCTGCTAATCTTATCCCCTGCCCGCTTCCCTGCACACCCTCCCCTCCCTCTACCAATCTTGCCTCATTTCGTTTTGGCCTTCTGAACTGCCGCTCCCTACGTTCCAAAACCCTGCTCATCTCTGACCTCGTCACCCGGGAATCCTTTGACGTTCTTCTACTTACTGAGACCTGGTTAAGGCAGGGGGAAGAGGCACTCCTAGCCCGGTGTCTGCCCCCTGGCTTCTCCGGTGTCTCTAACCCTCGTGTCAGCCGGTCCGGTGGCGGTGTGGCTGCCCTCACCCATTCTGCCATTCCCTTCTCTCTCATTTCCTCTCCCCTGCTTCGATACCCCGAAGCTCTACTTCGTCGTCTCCACTTCTCTTCCCCATTGTACCTCCTCCTCCTCTACTCCCCACCAGCTCTACGCCCTGAGCTCTGGGACTCTCTACTCTCTTCTATCACTGATCTGTCTACAACTTTTCCTCGTTTACTTATTGCGGGTGATTTTAACCTGCACCTCGACCCCCCTATCTCCACCAGAGCCCACTCCTTTAACACCCTCCTTCACGACTTGTCCCTCCTCCAGCTTATCCCTTTCCCAACCCACTCTGCCGGTTATACCCTTGATCTGCTTCTCTCTCCTTCAGCTTCCACTTACCAACTGCAGCCCCTTCAAGCCCTTCCCCTACCCTGGACCGACCATTACTGCATCACCTTCCTTTTCTGCCCCTCCCTCTCTGACTCCCCCCCCCCCCCAGCAACCCCCTCCCACCTCCCGTCCTTGCTCTCGTCGGCTAACCCCCCAGACCCCTCTGCAATTCCCCCCTGCGTCTGTTATCTTTCCGCCTGACTTCTCTCTCCTTCCACTCAGGCCTCCACCTGGGCTTCAGTGTTTTCTGCCACTCTCGACCATATTGCCCCTCTTCGTCTCCGTTCCCCCACCTGCCGTCCTTCCCAACCTTGGTACCATCCCGGTCTTTACCTCTTGCGCACTCAGCTCCGCCGTGCTGAGCGCCTTTGGCGTAAGTCCCCCTGTCCCGACACCCTTTCACGTTTCAAATCTAACCACACGCACTACCGAACCGAGGTCCATAAAGCCAAACAGTCCTACTTCTCTTCTGCCATCTCCTCTGCTCCCAACCAGACACGCCACCTCTACTCAGTTCTTCAGTCTCTTACCTCTCTCCAGTCCGGTACCAGGTCTTCCCCCTCGCCTCCTTCACCCGCTCCATCCCAGCTGGCTACTTATTTCAGCTCCAAGATAGTTGATCTCCGTGCTTCTCTTCCCCACTGCCCTCCACCCATCTCCAGTCCCCCTCCTGTTTCTCCTCCTCCCTCCTCTCAGCTTTCTCACACTTGGCACTCTTTCCACCCACTCACCTCTCCCGAGCTGATTGCGTTACTCTCCTCCTCTAAAAAGACTTTCTGCCCACTTGATCCTATTCCCTCCTCTTGGCTACTTCTTCCCTCCCTGGCCCTCGTTCCTCCTGCTCTCTCCATCATCAACACCAGCCTTTCCCTTGGTGTCTTTCCTAAGCCCTAGAAGCACGCCCTGGTCCGTCCCATCCTCAAAAAGCCCTCTCTAGACCCCATGATTCCTGCCAACTACCGTCCCGTCTCCAACCTTCCCTTTCTTTCTAAAATCCTCGAGAAAGCTGTTTTCTCGCAGCTGTCCACTTTTCTCGATTCCACTCACTTCCTTCACCCCCGCCAATCCGGGTTCCGTCCCGGCCATAGTGTCGAGACGGTCCTCTTGGGTTTCACGAATGAACTTCGCACAGCACATGATCGTGGTGATCTGTCGGTGGCGGTCTCCCTTGAACTTTCCGCTGCTTTCGACCTTGTTGATCACTCTCTCCTTCTGGCTCGTCTTCAGGATGCTGGCCTCTGCAGCACCGTTCTTCATTGGTTCCATTCTTTTCTCTCTTCTCGGTCCTACTCCGTTCTTCCCTCTGCGCCTGTTCCTCTCCCCTGTGGTGTTCCCCAGGGCTCTGTCTTGGCCCCCCCCCCCCCTAACATTTTTCTCATCCCCCTCGCCTTGCTTGTTCAGCAACATGGTATCTCCGCATTCTACTACGCCGATGACTTGCTTCTTCACCACACTTCTCCCCTTTCCCCCGATCTCTCCCCTCTTAATGCCTGCCTCACTGCCGTTGCCAACTGGCTCACCACGCACTGTCTTCACCTTAACCTCACCAAAACCCTTGCCATCTGGTTCTCTCGCAGTGACACCTCTCCTCAGATCGCCCCCTCTTTTTCTGGCTCTCCAATCCCACTGGTCACCTCCTTCCGCTATCTGGGTGTTTACTTCGATTCTCAGCTCTCTTTCCACGACCACATCCCTCATTTATCAAAATCCTCTTTCTACTTCCTTTGCCAGATCCGTGCCATCAGGCCTTTTCTAACTGCCCAAACACTTACTACACTCCTCCTGTCCCTGGTTATGTCCCGTGTTGAATTTTGTAATTCTATTTTAGCCGGTCTCCCTGTCACTCAGCTTTACCGCCTCCAGCGCATCCAAAACACTGCCGCCCGTCTCATTTTCCACTCCTCTCCCCGTGATCACGTTACACCCCTGCTCGTTCACCTCCACTGGCTTCCTGTCAAGTCACGTATCCATTTCAAGGTCCTGACCACTCTTCACCGTGTTCTTTATTCCCACTCCCCTCAGTACCTCGCTGACCTCGTTCATTTTCATTCCTCAGCTCGCTCCCTACGGTCTATGCACCTCAACCGCCTTCATCTTCCTTCTCCTGCTCACGCTCACCTCCAGTCCGCCCGTTCCTCTGCTTTCTTTTTCCTTGGCCCTGCACTATGGAACTCTCTCCCCACCTCCATCCGTCTTGAACAGACATTTACCACCTTCAGAATCAAACTCAAAACCCATCTCTTTTCCCTTGCCTTTGACCACCCTGATCCTTCTGTGTAGCCCATTCCCCCTCTCTTCCCTCTTCTCCTCTCCCCCTTCCTGTCTCGTTGACCGATTCTGCTGATTTGCTTTCCTGTTTTTATTGTAACTTCTTTTCCCTTTTCACAAATATGATTTCTTTATGCTATTGTATCATGTGAACCGCTCTGATGTTTACTGAAGGGCGGTATATTAAGCTCAATAAACACAAACACAAGTCTTTAACCTTTGCAACTGCTCCTTTTAGTTTTTTCTTAACTATTTTCCCCATTTTATCATAGTCTCCCTTTCGAAAGTTAAAAGATAGTACAGTAGATCTCCATACTATTCCTCCTCCACTAATTAAATCAAATGTGATCATGCTATGAACACTATTGCCAAGTGGCCCCAACACCCTTATCTCTTGCACCAGATCTGGTGTTCCACTAAGGACTAGGTCCAATATGGCTTCCCCTCTGGTTGGTTCATGAACCAGCTGCTCCAAGAAGAAGTCATTTATTTCATCTAGGAACTTTATCTCCCTAGCATGTCCTGCCAAGACACTGACCCAGTCGATACCGGGATAATTGAAATCACCCATTATTATCACTGTGCTGTAACGTTTGTTAGCTTCCTTGATTTCTTTGAGCATGTCATCATCCATTTGTTCATTCTAGCCAGGCGGCTGATAGTACACCCCCACTGCCATTGCCTTCCCCTTTTTACATGGAATTTCAATCCATAGAGATTCTACAGCAAATTTTGTTTCCTGCAAAACTTTAATCCTTTCTGACTCAACGCCCTCTCTAACAGAGCGCAACCCCTCCACCAATTTGAACAGCTCTATCATTACGATATCGTTTGTACCCAGGTATCACAGTGTCCCACTGGTTGTCCTCCTTCCACCATGTCTCTGAGATTCCAATCTTATCTAACCTCTCATTTAGTGCTGTATATTCTAACTCTCCCATCTTATTTTTTAGACTTCTAACATTTGCAATCAAACATTTTAGAGACTGTATTTTATTCATATTAATTTGGCTATTGGTAGGCATGGGTAATTTGGGATCTTTAAGCTCTGTTAGCTCCATACTCGAGGGCATTTGGGCTACTTTATTCTTTTTTGGAACCTCTCTGCTTTTGGTAATATCCTTCAAGGATACATTCTTCTGAACCATGCACTCTTGTGCGACTGTCGGCTTTCCCCTATTATCTAGTTTAAAAGCTGATCTCTCTCTTTTTTAAAGGTTAATTCCAGCAGCCTGGTTCCAACCCGGTTAAGGTGAAGCCCATTTATTTATTTATTTATTACAGTTGCTTATATACCACACTATTCGGTATCAGCGCGGTTTACAGTATAACAAAGTGACCAATACACACATTCTGTTTGGTTTTACATCGAACAGGAATATAAACTTGGATAACAGGGGCTGAACTATATACATGAACTATTTACATGAAATATGCTATATACATGAGGTAAAATTCCTATAACATTGTTGAATTGCACAATAAATGATGAATCTGTTTTGAATACTTGAGACCTTGTGAGTATGGGCTGCAAAAGGGTGGTGTTTCTTAGGTGGTGCTAACTAAATTCATCGCTGGTTGGGTAGTATTGGAGGAAGAGGTGATATTTGATTGCCTTCCTGAATTGGGTTAGGTCTGTTATAGCTCGAATGTCTGGTGGGAGTGCATTCCAACATTTGGGGACGTAAAGGCTGAAGGCCCTATTTGCTGTTGTATTATTGCATTTTGTCAAGGTCTTCGGGGTTGCTAATAAATTTAGGGCTGTTGACCTCCTGGCTCTGTTGGGGGGCACTGTATGGATGAGATCCGTAAGCGCTGTGGAGGAAAGGTGCTTGATTGCCTTGAATGAGAGGATTAATGTTTTGAAGATAATCCTTCCGTGTATAGGTAACCAATGAAGCTGTTTTAATATCGGAGTCACGTGGTCTCTTCTGGAGGCTCCATGAAGAATCCTTGCTGCAGCATTCATGGCAGTTGTAGCGAGTTTAGTGTGGATTGCGGGAGACCTTGTAGGATGGAATTGGCAAAGTCAAAGTGCGGCAGGATCAGTGCTTGGTATATGGTCCGGAAATCATCTGGCTCCAGTAGGGAGCGCAGAGGTCTAAGTGAACGGATTTTAAAATAGACTGCTTTGACAATGTTGCTTATATGACATTTCATGTCCAGATGTTGGTCTAAGGTGATCCCCAGGTATTTTATTGTTTCTTTGGTTTGTAATTCCGCTTCCTTTACCTTTATATGTGTCGGTGGGGTAAAATCTGGGTCTCTAGCGATGAACAATACCTCCGTTTTCTTGTGCTGGATGCGGAGGTTTTGTGCTTGTAGAAGAGCCCCTCCTTTCCCCAGAATGTTCCCCAGTTCCTAAGAAATCCAAAACCCTCATCCTTGCACCATTGTCTCATCCAAGCATTGAGACTCCAGAGCTCTGCCTGCCTTTTGGGTCCTGCGCGTGGAACAGGAAGCATTTCGGAGAATGCTACCCTGGAAGTTCTGGATTTCAACTTCCTACCTAAAAGCCTAAATTTAGCCTCCAGAACCTCCCTACCACATTTTCCTATGTCATTGGTACTGACACGTACCAAGGCAGCAGACTCCTCCCCAGCACTATATAAGACCTTATCTAGGTGGCACGTGACGTCCGCTACCTTCGCACCAGGCAGGAATGTTACCAAACGATCCTCATGTCCACCAGCCACCCAGCTATTTACAATGCTAATGATCGAATCACCAACTAGAACGGCTGTCCTAACCCTTCCCTCATGGGCACATGGTCCTGGAGAAACTTCCTCGGTGCGAGAGGGTTTTACATCACCTGGAGGACAGGTCCAAGTTACAGGATCACCTTCTGCCACCAATGTTCCCTCTAATTTTCTGTAGGCTGTGTGCGCATAAAATATCAACTGTGCAGCTTTTGAAGGAAGGTTAAATTTTTGTGCGCCAGATAACGACACTCGGAGTTATATAATTTAAAATTTGACTACACGTCAGAATATAGTATGTACTCATTGATTGCACTAGAAAATATTGTAGAACTTGTGAAAACCATAAATACACAACAGCTTTTAAATTTTATGACGTCTGTGTTGTTTTCTATCAGAATCAGAACCGTAATTTTTGTGCGCTCTGTTGTAAAGTATGTCTGCTTGCTCAGTGAGGTGTGCGCGCGCACACGCGCACAGCTCAGAGGGAACAGTGCCTGCCACACCAGGGTGATGCTCTCCTGTCACGTGACCGCTCTCCTCCATGGCAACAGGGATGCTGCCAGACTGGAGGTGGGACTTCAGGACTATATCCCTGTAGGTCTCGTCTATGTACATCTCTGTCTTTTTTATGTCTTCAAAGTCTGCTACTCTAGCCTCTAGAGAACAGACTCGTTCCCTGAGAGCAAAGAGCTCCTTGCACCTAGTGCACAGTTAAGACCTCTCACCAAGTGGGAGAAAATCATACATGTGACACTCAATGCAAAAGACTGGAAAGCCCCCATCTTGCTGCTGGACTGCTGTCTGCATCTTAGTTTTAAGCTTGTGTTTAGATCTTTAAGTTCTTTACTTACTAAAGTTTGCTATGGATACTTATACTAATAAAATTGTACCTAATATGTTTAATATACCTTGTTCACCTGAAGCTTAATTAATCTCAGGTCCTTAGTGTATGACTGATTTGGAAAAAGAGCTGCACCTGAGAGCACCTCCTTTCCTTTAAGATGTGTAAGCACTTATAAAGCTACAATTATCCCAGGGGTGGGTGGGTGTTGGGGAGGGAGGGAGGGAAATAATACTTATTAAAAGAGGGCTGCTGCACAGTACCCTGCCCTGTGCTTCTGAGGTAAGCTGTGACCAACTTCCTGGGTGATTAACAGTCTTTGCTTGGGTAGGAGGAGTCTATCATGCTGCTGGCGGCTCTTCAGGGCAGAGGATATTTTCCTACATGGGCCACAGACGGGCCACAGACCGTCGGGTCGTGGTCGGGCCTGAGGCACCGGATGCAGCAGTCATGCGAATCAGTGAGGGACATAAGTTTCACGCACCGATTGCATTTCTTAAATGCAATGGTAGCCATTGGGGGAAAAAAGGCCCCTGCAAGGTCAAAGACCTGGGCTGCCAGTGAAAAGAAAAAAGGCGCGAATGCCGCAAGTCAAAAACTGACAAAAAAGCGAAAAGAGAGACGGACTCAATACCTTCGTATGAGGGTGCATAGGACAAGGGCGAAAAGGGATAGACTCAGGAGTAACATGCAGAAATATTTGTTTATGGAAAGAGTGGTAGATGCATAGAATAGTCTCCCAGTGGAGGTAATAGAGACGGGTAAACGTAGATCGATTGTTTACGTTATCAGAATATAGAAAGACTAGGGGACATGCAATGAAGCTACAGGGTAAACTATTTAAGACTAATAAAAGAAAATATTTTTTCACTCAACGTGTAATGAAACTTTGGAATTTGTTACTGGAGGATGTAGTAAAGGCTGTTAGTATAGCTGGGTTTAAAAAAGGTTTGACAGCAGTAGGAAGACGTTCTTTATTAGATAAAAAGCCTACGGCCCGACACAGGCCATGTTTCGTTGCCTTCTTCAGGGGCAGGCTATATAAGACAATATAAACCATAAAATAAAGTACATATACAGATGTACATACCAACATGAGACCTAACAGTTAATAAAAAATATAAAAACAACTTAAATAAATAATTAAAAACAAAGTGTATACATAAAGATAAAAATTGATGATAATAAACCAAAAGAGATCAGTACAGCATAAAAACGTAAAACCATTATATAAAAATCATCTATAAAAAAGAATACCACCAAACGATTGAAACCAAACTATGACATATATATCAGTAATCCTTACTGAGTTGGTATAAAAACATATATATTATAACACTCATAAGAATCAAATAAAGCACAGTTACTTACCTGTAAAAGGTGATCTCTGGGAACAGCAGGAATAAGTCTTCACATATGGGTACGTCGGTACCGACGGAGCCCGCGCGGGAACGCTCCCCAGCTTCCCAAAAAGGAAAGCTTTTGGGAGCATCCCACAGCGCTGCCTTCCCGCCTTTCCTAACCGCCTCTCTCCAGTTCGAGTTTTAAAGCTGAGACAAAGAGAGAGAGAGGAAGGAAAGATAGATAGAGAGATACAACTCCTAGGAGAGGTGGTTGGGTTGTGAAGACTTATTCCTGCTGTTCCCAGAGATCACCTGGTACAGGTAAGTAACTGTGCTATCTCCAGGAACAAGCAGGAATGAGTCTTCACATATGGGGACTCCCCAGCTAGAGATGCCCGGGAGATCCCCACGGTTGTGAGACCCTGAGAAGGGCTCTACCTCGTCCCATGGATCTCAGGCATCCAACCAGGGATGGAGGGTAGGAGTTGATTAAGCATGGAACAGGTGTTTGAGAACAGCCTGACCAAACAAGGCATCCCGGCGGGAGTCCTTGTCCAAGCAGTAATGGGCCGTGAAGGTATGAACCGAGGCCCAGGTGGCCGCTCGACAGATCTGGTCGATGGACACAGAATTTAGATGAGCCATAGAGGCTGCCATGGCCCTCACATTATGAGCTGTGACATGGCCCTCCAGAGAAAGGTTCTTACTCTGGTAGGCGAAAGAAATACACTGAGCAATCCAATTTGACAGTGTCCTCTTAGAGACTGGAAGTCCCAAATGAGAGGGATCAAAGGCAACAAAGAGTTGAGAAGACTTTCTATGTTGCTGTGTCCTTTGCAAATAAAAGGCAAGAGCCCTCTTACAATCCAGGGTATGAAGATTCCTCTCTGCACTTGATGCATGAGGACCTGGAAAAAAGACAGGTAAATATACCTCTTGGTTAAGATGAAAGGGTGAGACCACTTTAGGCATAAAGTGTGGATTGGTCCTAAGGAATACCTTATCATGATGGAACCTTGTATAAGGTGGATTAGCCACTAAGGCTTGCAGTTCACTGATGCGGCGAGCTGAGGTGACTGCAATAAGAAAGATAACCTTCCAGGAAAGAAATTTCAAGGAGGTAGTGGCTAATGGTTCAAAGGGTGGCTTCATGAGCTGACCAAGAACCAGATTCAAGTCCCATGCCACTGGAGGTGGTCTAATGGGAGGTTTAGTTAAAAGAAGGCCTCTCATGAATCTTGCAATAAGAGGATGAGAGGAAACAGATTGTCCATTGAGAGGCTTGAGAGATGCTGCAATAGCACTCAAATGGACCCTTACTAAATTCGTCTTGAGGCCTGCATGGGAAAGATGCAGGAGATACTCTAGTAAGGAATTCAAAGGTATTGCTAGAGGGGTTAATACCCTTCTCAGCACACCAAATGGTAAACCTTTTCCATTTAAAAGCATAGGAACGTCTGGTAGAAGGCTTTCTGGAAGCATGAAGGATATCCCTTACTTGCTGACAAAGATGCCAATCTTGAAGGTCTAAGCCTTCAGCAACCAAGCCCTGAGATGGAGAGATTGGGGGTTTGGGTGCCACAACGTTCCCCCCTCCTGTGACAGGAGATCTGGAGCAGACCCTAAATCCAGGGAGGGAGCTTGGGAAAGATGCAGAAGTAGAGGGTACCACACTTGGCATGGCCAACGTGGAGCTATGAGGATCATAGTCCCTCGATCTCTCTGCAGCTTGAACAGGGTCTTGGGAATTAGGGGAATGGGTGGAAAGGCGTACAAGGAAGTCTTGACCCCAATGAAGGAGGAAGGCATCCTTGGCCTATACTCCCTGACACGGAATTCTGAAACGGAATCGGGGAAGTTTGGCATTCCACGGACTTGCGAAGAGGTCTATGTCCGGGGTTCCCCAAATTCGAAAGATTCTATCTGGTCCATATGGAGGGACCATTCGTGTGGAAGCAGAACTCGACTGAGTCTGTCTGCCCAAGAGTTTTGAACTCCTGGAAGGTATTCTGCCAGAAGATGAATTTGATGCTCTCTGGCGAAGGCCCACAATCTCAGAGCTTCGTTGCAAAGCGACAGAGAGCCAGTTCCCCCCTGCTTGTTCACACAGAACATGGCTACTTGGTTGTCCGTGTGAATGAGGACTGTCTTGTAGCTGAGCGCCAAGAAGATTGCTCTGAGCTCTAAGAGGTTGATGTGTAGGGAGGTCTCCTGTGGGGACCAAATGCCCTGGGTGGAGAGGTCTTGAAGATGAGCTCCCCAACCCTTTGGAGAGGCATCTGTTGTAAGGACTGCTTGGGGTAACAACTGTTGGAAGGGGGGACCCCAGCAACAGATTTTGAGTGCACTTCCACCACTGGAGAGACCAAAAGAGGCGCCTGGAGGTTGCTATTTTGTCTGACAGACTTCCAGATGCCTGGGTCCACTGGGTGGACAAATGGAAATTACACTAACCTGGTAATTGTAGTTCCTGGAGTGCCCCTCCTCCTGCAGCCGGGAGACTGGACCAATCAAATCTTCTGTAGTATATATGCAGCAGGAGCTCCCAGAAGTCCCCAGTGTACTAGTAACAAAGCATACTTACCGAAGCAACACATTAGATTAATATACAAAATGACCTAATTAAAGAACAATTTGTTCCCCCCCAAGAAATATCCAACCCCCTCCCCAAACGAGGAAGTCAGAACACTGCATTGCGCCGGCACCGACGCCTCAGGAATCAAAACACCGCTCCCCACCAGAAGTTCAGGAGCTGCCTGAACCCCCGAGACAGGGAAGAGCCTCAGCAAAAAACGCGGCTGCAACAGAGGGACCGAACGGCAAGAGGAATCGTCTTATTATCAATCGTTCGGAAAAGCGCGCCGCACTACATTAGCAGATAGTCGGGAGGGAAGGAGGACTAAACTGGACCCTCCAGGAACTACAATTACCAGGTTAGTGTAATTTCCATTTCCTGTTCGGTAATCCAGTTTAGTCCTCTACAATTGGGATGTAACAGAGCAGTTAAGACCGGGCGGGACCTTGCCATCCGGCGCGCAGAACCGCCGAACCAAAACAGGAATCCCGAGCCGCTGACACATCTAAGCGATAGTGTCTACTGAAAGCATGCAGAGACGACCAAGTGGCCGCCCTACAGATATCTGCCGGCGGAACCAGGCTATACTCCGCCCAAGAGGTCGCCTGAGCCCTAGTGGAATGAGCCCTCAGACCCTCCGGAATAGACCGCTGTTGCAACAGATACGCGGACGCGATCGCCTCTTTGAGTCATCTCGCAATGGAGGCTTTAGCCGCCACTTCCCCTTTACGCGCGCCCCCGAAGAGCACGAAAAGCCGGTCAGATTTCCGAAAGGACTCTGTAACCTTTAAATAACGATGGAGCGTGCGACCCACATCGAGCCGGAGAAGACCCTTGTCCGTTGACCCGACAGATTGCGAAGAAAGTACTGGAAGAAACACTGCCTGATTCATGTGAAAGGGAGACACCACCTTTGGCAGAAAGGAAGGAACCGGACGGAGAACCATCCGATCCGCGGAAAAAGACAAGAAAGGCTCTCGACAGGACAATGCCTGCAGATCCGAAATGCGCCGTGTCGAACAGATGGCTACAAGAAAAACCGCCTTCAGCGTGAGATCTTTCAGAGACGCCCTGCGCAGGGGCTCAAAAGGTTCACGAACCAGGGCCCTCAGAACTAAATTCAAGTCCCAAGGAGGAACGAAAACTCTGCGGGAGGGCCGCAAATGAAAAACAGCCGTAAGGAATCGGCGTACATCCGGATGAGCCCCGAGCAGACGACCCAAAACCTTGCCGCGGTAACACGAGATAGCCGCCAGCTGGACTTTTAGGGAACTAGCCGCAAGGCCCTTATCGAAACCATCCTGAAGAAAACTTAAAACGACGGGCACTGAAACCGTCGCCGCCCGGACTCCCCACCGGGAGCACCAGTCTTCAAAAATCCTCCAAATCCGAACATAAGTAAGAGAAGTGGACGTTTTCCTCGCCCGCAGCAGGGTAGAGATCACCGCGGGGGAGTAGCCCTTCCTTTTCAGCCGAGCCCTCTCAATGGCCAGACCGTAAGCGAGAATCGATCCACTTGGGGCATCCGCAAGGGACCCTGAAGAAGAAGATCCGGTAGAGCGGGCAGGAGCCAAGGAACCCCGTCGTGCAACCGGACCAGATCGGCATACCAGGGCCTCCGGGGCCAATCCGGGGCCACCAGTAACACGCAACCCCGGTGGCTCTCGATACGTTGTATGACCCGGCCGATCAGAGCCCACGGAGGAAAGACATAAAGAAGACCGGACGTGGGCCACGGCTGAATGAGAGCGTCGAGCCCCTCGGACATGCGCTCCCTTCGCCTGCTGAAGAAGCGCCCTGTCTTGGCTGATTGAAAGGTCGCCATGAGATCCATGATGGGTGGATCCCACCGCCGGACGATTTGTGCGTAAACCTGTGGGTTTAGCTCCCATTCTCCGGGGTCCACCCGCACTCTGCTGAGAAAATCGGCCTGGACATTGTCTACGCCCGCAATGTGAGCCGCCGAGATTGCTGGAAGGCGAGTTTGCACCCAGTTGAACAAGGCCGCCGCTTCTGCCTCCAGGGCCACGCTGCCGGCACCCCCTCGGCGATTGATGTAAGCTACAGTGGACGCATTGTCCGACAGGACTCTCACCGGCCGTCCGAGAACCAGGGTCTCCAGGTCCACCAGGGCTAGCCGGACTGCCCGCAATTCGAGACGGTTGATCGACCAAGAGGCCTCCAGGGGAGACCATTCCCCCTGAGCAAAGCGGAACTCGCGGTGAGCCCCCCAGCCGGTTAAGCTCGCATCCGTCATGAACGGAACCCACAGAGGAGGCTCCAAGGGAATCCCTCGCGACAGGTTCTCGGCGGAGAGCCACCACCGGAGGGATCGGCGAACCGTCTTTGGGCAAGGCAATCTCTTGTTCAACGAGTCGAACTGGTTGGACCAACGTCGCAGAAGAGCACTCTGCAGCGGACGCATGTGGAAGCGCGCCCAAGGCACCACCTCCAAGGTCGCCGCCATCGTGCCGAGGAGCCGCAGGTACCACCACGCCGACGGAGCTGGCATCCCCCGGAAGAGACGGACCAGAGCCCGCAACGCCAGCACGCGGCGCTCCGGAAGGCACACCAAGCCCCTTGCTGTGTCGAAGTGGACTCCCAGATACTCGAGATCCTGTGTCGGAGACAGACAACTCTTGCATTCGTTCACCACCCATCCGAGGGACCGAAGGAGATCCACCACCCTGCTCGTGACTTGCACACACTCCCGACTGGACTTCGCTCGAATCAACCAGTCGTCGAGATATGGATGGACCAGGATGCCCTCCTTGCGCAACGCCGCCACGACTACAACCATTACCTTTGTGAAGGTGCGGGGAGCCGTGGCGAGTCCGAACGGCATGGCCCGGAATTGAAAATGGCCCCACGGGAGCGCAAAGCGGAGAAACCGTTGATGGGAGGGCCGGATGGGAATGTGTAAATAGGCCTCTGTAAGATCGAGGGATGTCAAAAATTCCCCTTGACGCACCGCTACGATGACTGACCGCAGGGCCTCCATGCGAAAGTGCGGTACTCTGAGAGCGCGATTCACGCCTTTGAGATCCAATATCGGACGAAGGGAACCGCCCTTTTTGGGAACCACAAAATAGATGCGCCTCTTTCCCAAGGCGGGACCGGAACCACGGCCCCCAGAGAGAGAAACCGATCCAGGGTCACGCGGATGTCCCGCGCCTTTTGAGCTCCCTTGCTGGGAGACAGAACAAACGAATCCGGAAGTGGGTGCGCAAACTCTAGGGCATATTCTTCTTCTATAATCTGCAGCACCCACCGATCTGATGTAATTTGGGTCCAAGAAGGAAGAAAGTCGCGCAAACGACCCCCGATGACCGGGTCTTCCTCTAGAGCCTGCCTCGTTTCATTGTGGCTTGCGATTAAAGGAAGAGGCCGAGGAAGAGGCGGCTCCGGAGAAGCCCCTTTCCCGCTCCTCTGAAACCACGAAACCCTTGATGACGGGTTCCAAAACGACCGCGCTGCGAAGTCCACAGCCGGGAAGAACGAAATCTGCGCGCATCCCGAAACTGGCTGCGCGCTGAGGTGGACGACCTATTAAGCTTAGGCTTATCCTCTGGAAGTCGACCACCCTTCGACTCACCGAGATCCTTCACCAACTTATCCAGAGTCTCCCCAAAGAACAACCTGCCCTTAAAGGGTAGTTTACTGAGGCGAGACTTGGAAGAACCGTCGGCCGCCCAATTGCGCAACCAGATGGACCGTCGTGCCGCTACCATGGAGGCCATGCTATTAGCTAGGGAGCGTATTAAATCATAACACAGATCCGCCAAGTAGGCCGATCCCGACTCCACGCGGGTAACATCCAACAGCCCCTGTTGGTCCATACCGGACCCCGAGCGCAGGTGCTGCGACCATTGCAAACAAGCTCGAGCTACCCACGCCCCACATATAGAAGCTTGTAACGATAAGGCGTTGGTCTCGAAGGCCTGCTTCAACAAATTATCAACCTTTTTGTCCTGAACATCCCTCAGGGCCGCGGCCCCTTCAACCGGGATGGTGGTTTTCTTAGTCACTGCCGAAACGGCAGCATCCACCCGTGGAGACTTAAACAAGTCCCTGTCCTTGTCGGCAAGGGGGTAAAGACGATTCATGGTCCGAATCCCCTTCAAAGCGGATTCCGGTTGCTCCCATTCCGCATGGATCATCTGCTCAACTACTCGGTGCACGGGAAAAACTACCTGGGCATCCCTGACCGCCTGAATGAGAGGATCCTCGAGACCCTCCTCCTCCAGCGGCCGCACCGCAGAGAGGTTAAGTGCTTGGAGGGACTCCGTGACCAAAGGTACCAGCTCGTCCCTTCGAAACACCCGAATGATGCGAGCCTGATCTTCCGGCTCTGGAAGCTCTCCGTCTTCTAATTCCTCCGCCTCAATATCTGGATCCCCCTCAGCCTCGGAATCCGGGAGGCAAAGGGCGTCCTGATCCTGGTCCCCCAACCTGGGCCGCTTGACAGCGGGTTGAGAAGACCGCTGAACCCCCCCTGCGGGAGCTGGGGGGAGAGAGGCGGGCCAAGCCTCCGGCAAATGACCAGCCCGGCTTAAGCGGAAGGCCTGATGCATGAGAAGAACAAAATCCGGGGAAAAGTCTATAGGCGACGCCACCATAGCCGCCTGCTGGAGCTCAGGCCCAGACCAGAAGGAAGGATGCTCGGTGAAGGGACACTGTCCCCCGAAAGAGAAGGGTCCCCGGGCACATGCTGTTCCTTAATTTCAATAGGCAGCTCCAGTTCTGAAGAAACTGCAGCACAGCTCTTACAGATTCCAGAGTCAGTCATTGTACCTCTGCGGGAGCCACAAATTACACACTGAGGTTTGGCAGCCATGCCAAGGCCACGTGCTCTCAGGGAAAAATAAGGGAACAGGAACAGGGAAGCCCACACCAAGGGGACTAACCTTATTCAATTCAGCACAGAATTAATTTTAAAACCTTATTTTTTTATTTTTTTTTTTTTTTACAGTAAACAAAATACTGCCCAGAATCCTAGGGGTGCCCTGAGCAAAATCGCCAGCAAAAGAAACTCCAAAAACCCCAGGGGAACCCGTGCGCAAGTGTTAAAAAGTGCCCTTAAAAAGCACACTTTAGAAATCCAAAATGGCCGCCGCACTTTTTCACCCGCGGTAAAAAACGGCGCGAAAATACAAAGGTACCCAAATAATATGGAAAAGAAAGAAAACGACCCTCTAATACAGGGCAAGCGAAAAAAGGCAGGAAAAAGTGCAATTTGGAAGCCAGGGGAGCCGACAGAGCCTCTGACCAAGCAAAGAACAGAGAGCTGAAAGCTTAAAACAAGGAAAATTCCTACCAGCTCTGGGAACAGCAAGTAACTCAGCCCACTTCTCCAAGTGACAGGCAATGTTGCAGCCGGTATGGCTCTTCCCCGAACAGCCTTGGGGAGAGCTCAACCCAGGCTTCAGAGATTCCCAGGCAGAAAGGCAGGAGCCCAAGGCAGGTCTGGCTTTCCCCAGAAAGTCCCCTGTGTCTTTTTCTTTTTTTGTTTTTTAAAGATACAGCTACCTAGCAAAAGAAATAGAATATAAAGGGCCAGAAATAAACCCCAAAAGAACCAACTAACTAGTGTTGCTCCTTCAAGTGTCACTTAGCGTGCCCAGCAGGGGCACAGAAGTCCTCCAGCTGCAGGGAGACTGGACACACTGGGGACTTCTGGGAGCTCCTGCTGCATATATACTACAGAAGATTTGATTGGTCCAGTCTCCCGGCTGCAGGAGGAGGGGCACTACCCAATTGTAGAGGACTAAACTGGATTACCGAACAGGAAAGCCCATTGAGCTGCCCTCATGTGAAGGCGAGCATAAGGGACCACATGCACGGTGGATGCCATGTGGCCTAGCAGTTGTAACATCTCTTGAGCAGTTAGGTGGGTTTTTAACTGAATCTGAGAGGCTAACTGCACTAAGCATAGGCAACGGGCCTGGGGAAGATAGGCCCTTGTAGTTGTGGTACCCAGCAAGGCCCCTATGAACTCTAGAGACTGAGTAGGGGTGAGTTGGGACTTTGGAATGTTTATAACCAATCCCAGATACTGCAGAACACGCATTGTGCAGGCTAGGGAAGTCTGGGCCTCTGACTGGGATGGAGCTCGGATGAGCCAGTCGTCCAGATATGGGAATACGAATATTCCTAGAGTGCGTAGAAATGCAGCTAATACTGCCATGCATTTTGTGAACACTCTTGGAGCAGAAGCCAGACCAAAAGGAAGCACCTTGTATTGATAGTGCTTTCCTTGATAAAGGAATCGAAGGAACTTTCTGTGAGCTGGATGGATGAGTATATGGGTATATGCATCCTTGAGATCTAGAGAACAAAGCCAATCCTGACTCTGAAGGAATGGAAGGAGAGTACCTAGAGAAATCATCTTGAATTTCTCCTTGCATAGAAATTTGTTCAATTCTCTGAGATCTAAGATGGGTCTGTAACCCCCTGTTTTCTTTGGGATGAGAAAGTAGGGGGAGTAGAACCCTGAGCCCTGTTGAAGAAGAGGCACTTCTTCTATTGCCCCTCGGGCAAGAAGGGTAGAAATCTCTTGACCCAGAAGGTCGAGGAGAGATGTTGGAGAATTTTACTGTCTCACCATGGTGTGAGGAGGAAGGTTTAAGAAATGAAGTTTGTACCCTTCCCTTATGATGGAAAGGGTCCACTGCTCTGCTGTAATTTGCTCCCATCTGGGAGCAAAGGGAGCTAACCTTCCTGGAATGGTGAGAGGCTCTGGTTCCTTTAGAGCCAGAAAGGCTAAGTTCTCTGGTTGCAAGTCAAAGGCCCTGAGGAGGCTGAGGCTGTTGGGCTACAGTAGGCCTTGCAGCCTTAGACTTGGCCTGTTTAGGTTGTTGACGCTTTGCAGCAAAATGACCTGCAGAAGATGTCTGCTGACCATAAGCAGGATATCATCTTCCCTTCTTGGGAAAATATGTCTTTTTGAACAACCTCTTCTGGACAGGATTAGAGGTAGACTTTGAAAGCCTATCCAAAGCAGAATTTTCTGCATCCATTTGAGTGGCCTTTGCTTGCCAATCTTTGCCAAACAGGTTTTCACCTGTACAAGGAAGATTTCCTAATCCATCTTGGACCCAGGGTTCCAAATCAGAAGCTTGTAACCAAGCAATTCTGCGTGCACCTATGGCAATGGCCGAGGCTCTGCTGGCCCCCTCAAAAGAGTCAAAGGCTGCACGGTTAGAGAATTTGGAAACATCCTGGGCATGCTTAAGCCAGGTAAGAAAGTCCTCCCTTTTATCTTCTGGAAAAAAAGGGAGGAAAGTTTGCAGATGATCTGTAACTTCCTTCAGAAACATCCCCATATAGAGACTATAGGAGTTGATTCTGGCAACAAGCATACTGGCTTGGAAGATTTTCCTGCCAAAAGCATCTAAGGTTCTACATTCTGGAGGAGCAGATGAGTGCCTCTTTGCACTCTAACTTTTTCATAGCAGACTCCACCACAATAGAATGGTGAGGAAGCTGAGTTTTATGAAATCCAGGACAAGGAGGGACACGATACATGGTATCCAACCTATGAGAATGAGAAGAGATGGTGAGAGGAGTCTCCCATATGCCTATCATGTGGTCATAAAGGATCTCATGAACTGGCAAAGTGGCTGCCTCTTTAGGAGCCTTAGGATATTGCAAAATATCCAATTTTTTGGCTCTAGGTTCTGTCTCAGGGGCTACTGAGATAGAAAGGCCCTTGGCCACTTCCCTTATGAAGTCTTGAAAAGACAAGTCTTCTGGAGGGGACATTCTTTTTGGAGAAGAAGGCTCCTGAGGAAGGATTACCGATGCTTCGACAGAGGCCTCTGATGCATCAGAGTCTTCAGAGGAATCGAAGTATCGCCTGTCTGGATGCTCCTGTAAAGCCTGATACGCGTACCTTGTGGTATCGACATCGGGAGTCATCGGTACCGGATCGGTAGCTATAGGCATCATTGGACAGGGTACCGCTGCAGTCGACACCGAAGGCGACGTCGATGCAACCGGTACCAGCACTGGAATCGATATCGGAGCCAGTGCCGGAGCCGGTACCGACAACAAAGCTTGTCTGGAGGTCGGTACCGGCAGATTCTACCGGTACCCCAGAACATTGCAACAGGTGATCGGTCGAGGCCGTGCCATCGATGTCAACCTGTGACCCCATAGGAGGAGCTTTGGAAGCCGGAGCTTCCCGCCGGGGTACTTTTGCCGGTGCTGGATCCTCGAGGGCAAGCCCGGAGGGATCTCGATGCTTAGAGGGAGATCTAGCCTTCGAGGACCGGCTGGACTTATGTTTGGTTACCTGAGATCCATAGGAGGAAGAAGCAGCCCTGGATGACGTCGATGACACTGAAGCTGCATCAGAGGGAAACAGTGTACTGAGCTTGGCTGCTCGGTTCTGTAAGCCTCTTTTAGACATCATGGAGCAGGACGCACAATCCGTGATGGAATGGTCAGGACCCAAACACTTAAGACACCAGTCATGGGTGTCGGTAACAGAAATGGTACCGCTGCACTTAGTGCATTTCTTAAACCCGGAGGCGGGCTTTTCCATGAGGAATTTTTCTATTAGGCCCAAGGCTCAAAGAAGAGTATTCTTTTTTTTTTTTTAAAGAAAAGAAAGAAAAAACTGGCGGTACCGGTCCGACGTCGAAGAAGGCAGACGCGCGACTAAAGAAATAAAATAAAATAAAGAACTTCTTCAGCGGTGACAGGAACACGACCTGCTGGCTCCGCGGAAAAGAAGAACTGGAGAGAGGCGGTTAGGAAAGGCGGGAAGGCAGCACGCAGGCGCTGTGGGATGCTCCCAAAAGCTTTCCTTTTTGGGAAGCTGGGGAGCGTTCCCGCGCAGGCTCCGTCGGTACCGACGTACCCATATGTGAAGACTCATTCCTGCTTGTTCCTGGAGATATATTTGATACACAAACAAATAAATAATTAAAAACAATCAAAATTACATATATATCACATTAAAAAATACTAAGCATACCTTTATCAGTTATCTGGACTTCCCAACCACCACAGGTACTAAAGAGGGACAAGGAGGAAAAACTATGTGGATATGTGACCACAACCTAAAACAGCCCATATTTAAAAGCACCGTGTACAGCCCATTATTATTTTGTCAGGATGTGTAAAACCCCAACACGTAAACTTAAACTGTCAAGGTTTTTTACCTGAAATATCTTTGGATCTCACTTGGAACGAAAGTGGTCAAGGTGGCAGATGCTACAAAACTATAAACACACGAAAAAGCGTAGTTACTCACCTGTAACAGGTGTTCTCCAGGAGCAGCAGGAATCAGTCCTCACTTATGGGTGACGTCGGCGCCGACGGAGCCCTCGCGGAGCAATTTTCCCCAGCTTTCAAAGAAAGCCTTTGGGAATTGCAGCACGCATGCGCGGTCCTCTTCCCGCCCAAGGGTGCCATCTTAGCCAGTCAGATGACATAGCTAAAAAAGACAGCATAAAAATTTGCAAAAAAACTAAAGCAGACGATTGCAACTCCAAGGGGAGGAGGGAGGGTAGTGAGGACTGATTCCTGCTGCTCCTGGAGAACACCTGTTACAGGTGAGTAACTACGCTTTCTCCAGGACCAAGCAGGAAGTCAGTCCTCACTTATGGGACTCCCAAGCTCAAGGCTACCGGAGACCCTAAGCACAAAAATGAGCTCCCTCTAGCTCAGCAGCACAGAAGGGAAGAATCTTCGCTGAATTATCACCCACCGGTAGCCCACATCCGGGATGGAGGGTAGGAGTTGCTCAGACCTCAAAGAGATTACGGAGGACTGCCTGTCCGAAAGCACTGTCCCTGCGGGACTCCCTCTCGAGACAGTAATGGACCGCAAAAGTCTGGCTCGAAGACCAAGTAGCGGCCCGGCAGATGTCTGCCAGCGGAACAGAGCGGAGGTAAGCCACTGACGTAGCCTTTGCCCGAACGCAATGAGCCGTGACTCGACTTTCTAAGGAGAGTCCGGCTGCCCCATAAGCCCAAGAGATACAGTCCGCAACCCAGATGGACAGAGTACGCTTGGAGACCGGGAGCCCCAATTTATTGGGGTCAAAAGACACAAAAAGCTGAGCAGCTTTACGGTGCTCCCGCGTACGGTCAAGGTAGAAGTTCAAAGCCCTCCTACAGTCCAGGGTATGGAGGACCGTTTCAGCTCGGCTGGAGTGTGGTCTGGGAAAGAAGGTTGGAAGTACCACCTCCTGATTGATGTGAAAAGGGGAGACCACTTTTGGAAGAAATTTTGGGTGAGTCCGTAGGACTACCCTATTTTTGTAGAACCGAGTGTAAGGGGGATCAGACACGAGGGCCTGCAATTCACTTACGCATCTAGCGGAAGTGAGGGCTATCAAGAACAGTGTTTTCCAAGACAGAAAACGGAGAGAACAGGTAGCCATAGGTTCAAAAGGCGGACAGGTGATCCGCTGCAAAACCACATTCAGGTCCCAGTCAGGCGCTGGCGGGCGCAGAGGTGGTTTAAGTAGAAGGAGACCTCGGAGAAACCTCGCTACGAGAGGGTCGCTGGAGAGAGGTCTACCGTCCACCGGCACATGATGTGCCGAAAGAGCACTGAGGTGAACTTTGACGGAGTTGGACTTAAGTCCCAGATTAGAGAGGTGTAGCAAGTATTGCAAGATCACCGACACCGGGCAGGAGAAGGGATCCTGAGACTGTTGGGTACACCAGACGGCAAAGCGACGCCATTTAAGGGCGTAGCATTTGCGGGTAGAAGGCCGTCGCGAAGCTAAGACGACCTCCTCCACCTCTGCCGGCAGGAGACGGGGAGCAAGGACTACCCTCTCAGCAGCCAGGCCATGAGGTTGAGAGACCTGAGGTTGGGGTGTAGTAGAGACCCCTGATCCTGAGTGAGGAGATCCGGTTGTACCCCCAGAGGGAATGGATCCTCCACCGCTAATTGCAGTAGAAGCGGAAACCACGGCTGTCTGGGCCAGCGAGGGGCCACCAGGATCATGAAGGCTTTGTCTCGGAGAACCTTGAAAAGAGTCCAAGAGACTAGCGGGATGGGAGGGAAAGCGTACAGAAGGCTCCCCGACCATGAAATTAGAAAAGCGTCCGCCGTAACCCGAAGGGGGTGTGGCTGACGAGAGCAGAAGCGAGGAAGCTGCCGGTTGTGAGGACTGGCAAAGAGATCCACCGTGGGGAGGCCCCACTTTAGGAAGAGCTTCTGGACTACCAAAGGATCCAGACGCCACTCGTGCGGCTGGAGGATCCTACTGAGTTTGTCCGCCAGGCAATTCTCTTGGCCCGGGAGATAAACCGCCTTGAGGAGAATGCCGTGACTGACGGCCCAAGAGCAGAGCTTCTGTGCCTCCCTGCAAAGGAGGAAGGAGCCCGTGCCCCCCTGCTTGTTCACGTAGAACATGGCAACTTGATTGTCCGTCTGGACAAGGACGGACTGGTGGGAAGTCAGGTGGGAGAACGCCTTGAGAGCCAGGCGGATCGCCCTGAGCTCCAGGAAGTTGATCTGCTGAGCAGACTCCCACGTGGTCCAGAGGCCCTGAGTACGTGCCCCTTGGCAATGTGCTCCCCAGCCCAGGAGGGATGCATCCGTGGTCAGCACCCGGGTCGGCTGAGGTGGCTGGAAAGGCATTCCGAATATCAGGTTCGGCTGCCGAAGCCACCACCGGAGAGACGAGATCAGCGGCTCGGAGACGCGCACTAGGTCTGCTAGGCCGCCTGTGGCTTGCCGCCACTGCTGGCGGAGACACCATTGAGCAGGCCGCATATTCAGGCGGGCATTGGGGGTCACATGGACGGTGGAAGCCATATGGCCGAGCAGTCTCAGGAAGCGCCTGGCGGAAACCAGGGGCTGGCTGCGAAAGCGGTCGGCTAGGTCCATGAGCCGTCGAGCTCTGTCGAGCGGTAGGTATGCTCGCGCCTGAGGAGTGTGCAGCCTTGCGCCGATGAACTCGAGATCCTGTGAGGGGAGCAAAGTGGACTTTGCGAAGTTTATAACAAAGCCCAAGTGCTGCAGAAGAGTCACCGTGCGGCGCGTGGCGTTGGTGACCTCTCGAGCGGACGCTGCTCTGATGAGCCAGTCGTCGAGGTACGGAAAGACATAGAGGCCGTGAAGCCGGAGATGGGCCGCCACCACCGCGAGACATTTTGTGAAGACTCGCGGCGCGGAGGACAGGCCAAAGGGCAGTACTCTGTACTGGTAATGATTTCCCGCCACCACAAACCTTAGGTATTGGCGGTGGCTGGGGTGGATGAGGATGTGCGTGTAGGCATCCTTTAGATCCAAGGAGCATAGCCAATCTCCCTGCTGGAGGTAGGGCAGAAGGATTCCAAGGGTAAGCATTTTGAACTTCTCCCGCACAAGGAACTTGTTGAGGTTGCGCAAGTCCAGGATGGGTCTGAGGCCCCCTGTTCTCTTTGGTATTAGAAAATACCTGGAATAAAAGCCTTGACCTCTCAGGTGGTGTGGCACCGGTTCCACCGCCTGATCCTGCAGAAGACCTGCTAACTCCTGAAGGAGTAATTCCCTGTGCAGAGGGGGTCGTGGAGGTTCTCCCGGAAAATAGGAGGGAGGGACCTGGTGGAAGTGGAGAAGATAGCCTTCCCGCACGACTTGAAGCGCCCCGGCATCTGCGGTGATGCTGGACCACCTGTGGGCGAAGTGAACCAGCCGGCCTCCGGTGCTGGGAGGAACCAGCGGGGGGGGAGAGGCTATGCTTTGTGAGTCAAAAGCCCCCACCCTGCTGAGCAGGGGCTGGTGGTGCAGGCTTGGGGGCCTGCTGCCTACGGGACCCGTTACCCCGTCCCTTGGCCTGCTGGCCCTGTTGGGGAGCTGCAGGGGCCTGATAATGGGGGTATTGTTTGTAGGCAGCCGCCTTCCTCGGGTAAAAGGACTTTTTCACCGAGCCCTTCTTTTTCTGGGAAGGGGCGGAGGTCTTCCTAGAAAGCCTGGTCCTGGTGAGAGTCTCAGTCTCAATTTGCGCAGCCTTTTCTGCCATGGGCTTGCCAAAGAGGTTTTCGCCTCGGCAGGGGACATCGACCAACTTGTCCTGCACCCAGGGCTCAAGGTCTGACGACTGAAGCCAAGCCTGTCGGCCGCAGCGGCCACTCGAGCCGATGCTTCAAAGCCATCATAGGCTGCCCGGGACATGAACTTTGAGCATTCCCGAATGCCAGTGGACAAGGCCAGGAACCTCCGCAAGGGTTCCTTGGACAAACCAGCGGAGAATCCGGCTAGCTCTTTAGCCAGATCCCGGAGATACATGCCCATGTATAGCTGGTAAGTCTGGACACGACATGCGAGCATAGAGCCCTGGAAACACTTCTTACCAAGGCCATCCAGGTTACGGGCCTCCCTGCCAGGAGGCACTGAGGAGTGCATCTTCTGGCTCTTAAGACGATGCATGGCCGATTCCACTACCATGGAATGGTGTGGTAGCTGTGCCTTTTGAAAGCCAGGGCTCTTGCGGACTCGATAGATAGAATCGACCCGCTTGCTCAGGACCGGCGAGGAGGCCGGACTCTCCCACATGCGGAAGAGTAGTCGTTCCAGCATAGGAGGAACCGGTACAGTAAAGTGTTCCCTCGCGGGAGAGTCATACTGGAGGGCGTCGAGCTCTTCGGCTCGAGGCTCCTCCTCGGGATCCGCAGGGAAGGCCAAAGCCTTGGCCATATCCCTAACGAAGTCCGAGAACCGGGCATCCTCCGGGGGGGACTGCTTCCGAGGCTCGGACTCCGGTGAGTCCGAGGGGACACACCGAGTCCGGAAAGAATCAGGCGACTCTTCCTCCTCAGACTCCCAGACCGACTCCGACGAGGACTCGGTGGGGTCGGCCCGGGCAGGGCGCGGCGCCTGCCGCCCCGACGCCGAGGGAGTCGGCGTCGGCGACCTCGGTCCCGAACGGGAGGCCGAGGGTGACCTCGACCGAGGATCGACTCGAGTTCTCATCGACTCGAGGATCGGCTCGGTCCTCCGGGGTCGACTTGGACGTCGACGTCCCGGCGGTCGGAGCAGCGGCGCCAGCAAGGCCAGCGAGCAGTGCCCTCTGCTGGTCCATGAAGGCAGACAGTCTGCTCTCCAAGGCCGTCAACCTGAGTCCGAGCTCAGGTGACCCAGCAGTCCCCGACTCGGGCCCCGACGGCGTCGGGCCCGACGTCGGCTGTCGCGGAGGCGAGTCCAGAAGGACCACAGGACTTACCCGAGCAGGCATCTCCGACTCCAGGCGAGGTCGCTTCGGGATGTGTTCCTTCTCCAAGGACCCGGGGCGGCTGTCGGGGCTATGCGACCTGGCCCTCGCGGAACCAGGAGCGTCCACCGACGCCGCCCTCGCGGGTTTCACCTTCCGACGATGGTCCCCGGAGGGAGAACCCCGGTCGGAGGAACTCCGGCGACGGTCCGAGCTGGAGCCTTTTGACGCGGAGGCCTCCGACGAGGTCCGGGTACGGCTGGGGTCAGCGAAGATTCTATCACGCTGATGCCGCCGACTTCTCAACGCTTTTGAGGACATTTTGCCGCAGGGCCCACAGATCAGTTCCTCATGATCCGGGCCCAGGCAGCGGAGGCAAAAGTCGTGTGTGTCAGTTAGTGACATATTTCGGTCACACTGACCACACCGCTTAAACCCACTGGCAGCCATCGGGGGAAAAAGGGCCCCTGCGAGGTCAAAGGACCGGGCTGCCAGGGAAAAATCGAAAACGAAAGCTGACAAAGTCAGAAAAACCGAAAAAAGTAAGAGGACTCGTGACCGGCGTCGCGAGTCCGGGCGGGAAAAAGATCGGCGTCGAACTGAAGGAAAAAGAATAAAATAATGAAGAAAATCGACTTTTTCGCGGGGACAAGACGGGGACGTCTGTAGGGCTCCGCGGAAAAAAGAAGACTGGCTAAGATGGCACCCTTGGGCGGGAAGAGGACCGCGCATGCGCGCTGCAATTCCCAAAGGCTTTCTTTGAAAGCTGGGGAAAATTGCTCCGCGAGGGCTCCGTCGGCGCCGACGTCACCCATACGTGAGGACTGACTTCCTGCTTGGTCCTGGAGAATTAAAATAATCATCGTCAATAAGAACCTTAGTAAAAACATCTGAACCGCCATCCCTTGTAACATTCTGCAAAATAACCCACAATCATTAGAGCCACCTAAAAAACCAATGTCCATGCACGCTAACCCTCACCATACCAAAATTAGCCTAAAATCCGTGCATTACTAACAAACTTATTAAAAGGAATTTAAACCAACATATAAGCTATAATTACACATCTCCACAATTGTAAAAAATAAATAAAAAGATTAAGAAAGAGGGCAAGTTGGAGAATTCCTTGCGTTCAAGGAATCTCCGCATTTTGAACTTTCCCAAAACACATTACCTTGTACCTGTTATGCTTTTTTATAAATACTTGAAGGATGTATTGTTAATTACCAATTCTGACTATTTCCCTGTTGAATATTTATTACATTTCTTCTAAAACAAACGTTATGGAGGATAGAGGTAAGGAAGGAGGGGCACAAGGTGGATCTCACGATTTACCTTCGCTAAATATTTCAAATTTTCTAGAGTCCTCACAGGATGAAATTCCTGTCAGGGCGACTTTATTAGTTACAGTTGCCTCTGAATTAGATAAACAGAAAATATTTCGAGCCTATTTTAAGAATAAACGTGAGAAATTCTGTGGCCAGTGTGTTCAGATATTTCCTGATGTGTCCAGGGCCACGCAACGACGACGGAAAGCCTTTTTATTTATTTATTTAACATTTCTTATATACCGCTTTTCATGATATCAAGGCGGTTTACATTGAACAAACTGAAATTACATTGAACAGGGCATTATAACTTGGAGATAACTATTTTACAGGGAACATGGGCTATGGAGGGTTAAGTGGCTTGCCCAAGACCACAAGGAGCACCTGTGGGACTAGAAACCCCAGTCCTTCCGGCCCAAGGTTGCTGTCCTCTAGTGGGATTTGAACCCCCGACCTTCCGGCCTGAAGTACCTTGCCCCAACCACTAGGCCACTCCTCCACTTTTTGGAAGTTCGTCCACGTGTCTTGGCCCTGGGAGCCTTATTTTATTTAAGATTTCCATGCAAATGCCACATAGTGCATCAGGGGACGCGATATGTTTTTTCTGAAGTGGATCAATTGTTAGTTTTCTTAGAGGGGAAAGGCTAAGTTCTCGGTTTTCCTTTTTGGTTTTGATTTTTTCTTTTGATGTTTCCTTTTATATTCTCCTCCATGGGTAGGGGTTTACCGGTCTTAGTCAGAGACTTATGTTATCTTTGTATGTATGTTAGTTAATTTCTCCTAAAAGTGGTCTAACTACAATTTTCATTCGTTGTTGTATGAAGTGGGGATATTGTTCCCAACTATTGTTACCTTTTTGATTCTGTATTTTTCTTTATATTCATAAATAAATGGAAAAAAAAAAAAAAAGAAAGAGGGAAAGTGAAAAAGGAAGCGTATATACATACTATCGCGCTACCATCCAAAAGGCCTTATCTCTTTAAACTGCTCACATAGAGCATTTGTGCCAACTTTATTTTCAACCTCAAACAAAGGGAAGGTGCGGGCACAATATACACATCTCTAAACAACCCAACCACTTAATATCACTTACTGTGTAACATTCACAAAACACCGCTCTGCACTGCACACTCTAGATAGACCGAATTCCACTGGTAACACTTAAAAAAAACGCCAGAGCATGCGTATTAAAACAACCGCGGTACGTAAATGCTGTGGGAGGAGCAAAGGTCATCACTTATCAAATCAGACGCAAATGCTGTAGAAGAAGCAAAGATCGTCACATATCAAAACAACATGCATTGCATTCCTAGAACCCATACAATCCGCACAACGGCGCTGCAGAACTTAATCCATTAAAACACATCTTGAAAAGGCACGGCAACCCATCCAAGAACTAAAAACCTAAAATTATCCACCATAGAATGTATTTGATTAATACCACCACTATCACTCATTCTCAGTGCGCGACAGATCACTGCCTATTTATCCATGTCACATCACTCAACCTCTATACCATAATACCTATTGGCTATAAATATAAATATAAAAAATAATAAACCCTTCTAAAAAAAATTTTAGCAAACCGTACAGGGAAATAAACACCGCGGTACACAAATGCTGTGGGAGGAGCAAAGGTCATCACTTATCAAATCAGACAATTGCTGTGGAAAAGCAAAAATCATCATATATCAAAAAACGGCATGCTGTGGGAAGAGCAAAAGTCATCGCTTATCAAATCGGATGCAATTGCTATGGAAGGAGCAAAAATCATCATATATCAAAAAACAGCATGCACTGGATTACTAAAAAACATACAATCCGCGCAATGGCGCCGCAAAAACTTAATGTATTAAACCACATTTTAAAAACGACAACCCATCCGGAACCTAAATTCTTAAATTTATCCACCACAGAATGTATTTGATTAATACCACCACTAGCACTCATTATCAGCGCGCGACAGGTCACTGCATATTTATCCATGTCACACCACTCTACCGCTATCCATAATACCTATTAACTATAAATATAAATATCAAAAAATAAAAGCACTACTAAAAAAATCCCATAATAAACCGCACAGGATAATAAAACTACAGGTTATCCATCTTCAATTGCATAACAAACCTACACAATATGGTGAGTTTACATTCATCTTACACATTAAAAAACCATTGCTTTACAAATCCGAATGTATGGAATCTTTAGCCAAAATCTAAATCTACTTTAAGACAAGTATAATAAATTAGGAGTTATAGTCCACCAACATGTATCAAGTAAAACTCCTGCTGCTAAAATTCAAAGTACAGAAGGTTGCCAAGACCGCTCCATATAACACATAAGATCTCTAAAGGAAAAGAAGGGACTTTATTATTTGATACGGAAGGGCAGACTAGACAGAAACATGATGGTAGAAAAGACCACATGGCCTATGTAAAACGAACCAGCAAAGTTTGAGCCGAGATGGACTTTCCCTCGGAGCCTCAATGGTAGGCCCCAATAGCGCTCAGGTGAACCCCAACCGAATTGGACTCAGAGGTGCAGGAGGTACTCTAGGAACCTGTCGATGGATTAAACTAAGGATCCAGAGCCCAATCAATGCAACAAGCAAAGATCCTTTTCAACTTGAAGGGGTCAGACCTCCTCACCGAAGCTCTCCTGGAGGCCAGCAGGACCTGAGTGATTCCCTTGGGCAGACGGAGCTCTGACAGGACTATCTGCTCAACAGCCATGCCGTGAGGCCAAGGATCGGATGATGGGGTGCAGCAGACTCCCATCATCCTTAGAGATAAGGTCCAGAATGGAGACCAACTGCAGAGGCTCCCAAGCAAGACAGCTGGATCACCAGGGGAAACCACAGCTGTCTGGGCGCAATGAGAATCATCGAGCCCTTGTCGACCTGAAGTTTTCACAGGATCTTCCCTATGAGCAGAAAGGGGGGGATACGCATGGAGCAAGCCCACTCCTCAGTGCAGGATGGTGGCATCCAGTGAGAAATAGTTTCTAGAGGCTACCCTGGAGTTGTTTGGAGTGGCAAATAGATCTATCGAGGGTGTACCCCATGACTAAAAGATCTGGGCCATGACCTCCCTTATTCAGAGTCCACTCGTGTGGATGGAGGATGCAGCTCAGCTGATCTGCCAGGGAGTTGAGTTCTACTGACGAGTAAGTCACTCTCAACTCCATACCATGAGCGATGGCAAACTTCCACAAGAGGACCACTTCTCAGCAGAGGAGATATGACCCAGTGCCCCCTTGCTTGTTGATGTAGTACAACGCCACCTGATTGTCAGTCTGGGTCAGGACAATCTGGTTGGCAAGGTGGTCGTGGAACACTCTGAGGGTGGTCACTATGGCATGGTGCTCCAGAATGTTGATCTGGTGGAGGATCTCCCACTCGGACCACATGCCTTGCATGTGAAAATTGTTCAGATATGCTCCCCAGATCAGTTTCGATGTGTCCACTGTCATCAGCCTCTGGGGAGGCGACACCTGGAAGGGGAGGCCGAATCCAGCCACTCGTGCAGGGACTGGACTAAAGGTACGGTGACTACCATCTGGTCGTGGAGACAGCCAGTGGCTTGTTTCCACAGAGTACTGAAAATCCACTGAGTTGTCTCATCAACAGATGAAGCAAATCCACGGGTTTATCGGAGTAGATATCCACATGAAGTTGGATTTTCATCGCAGTAAAATGAAAGCTGCAAAGCATTACTAGCAATTAACATGACTATATATATGAACGTCGGATATTTCCAGAGTTTTGTGGTGTGGGGCATCTCAACCATAAATGATATTTAAGGAATGAATGTATTTTTCTAGTTGAAGAACCCTATTGGATGCTGTTTTCCATTGATCGGCTGAGTCCATGGGGAACATGGGCAATATAAAACACAGCTGCCATTCGGTGTTTACGCATGCGCGGTGTTTTTTCAGACAGAGAATGTTGTCGAAGTGAGAAGACTGGTAGGAATGGGTTCTTTCAGCGATGTAATCTTTCCACATTTATCGAAAATACTAATTCTATGTAATGTGTTTGGTTTTAGAGTTTGGAGCATAGCAGCCGCACATGAGAAAAAGATTTCATGAGACTACATGGCTATATCTTTATCTGGCACAGCATTTCAGTTGGATCCCCCGATGAAACTGCTCAAGCAGTGAAACGCACGAGCGCGCCTGATTGGCGTTGGGATTACAGATAAGTCTGGTTTTGTGCTAAGTGTCATTATTGTTATTATAACACAGCTTGATGAGTACAACAGACCGAAAACATTCATATGTGAAACTATTTAGAAGACAAGGACTATTTTGATTGGACTGTTGAAGAAAGTGCTTGCCATTCGGTTGTGTTTGAAGGAACATTCATTGGATATGATATATTTCCATGAGCAATTTAGCAGAAAAAGACAGGAAACATAAGGTTCTTGATGCAAGATACGGGGTATGTTAACCACAGCAGAGGTATACCTCCTGGGTTCTCCCCACTTCATTGAAGTCTGAGACCTGTTCCTAAGAAAGTATTTTTGATATTGGTGAATGAATGGGGTAGTTTTTTGTATTTTCATCAACAGATGAGCCAGGGGAATGACATGCACTGTCAAGACCATATGCCAGAGCACCTTCAAAATCCCATGAGCCATTACCTGGCACCTCTACTGGATATCGCGGACCAAAGCCATGAGCCTCAGCAGTCCTTTGTTGCCTGACTGTAATTGCCATGCCTCTTACTTCTTGCCCTGAATAGACTATTGCTCTATGTTCTGTTTGTTTTGTCTTGACTAGATTGTAAGCTCTAACGAGTAGGGACCGTCTCATACATGTCTGTACAGTGCTGCATGTAACTAGTGGCACTTTATAAATGCTTAATAGTAGTAGTAGTAGCAGCAGACGGTCCAGCGAATGAAAGGACCAAGCTCTAGTTGTGTCGAGGTGGGCTCCGATGAACTACAGTTGCTGGGACGGCTGAAGGTGGGACTTGGGGTAATTGATCATAAACCCCAAGAGCTAGAGCACCTGGGTGGTCAGCTGAGTTGACGGATGAAATTTGTCTGGAGCACAGCTCTGTAAGAGCCAGTCATCCAAGTAGAGTAGACTAACACCCTCAGGGTCCAGAGGTAAGTGGCCAGAACCACAAGACACTTCGTGAAGACCCAGGGTGTCAAGGCTAGACCAAAGGAAAATATGTGGTACTGGAAATGCTGGCCCCCCAGGACAAATCGGAGATATTTCCTATGAGTGGGATGGATGGGAATGTGCATATATGTATCCTTGAGATCCAGGGAGCATAACCAATTTTTTTTTCTGAAGGCAAGGTAGCAGAGTCCCCGGCAAGACCATCTTGAACTTTTCTCCATCAGGAAGGTGTTGAGATCTCGGAGGTCCAAGAGGGGACAAAACCCTCCAGTCTTCTTAGGGACCAGATAGTACCTGGAGTAGAACCTCCACTCAACCTCAGCTGGAGGCACAAGCTCTATGGCAAGATTGTTTAGAAGGGCGACAATTTCTTCCTGTAGCAAACTGAGGTGCAGAGGGTCCATGGGATACACCCTAAGGGAGGGGAGGGGGATGGCAGGTCAGCGAGATGCAATATATAGCTACTCTGGACTATCTTAACACACACGCGTCCAAGGTGATGATGGGCAAATTGTGTGCAGTGGACAAGTTGCTCCCCCTTCAATCCCACCCCCAGAGCTGGGGCTGCAGGGCGGGCTGGCCTATCTGAGGCTTCTCTTGTCGCTGCTGTGAGCTTTGAGGGCTTGAAAAGTACCGGCTGGCAGTAAGATTTCTTTGCCCATGGTACCTCTTGTGAGAGGGACTGGAAGTCTTCAATGAGAATCTAGTGAAGGTGATGTGCTGTTTCTCTATGTCACCAGCCTTGGCTTCCACCTGCTTCCCAAAGAGGTTCTCCCTTCTGCATGGCACATCTGCCAGTTTGTTCTGGACGGACTGCTCCAAGTCAGAGGACTGGAGCCAGGTGAGCTGGCAGGCCTCAATGCCCACCACCGTAAGTGGAGCAATCCTTGCCATGGCCCACCCAAACACGGTAGGCATCCAGCCACTCTGGTGGCATTAACGATCCCAGTTTGACAAGATCCAGCATGATTTCCTTTAAGAACATACTGATGTACATCAGGACCCTGAACACCAGCATGGAGCTCTGGAAGCATCACTGGCCAAAGGAATCCAGCATCCACACACTCTCTACCTGGTTGCGTCGAGGAGTGAGTCTTACTGCTCTTGATTCTTTTCAGGGCAGCTTCCAACACCAGAAAGTGGTGTGGAAGTTGAGGCTTGTCAAACCCAAGGAACTTCTGGACTCGGTAAATCAAATCCAGCCTGCTGCTGACCACGGGTATTGTGAGGGGGTTTTCCCACATCCTCATCTGCAGCATCTATAAGATACAGTGCACCAGAAACATCACGCTTATTTAGGGGTCAAGAGATACTGGATGATCTCCAGCTCCTCCACCCTGGGCTCATCCCTCCACCTTTGATTTTAGTACCTTTGACAGCTTTCTCCACTTTTTTTTTCCAGCAGCTGGCACCACCAAGCCTTTCACTCGGTCACGTTCCAAAAGCCAGCCAGCTGTTTTAAGTGCTCCAAACGTGCCAAGACCATCTTGGTCACGGATAAGCACAACTGGTGCCTTTAGTGCTTGGGCCCTGATCAACAACCCTCCTCTTGTAATCTGTGCCTGCAGATGACGAGAAGGGGCCTGAAGGAACAGGAAAAGCAGCGAAAGTCCCTCTTTGGGCAGCGCTCTGACAAAGTCCTAGAAGGACATGTCCTTGGGAGGAGACTTCTGAGGTTCAATGTGGAGGACAGGGGTTTGGCGAAAGTTCAGGAGACCTGCTGTCTGACGGGATCTCCAAGTCCAAGTCAGTCGCCCAGCCATCTGAGTAAGACTCCGAGAGAAAGTTGAAGTATTGTTGGGACTCCTCCCAGTGCTTCCTCCAATTATGCAGTGAGGGGGAGCGTTGATGGGATCGATGCAGCATGGTTTCCTGTGTTTCACCAGGACATCAAACCCCGACACACTCAAAATGAAATAGCCCTGCGAACCGGCACTGACACCGACCGACACTGCGGCGTTCTCAGGCAATGCGTGGGTCTCAAGTATCAGTTGCACGATGTGCGGTGATTATGCCACAGACACCACAGGTCAAGCCTGTTACTAGTAGTGCCAGCACTGCCGCTATGCAGGCCTCAAGGGCCTGGAGGTGCGCCTCAAGTTCTGCCACTTCTGAAGACTTTGGGACCAGAACAGTTTCAGCCACCATCTCCGGCATCCCCTCAGAAGCATCAGGCCCGCAAACACTGAGGGATGCGCGGTGCTCCTCCGGCACTATGGGAGTCAATTGCTCCAGCTGGAGCACCTTAGTGGGCCATTTAAAGCTGTCACTCCCGGCATTGCATAGGGAAGATGTGTCCCTCTTCGACATTGACGGAGTGGGCTCCTTCCTCAGTTCGATATGCAGGTCGATAGACAGCTGCTGCTCCAGGCCACTGCAGCCCCTCTGCTCCGAGTGAGCTTGAGCACCTCTTGATGTTAACACTTCGGTATGCCCTAGCAGTGCCATCAGGACTGATGCGAAAGCAAACAATATGGACTCAAGAGCGCTGCCCAAGAGGGACTCTCGCTGTTTTTCCTGACCCTTCAGACCCATTCTCGTCATCTGCAGGCACAGATTACAAAAGGAGGGCTGATGATCGAGGCAAAAGCACCGAAGGCACCAGTTGTGCTCATCTGTGACCAAGATGTTCCAGGCACATTTGGTGCACTTCTTAAAACCGCTGGCCGGCTTTTGGAACATGACCGAGTGAAAGGCTAGATGGTGCCAGCTGCAGAGAAAAAAAATGGAGAAAGTGGAAAATGGTTCCAAAATCAAAAGGGAGTGTCAGAAACGAACGAAACCAAAGTGGTACCAACGCTACCAATGGCAGGTGAAAAATTCAAGCAAAAAAGACCCCCAAAGGGGAGAAAAAGAGACATGTTTACCGTGGTAGTGCAAACATGTCTTAGGGGGCTCAGTGGAAAACTAAGATTGGGGAAGATAGTGCTACGGCAAGCAGGAAGACAGGTATGCATGCACAGTGAAGCCTCCCAAAAGCATCCAACAGAAGCTGGGGAGTGTTCCCGCGTGGGGCTCCATCAGTAACGTCACCCATATGTGAGGACTTACTTCCTGCTTGTCCATGAGAAAGCACAGTTACTTACCTGTAACAGGTGATCTCTGGGAACAGCAGGAATAAGTCTTCACATATGGATATCGTCGGTACTGACGGAGCCTGCACAGGAACGCTCCCCAGCGTCCAATCAGAAAGCTTTTGGGAGCGTGCTGCCTTCCCTCCTTTCCCAACTGTCTCTCCTCAGTTAGGTTTTAAAGCTGAGACAAAGAGAGAGAAAGGAAAGATAGATAGAGAGATACAACTCCCAGGGGAGGTGGGTGAGTTGTGAAGACTTATTCCTGCTGTTCCCAGAGATCACCTTACAGGTAAGTAACTGTGCTATCTCCAGGAACAAGCAGGAATGAGTCTTCACATATGGGGACTCCCTAGCTTTAGATGCCAGGGAGAGACCCCAGACGTTGTGTGTCCCTGGGACAGGGCTCCACTTCCCCCCATGGATCTCTGGCATCCCATCAGGGATGGTGGGTAGGAGTTGATTAAGTATGGAACAGGTGTTTGAGAACAGCCTGACCAAACAAGGCATCCCGGCGGGAGTCCTTGTCCAAGCAGTAATGGGCTGTGAAGGTATGAACCAAGGCCCAAGTGGCTGCTCGACAGATGTCGTCAATAGATACAGAGTTCAGATGAGCCATTGAGGCTGCCATGGCCCTCCAGAGAAAGGTTCTTACTCTGATAGGCGAAAGAAATACACTGGGCAATCCAGTTGGATAGTGTTCGCTTGGAGACTGGTAGTCCCAAATGAGAAGGATCAAAGGCAACAAAGAGCTGAGAGGACTTTCTATGTTGCTGTGTCCTTTGTAAATAAAAAGCCTGAGTTCTTTTACAGTCCAGGATATGAAGATTCCTCTCTGCACTTGATGCATGAGGCCCTGGAAAAAAGACAGGTTGGTAGACCTCCTGGTTGAGGTGAAAGGGCAAGACCACCTTAGGCATAAAGTGTGGATGAGTCCTAAGGACTACCTTGTCATGATGGAACCTTGTATAAGGTGGATTAGCTACGAGTGCTTGCAATTCACTAATACAACGTGCTGATGTGATTACAATGAGAAAGATAAACTTTCCAAGAAAGGTATTTCAAGGAGGTGGTAGCCAAAGGTTCAAAAGGCGGCTTCATAAGCTGACCAAGAACCAGGTTCAAGTCCCATGCCACCGGAGGTGGTCTAATGAGAGGCTTTGTTAAAAGGAGGCCTCTTGTGAACCTTGCCACAAGAGGATGAGAGGAAATAGGTTGTCCATTCAGAGGCTTAAGGGAAGCTGCAATAGCACTCAAATGGACCCTTACTGAATTAGTTTTAAGGCCTGCATTAGACAGATGGAGGAGATACTCCAGCAAAGATTCCAGGGGTATGGCTAGGGGGTTAAGACCCTTCTCAGCACACCAGATAGTAAACCTCTTCCACGTGAAAGCATAAGAATGTCTAGTGGAAGGTTTTCTGGAAGCATAAAGAACATCTTTCACTTGCTGAGAAAGATGAAGATCCTGGAGATCTAGGCCTTGAGCAACCAAGCCCTGAGATGCAGAGACTGGGGATTGGGATGCTATAACTTCCTGTCCTCTTGAGATAGGAGATCTGGAGCAGACCCTAACTCGAGGGAGGGAGCTTGAGAGATGTAGAAGCAGAGGGTACCACACTTGCCGTGGCCAATGTGGAGCTATGAGAATCATGTGGTCTCTGTCTCTCTGAAGCTTGAACAGGGTTTTGGGATGTTTATTATCAGCCCCAATACTGAAGGATATTCACTGTGCAGGCTAGAGAACTCTTGGCCTCTGACCGAGTGGGAGCTCGAATGAGTCAGTCGTCCCAATAAGGGAAGACGAATATTCCCAGAGTGCGCAGAAATGCAGCCACCACTGCCATGCATTTTGTGAACACTCTTGGTGCAGAGGCCAGACCAAAAGGGAGCACTCTGTATTGATAGTGCTTCTCTTGAAAAAGGAACCGAAGAAACCTTCTGTGAGTTGGACATGGGTGTACGCATCCTTGAGATCTAGAGAACAAAGCCAATCCTGACTTTGAAGGTATGGCAGCAGAGTTCCCAGAGAAATCATTTGGAACAGGACATACAAGCTGTGATGGAATGGTCAGGACCTAAACATTTTAGACACCAGTCATGGGTGTCGGTGACGGAAATTGTACCGCCACATTTTGTGCACTTCTTAAATCCTGAGGCAGGCTTTTCCATGCTAAGGAAAAAAAGTTTGGGGCCTAAGGCCCAAAACGCAAGTGCACCTGAAGAAAAAAGAAACGGAAGAGAGATTTTTTTTTTTTTTAACAAGAAGAAAAGAAAAAGACCGGCGGTACCGGTGGAGCATCGAAGAAGGCAGACGCGACACAAAAGAAATAAAGAAAAATAAAGAAATTCTTCTGCGGTGACAGGAACACGACCTGCTCCGTGCAAAAAAAGAACTGAGGAGAGACAGTTGGGAAAGGCGGAAAGGCAGCACGCAAGCGCTGTGGGATGCTCCCAAAAGCTTTCTGATTGGACTCTGGGGAGCGTTCCTGCACAGGCTCCGTCGGTACCGACGATACTCATATGTGAAGACTCATTCCTGCTTGTTCCTGGAGATGCATGGAAACCTGCATGACAGTGTCTGCAACTCAGAAATACATCTTGCTGAGCAGAATGCAACTAAGACGATGGGCTTGACAGATCTTTAACAGGGACCCGCATCAGGGGAATATAGAGCTCTAACATCAAGGTCCAGAGAACTAAGGAGAGATCCCAAGAAGGAATGACTGAACACAGGGAAGGACACAAGTGTGTCATTCACCCTGAAGAAAATAAGACATTTGGGTGTGACGCTCTAGATCGCCCCACCAGGCCCCTAAAGCATGTCAATGCTACCTGAACCTTCAGGAAACTAAAGGAGAGGCTCTTGATAAGGCCATATGAAGAAAGGCGAGCAAGGAAGAGGGGGGGGGTCCTGCCACACTAGGACCAATCTGAAGTTCATGGCACACCAATGCTCAAACAGATACCAGACACACACGTAGACAAGACTGAGAGAACCTCTCCTTACTTTCAGGAATGTGGAAACCATGATAGGGGAATAGCCCTTATGTACCAGACGTCACTTTTCAAGAGCCAAGCTATAACCAAGAAGGGAACTGGTTCACCCTGAAGAACCAGTCCCTACCTCAACAGCCCCCCAAGCTGTAAGAAGTTACAAAGAAGGCTGCCGCAGGAGCTGCATCTGGTTCCGGAACCATAGCCTCCATGGTCAATCTGGCGCCTCCAGGACAACCCAGCTCAGATGTTGCTCTATGTGGTGAGCCACACACCCCACAAGTGACTACAGAGAGACCACATATAGCAAACCTGATTTGGCCGGGGCATCAAAGTCATCAGAGCTTGCTTCCTGGCTGTGACTGAACAATCTGCACACTTTAGCATTTGACCAAGTCACCATCAGATCCATCTCAGGGTGAACCCAAGGTCCAGAATCTGTTGAAATGCCAACTGGCTCAATTCCCACTCCATAGGAGCAGGCTAGCGGCAAATGAGAAGTCCACTTCCACACTGTCAATGCCTGCAATGTGGTTGCACCGAGTGAGCTAGGAGGTTCCTTTCTGCCATGAGAACAGGAGGGTCATCTCCAGGGCTACTTTGACACTCTTTGTGGTCCCTTGCTGGCCAGCATATACTACTGCTGTGGCATTATCCACCCAGACCGCTCTACCCTAGACTAAGAACAGGTCACAGAGCAAAGCCTCGAGTCAGCTGATAGGCCACGCTGCCTCACAGCTGTTCCGCCCTGAGCCGTGCAGCCCTCACAATAGGCTCCCCAGCCAATCAAGCTGACATCCGTTGACAGGAGGAGCTACAAAGAATCATCTAGTGGTATACCTTCTGCAGATGCTAGGGCTGCCCACACCAATGCAGATGGAGCCTCACCGAGGGAAAGAGGGAAGGCCTGGTATCAAAATCCAGACTGCTTGAAGACCTGAGGAATAGTAAGGACCCTCTGTAGCAGTTGCATGTGAGCACGTGCCCCGGAACCATTTCAATCAATGCTGCCATCCAGCCAAAAATCTGTAAATCCTAAACCCTGCTGCATTTAGCCTTCTTGCTCTCTTTGGATAGAAAACACTACCCACAGCAAGCATCGGCTTGTGTTCCCAGAAATCCCAGCAGCTGAGAAGCCTGCAATTGACTTTTTCTACAGTTGATCACCCAACAGAGATTATCCAGGAATTGTAGCACTTGGGCCACCACTTGAAATTCAAGACTATGACCTGGCTCAGACGAGCCACTCATCCAGATATGAGTGAACATAGATCTCCTTGTGCCCCAGCACTGCAGCCACCAGCACCATGACTTTCAAGAATATCCTCTGAGCAGTAGAAGACCAAAGGGGAGAGTGGCAACCTGCAGATGAGAGCAGAGAATGGCGAACCGGAGAAAGCGCTGCCAATCCTTGCAGATAGGAATGTGGAAATAGGCCTCAGCCTAATCTAGAGACATGAGAAAACTCCCGGTGCTGCACCACCTGGATCAATGAATGTCGAGTTTCTATATAAAAGTGTAATGCTTGCAGGTTGGCACTGAACCCACTGAAGTTGAGAATTGGTTGGAACTATCCATCCTTCTTTGCACTACAACAGAAATGGAATACCAGCCCTTGCAACACTCTACATAGTGAACCTGTGTAACTGCCTATAAACTAAGCAATCTTTCCAGTGTAGTCTGGATGTCAACCCTCTTGGCCGCAGAGCCACATAGGAAGCTCACAAAGGCATCTGGAATAGATTCTCTGCATTCCAGAACATAGCCATGCTGTGTAGTGTCCAGCACTCAATGAACCTCAGAGACCTGGACCCACGCCTATGCTTAGTAGAAGAGACATAACTTGTCGCCCACTGGAGGCACCCTAGAATGAGTCCCAACCATCAATGCACTGGAAGAGAGGAGGAATTTCTGGAAGTAGAAGGCTCATAGGTTCCACAAGTCACACGGAGGACTGAAAACCTGTAGGAGCAGCAAAGGTGGGCTTTCCGGGCCAATACCAACAGGGATCTCAGGAACTTTGGGAATACAGGTATTGGAAATGAGAACTATGGGTGGAGACCAAGGAAGAGGACAACCTCGTCCATTTCCTAGGCCCTTTAGGCCTATCCACTGGGAAGCAGTGAGGTTTGGACTCACCCAAATCTTAAACCAGCTTGTCCAAGTCTTCCCCAAACATAGGCTTCCCAGGAAATAGGCTGTGACCACCGGGATTGGGAAGCAGAGTCACTGCTCAGTGGCAAAGCTACAGCCAGAAAGGCTATATCTTTAGCTGCCAAGCAAACTAAAGCAGACATACTGTGTGACACAGAAAGGCTGCTGCCGATTCCAGGAGGATGGAGGTACCACCCAGAGGGAGCAATGGAACCCACTGAAGGAGAGCTAGTCATCAGACCTGCACATACAGCTAACTGGAGAATTCACAAACTAATTCTTAAGAGCTTCCATCCTACAATCCAAATGGTCTTTATTATGGCCACGCCACCTTCCAGAGGCATGTTGGTCCACTTCATGACCAGTGGGACAGGTGTGTCCACTTGAGGCATGCTGAGTCACACAATGCAATCCTCTTGTGACAGAGTGTAAAACCTCTTCATAATCCTGACCTCTTTCAACGGAGAGTTTGGCAAGTCTCATCCTCAGCAGACCATACTCTGATAATCTCTGGAAGGGGATGGCCCTAGTAGACTTCCATACCCCCTGCAAGAGGGGAGTGTACCTACAGCACCAGTTCTGCTGCCTGAGGATTAGGCAACTGCAGCACAGAAGACACCTTAGTAATCAATACTGCCAGTTCCTCATTCGTGAACAGGTGGATAAATACAGAAATTGTCCTGATTATCTGAAGGAGAAGATATGTTATCCTCAAAATTATTGTTCTCTCCAGAGGTGTTGAAGCTGCCCTCTGAATCTTCGGCACAGGAAAGATGGTCTGAACCTCCAGGCAAAGGTTGGGCTTTGACCACTGTCTCCCAGGACCTTCTTCCAAATGATCAGAGCACACAAAAGGACCTGAAGACACTCAGATCTGAAATGCCTCACCAGAAAGAACCATCCTTGAATATTGTGTGCAATTCTGGTCGCCGTATCTTAAAAAGGATATAGCATTATTAGAAAAGGTTCAGAGAAGAGCCACCAAATTGGTAAAGGGGATGGAAGGATACTCCTATGAAGAAAGGCTAAAAAGGTTAGGGCTCTTCAATCTGGAAAAGAGACGACTGAGGGGAGATATGATAGAAGTCTATAAATTAATGAACGGAGTGGAACGGGTAAATGTAGATCAATTGTTTACATTATCAGAACATAGAAAGACTAGGGGACATGCAATGAAGCTACAAGGTAAACTATTTAAGACTAATAAAAGAAAATATTTTTTCACTCAACATGTAATCAAACTCTGGAATTTGTTACCGTAGGATGTAGTAAAGGCTGTTAGTGTAGCTGGGTTTAAAAAAGGTTTGGACAAGTTCCTGGAGGAAAGGCCCATAAAACATTATTAAGAAGGGACCCAGGATATCAATGCTTGACCCAGTACAAGCATTGCGGAACCTGTGTCTTTTGGGGAAACTGCTAGGTACGTATGACCTAGACTGGCCACTGTTGGAAACAGGATACTGGGCTTGATAGACCTTGGTCTGACCCAGTATGGCATATCTTATGTTCTTATAAATCTGCTGAAGAATGTAAAAGGATTCCAAGGAGGAGAACCTGGGAACCAGGAGCTCCCTGTAAGCATGCAACACACCACCATCAAGGGCATACATGCCCTTGGGCTCCTAAATGAAGAGGGGCAGACCACAGAGCAAGAACTCAAGTTCAAGGCCTGGAGATAATCTTTCTCCACCACCTTGAGTCCACTGCTTCCTGCAACAAAGACAACAAGAACAGAGCAACTGTGTTCCCCTGTTGTGATGTCCAACGTTCAATGTAAATAGTTAATGGCATTGTTAATGCTACTGTTCATGTAAGAGTTGACTGTAATTAGTTACAAAAGCTGTTATTGTTCATACAAAAGTTGACTGTAAATAGTTACAAATGCTGTTCCATGTAAAACCTTGTTCAATTTTCATTATCTGTAAAAAAAATAAAAGTGTGCCTTCGAGTCAGTCCTGACTCCTGGCGACCCAGATACTCCTGGGTTTTCTTGGCAGTGTCACCGGAAGTAGATTGCCAGGCTTTTCTTCTGAGGCAATGGAGGGTTAAGTGACTTGCCCAAGGCCACAAAGAGTGCTAGCGGGAATTGAACCCTGGTTGCTTGGTTACCAAGCCAGTGCTCTAACCACTAGGCTACTCCTCCACCGTATCTGTAAACCGCCTTTATCTCTGGAAGAGGCGGTATAAAAGAAAAGCATAAAAAAGCATAAAAATATCAGAAGCCTCATGCAGTTACTGCAGAACTGGAACTCTGCAACAGAACTTCCCGCTTTCCGTAGACCAGGCAGCATTTCATAGAAGACAACGTGCATTCACATCAATAATGCATGTCTCATTCACCACTAATAGCCCAGCTTCATGGGCTCAGGACATTCTAATAAGGCACGCAAGCGCTGCTATCGCTGCACACAGAGTTGACATGCATTCAACATGCACAACACAGAAAGGTGCATGATAAGCATGCATAATGCAGCTAATGCATGTAGGCAGCATGAGGCAGGAATTGGGAAAAAAAAGCACTCCTCCCTCCCTCCCACAACCAAAAAAGTCAGATAAGATAGAAGCTTGGTTTTGGTACTCACCTCCAGAAAGTCCAAGGAAAGAAAACAATGCCAGACATAGTGCTACTGCCCTGCTGCCAGGGCTTGCAGTCATATACCTCTTCTTCAAATCTTTGGGGGAGAGCCGGGGAGGGAGGGGGCACAGAGTGTGCAAAGCTGTTAAGAATCCTTCCTAAACTCTTTTATCCAAACTTCTGGATGCTCAACTAGTCCATTGCAATATAAGGATGAGGAAATGAACCAATTTCCCTCCTCCGTATGGCAACGCTCAAAAGAACACCAGTTTTAAGGGCGATTCTAGTGGAGCCTCCAGCATTGTGCTCCAGTGAGGAAGTCATCCCAAGGGTAGTTGTTCACAAGTGAAATCAATCCTCCTCTCAACTGCTTCTCAGATCTTTTTTTAAGATTTCATCAGAGCTGCAAAAGCTTTGATTCAACCTCTGCTGGAAACAAAGAAACCCTGACGTGTGCCCGTAACTGCATCTGCAATTATAGCACGATGAGGTCTGTGATAAGGAAGCTTATCATAGCTCGGTTCTGGTAGAAATAAGAAAACAGAATATTTCCATAAAAGACTACCAGTCCCAGAATGCACCAGGTTTCCAACAGCCATTAGAGGAGCTGAAGTGAGGAAACGTGTGTTCAATCAGGAGGGCTATGAGGTAATCCCCAAGCACTCATCTCAAAGGGCAGGGCCTGATTCAGCACAGCTGCGCTGTGCTAGGGTGGAGCACTCATCTAAGCAGAATAAAGGTAGAGTTTATTCTACAGAGAATCATCCTCATCTTGGACATCCTCAGTGTCTTTATCAGCTTGGATATCCTCATCTTGGACAGCTTCATCATCTGGAGGATCATCAGAAGCAGAAGCCAGAGCGAACGGACAGAAAGGGCAAGAAACCCTTTGGAAGAAAGAAGAGAAAAGCTTTTGGGAGGTCTAAAGGAGTCCAGAGCAGTACGTATACTGGAAGGCATTCCAAAGGCAAGCTTACACCATTGGACTGGGGAAAGCCAGAGGAATGGTGCTGCAGAGCTAGGAATCTCCAGACGGTACCTGTGAGGGAGACGGCTGCACGTGGAAGGGACCCTAAGACCCGTGCCAGAAGGTATGTGAAGAGAGATCCAGTGTCCAGGAATCTGGATTGGAAGGCTGGACATAAGAACTGGACTACATACTGGCCAGGCTATTTAGAGATGAACTCTAACAGCAATGGAAGCTCAGGTATGAACACTGATCTATGCCCTAGCTATACCCTTGAAAGACAGCAGGGAAACAAGTATTCTCCTGAAAGTGCTCCATTGAGAAATTCCTCTGTGCCAATCCATGATTTTGAACCCATAATTGTGGAAGAAGGGGGAGAGGTGGTAGATACAGGCTGTGAATACATGGATTGCTCTCTGTCTAAACTCCTTTGGTAATTTACTGTTACAAAGTACAACAACCATCACAAAGAAATACAAACTTGTTCTTTAATCTACTCAGAAAAGCTCCTGAGTAGGATTTGAGCCACGCAGTAGAAAGCAAGCCAGCTAAGGGGTTTCAGCTGGGTAACTGCTAGCAATTGAGCCTTACCTAATTGCTTGTGAGCTCTGAGGAAATCACTTCTGAGTCTGTGTGTGAAGATATAAGAAGTTAACCTGAAAAGAACAGTTTTTTCCCTTCTTTGTGGGTTTTGCTTGTTGTTTGATGCACTGCTAAGAAAATATTAGCTAGAGCCTACAGAAAAGACCAGTTTGTTACCAACCAGGTCTTTATTCTTTTGATTTGATTGCCTGACAAGTTCAGCTGTTGTTTTCCTGATTTTGTTTTTCTAAGTTTAACACTGAAAGCAAGTATCCTGTTTTATGTGCTACCAAGCATATCTTTGTTGGGAGAAATAACCCCATAAATAAATATCTTATTGGCTTTACACTCAAGCACAACTAATTATTGTGAACGGCTGTGTCTGGTGTGAATGGACTACATTTCCCACAATCCCTTGCAAATCATATTAACATATGCCTTTGCCAAGACTGTGAACATTCTCACCCAGGTACCCGTCTGACAGGTCATAAAAAAACCTCTGAAAGATTTTCTGTGTCTGTACCTCTGCTGGTAGGGGGACACAACCAACTAGTTGGACTAGTTTAACAGAACGATATGGAAGCCTCGTTTGTAATCCCGGTAAAGCTTTCTTGTCTTATACACTTGATAAGGTTTTGTTGTTCTTTGTGATGCAACAAGAATTAAGTGATAGCAACGAAAAAGTATACTTTTCCGACTTCTGCTGGATGTCATATGTGGAGCAGTAGCCTAATGGTTAGGGAAGAAGCCTGGAACTGGAAAGACCAGGGTTCACATCCCACTGATACTCCTTATGGCCTTAGACATTGCTTCAGGAACCTCTCCATTGCCTCAGGTACAAACTTAGATTGTAAGCATTCTGGGACAGTGAAATAACTACTGCACCTGAAGGTAAAGCGTAGTTACTCACCTGTAACAGGTAATCCCCGGGAACAGCAGGAATTGAGTCTTCACATATGGGTATCGTCGGCACCGACAGAGCCCGCACGGGAACGCTCCCCAGCATCCAATAAGAAAGCTTTTGGGAGCATCTCACTGTGCCTGCGCCACTGCCTTCCCGCCTTTCCAACTCTCCCTCTTCAGTTGAGTTTATAGCTGAGACAAAGGAGAGAAAAAGAGAGAGAGGTGCAACTCCTAGGGGAGGTGGGTGGGTTGTGAAGACTCAATTCTTGCTGTTCCCAGAAATCACCTGTTACAGCTGAGTAACTACGCTATCTCCAGGAACAAGCAGGAATGTAGTCTTCACATATGGGGACACCCCAGCTGAGAGATGACCCCAGAAAGCTGCGATACCCAGGTTGAGATGGGTCATGCTTCCTCCCATGGATCTCTGGCATTGAAACCCAGGACGGCGGGTAGGAGTTGTTCTAAGTCTGAAAGAGATGCAGGAGAACAGCTTGGCCAAATAAGGCATCCCGACAGGAGTCCTTGTCTAAGAAGTAGTGGGCTGCAAAGGTGTGTACCGAAGCCCAAGGGGCAGCCCTGCAATTGTCATCAATAGACACTGAGCGAAGGTTAGCCATAGAGGCTGCCATTGCTCTCATATTGTGAGCTGTAACATGACCTTCGAGAGAAAGTCCTTTACTCTCATATGCAAAGGATATGCATTTGCAATCCATTTAGATAAAGTTCGCTTGGAAACTGGCAATCCAAGATGACGAGAATCAAAAGCAACAAAAAGCTGGGAAATCTTTCTATGTTGCTTAGTTCTCTGAAGGTAAAAAGCCAAGGCTCTTTTACAATCCAGAGTGTGAAGATTCCTTTTCGCATTGGAGGCATGAGGCCTAGGGAAGAATACAGGAAGGCAAACCGATTGGTTTAAATGAAAAGGTGAAACCACCTTTGGCATAAAGTGAGGGTAAGTTCTAAGAACTACTTTATCATGGTGGAACCTTGTATAAGGAGGATCAGCCACTAAAACCTGTAGTAGCTCACTAATGCGTCTTGCAGAAGTGAGGGCAATTAGGAAGATGACTTTCCAAGAAAGAAATTTTAGGGTTCGAAGGGCGGTTTCATAAGCTGCCCAAGGACAAGATTCAAATCCCATGACACAGGCGATGGCTTGATGGGAGGCTTAGTCAAGAGTAGACCTCTCATAAATCTTGCTACAAGTGGTTGAGAGGAAACAGGTTGTTGATCCAAGGGATTAGGGAAAGCCGCAACGGCACTAAGGTGGACCCTTACTGAGTTGGTCTTAAGGCCAGAGAATGATAAGTGAAGGAGATACTCCAGTAACGCCTCCACTGGCACTGAAAAGGGATTAAGCTCCTATGTTGAACACCAGATAGAAAACCTTTTTCACTTGAAAGCGTAGGCCCGCCTTGTGGAAGGTTTTCTTGAAGCCAAAAGCATATCCTTAACCTGCTGAGAAAGGTTAATATCCTGGAATTCTAGGCTCTCAGCCACGCCCTGAGGTGTAGAGACTGAGGATTCAGGTGCAATAGAATCCCCTTCTCCTGGGAAAGAAGATCTGGAGCATAACCCAACTCCAGAGGTCTGGCTTGAGAGAGATGTAGAAACAGAGGATACCACATTTGTCATGGCCAGCATGGGGCTATTAGGATTATATGACCCCTCTCTCTCTCAAGCTTGAACAGAGTTTTGGGAATGAGGGGATTGAGAGGGAAGGCATAGAAGAAGCCCTAACCCCAGTGAAGGAGGAAGGCATCCCTTGCCTGACAGTTGTGCGCCGGAATCCTGGAACAGAACCGGGGAAGTTTGGCATTCCGAGGACTTGCAAAGAGGTCTATATCTGGAGTTCCCCAGATTTGAAAAATTTGAGCAACCTGCTCTGGATAAAGAGACTACTCGTGTGGCAACAATATTCGACTGAGTTTGTCTGCCAAGAGATTTTGTGTGCCTGGAAAATACACCGCTAAGAGATGGATTTGAAGGTTCCTGGCAAACGCCCAGAGGCGTAGAGCTACATTGCACAAAGTCTGAGAACCTGTTCCATCCTGCTTGTTCAAATAGAACATGGCTACTTGTTTGTCAGTCTGGACCAAAACCATCTTGTAGTTCAGGTGGGCCTAAAATAATTGAAAAGCAAAGAAGACGACTCTGAGTTCTAGAAGGTTTATATGAAGATAAGCCTCTTGCTCAGTCCAGAGACCCTGAGTGGAGAGATTGTCCAAGTGAGCCCCCCCAACCTAACTTGGACGCCTCTGTCGTCAAGGTGGCTTGCTGTAGTGGTTGCTGGAAAGGGGACCCTACTAGAAAGTTTTCCAGCAATTACCACCACTGTAGTGACGAAATGAGACGTGTCGAGTTTCTGATTTGGTCCGACAGGTGACCCGAGGCCTGTGTCCACTGGGAGGTTATGGTCCACTGCGCTGCTCGCATTGGAAAGCGAGCATAGGGAACCATATGGACAGTGGGTGCCATATGCCAAGCAGCTGAAGCATTTCTCGAGCAGTTAGCAGAGTTTTCATAGCTGCTTGAGAGGCCAGCTAGAGTATTTGAAGACATTGTGGTTGTGACAGGAAAGCCTTTGACTGCCATGTCCAGACGAGCCCCCATGAACTCTAGACACTGAGAAGTGGTGAGATGAGATTTTAGGAGGCTTATGACTAGTCCCAGGTACTGCAGGATTTGCACTGTGTGGGAGAGAGCGAAAAATGGTTTCTGGAGCTGTTGATGCTCGGATGAGCCGGTCGTCTAATTAGGGGAAGACAAATATTCCCAGAGTTCTCAGAAATGCAGCTACTACTGCCATCCATTTTGTAAAGACTCTTGGGGCAGAAGCCAGTCCGAAGGGAAGAACCCTGTACTGGTAATGTCTTCCTTGAAAAAGGAATCAAAGAAACCTCCTGTGATCTGTATGGATGAGGATATGCGTGTATGCATCCTTTAGATCTAGAGAACACAGCCAATCCTGAATCTAAATGAAAGTAAGAAGTGTTCCGAGGGAGATCATCTTGAATTTTTCTCGGAACAGACATTTGTTCAACTCTCTGAGGTCCAGTATGGGTCTGTATCCCCCTGTTTTCTTTGGAATGAGGAAGTAGGTGGAGTAGAACTCCATGCCCTGTTGGGATATGGGTACCTCTTCTATTGCCTACTGAGCAAGTAGTGGGGTGACCTCTTGACACAAGAGAGTGGTGAAAGGGCCCTGAGAATTGAACTGTCTTGTGATGGTGAGAGGGGGCACACTGTGAAAATGAAGTTTGTACCCCTCTTGTACAATGGAAGGAGTCCAGTGTTCTGATGTTATTTGTTGTCATCTTTTGGCAAAATAAAGTCTGCAGGGGATGGTGAGAGGTTCTGGACCTTTCAGGGGCAGGATAACTAAGTTCTCTAGAAAGGAGTCAAAACTAAACTAAAGTGGTATTTAAAGGTGCGGAAGAATTGAAGGAAATATCGATACTTCAGGAAGATGCATTACAACTATTTCATAAACTGAAGAGCAGCAAATCACCTCGACCGGATGATATACATCCAAGGGTGTTGAAAGAACTGAAATATGAGATTGCAGACCTGCTATTAGTAATCTATGAACTTTCATTAAAATCATCTGTAATACCTGAAGATTAGAGGATGGCGAACGTAATGCCAATTTTTAAAAAGGGTTCCAGGGGTGATCCGGGAAACTACAGACCGGTGAGTCTGACATCAGTACCGGGAAAAATGGTAGGAACCATCATAAAGAAAAAAATTGCTGAACATGTAGATAGTCATGGCTTAATGGTAGACAGCCAACATGGCTTTAGAGAAGGAAGATCTTGTCTTACTGATCTGTTATGTTTTTTTGAAGGTGTGAATAAACAGGTAGACAAAGGTGAGTCAGTTGATATAATGTATTTGGACTTTCAGACAGCCTTTGACAAGGTCCCTCATCAGAGACTTTTGGCAAAGCTAGAGTCATGGGATAGGAGGCAGTGTACTATGGTGGATCAGGAACTGGTTAAAAGTTAGAAAGCAGAGGGTAGGGCTAAATGGCCAATTTTCTCAATGGAGAAAGGTGAATAGTGGTGTACCCCAGGGATCTGTGCTGGGTCCGCTGCTTTTTGAGATATTCATAAAAGACCTGGAAAAGGAATAACTAGTGAGGTGATCAAATTTGCAGATGACACAAAACTATTTAAAGTTGTTAAAACCCATGAGGATTGTGGAAGATTGCAAGAGGATCTTGATAAATTCGAAGACTGGGCATCAAAATGGCAGATGAAATTTAATGTGGACAAGTGCAAAGTTATGCACCTAGGGAAGAAGAACCCAAACTATGGTTACACGATGCAAGGTTACACATTAGGAACCACCACCCAGGAAAAAGATAAAGGCGTCATTGTGGATAACATGTTAAACCCTCCGCCCAGTGTGCAGCGGCGGCCAAGAGAGCAAATAGAATGTTAGGTATAGCATAGTTACTCACCTGTAACAGGTGATCCCTGGGAAAAGCAGGAATTTAGTCTTCACATATAGGGTATCGTCGATAGCGACGGAGCCTGCGTGGGAACGCTCCCCAGCATCCAATAGGAAAGCTTTTAGGAGCATCCCACAGCGCCTGCGTGCTGCCTTCCCGCCTTTCCCAACTGTCCCTCCACAGTTGAGCTTAAAGCTGAGACAAAAGAGAGAGGGAAAGAGAGAAAGAAAGAGAGATACAACTCCTAGGGGAGGTGGGTGGGTTGTGAAGACTAAATTCCTCCTGTTCCCGGAGATCACCTGTTACAGGTGAGTAACTATGCTATCTCCAGGAACAAGCAGTAATGTAGTTTTCACATATGGGGACTCCCTAGCTGCAGATGCCAGGGAGAAGGCCCCAGAATTTGTGTGCCCTTGTGAAAGGGCTCCACTTCCCCCCATGCATCTCTGGCATCCTACCACGGATTGTGGGTAGGAGTTGATTAAGTATGGACCAGGTGTTGAAGAATAGCCTGACCAAACAAGGCATCCCAGCGGGAGTCCTTGTCTAAACAGTAATGGGCTGTGAAGGTATGAATCGAAGCCCAAGTAGCTGCTCGACAGATATCATCGATAGCCACAGAGTGAAGATAAGCCATGGAGGCTGCCATCGCTCTCACATTGTGAGCTGTGACATGGCCTTCAAGAGGATGGTTTTTACTCTCATAGGCAAAAGATATACACTGTGCAATCCAGTTGGACAGCGTTCTTTTGGAGACTGGAAATCCCAAATGACTAGGATTGAAAGCAACAAAGAGTTGAGAGGACTTTCTATGTTGCTGTGTCCTTTGTAAGTAAAAGGCCAAAGCTCTTTTACAGTCCAAAGTATGAAGATTCCTTTCTGCATTTGAGGCGTGAGGCCTTGAAAAGAATACAGGAAGGTAAACCGCTTGGTTTAAATGAAAAGGTGACACCACCTTTGGCATAAAGTGTGGATGAGTCCTAAGGACTACCTTATCATGATGGAACCTTGTATAAGGAGGATCAGCCACCAACGCTTGCAATTCAATGATGCGACGTGCTGATGTGATTGCAATAAGAAAGATGACCTCCCAGGAAAGGAATTTCAAAGAGGTGGTGGCTAATGGTTCAAAGGGCGGTTTCATGAGCTGCCCAAGAACCAGATTTAAGTCCCATGCCACTGGTGGTGGCTTAATGGGAGGCTTAGTTAAAAGAAGGCCTCTCATAAATCTCGCTATCAGAGGATGAGAGGAAATAGGTTGGCCATTTAGAGGCTTCAAAGAAGCTGCAATAGCACTCAAATGAACTCTCACTGAATTGGTCTTAAGCCCTGCATTTGATAAATGAAGAAGACACTCCAGTAATACTTCCAGAGGTACCGCAAGAGGGTTAAGACCTTTCTGCGAGCACCATATGGTAAACCTTTTCCACTTATATGCATAAGAGCGTCTTGTGGAAGGCTTCCTGGAAGCATAAAGGATATCCTTTACCTGCTGGGAAAGGTTAAGACCGTGAGGTTCTAGGCTTTCAGCAACCAGGCCCTGAGATGCAGAGACTGGGGATTGGGATGCCACAGCATCCCGCCCTCTTGAGAAAGGAGATCTGGAGCAGATCCTAACTCCAGAGGCGGAGCTTGAGAGAGATGTAGGAGCAGAGGGGAATTTGCTGTGGCCAACGTGGAGCTATGAGGATCATATGACCTCTGTCTCTCTGAAGCTTGAACAGGGTTTTGGGAATTAGGGGAATGGGTGGAAAGGCATACAGGAAGTCCTGGCCCCAATGGAGGAAAGCATCCCTGGCCTGACAACCCTGAGCCGGAATTCTGAACAGAACCAGGGACGTTTGGCATTCAGCGGACTTGCAAAGAGGTCTATGTCCGGGGTTCCCCAAATTTGAAAAATTTTGGCCACCTGGTCTGCATGGAGACCATTCGTGTGGAAGCAGAACTCGACTGAGTCTGTCTGCCCAAGAGTTTTCAATGCCTGGAAGATACACCGCAAGGAGATGAATCTAATGCTCTCTGGCGAGGGCCCATAGTCGCAAAGCTTCTTTGCAGAGCGACAGAGAGCCTGTTCCGCCCTGCTTGTTCACATAGAACATGGCTACTTGATTGTCCATCTGAACTAGGACTGTCTTGTAGCTGAGCTGGGTGTGGAATACTCGAAGAGCAAGGAAGATTGCTCTGAGTTCCAGGAGATTGATGTGGAGATAGGCCTCCTGTGGAGTCCAGGTACCCTGGGTAGAGAGGCCTTGCAGGTGGGCTCCCCAACCCACCTGTGAAGCATCTGTTGTTAGAGTGGCTTGGGGTGGGAGTTGCTGAAAAGGAGACCCCACCAAAAGGTTTTGGGGTGACTGACACCATTGGCAGGACAAAATAAGGCAATCTGAGTTTGCTATTTTGTCTGACAGGCAACCTGATGCCTGAGTCCACTGAATGGATAAAGTCCACTGGGCTGCCCTCATATGGAAGCGAGCATAAGGAACCACATGCACGGTGGATGCCATGTGGCCTAGCAACTGTAACATTTCCCGAGCAGTGAGGTGAGGTTTTAGCACTGCTTGGGAAACTAACTGCACAATGCGAAGGCAGCGGGGCTGTGGAAGGAAGGCCCTTGTCTCTCTGGTATCCAGCAGAGTTCTGGTATCTCTCTGGTATCCAGCAGAGCTCCTATAAACTCTAGGGATTGAGTGGGAGCAAGGTTGGATTTTGGGACGTTTATGACAAGTCCCAAATACTGAAGGATGTGCATTGTGCGAGAGAGCGCAACTCTGGCCTCTGTCTCTGAAGGGGCTCGAATGAGCCAGTGTTGACAGCCCGGCGGGGCTTTGACGTTTGACACAGTTGAGGTAATCTTCTTTTCTCTTTTTTACTACAATTTGACTGGATAACACTCATTCTTGAGCTCTTTCAAGCAAATAGTTTTTAATTTTATTTTTAGAATTCATCCCACGAGTTCCCATGACAATTTGCTTTATTCACATATATTAGAATTCCTGCATTCGTTCAATTGATTTGAAATGCAGGATTGGATATTCATTTAGGTCTATTGACCACATAATCCGTTGGCAGTTAATCCTATGGTCCTCAGTTTTTTGGTGTGCCTCACCCCTGAAGAAGTATTTAACGAAACACGGCGTGTGTTGGGTATGGCCCCTCTATTTAAGGACCAATAAAAGTTGTTTGTTCCAAGTACTGCCCACGTCTTTGTACTGTGTTCTTCGCTCGTCTGTATGGCAGTGTGCTGTTTGCTTCCTTGGTGCAGAGGCCAGGCCAAAAGGAATTACCCTGTATTGGTAGTGCTTCCCTTGAAACAGACAGCGAAGGAACTTTCGGTGAGTTGGATGGATGAGAACATGAGTGTACACATCTTTGAGATCTAGAGAATAAAGCCAATCCTGACTCTGAAGGTATGGCAGCAGATTTCCTAGAGAAATCATTTTGAAGTTCTCTTTGAACAGGAATTTGTTCAATTCTCTGAGGTCTAAAATGAGTCCATGTCCTCCTGTTTTCTTTGGAATAAGGAAATAGGGGGAGTAAAACCCTGTACCCCGTTGGGGAATGGGTACCTCTTCTATTGCCCCTTGAGCAAGGAGCACAGTGACCTCTTGACCTAACCGGTCGTTGAGAGAGGTCTGAGAATTGAACTGCCTTACCATTGTAGGAGGGGGCATGCTGAGGGAATGAAGCTTGTACCCCCCTATCTTACAATAGACAGAGTCCAATATTCTGCTGTTATCTGACCCCATCTGGGGGCAAAATGACATAACCTTCCTGGGATGGTGGAGGGTTCTGGGCCGTTCAGGGCCAGGAAGGCATTCTCTAGATAGATGTCAAAGCCCCTGTGAAGGCTGAGTCTGCTGAGCCGGTATGGGCTTAGCTGCTTTTGTCTTTCTTTGCCTAGGTTGTTGCTGCTTTCCCTTTTGGGCAGACTGACCTAAACGATGTCCCTGCTGGGTATAGTAGATAAAACCTTTTCTTCTTGCTGAAGAATGGTTTCTTAGAGGATCTTTTCCTCGCAGGATCAGGATTTAGACAATCTATCCAAAGTGATATTGTCAGCATCTATCTCATTAGCTTTTTCCTGCCAATTCTTGCCAAAGAGATTCTCTCCTGTGCAAGGTATATTCCCTAGTTTGTCCTGTACCCAAATTTCCAAGTCAGATGCCTGGAGCCAGGCAATCCTACGTGCACCTATGGCAATGGCAGAGGTTCTGCTTATGCATTCAAAGCAGTCAAAGGCTGCACGATTCACAAACTTGCGAACATCCTCAGCATGTTTGACAAGAGCAAGTTAATCTTGCCTTTTATCATCAGGAAGGAGAGGGCTCATAAGCTCTAAATCTCCTGTGACCTCTTTAAGGAACATGCCCATATACAAGATATAGGAACTGATCCTAGCAGAAAGCATGGAAGCCTGGAAGGATCGACGTCCAAAGGCGTCAAGCGTCCTACACTCACGTCCTGGAGGATTAGATGCATGCCTTTTTGCACTCTTCATCCGTCTCATGGCTGATTCCACCACCATGGAATTGTATGGTAATTGAGTCTTCTGAAACCCAGGATAAGGAGGAACTCGATACGTGGTGCCAAGTCTTCGAGAGTGAGGAGATGTTGTTAGAGGTGTTTCCCACATCCTTAACATAAGATCATGCAAGATCTCATGAATAGGTAAGGTAGCTGCCTCCTTGGGAGCTTTAGGGTATTGTAGGATTTCTAATTCCTTTGCCCTAGGCTCTTTTTCAGGAGCCACTGTGATGGAAAGACCTCGGGCCACATCTTGGATAAAATCCTGAAAGGACATATCCTCTGGTGGAGACATCCTACGCTGAGGCGAAGAGGAATCCTCAGGAAGATGCACTCTGGTATCGGCAGAGCTTTCAGAGTCTTCAGACTCATCCGAGGATTCGAAGTATCTCCGATCCGGGTGATCATGCAAAGGCACGGTGCCGGTACTGATCGAAGTCGGCATTGGAGTGGTCAGGTACCGACTTATCGATGCCTGATAGAGACGCATAACTCGGTCCTGGTAGAATACCTGTCGATGTCAATGCAGTCTGTGCCGGTACCGGTTGAATTGTCTGAAGCGGTTTCAGAGGCATCGAGGCCGTGAGAAGAGCCGCCAGACTGTGTTCAATAGCCAAGAATCTCTGGTCTATCGATGCTGCCGATGCTTGGGTATCGGCGGATGAAGCGGCCGGAACCCCAGAGCATGGCACCAGTAGTTCTGCCGAAGTTGAAGCCTCGAGAACATCCTGGAGCCCCGTTAGTGCTTTGGAAGCCGAAGCCTCCCACCAGGGCAATTTTGCCAGTGAAAGTCCCTCAAGGGCAACGCCAGAGGCATCTTGATGTTTAGAAGGAGATCTACCCTTTGATGACCGGCTAGATTTATGTTTAATTACCTGAGATTCATGGGAGGAAGACTAAGCCCTGGAAGACGTCGATGCCACGGAGGCTGCATCGGAGGGAAAAAGGGTGCTAAGTTTAGCAGCTCGGTTTTGCCGGCCCCTTTTCGACATCATCCCACAGGCAACACACTCTGAAATAGAGTGGTCAGGACCTAAACATTTGAGGCACCACTCATGGGTGTCGGTAACGGAGATGGTACCGCCACACTTAGAACACTTTTTGAAACCCGAAGCGGGTTTTTCCATTCTGAAGGAAAAAGTTGGGCCTAGTGCCCAAAATGGCGTGTGGCACCTGAGGAGAAAATTACTGGAAAAGACTCCAGAAAGAAAGTTGGGGGGTTTTTTGAAAAAGAAAAAGAAAGAAGAACCAGTGGTACCGGTGTAGCGTCGAGGGAAGGCAGACACGACCACAAAAAAGAAGAATAAGAAGGGAATTTTTTCTGTGGTGACAGGATGTGCGACCTGTCGGCTCTGCGGAAAACGAAGAACTGGAGAGGGACAGTTGGGAAAGGCGGGAAGGCAGCACGCAGGCACTGTGGGATGCTCCCAAAAGTTTTCCTATTGGACGCTGGGGAGCGTTCCTGCGCAGGCTCCGTCGGTACCGACAATACCCCATATCTGAAGACTACATTCCTGCTTGTTCCTGGAGATCATAAGGAATGGAAAATAAAACAAAGAATATTATAATGCCTCTATATCATTCCATGGTGAGACCCACACCTTGAATATTGTGTGCAATTCTGGTCGCCGTCTCTTAAAAAGGATATAGCATCATTAGAAAAGGTTCAGAGAAGAGCCACCAAAATGGTAAAGGGGATGGAAGGCCTACCCCTATGAAGAAAGACTAAAAAGGTTAGGGCTGTTTAACCTGGAAAAGAGACGGCTGAGGGGAGATATGATAGAAGTCTATAAATTAATGAACGGAGTGGAATGGGTAAACGTAGATCGATTGTTTATGTTATCAGAATATAGAAAGACTAGGGGACATGCAATGAAGCTACAGGGTAAACTATTTAAGACTAATAAGAGAAAATGTTTTTTCACTCAACGTGTAATCAAACTCTGGAATTTGTTACTGGAGGATGTAGTAAAGGCTGTTGGTGTGGCTGAGTTTAAAAAGGGTTTGGACAAGTTCCTGGAGGCAAGGTCCATAAACCATTATTAAAAAGGGACCCAGGATATCCATGCTTGACCCAATACAAGCATTGTGGAACCTGTGTCTTTTGGGGAAACCGCAAGGTACGTATGACCTAGATTGGCCACTGTTGGAAACAGGATACTGGGCTTGATGGACCTTGGTCTGACCCAGTATGCAATATCTTATGTTCTTATGGTTGAGCTCTGGGGACATGGGCCTTCCTTTGCTGTCTGGGTTGCTGTTGCCCCTTCTGGGGAGCATGAAATGGACAGCGGACAGCCTGGGTGTAAGATGGGTAGAATTTCTTTTTCGTGTTGAAAAAGGGTTTCTTGTCTTTTTCTTTGCTGGTTGGCTGTGCCCCTTGATAATCTGTTCAAGGTGGTATTTTCAGACTCAAGCTAATTAGCTTTGTCCTGCCAATCCTTGCCAAAGAGATTTTCTCCTGTGCAAGGAATATTCCCCAGCTTATCTTACACCCATTGTTCTAAATCTGATGCCTGAAGCCAGGCAATGTGACGTGCACCGATGGAAATAGTAGGTTTTGCTAATGCACTCAAAGCAATCAAAGGCTGCATGATTCATAAACTTAGACACATTCTGGGCATGTTTGACCAGAGTGAAGAAGTCTTATTTTATCATCAGGGAGAAGTGGAGCCATGAGCTCTAGATCCCTTGTAACCTCCTTAAGGAACATTCCCATATAAATAATGTAAGAGCTGATCCCGACTAACAGCATCGAGGATTGAAAGCATCGACGCCCAAAGGCATCGAGTGTCTTCGCTTCACGGCCTGGAGGATTGGAGGAATGCGTTTTAGCACTCTTGATCCTACGCATCGCCGATTCCACTACCATTGAATGGTGTGGTAATTGTGTCTTCTGAAAACCAGGCATTGTGGAACTCGGTACATGATATCGAGTCTCCGAGAGTGTGGAGACACCGTTAAAGGAGTTTCCCACATCCTTAGCATGACGTCATGCAAGATTCGGTGAATGGGAAGGGTAGCAGCTTCTTTAGTAGCTGCTGGGTACTTAAGAATTTCTAATTCTTCTTCTCTCGGTTCCTTCTCAGGTGTGACTGTGATGAAGAGTCCTCATGCTACATCACGTATGAAATCCTGAAAAGACATGTCCTCGGGAGGAGACACCCTACGCTGAGAAGGAGAGGGATCCTCCGGAAGAATCACTCCGGTACCGGCGGAGCCCTCGGAATCGGAGGACTCGAAGTATCTCTACGCCGGGTGTTCTTGCATTGCTTGACGCCTGTATCGATCGAAGTCGACATCAGACTGTCTCGATACCGGGCCCTCAATACCAGATACTGATTCAAGAGCCGGCATGGGGTGGAAGCACATCGGTTAAAGCAGGTGCAGTCAGTACCGGCATTGACGACTGCGGAACCATCTGAAGCGGCCTTAGCGGTACCGAGGCTGCTAAAGAGCTGCTAGGCTGCGTTCGATGGCCAGGACACGCTGATCCATAGCCCCTGTCAATGCCTGGATGTCGGTACCGGTGGAACAGGCCACGACACCACAAATGGCACCGGGAGTTCTCCGGTTTTGGGAACATCCTGGAGCCCTGTTAATGTTTTGGAGGCCGGGGCCTCCTGCCGGGGATGTTTTCCTTGAGGGCAACGCTAGTAGCATCTCGATGCTTCAAAGGAGATCTACCCTTTGAGGACATGCCGGTCTTGGAAGACCTGGGTTTCGTTACCCGAGATCCATGGGAGGAAGATGAAGCCCTGGAAGACGTTGATGCAATGGACATCGCATCTGCGGCAAAGAGGGTGCCAAGTTTTGCAGCTCTGTTCTGCAGGCCTCTCTTGGTCATCTTTCTACAGAGGAGACAATCTGATGGTAAATGGTCAGGATCTAAACATTTAAGACACCAGTCATGGGTGTCGGTAGCAGATATGGTACCGCTACATTTTGAACATTTTTTGAAACCACTAGATGGTTTCTTCATTTTAGAAGAAAAGAGGGCCTAGTGTCCAAACTGGAACCTGGCACCCAGAGGGGACAGACCTTCCAAACAGAAGAATTCTTTTTTCTTTTTTAAGAAAAGTAGTAAGAAACATGAAGAAAATACCGGTGGCACCGGTATAGGCATCGATGGCGAAGGCAGACGCGACCACAAAAAGAAACCTTTCTGCGGTGACAGGGTTTGCTGCCTGTTGGCTCCGCGGAAAACTGAAGAGGGAGAGAGTTGGAAAGGCGGGAAGGCAGCGACACAGGCACTGTGGGATGCTCCCAAAAGCTTTCCTATTGGACGCTGGGGAGCGTTCCCGCGCAGGCTCCGTCAGTACCGACAATACCCATATGTGAAGACTACATTCCTGCTTGTTCCTGGAGATAAATATGATATGGAGATTCAGCAGCAATTGTCAAATGGGCATCACTGTTGAGTCTGTTATAACTATGGCTTATGACTCAGGCTTTTTGACCAGTAAGGAAAGAGAATTTTTGAATCCGAAGGTACTGGTATTGTATATTTTACCTAAGATCCTTAAGACTCTTGATTGCTCACCAGGGAGACCTTTTCTGTCTAGTAATAACTCACTGCTGGAGTTTGTTGGTAAATACTTGGTTGAATTTTTTAAGTATGAAGTTCCTCATATGACTTCCTATGTAAGAGATAAAACACTTTTTTTTTTGGAAATACTGGCTACAGTGACGAGATACATTGGTTGGTCACTTTGGATGTGACTTCCTTGTACACCTCCATTCCTCAAGATGAGACTTTAGAAGTCTTGCAAGCCATTTGGAACAAGAGGCTGAGACCTCATAAGGTACCTTCGGGTTTTCTGATGAGTCTGGCTAAACTTGCCCTCAAGAAAAAAAAAATTCTATCAGCAGGGTTTTTATCTGCAGATCTCAGGAACCACCATGGGAGCCAAATTAGCTCCTTCTTTGGCTAATCTACACATGCAATCATTTGATGCGAAGTAGGTTTATTGCTCCTCTTTGTTTATTTATTTATTTATTAACAATTCTTATATACCGCACTCTTAGCCATCAGCGCGGTTTACATTGAACAGAAACATCCGACAATATACATTTGTCTGGTCATTACATTTAACAGGGAGTAGAACTTGGAGAAACGGGGTAACTATATACAATGGTGGTTCATCTGATAAGGGACATCATGGTCAACTATATACATAGGTGTTAAAACAGTACAGGAAACTGCTTGCTATTTACATTGTGGAGTAAGCCTGTTGCGAGGGTCTGCCTGTTTGACTATTTCTGCTATTCGCTTGGGGGTTATGTTCGGAGCTGTCATTGAGATATTTAAGGAAGAGGAAATGTTTTAGCGCCTTTCTGAACTGGCTCAAGTTGGTGATTGCTCTGATTTGTGCTGGTAAGTTGTTCCATAAAGTTGGGGCGCAGAGTTGGAAGGCTCTGTTGGCTGTTGATCTGGTGCATTTTGTGATTTCATTTGGGATAACTAGCAAGTTCAACTCTGCTGTTCTTCGTGGCCTGTTTGGTGCAAGCGGTTGGATGAGGTTAGAGAGAGAGGAAGAGGTGAGCCCCTTAGCCGCTTTGAACGTTAGCAGTAAAGTCTTGAAACTGATCCTTGCTTGAATGGGGAGCCAGTGTAGCTGTTTTAGAAGGGGTGTCACGTGGTCTCTCCTGGATGCCCCAAAGAGTACCCGCGCTGCACTGTTCATAGCCAGCTGCAGGGGGTTCAGGGTGAACCGAGGGCGTCCTTGTAGTATGGAGTTTGAGAAGTCGAAATGGGGAAATATAAGGGCTTGATAAATGGTGCGGAAATCATCCGGTTCGAGTAACGTGCGTAGGTGTCTGAGGGATCTGATTTTAAAGTAGATTGCCTTGACAGTATTGGCTATGTGGTTCTTCATGTCCAGGTTTTGGTCTAACGTTACTCCAAGGTAACGTATTGCAGGTTTCACTTGTAGTTGGGCATCCTTTACCTTAACACAGCTAGGTGGGGTGAAGTTGGTGTTCCTCGAGACGAAAAGTACTTCCGTCTTTCTGTGTTGTATTCGCAGGTTTTGTGACAGGAGCCACTCTGATATGGTGTCGAAGCAGTTAGTCAGAGGGGTGAGGTCTAGGCTATCCAATGATATAGGCATATATAATAGCACATCGTCTGCATATATCATGTAACTGACATTGAAGGATCTGATGATGTCACAGATGGGTTGGATGTATATATTAAACATCAATGCAGATAGGGAGGATCCTTGGGGTACACCTTGACTTTGTTGGAATGGTTCAGATGTAGCCCCGTCGGCTCGGACATGCTGCCATCTACCGGACAGGTAAGATTTGCACCATTCGAGCGCTGTTCCGCAGATACCTTTTTCCCTTAGCCGGCAGATGAGAATTTCGTGGCATACTGAGTCAAAAGCCGCTGCTATGTCTAGAAAGACAAGAGCGAAACCTTGACGTATGTTATCCACACCTGAGATTATGTTGTTGAAGAGGGCTGTGAGTAGTGTTTCCACTCCATGTGACTCTCTGAATCCATGTTGGGCCGAATCCAGTGGGGCTGAGGTGTCTATATGATCCTGTAATTGTCTGTGCACTATTTTCTCGATGATTTTTGCGAGCATAGGTATGCTAGATATGGGCCTGTAAGACTCTACCTTTTGGGGATCAAGTTTTGTATTCTTTAAAAGAGGTCTTACAGAGGTCTGCTTGAGAGTAGGTGGGAAAGAGCCAGTGGTAAAGGATTTGGTTTAAGATTTTGGCTATAATTGGGGATAGGTCACATCGCAGGTCCTTTATCCAGTGTGCAGGACAAGGATCTGTGTGCGCAGTGGTTGTGTTTAGGGCTAGGATGGTATCTTCAATAATTGTTGACCATATTTTAGAATGGTGATCATATATCAATGATATTTTCTGCTATGGGGCGGTTCCAGAGACAACTACAGCAATTTTTTGTTTATTTAAATAACTGCAATCTGGCTATTCAGTTTGATATGAAATGTGATCCATTAGTGGTTAATTTCTTGGATGTTCAAGTATGTAAAGGGATCAGTAGTTTTGAAATGACAGTGTATTCTAAACCAGCTGATCAAACACATTTTTAAGATAAAACAGTTTTCATTTTGTCCATTTAAGAGATAGCCTCCCAAACTCTCAATTTCTGTGGTATTGACACATTTGTCCTACTACAGAATATCACCTGCAAACAGCTGGTTAGCAGAGAAAATTTTACAAGAGAGGCTATCCTGATAAAGTTCTTTCAAGGGCATACAAGAGAGCTTATAGTAATCATCGCAAGTGGCTGTTGGGGCAGTCCTCGAATACTGTGACTGAGGATGATTCAGTTACTTGTGGATTACAATATTCATCTTTGACTACACGAATCGCCTCAATTATAAAACATCATTGGACTGTCCTTCAAGTACATCCCTGTTTTCATCAGAAGAAACTTAAAGTGGCTTATAGTAGGGGGAAGAACTTGAGCAATTTGTTATGCCCTGCAGTAGCGATGGTGTTCTGTTAGTCATTACAAGTGTGGCAACTGCCAGATTCGCAAAATTACCAAGGAGAGTGAGGAATTTGTCTCGTCTAATAAAGTTGTTAGGCTACAGTATACCACATCATCTGTGCTTCATATGTGGTATACGTCATTAAATGTTCCTGTCAGAAAATTTATGTCTGCAAAACTACCCATCAGGTTCGCACAGGATTGACAGAGCATAAATACTGCCTACATACGCAGAAAGAGGATGCACCTCTGGTACAGCACTGTATGCAGCTTCATCAGGTATTTACAGATCTGCGTTGCTTGGTAACTGACAGTGTACAGGAAGATACCCATGGAGGTGCAGCGGCAGCAATGCTGAATCTAAGCCTTGGCAAAAAGGTGGTATAAAAAAACCTGTTAAAGAAATACCCTTGAGCTGTATGGACTAAATAATTAGATAGAATGGGGGATGTTTTTCTAAAGCCTTTTGATACATTCCCCTTTGTTTCTTCTGTATTGAATTTACTATGCAATAAGGATGCAGTGTTTGGCTCTGTAGAGAGGGGGGGGGTTTGTTTTGTTTTTTTAATTGTAGCCCTTCTCTCTTGATGCCGATGGGCTTTTTCAGTGTGTGCTTGGATTTAAAAGTTACAAGAGTGACATTAGACGCCAATGCTGGAAGTTGAAATGATGCAACTATGAAGCGAAACAAGGATCTTTGTTGAGCATGTATGGAAAATGAAAGCTCTCCTTGAGGACTTCTGGACTACTGAATGACTACAGGAGCTTACAGATAAGTGACGTGAATGCTCTACTCCAGCTTAATGTCGAATTATGTTTGCCCCCATAGGAGTGGTTTCTTTGAATAATCTTCTGATAAAAAGACATGAAAAAAAATAGAAGTGAAAATTGTGATTTATGGACTTTGATTTTGAATTATTATTAATTTCATGAGGAGTTTTTTTTCTGACCAATGATGCTCATATAAATACCATATCCTTTGTGGCAAGGGTTTCTCCCGGTGCCTTGTAGAGGGACAGGCAACAATGAAACACAGATCTTTATCTCCTCATGTTAGTTTGCTCTATTTGAATATCCTTAAGAGAGTTTTCTATTGATTTTTCAAAGTTTTCTTTCAGGGTCTGTTTTTGTGTGCTGTATGGAAATTTAGCCAAGACAGAAATTATATGTAAAGGTGATGTATCATAGGAACTTAAATCTCAAAATTGGAAGATGTAATACAACAATATGAGAAACCAGAGTAGCAAATCAACTGGACTAGTGCTGAAATTTGTAAAATACCATTAAAACAGCCTATAGTACTTAAAGACTAGAGAGCGGCCAACGTATCATCAGTTTTTCAAAAGGGTTCCAGGAACGATCCAGTAAACTACAGATCAGTTTGACGTCAGTGCTGTGCAAAATGGAAGAAACCAATATAAAGAACAAAATTACTGAATATATGGAGTGTATGGTTTAATAGGACAAAGTCAATACAGATTTAACTAAGGAAAGTCATCTCACTAATCTGCTATATTTTTTTGAAGGCATGAATAAACAGAAAGATAAAGGTGAGCCAGTTTGACAAGGTCCTTCATGAAAGACTTTTGAGAATATTAAAAAGTCATGAGATAGAAGGTAGTGTACTATTATAGATTGGGAACTCTTTAAAAAGATAGAAAACAGAGTAGAGCTAAATGGCTAACCTTCTCTATGGAGATAGGTCAATATTGGAGAACCACCAGGGATCTGTGTTGGGCCCGCTACTTTTTAACATGTTCATAAATGACCTGGAAATGGGAACAAGTTATCTAATTTGCAGATGACACCAAGCTCACTACTACCCTAAAAATAGACCCCCGCGCTATTCTAATAAGAAATCCGCACGTAACTTATCCAACCTTATACATATCCCTCTCCTCCCCCCCCCCCCCCCTCCGCTCTCCCGGTTACTTGCGCCCTATGGAACGCATGCTCAGTCATTAAAAAAACCTCTTTTATTCACGATCTTTTCATCTTTAATGCCCTACACCTCCTTGCCCTGACCGAGAGCTGGCTCCCCCTAGACGACACCGCATCCATTGCCTCTCTCTGCTATGGGGGCTACCAATTCTCCCATACACCTCGATCTACTGATCGCGATGGAGGCGTTGGCCTCCTACTCTCTCCCTCTTGCCAATTCCAACCCCTCCTGCCACCCCAATCACACTCCCCTCTCTCCTTCGAAGTCCACTCCATTTGCCTCCTCACACCACTTCCCCTCCGAGTAGCAGTTATTTATCGCCCAACCGACTACTCCAAATCAACCAACCTCACTGACTTTGACTCCTGGCTCTCTGCCTTTACGGATCCCTCCTCCCCCACTCTTATTCTTGGCGATTTCAACATTCACGTCGACAACCCCTCCGAACCCCATGCCTCAAAGTTCCTAACTCTTACCGCCTCGTTTGACCTCCAACTTTGCTCCACTACCCCCACACACCTACACGGCCACTGCCTTGATCTAATATTCTTCTCCAACTCCTCTCCCTCAAACTTCCGCAAATCAATCCTTCCCTTATCTGACCATCCCTCTTAACTTTTACTCTTCAGCTCCCGCCATCCCAACCTCGTCCTGTCTCCTCCGACCTATTTAGAAATCTTCATAATATTGATCCCCTGACTCTCTCCTCCACCATTTCTCCATCTCTTTCCTCCATTTTATCATCCAAGTCTGTCGACGAGGCATTATCCTCATACAATACTACACTATCCTCAGCCCTTGACACTCTTGCCCCTTCCACCCCACGTCCTGTTAAACGATCTATTCCCCAACACTGGCTTTCACCCACAATCCGTTACTTACGCATCTGCGCCCGTTCTGCTGAACGGGCCTGGTCCAAATCCCGCTCCCCAGAAAACCTTCTACACTTCAAATTCATGCTTGGCTCCTTCCAGTCAACCTTAGCACTTGCCAAACAAGACTACTACTGTGGTGGCGAAGCCAGCCAGGTCCCTAGGGAGAGAGGGAAAGTACAAGCAGTTTCCCCTAGTCAGAGGGAAAGTGAAAGAAACGGTCACTTTAAAAGTGCAGCTAATGTTGAAAAAAACCTGTCAAAGGTTGTTGTCCAAAAGCCACGCCCCAGCTCCATGGCAACTGAGGGTGGTAATGCAGGACAGCTGGGGGCGGGGTGGAAAGATACCGGCCAGTCCCACTCATATAAACCCCAGAGAACAGGGAGAGAGAGGGAGGCAAGGAGATTGCCAAGATTCCCAGGACAGCCAACACAAGCAAGACTGGAAGGACAGGCAAGTTTTCCAAGGCACGAGAGGAGGAGAGCTGACTCTGATTCAGAGGCGGAGTCTGAGAGGGAACCTCATTCTGAGCAAGAGTTTCACTCTTGCAGGAGGAAGAGAGACGAGAGGGCTAACTTAACCAGGAAACAGCATGGCCAGGGAAGTGGCAGTGAAGCATTGCTGAAGAAACTCCCAAAAGGTGTTGCTGCTAAGGTTACTAGCCAAAGGTCTCAGGAAAAGTTCCCAGACAGCCTTGTCCCCTCTTACTGTCCCTTTTACCCCTCTATCATCTAATGGTCCAACTGATTCTCTCACAGGTTTTTTTTTGCAAAGAATGTCCTTAAAAAAGTCTTTATTACGCGTTTTTGCTTCTACAGCAAGTTTCTTCCCAAATTCTCTCTTTGCCTGCCTTATCAATGCCTTGCATTTAACCTGCCAGTGCTGGTGCTGTTTCCAGTTTTCGTCATTTGGCTCTTTTTTCCATTTCCTGAAAGATGCTTTTTTGTCAATAGTCGCTTCTCTGACCTCACCTTTAAACCATGCTGGCAGTTGTTTGGACTTCCTTCAACTTTTCTTAAAGCATGGAATACAGATGGTCAGGGCTTCCAAGATAGTGTTTTTAAACACCCAAGCTTGATGTAAGTCTTTAACCTTTGCAACTGCTCCTTTTAGTTTTTTCGTAACTATTTTTCTCATTTTATCATAGTCTCTCTTTCGAAAGTAAAAAAGGTAGTACTGTGGATTTTCTTATCATCCCTCCTCCATTAATTAAATGAAACACAATCATGCTATGATCACTACTGCCAAGTGGCCCTAACACCCTTATCTCTTGCACCAGATCTGGTGTTCCATTAAGGACTAAGTCCAAAATGGCTTCCCCTCTGGTCAGTTCATGAACCAACTGCTCCAAGAAGCAGTCTGTCATTTATTTCATCTAGAAACTTTCTCTCTCTAGCATGTTCTGCCATGACACTGACCCAGTCAATACCGTGGTAATTGAAATCACCCATTATTATTACTGTTCTATAACTTTTGTTCGCTTCCCTGATTTCTTTGAGCATTTCATCATCCATTTGTTCATTCTGGCCAGGCAGTCGATAGTACAATCCCACTGCTACCGCCTTCCCCTTTTGACATGGAATTTCAATCCATAGAAATTCTACAGCAAATTTTTTTTCCTGCAAAACTTTAATCCTTTGTGACTCAATGCCCTCTCTAACAGAGCGCAACCTCTCCACCAATTTGATCTGCTCTATCATTACAATATATGAGGGTTGCTCAGAAAGTAATGCCCAACATGTTTTTTCTCAGTCCAGAAGGAAGATAGATGTGTGAAATTTAAAGAGTACTAACTTGAAATTTCAAAGGACACGTGTGTAATTTTACAGTTGTCCGACAAATAGCGAGGCAGTAGTGATCCTTCAAATGGCATCTGTGAGTGACACATGGTACAAAGAAAAAGCTGTAATTGAATTTTTGGTGGAGGAGAAAGTGTGAGAAACATTCACAAACGGTTGTGTGCTGTGTATGGAAGTTCTGTGGTAGATAGGAGCACCATTGGACGATGGGTGAAGAGAGTAAAGGCTTCAGGAAGTGGTAAAACGGAACTGGAAGATCAGCCGCGGTCTGGGCGTCCTGCCTCAGCCACCAGTCCAGACAAACTGCAGCGCACTGATAACATTATTCATGCAGATCGGTGCATTAGGAGTTGGGAACTGTCCGTACAGCTTTCCGTCAGTAGAGTTAGTGCAATGGCAATTATTGACTCTTTGGGATATTCAAAGGTGTGTGCAAAATGGGTTCCGCGAAGTCTCACAACCGAACACAAACGCCAAAGAAAAAACATCTGCTCTGATTTGCTGGAGCGTTTTGAAGCTGAGGGGAAGGCCTGTTCGTCCCGGATCGTCACAGGTGACGAAACCTGGGCTCACTACTATGAACCAACGGTACGACTATCTACCGCAGAACTTCCATACACAGCACACAACCGTTTCTGAATGTTTCTCACAATTTATTTCTCCTGCACCAAGAAATCAATTACAGCTCATTGTTTGTACCGTGTGTCACTCACAGACGCCATTTGAAGGATCACTACCGCCTCGCTATTTGTCGGACAACTGTAAAATTACACACACGTATACTTTGAAGTTCCAAATTACTACCCTTTCAATTTCACACCTCTATCTTCATTCTGTACTGAAAAAGCATAGTTACTCACCTGTAACAGGTGATCTCCGGGAACAGCAGAAATTAAGTCTTCACATATGGGTATCGTCGGTACTGACAGAGCCAGCGCGGGAATGCTCCCCAGCGTCCAATTAGAAAGCTTTGGGGAGCATCCCACAGTGCCTGCATGCTGCCTTCCCGCCTTTCCCAACTGCCTCTCTCCAGTTGAGTTTAAAGCTGAGACAAAGAGAGAGAGAGAGAGGGAAAGAGAAAAAGATAGACAGAGAGATACAACTCCTAGGGGAGGTGGGTGGGTTGTGAAGACTAAATTCCTGCTGTTCCCGGAGATCACCTGCTACAGGTGAGTAACTATGCTATCTCCAGGAACAAGCAGGAATGTAGTCTTCACATATGGGGACTCCCTAGCTTTAGATGCCAGGGAGAGACTCCAGAAGTTGTGTGTCCCTGTGAAAGGGCTCCACTTCCCCCCATGGATCTCTGGCATCCAACCAGGGATGGTGGGTAGGAGTTGATTAGGTATGGGACAGGTGTTGGAGAACAGACTGACCAAACAAGGCATCCCGGCAGGAGTCCTTGTCTAAGCAGTAATGGGCTGTGAAGGTATGAACCAAGGCCCAAGTGGATGCTCGACAGATGTCGTCGATAGAGAGTGCAGATGAGCCATTGAAGCTGCCATGGCTCTCACATTGTGAGCTGTGACATGGCCCTCCAGAGGAAACTTCTTACTCTGATAGGCAAAGGAAATACACTGAGCAATCCAGTTAGACAGTGTTCTCTTGGAGACTGGAAGTCTCAAATGAGAAGGATCAAAAGCAACAAAGAGTTGAGAGGACTTTCTATGTTGCTGTGTTCTTTGTAAATAAAAGGCTAAAGCTCTTTTACAGTCCAAAGTATGAAGATTCCTTTCTGCATTTGAAGCATGAGGCCTTGGAAAAAACACAGGTAGGTAGAACGCTTGGTTTAGATGAAAAGGTGAGACCACCTTTGGCATAAAGCGTGGATGAGTCCTAAAGACTACCTTGTCATGATGGAACCTTGTATAAGGTGGATCAGCCACTAGTGCCTGCAACTCACTGATGCGACATGCTGATGTCATTAAAATGAGAAAGATAACCTTCCAAGAAAGGAATTTCAATGAGGTAGTAGCTAGGGGTTCGAAAGGTGGCTTCATGAGCTGACCAAGAACCAGGTTTAAGTCCCATGCCACCGGTGGTGGCCTAATGGGAGGCTTAGTCAGAAGAAGGCCTCTCATAAATCTTGCTATAAGAGGATGGGAGGAAATAGGTTGTCCATTTAAAGGCTTGAAAGAAGCTGCAATAGCACTCAAATGGACTCCTGCTGATTTAGTCTTAAGTCCTGCATTGGATAAATGAAGGAGATACTCCAGTAATGATTCCAGAGGTATCGCAAGGGGGTTAAGACACTTCTGCGAACACCATATGGTAAACCTTTTCCACTTGAAAGCATAAGAGCGTCTTGTGGAAGGCTTCCTGGAAGCATAAAGGATATCCATTACTTGCTGAGGGAGGTTAAGATCACGGAGATCTATGCCTTCAGCAACCAAGCCCTGAGATGCAGAGATTGGGGATTGGGATGCCATAACATTCCGTCCTCCTGAGACAGGAGATCTGGAGCAGACCCTAACTCCAGAGAGGGAGCTTGAGAGAGATGTAGAAGCAGAGGGTACCACACTTGCCGTGGCCAATGTGGAGCAATGAGAATCATACGGCCTCTGTCTCTCTGAAGCTTGAACAGGGTTTTGGGATTAGGAGAATGGGTGGAAAGGCATAAAGGAAGTCTTGACCCCAGTGAAGGAGGAAAGCATCCCTGGCCTAAGAGCCCTGAGCCAGAATTCTGGAACAGAACCGGGGACGTTTAGCATTCAACGGACTTGCAAAGAGGTCTATGTCCGGGGTTCCCCAAATTTGAAAAATCTTGGCCACCTGGTCTGCATGCAGAGACCATTCATGTGGAAGCAGAACTCGACTGAGTCTGTCTGCCCAAGAGTTTTGGAAGCCTGGAAGATACACTGCCAGGAGATGAATATGATGCTCTCCTGCGAGGGCCCATAGTCGCAAAGCTTCGTTCCAAAGCGAAAGAGAGCCTGTTCCTCCCTGCTTGTTCATGTAGAACATGGCTACTTGATTGTCCGTATGAATGAGGACTGTTTTGTAGCTGAGCAGGGTGTGGAACACTCGAAGAGCAAGGAAGATTGCTTTGAGCTCCAAGAGATGGATATGTAGATGAGTCTCCTGTGGAGTCCAAGTGCCTTGGGTGGAGAGGTCTTGCAGATGAGCTCCCCAACCCATTGGAGAAGCATCTGTTGTGAGAGTTGCCTGGGGTAAAGGTTGTTGAAATGGGGACCACAGCAACAGGTGTTGAGTGGACTGCCACCATTGGAGGAACAAAATAAGGCGATTTGTGTTTGCTATTTTGTCTGACAGGCACCCCGATGCCTGGGTCCATTGAGTGTATAAAGTCCACTGGGCTTCTCTCATATGGAGGCGAGCATAAGGAACCACATGCACGGTAGATGCCATGTGGTCTAGTAGTTGTAACATCTTTCGAGCAGTGAGATGAGGCTTTAGCACTGCTTGAGAAGCTAACTGCACCATGCAAAGGCAACGGTCTGAGGAAGATAGGCCCTTGCTTTTCTGGTGTCCAGCAAAGCTTCTATGAACTCTAAAGACTGAGTGGGAGTTAGACTGAACTTTGGGATGTTTATTACAAGACCCAAATACTGAAGGATATGCATTGTGCAAGAGAGAAATCCTGGCCTATGACTCTGATGGGGCTCGAATGAGCCAGTCTTCTAAGTAAGGGAAGACAAATATTCCTAGAGTGCGAAGAAATGCTGCTACCACAGCCATGCATTTCGTAAAAACCCTTGGTGCTGAGGCCAGGCCAAAAGGAAGCACCCTGTACTGGTAGTGCTTTCCTTGAAAAAGGAAACGAAGGAACTTTCTGTGAGTTGGATGGATGAGAACATGAGTGTACGCATCCTTGCGATCTAGAGAACAAAGCCAATCCTGACTCTGAAGGTATTGGCAGCAGAGTTTCCAGAGAAATCATCTTGAATTTCTCCTTGAACAGGAATTTCTTCAATTCTCTGAGGTCTAAAATAGGTCTGCGTCCCCCTGTTTTCTTTGGGATAAGGAAATAGGGGGAGTAAAACCCTGTACCCTGTTGATGAATGGTTACTTCTTCTATTGCCCCTTGGGCAAGAAGCATAGTGACCTCTTGATCTAACACAGGGGTCACCAACCTGCGGCCCGCGAGGGCCTTCCATGCGGCCCGCGAGACTCTCCCCCGGTGCGGCCCACCAAGGCAAACTCACAGACTCCTTCATGTCAGATCTCTCCCTTCTTCTGCAGCCGCGGTTCCCTGCCTCTTAGGGAACCGCGGCTATGCTTGTAACATCATCGCGGCTCCGTGCAGCATTGTCCCGCCTCTAAAGGAAGTGGTAAACAACTTCCTTTAGAGGCGGGACAATACTGCACGGAGCCGCGATGATGTTACAAGCACAGCCGCGGTTCCCTAAGAGGCAGGGAACCGCGGCTGCAGAAGAAGGGAGGGAGCTGGCATGAAGTATAGGTACGAGCAGTTTTCTTTTGGGGGGGGGGTTTTCGCACGCGGGGGGGGGGGTGCGGCCCGCGAGTCTGCCGGTAGTCGGCTGTGCGGCCCGCGGCCCTTTGGAGGTTGGTGACCCCTGATCTAACAGGTTGATGAGAGAGGTCTGAGAATTGAACTGTCTTACCACTGTGGGAGGGGGCATGCACAGAAAGTGAAGCTTGTACCCCTCTTTTATAATGGAGAGTGTCCAATGTTCTGCTGTTATCTGCCCCCATCTGGGCGCAAAGTGACACAACCTTCCTGGAATGGTGGAAGGCTCTGGTCCATCGAGAGCCAGGAAGGCTAAGTTCTCTAGATGAAAGTCAAAGGCCTTGTGGAGGCTGAGACTGCTGAGACGGTTGAGGCTTAGCAGTCTTTGCTTTCCTTTGTTTAGGTGGTTGCTGACTCTTTCGGGCAGATTGACCTGCAGAACGTACCTGCTGGGAATAAGAGGGATAAAACCTCTTCTTCTTGGAGAAGAATGGTTTCTTGAAAGATTTCTTTCTTGCAGGATCAGCTGTGGCCTTGGATAACACAGGTACACTAAAAAAAATTTTTTTTAAAATGCCTCTAATGTTTCGATTGATTTTTACGTTTTTTGGTGCGCTGAATCCAAATCTGGTAATCAATTTGCTCCATCACGTACAGATTTTTTGCTACATTGGGTTAGCAGTTTGAGGTGAACGTTTCAGATTGAGTGCGATCGAGATAAAAGTTTCTTGGATGAATTCTTTATACTAATTGTTTAGTAGTTATTCAAATAAGAATAAAGAAAATTGTAACAAGGCAGCACATAAGAATAGAGTAATGTCAACAAAACACACAGTGATGGTAGCAAAATTGTCTGCACTTAAAACAGCCACATACATGTGCACAAACATTGAGCATATAAGAGCGAGGTTAGACACAAAGCAAAGCAAAGAAATGTGCAAAAAATGTTGTACAGGTATGTATGTAAGAATAGAAAACGCAAACCGCACCATTGCAATACATGAAGACAAACACCCGATGGTGTGAAAATAAAATTCTAACAAATGAGATCCGACACTGTGGTAATAACTAGCAAATTTTTATTTCAAAGTTTAGTAAAAACACGATATTTGTCAACACAGTTTAGATTTTAAAGTCATTCTTGGGTCAATCAATCTCCTGGTGGGCCCGTTTCTTCTTCCCCCGAATGCTTCTCTTGGTGCGCTGCTTGGCGTATTTTTCATCTGGGGTTTCCCGCAGCAGCAACCAGCAGAAATCAGCCATCATAGTGGTGTTCCATCTTCCTTGGTACCTTCTCTCTGCGTCCTTGATGTCCTGGTGAAACCTTTCACCTTGTTCTTCACTGTACGCCCCCAAGTTTTCGGGAAACTAGTTCACATGGGAGTGCAAGAAATGGACTTTCAGGCTCATGTTACAGCCTTGTTCTTTGAAGGCATTGAGCATCCTGGCAACAATATCCTTATAGTTCTCATCCCGCCTGTTCCCCAAGAATTTGAGAACAACATCCTTGAAGGAATCCCAGGCTTCTTTTTCCTTCTCAGACATCGTTTCAGCGAATGCTCCATCTGAAATGAGTTTCCTTATATCAGGGCCAACAAACACTCCTTCCTTTAGCTTTGCTTCAGAAAGTCGGGGGAACTTTGAGCAAAGGTACCGAAAGCACTCACCAATCTTTTGGAAGGGACTTCATGAATTGCTTAATGAGACCCAACTTAATGTGGAGAGGTGGTAATAGAATTTTATCACGAGGTACCACGCTCTCATGAAGAACATTTTTCTCACCGGGTCTCAAATACTCCCAAATTGGCCAGTCTTTTTTCCCCCAGTGTAGGTCGCGGGCCCGGCTATCCCACAAGCAAAGGAAGCAGGGATATTTGGTGAAACCGGATTGCTGCCCTAATAGCATGGATAGAATTTTAAAGTCTCCACAAATCATCCACTTATGCTCATCATAACGAATCTTCTGAAGAATCAGGGCCAAACTCTCGTATTTTTCTTGGAGAATAACAGAGTGAGCAATAGGAACTGAAGCGAATGTGTTGCCATTATGAACAAGAACACCTTTTATGCTGTCTTTTGACGAATCAATGAACAGCCGCCATTCAGCAGGATCATACTTGAGTTTAAACTTTTCCATCACTCCGTATATATCGTTGCAAAATACCAAATCTTCCTCTTTGCTGAAATACTTCAAAAATTGTGTCTCGCGGTTGCGGTACCAATAAAAAGTTGTTCCTGGTGACAATAGATTTTTCTGTTTAAGCCGAGAACCTAGCAGTTGGGCAGCATCTTTTGGGAGTCCTAAATCCCGGACTAAATCATTCAATTCAGCTTGAGAGAAAAGTTCAGGTTTCGGATCTGGTTCAGTTTCAAACTCATCATGATCAGAACCGTCCACACAAATATGATCCAAAGATTTTGGTGGTTCAGGCACAGGTACTTCATTGCTATGAGGCATAGGCCTAATTGCTGAGGGAAGGTTGGGGTAACTTATTACGTTCTTATTTTTTAAGTTGTATCCCTTCACAATGCAAGAGCAAAAATAGCAGTCACTGCTGTGGTCTCTTTGTTCATGCCACATCATAGGTATTCCGAAACAAAATGCTTGTTTTTTACCTTTCATCCATAAGCGTAGATCTTCCTCACATGTCTTGCACACTTTGTGAGGAGCCCACGGTTTGTCTTGATCACCTAACTTCAAACCGAAATAGGCGAAATATACTTTTTTAATAAATGCAGAAATGTTCCTCTGCCGCTTTTTCACGGTATATTCCCCACAAATAAAACAAAAACTGTCCGGAGAGTTGACGCAACCTCTGGCTCTGTGAGCCATCACAAATACACAGCACTGCAAACTACAACTGTAGTGAACCACTTCGGAATAAAGCTGGATTACGACTGAGCAAACAAAAGGTAATAATGAACTTGCAAGAAACTGAAATTTGACAGGAACGTTCATGTCGCAACCACCGTGTTTGAGCGAGCGAACGAGGCGAGGCGAACAGAAAAGAACATGCGCCAGCGCGAGTACTGGATTTAGCCCCCCGCCTCCCAATTGTCCTGTTAATGTATAAAATGAATACAAAACACTCTAAAATATCATGAGGGAGTGTTTCTAGTTAGTTAACCATTACAACCTCTATTTTGGGCCAAGAAAATAAACTGCAGTCGACTAAAAAGAAATTATGTGAACATTCCTTATATGGGTAAGACATCTAATTTTGCAAGAAAACGTAACGTGATGGAACATTTTGGCTATTTTTCCTGGATTCAGCACCCCAAAATCTATAGGAATCAGTTGCAAAACTGGAGGCAGTTTTTTGGTAGTGTACCTGTGTAATCTATCCAAAGTGGAGTCATCAGCATCTAATTTATTGGCTCTCTCTTGCCAATTCATGCCAAACAGATTCTCACCTGTACAAGGGATATTGCCCAGTTTGTCCTGCACCCAGAGCTCCAAATCGGATGCCTGGAGCCAGGCAATTCTATGTGCACCTATGGCAATGGTAGAGGTTCTGCTTATGCACTCAAAACAGTCAAAAGCTGCCCGGTTGACAAACTTAGAAACATCCTGGGCAGGTTTAACCAGTGTGAGAAAATCCTGCCTCTTATTAGGAAGGAGAGGGCTTAAAATCTCCAAATCTCCTGTGACTTCTTTAAGCAACATTCCCATATATAAAATATAGGAACTGATCCTGGCAGAAAGCATGGAAGCCTGGAAAGTACGACGTCCAAAGGCATACAAAGTTCTACACTCACGTCCTGGAGGATTAGAGGCGTGCCTCTTTGCACTCCTGATCCTTCTCATAGCTGATTCCACTACAATAGAGTGGTGAGGAAGCTGAGTCTTCTGGAAACTAGGACAAGGAGGGACTAGATACATGGTATCCAGTCTACGAAAGTGAGGAGAGGTGGTAAGAGGTGTTTCCCACATTCTTAGCATGAGATCATGTAAGATCTCATGGATAGGCAAAGTAGCTGCCTCTTTAGGAGCCTTGGGATATTGTAGAATCTCCAACTGCTTTGCCCTGGGCTGTGTTTCGGGAGCCACAGTAATGGAAAGACCTCCAGCCACCTCCCTGATAAAATCCTGAAAGGAGATATCTTCTGGAGGAGACATCCTACGTTTAGGAGAGGAAGGCTCCTCCGGGAGAAGTATTCCGGTACCGACAGAGCTGTCAGAATCCTCAGACTCCTCCGAGGATTCAAAGTACCTTCTGTCCGGATGCTCCTGAAGAGCCCGATACCCGTACCGACCGAAGTCGGTACCGGGGGTAATCGGTACCGGTGTGTCGGAACTGGAAGGCATCGCATGACTGGGTGCCAGCAAAGCAGACACCGATGTTGATGCCGATGCTGTCGGTATCGGTACCGATACCGGTGCCGGAATCGGTGCCGGTTGAACTGTCTGATGTGGTTCCGAGGGTGTGGATGCTGCAAGGAGAGCCGCCAGACTGCGTTCAATAGCCAGGAACCTCTGGTCTATCGACACTGCCGATGCCTGGGTATCAGTACCGGAGAAAGCAGACGGTACCCCAGAGCATGGCACCAGTATTTCTGTCGAGGTTGAGGCCTCAAGAACATCCTGGAGCCCCGATAATGCTTTGGAAGCCGAAGCCTCCCACCAGGGCAATTTTGCCGGTACAGAACCCTCAAGGGCAAAGCCAGAGGCATCTCGATGCTTGGAAGGCGATCTACCCTTTGAGGACTGGCCAGACTTATGTTTAGTTACCGGAGATCCATGGGAGGAAGACGAAGCCCTGGAAGACGTCGATGCTAAAGAAGCTGCATCAGAGGGAAAAAGGGTACTGAGCTTAGCAGCCTGGTTTTGTCGACCCCTCTTGGCCATCATGGCACAAGCCATACACTCGGAGATGAAGTGGTCAGAACCTAAACATTTAAGACACCACTCATGGGTGTCGGTGACGGAGATGGTACCACAACACTTGGTGCACTTTTTGAAACCCAAAGCGGGTTTTTCCATAGTGGAGGAAATTTTGGGCCTAAGGCCCAAAATGGCGCAGGCACCTGGAAAAAAAAAGTTTTGAAAAAAACCCACCTACTATTTCTTTTTTAAAGAAAGAAAGAACCACCTGCGGTACCGGTATAGCGTCGAGGAAGGCAGACTCGACCACAAAAAAGGAGGAGAATAAGGAAACATTTTCTGCGGTGACAGGAACGACGACCTGCTGGCTCCGCGGAAAACGAAGAACTGGAGAGAGGCAGTTGGGAAAGGCAGGAAGGCAGCACGCAGGCACTGTGGGATGCTCCCAAAAGCTTTGAAATTGGACGCTGGGGAGCGTTCAAGCACAGGCTCCGTCGGTACCGACGATACCTATATGTGAAGACTACATTCCTGCTTGTTCCTGGAGATAAGACATATGGCCCAGTAAGAAACGTGGAATGCAACAAAAAAGACGTGAATAGATACTTTAATTTCTTTATTCCAATCCAGCCACCGGCCCGACACTGGCCGTGTTTCGTAAAAACCTTCCTCAGGGGCAAATGATGGCTAAAATATATAAAACATAAATGTAAAAACAAATTTTTTTAAAAAACTGTATAAAGGTTAAGAGAATGAAACACAGAACGTGTAAATAAAAAACGCCAAAATGAACATCTAGAAAAACAAGATAAAATCAAAGTACAGCCAATATTAGGAGCATAATTAATAGAAAGAAATAAAAAAATAATAAAATAATAAACTAGCAAAAATGCCAACTTGAAATGTGGCTAAAAGGTATAAATATCAATAAGTACTTAAATAAATAAATCACATTAATACAATTAAATATAACATTCCCAAATAATAAAATCATGCAAACAATATGACTGAGCCATAGATAAAACATATAAACAAATAAATATATAAAAACAAATAAATAACTAAAAGATCAAACTCACTACAATTTAATATAAAATGTTCTGAACTAATAAGTTTTATCGGCAAATCTGTGACTGAGCCATAAATTATACATATAAACAAATAAATATATGAAATATAAAAGTACCAGGGGTGCCACAAATTCAAATTCATTACTAAATACATAAACAATAAAAATAATATTAATAATAATAATAAAAATGTGTAATAGTAATAAAAGAAAGTAAAATTAAAAACGAAAAACAAACGCTTCAAAGGACGTGACCATTCATAAGAACAAAAAGAAACATACCTGTATGTCGTATGTTTGTAAAACTGTAAACTTACTCCTCCTCTATAAACACAGGAATGCCTAAGATATTAAAAAATGGTAATAGACAATATCAATCCTCTTCAAAGAGGGGTTTAAAAAAGGAGGGAAGAGACCAAAAAAAAAAGAGATGAGGACGAAAGAAAACCACCCGTATGAAAAAATTATTATAATCAAAAATGAAATATGAAATATAAAAATATGAAATGAAAAGGTAAATTTACCTGTATGGTAAATAGGCTAAATTCAGTGTATTGCTATAGAGCCACAATGCTACTCCTATAGAATAAATATCATAAAAATCAAATGTTACAAAATGTTAACATTAATATTTTTGTTCCTAACTGCATCAAAAGGTTAATCATAACCTCAAAACATTCTTGTCCCTTTCTTATATAATATCAAAAATATTTAAAATTAAAAATATTAAAAATATTAAAAATGTTTAGTTTAAAGAAAGATTTGTGATCAGCAATAATGGATTAATCATGCATGACATCCATCAACCTGCACTTTAACCACGAGATTAAGCCCTAAGGACATTTGGAAAGCTAGAAACTAAATAGAACGTTATTATCTACTGTCTATTAGGTATCCCATCTTGGGAGGGCCGTTATTAATATTCTCAACTATATGGCCCTTATTAACATACATAGAGATAAAAGAAAACAAAAAAGTCAATAAAAAGGAATGTAAGAGTTTTTTTTACCATTCCTATATTATTATGTAAAGCGTTGTTACCCACTATCTATTAAGTATTTCACCCTGGGAAAGCCATTAATGAGAGCCACATAGTAAAAAAATGAAAACAGACCAGTAAAAAACGTAGAGATAAAATAAGACAACGGAGCCAATGTTAAAAAATGTGGGAAGTTTTCAACAGGTAAAGCGTAGTTACTCACCTGTAACAGGTGTTCTCCAGGAGCAGCAGGAATCAGTCCTCACATATGGGTGATGTCGGCGCCGACGGAGCCCTCGCGGAGCAATTTTCCCCAGCTTTCAAAGAAAGCCTTTGGGAATTGCAGCGCGCATGCGCGGTCCTCTTCCCGCCCAAGGGTGCCATCTTGCTCAGTCAAATGACATAGCTAAAAGACAGCAAAAATTAGCAAAAACGAAAGCATAAAAACTGCAACTCCAAGGGGAGGAGGGAGGGTTGTGAGGACTGATTCCTGCTGCTCCTGGAGAACACCTGTTACAGGTGAGTAACTACGCTTTCTCCAGGACCAAGCAGGAAGTCAGTCCTCACATACGGGACTCCAAAGCTTAAGGCTACCGGAGACCCTAAGCACAAAAATGAGCTCCCTCTAGCTCAGCAGCACAGAAGGAAGGAATCGTCTCTGAATACATCTCCAACTGGTAGCCCAACATCCGGGATGGAGGGTAGGAGTTGCCTATACCTCGAAGAGGTTACGGAGGACTGCCTGTCCGAAAGCACTGTCCCTGCGGGACTCCCTCTCCAGGCAGTAATGGGCTGCAAAAGTCTGGCTTGAAGACCAAGTAGCGGCCCGGCAGATGTCTGCCAACGGAACAGAGCGGAGGTAAGCCACTGACGTAGCCTTCGCCCGAACACGATGAGCGGTGACTCTACCTTCCAGCACGAGGCCCGCAGCCTCGTAAGCCCAAGCGATGCAGTCCGCAATCCAGATGGACAGAGTACGCTTGGAGACAGGGAGCCCCAACTTGTTGGGGTCATAAGACACGAAGAGCTGAACCGCCCTTCGGTGCTCCCGCGTACGGTCCAGGTAGACTTTCAGCGCCCTTCTACAGTCCAGGGTATGCAGGACCATTTCAGCTCGGCTGGAGTGTGGCCTGGGAAAGTAGGTCGGAAGTACCACCTCCTGGTTGATGTGAAAAGGGGAAACCACTTTAGGAAGAAACTTAGGGTGAGTCCGCAGGACTACCCGGTTCTTGTAGAACCCAGTGTAAGGAGGATCAGATACCAGGGCCTGCAGCTCACTAACGCGTCTGGCAGAAGTGAGGGCCACCAAGAACAAGGTTTTCCAGGAAAGAAAACGAAGAGGACAGGTAGCCATAGGCTCAAAAGGCGGACAGGTAAGCCGCTGTAAAACCACATTGAGATCCCAGTTCAGGGCTGGCGGGCGCAAAGGTGGTTTAAGGAGTAGGAGGCCTCGGAGAAAACGAGCCACCAGAGGGCGGCTGGAAAGAGGTCTACCATCCACCGGTAGGTGGTGCGCAGAAATAGCACTGAGGTGGACCTTGACCAAGTTGGATTTAAGTCCAAGATTGGAAAGGGAAAGCAAGTACTGCAAGACCACTGATGTTGAACAGGAGAAGGGGTCTTGCGACTGCTGAGTACACCAGACGGAGAACCGACGCTACTTAAGAGCGTAGGACTTCCGGGTGGAAGGCCTCCTGGAGGCCAAGACGACCTCCTCCACATCTGGAGGTAGCTGGAGAGGAGCAAGGACTACCCTTTCAGCAGCCAGACCATCAGATGAAGGGACCGAAGGTTGGGGTGCAGGAGCGTCCCCTGATCCTGCGAGAGGAGGTCGGGCTGAAACCCCAGAGGAAGAGGGGTGTCCACCGCCAGCTGCATCAGAAGCGGGAACCAAGGTTGCCTCGGCCACCGAGGAGCCACTAGGATCACCGACGCCTTGTCTCTGAGAACTTTGAAGAGCGTCCAAGACACCAGAGGCATGGGTGGAAAGGCATACAAGAGGCCTGTGGACCATGGAATCAGAAAAGCATCCGCCGCTACCCGGAGAGGATGCGGCTGTCGAGAGCAGAATCTGGGAAGCTGCCGGTTCAGAGGACTGGCGAACAGATCCATGGTGGGGAGGCCCCACCGGAGAAAGATCCGCTGAACCACGAGCGGATCCAATCTCCACTCGTGCGGTTGGAGGATCCTGCTCAGTTTGTCTGCCAGGTAGTTTTCTTGACCTGGGAGATAGACAGCTTTGAGGACGATGTGGTGATGGACGGCCCAAGAGCAGAGCTTCCGTGCTTCCTGACAGAGAAGGAAGACGCCGGTTCCGCCTTGTTTGTTCACGTAGAACATGGCAACCTGATTGTCTGTCTGGACAAGTACCAACTGGTGAGAAATCAGGTGAGAGAAGGCTTTGAGCGCTATGCGGATGGCTCTAAGCTCCAGGAAGTTGATCTGCTGAGCGGACTCCCAAGGAGTCCAGAGACCCTGAGTACAAGTCCCTTGGCAATGTGCTCCCCAACCCTGGAGAGAAGCATCGGTCGTCAGGACCCGAGAATGTGTAGGGGGCTGAAAAGTCACCCCCAGCACTAGGTTCAGTAGATGAAGCCACCATCGCAGAGAGGCGACCAGCTGGTCGGAGATCTGTACGGAGTCCGCTAGGCTCCCAGTGGCCTGATGCCATTGTTTGCGAAGGCACCATTGAGCAGGTCGCATGTTCAGGCGGGCATTGGGGGTTACATGGACCGTGGAAGCCATATGGCCGAGCAGTCTCAGAAATTGCCTGGCCGAGACCAGGGAATTGCTGTGAAAGCGGCTGGCGAGATCCATGAGCCTTTGGGCCCTGTCCAGAGGCAGGAAGGCCCGCGCCTGAAGAGTGTCCAACCTGGCGCCGATGAATTCTAGATCTTGAGAGAGGAGCAAAGTGGACTTTGCGAAGTTTATGACAAAACCCAAGTGCTGGAGCAGAGCCACAGTGCGATGAGCAGCCTGAGTGGCTTCTTGGGCAGACTGGGCCCTGATGAGCCAGTCGTCCAGGTATGGGAACACAAAGAGACCTTGAAGTCTCAGATAGGCCGCCACCACTGCTAGGCATTTGGTGAACACTCTGGGGGCGGAGGATAGGCCAAAAGGCAGTACTCTGTACTGGTAATGGTGTCCGCCCACCACAAACCTGAGGTATTGTCTGTGGTCTGGATGAATAAGGATATGAGTATACGCATCCTTTAGATCTAAGGAGCATAGCCAGTCTCCCTGCTGGAGGTAGGGCAGCAGGATTCCAAGGATAAGCATTTTGAACTTTTCCTTTGCAAGGAACTTGTTGAGGTTCCGCAAGTCTAGGATGGGTCTGAGGCCTCCTGTTCTTTTCGGAATCAGGAAGTATCTGGAATAAAACCCTTGACCACTCAGGTGGTAGGGCACCGGTTCCACGGCTTGTTCCTGAAGAAGACTTGCTAACTCCTGAAGGAGTAAGTCCCTGTGCAGAGGGAGTCTGGAAGGCTCCCCCGGAAAGTAGGAGGGAGGTACCTGGTGAAAATGAAGAAGATAGCCCTTTTGAACTATCTGAAGCACCCAGGTATCTGTGGTGATGGGGGACCACCTGTGGGCAAAGTGGACCAGCTGGCCTCCTGTGCTGAGTGAAACCAGCTGAGGGGGAGAGGCTATGCTGAGAAAGTCAAAAACCCCCACCCTGCTAAGCAGGGGCCGGTGGTGCAGGCTTGGGGGCTTGCTGCCTACGGGACCCATTACCCCATCCCTTGGCCTGCTTTCCCTGTGGGGGAGCTGCTGAGGCCTGATACTGAGGGTAGTATTTATAGGCAGCACCTTTCCTCGGGTAAAAGGGCTTTTTCCACGAGGCCTTCTTCTTTTGAGAAGGGGCAGAGGTCTTCCACGAGAGACGAGTCCTGGTGAGAGTCTCCGTCTCGATTTGTGCAGCCTTCTCATCCATGGGCTTGCCAAAGAGGTTATCACCTCGGCAGGGGACATCGACCAACTTGTCCTGAACCCAGGGCTCGAGGTTGGACGTCTGAAGCCAAGCCTGGCGGCGTCCACCGATGCCGGCCGCGGCTACTCGAGCCGAAGCCTCAAAACCATCATAGGCTGCTCGAGAGATAAACTTGGAGCACTCCCGAATACCAGTAGACAAGGATTGGAACCTCTGCAAAGGTTAGTCGGAGAGACCAGCAGAGAACCCGGCTATTTCCTTAGCCAGGTCTCGGAGATACATGCCCATGTAGAGCTGGTATGTCTGGACTCGACAAGCAAGCATAGAACCCTGGAAGCACTTCCTACTGAGGGCATCCAGGCTTCGGGCTTCCCTACCAGGGGGCACCGAGGAGTGCATTTTTTGACTCTTCAGTCTATGCATGGCCGATTCCACCACCATGGAATGGTGCGGTAGTTGTGCCTTTTGGAACCCGGGGCTCTTGCGGACTCGATAAATGGAATCGACCCGCTTGCTTAACACCGGTGACGACGCCGGGCTCTCCCACATGCGGAAGAGAAGCCATTCCAGCATGGGAAGAACTGGTACAATAAAGGCCTCCTTCGGGGGAGAGTGATATTGGAGGGCATCGAGTTCTTCGACTCGAGGCTCCTCCTCGGGATCCGCAGGGAAGGCCAAGGCTTTGGCCATATCCCTCACGAAGTCTGAGAACCGGGTATCCTCCGGGGGGGACCGTCTCCGAGGTTCGGACTCAGGGGAGTCCAAGGGGACACACCGAGTCCGAATGGAACCAGGTGACTCTTCGTCCTCAGATTCCCAGGCCGACTCCTCGAAGGAGGAGTCGATCGGCTCCGGTCGGGCGGGCACTGAAGCCATCCGCCCCGACACCGAGGGAGTCGGCGTCGACGACCTCGGTCCCGAACGGGAGGCCGAAGGAGACCTCGACCGAGGATCGACTCGAGCCCTCATGGACTCGAGGATCGGCTCGGTCTCCGGGGTCGATTTGGAGGTCGACGTCCCGGCAGTCGGGGCAGAAGCACCAGCGAGGCCAGCGATCAATGCCCGCTGCTGGTCCAAGAAGGCAGACAAACTGCACTCCAAGGCCGTCAACCTGAGTCCGAGCTCAGGAGACCCAGCAGCCCCCGACTCGGGCCCCGACGGCGTCAGGCCCGACGTCGGGTCCTTCGGAGGCGAGTCCACGAGGACAACCGTACTTACGTGAGCGGGCAAATCCACCTCGAGCCGAGGATGTTTCGACGGCCTCTCCGACTCAAGGACCCGGGACGGGAATCGGGGCTATGCGACCTGGCCCTCCACCGATCCCGCCCTCGCGGGTTTCTTCTTCCGATGATGCTCCCGGGTAGGAGACCCCCTTTCATAGGAACTCCGACGATGCTCAGGACCAGAGTCCCGAGACGTCGAAGCCTCTGACGAGGTCCGCGCCCGGCCGGAGTCAGAGAAGATACGTTCCCGCTGGTGCTACCGACTCCTCAATGCTTTTGAGGACATTTTGCCGCATGGCCCGCAGATCATGGGGTCATGATCTGGGCCGAGGCAGCGGAGGCAGAAGTCATGAGTGTCTGTAAGAGACATAAGTTTCTTACAGAGGTCACACTTTTTGAAACCACTGGCCGCCATCGGGGGAAAAAGGGCCCCTGCGAGGTCGAATGACCGGGCAGCCAGGGAAAAAGGAAAAAAGCGCAAAATCTGTCACGAAGGACAAAAAACCGTAAAATAAAGGACGGACTCGTAACCGGCGTCGCGAGTCCGGGCAGGAAAAGAACCGGCGTCGAACCGAAGAAAAAACAGAGAAAAAATAGAGAAAATCAACTTTTCTGCGGGGAATCACAGGCAACGTCTGTAGGGCTCCGCGGAAAAAAGAAGACTGAGCAAGATGGCACCCTTGGGCGGGAAGAGGACCGCGCATGCGCGCTGCAATTCCCAAAGGCTTTCTTTGAAAGCTGGGGAAAATTGCTCCGCGAGGGCTCCGTCGGCGCCGACGTCACCCATATGTGAGGACTGACTTCCTGCTTGGTCCTGGAGAAATTTACCTTTTCATTTCATATTTTTATATTTCATATTTCATTTTTGATTATAATAATTTTTTCATACGGGTGGTTTTCTTTCGTCCTCATCTCTCTTTTTTTTGGTCTCTTCCCTCCTTTTTTAAACCCCTCTTTGAATAGGATTGATATTGTCTATTACCATTTTTTAATATCTTAGGCATTCCTGTGTTTATAGAGGAGGAGTAAGTTTACAGTTTTACAAACATACGACATACAGGTATGTTTCTTTTTGTTCTTATGAATGGTCACATCCTTTAAAGCGTTTGTTTTTCGTTTTTAATTTTACTTTCTTTTATTACTATTACACATTTTTATTATTATTATTATTATTTTTATTGTTTATGTATTTAGTAATGAATTTGAATTTGTGGCACCCCTGGTACTTTTATATTTCGTATATTTATTTGTTTATATGTATAATTTATGGCTCAGTCACAGATTTGCCGATAAAAATTATTAGTTCAGAACATTTTATATTAAATTGTAGTGAGTTTGATATTTTAGTTATTTATTTGTTTTTAAATATTTATTTGTTTATATGTATTATCTATGGCTCAGTCATAATATTGTTTGCATGATTTTATTATTTGGGAATGTGTTATATTTAATTGTATTAATGTGATTTATTTATTTAAGTACTTATTGATATTTATACCTTTTAGCCACATTTCAAGTTGGCATTTTTGCAAGTTTTTTATTATTTTATTATTTTTTTATTTCTTTCTATTAATTATGCTCCTAATATTGGCTGTACTTTGATTTTATCTTGTTTTTCTAGATGTTTATTTTGGCGTTTTTTTATTTACACGTTCTGTGTTTCATTCTCTTAACCTTTATACATTTTTTTAAAAATTTTTTGTTTTTACATGTATGTTTTATGTATTTTAGCCATCATTTGCCCCTGAGGAAGGTTTTTACGAAACACGGCCAGTGTCGGGTCGGTGGCTGGATTGGAATAAAGAAATTAAAGTATCTATTCACGTCTTTTTTGTTGCATTCCACGTTTCTTACTGGGTCCCTGTCGCACGTGGAATCGTGCTCAGTTGTTGGGTCTTTGTGATAAGACATGTGGGTCATTACTTTCTGAGCAACCCTCGTAGTTTGTATCCAAGTATCACAGTGTCCCACTGGTTGTTCTCCTTTCACCATTTGTCAGATACCAATCATATCTAACTTCTCATTTAGTGCTATATATTCTAACTCTCCCATCTTATTTTTTTAGACTTCTAGCATTTGCATAAAAGCATTTTAGAAACTGTATATTATTCATATTAACTGGTTATCGATAGAAAGGGGTAATTTGGAATCTTTAAGTTGTGTCTGCTCTGTACTCAAAGGGCTACCTTTGTCTTTATTGGAACCTCTCTGCTGATGTGCCCTAACTTCATTCTTTTGGTAGTATCCTTCAAGGATACATTGTTCCGAACCATGCGCTCTTGGGTGACTGTTGGCTCCCCCCTATTATCTAGTTTAAAAGCTGCTCCTTTTTAAAGGTTAATGCCAGCAGCCTGGCTCCATCCCGGTTAAGCTGAAGCATATCCCTTCGGAAGAGCCCCTCCTTTCCCCAGAATATTCCCCAGTTCCTAACAAATCAAAAACCCTCATCCTTACACCGCTGTTTCATCCACGCATTGAGACGCCAGAGTTCTGCCTGCCTTTTGGCAGAACCTTGAGAAATTGGGGGACTTTCATGTCCCTACACGCAACCTCCGCTCCCTTCACATTAAATCGCCTTCATCTCCCCCCCCCACCCCCCCATCACACGCACCTCTGCAATCTACCGAACACTCTGCCTTTTTCTTCTTTGGTCCTGCTCTTTGGAACTCTCTGCCCACACCACTTCGACTGGAATTAAACTACTCTACTTTTAAATCTCTGTTGAAGACCCATCTGTTCACCGCAGCATACAACCTCCCGGATGCATACGGCTGACCTGGTTTATTTATATGTTTGTCTGATCTCCTTCGCTTTGTCCTGTCCTCATCTTTTGTTGCTTCTTCTTTCCTGTCATGATTGTAGTTCTTTTTCCCTTTCCGGCCTTGGGCCACGCTCTAAGTGTCTATATCAGGGGTGTCAAACTCAAATACACAGTGGGCCAAAATGTAAAACTTGAACAAAGTCGCTGGCCAGCATTGAACAAATGAACCTTTTAATATGGACCCAAACAAGATTTGCTTTAACATTGAATATGAAGCAACACTTATTACTATACAATTTATAACTTAATAGTTCAGATATGCAAAAACCAATTTCAAATAAAAAAAAACATCAATGACATTCATTTATTAAATAAGATTTAAATAATAATAATAAATAATTTTTAAAATAAAATAACAATAATAAAATTAATCAACCATTCAAGCCCATGTCTTGGAGTAGCAAGAAAAAGTGCATAAAGAAAACGTTAATTATTGCTCAGTTTGCTGCACACTGATCTAATCTGATGTGCCCAAGCCAGATACCTGGCATCTCTTCTTGGATGATAGTTCATCAATGTCTGGGCTCAGGCTTTGAGCTGAGGAAATCCTCAGTATCGAGCAAAGGTGTTCATCAGTCAGACGTCTCCTGTGAGATGTTTTGGTCATCTTCATCGAGGAGAAAAGTTGCTCACATAGATAAGTGCTGCCGAACATGGAGAGCATCTGAGCAGCTTGGGTGTGGAGCTGAGGCATTGTGTCAGGGATGAACTGTGGAAACTGGGCGGCGCCCACAGCATCATACTTTGACTTCAGCGTGTCATTACACTGGAGTTCAATTAGCTCCATTTGGAGGTTGGTTGGTGCATTTTCCACATTAACTGCAAAGGGATTACTGAGCAGTTCAAACCTACATTTCTGGACATCAAAGTCGGCAAATCGCCGGCTAAACTCAGCGCCGAGTACACTGAGTTTTTCAGCAAACTGTGCGCATGGGAACAAGTTGGTAAAGAACTGCGTTTTCATGGTTTGGCAGCAGGGAAAATGGCCAAGGTTTCCTTGCAGCATCTGATTCTCCCACAGGCACAGTTTAGTTTTAAAAGCCCTCACTGCAGCGTACATGTCTGTGATGATGCGCCCCCGCCCCTGAAGCTGCAGGTTCAGCGCATCGAGATGGCTCGAGATGTCACACAGAAAGGCCAGCTCACACAGAAACGTTTTCTCCCGAAGCTCTGCTGTGTCCTTCCCTTTGCTTTCCAGAAACTGACATATTTCCTCATGCAGCTCAAAACATCTATTCAGTACTTTTCCTCGGCTTAACCATCTCACCTCTGTGTGATACGGCACGTCTGCGTATTCCGAACCACACTCCTCCAGAAAAGACTTAAACTGGCGGTGATTCAGACCTTTGGCTCTTATAAAGTTAACTACTTGTGTTACTGTGGTCATAACATGTTCCATCTTTAGGGCTTTGCCACACAATGATTCCTGATGTATGATGCAGTGATAAACAGTTAGCTCACCTGCACAGTTCTCTTCCTGCATCTTCTCCCGGACCCTGCCCACCAGTCCACTTGTTTTACCGCACATCGCTGGCGCACCATCTGTCGTTAATCCCACGAGTTTATCCCACGGCAGCTTTATTTCAGTTACGCATTTGGAAACCTCAAAAATTTCCTTTCCTGTGGTTGTGCCATGCATTGATTTGAATCCCAATAGCTCCTCCGTAACACACATATTTGAGTCCACTCCACGGATGAAGACTGACAGCTGAGCAGTATCAGATGCGTCGCTGCTCTCATCCACAGCAAGGGAGAATGCAACGAAATCTTTTCCCTTTTCCAAAAGCTGGTCATACAGATTGGTGGCAAGATCACATGTGCAATCAGCTACTGTGTTTCTGCTCAGGCTCACGTTTGAAAAGGCTTGCTTTTTCTCTGGGCACACGATGTCACAAACTTTCAACATGCACTTTTTCACAAACTCTCCCTCATTAAAGGGCCGGGCTGATTTTGCGATCTCTGCTGCCACAATATAACTAGCCTTTACAGCAGCCTCACTTTGTGATGTGGCTTTTTTGAACATATTCTGTTGTGAAACCAAACTTCTTTTCATCTCCTCCACTTTCTGGCTCCTTTGAGTCATGTCCAGGTCCTTGTACTTGTCATGGTGTTTTGTTTCATAGTGTCGTCGAATGTTATACTCCTTAGTTATAGCCACGTTGACTCCACAAATCAGACAAACAGGTCTGTCTTTTACATATGTAAACAAATATTCTGTCTCCCACCTGTCCAGAAAGTTCCTGTTGTCTGCCTTTCTTTTTGCCATTTTTGGGAAGGGGTTTCCACAGTGACAGTTGTAGCTTGAGATCGCTATGACTTCTGTCACACAGGAGAGGGCGTTTCTGGGACCTGTCCTGATTGACGCGCCAAAACAACAGCAAGGCATTATGGGATTTGTAGTATTAGCGATGAATGAATGTGCTGTATAATACCGGCGGGCTAGCTCTAGTAGTCATTTGGTATAGCCTCGCGGGCCAAATATAATTACACTACGGGCCAAATTTGGCCCGCGGGCCAGAGTTTGACACCTATGGTCTATATCAGGGGTCGGCAACCCGCGGCTCCGGAGCCGCATGCGGCTCTTTCTCACCTTTGCCGCGGCTCTGGAGCACACTGCCCGCCCGGTGACAGGCAATAGTTGTTGTAAGCTCCCTCCCTTCTTCTGCAGCCGCGGCTCCCTGCCTCTTAGGGAACCGCAGCTGTGCTTTTAAAATCATCTCGGAGCCCTTCCTGTCTTGACGGGCTCCGTGCAGCATTGTCCCGCCTCTAAAGGAAGTTTGGAGGCGGGACAATGCTGCACGGAGCCCTTCAAGACAGGAAGGGCTCCGAGATGATTTTAAAAGCACAGCCGCGGTTCCGTAAGAGGCAGGGAGCCGCGGCTGCAGAAGAAGGGAGGGGAGCTGACATGGAGGGAGGGAGCAGATATGGATGGAGGGAGGGGGGCTGACATGGAGGGATGGAGGGGGCTGACATGGAGGGAGGGGGGCTGACATGGAGGGATGGAGGGAGGGAGCTGATATGGATGGAGGGAGGGGGGCTGACATGGAGGGAGGGGGCTGACATGGATGGAGGGAGGGGGGCTGACATGGATGGATGGAGGAGGGAGGAGGGGCTGACATGGAGGGAGGGAGCTGATATGGATGGAGGGAGGGGGCTGACATGGAGGGATGGAGGGGGCTGACATGGAGGGAGGGAGCTGATATGGATGGAGGGAGGGGGGCTGACATGGAGGGATGGAGGGGTCTGATATGGAGGGAGGGAGCTATATGGATGGGAGGGGGCTGACATGGATGGATGGAGGATGGAGGGAGGGGGGCTGACATGGATGGATGGAGGAGGGAGGGGCTGACATGGAGGGAGGGAGCTGATATGGATGGAGGGAGGGGGGCTGACATGGAGGGATGGAGGGGGCTGACATGGAGGGATGGAGGGGGCTGACATGGAGGGAGGGAGCTGATATGGATGGAGGGAGGGGGGCTGATATGGATGGAGGGAGGGAGGGATATGGATGGAGGGAGGGAGGGGGCTGACATGGAGGGAGGGAGCTGATATGGATGGAGGGAGGGGGGCTGACATGGATGGATGGAGGGAGGAGGGGCTGACATGGAGGGAGGGAGCTGATATGGATGGAGGGAGGGGGGCTGACATGGTTGGATGGAGGGAGGAGGGGCTGACATGGAGGGAGGGAGCTGATATGGATGGAGGGAGGGGGGCTGACATGGAGGGAGGGAGGGAGGAGGGGCTGACATGGAGGGAGGGAGCTGATATGGATGGATGGAGGGAGGGGGGCTGACATGGAGGGAGGGAGCTGATATGGATGGAGGGAGGGGGCTGACATGGATGGAGGGAGGGGGGCTGACATGGATGGATGGGAGGGAGGAGGGGCTGACATGGAGGGAGGGAGCTGATATGGATGGTGGGAGGGGGGCTGACATGGATGGATGGCGGGCGGAGGGGCTGACATGGAGGGAGGGAGCTGATATGGATGGAGGGAGGGGGGCTGACATGGAGAGATGGAGGGGGCTGACATGGAGGGAGGGAGCTGAAATGGAGGGAGGGAGCTGATATGGATGGATGGAGTGGGGCTGACATGGAGGGATGGAGGGAGGGGGGCTGACATGGAGGGAGGGAGCTGATATGGATGGAGGGAGGGGGGCTGACATGGAGGGGGCTGACATGGAGGGATGGAGCACTGGTAATGGGGTTGAGGGGACTAGCACTGGAAATGAGCTGATTAGGGGAGGCTAGGACTGGTAATGAGCTGATGGGGGGTAGGACTGGTATTGGGGCTGACTAGGGGAGGCTAGCACTGGTAATGGGGTTGAGGGGGGATTAGCACTGGAAGCGAGCTGATTGGGGGGCTTTGAATGGGCACGGGCTGATTGTGGGGAGGGGAGGATAGAGCTGCTGGCCCTGGAAGATAACTGGGGGCTAAGGCTGCCATGGTATTTGTACTAGAAGGGACTGGTCAGTGGGGAAGGAGGGGTATTGGAAGGAAATGGACACCAGTGGCAATCATGGGAATGCAAGTTGACATTGGAAGGTACTGGGAGTGAGGACTGGAAAGGGGCTGATATTGGGGAGGGTTACTGGGACTGGAAATAGGCTGATGGAAAGAAGTGAAGAAAACGAAAGAAGAGATAAGAAATGGCAGATGGACCATAGACCACAGAAAGAGAGCTAAGAGAAGACAGGAAAGCAGAAGCCTCAGATCGGGACCAGCATGATGAAAGAATAAATTGGTCAGACAACAAAGGTAGAAAAAATAATTTTATTTCATATTAGTGATTTGACTACAAAATCATCATAATTTTGAAATCAAATATTGTTACTTGTTGTTGTGATATTTTCTGGCGTATTTTTTTTGGTGTGCGAAGGAAGAGGGGTAGTCTTATACGGCGAGTATAGGCCAAACACCTATATTTTAACAGGAAAAGTAGGGGGTCGTATATAGCATTAAGGTAAGAAACAATATATGCAGTGTTAGATTTGTTTTAAATGTCGCAATGGTTTTGCGGCTCCCAGGTTTTTTTTTCCCTTCGGAAACGGGTCCAAGTGGCTCTTTATGTCTTAAAGGTTGCAGACCCCTGGTCTATATGATTGTAAACCGCCCTTATGTTATAAAGAGCGGTATATCAAAAACAAATAAACAAACAAACAGGCATCCAAATGGCAGATGAAATTAAATGTGGACAAGTGCAAAGTTATGCATTTAGGGAAGAACAACCCAAACTACAGTTACATGACGCAAGGTTCCACATTAGAAATCACCACCCAGGAAGAAAAGGATCTAAGCATCATAATGGATAATACATTGAGAACCTCTGCCTAGTGTGCAGCAGCGGCCAACAAAACAAATAGAATGCTAGGAATTGTAAAAAAAGGAATGGAGAAGAAAACCAAGGATATTATGCCACGGTATCGCGCCATGGTACAACCGAACCTGTGTGCAGTTCTTGTTGCTATATCTTAAAAAAAGATATAACGGGATTAGAAAACATTCAGAGAAGAGCGACCAAAATGATAAAGGGCATGGAAGGATACCCCCCTATGAGGAAAAGCTTAAATGATTAGGGCTCTTCAGCCTGGCAAAGAGACGGCTGAAGAGAGATATGATAGAGGTCTATAAAATATTGAGTGGCGTAGGATGGGTAAACGTAGATTGGCTGTTTACTTCTTCAAAAAGTAAAAAGATGACTAGGACACACGCAATCAAACTACAATGAAGCACATTTATGACTAATCGGTGAAAGCACAGTTACTTTTACCTGTAACAAGTGATCTCTGGGAACAGCAGGAATAAGTCTTCACATATGGGTATCGTCGGTACCGACCGAGCCTGCGTGGGAACGCTACCCAGCGTCCAAAGGGAAAGCTTTTAGGAGCATCCCACAGCGCCTGCGCGCTGCCTTCCCGCCTTTCCTAACTGCCTCTCTCCAGTTTGAGTTTTAAGCTGAGACAAAGAGAGAGAGAGAAAGGAAAGGAAAGATAGATAGAGAGATACAACTCCTAGGGGAGGTGGGTGGGTTGTGGGTGGGTTGACTTATTCCTGCTGTTCCCAGAGATCACCTGTTACAGGTAAGTAACTGTGCTATCTCCAGGAACAAGCAGGAATGAGTCTTCACATATGGGGACTCCCCAGCTAGAGATGCTAAGGAGATCCCCAAAGTTATGAGTCCCTGAGAAGGGCTCTACCTCCCCCTATGGATCTCGGGCATCCAACCAGGGATGGGGGGTAGGAGTTGATTAGGTATGGAACAGGTGTTTGAGAACAGCCTGACCAAACAAGGCATCCCGGCGGTGAGTCCTTGTCCAAGCAATAAGGGGCTGTAAAGGTATGAACCGAGGCCCAGGTGGCCGATCAACAGATTTGGTCGATGGACACAGAATTTAAATGAGCCATAGAGGCTGCCATGGCCCTCACATTATGAGCTGTGACATGGCCCTCCAGAGAAAGGTTCTTACTCTGGTAGGCGAAAGAAATACACTGAGCAATCCAATTGGACAGAGTTCTCTTAGAGACTGGAAGTCCTAAATGAGAGGGATCGAAAGCAACAAAGAGTTGAGAGGACTTTCTATGTTGCTGTGTCCTTTGTAAGTAAAAAGCAAGCGCTCTCTTACAATCCAGGGTATGGAGATTCCTCTCTGCAGTTGATGCATGAGGTCCTGGAAAAAAGACAGGTAAATATACCTCCGGGTTCAGATGAAAAGGTGAGACCACTTTAGGCATAAAGTGTGGATTGGTCCTGAGGACTACCTTGTCATGATGGAACCTTGTATAAGGAGGATTAGCCACCAAGGCTTGCAGCTCACTGATGCGGCGAGCTGAAGTGACTGCAATGAGAAAAATAACCTTCCAGGAAAGGAATTTCAAGGAGGTAGTGGCTAAGGGTTCAAAGGGTGGCTGCATAAGCTGGCCAAGAACCAGATTCAAGTCCCATGCCACTGGAGGTGGTCTAATGGGAGGTTTAGTTAAAAGAAGGCCTCTCATGAATCTTGCTATAAGAGGATGAGAGGAAACAGGTTGTCCATTGATAGGCTTAAGGGATGCTGCAATAGCACTCAAATGGACTCTTACTGAATTCGCTTTAAGGCCTGCATGGTATAAATGCAGCAAATACTCTAGTAAACAATTCAGAGGTATTGCAAGAGGGTTAAGACCCTTCTCTGCACACCAAAAGGTAAACCTTTTCTATTTAAAAGCATAGGAACGTCTAGTGGAAGGCTTTCTGGAAGCATGAAGGATATCCTTCACTTGCAGAGAAAGATGCAAATCTTGAAGGTCTAGGCCTTCAGCAACCAGGCTCTGAGGTGAAGAGACTAGTGATTTGGGTGCCACAACGTTCCCTCCTCCTGGGAACGGAGGTCTGGAGAAGATCCCAAGTCCAGGGAGGGAGCTTGAGAGAGATGCAGAAGTAGAGGGTACCACACTTGGCATGGCCAATGTGGTGCTATGAGGATCATAGACCCCCTTGTCTCTCTGAAGTTTGAACAGTGTCTTGGGAATTAGGGGAATGGGTGGAAAGGCATAGAGGAAGTCTTGCCCCCAATGAAGGAGGAAGGCATCCCTGGGCCTGACCTCCCTGACACAGAATCCTGGAACAGAACCGGGGAAGTTTGGCATTCCACGGACTTGCAAACAGGTCTATGTCCGGGGTTCCCCAATTTCGGAAGATCCTGGCTATCTGGTCCCCATGGAGGGACCATTCGTGTGGAAGCAGAACTCGACTGAGTCTGTCTGCCCAAGAGTTTTGAACCCCTGGAAGATACACTGCCATGAGATGAATTTGATGCTCTCTGGCGAAGGCCCACAATCTCAAAGCTTCGTTACAAAGCGAAAGAGCGCCAGTCCCGCCCTGCTTGTTCACGTAGAACATGGCTACTTGGTTGTCCGTGTGGATGAGGACTGTCTTGTAGCTGAGCAGGGTGTGGAAGACTCTGAGAGCTAGAAAAATTGCTCTGAGCTCTAAGAGGCTGATATGTAGAGATGTCTCCTGTGGAGACCAGATGCCTTGAGTGGAGAGATCTTGTAGATGAGCTCCCCAACCTCTTGGAGACGCATCTGTTGTAAGGGTAGCTTGGGGTAACACCTGTTGAAAGGTGGACCCCAGCAACAGATTTTGAGTGGACTTCCATCACTGGAGAGAGCAAAAGAGGCGACTGGAGGTTGCTATTTTGTCTGACAGGCACCCTGATACCTGGGTCCATTGGGTGGACAGAGTCCATTGAGCTACTCTCATGTGAAGGCGAGCGTAAGTAACCACATGCACAGTGGATGCCATGTGGCCTAACAGTTGTAACATCTCTCGAGCAGTTAAATGGGATTTTAACTGAATCTGTGAGGCTAACTGCACCAAGCGTAGGCAACGGGCCTGGGGAAGATAGGCCCTTGCAGTTGTGGTATCCAGCAAGGCACCTATGAACTCTAGAGACTGAGTAGGGGTGAGATGGGATTTTGCAATGTTTATGACAAGTCCCAGATACTGAAGAACACGCCTTGTGCAGGCTAGGAAAGTCTGGGCCTCTGACTGGGATGGAGCTCGGATGAGCCAGTTGTCCAAATATGGGAATACGAATATCCCTAGAGTGCAAAGAAATGCAGCTACTACTGCCATGCATTTTGTGAACACTCTTGGTGCAGAGGCCAGACCGAAAGGAAGCACTTTGTATTCGTAGTGCTTTCCTCGGTAAAGCACAGTTACTTACCTGTAACAGGTGATCTCTGGGAACAGCAGGAATTAGTCCTCACATATGGGTACGTCGGTACCGACGGAGCCTGCGCGGGAAAGCTCCCCAGCTTCCCAGAAGAAAGCTTTTGGGAGCCTCCCACAGCGCATGCACGCTGCCTTCCCGCCTTTCTGACCAACTCTCCTCAGTTCAAGTTTAAAGCTGAGACAATAGAGAGAGAGTAAAGGAAAGACAAAGAGAGAGAAAGATACAACTTCAAGGGGAGGTGGGTGGGTTGTGAGGACTAATTCCTGCTGTTCCCAAAGATCACCTGTTACAGGTAAGTAACTGTGCTATCTCCAGGAACAAGCAGGAATAAGTCCTCACATATGGGGACTCCCTAGCTAAGATGCCTGGGAGATCCACAAGGGTATGAGACCCTGAAAGGTTCCTCGTCTTCCTATGGATCTCAGGCATCCATTGAGGGAAGGAGGGCAGGAGTTGTTCAAGAATGGAACAGGTGTCTGAGGACAGCCTGACCAAACAAGGCATCCCGGCGGGAGTCCTTGTCCAAACAGTAATGGGCTGTAAAGGTATGAACCGAGGCCCAGGTGGCTGCTCGACAGATCTGATCGATGGACACAGAATGAAGATGAGCCATAGAGGTGGCCATGGCCCTCACATTGTGAGCTGTGACATGGCCTTCCAGAGAAAGGTTCTTACTCTGGTAAGCAAAAGAGATACACTGAACAATCCAATTGGACAGTGTTCTTTTAGAGACTGGAAGTCCTAGATGAGAAGGATCAAAAGCAACAAAAAGCTGGGAAGACTTTCTATGTTGCTGTGTCCTATGTAAGTAAAAAGCAAGAGCTCTATTACAATCTAGAGTATGAAGGTTCCTCTCTGCAGTGGATGCATGAGGAGCTGGAAAAAAGACAGGTAAATATACCACTTTAGGCATAAAGTGAGGATTTGTCCTAAGGACTACCTTATCATGATGGAACCTTGTATAAGGTGGATTAGCCACTAAGGCCTGCAGCTCACTAATGCGGCAAGCAGAAGTGATTGCAAAAAGGAAAATAACCTTCCAGGAAAGAAATTTCAAGGAGGTAGTGGCTAAGGGTTCAAAAGGTGGCTTCATAAGCTGACCAAGAACCAAGTTTAAGTCCCATGCCACCGGAGGAGGTCGAATGGGAGGTTTAGTTAAGGTTAGGCCTCTCATGAATCTTGCAATAAGAGGATGAGAGGAAACAGGTTGTCCATTGATAGGCTTAAGGGATGCTGCAATAGCACTTAAATGGACCCTTACGGAATTTGTCTTAAGGCCTGCATTGGAGAGATGCAGGAGATATTCTAAGAGAGAATTCAGAGGAGGTGCTAGAGGGTCTAGACCCTTTTGATCACACCAAATGGAAAACCTCTTCCATTTAAAAGCATAGGAACGCCTAGTGGAAGGTTTCCTGGAAGCAAGAAGGATATCCTGCACTTGTTGCGAAAGATTGAAGTCTTGAAGGTCTAGGCCTTCAGTAACCAAGCTCTGAGGTGAAGGGACTTGGGGTTTGGATGCCACAAAGTCCCCTCCTCCTGAGACAGAAGGTCTGGAGCAGCTCCCAAGTCCAGGGAGGGGGCTTGGGAGAGATGCAGAAGTAGAGGGTACCACACTTGGCGTGGAGCTATGAGGATCATAGATTCTTGATCCCTCTGAAGTTTGAACAGAGTCTTGGGGATCAAAGGAATGGGTGGAAAGACATACAGGAAGTCCTGACCCCAGTGAAGGAGGAAGGCATCCTTGGCCTGAACTCCCTGACACGGAATTCTGGAACAGAACCGGGGAAGTTTGGCATTCCACGGACTTGCAAATAGGTCTATGTCCGGGGTACCCCATTCCTGAAAGATTCTGAGTACCTGATCCATGTGCAGGGACCATTCGTGTGGAAGCAGAACTCGACTGAGTCTGTCCGCCCAAGAGTTTTGAATTCCTGGGAGGTATACTGCCAGGAGATGGATTTGATGCTCTCTGGCGAAGGCCCATAATCTGAGAGCTTCGTTGCAAAGTGACAGAGAGCCAGTTCCTCCTTGCTTGTTTATGTAAAACATGGCTACCTGATTGTCCGTTTGAATGAGGACTGTCTGGTAGCTGAGGAGGGTATGAAAGACCTTGAGAGGTAAGAACACTGCTCGAAGCTCTAAGTGATTGATATGAAGAGAGGTCTCCTGTGGAGACCAAGTACCTTGGGTGGAGAGGTCCTGCAGATGAGCTCCCCAACCTGTTTGGGAGGCATCTGTTGTGAGGATTGCTTGGGGCAACAAAGGTTGGAAGGGGGACCCCAGCAACAGATTTTGAGTGGACATCCACCATTGGAGAGACCAAAGGAGACGTTTGGAGTTTGCTATTTGGTCTGAGAGAGCTCCTGAGGCTTGAGTCCACTGGGTGGACAAAGTCCATTGAGCTGCTCTCATGTGTAGGCGAGCATAGGGGACCACATGTACTGTGGAAGCCATGTGGCCTAGCAGTTGTAGCATCTCCCTGGCAGTTAAGTGGCTCTTTGACTGAATCTGGGAGGCTAGCTGCACTAGACGTTGGCAACGGGCCTGAGGAATGTAACCTTGCAGTGGTGGTATCCAACCAGGCCCCTATGAATTCCAGGGACTGAGTTGGGATGAGCTGGGACTTTGGGAGGTTTATCACCAGTCCCAGATACTGCAGAATGCACCTTGTGCGGTCCAGGGAAATCTGGGCTTCTGGCTGCGATGGAGCTCTGATGAGCCAGTCATCCAGATATGGGAAGACAAAGACTACCAGAGTGCGCAGAAATGCAGCAACTATTGCCATGCATTTGGTGAACACTCTTGGAGCAGAGGCCAGACCGAAAGGAAGGACTCTGTATTGGTAATGTTTTCCCTGGAACAGAAAACGTAGGAATTTTCTGTGGGATGGGTGGATGAGTATATGGGTGTACGCATCCTTGAGATCTAGAGAACAAAGCCAATCCTGACTCTGTAGGTATGGAAGGAGAGTGCCTAAAGAGAGCATCTTGAACTTCTCCTTCTACAGAAATTTGTTCAATTCTTGGAGATCTAGAATAGGTCAGTATCCCCCTGTTTTCTTTGGGATGAGAAAGTAGGGGGAGTAAAAACCTGACCCCTGTTGAAGAGGAACTTCTTCTATGGCCCTCTGGGCCAGAAGGGAGGTTACCTCCTGATCCAGAAGATCGAGGAGAGATATGGGAGAATTGAAATGTCTCACCATGGTGTAGAGGAAGGAAGGTCTGAGAAATGAAGTTTGTATCCCTCTCTGATGATGGAGAGGGTCCACTGCTCTGATGTGATTTGCTCTCATCTGGGAGCAAAATGAGCCAACCTTCCTGGAATGGTGAGAGGTTCTGGCTGTTGTAGAGTCAGAAAGGTTAAGTTCTCTAGCACTAAGTCAAAACCCCTGAGGGGCTTGGGACTGCTGGGTTGCAGCAGCCCCTGCAGGTTTAGGCCTGGCCTGTTTGGGTTGCTGACGCTTAGTAGCAAAGCGACCTGCAGAAGACTGTTGACCAGAAGTGGAAGGAAATCTGCCCTTCTTGTAAAAAGACTTTTTAACAGACTTTTTCTTGGCTGGAGTGGAGGTAGACTTAGAAAGTCTATCAAGAGCAGCATTTTCTGCATCCATTTGAGTGGCTTTAATCTGCCAGTCTTTGCCAAATAGGTTTTCACCTGTACAGGGTAGATTTCCTAAACCATCTTGAACCCAGGGTTCTAGATCAGAAGCCTGGAGCCAAGCAATTCTACGAGCAGCTATAGCAATGCCTGAGGCTCTGCTGGCAACCTCAAAGGAATCAAAGGCTGCTCTGTTGGAAAACTTTGAGATGTCTTGCGTATGCTTAAGCCAAAGGAGGAGTTCCTCCCTCTTATCCTCTGGAATAAAATGGAGAAAGTTGTGCAGCTTTTCTGCAACCTCCTTCAGAAACATACCCATATAAAGGCTGTATGAATTGATTCTGGCAGTAAGCATGCTAGTTTGGAAGATCTTTCTACCAAAAGCATCCAAGGTCCTGCATTCTCTTCCTGGAGGAGTAGAAGAGTGTCTTTTGATACTCTTTATTCTCTTCATAGCTGACTGCACCACAATAGAATGGTGAGGAAGCTGAGTTTTTTGAAAACCAGGAGGAGGGAGGGACACGGTACATAGTGTCCAATCTACGAGAATGAGGAGAAAGGGTGAGAGGAGTCTCCCACAATTCAAGCAAATGTTCTTGGAGAATTTCATGAATTGGCAAGGTGACTGTCTATCTGGGAACCTTAGAGTATCCCAAAATGTCTAATTTTTTTGCTCTAGGTTCTTTTTCAGAGGTTACTGAAATAGAGAGTCCTTTAGCTACTTCCATGATGAAGTCTTGAAAGGACAAATCCTCTGGAGGAGACATTCTCCTCTATGGAGAAGAGGGCTCCTCAGGAAGAGCAAGAGATACTTCAGGAGAGTCATCCGATGAATCAGAATCATCAGAAGACTGGAAGTATCGTCTGTTGGCTTTCAAGGATCGATACGCGTATCGACCGGTATCGACATCGGGCGTACCCGGAACCAGGTCGGTATCGGGAAAAGCCCCAGAACCGGGAACCGGAACCGGTCTCCTGGTCGATGTGGATGCCCTGGGTACCGGTATCGATTGTGGTACCGGAACCAAGGTTGGTACCGCTTGCTGCGGTACCATGGGCGTCGCAGCCTTAAAGAAAGCCATTATGGCCTGCTGCATGGATTGAACTGTATGATCCATGGACGCCACGACTGCCTGGATGTCGGTACCGGAAGAGTGTGCCGGTACCCCAGAGCAGTCTAACAGGTGATCGGTCGAGGCCGTGCCATCGATGTCAACCTGTAACCCCATAGGAGGAGCTTTGGAAGCCGGAGCTTCCCGCTGGGGTTGTTTGGCTGGGGCAGGGTCCTCAGGGTCAAGCCCGGGGGCATCTCGATACTTAGAGGGAGATTTGCCCTTTGAGGACCTGCCAGAGGAATGTTTGGTTACCTGAGATCCATCAGGAGAGGAAGACCTGGAAGATGTCGATGCTGGAGTATCTGTGGAAAACAGCATATGAAACTTGGCTGCTCGGTTCTGTAAGCCACGTTTAGACATCAGGGAACAGGACAGGCCCCAAACATTTAAGACACCATTCATGTGTGTCGATAACAGAGATGGTACCGCTACACTTGGTGCATTTTTTAAAACCAGAAGCTGGTTTTTCCATGAGGGAAAATTGTACTCTAGGTCTAGGGGCCTAAAGAGAGAAAATTTCACCAAGTAGTGAAAAGAAAATTTTTTTTTTTTTTTTTGAAAAGTAAAAAGAAAAAAGACCGGCGGTACCGGTCAGGTAGTCGGGGAAGGCAGACACGCGGCCAAAGAAACAAATTAAAATAAGAACAGCGGTGACAGGAACACGACCTGCTGGCTCCGCGGAAAAGAAGAACTGAGGAGAGTTGGTCAGAAAGGCGGGAAGGCAGCGCGCATGCGCTGTGGGAGGCTCCCAAGAGCTTTCTTCTGGGAAGCTGGGGAGCTTTCCCGCGCAGGCTCCGTCGGTACCGACGTACCCATATGTGAGGACTTATTCCTGCTTGTTCCTGGAGATAGGAACCGAAGGAACCTTCTGTGTGTTGGATGGATGAGGACATGGGTGTACGCATCCTTGAGTTCTAGAGAACAAAGCCAACCCTGACTCTGAAGGTATGGAAGGAGAGCACCGAGAGAAATCATCTTTAACTTCTCCTTGTATAGAAACTGGTTCGATTCTCTGAGATCTAGTATGGGTCTGTAGCCCCCCGTTTTCTTTGGGATAAGGAAGTAGGGGGAGTAGAACCCTGAGCCCTGCTGAAGAAGGGGTACTTCTTCTATTGCCCCTTGGGCAAGAAGGGTAGCAATCTCCTGACCCAGAAGGTCGAGGAGAGATGTTGGAGAATTTAACTGTCTCACCATGGTGTGAGGAGGAAGGTTTAAGAAATGAAGCTTGTACCCCTCCCTTATGATGGAGAGGGTCCATTGCTCTGCTGTGATTTGTTCCCACCGGGGAGCAAAGTGAGCTAACCTTCCTGGAATGGTGAGAGGCTCTGGTTCTTTTAGAGCCAGAAAGGCTAAGTTCTCTAGTTGAAAGTCAAAGGCCCTGAGGAGGCTGAGGCTGTTGTGCCGTAGCAGCCCTTGCAGCCTTAGGCTTGGCCTGTTTAGGTTGTTGCTGTCGCTTTGCAGCAAAACAACCTGCAGAAGATGCCTGTTGACCATAAACAGGATAATATCTCCCCTTTTTGGGAAAAAATCCCTTTTTGAACCACCTTCTCTTAACAGGAGCAGGAGTAGACTTTGAAAGTCTATCTAAAGCAGAATTTTCAGCATCCATTTGAGTGGCCTTTGCTTGCCAATCTTTGCCAAAAAGGTTTTCACCTGTACAAGGAAGATTTCCTAGTCCATCCTGGACCCAGGGTTCCAAATCAGAAGCTTGTAGCCAAGCAACTCTGCGTGCACCTATGGCAATAGCCGAGGCTCTGCTAGCACACTCAAAAGAGTCAAAGGCTGAACGGTTAGAAAACTTGGAAACATCCGGGGCATGTTTAAGCCAGGTGAGAAACTCCTCTCTTATCTTCTGAAACAAAAGGAGATAAAGTTTGTAGGTCATCTGTAACCTCTTTTAGAAACATCCCCATATAGACACTATAGGAGTTGATTCTAGCAACAAGCATATTGGCCTGGAAAATTCTCCTGCCAAAAGCATCTAAGGTTCTGCATTCTCTTCCTGGAGGATTGGATGAGTGCCTTTTTGCACTCTTTATCCTCTTCATAGCAGACTCCACCACAATAGAGTGGTGAGGAAGCTGAGTTTTATGAAAGCCAGGACAAGGAGGAACACGGTACATGGTGTCCAACCTACGAGAATGAGGGGAGGTGGTGAGAGGTGTCTCCCATATGCCCAACATGTGATCATAAAGGATCTCATGAATTGGTAAAGTAGCTGCCTCTTTAGGAGCCTTAGGATATTGCAAGATATCCAATTGTTTGGCTCTAGGGGCCACTGAAATGGAGAAAGGCCATGAATGAAGAGAATGAAGTGGCCATGGGCTAAATGGCCAATTTTCCCAATGGAGAAAGGTGAATATTGGTGTACCCCACGGATCTGTGCTGGGTCCGCTGCTTTTTGACATATTCATAAATGACCTGGAAAGTGGAATAACGAGTGAGGTTATCAAATTTGCAGATGACACAAAACTATTTAAAGTTGTTAAAACCCAAGAGGATTGTGGAAAATTGCAAGAGGATCTTGATAAATTGAAAGACTGGGCATCAAAATGGCAGATTAAATTTAATGTGGACAAGTGCAAGGTTATGCACCTAGGGAAGAACAACCCAAACTATGGTTACACGATGCAAGGTTCCACATTAGGAACTACCACCCAGGAAAAAGATTTAGGTGTCATTGTGGATACCATGTTAAAACCCTCGGCTCAGTGTGCAGCAGCGGCCAAGAGAGCAAATAGAATGCTAGGTATGATAAGGAAAGGAATGGAAGATATTATAATGCCTCTATATTGTTCCATGGTGAGACCGCACCTTGAATATTGTGTGCAATTCTGGTCACCGTATCTTAAAAAGGATATAGCGATTTTAGAAAAGGTTCAGAGAAGAGCCACCAAAATGGTAAAGGGGATGGAAGGATACTCCTATGAAGAAAGGCTAAAAAGGTTAGGACTCTTTAACCTGGAAAAGAGACGGCTGAGGGGAGATATGATAGAAGTCTATAAATTGATGAACGGAGTGGAACGGGTAAACGTAGATCGACTGTTTACCTTATCAGAATATAGAAAGACTAGGGGACATGCAATGAAGCTACAGGGTAAACTATTTAAGACTAATAAAAGAAAATATTTTTTCACTCAACGTTTAATCAAACTCTGGAATTTGTTACCAGAGGATGTAGTAAAGGCTGTTAGTATAGCTGGGTTTAAAAAAGGTTCGGACAAGTTCCTGGAAGAAAGGTCCATAAACCATTATTAAGAAGGGACCCAGGATATCAATGCTTGAACCAATACAAGCATTGTGGAACCTGTGTCCCTTGGGGAAACTGCTAGGTACATATGACCTAGATTGGCCACTGTTGGAAACAGAATACTGGGCTTGATAGACCTTGGACTGATCCAGTATGGCATATCTTATGTTCTTATGTTCTTAAGTCTTGAAAAGACAAGTCTTCTGGAGGAGACATTCTTCTTTTTGGAGAAGAGGGCTCCTGAGGAAGGATTACCGATGCTTCGACAGAGACCTCTGATTCATCAGAGTCTTCAGAGTAATCGAAGTATCGCCTATCTGGATGCTCCTGCAGAGCCCGATACGCGTACCGAGTGGTATCGACATCGGGAGTGATCGGTACCGATTCGGTACCGCTGGGCATCACAGAACAGGGTACCGCTGCAGTCGACACCGAAGCTGATGTCGATGCAATCGGTACCGGCACCAGAACCGATATCGGTGCCGGAACTGGTACCGACAACGGAGTTTGTTGCGGCACCGGAGGCGTCGCAGCTTGTATGAATGCCGTAATGGCACGCTGCATGGTCAGAATATTCTGATCCATCGACGCCACCAATGTCTGGATGTCGGTACCAGTGGGAACCACCGGTACCCCAGAACATGGCAACAGGTGATCGGTCGAGGCCGAGCCATCGATGTCAACCTGTGACCCCATAGATAAAGCTTTGGAAGCCGGAGCCTCCCGCCGGGGTAATTTTGCCGGTGCGGATTCCTCGAGAGCAAGCCCGGAGGCATCGCGATACTTGGAGGGAGATGTACCCTTCGAGGACCGGCTGGATTTGAGTTTGGTTACCTGAGATCCATGGGAGGAAGAAGCAGCCCTGGAAGACGTCGATGCTACCGAAGCTGCATCAGAGGGAAACAGGGTAGTGAGCTTGGCTGCTCGATTCTGTAGACCTCTTTTAGACATCATGGAACAGGACTCACAATCTGTGATGGAGTGGTCAGGACCCAAACATTTTAGACACCAGTCATGGGTGTCAGTGACAGAAATAGTGCCGCTGCACTTCATGCACTTTTTAAACCCGGAAGCGGGCTTCTCCATGAGGAGAATTTCTCATAGGCCTAAGGCCAAAGAAAAAAGCACAGAAGTGAAAAGAGTAGTCTTTTTTTTTTCTTTTTTTTTTTTTAAGACAGACCGACCGGCGGTACCGGTCCGACGTCGAAGGCGGCAGACGCGCGACCAAAGAAATAAAATAAAATAAAGAACTTCTTCAGCGGTGACAGGAAGATGACCTGCTGGCTCCGCGGAAAAGAAGAACTGGAGAGAGGCAGTTAGGAAAGGCGGGAAGGCAGCGCGCAGGCGCTATGGGATGCTCCCAAAAGCTTTCCTATTGGACGCTGGGGAGCGTTCCCGCGCAGGCTCCGTCGGTACCGACGATACCCATATGTGAAGACTCATTCCTGCTTGTTCCTGGAGATAATATCTTTTCACTCATCACAAACTCTGAAAGGATGTAATAAAAGCTATTAGTACAGCCAGGTTTTAGAGAGATTTGGATACTTTCCTGGAGGAAAAGGTCCATAAACCATTGCTAAAATGGGCTGAGAAATCCACTGGTTACTCCAGGGTAAGCAGCATGGAGTCAGTCCAATCCTGTCCAATCATCACCAACAAATCATGATGGAAGAAACGCTCTCCCCCCATTCACCCAAACTCAAGGCATCCCTCTCTGCCCTGCTCTTTAACATATCTATAACCACTCTGCTAAAAATCAAGTCCCATAATCTACTCTATCACCTCTACACTGATGACATCCTGTTCTACACTCCCTTAGACACTAATCACCCCATATACACAGAACTGTAGCACTGATTCTCTGATGTTTCACAGTGGCTCACAAGTAACCACCTCTCCATCAACTACAAGAAAATTGAAGTCCTTTCTATTGCTAAAGATAGCACGTTTACTCGACCTGCAACCATAATTCAACAATACTCCAAATCATGGTACAGCAAGAAATAAAGTAACTATCACTCTAGACCACAACTTTACCTTCAAACAACAAGTGAAAAAAATGCAAACTCAATCTACAAGATAAGCACTCTCCAACACCACCGCTCAATCCTGGATCCTCCCCCCCCCCCCCCTCCCCTCGACTTCAGATCAACACTCTAAACAGCAATCCTTCCAATCCTAGACTAGGCAGCTCCCAAACAAGAACACATCACCCCCATCCTCGAGCAATTCCACTGGCTTCCTCTCAGCAGTCGCATCAAAGATAAAACATTTATGACAATCCACAAAGCACTATCTGGCACCGCCTCCTCCCACCTTCTCAGCCTTCTCAATCCGATATCTTGGGGTCACTTTGGACCAACACCTGGATATGAAGTTACATATAACCAATGTTGTCAGAGCAATCTACCTCAAAATCCGGACTCTCCGCCATCTTCGCTCCTTGCTTGATCCCGAGGACTTCCGGACGATTTTCCAAGCTTTAATCCTACCGCACCTCGATTATGCTAATGCCATTTTTCAAGGCCTCCCACACTCCACTTTAAACCCTTTACAGCTTGCCATGAACACCGCTGCCAGAGTCCTCTATGGAGCATCAAGAAGAGACCATGTAACACCTATCCTGAAGCAGCTTCACTGGCTCCCCATACATGGGCGACTGTTGTTCAAGACCTTATTACTCACCTTCAAAGCTATCAAAGGCATCACCTCCTCCTCACTAAAAGACCTCATTCAGACCATTCCACCTAACAGAGCTAGGAGAACTATTTCAACAAATGCGCTAATAATCCCTAAGGAAGCAACAAAATGCTCACTAGCAACGTCTAACAGGGCTTTCAGCTTCTATGCCCCTAAGTGCTGGAACACCTTACCACCGGAGATTAGGGCTATCTCCGATCTAATGCAATTCAGAAAAGCACTCAAATCCCACCTATTCCCCCAGTATTACCAGACCAACCAAACACCGACCTGACCTCCCATCTCCCCTGTTCCACATGACCCATCCCAATCTATGAATAATACTGCTGTATATACATGTAATTACATATGTAAATAGTTTCAGTTCAGCATTTTCCCCTTTGTTTTTATCCAAGTTCTTGTTCCTGTTATATGTGAAACCAAACAACCTGTTGTTCTGGTATATTGTTATATTGTAAACCGCGCTGATCTCAAATAGTGCGTTATATAAGAGCCTGTAATAAATAATAAAATAAATAAATTCCTTTCAACCAGAGCCGCCGCCAACCCAACAGCAACACCCTCATTGTCTCACACTCAAAAGCTAAGGGCACCCAACAGGCTTGCTTAAGGTAATTTGAACTATACACACCAACCATATGGAACGCCCTCCCCATCACTATCAGGAGCATCAAAGACACCCCCCCCCCCCCATTAAGGAAGCATCTGAAGCATCTGTTCATCGAGCACTATGGTCCTGTAATACAATCCCACTCACCTATGCACCCCAATAAATTCAAATCATTGCTAATAGTTAAGCTATTTGTACATAGTTAATGCATACACCCCATGTTTCATTGTTACTTTATGTTGTTTGTAAACCACTTTGACCCAGTGAAAAGCGGTATAAAAGCACAGCTAAATAAATAAATATAGGGGAAAGTCGATAGAGAAGCTTTTAAACTAGAAAATAGGGGAAAGCCAACAGTCGCCCAGGAGCGCATGGTTCGGACGAAGGTATCCTTGAAGGATACTACCAAAAGCAGTGAGGCTCCAAAAAAAGAGTATAGTAGCCCAAATGCACTTGAGTAATGTGCAGACAGAGTGTAAAGATTCCAAATTACCCATGCCTACCAATAGCCAGATTAATATTAATAAAATACAGTCTCTAAAATGCTTGTATGCAAATGCTAGAACTCTAAACAATAAGATGGGAGAGTTAGAATATATAGCACTAAATGAGAGGTTAGATATGATTGCAATCTCAGAGACATGGTGGAAGGAGGATAACCAGTGGGACACTGTGATACCTGGATACAAACTATATCGTAATGATAGAACTGATCAAATTGGTGGAGGGGTTGCGCTCTATGTTAGAGAGGGCATTGAGTCAGAAAGGATTAACGTTTTGCAGGAAACAAAATTTTCTGTAGAATCTCTATGGATTGAAATTCCATGTAAAAAGGGGAAGGCGATAGCAGTGGGGGTGTACTATCGACCGCCTGGCCAGAATGAACAAATGGATGATGAAATGCTCAGAGAAATCAAGGAAGCTAACAAAAGTCACAGCAGAGTAGTAATAATGGGTGATTTCAATTACCCCGGTATCGACTGGGTCAGTGTTACGGCAGGACAAGCTAGGGAGATAAAGTTTCTAGATGAAATAAATGACGGCTTCTTGGAGCAGCTGGTTCATGAACCGACCAGAGGGGAAGCCATACTGGACCTAGTCCTTAGTGGAACGCCAGATCTGGTGCAAGAAATAAGGGTGTTGGGACCACTTGGCAATAGTGATCATAGCATGATCATGTTTGATTTAATTAGTGGAGGAGGGATAGTAAAGAAATCCACAGTACTACCTTCTAACTTTCAAAAGGGAGACTATGATAAAATGAGGAATATAGTTAAGAAAAAACTAAAAGGAGCGGTTGCAAAGGTTAAAGAATTACAGCAAGCTTGGGTGTTGTTTAAAAATACTATCCTCGAAGCCCAGACCAGCTGTATTCCACGCATTAAGAAAAGTGGAAGAAAGTCCAAAAAACTGCCAGCATGGTTTAAAGGTGAGATCAGAGAGGCTGTTGCTGCCAAAAAAGCATCCTTCAGGAAATGGAAAAAAAAGAGTCAAATGAAGAAAACTGGAAACAGCACAAGCACTGGCAAGTTAAATGCAAAGCATTGATAAGGCACGCAAAGCGAGAATTTGAGAAGGAACTTGCTATGGAAGCAAAAACACGAAATAAAGCACAGTTACTTACCTGTAACAGGTGATCTCTGGGAACAGCAGGAATTAGTCTTCACATATGGGTACGTCGGTACCGACGGAGCCTGCACGGGAATGCTGCCCAGCTTCCAATCAGAAAGCTTTTGGCAGCATCCCTCGCGCCTGCGCAGTGACTTCCCGCCTTCTCCACAGCCTCTCTTCAGTTGAGTTTCAGAGCTGAGACAAAGGCGAGGAGAGAAAAGGAAGAAGATAAAAAAGATGCAACTCCTAGGGGAGGTGGGAGGGTTGTGAAGACTAATTCCTGCTGTTCCCAGAGATCACCTGTTACAGGTAAGTAACTGTGCTATCTCCAGGAACAAGCAGGAATGAGTCTTCACATATGGGGACTCCCTAGCTGGAGATGCCAGGGGGAGATCCCATAAAAATGCAAGTGCCTGGATCAGGGGTGCATTTTGACTCCAGGAATACCCAGCATCCAATGTGGGATGGAGGGTAGGAGTTGACAATATAGGAGCTGTGAGGAAAGAAACAGCATAGCCAAGGACTAGAGGGTTCTACCAACTACAGGAGTCCTTGGTAGATATGATGAGTAGCATTAAAACACATTTAATGTACACTTAAAATATGCAGCTTACCTACTGTATTGTAGGAAGTAGAAAGCATGATGGAGTCTACTGGATAAGTAGTGGCGGAATCTTCAACGTGACCTCTCAGTAGTGAGGATGAAGGTCCAGACCTGGAGGTAGTAGATGATCCAGGTGTCAACTGGGTAGGATTTGACGTCAGGTCTTCAATGGAAAGTTTTATGGGAAAAGCTGAAAACTCCTTTAGGCATAAGGTCATTAACAGTGAGGACTAAAGTAAGAAGACTGACGGAGTTGGACAACTAGCCCAGTCCTGGCGGGAAGAGGGGGACTGGAAAAAAACCCCTATTCCCATGGAAAACAGTTGTGTATTCAAGATAAAGAGGTACACTGTTTTTCCTAGCTGGCTAGTGATAGGAAAAATATTGAAGCTTGATGCTTCATGGACTTAAAGAAAAAATGGAGATGTTAGCACCAAAGTGGTTATTGGTGCCTAACAGTTTCTGCATCGTAAGATGGCATGGGACGTAGGGCAACAGACTGTCTAAAACCTCTAGGAGGTAAAACATGTAGTATAGACAGTAAGGGTGATAGTGTGTAAGACAGATCAACCCTTAAGAGGCCCCCTATCAAACACATATATATATAGGGATATATACATGTGGCTGGTATATATATATATATATATATATATATATATATATATATAGAGAGAGAGAGAGAGAGAGAGAGAGAGAGATAGAGATAGATAGATATAGATAGATATATAGATATAACCATATCAAATAAATAAATATATATATAGATAGATAGATATAGATATAGATATAGATATAGATAGATAGATATAGATATGATATACCAGAAGATATGTAAATTTGTGGGGCACGATTTAGCACCACCAGAGTAATGATATAGGTATGTAGACATGTATGGAGATGCTACATACAAGACAACAGGTTGAAGATACATGTCTACCACCCAGCCCCATAATTGTACATGGGGAATATAAAAGGAAAAGATTCTGTGCTCTACAAGAGGGTGAACCCACTTGAGATATGTATAGCGAATCTATTTTCATGGATTGAGGGATGCAGAAAAGCAATTTAACCAGATAACCGTGATGTTCGCGTGAGAACAGATGAACTTATGAATCTGTAAAGAACAAGGCGGGAGTTCCACAGAACACTGACATGGTAGATGTGGAGAAACGCAGGGAAGATACCAGAGGGACCTATGGAAGGACCCAGAGGTAGCATGCGTAAACAGAAGCCTTGGATTTTCACGCAGAAGAACTGATATCTCGTGTTAACACCCCAGGCTAGAGGGGGTGTGGAGAACCCTCAAAGGCATAGGAAGGGTTTATAAGTTTTTCCCTAGTAATAGAGAAACTTCAGAGACAAGGCCAATGCTCTATAGCAAGGCCCTCATAGTAGAAAGCTTCTCTGAAGACTTCAGAGAGCATTGTGCAGGAGAGCTATGAGATAAACTGACTGAAGTCAGGTGTGTTGCCATATCCTAGGAGAGGAGATGGTTAGAATAATGTGAGAAAGCCTAAAGGAGTAGGAGGATCCAAGATAGTTTGGAATCACTACTGAGGCTAGACAAAATTTTGAACAAGGGACTGGAACTTGGAAAAAGTCCCAGTAATAGAATAATTAACTCCTGCAGGCAGAGCTGCTGACGGAAACAGCAGAGAGATTGTCCTGTGCCAAATAAAGAAAAACAGACAAGAAAAGAGAGGAGATATCTCTTCTCCCTGTCTGGGGAACGAACTTGCTAGAGAAGCTGTTCAGTATGGTACCCCTCAAGTAATTGGAGGGTGACGTACCCATAGGGTAAGTCAACTGAAGGAAAAAATGTTCAGTTGGGATAGAAACTATCAGGGGATAGTTGTAACTGCTCTTCTAGAGAGTAAGAAGAGGAGAAGTATGTAGTCCCTGAACAAAAAATTTTTCAAAAGGTTAGTACACTGAAAAAGAAAAGCACAGTGAATAAACTTCTAATGTGTAGAAGTGAAGTGTAAGTTACAATTCCCGGCCCCTATGGTTGCTGGGAATGCTGAGACTGGCCAGAACTGGAGGACTTCAGACTAGGCTGAGGCGTCCCTTGCTTAGGTACAGCCGAATGATGGGCAGAAGATGAATGAAACTTTCTTTTCTTAGGGAAAGAAGGTTTGGTAGGACATTTCCTACTCTTTGAAGAAGGAGGTGGCTTAGAATGGTTTTAGTGGAAGGAGAGTCAGTGGAGCATTGAGCAACCTGACGTAAAGCCTCCTTATTGAAGAGACCTTCTCCTGTACAAGGAGAATGAGCTAGTATAGTTTGTGCCCATCTGCTCAAGTCTGAAGCTTCAAGCCAGGCTCTGCGACGTGCTGCAATGGCAATAGCAGAGGATCTGCTAACGGACTCAAAACTTAAGATGCCAAAAGAATATATACGAACTCACAAATTAACAAATAATAGAGCCTTTTCACACATAGCCCCAACAGTCTGGAACTCTTTACCAGAAGACTTACGATCACTAACAGAGATAATAGAATTCAGAAAAAAATTGAAAACCTACCTATTCACTAAACACTATAACACCATAGAAAACCCTCCACTCAACTTAGATAAAGGCTAAACATGAACCTGCCCAAAAACTAGATTATACTCCCTACTACAATCAATACATTCCTATGCATTGATACCCACTTGTATATAGTTACAACTGTTTTAGGGACAGTACTTCTGTTTAAATTGTAACACAAACTGTGTTAGTTGATTTATTGAATTATTCTGCTTAGTCTTTTAAACCCTTTGTTGTACAAGTTAAGATGTTCTATGTAAAAAGTTATAATTGTTCTATGTAAAACAAGCTCTGCATTGTTAATTGTTGTTAATTGTACACCGCAACTGATCGCTGGAAGATGCGGTATATAAATAAGTGTTAAATAAATAAATAAATAAATAAATATAGAAGCACGAGACAGGAACCAGGATATATTCCGGCTGTGATTGATGACCAAGGAATAATCAGTAGCCTTGGGCTCTGGTAAAAAAGGGGTCAAAAGAGACAATTTCTCTGTGACTTCCTGGAGTGTTAGACTCATGTGAAAAATATAGGAAAGAACTCTGGAGGCCAGCATAGAGTTTTGGAAGGCCTGACGACCAAAAGCATCGAGTGTTCTTGAAGAACGACCCGGCGGATAAGAAGAATGCTTCTTCTTGCTCTTAACTTTCCTCAGTGCCGATTCCACTACAAGGGAACGATGAGAAAGTTGAGGCTTTTAGAACCCTGGAGAGGGTGGCACCCGGTACCAAACCTCAATGTCTGTAGAAACTAGAGGAAGTCGTCAGGGCGATTTCCAGACCCTGAGAAGGAGATCCTGCAGAGCAGGATGTAAAGGAAGCTTTATATTTTTCATTTGTGCCGGTGAGCCATGAGTAGGATCACAACCAGGGATAGAAATATTAAGAAAGGTTGCCATATCCAGGAGAAAAGCCTGAAAAGACTGCTCTCCTATGGGAACCATCCCTGGTAAGGCTAAAGAAAGAGCCTGAGCACCAGAGGACGTACAGGGTACTGCACCAATGCCAGGTATCGGTTCCAAACTAGGCATCGGTGCAAGAACAGGCATCGGCATCGATACTGATACAGGATTAGCAGGTGAAGTATCCATCGGGAACTGCTGTAGTGGTACCGAGATCATGAGGGAATTATGGCTAGGATCTTCTGAACTGCCTATCTGGAAACGACAGGAGTCGGTTCCGGGACGCGTCGGTACGCAGTCCTCGAGACTCGATATCGACTCAAGTCTCAGCATCAAAGAAAGCGAGACTATCGATGCATGTCGCGACGGTTCCGACGCCGGTGGCAGTATCGGCGATGCCGATACCACTAAGGCAGCCTGGGTTACATCGATCGATACCGACGGTACCAAGGATACCCGATGAGCACCTCTTGCAAAGGGTAAGGCAGTCCACCTCGATGCCGATGCTAGGGTATCGGAACCGATCGACGCCGGTACCGTCCCGGAGCATGGCTGAGATTGAGGGAAGTCAATGCGGTGCGTATCGATCGGTCCTGAAGGTACCGAGGATGACCGATGACGATCCCTGGTGAAGAGTGGAATACTCGACAGCGGTGCCGATGCCGGAGGCTCGGTACCGCTCGAAGCGGATACCACCCCCGCGCACGGCTCAGGCATGTTCTGTGAGGGGTGAGCCCCAGGAACATCCTGAAACCCCTTTAACGCTTTGGAGCCCGAAGACTCCCGCAGGGGTAATGCCAATGGATTCTTGAGGGTAAGGCCGGAGCCATCACCATGCTGGGCATGGGACATACCACTCAAGCATTGACTAGTCTTAACAGACTGTTTTTGGGTTACCTGATCCTGTGAAGTAGAGAAACCGGGTACCCTCACTGCCGAGGAAAAAACGGTATCGAGGGAAACTCTAAATACTGAAGGTTTCCTCACAAAATTATCTCCTGACAAGTCAGGGGAAAAAGGGTCAGGACCCACACAGTTGAGACACCAACTATTGGTGTCTAAAAAGAAACAGGTGTTTCCACATCGGATTCTTAGGAAAAGAAGGCTCCATAATGAAAAGGCCTAGTAGGCCCAAGAAGTTAAGGCAAAAAAAACTGAAGAAAGGTTTCTCAGAATTTAGTCAAAAAACCACCGGCGATACCGGTGGTAGCGGGAAATACAGCCGCGACCACAAGAAAACAAAAAACTAAAGCAATTAAAGCAATTAAAAAGAAAGGTTTCTGCGGTGACAGGAGGACGTCCTGCCGGCTCCGCGGAAAAACGAAAACTGAAGAGAGGCTGTGGAGAAGGCGGGAAGTCACTGCGCAGGCGCGAGGGATGCTGCCAAAAGCTTTCTGATTGGAAGCTGGGCAGCATTCCCATGCAGGCTCCGTCGGTACCGACGTACCCATATGTGAAGACTCATTCCTCTTGTTCCTGGAGATAGACTTTTTCAAGTACATTCGTAGCAAAAGGCCTGTGAGAGAGTCCATTGGGCTATTAGATGATAGAGGGGTAAAAGGGGCAGTAAGAGGAGACAAGGCTATAGCAGAGAGACTGAATGAATTCTTTGCTTCGGTCTTTACTGAGGAAGATGTAGGGATGTTACCCAAGACTGAAGTGGTATTTAAAGGTGATACTGCAGAGGAATTGAGAGAAATATCGCTACACCGGGAAGATATATTACAACTATTTGATAAACTGAATAGTAGCAAATCACCTGGACCGGATGGTATACATCCAAGAGTGTTGAAAGAACTGAAATATGAGATTGCGGACCTGCTATTGGTAATCTGTGAACTTTCATTAAAATCATCTGTAATACCTGAAGATTGGAGGGTCGCCAACATAACACCAATCTTTAAAAAGGGTTCCAGGGGTGACCGGGGAAATTACAGACCGGTGAGTCTGACGTCAGTACTGGGGAAAATGGTAGAAACCATCATAAAGAACAAAATTACACAGCATGTAGATAGTCATGGCCTAATGGGAGACAGCCAACATGGCTTTAGACAAGGAAGATCTTGTCTTACTAATCTGATATGTTTTTTTGAAGGTGTGCATAAACAGGTAGACAAAGGTGAGTCGGTTGATATAGTGTATCTGGACTTTCAGAAAGCTTTTGATAAGGTCCCTCATCAGAGACTTTTGGCGAAACTAAAAAGTCATGGGATAGGAGGCAGTGTACTATTGTGGATCGGGAACTGGTTAAAAGATAGAAAGCAGAGGGTAGGGCTAAATGGCCAATATTCCCAATGGAAAAAGGTGAATAGTGGAGTACCCCAGGGATCTGAACTGGGTCCGCTACTTTTTGACATATTCATAAATGACCTGGAAAAGGGAATAACGAGTGAGGTTATCAAATTTGCAGATGATACAAAACTGTTTAAAGTTGTTAATACCCAAGAGGATTGTGGAAAACTGCAGGAGGATCTGGATAAATTGGAAGACTGGGCATCCAAATGGCAGATGAAATTTAATGTGGACAAGTGCAAAGTTATGCACCTAGGAAAGAACAACCCACACTATAGTTACACAATGCAAGGTTCCACATTGGGAACCACCACCCAGGAAAAAGATTTAGGAGTCATCGTGGATAACATGTTAAAACCCTCTGCCCAGTGTGCAGCGGCAGCTAAGAAAGCAAATAGAATGCTAGGTATCATAAAGAAAGGGATGGAAAATATAACAAAGGATATTATAATGCCTCTGTATCGTTCCATGGTACGACCGCACCTTGAATATTGTGTGCAGTTCTGGTCACCGTATCTTAAAAAGGACATAGCATTATTAGAAAAAGTACAGAGAAGAGCCACCAAAATCGTGAAGGGGATGGAAGGCTACTCCTATGAAGAGAGACTACAAAGGTTGGGGCTCTTCAACCTGGTAAAGAGACGGCTGAGGGGAGATATGATAGAGGTCTATAAATTAATGAATGGAGTGGAGCATGTAAACGTGGATCAATTGTTTACGTTATCAGAATATAGAAAGACTAGGGGACATGCAATGAAGCTACAGGGTAAACTATTTAAGACAAATAAGAGAAAATATTTTTTCACTCAACGTGTAATCAAACTCTGGAATTTGTTACCGGAGGATGTGGTAAGGGCTGTCAGTGTAGCTGGGTTTAAAAAAGGTTTGGACAAGTTCCTGGAGGAAAGGTCCATAAACCACTATTAAAAAGGGACCCAGGATAATCAGTGCTTGACCCAGTACAAGCATTGTGGAACCTGTGTCTTTTGGGGATACTGCTAGGTACGTATGACCTAGATTGGCCACTGCTGGAAACAGGATACTGGGCTTGATGGACCTCGGTCTGACCCAGTATGGCATATCTTATGTTCTTAACTTTTGCTCTCTGTAAACCACGGTGTAAAAAAACATTCAAATAATAATGTAACTCCTCCACTCCTTTGTAGTTTTCATTCTATCATTTTCACTCTTTTTTTATGCTTTGGGGGTTTGTTGCCATTCTAGTTCCTGTGCTGCTCTGTAACAAATATCTTAGTGAGTCATCCAACAGCGAGTTAATACAATTTTCCTCCTTTTCCTGTTTTGCAACTTTGCTACCTGCTCCACAAATCTTAAATAAATAAATACATTAAAATAACATAACTGTTATTATTAAGTCCATCCCACTCAGCTGCCATTTGTTACCTCAGACTGCAACGGTCTTCATAAGCTAAGCTCCATTGGGCGCGCCTGCAACTAGCAGGCGCGCACCTGAGAGCCTTGCCAGAGGGCCCTTAGGCGTGGCCCTTAAGAGTGGTCCTTCATATTTGTTTTGTCAAGTTCCCTTTTAATTTAATATTATGTTTGTGTTTTATGTTTTATTCAGCTTGATATACCGCCCTTTTAGGGGGACCAGAGCGGTTTACAATGTAAAAACAATCATAAAAACAACCTTAAAAACAATAGTAAAACAGCTAGAAGAAAAGAAGAGGAAGTTACAATATCTGGACAGGAAAGAGGGGAAAAAAGACCACAACATAAACCATAGTGAATAGAGTTAAGCGAAAGGGGAGGGAAGGTCAAAAGCAAGGGAGAAAAGGTGGGTTTTTAAATTGCACTTAAAAGTGAGGTAGTGGGGCTCAAGGCGGAGGGAGGAGGGGAGAGAGTTCCAGAGGGCGGGAGCTGCGAAGAAGAAAGCAGAGGAGCGGGTGGACTGAAGGTGAGCAAGGGAGGGCGGAGGGAGAGTGAGACGGTTGAGATGAAATGAACGAGGTGTATGCCTGGGGGTGTGATAGGTGAGAAGGTCTGCTAGATATTGCGGCGTGCTAGCGTGAAAGGCCCGATGTACCAGTGTAAGTAGTTTGTATTGAGAAATGTTTGTTTCAATTTTGTATACATTTATAAGGTATTGTACCTTTCACTTTTTAATAGGAATTATTTAGTGTTATATTAATGTATTCTACTAATTATTCACCATTCCATTCTACTTTTATGGGATTTAACCCTCCTCATATCTTTCCTATTCCTGTCATTCATCCTTCACTATTGCACACCAAAATAAAATATTTTCTTCCACTTTCTGATAAATTTAAGCATAAACAAAGGCTCATTCAGATTAAACTCTCTGAAGTAATTCTTTCTAGACCTAAATCAAATATTTACTTCCATGTTTAAAATGTTCAATCATAAATCCAAGATCAGTTAGAAATAAATTACCTCTGATTAAAGATCTCATTACGGATAAAGCACAGTTATTTACCTGTAACAGGTGATCTCTGGGAACAGCAGGAATAAGTCTTCACATATGGGTACGTCTGTACCGACGGAGTCTGCGCGGGAACGCTTCCCAGCGTCCAATCAAAGAGCTTTTGGAAGCATCCCACCACGCCTGCGTGCTGCCTTCCCGCCTTTCCCAACTGCCTCTCCTCAGTTAAGTTTTAAAGCTGAGACAAAGAGAGAAAGAGAGGAAAGGAAAGATAGATAGAGATACAACTCCTGGGGAGGTGGGTGGGTTGTGAAGACTTATTCCTGCTGTTACCAGAGATCACCTGTTACAGGTAAGTAACTGTGCTATCTCCAGGAACAAGCAGGAATGAGTCTTCACATATGGGGGACTCCCAAGCTGAGATGCCTGGAGTCCCGGCATGTTATAGGTTGGAACATGCTATCCTGCACAACACCAGGCATCCTGAGGATGGAGGGTAGGAGTTGAAGAAAGAAAGGTGCTGTGGAACAGCTAACCTAGCATAAGACTGCAGAAAGGAGTCCATGTGTGGATGATAAATGTCATCAATGATATTGCAAAGAAATAAAAATCAATAGGGACCTCCCCTAACAGGACTTTAGAGAAGTATGGAGGTTCATGGGATCTACTGGGGAATCCAGTAGAGGAACCTCAAGAAGGACCTCACTATAGTGGAGGTAGGGAACCTGTAGGAAAAATAATGGAGGTCAGAATCCTGAAAGGGAACAGGGAACCCCAGTAGGAAGACCTGGGGTAGTACAAAAAATGGTGGGCCTTCAGCAGAAGGCTTTATGATAAAAACCGAATTATTTTGGCAAAAGAGTGGCTCACTCTTAGGAACAAAAGAGAAAAGCTAACCGATTTGGACAAACAGGCTCAGTCCTTGAGGGGGGAAAGGGTATGGGAACCTCCTGTATCCCAAAGGGAAGGACAACGCCAGAGGTGTTAGCCTGTGAGTAGCTGAAGATCCGCAATATCTCTCCTAAATGAAGTCAGCTGGGAGAGATATTGGACATGGAGAGCTTCAGAGGTACCTAAACCTTAGGGTTATGGTAGGTGTTAACTATCACCAAGTGGTTGTGAGTGTAGGATCCAAAAACATGCTGGATAGCATTGTATAGGTAAAAACCGTTCTGTCAGAATCATATGGCTATATGAGCCTCGACAGTCAGGTAGATAAAGCAGAATACATATCTACCGATAGTAGAATATTTCGATATATAGATATAGATAGATAGATAGATAGATAGATAGATAGATAGATAGATAACATATAGATATATGGGAATATATCTATAGTGAGATATGAAGGGTATAAATACTCATACATGATAGACAGACATCTGTAAGATGTGTGCTATAGGTATGAATATATATAAATATATACCTGTATATGGAAGTCTGCAGGAAGCAGACAGAATATGTCCACAAGGCATTCACATAGGAAAAATGTGGAGAGGAAAGATTCATCTAAGAACAAGAAGGTGGAACCTACTTGAGAAGGCATGAAGAGAATCAATTCCAACTGGTTATGGCTACAGGGATGCTAGGTAGTAGGATAACCAGGATGGTTACGTGAAAAGCAGAGGATGATATCAGTCAGTAGCCTGCAAGTCCTGAGTATTTTAGAACTCTAGCATGGTAAATGAACAGAAGACGCATAGGAATGAGATACCATAGTGACCTGGTTAAGGACAAAAAGGTATCATGCGTTCTTACCATGAGGACGAGCTGGGAGGAGGAAACGTATTCCCTATTGGAAATACTATGGACCAAAGAAGGGAATTAGCAACTCCTTAAGCTTTCACGTAAGAGTAGGCCTATGTGCGTTATAGTAAAAAAGGAGAACTTTTCTAGTCATGGCAGATATGACTGAAAAAAGCCTTTTTCAACCATCTAGTATAGCTATTGGAGAAAAAAACCCCATGCTCTCTAGCAAGGGCCCATAGTGGAGAGCTCCTCTGTAAAATTGCAGAGAGCATTATGCAGGAGAATGAGGAGATAGAACTGGCTACAGAGAAGCCAGTAGCTATGTCAACTATGCTGCCAAACCCATGGGAATGGAGATGGTAGAAAAGAAGACAATCCAACAAGTTTGTAGTGAAAAATTTTCCAAGACAGATGACAGCACTGACTTGGAGTCACTACTAATACTAGATAGAATATTATTGGAGGACAAATCTGGTTACTGGTGGACAAGAACCAGGGGTCGAAACATAAAGGCTCCTGCATTGGTAGCTGCTTGCCAGACAGCAGAAGAATGGTACTGTTGAAAAACAGAAAGAACAGACAAAACAAGAGTAGAAACTCTGGAGGTGTCTGATGAACTGCTGCAAAGCAAGATTGAAAAAGAGGAGTGACTCAGAAAAGAGAACTCCGCACTAGAAAAGAAAGAAATTAGAGAGGCTGAAGAAAAGCCCTCCAGTGTACAATACCACTCTTACAGAGGAAAACCCTGGGAAGAGGGTAAAGAAAATGGAGCTGAAGAAAACTTACAATATAGTAAGTTAACAGAAAGGAAAGGAGGCATGCTGGCACAGGAAACTATCATTTGATAATGGATGGACCTCTTTCCCTAGAAGGAAAAGAGGAGAACCCTGTGACCTAGAAGCATGAACATCCTGACAGCTCATAGAGAAAGATGGATGTCTTTGGGGAAGAGATCCATGTTTAAGATTTAGAATGACAGCAGTGGATTGTTTCTATGGAGAAGAAACAACTGCAGATTGTAATTCCCAGAGTCACAAGCATCTGATGGGTTGATTAGAAACCCTGTGGTTGCTGGGTTTGCTGAGCCTGGTGAGAGGTTGAACCCTGAAGACCAGGACGATGCTTCCCCTGTTTGGGAACATCTGTAGGATGGGCAGATGATGCATAAAACCTTCTTCTGCTATGGGAAGAAGGTTTGGCAGGACATTTCTTACCTACTGGGACAGAAGAAGGTGCAGAAGAGCCCCTAGGAACAGGTAAGTCAGTGGAAAACTGAGTAACCTGACGTAAAGACTCCTTGTTGAAAAGATTATCTCCAGTGCAAGGAGTATGTCCCAGTCTGTGCTGTGCCCATTTGTCCAAGCCTGAGGCTTGGAGCCAGGCTCTACGTCGTGCCCCTATGGTTATAGCAGAAGTCCTGCTAACAGACTCAAAAGAGTCTAGGGAAGCACGAGTAAGAAACCAAGAGATATTCTGGAGATGCTTGAGCAGTGAAGAGTAGGCTGCACTCTTTGACTCTGGAAGGGAAGGAGTCAAAAGATGTAATTGCTTTGTGACCTCCTTAAGAGATAGACTCATATAGAAAATATATGAGAGAATTCTTGCAGAAAGCATAGATGTCTGGAAGGCTTGACGTCCAAAGTCATCAAGCATCCTAGATTCACGACCTGGCAGATAAGAAGAGTGCTTTTTCTTGCTCTTTACCCGCCTCAATGCTGATTCCACAACTATGGAATGATGAGGAAGTTGAGTCTTTTGAAACCCTGGAGAGGGGGGCACCGGATATAAAAGATCAGTTGCTCTGGATGGTGGGGGTACCCTTAAAGGTGTTTCCCACATTCCTAGAAGGAGATCCTGCAAGGAATGATGCAAAGGAAGCATTATGTTGTCCTTTGCTTTGGTAGAGAGAGAGGCCTGTGCAGGATCATGTCCTGGGATAGGAATGGCAAGAGATCTTGCTATATCCCGGAGGAAACTCTGAAAAGAGGGTTTCCAAATAGGAATGTCCTTTGGACAGGTTAGATCCGAAGAACTAGCCTGAGCACCGACAGAGCTATCCAGATATATAGGAATAGAAGATCCTGCACAGTGCAATGTGGAATGTTTAAAGGATGAACGCCGGTACTGACTGTCAGGAGCAGCGACCGATATTACCACATTGTCCATGCCAGGTATCAACTCCAAGCTTGGCCTAGAAGGGAGCGATCCTGTTGAAAAAAGCATGGCAGGAGTTGGCCATGATGGTACTGTGGATACCGGTACAGATGTCGATACCGGTACCGATGTCAGAATCGAGCCCGACAAAGACATCGGAGCAGTCATCGGAGACCGTTCAATCGGTACCGAGGCAACCAAAAACATCCCGGTGCTATCCTCGGTACCGAGCCACCGGTATCGGTCGGTGTCGGTACCAAATGATATTGGTACCGAGTCTTCCAGACTAGAGAGCGAGTCTAAACTGGGCATCAAAGACACCGACTGTATGGGTAATGAGGACATCGTCACCGACTTCGGTACCGTGCCTGATACCGGTGAATGACGGTCAACCAGTGGCAACTCAGTGGGCCTCGAGGGAACCGAGAGTTGTGGATCCGAATCGTCGGAACCGAGCCTTCGGTACCGAGAGCCGGTACCAAGGCGAGTCGGTACCCAGTCCTCCAGACTGGAGATCGATTCCAGACTAGGCATCGAGGGAAGCGAGGCTATCGATGCACGTCTGGAGGGTACCGACATCAGTGGTACCCATAATGGAAGGTCAGTCTGGAGCGTATCCACTGGTCCCGAAGGCACCGAGGACGCCAGATGACCATCCCTGGTGAGGAGTGTTTCATCCAACACCAGTGCCGATGTCGGGGTATCGGTACCGCTCGAAGCGGATGCCACCACCAGACACGGCTCAGGTATGTTCTGTGAGGGGTGAACCCCAAGAACAACCTGAAACCCCTCAAACGCTTTGGAGACTGAAGACACCCGCTGGGGTTTTGAAGCCAGAGGGCCCTCGAGGGCAAGGCCGGAGCCGTCTACATGCTGTGCATGAAACCTACCACTCGAGGGCTGGCTAGTCTTAACAGACTGTTTGTAGGTTACCTGATGCTGTGTAGAAGAAGACAGGGACGGTGCCCCGAAGCTGGAGGGAAACCGTGTATCGAGGAAACCTCGATATTGAAAACTTCTTCTCACCAAACTGTTGTCAAGACTCAAACAGGTTAGACACCGATTTCGAGGGTCTAAAAATAAAGTTGTACCGCCACAGTGTGAACATTTCTTGGAGAAAGTGGCTGGCGGTTCCATAAGGAAAAGAAGAGGCCTAAAAGGCCTAAGATACTGTGAGACACTATGAAGAAAAAATATATTCCTTGAAGAAGGAAGATTTTACAAGAAAAGAAAAGAAAACACCGGCGGTACCGGTGGCATTGGGAAGACAGCCGCGACCACAAGAAAAATAAAGAAATAAAAGAAGAATTTTCTGCGGTGATAGGAGGACATCCTGCCGGCTCCGCAGAAAAACGAAAACTGAGGAGAGGCAGTTGGGAAAAGCGGGAAGGCAGCATGTAGGCGTGGTGGGATGCTTCCAAAAGCTCTTTGATTGGATGCTGGGAAGCATTCCAGCACAGACTCCGTCGGTACCGACGTACCCATATGTGAAGACTCATTCCTGCTTGTTCCTGGAGATTAAATTAGATATTCTATTTATAACTAAATCATGGTTTACAATTAATGATACAATTTTAAATCAATCAATTAAAACCCTCGGGTTATGATATATTTAATTGCCGAAGATTAAATAAAAGAGGTGGTGGTGTAACTATTCCAACAAAGAAGGAATTACAACTTTCTAAAGGTTTATATATTTCTCTAAATATGGATGTTCTTTTAATTGAAAATATTATTTTATTAATTTTAATTTCTAGGCCTCCTTCTTCAAATAGTAACGATCTTTCTAACTTAATTGATTTTCTTTATAAAAAAAATTTAGTTAATAGATTCATAAATCGTTCTTGGTGATTTAAATTTGCCTTCTATTGCTGCACATCTCAGAATTTTTTAGATTCAATGGATGACATGGGTTTTAAACAGATAGTTCAGCAACCAACTCATGTTAAATATAAGGTCTAAAATGTTTCCTTTATCTTTCAAGAAATGTCTTGCAGCACATCTGATCCAAACTTAAACATAATTCACATTCCTTGGTCAGATCATCATATTATCCATTTTAACATTAACTATCTTCCTAGTAGGCCAAAAACAAATCAATTTATTTATCAAAGTAGAAAGCTTTCCAAACTTGATAAAGGTAAGTTTTTGAAAGAAATTCTTCCTCAATCTCAAATTGATTCTAACGATACTGAAGGAGAAATTAGACCTTACCTGCTAATTGTCTTTCCTCGAGTTCTCTACGGGCCAGACCAGGACATTAGGGTAGTCAACCTCCTCCAGCAGCTGAGGACTGAAAACTGAAAAAAGATGCTGACAGCCTATCCCGCTCCCCCTGGTGTCAGAGAATCAGTCTTATCGTATCAAAGCAGCAGAACCTCAACTAGAAACGTTTAAAAACAAAACCGAAGAAACAATTAAAATGATTCTAACTTCCGGTCAACATTCTCCTTCGCACGAGAAGCAGTCACTCAAAGGCTACTCTTTTTTCTTCTCTTTCTCATTTTTTTTTTTTAAAGAATTCACGCCAACTACTCCCTTCGCTGTCCCCAGCTTCGGCTACCAGCAGGTTAAGCTATCGGACCACTGAACTACCAGCCGAGGCCGCACTCTTTTCCTTCCGTCGCAGACACAATGGGGTGGGTCCTGGACTGGCCCGGAGAGAACTCAAGGAAAGACAATTAGCAGGTAAGGTCTAATTTCTCCTTCCTATTCGTCTCTCCGGGCCAGTCCAGGACATTAGGGCAGTACCTAACCCTGGGAGGGACCTGCGAGCCCCGCCACAATGGTCGAGGCTCCCACTCTAGCATCCTCCCTTGCCTGAATATCTAACCGATAGTACCGCCGGTGGATATCTGTCGAGCGGCACTAACGCATACTCTGCTCACGAGGCTGCCTGGCTTCTAGTAGAATGAGCCCTGATTTCCCCTGGAGCTGGTTTGCCCTTGGACTCATACGCCGCCCGAATCGCATGCTTCACCCAGCGAGCAATAGAAGCCTTGGTGGCCACCTTACCTTTAGCCGGTCCGCCAAAAAAGGACGAACAACCTGTCCGACCTGCAAAACGGCTCCGTCTCTCTAAGGTATCTACACAGTACGCGGCCTAAATCCAATCTCCTAAGCGACCGATTCAACTGATCACCCTCCTGAGCCTTGAAGGTTGGCAGCGAGATGGACTGATTCACGTGAAAACTGGACACTACCTTAGGCAGAAAGGACGGCACTGGCCGCAACACCACCTTTTCTGCCGAAAATTGGATGTAGGGCTCCCTGCACGAGAGCGCTTGCAGATCCGAAACTCTTCTTGCCGAACACAACGCCACTAAAAAAGCAGTCTTCCAGGACAACTCCTTGAGATTTACTGAGGACCGTGACTCAAATGGAGGCCCCGTCAAAGCCTCTAACACTAAATTCTAATCCCAAGGATGAATCACCTGCCGAACTGGAGGCCGAATGTTTCTGGCGGCCCTAAGGAATCGCAGCACATCTGGATGAGAGGAGATTGTGCTACCCTTCACCTTCCCTCTATAGCAAGCCAGCGCCGCCAACTGCACCTTCAGCGTGCTGAGGGCTAGCGCCTTTTCTAGTCCTCCTTGAAGAAATGCTAAGACCTCTGGCAGCCTAGTCTCCCAAGGCTGAACCCTCCGTTCTTCACACCACGCTTCAAAGATGCGCCACACTCTAATGTATGCTAAGGAAGTAGATCGCCTCCGGGATCTTAACATAGTGGCTATCACTGACTCCGAGTATCCTTTACACCACAATCGTTCCCTTTCAAAAGCCAAGCCGTAAGCAAGAATTGATCCACCTGGGGCATTAACACGGGACCTTGGCTCAACAGATTGGCTCGAGTGGGCAGCCTCCACGGAGGAACTATTAGAAGCCTCATCAGATCTGCATACCATGGGCGTCTGGGCCAATCGGGAGCACTGAGAATCACCGATCCTCTGAACTTCACAATCCTCTGAATGACCCGCCCCAATAGCGGCCACAGAGGAAATACGTAAAGCAGCTCCCCCGACGGCTGAACTAGGCCATCGAGACCTTCTGACATGTGTTCCCTGCGCCTGCTGTAAAACCGAGCCGCCTTGGCATTGGCCAGGGTAGCCATGAGATCTATGACCGGCTGCCCCCAACGTCTTGTGATATGGCGAAAAACTGCCTCGCTCAGCTCCCACTCTCCGGGATCTAGCACATGCCGACTGAGATAGTCGGCTTGAATGTTGTCCTTTCCTGCCACATGCACTGCTGAAATAGCTAAGAGATGGCTCTCTGCCCAATGGAACAATAGCTGACTTTCTTCTAGCAGCACAGCACTCCCGGTGTCGCCTTGCCTGTTGATGTAAGACACCGTCACTAGATTGTAGGAGAACACCCGAACTGCTCTCCCCTCGAGAATACCGTCAAACTCTATCAAGGCTAAATGCACCGCTCTCAGCTCCAACCGATTTTCGACCAAACACTTTCTTCCGTCGTCCAGGTCCCTTGCACTATCTGTGACAAACAATGAGCCCCCCACCCGGAGAGGCTGGCATCAGTGGTGAGTAACATCCATTCCGGCGGGTCTAGCGGAACGCCCGCTTGAAGATGCACCGGGACCAACCACCACTGTAGAGCGACCCTCACATCTTCCGGATATAGCAGCTTCCGAGAGAGGGGATGCTCCTGCGGTGACCATCGGGACAGCAACGAATGCTGAAGTGGCCGCATATGCGCCCTAGCCCACGGAACCAGATCTAAGGCCGCCGCCATCGACCCCAACAACTGTAAAAGTACCTCCAGGCCGTCGGAGCCCTTATGCCCAGGAACGCTGACACCTGTGTCAAAATCTTGTTCACTCTTTCCTCCGGAAGGAAGACAGAACCGACTTCCTGTTGAAGAAAGCCCTAAGATACGTCAACTGTCTCACCGGCTCCAAATTACTCTTTGCTCAGTTGATGACCCAACCTAGCCGTTCAAGGAACTCCACAACCAGAGCGGTTGCCGCGACTGAAACCGCTACAGATGCCACTCAGATTACCCAGTCGTCCAGGTAGGGATGAACCTGAATCCCTTCCTTCCGCTGCCGCCACCACCACCATGACCTTGGTAAAGGTTCGTGGCGCTGTAGCCAGGCCGAACGGCAATGCTCGGAACTGAAAATGACCCATGGGCACTGCAAAGTGCAGAAACGTCTGATGTTCTCTCCTAATCGGAATGTGCAAATACGCCTCCGTTAAATCTATAGATGAAAGCACTTCCCCCTGCTTTACCGACCGGATAACCGACCTTAAGGTCTCCATTCGGAAATGTGGTACTTTCAAGCACCGGTTTACGTGTTTGAGATCCAGAATTGGCCGAAAAGAACCTTCCTTCTTTGGGACCACAAAATAAATCGAGTATCGACCTAAGCCGTACTGGTCCGCAGGTACTGGCACTACTGCCTGAAGGCGCAACGCACGCAACAACGTGTCGTTGATCACCTCCCTCTTTGCCTGCGGATTGCACGGAGAAGCCACAAAGGCGTCCGCCAGCGGGTGAGCGAATTCTAGCGCATATCCGTCCCTGATAATTTCCAAAACCCACTGGTCTGTAGTTATGTTGGCCCAGGCGAAGAAAAATCCCTGCAACCGGCCTCCTACAGGGCGCTCCGCCTGGACCGGCCTCACTTCAATGCGATTTCTTAATGGAGTTCTGCTGGGCGTGATAATAGCCCCTACTGAACCCCCTGGCTCATCGAAAGGACTGACCCCTGGCCACAAAACGGCCACGCTGATAAGGAGTAAAACGAGAACCACGGAACCTGCGAAAGTCCCGTCCCTGACCTCTCTGCATGGAGCCCATTTTAGCCGCTCTTGGTCGGTCCTCGGGAAGTCGAACCCCTTTGGAATCTCCTAAATCTTTAACAATCTCATCCAAGGCTTCCCCAAAAAGCAGCTTGCCCTTATATGGCAGCTTACTGAGGCGGGCCTTCGAAGATGCATCCGCCACCCAATTCCGCAACCAAAGAAAACGCCTAGCGGCAATCACCGAAGCCATCGATTTCACTGAAATCCGTACTAAATCATAGAAGGCATCTGCTAGATACGCCGCCGCCGACTCTAGCTTTGCACCGTCTGCTGACGAATTCTCCTCTTTACCAGAACCCTGATCCCCTTGAAGCCATCGGATAGAGGCCCGGGACACATATGCTCCACAAACCAAAGCCTGGAGAACCAGAGCACTGGAATCAAAAGCTTGCTTCAGAAGTGCTTCTAATCTACGATCCTGGAGGTCTTTAAGGGCTGCACCCCCTTCGACCGTAATTGTGGTCTTCTTAGTGACCGCTGAAACTATCACATCCACCTTAGGCATGTGCAACAAATCCTTCTCTTCCTGGGGCACGGGGTACAGACGCACCATAGCGCAACCCCCTCTTAAGGATGCTTCAGGGCACTCCCATTCAGATTCTATCATCTGATTAATAACCCTATGAATTGGGAAACGTTTCTGCTCTGATTTAAAACCCAGCAACAATGGATCCTCAAGCGGCTCCTGCTGCACCGCCGTAAGCACTATATTCAGTGCAGCAAGCGATTGTGCAATCAAAGCTCCTAGCTCTTCCTTTCTAAAAACTCTAAAAACATTTGGATCCTCTCCTGGTGCTAATTCACCTTCCTCCAAATCTGCTGGCCAGCTGTCTAAACCTGCCTCAGACACAATCTCTTCTGCCAACTGTGAAACTGAAAGAGTAGTTACTCACCTGTAACAGGTGTTCTCCAGGAGCAGCAGGAATCAGCCCTCACATATGGGTGACATCGTCGTCGATGGAGCCCCCATGCGGAGCAATTCCCCAGCTTTCTGAGAAAGCCTTTGGGAATACACCCACGCATGCGCGGTCCCCTTCCCGCCCAAAGGTGCCATCTTGCTCAGTCAGATGACATAGCTAAAAGACAGCACAAAAACAAAATGAACTATGTACAACTGCAACTCCCAGGGGAGGAGGGAGGGTTGTGAGGACTGATTCCTGCTGCTCCTGGAGAACACCTGTTACAGGTGAGTAATTACTCTTTCTCCAGGACCAAGCAGGAAGTCAGTCCTCACATATGGGTGACTCCCTAGCTCTGGGCTACCAGGAACCCAGGCTGAAAAAGAAACTCCCTCTATGAAGCTGCAGCATGAAGGAAAGAATTTCACTGAGACCACAACCCCTCGGTAGCCCAACAAGAGGGCACAAGGGTAGGAGTCGCCTAAACCTCAAAGAGATTCCGGAGTACTGCCTGACCAAAAGCACTGTCCCTACGGGACTCCCTCTCCAGGCAGTAATGGGCTGCAAAAGTCTGGCTTGAAGACCAAGTTGCAGCCCTACAGATGTCTGCCAATGGTACAGAGCGGAGATGAGCTACTAATGCAGCCACGGCCTGGACACGATGGGCTGTAACTCAATCCCGCAAGGGAAGGTCTGCCGCCCTGTAAGCCCAAGTGATACAGTCCGCCACCCATATGGACAAGGTACACTTGGAGACAGGAACCCCCAAGTTGTTCTGGTCAAAAGAGACGAAGAGCTGAGTAGCCCTTCTATGACCCTTAGTACGCTCCAGGTAGAAAGATAAGGCCCTTCTACAGTCCAGGGTGTGGAGGACTTCTTCAGCCCTGTTTGCATGGGGCCTAGGGAAGAATGTTGGAAGAACCACCTCTTGTTTGAGGTGGAAGGAAACCACCTTCGGGAGGAACTTAGGATGAGTCCGAAGGACTACCCTGTTCTTATAGAAACGGGTGTAGGGCCTGTCACAGACCAGGGCCTGAAGTTCACTCACTCGCCTGGCTGAGGTCAGTGCCACTAGGAAGAGAGTCTTCCAAGAGAGGAAGCAAAAAGGACACGTAGCCATCGGCTCAAAGGGTGGGCGAGTAAGCTGTTGCAAGACCACATTCAACTCCCACTCAGGGGCAGGTGGATGGAGAGGAGGCTTTAGCAAGAGCAAGCCTCTGAGGAACCTGGCCACCAGGGGGTGAAATGACAAAGAGTGCCCTTCCACCACTGAGTGGTGGGCTGCCAGAGCAGAGAGGTGTACCCTAACCGAATTGGACTTAAGACCCTGATTAGACAAGTGCAGCAGGTACTGAAGCACCACTGGCACAGGACAGGAGAAGGGGTTTTCCTGGTGCTGATCACACCAAAGGGAGAACCGCCTCCATTTCCAAGCGTAAGTCTTTCGGGTGGATTGCTTCCTTGAAGCCAAGACAACCTCCTCGACTTCCTGAGGCAAGCCCCAGGAAGCTAGCACTACCCTTGCAGCCTCCAGGCCATCAAATTGAGAGCTTTGAGATTGGGGTGCAGAAGGGACCCCTGATATCGGGAAAGAAGATCGGGTTGCAACCCCAGAGAAAGAGTGTTGTCCACCGCCAGTTGTAACAGGAGGGGGAACCAGGGTTGCCTCGGCCATCTGGGGGCCACCAGGATGACCGAGGCCTTGTCCCTTAGAATCCTGAACAAGGTTCGAGCCACCAGAGGCGTGGGAGGAAACGCATAGAGTAGGCCCTGGGACCATGAGATCAAGAAGGCATCCGCCGCCAATCTCTTGGGATGTGGTTGCCTGGAGCAGAACTGGGGCAGCTGCTGGTTCAGGGGACTGGCAAAGAGGTCTACAGACGGAAGCCCCCATCTCAGAAAGATGGTCTGGGCCACAAAAGGGTGCAGTTGCCATACGAGAGGCTGTAGGACCCTGCTCAATCTGTCTGCTAGAAAGTTTTCCTGGCTAGGAAGATAGACAGCCCTGAGCAGCATATGGTGTTGAAGAGCAAAGGAGCAGAGGGCCTGTGTCTCTCGACACAGGAGCCTTGACCCCGTGCCCCCCTGCTTGTTGACATAAAACACTGCCACTTGGTTGTCTGTCTGCACCAAGACAGCCTGGTGTGCCAGAGTGTGGGCGAAGGCCTTGAGGGCTAAACGTATCGCTCTGAGCTCTAGCAGGTTGATCTGCTGAGTGGCCTCCCATGGAGACCACAGGCCCTGTGTACACTTGTCCAGGCAATGTGCACCCCAGCCCTGCAAGGAGGCATCGGTTGTGAGTACCACAGTGGGAACAGGTACCTGAAAAGGAATCCCCTGTAGAAGGTTGGGGGAGTGTAGCCACCACAGCAGGGAGTTCAGGAAGGGTTTGGACACCCTTACTTTGTCTCTGAGGTTTCCTGTGGCCTGCCTCCACTGAGTTCTGAGACACCACTGTGCAGGCCGCATATTCAGGTGAGCATTGGGGGTCACATGCACTGTCGATGCCATATGGCCTAGGAGCCGTAGGTAAAGCCTGGCTGAAACCAGTGGATTGCTCATGAAGTGTCTGGCCAAGTTCATCAGCCTTTCCACCCTGTCCTCTGGCAAGTAAGCCCTTGCTTGCCGGGAGTCCAACCTTGCCCCTATGAATTCCATGTTCTGGGAGGGGAGCAAAGTGGACTTTGCGAAGTTTATGACAAACCCCAGTTGCTGAAGAAGAGAGACAGTGCGGCGGGTGGCTTGCCTGGCCTCCTGGAGAGTCTGACTCCTGATGAGCCAGTCGTCCAGGTAGGGGAAGACAAAGATACCCTGGTTTCTCAAACAGGACCAAGTGACCCCCCGTGCTAAGGTGGGCCCAGCAGAGATGGAGAGGCTATGCAGAGGGAGTCAAAAACCCCCTCCCTGCTGAGTAGGAGCAGGAGCTGGAGGCTTGGGGGCTTTCTGCCTACGGGGCCCATGTCCCTGCCCCTTGGCCTGCTGACCCTGCTGGGGAGGCCTGATAATGAGGGAAAGGTTTGTAGGCAGGTGCCTTCCTCGGGTAAAAGGCCTTTTTTTCCCAAGCCCTTCCTTCCTATGAGAAGGGGCAAAAGTTTTTCTGGACAATCTTGTCCTCGTTAGAGTCTCAGTCTCAAGCTCAGCGGCCTTTTCAGCCATGGGCTTGCCGAAGAGGTTTTCATCTCGGCTGGGGACAGACCAACTTGTCCTGCACCCATGGCTCGAGGTCCGATGACTGTAGCCAGGCCTGGCGTCAAGCAGCGATGCCGGCCACCGCTATGCAGGCCGAAGCCTCAAAGCCATCGTAGGCCGCCCGGGAGATGATTTTAGAACATTCCCGGACCTCCGAGGACAAGGACTGGAACCTCTGCAAAGGTTCCCCGGAGAGACCAGCCGAGAACCCGGCTACCTCCTTAGCCAGGTCCCGCAAGTACATGCCCATGTGCAGCTGGTAGGCTTGGACACGGCAAGCAAGCATCGAGCCCTGGAAGCACTTTCTGCCGATGACATCTAGGCTGCGGGCCTCCCTGCCGGGGGGGCACCGCAGAGTGCATCTTCTGGCTCTTCAGACGATGCATGGCCGATTCCACAACCATAGAATGGTGCGGCAGCTGCGCCTTCTGAAAACCAGGGCTCTTCCGGACTCGATACATGAAATCGATCAGCTTGCTCAAAACCAGCGCCGAGGCCGGTGCCTCCCACATCTGGAAGAGGAGCCGTTCCAGCATTGGAGGAACCGGCACAGTAAAGGCCTTCCTCAGCGGAGAGTCATACTGGAGGGCATCGAGCTCTTCAGCTCGAGGCTCCTCCTCGGGGTCCGCAGGAATATTCAAGGCCTTGGCCATGTCCTTAACGAACTCCGAGAACCGGGTATCCTCCGGAGGGGACCTACTCCGGGGCTCGGACTGCGGCGAGTCCGAAATGTATCGGGGGACTCCTCGTCCTCCATGCAGACTCATCCGAAGACAAGTCAAGGGGCTCCGACTGCGCGGGTTCTGGCAACACCCCCCCGACGCCGGGGCCATCGGCGTCGACGCCCTCGGTCCCAAACGGGAGGTCGAGGGAGACCGTGACCGAGACCGGACTCGGGCTTTCATGGCTTCGAGAATCGGCTCTGTCTCTGGGGTCGACTTACACGTCGACGTCCCGGTGGTCGGGGCAGATGCACCAGTCAGGCTGGCTATCAGCACCCGCTGCTGATCCATGAAGGCAGACAATCTGCACTCCAAGGCTGTCAACCTGAGTCCAAGCTCAGGAGACTTAGCAGGCGCCGGGCCCGACGTCGGCTCCCTAGGAGGAGAGTCCTCAAGGACAACAGGACTTACGTGCTCTACACGGGACACCTTAGTAGGCTTCTCCATCTCCAAGGGCCCGGGGCGGCGGTCAGGGGTCCGAGATCTGGCCTTCGAGGAACCAGAAGCTTCCTCCGACACCGCCCTCACGAGCTTTCTCTTCCTCTTATGCTCCCGACCGGGGGACCCCCTTTCAGAGGAACCCCGACGAAGCTCGGGGTCAGACTCCCAAGACGTCGAGGACTCTGACGAGGTCCGGGCTCGTCCGGAGGCCGAGTCCAAGAAAATCCTCTCCTCCTGATGCTGCCAGCTCCTGAGTGCCTTGGTGAACTTTTTACCACATGGGACACAGACCTTGGAATCATGGTCAGGCCCGAGGCAACGCAGGCAGCAGTCGTGTGTGTCGGTAAGAGACATGAGTTTCTTACAACGATCACACTTTTTAAAACCACTGGAGGCCATAGGGGAAAAAAGGGCCCCCGCGAGGTCAAAGGACGGCCCTCCAGGGAAAAGAAAAAAGAGCGCGAACACGTGCCACGAAGGGCAAAAAAACGAAAAATAGAGATCGGGTCGATACCGGCGTACCGAACCCAGGCGGGAAGGGGAACCGGCGACAAATCGGACAAAAAGAGGCGCGAGAATCGCAGAAAAAAATCCAACTTTTCCGGGTGACAAGGACAGACGTCCGTTGGGCTCCACAGAAAAAGAAGGACTGAGCAAGATGGCACCTTTGGACAGGAAGGGGACCGTGCATGCGTGGGTATATTCCCAAAGGCTTTCTTAGAAAGCTGGGGAATTGCTCCGCATGGGGGCTCCATCGACGTCGATGTCACCCATATCTCACTGACTTCCTGCTTGGTCCTGGAGAACCAGTAGCTATCACTCCTTCTAAACCTGTGTCTACATCCTTTGCCATTAAAGAAACCCCTTCTCCGGGGTCTATCCCTGCAGAATCCTCTTTCTGTGACACTGATCGGCTGTCAACCGCAGGACTGCAGGTCGACTGAGAAGACTTTAGCAAATACGCATTATGAAGAGCTAAAATAAATTCCAGGGAAAAGAAAGAACCCAAAGACCCCTGCAGTGTAGGTAACGGTTGCTGCACTGGCCCCTCCGCAGGAGAAGCCTTGTGCGATTTGGATTTCCTTTTTCCTGCAGAGCGGGAGAAACGGACGGCTCCATTAAAATGGCCACCGTTCCTGCTCTTTCCGAAGAGCTCTGTGGCTTGCTGAGAACGTCCTCAGACTTTGCCCTCCATAATCTCTGTCCCTTTACAAAAAAAGAAAAGGAAAGACCTGAAAGCGACTCCCGACTAAGCGATCGTAACCAACGGGCACAGAGAAAACGCGGCCCCGCGTGCCGAGACAACCGCTGACAGAAGGCAATCGCCGAAAAAAAACACACCCGCAGCGGCGAAACTAGATCGGAGAACTTAATAAACTACCCCGAGCTCCCAGCATTACCTGCAGGCCCAGACAGAGAGTGAAGGTACGGCAATTTTGGTACGCCGCTGCTAGTGGACCGCCAGAGGGTGAGGTGAAGCAATCCGCTTTGTCGCTGCTAGCGGTTAGCCTGCCCTTGCAGAATCGGAGGCAGGGAAGAGAACTCTGGGGCTCCCAGGTCCTTTCCCAATACCTCTGCACAACGGAATCTCCCAAAAGAGGCAGGCTCTGTCTCTAACGCCAGTTGGCTTAGCCGGCCGGGGAGAACCGGTGCCCCTTTTTTTTTTAAATGAAGAGAGAAAAAAAGAACTTCCTTTTCTGATCAGCCCTGCTAGGACAAATCAGGTTGATTCCTTCCTACTTTCCTTTTTTTCTTTTTTTTCTTTTTTAATTACTAATCTTGCTCTAAATCTAAATCCTATTCACCTCTTCGGGGAGCCTGTCAGCCACACGTCCTGTCCAGCTGCTGAGGACTGAAAGACGGACTCTCTGACACCAGGGGGAGCGGGATAGGCTGTCAGCAACTGTTTTCAGTTTTCAGTACTCAGCTGCTGGAGGAGGTTGACTACCCTAATGTCCTGGACTGGCCCGGAGAGACGAATAGGAATTTCTCATTAATACATGAAATTCTTCGTTGTCTCTAGCCTCTTCAGTTTCTAGTAATGCCTTAACTCAAACGTCACGCAAGAGTTGGAGCTGTTTGGTATTCTAAGGATGTGCGTATGCTAAAAAGAAAACTAAGAAGATTAGAAAGGAATTGGAGAAGTCATAGGAACCCTTTAGATAAAACATCATTTCTTATCACTCTTGAAGAATACAAGGCATTATTAAATAAAAAGAAACGCGATTACCATACTAAATTAATTATGAATGCTTTAAATAAGCCTAGAGAATTATTCGACACAGTAAAAAATGTAACATTTATATCAAAGGAGTTAAATCTTACGCTTGCTCCAAATGCTTTTGAAATGGAAGAATTTTATAAGGAAAAATTAGGCATTTATAAATCTTCATCTTATCTATACCATTCTTCTCGTTATCCTTTTATTTAAGAGCAGAATAAATTTTCTACCACAAACATTAGATAATTGGATGATATAATCAAATCTTTAAATGTTACCACTTCTACATTAGATCCTTGTCCTTCCACTTGGATTTATTTATCTCGTGATTGTCTTGCGTCTTATATCTTGAATTTAATTAAATTCATCTCTTGAACAAGGATACATTCCTGACAGTTTAGAAAGTGCTTCTATTTGCCCTCTTTTTAAAGGTAAAAAGCTTGACATTTCCAAACCAAGTTCTTTCAGGCCAATCTCTAGTTTAGCTTTTATGGCAAAAATTTTAGAGTAGGCAGTTCATTTACAACTCCAATCCCATGTTGACAGTTTTGCTCCACTGGATCCTCAGCAACATGGTTCCAGAATTGGTTACGGAGTGTAAACTCTTCTTTTATCATTGACTGACAGACTTCTCAAAGGAATTGAAAAGCCAAATTCTGGCTTTATTTTAATATTTCTTGACATTTCAGCGGCCTATGGCTCCATTCAACATGATTTTCTTTTATTTAGATTACAAGAAATTGGTTTAAAAAAATAAAACTGTCTCTTGGTTTAGTTCTTATCTTTCAAATCGTTCTATAAAACCATTTTTTTCAAAAAAAGGCATCCCTCAAGGTTATGCTTTATCTTCACTCCTTTTCAATTTATATATTCAACCTATTTATAATTTAATCAAAAGCCATGGCATTTACTACCATCTTTACGCCGATGACATGTTGTACACGCATATTAATACTAATCAGTTACAACTAAATAAATTAAAAGATTGTTTTTCTAACATTACTTCTTGGTTTTTAAATTTGGATAAAACAGAATGCCTTTTTATTTCAAAAGATAAATCTTTTGTACCTCCGGATTTAGTCATTTTAAATGAAGCAAACATAAAAGTTATTTGGGAGTAATTTTAGACCAACGTCTAAATTTTTCAAAACATGTAACTAATGTAACAAAAAATATTTTTACAAAACTAAAAATGTTTCAACACCTAAGACCTCTATTATCTTCAAATGATTTTATTACAGTAATTCAAACAATGATCTTTCCTCATTTTGATTTTTGTAATGTTTTATTTATGGGTCTTCCTAAACAAATTATTAAAAAACTCCAATTGGCCCAAAACACGGCAGCAAGAATAATTTTACAATTACCAATTAAAGATCATATCACTCCAATCCTAAAATCTCTACATTGGCTCCCTATAGAGAATAGAATTAAATGTAAAGCCATACAATCAATATTTAAGTTAATTCATTCAGAATCCTCCTCTTATTTAAAAGAAATTATTCAAACTGTCCCTGATAATAGATCATGGGGAAGTATTTCTAAAAACATGCTGGTCTCTCCTTATCTAAACACTTTCAGCATATCTACATCAAAAAGGGCATTTTCTCTTTTCGCTCCCTCCCTATGGAATTCACTTCCTCCTGCAATCAGATCCACAGATGATCCAAAATCTTTTAGAAGGCTTTTAAAAACTTTTTTATCTAAAGAACATTATGATGACTCAATTTCTTAAATATACCTTTAGTAATTTAATTAATTTATATTTCCAGTTTTGTATTAATTTTAAGATCTCTATATATTATAATATTTGTATTTAAAGCTCTGTTTTTATTTATATTCATACTTTACTATTTTTTTTCTTTTTCAAAGTTCTGTTTATTAATGATTGCATGGTACAAACAAATGACAAATCAACCTTACAATTTTACATAAAAGAAACATATCCCGGGCAGGGCTGTGTCTTGTCCACCACCCTGGGAACAAGGCAAGAACAGTCAAAGGGATACTCCATACATCCAATCAGACCTAAGAGACCTCCCCTCCCCCCCATCCCATTCCCCCCTCCCTCCCCCCACCCATCACAGGGAGCGCAGCAGTACAGGATTCATGCCAGGAGCGACCTGCATCCCAGGCCACAACTACCCAATTTTTAGCACGTCACTATGGGCCTTGGGTCCCAACCTCTGAATATAGGGCAGCCAAATCAACAGAAAGGTAGCCCACTTCTGAGGATGCCCCAGCGCACTTCGCCTTTCCATAAGCATAAGTTGGTGTAGGCTATTGCGCCACTCACAAAAGGTAGGGGCCACAGGCTCTCTCCAGCGACTAAGAATAGGACCCTTACCCACCAGACATGCCTTGCGCACCAACACCCTCTCCCATCTCCCCTTCAGGTGGAGTGGTCCTAACTGATCCAGCACTTCCAAATTCCCCGACCAGCAAATCCGTTGGCCCAGTAGGCCACTAAGATAAGTCTCAATGTGCCGCCAATACCTGTGAATGGAAGGGCAGCCCCACCACATATGACCCAAGTCTGCCAATGAACAAGAACATTTAGGGCACCCGCCATGCAGGGCAAGATGGCTTCTAAATGCCCGCCTCGGAGAGAAGTGGGCACGAAGGATGCATTTGAACTGCACCTCTCGCCAGCGGGCCCCAGCCACTAGTTGCACAATCCGGCCCAAAGCAGCCCGAACAGAACACGGGGCTATTTCCCGACCCAACTCTCGCGCCCATAGGCTCTCCAACACCGAGTAGTCAGGAGGCATATCCAATCGGTCTAATCGCTTCTTCAAGTCAGCTATCGTCGGTGGGGACTCCGCCCCCAGAGCAAAAAACTCAATGATCCGCTCCGAGTGCTCCGCAATGAGCTCACGCCTCGGCAGAGAGCCGAGATAATGAGAAAGCTGTGCATACGCAAAGGCGGATGTCCCCGTAGGCAGCCCATATTCTCCACAAAGCGCCCCAAGGCCTTACAACGACCTTCAAGATCCACCACATGCCCCAAACGCCGTAGACCTACGCACCACCACTGGCGAAAGGAAGCAGAGTCGGAACCTGGCAGAAAGCAGGCATTACCTTGTATGGGCAGCCAGCAGGAAACCGCAGCATCGCTGCCCCAACACTTGTTTAACTGGTACCATGTGCGCTGCGGCGCCTGTAACAAAACACTACTCATCAAACGAGCTGGCAAGGCAGTCCGCTTCAAATGCAAGACCGCTTCCAAAGAGTGGGGCGCAACAAAGGCTGCCTCAAGCCCTCGCGGGGTATAAATCTCAGTATCCCCCAGCCAATCACTTAAATGTCGTGCTTGGCACGCCAGCGCATATTTCCAAAGATCTGGCACCCCGACCCCACCTGATTTCCATCCCCCGCGCATCCTAGCCAATGGTATACGGGCTCTGAGACCCTTCCAAAGAAAGCCCCGGATCTCCTTCTCCAAACGTGCCACATCACGCTTCAAAAGCCACACTGGAAGTGGTTGCATCCAGTAGAGCACGCGCGGAAAGATCACCATCCCCAAGGCAGCCACTCTACCCAAAAGAGACAAGGGGAGGGGGGTCCAAGCCTGCATCTGCGCTCGAACCTTGGAAAAGATACGTTCGAAATTAGCTTTATACAGCAGTGCCGGCGTCCTAGTTAACAAAATACCCAAATAAACAAAGGACTCATCTGCCCAGCAGAGTGGGAAGTTCCCAAGCCATCTCCCCCGCAACGTGCCCCCCACATCTAGGGCCTCCGATTTATCCATATTGATACGCAGCCCCGCAAATTGGCCATATAGAGAGAACTCCTCAAGTAAACGCGAGAGGGATTGTTGGGGAGAAGTAAGGTGAACAAGGATATCGTCTGCAAACGCAGCCACCTTAAAGCCATGGGAACCAATGCGCATGCCACCTATACCGGGGGTTTCCTCAATCCTCCGTATCAACGGATCCAGAGACAGTACAAAAAGTAAAGGGGAGAGCGGGCAGCCCTGACGTGTACCTCGTTCCAAACTAAACGTGTCCGAGAGCACCTCGTTACATAGAACCCCAGCCGTGGGGTCCGAATAAAGCAAATCCACCATCTGACAGAAAGGGACACCTAGCCCGTAGTACGGCAAAAGAGATTTCAAATACTCCCACTGTACCTGATCAAACGCCTTTTCGGCATCAAAACTAATTACCAGAGATTGGAGGTCCCTTTCCCGGACCCACTCTAAGGAGGCCAGGAGTCGTCGCAGATTCCGCACAGCATAACGCCCCTTAACAAACCCAACCTGCGATTCATGGACCAAATCCCCCAATACCAGAGCCAGTCTATCGGCCAAAACCTTTGCCAGTATTTTAAAATCAAAGTTCAATAAAGAAATTGGCCGATAAGAAGCTGCTTGGGTAGGGTCCTTCCCTGGTTTAGGGATTAAGGTAATATGTGCATGGTTGGCGCCCCAACTAAACTTCCCCTGAGCCACCCTTTGGTGGTACATAGCCACCAGTGTTGGAGGCACTAAATCACCCAAAAGTTTATAAAACTCGGCCCCAAACCCGTCCGGGCCAGGCGCTCTATAACAGCTAGCTCTCTGAATAACCCTATAAACCTCATCCACTGTCACCGGGGCATCAAGGCACGCCCGCTGCTCTGCCGACACCTTCGGCAATGGTATTTCCCGCAAATATTTCTGCATTTCGATCGGAGCTCCCTCCGTCCGGGCATATAATTTCTGAAAGAAAGAGCGAAACACTCTAGCTATGGCTACATTATCCTTATGCAGGACACCCTGACCATCCCGTAGCGCTGCCACCAACCGAGGGCCCCGGTGACCCTGCAGGCAATGCGCCAAACGTTTCCCGGGTTTATCACCAAAGCGAAATAGCTGGTACCTATAGTACATATACGATTTCTTCGCCCTCTGGTGGAGTAGTTCATTAAGAGACGTTTGCAACTCCCAAAGCAGTCGCTTATTGGTCACACTGGGATCCTCGGCACACCTCCTGCTTCTCCAATTGAACAATCTGCCAGGCCAAAAGCTTCCGCTTGCGTGCCACATAGGCAATAATATCTCCCCTCAACAAGACTTTGGCCGTCTCCCAGAGCAGCTCCGGATCATCCTGGTGTCGCTCGTGATGAACCATAAATTCCTGCCAAAATTTAACAATACGCGTTCGAAACTCACCATCATGATACAGCCCCATAGGAAACCGCCAGAGCCTCATCGACACGGCCAAGCCCCCCCAGCCTAATTCCAACCAAACCGGGGCATGGTCCGACACCGCAGAAGGACCAATTTGTGCATCTCCCACCTGTGCAAACAACCTTTCCAAAACTAAAACATAATCCAGTCTAGCACTAGTTCCATGAGCTCGCGATTGATGGGTAAAGTCTCTCTCGGACAGATGAAGCAGCCGCCATGGGTCAACCAAGCCCAGGCGGGTACATAAGCCCCCTTAGTACTCGGGATTCGCATGCGTTCCCCCCCCCCTTCTGCCGGACACATCCAGCTCAACATCCAACACCCCGTTCAAATCGCCGGCCAATATCAAGGGAACATCAGGCAGCTGTTCGATTCTAGAAGCTAATCGGGCATAAAGCACCCGGTCCAATACATTAGGGCTGTACAGGCAACCCAACACGACAGGCCGACCGTCAAGATTACCATAGAGCAAAATATACCGGCCGTCTGGATCGGAGTACTCCTTAAGTAGTTCAAAACGAGTCTGCTTTCTAATCAATATGACCACTCCACCCTTTTTCCCCTTAGCGGGAGAAGCCCAACTCTGCTCCACCCACATCTTCTGCAATTTAACATGCTCCTCAGCCGTCTGGTGGGTTTCCTGCAACATAGCTATATCGCATTTCAGCCTAGCTAAGGCCTGCAGCACTTTATATCGTTTAATGGGATTGCCTATCCCACAGACATTCCAAGAGATGACTTTCAGGGCGGATCATAAATGAACAAGAATTCTGTACCAATCAGACTGAAATAATGAGGAAAGACCCCCCCCCAGCCTGGGGCCCCCCCCCTAGACATTATAATGCCCCCAAAGTGTCCACATTCAATCAAGCAACAGTAGCGCTGTGCTCCCTGCGACCCCCCACCCCTATTCCCTCCCCTACCCTTCCTACCTCCCTTCCACGCACAACCCTGCCCAATCCCTTTACCCACCCTACCTACACCCCCCTCTACCCTCTCTACCCTTCCCCAACTCTCAACCACTAACCTCCATCCCACTCCCATCAGGGGGTCACTTAGGATGTGAGACGAGCCCCCCCCCCCACTCCAAACGTCCTCACACAGTGTCATAAGGAGCCAAGTAGTCTCACCCCGCCAAACACATAGGGAATAACCTCCCCAGGGGGGGCAACCACTCCAGCTCAACCGAGTGTTTCACCCAAAAGAAACTCAGCTACCGACCCGAGCAGACTAGGATGGCTCCTCCCAGAACCGGAGATGCTACAAACACTCCCCACCCATTCCAACCCCCAGATATCCCCCGCAAGACATTCCAAGGCCCCGAGTCCCCATCAGCATCATTTTCTCCTTAACCCCCACCCCTACACAAAACCATTCACATATTATAACCAAGTCCACAACATTAAGACATTCCAGTCCCCAAATTACTATCCGAACTGTACCCCTCCCGCTCCCCCCTCGCAGTCCATCCCCCCCCCCCGCAACAGTAAAGCCCCACGAACTACTTTACAGCACACAAACAGCATACAGCAATGCAAAACAAAAGTCATATGCCACACTCATAGCAAGTCCAAACTTCTCACTGTGAGCAGCAAGGTAGGCCAAGGGGGGCCGGGCTGGGGCTGTAATCCAATAGGGGCTCCGTGGAGGTCAACCAGCCCGGGAATATTAGGGGTGCACCCAGGTGCCAGGACTCCGCAAGGCCAGCCGGCACCACCAGCCCGCAGCACCCCCCGGAGCTGATGCACGAGGCCCCCAGACAACTATTAAGGCATCAAAGAGCCACCAGCACAGCACGCCATGCTCAGCCCGGTCCCCCCAGGAGCCCCGTGCGCGGTCCAGGACACAAAGACAGAGTTCCCTGGGCCCATACCGACAACGGTAGGGGCCATGGACCAAACAGGAATCTTCTTCGGGCCCTCTAGCACGCACAGTAACCAGCAGGTCCCAGCCCTAATCAGAGGTAATAAGGAGCAGTCTCACTGCTCTTCCAAAGTCGAGGGCCCCGATGCCAGCAATTGCTCCACATAGGAACGAGAGCGCCGCCGCTGATTCGAACGCCCGATGCGATCCCTGATGCAGCACGTGGAGCCGGGCGGGGTACTGAACGCTGAACCGAACCCCAGCCTCTATTAGCTTTTGCCACAGCGGGACGTAGGCTTTCCTGCGTTGACTTAAGGCAGCGGAGTAGTCCTGGGTTATCTGGATCTTTGCAGTCTCCCACTCGACAACTCCCTTTCGCTTCGCCGCTCGGAGCACTGCATCCTTTTGTGTATAGCACAGAAATTTGGCCAAAACCACCCTAGGCCTGTGGTTTCCGGATTGTTGCTTAGGTCCCAATCTGTGGGCTCTTTCCACCACAATAGGCCCACTCGGCTCAGCCCCATCTCTCAAAAAGGCAGCCAAGTTCTCCACATAGCTTCTCAGGTCCTTGTCCAGGACAGATTCAGCAATCCCCAGAAAACGCAGATTGTTGCGTCGAGACCTGTTTTCTAGGTCATCCAGTTTCATCTCATGGATTTTTGACTCCTTCTGGAGCACAAGAAGCTCCCGCTTGAGGCCTTCCACTTCCTCCTCTGTATGAGTAAGGCGGGTTTCGGCTTCTTGCACCCGCACACCCAACGTGCCCAGGGAACTCTGGAGCGCATCCATCTTAGCATGTAGCGCCTCAAATTGTGACGCTAAAGCGCTGGTGACCGCCGCCGATATCTCGTCCGCCATGGTTGGGGAGGCCGCAGCACTGTGTTTCGGAGGGGACTCCGCCATTTTTAGGGCACTGGCAGCACACTCCTTATCTCGCCGCCCTGCCTTCACCACGGCCGCCATCCCCACTCACTGGTCTCAGACGGGTCTCCGATCCTTCACCAATGCACTAGACCTCCAGTAGACCCAAATTCACTGCAAAACATGGCAATATTTCAACTTTTCAGGGGAGGAGGGCCCGGAGCCCAAGCAACGTGCGTCCTCTCAGGCTCACCACATCACGTGACCACCCATACTTTACTATTTTAATTGTTAACTGTATTTCACTTTATTTTCAAGTTTCACTGTAAACCGCTTTGATTTCCGAAAGGCAGTATATAAGTTCAATTAAATAAATAAATGTTGTTGTTAAGGTTGTTCCTCCAACCACTGCAGCATCTTTACCCCACTCCTACAAAATAAGTTTTCCTCATCATTTGAAAGTGCCTTATGAAAATACATCAGGGGTTTTTCTCCACTAAAGAAGTCCTCAAGACCTACTGATATTCTTTACTTGGATAATAGAGCCTTCTAAGCCTGTCTTGCTGCTGCTCTATTGGTTCTCTTCAGGTGTTTTGGGGTTTTATAGCTTGTTATGCTCCCATGATGGCCCTTCGTATACTGACAGCCAATGCTATCGCCCCTTCCCCATAGCGCATTCTCTGATCTTTAATTAAATCCCTCAGGATCTCACGCCAAGAAATATCTGTACAGCGCTGTGAATGCCTTGTAGCACTATACAAATGATCAATTGTAATAGTTCTATGTGTTCCTCCAGCCCGGGGAAGATCTTCACTACAGGGTCCTATTGCAGAACAAATGTCCTCATTTCCAGGACTTTCTTACTTGCAGGCTTACAGTTTAGAGTAGTTACTCACCTGTAACAGGTGTTCTCCAGGAGCAGCAGGAATCAGTCCTCACATATGGGCGACATCGGCGCCGATGAAGCCTTCATGCGGAGCATTTTCCCAGCTTTCAAGGAAAGCCTTTGGGAATGCAGCGCGCATGCATGGTCCCCTTCCCACCCAAGGGTGTCATCTTGCTCAGTCTGATGACATAGCTAAAAGACAGCAAAAAAATCAAAATAAAGTATATGACTGAAACTCCAGGGGAGGAGAGAGGGTCGTGCTGCTCCTGGAGAACACCTGTTACAGGTGAGTAACTACTCTTTCTCCAGGATCAAGCAGGAAGTCAGTCCTCACATATGGGACTCCCCAGCTCTAGGCTACCGGGAACCCAAAGCTGAAAAATGGCTCCCTCTGAAGAGCCTCAGCATCCATGATAAGAATATCCTCTGAAAACGCCCAACACAAGGGCCGGAGGGTAGGAGTTGCCTAAACCTCAAAGCGATTACAGAGTACTGCCTGTCCGAAACCACTGTCCCTCCAGGACTCCCTCTCGAGGCAGTACTGACCTGCAAAAGTCTAGCTTGAAGAACAAATAGCAGCCCGGCAGATGTCTGCCAAATGAACAGAGCAGAGATGAGCTACTGACGCGGCTTTCGTCCTGACACGGTGGGCCGTGACTCAACCCTGCAAGGGGAGGTCAGCTGCCTTGTACGCCCAGGCGATACAATCTGCTACCCAAGTGGACAACGTACGCTTGGAGACAGGTAACCCCAGCTTATTAGGGTCAAAGGAGACGAAGAGCTGAGTAGCCCTTCGATGCCCCCGAATACGTTCTATGTAAAAGGACAACACCCTCTTACAGTCCATGGTATGCAAGAATGTTTCAGCCCGGCTGGTATGCGGCCTGGGAAAAAAGGTCGGAAGAACCACCTCCTGGTTGAGGTGGAAAGAGGAGACCACTTTTGGAAGGAACTTGGGATGGGTCCGTAGGGCCACCCTGTTCCTATAGAACCAGAGCCTGCAGTTCACTCACACGTCTGGCCGAGGTAAGAGCCACCAGGAAAAGCGCTTTCCAAGAGAGGAAGCGCAATTGGCAAGTAGCCATCGGCTCAAACGGTGGGCGAGTAAGTTGCTGCAAGACCACGTTTAAATCCCACTCAGTCACCGGTGGACGAACCGGAGGCTTGAGAAGGAGCAGACCTCTGAGAAAACGGGACACCAAGGGATGAACCGACAGAGACTGTCCCTCCACCGGGGAGTGGTGTGCTGAAAGAGCACTGAGGTGGACCCAAACAAAGTTAGACTTAAGGCCTAGGTCTGACAGGTGAAGTAGATACTGCAGTACTACTGGCACAAGGCAAGAGAAAGGATCTTCACTGCGCTGAGCACACCATACCGTAAACCTACACCACGAGGGCATAGGACTTTCTGGTGGACTGCCTCCTAGAGGCCAAAACAACCTCCTCAACCTCCTTAGGTAGAAGCAAGGGAGCTAGCACTATCCTTTCAGCAGCCAGGCCATCAAATTGAGGGACCTGAGATTGGGGTGTAGAAGGGAACATAAGAACATAAGAACATAAGATATGCCATACTGGGTCAGACCAAAGGTCCATCAAGCCCAGCATTCTGTTTCCAACAGTGGCCAATCTAGGTCATACGTACCTAGCAGTTTCCCCAAGGGACACAGGTTCCACAATGCTTGTACTGGTTCAAGCATTGATATCCTGGGTCCCTTCTTAATAATGGTTTATGGACCTTTCCTTCAGGAACTTGTCCAAACCTTTTTTAAACCCAGCTACACTAACAGCCTTTACTACATCCTCCGGTAACAAATTCCAGAGTTTGATTACACGTTGAGTGAAAAAATATTTTCTTTTATTAGTCTTAAATAGTTTACCCTGTAGCTTCATTGCATGTCCCCTAGTCTTTCCATATTCTGATAAGGTAAACAATCGATCTACGTTTACGCGTTCCACTCCGTTCATTAATTTATAGACTTCTATCATATCTCCCCTCAGCCGTCTCTTCTCCAGGCTAAAGAGCCCCAACCTTTTTAGCCTTTCTTCATAGGAGTAGCCTTCCATCCCCTTTACCATTTTGGTGGCTCTTCTCTGAACCTTTTCTAAAATCGCTATATCCTTTTTAAGATACGGCGACCAGAATTGCACACAATATTCAAGGTGCGGTCTCAACATGGAACGATATAGAGGCATTATAATATCTTTTGTTTTATTTTCCATTCCTTTCCTTATCATACCTAGCATTCTATTTGCTCTCTTGGCCGCCGCTGCACACTGGGCCGAGGGTTTTAACAAGGTATCCACAATGACGCCTAAATCTTTTTCCTGGGTGGTGGTTCCTAATGTGGAACCTTGCATCATGTAACCATAGTTTGGGTTGTTCTTCCCTAGGTGCATAACCTTGCACTTCTCCACATTAAATTTCATCTGCCATTTTGATGCCCAGTCTTCCAATTTATCAAGATCCTCTTGCAATTTTCCACAATCCTCCTGGGTTTTAACAACTTTAAACAGTTTTGTGTCATCTGCAAATTTGATAACATCACTTGTTATTCCACTTTCCAGGTCATTTATGAATATGTCAAAAAGCAGCGGACCCAGCACAGATCCCTGGGGTACACCACTATTCACCTTTCTCCATTGGGAAAATTGGCCATTTAGCCCTACCCTCTGCTTTCTATCTTTTAACCAGTTCCTGATCCACAGTAGTACACTGCCTCCTATCCCATGACTCTTTAGTTTTGCCAAAAGTCTCTCATGAGGGACTTTGTCAAAGGCTTTCTGAAAGTCCAGATACACAATATCAACTGACTCACCTTTGTCCACCTGTTTATTCACTCCTTCAAAAAAACATAACAGATTAGTAAGACAAGATCTTCCTTGTCTAAAGCCATGTTGGCTGTCTCCCATTAGGTCGTGACTATCTACATGCTGAGTAATTTTATTCTTTATGATGGTTTCTACCATTTTTCCCGGTACTGATGTCAGGCTCACTGGTCTGTAGTTTCCCGGATCACCCCTCGAACCCTTTTTAAAAATTGGTGTTACATTGGCGATCCTCCAATCCTCAGGTATTAGAGATGATTTTAATGATCCCTGATCCTGAGACAGGAGATCGGGTTGCAACCTGAGAGGGAATGGAGTTTCCACCGCCAACTGCAGCAGAAGTGGGAACCACAGCTGCCTGGGCCATCTGGGGGCTACCAGAATCACCGAGGCCTTGTCCCGGAGAATTTTGAACAGAGTTCGGGCCATGAGGGGCGTGGGAGGAAACGCATACAGCAGGAGACCAAGAGATCAGAAAAGCATCTGCTGCCATTCTTAGGGGAAGCGGCTGTCTGGAGCAAAACCTGGGCAGCTGACGGTTTTGTGGACTGGCAAAGAGATCGATGGACTGCAGTCCCCAGCGGAGGAAGATCTGCTGGACTACCCATGGATTCAACTGCCATTTGTGAGGTTGGAGAATCCTGCTTAGCTTGTCTGCTAGGAAATTCTCCTGTCCAAGTAGATAAACTGCTTTGAGAAACATGCCTTGTTTTACTGCAATGGAGCAAAGGACCAGCGCCTCTTGACATAGGAGTCTGGACCCCATGCCCCCTTGTTTGTTCACATAGAACACTGCCACCTGATTGTCCGTCTGAACCAAAACAGACTGGTGAGAGACGGCCTGAGAAAATGTTTGCAGAGCTAAGCGGATTGCTCGCAGCTCCAAAATATTGATCTGCTGCATGGCCACCCGAGGGGACCAGAGGCTTTGAGTGCACGTGCCCTGGCAATGTGCACCCCAGCCCTTTAAGGAAGCATCAGTTGTCAGCACCTTTGTGTGTGCTGCAGCCTGAAAAGGTACCCCCCTGAGGTGGTTTGGGAGAATTAGCCACCACTGTAAGGAGTCCACAAGTGGTTTGGACACCTTTACTCTATCTCGGAGGTCGCCTGTGGCCTGCGCCCACTGAGCTCCGAGGCACTACTGAGCAGTCCGCATGTGCAGACGGGCATTCGGAGTCACATGCACAGTGGATGCCATATGGCCCAGAAGTCGCAGGTAGTGCCTGGTGGAGACCTGAGAATTGCTTTGGAACTGGTTTGCCAACTCCATCAATCTGTGGGCCCTGTCCTCGGGCAAGTAAGCTCTTGCCCCTATAAACTCTAGGTTCTGAGAGGGGACCAAAGTGGACTTTGCGTAGCTTATGACAAAGCCCAGATGCAGAAGAAGAGAGACAGTGCAAAGAGTGGCTTGTCTGGCCTCCTGGAGAGACTGGCCCCTGATGAGCCAGTCGTCCAGGTATGGGAAGACAAAAATTCCCTGATTCCTGAGATAGGCCGCCACCACCACCAGGCATTTGGTGAAAACCCTGGGGGCAGATGTTAGGCCAAAGGGAAGTACCCTGTACTGAAAACGGTTTCCTCCCACCACAAACCTGAGCTATTGTCTGTGGTCTGGATGAATGAGGATGTGCGTATAAGCATCCTTTAGATCTAAGGAGCATAGCCAGTCTTCCCTGCTGGAGGTAGGGCAGCAGTATTCCAAGGGTAAGCATTTTAAACTTTTCCCTCTCCAGAAACTTGTTTAGGTTTCGCAAGTCTAGGACAGGACGGAGGCCTCCTGTCCTTTTTGGTACCAGGAAGTACCTGGAGTAGAAGCCTTGCCCTTCAGGTGATGCGGCACCGGTTCCACCGCCTGTTCCTTTAGAAGACTTGCCAACTCCTGAAGGAGGAGGTTCCTGTGTAAAGGAAGTCTTGGAGGCTCCCCTGGAAAGGAGGAGGGGGGTAGCTGGTGGAAATGAAGCATGCAGCCCTTTTGGACTATGCTGAATACCCAGGTATCCCCTGTGATGGCTGGCCACCTGTAGGCGTACAGGGTCAACCGACCTCCTGTGCTGAGTGGAGCCAGCGGTGGAGAAGAGGCTATGCTGTGGGAGTCAAAACCTCGCTCCCTGCTGTGCAGGAGCCGGAGCTGGTGGCTTGGGGGTCCTTCTGCCTATGGGGCCCATGTCCCTGCCCCTTGGCCTGCTGGCCCTGTTGGGGAGCTGGAGAGGCCTGATAGTGAGGGTAGGATTTGTAGGCAGCACCCTTCCTCGGGAAAAAGGGCTTCTTTCCCAAGCCCTTCTTTTTTTGAGAAGGGGCAGCAGTCTTTCTGGACAGCCTTGTCCTGGTGAGAGTCTTAGTCTCGAGTTCTGCAGCCTTCTCTGTCATGGGCTTACCGAATAGGTTGTCACCTCGGCAGGGGACATCGACCAACTTGTCCTGCACCCATGACTCCAGGTCCGATGACTGTAGCCAGGCCTGACGGCATGCACCGATGCCGGCTGCGGCTACCCAGGCCGAAGCCTCAAAGCCATCATAGGCTGCTCGAGAGATAAACTTCGAGCACTCTCGGATCCCTGTAGACAAGGCCTTGAACCTCTGCAAGGGTTCCTCAGAGAGGCCAGCTGAGAACCCGGCAATCTCCTTTGCCAAGTCCCTTAAGTACATGCCCATGTACAGCTGGTAAGTCTGGACATGGCAAGATAGCATAGAGCCCTGGAAGCACTTTCTACCGAGGGCATCCAGGTTCCAGGCCTCCAGGCCGGGGAGCACCAAGGAGTGCATCTTCTGACTCTTCAGGTGGTGCATGGCCGATTCCACAATCATGGAATTGTGCGGTAGCTACGCCTTTTGGAACCAAGGGCTCTTATGGACTCGATAAATGGAATCAACCCGTTTGCTAAGAACCGGCGCCGAGGCCAGTGCCTCCCACATATGGAAGAGCAGCCGTTCCAGCATCGGAGGAACCGGTACAGTAAAGGCTTCCTTCAGAGGAAAGTCATACTGGAGGGCATCAAGCTCCTCAGCTCGAGGCTCCGCCTTGGCGTCCGCAGGGAAAACCAAAGCCTTGGACATGTCCCTTATGAAGGCCGAGAACCGGGTATCCTCCAGGGGGGACCTTCTCCGAGGCTCAGGCTCCAGTGAGTCCGAAGGGACGCACCGGGTCCAAAAGGTGTCCGGAGATTCCTCATCCTCCGTCTCCCACGCCGACTCCTCCGAGGAGTCGTCGAGCGGCTCCGGCTGTGTGGGCTTCAGTGCCACTCGCCCTGATGGCACCGGCATCGACGACCTCGGCCCCGCACGGGAGATCGAGGGGGACCTTGACCGAGGATCGACTCGAGACTTGATGGACTCGAGGATCGGCTTGGTCTCCGGGGTCGACTTAGACGTCGAGGTCCTGGTGGTCGGGGCAGATGCACCGGTGAGACCTGCAATCAGCACCCGCTGCTGTTCCATGAAGGCAGCCAAGCTGCTCTCCAAGGCCGTCAACCTGAGTCCAAGCTCAGGAGACCAGCAGCCTCCGACTCGGGCCCCGACAGCATCGGGCCCGACGGCGGCTCTCCCGGAGGAGAGTCCACGAGGACAATAGAACTCACGTGACTTGGGGACTCCGGCTCCATACGAGGTAGCTTGGACGGCCTCTCCGACTCCAAGAGCCCAGGGCAGCGGTCAGGGCTACGCAACCTGGCCCTCGAGGACCCAGGAGCTTCCACCGAGGCCACACTCACGAGCTTCTTATTCCTTTTGTGCTCCCGGGTGGGAGACCCCCTTTCAGAGGAACCACGACGGCACTCGGGTTCCGACTCCCGAGATGTCGAGGCCTCTGATGAAGTCCAGGCTCGGCTGGACGCGGACTCTGAGAAAATTCTCTCACGTTGATGCTGACGGCTCCGAAGCGCCTTAGACGACATTTTGCCACCCGGGCCACAGGCCAGCAGGTCATGGTCGGGCCCGAGGCATCGGAGGCAGCAGTCATGTGTATCGGTGACAGACAAGTTTCTTGCACCGATCACATTTTTTGAACCCGCTGGCAGCCATCGGGGGAAAAAGGGCCCCTGCAAGGTCAAAAGACCGGGCTGCCAGTGAAAATAACAAAAAAGGAGCGAATGCTAGTCACGAAGGACAAAAACTAAAAAAAAGAATACCGGACTCGATACTGGTGTACCGAGCCCAGGCGGGAAGGGGAACCGGCGTCGAACCGGATCAGAAAAACGAAAATCGCAGAAAAAAAATCTACTTTTATCGGGTGACATGAACTCACGTCCGTTGGGCTCCGTGGAAAAAGAAAGACTGAGCAAGATAGCACCCTTAGGCGGGAAGGGGACTGCGCATGCGCGCTGCATTCCCAAAGGCTTTCCTTGAAAGCTGTGGAAATGCTCCGCACGAGGGCTCCGTCGGCGCCAACATCACCCATATGTGAGGGCTGACTTCCTGCTTGGTCCTGGAGAAGGAGGGCTTCTTTTCACTCCTGCTGCCGTGGGTTCTTTTGGCCTATCTTGCTGCTGTGATGGCACTCCTCAGGTGTCTTAGAGCCTTCCAACCAATATGGGTATCATACTGTCCTTCCTCTGGTGTTTCTTCCTGCACCTTCCAGCTAATATTAATGCTGCCTTAACCCATTCATGCTGTTTGGGTTCTTCCAGATATTGCCATTGTCATTTTACTCCTCTGCTTATGCCCTGGAGTCTTTCTGCCAATGTCGGTGCCATTTACCTCTCTCAAGGTGCCTTGATGTTTTTCCTATCAATTTTGGTACTGCTTTGCCCTCTTCCACCCCTTGGGGTGTTCATGGGGGGGGGTTCATTTACTCTGCTGCTTTGCCTTCTGATGGTGGCTTTTATTGTTCTTGCCATAGTTTGTGCCCTTCGCCCCTCTTTTGTTGCCATGGCCTGTGACACTCTTGATGGCTTGTAGCGCGCTTTTGTTACAGTTGCCTGCCATCAAGTTTCAGACAGGTTTGGTTAAAAATGGATGGCAAGCCTCACTGTTCCATTGTATAACAGTGGAATAGTCTCCCAGTGGAGGTGGTAGAGATGAGGATTGTAACTGAATTCAAAAAAGCATGGGACCAACACAGAGGATCTCTAAAGGTAAAAAGTGGACTATTGTAGTTGTTGATATGGCAGGACAGACTAGATAGGCCATGTGGTCTTTTTCTGTCATCATGTTTCTATGTTTCTATGTAACAGCTTTCCCCATAGATATGAATGGGAGCAAACAACAAATGCATGAATGCTGCAATGTACAAACACTAATCAAACAGGGTCCAGGGACGAATACTAACCAACATAAAAGATTTTTGGCGTGCATATCCCTCAAGTTCTCCTAATCAACAAAAGTAGCATGGGCCATATTGGGGATCTCTAAATAAGTGCAGGGAGTGGAGGAGTAGCCTATTGGTTAGAGCAACTGCCTAAGTACCCAGAAGATCAAGGGTTCAGTTCCCACTGGCACTCCTTGTGACTTCGGGCAAGTCACTTTACCTGCCATTGCCTCAGAAGAAAAGGCTGGCAATCTATTTCCAGTGATACACTGCCAAGAAAACCCAGAGGTAGCTGGGTCACTGAGTCAACACTGACTTGATGGCACTAAAAAAAAATAAATAAATAAAAAATAAGTGCAGCACTGTCTATTCCTGCAGCCCAGCTTCTGACTAAGAAGTATAGGAAATAAAGGTAAAGGCAAACCACAAAGAAAGTAATGCTGAACATGTTCAGAAATCCCATGGTCCATGTTACTATTGCTGCTCTATTTTAAACAATGCCAACAGGAAGACAAGTCTGCTCCTGTGGTGGACAGATTGTAAATTGGCACAAATGCTCTTGGTTCCCTGTTCCAAATATCGATTCACACCATTTATACTGAAGATCAGCTGAACAATGAGAGCAGATTACAGAACAAATGTTGGCGCTTAATACTAGCGCATACTGCCTGACAAAAAGCCATGTTCTCTACAATGCTCCCAGGCACACACAGTGTAGAGGAGCAAAAACACTACTTTGTCTTTCACAGAGTTCCAGCCTGCAGAATAGGAAGAAAAGGTGGCATTTTACTCTTCAGTTAATGTCCTTTCCTTGAGTCTTACTAAAGTCCTGACAAGTGTGTTGTGTTCCCGTACCAGCAGACTGGTGGAGACAAAGAACAAATAAAAAGCCAAGATTTCAGTGACATCACTCTATTCGTCTCAGCCACCAGAGGTCTCTTCAGTATTCGTCCCAAAGCACATAGAACATGGCAAGCATCACAACCTTAATCATAGACACAAAGAGAACTATGTACAGGAAAGCATAAACAGAAGGCTATCAGAAGATGATGAACCTGCAGAGTGAAGTATAAACATCATAGAAGACCTAAGGGTACAGCAGCAGAAGAAGAGAGCAGTTTCCAGGGTGAGCCCTGGACTGGTCTAGCAGGACTCATGAAAAGGACATTAAAATGTCACCTCCCAAATCGTCCTGCTAGACCAGTCCAGACAAGTGGGATGTACCAAAGCTACACCCCAAGTGGTGGGAAGAAAACACAGCAGTTTGCAAAACCCACGAGCCAAAGGTCATATCCACTCATGTGTGGACATCCAAGTGGCAATGCTTGACCAAAGTGATCATAAACTGGAGGGGAGGACGCAGATCTTTATCTTTATTCAATTATTTGATGCCAAACCCCCAAGAGAACGTGCAAGACGTTCGAATGCAAGGCTAGAGACTTACTAGCCACCGGACCTCGGAAACAAGCCAAAGCTGCCACCTGAACTTTCAGGAAACTACAGGAAAGACCCTTCTCCAGGCCATCCTGTAGAAAGGCCAACAGAAAAGGTACCGTGGCCACCTCAGGACCGAACTGCCAAGTACCACACCATCGCTCAAAGAGGCACTAGATTTGCACTAGCTAGCTTGGTAGGCCTCCGGGCTCTGAACAGAGTGGAAAGCACCGCTGGAGTAGTTCTTACACACTAGCCGTCTCCTTTCAAAAGCCAAGACGTAAATGAGAAGGGATCCGGGTCCTCTAGGACAATCGGTCCCTGCTGCAATAGACCCCGAGATTGGGGCAACCGAAGAGGAAACACATGCAGGAGTCGCATCAGGTCTCCGAACCATGCTCTCCTCATCCAATCCGGTGCCACCAGAACAATCCTGCCTGGGTGACATTCTATTTGCCAAATCACATGCCACACCAGGGGCCACAGAACACATACGTACAACAGGTGCTGACTTGGCCAAGGCTAGGACAGGGAGTCAATGCCCTCGGACTCTGTCTCCATGTTACAACTGAAGGGCCAACTTTGGCACTGGAGCGGTTCACCATTAAATCCATTTCAGGGTAACCCCAGTGGTGCAGAATCAACTGAAATGCCTACTGATTCAATTCCCATCCTCCAAAGAGTGCTCACTGAGGAAATCCGCTTCCACACTGTACAGCCCAGCAATGGGCTGAACTGACAAAGCTAGGAGATTCTTTACTACCCAGGAAAACAGTAGAGCTGCCTCCAAAGTTCTGCTCGTGCTGCCTTGCCAATTGACATAAGCAACTACCGTGGTGTTTTCCAAGAACACTCGAACCACCCAGCCCTCCATCCACTATCTGCTGGAGACAAGGAAATACTGAAGGGACCTCTGGTGGCTGAGGCGAATAAAGGCATGGTAGTAATGTCATTGAAATCTGGGCTTTTCATTGGTTGTCTCCACCAGTCTGCTGGTAGGGGAACACAACCCACTTGGCTGGACTGGTCTAGCGGGACGATATGGAAACACTCCATGAAAACTAGAACGTTGTCCTTTCCAAAGCACACAACAGGAGGGAGGTAGAGGTATTCCTTATCTGCTGGGCTCCGAGTGGTCAGGGTAAGAGCAATATCACCATATGAACTCCTTCAAAAAGCAATGTTTCACATTCAGTCACAGAGGACAGCAATAAATTTGGGTTTGGTGAAGAGTTCTGTTCTTGTTTGTCAATTTTGTTCTCTACATATACTTTACAGTTATCTCCTACCACTTTACAGTTATCTCCTACCACTTTACAATTCCTTAAGCATACACAGCTCTGTGTTCGATGTATCAATAATAATGAATGAGATAAACTAGTATGGAAATGAAAGCTACATATTTCCCTAATTAAGGATGGATGGACTAGAAGGGGAAAAAACAGCTCTATAAAGGATAATGACCAGAGAACAAACCCTTCGCACTGTGTTTGTCCGTCCTATTCTACATTTACAACAGGGAAGATTCCAAAATTTCTTACCATCATCCAAAGTTTTCTCATTTGTCCAATTGGTCCTCTCCTTTACATTTTTGAAGTGTGGATGCTTCTCATTCAATCCAGTGTCAAAGACTGCAACTCTTACATCAGCACCTGCTTACACAGACAACAGCAAGAGCCCCCATAGTGAGATTCACGTATTCAAGTATATGACATCAGTCAACTTTTTCTGTAATTAATATGGAATGATTATTCTCCTAAAAATAAGAGACATTTCATTTTATATAATTCATGGTCTAAGATAAGCATACACCACCTTCCAAAAAAGCTAAGTTCACTGTCGAAACAAGGGTGAGCACACTGATTCCTTTCAACATTTCTGTTAGTGATATTGCAAAAGGGTTATCGGGTAAAGTTTGCTTCTTTGCAAATAATTTATTTATTTAGACAGTTTTGTATACCACCTTATCCTTCAATCAAAGTGGTCAACAAGACATTGGGAGGCATACATTCAACAGGATGGGAAATGAGTCACATACATAAAAGGCTATCTACATATAGGTCTAAATGGGGATAGGCAGTTGGGGCTAAGTAGTGAGGGTAGCTAGTGGGCCACTTGGGTGGTTTCTAATGCTTCGCAACTTAAGGTGGTTGCTAATAGGCCTCAGTGAAGAGATGGGTCTTGACAGCTTTGCGGAAGTCCTTGGTATCGTTTAGGGTCCTTAAGTCCATGGGGAGGGAGTTCCATAATGCAGGCGCCAGTAGCGAGGGAGCTATCTGAGATGTTACTTGCTTAGTTGATAACCTGTGGGTAAGGTGATCCTGTTGTCATTGTTGATTCTTCTAGGCCTGTTACTGATATCCTTGGTTATTACGTCCTGGAGCGCATCTTCAGAGCGGTGGTTGAAGATTTTGAAAAAGTTCAGGATTGATTTGAATTTTGCCCTTGCAATTATTGGGAGCCAGTGCAGCTGTCGCAGGATGGGGGTAATGTATTCAGATCTTGCAGTGCTCGTGATGATGCGTGCTGCATTATTCTGCACCATTTGGAGTGGGTGAATAGAAGGCTGGTGGAGGCCTTGGTATAGCGAGTTTCCATAGTCTAGCAGTGGGGTGATGACTGCTTGGCAAACTGTGCGGAAGTGGTCTGGGTCAAGGATTAAGAACATAACATAAGAACATAAGATATGCCATACTGGGTCAGACCAAGGTCCATCAAGCCCAGTATCCTGTTTCCAACAGTGGCCAATCTAGGTCATACGTACCTAGCAGTTTCCCCAAAAGACACAGGCTCCACAATGCTTGTATTGGGTCAAGCATTGATATCCTGGGTCCCTTCTTAATAATGGTTTATGGACATTTCCTCCAGGAACTTGTCCAAACCTTTTTTAAACTCAGCTACACTAACAACCTTTACTACATCCTCCAGTAACAAATTACAGAGTTTGATTACACGTTGAGTGAAAAAATATTTTCTTTTATTAGTTTTAAATAGTTTACCCTGTAGCTTTATTGCATGTCCCCTAGTCTTTCTATATTCTGATAACGTAAACAATCGATCTACGTTTACCCATTCCACTCCGTTCATTAATTTATAGACTTCTATCATATCTCCCCTCAGCCGTCTCTTTTCCAGGGTAAAGAGCCCTAACCTTTTTAGCCTTTCTTCATAGGGGGTATCCTTCCATCCCCTTTACCATTTTGGTGGCTCTTCTCTGAACCTTTTCTAATAACGCTATATCCTTTTTAAGATACGGCGACCAGAACTGCACACAGTATTCAAGGTGCGGTCTCACCATGGAACGATATAGAGCCATTATAATATCCTTTGTTTTATTTTCCATTCCTTTCCTTATGATACCTAGCATTCTATTTGCTCTCTTGGCCGCCGCTGACCACTGGGCCGAGGGTTTTAACATGCTATCCACAATGACGACTAAATCTTTTTCCTGGGTGGTAGTTCCTAATGTGGAACCTTGCATCGTGTAACCATAGTTTGGTTTGTTCTTCCCTAAGTGCATAACTTTGCACTTGTCCACATTAAATTTCATCTGCCATTTTGATGCCCAGTCTTCCAATTTATCAAGATCCTCTTGAAATTTTCCACAATCCTCTTTGGTTTTAATAACTTTAAATAGTTTTGTGTCATCTGCAAATTTGACAACCTCACTCGTTATTCCCTTTTCCAGCTCATTTATGTCAAAAAGCAGTGGACCACACAGATCCCTGGGGTACTCCACTATTCATCTTTCTCCATTGGTAAAATTGGCCATTTAGCCCTACCCTCGGCTTTCTATCTTTTAACCAGTTCCTGATCCACAATAGTACACTACCTCCTATCCCATGACTCTTTAGTTTTGCCAAAACTCTCTGATGAGGGACCTTGTCAAAGGCTTTCTGAAAGTCCAAATACACTATACCAACCGACTCACCTATGTCTACCTGTTTATTCACAACTTCAAAAAAACATAACAGATTAGTAAGACAAGATCTTCCTTCTCTAAAGCCATGTTGGCTGTCAACCATTAAGCCATGACTATCTACATGTTCAGCAATTTTGTTCTTTATGATGGTTTCCACCATTTTTCCCGGTACTGATGTCAGGCTCACCAGTCTGTACTTTCCCGGATCACCCCTGGAACCCTTTTTAAAAATTGGTGTTACGTTCGCCATCTTCCAATCTTCAGGTATTACAGATGATTTTAATAATTCACAGATTACTAATAGCAGGTCTGCAATCTCACATTTCAGTTCTTTCAACACCCTTGGATGTATATCATCCGGCCCAGGTGATTTTGCTACTATTCAGTTTATCTAATAGTTGTAATACATCTTCCCGATGTATCGAAATGTCCTTCAATTCTTCAGCACCTTTAAATACCACTTCAATCATGGGTAACATCCCTACATCTTCCTCAGTAAAGACCGAAGCAAAGAATTCATTCAGTCTCTCCGCTATCGCCTTGTCGCCTCTTAGTGCCCCCTTTAACCTCTCTATCATCTAATGGACCAACTGACTCTCTCACAGGTTTTTTGCTATGAATGTACTTGAAAAAGTCTTTATTACGCGTTTTTGCTTTCGCAGCAAGCTTCTTCTGAAATTCTCCCTTTGCCTGCCTTATCAATGCCTTGCATTTAACTTGCCAGTGCTTGTGCTGTTTCCAGGTTTCGTCGTTTGGCTCTTTTTTCCATTTCCTGAAAGATGCTTTTTTGGCAACAGCCTCTCTGACCTCACCTTTAAACCATGCTGGCAGTTTTTTGGACTTCCTTCCACTTTTATTAAAGCGTGGAATACAGCTAGTCTGGGCTTCCAAGATAGTATTTTTCAACACCCAAGCTTGATGTAAGTCTTTAACCTTTGCAACTGCTCCTTTTAGTTTTTGCTTAAGTATTTTCCTCATTTTATCATAGTCTCCCTTTTGAAAGTTAAAAGGTAGTACTGTGGATTTCCTTGCTATCCCTCCTCCACTAATTAAATCACATGCGATCATGCTATGATCACTATTGCCAAGTGGCCCCAACACCCTTATCTCTTGATTGGTTTGAGTTTTCAATTGATCCTCAATCGGTGGTAGGCTTTTGCTGCAGTTTTAGTAATGTGAGATTGTAGGTTCAGAGATCTGTCCAGGTTGATGCTTAGGTACCTCACTTCATCCTTGATTGCTATAGTTTTGTTTAGAATGCTGACTGTTTGGGGCGGCTTGAATGTGGAGTCTCTGGCAATGAACATAGCCTCTGTTTTATCAAAGTTGACCATCAGGTTGTTAGCGGTGAGCCAGGTGTCCATGTCCTCAAGGCAGCTTGTCATCAATGTCATGTCAGGTGATTGCAAGTTGATTGGGGCATATACCAGGATATCATCAGCGTACAGGTGGTAATGTAGTTTGTGGTGTTTGATTATGTTGCATATGGGCTGGATGTATATTTTAAAGAGTATAGATGAAAGAGCTGAACCTTGTGGTATTCCTTGCATAATGGGGAACTGAAGTGATTTCTTTTAAGCACATTTGACTTGCTCCGTCTGATCCTTCAGGTAATACCAAAATCTGAGATTTAATGCTAAAAAAATCTAGGGACCTGCATCTGGGCTGCAAGAATCCAAGAGCATGGTGTAGTATAGGGGGTGAATTAGTTCTGTTCACGAAAGAAAAGCAGGATCTGGGGGGTGATTATTTCTGATGATCTTAAGGTAGCTGAATAAGCAGAAAAAGTGATGACAAAAAGGAGGTTTGGGTGCACAAGGAGACAAATGGCCAGCAGGAAGGAGGAGGTGGATCTTGTCTCTGTATAAGTCTTTGGTCTTTTGTTCAGAGTACTATGTGCAATTCTGGAGACCACATTTTCAAAAAGATATGAATAGGATGGACTTGGTGCAGAGGGCTGCTACAAAAATGGTCAGTGGTCTTCACCATAAGACATATGCGGGCACACAAAGATCTCAATATGTATACTTTGGAAGAAAGGTGGGAGAGGGGAAATATGATAGATGCATTGAAATACCTCCAGGTATAAATGCACATAGCCTCTTTCAATTGAATGAACATTTTGCAATGAGGGACCATAAGATGAAGTTGGAAGGGGATAAACTCAGGAATAATTTGAGGAAATATTTCTTTATGGAAAGAGTGGCAGATACATGGAATGGCCTCCCAGTGGAGATAGTAGAGACAGGGACTGTATCTTAATTCTAGAAAGTATAGGACAAACAGATGATCTCTAAGGGAAAAAAGAGACTGTAAAGCTTATTTGATATGGATGGGCAGACTAGATAGGCCATATAGTCTTTATCTGCTGTCGTTTTTTTCTGTTTCTATGATATCTTTTTATTGGAACAGTTTTCTAGCACTATGCTTCCTTCATCAGAGACAATGCCTAACTTACGTGCCATAAGGTCACAATAGTGCCATTAGGCTACTACTTTGCTACTCCTCCAAATTTAAACCCTCTCATTCATATAAGAACATAAGATATGACATACTGTGTCAGACCAAGTGCACACATTCTTTTTATTTGAAGCCCTTTGCATTTGTCTTTTTACTCCATTTTCACTATGTGTAACTTATCTATTAAGTCCTGACCCTCTTTCCTTGATTTTCATTCCCGGCTTCCTTCTTCATTAAACTATTTTTGCCTACTTTATTCTGAGAAACTTTAACATTGATGACCCCTCCACTTCTTTTACCTCATAAATCCTTGCATTAGCGTCATCAATTAAATTGTAACTAAACTCTATTCTCCAATTTATTAGTTTAGATGCTACTTTGACCCACTTCTATCTTCCAACTATTCCCTCTAGCTTTTCCACCTCTTTTTTTCTTGCTGATCATCATCTAATAATTTTCACCCCTAAAAGCCTCCACCAATCTCATCCATTGTGTGCCGTATCTTAAAAGGATATTAATATTCCCCTCATGTCAATTATAATGTGCTAGGGTTCACATTAGGAGTCATCTCTCAGAAAATGGATCTTTGAGTTATTGTGAATGACATAACATAAGATTTCCCATACTGAGTCAGATCAAACAATTATTACAGCAATGGCCAATCCAGTTCAGAAGTACCTGGCATCAGGGTTGACCCAAGAGTGATGCGAGACTCATTGTGGGGCCTCATTTGCATAGCCACTGGACCTCATTTGCATACATTTAATTTATTTTATTTTAAAATGTATTTGTTGCCTATCTAAAATTTTAGGCAAAAAATACATTTCAAAAGAGCCCTTCATAAGCCTCTTTTTTTTGTTCTGGCAATGACTTAGGGGCATGTTTACTAAATATTAATGTGCGTTAAGTGCAACTGCACCAATAGAAATAAATGGGTATTGCTGCACTTAGCACACATTAACGTTTGTGAATGTGAATTAACTTTTAGTAGGTATGCCTCTTAATGAGAACATAACATAAGAACATAAAATATGCAATACTGGGTCAGACCAAGGTCCATCAAGCCCAGTATCCTGTTTCCAACAGTGGCCAATCTAGGTCATAAGTACCTAGCAGTTTCCCCAAAAGACACATGTTCCACAATGCTTCTATCTATTGGGTCAAGCAGTGATATCCTGGGTCCCTTTTAAAAATGTTTTAAGGACCTTTCCTCCAGGAATTTGTCCAAACATTTTTTAAACCCAGCTACACTAACAGCTTTTACTACATCCTCCGGTAACAAATTCCAGAGTTTGATTACACATTGCCTCCTGGGATATCTTACTGTGAGTTCTAGCTGTTTATTTAATTATTTACTGTTTGTCTAACTGTTGTTTGTTTAATTATTTAGTGTTTGTCTTAGTGGTGTGCAAGTTCAGCCTTCTCAGCTGTACTTACCTTGCCTCTCTCAATTAACTGGGCCTTGTGTGGTAGCCATTTTGAATTAATCTCTCTCCCCAGAGCCTGCTGTTTGTTAAGCTTTTCCTGTCCTTGCCTGCCTGAGTGACTCCTCCCCCTGTTGTGTGGTAGCCATTTTGAATTAATCTCTCTCCCCAGAGCCTGCTGTTTGTTAAGCTTTTTCCTGTCCTTGCCTGCCTGAGTGACTCCTCCCCCTGACCCCCTCCCCCTGAGGTATCCTGTAACCTTGTTCCTGTTTTCTCCACGTGTGCATAGGCTGTTTTAGTTTGCTTTTCTCTGATCAGAGAAAGGCTGAACTTTTACAGAGCTCTGCTAGTGAGTGGATTTTTGCCTCCTGGGACATCTTACTGTGAGTTCTAGCTGTTTATTTAATTATTTACTGTTTGTCTAACTGTTGTTTGTTTAATTATTTAGTGTTTGTCTTAGTGGTGTGCAAGTTTCAGCCTTCTCAGCTGTACTTACCTTGCCTCTCTCAATTAACTGGGCCTTGTGTGGTAGCCATTTTGAATTAATCTCTCTCCCCAGAGCCTGCTGTTTGTTAAGCTTTTCCTGTCCTTGCCTGCCTGAGTGACTCCTCCCCCTGTGTGTGTGGTAGCCATTTTGAATTAATCTCTCTCCCCAGAGCCTGCTGTTTAAGCTTTTTCCTGTCCTTGCCTGCCTGAGTGACTCCTCCCCCTGACCCCCTCCCCCTGAGGTATCCTGTAACCTTGTTCCTGTTTTCTCCACGTGTGCATAGGCTGTTTTAGTTTGCTTTTCTCTGATCAGAGAAAGGCTGAACTTTTACAGAGCTCTGCTAGTGAGTGGATTTTTGCCTCCTGGGACATCTTACTGTGAGTTCTAGCTGTTTATTTAATTATTTACTGTTTGTCTAACTGTTGTTTGTTTAATTATTTAGTGTTTGTCTTAGTGGTGTGCAAGTTCAGCCTTCTCAGCTGTACTTACCTTGCCTCTCTCAACTAACTGGGCTTTGTGTGGTACCCCCATCCCCCTGCTGAGGGTTCAGGACAGGGTACCTTGTAACTGCCCTCTTTAATAGGACTTATCTCCCCCCCTCCCTCCCCAGCACCCACCCACCCCTGGGGAACTTGTAGTTTTATAGGTACTTGGACATCTTAGAGGAAAGGGGCTGCTCTCAGGTGCAGCTCTTAATCCAAATCAGTCATACACAGAGGACCTGTGATTAATTAGCTTCAGGTACACAGGGTGTATTAGGGGTATTAGATACACTTTTATTAGTATAAGCATCTACACAAATCCTTATTATATACCGATTTAAAAGACCTAAACACAAGCTTTAAACTAAGATGCAGTCAGAGGTCCAGCAACGAGATGGGGGTTCTCCAGTCTTTTGCATCGAGTGTCACATGTATGATTATCTCCCAGTTGGTGAGAGGTCCTACATATGCACTAAGTGCAGGGAGCTCTTTGCTCTCAGGGAACGAGTCCGTTCTCTAGAGGCTAGAGTAGCAGACCTGGAAGACATAAGAAAGACAGAGAAGTACATGGACGAGACCTACAGGGATATAGTCCTGAAGTCCCACCTCCAGTCTGGCAGCATCCCTGTTGCCATGGAGGAGAGAGGTCACGTGACAGGAGAGCATCACCCTCGTGTGGCAGGAAGTGATCCTGTAACTAGGACCTGTCCTCCAGGTGATGTAAAACCCTCTCGCACCGAGGACGTTTCTCCAGGGCCATGTCCCCATGAGGGGAGGGTCAGGACAGCTGTTATAGTTGGTGATTCAATCATTAGGAATGTAGATAGCTGGGTGGCTGGTGGACGTGAGGATCGCCTGGTAACATGCCTGCCTGGTGCGAAGGTAGCAGATCTCACGCACCGCCTAGATAGGATCATAGATAGTGCTGGGGGGGAGTCTGCTGTCTTGGTACATGTTGGTACCAATGACATAGGAAAATGTGGTAGGGAAGTTCTGGAGGCTAAATTTAAGCTTTTAGGTAGGAAGTTGAAATCCAGAACTTCCAGGATAGCGTTCTCCGAAATGCTTCCTGTTCCACGTGCAGGACCCAAAAGACAGGCAGAGCTCCGGAGTCTCAATGCGTGGATGAGACAATGGTGCAAGGATGAGGGTTTTGGATTTGTTAGGAACTGGGGAACATTCTGGGGAAAGGGGGGGCTCTTCCGAAGGGATGGGCTTCACCTTAATCAGGATGGGACCAGACTGCTGGCATTAACCTTTAAAAAAGAGATAGAGAAGCTTTTAAACTAGAAAATAGGGGAAAGCCGACAGTCACCCAGGAGCGCACGGTTCGGACAAAGGTATCCTTGAAGGATACTACCAAAAGCAGTGAGGTTCCAAAAGGGAGTATAGTAGCCCAAATGCCCTTGAGTAAGGAGCAGACAGAGCATAAAGATTCCCAATTACCCATGCCTACCAATAGCCAGATTAATATTAATAAAATACAGTCTCTAAAATGCTTGTATGCCAATGCTAGAAGTCTAAACAATAAGATGGGAGAATTAGAATATATAGCATTAAATGAGAGGTTAGATATGATTGCACTCTCAGAGACATGGTGGAAGGAGGATAACCAGTGGGACACTGTGATACCTGGATACAAGCTATATCGTAATGATAGAGCTGAACAAATTGGTGGAGGGGTTGCGCTCTATGTTAGAGAGGGCATTGAGTCAGAAAGGATTAAAGTTTTGCAGGGAACAAAATATGCTGTAGAATCTCTATGGATTGAAATTCCATTTATGAAGGGGAAGGTGATGGCAGTGGGAGTATACTATCGACCACCTGGCCAGAATGAACAAATGGATGATGAAATGCTCAAAGAAATCAAGGAAGCTAACAAAAGCCACAACAGAGTAGTAATAATGGGTGATTTCAATTACCCCGGTATCGACTGGGACAGTGTCACAGCAGGACAAGCTAAAGAGATAAAGTTTCTAGATGAAATAAATGACTGCTTCTTGGAGCAGCTGGTTCATGAACCGACCAGAGGGGAAGCCATACTGGACCTAGTCCTTAGTGGAACGCCAGATCTGGTGCAAGAAATAAGGGTGTTGGGACCACTTGGCAATAGTGATCATAGTATGATCATGTTTGATTTAATCAGTGGAGGACAGATAGTAAAGGAATCCACAGTACTACCTTTTAACTTTCAAAAGGGTGACTATGATAGAATGAGGAATATAGTTCGGAAAAAACTAAAAGGAGCGGTTCCAAAGGTTAAAGACTTACAGCAAGCTTGGGTGTTATTTAAAAATACTATCCTCGAAGCCCAGACCAGCTGTATTCCACGCATTAAGAAAAGTGGAAGAAAGTCCAAAAAACTGCCAGCATGGTTTAAAGGTGAGGTCAGAGAGGCTGTTGCTGCCAAAAGAGCAACCTTCAGAAAATGGAAAAAAAGAGCCAAATGATGAAAACTGGAAACAGCACAAGCACTGGCAAGTTAAATGCAAAGCATTGATAAGGCAGGCAAAGCGGGAATTTGAGAAGAAACTTGCTACGGAAGCAAAAACACGAAATAAAGACTTTTTCAAGTACATTCGTAGCAAAAGGCCTGTGAGAGAGTCAATTGGACCATTAGATGATAGAGGGGTAAAAGGGGCAGTAAGAGGAGACAAGGCTATAGCAGAGAGACTGAATGAATTCTTTGCTTCGGTCTTTACTGAGGAAGATGTAGGGGTGTTACCCAAGACTGAAGTGGTATTTAAAGGTGATACTGCAGAGGAATTGAGAGAAATATCGCTACACCGGGAAGATATATTACAACTATTTGATAAACTGAATAGTAGCAAATCACCTGGACCGGATGGTATACATCCCAGAGTGTTGAAAGAACTGAAATATGAGATTGCAGACCTGTTATTGGTAATCTGTGAACTTTCATTAAAATCATCTGTAATACCTGAAGATTGGAGGGTCGCCAACGTAACACCAATTTTTAAAAAGGGTTCCAGGGGTGACCCGGGAAATTACAGACCAGTGAGCCTGACGTCAGTACCAGGGAAAATGGTAGAAGCCATCATAAAGAACAAAATTACACAGCATGTAGATAGTCATGGCCTAATGGGAGACAGCCAACATGGCTTTAGACAAGGAAGATCTTGTCTTACTAATCTGATCTGTTTTTTTGAAGGTGTGCATAAACAGGTAGACAAAGGTGAGTCGGTTGATATAGTGTATCTGGACTTTCAGAAAGCTTTTGACAAGGTCCCCCATCAGAGACTTTTGGCGAAGCTAAAAAGTCATGGGATAGGAGGCAGTGTACTATTGTGGATCGGGAACTGGTTAAAAGATAGAAAGCAGAGGGTAGGGCTAAATGGCCAATATTCCCAATGGAAAAAGGTGAATAGTGGAGTACCCCAGGGATCTGTACTGGGTCCGCTACTTTTTGACATATTCATAAATGACCTGGAAAAGGGAATAACTAGTGAGGTAATCAAATTTGCAGATGACACAAAACTGTTTAAAGTTGTTAAAACCCAAGAGGATTGTGGAAAACTGCAGGAGGATCTGGATAAATTGGAAGACTGGGCATCCAAATGGCAGATGAAATTTAATGTGGACAAGTGCAAAGTTATGCACCTAGGAAAGAACAACCCACACTATAGTTACAAGATGCAAGGCTCCACATTAGAAACCACCACCCAGGAAAAAGATTTAGGAGTCATCGTGGATAACATGTTAAAACCCTCCGCCCAGTGTGCAGCGGCGGCCAAGAAAGCAAATAGAATGCTAGGTATCATAAGGAAAGGGATGGAGAATAAAACAAAGGATATTATAATGCCTCTGTATCGCTCCATGGTACGACCGCACCTTGAATATTGTGTGCAATTCTGGTCACCATATCTTAAAAAGGACATAGAGTTATTAGAAAAAGTACAGAGAAGAGCCACCAAATTGGTGAAGGGGATGGAAGGCTACTCCTATGAAGAGAGGCTAAAAAGGTTAGGGCTCTTTAACCTAGAAAAGAGGCGGCTGAGGGGAGATATGATAGAGGTGTATAAATTAATGAATGGAGTGGAACGGATAAACGTGGATAAATTGTTTACGCTATCAGAATATAGAAGGACTAGGGGGCATGTAATGAAGCTACAGGGTAAACTATTTAAGACAAATAGGAGAAAATATTTCTTCTCTCAACGTGTAATCAAACTCTGGAATCTGTTACCGGAGGATGTAGTAAGGGCTGTTAGTATAGCTGGGTTTAAAAAAGGTTTGGACAAGTTCCTGGAGGAAAGGTCCATAAACCACTATTAAAAAGGGACCCAGGATATCAATGCTTGGCCTAGTACAAGCACTGCAGAACCTGTGTCTTTTGGGGAAACTGCTAGGTACGTATGACCTAGATTGGCCACTGTTGGAAACAGGATACTGGGCTTGATGGACCTCGGTCTGACCCAGTATGGCATTTCTTATGTTCTTATGTTCTTATTGAGTGAAAAAATATTTTCTCTTATTAGTCTTAAATAGGTTACCGAGTAGCTTCATTGCATGTCCCCCTAGTCTTTCTATATTCTGATGACGTAAACAATCGATCTACCTTTACCCGTTCCACTCCATTCATTAATCTATAGACCTCTATCATATCTCCCCTGAGCCGTCTCTTTTCCAGGTTGAAGAGCCCTAACCTTTTTAGCCTCTCTTCATAGGGGTAGCCTTCCATCCCCTTTACCATTTTGGTGGCTCTTCTTTGTACCTTTTCTAATAATGCTATATGCTTTTTAAGATACGGTGACCAGAATTGCACACAATATTCAAGGTGCAGTCGCACTATGGAATGATACAGAGGCATTATAATATCCTTTGTTTTATTTTCCATTCCTTTCCTTATGATACCTAACATTCTATATGCTCTCTTGGCTGCCGCTGCACACTGGGTGGAGGGTTTTAACATGTTATCCACGATGACGCCTAAATCTTTTTCCTGGGTGGTGGTTCCTAATGTGGAACGTTGCATCGTGGAACCATAGTTTGGGTTCTTCTTTCCTAGGTGCATAACTTTGCACTTGTCCACATTAAATTTCATCTGCCATTTCAATGCCCAGTTTTCCAATTTATCAAGATCCTCCTGCAATTTTCCACAATCCTCTTGGGTTTTAACAACTTTAAATAGTTTTGTGTAATTTGCAAATTTGATAACATCACTTATTATTCCCTTTTCCAGGTCATTTATAGAATATGTCAAAAAGCAGTGGACCACAAAGATCCCTGGGGTACTCCACTATTCACCTTTCTCCATTGGGAAAATTGGCCATTTAGCCCTACCCTCTGCTTTCTATCTTTTAACCAGTTCCTGATCCACAATAGTACACTACCTCCTATCCCATGGCTTTTTAGTTTTGCCAAAAATCTCTGATAAGGGACCTTGTCAAAGGCTTCCTGAAAGTCCAGATATACTATATCAACTGACTCATCTTTGTCTGACTGTTTATTCACACCTTCAAAAAAAACATAACAGATTAGTAAGACAAGATCTTCCTTGTCTAAAGCCATGTTGGCTGTCTCCCATTAAGCCATGAATATCTACATGTTCAGTAATTTTGTTCTTTATGATGGTTTCTACCATTTTTCCCGGTACTGATGTCAGGCTCACCGGTCTGTAGTTTCCCAGATTGTCTCAATACCATTTGCATAGGCAACGAGGATAAAGAGACCACCAAATTTTTACATTACTGTACTTCAGTGTCAAGTACTATACAGTAGGAAGTACTATACAGCCTGCTCATTTAGAATCCATAGCAAACCCAATGTATCATAACAGCACTACCAGGACCCACAAAGCATCAAACCTTACCTATCAAAAGAAAATACTGCAAATATTAAGCTAGTATTTCTCCAGGAACAAGCAGGAAGTCAGTCCACACATATGGGTGACAATTGCGCCGACGGAGCCCATTGTGGTGCTCTTCCCCAGCTTTCAAAGAAATCCTTTGGGACATGCTGCCATGCGTGTGTGGTCCCCTTTCCGCTCAAGGGTGCCATCTTGCCCAGTCTCCTTTTTTCCGCAGAGGCCATCCTGTTTCCCCGTAAATGTCCTCTAAAATTATCCTTGAAACTTTTTTTTTTCCCAGTTTGTGTACTGGCTCCTCTTTCCGCCTCAAGCCAGGGCCATCCCTGATGCCGTCCTCGGCTCTCCCTTCTTTTTTGATGAGGCTTGGCTCGACCAGCATTTGCGCCCTTTTTCGCCCGGGGGTCATTGACCCCGGCTGAGTGTCTCCTACCATGTTCCCCAGTGGGTTCAACTATTACTGTTGCTTGCACTGCCTTGGACCGGACCATGACAGTGCTATCTGTGACCTATGTCAGACCATGACTCCAAGAATTATCAAGAAATGGTCGGAGTTGCAGGAGAAGCTATTCCCACGGTCCGACTCAGCACCGACGCCCCAAGCCGTGCACATCCCGTGAGGACCGGGTGTCTTCGGAGTCCCGCGGCAGCAATTTCTCCATAAAGACGCCAGACCCTGTAAAGAAAAAGAAAAAATCCTTGAAGTCAGTCGAGGTTCCACCAGTGAAATGCAGTAAGGTCCCACAGAGGGACTCGGTTGACTCCTAGCAGCGTCCCCTAAAGATCTCTAAGAGGGAGTCCTTGGCCAGTGGTGACCGTGAGAGGCTCCCCGAGGCCGTGGTCCTCATTGAGGATGCAATCACGAGTGTGCCGACATCTGGTCCGAGACTCTGTGCCCACGCAGGAAGCTGCAGAGCCGCTTGGTATCGAGACTAGGATGCTGCCCTGCAGCAGAATATATCTGCCATCAGGTTTGTCTACATCATCTGCCCCACCAACCGGGCCCCTGAATGTGGGGGAGTCCACAAGCCAGGTCCTGAGTGCCACAAGTCTTGGGTGAGCCCTCTGCACCGAGCGAGGTCCCAGTCCCGATCTTTGTGTTTCCGGTCCTCCCTGACCAGTTTCCTAGAGTCCAAACTGAGATCCACCAGGATTCGGCTCCGACTGGGAGACCGACGTCACGGCCTCCTCCGAGACCTCTTGACACCGAGACATTCCCTCAGAGCCATCTCCTCCAGAACACAGGCACCATTCCACGCCCGAGGACATGGCCTTCCAAAACTTTGTGCGGGATATTTTATTTATTTATTTATTTAACTGTGTTTATATACCTCTTTTCACTGGGTCAAAGCGGTTTAGATATATGTCAACAGGCACTATTTATTCCCTTGTCCTCAAAGGGCTCACAATCTAAGTGTACCCGAGGCAATGGAGGGTTAAGTGGCTTGCCCAAGGCCACAAGGAGTGGCCATGGGACTAGAGACCCCAGTCCCTCCGGTCTGAGGTTACTTGCCCCTATGTGGAAATTGAACCCCTGGCCCTCCAGCCTGAGGTAACCAGTCCCAACCACGGAGCCACTCCTCAGTTCCGATCGAGTCAAAGGAGGGCCCATGCACCGAAGAACTGGAGATTGTGCAGTATGGGTCCCTGCCAAAGGAGACTCTGATGGTGCTGGTGGAACCCATCCTCGAGAGGCTACTCCTGCGAATGTGGAAGACCCCGGCCTCTGTGCTGGTGGTCAGTCGACTCCTCAATGCAATCTACCATGTCAAGAAAGGCCCAGACTTCCAGAAGTCCCAGCTCCCGCACAACTCCAGGGTTGTGGAGTCATCAATGCAGAGGCTCAAAAGCCAAAAATATTACTCTTCTGTCCCATTGGGCAGGGAGGCCAGAGCTCTCAGACGCAAGTTCTTCCAGGGATTCATGCTGGGCTGTTGGATATAGGCCTTTGAACTGTACATTAGTATGTACCTCAAGAGCCTCAGCTAGGAACTGGCAGGGTTCTATGCGGGCCTCGCCAGGAAACCTTTTCAGAGGTTCCAAGCCCTGACTGCTGGGATCCGGGACTGCTCAAAGTTCCTCTCCTATGCCGCATACGATGGCTTCAAGTCTTCAGGCAGGGTAGCAGCAGTGGGCAACTGTGCTTGGCGACAGGCCTGGTTGCAAACTTCCAACCTCGAGCAGTGGGTGCAAGAGAAATTACTGGATGTCCCCTGTACCGGGGAGAACTTGTTTAGCAAACCCATGGCTAACAAGGAGGCCAAAATAGAGGCCGAGGTTGTGACCAAGCAAAGGCTCTCGAGGAAAACCTCTTGACCATTCCCCAGAAGAAGCTGTCGGGGAAAAGACTACCCTTCCCCAGGAAGAAGGGGTCTTTCTAACAGGGCTACTACAAGCCCTTCTCGGGACAACAGCAGCAGGGCCCTCAGCACAAAAGCCAGGGCCATGGCCCAAGGAAGTCTAAGGCTCAGAAGCCTCTGACCCCAACTCTTGTCCAACCTGGGGGGAGATTTTGACTCTCCTGGCAATGCTGCCTGGTGCTTTTTGCCCACAGGTGGGCTGGGGTCATCATGGACCAGTAAGTCTTACAAGTGGTAAAGGAGGACTATCTCCTCAGGTTCCATCAAACCCCTCCGGGGCTCTTCCCAGGGGAGCCAGTGAGACTTCACCAGAAAATGGAAAAAAGAGCCAAATGACAAACTAGAAACAGCACAAGCAAGTTAAATGCAGGGCATTGATAAGGCAAAGAGAGAATTTGAGAAGAAACTTGCAGAAGCAAAAACACGTAATAAAGACTTTTTCAAGTACATTTGTAGCAAAAATCCTGTGAGAGAATCAGCTGGACCATTAGATGATAGAGGGGTAAAAGGGGCAGTAAGAGGGGACAAGGCTATAGCGGAGAGACTGAATGAATTCTTTGTTTTGGTTTTTTGTTTTTTGTTGTTTTTTTTTTACAGAGGAAGATGTAGAGATGTTACCCATGACTGAAATGGTATTTAAAGGTGATACTGCAGAAGAAATGAAAGAAATATCGCTACACCGGGAAGATGTATTACAACTATTTGATAAACTGAAGAGTAGCAAATCACCTGGACTGGATGGTATACATCCAAGGGTGTTGAAAGAACTGAAATATGAGATTACAAACCTCTATTAGTTATCTGTGAACTATCATTAAAATCATCTGTAATACCTGAAGATTCGAGGATCACCAATGTAGCGCCAATTTCTAAAAAGGGTTCCAGGGGTGATCAGGGAAACTACAGACCGGTGAGCCTGATGTCAGTACCGGGAAAAATGGTAGAAACCATCATAAAGAACAAAATTACTCAGCATGTAGATAGTCAAGGCCTAATGAGAGACAGCCAATATGGCTTTAGACAAGGAAGATCTTGCTTACTAATCTGTTATATTATTTTGAAGGTGTGTATAAACAGGTAGACAAAGGTGAGACGGTTGATATAGTGTATCTGGACTTTCAGAAAACCTTTGACAAAGTCCCTCATCAGAAACCTTTGGCAAAAATAAAAAGTCATGGGATAGGAGGCAGTGTACTATTGTGTATGAGGAACTGGTTAAAAGATAGAAAGCAGAGGGTAGGGCTAAATGGCCAATTTTCCCCAATGGAAAAAGGTGAATAGTGGAGTATCCCAGGGATCTGAACTGGGTCCACTGCTTTTTGACATATTCATAAATGACCTAGAAAAGGGAATAAAGAGAGAGGTTATCAATTTTGCAGATGACACAAAACTATTTAAAGTTGTTAAAACCCAAGAGGATTGTGGAAAATTGCAAGAAGATCTTGATAAATTGGAAGACTAGCCATCCAAATGGCAGATGAAATTTAAATGTGGACAAGTGCAAAGTTATGCACCTAAGAAAGAACAACCTAAACTATGGTTACACGATACAAGGTTACATTGGGAACCACCACCCAGGAAAAAGATTTAGGCGTCATCGTGGATAACATGTTAAAACCCTCCGCCCAGTGTGCAGCGGTGGCCAAGAGAGCAAATAGAATGCTAGGTATCATAAGGAAAGGAATGGAAAATAAAACAAATGATATGATAATGCCTCTGTATCATTCCATGGTACAACCGCACCTTGAATATTGTGTGCAATTCTGGTCGCCGTATCTTAAAAAGGATATAGCGTTATTAGAAAAGGTTCAGGGAAGAACCACCAAAATGATAAAGGGGATAGAAGGCTACTCCTATGAAGAGAGGCTAAAAAGGTTAGGGCTCTTCAATCTAGAAAAGAAACGGCTGAGGAGAGATATGATAGAGGTCTATAATGAATGGAGTGGAAAGCGTAGTTACTCACCTGTAACAGGTGTTCTCCAGGAGCAGCAGGAATCAGTCCTCACATATGGGTGACGTCGGTGCCGACGGAGCCCTCGCGGAGCAATTTTCCCCAGCTTTCAAAGAAAGCCTTTGGGAATTGCAGCGCGCATGCGCGGTCCTCTTCCCGCCCAAGGGTGCCATCTTGCTCAGTCAGATGACATAGCTAAAAGACAGCAAAAAATAAGCAAAAAAGAAAGCATAGAACTGCAACTCCAAGGGGAGGAGGGAGGGTTGTGAGGACTGATTCCTGCTGCTCCTGGAGAACACCTGTTACAGGTGAGTAACTACGCTTTCTCCAGGACCAAGCAGGAAGTCAGTCCTCACATATGGGACTCCCAAGCTTAAGGCTACCGGAGACCCTAAGCACAAAAAGGAGCTCCCCTCAAGCTCAGTAGCCCAGAAGGAAGGAATCTTCTCTGAATACGTCTCCAACCGGTAGCCCAACATCTGGGATGGAGGGTAGGAGTTGCCTATACCTCGAAGAGGTTACGGAGGACTGCCTGTCCGAAAGCACTGTCCCTGCGGGACTCCCTCTCCAGGCAGTAGTGGGCCGCAAAAGTCTGGCTTGAAGACCAAGTAGCGGCCCGGCAGATGTCTGCCAATGGAACAGAGCGGAGGTAAGCCACTGACGTAGCCTTCGCTCGAACACGATGGGCCGTGACTCGACTTTCCAACGAGAGGCCGGCTGCCTCGTAAGCCCAAGCGATACAGTCAGCAATCCAGATGGATAGAGTACGCTTGGAGACAGGGAGCCCCAACTTATTGGGGTCATAAGAGATGAAGAGTTGAACAGCCCTTCTGTGCTCCCGCGTATGGTCAAGGTAAAAGGTCAACGCCCTTCTACAGTCCAGGGTATGCAGGACCATTTCAGCTCAACTGGAGTGTGGCCTGGGAAAGTAGCTCGGAAGCACCACCTCCTGGTTGATGTGAAAAGGGGAAACCACTTTGGGAAGAAACTTAGGGTGAATCCGTAGGACTACCCGGTTCTTGTAGAACCTAGTGTACGGAGGATCAGACACCAGGGCCTGCAGCTCACTAACGCGTCTAGCAGAAGTGAGGGCCACCAAGAACAATGTTTTCCAAGAAAGAAAACGAAGAGGACAGGTAGCCATATGTTCAAAAGGCGGACAGGTAATCCGCTGTAAAACCACATTGAAATTCCAGTCCGGGGCTGGTGGGCGCAAAGGTGGTTTAAGGAGGAGGAGGCCTCTGAGAAAACGAGCCACCAGAGGGTGGCTAGAAAGAGATCAGCCATCCACCGGCATGTGGTGCGCAGAAAGAGCACTGAGGTGGACCTTGACCGAGTTGGACTTAAGTCCAAGATTGGAGAGGGAAAGCAAGTACTGCAAGACCACTGATGCCGAACAGGAGAAGGGATCTTGAGACTGCTGAGAACACCAGACGGAGAATCGACGCCACTTAAGAGCGTAGGACTTCCGGGTGGAGGGCCGCCTGGAGGCCAAAACGACCTCCTCCACATCTGGAGGCAGGCGGAGGGGAGCAAGGACTACCCTTTCAGCAGCCAGGCCATCAGATGAAGGGACCGGAGGTTGGGGTGCAGGAGAGTCCCCTGATCCTGTGACAGGAGGTCGGGCTGAAACCCCAGAGGAAGAGGGGTGTCCACCGCCAGCTGCGTTAGAAGTGGGAACCAAGGTTGTCTCGGCCACCGGGGAGCCACTAGGATCATTGATGCTTTGTCTCGGAGAACTTTGAAGAGTGTCCGAGACACCAGCGGCATGGGAGGAAAGGCATATAAGAGGCCTGTGGACCATGGAATCAGAAAAGCATCCGCCGCTACTCTGAGAGGATGCGGTTGTCGAGAGCAGAATCTGGGAAGTTGCCGGTTCAGAGGACTGGCAAACAGATCCATGGTGGGGAGGCCCCACTTGAGAAAGATCCGCTGAACCACCATCGGATCCAGCCTCTACTCGTGCGGCTGGAGGATCCTGCTTAGCTTGTCGGCCAGGTAATTTTCTTGACCTGGGAGATAGACAGCTTTGAGGATGATGCCGTGGTGGACGGCCCAAGAGCATAGTTTTTGTGCCTCCTGACAGAGAAGGAAGGAGCCTGTTCCGCCTTGTTTGTTCACGTAGAACACTGCAACCTGATTGTCTGTCTGTATCAGCACCGACTGGTGAGAAACCAGGTGAGAGAATGCTTTGAGCGCTAGGCAGATGGCTCTGAGCTCCAGGAAGTTTATCTGCTGAGCAGACTCCCAAGGAGTCCAGAGACCTTGAGTACATGTCCCTTGGCAGTGTGCTCCCCAACCCAGGAGAGAAGCATCGGTCGTCAGGACCTGAGAATGCGGAGGGGGCTGAAAAGTCACTCCTAGTACTAGGTTGGGCAGATGAAGCCACCATTGTAGAGAAGAGACCAGCTGGTCGGAGATCTGTATGGAGTCCGCTAGGCTCCCAGTGGCCTGATGCCATTGTGTGCGAAGGCACCATTGAGCAGGTCGCATGTTCAGGCGGGCATTGGGGGTCACATGGACCGTGGAAGCCATATGGCTGAGCAGTCTCAGAAATTGCCTGGCCGAGACCAGGGCATTGCTGTGAAAGTGGCTGGCGAGATCCATGAGCCGTTTGGCCCTGTCCAGAGGAAGGAAGGCCCGCGCCTGAAGAGTGTCCAACCTGGCGCCGATGAATTCGAGATTTTGAGAGGGGAGCAAAGTGGACTTTGCGAAGTTTATGACAAATCCCAAGTGCTGGAGTAGAGTCACAGTGCGATGAGTGGCCTGAGTGGCCTCTTGGGAAGACTGGGCTCTGATGAGCCAGTCGTCCAGGTATGGGAACACAAAAAGGCCTTGAAGTCTTAGATAGGCCGCTACCACTGCCAGGCATTTGATGAACACCCTGGGGGTGGAGGATAGGCCAAAGGGCAGTACTCTGTACTGGTAATGATTTCCTCCCACAACAAATCTGAGATATTGTCTGTGGTCCGGATGAATAAGGATATGAGTATACGCATCCTTTAGATCCAAGGAGCATAGCCAGTCGCCCTGCTGGAGGTAGGGCAGCAGGATTCCAAGGGAAAGCATCTTGAACTTCTCCTTTGCAAGGAACTTGTTGAGGTTTCGCAAGTCCAGAATGGGTCTGAGGCCTCCTGTTCTTTTTGGTATCAGAAAGTACCTGGAGTAAAACCCTTGACCCTTCAGGTGGTGGGGCACCGGTTCCACAGCCTGTTCCTGAAGGAGACTTGCTAACTCCTGAAGGAGTAAGTCCTTGTGCAGAGGGAGTCTCGGAGGCTCCCCTGGAAAGTAGGAGGGAGGTACCTGGTGAAAGTGAAGAAGATAGCCCTTCCGAACTATGTGAAGTACCCAGGTATCTGTGGTGATGTTGGACCACCTTTGGGCAAAGTGGACCAACCGGCCTCCTGTGCTGAGAGAAACCAGCTGAGGGGGAGAGGCTATGCTGAGGAAGTCAAAAACCCCCACCCTGCTGAGCAGGGGCCGGTGGTGCAGGCTTGGGGGCTTGCTGCCTACGGGACCCATTACCCCATCCCTTGGCCTGCTTACCCTGTGGGGGAGTTGCTGAGGCCTGATACTGAGGGTAGTATTTATAGGCAGCTGCCTTCCTCGGGTAAAAGGGCTTTTTCCCCGAGCCCTTCTTCTTTTGAGAAGGGGCAGAGGTCTTCCTTGAGAGACGAGTCCTGGTGAGAGTCTCGGTCTCGATCTGTGCAGCCTTCTCATCCATGGGCTTGCCAAAGAGGTTGTCACCTCTGCAAGGGACATCGACCAACTTGTCCTGCACCCATGGCTCGAGGTCAGATGTCTGAAGCCAAGCCTGGCGGCGTCCACCGATGCCGGCTGCGGCTACTCGAGCCGATGCCTCAAAACCATCGTAGGCTGCTCGAGAGATAAACTTTGAGCACTCTCGAATACCAGTTGACAAGGTTTGGAACCTCTGCAAAGGTTCGTCGGAGAGACCAGCAGAGAACCCGGCTATTTCTTTAGCCAGGTCCCGGAGATACATGCCCATGTAGAGCTGGTAGGTCTGGACCCGACAAGCAAGCATAGAGCCCTGGAAACACTTCCTACCGAGGGCATCCAGGCTTCGGGCCTCCCTACCGGGGGGCAACGAGGAGTGCATTTTTTGACTCTTAAGTCTATGCATGGCCGATTCCACCACCATGGAATGGCGCGGTAGTTGTGCCTTTTGGAAGCCGGGGCTCTTGCGGACTCGATAAATGGAATCGACCCGCTTGCTTAACACCGGCGACGACGCCGGCTCTCCCACATGCGGAAGAGAAGTCGTTCCAGCATCGGAGGAACCGGTACAATAAAGGCCTCCTTCGGGGGAGAGACATATTGGAGGGCATCGAGTTCTTCGACTCGAGGCTCCTCCTCGGGATCCGCGGGGAAGGCCAAGGCCTTGGCCATATCCCGCACGAAGTCCGAGAACCGGGTATCCTCCAGGGGGGACCATCTCCGAGGTTCGGACTCGGGGGAGTCCGATGGGACACACCGAGTCCGAAAGGAACCAGGTGACTCTTCGCTCTTCGGATTCCCAGGCCGACTCCTCGGAGGAGGAGTTGAGCGGCTCCGGTCGGGCGGGCATCGATGCCATCCGCCCCGACGCCGAGGGAGTCGGCATCGACGATCTCGGTTCCGAACGGGAGGCCGAAGGTGACCGCGACCGAGGATCGACTCGAGCCCTCATGGACTCGAGGATCGGCTCGGTCTCCGGGGTCGACTTGGAGGTCGACGTCCCGGCGGTCAGGGCAGAAGCACCGGCGAGGCCAGCGATCAATGCCCGCTGCTGGTCCATGAAGCCAGTCAGACTGCTCTCCAAGGCCGTCAACCTGAGTCCGAGCTCAGGAGACCCAGCAGCCCCTGACTCGTGCCCCGATGGCGTCGGGCCCGACCTCAGCTCCTTCGGAGGCGAGTCTACGAGGACAACAATACTCACGTGAGCGGGCAAGTCCATCTCGAGACGGGGATGTTTGGAAGGCCTCTCCACCTCCGAGGACCAGGGACGGGAATCGGGGCTATGCGACCTGGCCCTCGAGGAACCAGGAGCGTCCACCAATCCCGCCCTCGCGGGTTTCTTCTTCCGATGATGTTCCCGGGTAGGAGACCCCCTTTCAGAGGAACTTCGACGATGCTCAGGACCAGAGTCCCGAGACGTCGAAGCCTCTGACGAGGTCCGAGCCCGGCCGGAGTCAGAGAAGATACGTTCCCGCTGATGCTGCCGACTCCTCAATGCTTTTTAGGACATTTTGCCACACGGACCACAGATCATCGGGTCATGATCGGGTCCGAGGCAGCGGAGGCAGAAGTCGTGTGTGTCGGTAAGAGACATGAGTTTCTTACAGAGGTCACACTTTTTAAACTCGCTGGCAGCCATCGGGGGAAAAAGGGCCCCTGCGAGGTCAAAAGACCGGGCTGCCAGTGAAAAAGTAAAAAGGCGCGAAATCTGTCACGATGGACAAAAAAACGAAAAATAAAGAACGGACTCGCAACCGGCGTCGCGGGTCCGGGCGGGAAAAGAACCGGCTCGAAACCGAGAGAAAAAAGAGAAATAAAATCAACTTTTCTGCGGGGATTCACAAACAACGTCTGTAGGGCTCCGCGGAAAAAAAGACTGAGCAAGATGGCACCCTTGGGCGGGAAGAGGACTGCGCATGCGCGCTGCAATTCCCAAAGGCTTTCTTTGAAAGCTGGGGAAAATTGTTCCGCGAGGGCTCCGTCGGCGCCGACGTCACCCATATGTGAGGACTGACTTCCTGCTTGGTCCTGGAGAACGGATAAAAATAGATCGATTGTTTACATTATCAGAATATAGAAAGACTAGGGGACATGCAATGAAGCTACAGGGTAAACTATTTAAGACTAATAAAAGAAAATAATTTTTTCACTCAACGTGTAATCAAATTCTGGAATTTGTTATCGGAGGATGTAGTAAAGGCTGTTAGTGTAGCTGGGTTTAAAAAAGGTTTGGACAAGTTCCTGGAGGAAAGGTCCATAAACCATTATTAAAAAGGGACCCAGGATATCACTGCTTGACCTAATACAAGCATTGTGGAACTTGTCTTTTGGGAAAACTGCTAGGTACGTATGACCTAGATTGGCCACTGTTGGACACAGGATACTGGGCTTGATGGACTTTGGTCTGACCCAGTATGTTCTTATGTAGAGCTTGTTCCTTCAGGAGCTCATGAGGCTGCTCAGGGACAAGGTGGTAGAACCTATACCCAGATAATTGTGGGGAAAAGGTTTCTACTCAAGTTATTTCCTTGTCTCCAAAAGAACTGGCGGCCTCTGGCCCATATTAGACCTGCCAAGCCTGAACCAGTTTCTGGTGAGGGAGAAGTTGACGATGCTCTCCCTTGGAATCCTGCTGACTCTGCTCCTTAGACCTAAAAGGTGCATATACCCACATCCTGATCCACCCACATCCTGTTCCACCTCTCCCACAGACAGGTTTGTGGTGGGAGGAGAGCCTGACCAGTACAGGGTGCTTCCATTCAGTCTGGCCTCCACATCAAGATTCTTCACAAAGTGTCTGGCAGTCGAGGCCGCTCATATGCGCCTTAAAGGTGCCTTCATCTTTCCCTACCTGGCCGACTAGCTCATCAGAGGCAGCATGGCCCTCGAGGCCGGACATGCTGCAGAGCGAACAATCTGCCTCCTGCTGCACCTGGACTTTGTCATCAACTACCCCAAATCCCATCTCTCTTCGGCCCAAAACCTGGAGTTCATAGGTGCCCAGCTGGAGACACTACTGGTCGAGGCCTTCCTCCCAAAGTAAAGGTCCCATCGCCTCGTGCAACTGGCAGCGGGGGTGCAGACATGCCGGTCCGTACCAGCTTGCCGCCGCCTCAGGTTAATAGGCCATATGGCCTCAACAGTCCACGTCACACCCCTAGCCCGCTTACACATGCAGGCGAGCCAGAGATGTCTCCACTTCCAGTGGACCCAGGCCTTGGGCAGGTTGCGTGACAGGGTCAGGGTCACCAGTCAGCTGGCGGACTCCCTCGACTGGTGGCAGTCCCTCTGCCACCTCCAGGAGGGGATACCATTCCAAGCACTTGCACCTCAGATGGTCCTAACCACTGACGCTTCCCTTCTGGGATGAGGAGCACACTTTGGAGCCCTCAGCACTCAAGGCAGCTGGTCACAATAGGAGTTGCTCCTGCAGATCAGTCTCCTGGAACTCGGGGCTATTTGGTCCTACGCACTTTCCACCACCTCCTGTGAAACTGTTCTGTGCTGATCCAGACGGACATCCAAGTTGCCGTGTTCTATGTGAACAAGCTGGTAGGGTCCATTGAAGGCATTTTTGAGGACTGGGGTGATCACAGCATGTTTGAAGAAAAAGGGAACAGTCACGATGGTAAGCAGTTGATTGAGGATATCCCACATGGAGAGGATGACTGAAGAGGGAATAGAAATAGTTGGGTTGGAATGGGGCCAGAGGAACTGATAGTGAATTTAGAAGGGGAGATAAGATGAGTAGTTTCCTCTGAGATTTCAGAAAAGGGGCAAAATATAGCACAGTCAAAGGAAGGGAGAGGTTAATAAAACGTGGTAAGAAGTGGCAGGCTGGTGAAAAATTTACAGTTAATCTTGTGAGTCTTGCCATTGAAGTCGTCTGCAAGTTTTGGCAAAAAGGGAAGAGGGGATGGAAGATGAGTGTGGTGAAGACCCAGCAGGGCTTTTAGGTAAGAGTTTGTCAGATGGACATTATAATCTTACTAGGAAAGTATAATGGTAAATCTAAAGGAGGTGAACATGAATTTGAAATGTATAGAATCAGTGTGGGAACAGGATTTCAGTCAGGCACCCTCTGTAGAATGGGCATAGGAAAGCAGAGAGAGAATAGAGGGGAGTCAAATTTAGGATTTGGCATGCTTTACATGGTGGATGATTGGGGCAAGAATGTCCAAAGCAGAAGAGAAGATAATGTTAAATGAAGAAATTGCCCCAGTCAACAGATTCTGACAAAGTTGTAGGGGAGAGAAGAAACAGTATTGGAGAGGGTGCAAAGGTCAAAAGCCTCCACCAATCTCATCCATTGTGTGCCGTATCTTAAAAGGATATAGTAGAATTAGAAAAGGTACAGAGAAGAGCCACCAAAATGGTAAAGGGGATGAAAGGATACCCCTATGAGGAAAGGCTTAAAAGGTTAGGGCTCTTCAATTTAGAAAAGAGATGGCTGAGGGGAGATATGATAGACATCTATAAATTAATGAATGGAGTGAAAACACTCTTCCCTTTTTTTTTTTTTTTTTGCATCAGACTCCTCAGCCAAGACACCAGGACCAGCACTCAAGTCAAAGTCTGAGAGACAGTCACCAGCCAATCCACATCTCCAGGAGGCAACCTCCGTCTGGGTCACTTAGGAGGCAGCACTCAAGTTGGGCTTTTACACTCCACCCATCCTTCACGTGATTGAGTTTAAGGGAATCCAAAGGCTGCAGATTCTGAGTTTTTGTGCTAACAACCAGGCTTGCCAAAGGAGGAAAGGAATTCTGGGGAGGACAACCCGAACTTCGGGAGCTTCCCACTCTGAGAAGGATCCCCAACACAGAGTACACAGGAGGAAGGGGAGTAGCCAGCAGCATGGACACCGAAACTCAAGGCTAGGATAGGATTCTTACCCACAGTGCCATCAATCGCCTCCTATCTTGAGGCGGAAAATGCCAGGCCAACTGAATCCTTTCATTGGGAGAAAGTAGACGCACGCATGCACAACCGCCCCCCCACCCGCCCCCCATCCCCCCCCCCGTCCGCTGCCCCCGCCCCCCACCGCCCCCCCCCCCGTCCGCCGCCCGTCCGTCCACTGCCGTCCGCCGCCCCCCCCCCGTCCCCCTGTCCCCGTCCGCCGCCCCCCGCCCCCCCCGTCTGCCGCCCCCCACCCCCCCCCCCGTCCGCCGCCCCCCCCCCCCCCCCCCCGTCCGCCGCCCCCCGCCCGCCACCCCCCGTCCCCCCGCCGCCCCGTGAAGCATCAAAGGGTCTCATTCAGGATGAATTCAGTGAGAAGGCTCTTCGCTTGCCACAGGTCAAACAACGCTTTTGGGAAGATGACAGAAGAGTTAAGGCAAGGCAAACACTTGCACATGCTAACGCCATGTAGGCACAAAGGCACGCATCAAGAGAGTACATACAAGAGCGCATATTACAGGCACTTGGGCAGGACATGCAAACAGAGAAAACGTTACGAGAAAACATTAACAGTGCATGCTGGAAAATGGAGGAAGCATCAGTACAGGATCAACAGTTGCCTGCAGTCCACCCCAACTCTCACTCAAATGGATGTGGTTTCCCCCCCCCCCCCTCCTCGGACAATGATTACATCAAGCCTTGGTACTCACCCCCCCCCCCCCCTCTCACCTCCCGGGAGCCTCAGGCAGGGCAAATTGTTCCAGGCTCAGTGCTACTCCCCAGCTGTCTCTTTCCTTCACATGCTTGCATAATAGGCTAACAGGCACATACCTTTGAGGTGTCTTCAGTCTTCAGGTAGAGCAAGGGGGGACAGCGGAAGAGGGAAGGGGAACTGAGCTTGTGTGAGGCTACCAAACTCTTCCAAATCCTTCCAATTTTCTGGCTGCTCAACAGGCCCTTAACATGATAAGAGCGTGGAGTTGAACCAATTTTCCCTCCTCCTTTGGATACCGAAAAGACCTTAGGTCTAGTGGAGCCTCCCACGTTGTGCTCAAGTGAGTCACCCTCAAGGTGTTGGTTCACCAACAAATAAATCTTTTTCCTCTCAATTGTTAAGATTTTCTTCAGAGATGAGAGAATTCATCCACTATCTGCTAGAGACAGAAGAATATTGAGGTGCTCTCTAGTGGCTCAAGTTGATAGAGGAATGGGAAGTGATGTCATTAAAACCTGGGCTTTTCATTGGCTTCTGTCTCCAACAATCTGCTGGTAGGGGAACACAACCTACTTGTCTGGACTGGTCTAGCAGAACGTCAAAACAATGATAGGGCATCTGCCTGAAATAGTTCTCACTGAATCTTCATTTAGGAACAACAAATTGTCCTTCATACTTCAAGTGGCATGTAGTTTGCCACATTCTCATTCTGAACCTTAAGGTATCAATCATTCCATTTCTTTATTATTTAAGAGTGTGGGATGCTTTTGAAAGCTTTCTTACAGTCAATGCATGTTATTCTGGAAGATTTTCTTTTTCTCACAGCAGGTAACGACAGCTTTATTCAGCATTAACTGGTCTTTGGTTCCATGTCCATGTGTCTCTAATTGATTTCTGTTGTATAGCTAAGATACTATGTGATTATATATTTTATTTCCATCTATTGCAATGAACATCTTGTAAACTGTAATAAGTGGGTGGTAGTTTTGTCGATGTCACTTGGGTCTCTTTTTAGAAAGAGAAGTGTTCCTTCTGCTGTTAACCACTGGAGTGTTAGTTCTGGCTACCTAAACAACCAATTTTTGCACTTTGTCAGGTCTTGGTGGACAGATGTTTGAAACTTTACCAAAAAGCCTGCTGTACTGTATATCTCGTTTGAAATATACTATTAGACAATCACCACTACATAAGAAAGAAAAGGAGGAAAAGACTATCTGGACAGTGTGAAAGTGGAGATAAATTATTTCTGAAGAATGCAGACATATACTTTCACTTCCTGGGGTATAAGACTGTTCTTAAAGCTATCAAGAAAACGTAGTTACTCACCTGTAACAGTTGTTCTCCGGGGACAGCAGGAATTCGTCCTCACATATGGGAGATGTTGGCACCAACGGAGCGCTCACGTAAGCATCTCAGCTTTCAAAGAAAGCTTTTGGGAGATGTCACCACACATGCATGGTCCCCTTCCCACCCAAGGGTGCCATCTTACTCAGTCAGATGACATAGCTAGAGTCTACAAAAGAAGATGGCAAAAAAAGTATAGGCACTCCAAGGGGAGGAAGGAGGGGGTTGTGAGAACACCTGTTACAGGTTTATTTATTTATTTGTTGTTTTTCTATACCGCGCTATTTATCATCAGTGCGGTTTACAGGGAACATATTTGTTCAATGTAGATCTACGTTGGACTTCCAATAAAACTATGTACAGGTAGGTAGACAAGATGAGGTGAGTAACTATGCTTTCTCCGGGAACAAGCAGGGAGTCAGCCCTTACATATGGGACTCCATCGCTACAGGCTACTGAAAGCCGTAGAGAAAGCATAGTTACTCACCTGTAAAGCACAGTTACTTACCTGTAACAGATGATCTCTGGGAACAGCAGGAATTAGTCCTCACATATGGGTACGTCGGTACCGACGGAGCCTGCGCGGGAAAGCTTTTGGGGCCTCCCACTGCGCATGCGCCCTGCCTTCCCGCCTTCCTGACCAACTCTCCTCAGTTCGAGTTTAAAGCTGAGACAATAGAGAGAGGAAAGGAAAGAGAGAGATAGATACAACTCCTAGGGGAGGCAGGTGGGTTGTGAGGACTAATTCCTGCTGTTCCCAGAGATCACCTGTTACAGGTAAGTAACTGTGCTATCTCCAGGAACAAGCAGGAATAAGTCCTCACATATGGGGACTCCCTAGCTAAGATGCCTGGGAGATCCCCTGAAGGGTATGAGACCCTGAAAGGTTCCTCATCTTCCTATGGATCTCAGGCATCCATTCAGGGAAGGTGGGCTGGAGTTGTTCAAGAATGGAACAGGTGTCTGAGGACAGCCTGACCAAACAAGGCATCCTGGCGGGAGTCCTTGTCCAAACAGTAATGGGCTGTAAAAGTATGAACCGAGGCCCAGGTGGCTGCTCGACAGATCTGGTCAATGGACACAGAGTTTAAATGAGCCATAGAGGTGGCCATGGCCCTCACGTTTTGAGCGGTGACATGGCCCTCCAGAGAAAGGTTCTTACTCTGGTAAGCAAAAGAGATACACTGAGCAATCCAATTGGAGAGTGTTCTTTTAGAGAGCTGAGAAGACTTTCGATGTGGCTGTGTCCTGTGGAGGTAAAAGGCAAGAGCCCTTTTACAGTCTAGAGTATGAAGGTTCCTCTCTGCACTGGATGCATGAGGAGCTGGAAAAAAGACAGGTAAATATACCTCTTGATTAAGATGAAAAGGGGAGACCACTTTAGGCATAAAGTGGGGATTGGTCCTAAGGACCACCTTATCATGATGGAACCTTGTATAAGGTGGATTAGCCACTAGAGCTTGCAGTTCACTGATACGGCGAGCTGAGGTGACTGCAATAAGAAAAATAACCTTCCAGGAAAGAAATTTCAAGGAGGTAGTGGCTAAGGGATCAAAAGGTGGCTTCATAAGCTGACCAAGAACCAAGATTAAGTCCCATGCCACCGGAGGAGGTCGAATGGGAGGTTTAGTTAAGGTTAGGCCTCTCATGAATCTTGCAATAAGAGGATGAGAGGAAACAGGTTGTCCATTGATGGGCTTAAGTGATGCCGCAATAGCACTCAAATGGACTCTTACTGAATTCGTTTTGAGTCCTGCATTGGAGAGATGCAGGAGATATTCCAAAAGAGAATTCAATGGGAGTGCTAGAGGGTTAAGACCCTTTTGAGCACACCAAATGGAAAATCTTTTCCATTTAAAAGCGTAAGAACGCCTAGTGGAAGGTTTCCTAGAGGCAAAGAGGTCTATGTCCGGGGTTCCCCATTTCTGGAAGATTCTGAGTACCTGATCCATGTGCAGGGACCATTCGTGTGGAAGCAGAACTCGACTGAGTCTGTCTGCCCAAGAGTTTTGGATTCTTGGAAGATATACTGCCAGGAGATGGATTTGATGCTCTCTGGCGAAGGCCCATAATCTTAGAGCTTCGTTGCAAAGCGACAGAGAGCCAGTCCCTCTTTGTTTGTTGACATAGAACATGGCTACCTGATTATCTGTTTGGACTAGGACAGTCAGGACTCCCTAGCTAAGATGCCTGGGAGATCCCCTTCCAAGGGTAAACCATCTTCGTATGGATCTCAGGCATCCATCCAGGGAAGGTGGGCAGGAGTTGTTTAAGTATGGAACAGGTGTTTGAGGACAGCCTGACCAAACAAGGCATCCCGGCGGGAGTCCTTGTCCAAGCAGTAATGGGCTGTGAAGGTATGAACCGAGGCCCAAGTGGCTGCTCGACAGATCTGATCTATGGACACAGAGTGAAGATGAGCCATAGAAGTAGCCATGGCTCTCACATTGTGAGCTGTGACATGGCCTTCCAGAGAAATGTTCTTACTCTGGTAAGCAAAAGAAATACACTGAGCAATCCAATTGGAAAGTGTACGTTTGGTGACTGGAAGTCCCAAATGAGAAGGATCAAAAGCCACGAAAAGTTGGGAAGACTTTCGATGTGGCTGAGTCCTGTTGAGGTAAAAGGCGAGAGCCCTTTTACAGTCAAGAGTATGAAGGTTCCTCTCTGCACTGGATGCATGAGGAGCCGGGAAAAAAACAGGTAGATATACCTCTTGATTAAGATGAAAAGGCGAGACCACTTTAGGCATAAAGTGGGGATTCGTCCTAAGGACCACCTTATCATGATGAAATCTGGTATAAGGTGGATTAGCCACCAAAGCCTGCAGTTCACTGATGCGGCGAGCCGAAGTGACTGCAATAAGGAAAAGAACCTTCCAGGACAGAAATTTCAGGGAGGTAGATACCAACAGTTCAAAAGGTGGCTTCATAAGTTGACCCAGAACTAGATTCAAGTCCCATGCTACCGGAGGAGGTCGGATGGGAGGCTTAGTGAGGGTCAGGCCTCTCATGAACCTTGCAATAAGAGGATGAGAGGAGACAGGTTGTCCATTTATAGGTTTTAAGGATGCTGCAATAGCACTTAAATGGACTCGTACTGAATTCGTCTTGAGGCCTGCATTGGAAAGATGCAGGAGATAGTCCAGTAGAGAATTCAAAGGAAGTGCTAGAGGGTCAAGACCCTGTTGCGCACACCAAATGGAAAAACGTTTCCATTTGAAAGCATAGGAACGCCTAGTAGAGGGTTTCCTAGAGGCATGAAGGATATCTTTCACTGGTTGGGAAAGATTAAACTCATGAAGGCTTAAGCCTTCAGTAACCAAGCTCGGAGATGTAGGGACTTGGGGTTTGGATGCCACAAAGTCCCCTGCTCCTGAGACAGAAGGTCTGGTGCAGCTCCCAGGTCCAGGGAGGAGCCCTGGGAGAGCTGTAGAAGGAGAGGGAACCACACTTGGCGTGGCCAGCGTGGAGCAATGAGGATCATGGATCCGTGATCCCTCTGAAGTTTGAACAGAGTCTTGGGAATCAAAGGAATGGGTGGAAAAGCGTACAGGAATTCCTGACCCCAATGTAGAAGAAAGGCATCGTTGGCCTGAGCTCCCTGACACGGAGTCCTGGAACAGAACCGGGGAAGTTTGGCATTCCACGGACTTGCAAAGAGGTCTATGTCCGGGGTCCCCCATTCCTGAAAGATTCTGCGTATCTGGTCCATATGTAGGGACCATTCGTGTGGGAGCAGAACTCGACTGAGTCTGTCTGCCCGAGAGTTTTGAACTCCTGGAAGATATACTGCCAGAAGATGAATTTGGTGCTCTCTGGCGAAGGCCCATAATCTGAGAGCTTCGTTGCAAAGCGACAGAGAGCCCGTCCCTCCTTGTTTGTTGACATAGAACATGGCTACCTGATTGTCTGTTTGGACTAGGACAGTCAGGTTGACAAGGAGGGTGTGGAAGACTGTGAGGGCAAGGAAGATTGCTCGCAGTTCCAGAAGGTTGATGTGAAGGGTGGTCTCCTGAGGAGACCAGGTGCCCTGAGTGGAGAGGTGCTGGAGATGAGCTCCCCACCCTGCTTGGGAGGCATCTGTTGTGAGGGTTGCTTGGGGCAACGAAGGTTGGAAGGGGATCCCCAACAACAGATTTTTGGAGGATGTCCACCACTGGAGAGACCAAAACAGTCGTTTTGAGGTGAGTATTTGGTCTGAGAGCAGTCCTGATGCTTGAGACCACTGGGTGGCCAAGGTCCATTGAGCTGCTCTCATATGAAGACGAGCATAGGGCACCACGTGTACCGTGGAGGCCATGTGGCCCAGAAGCTGCAGCATTTCTCTGGCTGACAAGTGACTTCTGGACTGAGCCTGGGAGGCCAAGCTTATTAGTCTTTGGCCTCGGACCAGAGGGAGGTAGGCCCTTGCAGTGGTGGAGTCCAATTGGGCCCCTATGAATTCCAGAGACTGAGTAGGGATGAGTTGGGATTTGGGAATGTTTACCACAAGTCCCAGATATTGAAGAATACGCCTTGTGCGGTCCAGAGACATCTGGGCTTCTGACTGAGATGGAGCTCGGATGAGCCAGTCGTCCAGATATGGGAAGACAAAGATTCCCATGCCTCTGAGAAATGCAGCTACGACTGCCATGCATTTTGTGAAAACTCTTGGAGCAGAGGCCAGACCGAAGGGTAGTACTCTGTACTGGAAATGTTTTCCCTGGAACAGAAATCTTAGATATTTTCTGTGGGATGGATGGATGAGTATATGAGTGTACGCATCCTTGAGATCTAGAGAACAAAGCCAATCCTGACTCTGAAGGTATGGAAGGAGAAGGCCCAGAGGGAGCATTTTGAATTTCTCCTTGAATAGAAACCTGTTCAATTCTCTCAGATCTAGGATAGGTCTGAAGCCCCCTGTCTTCTTTGTTATGAGAAAGTAAGGGGAGTAGAAACCTAACCCCTGTTGTGGAGGAGGAACCTCCTCTATTGCCCCTTGGGCAGGAAGAGAAGAGACTTCCTGACCCAACAGGGTCAGAAGAGATGGGGGAGAACTGAATTGCCTCACCATGGTATGGGGAGGAAGGCTGGAGAAATGAAGTTTGTAGCCCTCCCGGATAATAGAGAGGGTCCATTGCTCTGATGTGATTTGTTCCCATCAGGGAGCAAAATGAGCTAGCCTTCCAGGAATGGTGAGGGGCTCTGGTTGTTCTAGAGCCAGAAACGGCAAGTTCTCTAGAGGCAAGTCAAAACCCCTGAGGGGGTTGAGCCTGCTGGGGTGTAGCAGACACTGCAGGCTTTGACTTTACCTGCTTAGATTGTTGACGCTTAGCCGCAAAGCGAGGCTGAGCAGATTGCTGGCCAGTATTTGTGGGAAATCTGGTCTTTTTATAGTAAGGCCTTTTAAAAGACTTCTTTTTGGCAGGGGTAGAAGTAGACTTGGAAAGTCTATCTAGAGTGGCATTTTCTGCATCCATTTGAGCAGCTTTAATCTGCCAGTCTTCCCCAAATAAGTTCTCACCGGTACAGGGCAGATTCCTGAGGCCATCTACAACCCAGGGTTCTAGGTCAGAAGCCTGGAGCCAAGCGAGACGTCGGGCTGCAATAGCAATTCCCGAAGCTCTGCCTGCAACTTCAAAGGAATCAAAGGCTGCCCTGTTGGAGAACTTGGAGACCTCTGAAAGTTGTGTCACCATAGAAAAGAAGTCCGCCCTTTGATCATCAGGGATAAAGGGGGCAAAATTCTGTATTTTTAGGGCAAGTTGCCCAAGAAACATGCCCATATAAAGGCTATAAGAATTGATCCTGGCTATAAGCATACTAGCCTGGAACATCTTTCTTACATTCTCGCCCTGGAGGGGTAGAAGAATGCCTTTTAGGACTCTTTATTTTCTTCATGGCAGACTTCACCACAATAGAGTGGTGAGGCAGCTGAGTTTTCTGGAACCCAGGCGAAGGAGGGACCCGATACATGGTGTCCAACCTACGGGAATGGGGAGACAGTGTTAAAGGAGTCTCCCACAAATCCATCAAGTGTTCTTGAAGGATTTTATGGACAGGCAGAGTGACTGCCTCTTTAGGAGCTTTTGAGTATCCTAAAATGTCCAATTTTTTTGATCTGGGTTCTTTTTCAGAAGATGTAGCAATAGAAAGTGCTTTAGCTACATCAACAATGAAATCCTGAAAGGATAAATCCTCTGGAGGAGACATCCTCCTCTTTGGAGAAGAGGGCTCCTCAGGAAGAGTAAGCTCAGCAGAGTCATCAGAGGAATTGAATTCATCAGAATAATCTGAGTCTTCCCTCTGTACTGCCAATGTACGATACGCATACCAATCGGTATCGACATCGGGCGTATCGGGCATGGGATCGGTACCAGGCGAAAGCCTGAATCCGGCATGCGGAACCGATCGACGTTTGGAAGTCGATGGTCTCGGTTCCGGTGTGGATACTGGAACCGGGGTCGGTACCGATGAAATCGGTACCGAGGGCGTCGCAGCCTTTATGAATGCCAGAACGGCCTGCTGCATGGTCTGGACAGTACTGCCCATAGACGCCACTACTGCCTGGATGTCGGTACCGGTATGGGCCGGTACTCCAGAGCAGTCCAACAGGTGATCGGTCGAGGCCGTGCCATCGATGTCAACCTGTGACCCCATGATTGCTTTGGAGGCCGGAACCTCCCGCCGGGGTTTTTTGGCCTGGGCAGAATCCTCGAACTCAAAATTGAGAGCCTCTCGATCTTTAGAAAGAGATTTGCTTTTAGAGGATTTGCCCACAGAAGTTTTGGTAACCTGAGATCCATCCGGAGAGGAAGACCTGGATGACTGTGATGCTTCTGAAGGAAACAGCACATGGAGTTTGTTGGCCCGGTTCTGCAAACCACGTTTAGACATCTGGGTGCAGGATGGGCAGTCCGGTATGGAGTGTTCAGGTCCCAAACATTTGAGACACCATTCATGGGTGTCTGTGACAGAAATGACAGCACTGCATTTGGTACATTTTTTAAAACCAGGGACTGGCTTCTCCATGAGGAGAATTTGTGTAGGCCTTAAGGCCTAACAACAGGTACCAAGCTGTGCTGAAGAAAATAAAAAAGTCTTTTTTTTTTTTTTTTTTTTATAAAGAAAGAGAGACCGGCGGTACCGGTTTCGGTATGTGGAAGGCAGGTACGCGGTCTAAAGAAATATAACAAATTTAACAATTTCTTCAGCGGTGACAGGAACACGACCTGCTGGCTCCGCGGAAAAAGAGAAACTGAAGAGAGCTGGTCAGGAAGGCGGGAAGGCAGCGCGCATGTGCAGTGGGAGGCCCCAAAAGCCTTTCATCTGAAAGGCTGGGGAGCTTTCCCGCGCAGGCTCCGTCGGTACCGACGTACCCATACGTGAGGACTTATTCCTGCTTGTTCCTGGAGATATCATTTTGAATTTCTCTTTGAACAGGAATTTGTTCAATTCTCTGAGGTCCAAAATGGGTCTGTGCCCTCCTGTTTTCTTTGGAATAAGGAAAAAGGGGGAATAGAACCCTGCACCCTGTTGATGAATGGGTACTTCTTCTATTGCCCTTTGGGCAAGAAGCAGACTGACCTCGTGATCTAACTGGGAGTTGAGAGAGGTCTGAGAATTGAACTGTCTTACCATTGTAGGAAGGGGCATGCTGAGGAAGTGAAGCTTGTATCCCTCTCTTACAATGGACAGAGTCCAACTTTCTGCTGTGTCACGAGGTCAGCCCTCCGCCTAGGGCTAAGAGGGCTGGTCTGCCATGATGTCCTTTAATCAGAAAGTGAGACCACACCTTTCTGCTTTCGCAATGCCTCTTGGGAGTTGTCGTCCCCTTTTTAGACCTCTAATAAAGGAATAGTTATGAGTCGAGTGTTTAAGGCAAAATGACAAGAAATTTATTCCCCTCACATTAGGATTTAGTGTAGAACAAAATATGAGTGTCCAGGTGTTTGCTTGAGGATTATTTACAACAAAATAAGTTAGCTGCTTTTCACACTCTGGCTCCAAAACATGCTGTGCCTTTTCTAAGTAACAAAGATGGGAAGACCAAACAGCTTCTTCTGGCAAAGTAAAATAACTTCTTTTCCTTTGCTGTTTCACAGATCTTTAACTCAAAGACTTAACACAGTGACTTGATATCATCGGCTAAGCAAAGCGTGCAATCCATTGGAACTTCAGCTATGTCATTAACATTACAGTCCGTTTGCATATCTTCCAGCTCAGGATTTACTGAGCTTGGCTGCCAGCTGTTACTACTGTGTTTAGGGTAACCTCCCTCTGCAAATTTGGGTGTTTCCCCTGTATACAATTCTAGACAGCAAGGGTTTGAAATACCTGTGGCTTTGGAGCTTCTTCTCTGGCTCTAATCTAGTTCCTTCCAGTTATAAGGAAATGCTCTGTGACTCTCCGTTTGTAATTCCTGACTAGAGCCACCCCCTGGCTCTCTGTTCCAGGTAGAGCTTCTTAACCTCCCTGCTTTGGTGCTGGGTCTCCACTTGTGCAAACTCTGACGCCTTTCCTCAGGCAGTAAGGACTGAAGGGCTCCCTGTTCTCTCTGTCCAGGCTGGTTCCTGGCAACAGGCTGTGCCTTCCCACCTTCTAGTCTGCCGGCTTCTCTCCCAGAACTGCAGGTAGGTTCTTTGCCAAGTCTCCAATTCTCTAGGGTTCCTGAGCCTCTCCAACCACGTCTCTCAGGAGCTTTTTCCTCTTGCTCCCTCTCTGGCTTCCTTCCTTGCTTCTCTTGTTGTCCTCACTGCCCCTCCTTTGCTCCCAACCAGCGTTTATATTTCTGTTCCCTGATGTGAGTGATCAAGCTCCAGGCTTGCTGCTACGTCAGAGCTTGGGCGTGTCAGCTCAGCTCCTATCTCCCACTGTTTGTCTTCCTCTTGTAAACAGTGAGCTATGTGAGCTGGCTGACTGTCAGCTTTAAAGGTAACCTTTTCCTTTCTTTCTATTTCCATGGATTCTATAGGGGCTTCTACATCACAGCTGTTATCTGCCCCCATCTGGGGGCAAAATAACATAACTTTCCTGGAATGGTGGAAGGCTCTGATCCGTTCAGGGCCAGGAAGACAAAGTCCTCTAGATGGGAGTCAAAGTCCCTGAGGAAGCTGAATCTGCTGAGCCAGCTGAGGCTTAGCAGTCTTTGTTTTTCTTTGTTTAGGTTGCTGCTGACCCTTTTGGGCAGACTGACCTGAACGATGCCCTTGCTGGGTATAGGAGGGGTAGAGCTTCTTCTTTCTAGTGAAGAATGGTTTTTGGTAGGACTTTTTCCTTGCAGGATCAGCTGTAGATTTTGATAATCTATCCAAGATGAGATTATCAGCATCTAACTCATTAGCTTTCTCTTGCCAATTTTTGCCAAAGAGATTCTCTCCTGTGCAAGGAATATTCCCCAGTTTGTCCTGTACCCAAAGTTCCAAGTCAGATGCCTGGAGCCAGGCAATCCTAAGTGCGCCTATGGCAATAGCAGACGTTCTGCTTATGCACTCAAAACAGTCAAAAGCTGCACAATTTACGAATCTGGAAACATCCTGAGCATGTTTGATAAGTGCAAGATAATCTTGTCTCTTATCATCAGGAAGAAGAGGGCTCATAAACTCTAGATCTCCTGTAATTTCCTTAAAGAACACTCCCATATATAAAATATAGGAACTAATCCTGGCAGGAAGCATAGAGGCCTGGAAGGTTCGACGCCCAAAAGCATCAAGAGTTCTACAGTCACGTCCTGGAGGATTAGATGCATGTCTTTTTGCACTCTTGATCCTTCTCATAGCTGATTCCACCACCATGGAACGGTGGGGCTGCTGAATTTTTTGAAATCCAGGACAGGGAGGGACTCGATACATGGTATCGAGCCTATGAGAATGAGGAGAAGTGGTGAGAGGTGTTTCCCACATCCTTAGCATGAGATCATGTAAGATCTCATGAATAGGCAAAGTAGCTGCCTCTTTGGGAGCTTTAGGATACTGTAGAATCTCCAATTCCTTCGCCCCAGGCTCTGTTTCAGGAGCCACTGTGATGGAAAAACCTCGAGCCACATCCCGGATAAAATCCTGGAAGGATATATCCTCTAGAGGAGACATCCTACATTTAGGAGAGGAAGAATCCTCAGGAAGAAATACTCTGGTATCGACAAAGCTGTCAGAGTCTTCAGACTCGGAGGATTCAAAGTATCTCCTGTCCAGGTAATCGTGCAATGCACGATACCGGTACCGAGCGAAGTCGGTTATCGACAGGGTCCAGTATCGACTTGTCAGTACTGGAGGGCACGGCATGCGTCGGTACCGGTAGTTCACCTGCAGACGTCGATGCAGTTGGCCCCGGTACCGATATAGGAGCCAGTACCGGTTGAATTGTCTGAAGCGGTTTCGGGGACATCGATGCCGAGAGAAGAGCCGCCAGACTGCGTTCAATAGCCAAAAATCTCTGGTCTATTGACGCCGCCGATGCCTGGGTATCGGTACCGGACAAAGCGGCCGGTACCCCTGAGCATGGCACCAGTAGTTCTGCCGAGGTTGGGGCCTCGAGAACATCCTGGAGCCCCGATGATGCTTTGGAAGCCGAAGCCTCCCGCCGGGGCAATTTTGCTAGTGTGAGTCCCTCAAGGGCAACGCCAGAGGCATCTCGATACTTAGAAGGAGATCTACCCTTTGAGGACCGGCTAGACTTATGCTTAGTTACCTGAGATCCATGGGAGGAAGACGAAGCCCTGGAAGATGTTGATGCCACGGATGCTGCATCGGAGGGAAAAAGGGTGCTAAATTTAGCAGCTCGGTTTTGCCGACCCCTCTTCTCCATCAGCCTAAGGTAAATTTTACATTCTGGATAATTTTCTTACCTTGAATCCTACTAGACCAGTCCAGATAAGTGGGTTATGCTCCTTTGCCAGTAGGTGAGGCAGACTTGAGCTTCTTTCAATGATGTCATCAGAAGGTATATCTGCTGGTAAAGCACTGAGGGAAGCTAGCATGACACTCATCAAGCAGTAAGCAAGACTTAAAAGCTCAGAAAAAATTAAACTATTAGTGTTAATAACCAGTCAATCAAAACAAACAATTGGAACAAGTATTTGGCTCTCTTACTATAGTTGATTCTGTGTCAGGCACTGAAAAAGAACGATGCAAGTCAAAGGCAGCAGGGTTTCCCAACCTGTACGACAGTCTTCCAGGCGAGTCCTGGACTGGTCTAAAAGGATTCAAGGAAAGGAAATTAAGTATATTTAAAATGTCTCCTTCATAATTATCCTGCTAGACCAGTCCAGAGGAGTTAGGATGGGAGGAAGACAACGCTGTGGCTATAAAAGTGCTATCAGCATTTTCTAGCACATCCAAAAATATTTCAGTCTTTGATAATTCCATGCAATTTGCTCTTTCCCAAGGCTCAGAAGTTCGATTTTTTCACGACTTGATTATTGTAACTTTATGCTTCAGAACCAGTGGTTCTCAAACCAGTCCTCGGGATACACCTAGCCAGTTAGGTTTTCAGGATAACCACAATGACTATGCATAAGAGCAGATTTGCATGCACTACCTCCATTGTATGCAGATCTATGTTCTGAACTAAAACATCTACAGGGAGCCCAAAATATCACAATATGAATTTTATTCCATGCTCGCCGGTTTGATCATGTCACTCCCTCCTACTGCAGCTTCATAGGCTCCCAGTTTCCTTTCAAACTGAACACAAAAGTTTGACCTTAACTCAAAGCTTTAAACAGTGGCATTCCAACATATTTATTTTCCCTTATCACCCTGCATACCCCATCAATCATGTATCCTTCACTCATTCCTTCCCCCATAAAGAGCAGAACTCGAATCCAACCCTTTTTAAAAGCCCTCTCTTATGGGATGCTCTTCCTCCTTATCTCTGATCCTTGAAGGCATAAAAGGCTGGCTTAAAAACACTGAACATGTTTTCAATAGTTACTAGACTCCCAGATTCATGATTGCAGCAGATATATCTTTTATGGAAAGGTGGCGAAAGTAAGGCATAGCATAAACTGGCCTAACATTTGCCATAGAAGCTAACAGGCAGCGACTGAATACCACTGCTGCCCAGTTAGCTTCCTGCTAATCTGAGCAACCTAGAAATCCAATGCTGGGGCCGGTTATGATCCTGGCATTGAATATCTGGGTTTAGGTTTCAGCGGCAGAAGCTAGCCATGATATCACTTCTGCAGCTGAATATCCCTCCTATAAACCACTTTGCTTTTTATGAAAGCTAGCATATTAAGCTCCAATAAACCAACACACCATAAACCTGTAGGGCTTCATGAAGGTACTTGGGGAGGACCTGTCAAAAGATATGTTGAACCAATGGTGACCGGCAAAAGTGGTTGGTTACTTCCAAATATCTGAGCAATGCCTTCTCACATCTACTAAAAGCAGAAAGGGATCTGACTTTAGATCCTCCTCCAAAAAGGAGGGTTGCACAACTAAGATAGAAGTGAGACAGCAAGGCACTGCTGCAAGGCTAAAGAAACCATCAAAACTGGAAAAAAAAGCTCCTGATTGGAGAAGACCTGCAGTTCCAACACACAAATAGAAGACAATAGCCACCAGAAAAAAAACCTTTGGGGTCAAATCTTTGAAAGCAACCTTACGCATGGACTCAGAGACAGACCCTGTTCCAAGCCCACCTGCAAGAAGGACAACACTGCTCCTCTATCTGCCTTTCCAGCCTCCAGGGCCTGAGAGGAACACCACCTCTCAAAGCCAAAACCCTCCAAACTCTCACAGGCTAAGGAGGTTGAGGTCATGTGGGCCTTCAAGCAGGGTACCACTACTTTTCCAGTGTAGCCTCTCAGACAGCCTACACAAGGGCCAGGCCATAAACAAGGAGGGAGTGGGATCATCACCTGGGACCCTTCTCCTGAAGTAACAAGAGTGGGGACCCTGCTAACAGGCCATTAGAACCACAGCCAGTGCAGCCATTCCAGTGCTACAGAATCACGAAGCCTACGGTCGTACCAGCTCCTTTGTCTCTAGTTTGGTCCGTGCAGGTACTTTGTGCTCTCGCTCGTGTTGCTACAGAATCACCAAGCCTAGCTAAGGCTGAATGCTGCCCAAGAGGCAGCTCTCTGAGGGCCGGGGGAGAAGACAGAGAAGTCACTTCTGGGGCTACACCTGAAGCGGGGCTACACTTGAAGCAGGGCATCCAAGCCCGCTGCTTGCAAGTCTCTATGGTGACTGAAAAAAATTCTTTGCTTTGGCATTCTCCAGCATGACCATCAGATTGAATACCAGAAAGCCCCACCTTTGCACCATTAGGCTGAATTTCCACTCCCCAAGATCCACCATGTTTTGGCTCAAGAAATCTGTATGTTGACGACACCTATGTGGACATAGCGACCAGGTGCTCCTCCACCCAACTGCACAGGGCAACTACCTTGAGCACCACCCCAGCACTTCGTATTCCTCCTTGCTTGCCCTCTCTATCAAGGACTGGAAGCTCACTAGGGCCAGGCAGATTGCTCTGGCCTCCAACCAACTGATCGACCAGGTCATCTGAGGGACCAAAGACCCTGAACCATCTGGCCTAGACAGAGATCCACCCTAGACCATCAGGTTGGCATACGTGGTGACTCTTACCTAATCTGAGATTTCCAGTGGCATGATGCTCATCAGATGAGGATGAAGTCACCATGTCAACTGCTCTCTGACCTCCTGGATGAGGGGAATGGTCTGGTCAAGTAGCTGAGAACACAGAGACCAAGAGACAACAGATGTGTCTAAAGTGAGTACAAATGCATCCTGGCTCAAGGAACCAACTCTAGCATCAAAGTCATAGATCCCAGTAACTGCAAGTAGTCCCAGGCCCAAGGGACAGGCTGCAAACAAACTCCTTGGTTTGGCTACGTAGCATAAGCATCTTCTCCAACATGAGGACCCGACCCCGGAGAATGCTGAAATGTGTTCCTAGATTATCCAGACCTTGGGGGACTTTCAGGCTGCTCTAAAGATAATTGACCACCACCCCAGTCAGTCCAGCTAATGAATCACCAGGGTTGTCTCCTGTATCGCCTTCTGCAGGGAGTCTGACCTAATCAACGAGTCATCCAGGTACAAATGAACCCAGATCCCTTGCTTGCACAGGAATGCCATAACTACCACATCACCTTTGAGAAGATGTATGGTGCTATAATTAGGCCAAAAAGAGAGAGAACTGAAGTTGCAGCCCAAAATGCAGAAGCAGAGGAACTGCTGATGCTGTTCCCTGATGGGAACATGAAAACATGCTTCAAACAGATTTAACAAGTTAAACAGCAGCCCTAGAGGACCTGGAGTTTGGATGTATCCAGAATAGGCCAAAAGGAATCGCCTTTCTTCAGAACTACCAAGTAGATGAACAGCAGCCATGAATTTGTTCTGCATAAAGCATGGGTAAAATAGCCTGTAACTACAGAAGGCAAAGTAGAGTTTCTGCTATCGCTGCCCACTTGAGTAGGGAGCCATGGGAAGAGACTATACTAAGGCATCTGCAAGGGGCTCTGTAAATTCAGTGTACTCACTCACCTGTAACAGGTGTTCTCTGGGGACAGCAGGAATCAGTCCTCACATATGGGTGAGTCTGTGTTAACTGAGCCCTCGTGGAAGCATCTCCTCAGCTTTCAAAGAAAGCCTTTGGGAGATGCCATCACGCATTCATGGTCCCCTTCCCGCCCAAGGGTGCCATCTTGCCTCAGTCAGATGATATAGCTAAAGACGGCAAAAATGATGAGAAGCTACTCCACAGGGAGGAGAGAGGGTTATGAGGACTGATTTCTGCTATCCCCAGAGAACACCTGTTACAGGTGAGTAATTACGCTTTCTCCGGGAACTAGCAGGAAGTTAGTCTTCACATATGGGACTCCCTAGCTACAGGCTACCAAAAGCCTGTAGAAAAACACGGATGCCCCAAGGGGAGCTGTGAGCAGCAGCAATTGAGTCAAAGGATACAGACTCCAGAAGGGCCCTTGTGTCCAGTGAGGAATCAACACTCCGGTAGCCTGAACACAGAAGGGTCGGAGGGTAGGAGTTACCTAAACCCTGAACAGATTACAGAGTTCGGCCTTGTCGAAGGTACTTTCCCATCAGGACTCCCTCTCCAGGCAGTAATGAGTTGCAAAAGTATGGACTGAAGACCAGGTGGCGGCCTGGCAGAGGTCAGTCATTGGGACAGAACGCAGGCTTGCCACAGAGGCCGCTATGGCCCTGACGCTGTCTGCTGTCATCTGGCACTCCAGCAAGAGCCCAGCCTGTTCATAGGGAGGAGTGGCCTTGTAGTTGGGGCAAGTTACCTCAGGCCGGAGGGCCAGGGGTTTGAATCCCGCTAGAGGACAGCAACCTTGGCAGGAAGGACTGGGGTTTCTTATCTCACAGGTGCTCCTTGTGGCCTTGGGCAAGCCACTTAACCCTCCACTGCCTCAAGTACAAAAACAGACTGTGAGCCCTTCAGAGACAAGGTAATGTTTACATATATATATAGATATATATATAGATATATATATAGATATATCTATAGATATCTATTTATTTATTTATTTATTGAATGGACATCGCTTTTACATGTAGAAAAGCGATATATAAGCCTAGTTAAATAAATAGGCAAGAGAAATGCAGTCTGCTACTCAGGTGGACAGGGTCCGCTTGATCACCGCCTCCCCCAGCCAACTGGGGGTCATAGGAAACGAAAAGTTGTGAGTTTTGCAGTGGCCCTGGGTATGTTGAAGATAGGAGGACAGGGCACTCTTACAATCCAGAATATGGAGGACAGTCCATCCTGCTGGCGTGAGGCTGCAGAAAGAATGTGGGGAGCACCACCTCCTGATTGAAGTGGAATGGGGATGCCAACTTCGGGAGAAATGTGGGGTACGTGCAGAGCACGACCCTGTTTTTGTAGAACCTGGTGTAGGGCTTGGAGCTCGCTGACCCTGCAAGCAGATGTGAGCGCCATTAGGAAGATGACTTTCTATGAGAGATACACTCGAATGGCAACAGAGTGAGCTATGCTAGCACCACATTGAGGTCCCACTCCGTCGCTGGTGCGCAGATGAGTGGTTTAGACAACAGGAGACACCAAAGGAAGTGGGTGACAAGAGGCTGCACAGAGAGGGGCTTGCCCTCGATAGGGTGGTGGTACACTGCAAGAGCACTCAGGTGTACCCTGATGGAATTGGATTTGAGTCCGGATTGTGACAAATGAAGTAGGCAACACCTGCTGCACCGAGCACAAGACTGGGTTCACCTGCTGCTCTGCACACCACACCGAAAACCTGCACCACTTGAAGACGTAGGCTCATGTAGTGGACATCTTATGGGAGGCCAAAAGGACCTCCTCCACCTCCCCCGAGAGGATGAAAGGAGCCAAGGCTACCCTCTCAGAGACAGGGACCCCAGATTGGGGTGCAGGAGGGAGCCCTGTGACAATAACCTTGGGGCACTCCCCAGGGGGGGCAGGGGCTTATTCTGCCAAGCGGAGAAGCAGCAGGAACCACAGTTGCCTGGGCCACCGGGATCAGCGATGCCCTGTCGCAAAGAGCCCTGAAGTTGGTCTTGGCAATCAAAGGCATGGGCATGAAGGCATACAGGAGGCCCTCCAACTACAGGATAAGGAATGTATCTGCAGCCACTCTGGAGCAGTTCGGGCTGTCAAAGAGATCCACTAGAGGGGCCCTCCAGCGCCAGAAGAGTCAATTGGCAATTCTGGGGTCCAGCTGCCACGCATGTGGCTGGAGGACCCTGCTCAGTCTATCCCCCAGGGGTGTTGTCCTGTCTGGGCAAGTACACTGCCCGCAGGAACATCCCTTGGCAGATCGCATAGGAGTGGAGATCCACCACTTCGAGGCAGAGGGTGCGGGATCACGGGACCTCGTTTGTTTACATGGAACATTGCCACTTCATTGTCCATTTGGACCTGCACTGACTGGTGCTGCAGACAGTGGCAGAAGGCCCAGAGAGCTAAGTGTATGGCCTGGAGATCTGCTGCTGGCTTTCTGCCTCGGAGCAATTGCCCTGAGTGCAGAGTTCCTTGAAATGTACTCTTCAGCCCAGCAAGGAGGCGTCTGTAGTGAGGACCTTCTGGGAAGTGGGGGTCTGAAAGGATATCCCTGCTTGAAGGTGCAGTGTGTGTTCTGCCACAAGTTCAGGGACTCTGCCATCCGGTGGGTCACTGAGGCAGTTGGCCCATGGCCTGTGTCCACTGAGCATGGAGGCACCACTAAGCCACCCTCATATGAAGACGGGCATCTGGGGTAACAAGGACCGTGGAGGCCATGTGGCCGAGTAGACGAGCAGGAGGCGAGCAGACACAGAGGGTCAGTGCTAAATGTCTGCGGCCAGTGCCTCGAGATGGTCAGTCCTGTCCAGGGGGAGAAAGGCTCTGGTCTGAATCATGTCCAGCCTTGCCCCGATGAACTCCAGACACTGTGTCGGGAGGAGGTGAGACTTGGTCAGTTTATCACAAATCCCAGATGTCGCAAGATGTAGGTGATGCGGGCTGTCGCCTGCTGCACCTCGGCAGCCATGTCTCCCTTTATAAGCCAGTCGTCCAGGTAGGGAAAGACGAAGGTCCCCTGGAGACGGAGTTAGGCAGTAACTACCGCCAGGGATTTGGTGAAGACACTGGTGGTGGAGGCCAGGAAGAAGGGTAGTACCCTATATCGACAGTGGCCACCCCCTACTATGAATCTAAGATACTGCCTGTGGCTAGGATGAATGAGAATGTGGGTATAAGCATCCTTCAGATCCAAGGAGCATAGCCAGTTTCCATGCTGAAGGTAAGGCAGCAATGTTCCAAGAGAGAGCATCTTTAACTTCGCCCTCACCAGGAACCTGTTCAGGTCCTACAGGTCTAAGATGGGCCTTAGGCCCCTGTTCTTTTTGGTATGAGGAAGTACCTGGAGTAGAACCCTTTGCCCCAGAGGAGGAGGCAACTCTCTTTGACCACTTGAAGTGCCCAAGTGTCTGTGGTAACAGCTGGCCACCGATGGGCAAAGTGGATCAGATGTCCCCCTGTGGGCTGATGACTCCTGGGGGTGGAGGGGTTATGCTCAAGGAGTCAAAAAATACAGCCAGGATGGGCAAGGGTCTGTGCCAGGGGCTTGGGAGACTTCTGCTTACGAGAGCCATGCCCGTATCCCTTGGCCTGCTGACCCTGCTGGGGAAGCCTGATCCTGCGGATGGTTTCTGTAATCAGCTCCCTTCCTCGAGTAAAGGGGCTTTTTACTTGAGCCCTTCCATCGGGGGAGGGTAGCGGTCTTCTTTGAGAGCCTAGTGCTTCTCATGAACTCTGTCTCCAATTCAGCAGCCTTATCGGTCATGGGTTTGCTAAACAGATTCTCTCCCTGGCAGGAGACATCAACCAATTTGTCCTGAACTCATTGCTCCAGGTCGGAAGACTCTAGCCAAGCCTGGGTCTAGCACCAATGCCCACTGCAGCTGCCAACTCAAAGCAGTCATAGGTTGCTTGAGTCAAACTTGGAGCAATGACCGACTGCTTTGGCCAGGCTCCGGGACCACTGTAGGGGCTCCTCGGAGAAACCAGCACCACAACAAAATAGCCACAACACCTCTATTCTCCCTCCTCTTGTCCCCCACAAACTCTAGAATAAGAAGGCACTGCTCTTAAAACACCTACACCATACTAATCACTTTTCATACATTGCCCCAGTATTATGGCATGCTCTTCCTGACAATTTAAGAGCAATAAAAGATCTACAACAGTTCCGAAAAAGAACTAAAAACACAGCTTTTCATTGATTATTATAGTAACTCTCCTGAGATACTCCAATCCCAGCCTAATAAGCGACCCCCAGCACAATTTCACTGTTACTAAGGTTATCACATAAATAATGGAGTTCCCAAGATTATACCTACTGCAACATTGTATATAGTTGATGTGACATCGTTCTCTCAAGTTAAAAGTGCATATGTTATTGACGTTTCAATGTAATGTTCCTTTAATGTTCGCTGTAAACTGCCCCTGATCTTTGGAAGGAGCGGTATATAAAAACATGTTAAATAAATAAATAAGGTGCAAACCGTACAGAGAAAGCACAGTTACTTACCTGTAACAGGTGATCTCTGGGAACAGCAGGAATAAGTCTTCACATATGGGTATCGTCAGTACCGACGGAGCCTGCGCGGGAAAGCTCCCCAGTGTCCAGTAAAAAAGCTTTTGGAATCATCCCACAGCGCCTGCGCGCTGCCTTCCCGCCTTTCCCAACCGCCTCTCTCCAGTACAAGTTTTAAAGCTGAGACAAAGAGAGAGAGAGAGGAAAGGAAAGATAGATAGAGAGATACAACTCCTAGGGGAGGTGGGTGGGTTGTGAAGACTTATTCCTGCTGTTCCCAGAGATCACCTGTTACAGGTAAGTAACTGTGCTATCTCCAGGAACAAGCAGGAATGAGTCTTCACATATGGGGACTCCCTAGCTGTAGATGCCAGGGAGAAACCCCAGGTTGTGTGTCCTTGAAAAAGACTCTACCTCCTCCCATGGATCTCTGGCATCTGACCAGGGTAGGTGGATAGGAGTTGATTAGGAACAGAACAGGTGTTTGAGAACAGCCTGACCAAAAGAGGCATCCCGGCGGGAGTCCTTGTCCAAACAGTACTGGGCTGTGAAGGTATGAACCGAGGCCCAGGTGGCCACTCGACAGATTTGGTCGATGGACACAGAGTTTAGATGAGCCATTGAGGCTGCCATGGCTCTCACATTGTGAGCTGTGACATGGCCCTCCAGAGAAATGTTCCTACTCTGGTAGGCGCAAGAAATACACTGAGCAATCCAGTTGGACAGTGTTCTCTTAGAGACTGGAAGCCCTAAATGAGAAGAATCAAAAGCAACAAAGAGTTGAGAAGACTTTCTATGTTGCTGTGTCCTTTGTAAGTAAAAAGCGAGAGCTCTCTTACAATCCAAGGTATGAAGATTCCTCTCTGCACTTGATGCATGAGGTCCTGGAAAAAAGACAGGTAAATATACCTCTTGGTTTAGATGAAAAGGCGAGACCACTTTGGGCATAAAGTGTGGATTGGTCCTGAGGACTACCTTATCATGATGGAACCTTGTATAATGTGGATTAGCCACCAAAGCTTGCAATTCACTGATGCGGCGTGCTGAGGTGACTGCAATGAGAAAAATAACTTTCCAAGAAAGAAATTTCAAGGAGGTGGTGGCTAAAGGTTCAAAGGGTGGCTTCATAAGCTGACCAAGAACCAGGTTTAAGTCCCATGCCACTGGAGGTGGTCTAATGGGAGGTTTAGTTAGAAGGCGGCCTCTCATGAATCTTGCTATAAGAGGGTGAGAGGAAATAGGCTGTCCATTGAGAGGCTTGAGGGACGCTGCAATAGCACTCAAATAGACTCTTATTGAATTCGTTTTCAGACCTGCATGGGATAGATGCAGGAGATACTCTAGTAAAGAATTCAAAGGTATTGCAAGAGGGTTAAGACCCTTCCATGAACACCAAACGGTAAATATTTTCCATTTGAAAGCACAGGAACGTCTAGTAGAAGTCTTTCTAGAGGCATGAATAACATCTCTGACTTGCTGAGAGAGATGAAAATCTTGAAGGTCTAGGCCCTCAGCAACCAAGCCCTGAGATGGAGAGACTGGGGGTTTGGGTGCCACAACGTTCCTTCTTCCTGGGATAAAAGGTCTGGTGCAGAGCCCAAGTCCAGGGAAGGAGCTTGAGAGAGATGCAGATGTAGAGGGTACCACACTTGGCGTGGCCAATGTGGTGCTATGAGGATCATGGTCCCTCGATCTCTCTGAAGCTTGAAAAGAGTTTTGGGAATTAGGGGAATGGGTGGAAAGGCATAAAGGAAGTCTTGACCCCAGTGAAGGAGGAAGGCATCCTTGGCCTGAACTCCCTGACACGGAATTCTGGAACAGAACCGGGGAAGTTGGCATTCCACGGATTTGCAAAGAAGTCTATGTCCGGGGTTCCCCAAATTCGAAAAATCCTGGCTACCTGGTCCATGTGGAGGACCACTTGTGTGGAAGCAGAACTCGACTGAGTCTGTCCGCCCAAGAGTTTTGAACGCCTGGAAGATATACTGCCAGAAGATGGATGTGATGCTCTCTGGCGAAGGCTCACAGTTGCAAAGCGACAGAGAGCCAGTCCCGCCCTGCTTGTTTACATAAAACATGGCTACTTGGTTGTCCGTATGGATGAGGACTGTCCTGTAGCTGAGCAGGGAATGGAACACTCTGAGAGCTAAGAATATTGCTCTGAGTTCCAAGAGATTGATATGCAGAGAAGTCTCCTGTGGAGACCAGATGCCCTGGGTGGAGAGATCCTGCAGATGAGCTCCCCAACCCATTGGAGAAGCATCTGTTGTAAGAGTTGCTTGGGGTAGTGACTGCTGAAAAGGGGACCCCAGCAACAGATTTGGAGAGGACTTCCACCACTGGAGTTTGCTATTTTGTCTGACAGGCAACCTGATGCCTGAGTCCATTGGGTGGACAAAGGGTGGTGGATGCTTGGAATGCCCTCCCGATGGAAGTGGTGGGGGCAAACACGGTGATGGAATTCAAAACGGCATGGGACAAACACAGTGGATCCCTTTACAGCAACAGGATAAAAGCAAAATAAACGGTACCATCTAACTTCTGAACTATCTAGTGTCTCAACAAATAAGGGTGTCCTACATGGAGTGGTGGGTTCACCCCTAAACAAAAACATGGGGAGGGGTGGCCTGCACAGAGCGACAGGTGCACCTACTCTTGCCATCTTGCTGGGCAGACTAGATGGACCATGCTGGTCTTTATCTGCCGTCACTTACTATGTTACTATGTGAAGGCGAGCATATGGAACCACATGCACTGTGGATGCCATGTGGCCTAATAGTTGTAACATCTCTCGAGCAGTTAAATGGGACTTTAACTGTATCTGGGAGGCTAACTGCACCAAGCGTAGGCAACGGGCCTGAGGAAGATAGGCCCTTGCAGTTGGTTGAGGAGAGATGTTGGAGAAATGAACTGTTTCACCATGGTGTGGGGAGGAAGGCTTAAGAAATGAAGCTTGTACCCTTCCCTTATGATGGAGAGGGTCCATTGCTGTGCTGTGATTTGCTCCCATCTGGGAGCAAAGTAAGCCAACCTTCCTGGAATGGTGAGGGGCTCTGGTTCTTCCAGAGCTAGAAAGGCTAAATTCTCTAGTTGCAAGTCAAAGGCCCTGAGGAGGCTGAGGCTGCTGGGCCGTGGGAGGCCTGGCAGCCTTTGACTTGGCCTGTTTAGGTGGTTGCTGACGCTTTGCAGCAAACGACCTGCAGAAGATGCCTGCTGACCATAAGCAGGATAATATCTTCCCTTTTTAGAAAAAGATGTCTTTTTGAACAATCTTTTCTTGACAGGAGCAGAGGTAGACTTTGAAAGTCGATCCAAAGCAGAGTTTTCAGCATCCATCTGAGTGGCCTTTGCTTGCCAATCCTTGCCAAAAAGGTTTTCACCTGTACAAGGAAGATTTCCCAATTCATCTTGGACCCAGAGTTCCAAATCAGAGGCTTGTAACCAAGCAATTCTGCGTGTACCTATGACAATAGCCGAGGCTCTGCTTACACACTCAAAAGAGTCAAAGGCTGCACGGTTGGAAAATTTGGAAACATCTTGGGCATGTTTGAGCCAAGTGAGAAATTCCTGCCTTTTATCTTCTGAAATAAAAGGAGCTAAAGTCTGCAGATGATCTGTGACTTCTTTTAGAAACATCCCCATATAGAGACTATAGGAGTTGATTCTGGCAGCAAGCATATTAGCTTGGAAAACCCTTCGGCCAAAAAGCATCTAGGGTCCTGCATTCACGTCCTGGAGGATTAGATGAGTGTCTCTTTGCACTCTTTATTTTCCTCATGGCAGACTACCACAATAGAGTGGTGAGGAAGCTGAGACTTATGAAAGCCAGGACAAGGAGGGACACGGTACATGGTGTCTAACCTACGAGAATGAGGAGAGGTGGTAAGAGGAGTCTCCCACATGCTCAACATGAGATCATAGAGAATCTCATGAATAGGTAAGGTAGCTGCCTCTTTAGGAGCCTTAGGATATTTCAAAATATCTAATTGCTTGGCTGTAGGCTCTGACTCAGGGGCCACTGTAATGGAGAGGCCCCTAGCCACTTCCCTAATGAAGTCTTGAAAAGACAAGTCTTCTGGAGGAGACATTCTTCGTTTTGGAGAAGACGACTCCTGAGGAAGAAGTACCGATGCCTCGACAGAAGCCTCCGACTCGTCAGAGTCTTCGGAGGAATCGAAGTATCGCCTGTCTGGATGCTCTTGTAAAGCCCGATATGTGTACCGAATGGGATCGACATCGGGAGTAAGCGGTACCGGTTCGGTACCGATGGGCATCATAGGACAGGGTACCGTTGCAGTCGACACCGAAGCCTTTGTCGATGCAAATCGGTACCGGCACCGGGAACGATGCCGGTGCGGGAGCCGGTACCGGCAACAGAGATTGTTGCAGTACCGGAGGCATCGCAGCCTGCATAAACGCCATTAGGGTGCGCTGCATGGACAGAATCTTCTGATCCATCGACGCCACCAGAGTCTGGATGTCGGTACCAGTGGAGGCCACCGGTACCCCAGAACACGGCAACAGGTGATCAGTTGAGGCCTAGCCATCGATGTCAACCTGTGACCCCATAGACAATGCTTTGGAAGCCGGAACTTCCTGCTGGGGTAAATTTGCCGGTGCCGGTGCGGAATCCTCGAGGACAAGCCCGGAGGCATCTCGATGCTTAGAGGGAGATTTGCTCTTCGAGGACCGGCTAGATTTATGTCTGGTTACCAGAGATCCATGGGAGGAAGAAGCAGCCCTGGAAGACGTCGATGCCACCGAGGCTGCATCAGAGGGAAACAGGGTACTTTTAGACATCATGGTACAGGACACACAATCCGTGATGGAATGGTCAGAACCCAAACATTTTAGACACCAATCATGGGTGTCGGTGACAGAAATAGTACCGCCACATTTTGCGCACTTTTTAAAACCGGAAGCGGGCTTCTCCATGAGGAGAAAAATATTCAGGCCTAAGGTCCAAACTGAAAATGCACAGTTGAAGTAAAGAATAGGTTTTTTTTGTTTTGTTTTTTTTAAGAAAGAAAAGAAAAGACAGGCGGTACCGGTCTGACGTCAAAGAAGGCAGACACGACACAGAAAATTAAAGAAAAAAAAAAAAAAAAAGAACTTCTTCTGCGGTGACAGGAACACGACCTGCTGGCTCCGCGGAAAAGAAGAACTGGAGAGAGGCGGTTGGGAAAGGCGGGAAGGCAGCGCACAGGCGCTGTGGTATGCTCCCAAAAGCTTTCTTACTGGACGCTGGGGAGCGTTCCCGCGCAGGCTCCGTCGGTACCCATATGTGAAGACTCATTCCTGCTTGTTCCTGGAGATAATTTAAATGGACCTGAGACGCGATGCCAAGGCATTGCACTTGGGGGAGGGAAGAGTACCAGTGCAAGACTGGAGAAGAAGAGTAAAAAACTAAAAAGCGTAGTTACTCACCTGTAACAGGTGTTCTCCAGGAGCAGCAGGAATCAGTCCTCACTTATGGGTGACGTCGGCGCCGACGGAGCCCTCGCGGAGCAATTTTCCCCAGCTTTCAAAGAAAGCCTTTAGGAATTGCAGCGCGCATGCGCGGTCGTCTTCCCGCCCGAGGGTGCCATCTTAGCCAGTCAGATGACATAGCTAAAAAAGACAGCATAAAAATATTTGCAAAAACATAAGCAGATGATTGCAACTCCAAGGGGAGGAGGGAGGGTAGTGAGGACTGATTCCTGCTGCTCCTGGAGAACACCTGTTACAGGTGAGTAACTACGCTTTCTCCAGGACCAAGCAGGAAGTCAGTCCTCACTTATGGGACTCCCAAGCTCAAGGCTACCGGAGACCCTAAGCACAAAAATGAGCTCCCTCTAGCTCAGCAGCACAGAAGGAAAGAATCTTCGCTGAATTATCACCCACCGGTAGCCCACATCCGGGATGGAGGGTAGGAGTTGCTCAGACCTCAAAGAGATTACGGAGGACTGCCTGTCCGAAAGCACTGTCCCTGCGGGACTCCCTCTCGAGACAGTAATGGACCGCAAAAGTCTGGCTCGAAGACCAAGTAGCGGCCCGGCAGATGTCTGCCAGCGGAACAGAGCGGAGGTAAGCCACTGACGTAGCCTTTGCCCGAACGCAATGAGCCGTGACTCGACTTTCTAAGGAGAGTCCGGCTGCCCCATAAGCCCAAGAGATACAGTCCGCAACCCAGATGGACAGAGTACGCTTGGAGACCGGGAGCCCCAATTTATTGGGGTCAAAAGACACAAAAAGCTGAGCAGCTTTACGGTGCTCCCGCGTACGGTCAAGGTAGAAGTTCAAAGCCCTTCTACAGTCCAGGGTATGGAGGACCGTTTCAGCTCGGCTGGAGTGTGGTCTGGGAAAGAAGGTTGGAAGTACCACCTCCTGATTGATGTGAAAAGGGGAGACCACTTTTGGAAGAAATTTTGGGTGAGTCCGTAGGACTACCCTATTTTTGTAGAACCGAGTGTAAGGGGGATCAGACACGAGGGCCTGCAATTCACTTACGCGTCTAGCGGAAGTGAGGGCTATCAAGAACAGTGTTTTCCAAGACAGAAAACGGAGAGAACAGGTAGTCATAGGTTCAAAAGGCGGACAGGTGATCCGCTGCAAAACCACATTCAGGTCCCAGTCAGGCGCTGGCGGGCGCAGAGGTGGTTTAAGTAGAAGGAGACCTCGGAGAAACCTCGCTACGAGAGGGTCGCTGGAGAGAGGTCTACCGTCCACCGGCACATGATGTGCCGAAAGAGCACTGAGGTGAACTTTGACGGAGTTGGACTTAAGTCCCAGATTAGAGAGGTGTAGCAAGTACTGCAAGATCACCGACACCGGGCAGGAGAAGGGATCCTGAGACTGTTGGGTACACCAGACGGCAAAGCGACGCCATTTAAGGGCGTAGCATTTGCGGGTAGAAGGCCGTCGCGAAGCCAAGACGACCTCCTCCACCTCTGCCGGCAGGAGAAGGGGAGCAAGGACTACCCTCTCAGCAGCCAGGCCATGAGGTTGAGAGACCTGAGGGTTGGGGTGTAGTAGAGACCCCTGATCCTGAGTGAGGAGATCCGGTTGTACCCCCAGAGGGAATGGATCCTCCACCGCTAATTGCAGTAGGAGCGGAAACCACGGCTGTCTGGGCCAGCGAGGGGCCACCAGGATCATGAAGGCTTTGTCTCGGAGAACCTTGAAAAGAGTCCAAGAGACTAGCGGGATGGGAGGGAAAGCGTACAGAAGGCTCCCCGACCATGAAATTAGAAAAGCGTCCGCTGCAACCTGAAGGGGGTGTGGCTGACGAGAGCAGAAGAGAGGAAGCTGCCGGTTGTGAGGACTGGCAAAGAGATCCACCGTGGGGAGGCCCCACTTTAGGAAGAGCTTCTGAACTACCAAGGGATCCAGACGCCACTCGTGCGGCTGGAGGATCCTGCTGAGTTTGTCCGCCAGGCAATTCTCTTGGCCCGGGAGATAAACTGCCTTGAGGAGAATGCCGTGACTGACGGCCCAAGAGCAGAGCTTCTGTGCCTCCCGGCAGAGGAGGAAGGAGCCCGTGCCCCCCTGCTTGTTCACGTAGAACATGGCAACTTGATTGTCCGTCTGGACAAGGACGGACTGGTGGAAAGTCAGGTGGGAGAAAGCCATGAGAGCCAGGCGGATCGCCCTGAGCTCCAGGAAGTTGATCTGCTGAGCAGACTCCCACGTGGTCCAGAGGCCCTGAGTACGTGCCCCTTGGCAATGTGCTCCCCAGCCCAGGAGGGATGCATCCGTGGTCAGCACCCGGGTCGGCTGAGGTGACTGGAAAGGCATTCCGAATATCAGGTTCGGCTGCCGAAGCCACCACCGGAGAGACGAGATCAGCGGCTCGGAGACGCGCACTAGGTCTGCTAGGCCGCCTGTGGCTTGTCGCCACTGCTGGCGGAGACACCATTGAGCAGTTCGCATATTCAGGCGGGCATTGGGGGTCACATGGACGGTGGAAGCCATATGGCCAAGCAGTCTCAGGAAGCGCCTGGCAGAGACCAGGGGCTGGCTGCGAAAACGGTCGGCTAGGTCCATGAGCCGTTGAGCCCTGTCGAGCGGTAGGTATGCTCGCGCCTGAGGAGTGTGCAGCCTTGCGCCGATGAACTCGAGATCCTGTGAGGGGAGCAAAGTGGACTTTGCGAAGTTTATAACAAAGCCCAAGTGCTGCAGAAGAGTCACCGTGCGGCGCGTGGCGTTGGTGACCTCCCGAGCGGACGCTGCTCTGATGAGCCAGTCGTTGAGGTACGGAAAGACATAGAGGCCGTGAAGCCGGAGATGGGCCGCCGCCACCGCGAGACATTTTGTGAAGACTCGCGGCGCGGAGGACAGGCCAAAGGGCAGTACTCTGTACTGGTAATGATTTCCTGCCACCACAAACCTTAGGTATTGGCGGTGGCTTGGGTGGATAAGGATGTGCGTGTAGGCATCCTTTAGATCCAAGGAGCATAGCCAATCTCCCTGCTGGAGGTAGGGCAGAAGGATTCCAAGGGTAAGCATTTTGAACTTCTCCCGCACAAGGAACTTGTTGAGGTTGCGCAAGTCCAGGATGGGTCTGAGGCCCCCTGTTCTCTTTGGTATTAGAAAATACCTGGAATAAAAGCCTTGACCTCTCAGGTGGTGTGGCACCGGTTCCACCGCCTGTTCCTGCAGAAGACCTGCTAACTCCTGAAGGAGTAATTCCCTGTGCAGAGGGGGTCGTGGAGGTTCTCCCGGAAAATAGGAGGGAGGGACCTGGTGGAAGTGGAGAAGATAGCCTTCCCGCACGACTTGAAGCACCCAGGCATCTGCGGTGATGCTGGACCACCTGTGGGCGAAGTGAACCAGCCGGCCTCCGGTGCCGGGAGGAAGAGGCTATGCTTTGTGAGTCAAAAACCCCCACCCTGCTGAGCAGGTGCTGGTGGTGCAGGCTTGGGGGCTTGCTGCCTACGGGACTCGTTACCCCGTCCCTTGGCCTGCTGGCCCTGTTGGGGAGCTGCAGGGGCCTGATAATGGGGGTATTGTTTGTAGGCAGCCGCCTTCCTCGGGTAAAAGGACTTTTTCCCCGAGCCCTTCTTTTTCTGGGAAGGGGCGGAGGTCTTCCTAGAAAGCCTGGTCCTGGTGAGAGTCTCAGTCTCAATTTGCGCAGCCTTTTCCGCCATGGGCTTGCCAAAGAGGTTTTCGCCTCGGCAGGGGACATCGACCAACTTGTCCTGCACCCAGGGCTCAAGGTCTGACGACTGAAGCCAAGCCTGTCGGCGGGCACCGATGCCGGCTGCGGCCACTCGAGCCGATGCTTCAAAGCCATCATAGGCTGCCCGGGACATGAACTTTGAGCATTCCCGAATGCCAGTGGACAAGGCTAGGAACCTCCGCAAGGGTTCCTCGGACAAACCAGCGGAGAATCCGGCTAGCTCTTTAGCCAGATCCCGGAGATACATGCCCATGTATAGCTGGTAAGTCTGGACACGACATGCGAGCATAGAGCCCTGGAAACACTTCTTACCAAGGCCATCCAGGTTACGGGCCTCCCTGCCAGGAGGCACCGAGGAGTGCATCTTCTGGCTCTTAAGACGATGCATGGCCGATTCCACTACCATGGAATGGTGTGGCAGCTGTGCCTTTTGAAAGCCAGGGCTCTTGTGGACTCGATAGATAGAATCGACCCGCTTGCTCAGGACCGGCGAGGAGGCCGGACTCTCCCACATGCGGAAGAGTAGTCGTTCCAGCATAGGAGGAACCGGTACAGTAAAGTGTTCCCTCGCGGGAGAGTCATACTGGAGGGCGTCGAGCTCTTCGGCTCGAGGCTCCTCCTCGGGATCCGCAGGGAAGGCCAAAGCCTTGGCCATATCCCTAACGAAGTCCGAGAACCGGGCATCCTCCGGGGGGGACTGCTTCCGAGGCTCGGACTCCGGTGAGTCCGAGGGGACACACCGAGTCCGGAAAGAATCAGGCGACTCTTCCTCTTCAGACTCCCAGACCGACTCCGACGAGGACTCGGTGGGGTCGGCCCGGGCAGGGCGCGGCGCCTGCCGCCCCGACGCCGAGGGAGTCGGCGTCGGCGACCTCGGTCCCGAACGGGAGGCCGAGGGTGACCTCGACCAAGGATCGACTCGAGTTCTCATCGACTCGAGGATCGGCTCGGTCTCCGGGGTCGACTTGGACGTCGACGTCCCGGCGGTCGGGGCAGCGGCGCCAGCGAGGCCAGCGAGCAGTGCCCGCTGCTGGTCCATGAAGGCAGACAGTCTGCTCTCCAAGGCCGTCAACCTGAGTCCGAGCTCAGGTGACCCAGCAGCCCCCGACTCGGGCCCCGACGGCGTCGGGCCCGACGTCGGCTGTCGCGGAGGCGAGTCCAGAAGGACCACAGGACTTACCCGAGCAGGCATCTCTGACTCCAGGCGAGGTCGTTTCGTGAGGTGTTCCTTCTCCAAGGACCCGGGGCGGCTGTCGGGGCTATGCGACCTGGCCCTCGCGGAACCAGGAGCGTCCACCGACGCCGCCCTCGCGGGTTTCACCTTCCGACGATGGTCCCCGGAGGGAGAACCCCGGTCGGAGGAACTCCGGCGACGGTCCGAGCTGGAGCCTTTGGACGCGGAGGCCTCCGACGAGGTCCGGGTACGGCTGGGGTCAGCGAAGATTCTATCACGCTGATGCCGCCGACTTCTCAACGCTTTTGAGGACATTTTGCCGCAGGGCCCACAGATCAGTTCCTCATGATCCGGGCCCAGGCAGCGGAGGCAAAAGTCGTGTGTGTCAGTTAGTGACATATTTCGGTCACACTGACCACACCGCTTAAACCCACTGGCAGCCATCGGGGGAAAGAGGGCCCCTGCGAGGTCAAAGGACCGGGCTGCCAGGGAAAAATCGAAAACGAAAGCTGACAAAGTCAGAAAAACCGAAAAAAGTAAGAGGACTCGTGACCGGCGTCGCGAGTCCGGGCGGGAAAAAGATCGGCGTCGAACCGAAGGAAAAAGGATAAAATAATGAAGAAAAAATTGACTTTTTCGCGGGGACAAGACGGGGACGTCTGTAGGGCTCCGCGGAAAAAAGAAGACTGGCTAAGATGGCACCCTCGGGCGGGAAGACGACCGCGCATGCGCGCTGCAATTCCCAAAGGCTTTCTTTGAAAGCTGGGGAAAATTGCTCCGCGAGGGCTCCGTCGGCGCCGACGTCACCCATAAGTGAGGACTGACTTCCTGCTTGGTCCTGGAGAAAAAATGGATACTTTTTCAGGGGGAAATAGACTGGTGGGCTCCGCGGAAAAAAGGAGACTGAGGCAAGATGGCATCCTTGGGCAGGAAGGGAACCACGCATGCGTGATGGCATCTTCCAAAGGCTTTCTTTGAAAGCTGGGGAGATGCTTCTGCGAGGGCTCTGTCGGCGCAGACATCACCCATATGTGAGGACTGACTTCCTGCTTGTTCCCAGAGAACAGCATGTACCCCTGATATGACACCCCCAGAAGCCATTGTTCTGGTGTGATAAGGGTCCATTTTAAGAAAAACAGCAGGAGCTGCCCTCCTACTGGCTGATCAGAAATGACCTGCCAGATCTCATTGCAGGGTTTACCAATTCTGGCGGTGAACACCGAGCAGTCATGAGATTGTTGAGAACTCCAGAAGGACTGGCCCATTTTGGGTGTAAGTCCATAGGATGGATAGGTTCTACATGGACTCCTAGCTAACCAAGGGCACCCTCCAAGCTCTACAGTTCTTTATTTAAAAGCATTTATATACTGCCTGGTGTGAAGCATTCTAGGCAGTATACATCATATAAAACACAAGCAACTCCCAAACCAAACCCAAACAAATTCTATACCAAACACCCCCCCCCCACTCCCAAAATGATGCCGTACCACTGCTGTCTCACCACCCACCCAACTCATCAGGAAGAGTCCCTCCAAGAGGCAGACCTAGCATCCTTGGGCCTATCTTCAAGAAGAATCTAAGAATGGGATTCTAAGTCCTTTACCAACTTTTCGAGATCCTCTCAGACATTAACTTGCCTCTGTAAGGAAGTTTATTCAGCCACAACTTGGAGGCTGCATCAGCTGACCAAATGTGAAGCCACAACCATTGCCTAGCCACAACTACTGCCAGCACAGACCTGGAGGAAATCCTGATCAGGTCATATAGAACATCAGCTACATATGCAGCTCTTGACTCCAATCTAGCAGCCACTGGGCTATCTGGAAGTTGTTGAACCCAGCAGAAAAGCGCCATAGCCACTAGGCCTGCACATCCCAATGCCAAGGCCACAAAGGCATTCTTCAAGGAGGTTTCTACCTTTCTGTCATGAAACTCCTTGAGAGCAGCACCCTCTTACATTGGAACAGTTGTGTGCTTGGTCACTTCTGTCACAAACGCATCTATCCCAGGAAACCCAAAAAACTGATCCAGCTTGCCTTAGGGCAGGGGATCTTCAGGCCCTAAGGCCCAGCACCAGATTCTCCCTCTGAGATACCACACATTGTTCCATCAGCTCCAGTAAAAGAAAAAAAGCCAGAAGGATGTTTAATATTCTCCAATATAGAATCCACCTGAGATGGTGGTGCAGACATTGGCTCTTCAATGTGCAAGGCTGCTACTGAGTCCTGAATCAATGCCAAAGGTCCACCCAGTGAAGAAGGCGGATCATAGAAGGATCCTCTCCTTTTCCAAGGGAAAGCATCCCTTCCTCCTCAGAATCACCTTCTAAAGCAAGAAAATCCTCTTAAGCATTGCAACCAAAGGGCAAAAGGGCAAGAGGGCAAGACAGGAGTGCTTAGCCCACTGAATGGTCATGACAGTGCCACTAGGGGGGGTCCAGAGTTCCCTATAGGAGAGGCCAGGGCCCCAGACCACTGTGAAGGGAGTTGCCATGCAGCCAAAGACAACTGAAAGCAGCCTGTGAACTGTTTCAGCAGTTGCTGCTCAAAGCCAGCAGACAGGGTGCCCTGTGGTCTCAAAGGAGTCTGCTGGCCTTAGTCTGAAGCCTCCTCAGCTCTTCACGTAGCCCCCATATACTCCAAGAGGCGTCATCTGCCCATGGGTAAAGAGGCATGAAGGGCACAAGAGAGGCCCCCAGAACAAGCACGGGGTCCCAATGATGCTGAAAGATTTGGGCTCCTACCATCCCCATTGCACAGGGGGAAAAGGAGCCTGCCATGGAGCTGACCCAATGCATGCCACAGGAGGTACAGCACCAGGTAAGTGGCATGTTTGAAAGGCTCCAAAGCAGCTGAAAAGAAAAAAATGTGAAGGAAAAACCACGAAGAAAAAATGCAAAATAAGGTGCCAAAAATAAATAGTTTAGGCTGCAAAGAAAGGAACTGCCAAAAATTTCAGCACCTTAAAGGCAGATAAGGGAAAGCCAAGCAGAAAAAGAGAGTCAAATAAAGTTCAACAGAAATGAATGGGCTACAAGAGAACTAGAGAAAAAAAAATTCTTAAGAAAATTTTTTTAAAAGATTTGCATGCAGATAAGGAACAAGAAAGAAGAGGGCCCGGGCCCAACTTACCATCTCTCTCAGGGGCCCATGGAATCTTCCTGCACCTCTTTGGCCCACCAGTGCTGGATCTGATGTGAAACTATTCTAGAAACAAGGCAGCTGTCAGCTCCAGGAGACAAGGGCCCTACAGGACCCAATTACAGTGAACACAGCACCATAGTATGGACCAGGAGAGTCAGGCCTATCTGCACTGCTGCACCAGTCTACAAATCTTGCCAGTTGCTGGAGGCAAATACTGGCTTCCCTCAGTGCTGCACCAAAAGATATACCTTCTGATTACCATATTTCCCGGATTATATGTCACTCCTGTATATAAGTCATAGTGACACAATATGGCATTTTTACATGTAAAATACAGTACTAGTATAAGTCGCCAGTACAAAAAAACAAAGCGCGGGACAACATTGCTGTTTCTTAAAACCGGATTTATTGTACTTCATTTTCACTTTAAAATAACACTCATTCCACATCAGATTTGTTCTGTATTACTCTTGGAAAAGCGGTTGAAGTCCTCATCTTCAGTGTCACTGTGAAATAGTTCTGCAATTTCAGATGCCAGTTCATGTTTGTTATGGTCATCTTTGTCTTCATGGTTATTGGGGTTCTTTAGAATCTCAGCCTTCACAAAACCTGATTTGATTATTTTATCGCTCACACACTCCCACCATGCTGTCGCAACCCACCTGGTAACTTCTGCAAAAGTGGAATGGCACATACAGCTAGTAGCCATGAAACGGTTTTCCATGGCACATATCCAAGTTTTCCCCACAGGCGATGCAACACAGCTTTGAGTCTTCTGTTGACAGAAATGTCAAGCGGTTGAAGCATTTTTGTCATACCACCAGGAATAACAACCATGACAGTGTTCAGAGATTTTATTTTCTTCTTTATGTCTTTAGTGAAATGGGCTCTCATGCTATCCATGACAAGTAGTGCTTTCTGTCACTTGAAAAATCCATCTGGCCACTTACTAAAGCAGCACTGCAGCCATTTCAGCATCATGCTCTTATTGATCCATTCTTTCTCATTCACATCATCAACATTGGTTGGTAGAGTTTCACATATCATTGTCTTCCTTTTAAATATAATCAAAGGTGGCAGCTTCTTTCCACATGCACAGCAGGCCATAACCACTGTAAAGCGTGTCTTTTCATGTCCAATGGTTCTAATATTTATCTTTCTAACCCCCTTTTGACTGATTGTTCTCCCTAATGGAATGTCAAAGGTTAAGGGAACCTCTTCCATGCTGATTATGAAATCCAGTATCACTGTGTATGTGTTGATTTCTTTGTTTACAAATTCCGTACTTAACCCAAGAAATCAGTGGGGAGCTGCTGACACATGGTTGTTCTTTGTCTAATGCTTAATTTGTTTATCATCACAAATCGGTAGCACCTCGAATGACTAACCTTGAATCCCTTGATATTCATTTCCCTAGCGATATGAACTGCTTTGAATCGCACCTGCACAGTGGACCGTCCACGGCCCTGGGTATTCTGCTCTATGATGAACTGAAGCAGACATGCTTCTAATGCTTTGCGGTTGTGATTTGCCTCCTTGCTGCATTTAATCAAGGTTAGTTTTCCCTGTGTCTTCTTCCAGTCTCTAATTTCTCATTTATCCCAAAATCTTCACTGGGTGGCTCGGTTACCATGATCTTCTGCATAATGAATAAAGAGAAGTTAGACTTACCTGCTAATGGTTGTTCCTTGAGGAGCTCCAGTCCAGTCCCGCACCTCTGGGTAGCGTACCTCCTCCAGCAGCTTGGAGACTGAGCATGTCATCTCTTTGATGACACTAGTGTACTTAAGCAGCTGGCACTGCCTACCAGCCCCAGTACCTATTGATAAAGCAGACTAAGAGGAGCAACAAATAGTTAAACATGCAACAAACACTTCTATGCCTAAATAAACTAGTACCCCCTCCATGATGAGGAGGCCTACCTGTTGAGCGCCTAAGCAACTCCAACCAGCAGGGAGCAAGGGACCGACAGCTCTTCCGATCCACCCAACCCCCCCCCCCCAAAAAAGCCGATTACACCCCACTGCCTGGCTCCTTCAGGACCAGGATGCGCACAGATCATCACAGAAAGCTCTCAGGAAGGGTTCTGGGACTGGACTGGAGTTCCTCAAGAAACAGCAGGTAAAGCACAGTTACTTACCTGTAACAGGTGATCTCTGGGGACAGCAGGAATAAGTCCTCACATATGGGTACGTCGGTACCGACGGAGCCTGCGCGGGAACGCTCCCCAGCGTCCAAAACAGAAAGCTTTTGGGAGCATCCCACACGCACGCGCGCTGCCTTCCCGCCAATCCACTTCCCTCACAACAGTTGAGTTTGTAGCTGAGATCGAAGGAGGGAAGTAGACAAATTAGAAAGAGAGAGAGAGAACAACTCCCAGGGGAGGTGGGTGGGTTGTGAGGACTTATTCCTGCTGTTCCCAGAGATCACCTGTTACAGGTAAGTAACTGTGCTATCTCCAGGAACAAGCAGGAATGAGTCCTCACATATGGTGACTCCCAAGCTAAAGATGCCTGGAGAGGCCCCAGCATGTTGCAAATCTAATGGATGAGCCATGCTTCCTCCCGAGGACCTCAGGCATCCAAAGGGATGGAGGGTAGGAGTTAAACTAACAGTGTAAAAGGGGTGCTGTGGAACAGCTGGACTAAACAAGGTATCCAAAAAGGTGTCCTTGTGTAGAAATAACTGTTAGTAAGGAATAGGAAGTCCCAATTCTTGAAAAAGGATCTTATCCAAGGATTGCAAAACTACACATATGGGGAGGTTAATATGGGTCTGTTGTAAAGAACCATCACATTGTCCTCATATGGAATTCCCTTACTGTGAGGAGTAAAGGAAATAAAATTTGCAATACAGACAGAGATAAGAAATATTCATGTCTAGAACTAACCCCAGGGGGACTGGGGGATTTTATAAGAAGTTGGGACCTTGGAGAGAAGCTGAGCTTCCGAATAGACCAAAGTCTGAAAAAATAATTCTGACCCAAGAGCAGGATGGCGTCTTGGGAAAGAAAAAGAAAAAACAAATCTGACTGGCCTGGATGAAAAGGTTAAAATACCTTTACAGAGGAAGAAGATGGGTTTCTTGAACCCCTCTATCCAGACGAAAAAATTGTACTGGGCGGTTTAGCCCCCAATTTCTGAAGATCCGTAACGTGTGTTGCGTAAGTGATGGCACTTAGGATAACTTCACAGAGAGCTTCAGATATAAAGTAACCTGATTCAAGCAGAAAAAGGTTATGGTAAAAGAAGGAGTTTCCAAGCTTTACCAGGAAAATTGGATGTCCATTTAAGAATGTTATGGTATGCTGAAAGCATTGATATGGACAGTAACAATATTTCAGGGTCAGATTGTGTAAGGAGATCCGACCAACAACAAGAAGGGTGAAAACCTTCTTGAGGAAAGTCAGTGAGACTCACTTACTAGTGAAAGATGTAAGAATCATATGCAAGGCTACATGGAAACCAGTAGGATGCTTCTTACTTGTGACAAGAGGTCTAAGTCTTAAAAGAGTAGTCCTCAGATGACCAGGACTTGAGACGTACATGAAGGGATGCAAGGAGATCCCTAGAATTGAGGATCTGGATCCTTCCATCACTTCAGAAAAAAAGGCTGGAAAAAAGAAACGCAATGAAAGGGAATACCATGCTTGCCTCTCTATGAGGGCAGTATGAGTATTATGTGTTCTTTGCTTCTTATAGACTTCAATGATTCATTGGAAAGTAGAAAACATTACAATAGATAGGGATCAATTGCAATAATTAGGAATGCATCCCTGTTGTAGAAGTTCTTTTGAAGATATGGAACAACCTAGGGAGTGGTGCTATTCCTCAACTTTCGAAGTCGTGTAAGCCCTGGTTCCTTTTCCTTAAAAGGAATTTTAAGGAAGATGGTAAAAATAGGAACAACAGCCATGGAGCATGACTGGGCAGAGGCCACCAATTAAAGGATCTTTAACCACCTGGAAGTTACCGCCAGGGGTGGACTCTGACGCTCTCTGGCAAAGGCCCAGAGTTGCAGAGCTTCCTTGCATAGTTGCAGAGAGCATGCTGTAGGTTGCTTAAGAGACACCTGGCTATTAGTTAGCCAGTATGCAATCTAATCAATTCAGTGAAACAGAATTGAAGATAGCCTAAGAAAGTAACAGGCCTTGTCCTGCAATGATAAGTGTACAAGAGGGTTTCGAAGCCATCTGTTAAAAAGACAGCAGAAAAAGGAGTAACAGACCTGATTAGGAATGGTAATACTAAATTCCCGTCTGATAAGCTATCATAAAAGAAATATTTGAGGGGTCAACTCAAAAATACGCAAGCAGCATAGAGAGGCAGAAACCCATGTGAGCTATCTGTTTAAAGAAGCTCATATAACCCCCTTGGTGGGTTATTCATTTTTCCGTTATGGAGGTTTTAGAAGCAGTCTGAGTTGACTATGCTCAAATGGATAAAATAAAGCTGATAGTGGTTTTCAGAATGCTGTATTGCATCCTGTAAAAACCCCAATGCAGAAAAACTCTAAAAGTAAAAAACTCTGTATTGGAAGATTTACTGGAATAGGAGTTCCTATAGCTTCAGAAGAAGCTGTCCAGTTGAATAATATTCCTGTTGGAGACTGGATGTCCCAACTAAAGGATGGAAAGTAATACAGAGTTGTAGAAACTTACTAACTAGTAAGTTAGAGTCCTCTGCAGTTAAGGTCAAAAAGGGTGAAAAGTATTGCTCACCCTGTTAAGTTTCTTGATTGTCCATCCTCTTCTTTCTTTTTTTAAATAAGGAAGAAGAAACTGGTGACCTGTAGGCATGAGAAACCTCCATAGCTCTTGGAGCTAAAAGAGTGGAATTCTCTTTAAGAAGAGATTCATGCCTAGAATTTAGTCAGTGTTGTCTCAGCATGGATGAGATATAACCCAGAATGACACTTTCAATAGAAAGAGAAGTCTACAGGTTGTGAACCTCATACAGGAAGGAAGAGAAATCAGAAACTCTGAAATTACTGGGTTTACTGAGCCTGTTGAGGTTTCTGTCTTCTTAGCCTGGTTCGATGTTGTCCCTGTTGGGAAACATCTGTCTGAGGGGTAGAAGATGGATAAAACTTTTTCCCCGTAGGTGAACAAGTTTTTTAGAAGATTTACTATTAGCTGGGACAGAGGAAAGTCTTGACAATCCTCTGAGGGTAGGATTATCAGTGTTTAACTGACTAGCCTGAAATAGACAATCCTTGTTGAAGAGATGTTCTCCAGTACAAGGACTATCCCCCAGCTTCTCTTGTACCCATTTATCCAAGTCTGGAGCCAGGCTATGCGTCGTGCTCCTATGGCTATAGCAGAAGATCTGCTGATAGATTCAAAAGAATCCAGGGAAGCACAATAAAGGAATGTAGAAATATCATGAGCATGATTGACTAGTGATAAATAGTCAGCTCTTTTATGTTCCTGAAGGAAAGGGTTCAAAAGTTTTAAACTTTTTGCAACCTCTTCTAGAAAGAATCCCATACAGAAAATATATGAAATGATTCTTGCTGAAAGCATAGATACTTGGAAGCATCGACGCCCAAAAGCATCTACGGTCCTGGACTCACGACTTGGCGGATAAGAGGAGTGCTTTTTTGCACTCTTAACACGCCTCATTGCTGATTCTACTACTATAGAATGATGAGGGAGTTGAGTCTTTTGAAAACCTGGAGAAGGTGGCACTTTATAGATAGTGTCCACTCTCTTGGAATATGGGGATACCGTTAAGGGAGTTTCCCACATTCTTAATAACAGATCCTGTAGGATCTGATGTAGAGGAAGCATGATTGCCTCCTCTGGAAACCAGGGGGATTGCAGAATTTCTGAAGCCCTTGGTATAGACTCTTTCCCAGGTATAGAGATGGCGAGTATTCTTGCCATATCAAGCAGAAAAGCTTGAAAAGAGATCTTCTCCAAGAGGAATCCTCTGAAATGAGGAGTAAAAGCTGGAACTGTTGAAAGTTCAGCTGTGGTACCAATGGATGCATCACCGACATCGGGCTTAGAAGACCGGGGAGGATGAAGCATCGGATTCTCTTTAAAGAGGTGTGTTCGGTACCCCTCGATGTCGGTACCGAGACAAGTCGGTACCGAATCTTCCAAGCTAGATAGCGATTCCAGGCTCGGCATCGAAGGAAGCGAGCCTGTCGAAAAAAGTATCGAAGGCATCGATGCCCAATCCGGCACCGGGAGTAACGCCGATGTCGGTACACATACCGACACCGACGCTAGCACCGAAGCCGATACCGGTAGTCTAAGAACTGTCTGCGGCAACTCTAGCGGTACCGAAGTCGCTGAGAGATTCGCCAGACTACGTTCCATGGCGAGAAGTTTTTCATTCAACACCATAGCCGATGCCGAGGTATCGGTACCGCTCAAAGCGGTCCGAACCACCGAGCATGGCACAGGTACATCCACAGAGGTAAAAACCTCGGGAGTAACCTGAGATCCCGATAATGCTTTGGAGCCCGAAGACTCCCGCCGGGATTGAGCCATAGTGTCCTCGAGGGCAAGGCCAGAGGCATCTCGATGCTTAGAAAGAGATCTACCTCTCGAGGACTGGCTAGTCTTAACAGACTGTTGTTTGGTTACCTGACCGTGGAAGGAAGAAGAGATTCTGCCTGGTGACATCATGGTTGATGTAGACCTGGTACCGAGTTGTGCTCGGTTCTGAAGACCTCTTCTGGTTAAACTCCTACAAGAGAAACACTCTTTAGGACAATGGTCAGGACCTAAACAAGCTAGACACCAAAAATGAGTGTCTATTAACTTAGTTGTACCGCCACACTTTAGACATTTCTTAAGGATAGTGGCTGGCTTTTCCATAATGGAAAGGGTAGAGGCCTAGTGGCCAAAAAGAGGTCAGGCACTAAATAAGAAAAAATTTCTCAGTGAAAAGAAGAAATTTTCCAAGAAAAAGAAAGAAAAGCACCGGCGGTACCGGTGGGTGTCGAACGAAGGCAGGCGCGACCACAAAAAATAAAAATAAAAAATTTTCTGCGGTGACAAGGACACGTCCTGTCGGCTCCGTGGAAAACGAAGAACTGTTGTGAGGGAAGTGGATTGGCGGGAAGGCAGCGCGCATGCGTGTGGGATGCTCCGAAAAGCTTTCTTTTTTGGACGCTAGGGAGCGCTCCCACGCAGGCTCCGTCGGTACTGACGTACCCATATGTGAGGACTCATTCCTGCTTGTTCCTGGAGATGTCTAATTTCTCTTTCCTTATCGTCCTCCAGTCCAGTCCCACACCTCTGAGATGTATCAGAGCAGTTAAACTAACGGGAGGGATTTGCACAACCAGCCTGAAGCACTGCCGATCTGAAACGAGCATCCCCTGCCGCCTGGACATCCAGGCGATAATGCTTAGAGAAAGTATGCAGCGACAACCACACTGCCGCCCCACAGATCTCCACCGGCGGAACTAAACTATACTGTGCCCACGAGGCTGCCTGTGCCCTCGTGGAATGCACCCGCAACCCCACCAGCACTGCTTTACCCTTCAAGATGTACGCCAACATGATTGCCTCCCTGATCCATCTGGAAATGGAGGCCTTAGCTGCCACCTCACCTTTGCATAGCCCGCAGAAAGAGCCAACAGACAGTCCGATCTCCAAAAAGACGATGCCCTTTTCACATACCTTCACAGGGCTCTTTTAACATCCAGGCGGCACAACTGTGGAGTGGCAGGGCCCACATCCGCGCTTGCCAGAGCCGGTAAGGAAATGGCCCGATTTACTTGAAATGCTGACATCACCTTGCACCTTAACAGGGGAAATAAAAAACAAACTAACTAAACCTCTCTCTCCTTAGTTGTCCCTTCAGCGAGTCCAGCACCCTGGCTCACTACCTCCTCCAGCTGCATGGAGACTGAGCATACTGGGTCTGGTAGGCGGTGCCAGCTGCTTAAGTACACTAGTATCAAAGAGATGACATATTCGGTCTCCAAGCTGCTGGACGAGGTACACTACAAAGAGTTGCATGACTGGATTGGAGGCACGATAAGAAACTTTCAATTTGAATTCCGTGATGTACAAGTTCTGCGACTTTGGTATCACCATTTTATGTGGGGTTAAAAATAACATTTGTGTTGTAACCTAAATTCATCCGGTATGCTATTTTTTATGCTATTTGCAAGTATATTCCAAGTACGTACCAGTCTGCTGATCAGAGGGTCTGCTTGCAAGCACCGAGTGTACAGCAGAGGGCCCAGGGAGAAAGACCGTCCACTGCGCAGTTGCAAGTATTTATATTCGTTTCGAGGGGCATGGTCCACCGCGTAAATTTATTAGATAAGTCACTCCATTGTATAGGTCCCGCCATATGTTTCTGATGTAAAAAAATGTGACTTATAATCCAGGAAATACAGTACATCACTGACAGATGCTTAAGTCTGCTTCCACCTGCTGGAAAGGAAGCACAACCCACTCGCCTGGACCTGGTTTAGCAGGATGATAAAGAATATCCAGGGGGAGCAGGAGGAGATATTCAGCAAAGTTAACCAGCACTGTGATGGCCAGCTGCTTTAAGTTAAAACTGGATATTCAGTGTCAGGCCATGTCCAGCGATTGGCACTGAATATCCTGTTTGCTTAATGCTGCTATTCAGCCACTGGCCAGATAGCTACCTGAGTCTGTACATCAGGTGTCTTCTGACCTTTTTCAAATCCAGGCTGAAAACTCAGCTCTTCACTTCCACTTTTGGATCTTGACTCACCTGATCTCTTTTGTCTTTCCTTACTATTCCCCCTAGATGTCTACAGCTACTGTGTTGTCTGTTTTGACTAGATTGTAAGCTCTGATGAGCAGGGACAACCTTTACATGTGTCTGTGCAGTGCTGCATACATCTTGTAGCGCTATACTAATGTATAATAGTAGTAATATGAGCTCACGTCCAAGGCACCATGTTGATCATTGTCACAACCAAGCCAAGAAGCTGTAGATAGCAAAAGTGCCTAAAGATAGGACAGGTTAAAGACTGCCCTAACTATAGGTGTTATAGCTAGCTGCTTAGCAGCTCAATATCACCGCTGACTAACTTAAGAGGCTGACCCCGGAATGCCCTTTCAACCTGATTAAATGCCCTATCGCGGAACAGTTGGCAAGTGCTGAATATCTTGCTGATATTTTAGAAAGTTAGAAAGTTTACTAACCTGCTAAGACATTTGGAATATGTCCCCCTCCATTCCCACGTTTCGAACAGTGGCCAATCCAGGTCATAAGTATCTTATAGGATTCCAAAACGTAGCAACGTTCACCCCAAGGAATGAATAGTGCCTCTCCCCAAGTTCACTTTAGTTAAGATTTATGGACTTTTCCTCCAGAAACTTATCCAAATCCTTTTTTTTAAACACTGCTAACTCTCTACTTTTACCACGTTGTCTGGCAACAAATACTAGAGCTCAATTATGCACTGAGGCAGGTTTACTAAACCATACTACCAGGTAGTATGAGGTTCAGCGCATACCGTGTGCAGCAATGAAATTTACAATGTGCCAAAAATGTAGTTACACTAAAAATCTCACAATATATAGGTAGCATGGTTTGGGGTGGAGAGTGCACACAGTTAGCACAGGGTGTCTCTGGTGCATGCTCACTGGCAATGTTGCATTAGGTGAACCCGTGTTGATCGCACCAAAAAGAAAGAGCACAAGGGTAGCACAAAACCCACATTAGCTACATGGGAACATGCCAGGCAAGATGAAATTAGGCCTTACCTGCTAACTGGCATTCCATGAATGACTCCAGTCCAGTCCCACACCTATGGGTTGCATCACCTCATCAGCAGTTTGGATACTGAGCATGTCATAACTCATGACCATCAAGATATACATACTTGTGGCACCTCCCACCAGAGCCAGTAACGTATTGACAAAGCAGACTCACAAAAGCAACAACTAAGAAGCTAAATTCAACTATGTACAACTAACACCATCAGGCAGAAAAAACACTCCTGTGCCTGAGAACAAGATAGTTTACCACATAGTTACGCTCCTAGCGGACTTCAGTTCTCCCATCTGATCACTTCAGACTCCTCCAACTCACGATCCAAATGATTCTTTCCGGTATATGATGTTCAGCTCCAGTCACATCACCACCATCCCCAGCCTAAAACCATGCACTGACCTTCTTCAGGACTGTATACACAGGTTTGTGCTTGACTACTAAAGTACCCCAGGTGAGATCAGGACAGGATTGGAGTCATTCAAGGAATGTCAATTAGCAGGTAAGACCTAATTTCATCTTCCTTATCGTTCCTCCAGTCCAGTCCCGCACCTATGGGATGTATCATAGCAGTACTAGACTTGGGAAAGACCCGCAAGACTAGCCTGAAGAACCGCTGATCCAAACCTCACGTCCCCCGCTGCCTGCACATCAAGCCTATAATGCTTTACAAAGGTATTCAGAGACGACCAAGTTGCTGCCCTACAGATATATCCTGGCGGAACTAAGCGTCCCTCAGCCCATGACGTGGCCTGTGCCTGGTTTGAGTGCACCCTCAACCCCTTAGGTAACTCTGCGACACAGCAAGTAGGCTGAAGAAATCGCCTCCTCACCCAACAGGAGATGGAGGCCTTCGAAGCTACTCCCTTTGCATGCTCCGCCAAACAAAATGAATAACTGATTGGACTTTCTAAAAGACTCTGTTCTCCTCAAGCAGCACTGTAACACCCTATGGACATCAAAACAGTGTAGAAGAGGATTCTTCTCCTTGTCGTCCCCCCACTGCAGAAACACCAGAAGCATCACTGCCTGATTCAGGGGAAAAACTGACAGCACCTTGGGGAGACAGGAAGTGACCTCCCTCGCAAGGACCAATAAAGGCTCCCAGCATGACAATGCTTGCAGTTCTGACAAATAGCCACCAGGAACACAGTCTTCAAAGTAAGATCCTTTAAGGAACAAGACTCTAACAGCTCAAATGGTGGTACTCTCAGCACAAACACCACCAAATTGAGGTCCCAAGGCGGCACAAAGGATCACACCGGCAGACACTCCTGCCTCACTGCCCTCAGAAACCTGACCACATCTAGGTGCGCCATTAGATAAACTCCCTGGACTCGTCCCCAATAGCAAGAGAGCTGCAATCTGCACCCGGAGGGTACTGCAAGCCAAGTCTCTCTTGAACTCTGCCTGTAAAAGGGTGAGAACCTCCGGCACCAAAGCTGCCAGCAGCCGGCAGTGGACACTCGCACACAAGGCCTCAAAAGCTCTCCACACTCTAATTTAAGCCAGCAAAGCAGAGCATTGCCTAGCCTTCAATAATATTGAGATTACCACTGCCAAATAGTCCCATCTTCGCAACTACGCCCATTCAAGAGCCAAGCCATAAGCAAGAATCAATCTACCTGCGATATCAGAATCGGTCCCTGTGACAACAGATCCTTTCGAGCTGGAAGCCACCACAGACAATCAACCGTCAGTCACATCAAGTAGGCATACCACAGCCAATGAGACCAATCGGGAGCTATCAGCAGCACCAGGCCCTGATGCGCCTCTATCCTCTGTACCAATCGCCCTATGAGCCCCCAGGGATGAAACACATAGAGCAGCCCTTCCGTTGGCCACCTCTGCAGCAGTGCATCCAGCCCTTCCAAAAGCCGTTCTCTTCTTTTGTTGAAAAAAAAATGTGTTGCCTTTGCCGATTCGAATGATGCCGTAACGCATGAATAAACAGGTAGACAAAGGTGAGTCGGTTGATATAGTGTATCTGGACTTTCAGAAAACCTTTGACAAGATCCCTCATCAGAAACATTTGGCAAAACTAAAAAGTCATGGGATAGGAGGCAGTGTAGTATTGTGGATCAGGAACTGGTTAAAAGATAGAAAGCAGAGGGTAGGTCTAAATGGCCAATTTTTCCAGTGGAAAAAGGTGGAGGACCGCAGGGATGTGTGCTGGGTCTGCTGCTTTTTGACATTCATAAATGACTTGGAAAAGGTAGAATAACGAGTGAGGTTATCAAATCTGTAGATGACACAAAACTATTTATTTATTTATTTATTTTATTTATTTATTTAGCACTCATTTATATACCGCATCTTCCAGCGATCAGTTGCGGTGTACAATTAACAGTTAACAAAGCGAAGTTTGTTTTACATAGAACATCTTAAATTAAACAAAGCAGAGAGTAATAACTAAGCAGAATATTTCAACTAAAACAGTGTGAGTAACAATTTATCTTAACAAAATGTAATGTCTGTACAACGTAAGGCAGTACATAACAGTTGCAACTATATACATGTGGAGGTATTAGGGCATAAGAGAATGGAGCGTCATTTCGTTTAAGCTAGGTGTGTTGCCCGTTATAGTAGGGAGTATGTGCTTGATGTGGGCAGGTTCCTGTTTAGCCTTTATCTAAGTCGATTGGAGGGTTTTCCATGGTATTATAGTGTTTAGTGAATAGATACGTTTTCAATTTTTTCGGAATTCCATGATCTCTCTTAGTGATCGTAGGTCCTCTGGTAGTGAATTCCAGATGGTTGGAGCTATGTGGGAAAAGACTCTATTGTTTGTTAATTATTTTTTTAAAGTTATTTAAAGTTGTTAAAACCCAAGAGGATTGTAGAAAATTTCAAGAGGATCTTGATAAATTGGAAGACTGGCCATCCAAATGACAGATGAAATTTAATGTGGACAAATGCAAAGTTATGCACCTAGGAAAGAACACCCAAACTATGGTTACACGATGCAAGATTGCACATTGGGAACCACCACCCAGGAAAAAGATTTAGACGTCATCGCGGATAACATATTAAAACCCTCCATCCAGTGTGCAGCGGTGGCCAAGAGAGCAAATAGAATGCTAAGTATCATGAGGCAAGGAATGGAAAATAAAACAAGGGATATTATAATGCTTATGTATCGTTCCATGGTGCGGATGCACCTTGAATATTGTGTGCAATTCTGGTTGCCGTATCTTAAAAAGGATATAGTTTAGAAAAGGTACAGAGAAGAGCCACCAAAATGGTAACAGGGATGGAAGGATATTCCTATGAAGAGAGGCTGGAAAAGAGACGGCTGAGAGGAGATATGATAGAGCTGTATAAATTAATGGAGTGGAACAGGTAAACGTAGATCGATTGTTTACGTCAAAGACTAGGGGACATGCAATGAAGCTACAGGGTAACCTATTTAAGACTAATAAGAGAAAATATTTTTTCACTCAACATGTAATCAAACTCTGGAATTTGTTACCGGAGGATGTAGTAAAAGCTGCTAGTGTAGCTGGGTTTAAAAAAAGGTTTGGACAAGTTCCTGGAAGAAAGGTCCATAAACCATTCTTAAAAGGGATCCAGGATATCACTGCTTGACCCAATACAAGCATTGAGGAAACCTGTCTTATGTTCTTATGTCTCTTTTGGGGAGACTGCTAGGTACTTATGACTGAGATTGGCCACTGTTGGCAACAGAATACTGGGCTTGATCGACCTTGGTCTGACCCAGTATGGCATATCTTATGTTCTTAAGTTCTCCCTGACCGTTACAATGACAGACCGGAGCATCTCCATATGGAATCGAGGCATTCTGAGGCACCGATTGACGTGTTTAAGATCTAGAATGTGCCGGGAAAAGCCTTCTTTCATGGAAACGATGAAATAAATTGAGTATCGACCAGAACCCCACTGGTCGTCTGGTACCCTTCTGAGTACTTTTAGGTCTATGAGCTGCTTCAACTTATCTTGTCCCGCCTCTAATTTCCGAGGAGCCTTGCATAGAGAGAGGACAAAGGCATACGCGAGAGCTCCAACTCCAATGCATAGCCCTCCCTGACAATCTCCAATACCTATTGATCAGATGTAATCTGTGGCCATACAGGATAAAAATCCTGCAGCCGATCCCCTACAGGTACCAGGCCTGTTTGGAAGAGCCTCGCTTCATTGGGACTTTAGGGGTCGAGGGAGAGGACGAGAAGAAAGCTTTCCCTCTTCCCCAGAACATCCGAAAAGACTGCCCCCTCAAAGGGAATCTGCCCCTCTGGTATGGTGCAAAACGTACCGCCCGGAACCGCCGGTAGTTTGTTGAGTGTCCCCATGGCGGAAGGGTGGAACAGATCACCTTTTATTTGTCTTCCGGAAGCCAGCCTCCTTTCAATTCTCCTTAGTCCTTCACTAATTTAACTAGATCCTCTTAGAATAAGAGTTTCCCTCAGAAGGGCAATTTGCTCAAATGTGACTTGGAGGAAACATTAGCCAACCAATTTTTAAGCCAGAGGTTGCTACTACCATGCTGCTGCTACCACCGCCACCATACTCTTGGACAAACCTGATCAAATCATAAAAAGAACTCACCAAATAAGATCCTCTGATTCTAATTTGGCCGCTTCTCGTGAGAGCTTCCCATGGTCTCGGTAATTCCTTGCGGCTACCTTAAACACACCCGTGCCACAAAAGTGTCACACACCAATGCCTGTAGAACTGGGTATTGATATCAAAAGCTTGCTTAAGCAGGGTTTCTATCTTGTACATCCTTAAGAGCCGAGCTACCTTCCACAGGAATGGTAGTCTCTTTAATAACCGCCGAGACCACAGCATCCACTTCAGGAGAGTTCAGAAGTTCTCTGTCTCGTTCCAGCAGCAAGTACAAGCATGCCATAGAGCGTAGTTACTCACCTGTAACAGGTGTTCTCCAGGAGCAGCAGGAATCAGTCCTCACTTATGGGTGACGTCGGCGCCGACGGAGCCCTCGCGGAGCAATTTTCCCCAGCTTTCAAAGAAAGCCTTTGGGAATTGCAGCGCGCATGCGCGGTCGTCTTCCCGCCCGAGGGTGCCATCTTAGCCAGTCAGATGACATAGCTAAAAAAGACAGCATAAAAAAATTTGCAAAAAGAACATAAGCAGACGATTGCAACTCCAAGGGGAGGAGGGAGGGTAGTGAGGACTGATTCCTGCTGCTCCTGGAGAACACCTGTTACAGGTGAGTAACTACGCTTTCTCCAGGACCAAGCAGGAAGTCAGTCCTCACTTATGGGACTCCCAAGCTCAAGGCTACCGGAGACCCTAAGCACAAAAATGAGCTCCCTCTAGCTCAGCAGCACAGAAGGATAGAATCTTCGCTGAATTATCACCCACCGGTAGCCCACATCCGGGATGGAGGGTAGGAGTTGCTCAGACCTCAAAGAGATTACGGAGGACTGCCTGTCCGAAAGCACTGTCCCTACGGGACTCCCTCTCGAGACAGTAATGGACCGCAAAAGTCTGGCTCGAAGACCAAGTAGCGGCCCGGCAGATGTCTGCCAGCGGAACAGAGCGGAGGTAAGCCACTGACGTGGCCTTTGCCCGAACGCAATGAGCCGTGACTCGACTTTCTAAGGAGAGTCCGGCTGCCCCATAAGCCCAAGAGATACAGTCCGCAACCCAGATGGACAGAGTACGCTTGGAGACCGGGAGCCCCAATCTATTGGGGTCGAAAGACACAAAAAGCTGAGCAGCTTTACGGTGCTCCCGCGTACGGTCAAGGTAGAAGTTCAGAGCCCTTCTACAGTCCAGGGTATGGAGGACCATCTCAGCTCGGCTGGAGTGTGGTCTGGGAAAGAAGGTTGGAAGTACCACCTCCTGATTGATGTGAAAAGGGGAGACCACTTTAGGCAGAAATTTCGGATGAGTCCGTAGGACCACCCTATTCTTGTAGAACCTAGTGTAAGGGGGATCAGACACGAGGGCCTGCAATTCACTGACGCGTCTAGCGGAAGTGAGGGCTACCAAGAACAGTGTTTTCCAAGACAGAAAACGGAGAGAACAGGTAGCCATAGGTTCAAAAGGCGGACAGGTGATCCGCTGCAAAACCACATTCAGGTCCCAGTCAGGCGCTGGCGGGCGCAGAGGTGGTTTAAGTAGAAGGAGACCTCGGAGAAACCTCGCTACGAGAGGGTCATTGGAGAGAGGTCTGCCGTCCACCGGCACATGATGTGCTGGAAGAGCACTGAGGTGAACTTTGACGGAGTTGGACTTAAGTCCCAGATTAGAGAGGTGCAGCAAGTACTGCAAGATCACCGACACCGGGCAGGAGAAGGGATCCTGAGACTGTTGGGTACACCAGACTGCAAAGCGACGCCATTTAAGGGCGTAGCATTTGCGGGTAGAAGGCCGTCGCGAAGCCAAGACGACCTCCTCCACCTCCGCCTGCAGGAGAAGGGGAGCAAGGACTACCCTCTCAGCAGCCAGGCCATGAGGTTGAGAGACCTGAGGTTGGGGTGCAGGAGGGACCCCTGATCCTGAGTGAGGAGATCCGGTTGTACCCCCAGAGGGATTGGATCCTCCACCGCCAGTTGCAACAGGAGCGGAAACCACGGCTGCCTGGGCCAGCGAGGGGCCACCAGGATCATGAAGGCTTTGTCTCGGAGAACCTTGAAAAGAGTCCGAGAGACTAGCGGGATGGGAGGGAAAGCGTACAGAAGGCTCCCCGACCACGAGATCAGAAAGGCGTCCGCCGCAACCCGAAGGGGGTGCGGCTGACGAGAGCAGAAGCGAGGAAGCTGCCGGTTGTGAGGACTGGCAAAGAGATCCACCGTGGGGAGACCCCACTTGAGGAAGAGCTTCTGAACTACCAAGGGATCCAGACGCCACTCGTGCGGCTGGAGGACCCTGCTGAGTTTGTCTGCAAGGCAATTTTCTTGGCCCGGGAGATAAACTGCCTTGAGGAGAATGCCGTGACTGACGGCCCAAGAGCAGAGCTTCTGTGCCTCCCGACAGAGGAGGAAGGAGCCCGTGCCCCCCTGCTTGTTCACGTAGAACATGGCAACTTGATTGTCCGTCTGGACAAGGACGGACTGTTGGGAAGTCAGGTGGGAGAAGGCCTTGAGAGCTAGGCGGATCGCCCTGAGCTCCAGGAAGTTGATCTGCTGAGCAGACTCCCACGTGGTCCAGAGGCCCTGAGTACGTGCCTCTTGGCAATGTGCTCCCCAGCCCAGGAGGGATGCATCGGTGGTCAGCACCCGGGTCGGCTGAGGGGACTGGAAAGGCATTCCGAATAGCAGGTTCGGCTGCCGAAGCCACCACCGGAGAGACGAGACCAGCGGCTCGGAAACGCGCACTAGGTCTGCTAGGCCGCCCGTGGCTTGTCGCCACTGCTGGCGGAGACACCATTGAGCAGACCGCATATTCAGGCGGGCATTGGGGGTCACATGGACGGTGGAAGCCATATGGCCGAGCAGTCTCAGGAAGCGCCTGGCGGAGACCAGGGGCTGGCTGCGAAAACGGTCGGCTAGGTCCATGAGCCGTTGAGCCCTGTCGAGCGGTAGGTACGCTCGCGCCTGAGGAGTGTGCAGCCTTGCGCCGATGAACTCGAGATCCTGTGAGGGGAGCAAAGTGGACTTTGCGAAGTTTATAACAAAGCCCAAGTGCTGCAGCAGAGTCACCGTGCGGCACGTGGCGTTGGTGACCTCCTGAGCGGACGCTGCTCTGATGAGCCAGTCGTCGAGGTACGGAAAGACAGAGGCCGTGAAGCCGGAGATGGGCCGCCACGACCGCGAGACATTTTGTGAAGACTCGCGGTGCGGAGGACAGGCCAAAGGGCAGTACTCTGTACTGGTAATGATTTCCTGCCACCACAAACCTTAGGTATTGGCGGTGGCTTGGGTGGATGAGGATGTGCGTGTAGGCATCCTTTAGATCCAAGGAGCATAGCCAATCTCCCTGCTGGAGGTAGGGCAGAAGGATTCCAAGGGTAAGCATTTTGAACTTCTCCCGCACAAGGAACTTGTTGAGGTTGCGCAAGTCCAGGATGGGTCTGAGGCCCCCTGTTCTCTTTGGTATCAGAAAATACCTCGAATAAAAGCCTTGACCTCTCAGGTGGTGTGGCACCGGTTCCACCGCCTGTTCCTGCAGAAGACCTGCTAACTCCTGAAGGAGCAACTCCCTGTGCAGAGGGGGGCGCGGAGGCTCTCCCGGAAAATAGGAGGGAGGGACCTGATGGAAGTGGAGAAGGTAGCCTTCTCGCACGACCTGAAGCACCCAGGCATCTGCGGTGATGCTGGACCACCTGTGGGCGAAGTGAACCAGCCGGCCTCCGGTGCTGGGAGGAACCAGCAGGGGGGGAGAGGCTATGCTGAGCGAGTCAAAAACCCCCACCCTGCTGAGCAGGGGCTGGTGGTGCAGGCTTGGGGGCTTGCTGCCTACGGGACCCGTTACCCCGTCCCTTGGCCTGCTGGCCCTGTTGGGGAGCTGCAGGGGCCTGATAATGGGGGTATTGTTTGTAGGCAGCCGCCTTCCTCGGGTAAAAGGACTTTTTCCCCGAGCCCTTCTTTTTCTGGGAAGGGGCGGAGGTCTTCCTAGAAAGCCTGGTCCTGGTGAGAGTCTCAGTCTCAATTTGTGCAGCCTTTTCCGCCATGGGCTTGCCAAAGAGGTTTTCGCCTCGGCAGGGGACATCGACCAACTTGTCCTGTACCCAGGGCTCAAGGTCAGACGACTGAAGCCAAGCCTGTCGGCGGGCACCGATGCCGGCTGCGGCCACTCGAGCCGAGGCTTCAAAGCCATCATAGGCTGCTCGGGACATGAACTTTGAGCATTCCCGAATGCCCGTGGACAAGGCTAGGAACCTCCGCAAGGGCTTCTCGGAGAGACCAGCGGAGAATCCGGCTAGCTCTTTAGCCAGATCCCGGAGATACATGCCCATGTATAGCTGGTAAGTCTGGACACGACATGCGAGCATAGAGCCCTGGAAGCACTTCTTGCCAAGGCCATCCAGGTTACGGGCCTCCCTTCCAGGAGGCACCGAGGAGTGCATCTTCTGGCTCTTAAGACGATGCATGGCCGATTCCACTACCATGGAATGGTGTGGCAGCTGTGCCTTTTGAAAGCCAGGGCTCTTGCGGACCCGATAGATAGAATCGACCCGCTTGCTCAGGACCGGCGAGGAGGCCGGACTCTCCCACATGCGGAAGAGTAGTCGTTCCAGCATAGGAGGAACCGGCACAGTAAAGTGTTCCCTCGCGGGAGAGTCATACTGGAGGGCGTCGAGCTCTTCGGCTCGAGGCTCCTCCTCGGGATCCGCAGGGAAGGCCAAAGCCTTGGCCATATCCCTAACGAAGTCCGAGAACCGGGCATCCTCCGGGGGGGACTGCTTCCGAGGCTCGGACTCCGGTGAGTCCGATGGGACACACCGAGTCCGGAAAGAATCAGGTGACTCTTCCTCCTCAGACTCCCAGACCGACTCCGACGAGGACTCGGTGGGGTCGGCCCGGGCAGGGTGCGGCGCCAGCCGCCCCGACGCCGAGGGAGTCGGCGTCGGCGACCTCGGTCCCGAACGGGAGGCCGAGGGTGACCTCGACCGAGGATCGACTCGAGTTCTCATCGACTCGAGGATCGGCTCGGTCTCCGGGGTCGACTTGGATGTCGACGTCCCGGCGGTCGGGGCAGCGGCGCCAGCGAGGCCAGCGAGCAGTGCCCTCTGCTGGTCCATGAAGGCAGACAGTCTGCTCTCCAAGGCCGTCAACCTGAGTCCGAGCTCAGGTGACCCAGCAGCCCCCGACTCGGGCCCCGACGGCGTCGGGCCCGACGTCGGCTGTCGCGGAGGCGAGTCCAGAAGGACCACAGGACTTACCCGGGCAGGCATCTCCGACTCCAGGCGAGGTCGCTTCGGGATGTGTTCCTTCTCCAAGGACCCGGGGCGGCTGTCGGGGCTATGCGACCAGGCCCTCGCGGAACCAGGAGCGTCCACCGACGCCGCCCTCGCGGGTTTTTCCTTCCGACGATGGTCCCCGGAGGGAGAACCTCGGTCGGAGGAGCTCCGGCGACGGTCCGAGCTGGAGCCTTTCGACACGGAGGACTCCGACGAGGTCCGGGTACGGCTGGGGTCAGCGAAGATTCTCTCACGCTGATGCCGCCGACTTCTCAACGCCTTTGAGGACAGTTTGCTGCAGGGCCCACAGATCAGTTCCTCATGATCCGGGCCCAGGCAGCGGAGGCAAAAGTCGTGTGTGTCGGTTAGTGACATATTTCGGTCACACCGACCACACCGCTGAAACCCACTGGCAGCCATCGGGGGAAAAAGGGCCCCTGCGAGGTCAAAGGACCGGGCTGCCAGGGAAACCGAAAACGAAAGCTGACCAAGTCAGAAAAACCGAAAAAAGTAAGAGGACTCGAGACCGGCGTCGCGAGTCCGGGCGGGAAAACGATCGGCGTCGAACCGAAAGAAAAAAAGGATAAAATAAAGAAGAAAATCAACTTTTTCGCGGGGACAAGACGGGGACGTCTGTAGGGCTCCGCGGAAAAAAGAAGACTGGCTAAGATGGCACCCTCGGGCGGGAAGACGACCGCGCATGCGCGCTGCAATTCCCAAAGGCTTTCTTTGAAAGCTGGGGAAAATTGCTCCGCGAGGGCTCCGTCGGCGCCGACGTCACCCATAAGTGAGGACTGACTTCCTGCTTGGTCCTGGAGAATTTGCATTCCTCTTAAGGCAGTTTCTGGCATGTCTGACTCGTCATGGATGATCTGCTGGATTACGTGGTGCATAGGAAACACCCTTTATGTCTTTTGGACGGCCTGGAGAAAAAGGGTCCTCCAGGGGCTCCTCTTCCAATGGAACCTCTGTGCCCATATTGAGGGTTTTCAAGGAATGAGTAATCAAGGCTGCTAGCAACTCTCTCCATAAAATGCAGACTATCCCCTTGAGGAATCTCTCCTTCAAGCTCCATCTCTTCTGCTTCCATCTCATGTTCTACTTCCAATTCTTCTTCATCCTCAGAATGGAGGAGGGACCCCATCTCCCTCCACGGGTCCTCATCCATCTTTCTACGGCTGGGCCCTGGCTCATCCTGTGTACTGACCTCCGTCAGAGACTCAGGCAAACACCTCATTGGTGCATTTACTTGCGAACTTCCTGATTAATCTCCTCGCTGTCGTAAGAAGAAAGCCTTATGCAGGAGGAGAACAAACTCATGCAAAAAAGCACCAGGCAACACCCCAGGCTTTTCTTTGGCCAGAGAGTGCTTTGAAGACTTAGCGGAGTTACCCGTCTTCTTTTTAGTACTCAGAGTCGTATGTGCCGGGGTTTCGGTGTTCCCCTCACCGTCACGGCCTGTGCTGCACAGCCCAGCACCCATCCGCTTCTACAAGCTGGAGAAGAGCCTTCCTTCTACCCTGAGGGATCAAGCATCCTTTCACGCCGTCCCCTGCTTCTGCTTCACAGGTCTGGCAGAAACCAGTGCTGGAAACCGAAACCCTGCATGAGCCACACACCAGACACATGCTTTTAAGGGGCACTGCCTACCTGCTCCTCTTTTCCCGTCGTTATTCTGCCTCTTCAAAGGAAAAACCCAGTGCTTTATCCCTGGACTTGTCTTTTCTCTCTCTCATTTATTTATTTAGCTATTTTATATTTGAGACGCAACCTGATGTAGAGAAACAAAAATAAAAAAACACACATGAGTTCTACTTCCCCTGACGTACAGCCAATGCCCTCCTCAATGCCTCATGCGCCCCAAGCCCAAGAAACAGAGAAAAAAAGGCCACAAGAAAAAAACACACACAAAAAACAGCCAAAGAAGCACTGTACCTAAAATGGCACCAGTGTTTGCGCTGAGCGAGAAGCGGACCCAAAGCTCTGTGCTTGTTTTCGTGGCTTTTAAACATGGATTGACAGCACTCACCTGCCTTTCCACCCTTCAAAACCGCTGCCGCCTGTATGCCCAAACCGACATTCAGCTGGCAGTAGAACCTTGGCATCGTTGAAGATGCTCAGAGAAGGAGAAGGTCCGCTGTGGCTGCCGCCCTACTTACCATGAGCTCTGTAGCGGGACTGCAGAAGCAATCCTGTTCTCTATACCTGGAGTGCTTTCTGCCTATTCTGTGCCCCCAGGAACTCCCACGATTCCTGTCCCAATGTGATCTTTACTCCAACTTATTTTTTTTTCAACTTTATCCTTAGCTATGATAAAATGAGGAAAATAGTTAAGAAAAAACTAAAAGGAGCAGTTGCAAAGGATAAAGACTTACATCAAGCATGGGTGTTGTTGAAAAATACTATCTTGGAAGCCCAGACCAGCTGTATTCCACGCTTTAAGAAAAGTGGACGTCCAAAAAACTGCCAGCATGGTTTAAAGGTGAGGTCAGAGAGGCTGTTGTTGCCAAAAAAGCATCTTTCAGGAAATGGAAAAAAGAGCCAAACGACGAAACCTGGAAACAGCACAAGCACTGGCAGGTCAAATGCAAGACATTGATAAAGCAGGCAAAGGGAGAATTTGAGAAGAAGCTTGCTGCGGAAGCAAAAACGCGAAATAAAGATATTTTCAAGTACATTCGAAGCAAAATACCTGTGAGAGACTCAGTTCGTCCATTAGATGATAGAGGGGTTAAAGGGGCACTAAGAGGCGACAAGGCGATAGCGGAGAGACTAAATGAATTCTTTGCTTCGGTCTTTACTGAGGAAGATGTAGGGATGTTACCCATGACTGAAGTGGTATTTAAAGGTGCGGAAGAATTGAAGGAAATATCGATACATCGGGAAGATATATTACAACTATTAGATAAACTGAAGAGTAGCAAATCACCTGGGCCGGATGGTATACATCCAAGGGTGTTGAAAGAACTGAAATATGAGATTGCAGACCTGCTATTAGTAATCTGTGAACTATCATTAAAATCATCTCTAATACCTGAAGATTGGAGAATCGCCAATGTAACACCAATTTTTAAAAAGGGTTCCAGGGGTGATGCGGGAAACTACAGACCGGTGAGCCTCACGTCAGTACCGGGAAAAATGGTAGAAACCATCATAAAGAATAAAATTACTCAGCATGTAGATAGTCATGGTCTAATGGGAGACAGCCAACATGGCTTTAGACAAGGAAGATCTTGTCTTACTAATCTGTTATGTTTTTTTGAAAGTATGAATAAACAGGTGGACAAAGGTGCGTCTGTTGATATAGTGTATCTGGACTTTCAGAAAGCCTTTGACAAGGTCCCTCATCAGAGACTTTTGGCAAAACTAAAGAGTCAAGGGATAGGAGGCAGTGTACTACTATGGATCAGGAACTGGTTAAAAGATAGAAAGCAGAGGGTTGGGCTAAATGGCCAATTTTTCCAATGGAGAAAGGTGTATAGTGGTGTACCCCAGGGATCTGTGCTGGGTCCGCTGCTTTTTGACATATTCATAAATGACCTGGAAAGTGGAATAACGAGTGAGGTTATCAAATTTGCAGATGACACAAAACTATTTAAAGTTGTTAAAACCTAAGAGGACTGTGGAAAATTGCAAGAGGATCTTGATAAATTGGAAGACTGGGCATCAAAATGGCAGATGAAATTTAATGTGGACAAGTGCAAAGTTATGCACCTAGGGAAGAACAACCCAAACTATGGTTACAGAGTGCAAGGTTCCACATTAGGAACCACCACCCAGGAAAAAGATTTAGACGTCATTGTGGATAACATGTTAAAACCCTCGGCCCAGTGTGCAGCGGCGGCCAAGAGAGCAAATAGAATGCTAGGTATCATAAGGAAAGGAATGGAAAACAAAACAAAAGATATTATAATGCCTCTATACCGTTCCATGGTGAGACCGCACCTTGAATATTGTGTGCAATTCTGGTCGCCATACCTTAAAAAGGATATAGCGTTATTACAAAAGGTTCAGAGAAGAGCCACCAAAATGGTAAAGGGGATGGAAGGAACTCCTATGAAGAAAGGATAAAAAGGTTAGGGCTCTTTAACCTGGAAAAGAGACAGCTGAGGGGAGATATGATAGAAGTCTATAAATTAATGAATAGAGTGGAAAGGGTAAACGTAGATCGATTGTTTGCGTATCAGAATATAGAAAGACTAGGGGACATGCAGTGAAGCTACAGGGTAAACTATTTAAGACTAAAAAAAAGAAAATATTTTTTCACTCAACATGTAATATACCATTATTAAGAAGAGACCCAGGATATCAATGCTTGACCCAGTACAAGCATTGCGGAACCTGTGTCTTTTGGGGAAACTGCTAGGTACGTAAGACCTAGATTGGCCACTGTTGGAAACAGGATACTGGGCTTGATGGACCTTGGTCTGACCCAGTATGGCATATCTTATGTTCTTATGTTCTTAGCTTAAATAAAATTAAGGCTATGCTTTTTTCTTTTTTTTATTATTGCTTTTTATTTTCGTTTCTTATCTGCTCCTTCAGTGAGTCCTTCGCTGCTTTTGTATTGACCACATTTGTTCACCGATGAAAGGAAAAAGTTTAGATGAAACCCTGTTATTTTTTGAACAACGTTGGATTTTTTTAGTGAACACCATACAGCCCTTTGGACTCAATTCTACTATAGATTGGCAAGTGTGCCTTTAATTTTAGACCATTTAATGGTGAGCTCTAATAGGCTGCCTTGCTTTCATGGGAGGAGCTCCAGTACCTAGGATAAAAACGGCTTCAGTTTGCAAGTCCGCATGCGCGTCGTTCTTCCACACTCTCAGAATATAACTTGGATAAACGTGGGCAGCAACATTTTCCTGTAAGTAATCAAGGGTTTATTCCTGATATCTTGTATGAGTGATGTTCTTCCGATTTTAGTGGATTAGTTAGAGCTATTGCTATGTCCATATTTTACAGACCCTCCTGAAGCAGCTCTATCAAGGGAGTGAAACGCTATGAGGGCGCCGGTTGAAGCGTAGAGGCAATGAAAATGAAAAACAAGCAGCTGGCTATTCTTTGAGAAGATAAGATTTCAGACTTTTTAAGCTACGCAAAGCTTCTTGTTGAAATATAGGTTTTAATAAGTTTTCTGTGCAATAGTTTTTTGGACATTTGGTAAAAGAAGATTGGTGTTCACATTGGGACAACAGAGAGAAATGAGACCACAAATTGAGCACGAATAGTGCATTTGAAGAAGTTCAATATAAAATGTTTCTTATTTATTTATTTATTTATTTATTTAGTATACATTTGTATACCGCTACTTCCAGCGATCAGCAGCGGTTTGATTACAGATTGGAAATTGTCAAATCATGACAGGAAATTTTTTTGAGGTATAAACACATTGATTAGACAGGAAAGCACAGCACACAGAGAACTATTTTACAGGGAACATGGGCTATGGAGGGTTAAGTGGCTTGCCCAAGACCACAAGGAGCACCATATGACGAACATATGGTAGTAAAATTGAGATCCTCTCAGTAGTTCCTTAACTTATTTGGTGACGGAGAACGGGTGTTTATTCTGAAAAATTCCAGGGTGGTTGCTGATGTTATCTATGCGCTGATGCTCAAAACAATCTTTTGAAAAGCATTTTTAAGCGCTATATGGAGCTGAAACCCCCCTGGGCTATTAATAATACTAACTACTAACAAAAGTTCTAAACACCGGTGTCACTAGTTACCTCAATATTCACACCATTTAGATTTTGACATCAAATTTATTTTCCACGAAGGAAATTTATTGGATTGGAGTGATTTTTATTAGTTGAAAATCACACACCACCAGGCCATGGTGATATTCAACGCAAAGAAGGAAGCTGCCTCAGATACAGATATAATAAAGGTTGGGGGGATGGGCCAATACATTCTCTTGGCACTGTGCAGCGTCATGTTAAGGCCTACTTTATTAAGCTTTCTTTTCCATAGAAATGAGAAAATAGCTTTCAGAAATCATACCCTAGAAAAGGAACAGCTCCTAAATTTTTATGCTGATTCCTAGATTACAAGAAAATTTGTTAAGACCCGCACTAAAGCATTAATTGTTCTAAGAATTTTAAGTAAATATTTAACTTTGTGGCTGTTTTCATAGTCTCTATTATGAATCAGGGCTAAATTTAGCTAAAAAAACCAAACAAAAACAATGTGCACTAAATGCAATTCTGGATGGCTATCCTAGTAAGCAATTATCCAAGAAGCCACAGAGATGGACAAAAAAGTGGCATGTGAGAAGACTGACAATAAAGCATAGTTACTCACCTGTAACAGGTGATCTCCAGGAACAGCAGGAATTTAGTCTTCACATATGGTATCGTCGGTACCGACGGAGCCTGAGTGGGAACGCTCCCCAGCGTCCACTTAGAAAGCTTTTGGGAGCATCCCACAGCGCCTGTGTGCTGCCTTCCCGCCTTTCCCAACTGCCTCTCTCCAGTTGAGTTTTAAAGCTGAGAGAGAGAGAGAGAGAGAGAGGAAAAGAGAAAGAGATACAACCCCTAGGGGAAGTGGGTGGGTTGTGAATTCCTGCTGCTCCCGGAGATCACCTGTTACAGGTGAGTAACTATGCTATCTCCAGGAACAAGCAGGAATGTAGTCTTCACATATGGGGACTCCCTAGCTTTAGATGCCATGGAGAGACCCCAGAAGTTGTGTGCCCCTGAGAAAGGGCTCCACTTCCCCCCATGGATCTCTGGCATACAACCAGGGATGGCGGGTAGGAGTTGATTAGGTATGGAACAGGTGTTGGAGAACAGCCTGACCAAACAAGGCATCCCGGCGGGAGTCCTTATCCAAGCAGTAATGGGCTGTGAAGGTATGAACCGAGGCCCAGGTAGCTGCTCGACAGATGTCGTCAATAGAGACAGAGTGCAGATGAGCCATTCAAGCTGCCATGTCTCTCACATTGTGAGCTGTGACATGGCCCTCCAGAGGAAGGTTCTTACTCTGATAGGCAAAGGAAATACACCGAACAATCCAGTTAGACAGTGTTCTCTTGGAGACGAAGTCCCAAATGAGAAGGATCAAAAGCAACAAAGAGTTGGGAGGACTTTCTATGTTGCTGTGTTCTTTGTAAGTAAAAGGCTAAAGCTCTTTTACAGTCCAAAGTATGAAGATTCCTTTCTGCATTTGATGCATAAGGTCTGGAAAGAACACAGGTAGATAGACCGCTTGGTTTAGATGAAAAGGCGAGACCACCTTTGGCATAAAGTGTGGATGAGTCCTAAGGACTACCTTGTCATGATGGAACCTTGTATAAGGTGGATCAGACACTAGTGCTTGCAACTCACTGATGCGACGTGCTAATGTGATTGCTATGACAAAGATAACCTTTCAAGAAAGGAATTTCAAGGAGATAGTAGCTAAAGGTTCGAAAGGTGGCTTCATGAGCTGAACAAGAACCAAGTTTAAGACCCATGCCACAGGTGGTGGCCTAATGGGAGGTTTAGTTAGCAGAAGGCCTCTCATGAATCTTGCTATAAGAGGATGGGAGGAAATAGTCTGCCCATTTAGAGGCTTAAAAGAAGCTGCAATAGCACTCAAATGGACTCTCACTGAGTTGGTCTTAAGTCCTGCATTGGATAAATGAAGGAGATACTCCAGTAATGATTCCAGAGGCACAGAAGGGGGTTAAGACCCTTCTGCGAACACCATATGGTAAACCTTTTCCACTTGAAAGCATAAGAGCATCTTGTGGAAGGCTTCCTGGAAGTATAAAGGATATCCTTTACTTGCTGAGGGAGGTTAAGATCATGGAGATCTAGGCCTTCAGCAACCAAGCCCTGAGATGCAGAGACTGGGGATTGGGATGCAATAACATTCCGTTCTCCTGAGATAGGAGATCTAGAGCAGACCCTAACTCCAGGGAGGGAGCTTGAGAGAGATGTAGAAGCAGAGGGTACCACACTTGCCGAGGCCAATGTGGAGCTATGAGAATCATACGTCCTCTGTCTCTATGAAGCTTGAATAGGGTCTTGGGAATTAGGGGAATGGGTGGAAAAGCATAAAGGAAGTCTTGGCCCCAGTGAAGGAGGAAAGCATCCTTGGCCTGAGAGCCCTGAGCCGGGATTCTGGAACAGAACCGGGGAAGTTTGGCATTCCACGGACTTGCAAAGAGGTGTATGTCCGGGGTTCCCCAAATTTGAAAAAACTTGGCCACCTGGTCTGCATGCAGAGACCATTCGTGTGGAAGCAGAACTCGACTGAGTCTGTCTGCCCAAGAGTTTTGTATGTCTGGAATATACACTGCGAGGAGATAAATCTGATGCTCTCTGGCGAGGGTCCACAGTCGCAAAGCTTTGTTGCAAAGCGACAGAGAGCCTGTTCCTCCCTGCTTGTTCACGTAGAACATGGCTACTTGATTGTCCGTATGAATGAGGACTGTTTGGTAGCCGAGCAGGGTGTGGAACACTCGAAGAGCAAGGAAGATTGCTCTGAGCTCCAAGAGGTTAATATGTAGATGAGTCTCCTGTGGAGTCTAAGTGCCTTGGGTGGAGAGGTCTTGCAAATGAGCTCCCCAACACATTGGTGAAGCATCTGTTGTAAGAGTTGCATGGGGTAAGGGTTGTTGAAAAGGGGACCCCAGCAACAGGTTCTGAGTGGACTACCACCATTGGAGGGACAAAATAAGGCGACTTGTGTTTGCTATTTTGTCTGAAAGGCACCCTGATGCCTGGGTCCACTGAGTGGATAAAGTCCACTGGACTGCTCTCATATGGAGGTGAGCATAAGGAACCACGTGCATGGTAGATGCCATGTGGCCTAATAGTTGTAGCATTTCTCGGGCAGTGAGATGAGGTTTTAACACTGCTTGAGAAGCTAACTGCACCAGCGAAGGCAACAGGCCTGGGGAAGATAGGCCCTTGCCCTTTTCGTATCCAGCAAAGCTCCTATGAATTCTAGAGACTGAGTGGGAGTTAGACTGGATTTTGGGATGTTTATGACAAGACCCAAATACTGAAGGATACGCATTGTGCAAGATAGGGAGGTCCTGGCCTCTGCCTCTGATGGGGCTTGAATGAGCCAGTCGTCTAAGTAGGGGAAGATGAATATCCCTAGAGTACGGAGAAATGCTGCTACCACAAACATGCATTTCGTGAACACTCTTGGTGCTGAGGCCAGGCAGAAAGGAAGCACCCTCTATTGGTAGTGCTTTCCCTGAAAAAGGAACCAGAGGAATTTCCTGTGAATTGGGTGGATGAGAACATGAGTATACGCATCCTTGAGATCTAGAGAACAAAGCCAATGCTGACTCTGAAGGTATGGCAGCAGAGTTCCTAAAGAAATCATCTTGAATTTCTCTTTGAACAGGAATTTGTTCAATTCTCTGAGGTCCAAAATAGGTCTGTATACTCCTGTTTTCTTTGGAATAAGAAAATAGGGGGAGTAAAACCCTGTACCCTGTTGATGAATGGGTACTTCTTCTATTGCCCCTTGGGCAAGAAGCATAGTGACCTCTTGATCTAACAGGTTGATGAGAGAGGTCTGAGAATTGAACTGTCTTACCATTGTGGGAGGGGGCATGCACGAAAAGTGAAGCTTGTACCCCTCTTTTATAATGGAGTGTGTCCAATGTTCTGCTGTTATTTGCCCCCATCTGGGGGCAAAGTGACACAACCTTCCTGAAATGGTGGAAGGCTCTGGTCCATTGAGAGCCAGGAAGGCTAAGTTCTCTAGATGAAAGTCAAAGGCCTTGTGGAGGCTGAGACTGCTGAGACGGTTGAGGCTTAGCAGTCTTTACTTTCCTTTGTTTAGTTGGTTACTGACTATTTCAGGCAGATTGACCTGCAGAACGTCCCTGCTGGGAATAAGAGGGATAAAACCTCTTCTTGGAGAAGAATGGTTTCTTGAAAGATTTCTTTCTTGCAGGATCAGCTGTGGCTTTGGATAATCTATCCAAAGTAGAGTTATCAGCATCTAATTCATTGGCTTTCTCTTGCCAATTCTTGCCAAATAAATTCTCACCTGTACAAGGAATATTGCCCAGTTTGTCCTGCACCCAGAGCTCCAAATCGGATGCCTGGAGCCAGGCAATTCTACATGCACCTATGGCAATGGCAGAGTTTCTGCTTATGCACTCAAAACAGTCAAAAGCTGCACGGTTGACAAATTTAGAAACATGCTGGGCATGTTTAACCAGTGTGAGAAAATCCTGCCTCTTATCCTCAGGAAGAAGAGGGCTCAAAAGCTCTAAACCTCCTGTGACTTCCTTAAGGAACATTCCCATATATAAAATATAGGAACTGATCCTGGCAGAAAGCATGGAAGCCTGGAAAGTACGACGTCCAAAGGCATACAAAGTTCTACACTCACGTCCTGGAGGATTAGAGGCATGCCTCTTTGCACTTCTGATCCTCCTCATAGCTTATTCCACTACAATAGAGTGGTGAGGAAGCTGAGTCTTCTGGAACCCAGGACAAGGAGGGACTCGATACATGGTATCCAGTCTACAAGAGTGAGGAGAAGTGGCAAGAGGTGTTTCCCACATTCTTAGCATGAGATCATGTAAATTCCCATGGATAGGCAAAGTAGCTGCCTCTTTAGGAGCCTTGGGATACTGTAGAATCTCCAACTCCTTTGCTCTGGGCTCTGTTCAGGAGCCACAGTAATGGAAAGACCTCGAGCCACCTCCCTGATAAAATCCTGAAAGGAGATATCTTCTGGAGGAGACATCCTACGTTTAGGAGGAAGGCTCCTCCGGGATAAGTATTCCAGTACCGACAGAGCTGTCAGAATCCTCGGAGTCCTCCGAAGATTCGAAGAACCTTCTGTCTGGATGCTCCTGAAGAGCCCGATACCCGTACCGACCGAAGTCGGTACCGGGGGGAATCAGTACCGGTGTATCGGTACTGGAAGGCATCGCATGACTGGGTGCCTGCAAAGCAGACCCCGATGTCGATGCTGTCGGTACTGGTTGAACTGTCTGACGCGGTTCCGAGGGTGTCGATGCCGCAAGGAGAGCTGCCAGACTGCATTCAATAGCCAGGAACCTCTGGTCTATCGACGCTGCCGATGCCTGGGTATCGGTACCGGAGAAAGCAGCCGGTACCCCAGAGCATGGCAACAGTAGTTCTGACAAGGTTGAGGCCTCAAGAACATCCTGGAGCCCCAATAATGCTTTGGAAGCTGAAGCCTCCCGCCGGGGCAATTTTGCCGGTACAGAACCCTCAAGGGCAACGCCAGAGGCATCTCGATGATTGGAAGGAGATCTACCCTTTGAGGACCAGCTAGACTTATGTTTAGTTACCTGAGATCCATGGGAGGAAGACGAAGCCCTGGAAGACGTCGATGCCACAGAAGCTGCATCGGAGGGAAAAAGGGTGCTGAGCTTAGCAGCCCGGTTTTGTCGACCCCTCTTGGACATCATGGCACAAGCCATACACTCAGAGATGGAGTGGTGAGGACCTAAACATTTAAGACACCACTCATGGGTGTCGGTGACGGAGATGGTACACTTGGTGCACTTTTTGAAACCCGAAGCGGGTTTTTCCATAGCGGAGGAAATTTTGGGCCCAAAATGGCGCGTGCACCTGGAAAAGAAAAGTTAGGAAAAACACACTTTTTTTTTTTTTTTTTTTTTAAAGAAAGAAAAAGAACTGGCGGTACCGGTATAGCATCGAGGAAGGCACAACTTTCCTGGGATGGTGGACGGCTCTGGTCCGTTTAGGGCCAGGAAAGCCAAGTTCTCTAGATGGGAGTCAGAGCCCCTGTGGAGGCTGAGTCTGCTAGGCCGGTTGAGGCTTAGCAGTCTTTGATTTCCTTTACTTTGGGGGCTGCTGTCCCTTTCGGGCGGACTGACCTGCAGAATGCACCTGCTGTGTATAGGAGGGATAAAACCTCTTCTTTTTAGAGAAGAATGGTTTCTTGTAGGATTTTCTCCTTGCAGGGTCAGCTGTAGCCTTGGATAGTCTATCCAAAGTGGTGTTATCAGCATCCAGCTCATTAGCTTTCTCTTGCCAATTTTTGCCAAAGAGATTTTCGCCAGTTTGCCCTGTACCCAGAGTTCTAAGTCAGATGCCTGGAGCCAGGCAATCCTATGAGCACCTATGGCTATGGCAGAGGTTCTGCTTATGCACTCAAAGCAGTCAAAAGCTGCACGATTAACAAACTTAGAAACATCTTCGGCATGTTTGATAAGTGTACTAATCTTTAATTTAACAGTAATGACATACCAATGTGCTTTAATGTAAATAGCCCACTCGTGTTCTTCTATCGCCACTTAAATTGTACATAGTTCCCCCAGTTCTTTTCCATGTTACCTCCCTGTTATATGTAAACACTGGACAATTATGCTGCCCTTGTGTCAAACTGTTAACTGTAAACCGCACTGATAATAAAGAGCGCGGTATAGAAAAGCCTTTAAATAAATAAATAAAAGTGTAAGATAATCCTGCCTCTTATCATCAGGAAGGAGAGGGCTCATAAGCTCTAGATCTCCTGTAACCTCCTTAAAGAACATTCCCATGTCTAAGATGTAGGAACTAATCCTGGCAGAAAGCATAGCGGCCAGGAATGTTCGAAGCCCAAAGGCATCAAGAGTCCTACATTCACGTCCTGGAGGATTAGATGCATGTCTCTTTGCACTCTTGATCCTTCTCATAGCTGACTCCACCAGTATGGAATGGTGTGGCAACTGAGCTTTTTGAATTCCAGGACAAGGAGGTACTCGATACATGGTATCCAGCCTACGGGAATGAGGAGAGGTGGTAAGAGGTGTTTCCCACATTCTTAACATGAGATCATGCAAGATCTCATGAATAAGCAAAGTAGCCGCTTCCTTGGGAGCTTTAGGATATTGTAAAATCTCCAACATCTTTGCTCTGGGCTCTGTTTCAGGAGCCACTGTGATGGAAAGACCCCTAGCCACCTCCCTGATGAAATCCTGAAAGGATATATCCTCTGGAGGAGACATCCTACGTTTAGGAGAAGAAGGCTCCTCAGAGAGAAGTACTCCGGCATCGACAGAGCTGTCAGAATCCTCAGAGTCATCGGAGGATTCAAAATATCTTCTGTCCGGGTGCTCTTGTAAAGCACGATACCGGTACCGATCAAAGTCGGTACCAAAAGGGTCCGGTACCGGCCTATCGATACTGGAGGAAATAGCATGACTCGGTGTTGGTAGCATACTCGCCGATGTCAATGCTGTCGGTACCGGTACCGATATCGTTGCCAGAACTGGTGTCGATACCGGTTGAACTGTCTGAAGCGGTCCCGAAGGCACATCTCTGGTCAATTGAACCTGCCGATGCCTGTGTGTCGGTACCGGACGAAGCGGCCAGTACCCCAGAGCATGGCACCAGTAGTTCTGCCGAGGTTGAGGCCTCGAAAACATCCTGGAGCTCCGATAGTGCTTTGGAAGCCAAAGCCTCCCACCGGGGCAATTTTGCCGGTACAAGTTCCTCAAGGGCAACGCCAGAGGCATCTCGATGCTTGGAAGGAGATCTACCCTTTGAGGACCGGCCAGATTTATGTTTGGTTACCTGAGATCCATGGGAGGAAGACGAAGCCCTGGAAGACGTCGATGCCACGGATGCTGCATCGGAGGGAAAAAGGGTGCTAAGCTTAGCAGCTCGGTTCTGCCGACCCCTCTACGACATCATCCCACAGGCAACGCACTCAGAGATAGAGTGGTCAGGACCTAAACATTTGAGCCACCACCCATGAGTGTCGGTGACGGAGATGGTACCGCCACACTTGGAACACTTTTTAAAACCCGAAGCGGGTTTTTCCATGTTGAGGAAAAATTGGGCCTACTGCCCAAAATGGCGCGTGGCACCCGAGAGAAAAAAGGCTGGAAAATCCAGTTTAAAAAAAAAAAATTCTAATCTTTTAAGAAAGAAAGAAAGAACCGGCGATACCAGTATAGCGTCGAGGAAGGCAGACGCTACCATAAAAAAAGAATGAAAAATATGGGATAATTTCTGCGGTGACAGGAAAACGACCTGCTGGCTCCGCGGAAAACGAAGAACTGGAGAGAGGCAGTTGGGAAAGGCGGGAAAGCAGCACGCAGGCGCTGTGGGATGCTCCCAAAAGCTTTCTAATTGGACGCTGGGGAGCGTTCCTGCGCAGGCTCCGTCGGTACCAACGATACCATATGTGAAGACTACATTCCTGCTTGTTCCTGGAGATTACAACTTCTCCCAGAATCCTAAACACATTGACTTCACGATGCTTTCAAATCCCAAAGATACAGGGTATGAGATCAAAGTAAATTTTATAGATTCACTGCAAAGTAATGATTAAAAATCAGATTTTCCACATAACTGCACCCTGTCAGGAAACAGACCCATACCTGTAAATCCCAGCTGCCAGAGTACATCAGCTTGCAGAGTTTGAGCAACTTGCCGTGGTATTGCCCTCAGTAAACGTCTGCTTGAATGTCGCCCTGTTGCATGCCAAAACCCAGAGCCTAGAGAAAGGCTGCTTCTTCTGAGGGGGCGAGATGACTGCCATTTCTGGCTCCATCTGGTGTCATTGCAGGGTAATGGAGGGTCATCTAATAAATATAATACAGAGAACATGTCAGGAAACAGGTGAATAGTGTTTAAGAGGAAGATACTAAAGAAATTCATTACCACACCCACTGCGCTTCAGGTATTCCACATAAAGCAAAGAAAATGTGAAATATCTTCTCTCATATGCTTAAGGTCATGAATTCTAAAATTCAGCCTGAATGTACACAGCAGGAGCCTGAACTTAAACAGAGGGGATACAAAATAGAAAAAAAAAACTTGAAGCAAATGAAAATAATTTCATAGCACTTGATTCTGGCCCTGGTCAAAAATGGGCTTGATGTACTAACAGGAAGAAACTAATGGATCAAAACAAATCTACCATCTTTCCTGTATATTTTCATAAAGACCTGATGTATACAACCATGAGAAGCCACCACTACTGAGGCTGTTTTAAAAGTATCATATAGAAGATTTATGTTGCTTTTTGCATTCCTTGCCTTATGACGAAAGGTACAGAGAAGAGCCACCCAAATGGTAAAGGGGATGGAAGGATAACCCTATGAAGAGAGGCTAAAAGGTTTAGGGCTCTTCAACCTGGAAAAGAGAAGGCTGAGGGGAGATATGATAGAGGTCTATAAATTAATGAATGGAGTAGAACGGGTAAACGTAGATCGATTGTTTACGTCATCAAAATATTGAAAGACTAGGGGACATGCAATGAAGCTACAGGGTAACCTATTTAAGACTAAAAAGAGAAAATATTTTTTCACTCAACATGTAATCAAACTCTGGAATTTGTTACCAGAGGATGTAGTTAAAGCTGTTAGTGTAGCCAGGTTTAAAAAAGGTTTGGACAAGTTCCTGGAGGAAAGGTCCATAAACCATTATTAAAAAGGGACCCAGGATATCAATGCTTGACCCAATACAAGCATTGTGGAATCTGTGTCTTTTGGGGATACTGCTAGGTACGTATGACCTAGATTGGCCACTGTTGGAAACAGGATACTGGGCTTGATGGACCTTGGTCTGACCCAGTATGGCATATCTTATGTTCTTAACTTTGTTTTTCTTAATTTGCTGGTTTGGTGTGAGTCCTATCTGTCTGTCTCTCTCCATGTATTTATTTATTTGTCACGGTTAGTGTGTTAACTTACCTCACTGCACCCTTCATTTTGCACTTTTGTTCAGCTTTTCTCAGCCGAATAACTTATACCCCACACCCCCTCCCCTCTACCCACCCACCCCGTGGCTCACAGTCTGTTATAGCTGTCATCTGCTCATTACCTACCTCACGCACAGGTGCACCTAATCCCTTTGGGCTCTCCCCACCTCACGCACAGGTGCACCTAAATCCCTTTGGGCTCTCCCCCACCTCTATATCCTCTGGCCTTTGTTCTCCTCTCTATTCCTCTTCTATGGCTCCTCATCACAATGCCTTCCTTTTCCTCATACTCCCTGTCTCCCCTCCTACCAACACTTTCACTCCTCCCCTCCTTATCTCCCCTTTACCATCCTCACTTCCCCCTCTATTCTGTCTTCTTCCCTATCATTAGCTCTTTCTCCCTCTCATTCAACCATCTCCTCTCTAAGGCAACCTCACCCTTGTTTCCGCCGTACTGCCTCCTCTCAGCCCGATACTCTGCTACTCCTTCTTCTCTCATCTGGTGATATCAACCCGAACCCTGGCCCCCCCCTAGATTTTTGTCACACTTCGAGAGGAGATCTTCACGCAACACCTCTAATCTTATTCATATCCCTCTCCTTTCCCCTTCCACTCTCCCTTCTCTTGTGCCTTGTGGAATGCACACTCCATCTCTAATAAACTTGCTTTTGCTCATGATCTCTTTATCTCTAATGCTCTCCATCTTCTTGCTCTGAGACCTGGCTCCTCCCTGAAGACACTGCATCTGTCGCTGCTCTCTGTCATGGGGGCTATCAGTTCTCCACATGCCTTGTCCCAATGGCCGTGGTGGTGGTGTTGGACTTCTACTTTTTCCTCCTGCCAATTCCAACCCCTCCTGCTGCCTCAGTCTCACTCCTTTCCCTCTTTTGAAGTCCATTCCATCCACCTTTTCACTCCACTACCTCTCTGGGTAGCTGTTATTTATCGGCCTCCTGACAAATCTACTACTTTTCTCATTGGCTATGGCTTTGACTTGTGGCTTTCCTTCTTTCTGGATTCCTCTTCCCCACTCTTATTCTCTGGGATTTTAACATTGATAACCCCTTTGATCCTTATGCTTTAAAGCTCCTCTCCCTTACCTCCTCGTTTGCCCTCCAGCTTTGCTCTACTGCCCCCACTCACCAGCATTGCCACTGCCTTGACCTGGTATTTTTCTCTAGTTGCTTACCCTTGAACTTCTGTAGCTCAGTTCTTCCCTTATCTGATCACCTTTTAAGCTTCACTCTATCATCCACCACCTCAACCTCGTTCTGTCTTCTCCAACCTATTTAGAAATCTTCATGCTATTGATCCTTTGGTTCTCTCTTCCACTGTTTCTTCATCTCTTTCCTCCACTATGTCATCTAAGTCTGCTGACGAAGCAGTAGCTTCCTATAACACTTCACTCTCCTCTGCTCTAGATGCTCTTGCTCCACCTTTGCCACGTCCTGTGAGGCGTTCTGCACCCCAGCCCTGGCTTTCATCCACTACCCGCTATCTACGTTCCTGTGCCCGTTCTGCTGAGCATGCTTGGCTCAAATCGCGCTCCCTTGCAGACTTTCTACACTTCAAATTCATGCTGGTCTCTTTCCAGTCAGCCATAGTTCTTGCCAAACAAGACTACTATGTCCATCTGACTAACTCTTTTGCCTCTGAACCCCGCCATCTCTTTACTACTCTCAGCTCGCTCCTCAAAGTGTCTCCATCTCTGAACCCTCCCTCCCATTCTGCCCAAACCCTAGCTATTTCCATGACAAAATCCACAAGATCACCCTCCAATTCCCCACGAAGACAGCTATTTCCCCTCCTCCCCCTCTTCACTCCCAACTTTCCCCCTCTACCTCTGCTACCCTTTCTTCCTTTCCTGTGATCTCTGAAGAGGAAACTGCATACCTTCTTTCTTCCTCCAAACTCACTACCTGCTCCTATCTCCATCCGTCTCCTAAGCCCCATCTCCTCTACTGTTGTGCCTTCCATCTCTCTTAATCTCAACCTATCGCTCTCCACTGCAACTGTCCCTGCAGCCTTCAAGCATGCTGTAAGTTACACCTCTCCTCAAGAAACCCTCACTTGATCCCACCTGTCCTATTTATCGACCCATCTCCCTCCTCCCCTTCATTTCTAAACTACTCAAACGCACGGTTCACCACCGCTGCCTTGACTTCCTCCCCTCTCATGCCCTCCTTGATCCTTTACAATCTGACTTTCGTCCTTTACATTCTACTGAAACGCTCTTGCCAAAGTCTCCAGTGACTTGTTCCTGGCAAAATCCAAGGGCCTTTACTCTGTCCTCATCCTTTTGACCTCTCTGCTGCTTTTGACATTGTTGACCACAACTTTCTCCTCGATACCCTGTCCTCGCTTGATTTTAAGGGCTTTGAACTATCCTGGTTCTCCTCCTATCTCTCCCATCGCTCTTTCAGTGTTAGTTCTGGTGGCTCCTCCTTTTCTGCTATCCCGCTCTCAGTTGGTATACCCCAACGATATGTCTTGAGTCTGCTCCTTTTCTCTCTCTATACCCACCCAGTCTCTTGGTGCACTCATCTCTTCCCTTGGCTTTCAGTACCATCTTTATGCTGATGACTCCCAGATCTACCTCTCTATGCCTGAAATCTCTCCAGTAATCCAGACCCAGATCTCTGCCTGCCTCTGTGACATTGCTACTTGGATGTCTCACCTCTGCTTAAAATTGAACATGGCCAAGACTGAGCTTCTTATCTTTCCCCCTAAAACCACTTCTCCTCTTCCTCCTTTGTCAGTCTCTGTGGATAACTCTACTCCTTCCTGTTTCCTCAGCTCGCAACCTTGGGGTTGTCTTTGACTCCTCTCTCTCCTTCTCCACACACATCCATCTGATAGCCAAGATCTGCCGTTTCTTTCCCTATATCAACAAAATCTGCCCATTCCTTTCTGAGCACACTACTAAGACACTTATCCACTCCTTAATCACCTTCTGTCTTGACTACTGTAACCTACTCCTTGCTGGTCTTCCTTTGAATCATCTCTCTCCCCTTCAATCTGTTCAACACTGCTGCACGGAAAATCTTCCACTAGCCTCGTTATGCCCATATTACCCCTCTTCTCAAGTCACTTCATTGACTCCATATCCTTTTCCGCATCTAGTTCAAACTTCTCCTGCTGACATATAAATGCATTCACTCTGCAGCTCCTCACTAGCTTTCTCTTCTTATCTCTCGCTATACCCGCCCCCCCCTCGGGAACTCAACTCTTCTGGCAAACTGCTTCTATCTGGGCCCTTCTCTTCTATTGTTAACTCCAGACTTCACTTCTTTCACCTTGCTGCACCTTATGCAAACAAACTACCTGAGTCTCTACACCAGGCATCTTCTCTGACCCTTTTCAAATCCAGGCTGAAAACTCGCCTTTTCGCTGTTGCTTTTGGTTCTTGACTCACCTTATCTCCTGGTTTCTTTACCTTCCCCCCTTGTTTTATCCCTGCCTACACCTTCTGTGTTGTCTGTCTTGACTAGATTGTAAGCTCTGATGAGCAGGGACTGTCACTTACATGTCTGTGCAGCGCTGCATACGATTGTAGCGCTATACAAACGCTCAGTTGTAGTAGTAGTAGTAATAGTAACTCAGCCCAAGCCTCTAGAAAGAGCTGCTCAGTAAAGTTATGTACATTCTCCAGAATGGTATATGCAAGTACTGGATTAAGTAGTTCTGGTAGAATGCAGTACAGGATTGAGCACAGCATTCTGATAATGTATTCTTCCAAAACAATCCAAAGCCTTACACTCGCATCTCTGGAGCACTGAGATATGCATTAAAAACTTTTTAACTCATTTTAGAATGCATTTCATTTTGATTTAGTGATTTGAATATGCCAGCTTTGGGAATTTAAATGTGCATCATCTCCGATATTTTTGTATTATGTACATTTCTGTTTCCATTTCTCAAACACTGTTTTGCAAACAGAGTGCCTTCTTGCAGTTACCAACGTCAGTTTTTGTTTGCACAATTCCACTTCTAATTTGTGGTTTATTTATTCTGTATTTGACAAGCTTTATCCACATCCTCCATGTGTGACGAAGGTGATTATTTTGCAAATACACAGTTTCTGTGCAGGGGTGGCGCTACCACTAGGCAGCTGTCTAGAGTGCCAGCCCTCCGAGATCACCCACTGCCGCCAACACCTGTAACAGTGGCAACAGTCCTCAAACCGCGATGCAGCGCTTACCTAACACTCCAGTACTACATCGCAGTTTCCTCCTTTTCACAGTGTCATTTCTGTACCCTTTGAAACTGGAAGCAGCCTCAGAAGAGGGCGGAAACGGCACATTGTGAACATGAGAAAAGCGTGATGCAGTGCTGGAGTGTTAGTAAGCACTGCATCAGTTTGGAGGCTATTGCTGCTGCAGGCCCTAGAGAGGGGTGGTAATGGGGGCAGGGGCCATGGAAGGTGGCAGGATGGAGGGCCTGCCTAGGGCACCTCCAATCCTTGCGCCAGCCCTGTTTCTGTGTAGGGATTTGTAGCATTCTGGCCTTTTCTCTTAAAGAGCTATGTTTTAACTGGTGTATTACTTGCAAAATTAACTTTTCAAATAGCAGGGGCCAGTTACAGAGCTCATGACAGCTGTGGCAGCCAGGGCTGAACCAAGGGTAACTGATGCCCTAGACCAGCGATGGCGAACCTATGGCACGCGTGCCAGCTGTGGCACGCGAAGGCCTTGCAGCTGGCACGCGGGAAGGTCGCAAATTAATATATGCCGGCTCATGGCAATTAAAAAAAAAAAAAAAGCTGGCCGCCGCGGCGGCATGGAGTGTCCCGTGGGGCTTCCTCTGCCCGGCGGGACTCTCCCGGCGCAGCTCAGCCCCTCTCTGCCGGCTTGCAGATACGCGAAGGGAAAGTCTCCCTCGCGTCTCTGTTAAGCCCGCAGGGGCTGATGGGAAATTTCCCATCTGCCCCTGCGGGCTTAACAGAGACGCGAGGGAGACTCTCTCTCCCTTCGCGTATCTGCAAGCCGGCAGAGAGGGGCTGAGCTGCGCCGGGAGAGTCCCGCCGGGCAGAGGAAGCCCCGCGGGACACTCCATGCCGCCGCGGCGGCCAGCTTTTTTTTTTTTTTTTAATTGCCATGAGCCGAGGGGGGGGCGGGTAGGACTGGCAAAGGGCTAGGGGGGGGGGGGTTAAGACCGGCACTGGGCTCGGGAGGGAGGCTAAGACTGGCAAGGGGCTAGGGAGGGAGGTTAAGACTGGCAATGGGCTAGGGAGGGAGGTTAAGACTGGCAATGGGCTAGGGAGGGAGGGAGGTTAAGACTGGCAATGGGCTAGGGAGGGAGGGAGGGGGGTTGAGACTGGCAATGGGCTAGGGAGGGAGGGAGGGGGGTTGAGACTGGCAATGGGCTAGGGAGGGAGGGAGGGAGGGGGGTTGAGACTGGCAATGGGCTAGGGAGGGAGGGAGGGAGGTTGAGACTGGCAATGGGCGAGGGAGGGAGGGAGGGTGGTTGAGACTGGCAATGGGGGAGGGAGGGAGGGAGGGGGGTTGAGACTGGCAATGGGCGAGGGAGGGAGGGAGGTTGAGACTGGCAATGGGCGAGGGAGGGAGGGAGGGGGGTTGAGTCTGGCAATGTGAGAGGGAGGGAGGGAGGGAGGGGGGTTGAGACTGGCAATGGGCTAGGGAGGGGGGTTAAGACTGGCAGTGGGCTGGGGGGGTTAAGACTGGCAGTGGGCTTTGGGGGGGGTTAAGACTAGCAATGGGCTGTGGGCTGATGAGGGCTGGCAATGGGCTATGGGGGGGGGGTTAAGACTGGCAATGGGTTATGGGGGGGGTTAATACTGGCAATGGGCTGTGGGCTGATGAGGGCTGTCTGGAAATGGGGTGATGGGGGGGTTAGGACTGGTAATGGGCTATGGGGGGGGGTTAAGACTGGTAGTGGGCTGATGGGGGGGTAGGACTGATAATGGGTTATGGGGGGGCTAGGACAGGAAATGGGCTGATGGGGAGGGGTTAGGATTTGAAGTGGGCTGATGTGGTTAGGACTGGTAATGGGCTGTGGGCTGATGGGGGGGGTTAGGACTGGCAATGGGCTATGGGGGGCTGACTGGAAATGGGCTGATGGGGGGGTTAGGACTGGTAATGGGTTATAGGGGGGGGCTTAAACTGAAAATGGGGTGATGGGGGTTAGGACTGGAAGTTGATTGACGGGGGGCTAGGACTGGTAATGGGTTGGGGTGTTGCTAGGACTGGAAATGGGCTGAGTGGAAGGGGAGGCTTGAACTGCAAATAGCTGATGGGGAGGGGGCTTGGAATGGAAATGGGCTGTGAGGGAAGGGAGCTAGGACTGAAAATGGGCTGATGGAACAGCTAGGATAGGACTGGAAATGGGCTGTTGGGGGGAGCTAAGATTGGAAATGGGCGGGGGTGGGGGCTTGAATTGAATTGGACTCATGGAGGGGCTAGAACTGGAAGTCGGCTCCTGGGGGGGCTTGGACTGGAATTGGGCTGAGTGGAGGGGAGCTATGATTTGACATGGGCTGATGGTGGGGCTAGGAAATGACTAGAAATGGGCTGATGGGGGGCTAGGATTGAAAATGAGCTGATGAAGGGACTTGGACTGGAAATGGATGGGGGAGCTAGGACTGGAAATGGGCTGATGGGGGGCTAGGACTGGAAATGGGCTGATGCAGGGACTAGAAGGGAATGGATGCTGGGTGAGACTGGAACTAGAAGGGAGCTGATGTTGGGGGAGGATTAGAATGGGATGGGGCTGGGAGAGTAAAATGGAGAGGGGAAAAATATTTTGTGTAGGAGGGATGAAAAATCTACAATTGGCCAGGTATTGGGAGAGTAATTGGGGATTGAGGATGGAGGGGTAAAATTTGTGTGGATGAAATAGGAATGAGGAAAGAGCAAAAGGAGAAAGATTAGTATGTTAAAGCAGATGTAGAGAGAGAGAGAGAATGGAAAAAAAACTAGAAGAGAGAAGAAAGGACAAATGGACAGCAGACGATGGAGAGTTAGCAGAAAACATGAAGAAACCAGAAGAAAGTGGCTGGACCAATTGCAACTGAAAAAGAAAATGCACAAAAGGTAGAAAGATATCTCTTTATTTTGAATTTATTAACTGGAATATGTCAGCTCTGGGAAATGTGCATCATTGACATCTGCGCTTTGTTTGGTACAAGAGGAAATTCCTATTTGACGTTGCCATTTGTTCTCTTTCCCCAGTATTCTCTGAAATGTATTGGTTTAATATTTGCAGTGTTGCCTTTTGATAGGTAGGGTATGGTGCTTTGTGAGTCCTGGTAATGCTGTCAGGATACGGCGGGTTTGCTATGGGTTCTAAATGGGCAGCGTTTGTAGTAGTTCCTAATGTGCCTGGCGGTTGGCACTGGATTATAGTAATGTAGAAATCTTTTAGTCTTTCTTTATCCATACACTCATTAAGAGACATGTTTACTAAAAGTTAGTGTATGGTAACATTATGCAAATATTTATGCAAATAAGACCCCTTATGCAAATGACGTGCTGGCACTTTGAGGAAATTCTTTGGTTTTGTGCGGCAGTTTGGGCACTCGGGCTCAAAAAGGTTAGCCATCACTGCCCTAGACTTACATTCAGCTGTGCATCCTTCCAAACCCCAGAAGCAGAGGCTCAAGGCAAACTGATGAATGAGACAAGGAATGAGATGGACCCTTCCCAAAAGGAAGGACCCTCTCTGACCAATGATTAGGGAAATGAGGGAAAGAAGCCTTACTCAAAACACTGCTAAATGGTTGCCCCAAGAAAAAAGAATCCAACTCATATTCCCAGGCTATATATGAAATGTTTGCCATCGCTGGTTATATTCCACAAAAATTGTAGCAGTTAAATTATGTAACATATGAATCTAATGGAGTGGTGGAGTAGCCTAGTGCTTGGAGCAACTGCCTAATACCCAAAAGATCAAGGGTCCAATTCCCACTAGCACTCCTTGTGACCTTGGGCAAAGCATAGTTACTCACCTGTAACAGGTGATCTCTGGGAATAGCAGGAATTTCGTCCTCACATATGGAATGTAGTCCTCACATATGGGTATCGTCAGTACCGACGGAGCCTGCACGGGAACGCTCCCCAGCATCCAATTAGAAAGCTTTTGGGAGTATCCCACAGCGCCTGCATGCTGCCTTCCCGCCTTTCCAAGTGCCTCTCTCCAGTTGAGTTTTAAAGCTGAGACAAAGAGAGAGAGAGAGGGAAAGAGAAAGAGAGAAATACAACTCCTAGAGGAGGTGGGTGGGTTGTGAGGACTAAATTCCTGCTGTTCCCGGAGATCACCTGTTACAGGTGAGTAACTATGCTATCTCCAGGAACAAGCAGGAATGTAGTCTTCACATATGGGGACTACCTAGCTTTAGATGCCAGTGAGAGACCTCAGAAGTTGTGTGTCCCTGTGGAAGGGCTCCACTTTCCCCCATGGATCTCTGGCATCCAACCAGGGATGGCGGGTAGGAGTTGATTAGGTATGGAACAGGTGTTGGAGAACAGCCTGACCAAACAAGGCATCCCGGCGGGAGTCCTTGTCCAAGCAGTAATGGGCTGTGAAGGTATGAACCGAGGCCCAGGTAGCTGCCCGACAGATGTCGTCGATAGACACAGAGTGCAGATTAGCCATTGAAGCTGCCATGGCTCTCACATTGTGAGCTGTGACATGGCCCTCCAGAGGAAGATTCTTACTCTGATAGGCAAAGGAAATATACTGAGCAATCCAGTTAGACAGTGTCCTCTTGGAGACTGGAAGTCCCAAATGAGAAGGATCAAAAGCAACAAAGAGTTGAGAGGACTTTCTATGTTGCTGTGTTCTTTGTAAGTAAAAGGCTAAAGCTCTTTTACAGTCCAAAGTATGACGATTCCTTTCTACATTTGAAGCATGAGGCCTCGGAAAAAACACAGGCAGGTAGACCGCCTGGTTTAGATGAAAAGGCGAGACCACCTTTGGCATAAAGTGTGGATGCGTCTTAAGGACTACCTTGTCATGATGGAACCTTGTATAAGGTGGATCAGCCACTAGGGCCTGCAACTCACTGATGCGACGTGCTGATGTGATTACAATGAGAAAGATAACCTTCCAAGAAAGGAATTTCAATGAGGTAGTAGCTAAGGGTTCGAAAGGTGGCTTCATGAGCTGACCAAGAACCAGGTTTAAGTCCCATGCCACCGGTGGTGGCCTAATGGGAGGTTTAGTTAGAAGAAGGCCTCTCATGAATCTTGCTTTAAGAGGATGGGAGGAAATAGGTTGTCCATTTAGAGGCTTGAAAGAAGCTGCAATAGCACTCAAATGGACTCTTACTGAGTTAGTCTTGAGCCCTGCATTGGATAAATGAAGGAGATAACCCCCTTGTGATACCTCTGGAATCATTACTGGAGTAAGACCCTTCTGCGAACACCATATGGTAAACCTTTTCCACTTGAAAGCATAAGAGCGTCTTGTGGAAGGCTTCCTGGAAGCATAAAGGATATCCTTTACTTGCTGAGGGAGGTTAAGATCATGGAGATCTAGGCCTTCAGCAACCAAGCCCTGAGATGCAGAGACTGGGGATTGGGATGCCATAACATTCCGTCCTCCTGGGACAGGAGATCTGGAGCAGACCCTAACTCCAGAGAGGGAGCTTGAGAGAGATGTAGAAGCAGAGGGTACCACACTTGCCGTGGCCAATGTAGAGCTATGAGAATCATATGGCCTCTGTCTCTCTGAAGCTTGAACAGGGTTTTGGGAATTAGGGGAATGAGTGGAAAGGCATAAAGGAAGTCTTGACCCCAGTGAAGGAGGAAAGCATCCCTGGCCTGAGAGCCGTGAGCCGGAATTCTGGAACAGAACCGGGGAAGTATGGCATTCAACGGACTTGCGAAGAAGTCTATGTCTGGGGTTCCCCAAATTTGAAAAAATCTTGGCCACCTGGTCTGCATGCAGAGACCATTCATGTGGAAGCAGAACCTGACTGTTAGCCCAAGAGTTTTGGATGCCTGGAAGATACACTCCCAGGAGATGAATCTGATGCTCTCTGGCAAGGGCCCATAGTCGCAAAGCTTCGTTCCAAAGCGACAGAGAGCCTGTTCCCCCCCTGCTTGTTCACAAAGAACATAGCTACTTGATTGTCCGTGTGAACGAGGACTGTTTTGTAGCTGAGTAGGTTGTGGAACACTCGAAGAGCAAGGAAGATTGCTCTGAGCTCTAAGAGATTGATATGCAGATGAGTCTCCTGTGGAGTCCAAGTGCCTTGGGTGGAGAGGTCTTGCAGATGAGCTCCCCAACCCATTGGAGAAGCATCCGTTGTGAGAGTTGCCTGGGGTAAAGTTTGTTGAAATGGAGACCCCAGCAACAGGTTTTGAGTGGACTGCCACCACTGGAGGGACAAAATAAGGTGATTTGTGTTTGCTATTTTGTCTGACAGGCACCCTGATGCCTGAGTCCATTGAGTGGATAAAGTCCACTGGGCTGCTCTCATATGGAGGCGAGCATAAGGAACCACATGCACGGTAGATGCCATGTGGCTCAGTAGTTGTAACATTTCTCGAGCAGTGAGATGAGGTTTTAGTACTGCTTGAGAAGCTAATTGCACCATGCGAAGGCAACAGGTCTGAGGAAGATAGGTCCTTGGTTTTCTGGTATCCAGCAGAGCTCCTATGAACTCTAAAGACTGAGTGGGAGTTAGACTGGATTTTGGGAGGTTTATGACCAGACCCAAATACTGAAGGATACGCATTGTGCAAGAAAGAGAAATCCTGGCCTCTGATTTTGATGGGGCTTGAATGAGCCAGTCGTCTAAGTAAGGGAAGACAAATATTCCTAGAGTGCGAAGAAATGCGGCTACCACAGCCATGCATTTCGTAAACACCCTTAGTGCTGAGGCCAGGCCAAAAAGAAGCACCCTGTACTGTTAGTGCTTTCCTTGAAAAAGGAACCGAAGGAACTTTCTGTGAGTTGGATGGATGAGAACATGAGTGTACGCATCCTTGAGATCTAGAGAACAAATCCAATCCTGACTCTGAAGGTATGGCAGCAGAGTTCCCAGAGAAATCATCTTGAATTTCTCCTTGAACAGGAATTTGTTCAACTCTGAGGTCTAAAATAGGTCTGTGTCCCCCAGTTTTCTTTGGGATAAGGAACTAGGGGGAGTAAAACCCTGTACCCTGTTGATGAATGGGTGGTACTTCTATTGCCCACTGGGCAAGAAGCATAGTGACCTCTTGAACAGGTTGATGAGAGAGGTCTGAGAATTGAACTGTCTTACCATTGTGGGAGGGGGCATGCACGAAAAATGCAGCTTGTACCCCTCTTTTATAATGGAGAGTGTCCAATGTTCTGCTGTTATCTGTCCCCATCTGGGGGCAAAGTGACAATCGTCCTGGAATGGTGGAAGGCTCCGGTCCATTGAGAGCCAGGAAGGCTAAGTTCTCTAGATGAAAGTCAAAGGCCTTGTGGAGGCTGAGACTGCTGAGACTATTGAAGCTTAGGAGTCTTTGCTTTCCTTTGTTTAGGTGATTGCTGACTCTTTTGAGCAGACTGACCTGCAGAACGTCCCTGCTGGGAATGAGGAGGATAAAACCTCTTCTTCCTCGAGAAGAATAGTTTCTTGAAAGATTTCTTTCTTGCAGGATCAGCTGTGGCTTTGGATAATCTATCCAAAGTAGAGTTGTCAACATCTAATTCATTGGCTTTCTCTTGCCAATTCTTGCCAAATAGATTCTCACCTGCACAAGGAATATTGCCCAGTTTGTCCTGCACCCAGAGCTCCAAATCGGATGCCTGGAGCCAGGCAAGTCTACGTGCACCTATGGCAATGGCAGAGGTTCTGCTTAAGCACTCAAAACAGTCAAAAGCTGCACGGTTGACAAACTTAGAGACATCCTGGGCATGTTTAACCAGTGTGAGAAAATCCTGCCTCCTATCATCAGGAAGAAGAGGGCTCAAAACCTCTAAATCTCCTGTGACTTCTTTAGGGAACATTCCAGTATATAAAATATAGGAAATGATCCTGGCAGAAAGCATGGAAGCCTGGAAAGTACAACATCCAAAGGCATCCAAAGTTCTACACTCACGTCCTGGAGGATTAGAGGCATGCCTCTTTACACTTCTGAACCTTCTCATAGCTGATTCCACTACAATAGAGTGGTGAGGAAGCGGAGTCTTCTGGAACCCAGGATAAGGAGGGACTCGATACATGGTATCTAGTCTACGAGAATGAGGAGAGTTGGTAAGAGGTGTTTCCCACATTCTTAGCATGAGATCATGTAAGATCTCATGGATAGGCAAAGTAGCTGCCTCTTTAGGAGCCTTGGGATACTGTAGAATCTCCAACTCCTTTGCTCTGGGCTCTGTTTCAGGAGACACAGTAATGGAAAGACCTCGAGCCACCTCCCTGATAAAATCCTGAAAGGAGATATCTTCTGGGGGAGACATCCTACGTTCAGGAGAGGAAGGCTCCTCTGGAAGAAGTATTCCGGTACTGACAGAACTGTCAGAATCCTCGGATTCCTCCGAGGATTCAAAGTACCTTCTGTCCGGATGCTCCTGAAAAGCCCTATACCCGTACCAACCAAAGTCGGTACCGGGGGGAATCGGTACCAGTGTGTCGGTATCGGAAGGCATCGCATGACTGGGTGCCCGCAAAGCAGGTACCGATGCCGATGATGTCGTTACCGGTACAGATACCGGTGCAGGTGCCGGAGTCAATGCCGGTACCGGTTGAACTGTCTGACGCGTTTCCGAGGGTGTCGATGCTGCAAGGAGAGCCGCCAGACTGCGTTCGATAGCCAGGAACCTCTGGTCTATTGACGCTGCCGATGCCTGGGTATCGGTACCGGAGAAAGCAGCCGGTACCCCAGAGCATGGCACCAGTAGTTCTGCCGAGGTTGAGGCCTCGAGAACATCCTAGAGCCCCGATAATGCTGTGGAAGCCGAAGCCTCCCACCCGGGCAATTTTGCCGGTACAGAACCCTCAAGGGCAACACCAGAGGCATCTCGATGCTTTTAAGGAGATCTACCCTTTGAGGACCGGCTAGACTTATGTTTAGTTACCTGAGATCCATGGTAGGAAGATGAAGCCCTGGAAGAAGTCAATGCTACAGAAGCTGCATCGGAGGGAAAAAGGGTACTGAGCTTAGCAGCTCGGTTTTGTCGACCACTCTTGGACATCATGGCACAAGCCATACACTCGGAGATGGAGTGGTCAGGACCTAAACATTTAAGACGGAGATGGTACCGCCACCCTTGGTGCACTTTTTGAAACCCGAAGCGGGTTTTTCCATAGTGGAAGAAATTTTGGGCCTAAGGCCCAAAATGGCACGTGCACCTGGAAAAGAAAAGTTTGGAAAAGAAAATTACTATCTATCCATATATATCTATATCTATATCTATATATATTTTTTTTATTTTTTTTTTAAAGAAAGAAGAAAAACCGGTGGTACCGGTATAGCGTCGAGGAAGGCAGACGTGACCACAAAAAAGAAGAAAGAAAATATTTTCTGTAGTGACAGGAACAACGACCTGCTGGCTCCGCGGAAAACGAAGAACTGGAGAGAGGCAGTTGGGAAAGGCGGGAAGGCAGCACGCAGGCGCTGTGGGATGCTCCCAAAAGCTTTCTAATTGGACGCTGGGGAGCATTCCCGCGCAGGCTCCGCCGGTACCGACGATACCCATATGTGAGGACTACATTCCATATGTGAGGACTACATTCCTGCTTGTTCCTGGAGATGTCACTTTACCCTCTAATGTCTTGGAAGAAAAGGCCTAGCAATCTACTTCTGGTGATACATTGCCAAGAAAACCCAGAAGCAGCTGGGTCGCTAGGAGCCAGCACTGACTTGATATCTATATACATTAAGTCAGCCCTATTGATTCTATACTTAATTTACATCGGAATTTTGTCGGATCATTTGCCCTGAGGGGGAACATTCCCCCTCTCGTAGCAAGCCCTCCTTTTTTTCTTTTTCAAAAAGAGTTCACTCACCCTTTCGCCCACCGAGGCAAAATTACAAAATAATCCTCAGTAAACATGAGAGTGATGTTTCAAACACAAGAATGATATTTTAAGCAAATTCAGTACTCAACTTAACTCAAGGTCCATGAGTCTCAGCAGGGTCTCGCCCTTATTTCTTCCAAGGTAAACAACGGTGTTGCGTCTCCAACATTGGACAACATGAGCCACTACAATGGCCTGATGATGTAGAACGTCATGGACCTCAAGATTCAGGGAGTCCTTTAGTGCTTAGCTTCTCAATTCTCGGAATCATTCCTGATGTACACGAATATGCCATGAAGACGTATATATCATTGTACACAATGTCGTGTTTCAAACCGTGAAAATCCTGGTCCTTCTTCATGCACCTACGTCTAACTACTACCCAATATCCTGAATCTATTTTGAACTCTGCCTCGTTTCCTTTCCCAAAGAAAAACGGGCTATCTTTGGCTGTCAGAAGAGTTGAATCTATCAAGCTCCACCAATATAAAGCAAGTCCACAATCACCATTCACAGGGCTGATAAAGGGGGAGCCATAATAGTAGAGGACAAATCACATTACATTCAAACAGTCTTGAGACATGTTTCAGACACTAAATATTATCATCTCTTACCATTGGATCCATCCCCGTCTTTAAGTTCAATCATAAAACAGTACACTTTGCAAGCTTTGGAGTCTCATTGGATCACTTGACATGAATTTGAGTTTAACAAAAAATCCCCTCTAAAACCTACTTTGTATATGGTACCTAAAATACACAAGGACTTGCGGAATCCACTGGGCCGTCCAATAGTATCCTGTAGAGGTTCCCTCTTGGAACCACTCTCTCAATTTTGTGACTTTTTTTGCGCCCGTTAATTCATGAGATTCCATCTTTTGTCAAAGATTCTTTTCATTTTCTCTCCAAAATTAAACAATTGTCTGTGGATGTTTCATCCATATATTTGGTAACCATGGATGTTACTGCTTTATACATTAATATAGATCAAGAAGCAGCTATACTCATGGTTAACGACTTAACGTTACCAATACCGTCTAGATTACCAAAAGAATTCATTATCCATATTTTGAAAATGGTACTGAATAATTTTTTCCTGTTTGAGGGTCAGTTCTATTTACAAGTTCATGGTATAGAGATGGGAGCTACTGTAGCCCCATCGTTGGCGACCTTGTATATGGCACAGTTTGAAAGGGAGTTTCTTTACTCCTCTCATTGGTATTCATTGATAGTGCACTGGACTCGGTATCTGGATGATATCTTTTTTCTTTGGATGGGCACGGAGAGTCAATTACAATAATTTTTTTGATTGGATCAACAATTTAGATAGGGACATACAATTTGTACCCAAGTATAGTATGTCATCCATTGAATTACTGGATATTTTGATTTATAAAAAGAGGGTTCTACTTTACAATCCACTCTTTATCACAAACCAGTCCAGAGGAATACCTTACTGCACTACCAAAGTTATCATCCAGGACCCCTTCGAAGAGGACTCCCCATCGGACAATTTCTCTGATTAAGACGATTATGTTCGACTTTAGCACAGTTTAAATATCATGCTAAGGATCTCAAGCTGAGATTACGAGAAAGGTGCTATCCAGTGAATATTATTAAGAAAGCATATAGGAGAGCACGGTTTAACCATCCGGAATGGTGGCCTGAGGAAACCCTGCAACATCAAGAGCAATTGCCACAACAGTCATCTTATGTAGAGGTTCTCCCTTACATGCCTAATACGATACGGGTTATGAATATAATAAAAAACATTGGGCAATGTTATCCTTACACTCTTGTTTCAGGAAGCCATTAATGTTTCTTTTCCAGCGCAGTCGAAATATGGCAGATTTACTAATTCATTCTCCTTTAGACAATTTGAACAGGACAATGAGGGGTCACTTTAAATGTGGTGAATGTGATTTTTGTGCTTCCACAATGGAAGGTCTTGACTGGGAGGATGTTGCCATCGGGACAAAAATCACGAATCAATATCGTACCACATGCACTAGTACTCATGTGGTATACATATTATCTTGCCCCTGCCATAAGAATTATGTTGGCTGCACATCACGCCCTATGAAAAGACGACTTTTGGAGCACAGATCTCGAACAAACAACAAAGTACTATCAGCCCCGTTGGCCCAGCATTGGCAGGAGTTTGATCACAAGTTTCAGGACCTTAGATGGCAAATTATAGATTTTATTCCTGTACATACACGTGGGGGAGATCGTTTGCAAAAGTTACAATTTAGAGAACAATTTTGGATTTACCGCTTATGATCAGTAGCACCTGTTGGTTTAAATCTTGCTTTAGATTGGTGGAGCTTGATAGATTGAACTCCTCTGACAGCCAATGATAGCCCATTTTTCTTTGGGAAAGGAAACGAGGTGGAGTTCAAAATAGATTCAAGATATTGGGTAGTAGTTAGACGTAGGTGCATGAAGGACCAGGAGTTTCACGGTTTGAAACACGATGTTGTGTACAATGATATATACGTCTTCACGGCATATTCGTGTACATCAGGAATGACTTTGAGAAGTGAGAAGCTAAGCACTAAAGGACTTCCTGAATCTTGAGGTCCACAACATTCTACATCATCAGGCCATTGTAGTGGCTCATGTCCAATGTTGGAGACACAACACTGTTGTTTACCTTGGAAGAAATAAGGGCGAGACCCTGCTGAGACTCATGGACCTTGAGTTGAGTAGAGTACTGAATTCGCTTAAAATATCATTCTTGTGTTTGAAACATCACAATCATGTTTACTGAGGATTATTTTGTAATTCTGCCTCGTTGGGTGAAAGGGTGAGTGCACTCTTTTTAAAAAAGAAAAAAGGAGGGTTTGCTACGAGAGAGGGAATGTTCCCCCTCAGGGCAAACGATCAGACAAATATCTGATATAAATTAAGTATAGAATCATTAGGGCTGACTGAATGTATTTAGTTTATCTCTTTGTTATATATAGATATTGAGCGAGCTAAATCACAGTTAGGTTAAATATAAGCACTGACTTGATGGCACAAAAAAAATGAATCTAATATAAAAAGTATCTTGCACAGTGGACCATCTTGGGGTTAATTATAAATATATATTCTGCATTCAGAAAAGTCCCCCTTAACCAATGTGTCCCAAAATGTGTCATACAAAAAAAAATATGCCCAATTCTGATTTCAACTCAGTAATAGCAACACACTATCTTCAGTATCAGGCATATTATGAGCACAAAAATCTATTTAAAAAAAAAGACATAGGTAAGTGGCATGTTTTAGACTAAGCAATTCACTGAGGAATGAGCTTTCGAGGACAAGAATAGACTTTTCAAAGAAGCCTCTGTGTATAAGTGAATACAACTCTGCTGGGAAATTTTAGACCTAAAGCTTGGGACTATAAAGATTATGGACTTGTTTGGAAAAAAATTTTTTTTTAAATTATTTAAAGCATAAATTAGTTATGATCTTGGCTTAAAAGGTCGCAATTTACTTACCAGATAATGTCCTTTCTTTGAGTCCTGCTAGACCAGTCCAGACAAGTGGGTAGACCTACCAGCAGATGTGGAGACAGAGAAACACTCCAAAAGCTTCTTATGACATCATCATGCCATTAACAGCCTGTGTTCCTAGGGGGCATAATTCAGTATACATACCCAAGCATATGGGCAGGAATCTCTGACCTCGCACATAAGTGAAGATAAGGTTCAACAAAACAGGAACCATGTACAGTATCAGCTTCAACAGAAGGCTTATCAAGAGAATGAGGCCGCAAGCCAACCACAGAGTACAGCAGACCAAAATAGGTTCCAGGGGCGGACCCTGGACTGGTCTAGCAGGTCTCAAGGAAAGGGCATTATCTGGTAAGTAAAATGTCACCTTCCATACCATCCTGCTAGACCAAGCCAGACAAGTGGGATGAACTAAAGCTACGACTTCACTAGGTGGGAAGACGACACAGCAGCTTTTAAGACCTCTGAGTCAAAGGCTGTGTCCGCTCAAGTGTGGAAATCCAATCAGTAGTGTTTAACTAAAGTGGAACATGATGCCCACATTGCCGCCTGACAATTATCTGAGGGGACAACTGAGCTATACTCCACCCATGAGGATGTCTGCGCTTGAGTGAATGCACATGCAAACCCTCTGAAACCAGTCAGTTCCACAAACAGATATGCTGAGGCAATAGCCTCCTTCATCCAGCATACCAGAGTAGATTTGGCAACCACGTAACCTTTATGTGGTCTCGCAAACAGCATTCTCCAGACAACCATCAAGCAAAGATCCTTGTCCTTTCCTTGGCACTGGAGGGCAGTCAAACTGTGATAGGCAATGGCCTAGCATGTAGCAGAGCTAGGTCTGCAGCCCTTTTTCTCCTGCTTTAAAATGTTATTGCTGATTTTGGAAACTTACAGAATGCTGTTAGCTGTTAGAAAGAAATACCGTTCTATTTTAGTTTGATAACATGTTCTGCTCTCCTGGAGATAAGAGAATTATAACTTTCTTACTGTTTATTGTTTAGGTAAGCCAGATGTCTGTTTCAGTAGAATGCCGCGCCACTGTATCTTTGCTGATTGTGCAACTGACCTTGTAATTAGGATGAAAATATAGCAGAAAAGCTGAACAGTGTAAGAATATTTGGTCTAGCGTTATGATTGTTTAGTGTTTTCAGCCAGGGCTAGAGATATGTGCCTGGAATATTACAGAAATCACCAGTAGCTATTAGAAACACGTCTTAGCCTTGCTTTGTTTGGCCTTGCTTTGTTTTGCTTTTGATGAGAATGGTTCTGATATGCCTTCCACTATCTTTGCAAGCTAACTGACCTTGCAAGAGTAGTGAAATATACTGTATACTTTAGCAGAAGTATTATGTTTAGTGTTATGTCTACCCAGACCAGGACCAATGAGAAGTTTTGCCTGTATTAGACTGGAAAAGAAAGGTATAAAAGCTGTTTTACTAGGAGCCATTGCTCAGACCTTTTTGAATGCAACTGCAATCTGAGCCTGTGCACAAATAAATTGGCTTGGATCTTTGCCTGACTCCGGGTATTATTTATTGCATGCTTATCAGCTACTACAAAACCACCTGATTCACATGGAAGGAAGATACATACCACTTTGGTTAAGAAAGACGGGCTGGGCTGAATGCTCACGGCCCCCTCCAAGAATAAGGGTATCCGCAGGATAATGCCTGTAGCTTGGCGATACATCTCACCGAACAGATTGTGATCAGGAAGACAACCTTAAAGGTCAGATCTTTAAGTGCAGCCTGCTAGAAAGTCTCAAAGGCCTATGGACATCAGGGCCCAGAGCACCAAGCAGAGATCACATGAGGAAACGACAACGCGGGGGAGGATGCAGGTGTCATAACCCCTGATGGAAATGGGCCACATCTGGGTACAAAGCTATGGACTGCGTCCCCTTTTGAACGAGGAGACTATGCAATTCCTACTTCAAGCACTTTTGATATCGGTATTGGATTACTGTAACATATGCAGGATAATCAGCGTATATGTTGTGAAATCTATAAGTGGTGCAGAATGCTGCTGGCCTCTTCCTTTTGGGGCGTGACAAAAGGGACTCGATGGTTGAGGCACCTCTTGAATTACACTGATTTCCTACCCAACAATGAAGTATATTTAAGCTGCAAGTGTTAACATTCAAAATAGTTAGAGCACAGGGCCTAGCTATTTGTGAAACTCCTTGTCTTGGTATCAGCCGGGTAAGGTATTGCGGTTGAGCCACAGCGAGCTTCTGGACATCCTAGATTTCCATCAATTGCAGCAAAAAAGGTGAAGCGCGCAAGCATTCACGAACACAGCTCCAACCTGATGGAATAAACTTCCAGAGGGGTTGTGGAAAGAACAGGAGTTGATCATTTTTAGGAAAGCCTTGAAAACATTTTTGCTTCCTCGATAAGCCAGCGGGACTAGGCATGGGCAGAGCAAGTACTCAATTCTGAATGGGGAGTTGGGTGGGCTGGAATTGGTCTTCGTGTGGGGATTACTTAACGCATGCTTTTATGATTGCTCACCATCTTGAATGCTACAGCATATGGTGGCATAGAACTGTTTTAACATAAATAAGGACCTCTGCATTGATCTCATATGAGCTTGCACCCAAGGCACAATCTTGCCACCACCATCAAGACGAGAAGCTGAAAATAATCCCAAACCCTGGGTTCGGAAGATTGCCAACTGGGCCAAGAATTACCCTTTCCTCAGGTAAGAAAACCTCCCAGGTATTCCAGCAATTTGGAATGTTCCAAGTGGCTCTTCCCTCAATCGATCACCCAGCTCAGATTCTCCAGGAACTGCATTGCACAGGTCAAAACCGCTAACACTTCTGATTGTTCTGGCCTGGATAAGCTAATCATCCAGTATGGGTGTGCAGATCCCTTAGCAGTGCAGCAGCAGTCACCACCATGACTTTCGAGAACATCCTTGGGGTGGTAGAGAGGTCAAAGAGAAGAGTTGCAAATTGAAAATGAGAGTCAAACATGGCAAAACGGAGAAATCGCTATTGATCCTCATGGATAGGAATATGGAAATAAGCTTTTGCTAGATCCAGAGAGTAAGAAGCTCTCTGCAGTGCACTGCTTTTATCACAGATTACAAAGTCTCCATACAAAAGTGAAGACTGCACAGATAAGCATAGACTCCCTTAAGGGAGAGGATTGACTAAAAGGAACAGTCTCTTTGGCAGCCCTTGTCCTGCTAGGTAGAGGGAAACCAGGGCCTCCCAGAGAGCAACTTTCCCAATGTGATATCAACGGTAGTTCTCTTGGTTGCAGAACCACATGGGGAGATGACGAAGGCATCCAAGATAGGTGTGCTGAATGGTGTCCAGCACCCAGTGATCTTTGCTGACCTATGCCCATTCCTGATAGAAAAGGCACAGCCTACCACCCACTATAGGCATCCTGGAATGGGCCACCAGTCCATCATTGTGCCAGATGGTAGGAGTAGCATCTGGAAATGGTAGAATCCTGAGACCCATCAGCCCTGACAAAGGCCCGAATTAGGGAATGAAAACCAGAAGAGGAAGAGGTGATGAGCTTTCTGGGGCCATACTTACAAGATTCCCAGGAACCCCGGGAGTCCGGGTAGTGTAAACGAGGAAAAAGGGTATATGTCGAGGACAACACACTTGTACACCTCCCAGGCCCCTTTAGCCTCTCTTCCAGGAGGCGATGAGGTTTGGACTTGCCCAAATACTTAACCAGCTTCTCCAAGTCTGCCCCAAACTAAAGTTTCCCTTAAAGGCAAGCTGAGGGGGAGAGCCTTTACAGATAGGAGTGAGCATGCTGCTCAGGAAAAGTGTGTTACCAGCATTTCCATCTGCTCCCCAGTGGTCCAGTAACATCTGAACTGTGCATTCTGGCTACAACTACTGCCATGTGCCCAAGGGGCGTGACCAAAGAAGATTGCCCCTTTGGAGCACCTGAGGTATAAGTTTGTGGAATGTTAATGAAGAGTTGTGTTCATTTTTTTCTGGATATTACAGGTACTGTGTACATTATATTCGACAATATGGGTAGAAGAGAAAAGTGGCTGGGAGTAGTGTTGAGAATATTCTAGGCCCGACGGATTCCTTTGTTACTACTAGAGAATGTTTTGCACTTTTTCATGCCCACAAAGTTTTTCATCTTTCTAGATCTTTCTCCTAGAACATTAGAGATCAGGAGGACCTTCTTGAGTTGGAAACGTAAGTAAAACAGTAAATTTTATTTATTTATTTATTTATTTATTTAACACTCATTTTTATACCGCATCTTCCAGAGATCAGTTGCGGTGTACAAATAACAATTAACAAATCGAAGTTTGTTTTACATAGAACATCTTGAAGTATCATAAATTAAACAAACTTAAATCTAGGAAAATTAAAACAGTGATTTTAAACTGGAACTGTGTTAAAACAATTAACTAACAGAATGTGGTGTCTACGTACATAATATAGTACATAACCGATACAACTATATACATGAGGGAGGTATTAAGGCATAAGAGATTGGATAGTCTTTTCGTTTACGCTAAGTGTGTGGTCCATTTAGGTGGGAGGGTTGTGTTTTATGTGGTCAGTTACTTATTTAGCCTTTGTCTAAGTTGAGTGCTAGGTTTTCCATGGTATTATAGTGTTTGGTGAATAGATATGTTTTTAATTTTTTGCGGAATTCCATGATCTCTGTTAGAGATCGTAGGTCCTCTGGTAGGGAATTCCAGATAGTGGGAGCTATATGAGAGAAGGCTGTATTATTGGTTAATTTATGTGCTTTTATGAAGTCCTTCGGAATCTTTAGTTTATTTCCTATAGCCTGTATCTTCCTTATTATTTCTGTTTTACTATTTAGCTCTCCCCATTTCTTTTTACTCTTGTAAATTCAAACTAGATGTGAGCTTTTTCATTATTTGATTTATCACTTTAAATTTACTGATACTCTGATTTGTCATTTCCTTCTATTGTTTCTTTATATTGTTTTCAAATTGTGAACATTTTTTCTATAAAACTTAAACCAAATTAAAGCCAAGTTGAGTCAAATGAGACTTGGAGGATGTATCTGCCGTCAGTGGTGAAGCCATAGCCAACGTAGCATCACCATCAAAAGAGCAATGTCCTTAGTTGCCAAGTAGACGAGATCATTCATGGCATCCGACAAAAAGGCTGTCACCAACTCCAAGGGTGGAATAGTATCTTCTGGTGTGAGTGACTGAACACACTGGAGAAGAGCTCTAGTCATCAGGTCTGCATACACAGCCAACTGGAGGGTAACAGCGAAGGGTGACTAGTGGAGCCTCCTGCATCGCACTGCCTGGGTGGCTGCTGAAGAGCAAAATCAATCTTTGTTTTTCCAGATTATCTCAAAGCTGAAAAACTTGCATCCTCCATCTGCTGCAGGACTAGAGGTAGAAGAGATAGATCGAAATGCTCAAAAAGTACTTACGTAAGTGGTCAAAAAACATCAGTCACGAGGGATAAACATGACTTTCAACAAGGTGAAATTAGGCCTTACCTGCTAATTAACTTTCCTTGCGGATATCCAGTTTAGTCCCATTACCTGTGGGTTGTCATGCCTCGCCAGCAGCTTGGAGACTGAGCATGTCACAACTTGTGACATGAGGGGGTAGCTGGAAATCCCTCCCAGTCTCCAGTAACCTATTAACAAAGCAAAGTGATAAAAGCAGGGAAAAGCATGAAAATAGAGTGCTTGAATGGGAAGTGCCTCAAAAACATACCCGCCCCAAATAGACAACACCCCTCCCCCCCAAATCAAGGACGAAAACGTCCCCTGCACCACCATGTTCTGTACTCAGGAACCAGACTTACCTGTGTTCCGTGAGCATCGCCTGATCGCTGCCAGTACCTAGTGTTCCTGCCTGGCTTTTGTTTTTTTGTTTTTGTTTTTTTTTTGGGGGGGGGGGGGGGTTGTGAAAACAACAGACAATTGCATTTCTCCCCAACAGATACGTAAAGAGGATGTACCTCACACCCAGGTCCAGGGTCGCTGACTAATGCAGAAAAACAGAGAAACCTACGGGAGGTACCGAGACTGGAGAGGATGTTCTCAAGGAAAGTCAATTAGCAGGTAAGGCCTAATTTCACCTTCTTTTACATCCATCTAGTCCAGTCCTGTCACCTGTGGGATATATCATAGCAGTACAAACCCTGAGAGGGCCCAGCGAGCCCGCTTGGATCACCACTGTATCGAAACTCATGTCTCATGCCACCTGCATGTCCAAACGATAGTGCTTTACAAAAGTGTGTAAGGATGCCCCTGTGGCAGCCCTACAGATACACGCCAGTGGAATCAAACAGGACCCCGCCCAGGAAGTGAGAACGGATCGATCTGGGGCCCAGCGCACCAGACCGAAAAGCGCCGCCACTTGAGGGTGTAGGCCCGTCTTGTCAAGTCTTTCTCAATGCGAGCAGGACTTACTCGATCTCCTCTGGGAGGGGCAGCGAGAGTTAGAGTATCCAGGATCAGGTGAAGCACCCGTTCCTCATCCTGTGTCAGCAGACCCAAGGCACTGTTCAGGGGGACAGAGTTCCGATGAGAGTCGGAGGAGAAGCGGAAACCAAGGCTGCCGAGGCAAGGCGGGAGCCATGAGAATCACCAATGCTCGGTCCCACTGAATCTTGTGGAGGGTCCTCGCTTTGAGGAGGGTGGGGGGGGAATGCATACAGAAGCCCAGAGGTCCAGTTCAGGAGGAATGCATCAGGGGCTTCCCTGCTCGGGTGCGATATCAACCCGCAAAAGTGGGGAAGCTGTGCGAACAGGTCTACGGACGGAGACCCCCAGCAGCGAAACAGGTGAAAAACCACCTCTGGACTCAGGTGCCACTCGTGTGAGCGGAGAAGCTTGCTGAGCCTGTCCGCGAGGACATTATCTTGGCCCGGGAGGTAGACAGCTCTTATGGTCATGCCCCGGCACACTGCGAAGGAGCAGAGGAGGCTGTGCGAGACCAAGAAGGGGTCCTGGAGCCAGCCCGAGGCTTGGGACCATTGTGCTCTGAGGCACCATTGAACCGCTCGCATATGCATGCAAGCATGGGGAACGTGTACTGTCGAGGCCATGTGTCCCAGAAGGCCCAGCATGGCTCGAGATGAGATCCTGGTTCGGCTTTGTGTCTCGGAAGCCAGAGCGCGGAGGCGGTCCGTGCATGCTCAAGGGAGGAAGGCTGTCGCCAGTTCCATGTCGAGCAGTTCGCCAATGAACTCTAGTGCCTGCACCGGTTTGAGGTGGGATTTGGAGTAGTTGATCAGGAAACCGAGGCGCTCGAGGAGGAGGACCATGCACAACGATGCGCCCGTGATGAGCCAATCATCTAGGTAAGGGTAGGCGGATATACCCTGCAGCCGGAGGTAGGCTGCGGCCGCCACCAGGCATTTGGTGAAGACTCGTGGAGCAGACGCAAGCCTGAAGGGGAGCACTCTGTATTGATAGTGCTCCCCCTGCACCCTGAAATGCAGGTACATCCTGCATTTGGGGTGAACAGGGATGTGGGTGTATGCGTCTCTGATATCCAAGGAGCATAGACAATCGCCCTGCTAGAGGAAGTGCAGCAGGTCACCAAGCGACAGCATTCTGAACTTCTCCCTCACCAGAAATTTGTTCAGGATCCTGAGATCAAGGATGGGGCGAAGGCCCCCTGTCCTCTTCGTAACGAGGAAGTAATGGAAGTAGAAGCCCCGACCTCAGAGAAACAGCAGGACCTTTCAAACCGCACGTTGACCGAGGAAGTTGTCCAACTCTTGTTTTAAGCAAGCCTGGTATGAGGGAAGCCAAGTAGGCTCCACTGGGGAGAAGGGAGGGGGGAGTCTGTCCAGATGGAGACGGTAACCCTCCCGGACATCCTGGAGGACCCAGGTGTCCGATGTGATGGCCTCCCACTTGGAGATGAAAAGGGACAGACGTCCTCCTACTAGCGGGAACGCCGCTGGGAGACGAGAGGCTATGTATATGGCGCCAAAGTCTTGAGCCCCTTAGGTTTCTGGTGGCCCTGAGCTCTGCCCTTTCCTTGGCTGCTTGGTGTCAGCGCTGGGGCGGGCAGATAGGGTGGGTATCCCCAGTAAGGAAGCCCCGTCCTCTGAAAGAAGGGCTTCTTGCTGTGCCGTTTCTTCCGAGGAAGGGACGAGGTTTTCTAAGACAGACGGTTGCGGGTTACGAACTCTGTCTCAATCTCTGCTGCCTTGTCCTCCATGGGCTTGCCGAATAGTTGTTCGCTGAGGCAGGGAACATCCAAGAATTTCTCACGGACTCACTGTTTCAGGTCTGAGGACTGGAGCCATGGTTGACGCCGGGCTCTGATGCCAGCTGCTGCCACACGGGCGGAAAGAGTAGTTACTCACCTGTAACAGGTGTTCTCCAGGAGCAGCAGGAATCAGTCCTTACATATGGGTGACATCGACATCGATGGAGCCCTTGCGGAGCATTTCCCCAGCTTTCTATGAAAGCCTTTGGGAATACTGCACGCATGCGCGGTCCCCTTCCCACCTAAAGGTGCCATCTTGCTCAGTCAAATGACATAGCTAAAAAAAAACAGCACACAAAAATGAAAAATAAACTATGTACAACTGCAACTCCCAGGGGAGGAGGGAGGGTTGTGAGGACTGATTCCTGCTGCTCCTGGAGAACACCTGTTACAGGTGAGTAACTACTCTTTCTCCAGGACCAAGCAGGAAGTCAGTCCTCACATATGGGTGACTCCCTAGCTCTGGGCTACCAGGAACCCAGGCTGAACAAGAGAACTCCCTCTAGTCCCAGCATCAAAGAAACGCTTTTCACTGAAAGAACCTCCACCGGTAGCCCAACGGAGGGCTGGAGGGCAGGGGTTGCCTAAACCTCAAAGAGATTCCGAGTACTGCCTGGCCAAAAGCACTGTCCCTACGGGACTCCCGCTCCAGGCAGTAATGGGCTGCAAAGGTCTGGCTTGAAGACCAAGTTGCAGCCCTGCAGATGTCTGCCAACGGTACAGAGCGGAGATGAGCTACTGAGGCAGCCATAGCCCTTACACAGTGGGCCGTGACCCGACCCTGCAAGGGAAGGTCAGCCACCCTGTAAGCCCAGGTGATACAGTCAGCCACCCATATGGACAAGCTACGCTTGGACACAGCTAACCCCAAATTATTAGAGTCAAAAGAGATGAAGAGCTGAGTAGCCCTTCTATGTCCCTGCGTACGGTCAAGGTAGAAGGATAAGGCCCTCCTACAGTCCAGGGTATGCAGGACCGCTTCAGCCTGGCTTGCATGAGGCCTAGGGAAGAATGTTGGAAGAACCACCTCCTGGTTGAGGTGGAAAGAGGAGACAACTTTAGGGAGGAACTTTGGATGAGTCCTAAGGACTACCCTGTTCCTATAAAAGCGGGTGTAAGGCCTGTCACAGACCAGGGCCTGAAGCTCACTCACTCGTCTGGCCGAGATTAAGGCTACCAGGAAGAGTGTCTTCCAGGAAAGGAAGCGGCGAGGACAAGTAGCCATCGGCTCAAAAGGTGGGCGAGTCAGTTGCTGCAAGACCACATTCAACTCCCACTCAGGAGCTGGAGGACGGACAGGAGGCTTGATCAAGAGCAAACCTCTGAGAAACCGGGACACCCAAGGGTGAACCGACAGTGTCCTTCCACCAGTGAGTGGTGAGCTGCTAGAGCTGAGAGGTGGACCCGAACAGAATTGGACTTAAGGCCCTGATTGGATAAGTGCAGCAGGTACTGAAGCACCACTGGCACAGCACAGGAGAAAGGGTCCTCTGTACGCAGCTGACACCAAACAGAAAACCTCTTCCATTTCAGGGCATAGGTTTTTCTAGTGGATTGCTTCCGAGAGGCCAGGACGACCTCTTCAACTTCAGGAGGTAGGCCCCAAGGAAACAAAACTATCCTTGCAGCTTCCAGGCCATCAAATTGCGAGATCTGAGATTGGGGTGCAGAAGAGACCCCTGGTCCTGAGAGAGAAGGTCAGGCTGCAACCCCGGAGGTAGTGGAGTGTCCACTGCTAGTTGAAGCAGAAGTGGGAACCAAGGTTGCCTCGGCCACTTGGGGGCTACCAGAAGGACCGAGGCTTGGTCCTGTAGAATCTTGAACAAGGTACGGGCCCACCAGAGGCGTGGGAGGAAACCTGTAATAAAATATCTAGGAGTCCTACTGGACTGCAACCTTAGGATAGACAAACACCTCCGAACAATTAACCAAGCCATCTTTTACAAACTGAAAATTCTGCAACCACTTCGCAATATCCTCGAGAAATCTGACTTTAGGACTGTTGCACAAGCTCTAATTATTCCACACCTGGACTACTGCAACGCCATTCTGCAAGGGCTTCCAAAGAACACCCTAAGCATCCTGCAAATGGCTCAAAATGTTGCTGCAAGAGTCATCATGGAAAAGAAAGTCACAGACCACATAACCCCAGTACTAATGGAACTGCACTGGCTCCCAGTGGCCGCTCGCATCATCTTCAAACTGCTCATAACAACGTTTAAACTCATCCATAACATCGCACCATCCTACCTCAATAACCTAATCGCTATTCAACCATGCAACAGGAACAGAAGAACCATGAATCTCAACACTCTATGTGTTCCGACCAGCATAAGATCTGTCAAGGCTGAAACAAGCAATAGGGCATTCACATATACAGCACCAATCCACTGGAACCAACTCCCACATGAGTTGAGACTCACAAACAATTTGAGTGAATTTAGACGAAAGCTTAAAACCGATTTGTTTCAGACCCACTACAACCTGACCTAACTGCGATACTCTACCTCAACCAGATGACCTTTGCCTGCCACGGCGGCTTTAGGAATACTGGCATGTAATCATGTATGGATTGTACATTTTGGCATGTAATCATGTATAAATTTTATATATTGGGCCCCTCCCACGCTATCGCAATCAAATGTATACCCAGATCTGCGTGCCCTAATCAAATGTATATTGTATCCAACTGATTCTCCGTGTTATATAAATCATTGACTAATCAAAAATGTAAATCTGAAAGATCTCGCTGTATTGTACGATACATTATGATTCTGTAAAGTAAACCGCTGCTGATCATAGGAAGCAGCGGTATACAAATGTTTACTAAATAAACATACATACAGGGGGCCCTGGGACCAGGAAATCAGGAAAGCATCTGCTGCTAGCCTCAGAGGATGCGGTTGTCTGGAGCAGAACCTGGGCAGCTGTCTGTTCATGGGGCTGGCAAATAGATCTATGGATGGAAGTCCCCATCTCAGGAAGATCTTCTGAACCACCAAGGGATGAAGCTGCCATTCGTGGGGCTGCAGAATCCTGCTCAACCTGTCTGCCAGGTAATTCTCCTGGCCAGGGAGGTAAACCGCCCTGAGCAACATGTTGCGCCTGAGCGCTAACAAGCAAAGGTCCTGCACCTCCTGACAAAGGAGCCTGTACCCAGTGCCGCCCTGTTTGTCCACATAAAACATGGCTACCTGATTGTCTGTTTGTACTAAGACAGACTGGTGGGCCAGGGTTTGAGAGAAGGTTTTGAGGGCTAAGCGAATAGCCCGTAGTTCCAGTAGATTGATCTGCTGTTTGGCCTCCCAGGGAGACCATAGGCCCTGGGTGCACTTGCCCAGACAGTGTGCACACCATCCCTGCAGGGAGGAATCAGTGGTCAACACCACTGTGAACCCAGGTGGCTGAAAAGGGATCCCTTTCAGTAAGTTGGGGGGATGCAGCCACCAACATAGGGAGTGCAGGAATGGTCTGGACACCCTTACTCTGTCGCTGAGGCTCCCTGTGGCCTGCAACCACTGATTCCTGAGACACCACTGCGCAGGCCTCATATGAAGCCTGGCATTGGGAGTCACATGTACTGTCGAAGCCATGTGGCCAAGAAGCCTCAGGCAGAGCCTGGAGGAGACCAGTGACCTGCTGAGAAACTGGTTTGCCAAGGTTATCAGTCTTTGGGCTCTGTCCTCTGCCAAGAAAGCCTTTGCCTGCAGAGAGTCTAGCCTTGCCCCTATGAACTCCAAGTTTTGGGAGAGGAGCAAAGTGGACTTTGCGAAGTTTATGACAAATCCCAGGCCTTGAAGAAGAGCAATAGTCCTGAGGGTGGCTTGCCTGGCCTCCTGGCATGTCTGACCCCTGATGAGCCAGTCGTCCAGATAGGGGAAGACAGATACCCTGATTCCTTAAGTAGGCCGCCACCACTGCCAGGCATTTGGTAAAGACCCTGGGGGCGGAGGTGAGGCCAAATGGCAGCACCCTGTACTGATAATGGTTTCCTCCCACAATGAACCTGGGGTACTTTCTGTGGTCTGGATGAATGAGGATGTGAGTGTACACATCCTTTAGATCTAAAGAGCATAGTCAATCTCCCTGCTGGAGGTAGGGTAGAAGTGTTCCAAGAGTAAGCATCTTGAACTTCTCCTTCTGTAAGAACTTGTTGAGATTTCTGAGGTCGAGAATAGGCCTGAGGTCCCCTGTTCTCTTTGGTACTAGGAAGTACCTGGAGTAGAAACCGTGACCTTGTAGGTGGGGAGGCACAGGCTCCACCGCCTTGTCTCGCAACAGACCCTGAAGCTCCTGCAGGAGGAGGGCTGTATGGAGAGGAGGCCTTGGAGGCTCTCCTGGAAAATAGGGAGGTGGCAACTGATGAAAATGAAGCAAGTAGCCCTTGTGGACTATGCTTAAGACCCAGTTGTCCCCTGTAATGGGTGGCCACCGGTGGGCAAACAGGGCTAAACAACCTCCTGTGCAGGGATGGGACAGCAGAGACAGAGAAGCTATGCCTTGGGAGTCAAAAACCCCCACCCTGCTGAGTGGGAGCAGGAGCAGGAGCAGGAGCAGAAGCCGGAGACTTGGGGGCCTTCTGCCTACGGGGCCCATGTCCCTGCCCCTTGGCCTGCTGACCCTGTGGGGGAGGCCTGGTAAGCTGGGAACTGTTTGTAGGCAGCCACCTTCCTCGGGTAAAAGGACTTCTTACCCGAGCCCTTCTTCTTATGTGAAGGGGCAGAAGTCTTTCGAGACAGCCTTGTCCTCGTGAAGTGCTCGGACTTGAGCTCAGCAGCCTTCTCGGCCATGGGCTTGCCAAAAAAGTTTTCACCTCGGCAAGGGACATTGACCAACTTGTCCTGCACCCATGGCTCGAGGTCCGATGACTGCAGCCATGCCTGGCATCGAGCCGCGATGCCGGCTGCCACAACACGGGCCGAGGCCTCGAAGCCATCGTAGGCCGCTTGGGGCATGAACTTAGAGCATTCCTGGATCCCTGAAGACAAGGACTTGAACCTCTGCAAAGGTTCCCCGGAGAGACCAGCAGAGAACCCGGCAAGCTCCTTTGCCAGGTCCCGCAAGTACATGCCCATGTACAGCTGGTAAGACTGGACATGACAAGCAAGCATCGAGCCCTGGAAGCACTTTCTACCAAACGCATCCAGGTTCCGGGCCTCCTGGCCGGGGGGCACCACAGAGTGCATCTTCTAGCTTTTCAGACGATGCATGGCCGATTCCACCACCATGGAATGGTGCAGTAGCTGCGCCTTCTGAAATCCAGGGCTCTTACGGAGTCGATAAATGGAAGCAACCCGCTTGCTGAGAACCGGCATCGAGGCCGGTGCCTCCCACATCCGGAAGAGGAGCCGTTCCAGCATCGGAGGAACCGGCACAATAAAGGCCTCCTTCGGAGGAGAGTCATACTGGAGTGCCTCGAGCTCTTCGGCTCGAAGCTCCTCCTCGGGGTCCGCCGGGATCGCCAAAGCAGTGGCCATATCCCTAACAAACTCCGAGAACCGGATATCCTCCGGAGGGGACCTATTCCGGGGCTCAGACTGCGGTGAGTCCGACGGGACGCACAGAGTCTTGAAGGTATCGGGGAACTCCTCGTCCTCCGTCTCCCAGGCGGACTCGTCCGAAGAGGAGTTGGGCTCCGACCGCGTGGGGCCCGGCAGCACCCGCCCCGACGCCGAAGGCACTGGCATCAACGCACTCGGTCCCGACCGGGAGGTCGAGGGTGACCATGACCGAGGACAACCTCGAGCCTTCATGGTCTTGAGTATCAGCTCGGTCTCCGGGGTCGACTTCGACGTTGATGTCCCAGTGGTCGGGGCAGATGCGCCAACGAGGCTGGCCATCAGCACCCGCTGCTGATCCATGAAGGCAGACAGTCTGCACTCCAAAGCTGTCAGCCTGAGACCCAGCTCAGGAGACTCAGCAGCCACCGACTCAGGCCCCGGCAGCGCCGGGTCCGACGTCAGCTCCCTGGGAGGAGAGTCCTCGAGGACAACAGGACTTACGTGTCCAGCAGACTCCGGCTCCACTTGAGGTACTTTTGACGGCTTCTCCTGTTCCACGGGCCCGGGACGGCGGTCGGGGGTCCGAGACCCAGCCCTCGAGGAGCCAGGGACCTCCTCCGACGCCGCCCTCGCGAGCCGCTTCTTCCTCTTTCGCTCGGGGGACCCCCTCTCCGAGGAACCCTGACGATGCTCGGGGTCAGACTCCCGAGTCGTCGAGGCCTCAGACGAGGTCTGGGCCCGGCCGGAGGCCGAATCGGAGAAAAGCCTTTTCTTTTGGTGCTGACGACTTCGCAGTGCCTTAGTGGACATTTTCCCACACAGTCCACAGATCTTAGGATCATGATCAGCACCGGAGGCAGCAGTCGTGTGTGTCGGTGAGAGACATTAGTTTCTTGCACCGATCACACTTCTTAAAACCACTGGAAGCCATCGGGGAAAAAAGAGTCCCCGCGAGGTCAAAGGATCGACCCCTTCCAGGGAAAAAGAAAAAAAAGGGCGCGAACGGCAGAAACCGAAAAAATAAGATCGGGCTCGATATCGGTGTACCGAACCCAGCGAAAAGGGGAACCGGCGTCGAACCAGAGAAAAAAACGCGAAGAAATCGCAGGGATATGAAGAAAAAATCTAACTATTTTCCGGGTGAACTAGGACAAACGTCCGACGGGCTCCACGGAAAAAGAGAGACTGAGCAAGATGGCACCTTTAGGCGGGAAGGGGTCCGCGGATGCATGCAGTATTCCCAAAGGCTTTCATAGAAAGCTGGGGAAATGCTCCGCAAGGGATCCATCGACGTCGATATCACCCATATGTGAGGACAGACTTCCTGCTTGGTCCTGTAGAAGACTAGAACCCGCCATACACGGCATGAGAAAGGTATTTTGAGCAGTCTGCAACCAATCTCAGAAGGGTTTGAAATCTGAGAAGGTGGTCACCTTCGAGGCCCGCAGCGAAACTGCTGAGCTCTTTAGCGAGGTCACCAAGGAACATACCCATGTATAGTTGGTAAGCCTAACCTCATAAGTACCTCTCGCCATTATAAACCCACTCTTTCTCCAAATTTGACCAGCCTGATGCAAAATGAATCACACTATTACAGCACTATTAAGCTTTTACCTTTTCCTTCTAAGTTGGCTTCCCAACTCGCTTGCCCTAGAATCATCGTACAGATACCTACTTTACTGAGCAGCGGGAGAAAATGGTCAGGTGCAGCCTACCACAACTTAAACAGGTCTAATCGTGCGCACCATCCCCATTTACTACACATTCCACTCTAACACACTACGAAAATCAGACAATATACCAGCCTCTACCCTAAAAGCCTTAAGTGTGCCCTCATCAATGCCCGTTCACTTCGTAAGTGGCCAGTGATCACAGACATAACAACATCCCATAACCTGGATATCCTTATGGTCACTGAAACATGGTTATCCTCGGAAGACAATACCATTCTCAACCAGCTCCTCCCCTCTAACTTTAAGGTATTCACGAGCCACAGACAAAACAAAAGAGGGGGAGGAGTACTCATTCTTACCAGGAGGGATCTCCAGTTCAAATTGGATGACTCCACCAGTAACAACAATCTGGAGACAGTCTCTGTTTCAAACAATCTATGCTCTATAAACCTAATGTATAGAGCTCCAACAGCCGCTCCGGATGACCTACCAACTATAATAAACCTTGCGTCCAACACCCATTTTCCAAATAAACCAAATTGGATCGTAGGGGACATCAATTTACCATCATTACAAGACAATCAATCAGCCGCACTCATAGAAGCCCTAGAGATTCTAGGATACACGCAAGTAGTACAAGAACCTACTCATGAAGGGTAACATGCAAAATGCAATGTGTGCCTTTGAGTCAGTCATGACTCCTGGCGACCCAGAAGCTCCTGGGTTTTCTTGGCAGTGTCACCGGAAGTAGATTGCCAGGCCTTTCTTCCGAGGCAATGGAGGGTTAAGTGACTTGCCCAAGGCCACAAGGAATGCTAGCGGGAATCGAACCCTGGTTGCTTGGTTACCAAGCCAGTGCTCTAACCACTAGGCTACTCCTCCAACATACTAGACCTTATATTCGCCCCTCAGTCAGTCTGCAATCAGCCACAAACCATCATGCTGTCAGTAACAGCAGTCCCATGGTCTGATCATAAGCTCATTATCTTTCAGATGCCTATTCACGACAGTCAATCAAAAGTCAAAGTCAAGCCGCCCTCTCCCCATGGCTGTATCCTGTCCCCCATCCGATCTAGCTATAACCAAATATCAGTTGTATTTAACTCTATGTAAATTTTATGTGTATATATCTTGTAAATAGTTTCCCCCGTTATTCTCCCGTTATGACTGTACCCTTGTTCTATGTAAGCACATTGTGTTATGTAAAAAACATTGTTGCATTGTTGAGTTGTAATGTAAACCGCACTGATCTTAATAGCGCGGTATATAAGAAAAGCAAATAAATAAATAAATAAATAAAATACAAACATGAACTCTAGTCCAGCTGCCAGAGGTTTCCTCCCATTCAATAGAGAACGCATCCTAGCCGACACCCGGGCACTCATGGATGAGACTGACCTAAACCTAGATGACCTGATCACCGCCTGGAACAACAAGCTCAGTACGATCGCGATCCGTCCTCAAACAGGACTCCAAGGAAAAAAGCATCAGCCCCATGGTTCACAGCCGACCTGAGAACAATCACTAACGCGTCTACGGAGGCTTGAGAAGCGCTGGAGGAAGTCACACACCAGCAGAGACCAGGCAGCATACTTCCAACAGCTAACTGCCCACCGCAAAGCCATCACGGACAAGATGAGACAATTTCATACTGACACCTTGAGACGTTCACTAAATAAACCGCACGACTTGTTTAACCTAGTCAAAACACTGGCTAAAGAACCGACCCTTGAGCACCAGTGCAATATTCACCCGCAGGACTATGCAATCTACATGCAATCCAAGATGTGCCAGACGGATAAAATAGTAATACCGATCCCGACCGACGATCAAGGGTCCCCAGCAGCCCTAACAGCTTTCTCTACTCCCTCAAAAAAAAACTCATTGAAGACACCATCTCATCCCTCAACACTACCACTGCACACACAGATCCTTGTCCAGCATTCTGGATAAAAGATCTGCGAAGTGACCTCTCTCCGATAATAGCCAATATCATAAACCGATCCTTCAACACCGGATCCTTCCCTTCTGCTCTCAAGCAGATCTCCGTCAGACCTCTACTAAAAAACAACAAACTAGACCCCCAGAAAGTAGAGTCTTACAGGCCTATATCCAGTATTCCTATGCTCGCAAAGATCATTGAGAAAATAGTGCATAGGCAATTACAGGACCATATCGATTCTGCTGCCCCACTAGATCCATGCCAACATGGAGTGGAAACATTACTCACCACCCTTTTCAACAACATAATTGCCGGCATTGACAACATCCGGTATGGTTTTGCGCTCATTTTTCTAGATATTGCATCAGCTTTCGACTCAGTATGCCATGAGATACTGCTCATCCGGCTAAGAGAGAAAGGTATCAGTGGAACGGCCCTCGAATGGTGCAAATCATATTTGTCTGGAAGATGGCAGCATGTGCAGGCAGACGGGACTAAATCTGAACCATTTCAGCAAAGTCAAGGGGTGCCGCAAGGATCCTCTCTATCATCCTTGATGTTTAACATGTACATCCAACCCTTATGCAACATCATTAGATCTTTCAATGTCAGTTTTATGATATATGCTGATGATGTCCTGTTATACATGCCAGCAGCCTTGGAGAAAATGGACCTCGCCCCTCTAACCAACTGTTTCAACGCCATATCGGAATGGCTACTCACAGAATCTGCGAATTCAGCACAGGAAGACCGAGGTCCTCTTCATCTCGAGGAATCTGAACTTCATACCACCCAACTGTGTAAAGGTAAATGAGGCCGAACTACAAGTAAAACCCACCATACGATACCTTGGAGTGACTCTGGATCAAAACCTCAACATGAAGCAGCACATAGCCAACACCATAAAAGCAATCTATTTCAAAATCAGATCTCTCAGACACCTACGCCCATTGCTCGATCCAGATGATTTCCATACCATTTACCAAGCCCTGATCATTCCCCACTTCGATTACGCAAACTCCATACTGCAAGGGCTCCCCCAATCCACTCTTAACCCCCTGCAACTCGCTATGAATAGTGCAGCGAGGGTGCTGTTTGGGTCATCCAGGAGAGACCATGTTACACCCCTCCTGAAACAGTTACACTGGCTTCCCATTCAAGCCAGAATTATTTTCAAGACAGTGCTTATCACCTTCAAAGCTGTCAAGGGGCTCTCCTCCTCCTCCCTATCTGATCTCATCCAACCAACTGCACCCAACAGACCCAGAAGAACCGCAGAGTTAAATATGCTGACAGTCCCAAAAGATATGACTAGATGCAATGCGACAACAGCTAGCAGGGCTTTCAAACTCTGTGCCCCAAGACTCTGGAACACCCTACCGACACACATCAGGGCAATCCCCAATCTGAGCCAATTCAGGAAGGCCCTTAAACACTTCCTGTTCACCAAATTTTTCACAAACCATACCGAATCTCAGCTCCACCCAAATATCGATGACATCATCAACATTAGCAGTCAGTCAGGCAAGCCCTCTCAACAAGTCGCCCCAACACTTTAAACCACCATGCAGTCTCCCTTTTTTGCGACTCTGTACTTGTAAATAGTTTCCCCTGTTATCCAGGTTTCTACTTCCTGTTAATTGTAAGACCAGACATATGTAACTTGTCGGATGTTTTCTGTTCCATGTAAACCGCGCTGATGTCGAATAGTGCGGTATATAAGAAATGTTAATAAATAAATAATAAATAAGCCCAAGGGCGTCGAGGGAACGGGATTCCCTGCCGGGCAGAACCGAAGAATGTGACTTCGGGCTCTTCTGTTTCCGCATCGTGCATTCAACTACCATGGAGGTATGAGAAAGCTGTGCCTTTCGAAACCCAGGGACCCACTGGAATCTGTACAGGGCATTGAGTCTTTTATTAATGATAGGGACCGAGGCGGGTGCTTCCCAAATACGGAGGAGCAGCCGAGTGAGAACAGACGGCACAGGGACCGTGAGAGACTCCCTTGGAGGAGACTCATATTGCAAAATGTTGACTTCCTCTGCCCTTGGCTCTTCCTCAGTCTGCGTGGGCAGATTGAGGGCCCGAGTCATATCCCGCATGAATACCAAGGAGGTATCTTTGGTGGGTGATTGTCTTGACGAGGCGGGCGGAGATGGATCAGAAGAAATGTCCCGATGGGAACGGGTTTCAGGGGACATGTCCCCATCCGATTCCCAGCCCGAGAGGTCCGAGAAGGACTCGAAGGCAGGCTGGTCCCCATGTCCGGTGGCCGAGGCCCATCTGGAGCCGAAAGCACTAACTATGGAAAACCTCGCTCCCGAGGAACGGGATGGCGAGCGAGACCGGTGCCAAGGACACTCACAAAGCCCATGGCTCTCGGGGCTTTCCAAGGCAGTTCTCAGGACCACATTCGAGGGACCCTCGGTCTCAGGGCACGAGCCAGCCATGCTGGGCAAGAGCGCCAGCTGGGCAGCTAGGAAGGCAGAAACGCTGCGCTCTAGTGCCGGCATACGTGACCCCCACTTAGGAGTGGGTCCCTGGGACACAGATGCCAGGGTTACCAGGTCTGGCGTGGAGGAGGAGAGGGAGTCCTCACCGGGACGACCCTCAGGAGACCGGGTGCCATCACCGGAGGCCTCCATGTCTGTACGATGTACCTTTCGAGGCCGCTTCTTGCCCGACTCTCGGGAACGCCGGGGAGGGCTAAGGGAATGAGCGTGAGACCGCTCACACTTATCTGGAGCCCTCGGCAGCGTCTTTGAGACAACCTTCTTTTTTCACCACTCCACCTCAGGCAAACCCTGGTTAGAGTGACGTCTGGGACAAGAAGTCACTGCGGAGGACTCCACAAGTGGTGGATCGGAGGAGCGGGGCACCACTATGGACTCCGGTGCTGTCCTACAGAAAATGCCATCCGACTTCTGCTTACGGCTTTGTAAGGCCTTAGCGGACATTTTCTTAGAAAGCGAGCAAAGCTCCGGGTTGTGGTCAGCCCCCAGGCACCACAGACAAAAGTCGTGGGTGTCTGTGAGCGACATGTTTTTGGGGCATCTGTCACATTTTTTGAAGCCAGTGGATAGCTGTAAGTTGCAGAAGGTGAGTCCTGACAGAGAGACTCTGCAAAACCCTAGTGCCCAGCGATACTATCACTCCGGTGGCCTGAACACAAAAAAAACTGTTAAATAAACAAACACAGAAGCGTCGGAGGGCAGGAGTTGCCTATACCCCAAAAATATTACAGAGTACTGGCTGTCTGAAGGCACTATCCCTGAAGGACTCGCTCTCCAGGAAGTAATGAGCTACAAACGTATGAATTAAAGCCCATGTGGCGGCCCTGCAGATTTCAGTAACTGGCACTGAGCAGAGATTGGCTACCGAGGTTATAGCCCACACATGATGTGCAGTGATCCAGCGCTCTTGGGAGAGGCCCACTCGCTCATAGGCAAGTGCAATGCACTCTGCCAGCCAAGTGGACACAGAGTCCACTTCATTACTGGGATCCCCAGTCTACTGAGGTCGTATGACACAGAGTTGAGGAGCTTTGCAATAGTCCTGGGTCCACTGCAGGCAGGAGGACAGGGCCTGCTTACAGTCTAGCATATGCAATATTAGTTCCTCCCTGCCGGTGTGGGACCGTGGGAAAAAGGTGGAAAGGACCACCTCCTGATTGAGGTGGAAGGGGAATACCACCTTGGGGAGGAATTTGGGGTGTGTGCAAAGCACTACCTTGTTCTTATTGAAACTTGTATATGGCAGATCCGCCACCAAGGCCTGGAGTTTGCTCACTCTGAGTGGACGTGATGGCCACCAGAAAAAACACTTTCCAAGAGGGGTATCTCAAATGGCAGGTGGCCAGAGGCTCGAACAGCAGTTTGGTGAGTTGAGAGAGCACCACATTAAAGGTCCCATTCTGCCGCCGGAGGGAGGAGAGGGGGCTTTGATAGCAAGAGGCCCCTGGAGGAACTTGGAGACCAGGTGCTGGTTTGAGAGGGATTTTTCCTCTACAGGGTGATGGTAAGTGGCAATGGCACTCAGATGTACCATCATCAAATTAGACTCAGGCCGGCATGCAAGAGGTGCACTAAGTACTGTAGCACTTGTTGCACATGGAAGGATAAAGGGTTCTCTTCTCTCTGCACACCAGACGGAGAATCTTCTCCATTTGAAGGTGAACACTCATCTGGTGGAGTGTTTTCGTGGAGGCCAGCATGATCTCCTCAACTTGCCCTGGAATATTTAAAGGAGTCAAGACTCAGCAGCCACGTCATCAAGGCTAGCAACCCCAGGTTGGGGTGCAAGAGGGAGCCCTCCTCCTGGGACAGGAGGGTCCAGATTCTGACCAAGTGAGACTGGGAGTGCCACTGACAGGAATAGCAGCAGAGGGAACCAGGGCTGCCGGGCCCATCTAGGGGCGATCAGAATCACTGATGCCTGCTCGCTCTGGATCTTGAAGAGGGTCTTGGCCAACAGCGGTGTCAGTGGGAAGGCATAGAGGCCCCCAGACTACGGGATCAGGAAGGTGTCCGCTGCCACTCTCCCCAGACGGCCCACTCTCCCCAGGTATCCGCTGTCACTCTCCCCAGGCGGCAGGCGTGAGCAGAAGCAGGGCAGCTGCGTGTTGTCCAGTGAGGCGAAAAGGTCCATCACGGGCTTGCCCCAGAGGTGGGAGAATCTTTGTGCCACCGTGCACCCTTTAGGTCTAAGCAGCACAGCCAATCTCCCTGGTGGAGGTAGGCAGCAGTGTTCCAAGAGAGCATCTTGAACTTCTCCCTCACCGAAAACTTGTTCATGTTTCGCAGGTCTAGTATGGGCCTCAGGCCCCCAAGTTCTTTTGGGAACAAGGAAATACCTGGAGTAGAAACCTTTTCCCCACAAATACCTGGGTACAGGTTCTACTGTCCTGTCCTTGAGCAAACCCTCGAGCTCTGAAAGGAGCAAGGTCTGGTGAAGGAGAAGCCAAACTGGCTCTCCTGGAAAAAAAACCCTGAGTGTGTTTGCTAGAACCTGAGGAGATAGTCCTCCTTTACCACCTGTAGGACCCACTGGTCCGTGGTAACCCCAGCCCACCAGTGGGCGACGAGCACCAGGCAGCCCCCTGTGAGCTGGGGCGGGTCTCCCAGGAGGGGGGGGGGAAAGAATCCCTGCCCAGGGAGTCAAAAGCTCCCCCCAGGCTGGGTGGGAGCTGGTGTCTGAGGCTTCTGAACCTTTGGCTTCCTCAGCCCATGACCCTGGTTCTTGGGTGGGGGGCCTTGTTGCCCCAAGAAGGGCTGGTAATGGCCCTGGTGAAAAGACCCTTTTTCCTCGGGAAAGGTGATCTTTTTCCTGACGGTTTCTTCTGGGGAAGGGTCGAAGTTTTCCTCGACATCCTCTGCCTAATCACAACCTCAGCCTCTATCCTGGCTGCCTTGTTGGCCATGGGCTTGGCCAAACAAGTTTTCCCCAGTGCAGAGGACATCGAGCAATTTTTTCTTGCACCTATTGCTCAAGGTCAGAGGTCTACAACCAGGCCTGGCGCCGGGGCCCCGATGACTGCTGCTGCTACCCGGACTGCTGATTCAAAGCCGTCGTAGGCGGCGCGTGATAGGAACTTTTAATAGTCGTGGATCCAGACTGTCAGGGCTTGGAACCTCTGGAGGGGGTTCCCCGATGCGGCCCGCAGAGAAGGCAGTCAGTTCGTAGATGAGGTCCTTGAGGTACATGCCTATATACAACTCATAGGTCTGTATCCAGCAGCCCTGCATGGACCCCTGGAAGTACTTGCACCCAAGGACATCAAGGGCTCTGGCCTCTCTGCCCGAGGGGACAGAAGAGTAGTTCTTCTGACTTTTAAGCTTTTGCATAGAGGACTCCATGACCATAGAGTTATACGGGAGTTGGGACTTTTGGAAATCTGGGCCCTTCTTCATGCTGTAGATAGCGTCAAGGTGTCGGCTGACCACCAGCACTGAGGCCGGGGTCTCCCACATCTGCTGGAGCATATGTTCTAGGATGGGCTGTACTGGCACAGTCAGAGTCTCCTTTGGCGGGACTCATACTGGAGGATCTCCAGCTCTTTAGTGTGCGAGTCCTCCTCTGATTCGTTCGGGACTGAGGGGGCCCGGGCCATATCCCAGACGAACTCGTGGAAAGCCACGTCCTCGGAAGGGGAATGGTGCCGGGGGTTCCGGGAGAGATTGCTCCAAAGAGACGTCTCCGTATCAAGAGATCTTGGGGGAGGCCTCAACAATCGGTCTCCCTGTCAGAGCCAGAGGGCGTCAAGGATTCCGAGGTTCAGGACTCTCATACCTCGAGGCCGGTTCCGAGTGGATCTTGGGTCAGACTCCCGGAAACTGACAGGAGAGGACCGGGCACTCGAGGATCGGGACCTCGATTGAAGCCCGGGAACTCCCTCAGTCGGGGGGCTTAGTTGTTGGGGCAGATGATGTGGATGAACCTGACATCATTGCCTGCTGCAAGGCCAGGATGGCAGAGATATTCTGCTCCAGGGCTGCAATTCTGTATTCGATGCAAGAAGGCTCTGCAGCTATCGGCATGGGCACCGAGGGTCTCAGGCCAGACACGGCACTCTCACTAGTGCATCCTCGATGAGGACCACAGCCTTGGAGAGCATCACATAGTCGCTGCCAGTCGAGGACTCCTCCTTATAGACCTTAAGGGGGCGCTGCTCGGAGTCGTCAGAGTCCCACCATAGGATCTTACCGGGTTTCACCAGTGTAACCTTGACTGGCTTTGAGGAATTTTTCCTTTTTTTCCCCAGGGTCTTTACCAAGGGGCCTTCGCCACTGCGGGACACGCAGGCTTCACGGGAGGTGCTCAGCTTGGGGATCAGTGTCAGGGAAGTCGGGGCCAAGTCGGACCATGGGAACATCCTCTCCTTCAACGCCAACCTTTTCTTGTTGTTTTTCGGAATAATGACCTGGCACAGGTCGCAGGTGGTACTGTCGTGGTCCAGGCCGAGGCAACACAAGCAGCAGTCATGGATGTCTGTAACAGACATGGTTTGACTGCAGCGGTCACACTTTTTGAACCCACCGGGAGACATGATGGGAGACACCCGACCGGGGTCAACGACCCCTCGGGTAAAAAAGGGTACAAGCATTGTCAAAAAAGAAGGGAAGAGCCAAGAACGGTGCCGACTTGAAGCAGGAAGAGAAACCGGTACATAACCCGGGAAAAAACAACTTATAAGGATAAATTTTCCAGGAAAACAGGAAAAGTGTCCATGGGGCTCCACAGAAAAAAAGGAGACAGATCAAGATGGCACCCTCGGGCGGGAAAGAGACCATGCATGTGTTACCCTTTCTGTGAAAGTTGGGGAATTGCTCCGCATGGGCTCAGTCGGCACAGACGTCACCCATATGTGAGGACCGACTTCCTGCTTGTTCCTGGAGAAATTCAGCATCCATATTGTCCATGTCACAATGTGCTCTGCCAAAGGAGCCAGGAGATTCCCTCTCCACCGCAAGAAAACAATTTGGCATTTTTGCAGGGCCACCCTGAAAGACTTCCAATTGCGACCTGGCTTAGATAAGCTATTCATCCCAGTATGCATGAACACAGATCCTTTTGCACCACAGAGCACCAACAGCCAACAGCATTATCTTGGAAAACACCCTTGGGGCAGTGGAGAGACTGAAGGGGAGAGTGGAGAGCTGAAAGAGAGCAGAGAATGGCAAAACACAGAAGGTGCTGCTGGATCCTCGTGAATGGGAATGTGGAAATGAGGTTCAGCCAAATTTAGGATGTGAGCAAATCCCCAGTTAAAGCCACCTAGTTCACAGACCTCAGCATCTTCATGAGGAAGTGAAATGTCCTCAGGTGGTCACAGACACCCCTGAGATCAAGGATTGGCTGGAAGGGCCCTTCCTTCTTTGGTATCACAAAATAGATGAAATACAGGTCCTTTCCCCATTTGATGATAGGCACCCAAATGATGGCCTGGAGACTGAGCAGTCTTGTCAGGGTAGCCTGGACAGCAGCCTCTTTGGCTGCATAACCACATGAAGAGACCATGAAGGCATCCAGGATAGGTTCTTCACATTCCAGAATGTAGCCATGTTGAATAAAATTTAGGACCCATTGGTCCAAGGTCATTCAGGCCCACTCCCAGTCAAAAAGGCACTTACTGAAGGGCACTTCAGAATGAACCCCCAACCCTTCATTGCACCAGGTGGGAGATATTATTTCTGGAGGAGGTAGCCTACGATGGCCCATGGATTCTGCGAAAGGAAGGCGTCCGGGAATGTGAGTTGGAAGAATGAAAGGAGGGCTTCCCCAAGCAATACTACTTTATCTTTATTTGAGCATTTAATATACTGCCATGACGCAAGTACCAGAGTGGTTTACAAAATAACAAGGTTTCCTGCAAAAAGAGAGGGAAAAAGACCACCAATAATAGACAGGAAAGAAGCAACCACACATAAGAAAGAAAGGGAAAGGACGGAGAAGGAGGAAGCTGAATTAGGCCTGAGGGGGGAGGTCGGTCAAAGACAGTGTGGAAGAGATGGGTTTTAGCATGCTTTTGGAATTTCTGAAAGGAGTGTTCCAGGCAGAGTATAGATGGGAGGGAGTTCCATAAAAGCAGGGCCTAGCAAAAAAAAATGCAGAGTTGCAAATGGTCTCTAGGTGAGCCTGTGAAACAGGGGGGGGGGGGGGGGGGGGAGACAGTTGGAGTGATGGAGGCGATGAGGGGCATTGAGTCTGACAAGATCAGAAAGGTATTGCGGTGTACTGGTGTGAATAGGTCTGTGGACCAAGTTAAGTATCTTAAACTGAAGCTGGTACTTGATGGAAAGCCAGTGGAGGTGTATTAGTATAGGGGTGATGTGGTCAGTTTGTGAGGCATGAGTTCGAATTCGGGCTGCGGTGTTTTGAAGGAGTTGGAGCCACTGCAGTTGGTACTGGGGGAGACTGGCAAGAGTGACATTGCAATAATCAATTCGAGTGGTGACCAGGGAAAGCAGCAGCATGGTGAGAGAAAGGAGGGACAGAAAAGGGCTAACGGCACAAATTTGACACAGGGAAATGAAAGAAAAATGAGCAAGTGATGAGAGATGCTCACAGAATGACAAGGAGTCGTCCAGTATAATGCCAAAATTACCGAGGGAGGGTATGAGCGGGATGGAGGGGGTGAAAGCAGAAGGGCTAGTGAGACAAGGGCAGCTGAAAATGAACCAGATTGCTGCTGGTTTGGAGGTATTAAGGTGCAAGTAATTTGAAGACATACAGGAACTTATCTGGGAGAGGCAAGAGTTCAGTGGGTTCAGGTTAGGAGCAGAGGGGCTAGTGTGGTGTAAGAAAATGTAGTCGTCGGCATAATAGTATGCCAAAATACTGTGCTGTTGTATGAGAAGGGTCGGGGGGGGGGCAGGAAAACGTTAAAGAGTTGTGGAGCCAAGACCAAACCTTGTGGGACACCACAGGGGAGAGGGGTGACAAGAGAGGAAGAGGAGCCAGAGAGAACAGAAAAGGACCTGGAAGAGAGAAAGGAGCAGAACCATTGCAAGATAGTCCCACGGATTCCAAGGTCGTGAAGGTGGACAAGAAGGGTAGAAAGGTCATCTAGGTCGAAAGCAGAAGATAGATCCAGAGAAACATCAATGCTATTGTGGGAGACATGCAACTCGTTCAGGAAAGAAAGATAGTTTCTGTTCTATGACCAGGCCTAAAGCGGGGATGGAGAGTGTGAGTAGTGTCAACATGCAAGGACAGTTGGGCAAAGACCAACTTCTCTAAGACCTTGGAAAGAAAGCGAAAGTTCTAGACAGGGCGTCAATGTACTGGAATAGAGGGATCTAAGGTTAGTTTCTTGAGGACGGGGCGGAACAGGGTGTTCTTCCAAGAGGAAGCAAATGAACTGGAGGAGAGGCTCGTGTTCAACATACTGAGTATGTATGGAAGGAGAGCTAGGGAGGGTTTGGATAACCAATGAGAGGGAATAGGATCATAAGGGCAGATGGTCCTGTGTGAAGAAGAGAGGGCATTTTAATAACTCTACTGAGGAAATAGGGCAGAAAAAGGACCAAGTGTGTGATAAGAAAGAAGTCAATGTGGTAGGGGAGCAAGATGTGACTGGGGAGCAAAGATTAGTTGGGGGGAGAGGAGGAGGACAGGTAGGAAATGTAGACCGGAGAGACTGAACCTTATCTGAGAAAAAGGTAGCTAGCTGGACTGGATTGGGAGAAGCGGAAGGAGTGGACACAGAGGGAGCGGTACAGGGGCTGAAAGTGAGAGAATGGAACACAGATATCGAGAGGAATTAGAAGAGGAAGAGATCAGGTTGGAATAGTAAGATTGCTTGGCTATGTGAATCAGGGAGTGGCAGTGGTGATAGCACTGAGGGAAAAGGCAAAAAGATTCTGGGGAGAGGCATTTGCGCCAAAGGTGCTTAGTACAATGGATAAGTATAGTGGAGATCAGGATGATACGAGGGGTGGTGAATGGATAGGTGTGAGGGTGGGGCTGGGCAGAGTGGGGCTAGCTGGTCAAGGCAAGTGGTCAAAACAGTGCTCCAGGTCAGAGCTTGGAGGTCCAACAGAAAAGAAGTGAAATCCTATGGGAAGAGTGCATCAGACGAGGAAAATTGTTGGAGTGTGGAGGGTGTGATGCGGCATGATAGTCAGGTTGGGCCAGACGCGAAGGAGGAGGAGTTCCCCACTAGGGAAGAGATAGAAAGGAGCTGTAAGGAGATTAATACAAAAAAGTAGTCAGACCAAAGAAGTGGAAGGGCAGAAAGAGCAGTGGGTGTAAAGAGAGAGTCCAAGGGTGTGATGATCAGATCTCATGTGTATTAAGCTGTGTGGGTGGGACAATGAATATGTTGATGAAGAGAGAAATCGGTAAGATGTGTGAGAAAGACCTTATTCAGAGGTCTAGAGGGGGCATCACGGTGCATATTAAAGTCTCCTAAGATCACTAAGCAGGGGTATGAAATAGAACCCCCCAAAAGGGTGAGCAACAGAGAATCCCATCGATGAGGACGGAGGGAAGGAGGAGAAAGTGAAGGGGAGGGGAGGGGAGTCATCCAGCCAGAGTAGAAGGGTTTCAGGGTAGTGGAGTGAAAGACTGGATTTCGCTCACAGGGAGGGTGGAGGGGTGGAGTGGTGGAGGATAGCTAATCCTTCATCGCTTCGATCTAGCCACGAGGCGGAGAAAGCAGAGAAACCTGGAGAGAGGTAGCGATTAAGCAAGGGATTCTCACCCTTCCGCAACCAGATCTCTGTGATGAATAAGGCATCCAGGAGTGTTGCGTGATGAGGTCCTGAATTAGGGACTGGGAGTCCCAGAAATCTGATATCGGGAAAGAGGACAACAGAAAGATGCAGACCCAACCCCAGTGTCAGGGACAGAAACATGATGGAAGAAAAAGACCACATGACCTATCTAGTCTGCCTTCCATATCAACCACTACAACAGTCCCTTTTTTAACTTTAGATATCCTCTGCATTTATCCAAATGCTTTTTTAAATTCAGATACTGTCCTCATCTCTACTACCTCCACTGGGAGACTATTCCACACATCTACCACTCTTTCTGTAAAGAAATATTTCTACATTTTACTCCCGAGTCTACCCCCTTTCACCCTCATCCTATGTCCCTTCATAGTGGAGCTTGCTTTCAATCGAAAGAGGCTCGCCTCCTATGCATTTATGTCATGGAGATATTTAAAATGTCTCAATCATATCACCTCTATCCCGCCTTTCCTCAAATATACATATTAAGCTCCTTAAATCTGTCCTCATATGCTTTATAACGACTCCTTGAGGTACTGGCCCATCTTGGCAAAGTTAGTTTTCCAAAGTCTAAAACCTTCATAAGAAGATAAGAATGGATTTTATCAGCCGTAGTCCTAATACTGAACCACACCATCTGGCGATCACTGGATGCGAGGATATCCCACTATAACATCAAAAACACTTTCACCATTGGTAAGCACCAAGTCCAGTATGGCCCCTTCACGTGTGGGTTCTATTACCAGTTGCCTGAATAGTTCTCCCTGTAGAGAATCCAGAAACGCCTTACTTCTAGATGATACGGCAGCAAGGATGGGCTTACTTCTCCGGTAGCCTGGAAGTTAGAGCTGGAGGGAAGGAGTGGCACTAATCCCCAAAGAGATGACGATGTACTACCTGGCAAAAGGCGCTGTCACGCCATGAACTCTCCTCTAGGCAGTAATGAGCTGCAAAGATATGGACAGAGGACCAGGTGGCGGCCCGTCATATGTCTTGCAAAGAAACAGAGTGCATATGTGCTACCGAAGCCACCATGGCGTGCACACTGTGGGCAGTGACATGACCCTCCAAAGAGAGCCCAGCCTTCTCGTAGACAAAGGAGATGCAGTCTGCCACCCAGGTGAACAGGGTGCACTTAGAGACAGCAACACTGAGCCTGTTCAAGTCATAGGAAATGAACAGTTGCAATGAGCAGTGGTGGACCTTCATCCGTTCAAGGTAAACAGGCCAGCAACCTCTTACAGTTGAGGGTATGAAGTGAGGCCTCCGCCTGAGATGCATAAGGTCTAGGGAAAAAGGTGGTGAGACAAATCTGATTGATTTCTTTGACTGGGTGACCAGGGAGCCCTAGATGTGGTGTATTTAGATTTCAGTAAAGCCTTTGACACTGCTCCTCACAGGCGACTTATAAACAAACTGAGCACCCTAGGGATGGACCCTAAAGTTACTGCTTGGATTAGAAATTGGTTGGGTGGGAGGCAACAAAGAGTATAGGTAAATGGAGCTCACTCTGAGGAGAAGGATGTTACCAGTGGTGTGCCCAGGGATCTGTCCTTGGTCCGATTCTTTTTAACATCTTTGTTAGTGATATAGCGGAAGGGCTGTCATGTAAGGTTTGCCTCTTTGCGGATGATACCAACATCTGCAATAGAGTAGACACCCAGGAAGGTGAAGATAACATGAGGAGGGATCTAGCTAAGCTTGAAGAATGGTCTAGAATTTGGCAGCTGGGATTTAATGTTAAAAAATGTAAGGTCATGCATTTGGGCTGCAGCAATCCAAGGGAGAAATACAGTATAGGGGGTGAAGTACTTTTGTCCACTAAACAAGAGCGGGACCCTAGGCGTGGTTGTGTCTGATGATCTTAAAGTAGCTAAACAGGTAGAAAAGGCGACGGCAAAAACTAGAAGGATGCTTGGGTGCATACAGAGAGGAATGGCTAGCAGAAAAAAAGGAGGTGATAGTGCCTCTGTATAAGTCTTTGGTGCAACCTCATTTGGAGTATAGTGTGCAATTCTGGAGATCGCACCTTCAAAAGGATGTGAACAGGATGGAGTCGGTGCAGAGGGTGGCTACTAAAATGGTTAGTGGTCTTCATTATAAAGCATATGAGGACAGACCTTTTTTTTTACTTTTTTTTTAATTTATGCAAATTTTCAATTATACAGCAAAGAACAAAATTCCTTACAGAGATTACAGAGTATGAAAGAAATAATGCCAATAAGTAAGCAACAAAGAAATAAATATAGTCATAAACTGTTGTAGTTCGTTAAAGTGGGGGGAGAGAGAAATGAAACATTCAGCCAAATCAGAGCCTTTGGCTAAAAAAAAACATCAGAAATACTGAACAGAAAGAAACCAGGTAACTGCGGAGGGTCCCGGAACTATATCTAGGAGGATTAAGCTGTTATAATGACCAGTGTTACTTGGATACAACAACCGCAGAACGTCTAGCATTAATAAAGGCATTTAAATCATTAGGATCGGCAAAAACATATTTCAAGTCATTATAAAACACTAAACATCTGCAAGGATATCTAAGGAAAAAAGTTCCCCCAATTTGTGACACACCGGATTTATATAATAGAAACTGCTTCCTCCTCTTTTGAGTTTCCTTAACTAAATCTGGAAACATTGATAATCTAAACCCTAGGAAGGTTTCCAATCGTTTCTTAAAGAACATTTTTAAAAGCCAATCTTTATCTGATACTAATGCACATTGAACTAACAATGTTGAAGATACAATAGTGGAACCCCCTCCCCCAGTGTCCTCAAGAAGACCAGTTACATCCAAGACGTTAAAGTTCACTTTGGACACCGACTCTGCAGTCTCAGCTTTCTTTTTCGATCGTGGCAAATAATATACCTTAGTAAGAGGTGGAATCAAGTCATCAGGAACTTTCAGAACCTCCTTCATATACCATTTAAACATATCTAGGGCCATAACCCCAGATAGACATGGGAAGTTCAAAACACATAAATTCGCTGCTCTGGAAGCATTTTCCAATACCTCCAACTTATACCTCAATAAGCCGTTCTCTTTAGTCAAAGCCGATGACACATCAGAAACTGTAGCGAGCTGAGAACTAATAGCAATGTTTTGTACTTTAAGCTGCTCACATGTAGACAAAGCCATATCAATATTAGCAACATTCTTCTGTATGCTGACCGCATTTTCTCGGTCATGGGTCATCAAAGTTGCAGATTGTGCGTTTATGGAAGTAGAAAGAGAGGAAATAGCTTCCCAGATCGTCTCCAAAGTAAAAAACCGGAGGACGAATCAAAGGTAGTAAAGGCAACAACGGCGTCGACACAAACTGCGGGGCAGGAATTTCCTCCGAGCTACACGGCTCAAGACCTCCGCCCGATGCCTCCCCGAGACTATCGGGGGTCAATGAACCCAGCCACTCAGACTGCAGCCTCTCCACAGTCGGCACCCCCGCCTCGGGAGACGCCGGCGTCACAGAATCTGAGGAAGGTTCTAACGCGGCAGGGCGTGGTGGTGGACTCCTCACTTCAGGAGAGAGAGAAGTTTCAGTTTCCAACGGCCGCGTCGTAGCCTCTACACTCGGCGCGGCCAAGCCGGCTCGTATCTCCTGCTTCTTCTCCGAGGACAAGGTAACAAAATGGTCCATAGGACCAGCACTGGGTAGTTGCGGCTCAGAGGGGAAAACCCTCAACTTCCCCTTTCTCTTAGGCATAGATGGTCAAGGAATCAAACACACCGCAGCCATCTTGGATTGTCTCCTCCCCGAGGACAGACTTAAAGATCTTAATACGTACACCTTAGAGGAAAGGCGGGATAGGGGTGATTGAGATGTTCAAATACCTTCGTGGAATAAATGTTCAGGGGGAGAGCCTCTTTCAATTGAAAGCAAGTTCTGCTACGAGGGGACATGGGATGAGGGTGAAGGGGGATAGATTCAGGAGTGATATGCGGAAATATTTCTTTACGGAAAGGGTGGTGGATCCGTGGAATAGTCTCCCTATGGAGGTGGTAGAGATGAGGACAATAACTGAATTCAAAAAAGCATGGGACAAACACAGAGGATCTCTGAAGGAAAAAAGGGGACTGTTGTAGTTGTTGATATGGAAGGATAGAGTGGTTACTCACCTGTAACAGGTGTTCTCCAGGAGCAGCAGGAATCAGTCCTCACTTATGGGTGACGTCGGCGCCGACGGAGCCCTCGCGGAGCAATTTCCCCAGCTTTCGAAGAAAGCCTTTGGGATTGCAGCGCGCATGCGCGGTCCTCTTCCCGCCCAAGGATGCCATCTTGCTCAGTCAAATGACATAGCGGAAGACAGCAACCATAAGAATGACTGCAACTCCAGGGGAGGAGGGAGGGTAGTGAGGACTGATTCCTGCTGCTCCTGGAGAACACCTGTTACAGGTGAGTAACCACTCTTTCTCCAGGACCAAGCAGGAAGTCAGTCCTCACTTATGGGACTCCCTAGCTTAAGGCTACCGGAGACCTCAAGCTGGAAAAAGAGAGCTCCCTCCAGCTCAACCACACAGAAGGAAGGAATCTTCTCTGAATACGAATCCGGCCGGTAGCCAACATCGGGGCCGGCGGGTAGGAGTTGCCTAAACCTCAAAGAGATTGTGGAGGACTGCCTGTCCGAAAGCACTATCCCTGCGGGACTCCCTCTCCAGGCAGTAATGAGCCGCAAAAGTCTGGCTAGAAGACCAAGTAGCGGCCCGGCAGATGTCTGCCAACGGAACAGAGCGGAGGTGTGCGACAAACGCCGCCTTCGCCCGGACACGGTGCGCCGTGACTCGACTCTCCAAAGAGAGGCCGGCTGCCCCATATGCCCAGGCGATGCAGTCAGTTACCCAGATGGACAGAGTACGCTTCGATACAGATAACCCCAACCGATTGGGGTCAAAGGAAACGAAAAGCTGGGCAGCTTTCCTATGCTCACGCGTACGGTCAAGGTAGAAGGACAAGGCTCTTCGACAGTCCAGGGTATGCAGAACAGTCTCAGCTCTGCTGGTATGTGGCCTGGGAAAGAAGGTCGGAAGAACCACCTCTTGATTGATGTGGAAAGAGGAAACTACATTAGGAAGAAACTTAGGGCGAGTCCGTAAGACAACCCTATTCCTGTAGAACCTAGTGTAAGGGGGCTCCGACACTAGGGCCTGTAGTTCACTAACGCGCCTAGCGGAGGTGAGGGCTACAAAGAAGAGAGCTTTCCATGAGAGGAAGCGGAGGGGGCAGGTAGCCATGGGTTCAAAAGGCGGGCAAGTAAGCCTTTGTAAAACCACATTGAGGTCCCAGTCAGGAGCCGGAGGGCGCAACGAGGGCTTAAGCAGAAGCAGGCCCCTGAGGAAACGCGCCACCAAGGGATGCGAGGAAAGGGACTGGCCCTCCACCGGCGAATGATGTGCAGAGAGAGCACTGAGGTGGACTCTGACAGAGTTGGACTTGGGGCCTAGATCGGAGAGGTGCAGCAAGTATTGCAGTACCACCGACACTAGGCAGGCGAATGGGTCCTCAGAACACTGAGAACACCAGACGGAGAAGCGACGCCATTTGAGTGCGTAAGACTTCCGGGTAGAAGGTCGCCGAGACGCCAGGACGACAGCTTCCACCTCCGGGGGGAGCGAGAGCGGGGCCAGGACTACCCTCTCAGCAGCCAGGCCATCAGGTGAGGGGCCCGGAGGTTGGGGTGCAGGAGAGTACCCTGATCTTGGGTCAGAAGATCAGGCTGAAACCCCAGAGGGAGAGGGGTGTCCACCGCTAACTGCAGGAGCAGAGGAAACCAGGGTTTCCTCGGCCATCGGGGCGCTATCAGGATCACGTAGGCCCTGTCCCGGGCAACCTTGAATAGCGTCCAGGACACCAGCGGCGTGGGAGGAAAGGCATACAGTATGCCTGTGGACCACGAAATGAGGAAAGCATCCGGGGCCACTCTGAGGGATGCGGATGCCGAGAGCAGAACCGGGGGAGCTGCCGGTTCAGGGGACTGGCAAAGAGGTCCACGGTGGGGGAGCCCCACCGGCGGAAGATTTGCTGGGCAACGCCGGGGTTCAACCTCAACTCGTGGGGCTGCAAGACCCGGCTCAGCCTGTCGGCCAGGCAATTCTCCTGCCCGGGCAGGTAAAGAGCCTTGAGGAGGATGTTGTGGTCGACTGCCCAGGAGCACAGTCGCCGGGCCTCCTGACAGAGCAGGAGGGAGCCCATGCCCCCCTGTTTGTTCACGTAGAACATGGCCACCTGATTGTCCGTCTGCACCAGTACGGACTGGCGAGAGGTCAGGTGAGAGAAGGTCCGCAGAGCTAGGCGGATTGCCCGCAGCTCCAGGAAAGCACAGTTACTTACCTGTAACAGGTGATCTCTGGGAACAGCAGGAATTAGTCCTCACATATGGGTACGTCGGAACAGACGGAGCCTGCGCGGGAAGGCTCCCCAGCTTCCCAGAAAGGAAGCTTTTTGGGCCTCCCACAGCGCATGCGCGCTGCCTTCCCGCCTTCCTGACCAACTCTCTTCAGTTCGAGTTTAAAGCTGAGACAATAGAGAGAGGAAAGGAAAGACAGAGAGAGAGAAAGATACAACTCCTAGGGGAGGTGGGTGGGTTGTGAGGACTAATTCCTGCTGTTCCCAGAGATCACCTGTTACAGGTAAGTAACTGTGCTATCTCCAGGAACAAGCAGGAATGAGTCCTCACATATGGGGACTCCCTAGCTAAGATGCCGGGGAGATCCCCCCCCCCCCCCCAAGGGTATCTCATCTTCCTATGGATCTCAGGCATCCATTCAGGGAAGGTGGGCAGGAGTTGTTTAAGAATGGAACAGGTGTCTGAGGACAGCCTGACCAAACAAGGCATCCTGGCGGGAGTCCTTGTCCAAGCAGTAATGGGCTGTGAAGGTATGAACCGAGGCCCAGGTGGCTGCTCGACAGATCTGATCAATGGATACAGAATGAAGATGAGCCATAGATGTGGCCATGGCTCTGACATTGTGAGCTGTGACATGGCCTTCCAGAGAAAGGTTCTTACTCTGGTAAGCAAAAGAAATACACTGAGCAATCCAATTGGACAGTGTTCATTTTGAGACTGGAAGTCCTAAATGAGAAGGATCAAAAGCAACAAAAAGTTGGGAAGACTTTCGATGTTGCTGTGTCCTGTGGAGGTAAAAGGCAAGAGCTCTTTTACAGTCTAGAGTATGAAGGTTCCTCTCTGCATTTGATGCATGAGGAGCTGGAAAAAAGACAGGTAAATATACCTCTTGATTAAGATGAAAAGGTGAGACCACTTTAGGCATAAAGTGGGGATTTGTCCTAAGGACTACCTTATCATAATGGAACCTTGTATAAGGTGGATTAGCCACTAAAGCCTGCAGTTCACTGATGCGGCGAGCAGAAGTGATTGCAATAAGGAAAATGATTTTCCAGGAAAGGAATTTTAAGGAGGTAGTGGCTAAGGGTTCAAAGGGTGGCTTCATAAACTGACCAAGAACTACGTTTAAGTCCCATGCCACCAGAGGAGGCCGAATGGGAGGTTTAGTTAAAGTTAGACCTCTCATGAATCTTGCAATAAGAGGATGAGAGGAAACAGATTGTCCATTGATAGGCTGAAGAGATGCTGCAATAGCACTCAAATGGACCCTTACAGAATTGGTTTTAAGTCCTGCATTGGAAAGATGCAGGAGATATTCGAGTAAAGAATTCAAAGGTAGTGCTAGAGGGTTAAGACCTTTGTCTGCACACCAAATTGAAAATCTTTTCCATTTAAAAGCATAAGCACGCCTGGTGGAAGGTTTCCTCGATGCATGGAGGACATCCTTCACCTGTGGAGAAAGATTGAAGGTCTAGGCCTTCAGTAACCAAGCTCTGAGGTGAAGGGACTTGAGGTTTGGGTGCCACAAAGTCCCCTCCTCTTGAGAAAGAAGGTCTGGAGCAGCTCCCAGATCCAGGGAGGGTGCCTGGGAGAGATGCAGAAGTAGAGGGTACCACACTTGGTGTGGCCAGCGTGGAGCTATGAGGATCATGGATCCTTGATCCCTCTGAAGTTTGAATAGAGTCTTGGGAATCAAGGGAATGGGTGGAAAGGCATATAGGAAGGCCTGACCCCAATGAAGGAGGAAGGCATCCCTGGCCTGAGCTCCCTGACACGGAATCCTGGAACAGAACCGGGGAAGTTTGGCATTGTACAGACTTGCAAAGAGGTCTATGTCCGGGGTCCCCATTCCTGAAAGATTCTGAGTACCTGATTCATGTGCAGGGACCATTCGTGTGGAAGCAGAACTCGACTGAGTCTGTCTGCCCAAGAGTTTTGGATTCCTGGGAAGTACACTGCCAGGAGATGGATCCGATGCTCTCTGGCGAAGGCCCACAGTTTTAGAGCTTCGTTGCAAAGCGACAGAGAGCCAGTCCCTCCTTGTTTGTTTATGTAGAACATGGCTACTTGATTGTCGGTATGAACAAGGACTGTCATGTTGATGAGGAGGGTATGAAAGACCTTGAGAGCAAGGAAAATTGCTCGCAGCTCCAAAAGGTTGATATGAAGGGTGGTCTCCTGTGGAGACCAAATGCCCTGAGTGGAGAGGTCTTGGAGATGAGCTCCCCAACCTGTTTGGGAGGCATCTGTAGTGAGAGTTGCTTGGGGTAACAAAGGTTGGAAGGGGGCCCCCAACAACAGATTTTGAGTGGATATCCACCATTGGAGAGACCAAAAAAGACGTTTTGAGGTTGCTATTTGGTCTGAGAGGGCTCCTGATGCTTGGGTCCACTGGGTGGACAAGGTCCATTGAGCTGCTCTCATATGTAGGCGAGCATAAGGCACCACATGAACTGTGGATGCCATGTGGCCTAGCAGTTGTAGCATCTCTCTGGCAGTCAAGTGGCTTCTGGACTGAATTTGAGAGGCCAAGTGCACTAGACGGTGGCAACGGGCCTGAGGAAGATAGGCCCTTGCAGTGGTAGTATCTAGCCAGGCCCCTATGAATTCTAGGGACTGAGTAGGGGTGAGTTGAGACTTTGGCAGATTGATGACAAGTCCCAGATACAGCAGTATGCGTCTGGTGTGGTCCAGGGAAGTCTGAGCCTCGGACTGAGATGGAGCTCGGATGAGCCAGTCGTCCAGGTATGGGAAGACAAAGATCCCCAGAGTGCGTAGAAATGCAGCTACTATTGCCATGCATTTGGTAAATTTCCCCTTGGAGCAGAGGCTAGACCGAAGGGGAGTACTCTGTATTGGAAATGTTTTCCCTGGAACAGAAACCGTAGGAATTTTCTGTGGGATGGATGGATGAGTATACGTGTGTACGCATCCTTGAGATCTAGAAAACAAAGCCAGTCCTGACTCTGTAGGTATGGAAGGAGAGTACCTGGAGAAAGCATTTTGAATTTCTCTTTGTATAGGAATTTGTTCAATTCTCTGAGATCCAGAATGGGTCTGTACCCCCCTGTTTTCTTGGGAATGAGAAAATAAGGGGAGTAGAAACCTGACCCTTGTTGAGGAAGAGGAACCTCTTCTATTGCGTTTTGGGCGAGAAGAGTGGTCACCTCCTGGCCCAACAGGTACAGGAGAGATGGGGGAGAATTGAATTGTCTCACCATGGTATGGGGAGGAAGGCTGGAGAAATGTAGTTTGTAGCCCTCTCTGAAGATAGAGAGGGTCCACGGTTCTGATGTGATTTGTTCCCATCTGGGAGCAAAATGAGCTAACCTTCCTGGAATGGTGAGAGGTTCTGGCTGTTGCAGAGCCAGAAAGGTTAGGTTCTCTAGAATCAAGTCAAAAACCCTGAGGAGGTTGGGACTGCTGGATTGTAGCAGCCCCTGTAGACTTTGTTCTGGCCTGTTTAGTTTGCTGACGCTTAGGAGCAAAGCGAACTTGGGAAGATTGCTGGCCAGTATTTGTGGAAAATCTAGTCTTTTTATAGAAAGTTTTCTTAAAAGGTTTTTTCTTGGCAGGGGTAGAGGTAGACTTAGAAAGTCTATCTAAAGCAGCATTCTCTGCATCCATTTGAGTGGCTTTGATTTGCCACTCTTTGCCAAACAGATTTTCACCTGTACAGGGCAGATTGCCCAAGCCTTCTTGTACCCAGGGTTCCAAATCAGAGGCCTGGAGCCAAGCAAGTCTGCGAGCAGCTATGGCAATGCCAGAGGCTCTGCTTGCCCCCTCAAAAGAGTCAAAGGCTGCTCCGTTGGAGAACTTTGAAACATCTTGAGTGTGCTTTAGCAAAAGAAGGAATTCCTCTTGTTTATCCTCTGGGATAAAGGGGAGAAACTGACGTATCTTTAATGCAATCTCTTTCAAAAACATGCCCATATAGAGGCTGTATAAATTGATTCTGGCAATAAGCATGCTAGCTTGGAAGAGTTTTCTCCCAAAAGCATCCAGAGTCCTACATTCTCTTCCTGGAGGGGTAGAAGAGTGTCTTTTGGTACTCTTTATCTTTTTCATAGCAGACTTCACCACAATAGAGTGGTGAGGAAGCTGAGTTTTTTGAAAACCAGGAGGAGGAGGAACCCGATACATGGTGTCCAAACGTCGAGAATGTGGAGATAGGGTGAGAGGAGCCTCCCACAAATCCATCATGTGTTCTTGAAGAATTTCATGTATGGGTAAGGTGGCTGCCTCTTTGGGAACCTTAGAGTATCCTAAAATATCCAAGTTTTTTGCTCTAGGTTCCTTTTCAGAGGATACAGATATGGAGAGTCCTTTAGCAACTTCAATGATGAAGTCTTGAAAGGACAAATCCTGTGGAGGAGACATTCTCCTTTTTGGAGAAGAGGGCTCCTCAGGAAGAGTAAAAGAGACGTCAGCAGAATCATCTGATGTATCAGAATCTTCAGAGGATTCAAAGTATCGTCTATTTGCTTCCAGAGATCGATACGCGTACCGATCGGTACCGACATCGGGCGTACCGGGAATCGGAGCGGTATCGAAGAAAGCCCCGGAACTGGAGACCGGAACCGGCATGCTACTGGAAGTAGATGCTCTGGGTACCGGTATCGGTTGCGGTACCGGAGTCGGAACCGATTGTCGCGGTACCGATGGCGGCGCAGCATTAATGAAAGTCAGTAAGGCCTGCTGCATGGATTGTACCGTAGTACCCATAGCCGCCACAACTGCCTGGAAGTCGGTACCGGTGTTAACCGGTACCCCAGAGCAGTCTAACAGGAGATCGGTCGAGGCCGTGCCATCGATGTCTACCTGTAACCCCATAGGAGCAGCTTTGGAAGCCGGAGCTTCCCGCCGGGGTTGTTTGGCTGGGGCAGGGTCCTCAGGGTCAATTGCAAGGGCCTCTCGCTGCTTAGAGGGAGATTTGCCTTTTGAGGACTTGCCCGAAGAATGTTTGGTTACCTGAGATCCATCAGGAGAAGAAGACCTGGAGGATGTTGATGCTGGAGTATCAGTAGAAAACAGCATATGAAATTTAGCTGCTCTGTTCTGTAAGCCCCTTTTGGACATCAGAGAGCAGGATGGACAATCCGGAATGGAATGGTCAGGCCCCAAACATTTAAGACACCTCTCATGGGTGTCTGTAACTGAAATAGTACCGGTACACTTAGTGCATTTTTTAAAACCAGAAGCTGGTTTTTCCATGAGGGAGACCTGAGAAGGCCTAGAGGCCTCACAGAAAAAACACACCAAGTGTAGAAAAAGTAATTATATATATATTTTTTTACCCCACCACCTCATATAAAAGTGAGAGAAGCTGAACTCCAAACAAAGTCTACAATCCGATACTTAGGAGTTACTCTAGATCAACACTTGGACATGAAGCTTCACATATCCTACATTGTCAGAGCCGTATATTTCAAGATCCGGACACTCAAACACCTCAGATCTTTATTGGACCCAAGTGACTTCCGGACTGTATACCAAGCTCTTATCCTACCCCACTTTGATTTCGCCAACGCCATCCTCCAAGGCCTCCCACAGTCTACTTTGAACCCCCTTCAGCTAGCCATGAACGCCGCTGCTAGAGTTCTTTCTGGAGCATCGAGATTTGACCACATCACACCCATCTTAATTCAACTCCACTGGCTCCCAACACGGAAGAATACTATTCAAGACTCTGACGCTTACCTTTAAAGCCATCAACGGCATAACCGCTTCACAACTAGTGGATCTAATTCAGCCCACCCCACCTAACAGATCCAGAAGATCCACATCAGCAAACACTCTAATTATTCCAAGTGCATCAACAAAATGCACACTAACAACGTCAAACAGGGCTTTCAGTTTTTATGCTCCCAAGTGTTGGAACATATTACCACCAGCAATCCGAGCCATCACCAATCTCACACAATTCAGGAAAGCACTAAAACATTACTTATTTATTCAACATTACCAGATCAACCATACTCCACCATAGCCACACCTTTCCTTCCAGAAACCTCTACATATTAGTCCCTATACTTAATATCTTTCTGTAGGTTCATAACCCACTATGCAAAGCTTACTGCTACATATGTAAATAGTTGATGTGCATGTTTCCCTAAGTTATCCAAGTTGTATTTCCTTGTTCTCTGTAAAACTAACGTTTGTTCATTATGTTTCACTGTTCCATGTAAACCGCGCTGATACTAAATAGTGCGGTATATAAGAAACTAAAATAAAATAAATAAATAAAATAAAATAAACGAAAAAAGGACCGGCAGTACCGGTCGGAATCGGGGAAGGCAGACACGCGGTCAAAGAAACAAATTAAAATAACAATTTCTTCAGTGGTGACAGGAACACGACCTGCTGGCTCCGCGGAAAAAGAAGAACTGAAGAGAGTTGGTCAGGAAGGCGGGAAGGCAGCGCGCATGCGCTGTGGGAGGCCCCAAAAGCTTCCTTTCTGGGAAGCTGGGGAGCTTTCTCGCGCAGGCTCCGTCGGTTCCGACGTACCCATATGTGAGGACTCATTCCTGCTTGTTCCTGGAGATGTTGATTTGTTGAGCCGCCTCCCAAGGAGTCCAAAGGCCTCGACTGCGCGCTCCCTGGCAATGCGCTCCCCATCCCAAGAGAGAGGCATCGGTCGTCAGCACCTGGGAAGGTGCGGGAGACTGAAAGGGCATACCCCGTACCAGGTTGGGCAGGTGGAGCCACCACTGCAGAGAGGAGACCAGGCGGTCGGAGATCTGTAGAAGGTCCGCCAGACCTCCTGTGGCCTGATGCCATTGAGTGCGGAGACACCACTGGACAGGCCTCATATGCAGTCGGGCGTTCGGCGTGACATGGACCGTGGAGGCCCTATGACCGAGCAGCTGCAGGACCTGCGGGCCGGAACCGGAGACGCACTGTGGGACCTGCCGGCCAAAGCCATGAGCCTGTCGGCTCGCTCCCGAGGCAAGAAGGCACGAGCTCGCAGAGTGTCGAGCCGAGCTCCTATGAACTCGAGATCCTGAGAGGGGCGTAACGTGGACTTCCCGATGTTTATGACGAAGCCCAAGTGCTGAAGCAGAGCCACCGTACGCTGCGTGGCCTGTGCGACCTCTGGGGCCGACTGCGCCCGGACGAGCCAGTCGTCCAGGTAAGGAAAAACGAATAGGCCCTGAAGCCTCAGGAAGGCCGCGACCACCGCCAGGCATTTTGTGAACACCCTGGGGGCGGAGCACAAGCCGAAGGGCAGCACGCGGTACTATAGTGTTTCCCGGCCACTACAAATCTGAGATATTGTCGGTGGTCCGGATTAATCAGGATGTGAGTATAGGCATCCTTTAGATCCAAGGAGCATAGCCAATCTCCCTGCTGGAGGTAGGGCAGCAAGATTCCAAGGGTAAGTATAATGAACTTTTCCCGCTGCAGGAACATGTTAAGTTGCGCAAGTCCAGAATGGGTCTGAGGCCTCCCGTCCTCTTTGGGATCAGGAAGTATCTGGAGTAGAACCCCTGACCCCACTGAGGTTGGGGCACTGGTTCCACAGCCTGCTCCTCCAGTAGACCCTGCAGCTCCTGAAGGAGTAAGTCTCTGTGGAAAGTGGGCCTCGGAGGCTCCCCCGGGAAGTAGGGGGGAGGCACCTGGTGAAAATGTAAGAGGTAGCCCCTTTGAACCACCTGCAGCACCCAGGAATTGGATGTTATGGCTGACCACCTGTGAGCAAAGTGGATCAGCCTGCCCCCCATGCTGAGCGACGGGCGCGGAGGGGGAGAGGCTATGCTGGCATAGTCAAAAACCCCCACCCTGCGTGGCAGGGGGCTGTGTAGTGGGCTTGGGGGCCCGCAGCCTACGGGGGCCATTCCCCTGACCCTTAGTCTGTGGGCCCTGAGTGGTACTTGGTATTGAAGGTGGGATTGCTTATAGGCAAGCACCTTCCTCGGGTAAAAAGGCTTCTTCCCCGGACCCTTCCTCTTCTGTGGGGGAGCGGAGGTCTTTCGGGACAGTCGAGTCCGAGTGAGAGTCTCGGACTCGAGTTCCGCAGCCTTATCGGACATGGGCTTGCCGAAAAGGTTGTCACCTCGGCAGGGGACATCGACTAACTTGTCCTGTACCCATGGCTCGAGGTCGGATGACTGGAGCCAGGCCTGTCGGCGGGAACCGATGCTGGCTCCGGCTACTCGGGCCGACGCCTCGAAGCCGTCGTAGGCCGCCCGAGAAAGGAACTTCGAGCACTCTCGAATACTATCTGACAAGGCCAGGAACCTCTGCAAAGGTTCGTCGGAGAGACCAGCCGAGAACCCAGCGAGCTCTTTCGCCAGGTCTCGGAGGAAAATGCCCATATACAGCTAGTATGTCTGGACTCTGCAGGCAAGCATGGAACCCTGGAAGCACTTCCTACCGAGGGCATCCAGGTTACGGGCCTCCTTACCCGGGGGCACCGAGGAGTGCATCTTTTGACTCTTAAGCCGATGCATTGCCGATTCCACAACCATGGAGTGGTGTGGCAGTTGCGCCTTCTGGAACCCGGGGCTCTTGCGGACTCGATAAATCGAATCGATCCGCTTGCTTAACACCGGTGTCGAGGCCGGGCTTTCCCACATGCGGAAGAGCAGCCGCTCCAGCATCGGAGGGACCGGCACAGTAAAGGCCTCCTTCGGGGGAGAGTCGTACTGGAGTGCCTCGAGCTCTTCCGCGTGAGGCTCCTCCTCAGGATCCGCGGGTAAAGCCAAAGCCTTGGCCATATCCCGCACAAAATCAGAGAAGCGCGTATCCTCCGGAGGGGATCGCCTTTCAGGCTCCGACTCGGGCGAGTCGGAGGGGACGTACCGGGTCTGAAAAGAGCCGGGCGACTCGTCCCCTTCCGTGTCCCAGTCCGACGCCTCCGTGGAGGAATCGAGGGGCTCCGTGCGGGCGAGGGTTCGTCCCGACGACCTCGGTCCCGAACGGGAGGCCGAGGGAGACCTCGACTGAGGATCGACTCGAGCATGCATCGACTCGAGGATCGACTCGGCTGCCGGGGTCGACTTTGGCGTCGATGTCCCGGTGGTCTGGGCAGATGCACTGGCGATGCCGGTCATCCAAACCCGCTGCTGGTCCAAGAAGGCAGAGATACTGCGCTCCAAGGATGTCAATCTGAGGTCAAGCCCAGAAGACCCGGCATCCACCGACTCGGGCCCCGACGGCATCGGGCCCGACGACGGTTCCGTAGGGGAGTCCAGGAGGACAATAGTACTCACGTGCGGCTCCACCTTGAGTCGAGGAAGTTTAGAAGGTCTCTCCGCCTCCGAGGACTCGGGGCGGCTGGCGGGGCTATGCGACCCGGCCCGCGAGGGACCAGGTGCGTCCTCCGACGACGCCCGCGCGAGTTTCCTCTGCCGATGATGCTCCCGGCCAGGGGACCCCCGCTCAGAGGAACTCCGACGGTGCTCGTGGCCAGAGTCACGAGACGTCAAAGCCTCCGATGAGGTCCGGGCCGGACTGGACTCGGGGTCAGAGAAGATTCGGTCCTTTTGCGATTGCCGACTCCTCAGCGACTTGGAGGACATCTTGCCACACGGACCACAGCTCCCAGAGTCATGGTTGGGTCCGAGGCAACGGAGGCAGAAATTATGCGTGTCTGTAAGAGACATTAATTTAGAACAATGATCACATTTTTTGAACCCGCTGGCAGCCATCGGGGGAAAAAGGGCCCCCGCGAGGTCGAAAGACCGAGCCGCCAGGGGTGGAAAATAAGTGGCGGGAACGCCAGTTAAAAATTGAAAACAAAAAAAAAAAAAGAAATGTGAACGGACTCAATAAGGAAAAATGGAGGCCGGGCAGGAAAAGGACACGCGAACCGAGAAAACAACAAGAATTAATCAACTTTTTCAGCGGTGGTAACAAACTAAGTCTGTAGGGCTCCGCGGAAAAAAGAAGACTGAGCAAGATGGCATCCTTGGGCGGGAAGAAGACCACGCATGCGCGCTGCAATCCCAAAGGCTTTCTTCAAAAGCTGGGGAAATTGCTCCGCGAGGGCTCCGTCGGCGCCGACGTCACCCATAAGTGAGGACTGACTTCCTGCTTGGTCCTGGAGAAAGACTAGATAGGCCATGTGGTCTTTTTCTGTCGTCATGTTTCTAACCATCTCCTGGATGAGATGAAACGTAGATACCACCCTTTGGCAGAAACTTGGGATGGTTGCATAGCACTACCCTGTTTCTATGAAATCTGGTATACAGGGCATGAGCCACCAACTTCTGCAGGGTATGGGCCACCAATGCCTGCAGCTGAGTCGCTTGAGTAGAAGTGAGCGTGTCGAGAAAGACAACTTTCCAGGAAAGGAATTTTAGATGAGCCAAAGCAAGCGGTTCAAAGGGAGGAGCCATGAATTTCACAAGAACCACATTCAGGTCCATGCCACAGAGGGCAGCCTCTCATGAAGTGGCCCACTAAAGGGTGGTCAGAGATGGATTGCCCGTCCACCAGATGGTGATGCGCAGCCAGGGCACTGAGGTGTACCTGATGGAGCTGGACTTTAAGCCAGCATGAGAAAGGTGCAACAGGTACTGGAGTATCAAATGCACTGGGCAGGAGAATGGGCTAAGGCCTTTGTCGGAGCACCACAGTGAAAACCGGCACCACAAAGGCATATGCCTGTCTGGTGGAATCCTTGCAGGAGACCAACAGAATATCCTCAACCTCCATGGAAAGATGGAAGGGGGCCAGAGCTACGGTTTCAGCACCCAGGCCGTCAGTGCCAGAAAGCAGAAGTTAGGGTGTAAGAGAGATCCATCCTTCTACGATATCAAGTCCGGAGTGTAACCGAGGAGAACCGGGGACACTTGAGACATCTGCAGCAGCAGCAGCAGGAACCACGGTTACTTGGGCCAATGGGAAGCAATAAGGATCCAACTGAATCTTGAGCAGGGTTCATGGAACCAGCAGAGTGGGTTACTTCATTTTTGCTGTTTTAGGGGAACTTTAATTGAGCACAGTAGGTTGCTGACTCCAGTGACCTCCTCAGCTTTAGAAGCTGCTAACACCTAATCAGGTGTTAGTGGGCCTGTTTCCTGAGTGCAGTTGAAGCCTGCATAAATAGGCTCCTGTGCCCTGCCCCTTTGAGACTTTTCTAACCAGGGCTCCACACATCAAACAGTAAGTAAGGTTTTGAGGGTTTCTTTGTTTGGTTTGTTTTTATTACATTGCTAGCTCTCTGACTGGGAGCTCTTAAAAGGGTTTTGTGTATATTTTTAAAAGCAAGGTTACTTCATTTTTGCTGTTTTAGGGGAACTTTAATTGAGCACAGTAGGTTGCTGACTCCAGTGACCTCCTCAGCTTTAGAAGCTGCTAACACCTAATCAGGTGTTAGATCCCGCCCTACCCACCCCAACTCCCACCCACCCCTAGTGCGCAGCCTTGCTTTATAGGGCGCCTCCCCTTTCACAAATCACAGTGAATTGGACCAGCACATTTGTATGTAATTAAAGTGTTTTAACTGCTTTTTCTCTATAAAGACAGCTGCGAAACCGGCTGGTACTTGGTAGATCTCTCTCTTTTGCTCTAACAGATACCTAAGCTCCACGAAAAGAACAATGGCTGGGAAAAATCGTATTGCTAAAGCTGTTGCTCCCGTTACAGCTTCTGCCTCGGTCCAGACAGAGGTCCTAACGCCGGTTGAAGGACCGGTTCCATGTGCAGGGTGCCTGCATGCTGAAGCTCTGAGGAAAGAGGTGGAGGAACTCAGAGAGGTGGTGGCGAGGCTGAGGAGCATTCAAGACAGTGAGAAGTACATTGATGAGATGCTACTTGCAGCAACCAAGCTCTCCAGCTCCGGAGAAGATGGGTGCCAACAGAATGTCGATGGTTGGACACAAGTCACCAGGGCCTGCAAAATCACCAATCCAACTTCTCCATCCCTTGAATTGAAGAACCGTTATGCAGCCCTGGAAGTGGAGGAGGTGAAAGCATCCCTGGAAAGGGAAGAACCAGAGTTCAAGTACCCCAAAGTTGCGGAATCAGTCACCAGAAGGAAACGAAGGGTGGTGGTGGTTGAAGACTCTCTTCTGAGGGGTACTGAGGCGTCCATCTGCCGACCAGACTTGATGTCCAGAGAGGTATGCTGTCTGCCTGGTGCCAAAATCCAAGATGTTACGGAGAGTTTGCCGAGACTCATCAAGCCCACAGACTATTACCCAATGTTGCTAATCCATGTTGGAACAAATGATACTGCCAGGTATACTTCGGAACGTATCAAAAGTGACTTCATGGCTCTGGGACAGAGGGTGAAGCAGTTAGGTGCACAGGTGGTGTTCTCTTCAATCCTCCCTGTTGAGGGTAAAGGCCAAGGCAGAGAGGCTCGCATCCTGGAGACAAATGCATGGCTGCGTGGATGGTGTCATCGAGAGCGTTTTGGTTTCCTAGACCATGGGATGCTTTTCCAAGGGTTGCAAAGCAGAGATGGCATCCATCTGTCCAAGAGAGGTCAACGCATCTTTGGTAGTAGACTGGCTAATCTACTGAAAAGGGCTTTAAACTAGATTCCTTGGGGATGGGTGAAGAAAGCCCCCAGGTAAGTGAAAGCCCCCAGGTAAGTGAAAGCCCCCAGGTAGGTGATACATTAAATACCTTTATGGAAATGGGTAACAGGGGTAATATATGGAAAGCAGTGTGTATTAATGCCCGTAGCATGGGAAATAAGATCCCTGAGGTTGAAGCTTTGGTGGGAGTGGCTGACTTGGATTTAGTGGCAGTTACAGAAACATGGTTCACAGAAAACAATGACTGGGATGTAACTATACCTGGCTATACTTTATTCAGGAAGGACAGGGTAGGAAGAAGAGGAGGAGGAGTGGCACTATATGTAAAAACTACTATTAAAGCTTTGGAATTACAGAGCTTAAAAGGGAGAGAGGAGGCATTGTGGGTTAAACTAGAAAGAGGGAAAGAGAAATCTATTTGCATTGGAGTGATATACAGACCTCCCTCACAAGAGGAAGAGGTGGACAGAGAGTTAATTGAAGACATACACAGCATTGCTAGGAAAGGGGAAGTGCTACTGATAGGAGATTTCAATATGCCAGATGTTGATTGGCACATTCCTGCTGCAGTATCATCTAGAAGTAAGGAGATCCTGAATTCTCTACAGGGAGAACTATTCAGGCAATTGGTAACAGACCCCACACGTGAAGGGGCCATACTGGACTTGGTGCTTACCAATGGTGAAAGTGTTTCTGATGTTGTAGTGGGAGATCATTTTGCATCCAGTGATCACCAGATGGTGTGGTTCAGTATTAGGACTAGGGCTGTTAGAATCCATTCCAAGGTGAGGATCTTAGACTTTAGGAAGACTAACTTTGCGAAGATGGGCCAATACCTCAGGGAGTCGTTAGTGGGATGGGAACAGCTGGGGGATGTAGAAAAACAGTGGGCAAAACTGAAAGGGGGTATTTTAAGGGCAACCAACCTTTTTGTTAAAATGGTAAATAAAGGCAAAAGGAACAGGAGACCGCTATGGTTTTCAAAGGAAGTAGCTGAAAAAGTGAAGAAAAAGAGGGAGGCCTTCATGAAATACAAGAGATCACAGAGAGCAGAAGACAGGCATCTGTATTTGGAAAAACTTAGAGAAGCTAGCAAAGTAGTCAAGAAGGCAAAGATTCAAAAGGAGGAGGAAATAGCCAATGCAATAAAATGGGGGGATAAGACATTTTTCAGATATATTAGTGAGAAGAGGAAGAGCAAAAGTGGTATTGTCAGACTCAAGGGTGCAGGGGGGGAATATGTAGAAGCTGATAAGGATAAAGCGGAATTGCTTAACAAATATTTTTGTTCTGTGTTCACAGATGAAGAACCAGGAGCAGGACCTCAGAAAACACCCACAAATAAGAACAGAAGCGAGGGACATCTTGAACTATTTTCAGAAGACTGTGTTCGTGAGAAACTAGCTCAACTTAAAGTAGACAAAGCGATGGGACCGGATGGGATACACCCTAGAATACTGAGGGAACTTGGGGACGTTCTAGCAGCTCCACTGACTGACCTTTTCAATGCCTCATTGGAGTCGGGAGTGGTGCCAAAGGACTGGAGAGAGGCTCATGTGGTGCCTTTACACAAAAGCGGAAGTAAGGATGTGGTTGAAAACTACAGGCCGGTTAGTTTAACTTCGGTGGTGAGTAAATTATTGGAAACGCTGCTGAAAGAGAAAATAGTGAGGTTTCTGGAGTCCAGCGGATTACAGGATCCGAGGCAGCATGGATTCACCAGAGGCAGGTCTTGTCAGACAAATCTGATTGATTTTTTTGACTGGGTGACCAGGGAGTTGGACCGAGGGAGAGCTCTAGATGTGGTGTATTTAGATTTCCGTAAAGCCTTTGACACTGTTCCTCACAGGCGACTTATAAACAAACTGAGCACCCTAGGGATGGACCCTAAAGTTACTGCTTGGGTTAGAGGTTGGTTGGGTGGGAGGCGACAAAGAGTACAGGTAAATGGAGCTCACTCTGAGGAGAAGGATGTTGCCAGTGGTGTGCCCCAGGGATCTGTCCTTGGTCCGATTCTTTTTAACATCTTTGTTAGTGATATAGCGGAAGGGCTGTCGGGTAAGGTTTGCCTCTTTGCGGATGATACCAAAATCTGCAATAGAGCAGACACCCAGGAAGGGGTAGATAACATGAGGAGGGATCTAGCTAAGCTTGAAGAATGGTCTAGAATTTGGCAGCTGGGATTTAATGTTAAAAAATGTAAGGTCATGCATTTGGGCTGCAGCAATCCAAGGGAGCAATACAGTATAGGAGGTGAAGTACTTTTGTCCACTAAAGAAGAGCGGGACCTAGGCGTGGTTGTGTCTGATGATCTTAAAGTAGCTAAACAGGTGGAAAAGGCGACAGCAAAAGCTAGAAGGATGCTTGGGTGCATACGGAGAGGAATGGCTAGCAGAAAAAAGGAGGTGATAATGCCTCTGTATAAGTCTTTGGTGCGACCTCATTTGGAGTATGGTGTGCAATTCTGGAGACCGCACCTTCAAAAGGATGTGAACAGGATGGAGTCGGTGCAGAGGGTTGCTACCAAAATGATTAATGGGCTTCATTATAAAGCATATGAGGACAGACTTAAGGATCTTAATATGTACACCTTAGAGGAAAGGCGGGATAGAGGTGATATGATTGAGATGTTTAAATACCTCCGTGGCATAAATGTTCAGGGAGAGAGCCTCTTTCAATTGAAAGCAAGTTCTGCTACGAGGGGACATGGGATGAGGGTGAAGGGAGATAGATTCAGGAGTGATATGCGGAAATATTTCTTTACGGAAAGAGTAGTGGATCCGTGGAATAGTCTCCCAGTGGAGGTGGTAGAGATGAGGACAGTAACTGAATTCAAGAAAGCATGGGACCAACACAGAGGATCTCTAAAGGCAAAAAGTGGACTGTTGTAGTTGTTATGGAAGGACAGACTAGATAGGCCATGTGGTCTTTTTCTGTCGTCATATTTCTATGTTTCTATGTTTCTATGTTTCTAATATGTATACAGCAGATTCCAAGTTCAGGGGAAGAGAAAGGCATCGGCTGCCGCTTGGTCCCAGGACGGTATCCAAGAACATAAGTGAGGCAACTGAGCATTGCTGGGGCTGGCGAAGAGGTCCATCCTCAGAGTTCCTCAACGCCGGAGAAGAGAACAGACCACGGCTGCGTTCAGACACCACTCATGTGGTTGAAAGACCCTGCTGAGCCTGTCTGCCAAAACATTCTCATACTCCAGAAAGTAGACCCCCCCCAAAGGAGCATGCCCCTCGCTGTGCCAAAAGTCCAAATGTGGACCACCTCCCAGCAGAGGTGGTGCAAGCCCTTACCACCCTGTTTGTTGAGGTAGAACATCATGAACTGGTTGTCCGTTTGGATGACCACCATCTGGTTTGAGAGTTGGCTCTGGAACACTCAAAGGGAATTCCTGATCGTCTCTCCGGGCCAGTCCAGGAACAAGAGGGTTGTCAATCCTCTCCAGCAACTGAGGACTGAAAAAACTGAAGTTTTGTATAACTGGTATCTGGCTCCCCCTGCTGGCTATCCTTCAGTCTTTCAGTCCTCAGCAACTGGAACGGACAGATTCCTTGCTGGCTCCCGTGAAAGATTTTAGATAGAGATTTTCTTCTTTATTTTATTTCTTTCTACAGTTATTTACAAGCAGTGGTAATGGAGTGAGCCCTAGCGGGGTTCGTTTTCCATAATTTATTTTAACTGACTTGGTTTCAGAAACGGAGCTGCTAAGGCAGAGCCTGCCTTAATCAGCAGCTTCGGTTAACGACACAGGCAGCAGTGAGGTGCTGGGAGCTCCAGAAACCATCCTGCCGACCTCCGGCTTCAGTTTTTCGCCCTCTGGCAGTGGTTGAGAGTAACTGAGCTGAAATATACTTTTTTTCAGGTATGTGCAGCATTTTTAATCTTGTCGGGTAGACGGCGATTTTCAGCGGGGTTTCTGTAATGTCGGCGTTTCTTTTGGTTTCGCTTTGTTTTTCGGCGGTGCCGGTGTCTTGTTTAGTTTTGGCTGTGTTTTTTCTTTAGGAATTCATTTCTGCTTAGATTTTTGTAGTATTTTTCTTTTCTTCCGTTGGAGCCATGGAAAGTGTTTCAGAAGGCAGTTTAGAATTGGCGGGAGCGTCAGCCATTACAGTTTCAGCTCCCGTTCCTTCGGTTCAAGAAAAGCCTGTTAAAAGGAAGGCTAAGTCCAAAAGACAGGAAAAGGTGGTGGAAACTCCTTCTCCTTCTCTAGTTGAAGCTCAGAAAAGCTTGGAATCAGTTTTTTCGGCTGATTTTATTTTAGCTCTTCAGCATGCCCAGGACAAGGGATCTGTCACTGAAACTGCACAAGGTTTTGAGACTCTCCCTCCTGTTTTGGATCCAGGTGAAGGTCCCTCTACCTTGGCTCTCGGCCCACAAATAACTGCAGATAAGGCTGCTCAGCAGGACTCTGAGCTCCCTGGGCTGGAGGAGGGCGAACTCCTCTCTGATCCCGGTGTGGACTGGGCAGCCGATTTGGATGAAGCTGATTTAGCTTCCAGCGAGGATCCCAATTTGTTTAGAGTTTTTAGAAAAGAAGAATTAGGTCCTCTTATTGCTCAGACCTTGTCCGCTTTGAATATTCCGGTGCCAGTGACTCAGGAGGTGCCTCTAGAGGATCCTCTTCTTCAGGGTTTTAAGATGGAGCAGAAGTGCTTCCCTGTGCACCGGGTTATGAGACAGATGGTGGAATCTGAGTGGGAATGTCCAGAGGCTTCGTTGCGGGGAGCTCGGGCTATTGGCCGGTTATATCCTTTGCAGCAAGAGGACCAGGAGTTGCTAAAAATGCCTAAGGTAGATGGCTCTAGTCTCTGCGGTTACAAAGAAAATGACTATTCCTGTTGAGGGCGGAGCGGATCTCAAAGATTTGCAGGATAGAAAGTTAGAAGCCTTGTTGAAACAGGCTTTTGACTCTTCTGCACTATCCCTGCGGGTGGCTATCTGTGGGGCGTTTGTTTCCCGAGCCTCCATTCGTTGGATCCAGAGTGACTCTCTCTCCCGTTCCGGGCAGGGCGAGGGTGCAAAGCTTGAGTCGGCGGCTTCTTACCTCGCAGATGCCTTCTATGATTTGGTGCAGATTTCAGCCATTGCAACCGTTGTTGCAGCTTGGAGATTTCTTTGGTTAAGAAATTGGGCGGCGGATGCTTCTTCCAAGGCAAGGCTCAGTAAACTTCCATATAAGGGTTCGCTGCTGTTTGGTGCGGCGTTGGAAAAAATTGTCAAGGATCTGGGTGATTCTAAGGACAGGCAACTTCCAGAGGACCGCCCAAAATCTCAAAAGCCCAGCAATTTGCAGAGGGGTGCTTCGTGGGATTTTCGCCGCTTTCGTGGTGCCCGTTTTGCCCCATATCAACGAGGTCGCTTTATGACCAGAAGTCAGTCCTTTCGTGGGGCGCGAGGCTTCGGAAGAGGTTATTTCGGAGCCCAGCAAAATTCAGCAAAGAAACCTCAATGAAGTTCGGTTGGTCCAGGCGGAAATCCCGGTGAGAGGTCGTCTTCAAGCCTTCTTTTCCGTCTGGGCCACCATTACTTCCGACCAGTGGGTCCTGGAAATAATCCGCGACGGATATTCTCTCGAATTTGCTACTCCACTAGCAGATGCTTTCGTGGTGTCTCCATGTGGTTCGCAAGTAAAGCAAGCAGCGGTGGCGGATACCCTTCGCCGGTTGATACGTCTGCGGGCGGTCGTTCCGGTTCCGCCAAGCCAGTTAGGCTTAGGTCGATACTCCATTTATTTTGTAGTCCCCAAGAAGGAGGACTCTTTTCGTCCTATTTTGGATCTAAAGGGCGTAAACCGCTGTTTGAGAGTTCCACATTTCCGCATGGAGACACTTCGCTCGGTTATTCAGTCAGTGCAACCGAACGAAGTCTTAACCTCCATAGATCTCACGGAGGCTTATCTACATATCCCTATAAGATCAGAGCACCACAAATTTCTTCGATTTGCGGTGCACATGGGACATTTCCAGTTTCGGGCTCTACCGTCTGGCCTGGCCACAGCACCGCGCACATTCACAAAGGTGATGGTGGTGGTAGCTGCAGCCTTACGCAAAGAGGGTGCTCTCGTTCATCCCTATCTCGACGATTGGCTGATTCGAGCCCCATCCATGTCGGACTCTGACGGCCACGGCGAGAGTGGTGAGTCTTCTGGAGCAGCTCGGTTGGGTGATCAACCAAGCCAAAAGTCAGTTGCACCCGGTCACGCGCCTTCTGTACTTGGGAGCGATTTTCGATACCGCTTTAGGGGCGGTCTTTCTGCCGGAGAGCAGGGTGCAGAAGATTTTGTCGCAAGTGCGGAACTTCTTGCGCCTCAAAGCACCAACAGCGTGGCGTTATCTTCAGCTCCTGGGGTCAATGGCGGCGACTCTGGATCTGGTTCCGTGGGCAAGGGCTCACATGCGGCCATTGCAACAGGCTTTGCTTTCCAGGTGGTCCCCTCAGCAACATCCGCTGGACTACAAGTTGCCCAATTTGCCCAATGTCACCTTAAGTCTTCAGTGGTGGTTGGATCCCGTTCACTTGCGTGCGGGAATGCCCTTACGCCAACCGGACTGGGTGCTAGTAACTACCGATGCCAGCCTCACCGGCTGGGGAGCTCATTGTCAGAAGATTTTTGCTCAAGGGGTTTGGCCGCTAGAGTTGAAGGATTGCTCCATCAACCTCTTAGAGCTCAAAGCGGTCTCGTTGGCTCTTCGAGAATTTCTTCCTCTTCTCAGGCGGAAAGCGGTCCGCGTGTTTTCAGACAATGCGATCACGGTTTCCTATATCAACAGGCAAGGCGGCACAAGGAGTGTAGTGTTGCTGGAGGAGAGTCAGCAGCTGATGTTCTGGGCGGAAGAGCATCTGGTGGCTCTGTCGGCAGCTCATGTAGCAGGTCGAGACAATATCACGGCGGACTTCCTCAGCCGCACCGTGGTAGATCCCGGGGAATGGGAGTTGAATCCCGCGGTGTTTCACGAGCTGACCCTCAGGTGGGGTCAGCCAGTGATGGATCTCATGGCCACCTTCAACAATGCCAAAGCTTTTCGGTTTTTCAGCAGACGCCGGGAGCGCATGTCGGAGGGTTTCGACGGCCTAGTGCAACCGTGGCCATGCAAAGGCCTTCTTTACGTGTTCCCGCCTTGATCAATGATAGGCAGAGTGGTTCGCAGAATTGCTCGTCACAGTGGTCGAGTGATTCTCATTGTGCCAGACTGGCCCAGGAGAGCGTGGTATGCAGATCTAGTTCGCCTTCTCATAGCCAGTCCCTGGAGGCTGCCCTCCCGGGCGAACCTGCTCATTCAGGGACCTCTGCTCATGTCGGATGTGGATCGCTTCTCTCTTACGGCTTGGCTCTTGAAAGGCGTCGGTTAGTACGTCGAGGGTATTCGACCTCCGTTGTGGTTACAATGTTGCAGGCCAGAAGACGTTCTACGTCTCTTGCATATGTTAGAGTTTGGCGAGTTTTTGAAACTTGGTGCGCCGGCCAGAACCTTCGTCCGTATACCGCCTCGGTACCTCACATCTTGGCTTTCTTGCAGGATGGGCTGGATAAAGGCTTGGCACTTAGTACCCTCCGGGTTCATTTAGCAGCCCTGTCGTGTTTTCGGGGCACGGTAAGGGGGACTAGACTATCGGCCCATCCCGATGTTCTTCGCTTCTTGAGAGCGATACGAAATATTCGTCCACCTCTTCGGACGGTGATTCCACCTTGGGATTTGAACCTTGTTCTTGAGGCTTTGGCGCGGCCTCCTTTTCATCCGGCTAAAGAAATTTCGCTCAGGGAGCTCTCTTGGAAGATTGCCTTCCTGGTGGCCTTGTGTTCCGCTAGGCGCATTTCGGATCTCCAAGCACTTTCTTGTAGGGCTGTATCTGCAATTTTCGGAAGAACGAGTGCTTTTGCGGACGGTTCCTTCCTTTCTTCCAAAGGTAGTATCCACTTTCCATATCAATCAAGCAATTTCGCTTCTGACCTTTAGAAATGTGAAAGGTCTCCCTATTGATGCTGTTCTGGTAAACTTGGATTTGGGTAGATTGCTCAAGCGATACCTTAGAAGGACTAAGCCTTTCCGTAAAACAGAAAGGTTATTTGTACTATTTGGGGGGCCTCGGAAAGGGGAAGCAGCTTCCAAGGCATCTATTGCTAGATGGGTGAAACAGGCAATATTGGCGGCATATAATTCAGTTGGAAAGCCGCCTCCAGTGGGGCTTCGTGCGCATTCGACTGAGTCAAGCGACTTCCTGGGCTGAATATGCTTTAGTTCCGCCTGTTGATATTTGTCGAGCGGCTACATGGTCGTCGCTTCACCTGTTCGCAAAGCATTACAGATTGGATGTTGCAGCCCGGTCGGACGCTAACGTTGGGGCTTCGGCAGTCATAGCGAGCCTGGCTGGTCCCTCCCGTGGTTAAATACTGCTCTGGTACTTCCCTCTTGTTCCTGGACTGGCCCGGAGAGACGATCAGGAAGCAGAAATTAGACCTTACCTGCTAATTGTCTTTCCTGGAGATCTCTCCGGGCCAGTCCAGGACCCACCCGTGTTTTTTATCTGTGGTTTTTTTCTTCGTGATGCGAAGGTCTTGTGAGCGTACGTGGCGCCGTTGGTGAGTTATTCAAATGGCAAGTCAAAGTCGGCTACATTTCTCCTCGTTGGTTATGTGGTCCAGTTTTTTTCCTCAGGTTGGTCTCTGGGGCTTTCACGAGGTGGTTTTTTTCTTAGTTTCTTGACTTGCTCTGAAAAAAATAAATAAATAAAATAAAATAATAAAAAAAAAAAATTTATTTTTACTTATTTACATTGTTGCACTATGGGTTTGTTATTCCCTGCTTTTAAGTACTTAGTTTCACCATATGACTTTTTTCGTTACTTTTGGGCTTCTGTTCTTCAACTGCTTTGTTATGAATAGACTGAAGGATAGCCAGCAGGGGGAGCCAGATACCAGTTATACAAAACTTCAGTTTTTTCAGTCCTCAGTTGCTGGAGAGGATTGACAACCCTCTTGTTCCTGGACTGGCCCGGAGAGATCTCCAGGAAAGACAATTAGCAGGTAAGGTCTAATTTCTGCTTCACCACTGTCCGAAGCTCGAAGAAATTGATCTAATGTCAACTTTCCTTCTGTGTCCAGCCGCCCTGGGATCACAGATTATCAGAGGGCTCTCCACCAGGACTTGGAGGTGTCCGTGGTGAGGAAGCTCTGGACAGGCAGGGCCTGGAAGGAAAGACCTGTCAAGAGGAGGAAATTTGCTAGGGGTTTGGTGACCAGCACACGGTCATCTCGGTGACCCATGGCCTGAGACCATTGAGCACTGAGGGATCACTGTGCCTGGTACATGCTAGGATCACATGAACCGTTGAAGGCCAAGTGCCCCCAGAGGCGCAGCATGCGACCCTGCACCTCGGTCACCAGCTACTGGGCCCTGTCTAGAAAGAAGGCAGCCCTGGCCTTAGTTGTACTGAGGAGGACTCCTCTAAACGCCAAACAATGCATGGGCTGCAGGTGGGATTTAGGGTAGTTGATGACAAACCCCAGACCATGTAGCAGTGAAAGAGTGCAGCGGCCCCTTAATGGCCTTCCTCTGATGAGCCTGCCCTTGTGAGTTATTTGTCCAGATAGGGGAATACAAAGACGCCTTGTAGCCAAAGATAGGCACTTGGTGAATACTCTTGGATTGGCTGAGAGGTTGTACAGCAGAATCCTGTACTGATAGTGGCACCCACCTACAACAAAAGCAGAGGAACCGACGATGCCTGGGATGAATCAAAATATGGGTTTAGGAGAAAGTAGGGCAGCAACATTCCAAGGAGCATCATTTTGATCTCTCTGACCAGAAAGTGGTTGAGATCCTGCAGATCTAGGATGGGACAGAACCCGCCTGTCTTTTTGGGGACAAGGAAGTAGGAGTAGAACCCCTTGCCCCAGAGATGTTAGGGGATGGGCTCTACCGCCCAGTCCACAAGGAGGGTCCCAAGTTCCTTCTGCAGGAGGTCTCTGTGAAGAGAAGTCATGGGGGGCTCCCCTGGAAAGAACGATGGGGCATCTGCTCGAAGTGGAGGAAAAACACCTGCAGAACCCAGGTGTCGGGAGTGATGCCTGGCCAGAGGTGGGCAAAGGGAACTAGACACCCCCCCCCCATGTGCCCCAGGTCATGACCCTTGGGAGGGAGAGGGGATATGTCCAGGGATTCAAAAGCACCCCAGGGTGCAGCGGAGGCCTGTTTGGGGTTTGGGGGCCTTCGACTTACGAGGGCTGTGACCCCGACCCTTGGCCTGCTGACCCTCTTGGGGAGCCTGGTAGGCCAGAAACTGCAGTTAAGTTCCATAGGTTGTCTTCTTCTTTGGTAGGACGTTTTTCCAAGTCTTCCACAAGGAAAGGTCAGCAGTCTTCCAAAAGAGCCTGACTCTGTGGCCTTGCCCATCATGGGCTTGCCAAAGAGGTTGTCCCCTCGGCATGGGACATCGACCAACTTGTCCTGAACCCATTGCTCTAGGTCTGAGGACTGTAGCCTGCCAGGCAATGGGCACCAATGCCCACAGCAACTACCTGAGCCACAAACTCAAAGCCATCATAGGTCGCCTGAGTAACAAACTTGTAGCAGTCCTTGACTGAGGATACCAGGGTCCTGAACCACACTAGAGGTTGAACAGACTGACCAGCAGAGAATCTGGCAAGCTCCTTTGCCAGGTCTCTCAGGTACATGCCCATGTACAACTGATAAGCCTGGATGTGGGCCACTAGCATTGAGCTCTGGTAGCACTTCTTACCAAATCCATCCATGGTGTGGTTCTCCCCTCCCGGGGGCCACAGAGGAGTGTATCTTCTGGCTTTTGATCTGAATCATGGCTGATTCCACCATCATGCGGGGCAGTTGTGGTTTTTCGAACCTGAGGCTCTTGCAGACTCTATACTGGGAATAGAGTTGCTTGCTCACAATATGCACAGTCACCAGGGCTTCAGACATCCTGAAGGGAGGCGCTCTAGCGCAGGACAAGAATGGTCAGTGCCTCCCTCAGAGGGGTGTTGTACTGGAGAATCTCCAGGTCCTCAGTCTGAGGTTCATACTCTGGTTCAGCCACAAAGGACATGGCCTTTGACGTCTCCTGCACAAAGTCGAGGAATGCAAAGTCATTGTGCAGGGGGGACCACCTCCGTTCTTGCGGCAGGGAGAAGTCTGACGGGACATCCCTATGAAACCAGGTATAGGGCAACTCGTCCTCTGTCTCCCACTCCAATTCGGAGTCAGAGAATGCCTCAAGGACTCGATGGGCACTGGCCCGATAGCCAAAGGTGGTGTTGATTGGGACAGAGGGGCCCGACACCCTGACATGGAAGCACTTGGGATGAGACCAGAGGCCTCACAGGTGAAGAGGAGCACCGTAGCGAAGCTTGAAGCACATGCTTCTTGAGCACCAGCTGGACATCCTCCAGGGAAGCCTTCAAGGAGGAGAGCCCCGATGTTGTACCGAAGACCTGGCAACACCGGGCATCGGACCGCACTGAAAATCCAGGAAGGCAGCCTGGCTGCGCTCTAGGGCCACCATCCTGGCTTCAAGGTCACGTGGTATCGCAGCCCCGGCTCAGGCTCTCTTTGAAATTGGGCCCAGAGCCGGCTCCCCCGATGGGGAATTACCAATTGTGATGGGTTCGTCATCCTACCAGGCCGCTTCCGGCCACCACCCTCGGCCTCACGTCGAGGGCTGCGGGACAGTGACCAGAGGTCTTATCCCAGGCTCCGGCATCAGGCCTTGACACTGACTTGGATGAAAACCTGGCCTTACAGGGGAGGTCCTCTGAGGACAATCCCCGATTTGAAGATCCACAATCCCGGGGCATGGAATGAGCTCAGCCGCATGACAACAAATCATCGGACGTGGCCCACAAGGGCAGAAAATCCACACTCTATGCAGGGGCAGAGACCGAGGACCTCTGGCCAAAGAGATTCCCACTTGGATTCAAGGCTCTCCCGATTCTTGCTCAACATCTGCAGGCAGAGCAGGCAGGTGGAGTCGTGATCTGTACCGAGGCAGCGAAGGCAGCAGCTATGGCGGTCCATGATGGAGAAGGTGTAGGAGCACTTGCCCCACTGCTTGAAGCCACTGACAGATGGACACAGCTGGAAAGACTGCTCCCGCTAGATCAAACATAGAAACATAGAAAAATGACCACAGAAAAAGCCCACATTGCCTATCTAGTCTGTCCTTCAATATCAACAACTACAACAGTCCCCTTTTTTTCCTTTAGAGATTCTCTGTGTTTGTCCCATGCTTTTTTGAATTCAGATACTGTCCTCATCTCTACCACCTTCACTGGGAGACTATGCCACGGATCCACCACTCTTTCCGTAAAGAAATATTTCCGCATATCACTCCTGAATCTATCTCCCTTCACCCTCATCCTAGTCCTAGTTAGAAAAGGAAGAAACTGGACCCGAAAAAACGTGACGTCGAGGCGAGGATGATCTCAGGTGAAGGGAAGATGATCAGAATGTGAATCAGTAAAGGAGGGCAAAAAAGTGCCGGAAAAAAAATCAACTGTTTACCAAGTGAACAGACAGGATATCTGTTGGGCTCCGCGTAAAAAAGAAGACTGAGGTAAGATGGCACTCTTGGATGGAAAAGTGACCATGCTTCCTGCTTGTTCCCGGAGAAGTATGAATTTTCCCCAAAAATGGCAGAGGCACATGAGCAATGATTGCCGCCAACTCAGCCCTCCTGAGCAAATAGATGAGGGAACTAGAGCGCAACACAGGATCCTGAGCAGAAGACAGACTATTCAAGTCCTCCGATGCAACCTATAACGAGGATGCTTCTGCGGAGTCTCTCTTCTGACCAAGTTGAAAGAGATTAAGAGGGACTCGAAGATCTCTCGATTGAAGTTGCCCTACCAGAATGGCCATGCTTGGTAGAGAGGAGAAAAGAATTCCTGTCGGCATTTGGCCTCCCCATCAGTGGGGGGGGGGGGGGAGGTGGACATGGGGCACAGCCAGGCTCACTGCTACAGGCCCCCGCTGAGAAAGCGTAGTTACTCACCTGTAACAGGTGTTCTCCAGGAGCAGCAGGAATCAGTCCTCACATATGGGTGACGTCGGCGCCGACGGAGCCCTCGCGGAGCAATTTTCCCCAGCTTTCAAAGAAAGCCTTTGGGAATTGCAGCGCGCATGCGCGGTCACCTTCCCGCCCAAGGGTGCCATCTTAGCCAGTCAGATGACATAGCTAAAAAAGACAGCATAAAAATTTGCAAAAAAAACTTAAGCAGATGATTGCAACTCCAAGGGGAGGAGGAAGGGTTGTGAGGACTGATTCCTGCTGCTCCTGGAGAACACCTGTTACAGGTGAGTAACTACGCTTTCTCCAGGACCAAGCAGGAAGTCAGTCCTCACATATGGGACTCCCAAGCTTAAGGCTACCGGAGACCCTAAGCACAAAAAATGAGCTCCCTCTAGCTCAGCAGTACAGAAGGAAGGAATCTTCGCTGAATTATTACCCACCGGTAGCCCACATCCGGGATGGAGGGTAGGAGTTGCTCAAACCTCAAAGAGATTACGGAGGACTGCCTGTCCGAAAGCACTGTCCCTGTGGGACTCCCTCTCGAGACAGTAATGGACCGCAAAAGTCTGGCTCGAAGACCAAGTAGCGGCCCGGCAGATGTCTGCCAGCGGAACAGAGCGGAGGTAAGCCACTGACGTAGCCTTTGCCCGAACACAATGAGCCGTGACTCGACCATCCAAGGAGAGCCCGGCTGCCCCATAAGCCCAAGCGATACAGTCCGCAACCCAGATGGACAGAGTACGCTTGGAGACCGGGAGCCCCAATTTATTGGGATCAAAAGACACAAAAAGCTGAGCAGCTTTACGGTGCTCCCGCGTACGGTCAAGGTAGAAGTTCAATGCCCTTCTACAGTCCAGGGTATGGAGGACCATTTCAGCTCGGCTGGAGTGTGGTCTGGGAAAGAAGGTCGGAAGTACCACCTCCTGATTGATGTGAAAAGGGGAGACCACTTTTGGAAGAAATTTTGGGTGAGTCCGTAGGACTACCCTATTTTTGTAGAACCGAGTGTAAGGGGGATCAGACACGAGGGCCTGCAATTCACTTACGCGTCTAGCGGAAGTGAGGGCTATCAAGAACAATGTTTTCCAAGAAAGAAAACGGAGAGAACAGGTAGCCATAGGTTCAAAAGGCGGACAGGTGATCCGCTGTAAAACCACATTCAGATCCCAGTCAGGCGCTGGCGGGCGCAGAGGTGGTTTAAGTAGAAGGAGACCTCGGAGAAACCTCGCTACGAGAGGGTCGCTGGAAAGAGGTCTGCCGCCCACCGGTACATGATGTGCTGAAAGAGCACTGAGGTGAACTTTGACGGAGTTGGACTTAAGTCCCAGATTAGAGAGGTAGAGCAAGTACTGCAAGATCACCGACACCGAGCAGGAGAAGGGATCCTGAGACTGTTGGGTACACCAAACGGAAAAGCGACGCCATTTAAGGGCGTAGCATTTGCGGGTAGAAGGTCGCCGAGAAGCTAGGACGACCTCTTCCACCTCTGCCGGCAGGAGAAGGGGAGCAAGGACTACCCTCTCAGCAACCAGGCCATTAGATTGAGAGATCTGAGGTTGGGGTGTAGCAGAGACCCCTGATCCTGAGTGAGGAGATCCGGTTGAAACCCCAGAGGGAATGGATCCTCTACCGCTAATTGCAGCAGGAGTGGAAACCACGGCTGTCTGGGCCAGCGAGGGGCCACCAGGATCATGGAAGCTTTGTCTCGGAGAACCTTGAAAAGAGTTCGAGAGACTAGCGGGATGGGAGGAAAAGCATACAGAAGGCTCTCCGACCATGAGAGTAGAAAAGCGTCTGCCGCAACTCGAAGGGGATGTGGCTGACGAGAGCAGAAGCGAGGAAGTTGCCGGTTGAGAGGACTGGCAAAGAGATCCATCGTGGGGAGGCCCCACTTTAGAAAGAGCTTCTGAACTACCAAGGGATCCAGGCGCCACTCGTGCGGCTGGAGGATCCTGCTGAGTTTGTCCGCCAGGCAATTTTCTTGGCCTGGGAGATAAACTGCCTTGAGAAGAACGCCGTGACTGACGGCCCAAGAGCAGAGCTTCTGTGCTTCCCGACAGAGAAGGAAGGAGCCGGTGCCCCCCTGTTTGTTCACGTAGAACATGGCAACTTGATTGTCCGTCTGGACAAGGACGGACTGGTGAGAGATCAGGTGGGAGAAAGCCTTGAGAGCCAGGCGGATCGCTCTGAGCTCCAGGAAGTTGATCTGCTGAGCAGACTCCCACGTGGTCCAGACGCCCTTAGTACGTGCCCCTTGGCAATGCGCTCCCCAACCCAGGAGGGACGCATCTGTCGTCAGCACCTGGGCCGGCTGAGGTGACTGAAAAGGCATGCCGAGTACCAGGTTCGGCCGATGAAGCCACCACTGGAGAGACGAGGCCAGCGGCTCGGAGACGCGCACTAGGTCTGCTAAGCCGCCTGTGGCTTGTTGCCACTGCTTGCGAAGACACCACTGAGCAGGCCGCATATTCAGGCGGGCATTGGGGGTCACATGGACGGTGGAAGCCATATGGCCGAGCAGTCTCAGGAAGCGCCTGGCGGAGACCAGGGACTGGCTGCGAAAACGGTCGGCTAGGTCCATGAGCCGTTGAGCCCTGTCGAGAGGCAGGAAAGCTCGCGCCTGAGGAGTGTGCAGTCTTGCGCCGATGAACTCGAGATCCTGTGAGGGGAGCAAAGTGGACTTTGCGAAGTTTATGACAAAGCCCAAGTACTGCAGAAGAGTCACCGTGCGGTGTGTGGCGTTGGTGACCTCCGGAGCGGACGCTGCTCTGATGAGCCAGTCGTCGAGGTACGGAAAGACATAGAGGCCGTGAAGCCGGAGATGGGCCGCCACCACCGCGAGACATTTTGTGAAGACTCGCGGTGCAGAGGACAGGCCAAAGGGCAGTACCCTGTACTGGTAATGATTTCCTGCCACCACAAACCTTAGGTATTGGCGGTGGCTTGGGTGGATGAGGATGTGCGTGTAGGCATCCTTTAGATCCAAGGAGCATAGCCAATCTCCCTGCTGGAGGTAGGGCAGAAGGATTCCAAGGGTAAGCATTTTGAACTTTTCCCGCACGAGGAACCTGTTGAGGTTGCGCAAGTCCAGGATGGGTCTGAGGCCTCCTGTCCTTTTTGGTACTAGAAAATACCTGGAATAAAAGCCTTGACCTCTCAGGTGGTGGGGCACCGGTTCCACCGCCTGTTCCTGTAGAAGACCTGCTAACTCCTGAAGGAGTAAGTCCCTGTGCAGAGGGAGTCGTGGAGGTTCTCCCGGGAAATAGGAGGGAGGGACCTGGTGGAAGTGGAGAAGATAGCCTTCTCTTACGACTTGAAGCACCCAGGCATCTGAAGTGATGTTGGACCACCTGTGGGCGAAGTGAACCAGCCGGCCTCCGGTGCTGGGAGGAGCCAGCGGAGGGGGAGAGGCTATGCTGAAGGAGTCAAAAGCCCCCACCCTGCTGAGCAGGGGCTGGTGGTGCAGGCTTGGGGGCTTGCTGCCTACGGGACCCGTTACCCCGTCCCTTGGCCTGCTGGCCCTGTTGGGGAGCTGCGGGGGCCTGATATTGGGGGTAGTGTTTATAGGCAGCCGCCTTTCTCGGGTAAAAGGACTTCTTTCCCGAGCCCTTCTTTTTCTGGGAAGGGGCGGAGGTCTTCCTAGAAAGCCTAGTCCTGGTGAGAGTCTCTGTCTCTAGTTGTGCAGCCTTCTCATCCATAGGTTTGCCAAAGAGGTTTTCACCTCGGCAGGGGACATCGACCAACTTGTCCTGCACCCAGGGCTCAAGGTCAGACGACTGAAGCCAAGCCTGTCGGCGGGCACCGATGCCGGCTGCGGCCACTCGAGCCGATGCTTCAAAGCCATCATAGGCTGCTCGGGATATGAATTTTGAGCATTCCCGAATGCCAGTGGACAAGGCTAGGAACCTCCGCAAAGGTTCCTCGGACAATCCAGCGGAGAATCCGGCTAGCTCTTTAGCCAGGTCTCGGAGATACATGCCCATGTATAGCTGGTAGGTCTGGACACGACATGCAAGCATAGAGCCCTGGAAACACTTCTTACCAAGGCCATCCAGGTTACGGGCCTCCCTGCCAGGAGGCACCGAGGAGTGCATCTTCTGGCTCTTAAGACGATGCATGGCCGATTCCACTACCATGGAATGGTGTGGTAGCTGTGCTTTTTGGAAGCCAGGGCTCTTGCGGACTCGATAGATATAATCGACCCGCTTGCTCAGGACCGACGAGGAGGCCGGACTCTCCCACATGCGGAAGAGTAGTCGTTCCAGCATGGGAGGAACCGGTACAGTAAAGTGTTCCCTGGCGGGAGAGTCATACTGGAGGGCGTCGAGCTCTTCGGCTCGAGGCTCCTCCTCGGGATCCGCAGGGAAGGCCAAAGCCTTGGCCATATCCCTGACGAAGTCCGAGAACCGGGCATCCTCCGGAGGGGACTGCTTCCGAGGTTCGGACTCAGGCGAATCCGAGGGGACACACCGAGTCCGAAAAGAATCAGGTGACTCTTCCTCTTCAGACTCCCAGACCGACTCCGAGGAGGAATCGGTGGGGTCGGCCCGGGCAGGCTGCGGCGCCGGCCGCCCCGATGCCGAGGGAGTCGGCGTCGACGACCTCGGTCCCGAACGGGAGGCCGAGGGTGACCTCGACCGAGGATCGACTCGAGTTCGCATGGACTCGAGGATCGGCTCGGTCTCCGGGGTCGACTTAGACGTCGACGTCCCGGCGGTCGGGGCAGCGGCGCCAGCGAGGCTAGCGAGCAGTGCCCGCTGCTGGTCCATGAAGGCAGACAGTCTGCTCTCCAAGGCCGTCAACCTGAGTCCGACCTCAGGTGACCCAGCAGCCCCCGACTCGGGCCCCGACGGCGTCGGTCTCGGAGGCGAGTCCAGGAGGACCACAGGACTTACCCGAGCAGGCAGCTCCGACTCCATGCGAGGTCGCTTCGAGAGGTGCTCCTTCTCCAAGGACCCGGGACGGCTATCGGGGCTATGCGACCTGGCCCTCGCGGAGCCAGGAGCGTCCACCGACGCCTCCCTCGCGGGTTTCACCTTCCGTCGATGGTCCCCGGAGGGAGAACCCCTGTCGGAGGAACTCCGGCGACGGTCAGAGCTGGAACCTCTGGACGCCGAGGCCTCCGACGAGGTCCGGGTACGGCTGGGGTCAGCGAAGATCCTATCGCGCTGATGCCGCCGACTTCTCAACGCTTTGGAGGACATTTTGCCACAGGCCCCACAGATCATTTCTTCATGATCCGGGCCCAGGCAGCGGAGGCAATTATCGTGTGTGTCAGTTAGTGACATATTTCGGTCACACTGACCACACCGCTTGAAACCACTGGCAGCCATCGGGGGAAAAAGGGCCCCTGCGAGGTCAAAGGACCGGGCTGCCAGTGAAAAAACCGAAAACGAAACTGACTAAATCAGAAAAACCGAAAAAGAAGAAGAGGACTCGTGACCGGCGTCGCGAGTCCGGGCGGGAAAAAGACCGGCGTCGAACCAAAGGAAAAAAGAGAATATTACGAATAAAATCAACTTTTTCGCGGGGACACGACGGGTACGTCTGTAGGGCTCCGCGGAAAAAAGAAGACTGGCTAAGATGGCACCCTTGGGCGGGAAGGCGACCGCGCATGCGCGCTGCAATTCCCAAAGGCTTTCTTTGAAAGCTGGGGAAAATTGCTCCGCAAGGGCTCCGTCGGCGCCGACGTCACCCATATGTGAGGACTGACTTCCTGCTTGGTCCTGGAGAAGCACCAAGAAGCTGGGGGAAACAATCAGTCTAGCAAAAGGAAGAAACCAACATTGGGCGCTGTCCTTCTCCACAGCCAACCCTGTTGCTCACCAATGAAAGGGCAAAGGAAGGACCTCTGAAGATTTACAGGAGCAGTTGAGATCTGCATGAACTGCAGAGAAAGTCCAGTGAAGTTAACTCAGCGTTTCCCATAGAGCAGCAGTGCTTCTTTGTAGCTGGCATGCACAAGATGCAAGGAGAGCGACCCTTCATGGCCCAGTAGCAACTCCTCTCTGCATGCTCAGCAGAAGCACATCAGCAACTGATGTAGATCCAGGCACACAGCTGCATGCTGTGGATATACCCAGACCAGATATTCCGACCAGAGGGGAAGCCATACTGGACCTAGTCCTTAGGGGAACACCAGATCTGGTGCAAGAAATAAGGGTGTTGGGACCACTTGGCAATAGTGATCATAGCATTATCGTGTTTGATTTAATTAGTGAAGGAGGGACAGTAAAGAAATCCACAGTACTACCTTCTAACTTTCGAAAGGGAGACTATGATAAAATGAGGAAAATAGTTAAGAAAAAACTAAAAGGAGCGGTTGCAAAGGTTAAAGACTTACATCAAGCTTGGGTGTTGTTTAAAAATACTATCCTGGAAGCCCAGACCAGCTGTATTCCACGCATTAAGAAAAGTGGAAGAAAGTCCAAAAAACTGCCAGCATGGTTTAAAGGTGAGGTCAGAGGCTGTTGCTGCCAAAAAGAGTAAATTAGACTTGCCTGCTAATTGTTGTTCCTTGCGGAACTCTAGTCCAGTCCCGGAACCATAGAGTTGTGAACCTCCACCAGCAGCTTTGGAGACTGAACATCTTCATCTCTTTGATCATCCAGCTATATGCAGCCCCAAGGACCGCCCACACATCAGTACCTATTGACAAAGCATACTAAGCAGAGCAACAAATAAGTAGATATAACACAGTGGAAAAAAGGATCCTGACCCTAAAGTTCCTACTACTAGCAAAAAATTTTTTTTTCCAATTGCGTAAGAACAACCTCCCGCCTACGGGAAGGCGGACCAGAACGGCCATGGCGACCCTTGTTCAAAACGCATGCAACAAGAGGCGCCACCGCTCACCCCCAAGATTTGACCCCGAAAGGAAACTAAGGCGTGCTGCAAGCAGAGGAGCTCTGACCGAAAGTATAGAGAACAAAAACCCTGGCAGACTCCTATAATGAATGTACCTTCTTGGCTGGCAGAGAGAACAGATAGACAGGGAGGGATCCGGGACTGGACTAGAGTTCCGCAAGGAACAACAATTAGCAGGTAAGTCTAATTTACTCTTCCTTAGCGTCCCTCTAGTCCAGTCCCGGAACCATAGAGGATGTAACAGAGCAGTAAATCTCAACAGGAGGGCCTCGCTAGTCCAGCCTGATGCACCCGAGACCCAAACCGCGCAACCGACGCCGCCTGCACATCCAGACGATAGTGCTTAGCAAAGGTGTGCAAGGACGACCACGTCGCCGCCCGACAAATATCCACCGCCGGTACCAAGCTAACTTCTGCCCAAGACGCCGCCTGCGCCCTAGTCAAGTGAGCCCGAAGCCCGGCAGGAACCATCCTGCCGAGTAAAAGGTATGCCGACGAAATCGCCTCTTTCAACCAGCGGGAAATGGAAGACTTAGACGCCGCTTCCCCCTTGCGCGGACCGCCAAATGCGACAAATAGGCGATCGGACTTACGGAAGGCCGCCGTTTCCCTCAAATACCGACGAAGAGCTCGACGGACATCCAACGCGTGCAAGGAGTTATCTGCGTGCTTGCCCCGTTCCTTGGCAAACACCGGGAGAGACACCACCTGATTCATGTGAAACGCCGAAACTACCTTAGGCAAAAACGCGGGAACCGGTCGCAATACCACCTTGTCGGCAGAGAAAGACAGATAGGGTTCCCTACACGAAAGAGCCTGCAACTCCGAGATCCTGCGAGCTGACGAGATCGCTACCAGAAACACCGTTTTCAACGTCAAGTCCTTCAACGAAGCTTGCGCCAAGGGTTCAAACGGCGAAGCCACCAGAGACCTCAACACCAAATTCAAGTCCCACGAGGGCACTAAAGCCCTGCACGGAGGACGCATAAGCAACACCGCTCGCAAGAAGCGCTTCACGTCCGCATGGGACTCCAATAACTGGCCCTGAACCTTGCCTCGAAAACACGCAAGAGCTGCAAGTTGTACCCTCAACGAACTGGCCGCCAGGCCCTTGTCCACCCCTGCTTGCAAGAAGGAGAGGATCTGAGGAACGGAGGTCCACAAAGGCCGCAACTCGCGAGCCGCACACCAGCTCTCAAAAATACGCCAGACCCGGACATACGCTAGCGACGTAGACCGACGCCGCGCCCGCAACAAGGTAGCAATGACCTCCGGAGAATAACCTTTGGCTCTCATTCTCGCCCTCTCAATAGCCATGCCGTAAGCGAGAATCGAGCCACCTGAGGCATTTGCAGCGGCCCCTGCCGAAGGAGATCCGGCCGAGGAGGAAGGCGCCACGAATCGGCCACACTCAACCGCACCAGATCCGCATACCAAGGCCGACGAGGCCAGTCCGCCAATCAGAACCACAGGACCCGGATGCCGCTCGATCCGCCATACCAGGCGACCCAGCAGGGCCCACGGAGGAAAGACATAGAGCAGCCCGTACCTTGGCCACCTTTGTGCCAATGCATCGAGGCCTTCCGACATGCATTCCTGACGCCTGCTGAAGAACCTTTCGACCTGCGCGGACTTGAAGGTCGCCATGAGGTCCATTATCGGCAGACCCCAACGATGGACCAGCAACGCAAATACCTCGGGATGTAGAGACCACTCTCCGGGGTCTACCCTGCGACGACTCAGAAAGTCTGCCTCCACATTGTGAACCCCCGCGATATGCTGGGCCGACAGACACTGAAGATGCCGCTCTGCCCAATCCAGAAGCAGATCCGCCTCCGCTTCCAACGCCGCGCTGCCTGTGCCTCCCTGGCGATTTATGTAGGCTACCGTGGAGGCATTGTCGGATAGCACCCTGACCGCCGCTCCCTGCAGCCATGGCTGAAACGCTGTCAGAGCCAACCACACGGCTCTCATTTCCAGTCGGTTGATGGACCACCGCCTCTCCCGCGAGGACCACTGGCCCTGAGCAATCTGGCCCTCGCAATGAGCCCCCCAGCCGCTCAAACTGGCATCCGTCATCAGCAGACGCCAGACGGGAGACTCCAAGGGCATACCGTTCGCCAGAGAGCGCCGACGCAACCACCAGCGAAGGCTGCGCCGAACCTCCAAGGCGCAAACTAACTGACGAGCTAGCGAGTCGGACTGATGACACCATCGACGCAGCAGCACTCGCTGCAGAGGCCGCATGTGAGCCCTTGCCCACGGAACTACCTCGATGGTCGACGCCATCGTGCCGAGAAGCTGAAGGTATTGCCAAGCCGAGGACACCCGTCTCGCTAGAAACTGCTCCACCAGCCGCCTCAGGGCCCGCGCTCTGTGCACTGGGAGAAAAACCTTCCCGTTGCCGGTCTCGAAACGCGCCCCCAAATACTCCAAGGTCTGCGAGGGAAGAAGGCTGCTCTTCGCCCGATTGACCACCCAGCCTAACGACTGCAAAACCTGTACGACCCGCGCCATCGCCCGGAGACTCTCCTCCCTCGACTTCGCCCAGATCAACCAGTCGTCGAGATAGGGATGCACGAGGACACCCTCCTTCCGCAGGAACGCCGCTACCACCACCATGATCTTCGTGAAGACCCGTGGCGCCGTCGCTAGGCCGAAGGGCATGGCTTGAAACTGAAAATGGCCCATCGGCAGCGCAAACCGCAGAAATCTGATGTTCCTGGCGAATGGGAATGTGCAAATAGGCCTCCGTAAGGTCTAGGGACGTTAGGAATTCCCCCTCGCGGACCGCCGCTATGACCGAGCGCAGCGTTTCCATGCGAAAATGCGACACCCGAAGGCACCGATTCACTCTCTTTAAATCCAAGATTGGTCGAAAGGTGCCCTCCTTTTTCGGCACTACGAAGTAGATGGAGTATCGACCGGACCCTAACTGCCCCTCCGGCACGGGGGCGACCGCCCGGAGCCGAAGCTGCCGGGAAAGTGTATCGGATACGACTCGTCGTTTCCAGGGAGCGCTGCACGGGGACATAACGAAGGAATCGAGCACCGGTCGATGTAGCTCGAGCGCATATCCCTCTCGTATCACTTCTAACACCCACCAATCGGATGTGATAGCGGCCCAGGCAGGGTAGAAATCACGCAGTCTGCCCCCTATGGGAATCACCGCCACCGGAGCCGGCCTCGCTTCATTGTGACTTTTTGGGGACCTGTGCCTGGAAGGAGCCAAAACCTCTACCTGCCCCCCGAAATCCGCGGAAACTCTGTCCGCGCCCCAGATATCTGGAACGCTGGGACTGACCAAAGCGGGAGGCACGAAACCTCCGAAAGGACTGCTGAGACCCCCGGAAGGTGAAGGTCGGCTTCCCCTGCTTGGGCTTATCCTCCGGAAGCCGACCCCCCTTAGAATCCCGAGATCTTTTACCAACCTATCCAAGTCCTCTCCAAATAACTGCCTGCCCTTAAACGGCAGCTTACTAAGGCGAGCTTTAGAAGAGCCATCAGCCGCCCAATTGCGTAACCAAAGAGAACGACGCGCCACTACCACCGACGCCATGCCGTTAGCTAACCCCATAATGAGGTCATAGTGGATATCCGCCAAATAAGCGGTACCCGACTCCAATCTGGACGCCGCGGCCTCTTGTTCCGCCGACTGGGGCCCCTGGAACTGTTGAGACCAGCGGAGGCAGCCGCGCGCCACCCAGGCCCCGGCCACCGCCGCCTGCATTGACAGGGCAGCAACATCAAACGCCTGTCTCAACAAGCTATCAACTTTCCAATCCTGCGGGTCCTTCAATGCCGCAGCACCTTCCACCGGGATAGTAGTCCGTTTAGTAACCGCGGAAACTGCCGCGTCCACCTTCGGCGAACGAAAGAGCTCTCTATCAGCCTCCGACAGAGGATACAACTTAGGCAACAGTCTAGCCCCGCGCAAAGCGGACTCTGGACTGTTCCACTCCTCCTGGATCATAGCTTTAAAAACCCTATGGAGCGGAAAGACTCTGTGGGAAGTGCGCACCGCCTGCATCAAGGGATCCTCCAACTTGTCCTCCGCAGTGGCATCTTCCACGGGTATGTTCAATACCTTGAGGGTTTCGGCAATCAGTGCCGGAAGTTCCTCTTTACGAAATACACGCACTATTCTACTACTCTGCTCGTCGTCCAACAACTCGCCGTCTTCTAAATCCTCCGCAGACTCCAGCTCAAGAGCCTCCCCCAGCCCCTCGTGGAACTCGTCCCCAGGAGGCGCAGAATCCCCTTCTTTTGTGGACCAGTGTCTCCCTCTACTGAAAGTGGACGCTTTAGCCCACGGCGGGGCAGGACCGAGCCTCCCCCCGCCGGCTGCAAGAGAGCCAGAGCCTCCTGCATGAGAGAGAAAAAGGCGGGTGGAACTCCCAGGGATCCCTCCTGGACGCCCCCCGCCAACAGGCGCTCCGGCACCACAGAAATCCCCGGACCAAGGACCGTCTCTGCCTGCTCTGATGTCCCTTCTGTAGATACAGGTGGGAGATCTGCACTGGAGCCCTACTACTTCTATGAATGCCACAGACCAGACACCGAGGACTAGGAGGTATGGCTATGCACACAGCAAAGCAGGAACACCTTGCTGAAGCAAACAGAGCAGAAAAAAAATCACGATTTTAAAAGTGCTCAAAAACGCTCCAAATTGCAGGATTAGATAGAGCTGGAGTCAATTAGCTGATATCTGACCAAGAAATGCAAAAACGAAGCTCCTATCCCTAAAAAAAAATACGAAGAAAAACAACTTTGAAAAAAATTCCAAAATGGCCGCCGGACCCGATCCCGCCAAAAAAAGGACCAGAAAAAATACCCAAAAGGTCTAAAACACTCCCCAGAGCTGATTCCAGGCCACCCCAAGGCCTCCACCACTGCCTTTAGAAAGAAAAAGCTTCAAACTCTACTCACCCACACAGGAGTGGAGGGGGGGTCAAAACACAGAGTGCTGTCCAGCGTGCCTGTCACAAGCTCTTAGTAGCAGTTATCAGAGTCAATAACAGAGTAATAACCGCTCAGGGCAGCTCGGGGAACCCCTAAATCAGTCAGGGGACCCTCAGAGCCTACTGCTGTATTCAATTGCTGCCTGTAATTGTCTTCAACCTTCTCCTCACCCACCAAGGGGGTTCGGTAGAAAGGAGACCTGTGTCCTGTGCAGCTCCCCTGCTTGTTTGACCTATGCGGAGACTGACAGAGAGAGACAGAGAGAAAAAAAACAGATTAGAGAAAGACAGAAGGGACACAGTCAAAGATTTCCTCCACAGCAGCAGCCCAGCACCTAAATCTAGAAAATAATAAAACACTAAAGCTCTGCTTATTTGTTCCTAAGGAGCCCAGTTCTGGGCTCTGACTTCCAAGCTGCTTGGAGACTGATGTGTGGGCGGTCCTTGGGGCTGCATATAGCTGGATGATCAAAGAGATGAAGATGTTCAGTCTCCAAAGCTGCTGGTGGAGGTTCACAACTCTATGGTTCCGTGACTGGACTAGAGGGACGCTAAAGAAAGCATCTTTCAGGAAATGGAAAAAAGAGCCAAACGACGAAAACTGGAAACAGCACAAGTACTGCCAAGTTAAATGCAAAGCATTGATAAGGCAGGCAAAGCGAGAATTTGAGAAGGAACTTGCTACGGAAGCAAAAACACAAAATAAAGACTTTTTCAAGTACATTCGTAGCAAAAGGCCTGTGAGAGAGTCAATTGGACCATTAGATGATAGAGGGGTAAAAGGGGCAGTAAGAGGAGACAAGGCTATAGCGGAGAGACTGAATGAATTAAGATTGAAAAAATTATCTGACAGGACAGCAGAGAAAAGAGAGCAGGGGGGTCAGAGAGTGAGGGATGAAAGACTGCGGATGGGTAGAACTCACCCGGTTGGCACTTTAGAATGGGTGGATGGGTATGTTGTAGGCTAACTGGAAGAAGAGGGTTTTCAAAGCGGCTTTAAACATAGGGAAGAATAACTCAGGACAGAGAATGTGTGGAAGAGTTCCAAAGTGCAGGACCCAGAAAGAAAAAAAGCAGTACCCTGTGTGTGCTTAAGGTGAGCTTGGGAAACAGAGGGGAGTGTTAAACGGTGACCGTGAACTTGTTATGAAAGTGGAGGAGGTCGCCCAGGTACTGGGAAGTAGAAGTGTGGATAACCCTGTGAACAAATATGAGTATTCTGTATTGACTTTGAAAGCCAACTGGCAATCAGTGAAGACGAGCAAGAAGTGGAGAGACATGGTCATAGCGAGAGGAGTATGTGAGGATACGGGCAGCCATGTTCTGCAGCAACTGTAATCTGTGTAGCTGATAATGTGGAAGACCATCTAGAACAACATTACAGTAGTTGATTCTGGAGTTAAGAGAAAGGAGGAGCGTAAACAGAACAGCAAAAGAGAGAAATGGACGGACTGCGCGTATCTAAGGAAGATGGTAGAATGAGTGACGAGTGATGGAAGAGATATATTCAGTGAGAGAGAGAGAGGAGCCCAAGATGATCCAGAGATATTTAAGGAAGGACACCAGTGGGATAGGGGTAGTCGAGAGTACAGGGGACAGAGAAAGGGAGGAGGTCCCAAAGGTGATCCAGATGGCAGATTTGGAAGGTTTGGATAGAGGAAGTTAGAGATCATCCATGTATGGATAAGGGCAAGGCAGGAATTAAGCAATGCAGGATCGGAAGCAGAGGAGTTGGTATGGTGTAGAAGAATAGCATCATCAGCGCAGTAGCACACAGAGGTGCCAGAATTAGGAGAGAAAGAGGGACCAAAAAAGTATTAAAGGGGGGACAGGACTGAGCCCTGTGGAACACCACAAGACAAAGTGATAGGGGGAGAAACCAATGCTGTAGAGAAAACAGAGGAGCAGACAGTGAGAAAGGACCGAAACCACCGTAGAGGAGTGCCAGAAACACTGAAATTAAAGAGGCATGTAAGAAGGGTGCGATGGTCCATATAGTCAAAAGCAGAAGAGAAGTCAAGGGAAACAACAAGAGTGAGGTCACTGCACTCGTGAGCAATGTGAAGTTCATTCAAGAGGGAAAGGAGGATGGATTCAGGGCTGTGACCTTCAAGGAAACCTGACTGGTGTGGGTGGAGAGCATTAGTGGACATGAGATGAGAGAACAGCTGAGTGAATATAAACCGTTCAAGAAGCCTGAAAAGAAAGGAAAGAATGGAGAGAGGGAGTCAGTTGATGATATCAGATGGATCGAGAGAGGGCTTCTTAAAAATCTTTATCTTTATCTTTATTCACATTTGATAAACCGCTATTTGTAAAACAATTAAGCGGTGAACAATAAAAAAGTATGGATTTAACACTGCAATTCAGGAAAAGGAACGCCAATAATAGCTAGGAAAGAAGGAAGCAGGACAGAGTAGTAACAACACATTATTTCCAAAATATAAGACAGACATAGCCCTAGAATGGGGCAGACTATCAGATGCTTCCAGGGTGTAGGAAAGGAGCCAGTAGACTATTATTAAGCATAGAGAGAAGAGGAGGGAGAAGGGTAAGAGAGAGCTCTCTAACAATGGTTTTCAGTACCATCTTTATGCTGATGGATCTCAAATTTGCTTCTATACATCAAATCTCTCTCCAAGCCTGACTCTCAGCCTGTTTGTCTGATATTGCTACCTGGATGTCCTGTCACCACCTAAAATGGAACAGGGCCAAGACGGAGCTGCTTATCTTTTATCTTAAGCCAACATCTCCTTTTCCTCCCTTTGCCATTTCTATAGACAATACTGTCATCCTCCTCGTCTCCTCAGCTCACAATCTTTGGGTCACCTTTGATTCCTCTCCCTACACATATTCAAGATAGCTAAAACCTGTCGTTTCTTCCTCTACATCAGCAAAATTTGTTCTTTCCTTTCTGAACACACTACCAAGACCCTTATCCATTCTTTCATCATTTCCTATTTAGGCTATTAAACTTGCTCCTCGCTGGTCTACCATTGAATCACCTAGCTCCCCTTCAATATGTTCAAAACTCAGGTGCATGGCTAATATTCTGCCAGCATCACTATGTTCACTTAACCCCTCTTCTCAAGTCACTTCATTGGCTCCTTATCAGTTTCCACATACAGTTCAAATTTCTCCTACTCATCTACAAGTGCTTCATTCTGCAACATTTCATCTCCTGTCTCCCCCTACATTCCTTCTCGGCAACTCTGCTCAAGCACATCACTTTTAGTATGTCCGTTTCTTTTACTGTCAATTCCAGACTCCATTCATTCCACCTTGCTGTGCTATATGCCTTCAATAGACTACTTGAGTTCATATGCCAGGTTCCATCTCTGGTCCAATTCAAGTACATGCTAAAATCACATTTCTTTGAGGCTGCTTTTGAATCCTGAGCCTCATATTCTCCTGTCCACATACATACGTTTTTTAATCATTTCCCTTAATCATCCTAGTCCCCTCTGTTTTTTTCTGTTTTTGTCTTGAACGGAGTGTAAGCTCTATATGGCAGGGAATGTCTCTTATGTGTATTTATCTATTTTATTTATTTAGTTTATTTCTATACCACCTTATCATGAAATCAAGGTGGCTTCCATTTAACAGAACCATTGTACAATGAACATATTTGTAATTGAACTGGGGATATAATCCATTAACAAAGAACATTTTCAAATTGAACAGGGAGGGGATAAAGTTACAAAGGACAGTTGAATTGTAATTAATAAAACCATATTACTTATTAAAATTTAATATTGATTCATTAGTTACATAGAGTAGACATTTGTAGTAGACCTTGTAGTATTATTCTGGTTTGTAGTAGATCTTGTAATGACATTGTAGATCCTAATGTAATTAGGGATATCTTCTCTTGCTGAGGGTTTAGTGATTTATCTTATGTTGGGTCCGCATTTGTGGTAGGATGATTGTTTCCAAAATGTTCTGCAAAGAGATGTGTCTTAAGTTGTTTTCTGAAGGTAGATAGGTCAGTCGTCATTCCTAATGTATGTGGCAATGGGTTCCATAGGATCAGAGCGTAATATGTGAATGCCCTGTTGCTAGTTGCTCTGTTTTTCTGAAGCCCACTGTAATGGCTAGTGTATTTTGTGTGTTGGTCCTCTGCTTTGCTTTATGCAATTTCTTGATATACTGCCCAGGCTGAATTGCATCAGAGCGGTTTTACAATCACTACAAGCAGGTACTGGATACATTCTCTGCTGTCTTAAGTTGGGTATATTGGATATCAGAGAAGATATGTATGTTGAAGATAGATTCTGTAGTATTTTGAAGGTAGTCATGATGGATATATATTTTATACGACTTTCAATTGTATCCAATGTAACTGTTGTAGGATCGGTGTAATGTGTGCATCCCTGGGAGCTTTCAGCAGTATCCGAGCTGTAGTATGTTGAGCCATCCGAAGTTTCTTAAGAGTTTGCTTCAGTAGCCCTTGGAGAATGCAGTTGGAGAAATCAAAGCAAGGGCAGATTATCATATATAACACTTTACGGAAGTCCTTTGTTTCTAGGAAAGGTCTAAATGGTTTTAGCATTTTAAATGTATTGTATATTGCCCATGTTTTGCTTATGTGGGAGTTGAAATTTAGTGCTTGATCTAGTGTTATTCCTAGATTTCTTACTTCTTTTTTGACTTCCCAAAGATGCTTTTTGAATTTTATTACAGATGGTGGGGTGAAATCTTTGTCTTTTGAGACTTACAAAACTTTTGTTTTCTTGACGTTTATTTTAAGGTGTAAACAAACTCTGGAATTTGTTACCGGAAGATGTAGTAAAAGCAGTTAGTGTAGCTGGGCTTAAAAAAAGGCTTGGACAAGTTCCATAAACCATTATTAAAAAGGGACCCAGGATATCACTGCTTGACCCGATACAAGCATTGAGGAACCTGTGTCTTTTGGGGAAACTGCTAGGTACTTATGACCTAAATTGGCCACTGTTGGAAACAGGATACTGGGCTTGACGGACCTTGGTCTGACCCAATATGGCATATCTTATGTTCTAATGTTAAATAAAAGAGCTGATAGTGCTGAGCCTTGCCTTATTGTTTCTATGATCTTGATGTATCATGACCTATTCTTACTTACTGTGTTCTGTCAGTGAGATGAGATCCAGCAAAGTGCTATTCCTTTAATTTCTATTTTGTGAAGGCAAGTTATTAGATAGTCCTGAATTAAAGAATCAAATGTAGCAGCTAGGTCTAGGAAAATGAGTACAAAGGGTTTTTTTTGTTAATTCTTTTTAGCGTTATTTAGGTATATTAAGTGCCTTCATATGTTTGTTTTTACAAGACCTTTTACATGACGTCACTGGTCACGTCCGGGATATTTTTAAGCTCCCCTTGTGATCGCACATTCCACACTTTTTTTTGCAGCTGTCGGGGCGAAGTATTTTGTTTATAATGTACTCTTGGAAACCATTTTTAACCTACTGTTCATAATATCTATATTTATTATATTTTACTTTTTAGTCTGCAGAGGTTTTCAATAAATCTTTGATGACACGCCAAAGCGATAAGGTTTCTCCTTAATTTATCAATCTTTTGGGCAAAGCTTCATCCCTTATATTTTAGGTATCAAGGTGGCTCTTATATAATATTTATTTTGATGGAAGTTTTTGTTTCACTCATTGAAGTTTTAATTTTCCAGGACATGGCAATTCAGTTCTCTTATATTCTCCGCACATATGTAGCACCCCATTTTTCAAATTTGGCAGGTTCACTTTTCTTTGGTGAACTCATTTTAGTGTTATTTAGGTATATTATGTGCCCTTATATGTTTTGTTTTTAAAAGACCTTCTATATGATGTCACTGGTCACGTCCAAGGCATTTTCAAGCTCCCCTTGTCATTGCACATCTTACGATTTTTGTGGCGGTCGGGGCGAAGTGTTATGTTGTTAATGTACTGTTGAAAACATTTTTTAGCCTTCTGTTCATAAGATATATAGATATATATATAGAGATATATATATGTAAGTATAGAAATTTATTTTTATTTTTTTAGTCTGCAGAGGTTTTCATAATGCTAAGTGCTTACAGCACATCATTTTTACCTGTTGAACCAGTAGAGGGGTTTGTTCAAGGTTAGCTATGATCTATCAAGTCAACCTCAATAAGAAAATATATGCTAATTTGTTGTACAATTTTCACTTTTCTTCTTCCAGCAAGTTTTTTTTCCTATTACGACAGGAGTGTATAAGGTATCTGGATGTCTTTCAGCATGTCCATTTTGTGTCTTCCTCATCTTTTTTTGCTCTTTTAGTCATTCATGTGCCATTTGGCGTCCATACATTTTATTTGTACTATATAGGTATATTTTATCCGTTTGTTGTGCCTCTTTTTATGATGGATTTCATTCTATTTTTTATGATCGTTTTAACAATAATTGGCATTATTTATGCTTTTATGTTTTTATATTATTGTATTTATGTTTGCATTATGTATTCTTATTATTTTTATTGTATTTTTTTGAGGTTTGCTTTACCTATTTTTACCCAATGAGGAAGGCCTCACCGGCTGAAACACGTAGGAGTTCAATAAAAGGGGTTTTATAACTTGAATTCCGGCAGTCTCTGAATCTGGTATAAGGCCTCTCCACAATGACAGCTCGCTCACTCTCCGGGCAGAAGTGACTGCAACCAAAAATACCACTTTCCAGGAGAGATACCGGCAGTGGCACGTGGCCATCGGCTCAAAGGGCGGCCGGGTAAGTTGCCCCAAAACGACATTAAGGTTCCATTCGGTCGGTGGAGGACGGACCGGGGGTTTCAACAGGAGCCTTTAAGAAACCGGGATACCATTGGGTGAGCAAGAGAGGATTATCGTCCACAGGAAAGTGGTTCACCGCTAGGGCACTAAGGTGCACTCTGACCGAGTTGGACTTAAGTCCCATCTCGGAAAGGTGGAGAAGGTATTGCAGCCATTGGGCAAGAAAAAGGGTCCACCTTTTGCCCAGCACACCAGAAAGCAATTCTGCGCCACTTAAAGGCGTATGTCCATCTGGCAGACAGTCTACGTGAAGCCAGCAAGACCTCCTCAACATCCTCCGGAAGGAGGAATGGGGTGAGAGTCACCCTCTCAGCAGCCACGCCGTCAGTGAAAGGGAGCCGAGGTTGGGATGCAAGAGAAAGCCCCCCCCTCCTGGGAGAAGAGATGGGGAGACGAACCCAGGGGAATGGGGGTCTCCACCACAAGCTGCAGAAGCGGGAACCACGACTGCTGGGACCATCGTGGGGCTATAAGGATGACAAAAGCTCTGTCCCGAAGGATCTTGAACAGAGTCTGGGCAACCAGAGATGTCGGGGCAAAAGCATACAGAAGACCCACCGACCATGAGACTAGGGAGGCATCGGCTGCCACCCTGGCCGGATGCGGCTGCCTTAAGCAGAAATGGGGAAGCTGGTGAATGTCCAGACTCGCATACAAGTCTAATCACCGGTTCCCCCCAGGTCTGGAAAAGCCCGTTTGCCACCGTCCGGTCCAGCTCCAACTCGTGCGACTGGAGGATCCTGCTGAGTCTGTTGGCCAGCCAGTTGTCCTGGCCCGGCAGGTATACTGCTTTGAGGAGAATCCCCTGCCAGGTTGCAAAAGAGCTTAGGTCCAAGGCCCTCCTGACAGAGGGTACGTGATCCCATACCCCCCCCACCTGTTTGTTCACGTAGAACATAGCCACTTGGTTGTCCGTTTGGACCAGGACTGATCTGTGGTCCAGATACTGCCTGAAAACCTTCAGGGCGAGACGGATGGCCCAGAGCTCCAAGAAGTTGATCTGTTGGGCACTCTCCTCCGTGGACCACCCCCCCCTGCGTGCGGAACCCCTGGCAATGGGCCCCCCAGCCCAGCAAGGAGGCATCTGTGGTGAGGACCCTCAATTGTGGAAGGGCCTGAAAAGGCATACCTGCCTTCAAGTGCTGGGGGTGAGAGCCACAAGGCCAGGGACTGTACCAGGCGCCTGGTCACCTTGATCCTGTCCTGGAGGTGTCCAATGGCCTGGGACCATTGGTCTCTGAGGCACCACTGCGCAAATCGCATGTTTGAGGCGGGCATCTGGAGTGACATGGACTGTGGAGCCATGTGCCCAAGGCGCAGCAGTTGCCTCGCTGGCGCCGAGGAGCTGTGGTGCACTTTCCCTGCAAGGGCTATAAGCCTGCCTGCCCTGTTTGCAGGCAGGAAGGCCTTCAACTGCAGGCTACTGAGCCTTGCCCCAATGAAGTCTAACTCCTGACATGGACATAGGCTGGATTTGGGGTAGTTGATTACAAACCCCAAGTGCTGCAAGACCTGGATGGTGCGAGCTGTGGCCTGCTGCACCTCTGCGGCTGAAGTGCCCCTGATGAGCCAGTCATCTAGATAGGGGAAGACTAAGATACCTTGAAGCCTGAGGAAGGCGGTGACCACCGCCAGGCACTTTGTGAACATCCTGGAGGCCGAAGCAAGGCCAAAGGGAAGCACCCTGTACTAGAAGTGGTTGTCCCCCACCACAAAGCATAGGTATTGCCTGTGGCTTGGGTGGATAAGGATGTGTGTATAGGTATCCTTTAGGTCTAAGGAGCACAGCCTATCTCCCTAGTGGAGATAGGGCAGCAATATTCCAAGGGAGAGCATCTTGAACTTCTCCCCCACCAGGAATTTGTTAAGGTTGCGCAGGTCGAGAATGGGCCTTAGGCCTACTGTTCTCTTTGGGATGAGGAAGTACCTGGAGGAGAACCCCTTGCCCTTTTATCTTTATTTCAACATTTGATAAACCGCTTTGGCCGAAGCATTAAAGCGGTGTACAATAAAAAGGTCAGCACAGCAAATCATAGAAAAGAGAAGAGACCACCATAAAAATAACAGGAAAGCAAAAGAAAGGATAGAACATAAAAGTCATAATCACAAGACTAGAGCAAAGACACCAAAAGACACAAAAGACCAGAGAGCAAAGGGAGGGGACCAGACGCACATAAGAGCATTGAACACCACAACCAACAACTAACTTCAGGGAGGAGCACCAGGAGGGAGATCAAAAGCTTGTTGGAACAGATGAGTTTCGAGTAGTGATTTGAACTGGGAGTAAGAGGGTTCCAGCCGGAGGGAAGGTGGCAATGCATTCCAAAGAAAGGGACTGAGGAAAAAGAAAGCCGAATGTCGAGTTTGTTCTAGGCGGGCTTGTGATGGGGAGGGAAGGGACAAACGGTTTGCATGAAGGGACCGTAATTGCCAATAGGGAGTGTGAAGGGAAATAAGGCCAGCAAGATACCGGGGATTGTCAGTATGAATGGTGCGATGTGTTAGGATAAGGAACTTATAGCGAAAACGGAACCGGAGAGGTAACCAGTGCAATTTAAGAAGAATGGGAGTAACATGATCAAAACGATGAGCAAAAGTAATAAGACGAGCTGCAGTGTTTTGGATAGATTGTAAACGCTGAAGTTGATAACTCGGAAGGTTAGCCAAAAGAACGTTGCAATAATCCAGTCGACTGATAACTAGTGCTAGAACGAGGGTAACCAAAGAACCAAAAGGAAGGAGGGAACAAACGGCCCGAATCTGATGGAGAACTGCAAATGAACGGCGGGTAAGGGCAGAGATATGAGTGTGAAAAGAAAGTGAGGAATCCAGAGTAACTCCCAAGTAACGAAAAGAAGAGACAAGTGGAATGGGGACTGAGTCAGAGGGGCAACAGTAGGAAAGGAACCACTCAAGGATACCCACATAGCCGAAGACTTAGTAGGATTTAAGTGAAGGAAGTTCTGAGAAAGCCAAGAGGCAACACGGGAGAGGTAGTTATTGAATTGGGTAATATCCAAGATGAGCGGAGAGACATGACAAAGGAGGATGATGTCGTCCACATAAATATACGAGGAGACAGGATATTGTTGAATCAAAAGCGGCAAGGGAGCAAGAAAAATATTAAATAGCAGGGGAGAGAGGACAGAACCCTGAGGGACACCACAGGTGAGCGGAAGAGAGGGAGAGGACAAACCACCAGAGTGGACACTGAAAGAGCGAGCTGTAAGAAAAGAATGAAACCATTGTAAGACCGTGTCCCGCAACCCTATATCAAATAAACGAGAGAGGAGAGTCCGGTGATCAATTAAGTCAAAGGTTGCAGAAAGGTCAAGGGAAACAATGAGAGTAACTTCACCACGGTCATGGGCAACATGAAGTTCATTTAAGAGTGCTAACAAAACAGTTTCCGTACTATGTCCTGGCCGGAAACCTGCTTGACGGGGGTGGAGAGTATTGGTGGCCTCGACATGAGAATTCAACTGTTCAAAGGCAAATCGTTCCAGAGGTTTAGCTAAGAAAGGGAGGTTTGAGACTGGGCGCCAATGTGACAAGACAGAGGGATCAAGGGAAGGTTGCTTCAATAGGGGGCGGACAATTGCAGATTTCCAAACAGATGGAAAGAGACCGGATGACAGGCTAGAGTTAATAATGGTAGTGATAAATGGCACAAGTTGCAAGGATGGCTCAGATAACCATCTGGATGGGATTGGGTCCAATGCGCATGTGGTCCTTCTTGATTTGGACAAAACCTGCAAGCGAGGTGGTGGGGCACCGTTTCCACCACACGGTCCTCAAGAAGACCTGCCACCTCCTTCAGAAGAAGATCACGGTGAAGGGGAGACCTTTGAGGCTCTCCTGGGAAGTATTGTGGAGGCACTTGGGCTAGATGGAGGAGGTATCCCTCAGTGACCACTTGCAATGCCCAGGAATCAGTGGAGATGGCCCGCCACCTGTGGGCATACAAGGCCAGCCGACCTCCTGTGGGCTGCCCAGTTCCAGCTGGGAGAGGGGCCATGTTGATGGAGTCAAAACCCCCCCCACCAGGCTGGGCCAGAGTAGGAGCCTGGGGTTTGGGGGCCTTCTGCTTACTCGGGCCATGTCCCTGTCCCTTGGCCTGCTGCCCCTGTGGGGGAGCCGGGGAGGCCTGGTAAGGAGGGTAGTTTCAGTAAGCAGCTCCCTTTCTCGGGTAAAAGGGCTTTTTACCCGAGCCCTTCTTATGAGGAGGGGCAGAGGTCTTCTTAGAGAGCCGTGTCCTTGTCATGAACTCGGTCTCCAGCTCTGCAGCCTTGTCGGTCATGGGTTTGCCGAAGAGATTCTCCCCTTGGCATGGGACATCGACCAACTTGTCCTGAACCCATTGCTCAAGGTCGGACGACTGCAGCCAAGCCTGGCGGCGCGCACCGTGCCCGCCGCAGCTACTCGGGCCGCCGACCCAAACCCATCATAGGCCGCCCGAGACAAACTTGTAGAATTCACGGACAGCTTTGGACAGGCCCTTCAAGTGCTGCAAAGGTTTCTCAGAGAGACCAGCCAAGAACCCGGTGAGTTCCTTCACCAGGTCCCTCAGGTACATGTGCATGTACAACTGGTATGCCTAGATTCAACAATTCAGCATAGCACCCTGGAAACGCTTTCTGCCAAGGGCATCCAAGTTGCAGGCCTCCCTGCTGGGGGGCACCAAGGAATGCGTCTTCTGGCTCTTGAGCCGATGCATGGCCGATTCCACAACCATGAAATTGTGCGGCAGCTGCGATTTCTGGAATCCAGGGCTCCGGCGGACTCGATACATTGAGTCGAGCTATTTTCTGAAAACCGGCGCTGACACCGGAGTCTCCCACATGCAGAGCATGAGTCATTCGTTCCAGGATCAGAGGAACGGGTACCATGAGGGTTTCCCGAGGAGGAGCCTCACACATTGCAGGATCTTGAGCTTGTCGGCTCGAGGCTTTCCCCACGGAGTCCAAGGAGGAGCCATATCCTCCCCACGAAGTCCAGGAAACCCATATCCTCTGGTGGGGAACTTCTCCGAAGTTCAGACACGGGCGAATCTGAGGGGATGTCCTTATGCCTCCGGGTATCCGGGGATGACTCTGTCTCCCAGGCCGAGGCCTCCGAGGAGGACTCGAGGGGCTCCTCAGGCATCAATGGTCCCGGCGCCGTCTGTCCTGACGCCGGCAGGCTCGGCGGCGACAACCTCGGTCCAGAACAGGAGGCCGAGTGTGACCTCGGCTGAAGATAGATTTGAGCCCAGAAGGTCTCAAGGATCTGCTCGGCCTCTGGGGATGACTGACGTCGAGGGCCCAGTGGTCAGGGCGCAGGAGCTGGACATGCCAGACATCAGCGCCCGCTGTTCAATGAAGGCAGTAAAACTGCACTCCAAAGCCGCCATCCTGGACACGAGTTCTGGAGGCTCTGTAGCCACCGGTTTGGGTGCTGACACGGTCGGCCCCGACGCCGGTTCCCCCCGAGGGGAGTTTTCGACCAAAACAGTACTTGCCTTGGCTGGTCCAGTTCTCAGTGAGAAACTATGGTCGACCACACCTTTCCGGATAATCCCACCCAGCGCTCGGAGCTCCGCAACCAGTCTCGTGAGGAGCCCAGTCGCTCGAAGCTGTCCAGACACACCACCTTCAAGGATTTTTTCTTCCACTTGTGCTCCCTGAAGGGAGACCCCTCTCTGAGGAGCCCCGACAATGCTAGGGTTCGGAGTGTTCCCTCCGAGACATCAAGGCCTCAAAACGAGCTCCTGATCTTGGAGGCACAGGGGATTCGGGAAAAATCTTGTGCTGCTACTGGGCTCCGCAGGGCCTCGGAAGATATCTTCTTACATAGAGGGCAGACCGCCGGGTCATGGTCCGGCCCGAGGCAGCAGTCGTGCGTATCGGTGAGGGACAATTTTCCCACACCGATCGCATTTCTTAAGACCGCTGGTGGCCATCGGGGGAAAAAGGACCCGGGCTAAGTCGAAGATCCTATGGGGTGCCAGCGAAGGAAATGAGAAAAAAAAAAAGCGCAAAGATGCCTCAAAGGTAAAAATTAGAACAAAAACATTAACTGGACCGACCCGATACCAGAGTACCGAGGCCGGAAGGACACTGGTGTTGACCTGTTGGGCCAAAAAGGCACAGAAAAAAAATCAACTTTTTCCAGGACACGAGGGACAACGTCCGATAGGTCTGTGGAAAAAAGGAGACTGAGCAAGATGGCACCCTTGGGCGGGAAGGGGACCACACATGCGTGGTAGCAACTTCCATAGGCTTTCTTTGAAAGCTGGGGATTTGCTCCGCATGGGTTCATATGTAAGGACCAACTTCCTGCTTGTTCCCGGAGAAAGTAGTTTACTAGCCCTTGATGGTGCATCAACATTTGGTTTGTCAATGATTTGGGTGCTTTGGTTAGGGATTTTACAATATTTAATAGCTCTAGGTTGGTTAATAGATTTCATAATTGTTTTTGTGTAGTATTCCTTTTTCTTGTCGTCTATGCTTTCACAGTATGTACAGAGAGTATGCATATATAAATTTCTGCCTTGGGAAAGTTTGGTTGATCTCCATTTGCGTTCAATTTTTCTTAATTGCCTTTTTATGGTTCTTGTTGTTAAATGCCATTGAGTCGGTGTTGACTCCTGGCGATCCTCTGGATAGTTGTCCTAAATTGTGTTCGGTCTTCAGTCAGGCAGCTCATTGTTGACAGACTGGTACCTGTATAGCTCCATCTCATTGCTGGCCTTCCTCTTTTACAGAGACCTTCTATCTTGCCAAACATGATGTCTTTCTCTAATGATCTCTCTCTTCGCATGATGTGTCCAAAGTATGAAAGTTGAAGTCTTGTCATCTGCGCTTCTAAAGAAAGCTTAGGTTTGATCTCCTCTAGTACTGACTGGTTTGTTCTTCAGGCAGTCCATGGTATATGCAGTATTTGTCACCAGCACCACAATTCAAAGGCATCAATTTTCTTCCTGTCTATCTTTTTCACTATCCAGCTTTTGCATCCATATAATGTTATTGAAAATACTATGGCCTGAACGAGTCGAATCTTTGTATGGAGAGAGACAAATCTGCTCTTGAGAATCTTGTCTAGGTCTTTCATAGCCATTCTGCCAAGAGCAATACGTCATCAGATTTCTTGACTGTTTGTTGCTTCTTTATTGATAGTTAATCCAAGTAGGTCAAAGTTACATAAGAACATAAGATATGCCATACTGGGTCAGACCAAGGTCCATCAAGCTCAGTATCCTGTTTCCAACAGTGGCCAATCTAGGTCATACGTACCTAGCAGTTTCCCCAAAAGACACAGGTTACGCAATGCTTGTACTGGATCAAGCATTGATATCCTGGGTCCCTTCTTAATAATGGTTTATGGACCTTTCCTCAAGGAACTTGTCCAAACCTTTTTTAAACACAGCTACACTAACAGCCTTTACTACATCCTCCGGTAACAAATTCCAGAGTTTGATTACACGTTGAGTGAAGAAATATTTTCTTTTATTAGTATTAAATAGTTTACCCTGTAGCTTCATTGCATGTCCCTTAGTCTTTCTATATTCTGATAATGTAAAGAATCGATCTACGTTTACCCGTTCCACTCCGTTCATTAATTTATAGACTTCTATCATATCTCCCCTCAGCCGTCTCTTTTCCAGGTTAAAGAGCCCTAACCTTTTTAGCCTTTCTTCATAGGAGTATCCTTCCATCCCCTTTACCATTTTGGTAGCTCTTCTCTGAACATTTTCTAATAACGCTATATCCTTTTTAAGATACGGCGACCAGAATTGCACACAATATTCAAGGTGCGGTCTCACCATGGAACAATATAGAGGCATTATAATATCTTTTGTTTTATTTTCCATTCCTTTCCTTATGATACCTAGCATTCTATTTGCTCTCTTGGCTGCCACTGCACACTGGGCCGAGGGTTCTAACATGCTATCTACAATGACGCCTAAATCTCTTTCCTGGGTGGTGGTTCTTAATGTGGAACCTTGCATCGTGTAACCACAGTTTGGGTTGTTCTTCCCTAGGTGCATAACTTTGCACTTGTCCACATTAAATTTCATCTGCCATTTTGATGCCCAGTCTTCCAATTTATCAAGATCCTCTTGCAATTTTCCACAATCCTCTTGGGTTTTAACAACTTTAAATAGTTTTGTGTCATCTGCAAATTTGATAACCTCACTCGTTATTCCACTTTCCAGGTCATTTATGAATATGTCAAAAAGCAGCAGGCCCAGCACAGATCCCTGGGGTACACCACTATTCACTTTTCTCCATTGGGAAAATTGGCCATTTAGCCCAACCCTCTGCTTTCTATCTTTTAACCAGTTCTTGATCCACAGTAGTACACTGCCTCCTATCCCATGACTCTTTAGTTTTGCCAAAAGTCTCTGATGAGGGACCTTGTCAAAGGCTTTCTGAAAGTCCAGATACACTATATCAACCGACTCACCTTTGTCCACCTGTTTATTCACACTTTCAAAAAAACATAATAGATTAGTAAGTCAAGATCTTCCTTCTCTAAAGCCATGTTGGCTGTCTCCCATTAGGCCAGGACTATCTACATGCTGAGTAATTTTATTCTTTATGATGGTTTCTACCATTTTTCCCGGTACTGATGTCAGGCTCACCTGTCTGTAGTTTCCAGGATCACCCCTTGAACCCTTTTTAAAAATTGGCATTACATTGGCGATCCTCCAATCTTCAGGTATTACAGATGATTTTAATGAAAATTCACAGATTACTAATAGCAGGTCTGCAATCTCATATTTCAGTTCTTTCAACACCCTTGGATGTATACCATCCGGCCCAAGTGATTTGCTACTCTTCAGTTTATCTAATAGTTGTAATACATCTTCCCGATGTATCGATATTTCCTTCAATTCTTCCGCACCTTTAAATACCACTTCAGTCATGGGTAACATCCCTACATCTTCCTCAGTAAAGACTGAAGCAAAGAATTCATTCAGTCTCTCCGCTATCGCCTTGTCGCCTCTTAGTGCCCCTTCAACTCCTCTATCATCTAATGGAGCAAACTGACTCACAGGTTTTTTGCTACGAATGTACTTGAAAAATAATCTATATTTCGCGTTTTTGCTTCCGCAGCAAGCTTCTTCTCAAATTCGCCCTTTTTCCATTTCTTCTCCTTCAAAGATGAACTTATTGATTTTGCCAGTTGTCATGATCTTTGTCTTCTTTACATTAAGGTGCAGGCCCATTTTAAGACTATGTTCCTTGATCCTGAGAAGCAAATGTTTCAGATCTTCACTTTCAGCTAGTAATGTGGTATCAGCATAGCTAAGGTTGTTGATGAGTCTTCCACCAATCTTCACACCTCTGTTTAATTTATATGCAGAACAAATCAGAGAAGCAGGATTGTATGAAGACAAGTAAGGGGAAAGTATGCAGCCTTGTCATACACCTTTGCTTATTTTAAACCATTCTGTTTCTCCTTGTTCCGTTCGAACTGTTGCTTCTTTATCAATGTACAGATTGTGCAAAAGAACAATCAGGTGCTCTGGTATACCCATGCTTCTTAATGTGGCCCAGAGTTTCTCATGGTTTACACAGTCAAAAGCCTTGCTGTAGTCGATAAAGCACAAATAGATATCATTTTGGTATTCTTTATGTGTTTAAAAGGATCCATCTCACATCCGTGATGTCGTCTCTTGTACCTCGCCCTTTCCTGAACCCTGCTTGCACTTCAGGTAGTTCTTGATCCAGGTATGGTTGTAGTCTGTTGAATAATCTTCAGTAGAACCTTGCTGGCATGTGGGAACAGAGTGAATGTGCGATAATTTCCAGTGTCAGTTGGATCACCTTTCTTTAGGTATTGGTATAAACACAGATCTTTTCCAATTAGTTGGCCATGATGTTGTCTTCTAAATTTCTTGACAAAAACTTGTAGGTATGGTAACAGCTGCATCAGATTGCTGTAATATTTCTATGGGAATGCCATCAATGCCTGGTGCTTTGTTCTTTGATAAGGCATTCAATGCTGTTTTGACATCTTTCATCACCAATGGTTCCTGATCATAAGGTACAGGTTGAAACGGTTGTTGGTCCTCTTGATCTTTATCATATAAAAACTCTGTATATTCTTTCCACCTTTTCTTGATCTTCTCAGCATCATTCAACATAGAACCTTGGGTATCTTCTAACATTCCAATTCGAGGTTGGAATTTTTTCTTTAACTCTCGTAGCTTTAGGAAAGCCAGTCTTCTTCCTCTAATAGCTTCTGCTTCTGTTTCCTTGTCCTGTCTTGCTGCACGTTGGAAATCTCTGTTGAGTTCTGCGATTGTCTTTCTGTCTCCTCTGGCTTTAGCCTCTCTGCGTTTCTGGGCAATTTTCATAGTTTCTTCCATCATCCATTTTGGCCGTTTTTGCTTTTTCATCTTTTGTAGAGACTTCTCGCTTTCTTCCAACACAACCTTCTTGATGTCATCCCATAATTCTTCTGTAACTGTCATTTTTATTTAAAGCAGCAAATCAATTTTTCAGGCAGTCTTTAAATTCCAGTGGTATACTCTCAAAGTCATATTTTGCTACATTCAATAGTGGCTTCATCTTTTACAACTTTAGCTTGAGTTTGCATACTAGTAGTTGGTGATCTGTACCTCAGTCAGCAACAGGTTTTGTCTTTGTTGATGTTATAGAGCTTTTCCATCGTTGACTTCCACAGATATAGTCAATTTGATTTTTGTACAATCCATTGGGTGAAGTCCATGTGTACAGTCGCCGCCTGTGTTGCTTGAAGAAGGTGTTTGAGATGAATAGATTGTTGGTCTTGAATAATTCTATCAGTCTTTCTCCAGCTTCATTTCTGTTGTCAAGTCCATATTTTCCAACTGTGGCAGGTGCAGGCCTGTGACCCACGGTGTCTGACATAAGCAGGCCAGCATGGCTAGCTTGACCTGTAAATGAGGCCTGTGGAGAGGCATATAGGATTTGCACATCCCCCAATATGCTGCTATTGTAAGATAGAACTCAGTAGACGTATTGAATTAGCTTAGGTAGGCAGAACTGCAGAGCAGAAAGATGGAAAAGTACAGAAAAACATGTTTAAAAGTTACTGATAAGAAAAAGTACATCTGCAAAGAAATAATTGGGAGTGCTGACAGATGAGTTGCAGAGCCTTGCTCCTCTGCATGCACAAATTGGTTCTATGGCCTTGAGAGTGTGAAAGTAACAAGTTGATGAACTGACCATTGTAATTGGGACTAGAAGGGGGGCATGCAGGTGTCATGCCCACAGAAGGGACATAATTGGATAAACTTATCAGTACCGGGACCAATGGAAGGGGTACGGGAGGTACGGGAGGTTACCGGGACCAATGAAATGTTTTTCTATACCTAGAATGGAACAGAAGTCTATAAAAGTTGTTGTAATGCTTGAAAACTTTGCTCAGCCATTTTGAAATTGACTGGTTCGAGACTTGTGCACAAATAAATGATTTGGACCTTCTGAACAGACTCCTGGTATCATTGGTTTGTCTGCGCTTTGCTGCTACATATTCTTAGTGCATTGGCCGGGAAGTTGTGGAATCAAAGTGTATATAGGGCAATATACCACGACTTTCCGCCTCTATAGGCTTGGTCCTGCCGGGATCGCGCCCTTCCGACGAGGGCTGCTCCCTGGCGCCACCGGTCCCTTGTATCGGAGGGAGCTGGTCGGACCTCGGCGGGTGCCGGGCCCGGTTGGAGCCAACGCCTCGAACCCGAGTGAGGGGAGTCCGAGGTCCAACTCATGCGCCTGCTTGGGAAGTTTGAGGACCGGATCCGGTGAGTATAGTTTTGATTTGGGGTCTAGACAGAAATAGAAAGAGCAGTACTGCCATTGGAATTTGGAATTTGTAATCTCGAGATATTGGGAATTGGTAAGAGAGCATGATCACCTCTCAAGGAAGGGCCGAGTAACCCCGCATGGGAATTCGCCGGGTGAAACCCTCATCCTTATTGTAATTGGGAAAAGACTAGTAAGAATAGATAGAAACGAATGCATTCTGGGATACGTTGCTAGCATAATTGTGTGAACGAAGTGTGAATGAGAGGTCTGGCAGCACGGACCAAGTGAAGGCGGACCCCTGAGTAGCGCATTTCCTGACCGGGCGACCGCATTCAGGTCGCGAAAAGGGGGAAGCGATTGTCGTCTTGTCTTGTTATTTGTATTCCCTATACATTTCCAGGACCGTGAGGACCCCTTACCCACGGTCCGCCCTCCTTTTCCCTTCTGTCTGTTGTTGCGCGCACACATCGAAATGGGAGGGGCGGGGTCTACTAGAAACACTCCATTAGAATGTATGATCGCACATTTTAAAGAAGGATATTCAGGAGATTATGGTATTAAAATGACAGCAGCCCGTTTGCAGATTTTGTGTACTAGGGAGTGGCCCGATCAAGACCCCATCTGGCCCCGAGAGGGAACGTTCAATGTAGAGATTATTCAGTCAATACACCGTAGAGTGCGGATAGCGCACCCCGATCAGTACCCCTACATAGATTCCTGGTTAAGTATTTGTGAAGATCCGCCCCCCTGGGCGCAGCGCTGTTACGAGGAACAGTGCAGAATAATGTTAGCTAAAACAGATTCTAGACAGAAAACGGAACAGCCTAGAATGAAAGAGCAGGATAAGAAAGCCAGAAAGAAGCCCATCCTGGTAGATCCTGATTCCCCAGAAATAATTCTCAGGCAGGCCCGAACCCCAGGTCCAATAAGAGTAGCCCGGCGTCCTGCCCCAGAACCCCAGAGACGGCCGGAGCTGGAGCGGGACCCAACCCCTGATCCACCTCCCGGAGGGGAGGAAGAAGAGGAATTAGCTGAAAGAGAAGAGGAGGACATAAAAAGTGAGCCAGAAGCGGAGGTAGAAGAAGGAGAAAAAGAGAATCCCCCAGACGAGGAGGACAGTGTACAAGTGATTGCCAGTACTAGTAAACTAGCAAACGATAAACCCAAAGCAAAACCTGTTGAGAAAAAGAAAGTGACCCCTTCAAAGGCAATTACAACAATAACCCTTAGATCCCAAAAGACACCTACGGCAGCCAAAATGTTTCCCTTACGGCAAGTCCCGGGAGTGCCCGTAAAGAATAATGATGAGGTGGGTAGCGGGACCCCTAACTTATGTGTATATCCCTTTCTCTACAACTGATTTATTAAATTGGAGGTCGCATTATGCCTCCTATACTAGTAAGCCCCAGGAGCTGACAGAATTAGTAACTACTATTATGGAAACTCACCAACCCACTTGGCCAGATTGTCGCCAGCTCCTGACCACCCTATTCACGACAGAAGAACGAGCAAGAATTAGAAAAGCAGCTATTGAGTGGATGGCAGATAACCCTGTAGCTCCGAGACAGGGGCAGAATATAATAGACCGTCGGGAAGCAGCTCAGAGAGAATTCCCGAATGAAGACCCCCAATGGGATCCAAATACAGATGAAGGATCCACAGCCCTAGCCCGTTTTCGCCAAGGCTTTTTACAAGGCCTGAAAAGGGGGGGCCAAAAAGCTATGAACCTTTCCAAAGTTGCAGGAGTTATCCAAGGGATAGATGAGAGCCCAGCAAATTTTTATGAAAGATTAACTGAAGCATACAGAATGTATACTCCCTATGATCCCGAGGCACCAGGAAGTTTACGTATGGTGAATTCTGCTTTTGTAAACCAGTGTCAACCAGACATTAGACGTAAATTACAGAAATTAGAAGGGTTTGCGGGCATGAATGCAACACAGTTATTGGAAGTCGCTCATAAGGTGTATGTGAATCGTGATAATGAAAGACAGAGAGAATGTGATAGAAAGATGAAGAAGAAAGCTGATTTTTTGGCTGCGGCCATAGTGGAACAGAAAAGGGGAGGTGTCCCTAGTCGAAGGAGCAGAGGAAGAGGGCGGGGTCAAGGCGGAGGCCGGACCCAGAGACTAGGCGTGAACCAATGCGCCTATTGCAGAGAGGAAGGACATTGGAGAGATACGTGCCCGCAACTTGAAGACGCCCAGCAAGATGACGACAGCAGTCATCAGTGGCGAGAAGAAAGACGAGGCTATCCCCGAAATCGCGGAGGAGCCAATCGAGAACAATTCCAGCGAGAGAGAGGAGGAGCAGCCATTCAAGCATTGGCCACAACGACCCATGATGAAAATGACGTGGATTAGGACAGACCGGGCTCCCAGTTTGCTTTAGGTCTCCAGGAGCCTATGGTCGGAATACAAATAGGAGACCAAATTATGGACTTTATGGTTGATACTGGAGCACAACATTCAGTAATAGACAAAAAGATAGCCCCATTTTCTACAAAAGCAGTCACCATTATAGGAGCAACTGGTGCCAAAGCCACAAAATCTTTTCTTCAAAATCGCATATGCAGTCTAGGAGGACAGCAAATAACTCATCAATTCCTTTATATGCCCGAATGTCCAGTGCCACTACTGGGACGAGATATGTTAGCCAAGCTTCAAGCACAGATATCTTTCTCTGAACAAGGAGAAATGCAAATGACAGTAAATTCCCAAGCCAAACCAGCAGGAGTAATGCTGCTGACAGTTCCCCGAGAAGAAGAATGGAGATACTACATTGATGATTCTGTCCAAGACACCTATTTTGAACAAACTTTGAAAAGTATTGATGCACCACCTGGAGTATGGGCGTGCACCACCTGGAGTATGGGCCTAGCCAAGCATATAGCTCCAGTGATTGTAACCCTCAAGCCTAGTGCTACACCAGTGCACGTCAAACAGTAACCTCTCCCAAGAGCTGCAATTGAAGGCATTCATCGCCACCTCCAAAGATTGCTCGAGTATGGCCTACTAAAAGTATGTCAATCCCCATGGAACACTCCACTTTTGCCAGTAAAGAAACCTGGGACGGATGACTACCGCCCAGTACAAGACTTAAGAAGAGTAAATGATGCAGTTGAAACTATACATCCAGTTGTACCCAATCCTTATACTCTTCTAGGACTGATACCTGCTGAAGCTACCCATTTCACTGTACTGGATTTGAAAGATGCATTCTTTTGCATAAGATTAGCCCCAGTAAGCCAAATATTGTTTGCATTCGAATGGCAGGACCCCATCTCTGGAAGAGGGGGCCAACTCACCTGGACAAGATTACCCCAAGGATTCAAGAATTCGCCTACCATCTTTAGTGCTGCACTGAATCAAGACCTTTCAAGCTATCCAGTAGCCCCGGGGAAGAGAGTGCTTCTCCAATACGTGGATGATCTGCTGATAGCTGCCATATCAGAAAGTGAATGTATACTAGCCACCAAAGACCTCTTGCAGTTACTAGATGAAGCTGGATACAAAGTTTCCAGAGCCAAAGCACAGCTATGCCAAAAAGAAGTGAAATACTTGGGTTTTCGTATTACCCAAGGAAGCAGAAGATTAGGCAGAGAAAGAAAAGAAGCAGTATGCAGAATTCCAACTCCAACAACCAGAAAGCAAGTCAGAGCCTTTCTGGGAGCGGCAGGATATTGCCGAATCTGGATACCCAACTTTGCCCAAATTGCCAAACCACTGTATGAAGCCACAAAAGGAGAAGAAAAGTCGCCACCGGAGTGGGGAATTGAGCAGGATACAGCCTTCAAGACGTTAAAGGAAGAATTGATGTCATCACCAGCACTTGGACTACCAGATGTCCACAAACCTTTCCACTTGTTTGTACATGAAGCACAGGGAAATGCCTTAGGCATGTTGACTCAGAAATTGGGAAATTGGGAGCGACCTGTAGCATACCTATCGAAACAATTGGACCCTGTGGCCAAAGGATGGCCACCTTGCTTGAGAGCAGTTGCAGCTACAGCGCTACTAGTGAGTGAAGCAGACAAACTCACACTAGGACAGAACATACGAGTCACTGTGCCACATGCAGTCCTTGCCCTTATGGAACAAAAAGCAAATTATTGGCTCACCAATTCCCGAATGTTGAAGTACCAAAGCATGTTATGTGAAAACCCACAGATACAACTCGAAGTGAGCCATGCCTTGAATCCAGCTACCTTGATACCCATCAGTGAAGAACTCCCAGAACATGACTGTATCGAAGTCATGGAAACTGTGTTCTCCAGTCGACCCGACTTGACAGATGTGCCCATAGACAATCCTGACCAAATCTATTATGTTGATGGGAGTAGTCTCATCCTTGATGGACGACGCTGTGCCGGATATGCAGTCGTCACTCAACACGAAGTAGTTGAATCATCAGCTCTAGCCTCAGGCACATCAGCCCAGAAAGCCGAATTGATAGCACTTACCAGAGCATTGCTGTTAGGAGAAAAACTTGTGCTAAATGTATATACAGATTCCAAATATGCCTTCACTACTCTGCATGCCCATGGAGCTCTCTACAAGGAAAGAGGACTCATCACATCTGGAGGAAAATCAGTCAAGTATGGTCCCGAGATATTGATGCTACTTGATGCCGTTTGGGCCCCAACACGTGTAGCTGTCATGCATTGTAGAGGACACCAAACAGGAAAAGGAGAAGTTGCCCGAGGGAATAGATTTGCAGATACCTCAGCACGACAAGCAGCTATGACAGGACAGATTGCCCCACAAGCTATGCCAATGCAAGCAGCATTGTTTCCAGTACCTTTGAATCTATGGACCCCACGATATACCACCAAAGAATTGGATTACTACCGTAACAAAGAAGATGGAATACTGAAAGATGGATGGATTGAGCTGCCACCAGAAGAGGGCAGTCAACCTCCTGGTCGAATAGTAATTCCTGAACTATTAGGACCATCCTTTGTCAAAGCTTTCCACGAAGCCACCCACTATGGGAAGAGTGCTATGGAGAAAGCACTCAGACCACATTTCTACATCCCTCTGATGACAACCATATCAGCCTCAGTAGCACGTCAATGTCTAACCTGTGCCAAAAATAATGCCAAGCAAGGCCTTATAACGGCACCCCGAGTTCAGTCAGGAGGTGTTACCCCCATGCACAACCTCCAAGTTGATTTTACTGAAATGCCAAGAGCCAATGGATACCATTACCTATTAGTATTAGTTTGTACTTTCTCTGGGTGGGTAGAAGCCTTCCCAACCAGAACCGAGAAAGCCCGAGAAGTTACCAAAGTCTTAATGAGAGAGATTGTCCCTAGGTTCGGAATCCCAGCAGTAATAGGGTCAGACAATGGACCCTCATTTGTCTCCCAAGTTACTCAACAGTTAGCAAAAGCTTTACAGATACAATGGAAACTCCACACTGCATACAGACCCCAGAGTTCAGGGAAAGTTGAGCGAATGAATCGTACCCTAAAAGCCCAAATGTCCAAGCTTTGTCAGGAGACACACTTGAAGTGGCCCCAAGTGCTCCCAATAGCTTTACTCAGAATACGCTCAGCTCCTGTAAAGTCAACAGGATTTTCCCCTTTTGAAGTTCTGTATGGTAAACCCCCACCAATAGTGCAAGGAGTCAAAGGAAGTTTAGCCCAGATTGGTTCAGAAGTAACCAGACAAGAACTCCTAGCTCTTAGTTTTGTTCTGCAGACTCTCCATACGTGGATCCAAGACCAGTTGCCTATCAACTTGACGGAACCCTTGCATCCCTATCAGCCTGGTACTTCGGTGTGGATCAAAGATTGAAAGAAGACACCGTTGGAACCCCATTGGAAGGGACCGTATACCGTCATCCTGTCTACCCCAACTGCAGTAAAGGTAGCCGAGATCGACGCCTGGATCCACCACAGCAGAGTTAAGCCCGCCGCTGATCCTGAACCAGAGCAGTGGACAGCAGAACAGCATCTTGATGCACCCTTGCGAGTTACTCTGAGACGGCAACCAGCAGCTTAGACACTTCATCACAAGTGCTTTGCAGTAGCCAAGTCTTTCGAAGAGGATTGCTGTTTTCCATGCAGCAACAGCTTTGTTTCAACGAACCCAATTTGGGTGTGATTTGACACACTACTTTGAGACTACATTGACTAAGCCAGACTTCACAAGCCAACTGAAATTGCTAAAAAGTTGGTCAATGTGTACTGGACAACTTGAGGATCTTCAATCAACACTCAGCACCCGTTAAATTGCTTCATTAGCAGACGGGAAGAAGAATAAAAGACCGTCGTGATCAAGATCAGCAAGCTGAGGATTCAGAAGAACTCCAATCAACATCAACATGCATCTTTACTTTTGCTTTGCCTTGGTTGCATTCTTTGGAGGTTTTGAACAGACTTATGCTCTACCTCCATGTACTGCCTGCATTACCTCTACTCGAACTGGACTGAAAGTAACTCAGACTTTGCTTTATCATTCTTACTATACCTGCAAGGGAACTGTGACTCGGTGTATCTATAACACCACTGAACTAAATGTTTGCACTCATGGCAAAATTAAAGCATGCTATAATCCGCATCAGAATCCATCCTATTATACGTTGGAAATAAGATGGAAGGATGCAGATGGACCTATACTAGCTGCTACACCACCACTTAAGGACATTACTAAACCTGCTGTTTTGAATTTTGATGCATGTAATGCCATTAATAGAGATAGTCATTCCACCTGTGGTACATGGGAAAAAGCGTATCGAAATGACCATAAGTATATGTGTCCAGAAGGTGCCACGAATTGGTGGAAGTGTACAGGTAAAACGGGGTCAGGCTATAGTACTGCAACAGCAGCAGATTACTATTGCCCGTATTGGGGATGTGTTTTTTATGCTACCTGGAACACTGGTATAACTGATGAGAAAATAGATAAACGAATGGCTACTTTAACCAAGCCAACCACAAATGATAAATGTCAGAAAGATGCTTGCAACCCCTTACACTTACGTATACACAATCCCCATGCATGGAAACAAGGATACAAGTTTGGTTTACGTATTGCTGGAGGGGCAATAGATCCAGGGACCATTGTGTATATCAGATTGAATACCCAAGCCCACAAGTCATCTAAATATCATATTCATAATACCTTTTATGAAGCCATGCATGTAAATAAGTTTGAGATCCCTCATCCTTCACAGAATTTATTTCTAGAATTAGCCGGAGCAGTAGTATCTAGTCTTAAGATCTCAGATTGCTATTTTTGTGGTGGGACCCAAATGGGAGATCAATGGCCCTGGGAAGCCCAAGAATTGAATTATTCTATGATTTACAATCAGACTGAATTACACAAGGCTACCAGTGAATGGGTGTTAGCGCACTCAATCGTTGGACGTCTTTGCTATGCCAGAACTGGACCCCAGTTCACCCAGAAGGTAGGACAGCTGGTCTGTCTTAGCCAGAAGTACTATAATGCCACGACCAAAAAGACAGCATGGTGGTCAGGAATCAGACACCCTGAACCTCCTAACCCATTAGCCAGATTTCCTGAACTTGCTGGTTTATGGACTAACCTTGCTAAAGTCCAAGCCTGGCAAGCCCCACCTGGCCTATATTGGATCTGTGGAAACCGAGCATATGCACAACTTCCGCCACACTGGGGAGGAGCATGTGTCTTAGGAACCATCAGACCTTCTTTCTTTCTTTTAAACACTGAACATGGAGAACAATTAGGATACCCTGTATACACTACCCACAGACACAAAAGAGCATTAAGACAGAAAAGAGAAGCCTTACAGATAGGCAAGTGGGAGAAGTGGCAAGGTGATGATTGGCCACCAGAAAGAATCATTGAGTATTATGGACCTGCCACTTGGAATGATGATGGTATGTATGGTTATCGTACTCCAATTTATATGATTAATCGTATTATTCGCTTACAAGCAGTAGTTGAAATAATAACTAATGAAACTAGTCATGCTCTCACGCTCTTAGCTAGACAAAGTACTCAGATGCGCACTGCTATATACCAGAACCGCTTAGCACTTGATTATTTGTTAGCAGCTGAAGGAGGAGTATGTGGTAAGCTGAATTTAACTAATTGCTGTTTGAAAATAGATAAGGGTCAAGTAGTTGAAGAAATTGCTAAAGATATGCAAAGACATGCTTATGTGCCAGTACAGACTTGGCACTCATTGAAGTTTCCTAACTGGTTTGCTAACCTCTTTTCATGGGTGGGAGGATTTAAGACTTTCATTGTTCTAGTACTAATCCTTGTTGCTGTTATCTTTTTATTACCATGTTTAATCCCATGTTGTATGCGTTCCATTCATAACACTATTGATAGTACAGTAGAGCGGAAGACCGCAACTAAAATAATGGCTTTATACAAAGCTAGTCCTAGTCGAAATCCTTCAATCATGATGTGATTCTTTTAAAGGTGATTTAACTCTCACACCTTATTAAGTAATAGTGTGAGATTAATCAAAGGGGGGAATGTGGCAGGTGCAGGCCTGTGACCCACGGTGTCTGACATAAGCAGGCCAGCATGGCTAGCTTAACCTGTAAATGAGGCCTGTGGAGAGGCATATAGGATTGCACATCCCCCAATATGCTGCTATTGTAAGATAGAACTCAGTAGAAGTATTGAATTAGCTTAGGTAGGCAGAACTGCAGAGCAGAAAGATGGAAAAGTACAGAAAAACATGTTTAAAAGTTACTGATAAGAAAAAGTACATCTGCAAAGAAATAATTGGGAGTGCTGACAGATGAGTTGCAGAGCCTTGCTCCTCTGCATGCACAAATTGGTTCTATGGCCTTGAGAGTGTGAAAGTAACAAGTTGATGAACTGACCATTGTAATTGGGACTAGAAGAGGGGCATGCAGGTGTCATGCCCACAGAAGGGACATAATTGGATAAACTTATCAGTACCGGGACCAATGGAAGGGGTACGGGAGGTTACCGGGACCAATGAAATGTTTTTCTATACCTAGAATGGAACAGAAGTCTATAAAAGTTGTTGTAATGCTTGAAAACTTTGCTCAGCCATTTTGAAATTGACTGGTTCGAGACTTGTGCACAAATAAATGATTTGGACCTTCTGAACAGACTCCTGGTATCATTGGTTTGTCTGTGCTTTGCTGCTACACAACCACTTTGCCTTCTTTGTTGCCCACTTTTGCGTTCCAGTCACTCATGATTATCAGGATATCCTGTTTGCATGTTCTGCCAATTTCAGCTTGTATTTGTTCATATAACTCATCAATTTCATCCTCTTCTGCAACTGTTGTTGGGGCATATACTTGAATTATAGTTTTGTTGATAATCTTTATTCGTCTACGAGGAATGCCTAAGCGTTCACTGACTGCATTGTATTTCATTACAGTTCTTGCAAGTTTCTTCTTTATTATAAATGCAACACCATTTCTTCTCTCTCTCATTTCCAGCATAGTAGACCATGTGATCATCTGATGCAAAGTGCCCGATGCCAGTCCATTTCAGTTCGCTGACACCCAACAGATCAAGTTGTACGCGTTCCATTTCATTCTTGACAACCTCCGACTTCCCTTGGTTCATGCTTTGTACGTGCCATGTCCCAATATGTAAGCCATCTTTGCAGCTTCTGACTTATTTCATGCGCAGCTACATCAGCAGTCAGACATCCCAAGGGCTTCGATCCAACCACATCATAAATCCTGGCTTTACTCTGAACAGTCTTCAGCTCCTCCGCAGTAGCTAGCTGTGTGCCTTCCAACCTGGGGGTCTCATCTTCCAGCACTATAGTGCAATTTGTTTTGTTGTGACTATCCATTGGGTTTTCATGGCAAGATACAAAAGTAAATTGCCAGGCCTTTCCTCCGTACAGTTTAAGTTTCGTGTTGTTGCTGTTGGCACAGAAATGTGATCCTCCGCTGACAACACTGTCCCATTCTGCTGCTGCCCAGATGGGTGGTTTTTCTTGGTCTGGCACCTCAGCTGAGACCTGTCCATCTTGGGAGACCCTGCCACTAGTTAAACTACCGATAGCTTAGTCCTCAGCATCACTGATGCACACAAGCCCTCACAGCACGACAAACTGCAAACCAAGTGAGGGTTATGGTTCTTATCTCCTGAGAATACCAGGGGTTAGATGGGTGCTTGCCTCTATAAGTTTTGGTTTGATTGCTGGTCACGGCTCTATTGATTATTGTGTTCCAGTTCTCGATTAGTTTATCCAAGTCATTTGTTTCTTCTTTCAGTTGGGGAAGATCTTCCTTTAAGAATGCTTCCTTATTGAATTGCTTGACGTGGTGTTTTATGTAGCCTCTATTGTTATACATTGCAGTGTGATGGGTTATTTCAAAATGGATTAAGAGGTGAAATGACCAGGGCATCGGATGGGCTTCGAGATATATTTGCTTTGTCATATTCGTAATGTCATTAGGTAGAAATACTAGTCCAGTGTGTTCCCTTTACTGTATGCTGGGCAATTAATGATTTGTTGGTAATCCAGGTCTTCCATTGCACTAAGGAAAGAGTGTGCTTGAGAGTTGTTTACCAATGTCAGATTGAAATCCCCTAACATAATAATCTTTTTGTTGGCTGCCCTATTATTACAGGCTAGTTCAAGAATTGTGGTAAGATCGTTTGTGTTTGATGTGGAGGCTCTTTATATAAGGCAGAACATCAGTTGCTTATCATCATTTATTAGGATGTTTAGACCACCCACACTTAACACTGAAGACAGAGAGGTTTCAAGGTCCTCTTTAATGATAAGGACCTCACTCATTTGCCCTCCTTTGGGCAGTGAAATATACTGTAGTTTCTTATTACTTTCAGTTGGTTTAGATGCACCAGGTCTGTCTTGGAACCAGCTCTCCATTAAGAATAGATCGGGGGGGTTTCCCATTATATGGTCAGTTATTATTGGGATCTTATTTCTTACTGATCTTGCATTAATCATCTCACAGATGTATGTAAATGTATTAGTGTGAACACATGAGAGAGTAGGGTAATTCTTTGTTTATGGGAATGTGGATGAGTCTATGAGGGAGGAGTGGCCTAGTGGTTGGGGCAAGTTACCTCAGGCCAGAAGGTCGGGGGTTCAAATCCCACTAGAGGACAGCAACCTTGGGCCGGAAGGACTGGGGTTTCTAGTCCCACAGGTGCTCCTTGTGGTCTTGGGCATGCCACTTAACCCTCCATTGCCCATGTTCCCTGTAAGTATTAGTGTAAATGTTTCATATCCCCTCGTGTTAAATGTATCCCCAAATTGTGTTGTGACCACTTTGATTAAAGGATAAGGTGGTATACAAAACTGTCTATATAAATTAGTCGGAGTTCTTGTATATATATTCCATGTGACGATATTTACAACATAGGTCAGTAATGACTGTGTATGATTGGGATATATTGCGGTTGTGATGTGTAGTCAAGCTGCTTGCATAGATATCAAGAGGAGTGCTATAATCCAAAAAAGCATTATTGGCTTGGATTTCCATGTTTCAGTCTGTGTGGATCAGTATGTACTATTGATGCTAGCAGTGAGCACTGATTGTTAATTTTACCAGTGAGGATTTTAGTAACATATTTCTCTGCAGTGTTTGCTGTTTCACATGCTTATCCTAAAGCATACCAATCTCATTACCTTACTTAATGTTCATTGGCATCTCAGAGCTCACATCTTGTGTGTCACACTGGTCTATAAGGTTGTAGGGTTGACTCTGTGTATATTCTGTTGGTTGGCTGTTGTGAGGTGCTCACTATATCGTTTTCGCTGTCTCTCTCCTCTGCCGAAACTTTAGTCCCCAGTTGTTGTAGAGGTACAGTGAAAGTATTGCCGTTAATCTTGTTATGCAGGGAAATCGCCACACTCCTGAGGCAGAACAGCAAAACCTGCATGCAGTTCGGGTGAGAGGCGGCATCCTGGCGCTGTACCAGCAAAATACTGAAGGCAGAGAACACTTTAAATTGCCAGTTAAGTATGCATGGAAGCAGAATTTATAATATGCCATGAATGTATGAGAAATATTTATGAATGAGAAATGCCCTATAGCTTAAGAAGCAACGGAGTGGTTGCAGTGACTATTTTTAAGGTGGTGAAAGAAACGCCCACTGAGTTCATGTGAGTTATAGCAAGCATAGTTTTAATATAAAACGTAGTTACTCACCTTTAACAGGTGATCTCCGGGAACAGCAGGAATTTAGTCTTCACATATGGGTGACGTCGGTACTGATGGAGCCCGCGCGGGAACGCTCCCCAGCATCCAATAGGAAGGCTTTTGGGAGCATCCCACTGCGCCTGCTTTGCTGCCTTCCCACCTCTCCCTCTTCAAATGAGTTTGTAGCTGAGAGAAAAGGAGAGAAAAAGAAGACCTACAACTCCTAGAGGAGGAAAGTGGGTTGTGAAGACTAAACTCCTGCTGTTCCCGGTGATCACCTGTTACAAGTGAGTAACTACACTATTTCCAAGAACAAACAGGAATGTAGTCTTCACATATGGGACTCCCTAGCTCCCAGATGCCAGAGAAAGGTCCCCAGAATCGGTAGATTTGCTTCAGAGCAGGTCTCAAGAGAGCATGGATCTTTAATGGATATCTGGCATCGAAAATTCCCGGAACAGAGGGTAGGTGTTGACCTAAGTCTGAAAGAGGTGTTGGAGTACAGCCTGACTGAATATGGCATCCCAGCGCGAGTCCTTGTCCAAACAGTAATGTGCAGCAAAAGTATACACCGAAGACCAGGTGGCTGCTTTGCAGATTTTGCCAATCGCTACAGAACATACGTTTGCCTTCGAAGCAGCCATGGCACGAACATTATGGGCAGGGACATCACCTTCAAGGGATAGTCCTGCTTTAGCATAAGCAAATAAGATGCAATCTGCTATCCATTTAGATAGAGTACGTTTGGATATTGGCAATCCCAAGGAGATCAAAGGAGATGAAGAACAGAGCTCTTACGGTGCTCAGCTGACCTTTGGAGATAGAATGCCAAGGCACGCTTGCAGTCAAAAGTATGGAGGGTTGCTTCTGCCCTAGAGGAATGAGATCTAGGGAATTAGACAAGCAAGTAGACTGATTCAAATGGAAAGGAGACACCACCTTGGGCATGAAATGAGGATGAGTCCCAAGGACCACCTTATCATGGTGGAAGCAGGTATCCTTGCTATCCTTGCAAAAAGGCTATTTACCACCATCCCTCAAACATGTTCAAATACGTCCTATACTTAAAAATAACACATTAAATAAACTATCCCCAAAATCTTACAGACCTATATCAAGTATTCCTTTTATGGCTAAACTTATTGAAAAAATTGTACAAATTCAACTACAAGATTTTATTGACACATTAAACATTCTTGATGAACATCAATATGGCTTTAGACCCTTCCATGGAGTAGAAACCTTACTAACGATCCTTTATGACACAATATTAAGAGGTATTGATAATACTAAACAAGCCTTTATTCTTGTTTTCCTTGACATATCAGCTGCCTTTGACAGTGTTGATCACTTAACAATGTTAAACAGACTTCAAAAAATTGGTATAACATCTACTGTTCATAATTGGTTCAAATCCTATCTATCAAACAGAACCCAAAATGTAAGAATCCACACCCAAATATCTAACACCTTCAAACAAACTCAAGGTCTTCCGCAGGGATCTGCTTTATCTGCACTATTATTTAACATTTACTTACAACCAGTTTGTAACATCTTTAAATGCCACAATGTCTTATCATATTTACGCCGATGATATAATGTTCTACCTCCCATTTGAAATCCCACACCCACCTCTCCAAAAAATAACAGAATGTTTTAATGAACTAACTGAATGGCTCAAAGAACAAAATCTACTTATCAACTTTACTAAAACAGATATTTTATTTATCACTAAAAATCAAACATATATACCCCCAAACACGATTACACTAGATACTCATGAAATTAATATAAAAAAAGAAGTAAAATATTTAGGTGTGATACTTGACAATAATCTAAATATGGATTCACATATAAAATATTTAACTAAAAATATACATTACAAACTCAAAACACTAAAACAACTAAGACCTTTGATTCTTCTACAAGATTTTATTAACATAATTCATGCTATTATTACCCCACATTTCGATTTTGCAAATACAATACTTAATGGTATTTCGAAACAAAATATTAAAAAGATACAAATAACTCAGAACTTAGCTGCTAGAACGATTATGAATATAAGCCCACTTGAACATATTACACCAATTTTAGCTGAACTTCATTGGCTACCAATTTACTCCCGAATCAAATATAAAATTCTTGTCACTACATTTAAACTTATAAATAAACTTGCACCATCTGCACTAAATACACTGATTAACATTGACATTGATAAACGATCTCAAAGGAGCAGAAACATAAATACTTTAACAATACCAAAAGATTTTACAAAAGCCAGAAAACAAACCAATAAGAGAGCTTTCTCACACTCTGCTCCAATACTCTGGAACAATTTTCCTGACAACATTCGCCTACTGTCTGACATAAAAGAATTTAAAAAAAAATTAAAAACTCACTTATTTACATTACACTATAATACACTCCCAAAACAGAATTCTCAAAGGGATACAGGCTAACATTTATTTTTAATATTATATACCCTATTTTCAAAAATAAACGACACTAATACACTAATTTAACCATACTACACACTCATTTACATGATGATTAATAATTTAACTAGCAATGTATATATGTTCTAATATGTTATACTTGTAATGTTACAATTTTCCTTGTAATTTATAATTATCTGTTCTATGTAAAATGTCCTGGTATATCTCATACCAATTAACCTACTGTTACATGTAAACCGCACTTGAAACAAGGGAAAGAGCGGTATATAAATAACTGTTAAATAAATAAATAAGGCGGGTCAGCCACCAATGCTTGGAGCTCACTGATGCGCCTAGCTGAAGTGAGTGCAACAAGGAAGATGACTTTCCAAGAGAGAAACTTTAGCGAGGTTGCGGCTAAAGGTTCAAAGGGCGGCTTAAGGAGCTGACCTAACACAACATTAAGATCCCATGCCACCGGTGATGGCCTGATGGGGGGCTTGGTTAATAAGAGCCCTCTCATGAAATGTGTCACAAATGGTTGTAAAGAAATAGGCTGCCCATCCAAGGAATGGTGAGAAGCAGCAATTGTACCGAGGTGAACCCTCACTGAGTTCGTCTTGAGACCAGAGGACGAAAGATGGAGGCGATAATAAAGGACAGCCTCCATCGGAGCTGAGAAGGGGTTAAAATCCCTTTGGGTACACCAAGTGGAGTACCTATGCCACTTAAAGTCATAGAAATGTCTGGTAGACTGTTTCCTGGAGGCTAGTAGGATGTCCTTACTTCCTGAGGAAGGCTAAGACCCTGCAAGACTACATTTTCAGCAGCCAAGCCATGAGATGTAGAGACTGTGGGTTGGGATGGAGTAGCGTTCCCTCCTCCTGTGAGAGAAGGTCGGGAGCTGATCCGACACTGAGAGGGCGAGTCTGTGACAGACAAAGCAGGAAAGGAAACCACGGTTGATATGACCAGCGTGGGACTATGAAGGATCATGTGGTCCCTGTCCGCTTGAAGCTTGAAAAGTGTTTTGGGAATTAGGGGCATGGGAGGAAAGGCATACAGGAAATCCTGACCCCAGTGAAGGTGGAAAGCATCGACCTGACGACGACTGGGTATCAGGGTTCTGGTGCAAAAACGAGGTAAAGAGTTCCCCAGGTGTGAAAGATGTAGGAGATTGAGTTGAATCCTCCTTCTGCATGAGTGTATCTCCATCAGGAGACAATCTGTCTGCTGAGGCATTTTGGTGTCCTGGCAGATATACTGCCTGGAGATGCATCTGATGAGCAATGGCAAAGGACCAAAGATGGAGAGCCTCCTTGCAGAGGGCCCAAGAGCCCGCTCCCCCCTGCTTTTTCATGTAGAACATAGCTATCTGATTGTCCATCTGGACCAGAACTCTGTGGACCTGCAATTGTTGAAACACTGAGGGCATTGAAGATTGCATGAAGCTCTAGCAAATTTATTTGGAGTTGTGACTCCAAGGGGGCTCCCCAACCCAGTTTGGAGACATCTGTTATCAGGATGCTTTGAGTGGAGGCATCTGAAAAAGGTGACCCTTCAAGGAGAGTCCAGGGGTAGACCACCAGAGCAGGGAGTTCATGAGAATGTCTGACTTTGATTTTGTCTGTGAGGGTCCCAGGGGCCTGTTTCCACTGGGAGGCAAGAGTCCATTGAGATGCCCACATCTGCAGACGAGCATATGGCCCTACATAAACCATGGAGCATCTCTTAGGCCAAAAGATTGTTTTTGAACCTTACTTGAGATGCTATCTGTAGTAGGCGGGTACAACGGTCCTGGAGTAGAAATGCTCTTGACCGTCGAGTGTCTAGAACAGCCCCTACGAATTCTAGTGCTCAAGTCCAGTTAGTGTCTAGATGAGATTTTGGAAGATTTATCACAAATCCTAGATCCTGTAGTACTTGAATTGTATGAAAAGGGATAGGTGAATGTCCTGAGAAGTGGCTGCCCTTATTAGCCAATCATCTAAGTAAGGGAAGACAAATATTCCAAGAGTCCTTAGATATGCAGCTACCACTGCCATACACTTTGCGAAAACTCTTGGGGCAGAGGTGAGTCCGAAGGGAAGGATTCTATATTGATAGTGATTTCCTTGGAAGACGAAGCGTAGATACCTCCTGTGTTATGGAAGAATAAGTATATGGCTATACGTTTCTTTGAGATCTAGAGAACAGAGCCAGTCCTGACTCTAGAGATAAGGTAGAAGGGTTCCTAGTGAAATCATCTTGAATTTCTCTCAACTAGAAACTTGTTGAGGTTTATGAGATCTAAAACGGGTCTGTACCCTCCGTTCTTTTTTGGAATGAGAAAGTATGGAAAACAGAACCCCATCCCCCTTCTGGGATGTTGGAACCTGACAGAAGAGAGGTGATTTCTTGCTGGAGGAGAGCAGTGAGTGGAGGTTGGGAATGATATTCCCTCACTAGAGTGGTGGGGGGTATGCTTTGTAGATGAAGCTTGTACGCCTCTTGCACTATGGTTAGGGTCCATTGCTCTTTGTTTATGAGAAGCCTCCATAATGGCAAAGCCTGCCTGCTATGTGGAGGGGGAGGCGGTTCTCCAGAGGCAGGGTGGCAATATTCTCTAGGAAGAAGTCAAAAACCAGGTATAGATTGAGTCTGCACTGTTGGTTGTGGTTTAGGAGCCTGTGGTTTCTTCTGCTGCTTGGGAGGCTGTTGCTTCCTCTGGGCACTCTGAGGCTGGTATTGAGAAGTTGAGGGTATTAGAGTAGAATTTCTTCTTCTTACCATAGAAAGTCTTCTTAGCAGCTGCTCTTTTCTTGGCAGGGTAGGCAGTAGCCTTTGAAAGCCTATTGAGGATGGTATTCTCAAACTGAGAAGCCTTATCTTGCCAATCCTTTCCAAACCGGTTCTCTCCTGTACAGGGAATATTTCCCAGCTTATCTTGAACCCACTGTTCAAGATCTGATGCCTGAAGCCAGGCAAGCCTACGGGCACCTATGTAGATGGAAGTTGTTCTATTAATGCATTCATAACAGTCAAAGGTTGCCCTATTTACAAACTTAGAAACATTTTGGGCATGATTGACTAATGTAAGGTAGTCCACCTTCTTGTCATCTGGAAGAAGAGGAGACAGACTCCAGATCCCTATTCACCTCCCTAAGGGACATACTCATGTAGCGTATGTATGAACTTATGCGGGCTGAAAGCATGGAGGCTTGAAAGCACCGGCGGCCAAAAGCATCGAGAGTTCTCGATTCCCTGCCCAAGGGATTGGAGTAGTGCATTTTAGAACTCTTATTTCGACACAAAGTCAATTCCACTACCATTGACTGGTGTGGAAGTTGCGTCTTCTGGAACCCAGGGCTTTCCGGTACCCAATACATGGTATCCAATCGCTGGGTATGGAGAGAAATGGTGAGGGGTGTCTCCCGCATCCAGAGCATAAGGTCCTGGAGTATACAGCGTATAGGGAGAATAGTCGCCTCTTTAGGAGCTGTAGGATATTGAATTTCAAATTCCTCTGCTCTGGGTTCTTTCTCTGATGCAGGAGTAATGGATAGCCCCCCCCCCCCTCCCTTGATAAACTCCTGGAAGACATGTCTTCAGGAGAGAACATGCGTCGTTGTGGAGACAGAGAGGGATCTTTGGGGAGACTCCTCATCTCTCTGGTACCAATCGATTCATCGTCCGAAGAATCGGAATCGGTAGATTCAAAGTATCTACAAGAGCGATGCTCTTGTTCTTGTAAAGACCGGTACCGATCAAGATCTGTATCGGCATGAGAGACTTGCCGTGTCGAGGCCCAGCATGGGCGGGAGTATGCAGAGAAGCACGATGCCAATTGTATCGGCATCGTTGGCTGTATCGGTACTGATGATACCGGCGGTAATGTCTTGACCGGTACCGACACCGCTAATAGAGCCACAAGACTCCACTTGATGGCTAACATGCACTGGTCCATTGAGTTTGCCAATGCCTGGGTATCGGTATCGGAAGCTTGAGCTACTGTTCCAGAGCATGGCACCAGGAGCAATCCGGAGGTGGAGGCCTCGGGAGCATCCTGGACCACTTGTAAGGCTTTAGAGGGGAGGTCATCTTGCCGGGGTAGTTTATCCAGTCGATCCACCTCTAGGGCAATGCTTGAGGCATCTCTATTTTTAGATAGAGATCTACCCTTAGGACAACGGCCTGTCTTGGAAGACGACTTGTGTTTCGATACCTGAGATCCATGTGAAGACAACTATGTCCTCGATGTCGTCGAAGCGAGACTGCATCTGAGGCGAACAGGGAACCGAGTTTTGCGGCCCAATTCTGTAGGCCTCTCTTTGTCATCTTTTTGCAGATGACAGATTATCCAGGCCGAGGCATTTGAGACACCAGTCATGGGTACCAGTGGCAGAAATGGTACCACCACACTTGGGAGTATTATTTAAAACCACTAGTTGGTTTTTCCATCATGTCAGTAGACTGGATTAAAGGCCCAAGGCCTAAAAAGATGTTGAGCGCCTGAATTATTAAACTTTTGTTTTGTTTTAACCTAAAGAAGAAGTAAAGATGAAAGTTTGGTTCCGGTGTCGACAGGAAGGCAGACGCAACCACAAAAAGATAAGAAGAAATTTTCTGCTGTGACAGGATTTGTTTCCTGCTGGCTCCACAGAAAACGAAGAACTGAATAGGGAGAGTCACAAAGGTGGGAAGGCAGCAATGCAGGCGCAGTGGGATGCTCCCAAAAGCTTTCCTATTGGACGCTGGGGAGAATTCCCGTGTGGGCTCCGTCAGTAACGATGTCACCCATATGTGAAGACCACATTCCTGCTTGTTCCTGGAGATATAAGGATGCAAAAATAAAATAACACACAAAATGTTTGTGTGTGACACAATAAAAAAAGTTGAATGTGAATTAAAAGAACTGATGATTGATAAGGGGAGCATAAAGGATAGCATATGCAATGATATAGCAGTTGTGACCTTAAAGGCTCCATTCTGATGGTTCTTCACACTCCTTTTCACATTTTTTAAAATCTTTTTGCTTTTTAAGCATGATGAAGTGCTTGTGAGGCTTTATAAGTGGCTTTTCTCTACAAAAATATTTTTTGTAAGGGACTATTAGTACAATATATGAACATTCCTTCTTACACAATGGGACTTTAGCAGTCAAGTTAATTCACAATATAAAGCATGAAGGCAATATTCAGCAGCAGCAGCTAGCACTTGTGCAGCGGCTTGCCAATGCCCCGAACTTTGCACCTGAATATTCAATGCTGGGGCCATATTTGGCCACCAGCACTGACTATCTGGGTTGGCCGGATAGTGGCAATATTCAGCCACTGTCTAGTTAAACTTCAGCGGTAAAAACTAGGCAAGCCTTTCAGGTGCCTAATTTTGTGATAACCTGCTAGTGACTGAATATTGCTGCTAATCAGTTATCCCTGGGTACCGCCTCCGATCCACCCTGGAACACCTCAACACTAGCCGGCTAGTGTTGAGGTGTTCAGTGGCAGCACCAGGAGATATTCAATGTCATTAATCACTGAATATACTAGCAGAGCACCATGCAGGTCTGCTTTGAAAATGCCCCTTCATATCAATATAATCCAAGTGACTTACCACTAAAGCCTGCATAATAGTCCTGAAACATTTTGGTTCTAAAAATGCATGTAGTTGACTTAAGTCGGCATAATTGGAAGCAGGCCTGTTTGGCCACTAAGTGTCTTAAGGCAACTGAGAAATCCAGGGCACTACACACCTCTGACCTTACCAGAATAATCACATCCTAGCACTTGCAAGAATTCTAGAATCTATGGCAGTAAAGTGCTACTGGTCCCCAAAATTTCATATTTAGACATATTTAACCAGAAGCTGTTAAGCTGAACCCAGTTATGAATGGCCATCACTCATCTATTTCACTCTGCATGTCTATCACATTCTGTTTAAAAGGAATAAAAATCTGAATGTCACCCGCATAGATACAGGTATATAGTCAAATGATCTAATCATATCTGCGCTTAACCAAATATTAAAAGAGAAATTAGACTTACCTAATTGTTGTTCCTTGAGGAACTCTAGTCCAGTCCTGCACCTCTGGGTAGTATACCTCCTCCAGCAGCTTGGAGACTGAACACGTCATCCTTTTGATGACACCAGAGTACTTATGCAGCTGGCACCTCCTACCAGCCCTAGTATCTATTGACAAAGCAGACTCAGAGGAACAAGAAGTCAGTAGAAAAACATGCCAAACAGCTCTACGCCCAAATAAACTAGTACCCCATCCACCCCCTGGGAAGGATCCCCCCCCCCAGGATGAGGAATCCTACCTGTTGATCATCCGAGCGACTGCAACTGGTGGGGGGGCACGCAACAAACAGCTCCTCCAGTCCGCCCCCCAAACGCCAAGTACATCCCACTCCTTGGCTCCTCCTGGGCACTTCCTCCTTCGAAGGAACCAGCTTCAGGAGGGGGATGTACACAGATTATCACAGAAAACACTCAGGGAGACTTCTGGGACTGGACTAGAGTTCCTCAAAGAACAACAATTAGCAAGTAAGTCTAATTTCTCTTTCCCTATCGTCCCTACAGTCCAGTCCCGCACCTCTGGGATGTATCAGAGCAGTTAACCTAATGGGAGGGACTCGCACAACCGGCCTGAAGCCCCGCCAATCCGAAACAAGCATCCCCCACCACCTGGCATCCAGGCGATAAAGCTTAGAGCAAGTACGCAGCAACGAGCACGTCACCGCCCTACCGATCTTCCCTGGTGGAATCAAACTATACTGTGCCAAAGAGGCTGCCTGAGCCCTCGTGAAATGTGTCCGCAACTCCGCCGGCACTGCTTTACCTTTCCAGATGTATGCAGACACCCTTACCACAGAACAGAACAGAACAGATGGTCTGACTTAGTAAAAGGATGATGCCTAACTCACCTACTTTCGCAGGGGTCTCATAACATCCAGGCACGCAGCTGCAGAGAGGCAGGGCCCGCATCCGCACTCGCTAAAACCAGCAAGGAAATGGCCTGAAGCACATGAAATGCTGTCACCACCTTGAGCAAAAAATGAAGGTACTGGGCACCGAACCACTTCCTCCTTGGAGAAGGAAAGAAATGGCTCCTGCAAAACAGGGTCTGAAGCTCTGAAAAACCTGCTTGCCGAGCAAAAACGGCACCAGGAATATCATTCTCAGAGCCCCATCCTTCCAGGAAGCTCGACTCAACGGCTCAAAGAATACCCCAGATAGCGCCGCCAGCTGCAGATTGAGATCCCAAGGCGGTACCACCGCCCTCCTCGTTGGATAGTAGTGGGACACTGCCCTTAGAAATCTCAGCACATCTGGGTGTGCACCCAGTGCCACCCATGGCCTTCCTGGTGATAACTGGAACACACCACCAGTTGTACCCTCCAGGAACTGGTAAGTAGACCCTTATAAAAAACGGATTGCAAGACCATCAAGATGCCCGGGACCGAGGCAGTGGAAGGGCTCGCCCGCCTTTCTCTGCACCATGCTCCCAAGATGCGCAACCCGTGGGTATACGCCAGGCTCGTAGACCTCCTCCGGGCCTGTAGCAACTTCTCTCTCACAGAGCCCGAAAATCTTTTCTACTTCAATCTCACTTTCCCCAGCCATGCCCTAGTCACGAATGGGGAATTTAAAGTGGCCCTTGCATCCAGAGGCTCTTCTGAACCGGAAAGCAGCATGGTCGATCCGCCAGTATCCAAGTCCGGTTGGCCTAACACTGTCACCTCAGCCAGTCTGTTGCCACCAGAAATAGTAATCCCCGGTGTGCCTGTATCCTTTGTTCTACCCGGCCTATAAGCGTCCATGAGGAAAACCAAAGAGGAGACCCACTTGAATGCATTGCCGAATAGAGCATTTAGGCCCTCAGACATCCTCTCTCCACTTTTTCAGAAAAGCCTGGCAGACCTTGGCATAACTCGAATGTTGCTATTAGTTCCATGCCTGGAGTGCTCCATCGGCAAACAGCCTGCTCAAACATCCCCTGGTTCAGCTGCCACTCTCCAGGGCCCATAGGCAGACAGCTGAGTTAGACTACTGTCACATAGTCAACTCCCGCTACGAGTGCCACCAATAATGCCCTGAGAGGAGACTCCAACCAGCCTTTCGGCCTCCTTCTCCAGGGCTGCACTGCCCATGCCTCCTTGCCGTTTGCTATAAACCATGCAATGCATTGTCAGAGAGAACTCAGTCTGCCTTGCCCTGCAAACAAGGCTCAGAACTTCTTAGCGCCAAGGATAGCACTCGCCTCTCAAGCCTGTTGATCGACCCCAGGGCCTGCTGTAAACACCAGAGTCCCTGAGCCAAGCGACAGTCACAAACTTGACAGATTGGCACCAGTCATTCGTGGAGCCCATACTGAGGGACTCAAGTGGCACGCCCCTCTTCCAGGCTCCCCAGATGCAGCATCCACCAGAGGGCTCCAACGGGACAGGGTTGACCCTGATGGGACCACCACTGGTGCAGAACAGTCAGCAGCGGTCGCATGTGTGCCCACGCCCAAGAGACTAGGTCGAGAGTGGCCACCATGGTCCACTGAACCTGCAGCTAATGCCATGCCGATGGTCTCGTCAACTTCAGGGACTGCTGTATCAACTGTCATAGCTCCTGCGTCCGGCGATCCGGCAAGAAAACCCTGCCCACGCAGATCCCAAGATGCTGCCGCCACCAAACACCTCCTCCGAGCTGCAGGGGGGGGGTGGAATATTCGGCAGACCTCGAAGCACGCACCCAACTACTCCAGCTCCGGGGCCTGTTATAACTGACTCTTGGCCAGGATGCCCATCTGACCAAGACTGGGAAGGAACTCCAGCCCCCACGCTGTTGCTCTTTCACCATCGTCCCTGGACTTTGCCTGGATCAGCCAATCATCTAGGTACGAGTGGGTGAAAATCCTTTCCTTGCGGAGGGCCGCCGCCACCACCCCCACCAAGCCCTTAGGAAGGTACGGGGGATGGTCGCCAGACCAAAGAACAACATTCGAAATGAAAATGGAAAAGGCCCTTTGGTCTTGCCAAAACGGAGAAACTGCTGATGTTCTGGATGGCTGGGAATGTGAAAATACACCCCTGTGGTGGTCGAGAGACGACAAGAACTCTGCTCCTTACCACCACTATTACTGATGTCAGCATTTCCATGTGCAAGTACGGTACCCAGCAGCAGTGGTGCATGCTCTCGAGGTCGAGAATCAGGCAAAAGGAACCTTCCCCTTTATGGGCATCACCAACAAATGGGGTACCGACCAAAGTCATACCAGTCTCGTGGAACCGGAACCACGGCTCTTAGCTGACTGATACGAGACAGGTCCCCCTCTACTGCCGCCGACACCACCACGTCCACTCCAGGCGATTGAAGGAGCTATCATTCTTGCTCCGGTAGCAGGTACAGGCACATCCTGGATCACCAGCCATATTACTCCATGTACCGGGAAGAGACTCCACGATTTCCGCACGGCCCGGAGCAGCGGATCCCTCCGAGCCAGTTCCTCTGGCAGGAGATTAGCAGCGTATTCAGAGCCTTGAAGGACGCTACAATAAATGCCAGCAGCTCCTTCCGGCAGAGCACCCGAACAATCCCAGCCTGATCTAAAACTCTGCTGGCTTTTTTTTTCTTCTTCTAGAGAGATGCTGGTCACAAACAAGTATCCTTTGGAATGGAAGGCAGGCAACTTGCAGATGAGCCATCATTCTGCATCTCTCTTCCAACTCCTCCTGCAGACCTGGCCCCGTGTCAAGGTCCTCCCCCATACAGCCCCTCAGACAACGGCGATTGTTGCCACTCCTCTGGGCTTCTAGCCCGCTTGGTTGCTACTGTCCCTGACTCAGGCTCTTTTGCGTCCGATGTCCTACTAGCCCCACGTTCCGGGGCTGAGTCGCCGCTTGCCAAGCCCTGCTGACTTAGCCAAACGCCTTATGCAAAGGTAAGATAAACTCCAGAGAGAACTCCCCCGGGAACCTGGCTCCCTGGGCTTGAGGGGTAGATGGTCCGGGCCTCATGCATGGGCCGGAGACCGGATCTGCTAAAGATACCTGGTGCCCTGCCCCCGCCTCCAGGGTCTCTTGCGATTGGGAAGGACTCTCCTGCCTCATCGTGTCCTGCCAGCCCTGCTCCAATTATCTAGCTTCTTGCGTGCAGTCTAGGCCAACACCTGTCTCCGAGACCGCTCCCCATCGGGTCCCGTAAATCCTGCGGATTTCAACACCCCTAAGATATGCAATAGACCCTGCACTGATCCAATCAGACTGATCTCTTATCCAAGAAGGTTTCAATTTTTATTATAAGAAATACCTATGGCCATAAGCACTGACAAAGAATATCACAACTTTAGTAGGTATCGAGTCTGTGCAAAAGACAAAGGATGATCATGTCAGGTTACTCCCTGACCACAGACAGATGGAAGGATTTCATTTGTCTCCTAACCACTAAATGTCACTGTCTCTCTAGTCAAATACATTTCTTGTATGCAAGTGCTTCCTGCTTCAACGAACCATACTGCAGCTATTCAGCACTTCTTTAAATCCTTCTCAGGGAAAGGCTAGTGTGTTTTATTTATTTATTTATTTACATTCTCTTATATACCACGCTATTCTGCATCAGTGCGGTTTACATTGAACAAAGTGAAATTACATTGAACAGGGTATTATAACTTGGAGATAACTATTTTACAGGGAACATTTTCACCTACTGTCACTTACCTCTCCAGAACCACCTGACCAGGCACACCGGCCCTAGAAATCATGTCCAGCAACAAGACACTGACCCATGTCCCCCCACGCCTATGAGTGTGGGGTGGCGGAGGGAAGTGGGGGAGGGGGGGGTCCTGGGATAGATAAAGGCCTGGCAGCAGGCCCTACAGACTCTTGCACGGACCGCTCTGCGGCCTGTGCCTCCCGCAACAGCAAGGGACTTTCCAGGCCAGGCTCCACAGCTGCAGTCTCATGCGGGCAGCCTCCAGCAAATACCTGCCGCCGAGACCACCCTCCCACTCCCTCCCGCTGGGTTGGGCATAGCAAGCACCACGGGGTTTGCCGGCATGGTGGTAAGGGCCGTAGATTGCTTGTTATGAGCCCTGCATCCTCAAAGACTTAATAAAGGGAAACTAAACTAAAGAAACTGAAAATGAATAGGAACTGAAGCCCTTCAACTTAAATAATGCAGGCAGATTTGATCTCCCCCGGGAAAGAAAAACCTCAGCGGGGAACGCTGACTAAGCCGCAGCTTGTGAAGGGAGCTCGAGAGAAGAAAATGTGCGTCTCTACCTTTTCCGCGCTGCTATTGCAGGCCCTACCATGCGGCTGCAGGCAGCACTCCAAATCAGCATGTTCTTCCTGCTCCTGCTGCAAGATTCTGATGTCAGGCCCCTATTCCATCACTGTAGACCGCAGACTATTGTAGCTATCTTCCCCTTGCGCTCAGCCGCCAGTCACCGGCTTTGGCGCTGAGGGGGCGCCTGTCCGGGAAGCTGTTGCAGTATGCCGTTCTCTGGCTGCTCGGCAGCTCCTCACCCCATGCTGGGTTCAGGAGTCGCCTCAAGACCCCGGGATGTTGCTGCCACCAAAAATACCCCCCCCCCCCCAATGCTGCAAAGGGGGGGAGGAAGGTTTTCGTCATTGCTGACTCTCTTGCAGCCTCAAGGCTCCCTTTCGTGTGTTTTTTTTTTTTTTTTTCTAAAGCTAGTCAAAAAGTAAAAATAACCCAGGACAAAAGAAATAACCCTGCCACAACAGGAAAAAATCCTAAAGCTATGTCTCCTCAGTGAGTCCAGCACCTTGGCTCACTACCTCCTCCAGCTGCTTGGAGACTGCACATACTGGGGCTGGTAGGCGGTGCCAGCTGCCTAAGTACACCGGCGTCATCAAAAGGATGAAGTGCTCAGTCTCCAAGCTGCTGGAGAAGGTACACTACCCAGAGGTGCAGGACTGGACTGGAGGTATGATAAGGAACAAGAAATTAACAAAGGGCCTGGAACAGCATTAGTAGTTAATCTGAGTGTGGGATACAAGTAATGTTTATTCCCATCATGATATGCATAAAACAAACCCAATTAGGGTATTAGCTCAAAATAAAACTACTGCTCACTGCGTTAAGTGCTACAAGTCAAATGCAAGTGATCTATGTCCAAGTCAAATGCAAGTGATCTATGTCCAAGTCAAATGCAAGTGATCGGAGCAGAGGAGTGGCCTAGTGGTTGGGGCAAGGTACTTCAGGCCGGAAGGTCGGGGGTTCAAATCCCACTAGAGGACAGCAACCTTGGGCCGGAAGGACTGGGGTTTCTAGTCCCACAGGTGCTACTTGTGGTCTTGGGCAAGCCACTTAACCCTCCATAGCCCATGTTCCCTGTAAAATAGTTATCTCCAAGTTATAATGCCCTGTTCAATGTAATTTCAGTTTGTTCAATGTAAACCGCACTGATACAGAATAGCGCGGTATATAAGAGAATGTAAATAAATAAATAAAATCTAAGATTCCACGAACAAACTCTGGGAGATCCACAAGACAGACCACAAACATTTTGACCAAACCACATGCAAGGACAAAACACACAACAATCAAGCTTGTGCCTGTGCATTTGACCTCTATGCCCCATCACTATGGAACTCTCTCCCAACCAAACTCCAAAACCTCACAAACCTTCCTTCCTTACGGAAATAACTGAAGTCACACTTGTCCAAGAACCACTTCGGCACAAACTCCTGCGACACCCCATAAACACTAGATTATGATGTACATAGTGTAAACTGCAACAGAGATAGGAATCAGAAATGTAAATAAATTAAGAACTTTAGATGTGTACCCAACCTGAATTGTAATTAAGTTGCAACTATGTACAACCCCTCCACCTTCCCTGACCCCAGTTTAAACTGTAAACAGGTTATGTTCTGTTTGATGTATCACTTGTTGTTTAATGGAAACTGCTTTGACCCGGCAAAAAGCAGTATATAAGCATAGCTAAATAAATAAATCTAAACCAATATACAAGTTCTAAGGACCTGCATTCATCAGTGTGCCTTAAAATTTAAAGGTAAAAGGAAAGGATTTAGCTCACCCCTTTTCTTGAAGTTCAAAGCAAGTTACATTCAAGTACGGTAGCTATTTTTTCTGTTCCCAGAGGGCTTACAATCTAAGTTTGTACCTGTGGGAAAGAGTACTTACTCACCTGTAACAGGTGTTCTCCAGGAGCAGCAGGAATCAGTCCTCACATATGGGTGTCATCGACGGCGATGAAGCCCCAGCGGAGCATTTCCCCAGCTTTCCATGAAAGCCTTTGGGAATGCAGGCACGCATGCGCGGTTCCCTTCCCACCTAAAGGTGCCATCTTACCTCAGTCAAATGACAGCTAAAAACAGCACACAAAAATGAAAAATTTAAACTATGTACAACTGCAACTCCCAGGGGAGGAGGGAGGGTTGTGAGGACTGATTCCTGCTGCTCCTGGAGAACACCTGTTACAGGTGAGTAACTACTCTTTCTCCGGGACCAAGCAGGAAGTCAGTCCTCACATATGGGTGACTCCCTACCTCTGGGCTACCGAGGAACCCAGGCTGAATAAGAGAACTCCCTCTAATCCCAGCAGCAAAGAAAGGCCTATCACTGACACATCCTCCACCGGTAGCCCAACAGAGGGCAGGAGTTGCCTAAACCTCAAAGAGATTCCGGAGTACTGCTTGGCCAAAAGCACTGTCCCTACGGGACTCCTTCTCCAGACAGTAATGGACCGCAAAAGTCTGGCTTGAAGAACAAGTTGCAGCCCTGCAGATGTCTACCAGGGGGACAGAGCGGAGATGAGCCACTGAGGCAACCATTGCCCTGACACGGTGGGCCGTGACCCGACCCTGCAAAGGAAGGTCAGCCACCTTGTAAGCCCAGGTGATACAGTCAGCCACCCAGATGGACAAGGTACGCTTGGACACAGCCAACCCCAACTTATTAGGGTCAAAAGAGATGAAGAGCTAAGTAGCCCTTCTATGTCCTTGCGTACGGTCAAGGTAGAAGGATAAGGCCCTTCTACAGTCCAGGGTATGCAGGACTGCTTCAGCCTGGTTTGCATGAGGCCTAGGGAAGAATGTTGGAAGAACCACCTCTTGGTTAAGGTAGAAAGAGGAGACAACTTTTGGAAGGAACTTTGGGTGAGTCCTAAGGACTACCCTGTCCCTATAAAAGCGAGTGTAAGGCCTATCACAGACCAGGGCCTGAAGCTCACTCACTCGCCTAGCCGAGGTAAGGGCTACCAAGAAGAGTGTCTTCCAGGACAGGAAGCGTAGAGGGCAAGTAGCCATCGGCTCAAAAGGGTGGGCGAGTCAGCTGCTGCAAGACCACATTCAACTCCCACTCAGGAGCAGGAGGACAGATTGGAGGCTTAAGCAAAAGCAAGCCCCTGAGAAAGCGGGACACCAAGAGGTGAACCGACAGAGAATGTCCTTCCACCATTGAGTGGTGAGCTGCTAGAGCTGAGAGGTGGACCCGAACAGAATTGGACTTAAGTCCCTGATTGGACAAGTGCAGTAAGTACTGAAGCACTACTGGCACAGTACAGGAGAAAGGATCCTCTGTACGTAGTTGACACCACACAGAAAACCTGTTCCATTTGAGAGCATAGGTTTTCCTAGTGGACTGTTTCCTAGAGGCTAGGACAACCTCCTCAACTTCCTGAGGTAGGCTCCAGGGAGCCAAAACTACCCTTGCAGCCTCCAGGCCATCAAATGGAGAGCTTTGAGATTGGGGTGCAGAAGGGAACCCTGCTCCTGTGAGAGAAGGTCGGGTTGCAACCCCAGAGGCAGTGGGGGATCCACCGCCAGTTGAAGCAGAAGTGGAAACCAAGGCTGTCTCGGCCACCTGGGAGCCACCAGCAGGACCGAGGCCTTGTCCTGAAGAATCTTGAAGAGAGTTCGGGCCACCAAGGGCGTGGGAGGAAACGCATACAGGAGGCCCTGAGACCATGGAATCAGAAAAGCATCCGCTGCTATTCTCAGAGGATGCGGTTGCCTGGAGCAGAACTTTGGCAGTTGCTTGTTCAGTGGACTGGCAAAGAGATCTATCAAAGGGAGACCCCATTTTAGGAAGATCTTCTGAACTACTAAAGGATGCAGCTGCCACTCTTGGGGCTGTAGAATCCTGCTCAACCTGTCGGCCATAAGAACATAAGAACATAAGAAATGCCATACTGGGTCAGACCGAGGTCCATCAAGCCCAGTATCCTGTTTCCAACAGTGGCCAATCTAGGTCATACGTACCTAGCAGTTTCCCCAAAAGACACAGGTTCTGCAGTGCTTGTACTAGGCCAAGCATTGATATCCTGGGTCCCTTTTTAATAGTGGTTTATGGACCTTTCCTCCAGGAACTTGTCCAAACCTTTTTTAAACCCAGCTATACTAACAGCCCTTACTACATCCTCCGGTAACAGATTCCAGAGTTTGATTACACGTTGAGAAGAAATATTTTCTCCTATTTGTCTTAAATAGTTTACCCTGTAGCTTCATTACATGCCCCCTAGTCCTTCTATATTCTGATAGCGTAAACAATTTATCCACGTTTATCCGTTCCACTCCATTCATTAATTTATACACCTCTATCATATCTCCCCTCAGCCGCCTCTTTTCTAGGTTAAAGAGCCCTAACCTTTTTAGCCTCTCTTCATAGGAGTAGCCTTCCATCCCCTTCACCAATTTGGTGGCTCTTCTCTGTACTTTTTCTAATAACTCTATGTCCTTTTTAAGATACGGTGACCAGAATTGCACACAATATTCAAGGTGCGGTCGTACCATGGAGCGATACAGAGGCATTATAATATCCTTTGTTTTATTCTCCATCCCTTTCCTTATGATACCTAGCATTCTATTTGCTTTCTTGGCCGCCGCTGCACACTGGGCGGAGGGTTTTAACATGTTATCCACGATGACTCCTAAATCTTTTTCCTGGGTGCTGGTTTCTAATGTGGAGCCTTGCATCTTGTAACTATAGTGTGGGTTGTTCTTTCCTAGGTGCATAACTTTGCACTTGTCCACATTAAATTTCATCTGCCATTTGGATGCCCAGTCTTCCAATTTATCCAGATCCTCCTGCAGTTTTCCACAATCCTCTTGGGTGTTAACAACTTTAAACAGTTTTGTGTCATCTGCAAATTTGATTACCTCACTAGTTATTCCCTTTTCCAGGTCATTTATGAATATGTCAAAAAGTAGCGGACCCAGTACAGATCCCTGGGGTACTCCACTATTCACCTTTTTCCATTGGGAATATTGGCCATTTAGCCCTACCCTCTGCTTTCTATCTTTTAACCAGTTCCCGATCCACAATAGTACACTGCCTCCTATCCCATGACTTTTTAGCTTCGCCAAAAGTCTCTGATGGGGGACCTTGTCAAAAGCTTTCTGAAAGTCCAGATACACTATATCAACCGACTCACCTTTGTCTACCTGTTTATGCACACCTTCAAAAAACAGATCAGATTAGTAAGACAAGATCTTCCTTGTCTAAAGCCATGTTGGCTGTCTCCCATTAGGCCATGACTATCTACATGCTGTGTAATTTTGTTCTTTATGATGGCTTCTACCATTTTCCCTGGTACTGACGTCAGGCTCACCGGTCTGTAATTTCCCGGGTCACCCCTGGAACCCTTTTTAAAAATTGGTGTTACGTTGGCGACCCTCCAATCTTCAGGTATTACAGATGATTTTAATGAAAGTTCACAGATTACCAATAACAGGTCTGCAATCTCATATTTCAGTTCTTTCAACACTCTGGGATGTATACCATCCGGTCCAGGTGATTTGCTACTATTCAGTTTATCAAATAGTTGTAATATATCTTCCCGGTGTAGCGATATTTCTCTCAATTCCTCTGCAGTATCACCTTTAAATACCACTTCAGTCTTGGGTAACACCCCTACATCTTCCTCAGTAAAGACCGAAGCAAAGAATTCATTCAGTCTCTCTGCTATAGCCTTGTCTCCTCTTACTGCCCCTTTTACCCCTCTATCATCTAATGGTCCAATTGACTCTCTCACAGGCCTTTTGCTACGAATGTACTTGAAAAAGTCTTTATTTCGTGTTTTTGCTTCCGTAGCAAGTTTCTTCTTCTCAAATTCCCGCTTTGCCTGCCTTATCAATGCTTTGCATTTAACTTGCCAGTGCTTGTGCTGTTTCCAGTTTTCATCATTTGGCTCTTTTTTCCATTTTCTGAAGGTTGCTCTTTTGGCAGCAACAGCCTCTCTGACCTCACCTTTAAACCATGCTGGCAGTTTTTTGGACTTTCTTCCACTTTTCTTAATGCGTGGAATACAGCTGGTCTGGGCTTCGAGGATAGTATTTTTAAATAACACCCAAGCTTGCTGTAAGTCTTTAACCTTTGGAACCGCTCCTTTTAGTTTTTTTCCGAACTATATTCCTCATTCTATCATAGTCACCCTTTTGAAAGTTAAAAGGTAGTACTGTGGATTCCTTTACTATCTGTCCTCCACTGATTAAATCAAACATGATCATACTATGATCACTATTGCCAAGTGGTCCCAACACCCTTATTTCTTGCACCAGATCTGGCGTTCCACTAAGGACTAGGTCCAGTATGGCTTCCCCTCTGGTCGGTTCATGAACCAGCTGCTCCAAGAAGCAGTCATTTATTTCATCTAGAAACTTTATCTCTTTAGCTTGTCCTGCTGTGACACTGTCCCAGTCGATACCGGGGTAATTGAAATCACCCATTATTACTACTCTGTTGTGGCTTTTGTTAGCTTCCTTGATTTCTTTGAGCATTTCATCATCCATTTGTTCATTCTGGCCAGGTGGTCGATAGTATACTCCCACTGCCATCACCTTCCCCTTCATAAATGGAATTTCAATCCATAGAGATTCTACAGCATATTTTGTTCCCTGCAAAACTTTAATCCTTTCTGACTCAATGCCCTCTCTAACATAGAGCGCAACCCCTCCACCAATTTGTTCAGCTCTATCATTACGATATAGTTTGTATCCAGGTATCACAGTGTCCCACTGGTTATCCTCCTTCCACCATGTCTCTGAGAGTGCAATCATATCTAACCTCTCATTTAATGCTATATATTCTAATTCTCCCATCTTATTGTTTAGACTTCTAGCATTGGCATACAAGCATTTTAGAGACTGTATTTTATTAATATTAATCTGGCTATTGGTAGGCATGGGTAATTGGGAATCTTTATGCTCTGTCTGCTCCTTACTCAAGGGCATTTGGGCTACTATACTCCCTTTTGGAACCTCACTGCTTTTGGTAGTATCCTTCAAGGATACCTTTGTCCGAACCGTGCGCTCCTGGGTGACTGTCGGCTTTCCCCTATTTTCTAGTTTAAAAGCTTCTCTATCTCTTTTTTAAAGGTTAATGCCAGCAGTCTGGTCCCATCCTGATTAAGGTGAAGCCCATCCCTTCGGAAGAGCCCCCCTTTCCCCAGAATGTTCCCCAGTTCCTAACAAATCCAAAACCCTCATCCTTGCACCATTGTCTCATCCACGCATTGAGACTCCGGAGCTCTGCCTGTCTTTTGGGTCCTGCACGTGGAACAGGAAGCATTTCGGAGAACGCTATCCTGGAAGTTCTGGATTTCAACTTCCTACCTAAAAGCTTAAATTTAGCCTCCAGAACTTCCCTACCACATTTTCCTATGTCATTGGTACCAACATGTACCAAGACAGCAGACTCCCCCCCAGCACTATCTATGATCCTATCTAGGCGGTGCGTGAGATCTGCTACCTTCGCACCAGGCAGGCATGTTACCAGGCGATCCTCACGTCCACCAGCCACCCAGCTATCTACATTCCTAATGATTGAATCACCAACTATAACAGCTGTCCTGACCCTCCCCTCATGGGGACATGGCCCTGGAGAAACGTCCTCGGTGCGAGAGGGTTTTACATCACCTGGAGGACAGGTCCTAGTTACAGGATCACTTCCTGCCACACCAGGGTGATGCTCTCCTGTCACGTGACCTCTCTCCTCCATGGCAACAGGGATGCTGCCAGACTGGAGGTGGGACTTCAGGACTATATCCCTGTAGGTCTCGTCCATGTACTTCTCTGTCTTTCTTATGTCTTCCAGGTCTGCTACTCTAGCCTCTAGAGAACGGACTCGTTCCCTGAGAGCAAAGAGCTCCCTGCACTTAGTGCATATGTAGGACCTCTCACCAACTGGGAGATAATCATACATGTGACACTCGATGCAAAAGACTGGAGAACCCCCATCTCGTTGCTGGACCTCTGACTGCATCTTAGTTTAAAGCTTGTGTTTAGGTCTTTTAAATCGGTATATAATAAGGATTGGTGTAGATGCTTATACTAATAAAAGTGTATCTAATACCCCTAATACACCCTGTGTACCTGAAGCTAATTAATCACAGGTCCTCTGTGTATGACTGATTTGGATTAAGAGCTGCACCTGAGAGCAGCCCCTTTCCTCTAAGATGTCCAAGTACCTATAAAACTACAATTTCCCCAGGGGTGGGTGTGTGCTGGGGAGGGAGGGGGGGGGGAGATAAGTCCTATTAAAGAGGGCAGTTACAAGGTACCCTGTCCTGAACCCTCAGCAGGGGGATGGGGGTACCACACAAAGCCCAGTTAGTTGAGAGAGGCAAGGTAAGTACAGCTGAGAAGGCTGAACTTGCACACCACTAAGACAAACACTAAATAATTAAACAACAGTTAGACAAACAGTAAATAATTAAATAAACAGCTAGAACTCACAGTAAGATGTCCCAGGAGGCAAAAATCCACTCACTAGCAGAGCTCTGTAAAAGTTCAGCCTTTCTCTGATCAGAGAAAAGCAAACTAAAACAGCCTATGCACACGTGGAGAAAACAGGAACAAGGTTACAGGATACCTCAGGGGGAGGGGGTCAGGGGGAGGAGTCACTCAGGCAGGCAAGGACAGGAAAAAGCTTAACAAACAGCAGGCTCTGGGGAGAGAGATTAATTCAAAATGGCTACCACACACACAGGGGGAGGAGTCACTCAGGCAGGCAAGGACAGGAAAAGCTTAACAAACAGCAGGCTCTGGGGAGAGAGATTAATTCAAAATGGCTACCACACAAGGCCCAGTTAATTGAGAGAGGCAAGGTAAGTACAGCTGAGAAGGCTGAAACTTGCACACCACTAAGACAAACACTAAATAATTAAACAAACAACAGTTAGACAAACAGTAAATAATTAAATAAACAGCTAGAACTCACAGTAAGATGTCCCAGGAGGCAAAAATCCACTCACTAGCAGAGCTCTGTAAAAGTTCAGCCTTTCTCTGATCAGAGGTAGTTGTCCGGGCCTGGAAGGTACACAGCCTTGAGGAGCATGTTGTGCTTGAGGGCAAATGAACAAAGGTCCTGAGCCTCCTGACACAGGAGTCTGGACCCAGTCCCGCCCTGTTTGTTCACATAAAACATGGCTACTTGGTTATCTGTCTGAACCAGGACAGATTGATGAACCAGGGTAGGAGAGAAAGCTTTCAGTGCTAATCGAATAGCTCTGAGTTCTAGGAGATTGATCTGCTGTGCAGCCTCCCAAGGCAACCACAGGCCCTGGGTGCACTTGTTCAGACAATGAGCTCCCCAGCCCTGCAGGGAGGAGTTTGTGGTCAGTAACACTGTGTAGCCAGGAATTTGAAAGGGCACCCTTTTAGTAGATTTGGTGGGTGCAACCACCAGCTGAGGAAGTTCAGAAATTGTCTGGACACCATTATCCTGTCCCTGAGGCTGCCTGTGGCCTGTGACCACCGAGTCCGAAGGCACCACTGTGCAGGCCTCATATGGAGCCTGGCATTGGGGGTCACATGTACTGTCAAAGCCATGTGGCCTAGAAGCTTCAGACAGAGTCTGGCGGAGACTAGTGATCTGCTGAGAAACTGGTTTGCCAAGGCTATCAATCTTTGTGCTCTGTCTTCTGGCAAGAATGCCTTTGCCAGCACAGAGTCCAGCCTTGCTCCTATGAACTCCAAGTTCTGGGAGGGGAGCAAAGTGGACTTTGCGAAGTTTATTACAAACCCCAGGCTTTGAAGAGCAATAGTTGTGAGGGTGGCTTGCCTGGCCGCCTGGCACGTCCGACCCCTGATGAACCAGTCGTCCAGATAGGGGAAGACAAAGATTCCCTGATTTCTCAGGTAGGCCGCCACCACTGCCAGGCATTTGGTAAAGACCCTGGGAGCGGAGGTGAGCCCAAAAGGCAGGACTCTGTACTGATAATGGTTTCCTCCCACAATGAACCTGAGATACTTTCTGTGGTCTGGATGAATGAGGATGTGAGTGTACGCATCCTTTAGATCTAAGGAGCATAGCCAATCTCCCTGCTGAAGGTAGGGCAGAAGTGTTCCGAGAGTAAGCATCTTGAACTTTTCTTTCTCTAGGAACTTGTTGAGGTTCCTGAGGTCCAGAATGTGTCGAAGGCCACCGGTTCTTTTGGGCACCAGGAAATACCTGGAGTAGAATCCGTGACCTTGCAAGTGGGGAGGCACAGGCTCCACCGCCCTGTCCACCAACAGACCTTGAAGCTCTTGAAGGAGAAGGTCTGTGTGCAGGGGAGGCCTTGGAGATTCCCCTGGAAAGTATGGCGGAGGCAGTTGGTGAAAATGCAGTGCATAGCCCCTGTGGACTATGTTCAACACCCAACTGTCCCCAGTGATGTGGGGCCACTGGTGGGCAAAGAGGGCGAGGCGACCTGTTGTGCAAGGGTTCGGAGAGCAGGGACTGAGAGGCTACGCTCAAGGAGTCAAGAACCCCCACCCTGCTGAGTGGGAGCAGGGGCCGGAGGCTTGGGGGCCCTCTGCTTACGGGGTCTATTATCCTGCCCCTTGGCTTGCTGACCCTGGGGTGCAGCTTGGGCAGCCTGATACTGAGGGTACTGTTTGTAGGCAGTGCCCTTCCTCGGGTAAAAGGGCTTCTTACCCGAGGCCTTCTTCTTGTGAGAAGGGGCAGAGGTCTTCCTAGACAGCCTTGTCCTTGTAAGGTGCTCCGTCTCGAGCTTTGCGGCCTTCTCGGCCATGGGCTTGCCAAAAAGGTTTTCACCTCGGCAAGGGACATCGACCAACCTGTCCTGAACCCATGTCTCGAGGTCCGATGACTGCAGCCATGCCTGGCGTCGAGCCGCAATGCCGGCTGCAGCAACTCGGGCCGAAGCCTCGAAGCCATCGTAGTCAGCGCGGGACAAACTTCGAGCAGTCCTGAATGCCCGAGGACAAGGACTTGAATCTCTGCAAGGGCTCCCCGGAGAGACCAGCAGAGAAGCCGGCCAACTCCTTGGCCAGGTCTCGCAAGTACATGCCCATGTACAGCTGGTAAGACTGGACACGGCAAGCAAGCATCGAGCCCTGGAAGCACTTTCTACGCACACCATCGAGGTTACGGGCCTCCCTGCCGGGGGGCACCCACAGAGTGCATCTTCTGGCTTTTCAGACAATGCATGGCCGATTCCACCACCATGGAATGGTGTGGTAGCTGCGCCTTCTGAAAGCCAGGGCTCTTTCGGAGTCGATAAATCGAATCAACTCGCTTGCTTAGAACCGGCGCCGAGGCCGAGGCCGGTGCCTCCCACATCCGGAAGAGGAGCCGTTCCAGCATCGGAGGAACCGGTACAGTAAAGGCCTCCTTCGGAGGAGAGTCGTACTGCAGGGCCTCGAGCTCTTTAGCTCGAGGCTCTTCCTCGGGGTCTGCCGGAATAGCCAACGCGGTGGCCAAATCCCGGACAAACTCCGAGAAACGGGTGTCCTCCGGAGGGGATCTACTCCGGGGCTCAGACTGCGGTGAGTCCGAGGGGACGCACCGAGTCTTGAATGTGTCGGGGACTCCTCATCCTCAGTCTCCCAGGCGGACTCGTCCGACGAGGAGTCAGGATCCGACCCCGTGGGGCCCTGGAGCACCCGCCCCAACGCCGGAGGCACCGGCATAGACGCCCTCGGTCCCGAATGGGAGGTCAAGGGAGACCACAACCGAGGTCGACCTCGAGCCATGATGGACTCAAGTATCGGCTCGGTCTCCAGGGTCGACTTCGATGTCGATGTCCTGGTGGTTGGGGCAGATGCGCCAGACAGGCTGGCCATCAGTGCCTGCTGCTGCTCCATGAAGGCAGACAGTCTGCTCTCCAAGGCAGTCTTCCTGAGACTCAGCTCGGGAGACGCAGCAGCCACCGACTCGGGCCCCGGCGGCTCTCTGGGAGGAGAGTCCTCGAGGACCACAGGGCTTACGTGTCCAGCAGACTCTGGCTCCACGCGAGGAACTTTGGCAGGCTTCTCTTGTTCCATGGGCCCGGGGCGATGGTCGGGGGTCTTAGACCTGGCCCTCGAGGAGCCAGGGACCTCTTCCGACAACGCCCTCACGAGCCGCTTCTTCCTCTTGCGTTCCCGGTCAGGGGACCCCCTGTCCGAGGAGCTTCGACGGTGCTCGGGATCCGAATCCCGAGCTGTCGAGGCCTCAGACGAGGTCCGGGCCCGGCCGGAGGCTGTCCGAGAAAAGCCTTTCTTTGTGCTGCTGGCGACTTCGCAGTGCCTTGGAAGACATCTTCCCACATGGTCCACACGTCTTAGGGTCGTGATCAGGACTGAGGCATCGAAGGCAGCAGTCGTGTGTGTCGGTGAGAGACATCAACTTCTTACACCGATCACACTTTTTGAAACCGCTGGAAGCCATCGGGGAAAAAAAAGAGTCCCCGCGAGGTCAAAGGACCGGACTTCCAGGGAAAAATAAAAAAAGGGTGTGAACGCCAGCCACGAAGGGCAAAAACCGAAAAAGAAGAATCGGGCTCGATACCGGTGTACCGAACCCGGCGGGAGGGGAACCGGTGTCGAACCGGGAAGAAAAATAGCGAGAATCGCCGAAAAAATCAAACTTTTATCCGGGATGACAGGACGCACATCCGGTGGGCTTCTCAGAAAAAGAGAGACTGAGGTAAGATGGCACCTTTAGGCGGAAAGGGAACCGCGCATGCGTGCCGGCATTCCCAAAGGCTTTCATGGAAAGCTGGGGAAATGCTCCGCTGGGGCTTCATCGGCGTCGATGACACCCATATGTGAGGACTGACTTCCTGCTTGGTCCTGGAGAATGAAGGGTTTGTACCTGTGGGAATGAAGAGTGACTTGCCCAAGATTACAAGCAGTAGCAGTGGGATTCAAACCTGGCTTTCCTGGTTCTCAGCCTACTGCTCTAAAACACTTCAAGTTGCTAAGTGCATGTTATAAAGCACAGTTACTTACCTGTAACAGGTGATCTCTGGGAACACCAGGAATAAGTCTACAGATATGGGTAGGTCGGTACCGACGGAGCCTGCACGGGAACGCTCCCCAGAGTCCAATCAGAAAGCTTTTGGGAGCATCCCATAGCGCCTGCATGCTGCCTTCCCGCCTTTCCAACTGTCTCTCCTCAGTTGAGTTTTATAGCTGAGACAAAGAGAGAGAGAGAGAGCGAGCGAGAGCGAGCGAGAGCGAGCGAGAGCGAGAGAGACAGACAACTCCTAGGGGAGGTGGGTGGGTTGTGAAGACTTATTCCTGCTGTTCCCAGAGATCACCTGTTACAGGTAATTAACTGTGCTATCTCCAGGAACAAGCAGGAATGAGTCTTCACATATGGGGACTCCCTAGCTTTTGATGCCAGGGAGAGAGCCCATAAGTTGTGTGTCCCTGGGACAGGACTGCACTTCCCCACCTGAATCTCTGGCATCCCCTGAGGGATGGTGGGTAGGAGTTGATTAAGTATGGAACAGGTGTTTGAGAACAGCCTGACCAAACAAGGCATCCCTGCAGGAGTCCTTGTCCAAGCAGTAATGGGCTGTGAAGGTATGAACCGAGGCCCAAGTGGCTGCTCGACAGATGTCGTCGATAGACACAGAGTTCAGATGAGCCATTGAGGCTGCCATGGCTCTCACATTGTGAGCTGTGACATGGCCCTCCAGAGAAATGTTCTTGCTCTGATAGGCGAAAGAAATACATTGGGCAATCCAGTTGGAAAGTGTTCTCTTGGAGACTGGTTGTCCCAATTGAGAAGGATCAAAAACAACAAAGAGTTGAGAAGACTTTCTATGTTGTTGTGTCCTCTGTAAGTAAAAAGCTAGAGCTCTTTTACAGTCCAGGGTATGAAGATGCCTCTCTGCACTTGATGCATGAGGCCCTGGAAAAAAAGACAGGTAGGTAGATCTCTTGGTTGAGGTGAGAAGGCGAGACCACCTTAGGCATAAAGTGTGGATTAGTCCTAAGGAACACCTTGTCATGATGGAACCTTGTATAAGGTGGATTAGCTACTAGTGCTTGCAATTCACTGATGCGGCGTGCTGATGTGATTGCAATGAGAAAGATAACCTTCCAAGAAAGGTATTTCAAGGAGGTAGTAGCTAAAGGTTCAAAAGGCGGCTTCATAAGCTGGCCAAGAACCAAATTTAAGTCCCATGCCACCGGAGGTGGTCTAATGGGAGGCTTTGTTAAAAGGAAGCCTCTCATGAACCTTGCTACAAGGGGATGAGAGGAAACAGGTTGTCCATTTAGAGGCTTGAGGGAGATGCAATAGCACTCAGATGGACTCTTACTGAATTTGTCTTAAGGCCTGCATTAGACAGATGCAGGAGATACTCCAGCAACGATTCCAGAGGTATTGAACGGGGGTTAAGACCCTTTCCAGAACACCAGATGGTAAACCTTTTCCACTTAAAGGCGTAAGAACGTCTAATGGAAGGTTTTCTGGAAGCATAAAGAACATCTTTCACTTGCTGAGAAAGAGGAAGATCCTGGAGATCTAGGCCTTCAGTAACCAAGCCTTGAGATGCAGAGACTGGGGATCGGGCTGCCACAACTTTCCGTCCTCCTGAGAGAGGAGGTCTGGAGCAGACCCTAACTCTAGGGAGGGAGCTTGAGAGAGATGTAGAAGCAGAGGGTACCACACTTGCCGTGGCCAATGTGGAGCTATGAGAATCATGTGGCCTCTGTCTCTCTGAAGCTTGACCAGGGTTTTGGGAATTAGGGGAATGGGTGGAAAGGCATAAAGGAAGTTTTGACCCCAATGGAGGAGGAAAGCATCCCTTGCCTGAGCCCCCTGAGCTGGAGTTCTGGAACAGAACCGGGGAAGTTTGGCATTCCACGGACTTGCAAAGAGGTCTATGTCCAGGGTTCCCCAAATTTGAAAAATCTTGGATACCTGGTCCATATGTAGGGACCACTCGTGTGGAAGCAGAACTCGACTGAGTCTGTCTGCCCAAGAGTTTTGAGCACCTGGAAGATAGACTGCCAGAAGATGAATGTGATGCTCTCTGGCGAGGGCCCACAGTCGCAGAGCTTCGTTGCAAAGCGACAGAGAGCCAGTTCCTACCTGCTTGTTTATATAGAACATGGCTACCTGATTGTCCGTGTGGACGAGGACTGTCTTGTGGCTGAGCAGGGTGTGGAAAACTCGCAGAGCAAGGAAGATTGCTCTGAGTTCTAAGAGACTGATATGTAGACAAGTCTCCTGTGGGGACCAGATGCCCTGGGTGGAGAGGTCCTGAATATGAGCTCCCCATTGGAGAAGCATCTGTTGTAAGAGTTGCCTGGGGTAGAGGCTGTTGAAAAGGACACCCCAGCAACAGGTTCTGAGGGGACTTCCAACACTGGAGTGACAAAATGAGGCGACTTGTGTTTGCTATTTTGTCTGACAAGCAGCCTAATGCTTGGGTCCATTGGGTGGATAAAGTCCACTGAGCTGCTCTCATGTGAAGGCGAGCATATGGTACCACATGAACGGTGGATGCCATGTGGCCTAGCAACTGTAACATTTCTCGAGCAGTTAGAAGGGGTTTTGACTCTGCTTGAAAAGCTAACTGCATCAAGCGAAGGCAACGGGCCTGGGGAAGATAGGCCCTTGCCTTTGTGGTATCCAGTAGCGCCCCTATAAACTACAGGGACTGAGTAGGGATCAAATTGGATTTTGGGAATGTTTATTACCAGCCCTAAATATTGAAGGATACTCATTGTGCAGGTTAGAGCAGTCTTGGCCTCTGATTGAGTGGGAGCTTGAATGAGCCAGTCGTCCAGATAAGGGAAGACAAATATTCCCAGGGTGCACAGAAAAGCAGCAACCACTGCCATGCATTTCGTGAACACCCTTGGTGCAGAGGCCAGGCCAAAGGGGAGCACTCTGTATTGATAGTGCTTCTCCTGGAAAAGGAACCGAAGGAATCTTCTGTGAGTTGGATGGATGACAACATGAGTGTACGCATCCTTCAGATCTAGAGAACAAAGCCAATCCTGACTCTGAAGGTATGGCAGCAGAGTTCCTAGAGAAACCATCTTGAATTTCTCTTTGACTAGGAATCTGTTCAACTCTCTGAGATCTAAAATGGGTCTGAAGCCCCCTGTTTTCTTTGGGATAAGAAAATAGGGGGAGTAGAACCCTGTGCCCTGTTGTTGAGAAGGCACGTCCTCTATTGCCCCCTGGGCTAGAAGAGTGGCAACCTCCTGCCCTAACAGGCTGAGGAGGGAGGTTGTAGAATTGAACTGGTGCACTCTTGTGAGAGGGGGCAAGCTGGAAAAATGAAGTTTGTACCTCTCTCTTATGATGGAGAGTGTCCAATGCTCTGCTGTGATTTGCCCCCATCTGGGAGCAAAGTGACATAACCTTCCTGGAATGGTGGAAGGCTCTGGTCCTTCTAGAGCCAGGAAGGCTAAGTTCTCTAGCAGAGAGTAAAAGGCCCTGAGGGGGCTGAGATTGCTGGGCTGGAGCAGGCCTCACAGCCTTTGCCTTGGTCTGAGGATTGCTGACGTTTGGAAGGAAACAGAGCTGCAGAAGATGCTCTCTGACTATAAGCAGGATAGGATCTTCCCTTTTTAGAAAAAGGTGTTTTCTTGAACAACCTTTTCTTAGCAGGAGCAGCAGTAGATTTGGATAGTCTATCCAAAGCAGAATTTTCAGCATCCATTTGATTGGCTTTTGCTTGCCAATCTTTACCAAACAGATTCTCACCTGTACAAGGGATATTTCCCAATTCATCTTGGACCCAGGTCTTCAAATCAGATGCTTGAAGCCAAGCAATCCTACGTGCACCTATACCTATAGCTGAGGCTCTGCTTACGCATTCAAAGGAGTCGAAAGCTGCACGGTTGGAGAATTGAGATATCCTGGGCATGCTTGAGCCCAGCAAGAAATTCTTGCCTTTTACTGTCAGACATAAAAGGACTTAAAGTCTGCAAATGGTCAGTGACTTCTTTTAAGAACATGCCCATATAGAGACTATAAGAATTAATTCTCGCAGCAAGCATGGAAGCTTGGAAGACTCTTCTATCAAAAGCATCCAGGGTTCTACATTCACGTCCTGGAGGATTAGAGGCATGTCTCTTGGCACTTCTAATCTTTCTCATTGCAGACTCAACCACAACAGAGTGGTGAGGAAGCTGAGTTTTATGGAAACCAGGACAAGGAGGGACACAATACATGGTGTCCAACCTGCGAGAATGAGGAGAGGTGGTTAGAGGTGCTTCCCACATCCTTAACATGAGATCATACAGAATCTCTTGAATAGGCAAGGTAGCTGCCTCTTTAGGAGTTTTAGGATATTGTAGAATATCTAACTCCTTAGCTCTAGGCTCTGACTCTGGGGCTACTGTAATAGAGAGGCCCCGAGCCACCTCTCTGATAAAGTCTTGAAAAGACAAGTCCTCTGGAGGAGACATCCTTCGTTTAGGCGCTGCATCGACAGACTCTTCAGAATCCTCAGAGTCATCAGAGGAATCCAAGTATCGTCTGTCGGGATGCTGTTGCAAAGCCCGATACCCGTACCGACTGGGATCGGTATCGGGAATCATCGGTACCGGAGGGCTGTAGAGGGCAGAGTACCGGCATAGCTGACACCGATGCCGATGTCGATGCCACCGGTACCGGAATCGGTGCCGATGGCGATACCAATACCGGCGCTGGTACCGGCAGAGTAGTCTGTTGCGGTACCACGGGCGTCGATGCCACAAGGAAAGCCGCCAGACTGCATTCGATGGACAGAATCCTCTTATCCATCGACGCTGCCAATGCCTGGAAGTCGGTACCGGTGGAAGCCACTGGTACCCCAGAGCATGGCACCAGGAGATCTGTTGAGGCCACGCCATCTAGATCATACTGGAACCCCAATGATGATGCTTTAGAAGCCGAAGCCTCCCAATGGGGTAATTTTGCCGGTGCAGAATCCTCGAGGGCAAGGCCAGGGGCATCTCGATGCTTACAAGGAGATTTGCCCTTCGAGGACCGGCTGGATTTATGTTTAGTTATCTGAGATCCATGTGAGGAAGAAGCAGCCCTGGAAGACGTCGATGCCACCGAAGCTGCATCAGAGGGAAACAGGGTACTGAGCTTGGCAGCTCGGTTCTGTCGACCTCTCTTAGACATCATGGAACAGGACACACAATCTTTAATGGAATAGTCAGGGCCTAAACACTTTAGACACCAGTCATGGGTGTCGGTGACAGAGATAGTATTGCCAAATTTTGTGCGCTTCTTAAATCCTGAGGCAGGCTTTTCCATATTTAAGGAAAAGGGTTTTGGGCCTAAGGCCCAAAACTGAAGTACACCTGAAGAAAAATAAATGGAAAAAAGGTCTTTTTTTGTTTTTTAAAAAGAAAAGAATAAGAACCGGCGGTACCGGTATAGCGTCGAGGAAGGCAGACCCGACAGAAAAGAAATAAAGAAAAAATAAGGAAATTCTTCTGCGGTGACAGGAACACAACCTGCTGGCTCCGCGGAAAAAGAACAACTGAGGAGAGACAGTTGGAAAGGCGGGAAGGCAGCACGCAGGCGCTGTGGGATGCTCCCAAAAGCTTTCTGATTGGACGCTGGGGAGCGTTCCCACGCAGGCTCCGTCGGTACCGACGTACCCATATGTGAAGACTCATTCCTGCTTGTTCCTGGAGATATATTTTTACATTAATTTTAAAACCAACCAAAACATATCCAAAAATCAGAGGAAACAGTCCAAAAATGAGCCAAAATTTCTTTACAGGCACATCCTTAATGGTCTACTAACATAATTACATTATACTTTTATATTTTCTTTTTACTGAGAAGGCATTCACAGCATCTAAAAACATTACTTTTCGCAATTACTGGCACTCTTGTTTTACATATTTGCAAAAAAGCCTGTGATAAATGCAAATACAAGGATTCCCCCATCCCACAGGGCTCAAGCATATTAAAAAGCTAAATCAATTCTTGGCGCTCTTTATTTTGTGCATGGACTGCTTTCTTAAAAGGGATTACCACTTACGTTCATCATACTTGAGTGAGCGAAAAACTCTGCGCTGGGGTGTAACACGTTTGATGTTTGGATGGTCTTCCAGCACTAACAGTCCATCCTGCTGCTTCTCATTGATCTGGATAACCTCAAAATCACTAGGGTAGTCACTGGCTGGATTATTTCGTGGCACAATCCTCCAGGCATCTATATTGTTGCTCTTCAATGCACTTGAAATAAATATACTTCTAGCTTTAGCTGTAAAGTATCCATTGAAAGCCACAATATATTCTGGAATCAAAGAGCACAGTGTAAATTCAATTATGCAGATTTTTATTAAAGCTATAAAAAATCTATCATCTATTTCTTTCAAGCAATGGGTTATAATACAATGCTGGATTCTAACTTGGTGGATAGCACTGATCAGTATGACTTTTGTTTCAATGTTTCTATCATAAAACCATTCTCAATTTAAGATGACGTTTCATGAAAAGAAGGAAGAAAAGGCTTCTCATATACATCAATGATGCACTGCATTTTTTTACAACTGTAAGGAGACACAAACCAGGAATCTAATTTTTGATGAATATTTATGATGTTAACATTTATTTCCATTGCACATAAGCCTATAAGCCATAAACATATGAAGTGCAGCTCAGTATTTTGAAGTACATACATTTTAGTTTAACAATTTCATTTCACCCCAAAAGCATTCTATTATGATAAACAATTCTACCACCACCTGCAAGTAACTACAAATGCAACATATTGTGAAAATTCTTGTTGCCTGCTGCTAGACAAGTCCAGATATGTGAGTTGTGCCACGTTAGCACTGACATCTTCATATAAAACATGCTGCTGCCCTGATGTATAAAAAAAAAAAGAAAATCAAACAGCAAAGGTTAAAAAAAGGTGAAATTAGACTTACCTGCTAATTATTGTTCCTGGAGCAGATACAGTCTAGTCCCGGACCTCTGGGTTGTCTACCTTAATCAGCAGCTTGGAGACTGAGGAACCTCCTTTTCATGATGTCACCAGCATAACTTCCCAGGAGCCGCCTCCACTTCCCAGTTCCTATTGACAAAGCAGACTCACCGGAGAAGAAAGTAAGCATTTACAGAACATACCATTGAGCTCATCCCCACTATCTGACCTAGAAACTCAAATGAACTACTCCCCGACCCCTACAGGGGAAAACTTGACATTTTGAACCTAATCAAAAAGAAACCTTTAAACTGCGAAAGGTCGTCCTCCCCCCTCGCCAATTCATTGCGGCGGAAAGCCAAGGACCCAGTTAACTCCCCCCGGAGCCAGGAATCCCCCAAGGAAGAAAAAGCGCTTACCTGTGAACCCGCAAACCTCAGCAGAATAGTACTGCAGGCAAAGCACAGTCCAAGGGAGGGATACGGGACTAGACTGTATCTACTCCAGGAACAACAATTAGCAGGTAAATCTAATTTCACCTTCCTGGTCATATCTCCAGTCTAGTCCCGGACCTCTGGGAAAGTACCAGAGCAGTATTCAACGGGAGGGACCCTGCTTAGCCCCCTGAAGCACAGCCGCTCCAAAACACACATCCTGCTGCGCAATCACATCAATGCGATAATGCGTGATAAAGGAATTCAGAGATGACCAAGTCGCCGCCTTGCAAATCTCCGGCGGAACCAAACGCAACTCGGCCCAAGACGCCGCCTGCGCTCTCGTAGAATGGGCTCGCAACCCCTCCGGCACCATTCAGCCCTTTAGCACATAAGCCGAAGCAATCGCCTCCTTAATCCACCTGGCGACAGTAGCCTTGGAAGCCGCTTCCCCCTTTCGCGGCCCCCCAAAAAGCACAAAAAGTCTATCAGATTTACGGAAAGCCTCCGTACGGCGCAGATACTTTTTCAATACTCGTTTGACATCCAAGAGCCTTGAATTAGACGTTCCCGGATCCCCCTCGCCCCCAGTAAATACCGGCAAGGAGATCACCTGATTCAAATGAAACGCCGATACCACCTTGGGCAAGAACACCGGCACCGGTCTCAACACCACCTTCGCCTCGAAGAACGACAGATACGGCTCCTTACAAGACAGGGCCTGCAACTCGGAAACTCTTCTCGCTGAACATATTGTCACCAGAAACACCGTCTTTAAGGTCAAATCCTTAACTGAAGCCTGACTTAAAGGCTCAAAAGGCTCCTTTTCCAACGCCTCCAGCACCAAGGGCAGACTCCACTTCGCCACCAGCCGTCTCTCTGGAGGCCTTAACAGAGAGACCGCCCGAAGGAACCGCTTAACATCTCTGTGCCCCCCAAGTGGTCGCCCACCGATACTGCCTCTTTAACAGGCCAGCGCTGCTACGTGCACCTTTAGCGAAGCAGCCGCCAGGCCCTTGTCGAAGCCATCCTGCAAGAATTGCAAAATCTGAGGCACTGTCGCCCTTAACGCCTCACAGGCCCTGCCGACACAACAATCCTCGAACACTCTCCAGACGCGCACATTCGCTAACGACGTAGATCTTTTCCTGGCCCTAAGCAAGGTAGAAATAACCGCTGATGAATACCCCCTCACCGTCAACCGTGTCCTCTCAATAGCCAAGCCGTAAGCGAGAACCGATCCAGATGAGGCATGAACAGCGGACCCTGCGACAACAGATCCGGGCGCCACAGCAGCCGCCACGGCCTGTCCACAGGAAGCCTCACCATGTCGGCGTACCAGGGACGACGCGGCCAATCCGGAGCGAAGAGAATGACGAGGCCCCGGTGCCGCTCCACCCGCTGTAGAACTCTGCCTATAAAGGCCCACGGAGGGAATACATACAACAGCTGGTCCTCCGGCCACCTTTGAATGAGGGCATCCAGCCCCTCCGACATCCGCTCGTTTCTCCTGCTGTAGAAGCGGCCGGCCTTGGCCGACTGGAACGTTGCCATGAGATCCATTACCGGCACTCCCCAGCGCTGCTGCAAGCTTCCGAACACCTCCGGATGCAGGACCCACTCCCCTGGGTCCACTTTTACCCGACTTAGGAAATCCGCTTGCACATTGTCCACTCCTGCAACATGTGCCGCCGAGAGAGCCAATAGATTCTCTTCGGCCCAGGCACACAGCCGGTCGGCTTCCGCTTCCAGAGCCACACTGCCGGTGCCCCCTTGCCGATTCACATAGGCCACCGCCGTCGCGTTGTCCGAGAACACTCGAACCGCCGACCCGGCTAGGTCTCTCTGAAAACTCTGCAGGGCGAGCGACACCACCCGCAATTCCAGCCTGTTGATTGACCACGTGCTCTCCTCCTCGCTCCATTGCCCCTGAGAGAACCTGCCCTGGACGTGCGCCCCACAGCCTACCAGGCTGGCATCCGTCATCAAAGTCACCCAATCCGGTGCTTCCAGCGGTCTTCCCCGCTCCAGCGACTCCGGAGCCAACCACCAATGGAGGGCCACACACGTCTCCGCTGGGCAAGGCAGCCGCCTCGCCAGCGAATCTTGCTGATGCGACTACCTGCGAAGCAGAGCCCTCTGCAAAGGTCTCATGTGAGCTCTCGCCCAAGGAACCACCTCGATGGTGGCCGCCATAGTGCCTAATAGCTGTAGGTACTTCCAAGCCGAGGGCGCCCGACAGCCCAAAAACTGTCGCACCCGACTGTGCAATCCCTGGGCGCGTAGCCGCAGAAGAAACACGTGTCCTGACGCCGTGTCGAAGCGAGCCCCCAGGTACTCCAGATTCTGAGACGGAATGAGATGGCTCTTGCCCCGGTTGACCACCAGCCGAGGCTCTCCAGGAAGGCCACTACCCGGGCCGTGACTCACTCGCTCTCGCTTCTGGACTTTGCACAAATCAGCCAATCGTCCAAGTACGGATGTACCAAGATCCCTTCCTTCCGCAACGCCGCCGCTACGACCACCATAATCTTGGTGAACATTCAGGGAGCCGTCGCAAGGCCAAACGGCAACGCCCGGAACTGAAACTGGCCAAACGGGACCGCAAAGCGCAGATAACGCGGATGCTCTGGGCGAATGGGAATGTGGAGGTACGCTTCCGAGAGGTCCAGGGAAGTCAGGAATTTGCCTTTTCTTACCGCCACAATCACTGAACGCAGTGTCTCCATATGAAAGTGCGATACTCGGAGACAGCGATTCACGCCCTTGAGATCCAAAATTGGTCGAAAACCGCCGTCTTTCTTTGGCACTACGAAATAAATAGAGTATCGTCCGGACCCGAGTTGGTCTCGAGGAACCGGAACCATCGCCCCCAGGTGCAGGAGCCTCTGAACCGTCTCCCTTATCGCCTCGCGCTTGCTGGGCGACTTGCCGGGGGACCGCACGAAGGAGTCCCGCACCTGGGACCGAAACTCTAGGGCATAGCCTTCTCGAATAATCTCCAGCACCCACTGGTCTGACGTGACTTAGGCCCAGGCAGCATAAAAGTCCTGCAGCCGACCTTCGACAGCTACCAGAGGCGCCTGAGCCCCCCTGGCATCATTGGGGCTTCCTGAGATTGGACAAAGACGAGGAGGGAGAGGCCCCAAAACCCCTACCTGCTCCCCGAAAACCTCGGAACCCCTGGGTTCTGTTGGGAAACCTACCTCTCTGGGAGGAGTTAAATCGCTGAAACCAAAATCTACGGAAATCTCTCAGAGGGCCCTTGCCACCCGGGACCCCCCTAGCTTGTTTAGGCTTGTCCTCGGGAAATCTGCCCCCCTTAGATTCACCAAGGTCCTTAACTAACTTCTCTAGCTCTTCGCCAAAAAGCAGCCTGCCCTTAAAAGGCATCTTCCCTAACCGTGTCTTGGACGCATTATCCGCCGCCCAATTACGAAGCCACAAGTAGCGCCTAGCCGCCACCGCCGACGCCATATTCTTCGACAGACCCCTCATCAAATCATACTGCGTATCCGCCAGGAAGGCCGCCCCCGATTCCAACCGAGAAGCCTCCCCAGCCCCGTCGTGATCTCCTTGGACCCACTGCGACCATCTCAAACAGGCCCTGGCCACCCAGGCTCCGGAGATAGCCGCCTGAACCGCTAAGGCGTTCACCTCAAAAATCTGCCGCAATAGAGCATCCAGCTTTCTGTCCTGCGAGTCCTTGAGGGCTGCTCCACCCTCGACCGGAATCGTGGTCTTTTTCGTAACCGCCGCCACCGCTGCATCCACCCTAGGCGGTTGGAAAACTTCCTTATTCTTTTCCACCAATGGGTAAAGGTGCCGCATCACTCTGGCCCCCTTCAGAGGAGCCTCCGGGACATTCCATTCTTCCTGGATCATCTCCTGGAACACTCTGTGCACCAGGAATGCTCGCTGAGTCTTGCGAAATACCTGCAATAAGGGATCCTCCAGGGTTTCCTCCTCTGTAACCCCCGGGACCAGCATATTCAAGGCCCCTAGTGTTTCCACAATCAGTGCCGGGAGCTCCTCCCTACAGAAAACCCGCACCACTCTAGCCTGATCTTCCTTCTCGGCGAGTTCCCCTTCTTCCAACTCCTCCTCCAGGTCCTCACTGTGGCGTTCCTCATCAGAGAGACGCCCCTCAGATATAATAGACTGCTCCCTTAGGTCATCCTGGAGCCGCTGTCTCTTCTCTGAGGGCTCCTCTGCACCTCTGCCGGAAGACAGCCTCTTCATCCCCTGCCTTTCCAGTTCGCACTTTCCAGAGCCCTGCGGCACTCCGCCCAGAGACTGCTGCAGAAGAGTCACAAATTCCCTTGAAAAAATGGCTGAGAGCCCTTTAGGCCACTCAAGTGGACCGAGAGGCAAGTCCGGAGCCGCAGAGGGCCCCGCCACCGGCTCCTCCAGGGGTACAGAAGGCGGCTGAGGACAGGGAACCCCAGTCCCCGCCTCCAAAGCGCCCTCCTTGTCCTCTCGCCCCAGCTCCATCACCGTGGCCTCCTAAGCGCAGCTCTTGCAGACCCCTGAGTCAGCCACTGAGCCCCTTCTAGCCCCACAGACAAAATACTCTGGCCTAGAAAGGCATCCTGCGGTGAGAGGCTCTAGCAGTCAATTGTTTTCGTGGACGCTGCCCCCAGAGCCCTGTATAAGAGCCCCCTTCAGCGTTTTCACGTTCTTCGATTTCTGCTCTTTCATTATTTTTTTTTTTTTGTAACGTTAGAAAAATGTCCTAACGCCTGCAAATGTCCAACTATCCCCCCAACGCGAGCAAAAGCCAAGAAAAAAAAAAACTGAACGCGGCTTTAAACAAAGCGAATGGTTCTCCTGCACGGCGCAGCGCAGCCTGTGCCACGTGGCCGGGCCCGAAGCCTAATTCACGCCCAAACGCGCTGACAGTTGAACCGCGCTGGCCGAGTCTACTCACCACCGTCGGCACTGGACGAGGCCAACTCACACTCTCTGCTGCTGCCCCGACCCTCCGATGACTCCGTATGAGCAGCAACTCCCTTCGGGCCACCACAATATGCTATCACTCTGACCCGGCTCGGCCGCTGCCGCTTCAGCCTGAACGCGCTGACAGGCAATGCCTCTGCATAGCGCCAGCTGTAGAGAACTGCGGGTCCCGGCCTGACACTGTGCTACATCACAGAACCGGACCCGCAGCTGCCTTCTGAATAGGCTCTGTGTTACCCGCTCCCAAACTGGCCACCAGGTACCAATTGGAGAGGGGGGGCACTATTGCGCAACTTAAAGGTACAGCTGCTAAACAAGCAGCCTTGCCAAATAGTCCTTCCTTTCTTTTTTCTTCTTAAACTCCTATTGACCCACAAAATACTTAATTGTTCCTCCAGGTGGCCCGGACCTCCGGGCAGACCACCCTTTCAGCTGCTTGGAGACTGAGGCAACTGGGAAGTGGAGGCGGCTCCTGGGAAGTAATGCTGGTGACATGAAAAGAAGGAGGTTCCTCAGTCTCCAAGCTGCTGATTAAGGTAGACAACCCAGAGGTCCAAGACTAGACTGGAGATACGACCAGGAAACCACAATTATTTATATGATTCTCCAGGAGAATTTCTCACAAAAAAAAAATCCTTAATTTATTTTAAGTGCAATCAAGTCAATGCTGACTCCTAGCAACTCAGCAGCCCTGAGATTTCCTGGCAAGGTATAACCAGTAGTAGATGCCAGGCTTCAGAGGCAAAAGTGACTTGCCCAAGGACACAAAGAGTGCCAGTAAGAATCAAACCCTGATCGCCTGGGTACTATGCTGCTGCTCTAACCACTAGTCTACTCCTGCACTCCAAATTAAGGACAGAAAATCCTATATAAAACACTCAAGACAAGAGCAGATTATCAAGAAGGTGAAATAAGACTTACCTGCTAATTGTGGTTCCTTGAGTAACTCCAGTCTAGTCCTGAACCTCTGGAGTTGTATACGTCCTCCCGCAGCCTGGAGATTGAGCATGTCACTCTTTTGGTGACCCTAGTATAAGTAGTCCAGGGACCGACTCCTTGAATCAGTTTTCTATTGAGAAAGCAGACTCACCAGAGCAAAAAGTAAGCCAATCTCAACAAAAGCAGACTCACCAGAGCAAAAAATAATCCAATCTCAACAATAAACCTTTAAACACATATCTACGCATAACGAAGGAACAATTAAGCCTTACACTATCTCTATGTTAAAATTATAATACTGGAAACATGAGCTGCTCCTTCTACCGTGCCCCTTGAAGGCCCTTCACTCTTAGCGAGAAAGAACTATGATCATACTCTTTTCTAAGCCTGACGCGTCTCGCAACTCACCCCGTAAGAGTCCCTTAAACATCTCCCCCCCCCCCCCCCCCGGTCTTCATGTTACACTCTGGCAGTTTACATCAGGGAGGGATGCGGAACTAGACTGGAGTTACTCAAGGAACCACAATTAGCAGATAAGTCTAATTTCACCTTCCTTATCGTCCCTCCAGTCTAGTCCCGAACCTCTGAAGATGTAACACAGCAGCGAACATTTTATCAGGAGGGGCCTGCCAGACCAGCCTGAAGCACCGCTGATCCAAATCTAGCATCCTCTTCCGCCTGCACATCAATCCTGTAATGCTTGACAAAAGTATGTAATGACAACCAAGTTGCCGCCCTACAGATTTCCGTCGCTGGAACCAAACTAAACTACGCCCAGGACGCTGCCTGAGTTCTTGTTCAATATGCCTTTAAACCTTTCGGCACCACTCTGCCCTTTAAAAGATATGCTGCCGCAATCGCTTCCTTAATGCACCGAGCTATAGACACCTTAGAAACTGATTCTCCTTGTCTAGATCCACCAAACAAGACAAACAACCTGTCCGTCTTGAGCAATGCCTCCATCCTCTGCAAATATTTCTTTAGCGCCCTGCCTATATCCAACCTATGCAGTCACCCTTTAGCCACATCTTTAACTGACTTTTCAAAGACCGGCAAGGATACCACTTGATTGACATGAAAGGCCGATACCACTTTAGGCAAAAAGGACGGGACAGTCCTAAGCACTACCCTTTTGTCTGAAAATGACAAAAACGGTTCTCTACACGACAAGGCCTGCAACTCTGAGATTCTCCTTGCTGAAGTGATAGCAACCAAAAATACCACCTTTAGAGTAAGATCCTTCAAAGTCACCTTCGCCAATGGCTCAAACAGCTCCCTAAAAAGTACCTCCAGTACCACATTAAGGTCCCACTCCGGAACCGCAATCCTGCAGGGGGGTCTCAACAGAGAAGCTGCTCTCAAAAATCTTTTCAAATCCGGATGAGTTCCCAGCGTCCTCCCTTGCACCTTCCCTCAATAACAGGACAGTGCTGCCAACTGCACTCTAAGAGAAGACGCCAAGACTTTATCAAATCCATCCTACAAAAAGGACAAAATCTGTGCTATCGTGGTCTTCAATGCCTGCATCTGTCTATCCTTGCACCAGACTTCAAACAGTCGCTAAACTCTCACGTATGCCATAGAAGTGGTGCGACGCCTGGACCTCAATAAAGTAGAAATCACCGCTGCCGGGTATCCTTTGGCCGCCAGCCTTCCCCTCTCAAGAGCCAAGCCGTAAGCAAAAACGGATTCACCTGAGGCATACTAAGAGGGCCCTGCATTGGCAGGTCTCTCCTGTCTGGTAACCTCCACGGAGGTTCCACCAGAAGACGTATTAAGTCAGCATACCAAGACTGCCTTGGCCAATCCGGCGCCACCAGAAGAACTAGACCTTTGTATTTTTCCATGCATTGCAGAACTGTGCCGATTAGCACCCACAGTAGGAAAATGTACAGAAGGCTTCCCTCAGGCCACCTTTGTATCAGGGCATCTAATACTTCTGACATTCTCTCTCTTCCCCTGCTGTAGAATCTTTCTACCTTTGCTGATTCGAACATTGCCATGAGATCCATTACCAGCTGACCCCATTGCTGTACCAGTGAATCGAAGACTTCCTGATGAAGGACCCATAAGAACATAAGATATGCCATACTGGGTCAGACCAAGGTCCATCAAGCCTAGTATCCTGTTTCCAACAGTGGCCAATCTAGGTCATACGTACCTAGCAGTTTCCCCAAAAGACACAGGGTCCGCAATGCTTGTACTGGGTCAAGCATTTATATCCTGGGTCCCTTCTTAATAATGGTTTATGGACCTTTCTTCCAGGAACTTGTCCAAACCTTTCTTAAACCCAGCTACACTAACAGCCTTTACTACATCCTCCGGTAACAAATTCCAGAGTTTGATTACACGTTGAATGAAGAAATATTTTCTTTTATTAGTCTTAAATAGTTTACCCTGTAGCTTCATTGCATGCCCCCTAGTCTTTCTATATTCTTATAACGTAAACAATCAATCTACATTTACCCGTTCCACTCCATTCATTAATTTATAGACTTCGATCACATCTCCCCTCAGCCGTCTCTTTTCCAGGTTAAAGAGCCCTAACCTTTTTAGCCTTTCCTCACAGGAGTATCCTTTCATCCCCTTTACCATTTTGGTGGCTCTTCTCTGAACCTTTTCTAATAAGGCTATATCCTTTTTAAGATACGGCGACCAGAATTGCACACAATATTCAAGGTGCGGTCTCACCATGGAACGATTTAGAGGCATTATATCATCTTTTGTTTTATTTTCCATTCCTTTCCTTATGATACCTAGCATTCTATTTGCTCTCTTGGCTGCCGCTGCACACTGGGCCGAGGGTTTTAACATGCTATCCACAATGAAGCCTAAATCTTTTTCCTGGGTGGTAGTTCCTAATGTGGAACCTTGCATTATGTAACCATAGTTTGGGTTGTTCTTCCCTAGGTGCATAACTTTGCACTTGTCCACGTAAAATTTCATCTGCCATTTTGATGCCCAGTCTCCCAATTTATCAAGATCCTCTTGCAATTTTTCACAATCCTCTTGTGTTTTAACAACTTTAAATAGTTTTGTCTCATCTGCAAATTTGATAACCTCACTCGTTATTCCACTTTCCAGGTCATTTATGAATATGTCAAAAAGCTGCGGAACCAGCACAGATCCCTGGGGTACACCACTATTCACCTTTCTCCATTGGGAAAATTGGCCAATTAGACCAACTCTCTGCTTTCCATCTTTTAACCAGTTCTTGATCCACAGTAGTACACTGCCTCCTATCCCATGATTCTTTAGTTTTGCCAAAAGTCTCTGATGAGGATCATTGTCAAAGACTTTCTGAAAGTCCCGATAAACTATATCAACCGACGTAACCTTTGTCCACCTGTTTATTCACACTTTCAAAAAAACATAACAGATTAGTAAGACAAGATCTTCCTTGTCTAAAACCATGTTGGCTGTCTCCCATTAGGCCATGACTATCTACATCCTGAGTAATTTTATTCTTTATGATGGTTTCTACCATTTTTCCCGGTACTGATGTCAGGCTCACCGGTCTGTAGTTTCCCGGATCACCCCTGGAACCCTTTTTAAAAATTGGCGTTACATTGGCAATCCTCCAGTCTTCAGGTATTAGAGATGATTTTAATGATAGTTCATAGATTACTAAAAGCAGGTCTGCAATCTCATATTTCTTAGTAATCAGGTCTGCAATCTCATATTTCAGTTCTTTCAACACCCTTGGATGTATACCATCCGGCCCAGGTGATTTGCTACTCTTCAGTTTATCTAATAGTTGTAATACATCTTCCCGATGTATCGATATTTCCTTCAATTCTTCCGCACCTTTAAATACCACTTCAGTCATGGGTAACATCCCTACATCTTCCTCAGTAAAGACCGAAGCAAAGAATCCATTCAGTCTCTCTGCTATCGCCTTGTCGCCTCTTAGTGCCCCTTTAACTCCTCTATCATCTAATGGACCAACTGACTCTCACAGTTTTTTTGCTACGAATGTACTTGAAAAAATCTTTATTTCGCGTTTTTGCTTCCGCAGCAAGCTTCTTCTCAAATTCTCCCTTTGCCTGCTTTATCAGTGTTTGTGCTGTTTCCAGGTTTCGTCGTTTGGCTCTTTTTTCCATTTCCTGAAAGATGCTTTTTTGGCAACAGCCTCTCTGACCTCACCTTTAAACCATGCTGGCAGTTTTTTGGACTTCCTTCCACTGTTTCTTAAAGCGTGGAATACAGCTGGTCTGGGCTTCCAAGATAGTATTTTTCAACAACACACAAGCTTCATGTAAGTCTTTAACCTTTGCAACTGCTCCTTTTAGTTTTTTCTTAACTATTCTCCTCATTGTATCATAGTCTACCTTTCAAAAGTTAAAAGGTAGTACTGTGGATTTCCTTACTATCCCTCCTCCACTAATTAAATCAAAGGCGATCATGCTATGATCACTATTGCCAAGTGGCCCCAACACCCTTATCTCTTGCACTAGATCTGGTGTTCCACTAAGGACTAGGTCTAATATGGTTTCCCCTCTGGTCGGTTCATGAACCAGCTGCTCCAAGAAGCAGTCATTTATGTCATCTAGGAACTTTATCTCCCTAGCATGTCCTTCCGTGACACTGACCCAGTCGATACCGGGGTAACTGAAACTGCGCTGTAACTTTTGTTAGCTTCTTTGATTTCTTTGAGCATTTCATCATCCATTTGGTCATTCTGGCCATGCAGTCGATAGTACACCCCCCACTGCCATCGCCTTCTCCTTTTTACATGGAATTTCAATCCATAGAGATTATACAGCAAATTTTGTTTCCTGCAAAAACCTTTAATCCTTTCTGACTCAATGCCCTCTCTAACAGAGCGCAACCCCTCCACCAATTTGATCAGCTCTATCATTACGATATAGTTTGTACCCAGGTAGACACAGTGTCCCACTGGTTGTCCTCCTTCCACCATGTCTCTGATATTCCAATCAGATCTAACCTCTCATTTAGTGCTATATATTCTAACTCTCCCATCTTATTTTTTAGACTTCTAGCATTTGCATACAAGCATTTTAGAGATTGTATTTTATTCATATTAATTTGGCTATTGGTAGACATGGGTAATTTGGAATCTTCAAGCTCTGTCTGCTCCATACTCAAGGGCATTTGGGCTACTTTACTCTTTTGTGGAACCTCTCTGCTTTTGGTAGTATCCTTCAAAGATACATTCTTCCGAACCATCCGCTCCTGGGCGACTGTCGGCTTTCCCCTATTATCTAGTTTAAAAGCTGCTCTATCTCCTTTTTAAAGGTTAATGCCAGCAGCCTGGTTCCATTCTGGTTAAGGTGAAGCCCATCCCTTCGGAACAGCCCCTTCTTTCCCCAGAATGTACCCCAGTTCCTAACAAATCCAAAACCCTCATCTCTGCACCATTGTCTCATCCATGCATTGAGACTCCGGAGCTCTGCCTGCCTTTTGGGTCCTGCACGTGGAACGGGAAGCATTTCGGAGAACGCTACCCTGGAAGTTCTGGATTTCAACTTCCTACCTAAAAGCCTAAATTTAGCCTCCAGAACCTATCTACCACATTTTCCTATGTCATTGGTACCAACATGCACAAAGACAGCAGACTCCTCCCCAGCACTATCTAAGACCTTATCTAGGTGGCATGTGAGGTCCACTATCTTCGCACCAGGCAGGCATGTTACCAGGCGATCCTCACGTCCACCAGCCACCCAGCTATCTACATGCCTAATGATTGAATCACCAACTATAACGGATGTCCTAACCCTTCCCTCATGGGCACATGGCCCTGGAAAAACGTCCTCGGTGCGAGAGGGTTTTACATCACCTGGAGGACAGGTCCTAGTTACAGATCACTTCCTGCCACACCAGGGTGATGCTCTCCTGTCACGCACCTCTCTCCTCCATGGCAACAGGGATGCTGCCAGACTGGAGGTGGGACTTCAGGACTATATCCCTGTAGGTCTCGTCTATGTACCTCTCTGTCTTTCTTATATTTTCCAAGTCTGCTACTCTAGCCTCTAGAGAATGGACTCATTCCCTGAGAGCAAAGAGCTCCTTGCACCCAGTGCACATGTAAGACTTCTCACCAACTGGGAGAAAATCATACATGTGACACTCAATGCAAAAGACTGGAAAGCCCCCGTCTCGCTGCTGGACTGCTGTCTGCATCTTAGTTATAAGTTTTTGTTTAGATCTTTAAGTTCTTTACTTCCTAAGGGTTGCTATGGATATTTATACCAAAAAAACTGTAACTAATACGTTTAATATACCTTGTTCACCTGAAGCTTAATTAATCTCAGGTCCATAGTGTATGACTGATTTGGGTAACTAGCTTCACCTGAGAGCACCCCCTGTCTTTTAAGATGTGTAAGTACCTATAAAGCTACGATTGTTCCAGGGGTGGGTGGGTGTTGAGGAGGGAGGGAGGGAAATAACACTTATTAAAAGAGGGCTGCTACACAGTACCCTGTCCTGTGCTGCTGAGGTAAGCTATATTCTTATTTGATTTAAATTATTTTGTATTTATTTTTATTTAACAATCATTTATATACCGCACCTTCCCATGTATCAGGTGCGGTTTACAAGGAACAAGTTAATAAACAGATTCGAGGTCTGTTTTTTTACAAGGAACATCGGTAAACTATGTACAGTGGGCAAATGCCTTAACAAGTAACTATTACGATAACATAAACTGAAACAGATACCATGTTAATGGCGACATTTCAGGTATCATAACTATATACAAGTTGTATTCTCGTTTAGTGGTCAATTGACCGAATTTAATGACTCAGGGTGAAGAATCCCGGGAAAGAGCATTGATTACAGTAATGAGGTGTTGGGGTTGTTTTAAAGGTTAGTGTAGTGGGTTTTGCTTGGTTGGGGTGTGATTTAAAAAGTTGTTATCCGTTTTCGTTATGGGGGAAGGAGTATGTAGTAGGGTCAAAGTGTGAGGTAAATAGATATGTTTTTAGTTTCTTTCTGAGGACCTTAATTTCGGTTTGCGTTCTAATCTCTTCAGGGAGGGAGTTCCATAGGATTGGTGCAGCATGGGAGAATGCCTTTTTGTTGGTTGTCTTATTAGCTTTTGTGAAATCTTTTGGGGTTGTTAGTTTGTTTGTGTGACCTTTCCTGTGTACAGTTTTAATGGAGTCCTTAGTGATCAGTTTACCTAGTGCTGGAGGAGCCGTGTTGTTTTGTGTCTTAAAGGTAGTTATTATAGTCTTGTAGTTTATTCTACATTGTATTGGTAGCCAATGTAGATTAGCTAGGATGGGAGTTGTGTTCGAATGTTTGGATTTTCATTAGGATTCTAGCTGCTGTATTCTGTGCTAGTTGGAGTTGTTTAATGTTTTGTTTTGATGTGCCTAGAAGGATTAAGTTGGCAAAATCGAAGTGGGGTGTGATGATTGCCTGTATTATGGTAGTGAAGTCTTGTATATGGACAAGAGGACGCAGCTGCTTTAGTATTTTGAGCTTGAAGAAGATTTTTTTTGTTGTATTTCTTATGTGGGAGTCCATGTTGAGGTGGGAATCTAGGATCACACCAAAGTATTTTACTTCGTTTTTTATCTTGATATCTTGATTTTGGAGCGTAATGTGTGCCGGAGGAATGTAGGATTGATCTCTCGTTACAATTAGTATGTCAGTTTTTGCATGGTTGATATGTAGATTGTGTTCATTTAGCCATATTGTTACATCGTTGAGGCACTGATTTAAGAGTTGCATAGGTAGGGGTAGGGACTGTGAAAGGAATGTACATCATTATATCGTCTGTGTACATTGTGTTTTTTAAAGATGTTACAAACAGGTTGGATATAAATATTAAAAAGGAGAGCTGAGAGGGCAGAGCCTTGTGGGAGGCCGATTTCCTGATTGTATGTGTTTGAAGTTTGGGTATTAATTCTTACAGTTTGTTAGGTATGAAGTGAACCACTTGTGTACTGTCGAATTAATTCCTAGTTGGCTGAGTCTATTGAGCATTAGGGTGTGATGTACACTATCGAAAGCTGCAGAGATGCGAATGAATAAGAGAAGAACACTTTTTTAGGGCTGTCGATTCCTCTTACAAGAGTGTCCAGTAAAACCGCTAGGAGTGTTTCCACTCCATGGCAGGGGCGGAATCCGTATTGTTGTTCGTCTAATGGAGCTGAAGTGTCCATGTATTCTTGTGTTTGTATTTGGACAACCTTTTCTATTAGTTTGGCCATGAAGGGTATACTGGAAATTGGTCTATAGGAGGTCGGGGATGTTTTGTCAAGGGAGCCATTTTTAAGTATTGGCCGAATTTGTGCATGTTTTAGTGTAGGTGGTAAATACCCTTGTTGTAATGAGAGGTTTATTATGGTGAGGATGAAGGTGGAAAATGTGGCTATATTTTTTTTTATCCAGGTTACTGGGCATGGGTCAAGGTAGGAAGTTGTGGTATTAAGGTTTGTTATAATATTTTTCAGGATGTCTTTGGTTATTGGATGAAAATCTGACCAGTCATTATTATAAGTATGGCATGGTCTAATTTGTGCCTTTAGGGAGAGTGACAGCTGCTTAGATTTATTTATATAGTGATCAGCCAGGGTCTGAGCAGATATATCCATAATGTCGTTGTTGGGGTTATATGTGTTATTTGTTAAGTTTTGAACAATGTTGAAAAGTTCCCTAGGTCTGTTCATTGAATTGGTTAAAATCGCTGCGTAGTGGTTTTTCTTTGCGTTGTCTATTGCTTGTTTGTACTTATTTAGGGAGTTGTTATAGTCCTCATAGAGTGTTGCAGATTTTGTTCTGCGCCAGCTTAATTCAATTTTCTTCAGCTCTCTTTTCATTTGTCTTAAGGCATTGGTATACCAAGGGGCATTACCATTTCTTGGGCTGTTGTTCTTGTCGAGTATTTGTTTTGGTGGAAGATTATATGTGGCTGCGTTATTGATCGTTCTATGCCAGTTTGTGACCGTTTCATCAAGGTCAGTTGATGAGTGAGTAAGATAGGGGATTGTTTGGTTGAGGAATTCTTCTTCATTGAACCTCCTGAATTTAGAGGTTATGGTTGGTGGGGATTTATTTTTGTTACAGGGTTTGGGGTAGCTGAGGTTAAATTTTATAAGATGATGGTTGGACCATCATATTATAGCTCTTTGCTGCTGGTAGGCTGTAACTTATTATGAAATTTAAACTACAAGCTCTCTGCTGGGTTCCAAATTTAACCAGAAAGCTCTCTTCTGTGTTTTTAAATTTAAAGTAAAAGTACTTTGCTGATACTAAGCCCTGAGTGACTATTAAATTTAAACTACAAGCTCTCTGCTGAGTATGAAATGTAACCAGAAGTTCTCTTCTGTGTTTTAAATTTAAACTGCTGCTACTAGGCCCTGACTGATTTAACAAAAAATAGTGGGTTCACAGATTAATTAGCTTTAATACAAAGAATTCCTTTCAGAAAATTCCCATAAGTATATACTCACAATTGCAGATCTCTCTCCTGAAGTAACAGTCCCCTTTTCTAGTCCTTCAAGACTGAGGATCACAGAGCTATTTATGCCTGTGCTGCTGAGGTAAGCTGTGACCTACTTCCTGGATGATTAACAGTCCTTGCTTGGATAGAAGGAGTCTTTAAAAATGGCCTTTTGACCTGCCACCTGCCACCTGGTGACCCATTCTCCTGGATCCACCCTGACTCGACTCTAAAAGTCGGTCATCACATTGTCCACCCCTGCTACATGCACCGCCAATAACGCTTCCAGGTGCAACTTGGCCCAAGCTAACAAGCCATCTGCTTCCTCTTCTAGATGCATGCTGCTGGTTCCGCCTTGCCGATTGATATACGTCACCGCTGTGGCATTGTCTGAGAACACCCTGATCGCCTTTCCCTGTAGCAGACACTGCAAGGCCTGTAGGGCTAACGACACTGCCCGTAACTTCAACCTGTTGATGGACCACGTCTTCTCCTGGTCTGTCCACTGGCCCCAGGCGTACTGTCCATTGAAGTATCCCCCCCCCCCAGCCGAACAGACTCGCATCTGTCGTCAACGGTTTCCAATCCGACGCTTCTAAATACATTCCTTTTTCCAGACACCCCGGAAGAAGCCACCACTGTAGCAATCTGCGCGCCTCCAGCGGACACACCAACCTTCTGGACAACGGATCAGACTGATGAGACCATCTTCTGAGCAGCACCCTCTGCAGAAGTCTCATGTGAGCTGTAGGGCTGGTACCCCTGCAATTCTACAGCCTGCTCAGCAACTCAGGCCTGAACCAAGAATGAACCAAACTGCACAAAACAAGATGGATTCTTCACTACACTTTTGCTGTGTTCAGCTATAAGCCTGTCCTTCAAGCAACTGCTGGATCAGCGTTTCTAAGCATGCATACAGAAGCTATTGTCCGTGGCTGGCCTTGGACACTTGTGCATGCCCAGAAGTTACATACTGTTGCTTCTGCCTGACTTTTTACCATGGCTCCTTTGTTTGCAAGAAGCTGCTCATCATCTACCTTCTGATTCGCTGAGAATACCTCAGACTGCCTGGTGCCCACCAATCATCGGACCTATGACGGAGGATTCTCACACAGAATTCTGCATTCTGCGCTGGAAACTTTAGTTAGTTGTAAGTTGGAGAGTAAGAGAGAGTTGGGGCTTTTTCCCACCTGGACATACAGACTTCTGCACCGGTCCTGCTGCTGTGCACTGCGTACCTGATTACTGCGCCCTGAGCCTTCCGCCAGGCGGCTCCTACGTGTGGGCTAGGCCGTCCTCCACAGGTCTGAGATAAGACTTTCACAGATACCTCCGGTTCGGACTTACTGCGGCTCGCCTCTGAAGGGGCTGGAGCCGGCATTAGCTAACAGCTGCATCCTTGGACGAAGCTGTCTCTGCCCGACGGAGCTAAGGTACTGGCTTATCTCTCCTTCCCCGGATGGGCAAAGGGGTTAGCAATATATTTCTTGCTTTTCCTCAGTGCAGAGCGAATCAGTGACGTCTGGTTACTAATCTGATTTATTACGTTGTCCAATTGTATATCTGTACAATAACAAATTGTTTACTTTATGTTTCTAATTAGCCATATATGTGTGTGTATATTTTTCTATTTGGTTGCCTATAATAAAGTCTAATATATATCTGCAGACCAGAATTCTTTCGTGGCTCATTGCCAGAATAACTCACAGAACTTTGGGCTGGGATAGTAGCCATATTCCCCTAGACAACAAAGAGTCTAACTTATTTTTATGCTACTAATATACCCTACAGAGCTCTGGCCCACGGTACCATCTCTAGTGTGGCCGCCATTGTCCCTAACAGCTGTAAATACTGCCATGCCAAAGGAGTCCTGTTTGCCAGGAACACCCAAATTAACTGTCAACTTCTGAATCCACGCTAGCGGTAGGTAGACTCTGCCCCTGCGCGTGTCGAAGTGAGCCCCCAAATACTCTAACTCCTGCGATGATCCCAACTTGCTTTTTCATACGTTGACTACCCATCCTAAGGTCTGCAGGAAACTCACTACTCGACTGGTTGCCTGCTGGCTCTCCACTTGTGACTTCGCTCAAATCAACCAATCGTCTAAATAAGGGTGAACCAACACTCCTTCTCTTTCCACAACACTGCCGCCACGACCACCATAATTTATTTTATTTATTTATTTACAATTCTTATATACCGCACTATTTGCAATCAGCACGGTTTAGATAGAACAAAAACATCCGACAATATACATATGTCTGGTCATTACATTGAACAGGGAATGTTTATGTTTATGTTTATTAAAACTTTATATACCGCCCAATACAATTAGCATCTGGGCGGTTCACAATACATAAAATCAATTAAAATTGCTAAAAAGAGAGAGAGAGCTGCGAAAAAGAGCCAGAAAAGGAACGCCATAAAATCAAAGAAAAGGGATAGAAACAGAGATACAGAGTGGGGGTAAAGACGGGTAACAAAGGGTAGACAACAACAACATAGAGAAAAATGTAAGACAGGGGCAGGGGTTTGCTGTAAAAGGCCTAGTGAGGGGAGGAGGATGGGGTCGGGAAAGGAAGGTTGAAGGCAGAACAAAAAAGATGGGTTTTGAGGTTAGCTTTAAAGGACGGATAGGAGGTTTTGAGACGTAGAGAGGGGGGAAGGGAGTTCCAGAGCCTTGGACCAAGAAAAAAGAAAGCGGAAGACCGGGTGGATTCTAGGTGTGCTTGGGAGGGGGAGGGTAGGAACATAGGGTTGGCATGAATAGAGCGGAGAGAACGGTGAGGGGTGTGAAGGTGAACCTGGCTGGCAAGATACAGGGGGGTACCTGAGTGGATCACCCTGTGAACAAAGATAAGAATTTTAAACTGAACACAAAAGACGACGGGGAGCCAATGAAAGTGTATTAACAGAGGGGTAACATGATCGAACCGTGAAGCATGAGAAAGGACACGAACAGCAGCATTTTGAACCCGTTGAAGACGACAGATTTGGGATTGGGGAGACCAGCAAGACAAACATTACAATAGTCAAGACGAGACATAACAAGAGAGATAATGAGAGTAATCATAGAAGAAACAGTAAGAAAAGGACGTACGGCACGGAGTTGTTTTAGGGAGAAGAAGGAACGTTGGACAATTGAGGAGATATGTTCTTTAAAGGAAAGGGAGGAATCAAGAATCACACCCAAATACCGCAAAGAAGGGATGGGGATGGGTGAAGAAGAAAATAAGGGAGTGGGGATAGGAGTGGGATTGCCGAAAGTGAACCATATAGCTGAGGTTTTCGAAAGATTAATGTGAAGATAATTAGATGAGAGCCAGGAGGCTACAGAAGAGAGACAGGAGTTAAAGGCAGTGATGTCGGGTGCAATAGAATCAGTGTGATAAAGCAGAAAGATGTCATCCGCGTAGTAATAGGCAGAAACACCGTGCTGTTGGACAAGGAGGGCAAGAGGGGCCAGGAATACATTAAAGAGAAGAGGGGCAAGAACAGAACCCTGAGGAACACCACAGGGAAGGGGTGTGGAGGAAGAGGGCTCTGAACCAGTGTGAACTGAGAAAGTGCGACTGGACAGAAAAGAGTGAAACCAACGAAGAACCAAGCCAGAAAGACCCGCATCCTGAAGGCGAGATAGTAAAGTGCGGTGATCAACCAGGTCGAAAGCAGCTGAGAGATCCAGAGAGACAGCAAGGGAAAGTAGACCACGATCGTGAGCAGAGTGCAAGTCATTAAGGAGGGAGAGGAGAACAGATTCAGTGCTATGGCCTGGACGGAAACCCGACTGACATGGATGAAGAGTGAGAGAAGCCTCGAGATGGGAGGAGAGCTGAGAAAAAACCAATTTCTCCAAGAATTTAGAAAGGAAAGGGAGGTTAGAAATAGGACGCCAATTGGAGGGGGAGGAGGGGTCTAGAGAACTCTTTTTGAGGATAGGACGGACAGTAGCATGTTTCCACGGGGAGGGAAAAGTGCCAGAAGAGAGACTAGAGTTGAAAAGCGAGAGAATAAGAAGGGACAGTGCAAGAGAAGGTTCCAACAACCAGGAAGAAGGGATGGGGTCGGCCGGACAAGAGGTTTTACGGGTGGAAGTGAAAGCCTTGGTGAGAATGTCTGAGGTAATGGGCTCAAAAGTGGACCAGTGATGAGAAAGGGGAGGAATGGTGGGAAAAGAAGAGGTAGGAAGAGTAAGGGAGGGGGGCGCTACCAGAGGGGGAGGAGAGAGGGGAGAAAGACAGGATGGGAAGGATGAGCGGAAGGTTTGGACTTTAGAAACAAAGTAGGTAGCCAGGGAGGAAGGATCAGGAGTAGAAAGGGAAGAGGGAGGGATCGAGGAAGAGTGGGGGACAGAAAGAGAGCAGAGGATGGAATGTAGTTGGCGAGAGGAGTTTGAGGAATGAGTAATGAGATTAGAGAAGAAGTTCAATGGGAAAGGATCCTGTTTTTGGTGAACGTCCTTGGCGCCGTTGCTAACCCAAATGGCATTACCTGGAATTGGAAATGCCCCATGGGCACCGCAAACCGAAGAAAACGTTGGTGCTCCAATCTGATCGGAATGTGTAGATAGGCCTCCAACAGATCCGACGATGTAAGATACTCTCCCTGACGCACTGCCACAATTTATTACATTCTCTTATATTACATTCTCTTATATATGACTGACCTCAACATCTCCATGTGAAAGTGAGACACCCGGAGACACCTGTTCATTCTTTTTAGATCCAGAATGGACCGTAAGGTGCCCTCTTTTTTGGGTACCACAAAATATATTGAGTATCGACTGCTTCCGTGTTGATCTGCCGGCACGGGCACCACTGCCTCGAGAGCTAACAACCTTTCCAAAGTTTGCCTTACCGTGTTTATCTTGGATTATGTTCGGCAGGGAGATTGCACAAACGCGTCTCTCATGGGGTGTTGGAACTCGAGCGCATAACCTTTCTGCACGATCTCCAACACCCACTGACCCGAAGTAATTTTGGCCGAGGCAGGAACGAACTCTCTTAACCGACCTCCCACCAGTACTATCCCTGCCTGGACAACCCTCACTTCATTGCGGCTTCTTGACGCTTGGGGAAGAGGAGGCTGAAAAACCTCTGCCTGCACCTCAGAAGCCACGAAACCCCTGAGATCTATATGGGAACCGACCACTCTGCACAGGGCCAAACCTAGTGGGCAAAAACGCCTAAACTCTCTCTGCTGACTCCTAGACAGCGCCCCAGGACGACTCTGCTTCTACTTGTCCTCCGGCAACCTGCCCCCCTTTGATTCACCAAGGTCCTTTACTAACTATTCTAACTCCTCCCTAAAGAGGAGCTTACCTCTAAAAGGGAGCTTACCTAACCTCGCTTTGGAGGCCGCATCTGCCGCCCAATTACGCAGCCAGAGATACCTCCGTGCCGCCACTACCGACGCCATATTCTTTGCTAAGCCCCGAATCAAATCATACTGGCTATCCACTAAATACACCGCCCCAGATTCAATGCGGGCAGCTTCCTCAGCCGCTTCACCCACTTGCATCCCTTTCAGTCTCTGGGACCATCTAAGACACGCCCTTGCCACCCAGGCCCCACAAATCGAGGCCTGTATGGACAGGGCATTCACTTCAAACACCTGTCTAAGCAAAGTATCCAATCTCCTATCCTGCATATCCTTAAGAGCAGCACTTCCCTCCACCCAGATTGCCATCTTTTTAGTTACCACCGAAACCACTGCATCCACCTTGGGAGGTTTAAAAATATCCTTATCCGGTTCCACCAGAGGATACAGCCATGCCATTACTCTAGATCCCTTGAGGCTAGCCTCAGGCGTATCCCATTCCTCCTGAATCATTTCTTTGAACACCCTATGAATTGGGAACGTCCTCTGTGACTTTCTAATCGCCTGCAACAAGGGATCCTCCAGAGCGACATCCTCTGTCTGACCCGAGGCTGGCATATTCAAAGCCTTTAGTGTTTCTGCAATCAAGGCCGAGAGCCCCTCTCTCCGGAATACTCGCACTATTCTCGCCTGGTCCTTTGGCTCCGCTATCTCACCTTTCTCCAAGTCCTGTTCTATATCTGACTCTTCTAAAAGGTCTGACTGATCCTCCAAGTCTTGCTCTGTACTGCCCACCCGCAGCTTAGCCCTTTTGCCTATGCCACTATCTGCGGCTTCATCCAACGAGGTCCATGGTCGCTTTAACCCCCGGACCTCCTCCTCCACGGGCCCAGCCACTGCGCTGCTAGACTCCCCCCAAGAGCCTGCTGTAGCAGCATCAAAAACTGCTAAGAAAAGATTGCCCCCAGCCCCCCCTGCAGAGGAGCTTGGGGTGAGGGAACCGCTGGGGCTACTGACCGTCCAGGAATCGGCTCCTGCCTTACTACTGGGGACGCCGGAGATTCCTTTGCCAATAGAACCTCCTTTGTACCCTCTGACTCTCCTTGCTGCGCCATGTTCGCCATGGAAGCTTCGAGAGCACAGCCTCTGCACAATCCGGCTTCAGAGACTGCCCCTCTGCGTACCCCACACAAGAGGGACCTAGGCCTATTAGGCATAAAGACAGCTCTTCAGTCCCTCATTATGTAAGAGCCCAGAAACTCCAGTTCCTTTCTTTATTACTCTTTTTTTTTTTTAACACAAGGTTCCCTCCAATAAGCCAAGTCCTAAGCAGTTTAGGGATAAGACCCCCAGGGAGCTCTCACAGTCTGAAATCCAAATCTCACTCTTCCCACGCAAACACATGCGGTCCGAGGCTTCACCAATAGTAACAGGCTGTCTGCTCCCAAACGCCACAGCAAACAAACCGCCGTCTCCCACAGTCCCCGGCGCTTACCTCAAAGGCACCGAACAGACCGGCTGCCTGGAAAGTGCGTCTCCGGTGACAGAAGCTGCAGGCTGCCTTTCTCTGCCGGCGGCAACCGTCAGGCCTTTCACCGCCGCACCCACCATTATAGTTGGTGATTCAATCATTAGGCATGTAGATAGCTGGGTGGCTGGTGGACGTGAGGATTGCCTAGTAACATGCCTGCCTGGTGCAAAGGTAGCAGACCTCATGTGCCAACTAGATAAGGTCTTAGATAGTGCAGGGGAGGAGTCTGCTGTCTTGGTAAGTGCCAGTACCAATCACATAGGAAAATGTGGTAGGGAGGTTCTGGAGGCTAAATTTAGGCTTTTAGGTAGGAAGTTGAAATCCAGAACTTCCAGGGTAGCGTTCTCCAAAATGCTTCCCATTCCACGCACAGGACCCAAAAGGCAGGCAGAGCTCCAGAGTCTCAATGCGTGGATGAGACGATGCTGCAAGGATGAGGGTTTTGGATTTGTTAGGAACTGGGCAACATTCTAGGGAAAGGAGGGGCTTTACCTTAACCGAGATGGAACCAGGCTGCTGGCATTAACCTTTAAAAAGGAGATAGAGCAGCTTTTAAACTAGATAACAGGGGAAAGCCGACAGTCGCCCAAGAGCACATGGTTCGGAACAATGTATCCTTGAAGGATACTACCAAAAGCAGAGAGGTTCCAAAAAAGAGTAAAGTAGCCCAAATGCCCTCGAGTATGGAGCAGACAGAGCTTAAAGATACCAAATTACCCATGCCTACCAATAGCCAGATTAATATGAATAAAATACAGTCTCTAAAATGCGTGTATGCAAATGCTAGCTGTCTAAAAAATAAGATGGGAGAGTTAGAATATATAGCACTGACTGAGAGGTTAGATATGATTGGAATCTCAGAGACATGGTGGAAGGAGGACAAACAGTTGGTAACATCCCTACATCTTCCTCAGTAAAGACCGAAGCAAAGAATTTATTCAGTCTCTCCGCTATAGCCTTGTCCCCTCTTACTGCCCCTTTTACGCTTCTATCATCTAATGGTCAACTGACACTCTCACAGGTTTTTTGCTATGAATGTACTTGAAAAAGTCTTTATTACGCATCTTTGCTTCCGCAGCAAGCTTCTTCTCAAATTCTCCCTTTACCTGCCTTATCAATGCCTTGCATTTAACTTGCCAGTGTTTGTGCTGTTTCCAGTTTTCGTCAATTGGCTCTTTTTTCCATTTTCTGAAAGATGCTTTTTTTGGCAACAGTGGTTAGTTCCACCACTTGAATGCATAGACTCGTCTTGCCTAGTCTTTTCTTGATGCGAGGAGAACCCCAGAGTGAGAGACCTTCAGGAATCAGAGAGCTGGAGGTGAGCTGGATCGAGGAGGCTAGCAGGGAGGAGTGGAGCGGGTCAGATGTGTGTAGTGCTGCTGGAGGAACGCAGGAGCTGAGAAGAGTAGCCCAGCAGATCTGTGAAGGTTGAGAAGGCTGTGTGTCAGCAGTGGGAAGTCAGAAAGAACGCTGGGCCTGGAGGAAGGGCCACTGAGCGGAGCCGGAGGACGCCGGACACCAGTGTCAGGCTAGCACGGCGAAGAAGAGGATACAAGAGCTTTGTAAATCAGCAAAAAGGGCTGGTGAGCCCCAAAAACTGGAAGTTTTGAGCTGACCCGTAAAGGGACATACGGTACAGAGATGACCACCAGACGAAAAGCGGCAGACCTCAGAGAATATGTGTATCCTGGGGCGCATAGAGGAAAAGGTGATGTTGGGCAGATGGAGAACAAAAAGCTCCCAGAGGTGCAAGGGGAGCAGGGTGGAGCAGGGGACACGGAGAATGTAAAGGCACCAGGACTGGACCCTATGCAACCTATCACGAGAGCGGAGCTTAGAGACTGGTTTCTTGAAATCAAAAATGAAGTGCAGTCAGTGAAAAGTGAGTTGAACGACGTGCTGTCCCCCTGAAAGAAGAAGTCGGAGAGTTGGTATGTAGAATGGGGGACCACGAGAACAGGCTGCAAGAGATTGAACTACATCAGGGAGAAGAGACCCAAAGATCGGTGCAGTTGGGGTCACAATATGAGACTTTGTTATATAAGCTGGAGGATTTGGAAAACCGTTCTCGCCGTAATAATTTGAGAATCCGAGGAATTCCAGAGGAGAAAGAGTTTCAGAATAGCGAGAAGGTTGCTCGCTCAGTCTGTTTGGAGGCCCTTTGTTTGGGCGGTGGGGAAGTGACTGCTACGGATATACAACTTGAAAGAGCTCATCGAGCACTGGGGAAACCAGTGGGCAACAAGCCCCGCGACATAATCATCTGTCTGGCACGATATAAAACTAAGGAGACAATTGTAAACAAAACCAGGCGAGAAGGAGCCCTCATGTGGCAGGGTTATCCAGTGCACATATATGAAGATCTTTCTGCAGGCACGTTGCAGAGGCGGAGGGCCATGCAGCCCGTGACACAACTATTGCGTAGAGAGGACATTAAATACAGATGGCTCCATCCATTTGGATTATCATTCACCTATAAAGGGCGGACATGGCAGACACAGACACCGGAGGAGGCAATGAAAGTTCTCTGGAGCGTGGGCCTGAGCATCCAGGGGGCTGACCTGAGGACAGGTTCTTCCATTGGAGGACAGCAGGGGCAGAGGGAAGGCATCCCAGAGTGCGGAAGAATCAGAGCGACGCGGTCTGGACAGGAGCTGCAAGAGGACCAGCGGATGGAAGTCACTTGAAAAAAAATTGGGGACTGTTAACATGTTGGTTTAAGAGTTGCAGGGTGGTGGAGGAATGCTGTCTTTAAGAATGCTTTTATAAGTAAAATACAGGTATTTTGTAAAGCACTGGGGGGAGAGGAGGGTGGGGGGGGAGCGGTGGCGGTGGGGAGGGGGAGGGAGCAGGAGGATGGGAGGGGGAGGAGGGTGGTGAGGCGGATGGGTAACGGGAGGGAGGTATAAAAGAGGGAGGGAGGGAGAGGGTAGCGAGGAAATAGGAGGGCATATGGAGAGGGAAGGGGGGGAAGAGGGTACGGATGAGAGGAGGGGGGAGAGCGGGATGGAGGTGGGGGGGTAGGGGTGTGTAAGGGCATAAGGCTGGGGATGGTAAGGGGGCGCGCTACTCCTGAGTTATCCTCTGGAAGGGACGGAGGATGGGGATGGGATGGGGAGGGAGGGGGTGTGAGGGCTTGAGGGGGTCGAAAGAGGTGCGCGATAGGAGGGGGGGGGGGAAGGAGGAGGAGGAGCAGGGGGAGGGAGGGAGGGAGGGGGGTATGGGAAACATAGAATGTTAAATATTATGACCTTAAATGTGAAGGGGTTGAGAACACGACAGAAACGCCAGTTGGTGGGGAGAGAGGGTAAAAGGATGGGGGTAGATATTATGTGCATACAAGAAACGCATTTGCGGGTGGGGCAGGAATACTTGTTGGAATCTAGGCAATTCCCCAAGGTAGTTCTGGCGGGCCAGAGATTAAATTCTCGGAAAGGGGGGGTGGGCATTTTGGTGGGGGGGGGGGGGAGTACCACACTAAGGTGAAGGAAGTTAGACGGGGGAAAGGAGGGAGATGGGTGGGGGTATTATTGCAAATGGAAGAGGAGGAGGTCTGGGTGATTAGTCTGTATGGTCCTAATGAGAAGCAGGGGGAGATGTACGAGCAACTTTTGAAGGAATTGGAAGGACTTGGGAGCACTCCAATAATCATGGGGGGGACTTCAATTTAACGTGTAACCCTAGGATTGACACAAGTGGGGGGCAGGGGGGAGGGGGAAGGGGGGATAGAAGCAGCTTACATGCATTGCGAGAGCGGTTGGGCTTGGTGGATCTGTGGAGAAGTTGGCATCCGGGGGAACGGAAATATACTTACTACTCACCCGTGCATAGCTCTTATAGTAGGTTGGACATGCTTTGGGGGGGAGGAATCTGGTTGGACAGAGTGCAGGAGGTGGAACATGGTCAGATCACTTGGTCAGATCATGCCCCAGTGAGTGCGCGCTTTGAGATAGGAAGGAAAGATGATAGCTTAAAATTCTGGAGACTTAACAATTCTTTGCTGGAGGAGGAGAAACATGTGGAGAAGCTTAAGGCTCATATAAAGGACTATCTCCAGCTAAATGACACGGGGGAGGTGTCTATGGGGGTGCTTTGGGATGGTTTAAAGGCGGTGATTAGAGGACAGCTGGTTGGGTTGGGGGCGCGGGTAAAACGTGCAAAAGGGGCCAAGGAACGTGGCTTATTGCAACAGCTGCGGCGATTAGAGGGGGTGCATCAGAGGGTGGCAGATACAGGTACCCTTACGGAGATACAAAGGGTGAGAGGGGAGTTGAGTAAACTGCGGGCCCAAGAGATAGCATTCCAACTGGCAGTCTTAAAGCAGGCCCATTTCGAAGGGGGGAATCGGGCAGGAAGGGTGTTAGCCAGTCGCTTGAAGGGGCGGAGGCAAGCAGGGCATGTTGCGGGTATTAGGAGCAATAAAGGTGAGTGGGTCCAACACTCCAAGTGAATTAGGGGGGTGTTTCGGGAGTACTATAGGACTCTGTATGAAAGTGAACTGGGGGTGGGAGAGAGGGACACTGCGGAGTTTCTGGAGGAATGTGGTCTGTCACAGGTTACGGAGGAGGAACGAGAGCATCTTGAGCGGGAGATTCAGGAGGAGGTGGTGAGGAGGGCTATAAACACGTTGAAACTGGGAAAGGCGCCAGGGTTGGACGGGTACACGGCAAAATTTTATAAGGTTATGTCGGGACAGATTACGCCCATATTTACCAAGGTAGTTAATAAGGTGCTTCAGGGGGAGGGCCTCCCGCGCACAATGGCGGAGGCCGGCATAACGGTGTTGCCGAAACCAGGCAAGGATAAGGGGGTTTGTGGCTCATACCGGCCCATTTCTTTAATAAATCTGGATGCTAAAATATTGGCAAAAATCTTGGCCAACCATATCCAGGATATAGTGCCGCACTTGATCCACCCGGATCAGACGGGCTTTGTGAAGGGGCGTCAGGGTAGTGATAATGTGCGAAAGATTTTGAATATTATGTGGCAACTACAGCGTACTAAAGAAGAGGCGGTGTTAATCACCGTAGACGCGGAAAAGGCTTTTGACCGGGTGGAGTGGTCCTTTATGTTTCAAGTGTTGGAAAAAATGGGGTTTGGAGGGAAGTATGTTAGATGGATCAGAGCTCTATATCAGAGCCCGTGCGCTAGGGTTCGGGTTAACGGGGGGTATTCGGAGAGTTTTGAGCTACATAGAGGTACCAGACAGGGCTGTCCGCTGTCACCCTTGCTGTTTGCCTTGGCTATAGAGCCGTTGGCGGCATATATTAGGCGAATGGGGGACATTAAGGGAGTACAGATAGGTGGGCGGGAGGAAAAGATTGGACTATTTGCAGATGATGTTGTCTTTACTTTGATGCAACCGCTTACAACGCTACCAGTGCTAATGACGGCGATACAAAGGTACAGCCACTTAGCGGGATATAAAATTAATCACGGGAAAACAGAACTGCTGGGATTCAATCTGGCGCCCAGGGTGGAAGAGAGCCTGCGGCATCACTTTAAATTTAGGTGGGTGAAGGGGAGTTTCAGGTATCTGGGGATCCAGTTGGGGACTCCTCTATTTAAGATTAAGCAATGGAACTATCAGGGGCTGGTCGAGAATATAAGGCAGGACTTATCACGGTGGAGGGGGTTGTATTTGTCTTGGATGGGGCGTATTGCAGTAGTAAAAATGAATGTTCTTCCAAGGTTGTTGTTTGTTTATATGTCATTGCCGTATCGGCTGGTCCGACAGGACATAGCTAGGATGCAAAATTTGTTGCTGCAATATATTTGGGACGAAAAACGCCCAAAAGTAGCCAGGGCGACCATGTATAGGCTTAAAAAGGAGGGGGGGTTGGGGGTTCCATCTTTGCTCCGGTATTATGAAGCGGCGCAACTTCGGGCCCTATTTGCTTGGAAGGAGGGGGTGGAGAGGCCTGGGTGGGTGGGGATGGAGGGGGAGGCGGGGACAGAGGGGGAAGCCTGGATTTGGGACCCTGGGGGGACGGGAAGAGGCGGGGAGAAGAGAACCCCTACCGAGAACTTACCAGACAGGTTTGGATGATATGGAAGGGGTACCTGTTAGGGGGGAAGCAATACTCTCGAGAAACTCCAATTAAGATAGCAATGAAGGGTAGGATGGGGGAGGAGGCAGGGGTCTTTAGGAGATGGTGGGAGAAAGGGTTACGGACATTGGGACAATTGGTGGGGGATGGGGGGAGGATTAGAGGCTTTGAGGAGTTGCAGCGAAAGTACTGTTTGGAGAGGCATGAACGATATGCTTATGTTAGTTTGTGGTACTGGCTTCAGAGGCAGGAGGTGAAGCGCGACTGGATGGCGAAACCTACGCCCTTTGAGGAGATGATGGGGGGTTCAGGGATGCCAACTAGGATTATATCGAAGCTATACAAAATTCTGGGGGAATTCGAGCAAGGGGTCATGCGGGGCCAGAGGCAGTGGGAGGAAGACCTGGGGGGACAATGGGACGGGGAGAGGTGGGATAGAATCTATATCAGAACTCATCAATTAGCACCGGGAACAGCAATGTTGGAAAACAGCTATAAGCTAAGGCTGAGAATGTATTGGACCCCGGTGTGGCTACATGCTTTATATGCTTTTTTTTTTTGGCCACAGCAACTGGCTTCAGGAGCTCCCCGGTCGGGGTAGAGCGAAGGAAGTGAGCGTTTCCCGCTCCAGCAACTCCGGCCCAATCTGGGCCGTGGGAGGACCCAGCTGCCTTCCTTAAAAGCAGCCGCGGGCAAGAGTCAGCCCTTTTGGCCACAGCAACTGGCTTCAGGAGCTCCCCGGTCGGGGTAGAGCGAAGGAAGTGAGCGTTTCCCGCTCCAGCAACTCCGGCCCAATCCGGGCCGTGGGAGGACCCAGCTGCCTTCCTTAAAAGCAGCCGCGGGCAAGAGTCAGCCCTTTTGGCCACAGCAACTGGCTTCAGGAGCTCCCCGGTCGGGGTAGAGCGAAGGAAGTGAGCGTTTCCCGCTCCAGCAACTCCGGCCCAATCCGGGCCGTGGGAGGACCCAGCTGCCTTCCTTAAAAGCAGCCGCGGGCAAGAGTCAGCCCTTTTGGCCACAGCAACTGGCTTCAGGAGCTCCCCGGTCGGGGTAGAGCGAAGGAAGTGAGCGTTTCCCGCTCCAGCAACTCCGGCCCAATCCGGGCCGTGGGAGGACCCAGCTGCCTTCCTTAAAAGCAGCCGCGGGCAAGAGTCAGCCCTTTTGGCCACAGCAACTGGCTTCAGGAGCTCCCCGGTCGGGGTAGAGCGAAGGAAGTGAGCGTTTCCCGCTCCAGCAACTCCGGCCCAATCCGGGCCGTGGGAGGACCCAGCTGCCTTCCTTAAAAGCAGCCGCGGGCAAGAGTCAGCCCTTTTGGCCACAGCAACTGGCTTCAGGAGCTCCCCGGTCGGGGTAGAGCGAAGGAAGTGAGCGTTTCCCGCTCCAGCAACTCCGGCCCAATCCGGGCCGTGGGAGGACCCAGCTGCCTTCTTTAAAAGCAGCCGCGGGCAAGCGCGCCCGCGCCTTGCGGGCCCGCGCCTGAGGGCCTCGCAAGAGGGCCCTTTGGCGTGGCCCTTAGGCGGTGGCACGACAGGCACAAACCAAACAAAAAACCAACTCCACTCCAACAGCGTGATCGAGAGGGTCGGAGCACCAGGCCACCGCAACCACGCAGTTCTGCCCAATCCAAGCAACAAGATCTTCATCTAAAAAGGAGCGACAGCTGACGCGTGGCCTCTTCGGCAGCCCAGCACTCTGATCCTCCAGCAGGTGCCGGCGCGCGGTCCTTTTCAGCTCCTGACACCTTCCCCAACTCTCCCCAGTCGGGGGATCGACCCTCCAACAGCGGGAACACCAACGGAGCCTTCTCTGCCCATCGGGGCACGTGACCTGCAACTGTAAAGTTTACACCGGCAGGCATACACGCACCTGCCAGGCCACGTGCCTGAGGACCCTTTGGCGTGGACCAATAAAGGACTAGAGACGCTCGCCAACAACTAAAGAAGATCAGCATAGGCATAAAGCTAGAGCTCCCGCAAGACTGAACTCGCTCCTATCCAGCCTCCTCCGGACACCCAGCTGATACAGCAAGTATATCACATCTATTTGTTCATCCTTGTTTTTGACGTACCAACATACCTAGTCATATTGTTGAATGTACCCAACATTTATAACAACAAGTACCCTATTTCGCTGCCTGTTATTAATCATTACCCCCACCCACCCTTAACTACAGACTCCAACAGCTAAAAATATACATATACTATTGCTAGTAGCTTTAAATTTTCCACCATTATTCCTTTGGTACTATTGCTAATAGCCTACCTAATTTAGCTATATCTGTTAGACTCTAGTTCTATCCACTTAGCCGACTAGCCTAAAACTATCCTTACCTCACTAAAGTGAGCTACCTGCAGCTAGCAAACTAACACAGCTGACGATGTTACCAATACTCAATGACCTTTAGTCACTGTTGTCTGTAATAATTGCCATACAATTACTGTTGCCAGTACTCAGCTAACTTGAAAACTGTAATTACATAACAATTACTGTTGCCAGTAGAAAAAGATATATTCTTGCCAGTAGAAAAGGATATACTGTTGCTAGTAGAAAAGGATATACTGCTGCCACTAGAAAAGAATATACTGTTGCCAGTAGAAAAAGCTAACTTGAAAACTGTAATTACATAACAATTACTGTTGCCAGTAGAAAAAGATATATTGTTGCCAGTAGAAAAGGATATACTGTTGCTAGTAGAAAAGGATATACTGCTGCCACTAGAAAAGAATATACTGTTGCCAGTAGAAAAAGATATACTGTTGATATACCATTGCCAAAATGTATTGCTCAAATACCTTCTGGCTAAAACTAATAAGCAGCTGTTTAATAATCCTGACACTTATCACACTGACAAACAGTCAAAATAACAATAATTACAAACTAATCCCAATAATTCAGAGAAGCGTCCGCCTGGATCCCCCTTCGTCTCAAATGCATATTGGCATCAACATGAAAATAAATCATCACAGACTAATACATATAAAACCTACTACATTCACCCATCTACACACTCAACCAACAACCACCCAAACCTTGTCCTGTATATTAATAAATGCAAGATCTATGAAAAATAAACTACCCATCTTCACTGACTTACTAAATGATCAAAAGCCAGACATCCTATGTGTTACTGAAACTTGGCTAACCGACTCTGATGTTGTTTACCTAAACCAACTTAACACCAACATCTATGACATATCTCACACACACAGAAACTCTAAAAAAGGAGGTGGTGTTCTTATAATGACAAAAAAAGAACTAAAGGCTAAACCACATCCATCTGATCTCCCAAATAACATTGACACCATCATTTTAAAAATAGATCATTTCAAAATGTGCTTATTATACAGGCCACCGGACCAAAAATCTGAAAACTTAGATGCCCTAATAGAACTCCTCAGCTCATCCACAGTCTCCAACCCTATAATATCACTAGGAGATTTTAACCTCCCATCCCTGCCACCTTCACACTCAGCTCTTTTCTTGGAATCAATTGCAGATATGGGTTTCCTCCAAATAATCAATACAAAGACTCATAAGAAAGGTGGAACCCTTGATCTAGTCTTTTTACCAGATGCTTTCCAAAAACATTTCAACCAGTCATCGCTTGAATGTATACCAGTTCCTTGGTCAGACCACCACCTGATCAAATTCACCTTAGCCTACACTGGAAGAAACAATAAAAATAACCTACAAATTACCCCTCCACCTAGATTCACAAAATTTAACGCTGATGAATTTATCAATCTAACTATACCCCATCTCACCCTTGTACCAACTGACCTAGATGAAGCTGTCGCAACTTGGCACAAAACAATTAACAATGCAGCTGCTTATAAACAATCCATCAAAAAGAAAAGCTACTCTAGAATAGGAGATGCCCCCTGGTTCAACAGCACCTTAAGACGTATGAAGAGAGAATTGAGAAATATTGAATCTAAATGGCGCAAAACCAAATCCATCCCTTATTACAATGCGTATCACAGCCACCTTAAAATGTACAAAGAAGCTTTAGACGGCGCAAAGAAAAATTACCACTCAACCATACTAAACAAATCCATTAATAGACCAAGAGAACTTTTTAGTATCGTCCAAAACTTAACCAATAACTCATATGGGACCAGCAACGATAATATTGATATCTCTGCCCAGACTCTAGCAAACCACTATATGAATAAAGCAAAATCATTTGCATTCACACACCAAATCCTCTATCCCTTTCCCACCAACACCAATTTGAAAAATGGTCCGACTTTCACCCTATAACCAAAGACACTATCAAGACTACTATTTCAAACCTGAACACTACGACCTCTCAACTTGATCCATGTCCGGTAAACTGGATCAAGCATACCCTCACTACACTATCCCCCTTTATCCTTCCCATAGTCAACCTGTCGCTGCGCCAAGGATACTTACCACCTTCCCTCAAACATGCACAAATCCGTCCAATAATTAAAAATAACACCCTTGACAAAACATCACCCAACTCCTACAGACCTATCTCTAGTATCCCATTTATGGCTAAACTGATTGAAAAGATCGTCCAAACTCAAACACAAGATCATATAGAAACCTCAGCCCCACTTGATGACCAACAATATGGCTTTCGCCCCTACCATGGTGTAGACACCCTATTAACAGTACTCCTCGATACATTAATAAGAGGTATTGATAACCCTAAACAAGCTTTCATTCTCCTCTTTCTAGACATCTCTGCAGCATTTGACAGTGTACACCATGCTCTAATGCTTAACAGACTAGAACAAATAGGAACCCACTCAACTGTACAAAATTGGTTCACCTCATATCTAACTGATCGAACACAAACCGTCCGAACTAACACAGAAACTTCTAAAACATACAAACAGGAAATTGGTCTCCCACAAGGCTCCGCCCTCTCTGCCCTCCTATTTAATATATATATCCAACCGGTCTGTGACATTTTCAAGAAATTTAAAGTCCACTACCACATATACGCAGACGACATGATGATGTACATTCCATTCACAATCCCAACACTCCCACTACAACTGTTAACAGAATGCTTCTCTGAATTAACAACCTGGCTAAAGGAACACAATCTCCATATCAATCATTCTAAAACGGATATATTAATAGTAACTAAAAATCAATCCTACATACCTCCAACACACATCACTCTCCAAAATCACAACATTACTATAAAAAATGAAGTGAAATACCTGGGTGTCACCCTTGACTCACACCTTAGTATGGACACACATATTAGAAACATCACTAAGAAGATCTACTTTAAACTCAAAATTTTAAAACAATTACGTCCTCTTGTACTTCTACATGATTTTCTGAGCATTGTACAGGCCATCATCACACCACACTTTGATTTCGCAAATCTCACCCTACTAGGAACAACAAAACAAAACATTAAAAGACTCCAACTTGCCCAAAATGCAGCAGCAAGAATTGTAATGAAGGTTCCACCATTTGAACACATTACCCCTATACTAGCAAACCTTCACTGGCTCCCAATTCAATCCAGAATAAATCACAAATTGATTATCACCACATTTAAGACTTTAAATACAATGGCCCCAGTCCCCTTAACAAAACTTATTACTAAAGACACATCCCAAACTACGCTACGGAGAGGCCACACGAATAGAATTAGGATCCCGAAAGAATTCACAACTGCTAAAAAGACTACTAATAGAAAAGCGTTCTCACATGCAGCTCCCACCCTATGGAACTCCCTCCCTGAAGAAATAAGGGCATTAAATGATGCAAAGGAACTCCGCAAGAAATTAAAAACTTATCTATTCACCTCCCATTTTGGCACACTTGAAAATACCTTACCTCTGACAGGTAATGGTTAATAGCAACCTAGGGTACACCAACTCTAATTCTCCTAGCTAACTACAATTACAATTAAAATCGACTAAATAACTACTTGTAAATCTTGTAAATAGATATATGTAATAGATCAAAATATGTAAATAAGTTTGTTTGTTATTTAACAAGTATTACCATATTTAGTCATTCATGTTTAATGTATTTAGCAAAATTGTACCTAGTTAACAAATGTTCCATGTAAAACAGCAAAATTGTACCTAGTTAACAAATGTTCCATGTAAAACAGACTTGTAAATCTGTTCATTCCTTGTTCAATGTAAACCGCACCTGATCTGTGGAAGGTAGCGGTATATAAGCAACTGTTAAATAAATAAATAAAAATACCCTGCTAGTTCGGATCAGTGTTGGAAGGGGTGTGGGGCTAGGGGAGACTTGCTGCATATGGTGTGGGGCTGTCCGGTAGTTCAGGAATATTGGCGTGGGGTGGAAAGACTCACGGAAGGCATCACAGGGGTGCAGGCCGGCTTTACCCCTAGTATGGTGATATTGAATGAAGGGGGGAACGGGAGAAGGGGGAGAGACAGGGGGACATTCCAGGGGTACTGTGTAATTGCAGGGCGGATGTGTCTTCTCAGTTGGTGGAAGAAACAGGATGTTCCCCCCTTAGCGGAGGTGGTGGGGCGACTGGAGCAGCTTTGGGGGTACTGTGCGATAGAAGCCCATCAAAAACATACTGTTCCACGATATAATAAGGTGTGGGAAAGATATGAACAACGGAGGGTAGAGAGGGGGGGGGGTTTGGAGAATGATGGTGGGGAGTAGGAATGCTGTGTTCAATGAAGGGGGTAGGGCTAGAGGGGTTTATATTATGTCTCACCATATTACATCGCAGAGGTTCTGGGTGGGGCTTTTACATATTGCCAATATGGTTGTAGAGGCCTGTACAGATTGCTCCTGGTCAGTTTACCAGTGAGGGGTATGCGGACAGGAGATCTCACCAACTGGTGGTCTGGGAGGAGGACAGGTTTTGAAGAATGCTGATGGAGGGTTGGGGGCTTGGCGGGGGTGGGGGGTAGTACGGGATGGGGGGAGAGGGGGGAGGGGAAGTGTGATCTTTGTGGTCATTATGCCGGTGCGGTACACACTGTAAGACTCACTGCCCGGTGGGTGGGCGAGAGGTTAGTAGAATGTGGAAGGATGGGTGGGGGGTGTGAAGAATGTATGATTGGGCTAATGTACAGTGTTAGAAATGGGGTTCAATTGTAAATTGACTTCCGAACAATATACCAAGCCCTGATCTTGCCACACTTTGACTTTGCCAACGCCATTCTCCAAGGTCTCCCTCAATCAACGCTCAATCCGTTGCAACTTGCCATGAATGCCGCAGCCAGAGTCTTAGTAGGAGCAGCAAGATGCGACCATATAACGCCTATCCTAATACAACTTCATTGGCTCCCCATACAAGGAAGGCTTGCATTCAAATCTTTGTTACTCACTTTCAAATCCATCCATGGCATTACCTCCCCCTCATTAACCGACATCATCCAGCCCATTCCTCCCAACAGAATAAGGAGAACCCCATCAACAAATGCGCTAGTAGTACCAAAGGCTTCAACAAAGTACACAACCGCAACATCTAACAGGGCATTCAGTATCTATGCCCCAAAATGTTGGAACGCATTACCACCAGGCATCCGTGCGATTACTGACTTAACACAATTCAGAAAGGCTCTCAAATTCCATTTATTTACTCAGTACTACCAGATTAACCCAACCCCTACATAATTGCCTCTCCCTTACCTCCTCAAGTTAACATATCAACCCTATCGTACACATGTACACCCTAAATTCTCAGACTCGATCTCATTGTACGTATGTAATTAGTTCAGTTTGCATTCCCTGTGTTATCCAAGTTGTAACTCCTGTTCTCTGTAAAGCATAAACATGTTATCCAAGTTGTTACTCCTGTTCTATGTGAAGCCAAGCAGTTTGTTATGGTCATTTTGTTGTATGTAAACCGCGCTGACAATAGTGCGGTATATAAGAAATTGTAATAAATAAATAAATAATAAATAAATAAATAATAATAAATTGTATACGATGTGTAATGGGTACATGGGGGGGGTTTCTGGATTAAATGGAAAATATATGGAGTAGCACTAGGAACAGGGGCCTCTCCCACTGGTAAATGTTATTGATGTTACGAATGTATATTGGTATATATATGTGGGGGGGTTCACGGATTAAGTTGTGCTGTGTATGTTGTGTTGGGTGCTAATAAAAATACAAATTTAAAACAAAAAAAGAATAAAATTACTCAGCATGTAGATAGTCATGACCTAATGGGAGACAGCCAACATGGCTTTAGACAAGGAAGATCTTGTCTTACTAATCTGTTATGTTTTTTTGAAGGAGTGAATAATCAGGTGGACAAAGGTGAGTCGGTTGATATTGTGTATCTGGACTTTCAGAAAGCCTTTGACAAGGTCCCTCATGAGAGGCTTTTGGCAAAACTAAAGAGTCATGGGATAGGAGGCAGTGTACTATTGTGGATCAGGAACTGGTTAAAAGATAGAAAGCAGAGGGTAGGGCTAAATGGCCAATTTTCCCAATGACCTGGAAAGTGGAATAACGAGTGAGGTTATCAAATTTGCAGATGACACAAAACTATTTAAAGTTGTTAAAACCCAAGAAGATTGTGGAAAATTGCAAGAGGATCTTGATAAATTGGAAGACTGGGCATCAAAATGGCAGATGAAATTTAATGTGGACAAGTGCAAGGTTATGCACCTAGGGAAGAACAACCCAAACTATGGTTACACGATGCAAGGTTCCACATTAGGAACCACCACCCAGGAAAAAGATTTAGGCGTCATTGTGGATACCATGTTAAAACCCTCGGCCTCTGAGAGGATGTGTCTGTGTCGAGAGGTCTCAGGCAAGGCCTCAACATCGGTCTCCCAGTTGGAACCCAAGGACATCGAGGAGTCCGAGGCTCTGCGTCGGGGAACAGAGATGTCCCGACAGGTCTCAGATCAGACTCCTGGAAACTAGCCGGGAAGGACCGGATATCCGAGGATCGGGATCTCGATCAGTGCCGAGGGCTTGCCCAAGGCAGATGGTCTCAGGGCCCAGCTCAACACCCGAGGACGCCACTGCAGTCGGGGGCACGGTTGTTGGAGCAGATAATGCAGACGAACCTGACATCACCTGCTGCATGGCCAGGATGGCAGAGATGTTCTTCTCCAGAACCCCCATTCTGGCCTTGATGCCAGGAGGCTCCGCAGCTTTCGGTGCAGGCACCGAAGGTCTGAGACCTGGCGCCAGCACTTTTGCTAGTGTGTCCTCGACAAGGACCATGGCCTCAGGGAGCCTCGCACAGTCAGCACCAGCCGAGGACTTCTTCCTAGGGACCTTAGGAGGGCACTGCTCAGAGTCACCCGAGTCCCGCCACAGGACCTTACCACGTTTCTCCGGTGAAACCTCGACTGAATTTGAGGACTTTTTATTTTTCTTGCCAGAGTCTGGTGTCTCTCCACAGGAGCCACTGCCACAGGACTCCAAAGTTGCCCGGGCCTCATGGGAGGTGCTCGGCTTTGGACTCAGCATCAGGGAAGCCGGGGCTGAGCCGGACCGCAGGAACATCTTCCCCAGTGACTCTGACCTTTTCTTGTTGGTTCGGGAGTCATGGCCTGGCACAGGTCGCAGGAGGTACTTCTGTGCTCCGGGCCGAGACAGAGTAAGCAGCAGTCATGGGCGCCTGTGACAGACAATCTGACTGCAACCGTCACATTTTTTGAAGCCACCGGGAGACATGATGGACCACACATGGTCGGGATCGACAACCCCTGAACGAAAAACGGCACGAACACTGGCAAGGCAAGTCTCAATGGAAAAAGAGGAAATGGAGCAGAGAACTGCGCCGGCTCAAGGAAGGAAGAGGAACAGGTATGCAAACCGGGAAAGGGACCATGTATGCGTGGTAGCATTCCCAAAAGCTTTCTTTGAAAGGTGGAGAAATGGTCGGCGCCAATGTCACCCATATGTGAGGACTGACTTCCTGTTTGTTCCTGGAGAAAGCTCATCTGGCAAATAGCTTCTATTTGTGCCCTTCTATTGCTAACTCCAGACTTTGCTCCCTTCACCTTGCTGCTCCATATGCCTGGACCAAACTACCAGAGTCTGTAGTCAGGCACCCTTCTCTGATTCTTTTCAAATCCAGGCTGAAAATTCACCTCTTCACTGCTGCTTTCGGAACTTAACACCTGATCTCCTTTGTGTTTCCTTACCATTATCCCATGTCTAGAGGATATTGATAAATTGGAAGACTGGGCATCAAAATGGCAGATGAAATTTAATGTGGACAAGTGCAAAGTTATGCACCTAGGGAAGAACAACCCAAACTATGGTTACACAATGCAAGGTTCCACATTAGGAACCACCACCCAGGAAAAAGATTTAGGCGTCATTGTGGATAGCATGTTAAAACCCTTGGCCCAGTGTGCAGCGGCAGCCAAGAGAGCAAATAGAATGCTAGGTATCATAAGGAAAGGAATGGAAAATAAAACAAAAGATATTATAATGCCTCTATATCATTCCATGTTGAGACCACACCTTGAATATTGTGTGCAATTCTGGTCGCTGTATCTTAAAAAGGATATAGCGTTATTAGAAAAGGTTCAGAGAAGAGCCACCAAAATGGTAAAGGGGATGGAAGGATACTCCTATGAAGAAAGGCTAAAAAGGTTAGGGCTCTTTAACCTGGAAAAGAGACGGCTGAGGGGAGATATGATAGAAGTCTATAAATTAATGAACGGAGTGGAACGGGTAAACGTAGATCGATTGTTTACATTATCAGAATATAGAAAGACTAAGGGACATACAATGAAGCTACAGGGTAAACTATTTAAGACTAATAAAAGAAAATATTTTTTCACTCAACATGTAATCAAACTCTGGAATTTGTTACCAGAGGATGTAGTAAAGGCTGTTAGTGTAGCTGGGTTTAAAAAAGGTTTGGACAAGTTCCTGGGGGAAAGGTCCATAAACCATTATTAAGAAGGGACCCAGGATATCTATGCTTGACCCAGTACAAGCATTGCGGAACCTGTGTCTTTTGGGGAAACTGCTAGATACGTATGACCTAGATTGGCCACTGTTGGAAACAGGATACTGGGCTTGATGGACCTTGGTCTAACCCAGTATGGCATATCTTATGTTCTTATGAGAAGATTCTAATATAGAAGTCTTGCATGTGTCCGAGTTTCTCGAGGAGTCCGCTGGCGAGACATATATTCCATCTACATTGTTGTTTTCGTGTGCATTGGTTACGGATAAAGAATGGTTGCTGAAAATGTTCTTTAAGAAAAAATTGGAGAATTTCTGTGGTCTTACAATTGTAATATTTCCTGATATAGCTAAAGAGACACAGAAGAGGAGGAAACAATTTCTAATACATAAACCTGGAGATACAGATTTGGGGGTCCTTTTATTTAAAATTTTCTTGTAAATGTTTGGTGTTATATACATTTTTAAGATGTTTTTTTCAACCTACTGATCTTGCTGCCTTTATTAATGCCAAGTTACTGACTGATCGGTGTCAGAGTAATATAGTTAACAATCTCTCTTAGTATTTAGCCTGTGTTCTCAGGGACCATCTTTGAATTTATTAAATTTGTTATGTTCTTTTTTCCTCCTAATATGCCTGAGATTTTCCTTCCTTGGGCTTTGTTAGGCGTCTCTACCCTCCAACATGTGGACTACAAGAGATCATTTGGGACTTTGTTTCCATTGTCTTTAATATCTAGATTTGGTGTTGTATTTCTCCTTTGTATCTTTTTCTGTTCAAGATTTGTCTTGATGATTATATATAAATTTAATAAACAATAAATTTAAAAAAGGGGGGGCCTTTTTTCATAGCATTTTTTTCCCTTGTGAGCTTTGCGCCCTTTTTTGTCCCCAACCGCTGGCCATGCGGGTCTTCGACCTCGCGGAGGCCCTTTTTGCCCCGATGGCCACCGGTTTTTAAAAAATGCGACAGGTACTCCAAGAACATGTTGCTTACGGACACCCATGACTGCTGACCATGATCCAGAGCTCTGCTGGCTTTGTAAGAAAATGTTCTCTAAGGCCCTGCTAAGTCGTAAGCAGAAGTCCGATGACATTTTCCACAAGGCCGCCTTGGAATCCCTGGTGGCGCCCTCGGTCGTCTCACCATGGGTGGGATCCCCCACCTCGGCCCCGCGCTCAAGGCGGCACTCTGACCAGGGTTCCCCTGAAGTGGAGCGGCGTAAGAAGAAAACGACCTCGAAGTCGCTCAGCCCCCCTCGGCATTACCGAGAGTCGGACAGAGAGCGGCTTCATAAGGTACCTCGTACGGATATGGAGGCCTCCGTTGATGGCGCCCGGTCTTCTGAGGGTCGTCCCAGTGAGGACCCCCTCTCTTCCTCGACTCCCAACCCGGTGATCCTGGTGTTGGCGTTGCAGGGCCCCACGCCCACGTGCGAGTCCTGTATGCTGGCACTGGAACGCAGTGTTTCTGCCTTCTTAGCTGCTCAGCAGGTGCTCATGCCCAGCAGGGCTGGCTCCTGCCCAGAGACTGAGGTTCCTTAGAGAGGGACTCCAAAATGCGCCCTGAAAACCCCCGAGAGCCATGTGCCTCGTGAGGGTCCTCGGCACTAGTCTTGCTCGCCTTCCCGTTCCTCGGGGATGAGATCCTCCAGGGCCTCTGCCTCCAAGCAGGCCTCTGCCTCCAAACGGGTCAACCAGCCCAAGTTGGATTCCTTCTTGGATCTCTCGGGTTGGGAGTCAGATGGGGATACCTCCCCGGAGACTTGTGCCCACAGGGACCTCCCTTCGGACCCATCCCCACCCGCCTTTCAGAGGCGTTCACCGCCTGAAGACACCTCCTTCATGGTGTTCATGCAAGATATGGTGCAGGCCCTCAATCTTGTTACCCAGGCCTAGGAGGAGCCTCGAGCCGAAGAGCTCGATATCCTGCCGTACCACCTCGGGAATCTCTCACTGTCCCAGTTGTCACATTCTGTCCAGGCTGCTACTCCTCGTGTGGGAGATACCTGCCTCAGTGTCCATAGTGAGTAAGCGCCTCAACGCAATGTATATGGTCCACTGTGGCCCCGGGTTTAGGAAGACCCAGTTTCCCTATACCTCCATGGTGGTAGAATTGGTGATGCGGAAGTAAAAGAGTCCGTAGTTGCACTCTTTGGTTCAGCTGGGTAAGGAGTCGAGAGCCCTCGACGCCTTGGGGTGCAAGGCTTATCAAGGGTCCATGCTTACATGCCGTATTCAAGCTTACCAACTATACATGGGCATTTTCCTATGTGACCTTGCCAAGGAGCTTCCGGGGTTTCTCCGCGGGCCTCGCAGGTGAACCCCTCCTTAGGTTCCAGACCCTCCTGAGGTCCATCGCGGAGTGCTCAAAATAGTTCTCCTATGCCGCCTACGATGGATTTGAATCCTCGGCCCATGTGGCAGCAGCCGGCATCGGGGCCCGATGCCAGGCATGGTTCCAGTCCTCTGATTTGGAGCAGTGGGTCCAGGAAAAGCTCCTGGACGTTCCCTGCCTTGGCAAGCAGCTTTTCGGTAAGCCTATGGCGGATAACCCGAACCCCCCCCTCTCGCGCAAGACCCCTCCCTCAGAAGAAACAACCAGCTAAGAAGCCATTCTTCCCGAGGAAGCGTCTTCCTTGTCGGGGTTACCCAACATACCCACCCATTCCTGCGCAGGCCACAGCGACACAGGGGAAGGCACCCCACGGCCACCACAAGCCTAAAGGGCCCAAGCCCCAAACCCTGGCACCACCTTAGCTCGCTCAGGGCTTTTGACGCCAGCAGCATAGCCTCCCCACCCCAGCAGGGACGCATCCGTCGTCAGGATAAGCTTGTGCTGTGGGGTTTGGAAGGGCAGCCCTCGGAGGAGGTTGTGGTGGTCCTGCCACCAGTCCAGGGACTGCGAAGGTTCTGGGACAGCAGAATAGGATCTCTGAGGTGGCCTGAGTCCGGGCTCCACTGAGCACTGAGGCACTACTGGGCCATCCGCATTACCATTATCCCATGTCTACAGCGACTGATTTTAAGCTCTGTTGAGCAGAGACCTATGTGTCTGTGCAGCGCTGCATACATCTTGAAGCGCTATACAAAAGATTAGTAGTAGTAGTAGTAAGATGAAATAAATGACTATCTCTTGGAATAGCTGGTTCATGAACCTATAAGAGAGGAAGCTATTTTGGACAGTCATTAGTGAAACACAGGATCTGATGCAAGAGTTAAAAGTTTTGGGGCCACTTCGCAATAGTGACCGTAGCATGATTACATTTAATTTAATAAATGGAAGGAGGACAGCTTGCAAGGAAATCCACAGTACTACCTTTTAATTTTCACAAGGGAGACTATGATAAAATGAGGAAAATAGTTCAGAAAAAACTAAAAGGAGCAGCTGCAAAGGTTAAAGATTTACCTCAAGCAAGGGCGTTGTTTCAAATATTATCTTGGACGACCAGACCAGCTGTTTTCCATGCTTTAAGAGCCAAATGAAGAAAACAGTTAACATCATAAGCATTCTCAAGTTAGATACAAAGCATTGATAAGGTAGGCAAAGAGAGAATTTGAAAAAAAAAAAAAAACTTGTCATGGAAAAAAAAACAAATAAAACCTTTTCAAGTATATTCATAGAACTGAGAGAGTCAGTTGGAGTATTAGATAATAGAGGGGTAAAAGGGACACAAGGTCAGAGCGGAGAGACTGAATGAATTGTTTGCTTCGGTCTTTACTGAAGAAGTAGGGAAGTTACCCGTGCCTGAAATGGTATGTAATGGTGATGTATTGGAAGAATTAAAATAAATATCGATAAACCAGAAAGATGTATTACAACTATTTGATAAACTGAAGAGTTGAAATCACCTGAACCAGATAGTACATAAGATATGCCATACTGGGTCAGACCAAGGTCCATCAAGCCCAGTATCCTGTTTCCAAAAGTGGCCAATCTAGGTCATACGTACCTAGTAGTTTACCAAAAAGACACAGGTTCCACAATCCTTGTACTGAGTCAAGCATTGATATCATGGATCCCTTCTTAATAACGGTTTATGGACCTTTCCTCCAGAAATTTGTCCAAACCTTTTTTTAAACCCAGCTACACTAACAGCCTTTAATATATCCTCCGGTAACAAATTCCAGAGTTTCATTACATGTTGAGTGAAAAAAAGATTTTCTTTTATTAGTCTTAAATAGTTTACCCTGTAGCTTCATCGCATGTCCCCTAGTCTTTCTATATTCTGATAACGTAAACAATCGATTTACGTTTACCCATTCCACTCCGTTCATTAATTTATAAACTTCTATCATATCTCCCCTCAGCCCTCTCTTTTCTAGGTTAAAGAGCCCTAACCTTTTTAGCCTTTCTTCATAGGAGTATCCTTCCATCCCCTTTACCATTCTGGTGGCTCTTTCTCTGAACCTTTTCTAATAACGCTATATGCTTTTTAAGATACGGCGACCAGAATTGCACACAATATTCAAGGTGTGGTCTCACCATGAACGATATAGAGGCATTATAATATCTTTTGTTTTATTATTTTCCATTCTTTTCCTTATGATATCTAGCATTCTATTTGCTCTCTTGGCCACTGCTGCACACTAGGCCGAGGGTTTTAACATGTTATCCACAATGATGCCTAAATCTTTTTCCTGGGTGGTGGTTCCTAATGTGGAACCTTGCATCGTGTAACCATAGTTTGGGTTATTATTCTGTAGGTGCATAACTTTGCACTTGTCCACATTAAATTTCATCTGCCATTTTGATGCCCATCTTCCAATTTATCAAGATACTCTTGCAATTTTCCACAATCCTCTTGGGTTTTTAACAACTTTAAATAGTTTTGTGTCATCTGCAAATTTGATAGCCTCACTCGTCATTCCCTTTTCCAGGTCATTTATGAATATGTCAAAAAGCAGCAGACCGAGCACAGATCCCTTTGGTACATCACTATTCACCTTTCTCCATTGGGAAAATTGGCCATTTAGCCCTACCCTCTGCTTTCTATCTTTTAACCAGTTCCTGATCCACAATAGTACACTGCCTCCTATCCCATGACTTGTTAGTTTTGCCAAAAGTCTCTGATGAGGGACCTTGTCAAAGGCTTTCTGAAAGTCCAGATACACTATATCAACTGACTCACCTTTGTCCACCTGTTTATTCACACCTCCAAAAAAACATAACAGATTAGTAAGACAAGATCTTCCTTGTCTAAAGCCATGTTGGCTGTCTCCCATTAGGCTATGACTATCTACATGCTGAGTAATTTTATTCTTTATGATGGTTTCTACCATTTTTCCCAGTACTGACGTCAGGCTCACCGGTCTGTAGTTTCCCGGATCACCCCTGGAACCCTTTTTAAAAATTGGCATTACATTGGCAATCCTCCAATCTTCAGGTATTACAGATGACTTTAATGAAAGTTCACAGATTACTAATAGCACGTCTACAATCTCATATTTCAGTTCTTTCAACACCCTTGGATGTATACCATCCGGCCCAGGTGATTTGCTACTCTTCAGTTTATCTAATAGTTGTAATACATTTTCCCGATGTATCAATATTTCCTTCAATTCTTCAGCACCTTTAAATACCACTTCAGTCATGGGTAACATCCCTACATCTTTCTCAGTAAAGACCGAAGCAAAGAATTCATCCTAGTATACATCAGAGGGTGGTCAAATAACTGAAATATGAGATTGCAGACGTACTATTAGTAATCGGTGAGATATTATTAAAATCATCTATAGTACCGGATGACTGGAGAATGGGCAATGTAACATCAATTTTCAAAAAGGGTTCCATGGATGATTCGGGAAACAAAAGACCAGTGAACCTGACATCAGTACCGGGCAAAATGGTAAAAACCATTATAAAGAATAAAGTTACTGACCATGTAGATAAGGCATGGTTTAATGGGAGAAAGCCAACATGAGTTTAGCCAAGGAAAGTCTAGTTTTACTAATCTGTTATTTTTTTTTGAATGTGTGAACAAACAGGTAGATAAAGGTGAGCTGGTTGATTTAGTGTATCCAGATTTTTCAGAAAGCCTTTGAAAAGGTCCCCCATGAGAGACTCTTAGCCAATTTAAAAAGTCATGTGATTGGAGGATTGTAGGTCAGGAACTGGATAAAAGATAGAAAGCAGAGAATAAGGCTAAATGATCAATTTTCTCAAGGGAAAAAGGTGAATGGTGGAGTACCCCAGGGATCTGCGAAGGGTCCGCTGCTTTTTAACATATTCATAAATGATCTGGAAATGGAAATAATGAGTGAGGTGATCAAATTTGCAAATGACACAAAATTATTCAAAGTTGTTAAAACACAAGAGGATCGTGAAAAATTGCAAGACGACCTTGATAACTTGGAAGACTGGATGTCCAAACGGCAGATTAAATTTAATGTGGACAAATGCAGAGTTATGCACCTAGGAAAGAACAATTCATACTTAGGTTACACCATGCAAAGGTACCACCTTAGAAACCACCACGCAGGAAAAAGATTTAGACATCATCGTCGATAATACGTTGAAACCCTCCATACCCAGTGTGCAGTGACAGCCAAGAATGCAAATAGAATGCTAGGAATCATAAGGAAAGGAATGGAGAATAAAACCAAAGATATTATGCCTCTGTATTGTTTCATGGTGTGAAAGCACCTTGACTATTGTGTGCAATTCTAGTCACCGCATCTTTATTTATTTTGCATTCTCTTATATACCGCGCTATTCTGCATCAGTGCGGTTTACACTGAACAAACTGAAATTACATTGAACAGGGCATTATAACTTGGAGATAACTATTTTACAGGGAACATGGGCTATGGAGGGTTAAGTGGCTTGCCCAAGACCACAAGGAGCACCTGTGGGACTAGAAACCCCAGTCCTTCCGGCCCAAGGTTGCTGTCCTCTAGTGGGATTTGAACCCCCGACCTTCCGGCCTGAAGTATCTTGCCCCAACCACTAGGCCACTCCTCCACTCCTTAAAATGGATATAGCAGAATTAGAGATAGTAAGGAGAACAGCAACAAAAATCAAACAAAATGGAAGGATACTTCTATGAGGAAAGGCTTAAAAGGTTAGGGTTTTTCAACTTGGAAGAGAGACAGACAGCTGAGGGGAGAGAAGATAGAGGTCTATAAATTAATTAATAGAATGGAATGGTAAAACTAAATCGGTTGTTTACACCATCAAAAACTAGAAAGATTTGAGGACACACAAGGAAGCTACAATATAACCCATTTAAGGCTAAAGCAATACTAATTTAACATGTAAATAGTTACCCTGTAAATAGTTACCCCGGTTATCCTATGTTTTTTTTTCCCTGTTCTATGTAAAACTCAATGTTGCTTGTATGCATTGTAGTATGTTTTGTTCGATGTACACCGCGCTGATTGTAATAGCGCGGTATAGAAGAAATGTTAAATAAATAAATAAATAAATAAATAAAGCGTAGTTACTCACCTGCAACAGTTGTTTTTCTGGGACAGCAGGAATCAGTCCCCACTTACGGGTGATGTCGGCACCGATGGAGCCCACGCGGAGCAATTCCCCAGCTTTCAAATTAAGCCTTTGGGATTGCTACCACGCATGCGTGGTCCTCTTGCCACCCAAGGGTGCCATCTTGCCCAGTCAGGTCCCTTAGCTCAAGCCCTACGAAGCAGATAGCAAGGGAAGGATAAAAATCCAGCAACTCATCAGGGGAGGTGGGAGGGTAGTGAGGACTGATTCCTGCTGTCCCTGGAGAATACCTGTTACAGGTGAGCAACTACGCTTTCTCAAGGAACAAGCAGGAAGTGAGTCCTCACTTACGGGACTCCCCAGCTACAGGCTACCGAACCTGTAACCAAAAAACGCCTCCACAAGGCCGTGAGCAGGAACTGATGACCGAAGGAGCCCGGGTCCTCGGGGCAAAGCCCTCAGTAGCTGTGAAGAAGGGTCAGAGGGCAGGAGTTGCTTATACACCGAACAGGCGCTATCCTGACAGGACTCCCTCTCCAGGCAGTAGGGTGCAGCAAAGGTGTTTGCTGAAGACCAGGTCGCCGCTCGTCAGATGTCCAGCAGGGGCATGGAGCACAGCTTTGGCCCAGACCCCGTGCCCGGTGACTCAATGATCTAACAGGGTACCCACCTTCATGTGAGCAAAGGCGATGCAGCCCGCCACCGAAATGGAGAGGGTGCATTTAGTGACTGCCTGCCCCAGTCGATTGGGATCATAGGTAACAAAGAGTCGGTCAGACTTGCAATGAGCCTGGGTGTGCTGTAGATAGAAGGCAAGAGCCCCTTTGCAGTCGAATGTATGGAGAGCCGCCGACGCCTGGTCGGCATGGGGTCTCGGAAATAAAGTCAGTAAGAAGTCCAAAAACAATCTACGGCAGGAACTTGGGGTGGGTACAGAAGACCACCCTATTCCTATAGAATCGAGTGTAAGGGGCATCAGCCATGAGAGCCTGGAGCTCACTGACTCGGCGGGCTGAGGTCAGAGCCACCAGGAAGACCACTTTCAAGGATAGGTGCCGAAGCGAGCACGTCGCCATCGGCTCAAAGTGTGACCGTGTAAGCTGCATAAGCACTACGTTCAGGTCCCATTCCACCTGAGGAAGCAGGATAGGCGGCTTGGACAGCAAGAGACCCCGCATAAAGTGGGAGATAAAGGGCTGCCCTGAGAGGGGTTTTCCCTCAATGGGAAAATGATTCGCTGATATGACACTCAAATGCACCCTGACGTTGTTCGACTTCAGGCCTCCTTTTGAGAGATGGAGGAGGTACTGAAGGACCCGAGTAGGGCAAGAGAATGTATCCATCTGGAGCCCAGAGCACCAGACCGAGAAGTGTTGCCACTTGAAGGCGTAAGCTCATCTAGTCGAGGTCTTCCTCAACGCAAGGAGGACCTCCTCAACCTCCTCTGGGAGATCCATCGGGCTAGGGAGACCCGTTCAGCCACCAGGCTGTGAGGGATAACGAGGCCAGGTTCGGGTGCAGTACCCATCCCTCCTCTTGAGTTAGTAAGCCCGGGGTACAGCCCAGTGGAATCGGAGGCTCCATCGATAACTGGAGCAGGAGCGGGAACCAGGGCTGTCGAGGCAACGAGGGGGCTACGAGTACCATCGATGCCTGGTCTTGCTGAGCTTTGTAGAGGGTCCTGGTAATGAGAGGAGTGGGAGGGAATGCATAGAGCAGGCCAGATGACCAGCTCAGAAGGAATGCATCTGGGCCCTCCCTGCTCGGATGCGGCACTGGGCCGCAGAAGCGGGGGAGCTGGGCGTTCAACAGGCTGGCAAATAGGTCCATGGCCAGAGTTCCCCACCGATGAAACAGCCAGCCGGCCATTCCCGGATCCAGCCGCCATTCTTGAGGGCGGAGGATTCTACTGAGTTTGTCCGCCAGGACGTTTTCCTGGCCCGGGAGGTAGACCACCCTGAGGGTCATTCCCCGATGGAAGGCGAAGGAGCAGAGGAGGACCGCTTCCCAGCAGAGGGAGTGTGATACGGTATCTCCTCCTTTGATGATGTAGAACATCGCCACGCAGTTGACGGTTTGCATGAGCACTGACCTCCCGCTGAGATGATCCTTGAAGGCCCTCAGGGCCCACCGAACCACCCAGAGCTCGAGCAAGTTTATTTGCTGTTGAGACTCCTCAGGAGACCATTGCCCCTGCATGCATAATGCACCACAGAAGGCTCCCCACATCAGCAAGGAGGCATCCGTTGTCAGCACTGTCTCGTGCTGTGGAGTCTGGAAGGGCAACCCCCAGAGGTAGTTGCAGGGGTTTTGCCACCAGCCCAGGGACAGGCAAAGGCTGTGGGAGACCCTTACAGAATCCCTGAGGTGGCCGACAGACGGGCTCCACTGGGCACTGAGGCACCACTGAGCAGTCCACATGTGCAGGCGGGCGTGGGGAACCACATGGACAGTAGAGGCCATGTGGCCCAGGAGGCACAGCATAGTTCGGGCTGTTACCCGAGGGGTGCTCTGGACCTGGGCTGCCAGGGCTCAAGGCAGTCGGCATGATCCGCTGGCAGAAAAGCGGTAGCCCGCTGAATATCGAAGTGCACGCCAATGAATTCTAAGGCCTGCACCGGTTCGAGATGGGACTTGGGATAGTTAACAAGGAACCCAAGCACTCGAGCAGGAGGATCATGTGCGACGTCGCCAGGCGGGTTTCCTCGACTGAGGATCCCGTGACGAGCCAGTCGTCGCGGTAGGGGAAGACTCATATACCCTTACACTTGAGGGAGGCAGTGACCATGGAGAGGCATTTCGTGAAGACCCACGGGGTGGACGCGAGGAGCACCCTGTATTGGAAGTGCTCCCCCTCCCCCCACATCCTGAAGCGCAGGTACTGCCTGTGCTGGGGGTGAATCAAAATGTGGGCGTAAGCATCTTTTAGATCCAAGGAGCATAGCCAGTTGCCCTGCCAGAAGGGCAGCAGAACGCCAAGGGATAACATCTTGAACTTCTCCCGCACCAAGAACTTGTTTAGTTTTTGGAGGTCAAGAATGGGCCGCAGACCCCCCCCCCCCCCAGTCTTCTTCGGGATGATGAAGTACCGGGAATAGAAGCCCCGACCTCGGAGGTGCGACGGCACCCTCTCAACTACCTGCTGGGCGAGGATGTTGATTAACTCCCACTGCAGGAAGATCTGATATGTGGGGAGTCGAGGAGGCTCCGCCGGGGAGAAAGGAGGGGAAAGCCTGTAGAGGTAGAGGAGATAGCCATCCCAGATGACCCGGAGGACCCAGGTGTCCGAGATGATGGAAGCCCACTGAGGGGCGAAAGAACAGACGCCCCCCACCGGCTGCTGAATCACTGGGAGGGGGGGGGGGGGGAGAGGCTATGCGGCTAGCGTCAAAACCCCTGCGAGGATTGAGGTAGTGACGGGGTTTGGGCCTTGAGCCCTTTCGGCTTGTGGTGACCCTGGTCGGACATCCCTTGTGCCGGAATGGTTGGCGTGGAGTGGGTGGGTACGGTGGGTAGCCACGGTAGGGCAGGCCCTTCCTCGGAAAAAGGCTTTTTGGTTTGTTGTTTCTTTTGAGGGAGGGTGGAGGTCTTGCGCGAGAGACTGGTTCGGGTGACTAACTCCGTCTCTATCTCCACGGCCTTGTCCTCCACCGGTTTGCCAAAGAGCTGCTCAGAGGCAGGATACGTCCAGGAGCTTCTCCTCTACCCACTGCTCCAAATCTGAGGATTGGAGCCATGCCTGGCGACAAGCCCTGATGCCTGCAGCCGCCACTCGAGCTGAGGACTCGAAACCATTGTAGGTGGCACAGGAGAGCTACTTTGAGCAGTTTGCGACAGACTTCAGCAGGGTACTGAATCTATTGAGGGGTTCGCCCTCGAGGCCCATGGAGAAACCTCTGAGCTCCATGGCCAAGTCGTGCAAGAACATGCCCATGTATAATTGGTATGCCTGAATACGGCAGGAGAGCATAGAACCCTGGTAAGTCTTGCAGCCTAGGGTGTCGAGGGCTTGATATGAGCGGAGAAGGAGAGAGAGGTGTCAAAGATGACCCCTAGATTGCGGGCTGAGGGAACAGGAAGGATAGTAGAGCCATCCACATGGACAGAGAAGGGGAAGTGGGGGGGGGGGGAAGTTGGGTGGAAAGACAAGGAGTTCAGTCTTGGCCATGTTCAGTTTCAATTGGCGATGAGACATCCAGGCAGCCATGTCCGAAAGACAAGCAGAGATCTTGGATTGGGTTGCCGGAGAAATATTAGGTGTAGAGAGGTAGATTTGAGAGTCATCAGCATAGAGATGGTACTGAAAGCCGTGGGAAGAGATAAGCATGCCAAGGCCTTGGGTATAGAGAGAGAAGAGGAGGGGGCCCAAGACAGATCCCTGGGGGACACCTACATGAAGAGGGGTAGGGGAGGAGAAGAAGCCGCCAGAGCATACACTGAATGAGCGATGGGAGAGGTAGGAGGAGAACCAGGATAGTACAGAGTCCTTGAAGCCAAGCGAGGAGAGGGTGGTGAGGAGAAGGTCATGGTCAACGGTGTCAAAGGCAGCAGAAAGGTCAAGAAGGATGAGGATAGTATAGAGGCCCTTAGATTTAGCCAGGAACAGGACATTGGTGACTTTTGTGAGTGCCATTTCAGTGGAGTGTAGGGGACGGAAGCCTGATTGTAGTGGGTCCAGGAGGGCCTGGGAGGTGAGGAAGTCGAGGCAGCGACGGTGGACTGCTCGTTCTAATAGTTTGGATATGACGGGAAAGAGGGAGATGGGTCGATAGTTAGAAGGGCATGTGGGATCAAGTGATGGTTTCTTGAGGAGGGGTGTGACAACAGCATGTTTGAAGTCAGCAGGGACAGATGCAGTGGAGAGTGAAAGGTTGAGGATATGAGTGATAGAGGGGACAATGTTGTGGGAGATGGAGCGTAGGAGATGGGTGGGGATAGGGTCTGATGAACAGGTGGTAGGTTTGGAGGAGGAGAGAAGAAGTGCGGTTTCCTCTTCAGAGATCGGGGGAAAGAGAAGGTAGCAGGGGGCGTATGGATGGGGGAGGGGAAATGAGGGGGAGGGGAGGTAGATGAGGGGGTAGGGAATTGGAGGGTAATTTTGAGGGTTTTGTCATGAAAGTAATCGGCTAGGGTTTGGGCAGAGAGGGAGGGCGGGATCGGGGGCGGGGGGACCTTGAGGAGAGAATTGAGGGTGTTAAAGAAACGGCAAGGGTCAGAGGCAAGGGAATTAGTCAGATGGATGTAGTAATCTCGTTTGGCAAGTGCTAAGGCTGACTGGAAGGAGCCAAGCATGAATTTGAAGTGTAGGTGGTCTTCTAGGGAGTGGGATTTGGACAAGGCTCGTTCAGCACAACGGGCACAGATGCGTAGGTAACGGATTATGGGTGAAAGCCAGGGTTGGGGAATAGATCGTTTTACAGGACATGAGGTGGGAGGGGCAAGAGTGTTAAGGGCTGAGGATAGTGTAGCATTGTATGAGGATAATGCTTCATCGACGGACTCAGAGTATAAAATAGAGGAAAGAGATGGAGAAATGGTGGAGGAGAGAGTCAAGGGATTAATATTATGAAGGTTTCTAAATAGGTCGGAGGAGACAGGACGAGGTTGGGATGGCGGGAGCTGAAGAGTAAATGTTAGTAGGTGATGGTCAGATAAGGGAAAGACTGATTTGCGGAGGTTTGAGGGAGAGGAATTGGAGATGAGTATTAGGTCAAGGCAGTGGCCGTGTAGGTGTGTGGGGGCAGTGGAGCAGAGTTGGAGGCCGAATGAGGAGGTAAGAGCGAGGCACTTTGAGGCATGGGGGTCAGAGGGGTTATCGACATGAATGTTGAAATCGCCAAGAATAAGAGTGGGTGAGGAGGGATCCGTAAAGGCAGAAAGCCAGGAGTCTAAGTCAGTGAGGAAGGTTGATTTGGAACTGTCGGGTAGGCGATAAATAACAGCTACACGGAGGGGAAGTGGTGTGAGGAGGCAGATGGAGTGGGCTTCAAAGGAGAGGGGGGAGTGTGATTGGGGTGGCAGGAGGGGTTGGAATTGGCAGGAGGGGGAGAGTAGGAGACCAACGCCACCACCGCGACCAGTAGATCGAGGTGTATGGGGAAAATTGGTAGCCCCCATAGCAGAGAGAGGCAATGGATGCAGTGTCATCTGGGGGGAGCCAGTCTCGGTCAGGGCGAAGAAGGTGTAGGGCATTAGAGATGAAGAGATTGTGAATAAAAGTAGTTTTTTTAATGACTGAGCATGCGTTCCATAGGGCGCAGGTAAACGGGAGAGCGGAGGGGGGGAGGAGAGGGATAAGGATAAGATTGGATAAGTTACGTGTGGATTCCTTATCAGAGTAGCATGGGGGTCTATTTCTAGGGTAATAACGAGATTTAGAGGGAGTAGGGTGTGGGTGGGTATGTCTGGGTGTATGTGTTCTCCAAGAGGGACATGAAGGAGGGGAAGTGAGGGATAAATTGATGGTATCAAATAGGTTATGTGAGGGATTATAAGAAGAAATTAGACCTAACCTAATTGTCTTTCCTTGAGTATTCTCTGGGCCAGTCCAGGAACAGTAGGGTAGTCAACTTCCTTCAGCAACTGAGGACTGAAAACATCAAAGCTTTGCTGACAGCCTACCTTGTTCCCCCTGGTGTCAGAGAGCCAGTCTAAGAATACCCAAGCAGTTAAGCAAAATTCAAGCACGAAAACTACTACTAGTAACCATAAACCGTATCCAAGAACACTTGGCTATGTAACTCCCCAAAATCAAAAACTAAGTCCCAGCTAAGGAAGCGTCCCCTCTGCAGACATGTGGCACAGAACTCAACGGGAGCCCCCTAGCCAGATCCTCTGCGTAAGACTCCCAGGTTTCCCCTAGGACCAAAACTTGCCCTGCTAAGCCTAGGAAATTCTCTGTCAACCAATGCTGGACTTGCAGCCCCGCAGCTGCCACTGGATAGAAAGGTCCAGGAACTACGTTCCACCAACGTCTGGGAGGGTCCTGGACTGGCCCGGAGAATACTCAAGGAAAGACAATTAGCAGGTAAGGTCTAATTTCTTCTTCCTTTTCATCTCTCCGGGCCAGTCCAGGAACAGTAGGGTAGTACCAAAGCAGTAACTACTCTCGGGAGGGACCCAAGACCCCCCGCCAAAACCGCAGCCACGCCAACCTTTGCGTCACCCGCTGCTTGAACATCTAAGTGATAATGTTTTGCAAAAGTATGCAAGGATGACCAGGTCGCTGCCCGACAAATATCCACCGGCGGAACCAAAGCCTACTCGGCCCAGGACGTCGCCTGCCCCGAGTCGAATGAGCCCTCAGCCCCTCCGGCACCTCCTTCCCGTCGGCCTGATACGAAGCTACAATCGCCTGTTTTACCCAGCGCGAAATCAAGGTCTTGGAGGCCGCTTCCCCTTTCCGTGCGCCTGCAAACAGCACAAACAACCTGTCCGACTTTCGGATCGCCTGCGTCCGCCTGAGATATCGGTGCAGCACTCTCCCCAAATCCAACTTATGCAGAGAACCACCACTCTCATCCGTCGAGGCCGACCGAAAGGTAGACAGCGAAATCGACTGATTCACATGAAACCTTGACACCACCTTAGGCAGAAAGGAGGGCACCGGCCGTAATACCACCTTCTCCTCTAAAAACTGAATGTACGGCTCCCTACAGGGCAGCGCCTGCAAATCCGAAATCCTTCAAACTGAGCACAACGCTACCAAGAAAGCGGTCTTCCAAGAGAGCTAAGCGGCACCGTTTTCCCTGGCTCAAACGGAGCACGCGTCAAGGCTCGTAAGACCAAATTCAAATCCCAAGGTGGCACAACCGGTCTTCTAGACGGCCTCACGTTCTTAACCACTCGGAAAAACTGCTGCACATCCTGCTGCAATGTTAAACTCCGACCTTGCACTTTACCGCGGTAGCAAGCTATAGCTGCCAGATGCACCCTTAGGGTACTGAACGCTAAACCTTTATCTAGCCCGTCTTGTAGGAAAGCCAAAACGTCCGGCACTCCTGCCGCTTGGGCCCGCACCCCATGCCTGGCCCCCCCAGCGTTCAAAGGTCCTCCAAATACAAATATAGGCCACCGACATGGACCTCCGACGAGCCTGTAACATGGTACTGACCACCGCTGCGGAAAAGCCTTTCCGCCTCAACCGCTGCCTTTCAAGAGCCAAGCCGTAAGCAAGAAGCGATCCACCTGCGGCATGAGAATCGGACCCTGGTACAACAAATTCATCCGACTCGGCAACCTGTAAGGATGATTGACCAGCAAGCGCACGAGATCCGCATACCAGCGCTTTGTTATGTCGTGAAAGACGGCATCGTTTAGCCGCCATTCCCCTGGATCCAGCAGCTGACGACTGAGAAAATCCGCTTGCACATTGTCTTCCTCGCTATATGCGCCGCTGACAGAGCCAGAAGATGCTCCTCCGCCCACTGCATGAGTGCCAGACTCTCCTTCAATAAGACCGCACTGCCAGTGCCTCCCTGTCGATTGATATAGGACACGGTGACCGCATTGTCCGAGAAAACTCGTACCGCTTTGCTGCTCACCAGCGTTTCGAACTTCTGCAATGCTAGCGCCACTGCTCTCATCTCCAGCTGATTGATGGACCAACTGGACATCTCTTCCGTCCAAAGGCCTTGTGCCACCTGAGACATACAATAAGCCCCCCAGCCGGAGAGGCTGGCATCTGTGGTGACCAACACCCAATCCGGCGTGTCCAACGGCATTCCCGCCCTCAGATGCGCGGGATTGCTCCACCACCCCAGACTGCTGGCCATGTCGACCGGACAAACCAACCGCCGACTGAGAGGATGGTGTTGCGGAGACCACCGGGACAGTAACGAGTGCTGAAGCGGTCGCATATGGGCTCGGGCCCACGGCACCAACTCTAAGGCCGCTGCCATGGAACCCAGAAGCTGTAAGTATCTCCAGGCCTTTAACCTTTCCCAGCATTCGCGGCTTCACAGAAACAGCCGCCAGCGTGAAGGAAAAGGCTCTTCACGCTGGCATCTGTACAGAGGGAGCCGGGGCCTCGCGCGGGCTTCCCCGGCTCCCTCTAAAGCCCTCCGGTGGGCCCAGGGGCGGCCCAAGGGGGGTGCGGAGACTCGGTGCGGGGCCTCATTTGCATAAGGTGTCTCATTTGCATAAATATTTGCCAACCTGGCTGGATTTGGAGACCCCTGCTTTACATCTCTGTCATTTAAGATTGTGAGTGAACAAGGTACAGATATCCTAGACATCAAAAGGGTAGATAGAATGTGTCACATTCCTCCTCGATTCTCACCACCACCAAAAAGTTGTCTAATAGATAATATTTTGGTGGTGGTGAGAAGCGAGGAGGAATGTGACAAATGCTATCTAACTTTTTTGATGTCTTGGACATCTGCACCTTGCCCACTCACAATCGTAAATGACAGAGATGTAAGGCAGGGGTCTCCAAATCCAGCCCTGGAGGGCCACAAACCAGTCAGGTTGGCAGGATATCTCCAATGCATATATATCTCATGCATATTTATTAGGGATATCCTGAAAACCTGCAGGATTGTGGACCACCAGGACTGGAATTGAGTAGCTCTGCCATACACTAACTTTTAGTAAACATGCCTCTTAATGAGTATATGGATAAAGAAAGACTAAAAGGTTTCTACATTACTATAATCCAGTACCAACCGCCAGGCACATTAGGAACTACTACAAACACTGCCCATTTAGAACCCATAGCAAACCCGCCATATCCTAACAGCACTACCAGGACTCACAAAGCACCATACCCTAACTATCAAAAGGCAACACTGCAAATATTAAACCAATACATTTCAGAGAACAACAATACATGACCTACTGGGGAAAGAACAAGTGGCAATGTCAAATAGGAATTATATAAACAGAATACCTCAGCTCAGTTACACATGCACAACATAGACCATCACCAAACAAGGAATCACAATTTAGAAACAGGAAGACAATAATTAAACTGGGAACCCCAAAAGCCAAACTTGGAATATACAACAACACTGTAGAAATAAAAATATAAATTAATTTCCTCTTGTACTAAACAAAGCGCAAAAATTAATGATGCACATTTCCCAGAGCTGACATATTCCAGTTAATAAATTCAAAATAAAGAGATATTTTTCTACCTTTTGTGCATTTTTTTTCAGTTGCAATTGTTCCAGCCACTTTCTTCTGGTTTCTTCGTGTCTTCTGCTAACTCTCCATCTGCTGTCCATTTGTCCTTTCTTCTGTCTTCTTGGGTTTTTTTTCCATTCTCTCTCTACATCTGCTTTAACATACTAATCTTTCTCCTTTTGCTCTTTCCTCATTCCTATTTCATCTACTCAAAATTTACCCCTCCATCCTCAATCCCCACTTACTCTCCCAATACCCGGCCAATTGTAGATTTTTTATCCCTCCCACACAAAATATTTTTCCCCTCTCCATTTTACTCTCCCAGCCCCATCCCATTCTAATCCTCCCCCAACACCAGCTCCCTTCTAGTTCCAGCCTCACCCAGCATCCATTCCCTTCTAGTCCCTGCATCAGCCCATTTCCAGTCCTAGCCCCCCATTAGCCCATTTCCAGTCCTAGCCCCCCCCCATCAACCCAATACCAGTCCTAGCCCCCCCATCAACCCACTTCCAGTCCTAACCCCCATCACCCCATTTTCAGTTTAAGCCCCCCCTATAACCCATTACCAGTCCTAACCCCCCATCAGCCCACTTCCAGTCCTAACCCCCCATCAACCCATTTCCAGTCAGCCCCCATAGCCCATTGCCAGTCCTAACACCCCCCCATCAGCCCACAGTCCATTACCAGTCCTAACCCCATCAGCCCACCTCAAGTCCTAACCCCTCCCCATCAGCCCATTTCCTGTCCTAGCCCCCCCCCATAGTCCATTATCAGTCCTAACCCCCCATAGCCCATTACCAGACAGCCCCCATCAGCCAACAGCCCATTTCCAGTCTTAACCCCCCCATAGCCCATTGCCAGTCCTAACCCCCCCATCAGCACACAGTCCATTACCAGTCCTAACCCCATCAGCCCACCTCAAGTCCTAACCCCTTCCCATCAGCCCATTTCCTGTCCTAGCCCCCCATAGCCCATTACCAGTCCTAACCCCCCCAACAGCCCACAGCCCATTACCAGTCCTAACTCCATCAGCCCACCTCCAGTCTTAATCCCCCAGCCCATTTCCAGTCCTAGCAAACCCCCCAACCCATTACCAGTCCTAGCCCCCCATAGCCCACTCCCAGTCCTAATCCCACCAGCCCATTTCCAGTCCTAATCCCCCCAGCCCATTTCCAGTCCTAATCCCCATCACCCAATTTTTAGTTTAAGCCCCCCCCCCATAGCCCATTACCAGTCCTAAGCCCCCATCAACCCACTTCCAGTCCTAATCCCATCAGCCCATATAGACTTAGCTCCCCCATAGCCCATAGCCCCCCCATAGCCCATCACCACTCCTAACCCCCCCCAGCCCATCACCAGTCCTAACCCCCCCAACAGCCCACAGCCATTACCACTCCTAACCCCCCCCGCCCATCACCAGTCCTAACCCCCCCAGCAGCCCACAGCCATTACCACTCCTAACACCCCCAGCCCATCACCACTCCTAACCCCAACAGCCCACAGCCATTACCACTCCTACCCCCCCCCAGCCCATCACCAGTCCTAACCCCCCCAACAGCCCACAGCCATTACCACTCCTAACCCCGCCAGCCCATCACCAGTCCTAACCACCCCAGCCCACCCCAGCCCAGCGAATTTTTTTTACAAAACAAGCTGTCGTGGCCTCTGCCGGGGCTGGGGCCGCCGCGGCAGAATCGAGTGTGCCGCGGGGCCCCCCCTGCCCAGCAGAGCCTGCCCTCCCCGGTATCACCTCTCTCAGCTGCCTCCCTCCAGTCACACGCGCCGGCTTTCAGAGCGCGAGGGAAGAGTTTTTCCCTCGCTGCTCTGTTTAAGCCCGCGGGGGCTGATGGGACTTCCCATCAGCCCCCGCGGGCTTAACAGAGCAGCGAGGGAGAAACTCACCTCGCGCTCTGAAAGCCGGCGCGTGTGACTGGAGGGAGGCAGCTGAGAGAGGTGATACCGGGGAGGGCAGGCTCTGCTGGGCAGGGGGGGCCCCGCGGCACACTCGATTCTGCCGCGGCGGCCCCGGCAGAGGCAACGACAGCTTTTTTTTTTTTTTTAATTTTAATGATGGATCAGAATGTTTTTTGCGCGGGGCCCCCTGAAACGCGGGGCCCTGTGCAAAAAACATTCCTGGTGGGCCCTTGCCAGCTGTGGGCCCTATGCCACGGCGTACGTGGCGTATAGGCAAATCCGGCCCTGCCCCTAAATATACCAGGGACTGCACTGGTGCCAACTGACTTTTGGTGCGACTGACCACCCATCCTAAACTCTCTAGAAAGGCCACCACCCTCGAGGTGGCCTCCTGCAATTCCGGAATAGAACGAGCCCGGATAAGCCAGTTGTCCAGATAAGGATGCACGAGAATACCTTCTTTCCGCAACGCCGCCGCCACTACTACCATCACCTTTGTGAATATGTGAGGCGCTGTGGCTAACCCGAAGGGTAAGGCCTGAAACTGAAAATGACCCATGGGTACTGCAAAGCGCAAGAAGTTTTGATGGTGGGGTTTGATGGGAATATGCAGGTAAGCGTCTGTCAAATCTATCGACGAAAGCACCTCCCCCAGCCTCACCGACCGGATCACCGACTGCAGAGTTTCCATCCGAAAATGTGGCACCCTTAAACAGCGGTTCATATGCTTTAGATTGAGAATCGGCCGAAAGGATCCCTCTTTCTTGGGAACGACAAAATAAATGGAGTATCGACCTAAACCGCACTGGTCTGGAGGTACCGGAACGACCGCCTGAATCCCTAGCAATCGTTGAAGCATCTGCTCCACTGCCGAAGCCTTTGCAGGACCCCCGCACTGCGACATTACGAACGTTCCCAGTAGGGATTGCTCGAACGCCAAGAAATAGCCGCCCAGAATTATCTCTAGTACCCAGCGGTCTGTGGTAATGGCAGCCCAGGCGGAGAGGAAAAACCGTAACCGACCTCCTATGTTCACCTCCGCCTGGACCTCCCTCATTTCATTGCGGCTTCTTAGAGGCGCTGGACTGAGGACCGGCAAATCCCCATCCAAATCCTCGAGCACCCCGAAAGGGCTGGCCCCTAGGGAGAAACCGCCCTCTCTGATAAGGGGAAAACCGAGTCCCTCTGAACCTACAAAACTCTCTGCCTTGACCACGCTGTGACAAGCCCTGCCTTGGCCCTTTCGGGCAGTCCTCCGGAAGACAGCCGCCTTTGGAGTCCCCCAAATCATTCACAATCTTCTCCAACGCTTCTCCAAAGAGGAGCTTACCTTTATAAGGTAGCCTACTAAGCCGAGACTTAGAAGACGCGTCCGCTGCCCAATTCCTCAGCCAGAGAAATCTCCGCGCAGCCACTACCGATACCATGGACTTAGCGGACATCCGAACCAAATCATAGAATGCGTCGGCGAGATATGCCGCAGCCGATTCTAACTTCGCTCCTTCCAGCGCAGAAGCCCCTTCCAAACCTGGATTAGACTCCGCTTGCAGCCATCTAATGGAAGCCCTGGATACATAAGCTCCACAGATAGAAGTTTGCAATGCCAGCGCACTGGTATCAAAGGCCTGCTAAAGAATGGACTCCAGCTTCCTATCCTGCAGATCCTTAAGAGCCGCCGCCTCCTCTACGGGGATAGTGGTTTTCTTAGTAACTGCTGATACCAAGGCGTCCACCTTCGGCATACGCAACAACTCTTTTTCTTCCTGAGGGATAGGATATAAGCGGCCTAGCGCCCTTGCCCCTCTCAAGGTAGCCTCAGGGAATTCCCACTCAGATTCAATCATCTGTTTAATAACTCTATGTACCGGGAAACACCGTTGCTCTGCTCGAAAACCCTGCAACAAGGGATCCTCCAATGGCTCAGCCTGAGCCGCCGGCAAGGCAATATTCAAGGCCGCTAAGGAATGGGCAATCAGCGCTCCCAATTCCTCCTTCCTAAATACTCTAAAAAGATTGGGATCCTCTCCAGTAGCTAGCTCTCCTTCCTCGAGGTCCTCTGGCCACAAATCCAACCCAGACTCTGAGTGTATCTCTCCCTCCTCTGGGCCAAGAACCGCTAGCGTCTGCTGATCCAGACCCCCATCTGCCCCTACTGCCAAAACCCCCGTCTTGGAAGAGCCCTCCCCGGGATCCCCTGGAGAGGCCGAAAGCGTGGACAACACTGGCAGGGAAGAACCTACTTCCCTACCCTGCCCCCGCTCTAACTTTAAGCAGTAAGCTTTATGCAATGACAGGATAAAGTCCGGAGAGAAAAAACTGTTAAACCCCTCTGGAACCTCTGAAATCATCATGGGGTTCTCCCCTAGCACTGGAGCAGATTTCTCGATTTAACTTTCTTTTTCACAGATTTGTGCGGCAACGCGGGAGAAACGGCAGCTGGCTTTAAAATGGCCGCCGTTCCCGCCTTCTCAATCATTGCCCGAGGCTTTCCTGCACTCGGAGGCCCTGACGCATCCTCCATTGTGCCAACCTAGGACCCTGAGCCCCCGAGAACAGACACCCGCGAACCAGAACCCCCGGGTCGAACAGAACCCGATCGCCGCTTACCGGGCCGTAAAAACTGCTGAACCTAACAGTCCCGCTGCCAACTGCCCTTCTAAGTACGATCCCGACAAGAAGAAACACACACACCTGCTATATAGCACTTCTCTCCTCCAACCTATCAGAACCGCTGCTCGCGGCCGAGAAGATCGGGAGTCTGAAAACAGAAGACTGGACTCTGGGGCTCCCAGAACCGTGCTCTGCTATTGTGAAGGGAAGCGGTCTTCGAGGCAGGCTCTGCCTCCACCGCTGCAGAAGGCAACTGACTCCCTTCAAGTATTCAATCGAAGCAGTTAGTCTTAAACTTTCTGTCTTTATATATATATTTTTTTTAACTTTACTCTCCAAGATCCAAAGACCACTGATAGCTCCTAAAAACTAACCCAGCTAGGGCTAGCAAGGAGAAAACTATGCGAAATTCTTTTTCCTCTCTCAGAACCTGTCAGCAAAGACCTCCTTCAGCTGCTGAGGACTGAAAAGACTGGCTCTCTGACACCAGGGGGAGCAAGTTAGGCTGTCAGCAAAGCTTTGATGTTTTCAGTCCTCAGTTGCTGAAGGAGGCTGACTACCCTACTGTTCCTGGACTGGCCCTGAGAGACGAAAAGGAATTGAGGGTAGGGTTGGAGTTGATATCAATGGTTGAATGAATGCGGGATGAATGGGGGAGGGCGGAAGGAGGGAGGAGCGGGATGCAGATAAGATTAGATAGGGTATGTGAGGAACTTTCTTTAGTGTGGGAGAGAAATTGGGGGGGGGGGGGGGCCCCATGGTTGGGGTTGATGTTACCTGATGAGAGAAGGAGAATGAGTATTAGAGAGCGAGGTAAAGTGGAGATAGTACAGCGGAAGTGAGGATGGGGTTACCTAAGAGAGAGGGGGGTTGGTTGAATGCGGGGGATGGTGTGAAGAAGCTCTAGAGCAGGTGCAAGGCTAGAGGGAAGAACAGAGGGATAAGTGAGGCAGGTGGAGAGGGGGGAAGGTTGAATGCGGGGAAAGGTGTGGAGAGGCTCCACAGCAGGTGCTAGGCTAGGAGACAGAGTGGAGGGAGAAGTGAGGAAGGTAGGGGGAAGAGGAGGGAGGATGTTGATAGGAGGGGAGGCAGTTGGGGAGGAAGAAGAAGAGAATGACAATGAGATGTGGGGGGCCATGGTAGTGGGCAGCAAGGTCTGAGCAAACAATGGGTAGCAGTTCTAAGCAGGCTATAGATAACAGTTCTATGCAGACAATGGGTAGCAATGGATAACAGTTCTATGCAGACAATGGGTAGCAGCTCAAGCAGGCAATGGATAACAGTTCTACACAGGTAATGGTAGGCAATGGGAGCAGTTCTACGCAGAGAATGGATAACAGTTCTACGCGGGCAATGGCAGCAGTTCAAGCAACAATGGGTAACAGTTCTATGCAGGCAATGGCAGCAGTTCAAGCAACAATGGGAACAGTTCTATGCGGGCAATGGTAGCAGTTCTTAATCAGGCCAATCGGCCCTTTAAGCAGCGTGCTCCAGCCGGAGCTTTAAGCGCACGCTGCCAGGAGATCAAAGGGCCATCGGCCCTTTAAGCAGCATGCTCCAGCCGGAGCTTTCAGCGCACACCGCCAGGAGATCAAAGGGCGATCGGTGTACCCTGAGGGGTTAGACTTCAGGCCGGCATTGGAAAGATATAGCAAATACTGCAACACTGCCAGCACAGAGCAGGAAAAAAGGCTGAACCCCAAAAGAGCACACCAGACAGAGAACCGGCACCACTTGAAGGAGTAGGCTCATCTGGTGGAATCCTTGCGGGACATTAGTAAGACATCTTCCACGTCCCTGGACAAGTGGAATCGTGCCAGTCACCCTTTCAGTAGCCAGGCAGTCAAGGCAAGGGCTCTGAGGTTGGGGTGCAGGAGAGCTGTGTCCTGCAAGATCAAGTCCGGAGCATAGTCCAGGGGAACCAGGTGCGTTTGGGAGAGACGGAGCAGCAGGGAGAACCACAGCTGCTGCGGCCAGCTGGGAACAATAAGGATCACAGTGGTTCAGTTGAGCTAAGCCTTGAGAAGGTCTTGGAGATGGGGGGGGGGGGTCAGAGGGTACGCGTAGAGGAGGCCCCCTGACCATGAGATGCTGAACACATCGACCACCACCTGGGATGGGGCCAGCAACCTGGAGCAGAAGCACAACAACTGGGCATTGTTGGGGCTGGCAAAGAGATCCACTGAAGGAGAACCACACAGCCGAAAGATGCGGCTGGCAACCATTCGTGCAGGTGAAGGACCCTGCTGAGCCAGTCTGTCAGGAGATTGCCCTGACCGCAGACACACACTGTTTGGAGGAGCATCCTGTTCTTGCTCATGAAGGTGAAGAGGTGAACTGCTTCCTAGCACAGGAGGTACAACCCAGTACCTACTTGTTTGTTGACATAAAACATCGCCACTTGTTTGTGCATCTGGACCAGAACAACCTCTCCAAGTGGTGTCGAAACACCCGCAAGGCATTCACAACTGCTCAAAGCTCGAGGAAGTTGATTTGATGGAGACTCTCCCCCGTGGACCAGACACCCTTGATCCGCAGGCTATCAAAGTGGGCCCCTCTGCAGGAACTTTGTGAACACACTTGGGGTGGAAGCCAGTCCACAGGGTAGGACCCTGTACTGGTAATTGAAGCCTCCAGTGGCAAAGAGGAGGTACTGCCGGTGGAGAGGATGGATCCATGAGGTAGGTATAAGCATCTGTCAGAACCAAGGAGCATAACCAATCTCCTTGCGAGAGGTAAGAAAGCACAGTTACTTACCTGTAACAGGTGATCTCTGGGAACAGCAGGAATTAGTCATCACATATGGGTACGTCGGTACCGACGGAGCCTGCGCGGGAAAGCTCCCCAGCTTTTCAAATGAAAAGCTTTTGGGGCCTCCCACTGCACATGCGCGCTGCCTTCCCGCCTTCCTGACCAGCTCTCCTCAGTTTGAGTTTAAAGCTGAGACAATAGAGAGAGAGGACAGGAAGATAGAGGAATAGAGAGACAACTCCTAGGGGAGGTGGGTGGGTTGTGATGACTAATTCCTGCTGTTCCCAGAGATCACCTGTTACAGGTAAGTAACTGTGCTATCTCTAGGAACAAGCAGGAATAAGTCATCACATATGGGGGACTCCCTAGCTGAGATGCCTGGGAGATCCCCCTCCAAGGGTAACCATCTTCGGATGGATCTCAGGCATCCATTCTGGGAAGGTGGGCAGGAGTTGTTTAAGTATGGAACAGGTGTTTGAGGACAGCCTGACCAAACAAGGCATCCCGGCGGGAGTCCTTGTCCAAGCAGTAATGGGCTGTGAAGGTATGCACCGAGGCCCAAGTGGCTGCTCGACAGATCTGATCTATGGATACAGAGTGAAGATGAGCCATAGAAGTGGCCATGGCTCTCACATTGTGAGCTGTGACATGGCCTTCCAGAGAAATGTTCTTACTCTGGTAAGCAAAGGAAATACACTGAGCAATCCAGTTGGAAAGTGTGCGTTTGGCGACTGGAAGTCCCAAATGAGAAGGATCAAAAGCCACGAAAAGCTGAGAAGACTTTCGATGTGGCTGAGTTCTATTGAGGTAAAAGGCGAGAGCTCTTTTACAGTCAAGAGTATGAAGGTTCCTCTCTGCACTGGATGCATGAGGAGCCGGAAAAAAGACAGGTAGATATACCTCTTGATTAAGATGAAAAGGCGAGACCACTTTAGGCATAAAGTGGGGATTCGTCCTAAGGACCACCTTATCATGATGAAATCTGGTATAAGGTGGATTTGCCACCAAAGCCTGCAGTTCACTGATGCAGCGAGCCGAAGTGACTGCAATAAGGAAAAGGACCTTCCAAGAAAGAAATTTTAGGGAGGTAGATACCAATGGTTCAAAAGGTGGCTTCATAAGTTGACCCAGAACTAAATTCAAGTCCCATGCTACCGGAGGAGGCCAGATGGGAGGCTTAGTGAGGGTTAGGCCTCTCATGAATCTTGCAATAAGAGGATGAGAGGAAACAGATTGTCCATTTATAGGTTTTAAGGATGCTGTAATAGCACTTAAATGGACTCGTACTGAATTCGTCTTGAGGCCTGCATTGGAAAGATGCAGGAGATAGTCTAGTAGAGAATTCAAAGGAAGTGCCAGAGGGTCAAGACCCTGTTGAGCACACCAAATGGAAAAACGTTTCCATTTGAAAGCATAGGAACGCCTGGTAGAGGGTTTCCTAGAGGCATAAAGGATATCTTTCACTGGTTGAGAAAGACTAAACTCTTGAAGGCTTAAGCCTTCAGTAACCAAGCTCGGAGATGTAGGGACTTGGGGTTTGGATGCCACAAAGTCCCCTGCTCCTGAGACAGAAGGTCTGGTGCAGCTCCCAGGTCCAGGGAGGAGCCCTGGGAGAGCTGTAGAAGGAGAGGGAACCACACTTGGCGTGGCCAGCGTGGAGCAATGAGGATCATGGATCCGTGATCCCTTTTGTTACATTGCTAGCTCTCTGACTGGGAGCTCTTAAAAGGGTTTTGTGTATATTTTTTTAAAGCAAGGTTAAATTCCTTTTTGCTGTTTTAGGGGAATCTGTACTTGAGCACAGTAGTATTGCTGAACTTTGTAACCCCCTCCAGGTTCAGGAACTGCTAACACCTAATCAGGTGTTAGTTCCCTCCCTACCCACCCCGACTCCCACCCACCCCTAGTGAGCAGTCTTGCTTTATAGGGCACCTCCCCCTTTATCAAATCACAGTGAATTGGACCAGCACATTTTGAATATAATTAAAGAGATTTAACTGCTTTTTCTCTGAAAGGACAGCTGCGAAACCAGCTGGTACTTCGTAGATCTCTCTCTTTTGCTTTAACAGATACCTAAGCTCCACAAACAGAACAATGGCTGGGAAAAATCGTATTGCTAAAGCTGTTGCCCCCGTTACAGCTTCTGTCTCGGTCCAGACAGAGGCCCTATTGCCAGTTGAAGAACCAGTTCCATGTGCAGGGTGCCTGCATGCTGAAGCTATGAGGAAACAAGTGGAGGAACTCAGAGAGGAGGTGGCGAGGCTGAGGAGCATTCAAGACAGTGAGAAGTACATTGATGAGATGCTGCTTGCAGCAACCAGGCTCTCCAGCACAGGAGAAGATGGGTGTCAACAGAATGTCGATGGTTGGACAAAAGTCACCAGAGCCTGCAAAATCACCAATCCAACTTCTCCAGCCCTTGAATTGAAGAACCATTATGCAGCCCTGGAAGTGGAGGAGGTGAAAGCATCCCTGGAAAGGGAAGAACCAGAGTTCAATTACCCCATAGTTGCAGAATCAGTGACCAGAAGGAAACGAAGGGTAGTGGTGGTTGGAGACTCTCTTCTGAGGGGTACTGAGGCGTCCATCTGCCGACCAGACTTGATGTCCAGAGAGGTATGCTGTCTGCCTGGTGCCAAGATCCAAAATGTTACGGAGAATTTGCCGAGACTCATCAAGCCCACTGACTATTACCCAATGTTGCTAATCCATGTTGGAACAAATGATACTGCCAGGTATACCTCGGAACGTATCAAAAGTGACTTCATGGCTCTGGGACAGAGGGTGAAGCAGGTAGGTGCACAGGTGGTGTTCTCTTCAATCCTCCCTGTTGAGGGTAAAGGCCAAGGCAGAGAGGCTCGCATCCTGGAGATTAATGCATGGCTGCGTGGATGGTGTCTTCGAGAGCGTTTTGGTTTCCTAGACCATGGGATGCTGTTCCAAGGGTTGCAGAGCAGAGATGGCATCCATCTGTCCAAGAAAGGTCAACACATCTTTGGGTAGTAGACTGGCTAATCTACTGAAGAGGGCTTTAAACTAGATTCGTTGGGGATGGGTGAAGAAAGCCCCCAGGTAAGTGATACATTAAATACCTTTATGGAAATGGGTAACAGGGGTAACATATGGAAAGCAGTGTGTATTAATGCCCGTAGCATGGGAAATAAGATCTCTGAAGTTGAAGCTTTGGTGGGAGTGGCTGACTTAGATTTAGTGGCAGTTACAGAAACATGGTTCACAGAAAACCATGACTGGGATGTAACTATACCTGGCTATACTTTATTCAGAAAGGACAGGGTAGGAAGAAGGGGAGGAGGAGTAGCACTATATGTAAAAACTACTATTAAAGCTTTGGAATTACAGAGCTTAAAAGGGAGAGAGGAGGCATTGTGGGTTAAACTAGAAAGAGGGAAAGAGAAATCTATTTGCATTGGTGTGATATACAGACCTCCCTCACAAGAGGAAGAGGTGGACAGAGAGTTAATTGAAGACATACGCAGCATTGCTAGGAAAGGGGAAGTGCTACTGCTAGGAGATTTCAATATGCCAGATGTTGATTGGCACTTTCCTGCTGCAGTATCATCTAGGAGTAAGGAGATCCTGGATTCTCTACATGGAGAACTATTCAGGCAATTGGTAACAGACCCCACACGTGAAGGGGCCATACTGGACTTGGTGCTTACCAATGGTGAAAGTGTTTCTGATGTTGTAGTGGGAGATCATTTTGCATCCAGTGATCACCAGATGGTGTGGTTCAGTATTAGGACACGGGCTGTTAGAATCCATTCCAAGGTGAAGATCTTAGACTTTAGGAAGACTAACTTTGCGAAGATGGGCCAATACCTCAGGGAGTCGTTAGTGGGATGGGAACAGCTGGGGGATGTAGAACAACAGTGGGCAAAACTGAAAGGGGGTATTTTAAAGGCAACCAACCTTTTTGTTAAAATGGTAAATAAAGGCAAAAGGAACAGGAGACCGCTATGGTTTTCGAAGGAAGTAGCTGAAAAAGTGAAGAAAAAGAGGGAGGCCTTCATGAAATACAAGAGATCACAGAGAAAGGAAGACAGGCGTCTGTATTTGGAAAAACTTAGAGAAGCTAGCAAAGTAGTCAAGAAGGCAAAGATTCAAAAGGAGGAGGAAATAGCCAATGCAATAAAATGGGGAGATAAGACATTTTTCAGATATATTAGTGAGAAGAGGAAGGGCAAAAGTGGTATTGTCAGACTCAAGGGTACAGGGGGGGAATATGTAGAAGCTGATAAGGATAAAGCAGAATTGCTTAACAAATATTTTTGTTCTGTGTTCACAGATGAAGAACCAGGAGCAGGACCTCAGAAAACACCCACAAATAAGAACAGAAGCGAGGGACATCTTGAACAATTTTCAGAAGACTGTGTTCGTGAGAAACTAGCTCAACTTAAAGTAGACAAAGCGATGGGACCGGATGGGATACACCCTAGAATACTGAGGGAACTTGGGGACGTTCTAGCAACTCCACTGACTGACCTTTTCAATGCCTCGGAGTCGGGAGTGGTGCCAAAGGACTGGAGAGAGGCTCATGTGGTGCCTTTACACAAAAGCGGAAGTAAGGATGTGGTTGAAAACTACAGGCCGGTTAGTTTAACTTCGGTGGTGAGTAAATTAATGGAAACGCTGTTGAAAGAGAAAATAGTGAGGTTTCTGGAGTCCAGCGGATTACAGGATCCGAGGCAGCATGGATTCACCAGAGGCAGGTCTTCTCAGACAAATCTGATTGATTTCTTTGACTGGGTGACCAGGGAGTTGGACCGAGGGAGAGCTCTAGATGTGGTGTATTTAGATTTCAGTAAAGCCTTTGACACTGTTCCTCACAGGCGACTTATAAACAAACTGAGCACCCTAGGGATGGACCCTAAAGTTACTGCTTGGGTTAGAAATTGGTTGGGTGGGAGGCGACAAAGAGTACAAGTAAATGGAGCTCACTCTGAGGAGAAGGATGTTACCAGTGGTGTGCCCCAGGGATCTGTCCTTGGTCCGATTCTTTTTAACATCTTTGTTAGTGATATAGCGGAAGGGCTGTCTGGTAAGGTTTGCCTCTTTGCGGATGATACCAAAATCTGCAATAAAGTAGACACCCAGGAAGGTGTAGATAACATGAGGAGGGATCTAGCTAAGCTTGAAGAATGGTCTAGAATTTGGCAGCTGGGATTTAATGTTAAAAAATGTAAGGTCATGCATTTGGGCTGCAGCAATCCAAGGGAGCAATACAGCATAGGAGGTGAAGTACTTTTGTCCACTAAAGAAGAGCGGGACCTAGGCGTAGTTGTGTCCGATGATCTTAAAGTAGCTAAACAGGTAGAAAAGGCGACGGCAAAAGCTAGAAGGATGCTTGGGTGCATACGGAGAGGAATGGCTAGCAGAAAAAAGGAGGTGATAATGCCTCTGTATAAGTCTTTGGTGCGACCTCATTTGGAGTATGGTGTGCAATTCTGGAGACCGCACCTTCAAAAGGATGTGAACAGGATGGAGTCGGTGCAGAGGGTTGCTACTAAGATGATTAGTAGTCTTCATTATAAAGCATATGAGGACAGACTTAAGGATCTTAATATGTACACCTTAGAGGAAAGGCGGGATAGAGGTGATATGATTGAGATGTTTAAATACCTCCGTGGCATAAAATGTTCAGGGAGAGAGCCTCTTTCAATTGAAAGCAAGTTCTGCGACGAGGAGACATGGGATGAGGGTGAAGGGAGATAGATTCAGGAGTGATATGCGGAAATATTTCTTTACGGAAAGAGTAGTGGATCCGTGGAATAGTCTCCCAGTGGAGGTGGTAGAGATGAGGACAGTAACTGAATTCAAAAAAGCATGGGACCAACACAGAGGATCTCTAAAGGTAAAAAGTGGACTGTTGTAGTTGTTGTTATGGAAGGACAGACTAGATGGGCCTTGTGGTCTTTTTCTGTCATCATGTTTCTATGTTTCTATGAAGTTTGAACAGAGTCTTGGGAATCAAAGGAATGGGTGGAAAAGCGTACAGGAATTCCTGACCCCAATGCAGGAGAAAGGCATCGTTGGCCTGAGCTCCCTGACACGGAGTCCTGGAACAGAACCAGGGAAGTTTGGCATTCCACGGACTTGCAAAGAGGTCTATGTCCGGGGTCCCCCATTCCTGAAAGATTCTGCGTATCTGGTCCATATGTAGGGACCATTCGTATGGGAGCAGAACTCGACTGAGTCTGTCTGCCCGAGAGTTTTGAACTCCTGGAAGATATACTGCCAGAAGATGAATTTGGTGCTCTCTGGCGAAGGCCCATAATCTGAGAGCTTCGTTGCAAAGCGACAGAGAGCCCGTCCCTCCTTGTTTGTTGATATAAAACATGGCCACCTGATTGTCTGTCTGAACTAGGACAGTCAGGTTGGCAAGGAGGGTATGGAAGACTGTGAGGGCAAGGAAGATTGCTCGCAGTTCCAGAAGATTGATATGAAGGGTGGTCTCTTGGGGAGACCAGATTCCCTGAGTGGAGAGATGTTGAAGATGAGCTCCCCACCCTGTTTGGGAGGCATCTGTTGTGAGGGTTGCTTGGGGCAACGAAGGTTGGAAGGGGGTCCCCAACAACAGATTTTTGGAGGATGTCCACCACTGGAGAGACCAAAACAGACGTTTTGAGGTGAGTACCTGGTCTGACAGCAGTCCCGATGCTTGAGACCACTGGGTGGCCAATGTCCATTGAGCTGCTCTCATATGGAGACGAGCATAGGGTACCACATGAACCGTGGAGGCCATGTGGCAGAGAAGTTGCAGCATTTCTTTGGCGACAAGTGACTTCTGGACTGAGCCTGGGAGGCCAAGCTTATTAGCCTTTGGCCTCGGACCAGAGGGAGGTAGGCCCTTGCAGTGGTGGAGTCCAATTGGGCCCCTATGAATTCCAGGGACTGAGTAGGGATGAGTTGGGACTTGGGAATGTTTACCACAAGTCCCAGATATTGAAGAATACGCCTTGTGCGGTCCAGAGAAATCTGGGCTTCTGATTGAGATGGAGCTCGGATGAGCCAGTCGTCCAGATATGGGAAGACAAAGATTCCCATGCCTCTGAGAAATGCGGCAACGACTGCCATGCATTTTGTGAATACTCTTGGAGCAGAGGCCAGACCGAAGGGTAGTACTCTGTACTGGAAATGTTTTCCCTGGAACAGAAATCTTAGATACTTTCTGTGGGATGGATGGATGACTATATGAGTGTACGCATCCTTGAGATCTAGAGAACAAAGCCAATCCTGACTCTGAAGGTATGGAAGGAGAAGGCCCAGAGAGAGCATTTTGAATTTCTCCTTGAATAGAAACCTGTTCAATTCTCTCAGATCTAGGATAGGTCTGAAGCCCCCTGTCTTCTTTGTTATGAGAAAGTAAGGGGAGTAGAAACCTAACCCCTGTTGTGGAGGAGGAACCTCCTCTATTGCCCCTTGGGCAAGAAGAGAAGAGACTTCCTGACCCAACAGGGTCAGAAGAGATGGGGGAGAACTGAATTGCCTCACCATGGTATGGGGAGGAAGGCTGGAGAAATGAAGTTTGTAGCCTTCTCGGATAATAGAGAGGGTCCATTGCTCTGATGTTATTTGCTCCCATCTGGGAGCAAAGTGAGCTAGCCTTCCAGGAATGGTGAGGGGCTCTGGTTGTGCTAGAGCCAGAAACGGCAAGTTCTCTAGAGGGAAGTCAAAACCCCTGAGGGGGTTGAGCCTGCTGGGATGTAGCAGACACTGCAGGCTTTGACTTTACCTGCTTAGATTGTTGACACTTAGCCGCAAGGCGAGGCTGAGCAGATTGCTGGCCAGTATTTGTGGGAAATCTGGTCTTTTTATAGTAAGGCCTTTTAAAAGGCTTCTTTTTGGTAGGGGTAGAAGTAGACTTGGAAAGTCTATCTAGAGTGGCATTTTCTGCATCCATTTGAGCAGCTTTAATCTGCCAGTCTTCCCCAAATAAGTTCTCACCGGTACAGGGCAGATTCCTGAGGCCTTCTACAACCCAGGGTTCTAGGTTAGAAGCCTGAAGCCAAGCGAGACGTCGGGCTGCAATAGCAATTCCCAAAGCTCTGCCTGCAACTTCAAAGGAATCAAAGGCTGCCCTGTTGGAGAACTTGGAGACCTCGGAAAGTTGTGTCACCATAGAAAAGAAGTCCGCCCTTTGATCATCAGGGATAAAGGGGGCAAAATTCTGTATTTTTAGGGCAAGTTGCCCAAGATACATGCCCATATAAAGGCTATAAGAGTTGATCCTGGCTATAAGCATACTAGCCTGGAACATCTTTCTTCCAAAAGAGTCTAGGTTCTTACATTCTCGCCCTGGAGGGGTAGAAGAATGCCTCTTAGGACTCTTTATTTTCTTCATGGCAGACTTCACCACAATGGAGTGGTGAGGCAGCTGAGTTTTCTGGAACCCAGGCGAAGGAGGGACCCGATACATGGTGTCCAACCTGCGGGAATGGGGAGACCGTGTTAAAGGAGTCTCCCACAAATCCATCAAGTGTTCTTGAAGGATTTCATGGACAGGTAGAGTGACTGCCTCTTTAGGAGCTTTTGAGTATCCTAAAATGTCCAATTTTTTTGATCTGGGTTCTCTTTCAGAAGATGTAGTAATAGAAAGTGCTTTAGCTACATCAACAATGAAATCCTGAAAGGATAAATCCTCTGGAGGAGACATCCTCCTCTTGGGAGAAGAGGGCTCCTCAGGAAGAGTAAGCTCAGCAGAGTCATCAGAGGAATTGAATTCATCAGAAGAATCTGAGTACTCCTGTGCTTCCAATGTACGATACGCATACCGATCGGTATCGACATTGGGCGTATCGGACATGGGATCGGTACCGGGCGAAAGCCGGAATCCGGCATGCGAAACCGATCGACGTTTAGAAGTCGATGGTCTCGGTTCCGGTGTAGATACCGGAACCGGGGTCGGTACCGATGAAATCGGTACCGAGGGCGTCTCAGCCTTAATGAAGGCCAGTACGGCCTGCTGCATGGTCTGGACAGTACTGCCCATAGACGCCACTACTGCCTGGATGTCGGTACCGGTATGGGCCGGTACCCCAGAGCAGTCCAACAGGTGATTTGTCGAGGCCGTGCCATCGATGTCAACCTGTGACCCCATGATTGCTTTGGAGGCCGGAACCTCCCGCCGGGGTTTTTTGGCCTGGGCAGAATCCTCGAACTCAGAACTGAGAGCCTCTCGATCTTTAGAAAGAGATTTGCTTTTAGAGGATTTGCCCACAGAAGTTTTGGTTACCTGAGATCCATCCGGAGAGGAAGACCTGGATGACTGTGATGCTTCTGAAGGAAACAGCACATGGAGCTTGTTAGCCCGGTTCTGCAAACCGCGTTTAGACATCTGGGTGCAGGATGGGCAGTCCGGTATGGAGTGCTCAGGTCCCAAACATTTGAGACACCATTCATGGGTGTCTGTGACAGAAATGACAGCACTGCATTTGGTACATTTTTTGAAACCAGGGACTGGCTTCTCCATGAGGAGAAATTGTGTAGGCCTTAAGGCCTAACACCGGGTACCAAGCTGTGCTGAAGAAAAATAAAAAAGTCTTTTTTTTTTTTTTTGATATAGAAAGAAAGAAAGACCGGCGATACCGGTTTCGGTATGGGGAAGGCAGGTACGCGGTCTAAAGAAACAAACAAAAGTAACAAATTCTTCAGCGGTGACAGGAACACGACCTGCTGGCTCCGCGGAAAAAGAAGAACTGAGGAGAGCTGGTCAGGAAGGCAGCGCGCATGTGCAGTGGGAGGCCCCAAAAGCTTTTCATTTGAAAAGCTGGGGAGCTTTCCCGCGCAGGCTCCGTCGGTACCGACGTACCCATATGTGATGACTTATTCCTGCTTGTTCCTAGAGATAACAACATTCCAAGAGAGCATTTTGAACTTCATTTACCAGGAACCGATTGAGATCCAGGATGGGCCGAAACCCATCTTTCTTCTTGGGAATCAAGAAATAGCGGGAGTAGAACCCCTCGCCCCTTAGAGGTGGCATGACAGGTTTGACTGCTTTGGATGCAAGGAGTCCTTTGAGCTCATGTTGCAGAATATCCCAGTGAAGAGGAGTCAAGGGAAGTTCTCCGGGAAAGAACGCAGGGAGAGATTTCTCAAAATGTGGGAGGTAACTGTCCCTCACCACTTAAAGGACCCAGGCATCGGTAGTTATGGTGGTCGGCAAAGAATGTCAGATGCTCCCCTGTATGCTGTGGCCCTCAACCTTGCAGAAGAAGAGAAGCCATGCTCAAGGAGTCAAACCCCCCCCCCCCCCATGGTGTGGGTGCGGCTTCAGCGTGGACTGAGCTTTGGGGGCGTTAGTCTTATGAGGGTCTTGCCCCTAGCCCTTGGCCTGCTGACCCTGCTGGGGAGCCAGGTAGGCCGAATACTGGGAGTAAGTAAGATCTTCAAACATTTCGGAAAGAACTGAAGACATTTCTATTTAAAGAACACTTCACAAATTTAAATGAAGCCTATCCACCCAACACACCACACAACCATAACAATCCTCCTTAACTACAGCTCAACAAGCCTCAACACTCACTACATTTAAGAAATAAAGCTTAATTTAACAAAGAATCAATGTAAATAGCCAAAGCATTACTAGTTAATGTTAAAATGTATATAGTTCTGTAACAATAATCCATGTTAAACTGTATTTAGTTCTGTAACAATGTTCCATGTTATCGTTTATCATGTTAACTGTACATAGTTATGAAAAAAACGATGTTCTATGTAAAACCATGTTCACTAAATGTTACCTGTAAACCGCCTTTGATCTTTGGAAAAAGCGGTATAGAAATAAGCATAAATAAATAAATAAATAAATAAATAAATAAATAAGTTCCGTAAGCCTTCCTCTTCTTTGGGTAAAAGGGCTTTTTCCCTGAAACCTTCTGTCGGGAAGGGTCTGTGGTTTTGCAGGAGAGCCTGGTTCTGGTCATATACTCTGTCTCCAACTCTGTGGTTTTATCCGTCATGAGTTTGCTGAAGAGGTTCTCCCCCCAGCACCAGACATCGAGAAACTTGTCCTGAACTCACTACTCCAGGTATGAGGACTGTAGCCATGCCAGGCAGCAAGCACCAATGCCTATCACAGCTACTCAAGCCACGAACTCAAAGCCATCATAGGCTACCCAAGTGACATATTTGGAGCACTCTTTGACAGTCGACATCAAGGTATGAAACTGCTGAAGAGGGTCCTTGGACAGACCAGACAAGAACATGGCCAATTCCTTGGCCAGGACCCTCAGGTACATGCCCATGTACAGCTGGATGCCTCGAGCAGGATGGGGACCAATGCTGGAAACTGGCTCACAGCAAATGCTGCTCAAGGACCAGCTGGATCTCCTCGGGTGACGTCCTCACAGAGGAGGACCCAGAGGAACCAAGCACTGGGCCCCACTGCTGGGCCAGCAAGGCAGCGAGACTGCGTTCCTGGGTCACCATCCTGACCTCCAGGCCAGAAGGTTCCACAGCCACCGGAGTGGGCACAGAGACTATCGGTCCCGATACCAGCTTCGTCAAGGGAATTTCCTCAATATCAATGGCCTCGGAGGACCAGTGTCAATCCCCTGATGCCGATCTCCTCCCTCCAGAGCAGCTTTGAAGGCTACTCCTGGCCATCATCCTCAGCATCGCGCAGAGAACTCCGATGCCGGTAGCAGAGGGTTACTCCTCATTCCTGCACCAGCCTTCAATGCCACCACGGGCGAAGTGTGACCCTTCTGGGTACAGCTCTGCGAGTACATGAGTCCAAAGCCTCAATGGCAGCCTCTGAGGGCACTGATTCCGCACTCCGCCAGGGCTGAAGAAAGGTTTCTCTGGCCAAACAGCATCTCCCACTGCCTTTCATGATTCCTATGACCCTTGCTTGCCATCTGAAGACAAAGCGAGCTGGCAGAGGCATCATGATCAGCTCTGAGGCAATATAGGCAGCAGTAATGTGGATCCGTATGGGACATGGTGTGCCTGCAGTGGTCACACTGCATAAATCCACTAACAAGAGGACAAAACGGGGAAAACAGTACCCACGAGATCAAACATCAAGGTCCTGGTTAGGAAGAGCGTGAGAGAAAATCCCGCACGCCCGAGAACAAGAAAAATGAAAAAGGGAACCTGAAAAAGAGCGACGCCGGGGCAGCAGCACTTCTGTGAATCGAGAAGGTGACAGTAAACGACAGAATGAAAATAAAACAAAAAACGATGGCAAAACACGGCTACTTTTTCCAGGGTGCAGATGAAAACATCCAATGGGCTCTGCGGAAAAAATAAGACTGAGGTAAGATGGCACCCTTGGGCAGGAAGGTGACAGCGCATGTGTCGTTTAACTCCCACAGGCTTTCTGTTAAAGCTGGGGAGTGTTCACAGTGCAAGCTCGGTTGCTACAGACATCACCCATATGAGAGGAATGACGTCCTGCTTGTTCCCGGAGAAAGATGGAATACTTGACCTTGCCCCGCTTGGCAGAGGAGAATGACGAGACAGTCTGTAGACCGAGCAGTCTTTCCAGAATAGCCTGAATGGCAGCCCTCTTGGCCTTAGCCACATGGGGACAAGAAAAGGCGTATGAGATCTTGCACCCAGCAATCTTTGGTGACAAGCTCACTCCTGATAGGAAAGATGTAGCCTACCCCCAATGGAGGCACCATGGAATGGGACCTCACCCAGTCATTGTACTGAAGGAGATGAAGCATGCTGTAGGTGGTAGGTTCCCCAGGTCCATAAGTCTTCAAGGACTACCTAAAGGGACTACTACAGCTTGAAATAGATCTGCCCTTTTAAATAGTTATCTTCTGGAATATACTTTTAAAACTAGGGGGAAAAAGTGAATTCTTTGGGTTAAAGCTTATAAATCTGTTTATTTTAGAATTCAGTGTTTTCGCTGAGTCAGTCAGGCCTTAGTACCACCAGAGAGCTTTCCAATTAAATCAAATCTGAGTATAGCTTAGCAAAGAAAGCATAGTTACTCACCTGTAACAAGTGATCTCCGAGAACAGCAGAAATTTAGTCCTCACATATGGGTATCGTCGGTACCGACGGAGCCTGCGTGGGAATGCTCCCCAGCGTCCAATTAGAAAGCTTTTGGGAGCATCCCACAGTGCCTGCATGCTGCCTTCCCGCCTTTCCCAACTGCCTCTCTCCAGTTGAGTTTTAAAGCTGAGACAAAGAGAGAGAGAGGGAAAGGGAAAGAGACAGATAGAGAGATACAACTCCTAGGGGAGGTGGGTGGGTTGTGAGGACTAAATTCCTGCTGTTCCCGGAGATCACCTGTTACAGGTGAGTAACTATGCTATCTCCAGGAACAAGCAGGAATGTAGTCATCACATATGGGGACTCCCTAGCTTTAGGTGCCAGGGAGAGACCCCAGAAGCTCTGTGCCCCTGAACAGGGCTCCACTTCCCCCCAATGGATCTCTGGCATCTTACCAGGGATGGTGGGTAGGAGTTGATTAGGAATGGAACAGGTGTTGGAGAACAGCCTGACCAAACAAGGCATCTCAGCGGGAGTCCTTGTCCAAGCAGTAATGGGCTGTGAAGATATGAACCGAGGCCCAGGTGGCTGCTCGACAGATGTCGTCAATAGACACAGAGTGCAGATGAGCCATTGAGGCTGCCATGGCTCTCACATTATGAGCTGTCCCTCCAGAGAAAGGTTCTTACTCTGATAGGCAAAGGAAATACACTGAGCAATCCAGTTAGACAGTGTTCTCTTGGAGACTGGAAGTCCCAAATGAGAAGGATCAAAAGCAACAAAGAGTTGAGAGGACTTTCTATGTTGCTGTGTTCTTTGTAAATAAAAGGCTAAAGCTCTTTTACAGTCCAAGGTATGAAGATTCCTCTCTGTATTTGATGCATGAGGCCTTGGAAAAAACACAGGTAGGTAGACTGCTTGGTTCAGATGAAAAGGCGAGACCACCTTTGGCATAAAGTGTGGATGAGTCCTAAGGACTACCTTGTCATGATGGAACTTTGTATAAGGTGGATCAGCTACTAGCGCTTGCAACTCACTAATGCGACATGCTGATGTGATTGCAATGAGAAAGATAACCTTCCAAGAAAGGAATTTCAAGGAGATAGTAGCTAAAGGTTCAAAAGGTGGCTTCATGAGCTGCCCAAGAACCAGGTTTAAGTCCAATGGCACCAGTGGTGGCCTAATGGGAGGCTTAGTTAGAAGAAGGCCTCTCATAAATCTTGCTATAAGAGGATAAGAGGAAACAGGCTGTCCATTTAGAGGCTTAAAGGAAGCTGCAATAGCACTCAAATGGACTCTTACTGAGTTAGTCTTAAGTCCTGCATTGGATAAATGAAGGAGATACTCCAGTAATGATCCCAGAGGTATCGCAAGGGGGTTAAGACCCTTTTGCGAACACCATATGGTAAACCTTTTCCACTTGAAAGCATAAGAGCGTCTTGTGGAAGGTTTCCTGGAAGCAAAAAGATCATCTTTTACTTGCTGAGGAAGATTGAGATCATGGAGATCTAAGCTTTCAGCAACCAAGCCATGAGCTGTAGAGACTGGGGATTGGAATGCCAAAATATTCCATCCTCCTGAGATAGGAGATCTGGAGCAGACCCTAACTCCAGGGAGGGAGCTTGAGAGAGATGTAGAAGCAGAGGGTACCACACTTGCCGTGGCCAATGTGGAGCTATGAGAATCATATGGCCTCGGTCTCTCTGAAGCTTGAACAGGGTTTTGGGAATTAGGGGAATGGGTGGAAAGGCATACAGGAAGTCTTGACCCCAGTAAAGGAGGAAATCATCCCTGGCCTGAGCCCCCTAAGCCAGAATTCTGGAACAGAACTGGGGAAGTTTGGCATTCCACGGACTTGCAAAGAGGTGTATGTCTGGGGTTCCCCAAATTTGAAAAATCTTGGCCACCTGGTCTGCATGCAGAGACCACTCGTGTGGAAGCAGAACTCGACTGAGTCTGTCTGCCCAAGAGTTTTGCATGCCTGGAAGATACACTGCCAGGAGATGAATCTGATGCTCTCTGGCGAGGGCCCATAGTCGCAAAGCTTCGTTGCAAAGCGACAGAGAGCCTGTTCCCCACTGCTTGTTCACGAAGAACATGGTTACTTGATTGTCCGCATGAATAAGGACTGTCTTGTAGCTGAGCAGGGTGTGGAACACTCGAAGAGCAAGGAAGATTGCTCTGAGCTCCAAGAGATTGATATGTAGATGAGTCTCCTGTGGAGACCAGGTGCTTTGGGTGGCGAGGTCTTGCAGATGAGCTCCCCAACCCATCGGAAAAGCATCTGTTGTGATAGTTGCTTGGGGTAAGGGTTGTTGAAAAGGGGACCCCAGCAACAGGTTTTGAGTGGACTTCCACCACTGGAGGGACAAAATAAGGCGACTCGTGTTTGCTATTTTATCTGACAGGCATCCTGATGCCTGGGTCCATTGAGTGGATTAAGTCCACTGGGTTGCCCTCATATGGAGGCGAGCTGTCCTGTCAAACATTGTACATTTCTTTTCTTTTTCGTTGGCCTTGGCCTTCTTTTATTGAATTTTAATTGTACACTGCTTTGGTTCCAGTGAAAGGCGGTTTTTATCAAATACAATAAACATAAACATAACATAGGGAACCACAAGCACAGTAGATGCCATGTGGCCTAGTAGCTGTAGCATTTCTCGAGCAGTGAGATGAGGCTTTAGCACTGCTTGAGAAGCTAATTGCACCATGCGAAAGCAGCGGGCCTGGGGAGATAGGCCCTTGCCTTTCTGGTATCCAGCAAAGCTCCTATGAACTCTAAAGACTGAGTGGGAGTTAGACTTGATTTTGGAATGTTTATTACCAGACCCAAATACTGAAGGATACGCATTGTGCAGGACAGAGAAGTCCTGGCCTCTGACTCTGTTGGGGCTCGAATGAGCCAGTCATCTAAGTAGGGGAAAACGAATATCCCTAGAGTGCGGAGAACTGCTGCTACTACAGCCATGCATTTCGTGAACACCCTTGGTGCTGAGGCCAGGCCAAAAGGAAGCACCCTATATTGGTAGTGCTCTCCTTGAAAAAGGAACCGAAGGAACCTTCTGTGAGTTGGATGGATGAGAACATGGTTGTACGCATCCTTGAGATCTAGAGAACAAAGCCAATCCTGACTCTGAAGGTATGGCAGCAGAGTTCCGAGAGAAATCATCTTGAATTTCTCCTCGACAAGGAATTTGTTCAATTTTCTGAGGTCCAAGATAGGTCTGTACCCCCCTGTTTTCTTTGGAATAAGGAAATAGGGGGAGTAAAAGCCTGTACCCTGCTGATGGATGGGTACTTCTTCTATTGCCCCCTGGGCAAGAAGCATAGTGACCTCCTGACCTAACAGGTTGATGAGAGAGGTTGGAGAATTGAACTGCCTTATTATTGTGGGAGGGGGCATGCTTGAAAAATGAAGCTTGTACCCTTCCTTTATGATGGAGAGTGTCCAATGCTCTGCTGTTATCTGCCCCCATCTGGGGGCAAAGTGACATAACCTCCCTGGAATGGTAGAAGGCTCTGGTCCCACGAGAGCCAGGAAGGCTAAGTTCTCTAGCTGAAAGTCAAAGGCCTTGTGGAGGCTGGGACGGCTGAGGCTTAGCAGTCTTTGCTTTCTTCTGTTTGGGTGGTTGCTGACCTTTCCTGACAAGCTGACCTGCAGAATGTCCCCGCTGAGCATAAGCTGGATAATATATTTTCTTCTTAGAAAAGAATGGTTTCTTGAAAGATTTCTTGCCAATCTCTACCAAACAGGTTCTCACCAGTACAAGGGATATTTCCCAATTTGTCTTGTACCCAGAGCTCCAGATCAGATGCGTGCAGCCAAGCAATTCTATGTGCACCTATGGCAATGGCAGAGGTTCTGCTTATGCACGCAAAACAGTCAAAAGCTGCACGGTTGACAAATTTAGAAACATCTTGGGCATGTTTGACCAATGTGAGAAAATCCTGTCTTCTATCCTCAGGAAGAATAGGACTCAAAGCCTCTAAATCACCTGTGACCTCCTTCAAGAACATTCCCATGTATAGACTTATAGGAACTGATCCTGGCAGAAAGCATGGAAGCTTGGAAGACACGGCATCCAAAAGCATCCAGGGTTCTGCACTCACGTCCTGGAGGATTAGAGGCATGCCTTTTTGCACTCTTGATCCTTCTCATAGCTGATTTCACTAAAATAGAGTGGTGAGGAAGCTGAGATTTTTGGAAACCAGGACAAGGAGGGACTCGATACAGAGTATCCAGTCTGCGAGAATGAGGAGAGGTGGTAAGAGGTGTCTCCCACATTCTTAACATGAGATCATGCAAAATCTCATGAATGGGCAAGGTAGCTGCCTCCTTAGGAGTTTTGGGATATTATAAAATTTCCAACTCCTTAGCTCTGGGCTCTGTTTCAGGGGACACAGTAATGGACAGACCCCGAGCCACCTCCCTGATAAAATCCTGGAAGGAAATATCCTCTGGAGGAGACATCCTGCGCTTAGGGGAGGAGGGCTCCTCTGGGAGAAGCATTCCTGCATCGACAGAACTGTCAGAATCCTCAGATTACCGTCTGTCCGGATGCTCTTGAAGAGCCCGATACCCGTACCGACTGAAGTCGGTACTGGGAATAATCGGTACCGGGGTATCGGTACTGGAAGGCATCAGATAACTGGGTACTAACAATGCAGACACCGATGCTGATGTCAATGCTATCAGTACCGGTACCGGTGCCGGGGTCAGTGCCGGTACTGGTATCGGATGGATTGTCTGTCGCGGTTCCGAGGGCGTCGATGCAAGGAGAGCCGCCAGACTGCATTCAATAGCCAGGACTCTCTGGTCTATCGACGCTGCCGATCCCTGGATGTCGGTACCGGAGAAGATCGCCAGTACCCCAGAGCATGGCACCAGTAGTTCTGCAGAGGTCGAGGCCTCGAGAACATCCTAGCACCCCAATAATGTTTTGGAAGCCGAAGCCTCCCGCCAGGACAATTTTACCGGTGCAGAATCCTCAAGGGCAACGCCAGAGTGCATCTCGAAGCTTAGAAGGACATCTACCCTTTGAAGACCGGCTAGACTTATGTTTAGTAACCTGAGATCCACAGGAGGAAAATGAAGCCCTGGAAGACGTCGATGCCACCGAAGCTGCATCAGAGGGAAACAGGGTACTGAGCTTGGCAGCTTGGTTCTGTCGACCTCTCTTGGACATCATGGCACAGGCCATACATTCCGAGATGGAATGGTCATGACCTAAACATTTCAGACACCACTCATGGGTGTCAGTGACAGAGATGGTACTGCCACACTTGGTGCATTTTTTAAACCCAGAGGAGGGTTTCTCCATCGTGGAAAAAAATCCTGGGCCTAAGGCCCAAAATGGCGCGTTCACCTGGAAAAAACGGGAAAAGTACTAAGAAATTTTTTCTTCTTAAAATTAAAGAAAGAAAGAAAGAAAAACCGGTAAAGCGTTGAGGAAGGCAGACGCGACCACAAAAATGAAGAAAAACTTTCTGCGGTGACAGGAACACGACCTGCTGGCTCTGCGGAAAACGAATACCCATATGTGATGACAGGGTACTGAGCTTAGCAGCTCGGTTCTGCCGACCTCTTTTAGACATCATGGCACAGGACATACATTCAGTGATGGAATGGTCAGGACCTAAACATGGTACCGCCACACTTGGTGCACTTCTTGAAACCCGAAGAGGGCTTTTCCATTGTGGAGGAATTTTTGGCCTAAGGCCCAAAAAGGTGCGTGCACGTGGAAAAAAGTACTAAGTATTTATTTTTTTTAATTTTTTTTTTTAAAGAAAAGAAAGAAAGAAAAACCGGCGGTATTGGTAGAGCGTCGAGGAAGGCAGACGCGACCACAAAAAAGAAAGGTAATAAGGGAAAAATTTTCTGCGGTGAAAGGAACGACGACCTGCTGGCTCCGCAGAAAACGAAGAACTGGAAAGAGGCAGTTGGGAAAGGCGGGAAGGCAGCGGGAAGGCAGCACGCAGGCGCTGTGGGATGCTCCCAAACGCTTTCTAATTGGACGCTGGGGAGCGTTCCCGCGCAGGCTCCGTCGGTACCAACGATACCCATATGTGATGACTACATTCCTGCTTGTTCCTGGAGATAATAAAACAGAGTAAATAGTCTCTAAAATAAATTTGTTTTGAGAGCTTTTCATTTAAATCAAATCAGGGATAATCTTAGCTTTATAGGCTCTTAAATCTATTAAAGGGAAGGAGTTGCCCATATTCACTTTCAGGTGTGGCTGGTTATCCTCCATCAGGAATACATTAAGGACCTGAGATTAACTAATCTTGTGATGAACAAAGTACATTAAATGTATTAGGTATAGTTGTATTAGTATCAGTACCTCCAGCAAATCTAAGTAAACAACTTAAATTCCTTAATAAAACCTTAAACTAAGATTCAGACAGCAGTCCAGCAGTGAGATGGGGCTTTCTAGTCTTTTGCACTGAGTGTCACATGTATGATTTTCTCTCAGTTGGTGAGGGGTCTTAAATGAGCACTAGGAGCAAGGAGCTCTTTGCTCTCAGAGAACAAGTCTGATCTCTGGAGAGTAGAGTAGCAGACTTGGAGGACATAAGGAAGACAGAGAGGTACATAGACGAGATCTAGCACTAAAGTCCCACCTCTAGTCTGACACCATCCCTGATGCCATGGAGGAGAGAGGTCACGTGACAGGAGAGCATCACCTTGGTGTGGCAGGAAATGATCCTGTAGCTAGAACCTTCCCTCCAGGGGATGCTACCCTCATGCACCGAGGAGGTTTCTCCAAGGCCATGTGCTCATGAGGGAAGGGTTAGGACAGCCATTATAGTTGGTGATTCGATCATTAGGCATGTAGACAGTTGGGTGACAGGGGGACGTGAGGATCGCCTGATAACATGCCTGCATGGTGCGAAGGTACTGGACCTCATGTGCTACCTAGACAAAGCTTTAGATAATGGGGAGGAGTCTGCTGTCTTCGTACATGTTGGTATCAATGACATAGGAAAGAGTGTGGGGTAGGGAGGTTCTGGAGGCCAAATTTAGGCTTTTAGGTAGGAAGTTGAAATCCAGAACTTCCAGGGTAGCATTCTCAGAAATGCTTCCCATTCCACGTGCAGGACCCAAAAGGCAGGAAGAGCTCCGGAGTCTCAATATGTGGATGCGACAATGATGCAAGGAAGAGGGTTTTGGATTAGTTAAGAACTGGGCAACATTCTGAGGAAAGAAGGTGGAACTTATCCCTTCGGACAAGCACCTCAATAGGGATGGAACCAGGCTGTTGACATCAACTTTTAAAAAGGAGATAGAGCAGCTTTTAAACTAGATAACAGGGGAAAGCAGACAGTCGCAAGAGCGTATGGTTCGGAACAATGTATCCTTCAAGGATACTAGAAAAAAGGTGAAATTAGACTTACCTGCTAATTGTTGTTCCTTGAGGAACTCCAGTCTAGTCCTGAACCTCTGGGGTTGTGCTCCTCTTCCAGCAATTTGGAGACTGAGAAACGTCATCCTTTTGATGACACTGGTATAAAGACACAGGCACCACACCTCCTCACTCCAGTAACCTATTGACAAAGCAGACTCACCGGAGCAACAGTTAAGTAGTCAACACTATCAACAAACTGTAAACTAACTTAAACTATAACCTTTAAGGGAGAAACATCTCCCTCTACGCCTTATTAGCTTTTGTTAGAACTGCTGACGCCTGCTCTCCCCCCTTACGGAGAAAAGCGACTCCCTTATAATCCCCTATCCAGAACCTCCCCGTATTAACTAGAACCCACACATATCCATTTTCTTACCTGTGATACCACATTCGCTTCAGGCTCTAGTCCAAAGGAAAAACCAGGGAGGGATACGGGACTAGACTGGAGTTCCTCAAGGAACAACAATTAGCAGGTAAGTCTAATTTCACCTTCCTTATCGTCCCTCCAGTCTAGTTCCGAACCTCTGGGGATGTAACTAAGCAGTGAAATAAATCAACGGGAGGGACCTGCTAGACCAGCCTGAAGCACTGCTGCCCCAAAACAGGTATCCCTTCCCGCCTGGACATCCAGACGGTAATGCTTGACAAAGGAATTTAAAGATGACCAAGTCGCTGCTTTACAAATCTCTACCGCTGGTACTAACCTGTATTCAGCCCATGAAGCTGCTTGAGCCCTGGTCGAATGAGCTTTAAGCCCTTCAGGCACTAGCTTACCCTTCAACATATACGCTGATGCTATCGCCTCCTTAATCCATCTGGCAATGGACGCTTTTGATGCTGCTTCTCCCCTCCTTGTACCACCAAACAAGACAAATAGTCTATCCGACTTCTGGAAATCTGCCATCTGTCGAATATATTTCTTTAGTGCCTGGCAAACATCCAACAGATGTAACCGCCCTGCGTAAGCATACTCCGATCCTTCCACGAATACTGGCAACAAAACCACCTGATTCATATGAAACGCTGACACGACTTTTGGCAAAACAGACAGTACCAGCCTCAATACTACCTTTGAATCATAAAAGGACAAAATGGGTTTCCTACAGGACAAAGCCTGTAATTCTGAGATCCTCCTGGCCGAACAAATCGCTACCAGGAATACTACCTTGAGAGTAAGATCCTTCAAAGACGACCTAGACAATGGCTCAAACGTCTCTCGTACTAATGCTTCCAAAACTAACTGAAGCTCCCACGCCAGAACCGCCCATCGACATGGTGGCCTCAAGAGTAACACCGCTCTTAGAAAATGCTTAACATCCGGGTGAGCCCCCAGCGCTTCTCCTTTGATCTTTCCTCTATAACAGGAGAGCGCTGCCAACTGCACCCTTAAAAATGAGGCCGCTAGACCCTTCTGAAATCCATCCTGTAAGAACTCCAGAATCTGCGGTACCGATGCTCTTAATGTTTCCAATTTCCCGTCTACACACCACACTTCAAAAATACGCCAAACGCGAATGTACGCTAATGAAGTAGATCTCCTCCGAGCTTTCAATAAAGTAGCAATTACTGATGCGGAATATCCCTTCGCTCTCAACCTTGCCCCTTCAAGAGCCAAGCTGTAAGTGAGAATCGACCCACCTGAGGCATGTACAGTGGCCCCCGAGACAACAGATCTCTTCTGACTGGAAGACGCCACAGCCGCTCTACTAAGAGCCTCCTCAGACCTGCATACCAAGGCCTTCTTGGCCAATCCAGTGCAATCAATATCACCAATCCTCTGTGTAGTTCGATGCGTTGCACTACGCGGCCTATTAACACCCACGGAGGGAACATGTACAAGAGCTGCTCCACTGGCCAGTACTGTAGGAGAGCATCCAGGCCCTCTGACATTCTCTCCCGTCTTCTGCTAAAGAACCGACTGACCTTTGCCGACTAGAAAGTCGCCATGAGATCCATTACCGGTGACCCCCAGCAAACGCACCACCATCTCGTACACTTCCGGATAAAGAATCCACTCTCCTGGATCCACCTTCACCCGACTCAAGAAGTTGGCTTCCACATTGTCCACTCCTGCCACATGCGCTGCCAACAGAGCCTCCAGGTTTCGTTCGACCCAATCGAACAACTGCTCAGCCTTGGTTTCCAGTGACACACTGCTGGTGCCCCCTTGCTGGTTGATGTAGGCTACTGCAGTCACGTTGTCAGAAAACACACGGATCGCCTTTCCGTGTAGATAAGGTTGAAAAACTTGCAATGCCAGCGCTACCGCTCTTAGTTCCAATCTGTTGATCGACCACAGCTTTTCCCGATCCGTCCACTGACCTTGTGCGAACCGTCCTTGGAAGTGTGCACCCCAGCCTAATAGGCTAGCATCTGTTAGGGGCATCCAACAAGGCGTTTCCAAGGGCATCCCCTTCTCCAGATTTTCTGGACGCAACCACCACTGCAGTGCCTGCCGCGTTTCCAGCGGACAGGGCAGCTTTCGGGACAGAGGCTTGCCCTGATGAGACCATCGCCAGAGCAATACTTTCTGTAACTGTCTCATATGAGCCCTCGCCCACGGCACCAGCTCCAGAGTTGCCACCATGGTACCCAACAACTGCAGATAATGCCATGCCGTGGGCATTGGCCTGCTCAGAAAGTCCCTGGATCAACATCCTCAATCCTTGTGCCCGATGTTGGGGGAGGAATACTCTGCCGACTTCCGTATCGAAACGCGCCCCCAGGTATTCCAGACTCTGCGACGGCATCAACCTGCTCTTTGTCATATTGACTACCCAACCTAGACGCTGCAGTAATGCGACTACCCTTGCCGTAGCCGCCTCGCTCTCGGCCCTCGACTTCGCTCAAATTAGCTAATCGTCCAAATAAGGATGTACTAGTACTCCATCCTTTCGTAGCGATGCTGCTACTACCACCATCACCTTGGTGAAAGTATGTGGTACCGTCGCGAGCACAAATGGTAACACTTGGAATTGAAAATGTCCCATTGGAACTGCAATTCTGAGAAACCTTTGGTGTTCCTGCCGAACTGGAATGTGTAGGTACGCTTCTGACAAATCCAGAGCTGTAAGGAACTCTCCTTTTCTTACTATTCTAACTGTCCTTAATTGTTCCTCAAGTGAGCCCGGACCTCCAGGCTCACCACCCTCCAGCTGCTTGGAGACTGAGATAACTGGAGTGAGGAGGCGGTGCCTGTGTCTTTATACCAGTGTCATCAAAAGGATGACGTTTCTCAGTCTCCAACCTGCTGGAGTAGGAGCACAGCCCCAGAGGTTCGGGACTAGACTGGAGGGACGAAAAGGAAGATGAAGTTAGGGCAAAGACAAAAGTAACCCAAATGCCCTTAATACAGAGCAGACAGAGCTTAAAGAATCCAAATTACCCCTGTCTACCGGTAACCAGATTAATATGAATATAATACAAATCTCTAAAATGCTTGCATGCAAATGCTTTTTTTTTTTTGTGCCATGCTAGATGTCTAAAAAATAACGGGAAAGTTAGAATATATAGCATTAAATAAGAGATTAGATATGATTGGTCTCTCAGAGATTTGGTGGAAGGAGGACAACGAGTGGGACATTGTGATACCTGGGCACAAATTATATCGCAATGAGAGAGTAGATCAAATTGGTGGAGGGGAGCACTATGCTAGAGAGGGCATTTAGTAACACAAGATTAAAGATTTGCAGGAAACAAAATACACTGTAGAACCCATATGGATTGAAATTCCATGTAAAAGAGGAAAGCAATGGCAGTGGGGGTGTACTATCGACCGCCTGGCCAGAATGAACAAATGGACGATGAAATGCTCAAAGAAATCAGGGAAGCTAACAAAAGTTACAATATCGTAATAATAATGGGTGATTTCAATTACCCAGGTATTAACTAGGTCAGTGTCATGGCAGGATATGCTAGGGAAATAAAGTTTCTAAATGAAATAAATGTCTTCTTGGTGCAGCTGGTTCATTAACAGACAAGAGAAGAAGCCATTTTGGACCTAGTCCTTAGTGGAACACAAGATCTGGTGCAAGGGATAAGAGTGTTGGGGGGCCACTTGGCAATAGTGATCACAGCATGATCACATTTGATTTAATAAATGGAGGAAGGATGACAAGGAAATCCACAGTACTACCTTTCAACATTCAAAAGGAAGACTATAATAAAATGAGGAAAATAGTTAAGAAAAAAATAAAAAGGAGCAATTGCAAAGATTAAAGATTTACATCAAACAAGGGTGTTTAAAAATACTATCTTGGAAGCCCAGATCAGCTGTATGCCATGCTTTAAGAAAAGTGGCAGAAGTCCAAAAAACTGACAGCATGGTTTAAAAGTGAGGTCAGAGAGACTATTGTAGCCAGAAAAGCATCTTTCAGGAAAAAGAAAAAGGAACCAAATGACGAAAACTGGAAACAACGTAAGCACTGGCAAGTTATATACAGCTAGTCCTCACTTAACGACCTACCTGTTTAGCGACCGCTCGCACTTGCGACCATCACTTCGCCGTTACGACCGCTCACACTTACGACCATATCACCGACGGTGAGCGGTCGTAACGGCGAAGCGATGGTCGTAGGTGCGAGCTCTCACAGTCATTCCTGCTTGTTCATGTTTTCCCTCATCTGTCCTGGTGTTCCCTTTTATCAGGTATGTCTGCACTTGCTTTTGTCAGCGTCGATTTCTCCTGCGCAGGATCCCATAAGCTGAAGTATGCCTTTCCTCGCTTAACGACCAATTCGCTTAACGACCGGGTCATTGTAACGGAACTCGGTCGTTAAGCGAGGAATGGCTGTACAAGGCATTAGTAAGGCAGGCAAAGAGAGAATTTGAAAAAAAATCTTGCTGTGGAAGCAAACACACAAAAACCTTTTCAAGTGCATTCGTAGCAAAAAACCTGCGAGTTAGTCAGCTGGACCATTAGATGATAGAGAGTAAAAGAGGCACTAAAGGGGGGCAAAGCCATAGTGGAGAAACTGAATGAATTCTTTGCTTCGGTCTTTACTGAAGATAACTAGAAAAAGGGGACTGCTACTTCTGGAGAGAGATCTGCAATTGTGAGTATATACTTCTGGGAATTTTTCTGAAGGGACTTCTTTGGATTAAAGCTGATTAATCTGTGAACCCAGTGTATTTGTTAAAACAGTCAGGGCCTAGTAGCAGCAGTTTAAGTTTAAGTTTAAATTTAAAACACAGAAGAGAGCTTTCTGGTTAAATTTAGAATCCAGCAGAGAGCTTCTAGTTTAAATTTCATAATAAGTCAGAGCCTAGCAGCAGCAAAGAGCTTTAATTTAAATCAAATCAGAATATAACTTAGCATAAAAGGCAAAACAGGGTCAGTATTCTTTGAGCAACAAATAAAGTCTTCTATTTTATTTATTTATTTATTTAACACTTTTATACCACGCTTTCCCATGGATGAAGTGTACAGAACAGTAACATGAAAAGTACAGTTGTAACGAGTAGTTATTCAGTTCACATAGAACAATTTAAAAAACTTTATACAATGAAACTTATACATTAAGGTGCAAATAGGTTGTTTATAGTACAGGTAACAATGCAAACTATATACAGTAGGGGGAGTTTGGCTGAGATTGCCTCAACCATACTTTGAGTGTCTAGTTCAGTGATGGCTAACCTTTTTGAGCCCGAGTGCCCAAACTGCCGCACAAAACCAAAGAATTTCCTCAAAGTGCCAGCACGTCATTTGCATAAGTGGTCTTATTTGCATAAATATTTGCATAATGTTACCATACACTAACTTTTAGTAAACATGTCTCTTAATGAGTGTATGGATAAAGAAAGACTAAAAGATTTCTACATTACTATAATCCAGTGCCAACCGCCAGGCACATTAGGAACTACTACAAACGCTGCCCATTTAGAACCCATAGCAAACCCGCCGTATCCTGACAGCATTACCAGGACTCACAAAGCACCATACCCTACCTATCAAAAGGCAACACTGCAAATATTAAACCAATACATTTCAGTGAATACTGGGGAAAGAGAACAAGTGGCAACGTCAAATAGGAATTTCCTCTTGTACCAAACAAAGCGCAGATGTTAATGATGCACATTTCCCAGAGCTGACATATTCCAGTTAATAAATTCAAAATAAAGAGATATCGTTCTACCTTTTGTGCATTTTTTTTCAGTTGCAATTGGTCCAGCCATTTTCTTCTGGTTTCTTCATGTTTTCTGCTAACTCTCCATCGTCTGCTGTCCATTTGTCCTTTCTTCTCTCTTCTAGTTTTTTTTCCATTCTCTCTCTCTCTACATCTGCTTTAACATACTAATCTTTCTCCTTTTGCTCTTTCCTCATTCCTATTTCATCCACACAAATTTTACCCCTCCATCCTCAATCCCCAATTACTCTCCCAATACCTGGCCAATTGTAGATTTTTCATCCCTCCTACACAAAATATTTTTCCCCTCTCCATTTTACTCTCCCAGCCCCATCCCATTCTAATCCTCCCCCAACATCAGCTCCCTTCTAGTTCCAGTCTCACCCAGCATCCATTCCCTTCTTCAAGCCCCCCACTTCCCCTCAGCCCATTTCCATTCCAAGCCTCGTCCCCATCAGCTATTTGCAGTTCAAGCCCCCCACTTCCCCTCAGCCCATTTCCATTCCAAGCCCCATCCCCAACAGCTATTTGCAGTTCAAGCCCCCTTCCACTCAGCCCATTTCCAGTCCTAGCAACCCCCCCAACCCATTACCAGTCCTAGCCCCCCATAGCCCACTCCCAGTCCTAATCCCACCAGCCCATTTCCAGTCCTAACCTCCCCATCAGCCCACTCCCAGTCCTACTCCCCCATCACTCAAATTTTAGTTTAAGCCCCCCCAGCGCCCATCACCACTCCTAACCCCCCCAGCGCCCATCACCACTCCTACCCCCCCCAGCCCAGCGCCCATCACCACTCCTAACCCCCCCAGCCAGCCCAGCGCCCATCACCACTCCTAACCCCCCCAGCCAGCCCAGCGTCCATCACCACTCCTAACCCCCCCAGCCCAGTGCCCATCACCACTCCTAACCCCCCCACCCCAGCCCATCACCACTCCTACCCCCCCAGCCCATCGCCCCACACCACTCCTAACCCCCCCAGCCATCCCAGCGCCCATCACCACTCATATACCCCCCCCAGCCACCCCAGCGTCCATCACCACTCCTAACCCCCCCAGCCCAGCGCCCATCACCACTCCTAACCCCCCCACCCCAGCCCATCACTACTCCTAACACCCCCCAGCCCAGCCCATCACCACTCCTACCCCCCCAGCCCAGCGCCCATCACCACTCCTAACCCCCCCAGCAAGCCAAGCGCCCATCACCACTCCTAACCCCCACCTGCCAGCCCATCGTCCATCACCACTCCTAACCCCCCCAGCCCAGCGCCAATAACCACTCCTAACCCCCCCCACCCCAGCCCATCACTACTCCTAACACCCCCCAGCCCAGCCCATCACCACTCCTAAACCCCCCCAGCCCAGCCCATCACCACTCCTAACCCCCCCAGCCCAGCCCATCACCACTCCTAACCCCCCCAGCCCAGCCCAGCCCATCACCACTCCTAACCCCCCCAGCCCAGCCCATCACCACTCCTAACCCCCCCTCCAGCCCATCACCACTCCTAACCCCCCAGCCCAGCCCAGCCCATCACCACTCCTAACCCCCACCCCCCCCAGCCCAGCCCAGCCCAGCCCATCACCACTCCTAACCCCCACCCCCCCCCAGCCCAGCCCAGCCCAGGGAAAATTAAAAAAAAAAAGAAAACCTGTCTGCTGCCGCTGTCGGGGCCGCTGCGGCAGAATCGAGCGTGCCGCGGGGTCCCCCTGTACCCACCCGGCAGAGCCTGTCCTCCCCGTAGCAGCTCTCTCTTTGGAGCTGCAGTCAGACGCGCCGGCTTGCAGAGCGCGAGGGAAGAGTTCCCTCGCTGCTCTGTTAAGCCCGCGGGGGCTGATGGGAAGTTCCCATCAGCCCCCGTGGGCTTAACAGAGTCGCGAAAGGGAAACTCTTCCCTTCGCGCTCTGCAAGCCGGCGCGTCTGACTGCAGCTCCAAAGAGAGAGCTGCTACGGGGAGGACAGGCTCTGCCGGGTGGGTACAGGGGGGCCCCGCGGCACGCTCGATTCTGCCGCGGCGGCCCCGACAACGGCAGCAGACAGGGTTGTTGTTTTTTTTTTTCGATTGCGGACCTTCCCGCGTGCCAGCTGCAAGGCCTTTGCGTGCCACAGCTGGCACGCGTGCCATAGGTTCGCCATCGCTGGTCTAGTTTATGTATGTCTTTATATTTGTACTGTTGTGAGGGTTAGGTGTGTTGTCAGTTTGTGTGTCACTGTGTGGTTGTGGGACAAAATGTGTAGTGAAAAGGTGGGGGGTTTTAATTTTTTTCGGAATAACTTAATGTCATTTGTCTGTCTGATGTTTTCAGGTAATTCGTTCCAGAGGGTCGGGGCAAAGTGTGAGAATGCTGCTTTGTTAGTTTGTTTTTTAGCTTTTGTGAATTCTTTCGGTACTTCAATTTTATGTTTGTTTATGCTCCTTTGGTTACGGATTGGTGTGTAATTGAAGTGTTTAAGAACAATGGTGCTAGGTTATTGATTATTTTGAATGTTGTTACTTGCACCTTGTAGATTATGCGGCAACATTGGTAGCCAGTGCAGTTGGGATAGTATAGGGGTGATATGTTTGATTGAACTAACATTTAGAATTGTTCTGGCTGCTATGTTTTTATTTATTTATTTATTTATTTATTTATTTATTTAACATTTCTTATATACCGCGCTATTTGTCATCAGCGCGGTTTACATCAAAACAATAGAACACTTGACCAGATACATTGGCCGTCGTTTACATAAAACGGGGAGTTAACATGGAGGAGAACTTGGGGAACTATTTACATTCAAGTTTATAGCAAACTTAGGAAACTATGTACAAATCGATTGTATTACATATTAGGTATGATTACAGTGTTTTTCATCATGTAGCGGCTGTATGATATAGTGGGGGTGTGTGGGAGGTAATGGGGTATCGGGATGGCTATAATGTAAGAGAAAAAGGTGGTGTTTGAGGGCTTTTCTAAATTGAATAAGGTCTCTAATAGCTCTAATGTGTGGGGGGAGTTTGTTCCAGCATACGGGGGCATAGTTCCTGAAAGCCCTATTGGTGGTGATCTGGTTGAGTTTTGTGGATTCAATTGGTATAAGTAGCATGTTGGCAGCCTGGGATCTCCTGGATCTGTTGTCTGGAGAACGCGTTATGAGGTCGGAAATGGATGGGGGAGCTATCATGTTGAAGGCCTTGAAGGTAATGAGGAGGGTTTTGTACAGGATTCTACTGCTTATGGGAAGCCAGTGTAGTTCCTTTAGAATGGGGGAGATGTGGTCGACCCTTGAGGTTCCGTAGAGCACACGGGCTGCCGCATTCATGGCTAGCTGTAATGGTTTGAGGGAGCTCTTTGGAAGGCCATGTAGAACTATGTTGGCATAGTCGAAGTGCGGTGTGACTAGTGCCTGGAAGATGGTGCGGAAATCCGCGGATTCCATCATGGGCCTAAGATGCCGTAGGGTTTTTATCTTGAAATAGATGGTCTTGACAGTGCGTTTGATATGTTCCTTGAAGTTGAGTTGTTGATCAAGAATTACCCCGAGATATCGTATGTTGGATTTGATTGGAAGTTCCGCGTCTCTGACTTTGAGTGTTGGTGGCGGAGAGAAGGCTTTATTCCTTGTGATCATTAGTACTTCCGTTTTTTTGAAGTTTATCCGGAGGTTCTGAGTGAGTAGCCAGTCAGTTATTGTGTTGAAGCAGTCAACTAGCACTGTATAGTCGGGACAATTGATGACAATGGGTGTGAATAGCAGGACATCATCGGCATACATAAGACACGATATGCCAAATGAACGGGCAATGTCACAGATTGGTTGCATATAGATGTTAAAGAGCAACGCGGAGAGGGAGGATCCTTGGGGTACACCTTGGTGCTGTTGGAAAGGTTCGGAGGTGGTGCTTTGAATCCGGACTTGTTGACATCTGCCTTCGAGGTAGGATTTACACCAGTCCCACGCTTGATCTCGGATTCCCTTCTCGTGTAGCCGGGTGAGAAGCTGCAGGTGGTCTACGGAGTCAAACGCTGCTGATATATCAAGGAAGATTAGTGCGAAGCCATTCTTTATACTGTCAATTCCATTGATCAGTGAACTGGTTAATGTTGTCAGTAGGGTTTCGATACCGTGTGCTTCTCTGAATCCATGTTGAGAGGGATCCAGTGGTGAGGAGGAGTCAACATGCTGCTGGATCTGTCTAAGGGTTATTCTCTCTAGGATCTTAGCCAGAAAAGGGATACTGGAGATTGGTCTGTAAGATTCCTCTTTCTTTGGGTCAAGTTGATTGTTTTTTAGTAGTGGGCGGATGGATGTGTGCTTGAGCGCATCTGGGAAGACTCCTGTTTCAAATGACAGCTTGGTGATGTTGGCTATGATAGGGCTGAACTCCGTGCGCATTGTCTTGATCCAGTGCGCTGGGCAGGGGTCGGTTGGTGCTGTCGTGGCGTTGATTGATGCAATTACTTCTTCAATGGTCTTTGTTGATGGCGGTGAGAGTTTGGTGAGTGTGGACTGGGAAAGAGTGGTTTTGGGATTTGTGGTATGGTTAAGATGAGGTGATGATGCCATTGTAGTTACCTTTATTGATTTTGATTGGATGTAATTCGCATATGCTTGTGGCTGAATACCTTCTTGTTGAGGAGGGGAAGGTTGGTTGGTAAGGGATTTCACCAGCTGGAAAAGGTCTCTTGGCTTATTTAGTGAGCGGCTGAGAATTTCTGCATGGAATTGTTTCTTTTTGGCCCACGTTGATTCGCGATGGGTCTTCAGATATTGTTGATAGATGGCTTGGTCTGAGGTATTTCTAGTAGCTCTCCATTTCCTTTCGAGTTTTCTGAGTCGGAGTAGGGACGCTCGTAGTTCCGGGGAAAACCATGGGGCGGCGTGTTTCTTGGTGTCTCTTCTGTCCGATGCGGTTTTTTTGTTGTTGGCAGGTTGTTGAGCGTAATGGGAGAGGGTCTCGTTCCAGTTGGACATCATGTCATTCAGGTTGGTTGCTGGTTGATCAAGCTTTGGGAGAACGTCACTAACGATTGTTTCCCTGTTGAGTTGCTTGAATCGTGTGGTTCGTGATGTTTCCGTTGCACTTGGGCGGTGGCTCGTAGAGTGTTGCATTGGTAAATGGAATGTTATTAGATTGTGGTCTGACCAGGGGACTGGTGAGATAGTAAGGTCAAATTGGTTTGATGTACTCATGGCGGTATGTGGGATGAATATTAGGTCAAGGGGGTTTCCTCCTTGGTGGGTGGGATCAGTTATAGCCTGCTTGTAGTTGAGGTCAGCCATTGCTTCGAGGAAGGCTTTGGCTAGGGTGGGTTGAGTGGAAGCGAGATTAAGGTCTCCTAGTAGCCAGTTAGGTTTGGAGGAGTCTTCTGGATTACATGCTAGGTCAATGATGTCTGAGAGCTCATCTGATCCAATTCCTGGGGTTCTGTAAATGAGGTTAATAGTATTGTATTTGCTGGTGATGGTTAGTGTATTCAGGAGTTGCGTGCTCTTGGTAAGGCTAGTCCGGTATTGTAACAATGTTTTTGCAAGGATCAGTACACCTCCTCCTCTTTTGTTTTCCCTATTACAGGTATAGATCGAAAAGTTAGGTGGTGTAAGGTGATTTAATATGACATTGTCGGATTCAGAGATCCATGTTTCTGTGACCATTAGCATGTCTAGATTGTGCATAGTGATTAGGTCAGTGATTACCGGCCATTTATTACGGACCGAACGTGCGTTGATAAGGGCGCACCTTAGTTCTTGTTGATGCTTTGTGTTTTTATGTTTTGTGGAGTTTGAGGTCTCTATGGCTATATATATTAAGTGTGACACTAGCTGGAGCCTTCTGAGATTCTGTTTTGATGTCCCTTGGAGGACAGTGTTTGCAAAGTTAAAGTGGGGTGTGATAGCCTGAATTATAGATATAAAGTCATGGAGGTGTATTAGGGGACGGAGCTGTTTTGGTAGCTTAAGTTTATAATGTATTTTTTTCGTTGTGTTTTTAATGTGGGATTCCATGCTGAGAGTCTGGTCTAGTATTACCTTCCTTTCTTGTGATTTCGTGGTTCTCTAGTACAATAGATGTTGGGGGGTACGTAGTTTTGATTTCTGGTTACAAATAGGATATTTGTCTTTGAGTAGTTTATGAATAAGTTGTGTTTTTTGAGCCATTATGATAATTCATAAAAACATTCTGAAATTTGTTGTATTGGAGGGTTTGGAATTTTAAATGGAAGGTATAGCATTATGTCATCCGCGTATATGTGGTAATGTACACGGAACCGTTTTAGGATAGAGCAGATTGGTTGTAAGTAAATATTAAAAAAGGATTGCGGATAGAGCAGATCCCTGGGAGGAGACCTTGTTCCTGATTGTATGTTGATGTTAGATGATTTATTCTCACTGTTTTTGTTCTCTTGAGGAGGTATGAGGTAAACCAGCTATGGACAGTTGCTTTTAGCACTATTTGTTGAAGGCTGTTCAGCATTAGTGTATGATTCACACTGTCGAAAGCAGCTGTGATGTCTAGGAATAATAGTACGTACGCTTGTTTTGGATCGTTGATTCCTCTTGCTAATGTGTCAAGAAGCACTATGAGTAATGTTTCTACTCTATAGTATGGGCGGAAACCGTATTGTTGCTCGTCAAGTGGGGCTGAGGCATCAATGTGATCCTAGAGTTGTGTTTGAGTTACTATTTCAATTAGCTTGGCCAAGAATGGTATGCTTGATATGGGTCGGTATGAAGTTGGGGAGCTTTTGTCAAGATTGCTATTTTTGAGTATTGGGTGAATTTGGGCGTGTTTAAGTGTGGAAGGTAAGTGCCCTTTATCAAGGGAAAGATTAATCATGGGGAGGATGAATTATGAGAGTACAGGTAAAGTCGTTTTTATCCAGTTTACTGGACACGGATCAAGATAAGATGTGGTGGTGTTTAGATTGGAAATTATGTTCTTAAGGGTGTCCTTAGAGATAGGATGAAAATGGAACCAAGTTTTGTGTTGGTCTGGGAGTGTTTCAATATTGGGTGTGGGGGGTGGAGATTGGAGTTTTATTTTGTTTATGTAATGGCGGGCAAGAGTTTGTGGGGATACATCAGTTTCTGTTGCGCTTGTGTTATATGCTTTGTTTGTTAGGTTTTGTACTATGTTAAAGAGTTCTCTGGGCCTGTTTAATGATTTAGCTAGTATGCTAGAGTAATAATCTTTCTTTACTTTTTCGATAGTTTTCCTGTATGTGTTGAGTGAGTATATGTAGATCTCCAGGAACAAGCAGGAATAAGTCCTCACATATGGGTACGTCGGAACCGACGGAGCCGGCGTGGGAAAGCTCCCCAGCTTTTCAGATGAAAAGCTTTTGGGGCTTCCCACAGCGCATGCGCCCTGCCTTCCCGCCTTCCTTACCAGCTCTCTTCAGTTCCAGGCAGCAGTGGCGTCCATGGGCAATACTGTCCAGACCATGCAGCAGGCCATTCTGGCTTTCATTAAGGCTGCGACGCCCTCGGTACCGATTCCATCGGTACCAACCCCGGTTCCGGTATCCACACCAGAACCGAGACCATCGACTTCCAAGCGTCGATCGGTTCCGCTTGCTGGATTCAGGCTTTTGCCCGATACCAATCCCATGCCCGATACGCCCGATCTCGATATCGATCGGTACGCGTATCGTGCATTGCAAGCACAGAGAGAATACTCTGATTCTTCTGATGAGTTCAATTCCTCTGATGACTCTGCTGAGTTTGATCTTCCTGAGGAGCCCTCTTCTCTAAAGAGGGCGATGTCTCCTCCAGAGGATTTCTCCTTTCAGGATTTCATTGTTGATGTAGCTAAAGGACTTCTATTGCTACATCTTCTGAAAAGAAACCCAGATCAAAAAAACTGGATATTTTAGGATACTCTAAAGCTCCTAAAGAGGCAGTTACTCTGCCTATCCATGAAATCCTTCAAGAACACTTGATGGATTTGTGGGAGACTCCTCTAACTCTGTCTCCTCATTCTCGTAGGTTGGACACCATGTACCGGGTCCCTCCTTCTCCTGGGTTTCAAAAAACTCAGCTGCCTCACCACTCCATTGTGGTGAAGTCTGCTATGAAGACGATAAAGAGTCCCAAAAGGCACTCTTCTACCCCTCCAGGGCGAGAATGTAAGACCCTTGACTCTTTTGGTAGAAAGATCTTCCAGGCTAGTATGCTTATAGTCAGGATCAATTCTTACAGCCTTTATATGGGCATGTTTCTCAGAGAACTTGCCCTAAAGGTACGGCATTTTGCCCCTTTATCCCTGAGGATAAAAAGGAGGACTTCACTTCTGTGGTGACACAACTTTCAGAGGTCAAGTTTTCCAACAGGGCAGCCTTTGATTCCTTTGAGGTTGCTGGCAGGGCTTCGGGAATTGCTATTGCAGCCCGACGTCTTGCTTGGCTCCAGGCTTCTGACCTAGAACCCTGGGTTGTGGATGGCCTAAGGAATCTGCCCTGTACAGGTGAGAACTTATTTGGTGAAGACTGGCAAATTAAAGCTGCTCAAATGGATGCAGAAAATGCCACTCTAGATAGACTTTCTAAGTCTACTTCTACTCCTGCCAAAAAGAAGTCTTTTAAAAGGCCTTACTATAAGAAGGCCAGATTTTCCACAAATACTGGCCAACAATCTTCTCAGCCTTGCTTTGCTGCTAAATGTCAGCAATTTAAGCAAGTAAAGTCAAAGTCTGCAGTGTCTGCTACACCCCAGCAGGCTCAACCCTCTCAGGGGTTTTGACTTGCCCCTAGAGAACTTACCATTTCTGGCTCTGGAACAACCAGAGCCTCTCACCATACCTGGAAGGTTAGTTCACTTTGCTCCCAGATGGGAGCAAATAACATCAGAGCAATGGACCCTCTCTATCATCAGAGAGGGCTACAAACTTCATTTCTCCAGCCTTCCTCCCCATACCATGGTGAGGCAATTCAGTTCTCCCCCATCTCTTCTGACCCTGTTGGGTCAGGAAGTCTCCTCTCTCCTTGCCCAAGGGGCAATAGAGGAGGTTCCTCTTCCTCAACAGGGGTTAGGGTTCTACTCCCCTTATTTTCTCATAACAAAGAAGACAGGGGGCTTCAGACCTATCCTAGATCTGAGAGAATTGAACAAGTTTCTATTCAAGGAGAAATTCAAAATGCTCTCTCTGGGCATTCTCCTTCCATACCTTCAGAGTCAGGATTGGCTTTGTTCTCTAGATCTCAAGGATGCGTACACTCATATACTCATCCATCCATCCCACAGAAAATATCTTCGATTTCTGTTCCAGGGAAAACATTTCCAATACAGAGTACTTCCCTTCGGTCTCGCCTCTGCTCCAAGAGTATTCACAAAATGCATGGCAGTCGTAGCCGCATTTCTAAGAGGCATGGGAATCTTCGTCTTCCCATATCTGGACGACTGGCTCATCCGAGCTCCATCTCAGTCAGAAGCCCAGATTTCCTTGGACCCCACAAGGCGTATTCTTCAATATCTGGGACTTGTGGTAAACATTCCCAAGTCCCAACTCATCCCTACTCAGTCCCTGGAATTCATAGGGGCCCACTTGGACTCCACCACTGCAAGGGCCTACTTCCCTCTGGTCCGAGGCCCACGGCTAATCAGCTTGGCCTCCCAGGCTCAGTCCAGAAGTCACTTGTCAGCCAGAGAAATGCTGCAACTTCTGGGCCACATGGCCTCCACGGTCCATGTGGTGCCCTACGCTCGTCTTCATATGAGGGCAGCTCAATGGCCTTTGGCCACCCAGTGGTCTCAAGCATCGGGACTGCTCTCAGACCGAGTACTCACCTCAAAACGTCTGTTTTGGTCTCTCCAGTGGTGGACATCCTCCAAAAATCTGTTGTTGGGGACCCCCTTCCAACCTTCATTGCCCCAAGCAACCCTCACAACAGATGCCTCCCAAACAGGGTGGGGAGCTCATCTCCAACACCTCTCCACTCAGGGCACCTGGTCTCCCCAGGAGACCACCCTTCACATCAACCTTTTGGAACTGCGAGCAATCTTCCTTGCCCTCACAGTCTTCCACACCCTCCTTGTCAACCTGACTGTCCTAGTCCAGACAGACAGACAATCAGGTAGCCATGTTTTATGTCAACAAACAAGGAGGGACGGGCTCTCTGTCGATTTGCAACGAAGCTCTCAGATTATGGGCCTTCGCCAGAGAGCATCAAATTCATCTTCTGGCAGTGTATCTTCCAGGAGTTCAAAACTCTCGGGCAGACAGACTCAGTCGAGTTCTGTTTCCACACGAGTGGTCCCTGCATATGGACCAAATACACTGAATCTTCCAGGAATGGGGGACCCCGGACATAGACCTCTTTGCAAGTGCGTGGAATGCCAAACTTCCCCGGTTCTGTTCCAGGATTCCGTGTCAGGGAGCTCAGGCCAACGATGCCTTTCTCCTGCATTGGGGTCAGGAATTCCTGTATGCTTTTCCACCCATTCCTTTGATTCCCAAGACTCTGTTCAAACTACAGAGGGATCACGGATCCATGATCCTCATAGCTCCACGCTGGCCACGCCAAGTGTGGTTCCCTCTACTTCTACAGCTCTCCCAGGACTCCTCCCTGGACCTGGGAGCTGCGCCAGACCTTCTGTCTCAGGAGAAGGGGACTTTGTGGCATCCAAACCCCAAGTCCCTACATCTCCAGGCTTGGTTACTGAAGGCTTAAGCCTGTATGATTATAGTCTTTCTCAACCAGTGAAAGATATACTTTATGCTTCTAGGAAACCCTCTACCAGGCGTTCCTATGCTTTTAAATGGAAACGTTTTTTCCATTTGGTGTGCTCAACAGGGTCTTGACCCTCTAGCACTTCCTTTGCATTCTCTATTATTTATTTATTTTTTATTTATTTATCTATTTCTTCTATACCGCCCCTTCCAGAGATCAGGGGCGGTTTACATGGAACAATTGCATACATTTGCATAACATTACATAGAACAAGAACTTCTTAACTTTTTACATATAACAGAACAGTAAATTGTCAGAACTATTTACAGGGTGTATACTTTTGTATACTGCTGAATTTACAGAGGAAATGTCAGCGAGCTGGCATTGCTATTTATAGAAATTATTTACAAGAATACATGATTCGCTATTCAGGTGTGTGTGTGTGTGTATGTATGTGTGAGTGTGTATGTGTATAAGTGTGCGTGTGTTTGTGTGTGTATGTGAGTGGGTTTGTGTGTGATGGAATTTATTTCCATTTTTTCGTGGGTTGTTTGGGGTGTCTTTGGGGGCTGTTAGAAGAGGAGTTGTGTGTTCAGTTAATTGTGTTTCTGCGGGTTTTTTTGTTTGTGTGTCTGTGGACGCTGTGTGTCTGGACTTGGAGGGTAGGGGATTCCGAAGTGCTCAGAGAATAGGTATGTCTTGAGTTCTTTTCTGAATTGGGAGAGGTCCTTTATGATTCGGATGTCTATTGGGAGGTCATTCCAAAGTGTGGGAGCGGTGAATGAGAAGGCTCTGGCACTGGTGGAGTTTTTGGTCCTCGTGAATGTTTTTGGCAGTTCTAGTGAGAGGGTTGCATTTAGTCTGCGGGCTCTTAATTCATTTGGGACGTGAAGGAGTGTGGATAGATGTGAGGGGGCAATATCGTTTAGTAGTTTGAAGGTTGTTAGTAGTATTTTGTATTTGATTCGATAATTTATGGGGAGCCAGTGTAGATCTAGCAGTATAGGGGTTACATGGTCTGTTAGGTGGGCTTTAGTGACTACTTTTGCACAAATGTTCTGTGCTCTTTGTAATAAGTAGATATTCTTTTGTGGGAGGCCGGTTAGGAGACTATTACAATAGTCAAAGTGAGGGGTTATGAGGGCACTAACGACTGATCTAAAGTCATGCGTGTCAAGGAGGAGCCTTAAGTGTTGAATAGTTTTGAGTTTGTAGAATATAGTTTTTACCGTCTGTTTTATGTGAGGTAGCATGGTGAGTGTGTGATCGATTATAACGCCTAGGTATTTTACCTCTTTTTTAACAGGTATCGTTGTGTTATTGATGGAGATTGTTGTTGGGTAGGTATCTTCAGCCACAGGTGATCTTGATACAAACATTGCCTCAGTTTTTTTGAGATTGATGCTGAGGAAGTTGGTTCCCATCCAGGATGAGGTTTCCGCCATGCATTCGGATAGAGTGTTATAATTGGGGTTTTTCGTGGTTATGGGGAGGGCGAGCATGATGTCGTCGGCATAGATAAAGTGATTGATTTTGTGTTTTTTAAATATTTTTGTGATGGGTTGCAGGTACAGGTTGAAAAGGAGAGCAGAAAGGGCTGATCCTTGTGGTATTCCTTGTCCTTGGGGGAAGGTTTCCGATGCTTCCTGGTTTAATTGAACTCGTATTAGTCTGTGTGTGATGTAGGACTTGAACCAATTAAGGACAGTCCCACCTATTCCTAAGTTTTCTAATCTATTAATCAGTGTAAGGTGGTTGATGTTGTCAAATGCAGCGGAAATGTCTATGAAAAGGAGTAGGAGGCCTTGGGTGTTATCATCTGTATGTCTTATGAGGAAGTCCATCAGAGTAATTAATAGGGTTTCTACCCCATGGAAGGGGCGGAAACCGAATTGGTGGGAGTCAAGGGAGTTGTGGTCATCTATATGTTCTTGCAATTGAAGTTGAACAGTTTTTTCTATTATTTTAGCCATAAATGGAATGCTGGCTATTGGTCTATATGAGTTTGGGTCTTTTGGGTCGAGTTTATTGTTTTTTATTATTGGGCGGATTGTTGTGAGTTTGAGGGCATCAGGCATAATGCCCTGGGAGAGGGATTGATTTACTATGTATTGAATGTTTCCAGCTAGTTCTTCCTTAGTATTTTTGATCCATGATACGGGGCATGGATCGAGTGGGGAAGTTGTGGTGTTGATAATTGTTATAATCCTGAGGAGGTGTTTCCGATCTATCGTATGAAAGGTTGTCCAGCTGTTGTTATTAGTTTCGGTGTTTGTGTGGGTTAGTGTTGGTGTAGTATTAAGTTTGCATTTTAGTTTTTCTGCAAAGTGGGTTGCAAGGGCTTGTATACTTATTGCAGATTGTTTTGGTTCTGGATTTTTAACTTTTGTCAGTGTATTTACAATTGCGAATAGTTCTCTGGGGCGATTGATAGCTGAGTTTATTACCTTGGAGTGGTAATCCTTTTTTGATTTATTAATCGCATTCTTGTATTCGTTGAGTGTGTTTAAGTATTGGGATTTATTCTCAGCAGATTTAGTTTTTCTCCATTTCTTTTCTTGTTTTCTCAGTTGTTTTTTTAGGTTCACTAGTTCTTTCGTGAACCATTTTTCTGTTTTTTTAACTGTCTATGTGTGGGTTGTGTGGGGGCAGCTGCTTTTTGAACTGTAAGGTTCCAGTGATTTACGATGGAGTTGATGTCTGGGAGGTTTGTGTTGAGTATGGGTAGTACTTTGTCCAGGAAAGTGTCTTTGTTGAAGTGTGCAAATCGTGATATATGAGGTGTGTGGTGCGTAGAGTTCTGCATTGCTTGTATTGGGAGGTAGAGTGTGATGAGGTGATGGTCGGACCATGGTACTTCTGTTATTGTTGGAGGGGTGTGCTGCTGGTGGTTGATAAAGGAGCTGGGGAGGAAGATGAGATCTAGGGTGTTACCTTTTGTGTGGGTGGGTGCTTGTACTATCTGTGTATATCCCATTTGGAACATAGTGTCCATAAAGTTATTTGATTGGGAATCTTTTAGGGAGGGGAGGTTTAGACTATTAGACTATCTCCTGCATCTTTCCAATGCAGGCCTCAAGACGAATTCAGTACGAGTCCATTTAAGTGCTATTGCAGCATCTTTGAAACCTATAAATGGACAACCTGTCTCCTCTCATCCTCTTATTGCCAGATTCATGAGAAGACTGACCCTTACTAAGCCTCCCATCCGCCCACCTCCAGTGGCATGGGACTTAAACCTAGTTCTGGGTCAGCTTATGCAGCCACCTTTTGAACCTTTGGTTTCTACCTCCCTGAACTTTCTTTCCTGGAAGGTTCTTTTCCTTATTGCAGTCACTTCGGCTCGCCGCATCAGTGAACTGCAGGCTTTGGTGGCTAATCCACCTTATACCAGATTTCATCATGATAAGGTGGTCCTTAGGACGAATCCCCACTTTATGCCCAAAGTGGTCTCGCCTTTTCATCTTAATCAAGAGGTATATCTACCTGTTTTTTTTTCCGGCTCCTCATGCATCCAGTGCAGAGAGGAACCTTCATACTCTTGACTGTAAAAGAGCTCTCGCCTTTTACCTCAACAGGACTCAGCCACATCGAAAGTCTTCCCAACTTTTTGTGGCTTTTGATCCTTCTCATTTGGGACTTCCAGTCTCCAAACGTACACTTTCCAATTGGATTGCTCAGTGTATTTCTTTTGCTTACCAGAGTAAGAATATTTCTCTGGAAGGCCATGTCACAGCTCACAATGTGAGAGCCATGGCCACTTCTATGGCTCATCTTCACTCTGTATCCATCGATCAGATCTGTCGAGCAGCCACTTGGGCCTCGGTTCATACCTTCACAGCCCATTACTGTTTGGACAAGGACTCCCGCCGGGATGCCTTGTTTGGTCAGGCTGTCCTCAAACACCTGTTCCATACTTAAGCAACTCCTGCCCACCTTCCCTGAATGGATGCCTGAGATCCATACGAAGATGGTTTACCCTTGGAGGGGGATCTCCCAGGCATCTTAGCTAGGGAGTCCCCATATGTGAGGACTTATTCCTGCTTGTTCCTGGAGATAGCACAGTTACTTACCTGTAACAGGTGATCTCTGGGAACAGCAGGAATTAGTCCTCACAACCCACCCACCTCCCCTAGAAGTTGTATCTTCTATCTATCTACCTTCCTTTCCTCTCTCTATTGTCTCAGCTATAAACTCGAACTGAAGAGAGCTGGTAAGGAAGGCGGGAAGGCAGCGCGCATGCGCTGTGGGAAGCCCCAAAAGCTTTTCATCTGAAAAGCTGGGGAGCTTTCCCGCGCCGGCTCCGTCGGTTCCGACGTACCCATATGTGAGGACTAATTCCTGCTGTTCCCAGAGATCACCTGTTACAGGTAAGTAACTGTGCTTTCTCATGCTTTGGAAGGGATCTGGAGCGTCTCCATTTTCGCTCTGCTTTTCTTAGGTCAATTTTCATAGTTTTTAATGTAGAGTGATACCAGGGGACATTTATGTTTTTAGAGTTAGTTTTTTCCCCGTTTGGGTGGTTGTAGGACATTTTGTATGTAGCGGCACTGGAAATTATTTTGTGCCAGTTGTCAATTGATTCTTCAAGGTTAGTTGGTTCAAGCGAAAGATAAGGTATGATTTGGTCTAGAAATTCTTCCTTATTGAATTTCTTAAATCTATGTGTTTGGAGCTGGCTTGGGTGTGTATTTTGGGTATTGTCAGCATAGGAAAGGCAGAATTTTATCAGGTGGTGATCTGACCATGGGACAGGTTTGATCTCCAGTGTAGAAGGGTTGAAGGCTTTTATGAAGGAGCTTGGTAGGAAAACCAGGTGAAGTGATCTACCTTTAGAGTGTGTGTGTCTGTCAATGATTTGGTGGAAATCCATGTTAGTTATAGATTTCAAGAATGAAGTTGAATGTGAGTTAGATAAAGATGGTAGATTTAGATCTCCCAGGAGGATCACTGGATTTGTGTCTGTTGAAGAGCCCCAAAATTCTATTAGTGCATCAGTGTTCTCTGATCTTTGATCAGGTGGTCTGTATACTAGACATATCCTAAAGTGTCTAATTTTTAAGGTAAGGGTATTGTGATGAGGAGAGTATGGCTGAGTCCATGGAATTGGAAGAAAATCAGTCATTTACCTTTAAAGAAAGAGACAGGCAAGGAATCAGTAGCTCTCAAACTGCAGGCAGAGGAAAAAAAACACGCAGCTACTGAGGACAGGACACACCCAAGCTCTGCTAATCCAAGGGCAGGTTTGGAAATTAATGAGGGACACCTGAGTGAAGGGGAGTGCACGGTAGTTCAGAGACACTCTTATAAACCCAGGGAAATATTGGAGGAGAGAACGGAGAGAGAGAACAGCCAAAGAGAGGGCAACAGGAACAGGAGTAACAGGGCGAGGCAGCACACGCAGCAGCATGCTGGAAGGAAAGATACAGGAAACCAGCACTCGAGAGAGCTGACCAGGGAGAATACTGGAGAATTCAGTGGGGAGAAAAGCACCAGAGAAAGGCCCAGAGAGTTCACCGTGGAGGAGAGCGGTGGAGACTTCAGAGGGAATCTTAAGAGGTGAAAGCCCTAGTCAGAAGGAAAGCCAGGATTGCAGGGAAACTGCAATTGGTTTTAAAACTAGGAGAGCTGTGCCAGAGAGAAGTGCTGATAAGGGTCAGGCTGCAGTGCCAACCGTTCCGGAACCAGCTAAAGAGCTGCAACTTCCAAAAAGGTGCATGAATAAAAGGGTAGCCAAAAGTGCCGTAAGCCAGTTAGAGGCATTGTGTCATTTGATGCAAGAAAAGAATCTCCACGTTCCCGGTGGAAACCCTGTGCATAGGGAAAAGCCTCAGTGGAGAAAGGCTCTGGAACTTTTAGAGAATATTAAGCCTGAAGTTTTTCATGTTGGCTTAAAGCCAGATTTACCGGACACAGGTCCTGAGGAAATGCAGATAGACTATTATGAATCTGATGAGGGGTCTGAAGATTCAGTAATGGATTGTTCTCTGTGCCAGAAGGCAGAATAAAAAGTTCTTGGATAAAAGAAGAGAAAAGCCTATAACCTGAATGTTCTAGAAGGCCGGAAGGTCGGGGGTTCAAATCCCACTAGAGGACAGCAACCTTGGTACGGAAGGACTGGGGTTTCTAGTCCCACAGGTGCTCCTTGTGGTCTTGGGCAAGCCACTTAACCCTCCATAGCCCATGTTCCCTGTAAAATAGTTATCTCCAAGTTATAGTGCCCTGTTCAATGTAATTTCAGTTTGTTCAATGTAAACCGCACTGATGCAGAATAGCGCGGTATATAAGAGAATGTAAATAAATAAATAAGGCAGTATGAAAACAGGGAGAAATGTGTTTAGCCAGGAATGCTAAAGAACACTGTTGCTGAAGAAAGGATATTTCTTTTGGGTTTGAAAAGAAGAGAAACCTTGCTGATTGCTGAATGGTTTTGAAAAACAGCGACACATGTTAAAAAGCTACATAAAGCAGTTTCATTGTTTTGTTTGGTATAAATGCCTATGGATTATTGTTTGGAGAGAGAATCCTGTTTGTTTGCATTGAGCCTTAATGCTCTTTTGGAAAAGAAATAAAATTCCTGTGTTTTCCCTTGTAAACCCTCGGTCTCCACACTACTTGTTTTTCTAAACACAACTACAAATCCCAGCAGCCCCGGCGCTGGATGAGGAAAAAAAACTCTTCAATTCAAGGACTAACAAGTGCAGTCCTAGGCTTATAGGCTGTTGCCTGGGCCAGGGGCCCCCACAGTATCCATGTTATCTATGTTGTTGGATGTTAATAGTTTATCTTTGAGAGACTTTTTTATAATAAGGACACCACCTCCTCTTTTCTGTGCCCTGTGTGTGTGGAAAATTTCATTTTCAGGAGTTTTAAGTTGATTAATAAAGACAGAGTCTGTGTTAGCAAGCCAAGCTTCTGTTACAAAGATTATGTCTGGATTTGGATCAGAGAGTAGGTCAAGAAAAATGGGAAGCTTGTTTCTCATTGACCTTGCATCTGATAGATAGCATGTGAGGGTCTAGAGACCTTCACAAAGAGGCCTTCTACCTAGGAGGTAAGAGACCTGCGAAACTGTTTCAAAGGGTGTTAAATCCAGGTGGCAGGTCAAAAGGCCATTTTGAAAGACTCCTTCTATCCATCCAAGCATGTTAATCACCTAGGAAGTCACAGCTTACCTCAGAAGCACAGGACAGGGTACTGTGTAGCAGCCCTCATTAAAAGCCCTCCCTCCCCAATACCCATCCACCCCTGGGATATTCATAGCTTTATAGATACTTACATATTTTAAAGTAAACGAGGTGCTCTCAGGTACAGCTCGTTATCCAAATCAGTCATACACTAAGGACCTGAGTTTAATTAAGCTTCAGGTGAACAAGGTATATTAAATGTATTAGGTACACTATTAGTATAAATATCCACAGCAACCCTTAGTAAGTAAAGAACTTAAAGATCTAAACACAAGATTAAAACTAAGATGCAGATAGCAGTCCAGCAGCGAGATGGGGGCTTTCCAGTCTTTTGCATCGAGTGTCACAGGTATGATTTTCTCCCAGTTGGTCAGAGGATCTTAGCTGTGCACTAGGTGCAAGGAGCTCTTTGCTCTCAGTCCGTTCTCGAGAGGCTAGAGCAGCAGACTTGGAAAACCTAAGATAGACAGAGAGGTACATAGACGAGTACTACAGGGATACAGTCCTGAAGTCCCACCTCCAGTCTGGCAGCATCCCTGTTGTCATGGAGGAGAAAGATCACATGACAGGAGAGCATCACCTTGGTGTGGCAGGAAGTGATCCCGTAACTAGAACATGTCCTCCTCTTTGCACAGAGAACATTTCTCCAGGGACATGTGCCCATGAGGGAAGGGTTAGGACAGCCATTATAGTTGGTGATTCGATCATCAGGCATGTAGATAGCTGGGTGGCTGGTGGAGGTGAGGATCGCTTGGTAACATGCCTGCCTGGTGCGAAGATGGCGGACCTCACACGCCACCTAGATAAGGTGTTAGATAGTGCTGGGGAGGAGTCTGCTGTCTTGGTTCATGTCGGTACTAATGACATAGGAAAATGTGGTAGGGAGGTTCTGGAGGCTAAATTTAGGCTTTTAGGTAGGAAGTTGAAATCCAGAACTTCCAGAGTAGCATTCTCCGAAATGCTTCCCGTTCCACACGCAGGACCGAAAAGGCAGGCAGAGCTCTGGAGTCTCAAAGCGTGGATGAGACAATGGTGCAATGATGAGGGTTTTGGATTTGTTAGGAACTGGGGAACATTCTGGGGAAAGGAGGGGCTCTTCCGAAGGGATGGAACCAGGCTGCTGGCATTAACTTTAAAAAGGAGATAGAGCAGCTTTTAAACTAGATAGTAACATAGTAACATAATAAAAGAAGGCAGATAAAGACCAGTATGGTTCATTTAGTCTGCCTAGTACAATGGCAAGAGTAGGTGCACTTGCCGCTATGTGCAGGCCACCCCTCCCCATGTCTTTGTGTAGGGGTGAACCCACCACTCCATGTAGGACACCCCTATTTGTTGAGAAATTAGATGGTTCAGTTTATTTAGATTTTATCCTATTGCTGTAAAGGGATCCACTGTCTCTGTCCCATACCATTTTGAATTCCGTCACCGTGTTTGCCCCCACCAATTCCATTCGGAGGGCATTCCAAGCATCCACCACCCTTTCTGTGAAAAAGTATTTCCTGACAATGCCTTTCAATTTACCACCTTGCAGCTTCCTGTTATGCCCTCTAGTTTTACAGCTTCCCCGTCTTTGGAAGAGGTTTGTTTGTTCATTATTTCCCTTGAAGTATTTAAAGGTCTGAATCATATTTCACCTGTCCCTCCTCTCCTCCAAAGTGTACATGTTTAGGTCTTCAAGTCTCTTCTCATAAGGCTTCTGAAGCAGGCTGCAAATCATTTTCGTCACTTTCCTTTGAACAGTTTCCAATCTTTTTACATCCTTTGCAAGATAATAGAGGAAAGCCGACAGTCGCACAAGAGCGCATGGCTCGGAAGAATGTATCCTTGAAGGATACTACCAAAAGCAGAGCGGTTCCAAAAAAGAGTAAAGTAGCCCAAATGCCCTTGAGTATGGAGCAGACAGAGCTTAAAGATTCCAAATTACCCATGTCTACCAATAGCCAAACTAATATGAATAAAATACAGTCTCTAAAATGCTTGAATGCAAATGCTAGAAGTTTAAAAAATGAGATGGGAGAGTTAGAATATATAGCACTAAATGAGAGATCAGATATGATTGGAATCGCTGAGACATGATGGAAGGACAACCAGTGGGACACTCTAATATCTGGGTACAAACTATATCATAATGATAGAGCTGATCAAAATGGTAGAGGGGTTGCGCTCTATGTTAGAAAGGGCATTGAGTCAGAAAGGATTAAAGTATTGCAGGAAATAAAATTTGCTGTAGAATCTCTAAGGATTGAAATTCCATGTAAAAAGCGGAAGCCGATGGCAGTGGGGGTATACTATCGACCGCTTGGCCAGAATGAACAAATGGATGATGAAATGATATAAGAAATCAAGGAAGCTAACAAACGTTACAGCACAGTAATAATAATGGGTGATTTCAATTACCCTGGTATCGACTGGGTCAATGTCAAGGCAGGTCATGCTAGGGAGATGAAGTTCCTAGATGAAATAAATAACTGCTTCCTGGAGCAGCTGGTTCATGAACCGACCAAAGAGGAAGCCATATTGGACCTAGTCCATAGTGAAACACCAGATCTGGTGCAAGAGATAAGGGTGTTGGGGCCTCTTGGCAATAGTGATCATAGCATGATCGCGTTTGATTTAATTAGTGGAGCAGGGATGGTAAGGAAATCCACAATACAACCTTTTAACTTTCGAAAGGGAGACTATGATAAAATGAGGAAAAAGATTAAGAAAAAACTAAAAGGAGCAGTTGCAAAGGTTAAAGACTTACGTCAAGCTTGGGTGGTGTTGAAAATTATTATCTTGGAAGCCCAGAACAGCTGTATTCCACGCTTTAAGAAAAGTGGAAGGAAGTCCAAAAAACTGCCAGCATGGTTTAAAGGTGAGGTCAAAGAGGCGGCTGTTGCCAAAAAAGCATCTTTCAGGAAATGGAAAAAAGAGCCAAACGACGAAAACTTGAAACAGCACAAGCACTGGCAAGTTAAATGCAAGACACTGATAAGGCAGGCAAAGGGAGAATTTGAGAAGAAGCTTGCTGCGGAAGCAAAAACGCGGAATAAAGACTTTTTCAAGTACATTAGTAGCAAAAAACCTCTGAGAATGTCAGTTGGTCTATTAGATGATAGAGGGCTTAAAGGGGCACTAAGAGACGACAAGGCGATAGCAGAAAGAATGAATGAATTCTTTGCTTCGGTCTCTACTGAGGAAGATGTAGGGATGTTACCCATGCCTGAAGAAATATCGATACATCAGGAAAATGTATTGCAACTATTTGATAAACTAAAGAGTAGCACATCACCTGGACCGAATGATATACATCCAAGGGTGATGAAAGAACTGAAATATGAGATTACTTGCTATTAAGTAATCTGTGAACTATCATTAAAGCACAGTTACTTACCTGTAACAGGTGATCTCTGGGAACAGCAGGAATTAGTCTTCACATATGGGTACGTCAGTACCGACAGAGCCTGCACGGGAATGCTGCCCAGCTTTCAATCAGAAAGCTTTTGGCAGCATCCCTCGCGCCTGCGCAGTGACTTCCCGCCTTCTCCACAGCCTCTCTTCAGTTGAGTTTCAGAGCTGAGACAAAGGCGAGGAGAGAAAAGGAAAAAAATAAAAAAGATGCAACTCCTAGGGGAGGTGGGAGGGTTGTGAAGACTAATTCCTGCTGTTCCCAGAGATCACCTGTTACAGGTAAGTAACTGTGCTATCTCCAGGAACAAGCAGGAATGAGTCTTCACATATGGGGACTCCCTAGCTGGAGATGCCAGGGGGAGATCCCATAAAAATGCAAGTGCCTGGATCAGGGGTGCATTTTGTCTCCAGGAATCCCCGGCATCCAATGTGGGATGGAGGGTAGGAGTTGATAATAAAGGAGCTGCAAGGAAAGAAAACAGCATAGCCAAGGACTAGAAGGTTCTACAGAGTACAGGAGTCCTTGGTAGATATGATAAGTAGCATTAAACAAATTTAATGTACACTTAAAATATGCAGCTTACCTACTGTATTGTAGGAAGTAGAAAGCATGATGGAGTCTACTGGATAAGCAGTGGCGGAATCTTCAAGGTGACCTCTCAGAGTGAGGATGAAGGTTCAGACCTGGAGGTAGTAGATGATCCAGGTGTTAACTGGGTAGGAGTAGACGTCTGGTCTTCAATGGAAAGCTTTATGGGAAAAGCTGAAAAGTCCTTTAGGCATCATGAACATTGAGGACTAAAGGAAGAAGACGGACGGAGTTGAAGAACTAGCCCAGTCCTGGCAGGAGAGGGGGAATGGAAAACCCCTATTCCTACGGAAAATAGTTGTGTACTTGAAGATAAAGATGTACACCGTTTTTCCTAGCTGGCGAGAGATAGGAAAAATATTGAAGCTGGATGCTTCAAGGACAAAGAAAACATGGAAGATGTTAGCACCAAAGTGGTTGTTGGTGCTTAACATGTCCTGTATCATAATTTGGTATGGGACGTAGGGCAACAGACCGTCTAAAACCTCTAAGAGGTAAATCATGTAGTATAGACAGTAAGGGTGATGGTGAATACGATTGACCAACCCTTAAGAAGCCCCCCATCAAACACATATATATAGATATATAAATATACCTATGTCCAGATTTGTATATTAGGATATGGATGGTGAAATATAGATATAGATATAGATATAGAGAGAGAGAGAGATACCTAGATATATGTAAATTTGTGGGGCATGGTTTAGCACCACCAGAGAAATGATATAAGTATGTAGACATATATGGAGATGCTACATACCAGACAACAGATCGAGATACATGTCTACCACCCAGCCCCATAATTGTACATGGGGAATAGAAAAGAAAAAGATTCTGCGTTCTACAAGAGGGTGAGCCCACTTGGGCTATGTATAGAGAATCTATTTTCGTGGATTGAGTATGCAGGAAGGCAATCCAACCAGTTATCCGTGATGTTCGGGTGAGAACAGATGAAGATAGGAATCTGTAAGGAACAAGGCGGGAGTTCCACAGAACACTGACATGGTGGATGCCTTGGATCTTCACGCAGAAGAACTGATAGCTCGTGTTAACACCCCAATCTAGAGGGGGTGCGGAGAACCCTCTCAGGTATAGGAAGGGTTCATAAGTTTTTCTCTAAGAATAGAGGAACTTCAGAGACAAGGTCAATGCTCTATAGCAAGGCCCCCATAGTAGAAAGCTTCTCTGAAGACCGCAGAGAGCATTGTGCAGGAGAGGTATGAGATAAACTGACTGAAAGTCAGGTATGTTGCCATATCCTAGGAAAGGAGATGGTTAGAATAATGTGAGAAAGTCTAAACAAGTAGGAGGATCCAAGACAGCTTGGAATCACTACTGAGGCTAGACAAAATTTTGAACAAGGGACTGGAACTTGGAAAAAGTCCCAGTAATACAATTACTGTAACTCCTGCAGGCAGAGCTACTGACGGAAACAGCAAAGAGACTGTCCTGTGCTGAATAAGAAAAACAGACAAGAAAAAAGAGGGGATATCTTCTATTCTTGTCTGGGGAACGAGCTTGCCAGAGAAGTAGTTACGTATGGTAGTTCCCAGTAGTTGGAGGGTGACGTACCCATGGGGTAAGTCAACTGAAGGAAAAAAATGTTCAGTTGGGATAGGAACTATCAGATGATAGTTGCAACTGCTCCTCTAGAGAGTAAGAAGAGGAGAAGTGTGTAGTACCTGAACAAAATAATAGTTTGTTTGGTTTTTTTTTAATAGGGTGGTACACTGAAAAAACTTCTAAGATGTAGAAGGAAAGTGTAAGTTACAATTCCCGGTCCCTATGGTTTCTGGGAATGCGGAGACTGGCCAGAACTGGAGGACTGCAGACTAGGTTGAGGCGTCCCTTGTTTAGGTACAGCCGAATGATGGGCAGGAGATGAATGAAACTTTCTTTTCTTAGGGAAAGAAGGTTTGGTAGGACATTTCCTACTCTTTGAAGAAGGAGGTGGCTTAGAATGGTTTCTAGTGGAAGAAGAGTCAGTGGAGCATTGAGCAACCTGACGTAAAGCCTCCTTATTGAAAAGACTTTCCCCTGTACAAGGAGAATGAGCTAGTATAGTTTGTGCCCGTTTGTTCAAGTCTGAAGCCTCAAGCCAGGCTCTGCGACGTGCTGCAATGGCAATAGCAGAGGATCTGCTAACGGACTCAAAAGAGTCTATAGAAGCACGAGACAGGAACCAGGATATATTCCAACTGTGATTAATGAGCAAGGAATAATCAGTAGCCTTGGGCTCTGGTAAAAAAGGGGTCAAAAGAGACAATCTCTGTGACTTCCTGGAGTGTTAGACTCATGTGAAAAATATATGAGAGAACTCTGGAAGCCAGCATAGAGTTTTGGAAGGCCTGACGGCCAAAAGCATCGAGTGTTCTTGAAGAACGACCTGGCGGAAAAGAAGAATGCTTCTTCTTGCTCTTAACTTTCCTCAGTGCTGATTCCACTACAAGGGAACGATGAGAAAGTTGAGGTTTTTGGAACCCTGGAGAGGGTGGCACTCGGTACCTAACCTCAATGTCTGTAGAAACTTGAGGAAGTCGTAAGGGTGATTTCCATACCTTGAGAAGGAGATCCTGCAGAGCAGGATGTAAAGGAAACTGTATATTTTGCATTTGTGCCGGTGAGCCATGGGTTGGATCACAACCAGGGATAGAGATATTAAGAAAGGTTGCCATATCCAGGAGAAAAGCTTGAAAAGACTGATCTCCTATGGGAACTATTCCTGGTGAGGCTAAAGAAAGAGTCTGAGTATCAGAGGACGTACAAGGTACTGCACCAATGCCAGGTATGGGTTCCAAACTAGGCATCGGTGCAAGAACAAGCATCAACATTGCTACTGATAAAGGACTAGCAAGTGAAGTAGTCATCGGGAACTGCTGTAGTGGTACCGAGATCATGAGGGAGTTATGGCTAGGATCTGCGGAACTACCTATTTGGAAACGACAGGAGTCGGTTCCGGGATGCGTCGGTACGCAGTCCTCGAGACTCGATATCGACTCAAGACTCGGCATCGAAGAGAGCGAGACTAGCGATGCATGTCTCGCCGGTGGTAGTATCGGCGATGCCGATACCACTAAGGCAGCCTGGGTGACATCGATCGATACCGACGGTACCGAGGATACCCCATGAGCACCCATCCATGCCGATGCTAGGGTATCGGAACCGATCGACGCCGGTACCGTCCCGGAGCATGGCTGGGATTGAGGGAAGTCAATGCAGTGCGTATCGATCGGTCCCGAAGGTACTGAATATGCCCGATGACGATCCCTGGTGAAGAGTGGAGTACTCGACACCGGTGCCGATGCCGGAGGCTTGGTACCGCTCGAAGCGGATACCACCCCCGCGCATGGCTCAGGCATGTTCTGTGAGGGGTGAGCCCCAGGAACATCCTGAAACCCCTTTAACGCTTTGGAGCCCGAAGACTCCCGCAGGGGTAATGCCAATGGATTCTTGAGGGTAAGGCCGGAGCCGTCACCATGCTGGGCATGGGACATACCACTCAAGCATTGACTAGTCTTAACAGACTGTTTTTGGGTTACCTGATCCTGTGAAGTAGAGAAACCGGGTACCCTCACTGCCGAAGAAAAAACGGTATCGAGGGAAACTCTAAATACTGAAGGTTTTCTCACCAAATTATCTCCTGACAAGTCAGGGGAAAAAGGGTCAGGACCCACACAGTTGAGACACCAACTATTGGTGTTTAAAAAGAAACAGGTGTTTCCACATCGGATGCACTTCTTAGGAAAAGAAGGTTCCATAATGAAAAAAAGGCCTAGTAGGCCTAAGAAGTTAAGGCAAAAAAAAAAACTGAAGAAACGTTTTACAGACTTTAGCCTAAAAACCACCGGCGGTACCGGTGGTAGCGGGAGAAACAGCCGCGACCACAAGAAAACAAAAAAATTAAAATAATTAAAGCAATTAAGAAGAAAAGTTTCTGCGGTGACAGGAGGACGTCCTGCCGGCTCCGCGGAAAAACAAAAACTGAAGAGAGGCTGTGGAGAAGGCAGGAAGTCACTGCGCAGGCGCGAGGGATACTGCCAAAAGCTTTCTGATTGAAAGCTGGGCAGCATTCCCGTGCAGGCTCCGTCGGTACCGACGTACCCATATGTGAAGACTCATTCCTGCTTGTTCCTGGAGATAATCATCTGTAATACATGAAATTGGAGGATGGTGAACGTAACGCCAATTTTTAAAAAGGGTTCCAGGGGTGATCGGGGAAACTACAGACTGGTGAACCTGACGTCAGTACCAGGAAAGCACAGTTACTTACTTGTAACAGGTGATCTCTGGGAACAGCAGGAATAAGTCTTCACATATGGGTACGTCGGTACCGACGGAGCCTGCACGGGAATGCTCCCCAGCATCCAATCAGAAAGCTTTAGGGAGCTTCCACCACGCCTGCGCACTGCCTTCCCGCCTTTTCCACTGCCTCTCCTCAGTTGAGTTTCATAGCTGAGACAAAAGGAGAGAAAGAGGAAAGGAAGATAGATAGATAGATACAACTCCTAGGGGAGGTGGGTGGGTTGTGAAGACTTATTCCTGCTGTTCCCAGAGATCACCTTTAACATGGAAGTAACTGCTATCTCCAGGAACAAGCAGGAATGAGTCTTCACATATGGGGACTCCCTAGCTATAGATGCCAGGGAGATACCATAAAATGCATGTCCCTGGATTAGGACTTCAGTTCCCACACATGGATCTCTGGCATCCCATGAGGGATGGAGGGTAGGAGTTGAAGGAAAGGTAGCTGTAAGAAAAAACAGCAAAGCTAAGGACTACAGGAGAGGAGTATGATAAGTACCATTAAAATTATTTAATGAACAATCACAAAATGGATCTTACCTACTGGATTGTAGGAAGTAGAGAGCGTGATGGAGTCTACTGGAGATTCAGTAGAGGATCCTCAAGGTGACCTCACAGCAGGGAGGGTGGAGGTCCAAATCTGGAATTGGCAGGTGACCCAGGTGTCAACTGGGGTAGTATAAGAAAGGCAGGTCTTCAGTGGAAAGCTTTATGGAAGAAAGCTGAAAACTCTTTTAGCTACAGAGTCATTAACATTTAGGAGTAAAAGAGGAAGACTGACCGATTTAGACAAGTAGCCCAGTCCTGGAGGGAAGAAAGGGTATGGAAAAAGAACCCGCATTCCCAAGGAGGACAGATGTGTGAAGGGCTGAAACTTCAGAACTACTGAAGATCTACACTGCCTTTCCTAGCTGGTGAGAGTTAGGAAAGATATTGAAGCATGATGCTTCAGGGATAGTGAGACCTAGAGTAAAGTGGAAGCTGTTAATACCACAGTAGTGGTTGTGTGCATAACAGCCCCCACATACCAAGGACCAGTATGAAGATATGCCAGCCCACTGTCTGGAACTTTTAGGAAGGTGGAAACCTTTATAACATAGACAGTTAGGGAGATAGTATGTAATACATATCTACCTATAAAAAGCATCTTGACAGTGATTGTGATTGTGAGTGAGTGAGTGTGTGTGTGTGTGTGTGTGTGTATATAGATAGATAGATATAGGGGCATAACCAATGCACACACAGCTTACAGACATATGTATGTATAGAAATATATGGAGATATATACATACATGAAAATGTAAGACTGAAGGTACATGTCTGCAACTGAGCCCCATAATAACATTCACATGAGAGATGTGAAGGAGAAACATTCATCTGATAACAAGAAGGTGGAACCTACTTGAAAAGATATATAGAGAATCTATTCCTCCGGGCTAAGAGGGTGCAGGAATGCTATCCAGTGAAATAACCAGGATGGTTGCGTGAAAAAACAGAGGATATCAGTCTGTAGAGAGCAAGTCGTGAGTTCTGCAGAACTCTGACATGGTAAATGGACAGAGAAACGCATAGAAGGAGATACCAGGATGACCCACTGGAGGGACACAGGGGTATCATGCGTTACTAGTAGAATTTGTGCTGTCCATGAGGAGTAGGATAGCATGAAGCCAAGCTGTAAGGAAAAAAGAGCATATTCCTGCAGGATTGGGAAACTCCTTGGACATTCACGCAGAAAAAGCTCATATCCTGTATTATAACAGGAGACAAGAGGGTGTGGAAAACCCTCACAGTCATGGAAAATGACTGATAAGCCTTTCCTACCATATAGAATAACCATCAGAGACAAAGTTCAATGCTCTCTAGCAAGGGCCCATAGTAGAAAGCTTCTCTGAAGATTGCAGAGAGCCTTATGCAGGAGAATTAGGAGATAAAACTGACTGTGGGTCAGGTGTGTTGGCACATCCCAGGAAATGGAGATGGCCAGGAAGAAGATAATGTGAGAAGCCTGAAGTGAGTAGGGTTATCCAAGATAGATGAGGACTGTCTTGGAATCACTACTAAGGCTAGACAAAGGTAGTGGAAACTTGTAGGAAAGTACCAGTAGTTTAATCACTGGAACTCCTGCATGAACAGAAGCTGAAAGAGACAGCAGAATCTTTCTGTGTAAAAACAGAGAGAACAGACAAAGGGAGAGGAAAAATCCCTGTCCCTGCCTGATAAGCTGTCCAGAGAATTTATTCAAGGAAAAAACTCTACACTGGAATGAAAGGCTAGAGAAGCTGTTCAGTATGGTACCACTCATTCAGGGGAAACCCTGGATGAGAGGGTAGAGAGAACAGGTAACTGAAGGGTGACCTACCATATGGTGAGTCAGCTGAAGGAAAAATGTTCATGTTGGGACAGAAACTATCAAGGGATAGTTGTTAACTTCTCTTCTTAGAAGGAAGAAGAGGAGAAATCTGTAGCCCATGGACAAGAATATCCTGACAGCTTAGCCACGTGTAGAGTTTTAAGAGAAAACAGTGAACAAACTTCTGGTAAGAATAAGTTAACTGCAGGTTGCAACCTTCAGGAACCTATGGTTGCTGGGTATGTTGAGACTGGCTAGAGTTTGGATTCTACAGACCAGGACGAGGTGTCCCCTGCTTGGGTACATCTGAATGATGGGCAGGAGAAGAGTGAAACCTTCTTTTCTTAGGGAAAGAAGGTTTGGTAGGACATTTCCTACCTTCTGGGGGAGAAAAAGGCTTAGGATGGTTCTTAGAACCAGGGAAGTCAGTGGAGCAATGAGCAACCTGACATAAAGCCTCCTTATTGAAGAGATTTTCTCCAGTACAAGGAGAATTACCCACTTGACCAAGAGAGTGACTGTGAAATTGTTGGACAATCACAACCTAATCCAGAATTGGTTATTGACAATTGGCTAATATGCATATTCACAGTAGCATTGGCACTGTTTCTGTTTTTCTGGGTTTGGTGTCTATCAGCTCTTTTAGCAGTATCGGGAGTATAGATGAGTTGATAAGGAGACTATCCGAAAAACCAACAATAGCCCCTGAACACCAGGCAGTAGTAGATAAGATGCTTCGGGAGTTTGGTTTTGTTACTACTCCTCCTCCTGCGGTCCCAGCTCATACAGTTCCTGACCATACAGTTCCTGAGTATGATCCACATGCTCCCTGGGCAAAACATGATACTTTCTATAATGTGTTTCATTCTCACATTTACTCCTTAATTCAGCGTTTTAATATTTCCAGCTGTGCAGTATGCTTACCTCATCCAGCGGCTACACAGTTTGGATTTTTGCCTAGACCTCAACCTATTTCGTTGCAAGAGCTGAAGGAGTTGTCTGTGAATGAAACTCTGTTTAATCTTACTGTAACATGGCCAGAGGGGGTGACCCCTGCTCCAAGAATTATTAGCCCTCAGCCAGTGGCTGATCCTCCTATTTGTTTCCAAAGAAAAGGAGCATATCCTGTGGGAGAAACCCCTTTGTCTAAATGTCAGACTGTCATGACTAACAACCATGTCCATTTAGTGATGGAATCTCCTACAGTAAGTTCTGTACAAGCCATTTCAAATTTAAAGGTAATTAATGTTATCCCTGACCCCAAGACTCGTCTTGATCAGTATGAATTACAATATTATGATCAGGATGGGTTCCCAGCATATGGGAAGTATAGATTGCAGAACAGCAAAGATGGTTCGTCATCTGGGTATGTTGACAATTATGTGTATCCCTATTTAGGATATTATCACCCATGGTTAAGAAATATTTGGCCCGGAACTGAAGTTCTAGTTACAGAACCTAAAGATTTTAAAATTTGGCCTGATGGATTACTTGCCTTGGTGGGTCACTATTTTGTGTGTGGAACCTTAGCGTATGTTCGACTGCCTGCTGATTGGTCTGGCAATTGCTACATAGCTACTCTTGACCTGCCATGGAAACTGGTCCCTTATGAAACTTTACTAGGAATGCCTTCTAGTTGTCATCGCAGAGCCATAGATGACTCTAGTGCTGATATACGTGCAGCAAGGAAATTATTAGATGATACCACTATGTTAACTCAACAAGAAGTAAGTACCTTTACGGGAACAGTGTGGCTAAGTACCTTTGGTGCCATATGCCCTACACAACGCTATGGTGAGCAATTATTGCAAATTTATGCTTTAATAGAAGTTACAGCCCAAGATCTGACTGATGCTCTTACAGTCATGCAAGGTACCGTAGACAAACTGACTGCTTACTTTGCACAGAATAGGATGGCCTTAGATTATTTGCTAGCCAAAGAAGGAGGAGTCTGTAATATTGTACATGAGCACTGCTGTACGCTCATCGATTCACAAAGTAAGGTGGTCTCTGGTATCCTAGAACAGGTGAGAAAAGAAACTCACTTCTCCAAAGATAGTATAGAAGGAACTTCTGATTCTGTATGGCCTTGGTTTGATAATATGTGGAGTGGCTTGTCAGGCCCAGTAAAAGCTCTACTGACAGGCCTATTTGGATTCTTAGTAGCCCTCCTACTCTTAGGAATATGTCTTGCTTGCATTATGAAGTGTTGTACTTCATACTTGTCCAAAACTACAAATACTATTGCAGTTCTAAAATTGCGGAGTGTTCCTAGTACTGGAGACTTGCTTCGTGAAATGCCCTTTTATGAAGAATGTGGTTCTGGGCAGAACCAAAGGGAGGACTGTAGACAAGGGCTAACTAGGCTAGGCCCCAAAAGTAAATTGGATATAATCAGTGAAGTGGATGAAACAGCTTCTGACAAACAAATTTATATAACTATGATTCACCCAGGATATGGAGATTTGCAGTTAGCAGATTCAGGGACAGACAGCGGATCAGGATCCATAATATCCATAGGGATAGAAAGCAGCCCATCTATACATGAAACCGGATTATAGAACCCAACTTAGCTATAGGCCCAGAAAGTACAGGTCTGAACTGCAGTAAAACTATCGCTTTAAATGCACTTCTGCTTCTTCTAGGACATTGGACTTGGTAAATAGGGCTTGTGTGATTAGCAAACAGAGTTTGTGTAGAAATAGATATTAGGTCAGATTGAACTTCTCTAAATAAATAGAACATAGGGTACATTTGCTTATCCTGCAAACTGATAGGCTAAAGAGGTTGCTAGGTCAGGATGAGCTGCTCTTTTGAAATTGGGCTTTGAGTCAATTAGCAAACAACAAATATAGCTTGCATAAATAGTAGAAAATCAGCAAATATTATAAGTAACTAATTAGCTTCTGTTGAATAGTAGAATCACAGTGACACCTACTGAATTTAGTGAACATAGTTATGAGGTGTAACTTCTTCTTTCTATATGACAATGTTGCCTATGTTAGCAAATTTTATGTACACGTTGTAATTTGGAAAGTACCAGATGTTAAAGATTAACTGAGTCAGCTGATATTTTCTAATAAAAGCGGAAGCCCTGTGAAGCCATCTTTTAAGAAACTCGATGGATATGTCCGATTTAGACTCCATGCGTTTCCTCCCTATAGAGCTCCATAGTGATTGATTAATTAATTGTGTCTCGTCTTTTCTTCCTAGTGAGAGGTATAGAAATATAAAGAATCCAGGTGTTGTGTGTAGGATTTCCAGACCCCCAGAGTCTACATTAACCTTCCTTCAAAAGCTGCACAGCTGATATTTTATGCGCACACAGCCTACAGAAAATTAGAGGGAACATTGCCCAGAGGGCATTCGAGATAGCATGAAGTTCCAGAAGATCGATTTGGAGGTGTGACTCGAGCGCTGTCCACAGCCCCTGTGCAGACAGGTTGCCCAGGTGTGCACCCCAACCCGTTTGGAGGCATCCATCGTCTGGGTACATTGAAGTGGAGGCATCTCAAAAGGTGACCCAATGAGCAGGTTTTCTGGAGAACACCACCACTGAACTGATGTGGTTAGAGGGGCAGTGACCTGGATCTTGTTCTGGAGATGGCCGGAGACCTGTGTCCAATGGGAGGCAAGAGTCCATTGGGCTACCTGCATATGTAATCAAGCATATGGGACGACAAGTATTGTAGAGGCCATGTGCCTGAGGAGCTGCAGCATTTCACGGGCAGACAGATTGTCCCAGTGCAGCATCTGGGATGCTAGTTCAATTAGACGGGTACAGCGGAGCTGGGTCAGAAATGCCCTTGAGTATTGGGTGTTCAGTAGGGTTCCGATGAACTCTATCTTTTAAGTTGGCGCAAGTTGGGATTTTGGGAAGTTTATGACAAATCTTAAGTGTTTTAGTACCGTGATGGTATGATGCAAGGAAAGCTGTACCTCCTGGGAGATGTCTGCCTTTATTAGCCAGTCGTCTAAGTAGGGGAAGATGAATATCCCCAGAGATGGTAGGGTATGAAGCCACGACCGCAATGCACTTTGTGAAGACTCTTGGGGCAGAGGCGAGTCTGAAGGCAAGTACTCTGTATTGATAATGTGTTCCCTGAAAGGTGAAGTGTAGATATTTCCTGTGTCCTGGATGGATGAGGATATGTGTGCGCGTTTCTTTTAGAGTTGGTTGTGACTCTGGAGGTAGGGAAGAAGAATCCAAAGAGAGATCTTTAACTTTTTGCGGACTAGAAACTTGTTCTAATTTCAGGGGTCCAGAATGGTCCTGTATCCTCCAGTTTTCTTTGGAATGAGAAAGTATGGAGAGTAGAAACCCATTCCCTGCTGGGATGTCAGGACATTCTTTATGGCATCCCGAGACAGAAGAGAAGATACCTCGAAGATACCTCGTCCTGTAGGAGAACAGTGAATGGGGGTTGAGTTTGAAATTTCCCTGTGAAAGTGTAGGGGGGCAGAGTTTGCAGATGAAGTCTGTACCCCTCCTGGACTATGTTCAGTGTCCACTGCTCTGAGGTGATAAGATGCCATTTGTAGGCATAGTGACACAGTCTGCCTGCTATGTGGAGGGGCGGGGGTCCTTCAGAGGCAAGGTAGCAATGTCCTCTAGAAAAGAGTAAAAAAACAGCCACAAACTGTGGCTGCAGAGCTGGTTGAGCTTTAGCCATCTGTGGCTTCTTCTGCTACTTATGAGGCTGTTACCTCTTCTGTGGGGCTTGACCCTGGTACTGAGAAGCAAGAGGACAAGAATATAATTTTTTCTTCTTACTGTAGAAAGACTTCTTCGCAGCTGCCTTTTTTCTAGCAGGGTCAGCTGTTGTTCTAGACAGTTTCTTTAGAGTGGTTTCTTCGACTAACGGAGAGACCTTATCTTGCCAATCTTTGCCAAAAAGATTTTCACCTGTGCAAGATATGTTGCCAGCTTATCTTGTACCCATTGTTCAAGATCCGAGGCCTGAAGTCATGCGATTCTGCGGGCACCAATGCATATTGCTGAAGTCCTGCTTGTGCATTCAAAAGCATCGAAGGTGGCTCTATTGACATACTTCAATATATTTTGTCTATGCTTGGCTAGGGTGAGATAGTCTGCCCTCTTGTTATCTAGGAGTGGAAGAGCAAAGGCCTTGAGATCCATCCCTGGACACCTCTCTGAGGAACATTCCTATGTAGAGGATATATAGGAGTTCATTCTAGTGGAGAGCATGGATGCCTGGAAGCATCAACGTACAAAGGTATCGAGGGTTCTCGATTCTCTTACCTGGAGAGTTCAAGGAGTGGGTCTTCATGCTTTTGATTTGAAGCATAGCTGATTCAACCACCATGGAATGGTGGGGGAACTGCGGTTCTTGGAAACCAGGACACTCCGATACATGGTACTGAGGCGTCGACTGTGAGGGGAGACAGTGAGAGGAGTCTCCCACATGCAGAGCATAAGGTCATGAAGGATGCAGTATACTGGCAGAGTGACTGTTTCTTTGGGTGCTGTTGGGTATTGATGAATCTCCAATTCCTCCACCCTTGGCTCCTCCTCCGATGTTACCGTAATGGAGAGACCCTTGGCTAGGTCTTGAATGAATTCCTGGAAGAACATGTCTTGCAGAAGTGACATGCGTCACTGTTGTAGTCAGGAAGACTCCGAAGGGAGATCCTGGAGGCCCTGAGAATCGAGCGGCTCTTTAGCTGAAGCGCTGAAATCGGAATTGGACGACGCGAAGTATCGACGACTATGGTGTAAGCCCAAAACTAGATGTCAGTACCAATGCTCTGTTTGGGCCATGAGCCATTTGGGTCGGATTCCGATATCTGTGATGGTTTCAAGGGAGGGCATGGGTGGCAGTGATGTCGATGCCATTTGCATTAGTCCCGATGTCATCCGGCAACTGGTGTGGATGTCTGTACCGGTATCGGCAGGGCAGTGCCAGGAGTCAAAGGCTTTATACATACCGAGGCTGCCAAGAGAGCTGCTAAGCTCTGTTCGATGGCCAGTATTGCGCTAGTCTATCAACGTTGCCAATGCTTGAATATCAGTCGCGGGTACGTGCACTACCGTCCCAAGGCATGGCACCAGTAGCTCTCCAGAGGGTGAGGCCTCGGGAGCATCCTGAAGCCCCCTCTATGGCTTTGGAGAATAGAATCTCCCACCAGGGCTGTTTAGCAGGCCGATCTACCTCTGATGCAACGCCAGAGGGATCTTAATGCTTTGAGCAAGATCTACCCCTACAGGTTTTGTCCTGCTTCATTACACTTTTTCTTTGACTTTGAGGATACCTGAATACCATGAGAGGAGGAAGAGGCCTTCAATGAAGTGACCACAATGATACCGTGTCAGAAACAAAGAGTGTCCCAAATTTAGAAGTCCAGTTCTGTAGGCCTCTCCATGTCATTTTCTGACAGAGCAGACAATCTTTTGGTTGGTGGTCTGGGCCAAAGCATTTTAAACAACGGTCACGTGTGTCAGTCACAGAGATGGTGCTTCCACACTTAGAACATTTTTTGAAACAACTAGCTTACTTCTCCATGCCTTCTAAGGATGGGAAGGCTATGGTAGGCTTAAGGCGTAAGAGGGCATCAAGACGTCTATTTTTTTTTTTTAAACCTAGTCTAAAGGAAAAAGAAAAGAATAAGGGAACCAATGATGTCTCCGATGGTGCAGGCATAGACGGGAAGTTACACGCTATTCATAAAAAAAGACGGGTTTTTTTCTGCGGAGACAGGATTTGTTTCCTGCTGGCTCAGTGGAAAACAAACAACTGAGGAGAGGAAGTTGGGAAGGCAGTCGCGGAGGCGCAGTGGAGTCCTCCCAAAAGCTTTCCAATTGTCCACCAGGGAGTATTCCCGCACAGGCTCCATCAGTACAGACATCACCCATATGTGAAGACTACATTCTTGCTTGTTCCTGGAGAAGTAGTAAAAAACCTTGGCGTGACATCAAACCAGAGACGGTCTCTACAATCTCATATTAAGAAATGACATTCTCTGCTTACTATAAAATGAAGACAGAAACACAAACATGACGGCAGAAAAAGACCACATGGCCTATCTAGTCTGCCCCTTCATATCAACTACAATAGTCCCCTTTTTACCTTAGAGATTCTCTGTGTTTGTCCCATGCTTTTTTTGAATTCAGATCCTGTCCTCGTGTCCACCACCTCCACTGGGAGACTATTCCAAGCATCTACCACTCTTTCCATAAAGAAATATTTCCACATATTACTCCTGAGTGTATCCCCTCTCACTTTCATCTTATATCCCCCCATAGCTGAGCTTGCCTTCAATTGAAAGAGACCTCCTATGCATTTATGCCATGGAGGTATTTAAATGTCTTTATCATGTTGACCCTATCCCCGCCTTTCCTCTAAAGTATACATATTAAGATCTTTAAGTCTGTCCTCATATGCTACATAACGAAGACCACTAACCATTTTAGTAGCCATCCTCTGCACAGACAACAACCTGCATATATCCTTTCGGAGGTGCAGTCTCCAGAATTGCAAACAATATTCCAAAAGACGTCGCACCAGAGACTTACTTATTCAGAAGCATTATTGAAAGGAGGCTTGTCTGTACAGGGCCGTGTACATTGTGAGGGTACTCAATAATAGTATATCACTGAAAGCCCTCAGAAAGAGTCAACATCACAGATTCAGTAGCTCAGACATTCCAACTAAGCTGATGACTTTGAAAAGACTACTCTGCTGAAAGTTCAGATAACAGAAACTAGGCCTGTTTATGGTACAAAAAGCTGCAGGGAAGAACTTTAGTCTTGAAACATACACTGTGAAAACTGCTTGTATAAGAATTATTGTCTAAGAAGTTATGTCTGGGAGTACACCTATGTCTCTCCTCCTGATGACCTATACTAATAAGATCTGACCTATGACAGAGATGCAGATTATGAATATACATCAGTAAAAGATGTAACGATGTTTAACGTAGAATAAGGTGGAAATTTTGCTGTGAGATGGGATTTTAAGGCAATAAAAAAGGTGACCTTAGTAGGCGGAGTTAGAGAGAGCAGGTGCAAGCTTTGCTCTCTCCCCCAAAGCGCTTTGGTCCTGTGTGTACCACAATTGTTTGTGTGTGAATTGTATTATTAATTATTATTGCTTCCTTCTCATTGCTCTGAGTGTGGAGATTCATTCCCAAGAACGCAGGTGCTGTTACCAGTGATGGCAGAGCAGAGTACATCATCAATTATCACCTCCTTTTTTTCTGCTGGCAATTCCTCTCCCTAAAAACCCTTGAAGCAAACTTCTGGCTTTCACAGTCACCTTTTCTACCTGTTTAGCTACTTTAAGATCATCAAACACAATTACACCCATGTCCCGCTCTTCTTTTGTGGACAGCCTACACTGTATGGCCTCTTTAGATTTTTGCAGCCGAAAGGCATGACACTGCATTTTTTAGCATTAAATTTCATCTGCCAAATTCTAAACAATTCTCCAAGCTTAGCTATCCCTCCTCATGTTATCTACTCCTTCCTGGGTGTCTACCCTATTGCCGATTTTGGCATCATCCGCAACAAGCAAATCTTACCCGACAGCCCTTTTGAATTATCACTAACAAAGATGTTAAAAAGAATCAGACCAAGGACAAATCCCTGGGGATACCACTGGTAACCTTCTCCTCAGAGTGAGCTCCATTTATCTGTACCCTTTGTCACCTCCCACTCAACCAATTTCTAACTCAATCAGTAGCTTTAGGGTCCATCCCTAGGGTGCTCAGTTTGTTTATAAGTCGCCTGTGCGGAACGGTGTCAAAGGCTTTACTGAAATCTAAATACACCACATCTAGGACTCTCCCTTGGTCCAACTCCCTGGTCACCCAGTCAAAGAAATCAATCAGATTTGTCTGACAAGACCTGCGTCTGGTGAATCCATCCTGCCTCAGATCCTGTAATCCATTGGACTCCAGAAACCTCATTATTCTCTCTTTTAGTAGCCATTCTAATAATTTACTAACCACAGAGGTTAGACTAACCAGCTTGTAGTTCTCAATATCTTTCTTACATCCGCTTTTGTGTAAAGGGACCACATGTGCCTTTCTCCTGTCCTCTGGCACCACTCCAGACTCCAAAGAGGCACTGAAAAGTCAGCTGGAAACACCATGGTGCTCAGATAAGTACACTGGCAACTACAGGGGATAATCTCTCCAAAAGAAATCACAAAGAAATAAAAGCATTTTAAATTTTTTTGAAGGAGCAAAAAACAAAAGCATCCAGATCTGCTGGAGACAGAGAAAAACTGAGGGAGACCCCTAGGGGTAGGATTATATCACCAGGCTCCAGCCTATCAGAGCTCTGGTAGAATTCTCTGTCTCCAAGATCTGCTGGCAGGGGTGCATAACCCGTTTGTCTGGACTGGTCTAGCAGTATGAACTGGAAGTGGTAATGCATCCTATGGTGTCTGATTATATTGCAAATGGGCTGTATGTATATGTTAAACAGAATGGATGATGGTGCAGAACCTTGAGGGATGCCGTGCAGTATGCTGAACTTCGTTGATTTGTTTTTGCCACACGTGACCTGCTGTGTATGGTTGCTGAGGTAGGAGCAGAACCATTTTATTGTGTTTTTGCGTAGGTGTTGTATCAGTATGGGTGGGATATGGTGTCAAAGGCTGCAGAGATGTCCCTGAAGATTAGGATGATTCCTTTTTTGAAGTTATCAATGCCCCTTATGAGGTTGTCGAATAGGGAGGTCAGTAGAGTCTCAATGACATACTGTGGCCTAAACCCGTGCTGATGCGTGTCCAATGGTGCGTTCTGGTCAAGGTAGTCTTGTAGTTGTAGCTGTACGGATTTTTCAATGACTTTTGCAATGAACGGCAGGCTAGAGGTCAGAATGTAAATTTTCGGGTCCGCTGGATCAAGGGAATTTTTCTTGAGAACCGGCTGTATGGCAGCTTGCTTGAGAGCAGATGGCATGTAGCCCTGATGTAGGTAAATTTCTACCATGTTTTGGATGTGCTTGCCAAGCTGATCCTTTGAGGCTTTGATCCATGCCACAGGGCAGGGGTCAGTAAGAGGTTGTTGTGTTAAGTGTCTCCGTGATATGTTCGATCTGTGCCAGAGGGAACAGTAAAATTGTCCCATGTTATCTTATGTGCATAGGTTATCGGGTTGGGTGCTATGAGATCCTGCTGTTGAGGGAGAATGTAGTACCTGCCGAGTTGGAAGTTTGCATAAATTTGGGGGTCAATAAGGTCTATGTCCTGTTGCTCTGTGTCTTTGGTAAGTTGCTGCACAATGTTGAAAAGCCCTCTAGGTCAGTTTGCTGACTTCATGTTGTTTACATTCATTAATCAAGTTGTTGAATTCTTGTTGCTTGACTCTGTATTGTTTAAGTGTGTCCTGTGTCTTGTTGCGCCTCCATTTTCTTTCAAGTTTCCTTACTGCCTTTTTAGCTTCTCTGATGTTGCCTGAGTACCAAGGTGCATTAGGTCTTTTACAAGCATGTGGGCGTTTAGAGTTTGTGATTGCTGCAGTTATTGAGATAGTGGAGTTCCAGGTTTTCGATGATTTTGTCCAGATCTTGAGAATCCTGCTGGAGCTTCAGAATTATTTCCAGAAGGAATATCTACTTGTTGAAGGTTCTGAATTTTCTGTTTGGCTGCCATGGTTCCTGATGAAGGTCAGAGCTCTTGATGTGCATTGAGAATGTTATTGTGAGATGGTCAGTCCAGGGGAGAGGAGTGATTGTCAATGCTGATATCTGATCTTGCTCCATGAGTTGTTTTGGTATAAAGATTAGATCTGGTCTTGTTTCGTGTTGATGGGTGGGTGGCATTTATTATTTGGGTGTATTTAAGTACCTCCATTGCCCTGAGGAATGAGTTGGCTTCTTTGCCCGGTGATGAGCAAAGGTTGAAATCCCCAAGGGTGATAAGTGGTTTGTGCTGCAAGCCAAGTGAGAAGATTGTTTCCAGGATAGTGGAGAGTTCCTTGTTTTCAGCATTCGTTGGTCTATAGATGAGGCAGATGCTTAGGTATTTATTGGAGATGGTAATAGTGTTGATCTCCGTGGAATCAGTAGTTGTTGTGGTCCTGAATTTGTAGTCATTTCTTGCCAGAATTAGTATGCCACCTCCTCTTCGAGTCCGGAGGCAGTTGAAGGCTGTAAAGTCAGGTACCCCAAATCAGGTACTGTAAAGTCACCCCGATTTGGTTAACTTGATCCGTGTCCATTAGCCAAGTCTCTGTGATGCAGACGATGTCTATCTTGTAGGTTTGCAAGTAGTCAGTTCGTTTCTGATAGATCTGGAGTTGACTAACGCACATTTAATAGGGGCATCCACGATGGGATTTGTGTGTATGTGGTAAGATGTATACATTGTGGCTGGATTAGATTGTGCGCTCTGCGTGTGGTGGTTCTCAGAGACCGATATATCAGTGTAGATGGGGGGTGTAGGAGCAACAGCGATGGCAGGTGAGTTGGAACGGAGTGGGACTTAGAAGCCATAGAGATAGCTAGGTGTATTGCGAATAGGGCCAGCAGGAGCTGGAGTTTTAGGTTAGTGCTGAGTACTTGCATATCAGTATAGTCAGGGCTTAGTTGGCTTGAGGATAGTAGAGCCAGGCCAGGCGTATTAATTGGGCTTGCTTAGCACAGCTGCTACTGACATGATCGGCGAGTCCTGTAGAGAGGACGCCGGGATGATATATGTCCTTGTCTGGTGGCGTTTGTTCAGGATTAGGAGCGTCCGAAGTTTGTTCACAGCAGGGCAGCTGATCTGGGAGGTGCGCGGTTGTGTATGCCTGAGGCTGCTACCGTAGGTGTAGTTTTATTAGAAGTCCATATTGAACTAGAAGCCGGAGGGGTTCTTGTCTTGTTAGCTGTTTCCCGTTGGCGTTGTTTGTTTGTCTGAGTGTTGGGCATCTATGCGTTTACCATTTATTGTGTTTGTATGTCCTCATCGGTGCCGATTTGTCTGGCTCCATAGGGGTTTCCTCAGGGTTTCTGTTTGTCCTTGCCTGCAAGGCGCAGGTGTGCCTCCTGGCACTCTCCTTTTTGAAGTTCAGCTGCTGGTCCCTGACTGGCCCTGAGATGGAGAGGAGGAGGTGTTCAGGCTTCCCGCTCTCTGTCTTGCTGTCGATCGGGGCTTGCCGGTGCGGCAATTAGCAGTTAAGTCTAATTTCTCTTTCCTTATCGTCCCTCCAGTCCAGCCCCGCACCTCTGGGATGTATCAGAGTGTATCAGAGCAATTAAACTAACGGGAGGGACATGCACAACCAGCCTGAAGCATTGCTGATCCAAAACATACGTCCCCCTACTGCCTGGACGTTCAGGCAATAAAGCTTAGAGAAAGTATGCAGCGACGAGCACAATGCTGCCCTACCAATCTCCACTGTTGGAACTAAACTATACTCTGCCCACAAGGCTGCCTGAGCCCTTGTGGAATGTGCCAGCAACTCCGCTGGCACTACTTTACCCTTCAAGCTGTACGCCAACATCATTAACCCCCTGATCCATCTGTAAATGGAGGTCTTAGCTGGTGCTTCGCCTTTGTGCGGCCCACCAAACAGAACAAGCAAAACAAAACAGACAGATAGTCCAATCACCAAAAGGACGATGTCCATTTCTACATACTTTTGCAGGGCTCTTATAACATCCAGGTAGCGCAGCCGCGGAGTGGCAGGGCCCGCATCCGCGCTCTCTAGAGCCGGCAAGGACACGACCTGAGGTACATGAAATGCTGACACCACCTTGGGCAGACAATGAAGGTATGGGCGCAGGACCAAGTCCTCCATGGAGAAGGAAAGGAATGGCTCCTGGCACAACAGGGTCTGAAACTCCAAAGTCCTACTTGCTGAGCAAATCGCTACCTGGAACACCGTTCTCAGAGTCAAATCATTCAGGGAAGATTCACCCAACGGCACGAAGGGTACCCCAGACAGAGCCGTCAGCAGGGAATTGAGATCCCAAGGCAGTACCCTCTGCCCTCCTCAGCTGACAGAGGTGGGACACCACCCTTAGAAATCTCAGTACGGACTTCCAGTGACGTCAGAGAGCCCAATGGCGGTACGATAATGGAGCTTCGCCGGTAAAACCTACCAAAGGTGGAAAAAATTGAGCAAAGCACAAAAAGAGCAGTGGAAACCAAATTTAATGGTAAAGCAGGAGTGACCTCAATGACAAAGGGAAGGAGCGCAGCCCATGAACGCCCTTAACCACGCTGAACAGTAGGGCAGCTGGCGCGAGGAGCCATGTGGTGTGAAGAGCGGAGGAAGGAGAGGCCTGGGCGATTTGGCGGAGAGGGTTGGAGAGCGTGAGTGGTGACCCTGACGGGCTGGCGAGCGATCAGCTGATATTTGGAGGAAGGTGGTGTGAGCAGCGTTTGGTTCCTGCAGTGAGCGCCATGGAAGAAAGCGGAGAGGAGAACCACGTGGCAGACTCGAGCGGAGGACAGAGGAGGCCAAGAGCGCACGGATTGCAGCCGAAGGAGCTGGACCGGAGCAGCGCAATATAAAGAGCAAGGAGGCCGGGGGTAAGCAAGTTCCCCGAAGGGCCCGCAGAGGAGGAGCTGGCCGGGAAACTGCACCCGGTAAGTTTGAGCAGCCTGAGTGCAGAGCGCTAGGGGTAAGCAAGCTCCCCGAAGGGCCCGCAGAGGAGGAGCTGGCCAGGAAAATGTACCCGGTAAGTTTGAGCAGCCTGAGTGCAGAGCGTGGGACACTGTACCCGGTAAGTTTGAGCAGCCGGAGTGCAGAAGAGCTGAAGTGTGCAGGAGGATTGCAGCAGACGAAAAGGCTGAGCAGAGTGAGTGGAAAGCAGGACAGTAAAGGAGGGAAACTGCTAAATAAAGCCAGTTAACAGCAAAAGAAGATACAGGCAAAGAGCAGACCACAATAGCTTGAGCCAAGTGACAGACCCTGGTGGGAGATTGAAAAAGGAGGGGAGAGAGCGATGGAGAAACAAAGAAGGGGTATGACTGCCAGATAAAAGCTAGCAGAATTTCGATCATCGTACATGACCCCAAAAGGACAACAGGAGGGGGAGAAGGAAAACAAGAAGGGGGCGGAACAAGGAGATGAGCAGGAAGAAGGGAGTCCTGAAGTAGCCGATATGATCAAGACATGGCTGGAGGAGCTGAAAGAGGAGCTCAAAGTGGAAATCAGTGGGGTAAAAAATGAAATAAAAGAAACTCTGCAATCCCTACGACAAGACATAGCGGATTTGGGCTCCAGGGTAGAAGAAACAGAGCAACAGATGGAACAGCATGGAGAGGTCCTAGAGGAGTTACAAAAAGGATGGGACGAATTGAAGTTAGCTCAAGGAGAATTGAGAGAGAAAACAGAGGACATGGAGGATCGGTCTAGAAGATGCAATTTAAGAGTGAGGGGCATTCCGGAGGATGCTAAATACAAAAATTGTGAAGAAGTTGTTACAAAAATCTTCGGTTGTGTGCTATGGGATGTGGTTCAGGAGGAAGGCCGAGCGGAGGAACCTTTGAAAATAGAGCGAGCACACAGGGGGGCTGGGGCCATTAAGGGAGAATCGGCCCAGAGACATTGTGGTATGCATGAGCACCTACAAGATCGAAGAACACTTATTGCAGGCTGCCAGAAAACTGAGGCATATCAAGTGGGAGGGTCATGAGGTGGAATTGTTTCAGGACTTGTCCCAGGGTATGCTGCAGCGCCGGAGAGATATGAAAGAGGTGACAGCCTTCCTGAGGAGGGAGGGGCTGCGCTACAGGTGGTTATACCCTTTTGGCCTTTTAATAACTGTGAGGGATGTAAATAAGAAGGTGAAGACCAAAGAGGAAGCATGGACTGTACTCAGGAATTTGAGGATATCTAATCTCCCGGAAGGGGTAACGGGACCAGCAGATAAGAGAGCACATACTGCACCTAAATCCAGGGCAGAAAGTTTGAGATGGCACAGAGTACCGATCACTGGACAGCGATTGACACGCCTTACAAAAGGAAGTCAAAGAGGCGCTTCAGCGACGAATGAAGACGGCTGAGGAAGAGGACATAGAGAGGCCATGATCTCCATGAGCTATAAAGGGAATGGGGGGGTTAGATAGGGGTTCATGATCTGTATTCAAGGGTGCAGGCGGAGGGAGGTAGGAGTTAGGCGGGGTGGATGAGGAGGGGTGTTGTTGCACTGTATATATGCTGGAGCGAAAGGGCTCATTAATGGATTGAAGAGGGATCAGGGGAGGGCGGGGGATGGGCAGAGGGGAGTAAGGCCAAGGGAAGGGAGAGGGAGAAGAGGGGGCGTAGGAGTAGAGGGGATAGGGCAAGTGGGTTTTCTCTGACAGTCAGCCATAATTATGGAAGTCAAGTCTCTATGGCTGAGACGGAGAAGGGGAAGGATGGGTAGGAGGGGGAGGGGAGGAGGAAGACAGCTGAAGAGAGATAGTGCAGGGGGGCTATAAACTACTCAAGGTGAGCTGAAAGTTGTAATACTGAATGTTAAAGGGCTTAATTTGCCATTTAAAAGACAGAAACTGTATAAAGAATTAAGACGTCAAGGAGCGGGGCTGGTGTTTATACAGGAAACACACTTAACTAGGGCAACAGAACATATGGTCAAACCCCAGGAATATGGGACATGTCTATATGCATCAAACACAGTGGAAAAAAAGAAGGGAGGGGTGGCAGTCTTCATAGCCTCCACACTTAAGGCGGAGGTACAAAAGATAATTCGAAATAAAGAGGGGAGATATATAATATTACGAATACAAATAGGAAAGGAATGGTTTCTATAATAAATATTTATGCGCCAACAGGGGGGCAAGGGGAATTCTGGACAAAGTTGAATACTGAGGTGGGCAAAATAGGGGAAGGAAACATCATTTGTGGGGGGGATTTTAATTTAATGTGGAACCCCGATAAAGACGCAACGGGAAAACGGGAGGGCAAAAGGGTGGATAGGAGGAGATATCGAAACTTTAGTACACAGCATTGTTTGATAGATCCCTGGCGATTCCACCACCCCAGGAAAAGGCAGTTTTCTTATTTTTCTCATGTACATGGATCATACTCCAGGATCGATGCTATTTGGATTACAAAGGAACTGGCGGGCAGGATTAAAGAGGCAGATATGGACTCTATAACATAGTCAGACCATGCATTGGTGGAAGTCAGGTTGACAATGGAGGGGGAGAGAGGGGGCACACAATTCTGGCATTTAAATGAATCCCTGTTGGAGGATGAAAGGGTTTGAAAGGAGATAGAGTGGGAAACAGAGGAATACTTCAGATGGAATGATAATGGGGAGGTGGGCTGGGGGGAGGTATGGGATGGATACAAGGCAAGAGTGCGGGGAGTCTTTATCAAATGGGGAGCACGCAAAAAAAGGGAGAGGGAGAAGAGAGAATGGGAACTGCGAGGAAAACTAATGGAGTTGGAAGCATTAGATGGGCAAGGCGGAAGAGGGACGTATAGAGACCAAGTGCTGACGGTTAGAGCGCAATTAAATGCTATGTAAGCGGAAATCATAAGATACCGACTGCAGTTATTGAAACAGGAGGTTTTTGAGGGGGGAAATAAAGCAGGGCGATATATGGCGCAACGACTGAGAAAGGAAATTAAGAACACAAATATTGCGAATTAGGGACTCGCAAGGGAAGTTAGTTCATGCAGACAGGGACATACGAGAAGCCTTTAAAAAAATACTACCAAGAGCTGTATGCGGCTCGGGTATCTCCAGACTTGAAAAGGACACAAAGCTATTTAGATTCTATTAAGATCCCAACACTGAGTGAGGAGGAACAAACCCAGTTAAATAAGGTAATAGTGGCAGAGGAGATCTTGCAGGCTATAAAACAGCTAAAGGTAGATAAGGCGCCGGGATTGGACGGGCTTACAGCAAGATTTTATAGAAACTTCAAGGAGCTTTTAACAGCTCCATTGCTGAGGCTGTTTAATTTACCAAGAGAGGGTGGGGTGTTAGCAGCCACTATGGGATGGGCAGGGATTACGGTAATACATAAAGAAGGTAAGGATCAGCAAGAATGCTCATCGTATAGACCAATCTCCCTACTTAATTTAGATGCCAAATTATTGGCTAAAATATTAGCAACACGTTTAAATCGGGTTATTGGGAAGCTGATACATCAAGACCAGGCGGGCTTTATCCCAGGGAGGCAGGTAGCGGATAACATTAGGAAGATCTTGAATACTATTTGGTCTGTGGGACAGAGTGAACAGGAGGCCCTGTTATTGTCACTAGATGCCGAGAAAACGTTTGACCAGGTGTCTTGGTCTTTTATGCATCAGGTTATGGATAGGATGGGGTTGGGAGGGGAATTTAAAGGATGGGTGGAAGCCTTGTACCGGAACCCGAAGGCGTGTGTCAGGGTAAATGGAGCCTATTCAGATTTTTTTGGGCAGGAGAGGGACAAGGCAGGGATGCCCATTGTCACCCCTCCTGTTTGCAATATCACTAGAACTGTTTGCAGCAAGAGTGAGAGAAAGGGAGGATTTACAGGGTATAAAAGTAGGAAAGAGGGAATATAGAATATCATTATTCGCGGACGATATTACATTGAGTGTGACCCCACCGAGAGGCTCAAAACCAATTTTAATGTGGGAATTAGGGGAATATGGGAAACTGTCTGGATTCAGTATTAATTGGGCAAAATCGGAAATTTTGAACCTAACAGTATTAGCGGAGGTGCAGGAGCGATTAAGAAAGCAATATCCCTTTAGGTGGGCAAAAGGGGCAATTAGATACCTAGGGATCCAAATAAGCAACCGGTTAGACTTGTATGATTTAAATTATAAAAACTGTTTAGGCAAGTAGAAACATTATTAGCGGGGTTGGGGCGGGGTTATCTGTCTTGGTTTGGTCACATGGCAACAGTGAAGATGATACTGCCCCGTTTTTTGTTTTTGTTTCAAACATTGCCGATAGACCTATCCCGGCAAAAAGTTAAAGCAGCTACAACGAAGCATATCTTGATTTATTTGGCAAAATAAGGATCCTAGAGTGGCATTGTCCACTCTGCAGAAAGCTAGGGAAGAGGGGGGCTTGAGGTACCCAACTTTAGCAAATATTAATTAGCGGCACAATTAAAAACAATGTATGATTGGCACAGAGAAAAACAAAAACATTCGGTTCAGATGGAAGAAGAATCGGTGAGGGGGAGGGAGGTTGGAAAGGTGGGTATGGAGGGGGGATATAGCGCCAGCCAACAAGGTGGCAAACCCCTTCGTAGGACATGTTCTGCGCATCTGGTGGAGAACCAGGAAAGTATTAGTACAGGACAAAAAATATATACAGGGGATGACGCTGGAGGCGTGTTTTGAGAGGGGTATGGGACCAAGGTTAAGGATACTCAGGGGCTGGGTGGAAAGAGGACTTACACATATCTCACAGATAGTGACAGAAGATGGGCTACGTGATTTTGAGGGGATTAAGGACCTGTATGGATTAGCCAGTAATGATTATTACAGTTACGCCCAGGTTGGTCACTTTGTGAAGCAGCCGAAGGTATGGCGGGACTTGTGGAGCAATAGAGGGTGGTTTGAGGCCCTTTGCTCAGGTAACCTGAGTCGTAAAAGTACCTTGTCTAAGATTTATAAAGGCCTAGTGGAAGGAGGGGAGGGCAAGCTAGGGTTTATGCTGAAATGGGAGTCAGATTTGGGTCAACAATGGCCAGAGGAGAGGTGGGACAAAGTCATACAGATATCCATAGCCACCAATATAAAAGAAAATGCCTATAAAGTACTGTATAGGTGGTATTGGACACCAACATGCCAAAAACGAGCGGGGAGGATGACATCAGACTGGTGCTGGAGAGGCTGTCTGGAGAAAGGGGACATGATACATATGTGGTGGACATGTGGGCAGATTCAAAGCTTCTGGGAAAAGGTTCTATTAATAATCCATGCAATGACAGGATACGCAATACAGAAAACACCAGAGGTATGCATCTTGCACCAACTGGGGGAGGATATTGGGAAAAAGGAGAGAGGAGTAGTACATCACTGCATAGTAGCAGCACGAAATGAGATAGCGCAACACTGGTGGGGGGGGGGAGGCCTCAAAGCGCAGGGTTTATCAAAAGAATGGAGAACCTGTGTTTGATGCATCGATTGACAGAATTGAGACATGGGAGGGGGGATAAGGGTATGGAACAATGGCAGGGTGTATGGAGGAGGTTGGAGACATGGAAAGAGGAGAGAAGGAGGTAGTGACCATAAACAGCCGGGAGTGAACAAAGGTCTGGAAGGGGAGTAAGTGGCAAAAACACATATATTTAGATAAAAATGCGGCACACAAGAGGAGGTAGAGAATAAGAAGATTAAAGGAGAGGGATAGGTTGATTAGTTACGAGAGTGATGTTGTATTAGATGTAGGGGAAATCAGCTTAGATATTGGCAGAGTGGTGGTCTTATAGCTCTGTACAAGGTTGATTCAAGAAGCAGTTTGTAATATATTTAACAAAAGTTCAATAAAAATGTTAAATTAAAAAAAAAGAAAAAAAAAAAAAAGAAATCTCAGTATGTATGGATGTGTACCCAAATGCCACCCTGTAGCCTTTTCCAATGATAGCAGGAAATCGCCGCCAGCTGCACCCTCAAGGAACTAGCAGCTAGGCTCTTATCAAACTCGGATTGCAAGTCCAAGATATCCGGGACCAAGAGACAGTGGAAGGGCTCATCTGCCTTTCTCCGCACCATGCTTCAAAGACGCACCACATATGGATGTACGCCAGATTCGTAGACCTCCTCTGAGCCTGTAGCAAGGTCGCTATCACTGAGCCCGAATATCCTTTCTTCTTCAACCTCGCTCTTTCCAGAGCCATGCCCTAATCGAGAATGGATCCACCTGGGGGATGCGAAGTGGCCCCTGTGTCAAGAGGCTCTTCCGAACCGGAAGCCGCCATGGTCAATCTGCCAGTATCCAAATCAGGACAGCATACCATGAGTGCCTCAGCCAGTCTGTTGCCACCAGAAGTAGTAAACCCCAGAGTGCCTCTATCCGTTGTACTACCCAGCCTATGAGCAACCATGGGGGAAAAACAGAGGAGACCCTCTTGGGCACACTGCTGAATACAGCATCTAGGCCCTCTGACATCCTCTCTCAACCTCTGTGGAAAAACCCGGCAGGCTTTGGCCAACTCTAATGTTGCCATTAGGTCCATGCTGGGTGTGCCCCATCGGCGGACCGGCTGCTCGAACATCCCCTGGTTGAGTTGCCATTCTCCGGGGCCACACGCATTCGGCTGAGGTAGTCTGCTGTCACACTGTTGACTCCCACTATGAGTGCCGCCGATAACGCCTAGAGATGAGTTTCCACCCATCCGACCAGCCTTTCAGCCTCCTCCTCCAGGGCTGCACGGTCCGTGCCTCCTTGCCGTTTGATGTAAGCCACCATGGTCGCAGTGTCCGAGAGGACTCGGACCACACCTTCCCCTGCAATCAAGGCTCGGAACTCTTTAGCGCCAAGGACACCGTTCACATCTCGAGCCTGTTGATCGACCACAGGGCCTGCTATATACTCCTCTGTCCCTGAGCCAAGCGACTGTCAACAAGGGGCTCCCCCAACTTGACAGACTGGTGCCAGTCATCAGCAGAGCCATACTGGGGACTCGAGTGGCACGCCCCTCTTCCAGGTTCCCCAGATGGAGCCAGCACCAGAGGGCTCTCCATGGGGAGGGGAGTACTTGGGACAGGGGTTGACCCTGATGGGACCACTGCCAGTGCAGAGCCCATGGGACTAGCTCGAGAGTGGCTGCCATGGTCCTCCGAACCTGCAGCTAATGGCACACTGACTGTCTTGCCAACTTCAGGGACTGCCGTATCAACTGTCAGTTACTGTGCCTGGTGATCCGGCAGGAAAACCCTGCTCATGTGGGCATCAAACCACGCTCCCAAATACTCTAGTTCCTGGGCCAGCTGTAACTGACTCTTGGCCAGAATGACCACCCGACTGAGACTTTGAAGAAACTCCAGTATCTGCGCTGTTGCCCTTTCGCTGACACCCCTGGACTTCACCCAGATCACCAATAGTCTAGGTACAGGTGGGAAAAAATCCTTTCCTTGTGGAGGGTTGCCACCACCATCACCATGACCTTAGGGAAGGTAGCGGGACGATCGCCAGACTAAAGGGCAACATTTGAAACTGGAAATGGAAAAAGACCAGTCGGTACAGCCAAATCAGAGGAACTGCTGATGTTCTGGATGGATGGGAATGTGCAAATCCCCCCCCCCCCCCAGAGATGATTGAGAGACAAGGACTCTCCACTCCTTACCGCCACTATTACTGATCTCAGCATTTCCATGCAGAAATGCAGTACTCGGTGACTACGGTGCATGCCCTTGAGGTCAAGATTTCGGCGAAAGAAGCCTTCCTTTTTGGGCACCACAAATAACTGGAGTACTGACCACAGTCATACCGGTCTCGCGGAACTGGATCTACAGCTCTTAGCTGCATGAGACGAGACAAGGTCTCCCTCTACTGCTGCAGACACCGCCGTGTCCACTTTGGGAGATCAAAGGAGCTCTTGTTCTTGCTCCGGTTGCAGGTGCAGGTGCAGGTACAGGCATGACATAGATCGCACCCCTTTAAGACAGGCCTCATCCTACTCTATGTACCGGGAAGACATTCCGCGATTTCCGCACCGCCTGGAGCAGCGGATCCTCCAGAGCTTGTTCCTCTGCTAGGAGATAAACGGGCATATTCAGAGTCTTGAAGGACTCTACAATGAGCACCGGCAGCTTCTTCCGGCAGAACACCTGAACAATCCGGACCTGATCCTCTCTTCCAACTCCTCCTGTAGAACAAGCTCCGTGTCAAGGCCTTCCCAAATCCAGCCCCTCCAACAATGGTGATTGCTGCCACTTCTCTGGCCCTCTAGCCCGCTTAGTCGCCACGGCCCCTGCCATGTGCTCTTTTGCATTTGACGCCCTCTTAGCCCTGCGTTCCGGGGCTGAGGAACAGTTTGTCAAGCCCTGCTGATTTAGCCAATCGCCTTATGCAAAGGTAAGATAAACTCCAGTGAGAACTCCTCTGAGAGTCTTGCTCCTCCGGCTTGAGGGGTGGATGGTCCAGGCTTCGCGCCGGAACTGGGTGCCGGATCCGATAGGTAACCCGGCGCCACCCCCCTGCCTCCAGGGTCTCTTGCCTTGTCGCGTCCTGCAGGCCCTGCTCCAGTGACCTAGCCTCTTGCGTGCAGACTAAGCCAACGCCTGTCTCCAAGACCGCTCTCATATATCTTGAGGATTCCTAGACAGGATCAGCGCAGGGCCCATTTCATATCTTGGAGGTCTACACGGAACACAATCAGGCTGACACCTTCTCCAAGAAAGGTTTACATTCTTTTTATAAGAAATACCCATGGCCATAAGCTCTGACAGCAGCATCACAACTTTAGTAGGTACAGAGTCTGTGCAAGAGACAAAGGATGATCATGTCAGACAGATGGAAGGATTTCATTTGCCTCCTCACCACTGACTGCCACTGTCTTTCTAGTCAAATACATTTCTTGTATGCAGATGCTTCCTGTTTCACAGAACAAAACTGCAGCTCCTCAGCACTTTTTCCTGCTTATTTCTGACTTTTTTTTTTAAACCTTCCCAGGAAAAAGTCACAATGTCTCAACAATCACTTACATCACCTAAACCACCTGACCAAGCACAATGGCTCTCTGAAATCTGCCCAGCAACAAGACAATGGCCCATGTCCCCCCGTGCCTGAGGGGGGGGGGGTCCAGGGATGGTTGAAGGCCCAGCAGCCGGCTCCACAGATTCTTGTGTGGACCTTTCTGCGGTACGTGCTTCCCGCAACAGCGAGGGACTTTCCTGGCCTGGTTCCATAGCTATAGTCCCATGCAGGCAGCGAAGGAAAATACCTGCTGCCAAGACGGCCCCCATCCGCCAGGTCTGGCATAGCAAACAATGCGGGGTAGGCTGGCATGGCAGTAAGGGCTGAAGACTGCTCTGAAGCATCCTCAAAAGTCTTAATAAAACTAAATTAAAGAAATGGAAATTAAAGGAACTGAAAGCCCTTCAACTTAATCAACAGAGGCAGCCCTGATCTCCTCCCCCCAACCCCCCACCCCCTGGGAAGGAAAAAAAAAACACGGCAGGGAATGATGACCAAGCCGCAGCCTCTAAGGCAGTGGTTCTCAACCTTTTTTGTACCGTGACCCCTTTTACCGTTGGTCAACTTGTGATGACCCCCAATGATAAAATCAAATGCGTCTCTCTTCCTTTACTGTTAACGCATTGTCGCTGTAATCATTTGTTGAATTATTAATATATTATAGGCCTTTGCAATATGTTTTTATTTATAAAACACTTATTTAAACCACAATAATTAATCACAAGTAACAATATTTGATTTCAAAATTATGATGATTTTGTAGTCAAATCACTAATATGAAATAAAGTTATTTTTTCTACCTTTGTTGTCTGACCAATTTATTCTCTGATCATGCTGGTCCCGATCTGAGGCTTCTGCTTTCCTGTCTTCTCTTAGCTCTCTTTCTGTGGTCTATGGTCCATCTGCCATTTCTTATCTCTTCTTTCGTTTTCTTCACTTCTTTCCATCAGCCTATTTCCAGTCCCAGTAACCCTCCCCAGTATCAGCCCCTTTCCAGTCCTCACTCCCAGTACCTTCCAATGTCAACTTGCATTCCCATGACTGCCACTGGTGTCCATTCCCTTCCAGTCCCCCTCCTTCCCCACTGACCAGTCCCTTCTAGTACAAATACCATGGCAGCCCCTCTCAGATCCACTCCCTTCCAGTTCCATTCTCCCATCCCCTTGTATCAGCCCACTTGTAGCCTTAGCCCCCAGTTTTCTTCCAGGGCCAGCAGCTCTATCCTCCCCTCCCCACAATCAGCCCATTCCCAGTCAAAGCCCCCCAATCAGCTCACTTCTAGTGCTAATCCCCCCTCAACCCCATTACCAGTGCTAGCCTCCCCTAATCAGCCCAATACCAATCCTACCCCCCCATCAGCTCATTACCAGTCCTAGCCTCCCCTAATCAGCTCATTTCCAGTGCTGGTCCCCCCCTCAACCCCATTACCAGTGCCAGGCTCCCATAATCAGCCCATTTCCAGTCCTAACCTCACCGATCAGTTCATTTCCAATGCTAGACCCCCATCAGTCCATTACCAGTCCTACCCCCCCCCCCTTGATAAGTCCATTCCCAGTCCTAGCCTTCCCTAATCAACCCATTACCAGTCCTAGCCCCCCCCCCATCTGCCCATTACCAGTGCTAGCTCCCTCATCAGCCCATTATAATCCTAACCTGCACTGTCTCTCGCCTCTGTCCAGCATTTATCCCGTCTGTCCAGTATGTCCCCCTGTCTCTCCCCTTTGTCCATTCCAGCCCCCTCCCTCCATGTCAGCCCCATCCTTCCATCTGTCCATGTCAGCCCCCCTCCCTCCATCCCTCCATCCATGTCAGCCCCCATCCTTCCATCTGTCCATGTCAGCCCTCCTCCCTCCATCCATCCATCCATATCAGCCCCCTTCCTCCCTCCCTCCCTCCATCCATGTCAGCCCCCATCCTTCCATCTGTCCATGTCAGCCCCCATCCATCCCTCCATGTCAGCCCCCATCCTTCCATCTGTCCATGTCAGCCCCCTCTCTCCATCCATATGAGCCCCCTTCCTCCCTCCCTCCATCCATGTCAGCCCCCATCCTTCCATCTGTCCATGTCAGCCCTCCTCCCTCCATCCATCCATGTCAGCCCCCACCCTCCATCCATATCAGCCCCCTTCCTCCCTCCCTCCCTCCATCCATGTCAGCCCCCATCCTTCCATCTGTCCATGTCAGCCCTCCTCCCTCCATCCATCCATGTCAGCCCCCCTCTCTCCATCCATATCAGCCCCCTTCCTCCCTCCCTCCATCCATGTCAGCCCCCATCCTTCCATCTGTCCATGTCAGCCCTCCTCCCTCCATCCATCCATGTCAGCCCCCCTCCCTCCATCCATATCAGCCCCCTTCCTCCCTCCCTCCCTCCATCCATGTCAGCCCCCATCCTTCCATCTGTCCATGTCAGCCCTCCTCCCTCCATCCATCCATCAGCCTCCCCTCCTTCCTCCCTCCATCCATGTCAGCCCCCATCCTTCCATCTGTTCATGTCAGCCCCCTCCATCCCTCCATGTCAGCCCCCATCCTTCCATCTGTCCATGTCAGCCCCCCTCCATCCCTCCATGTCAGCCCCCATCCTTCCATCTGTCCATGTCAGCAGCCCCCTCCCTCCATCCATATCAGCCCCCTTCCTCCCTCCCTCCATCCATGTCAGCCCCCATCCTTCCATCTGTCCATGTCAGCCCTCCTCCCTCCATCCCTCCATGTCCGCCCCCATCTTTCCATGTCCATGTCAGCCCCCCTCTGCCGATGTCAGCCGTTTTGCAGGTTCCCTGCCCCCTCATCCCCTCTCCTCATGTCTGCCTCTCTTTTAATGCAGCCGCGGCTCCCTGCCTCTTAGGGAACCGCGGCTGTACCTGTAAAATCGTTGCGGAGCCCTTCCTGTCTCGACGGGCTCCGTGCAGCATTGTCCCGCCTCCAAAGGAAGTTGTTTGCAACTTCCTTTGGAGGCGGGACAATGCTGCACGGAGCCCGTCGAGACAGGAAGGGCTCCGCAACGATTTTACAGGTACAGCCGCGGTTCCCTATGAGGCAGGGAGCCGCGGCTGCAGAAGAAGGCAGTGAGTTTAAAGGAGTTTGCCGCTGCCGAGAAGCGGACTCGGCAGCGGCAGCAACTTGTGCGCGTTTTTTTAAAACTTGGTGGAGGCTAAGCGACCCCCGCCAAATCCTGTGGCGACCCCCGTGGGGGTCGCGACCCACAGGTTGAGAACCGCTGCTCTAAGGGGAGCTAGAGAGAAAAGGCGCACCTCTACCTTTCCCGTGCTGTTGCTGCAGGCCCCACCACGCGGCTGCAGGCAGCACTCCAAATCAGTGTGTTCTTCCTGCTCCCGCTTCATGATTCTGATGTCTGGTCTCACTTACCGCCGCTCTCCCCTATTCCAGAGCTCTGGAGCGCCAACATCGCAGCTATCTTCCCTCTCACGCTCAGCTGCTACTCTCCAGCTTTGACGCCGAGAGGGGGGCCTGTCCTGGAAGCTGTTGCTTAGTGCCAGTCTCTGGCTACTAGGTGACTCACCTGGTGCTGGGTTTGGGAGCTGCCTCAAGACCCTGGGATGCTGCCATCCCCAACACCCCCCCACACACACTTTTGCTGCATCTTTTTTTTATTTTTTTCCTTCTTTCTTTTTAATAAAGCTAGCAAAAAGCAAAAATAACGAAGGACAAAGAAATAACCCTGTAACTACAGGAAAAAAACTAACTCGGCCTAAAACCTGTGTCCCCTAGTTGTCCCTTTAGTGAGTCCAGCACCTTGGCTCACTTACCGGGGGGGGGGGGGCTGGTAGGTGGTGCCAGCTGCATAAGTACACTGGTGTCATCAAAAAGATGACATAATCGAGGTCCACGTGATGCCGGCGAGGAAGATGGCCGCTTAAGAGAATGCTCTGACTGACCCGGCAAGGAAAAAGCATTTTGTAATCGATTCCCCCAGCCCTAAGTGCACGAGGTGCAGGCAATAAGACTAGAAAACAACTGAGATGGCTGGGGAAAAAAGTTACTATAAAAGACTTTGCCACGGCGACCACGGGAGCGACGCAGGCTCAGAGGGGCCCAGCAGAAAAGCTGGCAGCGGTAGATGGGAAAGAACTGCCAGCTAATACTAGGCCACAGAGCCGCGAATCGCGATCTCCGACCGGGAGGCCAGAAATGGAACAAGATCAACAAGCTTTATTTCAAGAAGAGGTACGAACCTGGTTTAAAGATCTGAAAGCAGACATTTATCAAATAAGAGAGGACGTGGTGGCCAGTGTTGAGAGCTTGCGGACGGAGCTAGCGGAGCTGGGATCCTGGGTGGAAGCGACTGAGGAGAAGCTGGAAGAGTACACGGGGGGGGGGGCAAGTGCGTTGGAAGACAAGGTGCAGGCTATGGAGCAGCTAAAACAAGAACTTGGAGGACAAGCTTGAGGACCTTGAAAATCGTTCGCGCAGAAGTAACTTAAGGTTCAGAGGGATCCCAGAGAGTGCCCTACATAATGACTGTGTGGCAGTGATTCGGGATCCGACTAAAGAACTGCTTCAAATCACCGAGTATGGAGGAGAAGTACTCGATTTGCGTATAGATAGGGCACATCGGGTGATGGGCCCACAGAGAACAGATAACAATGTACCAAGAGACATAATAGCTTGTTATCATGACTACAACATAAAGGAGAAGGTCCTGAGTAAAGTGAGGGCCACTGGAACACTACAATGGGGTGCTTGCCGCGAGGAGGTCTATGCAGATCTAGCGCAGAGCATGCTGTACAAGAGACAAATGCGGGATGTACTGCTGAAGCTTCGAGAGGAGGGAATGAGATATGGCTGGACATTCCCTTTCTGGCTGAGTGTGGATTATAAAGGCCGCAAAATGAGAGTGCGATCAAGGGAAGAAGCAGTAAGGGCACTGACTGAGGCTGGCATGACTGGGTTGGAGGCAGAACCACAAGCAGTGAGCAGCATAAAGAAAGCAGCGGCGTGGTGGCAAAAGGTACCACTAGACCGACGCAGGCTCTATCGTCCAGCAACTTAGAGATCGGGACAGCGAGGAAAACAACGTTTTGTTGTGTGAAGTGGGCAAAGGGAGAGACTGTACAGAAATTAATTGATTATTAGATACTGCTGTGAGCCTGGTGGAGTAAAGTAGTGTGATTTGGTTTGATGGTTTAAGTGGGATGGAAGAGAAATCAATCCTGGGGCGTCATAGCGAGGGGGGAGTAGGTTTGGAAAGGAGGGGGGGAGAGAGTAATGAGATAGGAGGGTACATGGGTAGGAATAGGAAGGGGTTAAGGGAAGAGCTAAGGGGGGGTGTTGGGATGGCCATGGTCAGCTGGGCATTCTGGGACCGCTGGCAGGACCTTGGTCATTCTAGAACATGAGAGGATGGCCAATTGGAATGGGGGAGGGGGGGGAGGGAGGGGAGGGGGGAACAGGAAGAGAAACGGGATATAGAGAGAGTGGGAGGGATAACAGGCGAGTTGAAAATTGTAACAAATGTGAAAGGCTTGAATTCACCCTTTAAGAGACAAAAATTGTATAAAAAGATGACAAGGCAGAAGGCCTCGATTTTTTGTTACAAGAAACTCATTTGTGGGGTACAATGTTAGATTGTTTGCTTCGAATACAAGGGAGCGGAAGAAAGGGGGAGTGGCCATTATGGTAAATGCGGCTCTCAAAGTGGAGCTCCATACAACAATTCGGAATGGGGGGGTAAATATCTGCTGGTACCGATGAAGACTGGGGATGAATGGTATTGCGTGATTAATGTATATGCACCCATGGGGACACAAAAGGGGTTTTGGGAAGAACTAGCTAAGGAAGTAGCCCAGTTAGGGGAAGGATCAGTGATTTGTGGCGGGGATTTTAATATGCCCTGGGAGAGATATTACAGGGAGGTTTGAGGGGCGTAGAGCTGATAGGTGTAGATATCATAGGTTTCTGAAGGAAATGGATTTGATAGATGCATGGTGCCTTTATAACCCGGGAAGACGCCAGTTCTCCTTTTATTCTGCAGTGCATAGTACTTATTCTAGGCTGGATGCAGTTTGGGTAGGGAAAGAGTTAGCGGGGAGGATCAAGGGAGGGGAAATGGAGTTTATCACATGGTCAGACCATGCCCCGGTAATAGTTGTGTTGCAGATGAAGAGAGAAGATAGAGGAATGATAATGGAGAGGTAAGTGAGCTATCTGGTTAAATTTAGAACCCAGCAGAGAGCTTGTAGTTTAAATTTCATAAGTTAGAGCCTAGCAGCAGCAAAGAGCTATAATTTAAATCAAATAAGAATATAGATTAGCACAAAAGGCAAAACAGGGTCAGGACTCTTTGAGCAGCAAATAAAGTCTTCTAGAGACCTTTACAAAGAGGCCTTCTACCTAGGGGGGCAAGAGACCTGTGAAACCTTTACAATAGGTGTTAACACCAGGTGGCAGGTCAAAAGGCCATTTTGAAAGATTCGTTCTATCCAAGCAAGGACTATTAATCATCCAGGAAATTGATCACAGCTTACCTCAGCAGCACAGGCATAAACAGCTCAACCAGAGCTCTGTGATCCTCAGTCCTGAAGGACTAGAAAAGGGGACTGTTACTTCTGGAGAGAGATCTGCAATTTTGAGTATATACTTGGAGACTGGCATGTCAAAATTATGACATCACTGGATATAGCTCGACGTCCACTCCCATCAGCCCCCAGTGTGAACTATTTAACAAAGCAGACTCAAAGGAGCAACAAATAAGTAGCTACAACAATAATACGTTATCATAACTAGTCTTAACTATTAACACCTTTCTTACACCCTTCCCCGCCTGGCCGCGAGACAGAGCAAGGAAACAGTGCAAAGGAATTATGTGTAAATGAACTTATCAGTAAACCCCCTCTTTCCGCCACTGAACTGCTACTTTGCAATACACCCGGGTGGGAATGAGGACTGAACTGTCATCACTCAAGGAACTACAATTACCAGGTAAGTGTAATTATCATTTGCTTATCGCTCCTCCAGTTCAGTCCTCTACCTCTGGGATGTACCAGAGCAGTAATCAGTGGGAGGGACCTTTCCAACCAGCACGTAACACCGCAGCACCAAACCTGGCATCCTCCGCCGCTGCAACGTCCAGCCGGTAATGCTTACTAAAAGTATGCAACGATGACCAGATCGCTGCTCTACAAATGTCACCTGGGGGAACCAACCCATACTCCGCCCAGGAATAGGCCTACACCCTAGTGGAATGAGCTCGCAATCCCATCGGAATCGCCCAACGCCGAAGATGATAGGCGGAAGCAATCGCCTCTCGAATCCACCTCACAATAGAGGCCTTTGCCGCCGCTTCGCCCTTGCGCACACCTCCGAACACCACAAACAATCGATCCGACTTCCTAAACTCCTCAGTCACCTTCAAATACTGGCGCAATATCCTCTTCACATCCAGGCGGCACAAGCTGCGGTCAGATATGCCCCCATCCGACGCACCTAACACCACTTTGTTCGTCACCTGCACACTCTCCTTCTCGAACTTTGCCCGAATTAACCAATCGTCGAGATAGGGATGTACCAGAATTCCATCTTTGCGCAACGCCGCCGCCACCACCACCATTATCTTGGTGAAAGTTCACGGCGCCGTCGCCAACCCAAAGGGCAACGCTTGAAACTGGTAGTGTCCCCAAGGAAGGGCGAACCTGAGGAATCTCTGATGCTCCGCCCGAATCGGAATGTGCAAGTACCTCGGTCAGATCGAGCGATGTCAAGTATTTTCCCTGCCGCACCGCCACAATGACGGACCGAAGCATTTCCATCCGAAAACGTGGCACCCGTAAGCAACGATTTACGCCCGTGAGATCTAAAATGAGACGCCACGTACCGCCCTTCTTTGGCACCACGAAATAGAGAACCGACCCATGCCGCACTCAGCCTCCGGCACCTCCACAACTGCGCCTAGAGATATGAGCTTTTAGGTAGCTTGAACCGCTAACGTCTTCTTTGCGCCTCTGCAAGGGGACATGACAAACGAATCCTGCACGGGCCGCGCCAGCTCCAGGGCATAACCCTGACCGATTATCTCTAGCACCCATTGGTCTGTCGTGATTTGGGTCCAAGCAGACAGAAACTCCCGAAGCCTTCCCCCAATCGGAGTGTCGCCCACCGGGACCTGCCTCACTTCATTGCGGCTTCCGGGCCACAGTCGCCGAGCCCGCAGAGAAGCCTCTATTCGCTCCCCGAAAGCCCTGTCCTCGCGAAGGAGTTCGCCCTCTCTGAAACCCTCCGTATCGCGACGGGCGAAATCTGCGAAAGTCTCGAAACTGCCCTCGAAAACCCAGTCCGGACTTCCCTGGTTTCGGCTTGTCCTCCAGCAGACGACCACTCTTGGTCTCCCCGAGGTCCTTGACCAATTTATCCAGATCCTCACCAAACAACGAACGACCTTTAAACGTTAAATTTCCCCAAACGGGACTTAGAGGAACTATCCGCAGCCCAACTGCGTAACCACACTGACCTGCAGGCTGCTACCACGGACGCTGTACTATTCGCCAGAGCTCTAATCAAGTCGTAATGGACGTCCAAATACGCTGCTCCGTACTCCAACCGACCAAGCTCATACTGGTCCAAGTGAAGAGAGAGGCGCAGCCGCTGCACCCAACGCAGGCACGCCCGTGCTACCCAAGCTCCACAAATGGACGCCTGCAATGAACACATCCGCCTCAAACACCTGCTTCAGTAAACTATCAAGCTTTCGGTCCTGTGCATCCTTTAAGGCCGCAGCACCCTCCACCGGAATAGTGGTCTTTTTTGTAACCGCCGCCACCACTGCATCAACCCGTGGCAAGCAAAATCTTTCCTTATCTTTATCAGAGAGCAGATAAAGTCTATGCATGGTCCGCATCCCGCAGAGCCCCGCTTCCGGACTGTCCCATTCGTCCTGTATCATTTTGTCGACCACCCTGTGAATGGGAACCACCACCTGCGTTTGCTGCACCGCTTGAATAACAGGATCTTCAACTTCCTCCTCTCCTACTGCCTGCGTCGCTAGATTCAACATTTGAAGAGCCTCAGTGATTAACGCAGGCAGCTCTTCTTTCTGAAATATCCTAATAATCTTAGTCTGATCCTCTGGCTCCGGAATCTCCCCTTCCTCGAGATCCACTGACTCTTCCTCTTGCTCCCAGTCGTGCCCGTCAACCTCCGACCAAGCATTCTCTGTAACCGCTACCCCTCGAGACCGTGGTTTCTTAGACGCCGGAGGTCCCACCCCTCCCCCCTCAGACACGTCCATATGCTGAGTAAGGGAGGACAGAGGCCCCAACCTCGGCACTTTGCCCTGCCGTCGCATGCAAAATGCCTGGTGCATTAGCAAAACGAAATCCGGGCAGAACTCTGAGGCCTGCAGCCCCCGAGGTGGAAGGCACGTCCGGCAACCCAACTGCCTGTCCAGAGGGCGACTCCTGTTGGCTCACTTGCGTGAGGTCAGGCATCGGCTCTCCGGATGCCCCTTGCTCCCCGGGAAGCTCTTTGCAGTCCATCTGCTGCTCCACTGCAGATGAAAGAACTGCACAGCCGCGGCAAACTCCAGACTCTGCCACCAAGCCCCTCCGATTCCCGCACACAACACACTGCGGATGCGCCGCCATGAAGTCGCCTTCTATTCCTGTACCTGATTTAAATATAAAACTTTTTTTTTTTTTTTTTTTGAAGAGCTGACGTGAAGTACTATCTGCAAAAAGTAATATCAATCTAAAGAAACATAAAAATTCTGCGCTCGCAGTAAAGCCCCCACCCCCACCCCGATTCACTCTTCGGTGAAAAGGAGAGGAAGCCCAGCAAATAAACTGCAAAATGAAAGAAAGCAAAGAAATAACGGCGATAAAACAAGAAATGCCCGCAAGAGAGAATTGAGCTAAGCTGCTGCACGTTCACACTTCCACCGCCCAGCAGTCACGCGGTTCTGTGCTATTCCCCTGTAAAATGGCCGCCGGAGCAAACAGCTAGAAACAAAAGCAAGCCAAAAACCACGCTGCTATAACCCCGGCACACGAAGGCTCTTCTGAAGCCGAACAGCCTAGACCCCGATTGCTGTGCAATCTATCAAGAAAAACCTCTTTCGCTGCTGCCTCTGTGCACCACACGGCACACTGACAAGTCCTAGAGCGCCGCCGGTGAGTACTTACAGTTTCCCGCTGTCACTCTGTTCTGCAGCCGGAACCCCCACCACCGCGAGCCCTGCTCGCTTCGCGGTGTCGAGGGCACTCAGAGGTCGGCCAGGGAGCTCTCCCATGAGCAGTCCAGGGGAAGAAAATGCCCCAAGAAAGAAAGCAAAAGCCTGCGTAAAGTAACAAAGCCAGGCAGGAAGCAGCTAAGAAAGATCCGTGCAGTCTTCACACTGCTGACCTCGTTAATTTTTTTTTTTTTTTTTTAAGATACAAGGCAGGCAAGAAATGTGAAGAAATTAACTCCGCTACTCTAACTACTCTCCCAACTCTATGCTCCTTATCTGTTCCTCTAGTGAGCCCTGCAGGGCTCACGACGTCCTCCTGCTGCATGGAGACTGGTCACACTGGGGGCTGATGGGAGTGAACGTCGAGCTATATCCAGTGATGTCATAATTTTGACATGCCAGTCTCCAAGCTGCAGGAGGAGGCTGACTACCCAGAGGTAGAGGACTGAACTGGAGGAACGATAAGGAAAGTACTTTTAGTTTAAATTTAAAACACAGAAGAGAGCTTTCTGCTTAAAATTTAGAACCCAGCAGAGAGCTTGTAGTTTAAATTTCATAATAAGTTAGAGCCTAGCAGCAGCAAAGAGCTATAATTTAAATCAAATAAGAATATAGCTTACCTCAGCAGCACAGGACAGGGTACTGTGTAGTAGCCCTCTTTTAATGGCTTTAGACAAGGAAGATCTTGTCTTACTAATCTCTTATGTTTTATTGAAGGTGTGAATAAACAGGTGGACAAAGGTGAGTCGGTTGATATAGTGTATCTGGACTTTCAGAAAGCCTTTGACAAGGTCCCTCATCAGAGACCTTTGGCAAAACTAAAGAGTCATGGGATAGGAGGCGGTGTACTACTGTGGATCAGGAACTGGTTAAAAGATAGAAAGCAGAGGGTAGGGCTAAATGGCCAATTTTCCCAATGGAGAAAGGTGAATAGTGGTGTACCCCAGGGATCTGTGCTGGGTCCGCTGCTTTTTGACATATTCATAAATGACCTGGAAAGTGGAATAACGAGTGAGGTTATCAAATTTGCAGATGACACAAAAATATTTAAAGTTGTTAAAACCCAGGAGGATTGTGGAAAATTGCAAGAGGATCTTGATAAATTGGAAGACTGGGCATCAAAATGGCAGATGAAATTTAATGTGGACAAGTGCAAAGTTATGCACCTAGGGAACAACAACCCAAACTATGGTTACACGATGCAAGGTTCCACATTAGGAACCACCACCCAGGAAAAAGATTTAGGCGTCATTGTGGATAACATGTTAAAACCCTCGGCCCAGTGTGCAGCAGCGGCCAAGAGAGCAAATAGAATGCTACGTATCATAAGGAAAGGAATGGAAAATAAAACAAAAGATATAATGCCTCCATATAATTCCATGGTGAGACCGCACCTTGAATATTATGTGCAATTCTGGTCGCCGTATCTTAAAAAAGATATAGCGATATTAGAAAAGGTTCAGAGAAGAGCCACCAAAATGGTAAAGGGGATGGAAGGATACTCCTATGAAAAAAGGCTAAAAAGGTTAGGGCTCTTTAACCTGGAAAAGAGACGGCTGAGATGACAGAAGTCTATAAATTAATGAACGGAGTGGAACGGGTAAACGTAGATCGACTGTTTACGTTATCAGAATATAGAAAGTCTAGGGGACATGCAATGAAGCTACAAGGTAAACTATTTAAGACTAATAAAAGAAAATATTTTTTCACTCAACGTGTAATCAAACCCAGTATGGCATATCTTATGTTCTTATAAGTTCATATTTAAAGGCAGCATGAGCAGTGGTAGGACATACGGGAGGATTTGAGCTGGCTTGAAGGTATCTACCTTGGGTCAATGGGTAGAAAAGGGGCGATATCCAGAATTTATAGAGGGCTAGTCACGAGGGGCCCAGGGATGTTATGATATATGCAAGCATGGGAGAGGGATCTGGGAGTGTCATGGAATATGGAGGAGTGGGAGGAGATAGTGCAAGAAATTGCAAAGTTATCTGTAGTTACGTCATTGCGACAGAATGGTTTTAAAGTGTTGAGTAGATGGTAATTAACACCAGAGCGATTGTATAAGGCTAAAATACTGGCTTTGGAGAAAATGTGGGGACAAGGGCACTTGGCTACATATGTGGTGGACGTGCCCTATGGTTCATAAGTATTGGGGAGAAATAAGGGTGATCACAGATAAAATTACAGGGAGGATGCTGCGTCAATCCCCTGAAATTTTTCTGTTGCATTGGAAAGATAAAGAGTGGGGAGGAGATTGGACAATAGTGAGGTATTTCACAGCTGCAAGATGTGAAATAGCTTCACATTGGAGTAGACCCAATATGCCGTCTATTGAAAAGTATGCAAGGCATGTAAGCGACTTATATGTAATGCATAGGATAACGGGCCTAAAAAAGGGAAGAGGGGAAAAGGTGGAGCGACAATGGGAGGGGATATGGAGATGGCTCAGGAATAGAGGGATGAAGGTCGAGATATTAGTAACAAAAGGGTAAATTTGAAAAGTGTATAAAGGGGTGTTTTCATCTTTGATGCTCACCTGGAAAGGGGTAAATGGCAGGAGGTAAGGGGGTGGGGTGGGAGGGAAAGAGGGAGATAAGTAATGATGATGGATCAATATTGGGGCTGTGTTTATGATTGTTTATGGTTATGTTTATGCCATATATTAGGAAAGCAGATTGTTTATGTATTGTCTTGATGGAAAACCTCAATAAAGATGGAAGTTGAAAAATATATATATATATATGACATGCTCAGTCTCCAAGCTGCTGAAGAGGTACACTACCCAGAGGTGTGGAACTGGACTGGAGGGACGATAAGGAAAAACACTACTAACACATGTAAAAAAATGGTGGGAAACCTGTCCCACACAGACAGAATCAGGAGCCCCCAAATAAGGACAATGACGAGGTCTAGCCTTGATACTCACACATTCCCCCCTCACCCCCGAGAGCCCCAGGAGGAGAATCCGTGCCAGGCTCAGGTCTACTCCCCTGAAACTGTTTCACTGGCTTTGCAGCACTGCATTTAAGATGGTTGGCAAGCAGGTCCCTCAGAGTCTTCTTCAATCATCGAGAGAGAACAGGGGGAAACAGAGGAGGATGGAGGGGGCGTTGAGGTTGTGTGAGACTGCTGCACTCTTTTAGATTCTTCCTATTTCTGGCTGCTCAACAGGCTCTTATGATAAGCACTTGGAGATGAACTAATTTTCCTTCCTCCTATGGTTACCAAAAAGACCGCAGTCTAGTGGAGTCTCCCACATCGTACTAAAGTGAAAGTGTTGACCTCAAGATGGTTGTTCACGAACATTTAATCAATCTTTTCCTCTCAAATCTTCAAATTTTCTTCAGGGAGGAAAAAAATCCATTCACCATCTGCTGGAAACAAAGAAATACTGAGGAGACCTCTGGCAGCTGAGGCGGATGGAGGCAAAGGAATGATGTCATTGAAACCTGACCTTTTCATTGGTTCTTTGTCTCCACCAATCTGCTGGTAAGGGGACACAACTCATTTTGCTGGACTGGTCTAACAAGACGATATGGAATAAAGTAATTAGTCCTTACCTGCTAATTAGTGTTCCTGAAGGAACTCCAGTCCAGTCCCTTTACTCTCGGGTTGCGCAACCCTTCCAGCAGCTTGGAGGCTGAGCCCATCATCGTTTTGATGATGGTGTGGTATAAATACCACTGGCACCGCCCCTAGGCACCAGTAATCTGATGAAAAAAGCAGTCCTGCCAAGTACTCGTAACAAAAATGCGTAAAACAAGGCACCCAAATCAACAAAAACATGAAATCAAAACAAATTTTTTTTTTTTTTTTTTGTTTAACTGAAATTACCGGGGGGGGGGGGGTTGGAAGGAGAAGGCTAACCCCCGGTCGACACAGCCTTTACTAATTTTTGCCCGTACGGCGCTCCTCCGGCTGGAGTCTTCCGCCCCGCCCCGTTCCTACTTCGGTCCTTTATTCCACTAGAAACTGAACCTGGGCGGGATCAGGGACTGGACTGGAGTTCCTTCAGGAACACTAATTAGCAGGTAAGGACTAATTACTTTTTCCTTAGCAGAACTCCAGTCCAGTCCCTTTACTCTCGGGATGTAACAGAGCAGTTCAAACCTGGGTGGGGTTCGCTAACCCGGACCGAAGTACGGCACCCGCAAATCTGGTGTCTGCTCTTCTCTGGACATCCAGCCTGTAGTGCTTGGAAAAGGTATGCAGAGAGGACCAGGTGGCCGCTTTACAGATGTCTAGCGGAGGCACCAAACTATGTTCTGCCCAGGAGGCCGCCTGCGCTCGAGTTGAATGAGCGCGAAGACCTGTTGGGGACTTGCCTTCCCTTGAGAATATAGGCAGAGGCAATGGCCTCCCTGATCCACCTAGAAATGGAAGCTTTGGCCGCTGCTTCCCCTTTGCGCGGACCTCCAAATTGGACGAAGAGCTGTTCGGACTTGCGGAAGGAAGATGTGCGAGAGAGATACCGTCTCAACACTCTACGCACATCTAGGAGACGCAGTTTGGAATTCCCCTCATCTTGGGCTTCTCCCGCGAAGGACGGGAGCGAAACTGTTTGGTTCATATGAAAAGGAGAGGAGACCTTGGGTAGGAAGGAGGGAACCGTCCGCAAAACCACCTTATCTTTAAAAAAGGAAAGAAAGGGAGGCCGAGAAGAGAGCGCTTGGAGCTCTGAGACCCTCCTAGCCGAACAAATAGCTACCAAGAACACTGTCTTCAGAGTCAAGTCCTTCAGGGAGGAACTCCTAGCTGGTTCAAAGGGTTCTCTGGTTAGGGAATCCAACACCAGGTTTAAGTCCCAAGGAGGGATCACTGATCTTTGTTGCGGCCGTAGGCGCTTGACTGCTCTCAGGAATCTACCTACATCGGCGTGGTCACCTAGAGACTTGCCCCGGACCTTTCCTCTATAACAAGAAATGGCCGCTAACTGCACTCGTAATGAACTGTGAGCCAGACCTTTCTCGAGGCCTGCTTGGAGGAACTCTAACACCTCCGGGACCGAGGATTCTAAAGGTCTCTTATGTCGATCTGCGCACCACGCCTCGAATATGCGCCAAACTCTGATATAGGAAAGGCATGTCGAGCGTTTTCGAGCGTTCAGCAGGGTCGAAACTACCGAAGCCGAGTAACCTCGCTTCACGAGCCGCGCCCTCTCAAGGGCCAAGCCGTAAGCGAGAATCGATGCACGTGGGGCATGAGCACTGGACCCTGTCGTAGCAAATCCTTTCTGTTGGGGAGCCTCCAAGGGCGAAGAACCGTTAGTCTCACCAGGTCTGCATACCATGGTCGGCGAGGCCAATCCGGGGCTATGAGGATTACCAGACCTGGATGGGTTTCTATTCGCCTTAGGATCCTCCCTATGAGGGCCCAGGGCGGGAACACATACAGGAGACCTTCCGAGGGCCACTTCTGTACCAGGGCATCCAAGCCTTCTGACATCCTTTCCTTTCTCCGACTGAAAGAACCGGCTTGCCTTGGATGTTCCGTAGCGTGCCATGAGGTCCATGATCGGTGTTCCCCAAAGGGCTACTATTTGGTCGAAGACCTCCTGTGCTAGTTCCCATTCGCCGTGGTCTATCTTGTGTCTGCTGAGATAATCTGCCGTCACATTTTCTGTTCCTGCCACGTGTTGAGCCGACAAGTCCAGAGGGTGAGCTTCGGCCCACTTGAAGAGACTGTCCGCCTCCTTCTCCAGCAGGGGGCTGCCCGTCCCCCCCTGGCGGTTGATGTAGGCCACCGCGGTGACGTTGTCCGAGAGAACACGGACTGCCCTCTGCCGGATCAGGGGCTCGAGGGCTCTGAGTGCCAGCGCCACTGCTCTCAGTTCTAGCCTGTTGATGGACCAGCGAGCCTCCCCCGGGGTCCAGCTCCCCTGTGCGAACTGTCCCTCGCAATGAGCCCCCCAGCCAGAGAGACTGGCATCCGTCGTCAGCTGTATCCATTGGGGTGGATCTAGAGGCATCCCGCATCTTAGGTTCCTTGGGCACTCCCACCAGAGGAGAGATCTCCTGATCTGAAGAGGACAGGGTAGCTGCGTGGATAGGGGATGAAGCTGGGGGGACCATCGACGTAACAATGCGCGTTGAAGCGGTCGCATATGTGCCTTGGCCCACGGTACTACCTCTATCGCTGCTGCCATGGTGCCCAAAAGTTGCAGGTAATGCCAGGCGGTAGGGATTCGTCTTGAAATGAAGCGAGAGACCAGGCTCCTGAGGTTTCTTAACCTCTGTTCCGACAGGAAAACCCTTCCTCTTCTTGTGTCGAACCTCGCTCCGAGGTAATCGATCTCCTGCGAGGGAACTAAACTGCTCTTTGCCCGGTTGATGACCCATCCCAATTCCTCCAGGAATTCCACCACTCTGGCTGTAGCGGTGCGACTCTCCGACTCGGATTTTGCCCGAATCAGCCAATCGTCCAGGTATGGATGTACTAGGATCCCCTCCTTGCGGAGGGCCGCGGCTACCACTACCATTACTTTGGTGAATGTCCTTGGAGCTGTTGCTAGGCCAAAGGGAAGAGTCTGGAACTGAAAATGACCCCTCGGCACTGCAAATCTCAGGAACTGCTGATGGGACTTTCGTACCGGGATATGTAGGCAAAAAAGGAAAAACCCGATGGGAGTAAGAGAACTCCCCCAACTAAAGGAAGGTAAATTAAAGAAATTAAATTAAATTAAATATAAAGGAAACTAAAGGACCAGTAAGCTCCTGGCTTACGGTAACCCTCCAGCTGCTTGGAGGCTGAGAATACTGGTGCCTAGGGGCGGTGCCAGTGGTATTTATACCACACCATCATCAAAACGATGATGGGCTCAGCCTCCAAGCTGCTGGAAGGGTTGCGCAACCCGAGAGTAAAGGGACTGGACTGGAGTTCTGCTAAGGAACTTCCTTTATTGAACTCTGTCATTTTCAAGCTATTCGCTCTTTCTTAGGGTTCAGCAACCCAGATCACCATTCTGCCTAGTATAGTGATTGCCCGCTCAGATTACTGCAACATCATTTATTCAAGACTTCCAGACTTCAAACTTAAGAAACCAGAAACAATCCAATATACAGCCATGTGCTATCCTCTAATGCTAGAAAATTTGACCACGTCACTCTCCTCATGTAGCATCATTGGTTTCGTTCAAAATCCTTACTTCGACTCAAAGTAATTAGCAAATGCATTCCAGATTACTTATCGATCATTACATTATATGCTCCCCAACATTGTCTTTCCTACACACATTCGATACAAATCTACACTCCGCTTTTCTATATGTTCCTTGCTTATGGCATTCTTTGCCTAATTCCCCGAGTCTTAAACCAACATTTAAGAAGTTAGAAAAGATTTTATCAAGGTTTTGAACAGGCTATTTAGCCAGTTTATCTCCTTTCGCTCTCCTCTCCTCTTACTTTTTCTATTCCTAAGACCTCCTTTGCTTTCCGTAAGCCTATTTAGTCATGGAGTTCCTTTCTATTTCATTGACATTTTAGTTTGATTTTGTAAACAGCTCCGTACACTTGCAAAGGGCTGCATATCAAATTTAATAAACCATAAACCATATCTGGGGAAAGGGGGGGTGCACTGGCACATTGTTGACAGCACAGTTGTGAGGGAGAGATCTGCTGCTTTCAATACGTTGTCAAAGCCCACTTTACTGTACTAGTGTTGCATTTTGTATTGCTATTTTACTATATAAATTAAATTCATCAAAATATAAATATTCTACAACTGTAATGTCTCACCTGTAGCACGGGGACACAATGACACATTCAAGAAAGCATAGATACTCACCTGTAACAGATGTTCTCCAGGGACAGCAGGAATCAGTCCTCACGTATGGGTGACATTGGTGCTGACGGAGACCGCGCAGAAGCATCTCCCCAGTCCCTTCCCATTCAAGGGTGCCATTTTGCTCAGTCAGATATCACAGCTAGGAAAGCATAAAAATAAAATAAGAAAAGGAGGCAACTCCAAAGGGAGTAGGGAGGGTTGTGAGGACTGATTCCTGCTGTCCCTGGAGAACACCTGTTACAGGTGAGTAACTACACTTTCTCCAGGAACAAAAAGAAGAAGTCCTCACATATGGGACTCCCTAACTCCAGGCTGCCAGAAACTGAACCACGACAACACCAGCAGAGACTGTGGCAGGGTAGCAGCGAGTTGCAGATGACGAGTCCCCAATTGAGAGACTCTGCGAGATCCTAGTGTCCAGAGGGGCCATCACTCCAGTAGTCTGAACACAGCAAAGTCGGAGGGTCAGAAATGCCTACAACCCGAATAGAATGCGGAGTACCACCTGGCCAAAAGCATTGTCCCAACGGGACTCGCTCTCCAGGTAGTAGTGAGCTGCGAACATGTGAACTGAAGACCATGCAACAGCCTTGCAGACCTCCGTCACCAGCACTGAGTGCAGGTTCGCCATCAAAATGGCCATCCAGTGCTTCAGGGAGAGTCCAGCCTGCTCAAAGGCGAGGACAATACAGTCTACCACTTAAGTGGACAGAGTTTGCTTAGTCACTGGGGGCCCCAGCCTACTGGGATCATATGAAACAAAAAGTTGATAAGCTTTACGGTGGATCTCAGTCCGTTGAAGGCATTAGGACAAAGTTCATTTATAATCAAAAATATGGAGTACAGTCTCCTCCCAAAGCTTTTGGGAAGATGCTTCCACGCAGGCTCTGCAGCGCAGACGTCACCTATATGCGAGGACTGATTTCCTGCTTGTTCCTGGAGAATTATGACTTTCAACAAATATTGAAGTCTGACTGAAACTGGCACTCACCAAACTTGATAATTAAAGATATTTGACAAGGGATGACACTACAGAAAGATGACACTGTGCATTTCAAAAATATTGAATTACCGTGTTCCACAATGGTTGAAGAAAATTCTACTTTCAAATTGAAGCGAGTGCAGATACTGCAACGAGTGGATTCTTGAGAAGAATTCCCCAGCCGATTTCCAAGATGTTGTTGGTTACATACTAAAACCAGAGTCAAAAGCAACCAGATGTCTGCACACCTCATGGTCAAAAAATAAGACCGTGTCAATTTGATTAAATCAGCTCACTCCTACTTCATGTACTGCATGAACATTTCTATTTCAAAAATGCTCAGTCCTGTTGGTGCTACCTAACTTCAAAAACTGTCTGAAATGAATGCAAGCTTATATTTCATTATCTTTTGGGGTTAGCCTAGTAAAAAGGCACTCATTTTCTTTCTACGTTTTTCCATGTTGTGTAGAACCTGCATCTCACATAAGGTGACAAAACTGGATCTTGTACTCCATTAATTAAAGAAAATGGGGGGAGATGTACAAAAAAATTCTTCAGATCAGAATAACCTGCAAATTAAAAAACAAAACAGCAATCAGCGATATGAAATGAAATAAATACATTCTATACTCAGATCCTATTCTTGAACATGATTATATTAAACTATCCATGTGTCTTTTCTTCTAGGAGGGATTGCTCAAAATTCTAAATGGTTCTTTGTGAAATCAGTTAATGAAATGATGTATTTCCAAATTGTGCAGAAACTGAAAGCTGACTGATTCGCTCCATCAACAAGGAAATGTCTTATTGCTTAAAAATAAATTTATAAAAAAGATTTAAGCATGCATATTTAAGGATAATTCACTTCAGGGGACTTCAAACCAGGGGCGGCCCAAGGGTGATGTGCGGAGACTCATTTGCATAGTCACTAGACATAATTTGCATAAATTTAAGTTATTTTATTTTAAAATGTATATGTTGCCCACCTAAAATTTTAGGCAGCTTTCAAAAGAGCCCTTCACAAGCCTCTTTTTTGTCCTGGCAATGACTTAGGAGCATGTTTACTAAATATAAGTATGTGTTAAGTGCAACTGCGCCAATAGAAATAAATGGGTGATCTTGCACTTAGCGCACATTAACATTTGTAAATGTGCATTAACTTTTAGTCGACATGCCTCTTAATGAGTGTTTCAATACCATTTGCATGGGCAGGGAGGATAAAGAAACTTACCAGATTTCTACATTACTATACTCCAGTGTCAGCTGCCAGGCACATTAGGAAATGCTGTACAACCTGCTCATTTAGAATCCATAGCAAACCCACCGTATCATAACGGCACTAGGACACAGAAAGCACCAAACTCTACCTATCAAAAGGCAACACTGCAAATTAAACCAGTAGATCTCAGAGAATACCAATACATCTCCTACTCAAGAAAGAGAACAAGTGGGACTGTCACATAGAAACTACATGAGCAGAATACTGCAGTTCTGTTACATATAGCACAGTTACTTACCTGTAACAGGTGATCTCTGGGAACAGCAGGAATAAGTCTTCACACATGGGTATCGTCGGTACCGACGGAGCCTGCGCGGGAACGCTCCCCAGCGTCCAAAAGGAAAGCATTTGAGAGCATCCCACAGCGCCTGCGCGCTGCCTTCCCGCCTTTCCTAACCGCCTCTCTCCAGTTCGAGTTTTAAAGCTGAGACAAAGAGAGAGTGAGGAAAGGAAAGAAAGATAGATACAACTCCTAGGGGAGGTGGGTGGGTTGTGAAGACTTATTCCTGCTGTTCCCAGAGATCACCTGTTACAGGTAAGTAACTGTGCTATCTCCAGGAACAAGCAGGAATGAGTCTTCACACATGGGGACTCCCCAGCTAGAGATGCCTGGGAGATCACCCAGGTTGTGAGTCCCTGGGAAGGGCTCTACCTCTACCCATGAATCTCAGGCATCCAGATAGGGATGAAGGGTAGGAGTTGATTAGGTATGGAACAGGTGTTTGAGAACAGCCTGTCCAAACAAGGCATCCCGGCGGGATTCCTTGTCCAAGCAGTAATGGGCTGTGAAGGTATGAACCGATGCCCAGGTGGCTGCTCGACAGATCTGGTCGATGGACACAGAATTTAGATGAGCCATAGAGGCTGCCATGGCCCTCACATTGTGAGCTGTCACATGGCCCTCCAGAGAAAGGTTCTTACTCTGGTAGGTGAAAGAAATACACTGAGCAATCCAATTGGACAGAGTTCTCTTAGAGACTGGAAGTCCTAAATGAGAGGGATCAAAAGCAACAAAGAGTTGAGAGGACTTTCTATGTTGCTGTGTCCTTTGTAAGTAAAAAGCAAGAGCTCTCTTACAATCCAGGGTATGAAGACTCCTCTCTGCACTTTAAGCATGAGGTCCTGGAAAAAAGACAAGTAAATAAACCTCCTGGTTCAGATGAAAAGGTGAGACCACTTTAGGCATAAAGTGTGGATTAGTCCTGAGGACTACCTTGTCATGATGGAACCTTGTATAAGGAGGATTAGCCACCAAGGCTTGCAGCTCACTGATGCGGCGAGCTGAAGTGACTGCAATGAGAAAAATAACCTTCCAGGAAAGGAATTTCAAGGAGGTTTGGATTTGTTAGGAACTGGGGAACATTCTGGGGAAAGGAGGGGCTCTTCTGAAAGGATGGGCTTCAACTTAACCGGGATGGAACCAGGCTGCTGGCATTAACCTTTAAAAAGGAGATAGAGCAGCTTTTAAACTAGATATTAGGGGAAAGCCGACAGACGCCCAAGAGCAGATGGTTCGGAAGAATGTATCTTTGAAGGATACTACCAAAAGCAGAGAGGTTCCACAAAAGAGTAAAGTAGCCCAAATGCCCTCAAGTATGGAGCAGACAGAGCTTAAAGATCCCAAATTACTCATGTCTAACAGACAAATTAATATGGATAAAATACATTCTCTAAAATGCTTGTATGCAAATGCTAGAAGTCTAAAAAATAAGATGGGAGAGTTAGAATATATAGCACTAAATGAAAGGTTAGCTATGATTGGAATATCAGAGACATGGAGGAAGGACAACAACCTGTGGGACACTGTGATACCTGGGTACAAACTATATCGTAATGATAGAGCTGATCAAATTGGTGGAGGGGTTGCTCTCTATGTTAGAGAGGGCATCGAGTCAGAAAGGATTAAAGTTTTGCAGGAAACAAAATCTGCTGTAGAATCTATATGGATTGAAATTCCATGTTAAAGGGGGAAGGCAATGGCAGTGGGGGTGTACTATCGAGCGCCTGGCCAGAATGACCAAATGGATGATGAAATGCTCAAAGAAATCAAGGAAGCTAACAAAAGTTACAGCACAGTAATAATAATGGGTGATTTCAACTACCCCGGTATCGACTGGGTCAGTGTCACGTCAGGACATGCTAGGGAGATAAAGTTCCTAGATGAAATAAATGACTGCTTCTTGGAGCAGCTGGTTCATGAACCGACCAGAGGGGAAGCCATATTAGACCTAATCCTTAGTGGAACACCAGATCTAGTGCAAGAGATAAGGTTGTTGGGGCCACTTGGCAATAGTGATCATAGCATGATCGCCTTTGATTTAATTAGTGGAGGAGGGATAGTAAGGAAATCCACAGTACTACCTTTTAACTTTCGAAAGGGAGACTATGATAAAATGAGGAAAACAGTCAAGAAAAACTAAAAGGAGCAGCTGCAAAGGTTAAAGACGTACATCAGGCTTGGCTGTTGTTGAAAAATACTATCTTGGAAGCCCAGACCAGCTGTATTCCACGCTTTAAGAAAAGTGGAAAGAAGTCCAAAAAACTGCCAGCATGGTTTAAAGGTGAGGTCAGAGAGGCTGTTGTTGCCAAAAAAGCATCTTTCAGGAAATGGAAAAAAGAGCCAAACGACGAAACCTGGAAACAGCACAAGCACTGGCAAGTCAAATGCAAGGCATTGATAAGGCAGGCAAAGGGAGAATTTGAGAAGAAGCTTGCTGCAGAAGCAAAAACGCGAAGTAAAGACCTTTTCAAGTACATTCGTAGCAAAAAACCTGTGAGAGAGTCAGTTGGTCCATTAGATGATAAAGGGGTTAAAGGAGCACTAAGAGGAGACAAGGCGATAGCGGAGAGACTGAACGAATTCTTTGCTTCGGTCTTTACTGAGGAAGATGTAGGGATGTTACCCATGACTGAAGTGGTATTTAAAGGTGCAGAAGAATGGAAGGAAATATCGATACATCGAGAAGATGTATTACAACTATTAGATAAGCTGAAGAGTAGCAAATCACCTGGGCCGGATGGTATACATCCAAGGGTGTTGAAAGAACTGAAATATGAGATTGCAGACCTGCTATTAGTAATCTGTGAACTATCATTTAAATCATCTCTAATACCTGAAGATTGGAGGATCGCCAATGTAACACCAATTTTTAAAAAGGGTTCCAGGGGTGATCCGGGAAACTACAGACCGGTGAGCCTGACATCAGTACCGGGAAAAATGGTAGAAACCATCATAAAGAACAAAATTACTCAGCATGTAGATAGTCATGACCTAATGGGAGACAGCCAACATGGCTTTAGACAAGGAAGATCTTGTCTTACTAATCTGTTATGTTTTTTTTGAAGGAGTGAATAATCAGGTGGACAAAGGTGAGTCAGTTGATATTGTGTATCTGGACTTTCAGAAAGCCTTTGACAAGGTCCCTCATGAGAGACCTTTGGCAAAACTAAAGAGTCATGGGATAGGAGGCAGTGTACTATTGTGGATCAGGAACTGGTTAAAAGATAGAAAGCAGAGGGTAGGGCTAAATGGCCAATTTTCCCAATGGAGAAAGGTGAATAGTGGTGTACCCCAGGGGTCTGTGCTGGGTCCACTGCTTTTTGACATATTCATAAATGACCTGGAAAGTGGAATAACGAGTGAGGTTATCAAATTTGCAGATGACACAAAACTATTTAAAGTTGTTAAAACCCAAGAGGATTGTGGAAAATTGCAAGAGGATCTTGATAAATTGGAAGACTGGGCATCAAAATGGCAGATGAAATTTAATGTGGACAAGTGCAAGGTTATGCACCTAGGGAAGAACAACCCAAACTATGGTTACACGATGCAAGGTTCCACATTAGGAACCACCACCCAGGAAAAAGATTTAGGCGTCATTGTGGATACCATGTTAAAACCCTCGGCCCAGTGTGCAGCGGCGGCCAAGAGAGCAAATAGAATGCTAGGTATCATAAGGAAAGGAATGGAAAATAAAACAAAGGATATTATAATGCATCTATATCGTTCCATGGTGAGACCGCACCTTGAATATTGTGTGCAATTCTGGTCGCCGTATCTTAAAAAGGATATAGAGTTATTAGAAAAGGTTCAGAGAAGAGCCACCAAAATGGTAAAGGGGATGGAAGGATACTCCTATGAAGAAAGGCTAAAAAGTTTAGGGCTCTTTAACCTGGAAAAGAGACGGCTGAGGGGAGATATGATAGAAGTCTATAAATTAATGAATGGAATGGAACGGGTAAACGTAGATCGATTGTTTACCTTATCAGAATATAGAAAGACTAGGGGACATGCAATGAAGCTACAGGGTAAACTATTTAAGACTAATAAAAGGTTAAATTAGACTTACCTGCTAATTGTAGTTCCTGGAGTGGAACAGTCTAGTCCCATAACCTCTGGGTTCCCAATCCAATCCAGCAGCTTGGAGACTGAGAAACTCCACCTTTTTTGTGACATCATCTGTATAAGTCTCCGGTGCCAGCCTCATGCCACCAGTAACCTATTGACAAAGAAGACTCACCGGAGAAACAAGTAAGCCAAAAGACTATAGTAAACATTAGCGATAACAGTAAAATAGCAAATGAGGGCAAGAAACTCCCAGCCCATTATAGCACTTAAGAGAAAGTGGGAGCATTCCAACCCCCTGCTTGAAGTAAGGAACAGACCCAACAGAACCAAGAATCAAGCCCAGCTTACCTGTGAAACTGAGCCAATCCGGACATGTGTTTGCCCAGGAACTCTGGGAGGGATATGGGACTAGACTGTTCCACTCCAGGAACTACAATTAGCAGGTAAGTCTAATTTAACCTTCCTGATCGTGTCCCAGTCTAGTCCCATAACCTCTGGGTCCATACCAGAGCAGTGAAACACACTTACACACGGGAGGGACCTGGCAAACCAGCCTGAAGAACCGCTGATCCGAAGGAGGTCTCCTCCGCCATCTGAACATTCAGACGGTAGTGCCTAGCAAAAGTATTGAGGGACGACCAAGTCGCCGCCCTGCAGATTTCCACCAGCGAGACTAAACGAGCCTCCGCCCAGGAGGCAGCCTGAGCCCGCGTAGAATGTGCTTTCACCCCATTTGGCACGACTCTGCCCTTCAACACATAAGCCGACTCAATGGCTTCCCTAATCCAGCGAGCAATAGATGCTTTAGAGGCCGCTTCACCCTTTTTCGGCCCTGCGAAAAGCACAAAAAGTCTGTCTGACTTCCGAAAGGACTCCGTCCTTTTGAGATACTTCCGTAAAGCTCTCCGGACATCCAACAGATGAAACCAAGTAGCTGAAGAACCACCGCTATCCCCGCGCAATACCGGCAAGGAAATTGCCTGGTTAACATGAAATGCCAAGACTACCTTCGGGAGGAAAGCCGGCACCGGCCGCAACACCACTTTAGACGGAAAGAAGGAAAGATAGGGCTCCCTACAGGAAAGAGCCTGTAATTCGGAAACACGCCTAGCCGAGCAAACCGCCACGAGAAAGGCCACCTTCAGAGTAAGATCCTTGAGTGACGCCCTAGCCAGCGGCTCAAAGGGCTCCCCCACTAAGGCCTCCAAAACAAAGGGAAGACTCCATTTGGGAAAGACTTGTCGGGTCGGAGGCCTAGCAAGAGAAACCGCTCGGAGAAATCGTTTTACATCCCGCTGGACTCCCAGCGACTGACCCGCCAGCCTGCCTCTGAAACAAGATAAAGCAGCCACTTGGACTCGCAACGAAGCCGCTGCCAAACCCTTTTCGAAACCATGTTGCAAAAATTCCAGGATTTGCGGGAGGGAAGCTCGTAACGCTTGGTACTGCCGCTCACCACACCAGGCCTCAAAAATCCTCCAAATGCGGACGTAGGACAACGAAGTGGAACGCCTCCTGGACTAAGGTAGAGATAACCGCCGGAGAATACCCCCGGGAGGTCAACCGCGCCCTTTCAAGAGCCAGGCCGTAAGAGAGAATCGACCCACGTGAAGCATGACCAGCGGCCCTTGAGATAACAGACCCGCTCGGTCGGGGAGACGCCAGGGCTTGGCCACCAGCAACCGCACCAGATCCCCATACCAAGGACGCCGTGGCCAATCCGGCGCAATCAAGATGACATGGCCCCGGAAGCCCTCTACTCTTTGTAGAACCCGGCCGATCAGCACCCACGGCGGGAAGACATACAGAAGCTGCTCCTCTGGCCAGATCTGCAAGAGAGCATCCAAGCCCTCCGACATCCGTTCCCTGCGCCTGCTGAAGAAACGGTTGCACTTTGCCGACGCAAAGGTTGCCATGAGATCCAACACTGGCCTGCCCCACCTTCGGACCACCATTTCGAACACCTCGGATGCAGGACCCATTCCCCGGGATCCACTCTTACCCGGCTGAGGAAGTCGGCCTCCACGTTGTCTACCCCTGCTACATGGGCTGCCGACAGGTCCAGAAGGTGAGCCTCTGCCCAGGTACACAGAGCTTCGGCCTCGGACTCTAGGGACACACTGCTGGTGCCGCCCTGCTTGTTGACGTAGGCTACCGCCGTCGCGTTGTCCGATAGTACCCGGACCGCTTTCCCGTCGAGAAGCGTCCGGAACTCCTGCAAAGCCAGCGACACCGCTCTTAGCTCCAACCGGTTTATCGCCCAAGCGCTTTCTTGAGCGTCCCAAAGCCCCTGAGCGAAGACTCCCTGGCAGTGAGCTCCCCAGCCCAGCAGACTGGCATCGGTCATCACCGCCACCCAGTCCGGCGATTCGAGGGACTTCCCTCTCTCGAGCGACTGGGGGAGCAACCACCAGAGTAAGGACTGACGAACATCCTCCGGACATGCTAGTTTCCGGGAGAGGGAGTCTCGCTGGTGCTACCACCGGCGAAGCAGAGCCCTCTGTAAGGGCCTCATGTGAGCTCTCGCACATGGGACCGTCTCTATCGCCGCCGCCATGGTGCCCAACAACTGCAGGTAATGCCACGCGGATGGCGTCCGGAGCCTGAGGAACCTCTGAACTCGATTCCGCAATTCCAAGGCCCGTTGGTTGGTAATTAACACTCTTCCGTTCCGCGTATCGAATCGCGCCCCCAGGTATTCCAGATTCTGGGAAGGCTCTAGATGGCTCTTGGACAGATTGACAATCCAAACTAGGCTCTCCAGCAAGCCTACTACCCGGGCCGTGGCCCGCATGCTGTCGTGCGATTTCGCCCGGATCAGCCAATCGTCCAGATAAGGATGCACGAGAATGCCTTCCTTTCGCAGAGCCACCGCCACCACTACCATGACCTTTGTAAAGACTCTCGGGGCGGTTGCTAGTCCGAAGGGCAACGCTTGGAACTGAAAATGTCCGAACGGGACTGCAAATCTGAGAAACTTGTGATGCTCCTGCCGAATTGGAATGTGAAGGTAAGCTTCGGACAGGTCTAGGGAGGTGAGATACTCCCCCTGTCGCACCGCCACTATGACGGAGCGCAGGGTTTCCATGTGGAAGTGAGACACACGGAGACAGCAGTTGACTCCTTTGAGATCCAGGATCGGTCGAACACCCCCGTCCTTCTTTGGGACAATAAAATAAATGGAGTATCAACCGCACCCGTACTGATCTACGGGCACGGGCGCAATCGCTCTGAGGTCCAGTAACCGCTGTACCGTCTGCCTTAAGGCTGCCCGCTTTGCCACAGTCCTGCCGGGGAGAGCACAAAGGAGTCCCGCACGGGACGTAAGAGCTCCAGAGCATAACCTTCGCGAACAACTTCCAACACCCACTGATCCGTCGTAATGTGGGCCCAGGCGGGAAGGAACTCCCGCAGACGTCCTCCCACGGGGGTGGTGGACGACTGGGCCCCCCTCACTTCATTGGGGCGTTTTAAGGTTAAGGGAGGAGGAGGAGGAGGAGGCGGCATTAAGACCGAAGCCTCAGCCCGCTCCCCGAAACCCCCGGAAACTCTGGGCTCGGTAGGGGAAACGCCCCCTCTATCCTGGAGCACCTCTTTGGTAACGAAAGCGACGAGAGTCCCGCAACTGCCCCCTGGAACTCGATGCCCCCCCGAGAGGCCCTGGGCTTGTCCTCCGGCAACCGTCCGCCCTTGGACTCCCCGAGCTCCTTGACCAGTTTGTCCAAGTCCTCGCCGAACAGCAGACGCCCCTTAAAGGGCAACTTGCTCAACCGAGTCTTGGACGATGTGTCTGCGGACCAGTTACGTAACCAGAGATAGCGCCGCGCTGCCACCGCCGACGCCATACTCTTGGACAGCCCCCGCATAAGGTCGTACTGGAGGTCCGAGAGGTAAGCGGCCCCTGACTCCAGACGTGCCGCTTCTCCCGCCAAAAGAGACTCCTGGCCTTCCTGAACTTTCTGAGACCAACGCAGGCAGGTCCTAGAAACCCAGGCGCCACAGATGGCCGCCTGTAGGGAGAGAGCATTAACATCAAAGACTTGCCTGAGCAAGACATCCAGTTTTCTATCCTGAACGTCCTTGAGCGCCGCGCTACCCTCCACAGGAATGGTAGTCTTCTTGGTCACTGCCGAAACCGCAGCGTCCACCCTGGGAGGTTGAAACACCTCCTTGTCCCGGTCTAATAAAGGGTACGAACGGCCCATCACTCTGGCGCCTTTCAAGGGCGCCTCGGGGACATTCCATTCCTCCTGAATCATCTCCTGAAACACCCTGTGCACCGGGAAAGCCCTTTGAGTTTTCCGGAACACCTGCAGCAGCGGATCCTCCAATGACTCGCCCTCCGCAGCCGCAGGCTCCGGCATGTTGAGCGCTTTAAGCGACTCTACAATGAGGGATGGCAGTTCCTCTCTCCGAAATACTCGCACTACCCTAGCCTGATCCTCCTTTTCAGGAATCTCGCCCTCCTCTAACTCGTCCTCCAAACATACACTGTGGGCGCCCTCATCTGACAGAGGGCTTTCCGACAGAGGGCTTTCCGACAGACCGGAGAGGTCCCCTAGGGTATCGTCTCCCCGAGACTTCTTGCTCCTACTCGGGGAAATGGACCGTCGCGGGGACGCCGGATGTTTACCGGCTCCGCTGGAGCCGCTCGGCAAACTTGCCTGCAACAAACTACTAAAAGCAGAATGTTGAAGAAGTGCCACAAACTGTTGAGAAAAGATGGCAGAGAGCTCATTGGGGAACACCATGGGAGAAGCCGGAGCGCCCAAACCTGAAGATGTTCCTGGCAGCGGTTCCTCATGCGCCAGGGCCGGTATGCGCGAAGGCGAAGCCTCTGGCCCGGGCCCGGGCCCTGGCGCCGGAACTGCCTGCGAAGGGGGGTTATCCAGCTCCCGGGCCTCCCCCGCACACTCTTTGCAGACCCCTGCACTTGTGCCCTTCCGTGTCCCACACACAATGCAAAGGGGTTTGGAGGGCATGCTGAACACTGCTGCCGACAGAAAACCCGGGTGCGAAAAGAGAAGGGCCCGGGACACCCGAAAAATGCAGCTCCAACAAAAAAAACGCTGAGGGCACAGAGAGAAACCCCAAAGCTGAAAACTGCTGTGCTGCGAAATCTGGGAGTATGCCTGCACCGTTATGCTGCAATATCTCTCCCTAAAGAGCTGAACAGCCCAGTAGAAAAAGGCCCGGCAATCCCAAAAACAAAAAATATCCGGCCCGCGCAGAAAACCGCGTCGTCACCACGAGGCAGGGCCGCGAGGAAAAAAAAGAGCGCGAAAGCGCGCTGAGGAACACAAACAGAGCCGCGGCCCCTGCACGAGCACAGTAAAACCACTCCGGCTCGGAAGACGGCCCCGCAGTTGCTCGTGAGGCTCCCGACCAGCCAAGGGAACACCCTCCGTCCCCCCCAAGGTAAACTCACCGTACCGGTCCTGGACAGCGGTAGAGACAGAGGAGGGGAGGTAGGAGCAGCCGAACGCGCTAGCAGGCACAGTCTTCCGCGTGGCGCCGGCTCTCCCCGAAGACAGAGTTACCCCACCGGAGCTTGACCGGGCCGCTGTTGTGTCTCAGGCAAAACCTCTGAAACAGCCGGCGACAGCAATGAGCTCTGCCCCGAAGAGAAAGCCAGGTGCAGGAGGGGGGAGGGAGGAGGAGGGAGACGGAGGACGCAGAGCCAAAGAGCTGGAGTGCTCCCAATTTAAAGAAACGGACTGCAAAGCAAGAAACTGCAAAATAACTAACTGCTAAATTAAGCCCATAAACTGAGGTGTCTCAATTGTTTCTCCTGTGAGCCCGGGACCCCCGGGCTCCCAACTATCCAGCTGCTTGGAGACTGAGGTGACTGGTGGCATGAGGCTGGCACCGGAGACTTATACAGATGATGTCACAAAAAAGGTGGAGTTTCTCAGTCTCCAAGCTGCTGGATTGGATTGGGAACCCAGAGGTTATGGGACTAGACTGGGACACGATCAGGAAGAAAATATTTTTTCACTCAACGTGTAATCAAACTCTGGAATTTGTTACCGGAGGATGTAGTAAAGGCTGTTAGTGTAGCTGGCTTTAAAAAAGGTTTGGACAAGTTCCTGGAGGAAAGGTCCATAAACCATTATTAAGAAGGGACCTAGGATATCAATGCTTGACCCAGTACAAGCATTGTGGAACCTGTGTCTTTTGGGGAAACTGCTAGGTACATATGACCTAGATCGGCCACTGTTGGAAACAGAATACTGGGCTTGGTCTGACCCAGTATGGCATATCTTATGTTCTTATGAGGTAGTGGCTAAGGGTTCAAAGGGTGGCCGCATAAGCTGGCCAAGAACCAGATTCAAGTCCCATGCCACTGGAGGTGGTCTGATGGGAGGTTTTGTCAAAAGAAGGCCTCTCATGAATCTTGCTATAAGAGGATGAGAGGAAATAGGCTGTCCATTGAGAGGTTTAAGGGATGCTGCAATAGCACTCAAATGGACTCTTACTGAATTAGTTTTAAGGCCTGCATGGGATAAATAGAATAGTTACTCACCTGTAACAGGTGTTCTCCAGGAGCAGCAGGAATCAGTCCTCACATATGGGTGACGTCGGCGCCGATGGAGCCCTCGTGCGGAGCATTTCCCCAGCTTTCAAAGAAAGCCTTTGGGAATTGCAGCGCGCATTCACGGTCCCCTTCCCGCCCAAGGGTGCCATCTTGCTCAGTCTGATGACATAGCTAAAAGACAGCAAAAAATTAGCAAAATAATTCATATGACTGCAACTCCAAGGGGAGGAGGGAGGGTTGTGAGGACTGATTCCTGCTGCTCCTGGAGAACACCTGTTACAGGTGTGTAACTACTCTTTCTCCAGGACCAAGCAGGAAGTCAGTCCTCACATATGGGTCTTTCCAGCTTAAGGCTACCGGAGATCCCAAGCAAAAAAATTAGCTCCCTTGAGCTCATCAGCACAGAAGGAAGGAATCTTCTCTGAGAACGCCCCCGACCGGTAGCCCAACACCAGGGCCGGAGGGTAGGGGTTGCCTAAACCCCAAAGAGATTATGGAGTACTGCCTGTACGAAAGCACTGTCCCTGCGGGACTCCCTCTCAAGGCAGTAATGGGCCGCAAAAGTCTGGCTTGAAGACCAAATAGCGGCCCGGCAGATGTCTGCCAACGGAACAGAGCGGAGATGAGCCACTGACGCAGCCTTCGCCCTGACACGATGAGCCGTGACTCGACCCTCCAACGAGAGGCCGGCTGCCCCATAAGCCCAGGCGATGGAGTCAGCGACCCATATGGACAATGTACGCTTGGAGACAGGGAGCCCCAACTTATTGGGGTCAAAGGAAACTAAAAGATGAACAGCCTTCCGATGCTCCCGTGTACGGTCAAGGTAGAAGGATAACGCCCTCCTACAGTCCAGGGTATGCAAGACCATCTCAGCCCGGTTAGCATGCGGCCTGGGAAAGAAGGTCGGAAGAACCACCTCTTGATTGAGGTGAAAAGGTGAGACAACTTTAGGAAGAAACTTAGGATGAGTCTGTAGGACTACCCTATTCCTGTAGAACCTAGTGTAAGGAGGATCAGACACTAGTGTCTGCAGTTCACTCACTCGCCTAGCAGAGGTGAGAGCTACCAGAAATAAAGTTTTCCAGGAGAGAAAACGGAGAAGGCAGGGAGCCATAGGTTCAAAAGGCGGACAAGTAAGCCGCTGTAAGACCACATTCAGATCCCACTCAGGGGCCGGTGGACGCAAAGGAGGCTTAAGCAGAAGGTCTCTGAGGAAACGAGCCACCAAAGGGTGGTTGGAAAGAGGCCTGCCGTCCACCGGCGAGTGGTGCGCTGTGAGAGCACTAAGGTGAACTCGGACAGAGTTAGACTTAAGGCCCAAATTGGAGAGGTAGAGCAAATATTGCAACACTACCCCTACCAAGCACGAGAAGGGATTCTCACTGTGCTGAGCACACCATGCGGAGAATCTACGCCACTTAAGAGCGTAGGATTTCCTGGTGGATTGACGCCGAGAGGCCAAGACTACATCTTCCACCTCTTGAGGTAGTAGTAGGGGAGCTAGGACTACCCTTTCAGCAGCCAGGCCATCAGATGAAGGGACTGGAGGTTGGGGTGCAAGAGAGTCCCTTGATCCTGAGACAGGAGATCGTGTTGAAACCCCAGAGGAAGAGGTGTGTCCACCGCCAGCTGTAGCAGAAGCGGGAACCACGGTTGCCTCGGCCACCTGGGGGCTATGAGAATCAATGAAGCTCCGTCCCGGAGGACTTTGAACAGCGTTCTGGACACTAACGGTGTGGGAGGAAACGCATACAGTAGGCCTGTGGACCACGAGATCAGAAACGCATCCGCTGCTACTCTGAGAGGATGCGGTTGTCTGGAGCAAAATCTCGGGAGTTGCCGGTTCAGAGGACTGACGAAAAGATCCATGGTGGGGAGGGGCACTTAAGACCTGCTGAACCACCAATGGGTTCAATCTCCGGCTCAGTCTGTCTGCCAGGCAATTTTCCTGACCTGGGAGGTAGACAGCCTTGAGAAGGATTCCGTGATTGACAGCCCAAGAGCACAGTCGTTGTGCCTCCTGACAAAGAAGGAAAGAGCCTGTGCCTCCTTGTTTGTTCACAGAGAACATGGCAACTTGATTGTCCATCTGGACCAGTACAGACTGGTGAGAGGCGAGGTGGGAGAAGGCTCTCAGAGCTAGGCGTATCGCTCGTAGCTCCAGGAAGTTTATCTGTTGAGTAGCCTCCCAAGGGGTCCATAGACCCTGAGTACATGTCCTTTGGCAATGTGCTCCCCAACCGAGAAGAGAGGCATTGGTTGTCAGCACCTGAGTATGCGGAGGGGATTGAAAAACCACTCCAAGCACCAGATTCGGAAGATGAAGCCACCATTGCAGAGAGGAGACCAGGAGGTCGGAGATCTTCACTGAGTCCGCCAGGCCCCCTGTGGCTTGATGCCACTGAGTGCGAAGGCTCCACTGAGCAGGTTGCATGTGCAGGCGGGCATTGGGGGTGACATGAACCGTGGAAGCCATATGGCCGAGCAGTCTCAGGAATTGCCTGGCAGAGACCAGGGAATTGCTGAGAAACTGGCTGGCCAGATCCGTTAGCCTGTGGGCCCTGTCCAGAGGCAGAAAAGCCTTTGCTTGAAGAGTGTCTAGTCTGGCCCCTATGAACTCTAAGTTCTGGGACGGGAGCAAAGTGGACTTTGCGAAGTTTATGACAAACCCCAAGTGCTGAAGCAGAGCCACAGTGTGAAGGGTGGCCTGGTTGGCCTCTTGGGAAGATTGGCCCCTTATGAGCCAGTCGTCCAGCTACGGAAACACAAAGAGACCCTGAAGCCTCAGGTAGGCCGCCACCACTGCCAGGCACTTGGTGAACACCCTGGGAGCGGAAGACAGGCCAAAGGGTAGTACTCTGTACTGATAGTGATTTCCTCCCACAACAAACCTGAGATATTGTCTGTGGTCTGGATGGATAAGGATGTGAGTATACGCATCCTTTAGATCTAAGGAGCATAGCCAGTCTCCCTGCTGTAGGTAGGGCAGCAGAATTCCAAGGGTAAGCATCTTGAACTTTTCCCTCTGCAGGAACTTGTTGAGGTTTCGCAAGTCTAGGATGGGTCTGAGGCCTCCTGTTCTTTTTGGTACCAGAAAGTACCTGGAATAAAAGCCTTGAACTCTCAGGTGGTGGGGCACCGGTTCCACAGCCTGATCCTTTAGCAGACTTGCTAACTCCTGAAGGAGTAGGCCCCTGTGCAGAGGGGGTCTTGGAGGCTCCCCTGGAAAATAGGAAGGAGGTAGCTGGTGAAAATGGAGAAGATAGCCCTTTTGGACTATATGAAGAACCCAAGTATCTGATGTGACGGCTGACCACCTGTGGGCAAAGTGGGCCAGCCGGCCTCCTGTGCTGAGAGAAGCCAGCTGAGGAGAAGAGGCTATGCTGTTTGAGTCAAAAACCCCCACACTGCTGAGCAGGAGCCGGTGTAGGTGGCTTGGGGGCCTTCTGCCTACGGGGCCCTTGACCCTGCCCCTTGGCCTGCTGACCCTGTTGGGGAGCTGCAGAGGCCTGATAATGAGGGTATGGTTTATAGGCAGACAACTTCCTCGGGTAAAAGGACTTTTTTCCCCGAGCCCTTCTTCTTCTGAGAAGGGGCAGAGGTTTTCCTGGAAAGCCTAGTCCTGGTCAGAGTCTCGGTCTCGAGTTCTGCAGCCTTTTCAGCCATGGGCTTGCCAAAGAGGTTTTCACCTCGGCAGGGGACATCGACCAACTTGTCCTGGACCCATGGCTCGAGGTCGGATGACTGTAGCCAAGCCTGTCGGCGGGCACCGATGCCGGCCCCGGCTACTCAGGCTGAAGCCTCGAAGCCATCGTAGGCTGCTCAAGAGATAAACTTCGAGCACTCTCGAATACCGGTGGACAAGGCCTGGAACCTCTGCAAAGGTTCCTCAGAGAGACCAGCAGAGAACCCGGCAATCTCCTTTGCCAGGTCTCGGAGATACATGCCCATGTAGAGCTGGTATGTCTGGACACGGCAAGCAAGCATAGAGCCCTGGAAGCACTTCTTACCGAGGGCATCCAGGTTCCGGGCCTCCCGGCCAGGAGGCACCGAGGAGTGCATCTTCTGACTTTTCAGTCGATGCATGGCCGATTCCACAATCATGGAGTGGTGCGGCAATTGTGCCTTTTGGAACCCGGGGCTCATGCGGATTCGATAGATGGAATCGACCCGCTTGCTTAACACCGGCGTCGAGGCCGGGGTCTCCCACATGCGGAAGAGCAGCCGCTCCAGCATCGGAGGAACCGGAACAGTAAAGGCCTCCTTTGGGGGAGAGTCGGGATCCGCGGGGAAGGCCAAGGCCTTGAAGTCCGAGAACCGGGTATCCTCCGGTGGAGATCGTCTCCGAGGTTCGGACTCGGGCGAGTCCGATGGGACACACCGAGTCCGATGAGTGTCGGGTGACTCTTCGTCCTCCGTCTCCCAGCCCGACTCCTCGGAAGAGGAATAGAGCGGCTCCGGTCGGGCGGGCACCGATGTCCTCCGCCCCGACGCCGAGGGTATCGGCTTTGACGACCTCGGCCCCGAACAGGAGGTCGAGGGAGACCATGGCCGAGGATCGACTCAAGCCCGCATGGACTCGAGGATCGGCTCGGCCTCCGGGGTCGACTTGGACGTCGAGGTTCCGGTGGTCGGGGCAGATGCACCGGTGAGACCGGCGATCAATGCCCGCTGCTGTTCCATGAAGGCAGCGAAGCTGCTCTCCAAGGCCGTCAACCTGAGTCCGAGCTCAGGAGACCCAGCAGCCCCCGATGGCGTCAGGCCCGACGTTGGCTCCCTCGGAGGAGAGTCCACGAGGACAACAGCACTTACGTGGCCAGGAGACTTCATCTCGACATGAGGATGCTTGGCAGGCCTCTCCGACTCCGAAGACCCGGGACGGCTATCGGAGCTATGCGACCTGGCCCTTGAGGAACCAGGAGTGTCCACCGACGACGCCCTCGCGGGTTTCTTCTTCCTGCGATGTTCCCGCGAAGGAGACCCCCGCTCAGAGGAACCCCGATGCTGCTCGGGGCCGGAGTCCCGAGACGTCGAGGCCTCTGACGAGGTCTGGGCCCGGCCGGACGCGGAGCCAGAAAAAATTCAATCCTTCTGGTGCTGCCGACTCCTCAACGCCTTCGAGGACATTTTGCCACACGGACAACAGAACATCGGGTCATGATCGGGTCCGAGGCAACGGAGGCGGCAGTCGTGTGTGTCGGTAAGAGACATAAGTTTCTTACACCGATCACACTTCTTAAACCCGCTGGTAGCCATCGGGGGAAAAAAGGGCCCCTGCAAGGTCAAAAGATCGGGCTGCCAGGGAAAAAAGAAAAAAAGCGCGAACGCCAGTCACAAAAGACAAAAACCGAGAGAGAAAAGGACTCGATACCGGTGTATCGGTCTGAGCGGGAAAAGGATCCGACGTCGAACCGGAGAAAAATAAGGAAAATCAACTTTTTCCTCGGGGAAAAACAAACTACGTCCGTCGGGCTCCACGGAAAAAAGAAGACTGAGCAAGATGGCACCCTTGGGCGGGAAGGGGACCGCGCATGCGCGCTGCAATTCCCAAAGGCTTTCTTTGAAAGCTGGGGAAATGCTCCGCACGAGGGCTCCGTCGGCGCCGACGTCACCCATATGTGAGGACTGACTTCCTGCTTGGTCCTGGAGAAGCAGCAAATACTCTAGTAAAGAATTCAGAGGTATTGCAAGAGGGTTAAGACCCTTCTCTGCACACCAAATGGTAAACCTTTTCCATTTAAAAGCATAGGAACGTCTAGTGAAAGGCTTTCTGGAAGCATGAAGGATATCCTTCAGTTGCTGAGAAAGATGCAAATCTTGAAGGTCTAGGCCTTCAGCAACCAGGCTCTGAGGTGAAGAGACTGGGGATTTGGGTGCCACAAAGTTCCCTCCTCCTGGGACAAGAGGTCTGGAGCAGATCCCAAGTCCAGGGAGGGAGCTTGAGAAGAGATGCAGAAGTAGAGGGTACCACACTTGGCGTGGCCAATGTGGTGCTATGAGGATCATAGACCCCCTTGTCTCTCTGAAGTTTGAACAGTGTCTTGGGAATTAGGGGAATGGGTGGAAAAGCATAGAGGAAGTCTTGCCCCCAATGGAGGAGGAAGGCATCCCTGGCCTGAACTCCCTGACATGGAATTCTGGAACAGAACTGGGGAAGTTTGGCATTCCACGGACTTGCAAACAAGTCTATGTCTGGGGTTCCCCAAATTCGAAAGATCCTGGCTATCTGGTCCCCATGAAGGGACCATTCGTGTGGAAGCAGAACTCGACTGAGTCTGTCTGCCCAAGAGTTTTGAACCCCTGGAAGATACACTGCCATGAGATGGATTTGATGCTCTCTGGCGAAGGCCCACAATCTCAGAGCTTTGTTGCAAAGCGACAGAGAGCCAGTCCCCCCCTGCTTGTTCACGTAGAACATGGCTACTTGGTTGTCCGTGTGGATGAGGACTGTCTTGTAGCTGAGCAGGGTGTGGAAGACACAGCCAGAAAGATTGCTCTGAGCTCTAAGAGGCTGATATGTAGAGATGTCTCCTGTGGAGACCAGATGCCTTGGGTGGAGAGATCTTGTAGATGAGCTCCCCAACCCCTTGGAGAGGCATCTGTTGTAAGGGTTGCTTGGGGTAACACCTGTTGAAAGGGGGACCCAGCAACAGATTTTGAGTGGACTTCCACCACTGGAGAGAGCAAAGAGGCGACTGGAGGTTGCTATTTTGTCTGACAAGCAGCCTGATGCCTGGGTCCATTGGGTGGACAGAGTCCATTGAGCTGCTCTCATGTGAAGGCGAGCATAAGGAACCACATGCACAGTGGATGTCATGTGGCCTAACAGTTATAACATCTCTCGAGCAGTTAAATGGGATTTTAACTGAATCTGTGAGGCTAACTGCACCAAGCGTAGGCAACGGGCCTGGGGAAGACAGGCCCTTGCAGTTGTGGTATCCAGCAAGGCCCCTATGAACTCTAGAGATTGAGTAGGGGTGAGATGGGATTTTGGAATGTTTATTACAAGTCCCAGATACTGAAGAACACGACTTGTGCAGGCCAGGGAAGTCTGGGCCTCTGACTGGGATGGAGCTCGGATGAGCCAGTCGTCCAGATATGGAAATACAAATATACCTAGAGTGCGTAGAAATGCAGCTACTACTGCCATGCATTTTGTGAACACTCTTGGTGCAGAGGCCAGACCGAAAGGAAGCACTTTGTATTGGTAGTGCTTTCCTCGGTAAAGGAATCGAAGGAACCTTCTGTGTGTTGGATGGATAAGGACATGGGTGTACGCATCCTTGAGGTCTAGAGAACAAAGCCAATCCTGACTCTGAAGGTATGGAAGGAGAGCACAGAGAGAAATCATCTTGAACTTCTCCTTGTATAGAAACTTGTTCAATTCTCTGAGATCTAGTATGGGTCTGTAGCCCCCCGTTTTCTTTGGGATAAGAAAGTAGGGGGAGTAGAACCCTGAGCTCTGCTGAAGAAGGGGTACTTCTTCTATTGCCCCTTGGGCAAGAAGGGTAGTAATCTCCTTACCCAGAAGGTCGAGGAGAGATGTTGGAGAATTGAACTGTCTCACCATGGTGTGAGGAGGAAAGTTTAAGAAATGAAGCTTGTACCCCTCTCTTATGATGGGGAGGGTCCATTGCTCTGCTGTGATTTGTTCCCACCTGGGAGCAAAGTGAGCTAACCTTCCTGGAATGGTGAGAGGCTCTGGTTCTTTTAGAGCCAGAAAGGCTAAGTTCTCTAGTTGAAAGTCAAAGGCCCTGAGGAAGCTGAGGCTGTTGGGACGTAGCAGTCCTAGCAGCCTTAGGCTTGGCCCGTTTTGGTTGTTGCTGTCTCTTTGTAGCAAAACGACCTGAAGAAGATGCCTGCTGACCATAGGCAGAATAATATCTCCCTTTTTTGGGAAAAAAATCCCTTTTTGAACAACCTTTTCTTAAAAGGAGCAGAGGTAGACTTTGAGAGTCTATCTAAAGCAGAATTTTCAGCATCCATTTGGGTGGCCTTTGCTTGCCAATCTTTGCCAAAAAGGTTTTCACCTGTACAAGGAAGGTTTCCTAGTCCATCCTGAACACAGGGTTCCAAATCAGAAGCTTGTAACCAAGCAACTCTGCGTGCACCTATGGCAATAGCCGAGGCTCTGCTGGCATACTCAAGAGTCAAAGGCTGCATGGTTGGAAAATTTGGAAACATCCTGGGCATGTTTAAGCCAGGTGAGAAACTCTTCCCTTTTATCTTCTGAAATAAAAGGAGATAAAGTTTGCAGATGATCTGTAACTTCTTTTAGAAACATCCCCATATAGAGACTATAGGAGTTGATTCTAGCAACAGGCATGTTGGCCTGGAAAATTCTCCTGCCAAAGGCATCTAAGGTTCTGCATTCTCTTCCTGGAGGATTAGAAGAGTGCCTTTTTGTACTCTTTATCTTCTTCATAGCGAAGAAGATAAAGAGTACAAAAAGGCACTCTTCTAATCCTCCAGGAAGAGAATGCAGAACCTTAGATGCCTTTGGCAGGAGAATTTTCCAGGCCAACATGCCTGTTGCTAGAATCAACTCCTATAGTCTCTATATGGGGATGTTTCTAAAAGAAGTTACAGATCATCTGCAAACTTTATCTCCTTTTATTTCAGAAGATAAAAGGGAAGAGTTTCTCACCTGGCTTAAACATGCCCAGGATGTTTCCAAATTTTCCAACCATGCAGCCTTTGACTCTTGAGTATGCCAGCAGAGCCTCGGCTATTGCCATAGGTGCACGCAGAGTTGCTTGGTTACAAGCTTCTGATTTGGAACCCTGTGTTCAGGATGGACTAGGAAACCTTCCTTGTACAGGTGAAAACCTTTTTGGCAAAGATTGGCAAGCAAAGGCCACCCAAATGGATGCTGAAAATTCTGCTTTAGATAGACTCTCAAAGTCTACCTCTGCTCAATGGAGTGGTGAGGAAGCTGAGTCTTATGAAAGCCAGGACAAGGAGGAACACGATACATGGTGTCCAACCTACGAGAATGAGGGGAGATGGTGAGAGGGGTCTCCCATATGCCCAACATGTGATCATAAAGAATCTCATGAACTGGTAAAGTGGCTGCCTCTTTAGGAGCCTTAGGATATTGTAAAATATCTAATTTTTTGGCTCTAGGCTCTGCTTCAGGGGCCACTGAAATGGAAAGGCCCCTGGCCACTTCCCTAATGAAGTCTTGAAAAGACAAGTCTTCTGGAGGAGACATTCTTCTTTTTTGGAGAAGAGGGCTCCTGAGGAAGGATCACTGATGCTTCGACAGAGGCCTCTGAATCATCAGAGTTTTCAGAGGAATCGAAGTATCGCCTGTCTGGATGCTCCTGCAGAGCCCGATATGCGTACCGGGTGGTATCGACATCGGGAGTAATCGGTACCGAGTCGGTACCGATGGGCATCAGAGGACTCTGTACCGCTGCAGTCGACACCGAAGCCGATGCAATCGGTACCGGTGCCGGAGTCGGTACCGCCAACGGAGTTTGTTGCGGTACCAAAGGCGTCACAGCTTGTATGAATGCCGTAATGGCACGCTGCATGGTCAGGATATTCTGATCCATCGACGCCACCAATGTCTGGATGTCGGTACCAGTGGGAAACACCGGTATCCCAGAACATGGCAACAGGTGATCAGTCGAGGCCGAGCCATCGATGTCAACCTGTGACCCCACAGATAAAGCTTTGGAAGCCGGAGCCTCCCGCCGGGGTAATTTTGCCAGTGAAGATTCCTCGAGAGCAAGCCCGGAAGCATCTCGATACTTAGAGGGAGATCTACCCTTCGAGGACCGGCTGGACTTAAGTTTGGTTACCTGAGATCCATGGGAGGAAGAAGCAGCCCTGGAAGACGTCGATGCTACCGAAGCTGCATCAGAGGGAAACAGGGTACTGAGCTTGGCTGCTCGATTCTGTAGACCTCTTTTAGACATCATGGAACACGACTCACAATCCGCAATGGAGTGGTCAGGACCTAAACATTTTAGACACCATTCATGGGTGTCGGTGACAGAAATAGTGCCGCTGCACTTCGTGCACTTTTTAAACCCGGAGGCGTGCTTTTCCATGAGGAAAATTTTTCCTAGGCCTAAGGCCGAAGAAAGAAAAAATGCACTGAAGTGAGAACTACAGTAATTTTTTTTTTTTTTTTTTTTTTTTAAGAAGAAAGAAAGAAAGAAAGACCGGCGGAACCGGTCCGGTGTCGAAGAAGGCGACCAAAGAAATAAAAGAAAATAAAGAAATTCTTCAGCGGTGACAGGAACACGACCTGCTGGCTCCACGGAAAAGAAGAACTGGAGAGAGGCGGTTAGGAAAGGCGGGAAGGCAGCGCGCAGGCGCTGTGGGATGCTCCCAAAAGCTTTCCTTTTGGACGCTGGGGAGCGCTCCCGTGCAGGCTCTGTCAGTACCGACGATACCCATGTGTGAAGACTCATTCCTGCTTGTTCTTGGAGATAGCCCGTTACCAAACATAGAACAAAGGATCACAATTTAGAAATATGAAGACAATAATTAAACTGGGAAACCCAAAAGCCAAACTTGGAATGCACAACACCACTGGAGAAATAAAACTATAAATTAAATTAATTTCCTCTTGTACTAAACAAAACCAAAACGTTAGCAATGCACATTTCCCAGAGCTGAACATTCCAGTTAATAAATTCAAAATAAAATCATTTTTTCTACCTTTTATTGTCTGGGCATTTTATTTTTCATTTGCAATTGTCCCAGGTGCTTTCTTCAGCTTTCTTCGTGTCTTCTGCTAACTCTCCATTGTCTGCTGTCCATTTTTCTCTTTCTCTCTATATCTGCCTCTAACATATTGATCTTCCTCTTTAGCTCTTTCCTCCATCCTTTTCTTTATTCCTTTTTCATCCACTCAAATTTCACCCTCCAACCTCAATCCCCACTTACTCTCCCAATACTCAATCATAGATTCTTCTTCCATCCCACACAAAATATTTGTTTCCCTCTCCATCCTCACTCCCCCCCCCCCCCCGTTTCTTTTCTCCAGCCAGTCCCAGCCCCACCTCCAGCATCAGCTCCCTTTTGTTCCAGCCTCTCCCAGCATCCACTCCCTTCCAGTCCCATTCACCCATTCCCCGCATCAGCCCATTTCCAGTCCTAGATCCCCAGTGTCAGTACTCTTCCAGTATTTTTCTACCTTTTGTTTGGCCATTTTATTTTTCAGTTGCAATTGTTCCAGTCACTTCCTTCTGGTTTCTTCTGTGAGCTATCCATTTGTCCTTTCTTCTCTTTTAGATGTTTTCCATTCTCTCTATATCTGCTTTAACATACTGATAGTTTCCCTTTTGCTCTTTCCCCCCCATTTCTTTCCTTATTCCTTTATCATCCACTCAAATTTCACCCTTCCCTTCCATTCTCAATCCCCACTTACTCTCCCAATACCCGGGCCATCGTAGATTTTTCTTCCCTCCCACACAAAATATCTTTTCCCCTCTCCATTCTCATTCCCCATCCCCATCCCCTTCTAGCCCTCCCCCAAATCAGCTCCCTTCTAGTTCTAGACCCACCCAGCATCTGCTCCCTTCTAGTCCCATTCTCCCATGCCCCCATATCATCCCATTTCCAGTCCTAGCTCCCCATATCCAGTCCCATTCCAGCCCTCCCCCATCAGCCAATTTCCAATCCTAGCCGCCCATTTCCAGCCCTATCCCAGATCCCATCAGTCCACTTCCAGTCTTATTCCAGCCCATCACCCTTTTGCAGTCCAAGATCCCCCCCATCAGCCCATTTCCAGTCTTAGCCCCCCCATCACAGTCTGATTCCAGCCCCCCCATCACAGCCTATTTCCAGTCCTAGCCCCCCACCACCACAGCCCGATTCCAGTCCTAGCTCCCCCCACCATCAGAACCTATTTCCAGTCCCGGCCCCCCCCCCCATCAAGCTTGATTACAGTCCTAGAACACCCCCAACCCCCCCCCCCAAAAAAAAGCCCCGCGGCCGTCTAAGGGGCTGCAGAGGGAGCCGGGGAAGCCCATGTGAGGCCCCATCTCCCTCTGCACAGCCACCAGTGTGAGGAGTCTTTTCTCTCACGCTGGCGGCTGTATCTGTGAAGCCACAAATGCTGGAAAAGGTTAAAGGGCATTGCTTTTAACCTCTCCCGGCATTCGTGGCTTCACAGATACAGCTGCCAGCATGAGAGAAAAGGCTCCTCACACTGGCAGCTGTGCAGAGGGAGCCGGGGCCTCTTGCAGGCTTCCCCGGCTCCCTCTGCAAGCCATCCATCGTGCAATAATGAAGTTCGTGCGGGGCCCTGTGCGAACATTATCACACAATGGACAGGCCGGCCCTGCACAGCAGGCAGTTAAACACATGCGGGCCTGAATAAGAAGAAATCGCACCTAAATGCAGCAGGGAGAGTTTCCCACACTGCTGCAGGCTCCAAAACATGCAGCTGCAGGCCGCTCTGTCTCCTCGTGTTCTGGCGGTTCCTAGGGGTTCCTTCTGTCCTCCCCCCTCCACCGCCACTCTTACCTTGGAGCCTCTTTGCCACATAGCTTTTCTACCCCTTGCGCTCAGCCTTCCTTCCCGGCTTCGGCGCTGAGGGGGGTGACTCGGGGCTGCCAACTTTCACTCCTGTCAAGCAACTGCAGCAGCTCCTCACCCGATAATGGGTTCGGGAGCAGCCAGAAGTCTTGTACTGAGAAAGGCCCCCACAGAACTCCCTCCCCCTCTAAAATCCTGGGGGGGGGGGGGGGGGAGGGGGAAGAAGTAATATCCTTCCCTCAGCCCTGTTGTTCCCCCGGGTTCTCTCTGTTCCTTCAGATTTTTTTTTATACGTCTGCCTTTAAAAACAAAGAAACCTGCACCTTAACAGGGGAAATAAAAGCAAACTAAACCTATCTCCTTAGTTGTCTCTTCAGTGAGTCCAGCACCCTGGCTCACAACCTTGTCCAGCTGCTTGGAGACTGAGCTTACTGGGACTGGTGGGTGGTGCCAGATGTATATGTACACTAGTGTCATCAAAAAGATGACATGCTCAGTCTCTAAGCTGCTGGAGGAGCACTACCCAGAGGTGCGGGACTGGACTGGAGGGACGATAAGGGCTATACTGATCGAGTTTAGTATAATTTATTCCAAAGAAAATTTGAGCTCTTCGAGGATTTTGAGGATAAAGAGAATCAAAGTTTTTGATTCAGGTACTGTTGATTGCTAGGTTGGTTTATTGCAACACATTTATAATGGTTTGCAGGTTAATCAGTTAAAGCAATTACAACTGATTCAAAACATGGCAGTTAAGATCTTACATAAGGCCAGCAGATACAACTGTGTAACCCCTCTGTTTAGTATCTAAATATTAGTTGTTTATTACTTATCAAATTAAGCATAAATACTCATTTTGTCATATAGTGCTTTTCGTACCTCTTTGTTCTCATTACACATATGACTTCTCTGTTACTTCATTCTCTTCAAAATAAATTTACTTGTGCCTTACTCTGTTAAAATGCTGCTCAGCATTTACTTTTCAAAATTAATTTTCTTATTTGGCATTCATTTTCTAGAGTTCATTACCATAAGAATTATACCTGGAATCTTAACTTATCAGATTTAAGACAATATCTTAAGGCTTGTTTTAACCTCTAAGCATTTGGTGTGTGATCTTGGGGTTATAGACTCTTACATTTTTTGTTTGTTGTAGTGCTGGACAATTCTTGGGCGCCAGGTCACCATGGTATCTAGAGACTGCACCCTGGTGCCTGGGATTTCATATCCCTGAAAAGTTTTATTTTTTTATACACTGGTGCTGCTTCACAAAACACCAAATTGTTTTTATTTACCACCATCAGCTTTCTCTGCAAGGAGTTTGAACCACATAGTGGAGGAAGTTCCAGCTGATCTTGGGATTTCAAGTAATCTTGGGATTTTGGTTGATATTGTGTATCTGGACTTTCAGAAAGCCTTTGACAAGGTCCCTCATCAGAGACTTTTGGCAAAACTAAAGAGTCATGGGATAGGAGGCAGTGTACTATTGTGGATCAGGAACTGGTTAAAAGATAGAAAGCAAAGGGTAGGGCTAAATGGCCAATTTTCCCAATGGAGAAAGGTGAATAGTGGTGTACCCCAGGGATCTGTGCTGGGTCCGCTGCTTTTTGACATATTCATAAATGACCTGGAAAGTGGAATAACTAGTGAGGTTATCAAATTTGCAGATGACACAAAACTATTTAAAGTTGTTAAAACCCAAGAGGATTGCGAAAAATTGCAAGAGGATCTTGATAAATTGGAAGACTGGGCATCAAAATGGCAGATGAAATTTAATGTGGACAAGTGCAAGGTTATGCACCTAGGGAAGAACAACCCAAACTATGGTTACACGATGCAAGGTTCCACATTAGGAACCACCACCCAGGAAAAAGATTTAGGCGTCATTGTGGATACCATGTTAAAACCCTCGGCCCAGTGTGCAGCGGCGGCCAAGAGAGCAAATAGAATGCTAGGTATGATAAGGAAAGGAATGGAAAATAAAACAAAAGATATTATAATGCCTCTATATCATTCCATGGTGAGACCGCACCTTGAATATTGTGTGCAATTCTGGTCGCCGTATCTTAAAAAGGATATAGCGATTTTAGAAAAGGTACAGAGAAGAGCCACCAAAATGGTAAAGGGGATGGAAGGATACTCCTATGAAGAAAGGCTAAAAAGGTTAGGGCTCTTTAACCTGGAAAAGAGACGGTTGAGGGGAGATATGATAGAAGTCTATAAATTAATGAACGGAGTGGAACTGGTAAACGTAGATCGATTGTTTACCTTATCAGAATATAGAAAGACTAGGGGACATGCAATGAAGCTACAGGGTAAACTATTTAAAACTAATAAAAGAAAATATTTTTTCACTCAACGTGTAATCAAACTCTGGAATTCGTTACCGGAGGATGTAGTAAAGGCTGTTAGTGTAGCTGGGTTTAAAAAAGGTTTGGACAAGTTCCTGGAGGAAAGGTCCATAAACCATTATTAAGAAGTGACCGAAGATATCAATGCTTGACCCAGTACAAGCATTGTGGAACTTGTGTCTCTTGGCGAAACTGCTAGGTACATATGACCTAGATTGGCCACTGTTGGAAACAGAATACTGGGCTCGATGGACCTTGGTCTGACCCAGTATGGCATATCTTATGTTCTTATGTGGCTGTGGGGGGCCGGAGAGAGAGAGAGAGAGACAAAGACACTGGGTGATGGCTGTCGGGAGAAGGATTGAAAGAGAGAGTGGGTAATAGCTGGGGGAGGGGAGGAGAACTATGAGGGAGATTGAGACACTGGGTGAAGGCAGGGTGCAGGGGCTACAAGAGGGGCCTTTTTGTTTAATGTATTACCAGCCATGGTAATATGTAAAGCAAATAAAGCACATTGCCTCAGGTGCAGCTAGAAATGGTTATCAATATGCTACTGACAACCTATTCATTGGGGCTGTTTGGAAACAGAGGAGAAGAATCACTGCATTAGATTGGCACTGCATAATGGCATGTAAGGGCCTGATTTATTAAGCTTCTTTTCCCACAGAAAATAGAACAGTAGTACATCAGGCCCTTTAAAAAGGAGCTGCAATATGCCTTTTGGGATGTGGAGTAGTAGGGTACTGTGACCAAGGTCTCAATGACTAGCACCTAGATGACAAGAAAATTTGTCAAGGCCTGATTTATTATAACAATAACAAGCACTCACAATATACCACTACTACTAATCTCATCTACCAAATATCTCCTGAGCGAGTAGCAAATAGCTTTGTATATAGTTTATGGATTTGTAGCATTTTATTAGCTAATTATCCTGAATCATTGTATTGTATTTTACTGAAAGGTGGTATAGCGAATCAAATTGTAATACAAGGCAAAATAAGTCCATTATGCCAAGATAACTAAATTATAAAAATCAATACTACTATAATTATTTCTATAGCATTATTAGAAATACAGAGCCTTGTATAAATGCACGAGTCCCTTCTCCATAAAAAAAGTTTAGAATCTAGTAAACACTAGCACTATTAACCACAGATAAAAACTTTATAAAATTACTCCCAAAATTCATTTCTCTCATACAATGCCTACTTTATATGCAGAAAATGGCTTTTATAAAATTGCATGGCCATATATGCAGATAAAGAATAGATGGACTTAAAATACTGAAGCTGATTTTAGCCATCTGAATGTAGGCCTTCCCAGGAGCAGAATTTTGGTGAAGTAGTTGTGAAGCTGTGATGGGACACACTTATTTTTATAAAATATTTGAATACATAGGTATTTTATAAAATAAGCCAGTACACCTTTTTCAGATCAGGCTCAAATTTATCATGATCATTTGCATACTATTGAGGCTCAATATGGGTGCATATTTATTCAAGGGCACTTTATTAAAATTCTTACAAAGGCATCCTGTTATAAAATAACTCCCCACTTCATACAGGCAATGTTCACTTTTAAGGAAGAGCCATACAATCTCTTGGAAAATAAATCATAATCCAACAAATAAATTAACAGTAAGCAGTAAAAACACTTAGGAAGGATTTCCCATACAAGTATCTCTAGTGAAGTCAAATACAATTGTTTGAACGTATTTTTCTGTTCTTCCCGAAGACTTTAATAAATATTTGGTTACAAATTTCAGCCACAAACATTATGTTTCTATAAAGGAAATGGTATGGAAGAGCAGACTAGATAGGCCACATATGGTCTTTTTCTGCCATCATGTTTCTATACAAGAAAGGCGGTATATCAAATCAATAGACTAAACAAAACATACGAATTAAATAGTTTCTATAAGACAAACATCACGGATGAAAAAAAGTCAAGTAACGCTAACTACTTTAGCAAAAGAAAAAATCTCAACATGGCCACCACCGTTCTGAGATCACCAGTTTCTTTTTGAAAACTCCTGCTCTCATGCCATCATAGCAGCAGAAATTAATATAAAATACACTTAAAAAGATAGTTTTGGATCCTATGCAGGCTGGCTGCCCCACCCTTCTCTTTTCACTTCTAGCCTATTATGTTTTGTAATGCGATGCAACGTGTGTCTGATTCGCAACAACCCAACAGCTCCCGGTTTTGTAATAAATACTGTAAACACCTATAGGCATCCGAGTTGGAGAGGGCAGTCACCTTGGCCCAAGCAACTTTGCTCTCCATTAGCCTGTCACAAAGATAACAAACACATTTATATTGCAACCTGCCGCTGTCCTTGCAGAAACCAAAACTACCAAATTAGCATGAAAATATAAACACGTTGCTAAGCGAGCATTTTCCTGACAAATTAGACGCGTTGTTGTTGTTTACCTCGGTGCCGTTAATATACCTCAATTCCGACCTTCTTGCTTGCTTTCCCTCTCTCCTTTCCTTCAACATTCAACTCCTACAACTACAACCGGTGAAGACGAAAGTGGGATAAACACGCATGCGCATCAAAGCGTGAACGTCAGCGCCCATAAAGTAGCCGCCATGGTTCGGGTTGCGCGAGAACTGTGATGTTGAGGTGGTGGTGGGATTTCTCAACGAAATAGACGTCCTTACTCAAAAGTTAGAATGTTGCAGCGAAGTGCACGCCATGAATAAAACCAGGAGTCAGTTCGAAGATCCAAGCCAATTTATTGTGCACAGTCTCAGGCAAATGTCACAATCAAAATGGTCTGAGCAATGGAGTCCAGTAAACAACACCTTTTATACCTTTCTTCATCTGTTTAATACAGGCAAACTTTCTATTGGTCTTACTGACCCTTGCACCCATCCAATTAGGATCTCCCTGTGGGCCCAGTACTCTGTTCCCCCTGCTCAGAACTCTCTAACAAAAGCACAGTTCTAAACTTTGATACTTTTCTCCTACAAGGTCGTTGTTTAGCTTAGAAAATGTGTGAATACAGAGCACTGGTACATGTCTGTCATCAGCATAGAATATTCAACAAAGGACTTATACAACCTTATCAAAAAGCGGTTTAAAGCAGTTTCTCTAACTTATACTGACTGGTCTTTCTTAGCATTCTTATTCTTAGGTGGGGGCTGGGACTCAGGCCTAGCTCACAGGCCTCTCATACAGTTACAGGCTATTCTAGGCCATAGCCTACCACATTCCCCCCTTTGATTATTCTCACCCGCAAGTGAGAAAGGGTGAGAATTAAATCATACATTACACTTGGTCCTCAGCATCATCATGTTGTGGTACAAGGGAATATTGCCACATAGCTAATACTTTTGTAGCTGCCTTACGTTCTACAACGCTATCAATAGTAGAGTTTAACATGCGTAAGCATATGGGTAGGAGACATGGGAGAAACAAGCAAATAGCCAATATAAATAAAACAATGAGTACAAGTGTTTTCAGGCCGCCCATTCCTGAAAACAGAGAACCAAACCATCCATCGAGTTGCAAACCATGCCATGTCTGAACTGGTACATATGTTTGCTTTCTCATATGATTGGCTATATCTTCTACAACTTGTCTTTCATTATCAATTTCCAAACAACAGTTAGTTAAATTCAGCTTTCCACATACTCCTTCAGCAGTAAGTAAATAATCTAATGCCAAGCGATTCTGATAAATGGCTGTACGCATCTGCGTGGCTTGTTTAGCTAACAGGGTTAGTGCTCTACTAGTTTCCTTAGTTATGATTTCTACAACAGCTTGCAAACGTATAATACGATTTAACATATACACAGGGGTGCGGTAACCCCAAGAGCCATCTTGTGCCCAGGTGGCAGGTCCATAGTAGGAAACAATTCTCTCCGGTGGCCATTCTTCAGATATTGCATCCCATTTGTCCCATTGGCCTATCTTCAAGGCCTCTCGTTTCTGTCGACTCTTGTATACAGGAAAACCCAGTCGTTCTCCATGGGAACTGGGTAGAAGAAAGAAAGAAGGTCTTATTGCACCTCCCCAGTTGGCAGGGAGTCTAGCATATGCTCGAGTTCCGCAGATCCAATATAGTCCAGGTGGAGCTTGCCAGTTATTGTGAGAAGCAAGATTTGTCCATAACCTGGCAAGGTGAGGAAAGACGATCAGAGGATTGGAGAGCTCCGGGGCATTGGTTCCTGACCACCAGGATGTCTTTTTGGTAGTAGCATTATAGTACTTCTGGTTCAAACAGACCAACTGACCCACTTGCATAGTCAATTGTGGTCCAGCACGAGCAAAGCACAGGTTTCCAACAATGGGGCTAGCTAGGACCCATTCACTGGTAGCAGTGTGCAGATCAGTTTGGTTATAGGGTACAGAATAGTTCAGTTCTTGTGCTTCCCAGGGCCACTGGTCTCCCATCTGAGTTCCTCCACAGAAAAGACAATCAGAGACATGAAGGCTGGATGCTACCGCTCCAGCCAATTCAATTAACAAATTTCGAGAAGCGTGGGGAATTACAAACTCTGCTTTCATGGCCTCATAGAAGGTATGATGTATTCGGTAAGGTGAAGAGACATGAGTTTTCGTATTAAGCTGGATATATACAATTGTCCCAGGGTCAGATCCACTTCCTGCAATACGTAGACCGAACCGGAATCCTTGCTTCCACTGGCTCGGGTCGAGGATGAGAAGTCGTAGTGGATTACAAGCACTTTTCTTGCATTTCTTGGGTTCCAGTAGAGGTAATCTTTCTAATTTGGCCTTGCGATTATCTCCAGTTTGTCCAGTAGGGCTACCAGACCAGGTAGCATAGTACACACAGCCCCATTTCGGGCAGAAATAGTCATCTTTTGATGGTTTTCCATAAGTAGTTGGGGAATGTACCCCAGTGCATATTCCCCATCTGTATGCACCTTCAGGACACATGTACTTGTCATCATAGTAGTAAGCTTGTTCCCATGATCCACACCTGTAATAGTCATTTCTGTTTATCAGGTCACAAGCATCAAAATACAGGGACGCAGGTTTGGTGGGATCAGGAGTTGAGTTGTAGCATTTATGAGGGCTCCATCTTCATCATTCCATCGTAGTTCCAAAACATAGTAAGAAGGATTCTGTCGGGGTCTAAAACAGGTACGAGTCTTTCCATTCGTACAGACATTTAGTTCTGTACCATTATACATGCACTGACTGACTTTACCAGTGCAAGTGTAGTAAGAGTGATAAAGTAAAGTTTGGGTGATCTTCATCCCAGTTCGGGTAGTGGCTATACAGGCTGCACAAGGAGGCAGGGAAAAAGTTGTTTCCAGGGGACCCAGGGCTACCGCAAAGATGAAACAGTAATAAGCAATCATCATGATCATAATCTCTTAGTCTTTGATAATAGATAACTGAGATGTTGAAGGTTGGTTATTCTCTTCGTAGTGTGAGTCGTAATGGTGCTGCAGGATTAGTGATTGAAGTCCAAGGACGACTCTCAGGAACTGCTGCTGGTTTGACTCGACTGTGATGAATCCAGGAATCGATCTCTGCTACCTTAACCGCTGTGGGTGTTGACAGTAGTACAACGTACAGTCCCTTCCAATGAGGTGCCAACGGTGTCTTCTTCCACTCTTTGACCCACAACGAGGCTCAAGGGTTGGAAGGATGCAATGGCTCTGTCAGATTGATAGGCAATTGGTCTTGAACCCAGGTATGGAGGTCCTGTAAGACAGAACTTAAAGCCAACAATTCTTGTCTAGTGATTTCTGATCCAATCTGACTCATATCCCCCCTTATTCCCTGTACTATGGGTGGGGGTCTTCCATACAAAATCTCAAACGGGGAAACTCCTAATGACTTGGTAGGGGCTGATCGTACTCTGAGAAGGGCTATAGGGAGAGCTTGGGGCCACTTCAAGTGAGCTTCCTGACAGAGCTTGGACAATTGAGACTTCAGGGTCCGGTTCATTCTCTCTACTTTCCCTGAACTCTGGGGTCTATAAGCTGTATGTAACTTCCACTGTATCTGTAAAGCACGGGCTAGCTGCTGAGTTACTTGTGACACAAAGGAGGGCCCATTGTCTGACCCTATGGTCAAGGGTATTCCAAACCGGGGAATGATTTCATGGAGCAGAGCCTTAGTGACTTCTCTGGCTTTTTCAGTCCTGGTGGGGAAAGCCTCCACTCACCCAGAGAAACTACAAACTAAAACCAGTAGGTGGTGATATCCATTCGCTCGTGGCATTTCTGCAAAGTCTATTTGGATATTTCCCATGGGGGGTAACTCCCACCGATTGAACTCTTGGAGGTAGGACAGGACCCTGTCGAGCATTATTCTTTGCACAGGTTACACATTTTCAGGCTATTGAGGCAGTTAAGGGTCCCAATAATGAGATACAAAAATACAGTTTCAGGGCTTTTTCCATTGCACTAATGCGCTGCGCAACCAGTCCCTCTCCTTGGGTTGAATCCTGGACTCCCCTCGGGTTTGAGGTGTTGGCCGATCGGACCCGGCAGGCCGCTGAGGCAGGGCAGAACCCTCTCCGATACAGGAGGACCGGCGGCGCCTGGGGTCCTCTCCACTGTCGGTCGGCCGCGGTCCCGACCGGACCAAACCTGGAGGCGGTAATACGTGGTATATTCACTTGCGCACCATTCACATACCGCATATTCCCGGCCAATGCACCAAGAATATGTTGCAGTGAAGTGCACGCAATGAATAAAACCAGGAGTCAGTTTGAAGATCCAAGCCAATTTATTGTGCACAGTCTCAGGCAAATGTCACAATCAAAATGGCCTGAGCAATGGAGTCCAGTAAACAACATCTTTTATACCTTTCTTCTTCAGTTTAATACAGGCAAACTTTCTATTGGTCCTACTGACCCTTGCACCCATCCAATTAGGAGCTCCCTGTGGGCCCAGTACTCTGTTCCCCCTGCTCAGAACTCTCTAACAAAGGCACAGTTCTAAACTTTGATACTTTTCTCCTACAAGGTCGTTGCTTAGCTTAGAAAATGTGTGAATACAGAGCACTGGTACATGTCTGTCATCAGCATAGAATATTCAACAAAGGACTTATACAACCTTATCAAAAAGTGGTTTAAAACAGTTTCTCTAACTTATACTGACTTTGGTCTTTCTCAGCATTCTTATTCTTAGGTGGGGGCTGGGACTCAGGCCTAGCTCACAGGCCTCTCATACAGTTACAGGCTATTCTAGGCCATAGCCTACCACAAGAAAAGGGGGGTTATTTAATAAACCAATATTTTTACAGTACAGAATATGTGACCAGCTATAGACTACTAGGGTACCGCAATTTTCCGAGGTTCTGCTTTGCTAGCTTAGCCGCCTATGTAGAAACTAAGAGCCCAGCGCTTAAAGCTTTAGCACAGGCAGAGCTGGCCTCAGGGTTTGCTCAAGGTGTTGGCACCCTAGCAAGGCCAGCCCATCCACTAGGCAAATTAGACAGCCACCTAGGGCATAACAACATAAGAAATGCCATACTGGTTCAGACCAAGGTCTATCAAGTCCAGTATCCTGTTTCCAATAGTGGCCAGTCCAGGTCAAGTACTTTGCAGGTTCCCAAAAGGCACACAGGTTCCACAATGCTTCTCCCTGTAAAAAAACAATAATAATTTTATCACAATAACAGACACTTCAGTGAAACCAAAGTTTCTTTTATTTATTTATTATTCAATCTTGCAAGATGGGTGGCCACAATTTGTCATATGAACACTTACATATTTATTACATTCATTTCTTCTACAAATTCCTCCCCTATTATTCTATTGGTGTAAGTATTTCTAATTTCCTACTTATTAGTGATTGTTATTTAGGCCATGTGAATCTGCACCTCCGTTTACTTCTCTTAATCCCTGCCCCCTTTACCCCTCTCCCCTTATTTACCTTATTCCTTTTATAGTTATGTTACCTGTCTTATGGGTTCTCAGAGATCTTCCCCCCCTCTTTCCCTTGTGCCCATGGCCTGGTTTTTTTTCTGTTTTCAAAGTTCCTTTCTTTCTTTTCTCTGTACCTAGCAGATTTTGGGGTATGTTTACTAAACCGTCTTAAAGTGCGCGCTGTGACGTTATCACGCGATAATGGCGCGTCTTCAGGCACGCAGGTACCTTAGCGCGCAATAACGCGTGCAGTGGCGCAAATGAGCGCTGAAGGCGGGGAAAGGCTCCCGGAGGGTGGAGGAAGGCTCCCCAGGGGCAGAGAGAAGGGGTCAATGGGTGGAGAGTGGGAGGGGAGAGGCTCCCCGCACACTAACGTTGTGAAATCCGAAGCTCAAAAATAACGCCAGTGAAACCCTGGCGTTAGAGCCGATTTAAAGTGAAAAGAAACCATTTCTGTCAGCAATGTACAGCAAAACCAGGGAAACCTACAAAAAGTGATAAGTGTGATACATGTGCACGGAACAAAAGGGCAAATAAACATTGAAAATGACCTCAACAAAATGGAAATAAAACATAACCAAGCTGGTCAATAGTGATATTAATGGGAAACAGCAAAAAACACTCCCCAGAAAGCCCCAAAAAAAAGATATGAATTGCGGAAGGGTCCTCGCTCCATCCCCATACAAGGTGAATGATCCCACAGTGAAATAGCACTGATCAGGGTTTTCCCTTTCCAGTGGACAGTGTCCCTATGGCATGCACATGTTCCACAACAGCAGGGCGGGCATGTTGGAATGGGCAACTGGACAGATGCTGGAAAAGGGGACACAGAGGGCTGCAGGCGGCACATGCTGTGGAGAAGCTGGGCCACCACTGGGGTGATGCCTAGGTGGCCCATACGAATGCTGAAACAGTAGAGCAGCTAGACAGCAACTGATGAGGGCCCAACACGGGCACGAGTGTGTTTGCCACAGTGTCACAGGGGATAGTACCCAGCAGGTACCCCCAAGGACACAGAACATTGGCAGGCGGAGCTGGGGGGAAGCGTGGACACCTATGCAGGCACCCCTACCCCAGAACACACACCATAGGCTACCGCCTACCCGCACACTGGATGGCCCGAGACTGCGCACCATCAGCTCCACCAGCAGAAGGGCTTGTCAGCATGGTGGCAGAGGGGTACTGGTGGTGGAGAGGGCAGTGGCTGCTGCCCACAGCACACCATGGCCTAGCCCTGTTCGCGTGGGTGCCGTGCACTGCAACAGACAGGCTCTGTCTGACAAACAGTCTTGGTATCTCCAGGGACTGCACTGTCTCTGTGGCCACAGTGTGGTGCAGCACACACAGACAATGTGCTCAGGAGCAGAAGGTCACAGGTTCAAGTCCCAGCTGTGCCTCCTGCCAACCCAGTCCCCACACTTTACCCACCACAAAAATGTGGTAATACAGACAGAACCTTTAGTGCAGATAACATAAACATGCCCAAAACATCTACATTTTACCCTACAGAGCACAGACACCATAAACATGCGCATTATCTAGAGCAGAGTCCCCCAAATGCAGTCCTGGAGGGCCACAAATCATTCACGTTTTATGCTGTCTCCAATATAGGGACATGTCAGCATAGTGGCGGAGGGGTACTGGTGTTGGAGGGGGCAGTGGCTGCTGCCCACAGCACACCATGGCCTAGCCCTGTTCATGTGGGTGCTGTGCACTGCAACAGACAGGCCCTGTCTGACAAACAGCCATGGACTCCCCAGGGAATGCACAGTTTTTGTGCCAAGATGGTGGTGCAGTGCACACAGCCAGTGCCTTCAGGAGCAGAAAGTCACAGGTTCAAATCCCAGCTGTGCCTCCTGCCAACCCAGTCCCCACATTTTACCCACCACAAAAATGTGGTAATACAGACAGAACCTTTAGTGCAGATAACGTAAACATGCCCAAAACATCTACATTTTACCCTACAGAGCACAGACACCAGAAACATGCGCATTACCTAGAGCAGAGTCCCACAAATGCAGTCCTGGAGGGCCACAAATCATTCATGTTTTATGCTGTTTCTAATAAAGATGTGTGTGCTTCATTTCCATGCGCCGCCCCCATGGTATGCAGATGTATCTCATGCATATTCATTAGGGACAGCAGGAAAACATGAACAGTGTTTGGCCCACCAGGACTGGAGTTGGGGACCTCTGCCCTAGAGCAGCGGCCAACAGGAGCAGAAAGAAACGCACCCACAGGCTCCATTATCGAAAGCCTCATGGAGAGGCAGGATATCGGGCCTTGCGTACATCTCACAATACTAGTACTTGCATACCTTAGCAATGCCACCCTAAACCTGGGAATATGGTACACATATATCAAAAGGTTGCTATGGTTACTGGCAGATAGCAATTCCTAAGTTAAGCACAATATGCTCATTGAGCTGTATCATACCAATATCTCTGATGTCTGTGGAGTGTGTTTCAGGTCTGGTGTCTGACAGTGTTCACCACCCTGGGGAGTGACCCCAACAGTATTGCATACCATAGCCACGCCTGCGCTGTGTCCAGGACTGCAAAAACTCTATATTTGCACAATGCTGGCATAGGTGTGGGAGTGTGTGTCTGTCCAGCCAGTGTGTGGTGGCTGCAACACCTTACTCAGCCCACACTGTTTGCACTGTGTGCAGTGTTAGCTTGCCAATGTGCATAATGAGGAGCAAGGTACTGTGGGTATAGCTCGGACAGGGTGGCCTGGGCAGGATGCATGAGCACAGGGCATAGGGCAATGGCTGGGACATTGTAGTGGCCGGCCACCACCTGCACGGACAGGGTGGCCACAGCATGTCCTGCTGGGAGGTCACTCTCACCCTGACTGAGCAGTCACCATGGCATGGCTAGGTCCCCCATAGTGTTAATAGCATCTCTCTCAAGTGATATCTATGGGTTGCCTTTTTTGGGGCCCAATTGCTAACCTATCTGCTTGGTGGGTGTGCTGACATCCCAGTTTTGGGTTCACACATTTCTTCCAGTAATATGCACTATGGACTAGCTAGCAGACTGTTTGCAGTTAGTATGTGTAAGGCTGGAACACCTTGCAGGGTGCGGCGGCTGCAGTTACATTGTGCTTGCTGCTGGAGAATGTCAGATAGTGGTGGTGGGCAGCTGAGCATTTCCAGGCCTCCCGTCTGTCTGCTATCACTGTATGGATGGGTACAGAAATGCATGGACTGTCCTGTATGTTGTCTGTCCCCCAGCTGGACTGAGGTTGATGGTCCCCTCTACCAGCACCATTGCAATGATGTAGAATGTGGATCTGTTGGTGGGAGATCCTGAGCTCTAGAGGGCAGTTTGGGTGGTACTACATAATCCGCCTATGGGTCCAAACAGCCTGCCCCCCAGTCACATAAATCATGCGGCTATGGCACCCACACAGGATATGCACTATTCTGGGTGCATCAAAGTGCTCAAGGGCTAAACTTGCCTGAGAAATAAAAGATGGACACAGGTGTATTTGGCAGTGTATCTGCAAGACCTACCCATCACACACTGGCACTGATGGGGACTTGCACCATAGCCTATCTCAGCTAAACCAGGTGCTGTGGACATGGTGCTGGGTGGCCCACCTCACCCTCAGGGTGAGCACAGGACCCGCACAATGTGACGGTCAGTACCTACTCTGTGCCAGTAACACACATGCTCAGTACTCCCTACCAGGCTGAGGTGGTGTGGGGGTGCATACCCCATCCTGTGGTTATCTGTAGACTGCTGATTTGCATGTGCAGTGCATCATGGGTATGTGTGGTTTAACCCTATCCTGGTAACCACAGCAGACAGTTCGTGTGGTGGGCTGCAGTCCTACTATAGCCAGCCAGGAGTTTGTTAGCAGCTATGGAGATGTAGCCCACTGGTGACTTCACTGCCTGTGGAGACAGAGATCATGGGTTTGATCCCACAGTGGGATTATTTGATAGGGCTGAATGAGGCATTTTCTTTTATAATTTAAATTGGTGCTGCCAGCAACAACACCCTCAGTGCTGTAGCCTGAAGGTGCCTCAAAAGCGCCCTATAAGGTGCCCTAAAGGGAACATTATAAGGTGCCGTGGTGGACAGTGCACCTTATTATGTGTCCTCAGGAGTGCTGCATAGGGTGCATGATGTGGCACCTTAGGTTATGGCAATGTGAGGGTGTGTTTGCTGGCAGCACAAATCAAAAATAAAACCCAAATGCCTCACAAAGCACTGCTGATATTAAAGGGTAATGTCTCAGGCAGTCATATGCAAAAGCCGCACTGTGGGATTGAACCCATGACCCCTGTACCATCAGGCAGTTTGTCAACCAATGTGCTACACCTCTGCCACTAGGTCTGTATGCCAGCACACCTACCTACGATTAACACACATTAATGTGGTACACCTACCTTCATCGTGTCATAATGTGCGGTACGTAACCTAATGCGTGAGTCCAACGTTTAGACCAGAAGGCCCCCCCCCCCTTATGGCCACCCTGTCCGAGCTATACCCACAGTACCTTGCTCCTCATTATGCACATGCTCACATTAAGATGGATTAATGAACATACCCCATAGGCACACACAACCCCATATCACCAGGGTGAGTGACAGCCCACGTTGATGGGGTCTCAGGACTCCTTGGTGTAACTGTTTAGCCAGTCATTGCTATATGAAAAGGCATTGCACACCGGTTCCAACAGTACTCTAGGGACCAGTGGTGATGGGTTCGAGACCCAAGTGTGTAAACAACAAGCAAAAATTCTAATTGTGTTTTTAAATGTCAGACACATCAGTGCAATGTCTGTCTGCATCATAGATCTGTATAAATATTGTTGGCGACACCATATCCTGTGTGGCAGAAAGATGCGCGCGGCGCAGGCCCAACTGCAAGCGGCGCGTGTTGCGGTGCGCATGTGCAGGTGGTGCACTGCGCATGCGTGCGTGTTGCGGCGTGCATGCGTGCGTTCCTCATTGGTGACAGTGTTGAACATGGCCACCAGATCAAGGAAGCCTGCGTTCACCACCCAGGAGTTACGCTACCTGGCACAGCTGATTGCCGTGAGGCAGCACAAGCTGTTTCCTGGGTCATCCAGGCGGCAGGACCTGATGAGGGTCCGGAGGGCGTGGGATCGGCTGACACGGCGCTATAATCGTGTGGCAGACTACCCACGTGAGGTAAGTGTATGGGGACAGGTCAGTAGATCCATATATATATCCAGTGTTGATTGTAGCTGTGTATGCTGCTGTGTGTAGGTAGTCATCTCAGTTATGTGTATCAGGTAAACCCACATGCCATATTGTCTATATATCACATCTGAGTGGTTTGCCCTGTACCCAGGGGGCTAAGGACGTGATCACAGAGTTCCTGATGCCATCCTGGTGTCATGGCAGCTGCTGCTGTTGATGTGTTACAACACACCGTAACACAGGTAGCCCATAGATCAGACTAAGAAGGTTTTCTAAACATCCTGCTGGTATGATGGGGTCTGCAGTTGCAGGGTAAAACATCTGCCCCACCCCCAGGGGCTGTGAAACGTGCCCAAAATGGTATGTTAGTCCCATTGGTGATATGGGTATGTGTGGCCCAGCAGTCTAAAACATCTGCCCTACCCCCACTTGCCCAGAAAGTCCAATAAAGTGGGTCCCCAGCACCCCTGCTGGTATGGAATATGCTGCTGTTGCTGTTTTCCAATCCACCCTACCCCCAGGAGGCCATCAAAGTGGGCTGTCAGTCACCCTGGTGATACGGTCCTGTGTGCCTATACAGTTCAGTACTTTCTCCCTATCCCCAGGAGTCCTGAGAGCCCATCAGAGTGGGCTGTCAGTCACCCTGGTGATACGGTCCTGTGTGCCTATACAGTTCAGTACTTTCTCCCTATCCCCAGGAGTCCTGAGAGGCCATCAAAGTGGGCTGTCAGTCACCCTGGTAATACGGTCCTGTGTGCCTATACAGTTCAATACATTCTCCCTATCCCCAGGAGTCCTGAGAGGTCATCAAAGTGGGCTGTCGGTCACCCTGGTGATACGGTCCTGTGTGCCTATACAGTTCAATACATTTTCCCTATCTCCAGGAGTCCTGAGAGGCCATCAAAGTGGGCTGTCAGTCACCCGGTGATACGGTCCTGTGTGCCTGTACAGTTCAATACATTCTCCCTATCCCCAGGAGTCCTGAGAGGCCATCAAAGTGGGCTGTCAGTCACCCTGGTGATACGGTCCTGTGTGCCTATCCAGTTCAGTACATTCTCCCTATCCCCAGGAGTCCTGAGAGCCCATCAGAGTGGGCTGTCAGTCACCCTGGTGATATGGTCCTGTGTGCCTATCCAGTTCAGTAATTTCTCCATATCCCCAGGAGTCCTGAGAGCCCATCAGAGTGGGCTGTCAGTCACCCTGGTGATACGGTCCTGTGTGCCTATCCAGGTCAGTACATTCTCCCTATCCCCAGGAGTCCTGAGAGGCCATCAAAGTGGGCTGTCAGTCACCCTGGTGATATGGTCCTGTGTGCCTATACAGTTCAATACATTCTCCCTATCCCCAGAAGTCCTGAGAGGCCATCAAAGTGGGCTGTCAGTCACCCTGGTGATACAGTCCTGTGTGCCTATCCAGTTCAGTACTTTCTCTCTATTCCCAGGAGTCCTGAGAGGCCATCAAAGTGGGCTGTCAGTCACCCTGGTGATACAGTCCTGTGTGCCTATCCAGTTCAATACATTCTCCCTATCCCCAGGAGTCCTGAGAGGCCATCATAGTGAGCTGTCAGTCACCCTGGTGATACGGTCCTGTGTGCCTATCCAGTTCAGTACTTTCTCCCTATCCCCAGGAGTCCTGAGACCTGAGTAAGGTGTACTGTCAGTCACCCTGGTGCTATGGTGTATGGTGCTGATGATGTGTGCTAGGACACCCAACCCCCAGGAGGCCTGAGACCTGATTGCAATGGTGGGTATGTCATTCGGATATTTTGTTAGGTTATGGCAGGTAGGTTGCACATCTGCCCTAGTCTGTGAGATCAACACCTCATCACACACGTCTGTGATGTATCCAGATGGTATGGTAGGTGCAGATGTGGATGTGTGTAACAGCACCCCACCCCCATGAGCTATGAGAACTGATTACGAAGTCCTGTAACAGAGCCATGTCCCCAGAACTGTATGCTGAGTCAGGTCACACATCTGCCCACTTGCTAGGAATCACACACCTGGTTGCAGATGAACATTACTGATGGTGTTGGAAGGATACATGCACCTGTTGTGGTTGCACAGCACAGACTGAAACCCTGACATGAGCACAGGTGGCAATAGCCTATTCTGGTGCAATGGCCCCTGTCCCTGGTGTTGGCAGCCACACCTGCCCTGAGCATACAAGGCCCAGGTCATAGGAACATAACAACATAAGATAGGCCATACTGGGTCACATCCACGTCCATCAAGCCCAGTATGCTCTTTGCAACAGTGGCCAATCTAGGTCATACGTACCTAGCAGTATCCCCATGAGAGACAGGTTCCACAATGCGTGTAGTGGGTCAAGCATTGCTATCCTTGTCCTCGTAGAAACCCAAATGTCATGGTAGTGGCCCCTGGCAAGGTGCATAGGGCCACCCACCCAACGTCCCATGTATGGACACATCACCCATGTTTGTTAGGATATCATGTTGCCAGTGGGGTTGGGTCGGATGATGTGTGTAGATCATGACAACAAAAATGGGTTCACCAGACCACACACAGGGTTAGGGGGGTTACCCTGGACACCATCATTGGCAACCCAAACGTGGCATGGTCATGCAATGTCATGCAAGGGGGCCACAGGGGAATGGAATGGTGTGTTCAGAGTGCCACGTACACTGCACATAGGTGTCACTGCACACATGCCCAGAGCCACGGCTACGCATGCTGGTGGCACTGGGAACAGTTAATCTCCTGGAACAAGCTGGAAGTAGTCCTCACATGTGGGTATCATCGGTACCGACGGAGCCTGTGTGGGAACGCTCTCCAGCGTCCAATAGGAAAGCTGTTGGGAGCATCCCACAGTGCCTGCGTGCTGCCTTCCCGCCTTTCAAAAATGCCTCTCTCCAGTTTGTTGTGTTCCACAAAGCCAGCAGGTCTTCGTTCCTGTCATTGGTGAAAAACATCTATTCTATTGCCACTCCTGTGGCAGCGTCTGCCTTTTTCTATTTACCGGTACCACTGGTCTTGTAAGTTCTATTTCTAAAAGGTCAGATTTCCTCACACAAACCAAAAATTAAATAAAAAAAGAGGGAAAATCCCCTTTGTAGGTCTCCCCCGGTTTGGTCTTAGGCCCCAATCCCTCCTCCATCATGGAAAAGCACTCCTCGGGTTTTAAAAATATGCTCAAAATGTGCCGGTACCTTCTCCGTCACTGACAACCATGATTGGTGTTGCAAATGCTTATGGCCGGATCACTCCATGTCTGAATGTTTGGCCTCTGGGATGTTATCCAAGAGGGGTCGGCAGCACAGAGCAGCCAAGCTCGGTACCCTCTTTCCCTCCGACGCGGGCTCAGGGGCAGCCATGTCTTCAAGGGCTCCCTCTTCCTCCCGTGGATCTCAGGTAACCATACACAAATCTGGCCATTCCTCAAAGGGTAGATCCCCCTCCAAACATCGGAATGCCTCCGGCATTGCCTGTGAGGAACACGCTCCGGCCAAACAGCCCCGGTGTGACTCCCTGGCCTCCAAAGCCACTGGGGCTAAAGAAAGTTCTGGAGGCTTCAACCTCGTCCAAACTCCTGGTGCCATGCTCTGGGGTACTGGCTTTGGCCGGTACGCATACACAGGCATCGGCAGGGTTGATGGACTAGAGGATTGTGGCCATCGAACGCAGTCTGGCGCCTATCCTTGCGGCATCAAAGACCCCGCAAATTCCAGCACCGGTATCTGCAGCAATTGCGGAACCGGCATCGGCAACTGCACCATTGGTGCCAATGAGTACTGGTATCGACACCCCGGTAACGGGTCACTCTGATACCGAGGCCAATCGGTACCGATACCACACTTTACCTGAGCACCCTGAGAGAAGATACATCCAATCTTCTGAGGAGTCTGATGACTCTGACAGCTCAGAGGGTAACACAGTACCTCTCGAGGATGAGCCTGCTTCTCCCAAGAGGAGATTGTCCCCTCCTCAGGATATGTCCTTCCTGGATTTCATCACACATGTAGTCAAGGGCCTCTCCATTTCAGTAGTAACTGAATCTGAGCACAGGGCACAGGAGCCAGAGATTCACCAATATCCTCAAACTACAAAGGAGGCAGCCACCCTGCCAATACATCAGATCTTACAGGATCGTCTTTTGAGAATGTGGAGGACTCCTCTTACCACCTCTCCACATTCTCACAGGCTGCCTACTATGTATCATATGCCTCCGTCCCTTGGTTTTCAGAAAACACAGCTCACTCATCACTCCATCGTGGTGGAGTCTGCTATGAGGAGAATTAAAAGTTACAAACAACATGCCACCAACCCTCCTGGTAGGGAGTGTACGACCTTAGATGCTTTTGGTCGCCGTGTCGTCCAAACATCCATGCTTTCAGGCAGGATAGGTTCCTATATCCTGTACATGGGAATGTTCCTGAAGGAGGTCGCAGGAGATCTATAACTGGTAGGTCCACATCTCCCAGATGACAGAGGACACGACTATTTAGCACTTGTCAAGCATGCCCAGAACATTTATAAAGGTGACTGTTTGGCGTGCATAAGCAGAGTCTCTGCCATTGCTACTGGGGCAAGGAGACTTGGCTGGCTGCAAGCCTCTCACCTGGAACACTGGGTACAGGATAAACTGGCCAACATCCCCTGTACTGGTGAAAACCTTTTTGGGAAGAACCGGCAGGAAAAAGCCAAAGATTTGGATGGTTACAATTCTACCTTGACCAGGCTTTCAAAAATTGTAGATCCTGCAAAGAAGAGAGCCTTAGAATAGCCTTTCCTCTCCAAAAAGAAAGGATACTATCAGTCCTATGCTCAGCAAGGACAACCTGCAGGACAAGCTGCTAGAAAGGGTCAACAATCTACTAAGCAGAGAAAGCCGAGAGCTACTCAGCCTCAACAGACCCAGCAGCCTCAGCCCCCACAGGGCCTTTGACTCCGTGATAGAGTACCTGCCCTTCCTGCCACTCCAGAGAAAACAACCTTCAACAATCCCAGGAAGGTTAGGTCACCTCATCCACAGATGGAGGCAAATAACATCAGAACCCTGGACTCTGTCCATCATAGAAGAGGGTACAGGCATCATTCCCAAAGCCTGCCTCCCCCTACAATAGTAAGGACATTCAGTTGTCAAAATTCCCCCCAACTGAATCCAGAGGTAAAACAGCTCTTACCTCAAGGAGCAATAGAAGAGGTACCTCATCTTCAACAGGGTTCTGGATTCTACTCCCCCTATTTCCTCATACCAAAGAAAACAGGAGGTCACAGACCCATTTTAGATCTCAGAGAACTGAACAAGTTCCTGCTCCAAGAGAAATTCAAAATTATTTCTGTAGGAAATGTACTTCCTGACCTACATAGGCAGAACTGCCTTTGTTCTCTAGATCACAAGGATGCGTACACCCATGTTCTCAGCCAACAATCACACAGAAAGTTCCTTTGGTTCCTCCATCAAGGAAACCACTATCAAAACAAAGTTTTCCCTTCAGCCTTGCCTCAGCACCCAGAGTATTCACAAAGTGCATGGCTGGGTAGCCGGTTTTGTCCGTACCAGGGGAATATTTGTCTGCTCCTACTTGGACGATTGCCTCATCCAGGCAGTCACAAACACAAGCCCAGGCCTCTCTCTCGTACACAATGCGTGGACTCCAATATCTAGGCCCTGTCATAGATCTCCAGGAATCCTTTCTGACTCCCACGCAATCGCTGGAGTTCATAGGAGCAAGGCTAGATACCAGACTGCCAAAGACCTACCTGACTCAGCCTCGCTGTCCTCGCATTGTGCAACTTGTTTCTTCAGCACTACAAAAGACTCACCTCTCGGCTCGAGAGATGCGTCAGCTGCTGGGTCACATGGCATCTACGGTGCATGTGGTCCCCTACGCTCGTCTCCACATGAGACCAGCCCAATGGGCCCTCTCTTCCCAGTGGACGCAAGCAACAGGCTGTCTCTCAGATCTGATAGTAAACTCAAACCGCCGTACCCTGTCCCTGGACTGGTGGCGGTCAGCACAAAACCTGTTGGAGGGGTCACCTTTCCTGCAAACCCCTCCTCAGATCACATTAACAACAGATGCCTCAAAAGTGGGGTGGGCTGCACATCTACTGGACACCTCCACCCAAGCCACCTGGAATTGTCAGGAGATTCATTTCCACATCAATCTGTTGGAGCTCAGAGCAATTCGCCTGGCTCTTCAAGTATTCCATTCCCTTCTACAGGCCAATAGAATACTACTTCACGCAGACAATCAGGTAGCCATGGTCTATGTGAACAAACAAGGAGGAACAGGCTCTCTGTCCCTTTGCAACGAAGCTCTTCAACTGTGGGCGTTTGCCAGAGAGCAGCAGATCCATCTCCTGCCAGTCTATCTCCCTGGCAATCAGAACTCTTGGCCAGACAGACTCAGTCGTGTTCTGCTTCCGCACAAATGGTCTCTACACACGGACCAACTCTGCAGAGTATTGCAACTCTGGGGAACTCAAGATTTAGACCTCTTTGCAAGTCCATCATATGCCAAACTTACCCGGTTCTGTTCACGGATTCCGGCTCAGGGCTGCCAAGCGAGGGATGCTGTCCTCCTCAACTGGGGGCAGGAATTCCTATATGCCTTTCCTCCCAATCCCTTGATTGCCAAGACCCTATTCAAGCTCCTGAGGGACAGAGGCAACATGATCCTCATAGCCCCACGCTGGCAACACCAGGTGTGGTACCCTCTGCTTCTACATCTGTCCCAGGTTCCACCCCTGTACTTAGGGTCAGCTCCAGACTTACTGTCGCAGGAGGAGGGGAATGTATGGCATACAAACCCCCAGTCTCTGCACCTCAGAGCCTGGCTACTGAAGGTTGTAACTGCTTTGGCCCTCCCCTCACTCAGAAAGTGCAGGATGTCCGTTATGCTTCCAGGAAACCTTCCACAAGGCATTCCTATGCCGTCAAGTGGACGAGAGATTCCATTTGGTGATCACAAAAGGGCTTCAACCCTCTTGTCATCCGTATATAAACATGTTTTGGACGAACTCCCTTACTTATCAAACACTGGTCTCCAAACTGAGTCAGTCAGAGTCCATTTAAGTGCCATTGCTGCTCCTTCTTAACCCATCAATGGACAACCCATTTCATCCCATCCTCTCATATCCAGAATCATGAGAGGCCTGCATCTAACGAAACCTCCCCTTAGACCACCTCCAGTGGCATGGGATCCCAATCTGCTTCTAGGCCAGCGTATGCTGCCGCCTCCTGAGCCCTTAGCCACTACTTCCTTAAAGTCTCTGTCCTGGAAAGTAATATACCTTCTTGAAATCACATCAGCAAGTCGTATCAGTGAATTGCAAGCTCCAGTGGCTGATCCACCTTACACACCGTTTCACCATGATAAGGTAATCCGAAGGACACATCCACACTTCATGCCTAAGGTGGTTTCCTCCTTTCATTTGAACCAAGAGGTTTAGTTACCTGTAGTCTTTCAAAAGCCTCATGCTTCAAATGCAGAGAAGACTCTTCATACCTTGGACTGTAAAAGAGCTGTGGCTTTTTACCTGCAGAGGACCCAGCAACACAGAAGGTCCTCTCAGCTATTCATAGCCTCTGATCCTTCGCATTTGGGTACAGCAGTTTCCAAAAGATCTCTATCCAACTGGATTGCTCAATGTATTACCTTTTATCTATCACAGCAAACACCTTTCACTGGAGGCCCATGTTCCCGCTCACAATGTGAGAGTCATGGCAGCCTCTAGGGCTCACCTCCATTCCGTCTATATTAACAACATTTGTGGAGCAGCTACCTGGTCCTCGGTTCACGGCCCACTACTGCTTGGATAAAGGCTCCCGCAGGCATGCTATGGTTGGTTAGGCTGCTCTCCAACACCTCTTCCATACTTAATCCACTCCTAGCCGCCTCTCTTACAGGATGCCAGAGATCCATGGGAGGAAGTGGAACCCCTCCACAGGGCCTCACCACTCTGGGGATCCTTCCCTGGCATCTACATCTAGGGTGTCCTCACATGTGATGACTAATTCCTGCTTGTTCCTGGAGATAGCATAGTTACTCACCTGTAACAGGTGATCTCCGGGAACAGCAGGAATAAGTCTTCACAACCCACCCATCTCCCCTAGGGGTTGTCTCTCTCTCTCTCTCTCTCTTTCCCTATCTCTCTCTCTCTCTCTCTTTGTGTCAGCTTTAAACTCAACTGGAGAGAGGCAGTTGGGAAAGGTGGGAAGGCAGCACGCAGGCGCTGTGGGATGCTCCCAAAAGCTTTCCTATAGGACGCTGGGGAGCGTTCCCGCACAGGCTCAGTTGGTACCGACGCTACCCACATGTGAAGACTTATTCCTGGTGTTCCCGGAGATCACCTGTTACAGGTGAGTAACTATGCTGTACATGACACACACAGCAGTGGAGCAGGAGCAGCAAGATGCTGCCCACATAGATGTTTGTTTATATTGGCCACCCACCAGAGGTAAACAGTCACTGATGCCCCCACACATTGTTTTCACATCCACAGGTAGAGGATCTCCGGAAGAAGGGGCGAGAGTTGCGGCTCCATCATAGTGATTACCTTGCCTGCCTCCAGAGGGGGGTGCAGTCAGAGCGTGACGGTGAGTATTGGCAACCTTGCTGCCCAGTAACAAATGTCACATTGGCCCACCAGCCTGTGTGGTGCCTGCATATGTACATGTGTTATGTGACACACATGATAATGTGCTGATGACTGTCATCTTCCACAGAGGGTGATGACAATGATGAACAGCCCACCACATGTGCTTATACCCTGAGGCGCCCCCCTGCCCACAATGCCACAGAGGTGGAGGTGGTGGTGGTGGAGGACAGGGCTGAGGTGGAGGCCGAGGCCGAGGAGGAGGGTGAAGAGCCGGCGGACAGTGCAGCGGAGGAGGGCGCTAATGGGGGCATGGAAGGGGTGGGTGGCGAGGTGGCAGGGGAGGGAGAGGGTGTGGCTGATGTGGGGGTGGGGGAGGGGTGGAGGAGGGTGTGGAGGATGGGTGGGAGGTGGCGGGGGGGAGGAGGGGGATGTGTGGGTGTGGGAGGGTGATGGGGAACACAGAGCAGCACAGGGCACTGTGGGCTCCCGCCAGCCACACCATGTCGATCCACCATCCAGGGCCACACACAGGTCGCATGCACATGCCACCACCCAGACCCCTGGCACTATGTGTGTGTGTGGTGGCAGGTGTGTGCAGGACCTGTATGTGGCCCTGGATGCCTTGGAGCATCGTGTGCATCTCCTAGTGCACTCACACCAGTGGCTGACAGGAGCCATTCAGCGGGTGGCTGCCGAGGTGGAGCGGCTGCCCTGTCGGCGGCCATCCACTGAAGGGCGTCACAGGAGTGTTTGATGGCGCCTGTGACGTCCACACATGTGCCCTGTGCTGTCCTGTGTTCCATCACTGGGCATGCAGCATGCAGGGAGAGGGTGTGGCTGATGTGGGGGTGGGGGAGGGATGGAGGAGGGTGTATAGGGCGGGTGGGAGGTGGCAGGGGGGAGGAGGGGGGTGTTTGGGGGGGAGGGTGATGGGTATTGTCCCTATTCATGCCATTGTTTGATATTGTTATTTTTGTAAAATATACACACTGTTTCATAACTCAAAATGGTCACGTGTCTCCCTTACCAACACACTATGGATGCAAGCATGGGATATGTGTGTAGACAGGTATGTGTTGTAAAGGTAGACATGGGTATCATGCGTGGACTGGCTCCACATGCAGTTGTGGGGGCTGACCATGTGTGTAGGTGTGTGAGACCAGGGTGGACCCTGAGATGTTGCAATGTAGAGGACGTCCCAGGATACTGCAATGTGCAATGTGTGGGAACTGTTTCTGATGCAACATGCCTGTGTGCCAATAGTAGAACTGGCAAACCACTACGTCTGCGCTGGCAGGGTAAGATGTACTGCTGAGCCCAGGAGCTACTCAGGGGTAAAGCTGTTGAGTGCGTCCTGGGACAATACATGTCACAGGGATGGTTGGTGAGTAACCGTATACGTTTGTGGGGGGGCAGGCATGTAGGCAGTGTTGCAGGCAGGGACAATGGTCACACATGTGCGTCCAATGTAGGGGGTATGAAGGTATGAAAACTGTGACGGCTCCCAACACTGGAAATGTAGCTTCAGGACATTCCCCCTGTGCAACCCGGGAGGATGTGCAAACCGCCACGCTGCAGCCCAGAGGCTGGGACCTGACACAGTGCATGGCACACACGGCATGTGATGGCGTCTGTGCAGTGATACCTGGCAGTACAGACAACCCACCATCGAGGGGCCTGTGTGCGGGACACAACATGCATTTGCACACTACTTAGGGGAACACAGGGACACACATTGGAAAACACACGTTGTATGTACTGGTTAACAGCTGTTTATTAGACCCGCAGTCACCTCCTGCGTGGCCGCCCACGCCTCTCACGGCACAACACCCCCTGTGGTGCTGCACTTTGTCCTTGCGCCTCAGGTGACGGTGCTGGTGCTGGTGTTGGTGCTGGCTGCCGCATTAGGCCCACAATGTCCTCCATGGCATCCGCAATGCTGGCAAGCACCCCCGACCGTATCTCCTCCCGGATCAGCCGCAGCTCCCTGGTATTTTCCCCCATAGCCAGGTATATACGCTGGAGTGCCTGATGAGTGCCTGTGGGTGGGACAGAGGGTGATATGTGAGATACCTCTCCAGTACCAACCGTCACACATACACATGTCACGCATATCCCACAAGATCAGTCTGCAGAACAGTCATGCCTGCCAAACCTAGCAACGCATGACCATGCTTAGATCTGTGTCTCCCATGAGCCATCCCCATGTCTGGAAGGGGTCTGGATGAGGGGTCATGAGAATCATAGATCTCACACATGGCACATTGCCAAAGTTTAATATGTCAATGCCTGGTCTGCACACTGCTTGTCTGGGATAGGTCAGATGATCTGAGGGGGCATGAGACACACATACACATATCTGGGGTGCCCCCATTTCTATAATGCTGGCGCACACTGCAGATTATGTTGTCAAATGATGCTGCGTGACAATACCCATGACGAGGTCTCTGTCACATAGGTGTCTGGGTGACCTGCGATCATTGCTTTCCTCTTTGGGCTTATGTGGGGTATATGGCCAAGCACAGTGTGCATGTGTCTGAGCCCCTCACAAATGCTGACACCTGACAAGCCATGCTACAGGAGGTAGAAACACAGAGGACATAAGACAACCCCTCCAACATCAGAACGCTATGCTATGTGGGCAATATGCAATTATTTTGTGGATGTTAGGACAACCCCGTGGGGATTGTGGGGTATGCTGTATTCTGCATTGCGCCGTGCTGCAGCAGTGTGTTTCCGCAGCTCTGCAATGATTGGGTCCATGTCTGGTGGAGGGGTTTTGTTCTGGCGCTGGTGCATGAATGGGGTGGTGGGTTGTGATGACCTCGGAGCCCTCTGTGGCAGTGAAGTCTGGGGTGTGGTCCTCTGGCTCAGCCTCCACGTGTGTCCTTGGGGTCCAGTCACCATTACTGGTACTGCCCCCGGACATTGTGGGCTGGGGCTCTGGCACATCCTCGGGCAATTGCACCTCCTCCTCCTCAGCTGGGGCCATGGTTGTGTAGTCACCTGGGTTGTGGAAGACCATACACAGCACAGATTGGTTTGCACGGTGCAACTACATACAACTGTGTAACACATCCACCCCACAATCAATGTGTGTTTGGCCATGGCCTGTACATGTGCTACATAGCTACCACTACAGCTCCTGCTACCACTATTAGGCATATATAGGCCAGTACCTAGCACACACATCAATGTGTACATCAGGGGTCCTCAAACTACGGGACCAGGGCCACATGCGGGCTGCCAAGGACATTTATGCAGCCTGACGGGTGTTTTTGCCGCCGCTGCCAGTCCTCAGGGGCAGCTCTACCCAGGGCCAGCCCATTCATTGAGCAGCAGCCCAGCTAGGTTAACAACTTACAAAATCAAGCATCCTGCGGGGCCCCCCTGCTCTGCAGTGTCCTCCATGCAGCCTCAGTGTTGGCTGTCAGAGCCGTGCAAAGAGAAAGAGCTTCTCCTCGTGGCTCTGTTAATCCCGCCGTGGGGCTGATGGGATTTTCCATCAGGCCCGTGGTGGGATTGACATGGCCGTGAGAAAGGGAAACTCTCCCTTCACGCGGCTCTGACAAGCCCACACTGAAGCAGCATGGAGGACGCTGCAGAGCAGGGGGGGCCCCCACGGGATGCTTGATTCTGCTGCTGCCAAGGTGGAAGCAGCAGCAGTAGCCGTGTTTTGTTTATTTCGTACCCTAGCTGGCCTGATGGGGGAGGGGGTTTGGAGTGGTAATTGGCTATGGGGGGGAGAGGTAAGACTGGAAGTGGGCTGATGGGGGGGAGGGGGTCAGGACAGGTCATGGCCTATGGGTGGTGGTAAGATTGGAAGTGGGATGATGGGGGGCTTAGGACTGGAAATGGGCTGAGTGTGGGGCTAAGACAGGAAGTGGGCTGATGGAGGGGCTAGGATAGGGCTCGAAATGGGCTGTTGGGGGTGCTAAGATTGCAAATGGGCTGATGGTGGAGCTAGGAGAGGACTATAGATGAGCTTTTGGGGGGCTGGGGTTTGGAAATGCACTTATGGAGGGACTTGGATAGGACTGGAAATGGATGTGGACCTAGGACTGGTAATGGCCTGATGGTGGGCCAGGGATAGGATTGGAAATGGGCTGATGGGGGGCTAGGACTGGAAATGGGCTGATGCACGGACTAGAGGGGAGCGGATGCTGGGTGGGGCTGGAAATAGACGGGAGGTGAGGTTGGGCGAGGATCAGAATGGGATGGAGCTGGGAGAGTGAAATGGTGAGGGAAAAATATTTTTTGTGGGAGCTAAGAGATATCTACAATTGGACGGATATTGGGAGAGTAAGTGGGGATGGAGGATGGAGGTCTAACATTTGAGTGGCTGACATAGGAATGAGGAAAGAGCACAAGGAGAAAGATTACTATGTTAAAGCAGATGTAGAGAGAGAATGGAAAACATACTAGAAGTGAGAAGAAGGGACAAATGGAAAGCAGACGATGGGGAGTTAGCAGAAGACACAAAGAAACCAGACTAACGTGGCTGGAGCAATTGCCACTGGAAAAGAAAAAAAAAAGGGTAGGAAACGTTCCCTTTATTTTGAATTTATGCAGTGTGCTTTGGAGTTTGTTCATAGTGTTCATTTCAACTATAGTCCGGCCCTCCAACGGTCTGAGGGACAGTGAACCGGCCCCCTGTTTAGAAAGTTTGAAGACCCCTGGTGTGCATTATCCCACAGAAGGACCATCCTTGCTCAGCAGTGCTTAGGTTAGACACAGACATAACAAGGACAGGTCTGAGAGGGGGCTTGTAGCAGACATGTAGCCACATGTGCAGGGCAAACATAAAAAGGGATGGCGTTACTGATACATGTGGTTGGAGGGCAGAAAAACACAGAGTAAAAGGGATGGAATGGGGGAAAGCACACTCATGAGCCAAAGGCAGAGGGTAGAAGATGATCCAGGGGAGCAGGTATGAGGAGGTGCTAATAAGATGCCTGATGCATATCCAAGGGGCATGTACTCTATGGTTTGGGAGCAGCAAGGTGTGATTTGGGTACCTACCTGCCTGGGGATGGGCAGTGTCCAGTGCCTTTGGCAGTCCATACAGGTAGATTGGCCCTAGCCGCTCCGCCAACTCCTGCTCCAGGGGTGTTAGGGAGGGTGTAAAGGGGCCTCCCCCTCCAGTGCCCATGGCATGCTGCCGCTCTGCCACCATGTGTGCGCGCACACCCCTCTTTATATCGTTGAACCTCTTCCTGAGGCTGTCCAGGTCTCTGCTTGGACCCCCTGCCTGTGAAACTGCCTCCTGCACCTCCTCCCACACCTGGGTGTGTGTTGCAACAGTGGTGGTGTTGCTTAGTCGTCCGTATAGGACCTCATAATTTTCAAGAACAGACGCCAACAGGATGTGATTTTCCTGCTGGGTGAATTTCTGAGCCCTCTTCCGTTGCAGAGCTGGCACCGGTTTGCGCCTACGTTTTGCAGTGAGAGGACCCTGCGTGGGCTGGGTCGATGTGCCTGCAGCCTCCACCACACTCCCTGCCATATCTGTGTCCTCACCAACAGGTGGCCCCCCTCCCTCTCCCTCTCCCTCCCTCTCCCTCTCCACTCCTGCCCTGTCCTGTGGCTCCATCTCCCTGCCCTCTCCCTCCCTGTCAGACATTCCTTCTCTTGGCCTTCTCAGCTCCACCTCACACCTCCCTCCTCTCCCTGCTATCTGCTCTTCACCTCACCTCCTTTCTTACTCACCTGCTCCTTGCCTCCCCTCCTCTCTGTATCCCCTGCTCTACCTCACACCTCACCTGCACAACCCAGCCTCTACCACTCTGACCCGCAACACACTAACTTAGCTCTACTAGACACCTGCTTCTCTCTCTCTCTCTCTCTCTGACTCACACCACACACCTTCTCTCTCCCTTGCCTACCAAAAACCCCTCAACGTGCAGCACGTGTACAGGTGTATTTATAGGGTATTTTTACGTTGCGCGTGTTGCGCGTGTGCAGTTGCATGAGCACGGCGGCTGCACGTGCTGTGCATGTGTGGTTGGCTGTGCGCACTGCGCATGCACCGCGCAGAAGCGGGAAATGCGTGCGTGCATGCTTGCACATTATGCACGGTGCATACGCAATGGGCAGTCAACTACGCAGCACGCACACAGCCGCCGTGCACACTGTGCATGCGTATTTGCCTGTGCGCATTGCGCATGCACCATGCAGACACAGGAAGTGCGTGCGTACATTTGCACGTGAGGCGTGGCGCATGCGCAGTGCGGCGTGTGCGTGGGGCATATGCGATGCGCACAACCAGCTACGCATGCGCAGCTGTCGCGCTCGTGCAATTGCGCACGCACAACACACACTAGGTAAAAAAACCCTATAAATAGTGCTGAACACATGTTGCACGTTGAGGGTTTTTTTGTAGGCGAGGGAGAGAAGGTGTGCGTTGGCAGTGACGGAAGGAGCGAGTCAGAATCAGGTGTATTGTGGAGTGTGACTGGGTTTGTGATTGTTGTTGGTTGTATTGTGTGGCTGTGTTTCTGTGTGGTGTGTACGGTGTGTGTCTTGGTTAGTGAAGTGGTGTCTGTGTTGGAGTGTGTTAGAGGAGCAGGACGGGTGGAGGTTATGGCAGCCTTTGTGTTTGCTGCAGCTGCAGCGGGAGGTGGGCAGGTGGTGCGGTTGCGTGACGGGGATGGTGTCTATGGGGCTGAGGCACAGGGCATGGGTGTAGTCCCGCTGCAAATCAGACCTGCAGCTGTGGGGGCAGGGCAGGCAGGGGCTGTGCACGCACAGCGCAGGAGGCATGCTGAGGTGCAGGCTCGCCAGCCACGCCTCTACAGGCCCAGGGCCCAGCTCCAGGGCATGCGAGAGGACCAGGTCATCTCCCTCTACCGACTGAGCACAGAGGCTATTAGGGAGCTCTATGAGGATCTCAGACCTGACCTCGAGCCCCTGACTGATCGGTCACATGCCATACCAGGTTTGGTCAAGCTCCTTGCTGCCCTACATTTCTTTGCCTCTGGCTGTTTCCAGTCATCTGTGGCCGCAGTGGGTGGCATGAGCCGCCCCACCTTCTCTCACTGTCTCCACCAAGTACTGCGTGCCATGGTCAGCCGGGTGCGGAATTATATTGCCATTCCACACACTAGGCAACAGTGGTGGACCCTGAACCAGGCCTTTGAGGCGTTAGCCGGCATACCACACGTGATGGGAGCTATTGATTGCACACATGTTGCCCTGGTCCCACCTAGAGACAGGGAGGTAGTGTTCCGCAACCGCAAACACTATCATTCCCTGGATATTCAGGTTGTATGTGATGCAAATATGCATATTCTGAATGTGGTCCCCAGGTTTGCAGGGTCCACCCATGACGCCTATATCCTGCATCACTCGGCACTATTCAGACAATTTGAGGCAGGGCAGTATGAGGACTGTATATTGCTGGGTGGGTATTTCCCATTTCTGACATGCACATGGTGTTCATGTGACTACGCGTATGTGCAAATGTCTGTCTTGGAGTAGATAGAAACATAGAAACATAGAAACATGATGACAGAAAAAGACCACATGGCCTATCTAGTCTGTCCTTCCATATCAACAACTACAACAGTCCACTTTTTACCTTTAGAGATCCTCTGTGTTGGTCCCATGCTTTTTTGAATTCAGTTACTGTCCTCATCTCTACCACCTCCACTGGGAGACTATTCCATGGATCCACTACTCTTTCCGTAAAGAAATATTTCCGCATATCACTCCTGAACCTATCTCCCTTCACCCTCATCCCATGTCCTCTCGTAGCAGAACTTGCTTTCAATTGAAAGAGGCTCTCTCCCTGAACATTTATGCCACGGAGGTATTTAAACATCTCAATCATATCACCTCTATCCCGGCTTTCCTCTAAGGTGTACATATTAAGATCCTTAAGTCTGTCCTCATATGCTTTATAATGAAGCCCACTAATCATTTTAGTAGCCACCCTCTGCACCGACTCCATCCTGTTCACATCCTTTTGAAGGTGCGGTCTCCAGAATTGCACACTATACTCCAAATGAGGTCGCACCAAAGACTTATACAGAGGCATTATCACCTCCTTTTTTCTGCTAGTCATTCCTCTCCGTATGCACCCAAGCATCCTTCTAGCTTTTGCCGTCGCCTTTTCTACCTGTTTAGCTACTTTAAGATCATCAGACACAACCACGCCTAGGTCCCCCTCTTCTTTAGTGGACATAAGTACTTCACCTCCTATACTGTATTGCTCCCTTGGATTACTGCAGCCCAAATGCATGACCTTACATTTTTTAACATTAAATCCCAGCTGCCAAATTCTAGACCATTCTTCAAGCTTAGCTAGATCCCTCCTCATGTTATCTACACCTTCCTGGGTGTCTACTCTATTGCAGATTTTGGTATCATCTGCAAAGAGGCAAACCTTACCTGAAAGCCCTTCCGCTATATCACTAACAAAGATGTTAAAAAGAATCGGACCAAGGACAGATCCCTGGGGCACACCACTGGTAACATCCTTCTCCTCAGAGTGAGCTCCATTTACTTGTACTCTTTGTCGCCTCCCACCCAACCAATTTCTAACACAAGCAGTAACTTTAGGGTCCATCCCTAGGATGCTCAGTTTGTTTATAAGTCACCTGTGAGGAACAGTGTCAAAGGCTTTACTGAAATCTAAATACACCACTTCTAGAGCTCTCCCTCGGTCCAACTCCCTGGTCACCCAGTCAAAGAAATCAATCAGATTTGTCTGACAAGACCTACCTCTAGTGAATCCATGCTGCCTTGGATCCTGTAATCTGCTGGACTCCAGAAACCTCACTATTTTCTCTTTCAGCAGCGTTTCCAATAATTTACTCACCACCGAAGTTAAACTAACCGGCCTGTAGTTTTCAACCACATCCTTACTTCCGCTTTTGTGTAAAGGCACCACATGAGCCTCTCTCCAGTCCTTTGGCACCACTCCCGACTCCAACGAGGCATTGAAAAGGTCAGTCAGTGGAGTTGCTAGAACGTCCCCAAGTTCCCTCAGTATTCTAGGGTGTATCCCATCTGGTCCCATCGCTTTGTCTACTTTAAGTTGAGCTAGTTTCTCACGAACACAGTCTTCTGAAAATTGTTCAAGATGTCCCTCGCTTCTGTTCTTATTTGTGGATGTTTTCTGAGGTCCTGCTCCTGGTTCTTCATCTGTGAACACAGAACAAAAATATTTGTTAAGCAATTCCGCTTTATCCTTATCAGCTTCTACATATTCCCCCCCTGCACCTTTGAGTCTGACAATACCACTTTTGCCCTTCCTCTTCTCATTAATATATCTGAAAAATGTCTTATCCCCCCATTTTATTGCATTGGTTATTTCCTCCTCCTTTTGAATCTTTGCCTTCTTGACTACTTTGCTAGCTTCTCTAAGTTTTTCCAAATACAGATGCCTGTCTTCCTCTCTCTGTGATCTCTTGTATTTCATGAAGGCCTCCCTCTTTTTCTTCACTTTTTCAGCTACTTCCTTTGAAAACCATAGCGGTCTCCTGTTCCTTTTGCCTTTATTTACCATTTTAACCTTTATTTACCATTGTGTGTGTGTGTGTCATCTGCCTGTGTAGGATATAGGGGGGGGGGGGGGTTGGTGCCCTCCAAATGCGCCCTGCTATGGTGCTGTGTGATGCTGTTTGATTGGATGCGAGCATTTGTGTGGTTGTTACATATTATGTTTTCGGCAATCCATACAGCTACCCCTTCTCTTGTGTTTCTTAGGTCCCCCCACTCAATCTGTCATTGGTAGACACCCAGGAAGCTGTAGATAACATGAGGAGTGATCTAGCTAAGCTTGATTAATGGTCTCGCATTTGCCAGCTGGGATGTCATGATAGGAAATGTAAGGTCAGGCTTTTGGGCTGCAGCAGTCCAAGGGAGCAATATAGTATAGGGGGTGAACTACTCTTGTCCACTACAGAAGAGGGGGACCTAGGCATGGTTGTGTCTGCTGATGTCAAAGTAGCTAAACAGGTTGAACAGGCGAGTGCAAAAGCTAGAAGGATGCCTGGGTGCATACGGAGAGGAATGGCTAGCAGAAAACAGGAAGGGATAATGGCTCTGTATGTGTCTTTGGTACGACCTCATGTGGGGTACATTGTGCAATTCTGGAGACTGCATCTTCAAAAGGATGTGAACAGGATGGGGTCGGTGCAGAGGGTGGCTACTAAAATGATTAGTGGTCTTCATTATACAGCATATGAAGACAGACCGAAGGATCTTAATATGTACACCTTGGGGAAAGGCGGGATAGAGCTGATATGATGGAGATGTAGACATACCTCCGTGGCATATATGTTGAGGGAGAGAGCCTCTTCAAATTGTAAGCAAGTTCTGCTATGAGGGAACATAGGATGAGGGTGGAGGGAGATAGATTCAGGGGTGAAATGGCAACATATTTGTTTACTGAAAAAGTGGTGGATCCGTGGAATACTCTCACATTGTAGGTGGTAGAGATGAGGACAGTAACTACATTCCAAACAGCATGGGACAAACACAGAGGATCTCTAAAGGTAAAAAGGGGACTGTTGTACTTGTTGATATGGAAGGACAGACTAGATAGGCCATGTGGTCCTTTTGTGTCATCATATGTCAATGTTGATATGCTGCATAGTTGTGCTGTCATATGTTTCTTTCAGGATGTGTTATGCATTTGTTTTGCACATATATACCTGTGTCCATTTGGTGGGACATGAGCTCCTGCTTTAACTTACCTCATTTCTTTCTACAGGATATGCAGGATATGGGTGTCGCCCCTGGTTGCTGACCCCTGTGCATCAACCACGGACATGTGCAGAGCGGAGGTACAATGAGGCCCATGCCACCAGCCGCTCTGTCATAGAGCGCACCTTTGGCGTTTTAAAGAGTCGCTTCAGGTGTCTGGATAGGACAGGCGGTGCCTTACAATATACTCCACAGACTGTGGCAGAGATCATCATAGCCTGTTGCATCCTGCACAACATTGCTCTCAGGCACAATATCCCTGCCGAGATTAATGAGGGTCTGGAGGATGATCCGACGTGCCCCCCATGTACATGCCCATGGTGACACACGTGAGGGCACAGCAATCAGGTGGCAGGTGATTGCACAGCTCTTCTCATGTACGTACTGCATATGTTCCCACCTACATTTGTTGGTATATGTGTGTAGTGCTAATACAGGTTAACATTTGTAAACCAATATTAGTAGGATGCAACACTGCACTGAGATGTAACAGACACTGGCTGGCCATCCCACCGTCAAATATAAGCATGACTGAGAACCAAAAGATGTGGGCAGGGCAGAACAGCGGGTTGAGGTGGATGATGTGGGTGGGTGGTTTTAGGCTTGTGGGAGGTTTTGGGCTGACATTCCTGGTTTGTGGATGATTGTGATAGCGGCTGCTGTGCAACCACAGTTAGTTGGTGTTATGGTTTTGGTGCAGTAAGGTGAGAGGCATGTGGTGTGGGTTTCACAGTGGGAGAGAGGACCATGTTTGGGGCCACTTGTGCAGCTGTGCGTGTTTTTAATTTTGTATTTTGAGCTGATTGTGTGTGTGGTATGCTCTTGTAAGCTGGATCTGTGGGTCTGTAATTTTTGTATAGCGCTACATGTGATATGTAGCACTATATACATGCTCAGTACTATTTGTCATAATGGTAATTAAAATCCTTAAGGGGAGTTAGTGGAACACCACAGTGTGGCTGACTGTATAAGTCATCGCGTAGCCTTAACATGGATGCGGTGAAGGATAGGGAACCTGTGCAGTGTCCAGCCAGGGGGGTAATTTTTTTCCCCCAGTGTAGAATAGCCATGCAGTGCAGTGTTGCATATGTACACACAAACAGAGGTGATTCAGGCAAGATCAACAAGGTGTAGGTTACAGTAGGCAAGCAGAGAGATGAATGTGGGGGTGGATTGTGTTTAGGGGTGTTTTCAGGGCAAATGTTTATATTGTTTTCAGCAAATTGTTTTCAGCAAATCTAGGTGATGACATATCGACATAAACCCATGACTCAACTACAGGCTGTATAAGTGTGTAGAGGAGGAGAGTACATTCCAAGACATCAACTACATTGCATACCCTAGAGAAGGAAAGTTATGTCCACATACACAAAGAGGCTCTGATGGGAGGGGGGTTATTAGGTGCACATATCGGCTATCCATGCTTTGCCATTATCACTTTCACACAGTGGGATGACATGCAGCCATCAAGATCAGGTCACAAGCAGACATCGGGGTGTGTTTAGCGGACATAACACAGACATTGAGATATATGTTTAGCAACGCATTAGCGCACAGCTGTTAATGTTAGTCAAGGTATGAGATATACACACCAGGAAATGTGTTTGGACAGAGGATCCCGGAGGTGCCCCTGCATATTTCTGTGTGTTACAGCAATTGACAGCGGGGTAGCAGACAACATTGGGACACCAGTACACACAGTGAAGGGGCATTGGGAGTGATATGGGGGACCCAGGATAATACTGCAGCCTTGGAGTGAGTTAGGAACATGGTAGGGAGCAAACACTTCTGTTCACCAGTGTGTATGACAACAGAGAGGTGAGGGAGTGGACATACAGAGTACAGACCCCTGTAGTTTGGCAAAGACATGTCATTGATGCCTCTCACATGGGAGAGATGTGTACAGTGTGATGGTGAACAGTCAGTCTGTAAAGGATGTTGGGGGATGTGCAAGCTGGGGACAGGAAGGTGCAGTGTGTGTTGCACAGCTCAAACATGACATATGTATGTTTCCCTTGTGTTTCCCAATGCACAGGACATAGTTGTTGAAGCTCCTGGTGCTGTGGTGCATTGGCAGGGGACTGTACATCAGCCAACATGCTGTGGTCTGGGGTGAGTATACCTACAGCTATATTGTCTGTGCCAGCAGTCAGGGGGAACACATGTCCTCGATGATCTGTCATATTTTTATTTATTTATTTATTTAACATCTCTTATATACCGCATTATTGTCATCAGCACGGTTTACATGAAACAAACATATACATACAGAAAACTGTAGTGCATTTTACAAGTAACAGGAGTTTAGAACTTGGGAATAACAGGGTAAAACTATGTCTACTATATAACTATCTACAATAATCAATACGCATTAGTCACGTTTGGGATTGTCTTGGTCTGAATATGGCGGTAGTATTTCCCTTGTGAAAAGATTAAATTGGAAAATAGCTTAAGAAGAGGTGGTGTTTGAGACTTTTTCTGAATTGTGTTAGGCTGGTTATAGCTCTCAATTCTGGTGGGAGGGCATTCCAGGCTATTGGGGCGTGAATGCTGAAGGCTCTTTTAGTTGTTTCCTTAGTGTATCTGACTGTTTGTTTCGGGATTGTTAACGTATTTATAGCAGCTGATCTTCTGGCTCTATTGAGGGTCTGCATGTGTAAAAGGTTGGCGACCGTTGATGGTGCTTGATTGTTTAAGGCTTTGAAAGTAGTAATTAGGATCTTGTAGCGGATTCTTGCGTTGGTTGGTAACCAGTGGAGTCTTTTTAGGATTGGAGTTATGTGATCTGTCTTTGATATTCCTTCAAGTACTCTGGCAGCGGTGTTCATCGCCAGTTGGAGAGGATTTAATGTTGATTGGGGGAGACCATGTAGGACTGCATTTGCGAAGTCGAGGTGAGGCATTACCAAGGCTTGGTAGACGGTTCTGAAGTCTGTGGGTTCAAGTAAAGGTCGTAAGTGGCGTAGTGTGCGTATCTTGTGATATATTAGTTTTGTTATGTTTTTTATGTGAGTTTTCATATTGAGGCGCTGGTTGAGGGTGATACCTAGGTATCATATCGTAGGTTTTACTGTCAATTCTTTGTCCTTTATCTTTAAGGTAGTAGGAGGTGTGAAGTTTTGGTTCTTTGTGATAAACATCACATCGGTCTTGCTGTGGTTGATTCTTAGGTTCTGTGAGAGGAGCCAGTCTTCTACTGATTCAAAGCATTTTGTCAATGGTGTATAATCAGGGTGGTTGATGGAGAATGGCATGTATAGGAGAATGTCATCTGCATAGGCTAAACAGGTAACATTAAAGGAACGGATGAGGTCACAGATAGGTTGCATATATATATTAAACATTAATGCTGAAAGAGAGGATCCTTGCGGTACCCCTTGATCTTGCAGAAATGGTTCAGATGTTCTTTCTTCAATTCTTACTTGTTGCCAACGGTTAGTTAGATAGGATATACACCAGTCAAGTGCGGATCCAAGAATTCCTTTTTCCTTAAGGCGATCAATAAGTATTTGGTGGCTTACTGAGTCGAACGCAGCTGAGATGTCCATGAATATAAGGATGAATCCTTGGTGGATATTATCTATTCCTGTGATTAATGTATTGAATAAAGTGATGAGGAGGGTCTCCACTCCATGAGCTTCTCTAAAGCCGTGTTGTGCAGGGTCAAGTGGAGCTTCAGTGTCTATGTGCTGTTGTATTTGACGTTGGACCACTTTCTCAATTATTTTAGCTAGGAGTGGGATGCTGGATATTGGCCTGTAGGATTCTACTTTTAGGGGGTCTAATTTGCTGTTTTTCAATAATGGTCTAATTGAGGTTTGTTTAAGGCACTGAGGAAAGGTACCGGTTGAAAAAGATTGTTCAAGGATATTATGTATGAAGAAGCTTACTTCATGTCTAAGGTCTTTTATCCAGGCTGCTGGACATGGATCACTTGCTGCGGTGGTAGCATTTATTGATGCGATAGTGTTTTCAATTTCTTTGGTTGATAATGTATTAAACTTGGTTAATGTGGTTGACTGTGATGACTTGTCTATATTTATTGGTCCAATGGTGCAGATGTTGGTTGTTTTCGTCATCTTTGACTTTAAGTAGTTAGCATAGTCTTGCGGATGTATTGTTTGAGTGTGTTGGGGAGTTGGTTCCTTTGCCATTGTTCTTACAATGTTGAAGAGATCATGATGTTTATTTAATGATTGCTTTAGGAGATTAGTGTGGAATTGTTTCCTTCGATCTGCTATTTCCTGGCGATGCTTTTTTAGGTATTTGCAGTAGGCTGTGTAGGCTTCAGTAGAGCGGGATCGTCTCCAGTGTTTTTCAAGTCTGCGAAGATGGAGGAGGGATGTCCTTAGCTCGTTAGAATACCAAGCTACATGTGTACGGTGGTTGGACTTTCTTGCCATGTTTGATGGTTGAGAATTGTCTCTGAGAGTGTGATTCCAGGTATTGATTAGGCTATCTAAATCAGGTTTAGAGGTGTGTAGTGTTGGGAGAATATTCTTAAGTACTTCTTCTTTGTCAAAGGGGCGGAACCTCCTAGTTGTTGGTTTGGCAGGGGTGGATTTGGGGTTAGTGGTATTGGAAGAGTTGGGGATTTGGAATAAAATGAGGCTGTGGTCAGACCATGGTACTAGTATTATGGAAAGATCATAATTGTGGTTGTTTTCTGTGGTGGCTTGTGGAACGAATATCAGGTCGAGTGTATTTCCCATAGTATGAGTGGGATCTTTGACTATCTGGTTGTATCCAAGGTTGTCAATCGCTTCTATGAATGCTGCGGTTTGAGTGTCGTGTAGGGAGGGGAGGTTGAAATCTCCCAATATCCAATTAGATAGTCGTGGTTTTTCCGTGTTGCAGGCCCGGTCAACTATCGTTGGCAGATCGTCAGCTGAAGTTGTTGGAGCTCTATAGACTAGGTTGATTGAATGCTCGCTGTTTGATATGTTTAGTATGTTTAGATGGGTTGTGCTAATACTGTTGTCCAACTGAAATTGTAGTTGGCTTTTAGAGATAATGAGTACTCCACCTCCTCTTTGTTTGTTCCTATGACACGTGTGGATTGAGAAGCCTGGGGGTAGCATCTGGTTAAGAATGACATTATCGGAGTCAGATAGCCAGGTTTCTGTGATCATTAAAATGTCAAGGTCATGCGTTGTTATGAGATTAGGTATCAAAGGCCACTTTGTGCAGATGGATCTAATATTGATAAGGGCGCAATGCAGTGGTGGATGGTACTGTTGTTTAGGTTGAGATTTTTTGGTAAGGTGAAGGGCAACGTGGAGTAGATGTGAATTGTGGTTATGAGTAGGGTTTGTTTGGTCTGTTTGAGTCTTATTTGACCATCTCTTCCAATTATTTCGTAATATTGGTATAGAGTTTTGGTCACCGTTGAAGGCGTTTGAGTGACCAGCTAGTGCGGTGAGGAGATAAGTAATGGTGAGGGTTACCAGTGTATGCATCTTTAAAGGGGACATTGTGTAATAAGGGAGAAGGTAGAGATGCTATCTGCAAATGTTAGGGGCTGGTGAGGTAACCTAGTAGCTGGGGTTTTGTAGGTGAACAGTGACAGAACAGTGACAGAACATATTGTCCAGATGTTGTGATTCACCTCTTTTCCCTGCACCTCCCTAACCCATATCTTGCTGTTGGCACACATATCCCCATGTGTTCCTGTCCAGTATGTCTTCTGCAACACTGTCTCTGGGATATGTCCAACAGAGCTGCATGTGTGTGATGGTCCTAGGTTTTTGGGTGGTGGCCTACACGTGCACCCTTCCCCGACATTGTACCATCAGCCAATACCAGGGTATCATTGCAATTCACAGGGCCTTTATGTTTACAAATCTCCACTTGTGGACATACAGGCCGTATGCTACTGATGGCACGCTGCCCTTAGCATACTGTGTGTTTGTGTGTTCTTGTGTTGGCTGTGTGATGATACAGTGTTCAGGCTTTTTACATTATCATGTGGTGTGAGGGGTCTGTATACCTGGGGGGCGGTGGTGACTGTACTATCTCTACCTTACTGCTGTTTACCGTGTGACAATTGTGGACATGTGTTGTGTGTTGGGAACAGAACTGTGTCTTGTGTTCTAACATACCACTGTTGACCTGCTTTTTGTATCACAGATATTGGCGTGACATGGTGATTATACATATTTCGCTGACATTGTCTCCCTTCACTGTGATCTGTTATGGCCGTTGAGTGGCTCAGGGGATCCGAGACATACACCTGATGCAAGCACAAGGTAGATTGCACCTTTGTTCTTTTGGGTATGACATTAGCCTTTACATGTTAATGATTTACTGTTTGTCTCATCTACATTTCATGTTGGCTCTCTGTTCACGAATGCTGATGCACATAGGATGGAGCTGTGAAACGCCTGTGTCACATGGGCATGGACAGAACCATATCCATGTGACACCCGTGTGTACGGTTCCAATTCAAAATGTCCCCAACGTGCAATGTGTTTTGTGTTGTGCTCATGTCATGTTTACCTGTGTGTCCCTTTATTATGTGTTTCTTAATGTTTGACTCTCTGCAATTTGTGCTGATGTTGCAAGGTGCATGCCAATACAATATTTCTTCTCTTCTGACACAGGGCAGAGAACAAACCACACACATCTATTACAGTGCATCTGGCATCGCCATCACCCACCTGTTGGGGGACACAACACCATGGAACTTTCCCTGGAAAATGGTGCCATAGGATGTTTGACCTCTGCGAGTGGGACACATGCCTAGGATGGACAGTATTATGTTTGGATTGCTACTTTGGCCATGACAGACCTGTCCAACACACTGTTGCTGCCATGCTCTGGTTGGGAGTCATGCTCATTGCAGGAGACATGCAGGACCTTTCATGTACTGTGGCATATTGGGATGTGACACTTGACTATGCATGCCCAGGGTTGCAAGGATAGTCTTAACCTGACGTGTTGGATTGCAGATACGCTTTGGACTTTGCACACTGTGTACTGGTCCCCACGTGTGAAGCAGGGACTGACATTGTCACTGTATGTTGCACATTACTCCACAGTTGTTGTTTTTTGGCCATGTGTGTGACATGGAACACAGGATACGCTCATCTGTTTGTTTCAAAACAAGCATACAGCCATGCGTGTGGCATAGGGGTAGCGATGGAGAGGTCCTGTTGTCTATGTCCACCTACTCTCCACCTGGACATGATACAGGTTTTGACACAACACCGCTTTAATGCACACCAGCATCCTGAATTGATGTTTTCAATCACCAAGGGTGTTTGCGTGCATGTGTGACATCACTGAATCATGTTGAAATGTCGATGGTGCATGTGCATATGACTGACTATGTTGGCGAAACACAGCACATGGCAATATGGCTTCTGTGTGGTTTACTGTAACATGTTTGCCCTTAATTTCCATCTCTATATACTGTTTCTTGTGTTTGTTTACTGTACAGACGTGACGCTCTGCATTGATTTACAAACCTTGCATTGCATGTCTGCACAGTCCTATTTATCCCCTGAGATAACAACACTCACATTGCCACATTATATTTGGAGTGTCCCAGTGTGAGTGTCCATTGCCTTCCTTCAATTGGGCATTCCATGTACCGTGATATATGTGTACAGACACTGTGTACACACCAACCAGTGCAGGGGGACCTCCTGCATGGTGTTATCTCTGCATGTTTCTGCAGGTAGTTTTCATTTGAATTCTCTCTGTGTTCATGTTCCTCTGCTACCTGTTAGCATATCCTTATTGTGCATTTGATGATTGTTTAGGATTACATTGTTGCAGCTTGGATTCCTATCTCAGGCATTATGTGATAGCTGCAACATTACTTTCAATCTGTGTTTTTAAAGTTACAACATTTCAACAACATATGCTGTTTTAATTTGTGTGCCTCCTGTGTGGCCAGATAGATATGTTTTAGGGAACAGATCATGATTGATGTGTGTTGGTCCCTCATCATGCACCGCCTACTGTCTACATGCACTCATATGTGAGTAACATATTTGAGGCGTGCAGCAGCATGTGGGGGGTGGGGGCCTAATGCATATTGCATACCATGCACGTGTTGCACATTCTGTCTCCTGCCCTTCATTTGTAGACAGGCCAGTGATCTTTCTGTAGGATGTGGGTTGCTGCCCTGCTAAATGTGTTTCCATCTTTCACCTGGGATCCACTCACCTTGATATTATGATGGCAGTATCTACACTATCTGTGAAGATGAACCCAATTAAAATTATGTGTTTGATATACATTTGTCTCTGCTGCTGCTTGATCATGGTGACAAACGTGTGCCTTTGAGTCAGTCCTGACTCCTTGTGACCCAGAGACTCCAGGGTTTTCTTGTCAGTGTCACTGGAAGTAGATTGTCAGGTCTTTCTTACAAGGTAATGGAGGGTTAAGTGACTTGCCCAAGGCCACATGGAGTGCTAGTGGGAATTGAACCCTGGTTGCTTGGTGACCAAACCAGTTTTCTAACCACTAGGATACTCCTCCACTCTTTGATCATGTTGACACTTGTATCTACTGATTTGCTGGTCATGTACATGGCCCACCTGTGCTCACATCCTTGTACGGTGGCAGCTGTGTATCTGCCAGCCATTTGCCACATCACTGGGTATTACAGATTCCCATGCACACCCTCCCTTTGGGGTAGTATTTTTGCATTGTGCTCAGTGTGCTGTTTGGGGTAGTGGTTACAGGCATGTGTTATAACGCCATAGGTTGCAGGTTAGATCCCCACATGTGGTTTATCTTTTTCTTTTCTGTTGTGCTAACTTGACCATTAGGTACCAGCAGGTTCATCACCTCTACACACACCCTTCCCTCTCTTCACTGTACACCAAGGTGTGCCCTCTGTGCTGCCTAGCCATCACATATTATCTGTTACATAGGTCTCTTTCTTTATGGTGTTTACATGGCAGTGCGCTGTGGGGTTTGGTATTGCTGTGGTTCAGCTGGTGTGTGGTACACCTGTTTGCATGTTGAATTCTCTCCTGTCCTGTTCCAGATTTGGCACCAGCTCCACAGTGCATCCTCTGCTGCTCTTGGGGTTTAGATTCTTTCCTCTTTTGCATGCTGTATCCACTGCATAACATTTCATTGTGTGTGTGCATGTAGTTCTATGTGTCTCTGGTCCCAATTACAGACTGTGATCTGATCTGTACACAGCAGATCTGCATGTGCATTTGGTCATGGTTACTGTTGGGGGTTTGCCTGTCCTGACAGCCAGCAGGTGCCTTGTGTGATGCCCTGCACTATTTTTGCATGCAGCCTTTGCTAATGAGCTCACGTTGGTGGTGTGGCCTACTGGTTTGTGCATTGCCATTTGTGGTAGTGGTCATAGGTGTGATTTCTCTCTGTTCTCTTTCATTTGTATGCTTGTCCTGCAGAACTACTTTTCATTCCTGTGACAGTCATATCTGTGAAGATCTGTGCTGTGAGCACATTGTACCCTCATCACAGTTGTGAACCATCCTTCTGTCCATCTACGTGTTTCTGCCAGCTGTGTGCCATCCAAGCCTGATGTGCATGCTGCTACACCACGTCCTGCACTCCTACACATTCCTGCATTGCAGCTCTCCCTGGTTGCCTCTCCTGTGTGTACTCTGCATAGCACTGCTACTCCACTGTCATCCTGACATTCCACCTATCCTGCCATTTCTGCTTCCTCTGCTGCACACATCTTCCCATCCTCTGCCACACACTGTCATTATTGCATGGTACATTACCATCGCTCTGTGCATAGCTACAGCTGCCCCCGATATGTTTGTCCATTTTTCTAGCTGCCACATGGGCTGGAGGCTGATTTGTGTGGTCCATCAGCTCTGATCTACGTCCTTCCATTACTTATGCATTGTCGTTCCTTGCTGCTCTGTGCAGTGTTTGGGTCTTCAAATTGGGGGACCTTACTGCTCTTGGCCGTTTTTGGGTTTACCTATACATCCTTGGGGCATCTTACGCCACACACACCTTCAATTCAGACAGCTTATGGGGTGCCTACTATGGTGCCTTTGGAGTTGGCAACCTTTCAACATGGCCTCTGGGGCACATTATCACCTGCCTTGGCTGATGTGGTGGTTTAGGATGTGTCTTCTGGTGCACCCTAAAAGGTGCATTAATTTATGGCACTAGGGTGCAGTTCTTTTTAGATGGCAGCACAGATTGTTGTACAGTTGCAAGCAGAAAAGGGAATTACCTCAGCCAACCTTATTCATTAGGTGCACTGGGGACAAACTCATGACCCCTGCACCCTCAGTCAGTATATTAACCATTGTGCTACACTGCTGTTAGTGCTTGCATGTCAGCACGCCTACTTAGGATTTCCATGTGTTAACATGCACAGTGCTGCCATCATAAACAGTGCTGTAACCTTGCGGGGCCTCATAGGGTACCCTATCGGCAACATTCTAGGGTGCCTGGGCGGACAGTGCACTTTATAATATGCCCTCTGGAGTGCCTTATAGGATGGCTGATGCGGCACCTTATGTTACGGCACCTTGAGGGTGTGTTTGCTTGCAGCACAGATTTAAATTAAATTGGAAACTGCCTCAGACAGCACTGGTTAAAAGTATTATTATTCATCAGGCCCACTTGGGAATTAAACTCGTGACCCCTGTACCACCAGTTAGTGTATTAACCATTGTGCTGCACTGCTGCTCCTGCTTGCATGTCACAAACAGTGCTGTAACCTTGCGCTGCCTCATAGGGTACCCTATAAAGCGCCTTATAAGGCGCCCTATAGGCAACATTCTAGGGTGCCTGGCCAGACAGTGCACATTGTAATATGCCCTCTGGAGTGCCTTATAGGGCGACTGATGCGGCACCTTATGTTACGGCACTTTGAGGGTGTGTTTGCTTGCAGCACAGATTTAAATTAAACTGGAATATGCCTCAGACAGCACTGGGTAAAAGTTTTATTATTCATCAGGCCCACTTGGGGATCGAACTCATGACCCCTGTACCATCAGTCAGTGTCTTAGCCATTGTACTACACCTCTGCTGCTATGCTTCTGGGTCAGGGCGCCTACTTCAGATTAACGCGTGTTGACGCGCTGGTCCCTTTCTTGGGCGCTAATGCACTTGGCGCACATTAGCGCGCGATAACGCACGCTTGCGACGTTTAGACTGGGAACGCCCACTCCTTTTATGGCATCCTGCACACTAACGCTGGGCGCACTTTAAGACGGTTTAGTAGGAGATCACGTGTGCGCATGAGCGGGTGAGGAGCTTCCTCGCTGCGCTCCCGGGCCGCTTGTAAAACTTTAGCACTTTACTCGGCAACACCGGTTCTATAATTGCACTGAACGGTACGGTTCCCTGTGCAACTACTGTGTGCTCTTTTTGGAAAGGCTGGTGGCAGCTAAGTGCCAATGAAAGCGGCAGGTAAACGAGACAAAATCGCGGGTGCCTGAGACCCTAAAATGGCGGCGACGGCCCGGGCGAGTTCTGTGTTGGACTCGCCGGGAAAAGACAGTGTTGACTCGGGCCCCGATGAGATTGCTCAGGAAGTGGTGAAATTGCTGGAGCCTAAATTCGACATTGTCATGCGGAAACTTGATGAGATGGGTGAGCACTTTGGAGAAGTTGCTAAACGTATGGACGAGGTTGAGCAGCGGGTAACCGTGCTTGAGGAGGGCGAGCTGGCGCTGGAAAGAGCGACCGAGAAACAGCAGAAGCAGCTGGATGATCTTCTACTGAAGGTCGACGATCTTGAGAATAGATCCTGATGGATCAACCTACGGCTGATTGGTGTGCCTGAGTCGTGGACGGGTGGCCAGTTGTTCACTCTGTTTGAGGAATGGCTCCCGCAAACGCTAGGCCTGGCAGAGCTATGAGGAAAAATACATGTGGAACGTGCTCACAGGCTTGGCCCACTGCGCGAAGACCGAGGCCGGCTGAGGCCGGTTCTGGCGCGTCTCTTAAACTTTCACCACAAAACTCTGATACTTCAAGCATATCGGAAGAAAAGAGACCTGCAGCTTGATAATGCAAGGCTCCTGCTGTTCCCTGACTACTCAGCATCTCTAGCTGCACGCCGCAAGACATTTGCACCCATCTGCAGCACACTGATTGAGCGTGGGGTGAAATTCGCGCTGCTCTATCCAGCTACCTTAAAGGTCTTTTACAAAGATGCTACCCGCTCCTTCGAGCAGGCTGCTGCGGCAAAGAAATATGTGGCAACGCTGGCCGACCCTGCTGAGCCGACTGGGGAGTGAAGGACTTCCTTGTGTGGCCATTGACATTGGGATGGCTTGCTGAATTCACACAGGGCCGTGCTGGAGTGTCTTTCTGTTGATGTCCCGTGGCAGGGCCTGGTAGACATCATGTGTTGGACGTATGGCTGTGTTTTGCCATTTTTTCCCTGCGGGACTCCCGGGACAGGCTTGTTGCCATTGCTACTTTGACTGTGTGACATCTGGGGGCGGCCCGGAGGGGCACTCATTGTGATCTTACTTCCCTCGGGGAGTGCCCTGCTATTGCAGGGTTCTGTATTGATGAAGGGTAGGGGTAGGGAAGGAATGAATGGTGGTGTGACTGGTGTTGCGCAAGGTGGCTTGTTTGGTGAGCGCGTGGATCAAGCGGGACGGGATGTCTGGTGGGATGGATGGGATGAGCGTTTGTTGGAGGGAGTGTGATTGTGGGTGAATGTGTTGGGGGGGTCAGGGTGGGCGTGGATGAGTCAGGCGGGTTGGGGTGGGGTGGGGGTGGGGGAAGGGGGAAGGGGGATGGGCTGGGCGGGCTGGGCTGGTTGTAGGGGAGGGGGGGTGGGAGTTGTACATGTGGTCGCTAAAAGATTGTCTCACTTTTGGAAGAGTGTATGTTCTCTTTTTGTACATTACTCCTCCTTGATGGGCTGTGCAGTACGTACCTGGAGACGAGGCTGGGCGTCTCTAGGTAGCTTCTCCTCTTATCTTATGTACTTTTCTGACGATACTACTATGCTGCTGATATGCTAAATGCCAAGATAATCTCTTGGAACGTGGGAGGCATTGGGTCCCCGGTTAAGCGCACAAAAATTTTGCAAATGTTAAAGCGTAAGGGCGCGCACCTTGCACTCCTACAAGAAACGCACTTGAGTGTGTTGGAGCATAGTAAGCTTAAGCGGGACTGGGTGGAGACTGTATATGGAGCATCATCGGGAGGTAAGAAGGCGGGTGTGGTGGTCTTAGTGAAGCGGGGACTCCCTTTTGAGGTGGTTAAATTGCAAGCAGACCCCAATGGCAGATATGTCTTCCTTGTTGCTAAGCTCTTCAACGAAGAGGTTTGGATAGCGAATGTCTACGCACCCAATATATGACCATGAGTTTTTTAAGCAATTGCTCCGTTTTGTGAGGGACGCGGGGACTCATAAGGTGTTGGTGGCTGGAGATTTCAATTGCCCGCACGATCCCTCGCTACATAAATCTAAAGTGGAGGGGTCGGCTTCCTGGGCCCGGAGGGGAGTGGCTTATCTCTGCAAAATGGGAGACCTTGTAGATGTCTGGCGCTTGCTCCATCCGGGGGTTCGGGAGTATACGCACCAGTCCCGAGCTCATCATACTTGGTCTCGTATTGATAATATTCTGGTGAGTGAAGGGGGACTCTCGAGGATTGTACAGGCTGAAATTGACCCGATAGTGGTGTCTGATCATGGGATGGTATGGGTGTCGTGGGATTGTCGAGGGCTGGCGCAGCGGCGATGGCGCTTCCCGGCTTACTTGTGCCAGGACCAGGGATTTCAAACTTTTTTGGAGAAGCGGTGGGATGAGTATGTTGCTTTTAATGATCGGCCCGACTGCTCTCCGATCCTATTTTGGGAGGCTAGCAAAGCGGTAATGAGGGGAGCCATCATTTCCTATACTATCCAATGGAGGCGCCATATGGATCGAAGTATACTTGTCCTAGAGCGACGGCTCCGGGAAATACAGCGGAAACTTGGTAGGGGAGCTGACGGAGCTCTCCAGAGGGAGTATACGCACTCTCAGCTGGCCCTAAATGAGCTGCTACAACACCGAGCGGGACTCTCGATGTCCTATTATCGACATCAACTGTATCGATACGGCAATAGGATGGGGCGACTCCTCGCAAAGCTAGTCAGGGGCCCTGGGGGAACATGTTTTATACCTGTTCTTCGTGATGACCGGGGGTGCCTGCACCACCAGTCCCAGCAGATTGCTAAAGTTTTTCAGGAGTTTTACGCAAGTCTTTATAGTGAGGAAGACCGTGACTATGAGAAGGGCCGTGCGTTTTTGCGGGGCCTGTCCTTGCCGCAGGTGACTCCGGAACAATTGGAGACACTGAATGCGCCCTTGACGGTGAGTGAAATCCAAGCGGGGATCATGAGAGGGAAGTCTTGCAAGGCACCTGGGCCTGATGGGTTTAGTATTGAGTACTATAAATTACTTGCGTCCCGATTGGCGCCCTCCATGGTGGTCATGTATGACGTCGTCCGTCAGGAAGGGACTTTTCCAAGAGATATGCGATGTGCTGATATTACTATGATCCCGAAACCGGGAAAAGACGCGATGGAGCTGGCATCTTATAGACCTATCTCCCTCATTAACTGCGATATGAAGATTCTTGCGTCGGTCCTGGCGGGCCGGCTTAGTGGTATATTGCCCTCCCTCATTGCTCCTAGGCAGGTGGGCTTTGTCCCTGGACGAGAGGCGACTAAGAATCTTGCCAGGCTGCTCCTTGGTATGGAACACTGCTTGCAGACTGAAGCTGCGTTATTGTTAGTTAGTCTGGATGCTGAAAAGGCGTTTGATAGGGTGGCCTGGCAGTATCTTTGGGATGTTCTGGCAAAGTTTGGGCTGCAGGGTACTTTTGTGCAATGGATCCGGGCCCTCTATCAGTGCCCCATGGCGTGTGTGGTGTTAAGTGACGCTAGCTCGGACGTGTTTGAATTGAGGCGTGGAACGCGGCAGGGGTGCCCCCTATCCCCCTTATTGTTTGTGCTCTCCTTGGAACCATTACTGCATGCTATTCAAAGCCACTCGGACGTACATGGCATTGTACTCGGGGGTGCAGAAATGAAAATTAGTGCGTTCGCCGACGATATGCTCTTGTGTTTAACGGATCCGCAACCCTCTCTGGAACGAGTTTTGTCCATTATTCATGACTATGGCGAATACTCTGGTCTTAAAATAAATGTCTCTAAGTCTGTAGTGTTGGATGTAGGAGGGAGGGGGCGGCCCCTATGGAGAGGTGCGTTTCCGTTGGTCTGGGCGGTGGGGGAGATCAAGTACTTAGGTATACAGTTACCTGATAACCCAGCTAATTTGTACAAAGCCAATGTCCCTGGTATGTTGTGTAGAGCCCGGCAGACTTTTGTGAAATGGCGGGGTCTGCCTCTGTCTCTTAGGGGGAGAATCGCCTTATTCACTATGGTGGAGATGCCCCGCTGGTTGTATGTCTTACGATTATTACCTCTGTGGGTTCGGGAGAGGGACTGGAGATGTTTTGAGAAATATCTGCGAGGCTTTTTGTGGAGAGACAGGCGTGCGCGCATACCTCTACGGGCTTTGATGCGAAGGCGAGAGGAAGGTGGTGTGCTGCTCCCGGACTTGCGCAACTATAATCTTCTGTATTTGCTCAGGCATATTTGGTCTCTAGCTAGTGGGACCGGTGGGTGCGCTCCGGTTCCGCAGGTTAATGCGAGTTGTGCCCCTTATCATAGCTTATCCGTGCTGCACTCACTTAAGGGTCGGCGGATTCGCTCTCTGGGGGACTGGACATATATGACGGCCCTGCGAGCGGCGTGGCGGGCGATCTGCCAACGTTTTGGATGGAACTGGCAACGAACGCCGCTGTTGCCCCTGGTGGGGAATCCGGATTTTCTCCCGGGGTTTACGAAACCTAGTGTCTTCCATGACTGGGCCGCGAAAGGAGTTCATTGTATTGGTGATCTCTTTACTGTAGATGGTTCGTGCTTGGACAGTTTTCGGACGTTGCAGGCTAGATATCAGCTTTCCCGGCATGATTTTTATGGTTATTTGCAGATTCGGCACTATGTGGAAACATTGCATGGATCTGGTGCTCAGGTGCCCCAGCTGGAAACGTCGGCAAGAGTGTGGCTTGAAAAACGTGCCTTGGGTTCCCCGGGAGGACTAGAGCGATGGGAGCTCTTGCACCCGGGGGGTGATGATGTTTATCTTTTAGACCTGGCCTGGCGCTGGGACAAAGATGGGCCTGTAGGCTTGACGGCGGCAGATCTACGGGAGGCTTTTGCGGGAATACCGCGGGGGGTCTTCTGGATATACCTGCAGGAACTGCAGTTTAAGTTCCTCTGGAGGGCCTACACTACGGATGACTGGGCCTTTCGGGCGGGATTGCGTATCTCCCCTACTTGTGGCTGGTGTGACTTGGATAGAGGCACGCTGCTACATAAATTTTGGGAGTGTTCTACGGCTCAGAGATTGTGGGGCCATGCCTGTGGGAAGCTTGACCGTTGGCTAGCTGTTGGAGTTGGATGGAGCAAGGAGGTATGTCTCTTCCATCGGTGGGGTTCTGCCAATTGCACCCTTACGCCATCTCAGAGGATATTGCTAACCCGGGGCCTGTTGTTAGTGAAGAAAGTCTTGCTGAGTTGTTGGGCCGCCGTGTCCCCCCCCGGGGTGCAGATGTGGGAAGTTGCCCTAGGGGACTTATTATACATGGAAAAATTGACAGCTAAGCAGCAGGGTGGTAAGGCTTGGGACTCATTTCTGGAACTTTGGGCTCCTATTTTGACCCAATTGCCCCCGCGCGAATGCAGCATGGTGGTAAATGTCTGACCCCTGTACATGCTGATGATTGCCTTCTTTTTCTTCTTTGCTCCTCCTCGACTGTTCAGCGCAGCTTCCTTGCCCTGTCGCTATGTCCCTCCGCTTCCCCCCCCCTGTGCTCCGCTCTCAGGTGGGGACCTGCTGCCCTGTTTAAGGGGCCGCTAAGTATTTGCCTGGATCCCTGAGATTTGCGGTGCGTGGCGGGGGACTGCGGGGCTGGGGAGGCTTCCTTGGCTATGTGCGGCTGGTCCTCTTCCAATTTTGGTACTGCTAGGGGGGTTGGGGGGGGGTGTCCTTGGGAGGGGGTGGGTGGGAGGGGGAGGGGGGGCCTCTTTCCTTTCTTCTTTTCCTTTCTCCACTCCTCATTGCTATCTTTGTCTTTTTTCTTTCTTTTTCTTTTCTCTTTTCCTTCCGATTTGTGAATTGTATACTCTGCTATTTTAATACAAGCTGCACATGTAGAATATGTACGTTTTTTTTTTTTTTTTTTAATGTGCTTGACCTATGGACTGATCCTATGTTCGCTTATGAGACACCTATTCTGGTGGGAGGAGAGAGTTGCTTTTGTATGTACCTGGCTGGTCGGAGAGACATGTTTATCTTTTGTGCATTCTTGGACTGTTTACTATCTGTAGTTATATGGTTCTATATGGGGACATTGACTGGCACGTGTGGTATGTCCTGCCAGTGCTATGCTGGAGTGGTGTGTTCTGTTTTCCCTGTGTGAGGTTTTGTAATCGTTGAAAACTTTTGAATAAAAATGATTTGAACTAAGACGGTTTAGTAAACATACCCCTTTGTATCAGCATGTTTCACAGTGTTCTTGTCCTTGAGTTTCTAAGTTTCATGTGCAATATAGCTTGAAAGCTAAGCGAGGGGTGTATGGGGGAACCTAGGATTTGCAAGGCCAGGAGAAAATGCTTTATTCAATATAATGGAGTATGTGAACCAATGTGTTAGTGCAAGCAAACATCTTATAGATTTCTAATTCTACTCTGCATATATTTTGTAAAAACAACAAATTTAAAAACTTTAAAACATTTCTAACAATCCCTCCCTTTCTTTTTAATACCAGTTGGTGTTTTTACATTCACTAAACAATTTCATATGAAGCTTCTAACCTAGACAACATTATTTCTGACTCTTTCATTTTCCTCTTGCTTACCTTCATCTATAAGTAGCAGGGTTTTATCATATGTTGCAGGTCTCATTGTCATTTGTTTGGTCACTGCTGTCTCTATCAGTCTTTGTGCCAACCCTCTAATACATGGTATTATACAATATCTTACCGCTGTTAGAACACCTTGTCAAAGATGTAAGGATAGATACCATCACTCCTTTCCATTTTCCAAACCAGGAATCTAGCCATCCTGTCAAAGAACTATCTATTCCTGAATTTTCAGCTAATTCTTCTGCTAAAGTGTTAAGACCTTGTAATGCCCTGGTTATTGTACCATCAGGGGCAGTGTGATTTGGGATAAAGGTGCAACATCTACCCCCTCCCAACATTATTTAGGCCCTACCTTTTTCAGCCAACATCATGTCTAAAATCATATGATTTTACCAAGTCATCCTGCTTGTGGCATCTAACTGTTCTGCGATTCCTTTTACTGCCTCCCTTGTGTAGTTTACATATATTATAATCAGCAAAGATTTATAATTTATCCAATCGACATTTTTATTAATGGTGGACCACCAAAATAAGGCTGATTCAAACCCTGCTGCTATCTGATTTCTAGCTTTGAACTCATCTGGAACTCCCCGGGATACCCCTATAATATCAATGTAAATTCTATCATCGAATGATGTTCCTAACACATTTCTTTTGCTTCTACCCTTAAGAACATAAGAACATAAGATATGCCATACTGGGTCAGACCAAGGTCCATCAAGCCCAGTATTCTGTTTCCAACAGTGGCCAATCTAGGTCATATGTACCTAACAGTTTCCCCAAGAGACACAAGTTCCACAATGCTTGTACTGGGTCAAGCATTGATATCTTCGGTCACTTCTTAATAATGGTTTATGGACCTTTCCTCCAGGAACTTGTCCAAACCTTTTTTAAACCCAGCTACACTAACAGCCTTTACTACATCCTCCGGTAACAAATTCCAGAGTTTGATTACACGTTGAGTGAAAAAATATTTTCTTTTATTAGTCTTAAATAGTTTACCTTGTAGCTTCATTGCATGTCCCCTAGTCTTTCTATATTCTGATAAGGTAAACAATCGATCTACGTTTACCCGTTCTACTCCGTTCATTAATTTATAGACTTCTATCATATCTCCCCTCAGCCGTCTCTTTTCCAGGTTAAAGAGCCCTAACCTTTTTAGCCTTTCCTCATAGGAGTATCCTTCCATCCCCTTTACCATTTTGGTGGCTCTTCTCTGAACCTTTTCTAAAAACGCAATATCCTTTTTAAGATACGGCGACCAGAATTGCACACAATATTCAAGGTGCGGTCTCACCATGGAACGATATAGAGGCATTATAATATCTTTTGTTTTATTTTCCATTCCTTTCCTTATCATACCTAGCATTCTATTTGCTCTCTTGGCTGCCGCTGCACACTGGGCCGAGGGTTTTAACATGGTATCCACAATGACGCCTAAATCATTTTTCTGGGTGGTGGTTCCTAATGTGGAACCTTGCATCGTGTAACCATAGTTTGGGTTGTTCTTCCCTAGGTGCATAACCTTGCACTTGTCCACATTAAATTTCATCTGCCATTTTGATGCCCAGTCTTCCAATTTATCAAGATCCTCTTGCAATTTTTCACAATCCTCTTGGGTTTTAACAACTTTAAATAGTTTTGTGTCATCTGCAAATTTGATAACCTCACTCGTTATTCCACTTTCCAGGTCATTTATGAATATGTCAAAAGCAGCGGACCCAGCACAGATCCATGGGGTACACCACTATTCACCTTTCTCCATTGGGAAAATTGGCCATTTAGCCCTACCCTCTGCTTTCTATCTTTTAACCAGTTCCTGATCCATAATAGTACACTGCCTCCTATCCCATGACTCTTTAGTTTTGCCAAAAGTCTCTGATGAGGGACCTTGTCAAAGGCTTTCTGAAAGTCCAGATACACAATATCAACCGACTCACCTTTGTCCACCTGTTTATTCACTCCTTCAAAAAAACATAACAGATTAGTAAGACAAGATCTTCCTTGTCTAAAGCTATGTTGGCTGTCTCCCATTAGGTCGTGACTATCTACATGCTGAGTAATTTTATTCTTTATGATGGTTTCTACCATTTTTCCCGGTACTGACGTGAGGCTCACCGGTCTGTAGTTTCCCAGATCACCCCTGGAACCCTTTTTAAAAATTGGTGTTACATTGGCGATCCTCCAATCTTCAGGTATTAGAGATGATTTTAATGATAGTTCACAGATTACTAATAGCAGGTCTGCAATCTCATATTTCAGTTCTTTCAACACCCTTGGATGTATACCATCCGGCCCAGGTGATTTGCTACTCTTCAGTTTATCTGATAGTTGTAATACATCTTCCTGATGTATCGATATTTCCTTCAATTCTTCTGCACCTTTAAATACCACTTCAGTCATGGGTAACATCCCTACATCTTCCTCAGTAAAGACTGAAGCAAAGAATTCATTCAGTCTCTCCGCTATTGCCTTGTCGCCTCTTAGTGCTCCTTTAACCCCTTTATCATCTAAATGGACCAACTGACTCTCTCACAGGTTTTTTGCTACGAATGTACTTGAAAAGGTCTTTATTTCGTGTTTTTGCTTCCGCAGCAAGCTTCTTCTCAAATTCTCTCTTTGCCTGCCTTATCAATGCCTTGCATTTGACTTGCCAGTGCTTGTGCTGTTTCCAGGTTTCGTCATTTGGCTCTTTTTTCCATTTCCTGAAAGATGCTTTTTTGGCAACAACAGCCTCTCTGACCTCACCTTTAAACCATGCTGGCAGTTTTTTGGACTTCCTTCCACTTTTCTTAAAGCGTGGAATACAGCTGGTCTGGGCTTCCAAGATAGTATTTTTCAACAACATCCAAGTTTGATGTACGTCTTTAACCTTTGCAACTGCTCCTTTTAGTTTTTTCTTAACTGTTTTCCTCATTTTATCATAGTCTCCCTTTCGAAAGTTAAAGGGTAGTACTGTGGATTTCCTTACTATCCCTCCTCCACTAATTAAATCAAAGGCGATCATGCTATGATCACTATTGCCAAGTGGCCCCAACACCCTTATCTCTTGCACTAGATCTGGTGTTCCACTAAGGACTAGGTCTAATATGGCTTCCCCTCTGGTCGGTTCATGAACCAGCTGCTCCAAGAAGCAGTCATTTATTTCATCTAGGAATTTTATCTCCCTAGCATGTTCTGCTGTGACACTGACCCAGTCGATACCGGGGTAATTGAAATCACCCATTATTATTACTGCACTGTAACTTTTGCTAGCTTCCTTGATTTCTTTGAGCATTTCATCATCCATTTGTTCATTCTGGCCAGGCGGATGATAGTACACCCCCACTGCCATCGCCTTCCCCTTTTTACATGGAATTTCAATCCATAGAGATTCTACAGCAAATTTTGTTTTTTGCAAAACTTTAATCCTTTCTGACTCAATGCCCTCTCTAACATAGAGCGCAACCCCTCCACCAATTTGATCAGCTCTATCATTACGATATAGTTTGTACCCAGGTATCACAGTGTCCCACTGGTTGTCCTCCTTCCACCATGTCTCTGAGATTCCAATCATATCTAACCTCTCGTTTAGTGCTATATATTCTAACTCTCCCATCTTGTTTTTTAGACTTCTAGCATTTGCATACAAGCATTTTAGAGACTGTATTTTATTCATATTAATTTGGCTATTGGTAGACATGGGTAATTTGGGATCTTTAAGCTCTGTCTGCTCCATACTCGAGGGCATTTGGGCTACTTTACTCTTTTTTGGAACCTCTCTGCTTTTTGTAGTATCCTTCAATGATACATACATTCTTCCGAACCATGTGCTCTTGGGCGACTGTCGGCTTTCCCCTATTATCTAGTTTAAAAGCTGCTCTATCTCCTTTTTAAAGGTTAATGCCAGCAGCCTGGTTCCATCCCGGTTAAGGTGAAGCCCATCCCTTCGGAAGAGCCCCTCCTTTCCCCAGGTTATATGTTATTCTTTCTTTTTCAAATGCCAGGGTGAATGGAATACCCAATTGAACGATTGCACATGTTCCTGACCATAGCTCTGGTAGTGTCTGTCTCAAGATCTTCCCTCCGCAGTACCACCACCGATCTGCCCTGGGTACTTTCAGCCTGGAGTAGTTTCCTTGCATGTCGCTGGTTCCAGTGAGGTTAAGGACTACAGTGCACAAGGTTAGTTCCCCTACAGCCTTGGTATAGTCCTCACCCTGCCTGGTGAGGCAGGCAGAGTGATTCCCATATACTGCAGAGAACACCGGTGGTACTTTCATGTCCCTCACCTTCAGAGATGGAAATAGAAGAGCAAGGGACTTACAGTTCTCATTTCCCCAGGCAGCTGCTTCTTGATACAGAGAGATCATGCACTTCATTCCATCCAGATCCATCTTCCAGTTCACAGGAAAAGGTACTACCTGTGCTATGGGTCTTCCTGAGGCACATGCATAGCAATTGTTCTTATTCACACTTTTTTATATTATATTATATTTTTATTGAATTTGTCATGATTACAAAAGTAAACATTGGAAAAGAACATTCCCTTACATGAAACACTAAAGAAAATGACAGTTTTAAATGTTTTCAAAGGAACAATCTCAAGAAACCACATTAAATGAGAGACAGCTAGCTAAGCATACCAAACATCAAGACCCCAATTTTCTTCCCAACCAAATCACTCAAAACAATATAATAATCTTATTGCGAGCTCTTACCCACCAAAAACTGTTCTAACTGTGACACTTCAGTAAATACATATCTATTACCAAAATAAGTAACAAAGCATTTACAAGGAAATTTTAAATAAAACTGACCTCCCAAAGCAAGAACCCTAGATTTTAGCTGCAAAAAAGCTTTCCGTCTGAGCTGGGTAACCTTGGCAACATCAGGGAACATCATCAAAGGACTCCCACAAAAAGAAACATCCTTCTTAGCAAAATATAATTTCATAATAGCAACCTTTTTGCTCTCAGAAGAGAACATAACCAATATGGTAGCCCTCTTGGTCACCTTATCTAGAGAGGTTTCTAAAAATCGAATTAAGTCTAGTTGATCCAAGCTCACCTGCTCATCAGCCTCTCCAACTTTAGCTATCTCACTACCCCCCTGGGATGGATAATAAATAGAAGTAATATCAGCCACATCAAATGTTGAACATAACGTATCATGGATATATTTTTTAAATAACTCTAATGGAGAAAGAAGGCATACCATCGGAAAATTTAAAACTAAGATTATTTGCTCTAGATAGGTTTTCTAACGTTTCCAATCTCTTTTGAAGCGCAGTAGTTTCCTTTATATAAGATGAACTCACAACCTGTACACTCTCCGCAGACTCCTCCAACTTCCGAATCCTCTCACTGAGAGAGACTGACCATGACCGCAAAGAACACTCGCAGTGTCATGGGAAAAACTACACAGCTGACTGAGAGTACCCGAAAGAACACATTCCACCCGATGTATAGCATCAAAAACATCTTTCAAAGAAATATTAGAATTAGCAGAACTAGAAAAAACTGGCAGCGAATCAGAAGATGGTAAAGAGACACCCGAAGGGTATACAAGCTCAGCTCCAGTCAAATCAGTCCGCTTACAAGAAGCTCCATCGGAGAAAGGGGTGGAGACGGAAAACAAACTACCATCTCCAGCAAAGGAGGCATTGGAAGAGGACATTTTATCATCAAAGTTAGGTTGGGGGGAGGGGTACGATCCCCCGAACTTAGGGGTATGTTTACTAAAGGGCGCAATTTGCGCTGCTGTCATGTTATCGGGTGATAAGGCACGTTATCGTGCAATAATGGTGCTTTACCGGGCGATAAGGTACCTTAGTGTGCAATAACGCGTACAGCGGCGCAAACGAGCGCTGAAGGCGGAGAAAGGCTCCCGGAGGGCGGAGGAAGGCTCCCCAGGGGCGGAGAGAGAGGGTCAATGGGTGGAGAGTGGGAGGGGAGAGGCTCCCTGCACACTAACACTGTGAAATCCGGGGCTGAAAACTAACGCCATTGAAACCCTGGCGTTAGAGCAGATTTAAAGGGAAGAGAAACCATTTCCGTCAGCAATGTACAGCAAAGCCAGGGAAACCTGAAAAAAGTGATAAGTGTGATACATGTGCACGGAACAAAAGGGCAAATAAACATGGAAAATGACCTCAACAAAATGGAAAAAAAACATAACCAAGCTGGGCAATAGTGATATTAATGGGAAACATCAAAAAACACTACCGAGAAAGCTCCAAAAAAAAGATATTAATTGTGGGTCTATGCTCTCTCACCATACAAGGTGAATGATCCCACAGAGAAATAGCGCTGATCAGGGTTTCCCCTTGTTATTGGACAGGTTTCCTATGGTGTGCACATGTTCCACAACAGCAGGGTGGGCATGTCGGAATGGGCAACTGGACAGATGCTGGAAAAGGGGATACAGAGGGCTGCAGGCGGCACATGCTGTGGTGCAGCTGGGCCTCAGTGCGGATTAGGGTGATGTCCAGGTGGCCTATAGGAATGCTGAAACAGTAGAGCAGCCAGACAGTAACTGATGAGGGCCCAACATGGGCATGAGTGTGTTTCCCACAGTGTCACAGGAGATAGTACCCAGCAGGTACCCCCAAGGGCACAGAACATTGGCAGGCATTGCTGGGGGGAAGCGTGGACATCTATGCAGGCACCCCTACCCCAGAACCCGCACCATAGGCAGCCGCCTCCTGGCACACTGGATGGCCTGAGACTGTGCACCACCAGCACCACCAGCAGAAGGGCATGTCAGCATGGTGGCAGAGGGGTACTGGTGGTGGAGGGGGCAGTGGCAGCTGCCCACAGCAGACCATGGCCTAGCCCTGTGTAGGTGGGTGCCATGCACTGCAACAGACAGGCCCTGTCTGACGAACAGTCATGGTATCTCCAGGGAATTCATTGTCCCTGTGGCAACACAGTGGTGCAGTACACACAGCCAGTGTATTCAGGAGCAGAAGGTCACAGGTTCAAGTCCCAGCTGTGGTGCCTGGAAACCCAGTCCCCATATTTTACCCACTACTAAACCGTGGTAATAAAGAGGGAACCTTTATTGCAGATAACTTAAACATGCCTGAAACGCCTATATTTTTCCCTACAGAGCACAGACACCATAGACATGTGCAATACCTAGAGCAGAGTTTCCCAAATGCAGTCCTGGAGGGCCAAAAACCATTCAGGTTTCATGCTGTCTCTAATAAAGATGCCTGTGCTGCATATCTTTGCGCCGCCCCCATGGTATGCAAATGTATCTCATGCATATTCATTAGGGACAGCATGAAAACCCGAACAGTGTTTGGCCCACCAGGACTGGAGTTGGGAACCTCTGCCCTAGAGCAGCGGCCAACAGGGGCAGACACACCCGCACCCACAGGCTCCATTATCCAAAGCCTCATGGAGAGGCAGGATGTTGGGCCCTGCATGCAGCAGCATCTCCCAATACTAGCACTTGCATACCTTAGCAATGCCACCCTAAACCTGGGAATACGTTACACATATATCAAAAGGTTGCTATGATTAATGGCAGATAGCAATTCCTAAGTTCAGCACAATTTGCTGATTGAGCTGCATCATAGCAACCTTTCCGATGTCTGTGGTGTGTTTCAGTTCTGGTTTCTGACAGTGTTTACCACCCTGGGGAGTGACCCCAACAGTATTGCGTACCATAGCCTTGCCTGCACTGTGCCCAGGACTGGTGTGGTGGCCAGGGCTGCCAAAAGCCTCTATATTTGCACAATGCTGGCATAGGTGTGGGAGTGTGTGTCTGTCTATCTCCACTGTGTTGTGGCTGCCTACACCTTACTCAGCCCACACTGCTTGCACTGTTTCCAGTGTTAGCCTGCCAATGTCCATAATGAGGAGCAAGGTACTGTGGGTATGGCTCGGACAGGGCGGCCTGGGCAGGATGCATCTGTACAGGGCATAGGGCAATGGCTGGGACATTGTAGTGCCCGGTCACCACCTGCACGGACAGGGTGGCCACAGCATGTCCTGCTGGGAGGTCACTCTCACCCTAACTGAGCAGTGACCATGGCATGGCTAGGTTCCCCCATAGTGCTATATAGTGTTTCTCTCAAGTGATATATATGGGTTGTCTTTTCTGGGGCCCAATCACTGACTTATCTGCTTGGTGGGTGTGCTCACATCCCCTCCAGGAACATGCACTATGGACTAGCTAGCAGACTGTCTGCAGTTAGTATGTGTCTGGCTGGAGACTCACTGTGCTTGCTGCTGGAGAATGTCAGGTGGGGGCGGGGGCGGGGGGGGGGGCAGCCGAGCATTTCCAGGCCTGCTGTCTGTCTGCTATTGCTTTATGGATGCGTACAGATCTGCATGGACTGCCCTCTAGGGTGTCTGTTCCCGAGCAGGACTGGGGTTGATGGTCCCCTCTACTGCCACCATTGCAGGGATATAGAATGTGGATCTGTTGGTGGGAGATCCTGTCCCCCACCCTGAGCCCCAAAGGGCAGGTTGGGTGGTACTACATAATCCACCTATGGGTCCAAACACCCCCCGTAAATCATGTGACCATGGCACCCACACAGGATATGCACTATTCTGGGTGCATCATAGTCTGCAAGGGCTAGACGTGACTGGGAAATACAGATGGACACAGGTGTATCCTAGGCGTGTCTGCAAGGACTACCTATCACACACTGGCACTGATGGTGACCTGCAGCATAGCCTATCTCAGCTAAGCCAGGTGCTGTGGACATGGTGCTGGGTGCCCCACCTCACCCTCAGGGTGAGCACAGTACCCACACAATGTGATGGTCTGTAGGTACTCTGTGCCAGTAACACACACGGTCAGTTCCCCCTACCAGGCTGAGGTGCTGTGGGGGTGCATACCCCATCTTGTGATCATCTGTAGACTGCTGATCTGCATGTGCAGTGCATCATGGGTACGGGTGGGTTAACCCTATCCTGGTAACCACAGCAGACAGTTTGTGTGGTGTACTGCAGTCCTTCTGTAGCCAGCCAAGGGTGTGTTAGTAGCAATAGAGATGTAGCCCACTGGTTACTGCACTAACTGTGGAGGCAGAGGTCATGGGTTTGATCCCACAGTGGTGTTATTTGATAGGGCTGTCTGAGGCATTTCCTTTTTTAATTTAAATTAGTGCTGCCAGCAAAAACACCCTCACAGTGCTGTAACCTTAAGGTGCCTCATAAGGCGCCCTATAGGGAACATTATAAGGTGCCTAGACGGACAGTGCACTTTATAATGTGCCCTCTGGAGTGCCTTATAGGGCGCCTTATGTGGCACCTTAGGTTACGGCACTGTGAGGGTGTGTTTGCTGGCAGCACTAATTTAAATTAAAAAAGAAAATGCCTCAGATAGCCTTACTCATTAAGCCCACTGGGGGATCAAACTCATGATCCCTGTTTCATCAGTCAATGCATTAACCATTGTGCTACACCTCTGTTGCTATGGTTGTAGGTCAGCGTGCCTAATTAAGGCTAACGCGCATTAACGTGCCACGGCTTCCTCTATCGCACAAAAACGTACCTTATCGCACGATAACCCTAAATGCTACCTTAAGACCGGAACGCTCACTACCTTATATGGCATCCTGCACACTAACGCCGGGTGCACGTTAAGACTGCTTAGTAAACATACCCCTTAATGAAGCCTCTGGGACTAACCTTGCTCCTGGGTCCTGAGGGACTGGTATTCGTAAAGCAGCAGCACTAATCAGGTGGGTATCCATAGGGCCCTTCACCACCTGACCCTCCACTGGGCCCTTGTTCTTAGCTTTTCGCTTACCCATTCAAGACACAGGAAGCAAAGAAACTTCCCAGAAGCTCCCAGGTGCTCCTAAGGGGCTCACAAGGGGCCTAACCTGCCCCTTGAACCACGCCCCTTCAGACACGCACCACGGCCGCGTCCCATGGTACCAGTTGGCTCTTATCCTCAATCGCAGCAGGAGAGAGGAGCTCTGTTCCAGCCAGGTATGCAGCTGACAGCAATTCCCACTCAGCGTCTCCTGACATTAGCAGGCAGTCCTGGGCTAGCTTCTCCACCAACCCCTGGTACTCACTGGCTCTTATCCTCAATCGCAGCAGGAGAGAGGAGCTCTGTTCCAGCCAGGTATGCAGCTGACAGCAATTCCCACTCAGCGTCTCCTGACGTTAGCAGGCAGTCCTGGGCTAGCTTCTCCCTTATTCACACTTTTAACAGTATATTTTACCCATTCAATCCAGGCATTTGTTTCTCCATACCCTGTTTCAAGTTCAAAGGTCTGTCTAAGATCCTCAACTTCCACTACTTTCACTACTGTGACATCATTAGGGGGTTGGAAATTAACTGTCGGCCTCACTGTGCTACCAATGCTAGCCCTCTCCTTCTTTTCTATTCGAATTTGAAAACAACAATCCCTTGGCTGTATTCCTGGTACATCTATTCCCATACCATATGCTGTACCATTCATATTCATGTTAAATGTCTGTTTTAAAGTTATAATTACAGGGTTACATTCATTCTTGCCACAATCTTGCTTCACTGATCATTTAATTATGGATATAATTCCCTGCCATTTTCCTAGCCCCTTTGCTGTCCCATCCCGCAGGGGTGGTGGTCCACAATACCTGATTCCAGGTACCACAAAATGAATTTTTACACACACATTTCTCAGCATTAGCTATTTTTCCTCTGGTTCTCCAAACTTCCACATTCCATTAATTTACATGCATCAAACTGAAAAGTCTGGGGTGTGTAGCTTTATTTTTGTCTTAATCACAAACTTTATAGAACCTACTACTGCAAATCCAGCTCCACTCACTTTCAGTATTGCCATTAAGAGTCCCACCCCATACAACCAAAATAGGGTCTTCCCTATGTTGTAATTTATTCTTTCCCCAGAACCAGGATTTCTTCCAACAGCAAATTATTATCACACCTATCACAATTAAAAGCACTAGCTCAGCTTTAATGTACTTCTCACTTAGTAGCATGATATATAACAATAATACAGATAGACAAGCCTGTCTTTTTATTATCTTGAGCAGGATTCTCAAGCAGTCTGTAACGGGATAATCCTTATTCGGATATTTTGAGTTTTCTTTTCAGTCTCATGGCCATGGGATCTTCTGTTGGCTGCGCCTCCCACATTCCAAGGTCCGGGGAAAGAGAAGGTGCTTCTACTGGTCCCTTGATTCTGGTGTAGTGCATCCAGCCTCTTTCTGCCATTCTCACAGCTGTTTCTGTGCTCAGGAGTATCTGGAATGGTCTCTCCCAAACCAGCTGCAGCTTAGACTCCTTCCAGGATTTTATCAGAACCCACTGTCCAGGTTTAAAGCTGTGGACTGCAAAGTCCAGAGAAGGCGTCTGTGCCAAGAGCCCTTTATTTCTGAGGAAAGATAAAGAGGAGGACAGTGCAAGTATATATTCTCTTAGAAACTTGTCCTTTGTTTCAAACTGAGGAGTTTCTTTTAATTGCCCCAGGCAGGGTAACCCAAATAGCATTTCATAGGGAGACAGCCCCAGATCTTTCCGAGGGGCTGTTCGGATTCTTAACGATGCTAAGAGAAAACATTTGGTCCAGGTCAGTTTTGTTTCTAACATCAGTTTAGCTAACTGCTTCTTTATAGTTTGATTCATGTGCTCCACTCTCCCTGAGGGAGGATGGATGCCAGGGAGTGTGAAAATCCCAAGCTATTCCAAGAGCTTCTATTATTTTCTGCAATACCTTGGCTGTGAAATGACTTCCCTGGTCAGAGTCAATGTGCCCTATCATTCCATTTCTTAGAATGATTTGCTCCAAAACTATCTTTGCTACCCCTGTTGCCGTGGCAGTGGCCATGGGATATGCTTCTACCCATCCCGTCAGGTGATCCACTAAGAAGTATTTCACCCGCCCAACCAGGGGAAATTCAGTGAAATCAATCTCTATGTTTTGAAATGGGCAGAGACCAGGATCTCTCCTTTCCTGCGGTTGTTTCCTAAGGACCTTTTTATTTATTCTCTTACGGGTTATACACCTCTCACACACCTGCCTGGCTACTGTGTATATCCCTATACATGCATAGTACCTTAGAATCAAATCACACATTGCTTGCACACTCCAATGACTCCCTTGGTGTAGAATGGCCATAATTTCTCTCATGATTTGTTTGTTCAACATCTGCCTTCCATCAGGTAAAACCCCCTTTCCCTCTTCTGTTTCTGTTGCCCCTATTTCTTCAAGCTGTTGTTTTTCCCTTGCAGTAAATGTGGGATTTACTGTGTGACTCACTACTTCTGGGGTTAAGTGGAATATAGGGGATATGTTTTCCCCTAAAGCAGCTTCCTTAGCAGCCTCATCGGCTATTCTATTCCCTCTCACCTCAAATGAATTCCCAGCTTGATGTCCCTTTATATGCACTACTGCTATCTCTTGTGGTAAAAGCAGATTTTTCAACACTTGTTTAATTAATTCCTCATGCACTAACTCCTTTCCCTTGCTGTTTATCAAACCTCGTTCCTCCCAAATCTTCCCAAAGGTGTGTACCACCCCAAAGGCATATTTTGAGTCCGTGAAGATGGTCCCATTTTCACTCCCTAATAGTTTCAAAGCCGGATTCAGGGCATATAATTCACATGTTTGGGCTGACCAATTATTGGGCAGCCTGCCTTCTTCAAAGGAGCAGTGACTTTCTCCTTCTACTACTGCATACCCATTTCGTTATTATTTTTTTATTTTTTTCCTTCTATTACCCTGGAGGATCCGTCTACAAACAAATACTTCCCTGCATGCAAGGGGGTATCCCCTAAATCTGGTCTTACCCTGGTCTGGTATTCTATGATGTCTAAGCAATCATGTTCAATCATGAGTGGAGGAGTGGCCTAGTGGTTGGGGCAAGGTACTTCAGGCTAGAAAGTCAGGGGGTTCAAATCCCACTAGAGGACAGCAACCTTGGGCCAGAAGGACTGGGGTTTCTAGTCCCACAGGTGCTCCTTGTGGTCTTGGGCAAGCCACTTAACCCTTCATAGCCCATGTTCCCTGTAAAATAGTTATCTCCAAGTTATAATGCCCTGTTCAATGTAATTTCAGTTTGTTCAATGTAAATCACCTTGATATCATGAAAGGTGGTATATAAGAAATGATAAATAAATAAAAATAAATATTCTGGTTCCTTGCTTTCCCCCTCACCTTTCCATAACAAAGTGGCTGGATTTAAACACTGCTCCATGGTTAACACTAGATCATCTTTTTCCATTAGTATTGCCTCATATTTCAGGATTCGTGAATCAGTGAACCACCTCCCAGCCCTCTGGGTTAGGATGGTTCTCACCTGATGTGGGGTACTTACTACTAGGGCCCCTCCAAACGTCAATTTCCTGCTCTCATCCACCAGTAGGGCTGTTGCCGCCACTGCTTGGACACACTCAGGCCATTCTCTAGACACTGAATCTAGAATTTTTGATAAATATGCTACTGGCTGTTTCTTCCCCGCCCATTTTTGAGTAAGGACCCCCAACGCTGTCCCTTTGTCAACAGTGACAAAAAGGTGGAAGGGTTTGTGCAGCGAGGGTAAAGCCAGTACTGGGGCTTCTACCAGGCTTTGTTTTAGTTCTCTTACTAACTCCTGCTCCTCTTCTTTCCAGATTAAGTTGTTAGGTTCTTTCTCTAACAGCTTCAAGTATATTTATTTTATTTATTTATTTAACTGTATTTATATCCCGCTTTTCACCGGGTCAAAGTGGCCTAACATCAAAAAGGCGGCGGGGGGGGGGGGACGGGACGGGACGGGACAGAAATCAATTCTTAGGGTGGAAAGGCTGTCACCGGGGAGGCCAACATTAATGATCTGAACAGACATTAAGGACTTAAACAATGGACATCAGTCTCTTAGTAGGTAGATCTGGGGGTATGTTAGAGGGTCTGGAGGGGTAGTCAGTGATGGATAATCCTTTAGTCTTTTGGGCATATGAGTCTATCCAAAACCTACAGTATCCGGCTAATCTCAGGAACTTCCTTAGTTCCTTTTTTGTCTTTGGAAGTGGTAAATTTGCAATTCATTTAATTCGCTCTGGACTGATTCTCCTTTTTCCTTCACTAATCAGATGTCCAAGATATTTTGCTTCTTTCTCTACAAATTGTAATTTGGTTTTGGAAACTCGGAACCCCTGACTTCCCAAAAACTCCAATAGGGCTCTGGTAGCTTCACTGCCTTGAGTTTTCTTTTCTCCTGATATTAAGATGGCAAGAGTAGGTGCACCTGCTGCTCCGTGCAGGCCACCGCTCCCCATGTCTTTGTTTAGGGGTAAACCCACTGCTCCGTGTAGGACACCCCTGTTTGTTGAGAAATTAGATAGTTAAGTTTATTTTGATTTTATCCTGTTGCTGTAAAGGGATCCACTGTGCCTGTCCCATGCCATTTTGAATTCTGTCACTGTATTTGTCCACCCAACTGCCATCGGGAGGGCATTCCAAGTATCCACCACCCTTTCAGTGAAAAAGTATTTCCTGACATTGCCTTTCAATTTACCCCCTTGCAGCTTCATGTTATGCCCTCTAGTTTTACAGCTTTCCCGTCTTTGGAAGAGGTTTGTTTGTTCATTATTTCTCTTTAAGTATTTAAAGGTCTGAATCATATCTCTCCTATCCCTCCTCTTCTCCAGAGTCTACATATTTAGGTCTTCAAGTCTCTTCTCATAAGGCTTCTGACGCAGGCTCCAAATCATATTGGTCGCCTTTCTCTGAACAGTTTCCAGTCTTTTTATATCCTTTTCAAGATATGGTCTCCAAAAGCGAACACAGTATTCCAAGTGAGGCCTCACCAGTGACTTATACAGTGGCATTAGTACCTCTTCCTTTCTGCTGGTAATTCCTCTCTGTATGCAACCCAACATCCTCCTGGCTTTTGCCACTGCCTTGTTGCACTTTTGCCACCTTGAGATCCTCAGAAATAATCACACCAAGGTCCTTCTCCTGGTTCGTGCACACCAACCTCTTCCCCCCTATCGCGTACATTTCCCTTGGATTTCTGCTACCCAACTGCACTTCTTTGCATTAGATCTTAACTGCCAAGCATTAGATCATTCTTCCAGCTTTTGTAGATCTTTCCTCATGTTATCCACTCCCTCAGGAGAGTCTACTCTGTTGCAAATTTTCATGTCATCTACAAAAAGACAGACTTTTCCATTCAGTCCTTCAGAAATATCACTCACAAATACAGTGCTGGTCCCAGGACTGAACCCTGGGGCACCCCGCTAATCACCCTCCTTTCATCCGAGTGAGCTCCATTTACCATCACCTTCTGTCATCTGTCAATCAACCAATTTCTGATCCAGTTCACCACCTTGGGACCCATCCCCAAACTACTGAGTTTATTGATAAGCCTCCTATGAGGAACAGTATCAAAGGCTTTGCTGAAATCCAGGTAGATGACATCCATCACATGCCCCTGATCTAGTTCTCTGGTCACCCAGTCAAAGAACTCAATCAGATTTGTTTGGCAAGATCGTCCGTTGGTAAAACCATGTTGCCTCGGATCATGCAACCTGTTGGTTTTGAGAAAGTCCACTATTCGCTCATTCAGGAGCACCTCCATTACTTTTCCCGCCACTGAGGTAAGGCTCACGGGCCTGTAGTTTGTCACGTCTTCCCTTTCACCACTTTTGTGAAGAGATACCACATCAGCCCTTCTCCAGTCCTGAGGAACTTCTCCTGTTTCCAAGGATCTGTTGAAAACATCCTTTAACGGCCCTGCAAGAACCTCTCTGAGCTCTTTCAGTATCCTGGGATGTATCCCATCCGGTCCCATGGCCTTATGCACTTTCAGTTTTGCAAGTTGTTCTAACACATCATCTTCTGTGAATGGGGTGGTATCTACTTCATTCCCATTTTTATATTTGGGAGTCACAGGTGGTCCTTCTCCAGGATTTTCTTTAGTAAAAACAGAGCAGAAGTATTTGTTTAGCAATTTAGCTTTTTCAATGTCACTTTCCACGAGTCCGTTCCCAGCACTTCTGAGTCCTACAATTCCACCTCTGATCTTCTTCCTTTCCTGAATATACCTGAAGAAAGTTTTGTCGCCACACTTCACATCTTTAGCCATCTTTTCCTCTGCCTTTGATTTTGCTTTCCTTATTTCTCTTTTTGTCTCTTTTAGTTTGACGTATTTCTTTCTGTGTTCCTCTGTTTACAAGCTTTTGAATATTGTGAAAGCTGTGTTTTTTGTCTTTATTTGAGCAGCCACTTCTTTGGAGAACCAAATAGGTTTCCTTCTCTTCTTGTTTTTATTTACTTTCCTTACATATTTATCTGTTACCCCTTTTATTGCCACCTTTAGTTTAGCCCATTGCAATTCAACTTCCCTTGTCTCCTCCCACCCTGCCAACTCCTCCTTCAGGTACTTGGCCATTTTACTGAAGTCAGTGTTTTTGAAGTCTAGGACTTTTAGCTTGCTATGATTGGACTGCACCTTGACTTTTATTTCAAACCACACCATGTGATGATCGCTGCTGCTCACAGGGGCACCCACCCAGACATTTGACACGCTATCACTGTTGGTGAGCACTAAATCCAGCATTGAGCTTTCCCTGGTTGGTTCCATCACCATTTGTCTAAGTAACACATCTTCGAAAGCATCCACAATTTTTTTGCTTCTTTTCAGATTCGCAGAAGGAGTAATTCAATCCACATCGGGTAGATTAAAGTCACCCAATATGATCACTTCCCCCTTTGTGGCTGTCTTGGCAATATCTATAATCAATTCGTTATCTATTTCTTCGATTTGAATCAGAGGTCTGTAGACTACACCAGTATGGATGGCAGTGCCATCTCCTCTTTTCAACACAATCCGGAGTGCTTCTTCTTTTCCCCATGCCCCCTGCATTTCAGTAGCTTTAATATCGCTTTTGACATACAAGGCTACTCCTCCTCCTCCTTTTCCACTCTCTGTGTCTTTTCTGAATAGATTATAGCCAGCTATGGCTATATCCCATTCATGCAATTCATTAAACAATGTTTCTGTAATGGCCACAATATCCAAGTTCATTTCCACCATTAGGGCTTCAAGGTCTGGAACTTTGTTGGCTAAGCTTCGAGCATTTGTGCTCATTGCTTTCCAGCATTTAACTGTCTTGCATGTATTTTGCATTGATTTTGTTCTGCCCACTTTTTCCCACTTGTCGTTGATGTATGGTTTAAAAGTGTGGCTGTTTCTGATGTTATTCTGCTTTTGCCGGGAGTGATGTCCTGAGACTTGTCCTTCCCCATCCATCACCCCCTTTTTCTAGTTTAAATGCATATCCACATACTGCCTGAAGTTTTCACTTAGTACACGTATTCTTTTCCCTGTGACATAGAGATGTAGTCCATCAGCACAGTATAGTCTCTTGTTGGTCCATCTGTTTCTCCAGTCGCCTATAAATCTGAATCCTTCTTGTTTCCACTAGGTATGGAGCCATGTATTAAAGCTGTTTATGCGATGTAGCCTTTCTGCCCCCTTACCAAGAACAGGTAGAACTTCTGAGAATGCTACAGTGTTAACAATGGGCTTGAGTTTCTTACCAAAAACAGGTAGAACTTCTGAGAATGCTACAATGTTAACAATGGGCTTGAGTTTCTCTCCCAGAGTTTGGAAGTCCCTTTGAACTACAGAGGCACAGTTTCTACCAGGTCATTTGTACCCAAGTGGATGACAACGTCAATTTTGGAGTGCTCACTTTCTGCGCTAAGTACATCAATGTTTGGGTCCAAAAGAGGATCAAGCTGGGTGTGTAGCAGCAGAGGGACATTGTATATGTGGTGTGTTCTTTTCTTGTCACCCTTGTGCTGGCCATTTTTGTTGTGACAAGCTGTTGTACATCCTCACAGCAACATGTTTGATCTCTGTTTGGCCATATCCAGGAGTGATACTCTGCATATAGGGTATCACTGTGTCATTTGGTGAATTACAGTGTGCATATACATGTGCATGAATATGTTGTGACACAGTGGCATTGTGATGATGTGCATAGTTTTCTTGTTTTTACACTTCATAGAACATATTGACCTGTTGTTTTCTAATAAAGATGTGTAATTATTGATTTGCTTACAGCTTACACAGTCGCATGTGTACTCCATCCTATGTCTCTCATGAGAAAGAGTAGTTACTCACCTGTAACAGGTGTTCTCCAGGAGCAGCAGGAATCAGTCCTCACATATGGGTGACGTCGGCGCCGACGGAGCCCTCGCGGAGCAATTTCCCCAGCTTTCAAAGAAAGCCTTTGGGAATTGCAGCGGGCATGCGCGGTCTCCTTCCCGCCCAAGGGTGCCATCTTGCTCAGTCTGATGACATAGCTAAAAGACAGCAAAACAATTAGCAAAAACGAAATGATAGGACTGCAACTCCAAGGGGAGGAGGGAGGGTTGTGAGGACTGATTCCTGCTGCTCCTGGAGAACACCTGTTACAGGTGAGTAACTACTCTTTCTCCAAGACCAAGCAGGAAGTCAGTCCTCACATATGGGACTCCCTAGCTTAAGGCTACCGGAGACCTCAAGCAGAAAAATGAGCTCCCTCTAGCTCAGTAGCACAGAAGGAAGGAATCTTCTCTGAAAACGCCCCCGACCGGTAGCCCAACACCAGGGCCGGAGGGTAGGAGTTGCCTAAACCTCAAAGAGATTATGGAGGACTGCCTGTCCGAAAGCACTGTCCCTGCGGGACTTCCTCTCCAGGCAGTAATGGGCCGCAAAAGTCTGGCTAGAAGACCAAGTAGCGGCCCGGCAGATGTCTGCCAACGGAACAGAGCGGAGATGAGCCACTGACGCAGCCTTCGCCCTAACACGATGAGCCGTGACTCGACCCTCCAACGAGAGGCCGGCCGCCCCATAAGCCCAAGCGATACAGTCAGCAACCCATATGGACAAAGTACGCTTGGAGACAGGGAGCCCCAATTTATTGGGGTCAAAAGAAACGAAGAGCTGAATAGCCCTCCTATGCTCCCGCGTACGGTCAAGGTAGAAGGACAAGGCCCTCCTACAGTCCAGGGTAAGCAGGACCATTTCAGCCCGGCTGGCGTGCGGCCTGGGAAAGAAGGTCGGAAGAGCCACTTCCTGTTTGAGATGAAAAGGAGAAACCACCTTTGGAAGAAACTTAGGGTGAGTCCGTAAGACTACCCTATTCCTGTAGAACCTGGTGTAAGGAGGATCAGACACTAGGGCCTGCAGTTCACTAACACGCCTAGCAGAGGTAAGGGCTACCAAAAACAAGGTTTTCCAGGAAAGAAAACGAAGAGGGCAGGTAGCCATAGGTTCAAAGGGCAGACAAGTAATCCGCTGTAAGACCACATTCAGATCCCACTCAGGGGCTGGTGGACGCAAAGGAGGCTTAAGCAGAATGAGGCCTCGGAGAAAACGAGCCACCAAAGGGTGGTTGGAAAGAGGCCTGCCATCCACCGGCGCGTGATGCGCAGAGAGAGCACTGAGGTGGACCCTGACAGAGTTGGACTTAAGGCCCAGATTGGAGAGGTAAAGCAAATATTGCAAGACCACTGCCACCAAGCAGGAGAAGGGATTCTCAGACTGCTGAGCACACCACACGGAGAACCGACGCCACTTAAGAGCGTAGGACTTTCGGGTGGAGGGCCGCCTGGAGGCCAGGACGACCTCTTCCACCTCCCGAGGCAGCAGGAGGGGAGCAAGGACTACCCTTTCAGCAGCCAGGCCATCAGATGAAGGGACCGGAGGTTGGGGTGTAAGAGAGACCCCTGATCCTGTGACAGGAGATCGGGTTGAAACCCCAGAGGAAGAGGTGTGTCCACCGCCAGCTGAATGAGAAGCGGGAACCAGGGCTGTCTCGGCCACTGGGGAGCCACTAGGATCATGGAGGCTCTGTCTCTGAGAACCTTGAAGAGCGTCCGAGACACCAGTGGCATGGGAGGAAAGGCATACAAGAGGCCTGTGGACCATGGGATCAGGAAAGCATCCGCCGCTACTCTGAGAGGATGCGGTTGCCGAGAGCAGAACCTGGGAAGCTGCCGGTTCAGAGGACTGGCAAACAGATCCATGGTGGGGAGGCCCCACTTGAGAAAGATCCGCTGAACCACCAATGGGTTTAATCTCCACTCTTGTGGTTGGAGGATCCTGCTCAGCTTGTCTGCCAGGTAATTTTCTTGACCTGGGAGATAGACAGCTTTGAGGAGGATGCCGTGAAGGATGGCCCAAGAGCAGAGTTTTTGTGCCTCCTGACAGAGAAGGAAGGAGCCTGTGCCTCCTTGCTTGTTCACGTAGAACATTGCAACTTGATTGTCCGTCTGGACCAGCACAGACTGGTGAGAAGTGAGGTGGGAGAAGGCTCTCAGAGCTAGACGGATGGCTCTGAGCTCCAGGAAGTTTATCTGCTGAGCAGACTCCCAAGGAGTCCAGAGGCCTTGAGTACATGTCCCTTGGCAATGAGCTCCCCAACCCAGGAGAGAAGCATCGGTTGTCAGCACCTGAGAAGGCGGAGGAGATTGAAAATCCACCCCGAGCACCAGGTTCGGCAGATGAAGCCACCACCACAGAGAAGAGACCAGCCGGTCGGATACCTGGACTGAGTCCGCCAGGCTCCCCGTGGCCTGATGCCATTGAGTGCGAAGGCACCATTGAGCAGGTCGCATGTTCAGGCGGGCATTGGGGGTCACATGGACCGTGGAAGCCATATGGCCGAGCAGTCTCAGAAATTGCCTGGCAGATACCAGGGAATTGCTGTGAAAGTGGCTGGCGAGATCCATGAGCCTGTGGGCCCTGTCTAGAGGCAGGAAGGCCCGCGCCTGAATTGTGTTTAACCTGGCGCCTATGAATTCGAGATTTTGAGAGGGGAGCAAAGTGGACTTTGCGAAGTTTATGACAAATCCCAAGTGCTGGAGTAGAGTCACAGTGCGATGAGTGGCCTGAGTGGCCTCTTGGGAAGACTGGGCTCTGATGAGCCAGTCGTCCAGGTATGGAAACACAAAAAGGCCTTGAAGCCTTAGATAGGCCGCCACCACTGCTAGGCATTTGGTGAACACCCTGGGGGCGGAGGATAGGCCAAAGGGTAGTACTCTGTACTGGTAATGATTTCCTCCCACAACAAATCTGAGATATTGTCTGTGGTCTGGATGAATAAGGATGTGACTATGGCTATGCTCCTTAGATCTAAAGGATGCCTAGTCTCCCTGCTGGAGGTAGGGCAGCAGGATTCCAAGGGTAAGCATCTTGAACTTTTCCCTTGTTAGGAACTTGTTGAGGTTTCGCAAGTCCAGGATGGGTCTGAGGCCTCCTGTTCTTTTTGGTATCAGAAAGTACCTGGAATAAAAGCTTTGACCTCTCAGGTGGTGGGGCACCGGTTCCACAGCCTGTTCCTGAAGGAGACTCGCTAACTCCTGAAGGAGTAAGTCCCTGTGCAGAGGGAGTCTTGGAGGCTCCCCTGGAAAGTAGGAGGGAGGTACCTGGTGAAAGTGTAGAAGATAGCCTTTCTGAACTATATGAAGCACCCAGGTATCTGATGTGATGGCTGACCACCTTTGGGCAAAGTGGACCAGCTGGCCTCCTGTGCTGAGAGAAACCAGCGGAGGGGAAGAGGCTATGCTGACGGAGTCAAAAACCCCCACCCTGCTGAGCAGGGGCCGGTGTTGTGGGCTTGGGGGCCTGCTGCCTACGGGACCCATTACCCCATCTCTTGGCCTGCTGACCCTGTTGGGGAGCTGCTGAGACCTGATAATGAGGGTAGTGTTTATAGGCAGCCGCCTTCCTCGGGTAAAAGGGCTTTTTCCCCGAGCCCTTCTTCTTCTGAGAAGGGGCAGAGGTTTTTCTGGACAGCCGAGTCCTGGTCAGAGTCTCAGTCTCGATCTGTGCAGCCTTTTCAGCCATGGGCTTGCCAAAGAGGATTTCACCTCTGCAGGGGACATCGACCAACTTGTCCTGCACCCATGGCTCGAGGTCGGATGACTGAAGTCAAGCCTGTCGGCGGGCACCGATGCCGGCTCCGGCCACTCGAGCCGATGCTTCGAAGCCATCGTAGGCTGCTCGAGAGATAAACTTCGAGCACTCTCGAATACCAGTGGACAAGGCTTGGAATCTCTGCAAAGGTTCCTCGGAGAGACCAGCAGAGAACCCGGCAATTTCATTTGCCAGGTCTCGGAGATACATGCCCATGTAGAGCTGGTAGGTCTGGACTCGACAAGCAAGCATAGAGCCCTGGAAGCACTTCCTACCGAGGGCATCCAGGTTCTGAGCCTCCCGGCCGGGAGGCACCGAGGAGTGCATCTTCTGACTCTTGAGTCGATGCATGGCCGATTCCACCACCATGGAATGGTGCGGTAGTTGTGCCTTTTGGAACCCGGGGCTCTTGCGGACTCGATAAATGGAATCGACCCGCTTGCTTAACACCGGCGCCAATGCCGGGCTCTCCCACATGCGGAAGAGAAGTCGCTCCAGCATCGGAGGAACCGGTACAGTAAAGGCCTCCTTCGGGGGAGAGTCATACTGGAGGGCATCGAGCTCCTCGGCTCGAGGCTCCTCCTCGGGATCCGTGGGGAATGCCAAGGCCTTGGCCATATCCCGCACGAAGTCCGAGAACCGGGTGTCCTCCAGGGGGGACCGTCTCCGAGGTTTGGACTCGGGCGAGTCCGATGGGACACACCGAGTCCGAAAAGTACCTGGTGACTCTTCGTCCTCCGTCTCCCAAGCCGATTCCTCCGAGGAGGAATCGAGCGGCTCCGGTCGGGCGGGCACTGATGCCCTCCGCCCCGACGCTGAGGCCGGCGTCGACGACCTCGGTCCCGAACGGGAGGCCAAGGGAGACCGTGACCGAGGATCGACTCGAACTCGCATGGACTCGAGGATCGGCTTGGTCTCCGGGGTCGACTTGGACGTCGACGTCCCGGTGGTCGGGCAGATGCACCGGCGAGGCCAGCGATCAATGCCCGCTGCTGGTCCATGAAGGCAGCTAAACTGCTCTCCAAGGCCGTCAACCTGAGTCCGAGCTCAGGAGACCCAGCAGCCCCCGACTCGGGCCCCGACGGCTTCGGGCCCGACGTCGGCTCCTTGGGAGGCGAGTCCACGAGGACTACAGTACTCACGTGTCCAGGAGACTCCATCTCGAGACGAGGATGTTTCGAAGGCCTCTCCGACTCCGAGGACCCGGGACGGCTATCGGGGCTATGCGACCTGGCCCTGGAGGAACCAGGAGCGTCCACCGACGCCACCCTCGTGGGTTTCTTCTTCCGATGATGTTCCCGGGCAGGAGACCCCCGCTCAAAGGAACTCCGACGATGCTCAGGACCGGAGTCCCGGGACGTCGAAGCCTCTGACGATGTCCGGGCCCGGCCGGACGCGGAGTCAGAGAAGATTCGTTCTTTTTGATGCTGCCGACTCCTCAACGCTTTTGAGGACATTTTGCCACATGGACCACAGATCATCGGGTCATGATCGGGTCCGAGGCAGCGGAGGCGGCAGTCGTGTGTGTCGGTAAGAGACATAAGTTTCTTACACCGATCACACTTTTTAAACCCGCTGGCAGCCATCGGGGGAAAAAGGGCCCCTGCGAGGTCAAAAGACAGGGCTGCCAGTGAAAAAGAAAAATGGTGCGAACGCTAGTTACGAAGGACAAAAACCGAAAAAATAAAGAACGGACCCGATACCGGCGTAGCGGGTCCGGCCGGGAAAAGGATCCGGCGTCGAACCGAGAAAAGAATAGTAAATAAAATCAGCTTTTTCAGCGACGATCACAAACAGCGTCTGTAGGGCTCCGCGGAAAAAAGAAGACTGAGCAAGATGGCACCCTTGGGCGGGAAGGGGACCGCGCATGCGCGCTGCAATTCCCAAAGGCTTTCTTTGAAAGCTGGGGAAATTGCTCTGCGAGGGCTCCGTCGGCGCCGACGTCACCCATATGTGAGGACTGACTTCCTGCTTGGTCCTGGAGAATGCGCCACACACATGGCAAGGGCCATTTTCTGATGTGGCTATCTGTATCTTCATACATAGCTTGGACTGTGCATTGCATGTACATTCTCGTACCTGTATACCTCATGGACGTACAGCTTACTATGTCACCCCAGAGCTGTTGAATTCTGCTGCCTCTGCACCTGGGAGAGACATTTGTTTTGAATTACTGTGCCAACACGTGGTTCTCATAACTACCTCCATCTCATCATTGTAGATAGTGTCCCTGATTTTTGAGGCCATTTAAACTGCCCTAGTTACCTGTGTAAATGGCTTCTGGGTGATTTCTTTCACAGCACCTACTCAGGTGTTGGCCCTCTACAATGCTGTGTACCTCCCTAACACGCCCATCTGCTATGTGATTGCCATCAGGGTGTGTTAGGGGCGTTCTGTGGTAGGGCATGGGCAGATAAACATGGTTGGTGGGTGTCAACATCTTTCTATGCAATACACATAGCCATCTGTGCATGGCAGCTTGGCACTAATTTTCCCGAACAATCTTTCTGGCATTAGGTCTTGGCGATTAGCAAGTTAATCTTGGCCTACCTGGTTTCCTGCTCCCTCTTGTTTGTATGGGCAGACCCAGATTTTCAGGGGTGGCCCATATATGACCACAGCATTCACATCAGGGTTAGATAGTTGGCGGTCATGCAATGCACCGACACATCACTTTGCACCACCTAGATTAAGATCTGGGAACTAGACATTTCTGCACATAGCATCCATACACGTGCACACATTCACTGGAGGTATGTTGGAACATCAGCCATGTCCCATCTGCGATATGAGAATTCTAGTGCTGATGCAGGACACTTTATTGCATGCCCTCCAACTGAGTTGCCGCACTGACATCCCAAGATCACCAATGTCTTCATTGGCCAGTGTGGAGATATTTCTAACAGACATTTCTGTGAGCAGCAGGGTTTAACAAATATGTTCTGCATGGTTCAGTCATCTGTGAGACAGCACATGTAAAGAAAGATGCAGATCACTGATGTCCAGACGTTTGAGCAATGTGTTTGTTCAGAGTACCGGCCACTGGGGAGATTCACTGTTTGTCTTTCAGCTGGTCCTTTCTGAGAGGTAGCTGTGAGGTGCAAATATCCACACACATCATACACCTACATAGCCTTAAAGACTGTTTTCTGACCTGTGGTTCATTCAGAGATCCCTTGCTAAAATGTAAATGTTGCCAGCTAGGTAACACGGTGTCTGAGACATAAATGGCATGTGTACATTATGTTGAAATGTAGCTGACCCACCTATTTGTTGCACATGATCCGTAGCCCCGTGACACATGTGGGATTATCAGCAGCATCCCTGGTGCACATGGGCACCACATACATTTCTACATTAGCTTTTTCCACACAATCGACTCTTGAGTAATATGCCAGTGTCATAAAAGGGCAATGGAGGCATATTCCACATGTTTTCTTAACAACATCACTGCATAGATTTGTTGTTCATACTGCCCTCACATTGTCTATGAATCACACATAGCAACTTGGTGCATACTACTCATCCAGATCCTGTACAGCTGCCCATCTTCAAAACATACTGCAAAAGATGCAGTAGTGACACAGCAGGTGTACGTTGTGTGCACATGTACAGAATGTGTCTTACAGATGCAAAATGCATTCTAATGGCACAATTTTCATGAGGTCCACATCATGCAGACTCACAGCTGATGCAGCAGTGCCCCATAATGTCAAAGGATATTGCATGGAGTGGTGTCTCCATCTCTGTGCAGCTCCATTATGGGCCACAGATCCCAGCACAGAAAACGACATTGTTTTTGCCGTGCTGCCAAAGCCACATTATAGCGGCCCAAAGGCCAGGCATGTCAGCTGCTGCATTCCTTCCTGGCTTGTTTTCATGTTGTCCACAAATAGTATGCCACAGCCAGGTTCACCTGGTGCAACGTGCTGATAGCATTACATCCACATCTGGGAGGCCTATCAGGGACATAGATGGCCTATGACGTCTTCGGCACTGGACATCCAGGTTGAGGTGTGACAGACAGCCCCCACTCGCACCTCCTTGTACACACACCATCTGAACCACATCTGAGGTTCTTCATACACCTCCACTGTTGTCGCAGGGTATGCATGTGCTGAATTGTCAGGCTTACATTAACAGGCAGGAATGTGATAGAGGGCATGGCATGGATGACGAGTGTTGGTTGGCTCATAATACACCACATACTGTCTACACACATGTTCATGAGAATCAGGGCTGCAGACCATAGGACAGCAATGAAGGGCATACTGCACAATGCACACAATCCAGCTCCTAGACAGAATCTGTCCTGTGGACGAGCTGTGGACATAGCAATGAATGTACATGGGACCTGTTGGAAACAAACCTCTCTAACCTGCTGCATCTCCACACTCCCCAATGTATGCTTCGGCATAATCATGTTGACTGTACCTCTCTTTTCCTCCCCTCCCTGAAATGTATCAGCAGGATGAGCTGCAAACCTGCTGAAACATTGCAGGCAGATGCAAATATATATACATACGTTCCCTTTAGTGGAAAGTATTTCTATTGCAATTGCTGTGAAAGGTTAGCATAGTGGTTAGAGCACTGTGTTTGGACACTCTAGGGAGCTGGTTTAATTCCCACAGGTTGTTTTCAGTTCATTTTGTTCTGGGCTGCTGCAAATACCATATAAAAGGGTGCAGCTTCAGCGCTGCCCCAAACATCCTTGCATCTTTTCAGTGGGCCATTGGAGAGTGTTGGTAATGTGAATGCTTCAAAATATTATTCATACGTTCAATGTTAACTTCCAGTAGTTGGTTTAAATAAACAACTAATCTCTGTGTCTTTAAAACCAAGTGGACAATATTTTCATCTAAAATAATCTTCTTTATTTATCAAATGTTTTCTTTAAAAATTCTTTGATAATTCAAACGTATATATCACAAACTTTTTCTTTCACAACCATCTTCTTAATTACTTTTCTTTTGTAAAACATTTTTTCACATGTCAAACTTTTTTGGCACTAATAGAAGTGAATCCCGACGCTCTACTGCAGCGTCTCTAAAGCGTTTCAGTATCGCACTTTCATCAGGAGATTCTTCTTAGTGTCTGAAAAGTAAACAAACAATCTTACTATGTCCCCCTACATTATCTCCCTATCGTCATCACATCAAAACTACATTAAAACCAAACTACATTTATTAAAACCATTATTTCTTACTGTGTTTGTTGCTGCCCACGTCTCATCGTTGTGCATTCTGAATGAAAGAGGCGCTGCGCATGCGGACAACTAATATGCCTCCATTTTTAAAGGGAAAACTTTCTCCTCGCTAATTACTTAATTCAAAGGAAACCCCTGCACTCTCATCTTACTCTTATGTCTAATCTAACTATCATACTTTATTTCTCCTCTCTCTCCTACAGTGACTCACTTTGATATTGAGATACAGGTGGGTATTATCCACTAAAAGAGCTGAATATTATCCAACATTCTATATTGAAATCCGATGTTAAATGAGGGCCTCGAACTAATGTTGGCCGGTCCTTCAGAAACATGTTACCTATCTTTATGAGGGGAATCTAATTTGGATGAACTATATTAGATTAGTGAGCTAATATCATTACTAATGTGCTACTAGAATAAGCATTCTTATCCCTTCGTCGTAAACTATGATCGAATTTATGATGTAACAAATAGTATTCAAACGCATGCTGTCCACTCTATCATGTTGTTTAGACCTCCGGGATGTTTAGTGTCTAGTTTGAAAATCCAACGTTGTTCATGCCATATTAAAGTTTCATCTAACGTTCTTGCTCCCATTGTTTGGATAATTTGTTCAATTACGAAGCATCTAAGTTGTGCAAATGTGTGATTATAAGCTAAACAATGGGCAACTAAAGGAGCATCCAATTTACCACACTTTATTCTACTTTTGTGCTCTCTTAAACGAGTCCGGAGGGTCCGAATTGTTTTCCCAATATATCTAAGTCCACATGGACATATGATATTATAAATTACTGACTCAGAGTCACAAGTGGTGTTTGAGTGTAGATGATAAGTTTTATTTTGATGTGTAAACTGAGTTGTCTCAGTCATAACTTCACACATATCACAGGTGCCGCAAGGTTGATGCATTCCCTGTCTTATTGGGCTTTTTATCGGTGGAAGAACCGCCGGACTTAGATATTCTTTTAGATTGCGGGCTCGTTTCCAAACACATCTTATGTGTTTGGTTTCCAGCCCTGGAACTACTTTAAGTATACGTTTATGTTTGTGGAACAGCTGTTGTATAGACTTGCTCAATGGAGTGTATGACGTTATAAAATTAATACTGTCATCATTGTGTGTTTGTGTGGACTTGAAAGATTTTGTTTGTAATAATAACGTTCGGTTATTATATAAAGCCCTTCTATAGGCTTTCTGTATTACTGATCTAGGGTAACCTCTGTCTAGAAAATCTTTTTTCAGTCTTTTAGCCTGCTTCTTGTAATCATAGACATTAGAACAATCCACGGACAGAAACACTTTTTTACATTTTTCTAGCCGACATCCACAACCATTAAAAGAATCTTTACCATTCTCCCAATTCCTAAGATTCCGACGGAATTGTTCTAATGTCTATGATTACAAGAAGCAGGCTAAAAGACTGAAAAAAGATTTTCTAGACAGAGGTTACCCTAGATCAGTAATACAGAAAGCCTATAGAAGGGCTTTATATAATAACCGAACGTTATTATTACAAACAAAATCTTTCAAGTCCACACAAACACACAATGATGACAGTATTAATTTTATAACGTCATACACTCCATTGAGCAAGTCTATACAACAGCTGTTCCACAAACATAAACGTATACTTAAAGTAGTTCCAGGGCTGGAAACCAAACACATAAGATGTGTTTGGAAACGAGCCCGCAATCTAAAAGAATATCTAAGTCCGGCGGTTCTTCCACCGATAAAAAGCCCAATAAGACAGGGAATGCATCAACCTTGCGGCACCTGTTATATGTGTGAAGTTATGACTGAGACAACTCAGTTTACACATCAAAATAAAACTTATCATCTACACTCAAACACCACTTGTGACTCTGAGTCAGTAATTTATAATATCATATGTCCATGTGGACTTAGATATATTGGGAAAACAATTCGGACCCTCCGGACTCGTTTAAGAGAGCACAAAAGTAGAATAAAGTGTGGTAAATTGGATGCTCCTTTAGTTGCCCATTGTTTAGCTTATAATCACACATTTGCACAACTTAGATGCTTCGTAATTGAACAAATTATCCAAACAATGGGAGCAAGAACGTTAGATGAAACTTTAATATGGCATGAACAACGTTGGATTTTCAAACTAGACACTAAACATCCCGGAGGTCTAAACAACATGATAGAGTGGACAGCATGCGTTTGAATACTATTTGTTACATCATAAATTCGATCATAGTTTACGACGAAGGGATAAGAATGCTTATTCTAGTAGCACATTAGTAATGATATTAGCTCACTAATCTAATATAGTTCATCCGAATTAGATTCCCCTCATAAAGATAGGTAACATGTTTCTGAAGGACCGGCCAACATTAGTTCGAGGCCCTCATTTAACATCGGATTTCAATATAGAATGTTGGATAATATTCAGCTCTTTTAGTGGATAATACCCACCTGTATCTCAATATCAAGGTGAGTCACTGTAGGAGAGAGAGGAGAAATAAAGTATGATAGTTAGATTAGACATAAGAGTAAGATGAGAGTGCAGGGGTTTCCTTTGAATTAAGTAATTAGCGAGGAGAAAGTTTTCCCTTTAAAAATGGAGGCATATTAGTTGTCCGCATGCGCGGCGCCTCTTTCATTCAGAATGCACAACGATGAGACGTGGGCAGCAACAAACACAGTAAGAAATAATGGTTTTAATAAATGTAGTTTGGTTTTAATGTAGTTTTGATGTGATGACGATAGGGAGATAATGTAGGGGGACATAGTAAGATTGTTTGTTTTACTTTTCAGACACTAAGAAGAATCTCCTGATGAAAGTGCGATACTGAAACGCTTTAGAGACGCTGCAGTAGAGCGTCGGGATTCACTTCTATTAGTGCCAAAAAAGTTTGACATGTGAAAAAATGTTTTACAAAAGAAAAGTAATTAAGAAGATGGTTGTGAAAGAAAAAGTTTGTGATATATACGTTTGAATTATCAAAGAATTTTTAAAGAAAACATTTGATAAATAAAGAAGATTATTTTAGATGAAAATTTTGTCCACTTGGTTTTAAAGACACAGAGATTAGTTGTTTATTTAAACCAACTACTGGAAGTTAACATTGAACGTATGAATAATATTTTGAAGCTTTATACACGTTCAGAAAACAACTCCAATCTTGGACGAAGAGGTAATGTGAATACAGCAGGTGCATAACCTGCACAGTGGGCAGGCTTGGGGGATTGCACTGACTGTGGGTGTTGGTCTGGGCCTCCATCGCATATATACTGGACATGCAGCCACATCCTACAGGGGTGATGTGGATCTATCAACCTGCTTCTACATTGTTGGCAGATACAAACGAGCCCTTTCTTGGAAATTCCTGCCACAGCAGATTCCTTACAGCATTAGCATAGTTGTTCATGCACTGTGTTTGGACACCCCAGAGGGCCGGCTCGATTCCCACATGTTCTTTTTTTTTCTGTATTTTTTTTCTGGGCTGGTGCACATACCATCCAAAAGGGTGCAGGTTCAGCCCAGCCCCAGGCACCCTTGCATATATTCAGTGTAAGCTATTTTATGTATGCTCTTTTCAATCCAGGCTATCTAATGGGCAGAGTGTGTGACCTTATCTGTGGCTCACATCCTACTTCCAACTACAATATCAGCTGGCAAAGCTCTATCAACTACCACCTATCCATCCGTCAATCTTGGGGCACCTTAACTTCATACGCCTTAGCTCCTCAGGGCGCATTAAATTCTCAGGACGCCTTAGGTTGAGGCGCCTTATACATCTTTGGCACTTTGCTGCTTGTCACCTTGGCGTCGGCTGTTCCATTACTATGGGGTAAGTGGCCAGGGCGCCCTGTCCCGCACGGTATGTGACTAGGGCACCTTGTTCCGTGCAGTAAATGGCCCATGGCTACCTTTATGCTAGCCCACCCACATCCTTATATGGCTTAGGTAACATTAGCGCTGCGCTTACCACTGGTGACATTAACACTGTTTAGTAAACATATCCCTAAGTGGGCATAAAGACCCTTGGATCAGTTGATGTTACATAAATGAATATTTATTTATTTAAACACTAAATAATACTAGTCCCACAAGTAGTATATGAACATGAATTGTAATATTTTATAAAACAACTTGGGAATTACTTTCTTTTAAACAAAAGTCCTTACAAGTGGATTATATCCTGGAAAGCATGTTTCCAATAAACCTCTCTCAATGGAAATATGTGTGTCCGTGCTTCTTTTTGCTCAGTCAGAAATGCCTATAATTTAAGATAATGGCGGTCAATATTTGAGTTCAAATATTTTTATGTACTCAGTCTGGTGTATTTTGTAGGTTAGCTACTTACGCGCATCTTTTAGCCGTCTTCAAATGTTGGGGGCCAACTTCTATACAATTCCCCTTTATATCTATCTCTCCACCCAAGAATCCTCACTAAATGTTAGATTTGCAAGATTGCAAGACTGTTAAGCCCTTAATGATTTTCTTTAAATCTTTCCCTCAGCTATTATCTTCAAAGTACACATGCAATCTTTCAAACCCATAATTCTCTGGCACACCCTTTTCTTTCACCTTCACGCTTTTACCCTTCACTACTTCAGTTCCTCCATTACACCTTCCCTCCAATACCTCCACACACTACACAGGTCCCTCTCAAAACACCCTGTCTTACACACTCTCACCATACACTCACTGATCCTCTTTTAATGAAACTCCTCACGAACTTTAAAAGAAGACTTGGCAACACTTTCAAAGAAAGTTCAAGTCCTCTTTTTGATTCTCCTTAGTTGTCTTTAGTTTTGAACTCACATTTATAAAAATAAAAAATAGTTTTCTCATTTGCTAAAGGCTTTTCTTTCCTTATACCTTTTGATAGAAGATACAACTCCTCCAGAGCTCTCTTTCCTGAATTCCCTGATCTTTACTTTTCTAAGCACAAAAGTGATAAAAAATCATTTTACTTTCATCTTGGACAGCTGCTTCCATACTATTTGAGGAATTACCCTCCCTTTTAGTTATCCCTTCCCCTCCTTTCTACTGGTAAAGTGAAATTTCCTAACCAAACCACATTTAAACAAAAAAAAATTAAACCAACCCTCAACCACTCTACTGTAAATCAATCACTCTATTTTTCTCTCACTCTTAATTCACCCAAAACACTCAAAACACTTTTCTACACCCACTTTTACAGTCCTTGGTCATCACCCATACCTACATACATACATCCCATCATCTCAGCCAACAGCCACCAACTCACTTTCTTCCAGCAGCATCACTAACATTCCAATCACCTGGAAAAAGTGTCCTTACACTAAACTATATCATAAAATAGTACTTGAGACCCCCTATTCTAATACTCCCTTCCCCTACAATCTTAATAAAATCCATATATTTCCCTTAGACAAGACATTACATTTTTCAGTCTGTTACTTTAACCTTACAGCCTGAGAAAAACCTTCCACAAACTCTCTCTCTCTCTCAGCTGTGCCTTCATAGTTACAATGTAACAAACGGATATCCCTCCCCCCCTGCCCTTCAACCAGTCACTTTATATTACCAAAAACTTCAAATTTAACCCTTAAATAACACTTTTAATAGTAAATTTTATCATCATTTACCTTTGAAGAGCTTGCAGCCTTTCAGAAGTGCAGCCCACTTACACTTTTAAAATACTACCCATAGTAGCTAAAATGTAATTTCAAACCTCTTAAAATTCATTTCTCAGGGCTCATTAATTCTTCTCACTCCTCCAAATACCCTCCCCACTGCCTTGGGGAACATTTTCTCCCTTCTCCTGCGATCGTGGCCAAAAACCCTGGTTTTCTCCCAAAAGAAAAACCTACTAAGGATCTCAACGCTCTTTTCTTAGCTCTCTGGACCCCCCCCCCCCTCCCAAGCTGACCTCCAGAGAGATAAATGCAATTTTCTTTTTATTATTATACACCTGATTACAGCAGTAGTAGTACTCTCCTCATAGGGATATCCTCTCTTTTAACATTTTGGTCATCCTCTGTACCTTTTTCAGTTTTGCTCTATATTTTTATAGATGTGGCCACCAGAACTGCTCACAATATCCAAGGTGTGGTCACACAATGGAGCAATACAGAGACATTATAATATTGTTTTATTCTCCATTATTATAATCATTATTTTAGCATTCTATTAGCTTTTGTGCAGAAGGTGGAGTGGACCAGCCCATCCCACCAAAAGAGGCATTGTTGGGTCCTTTACTTTTCTGTGAATATGCGCTGAGCCCTCTGTTAGTTCTCTGTTTTGCTGAGAGTAGCTTCACTGCAAGCCTTTGCCCTAAGCAGTCTGTTTGGTTAGACTTTTTCTTGCCTGTATTTATGTATTTATTATAATTATCAATGTGTTTCTTATCTACATTTTTGTAATACTGTTCAACTTTCTGCCATCTTCTGCTAGCTGTTCCTTGCACTTCTTCTGCCATCTTTGAACAGCACACTCACCCCTAGGCTAACGTTCTCTTATAGCTGTCCTGTGCTTATTATCACTATTACTCACAGGTGCACTCTAATCCTCTAGGACCTCTCTCCTGTCTATCCATCATATATCTCCTCCAACTTCTAATTCCCTTCTCCATCTCATTTCTGACTCTACTGCACTTTCTCTTCCTATTGTTGACACTCCCTAATCTTCTCCCCTAATTCCAACGACCTCAAACCCCCACTTTTTATCACCTCCTCTTTACTGTCTTCATCTCTTCTGCCAGTTTGCCTTCTAGACAAATTGCATAAACATAAACATAAACATAGACTGTCGTTTGCTTTTCAGCTTCACCATTTTCTTCCTCTCATTCAGCCATCTTCTCTCTGTCTCTCTGAAAGAACCTCACCCCAATACCGTCGTGCTGCCTTCTCTCTCTCCTGCACTCTCCTGCTCCTTCTCCTTCTCTCATCTGGGGATATCAATCCCAACTCTAGCATTTTTCATACTCCCAGGGCAGATCCACATGCAATCCCTCAAATCTTATTTATATCTCTCTCCTTTTCCCCCCTCTCTCCCTTTCTCGTGCGCTTTTTTGGAACACACACTCCATCTCTAATAAACTTGCTTTTGTTCATGATCTCTTTATCTCTAATGCTCTCAGTGAAACCTGGCTTCTCCCTGAAGACTCTACTTCAGCTGTTGCTGTCTGTCATAAGTGCTACCAATTTTCCCATATGCCCTTCCCCATGGCCATGGCAGTGATGTTGGGTTTCTACGCTCATTACTGACAATTTCCAACCCCTCCTTCTGCCTCAGTCTCATTCCTTTCCTTTCTTTGAAGTCCACTCCATCCGCCCTTTTACTCCACTATCTCTCTGGATAGCTGTCATTTGTCGACCCTCTGATAAGTCCACCTCTATCTTTCTCACTGACTTTGACTCATGGTTTTCCCTCTTTCTGGATGCATCTTCTCCCTTCCTTATTCATGGGGATTTTAACATTCATGATGATAACCCCTCTGACCCTCATGCCTTAAAGTTCTCTTCCCTTACTTCCTCATTCAACCTTCAGCTGTGCTGTACTGACCCTCCTCACCAACAAGGCCACTGCCTCAACCTTGTCTTTTTCTCTAACTGCTTGCTCTCAAGCTTCGGCACCGCATTTTTTCCCTTATCTGACCAAGACCTTCACTCTTCATCATCCTCCACTTTAATTTCGCCCAATCTCTTCCATCTTTAGGAATCTTCACTCTATCGCCTTACCAGCTCTTTCAACTGTTGTCTCATCACCTCTTTCCTCTGCACTATGTCATCTGAGTCTGTTGATGAGGCAGTATCTTCCTATAACACTGTACTGGAGTGGAGGAGTAGTTTAGTAGGGAGTAGAAGAATAGTTCAGTGGTATCAGCTTGGTACCAGAAAGAACAGAGATCAAATCCTACTGACACTCCTGGTGGCCTTGGGCAAGTCGCTTAACCCTCCACTGCCTCAGATACAAACTGAAATTGTAAGTCCTATGGGGACATGGAAATACGTACAGTACCTGATTGGACTAGAAAAGGGACTGTTACTTCTGGAGAGAGATCTGCAATTGTGAGTATATACTTCTGGGAATTTTCTGAAAGGAAAGGAATTCTTTGTATTAAAGCGAATTAATCTGTGGACCCACTATTTTTTGTTAAATCAGTCAGGGCCTAGTAGCAGTAGTTTAAGTTTAAATTTAAAACACAGAAGAGAACTTTCTGGTTACATGTCATACCCAGTAGAGAGCTCGTAGTTTAAATTTAATAGTCACTCAGGGCCTAGCATCAGCACAGTACTTTTAGTTTAAATTTAAAACACAGGAGAGAGCTTTCTGGTTAAATTTAAAACCCAGCAGAGAGCTTGTAGTTTAAATTTCATAATAAGTTAGAGCCTAGCAGCAGCAAAGAGCTATAATTTAAATCAAATCAGAATATAGCTTAGCACAAAAGGCAAAAGAGGATCAGTACTCTTTGAGCAACAAATGAAGTCTTCTAGAGACCTTTACAAAGAGGCTTTCTACCTAGGGGACAAGAGACTTATGAAACATTTTCAATAGATGTTAACACCAGGTGGCAGGTCAAAAGGCCATTTTGAAAGACTCCTTCTATACAGGCAAGGACTGTTAATCACCCAGGAAGTTGGTCACAGCTTACCTCAGCAGCACAGGTATAAATAGCTCAACCAGAGCTCTGTGATCCTCAGCCTTGAAGGACTAGAAAAAGGACTGTTACTTCTGGAGAGAGATCTGCAATTGTGAGTATATACTTCTGGGAATTTTCTGAAAGGAATTCTTTGCATTAAAGCTATTTAATCTGTGAACCCACTATTTTTTTAAATCAGTCAGGGCCTAGCAGCAGCAGTTTAAGTTTCAATTTAAAACACAGAAGAGAACTTTCTGGTTACATTTCATACCCAGTAGAGAGCTTGTAGTTTAAATTTAATAGTCACTCAGGGCCTAGTATCAGCAAAGTACTTTTAGTTTAAATTTAAAACACAGAAGAGAGCTTTCTGGTTAAATTTGGAACCCAGCAGAGAGCTTGTAGTTTAAATTTCATAATAGGTTTGAGCCTAGCAGCAGCAAAGAGCTATAATTTAAATCAAATCAGAATATAGCTTACCTCAGCAGCACAAGACAGGGTACTGTGTAGCAGCCCTCTTATTTCCCTCCCTCCCTCCCCAACACGCTCCCACCCCTGGGATAATCGTAGCTTTATAGGTACTTACACATCTTAAAAGACAGGAGGTGCTCTCAGGTGAAGCTCGTTACCCAAATCAGTCATACACTATGGACTTGAGATTAATTAATCTTCAGGCGAACAAGGTGTATTAAACGTATTAGGTACAGTTTTATTAGTATAAATATCCATAGCAACCCTTAGTAAGTAAAGAACTTAAAGATCTAAACACAAATTTAAAACTAAGATGCAGACAGCAGTCCAGCAGCGAGATGGGAGCTTTCCAGTCTTTTGCATTGAGTGTCAGATGTATGATTTTCTCCCAGTTGGTGAGAGGTCTTACGTGTGCACTAGGTGCAAGGAGCTCTTTGCTCTCAGGGAACGAGTCCGTTCTCTAGAGGCTAGAGTAGCAGACTTGGAAAACAAAAGAAAGGCAGAGAGGTACAAAGACGAGACCTACAGGGATATAGTCCTGAAGTCCCACCTCCAGTCTGGCAGCATCCCTGTTGCCATGGAGGAGAGAGGTCACGTTACAGGAGAGCATCACCCTGGTGTGGCAGGAAGTGATCCTGTAACTAGGACCTGTCCTCCAGGTGATGTAAAACCCTCTCGCACCGAGGAAGTTTCTCCAGGGCCATGTGCCCATGAGGGAAGGGTTAGGACAGCCGTTATAGTTGGTGATTCGATCACTAGGCATGTAGATAGCTGGGTGGCTGGTGGACGTGAGGATCGCCTGGTAACATGCCTGTCTGGTGCGAAGGTAGCGGACCTCACGCGCCACCTAGATAAGGTCTTAGATAGTGCTGGGGAGGAGTCTGCTGTCTTGGTACATGTCGGTACCAACGACATAGGAAAATGTGGTAGGGAGGTTCTGGAGGCTAAATTTAAGCTTTTAGGTAGGAAGTTGAAATCCAGAACTTCCAGAGTAGCATTCTCCGAAATGTTTCCCGTTCCATGCACAGGACCCAAAAGGCAGGCAGAGCTCTGGAATCTCAATGCGTGGATGAGACAATGGTGCAGAGATGAGTGTTTTGGATTTGTTAGGAACTGGGGAACATTCTGGGGAAAGGAGGGGCTCTTCCGAAGGGATGGGCTTCACCTTAACCGGGAGGGAACCAGGCTGCTGGCATTAACCTTTAAAAAGGAGATAGAGCAGCTTTTAAACTAGATAATAGGGGAAAGCCGACAGTCGCCCAAAAGCGCATGGTTCGGAACAATGTATCCTTGAAGGATACTACCAAAAGCAGAGAGGTTCCAAAAAAGAGTATAGTAGCCCAAATGCCCTCGAGTATGGAGGAGATAGAGCTTAAAGATCCCAAATTACCCATGTCTACCAATAGCCAAATTAATATGAATAAAATGCAGTCTCTAAAATGCTTGTATGCAAATGCTAGAAGTCTAAAAAATAAGATGGGAGAGTTAGAATATATAGCACTAAATGAGAGGTTAGATATGATTGGAATCTCAGAGACATGGTGGAAGGAGGACAACCAGTGGGACAGTGTGATACCTGGGTACAAACTATATTGTAATGATAGAGCTGATCAAATTGGTGGAGGGGTTGCGCTCTATGTTAGAGAGGGCATTGAGTCAGAAAGGACTAAAGTTTTGCAGGAAACAAAATTTGCTGTAGAATATCTATGGATTGAAATTCCATGTAAAAAGGGGAAGGCGATGGCAGTGGGGGTGTACTATCGACCTCCTGGCCAGAATGAACAAATGGATGATGAAATGCTCAAAGAAATCAAGGAAGCTAACAAACGTTACAGCGCAGTAATAATAAAGAGTAGTTACTCACCTGTAACAGGTGTTCTCCAGGAGCAGCAGGAATCAGTCCTCACTTATGGGTGTCATCGACGCCGATGAAGCCCCAGCGGAGCATTTCCCCAGCTTTCCATGAAAGCCTTTGGGAATGCTGGCACGCATGTGCAGTTCCCTTCCCGCCTAAAGGTACCATCTTACCTCAGTCAAATGACATAGCTAAGAACAGCACACAAAAATGTAAAAATTAAACTATGCACAACTGCAACTCCAAGGGGAGGAGGGAGGGTAGTGAGGACTGATTCCTGCTGCTCCTGGAGAACACCTGTTACAGGTGAGTAACTACTCTTTCTCCAGGACCAAGCAGGAAGTCAGTCCTCATTTATGGGTGACTCCCCAGCTCTGGGCTATCAGGAACCCAGGCTGAACAAGAGAACTCCCTCTAGTCTCAGCAACACAGTAAAGGCCTTGCAAGGACACACCCTCCACAGGTAGCCCAACCAGAGGGCAGGAGGGCAGGAGTTGCCTAGATCTCAAAGAGATTCCGGAGTACTGCTTGGCCAAAAGCACTGTCCCTACGGGACTCCCTCTCCAGACAGTAGTGGGCTGCAAAAGTCTGGCTTGAAGACCAAGTAGCAGCCCTGCAGATGTCTTGCAATGGAACAGAGCGGAGGTGAGCCACTGATGCAGCCATTGCCCTCACACGGTGGGCCGTGACCCTACCCTGCAAAGGAAGGTCAGCCGCCTTGTAAGCCCAGGTGATACAGTCAGCCACCCAGATGGACAAGGTGCGCTTGGACACAGGCCTCCCCAAGTTATTGGGGTCAAAAGAAAGGAAGAGCTGAGAAGCCTTCCTGTGACCTTGCGTACGTTCAAGGTAGAAGGATAAGGCCCTCCTACAGGCCAAGGTATGGAGAACTGTTTCAGCCTGACTTGCATGAGGCCTAGGGAAGAAAGTAGGAAGAACCACCTCCTGGTTGAGGTGGAAAGAGGAGACAACCTTAGGAAGGAACTTAGGGTGAGTCCTGAGGACCACCCTGTTTTTATAGAACCTGGTGTAAGGTCTATCACAGACCAAGGCCTGAAGCTCACTCACTCTCCTAGCCGAAGTAAGGGCTATCAGAAAGAGAGTCTTCCAGGAAAGGAAGCGTAGAGGGCAAGTAGCCATAGGCTCAAAAGTTGGGCGAGTCAGTTGCTGCAAGACCACATTAAGCTCCCACTCAGGAGCAGGAGGACGTATGGGAGGTTTGAGCAGAAGCAAGCCTCTGAGAAACCTAGACACCAAAGGGTGCACAGACAAGGAATGGCCCTCAACTAGGGAGTGGTGAGCTGCTAAAGCAGAGAGGTGGACCCGAACAGAGTTGGACTTGAGACCCTGATTGGACAAGTGCAGCAGGTACTGAAGCACTACTGACACAGTACAGGAGAAAGGATCCTCAGCACGCAGCTGACACCACACAGAGAACCTTTTCCACTTGAGAGCATAGGTCTTCCTAGTGGATTGTTTCCTGGAGGCTAGGAGAACTTCCTCAACCTCGGGAGGCAGGTCCCAGGGAGCCAACACTACCCTTGCAGCCTCCATGCCATCAGATTGAGAGCTTTGAGATTGGGATGCAGCAAGGAGCCCTGATTCTGAGAGAGAAGGTCGGGTTGCAATCCCAGAGGCAGAGGCAGATCCACTGCCAGTTGAAGCAGGAGGGGGAACCAAGGCTGCCTTGACCAACTGGGAGCTACCAGGAGGACTGAGGCCCCGTCTCGGAGAATCTTGAACAGTGTTCAGGCCACCAGAGGGGTGGGAGGAAATGCATAGAGTAGGCCGTGAGTCCAGGGAATCAGAAAAGCATCTGCTGCTACTCTCAGAGGATGCGGTTGCCTGGAGCAGAACCTTGGCAGCTGGTTGTTCAGTGGACTGGCAAACAGGTCTATGGAGGGAAGCCCCCATCTCAAGAAAATCTTTTGAACCACGAAAGGATGTAGCTGCCACTCGTGTGGTTGCAGAATCCTACTCAATCTGTCCGCCAGGGAATTCTCCTGGCCTGGAAGATAGACTGCTTTGAGGAGCATGTTGTGTTTCAGGGCAAAGGAACAGAGGTCCTGGGCCTCCTGGCAAAGGAGCTGGGAACCAGTTCCGCCCTGTTTGTTGACATAGAACATGGCTACCTGGTTGTCTGTCTGGATCAAGACAGACTGTTGTGCCAGGGAAGCAGTAAAGGCCTTGAGGGCCAAGCGGATAGCTCTGAGTTCCAGTAGATTGATCTGCTGGGACACCTCCCAAGGAGACCACAGGCCCTGGGTGCACTTGTCTAGGCAATGTGCTCCCCAACCCTGTAGAGAGGCATCGGTGGTTAGGACCACTGTATGAGGTGGGATCTGAAAGGGCACCCCTACCAGCAGATTGGGGGGGGGGTGTAACCACCAGTTGAGGGAGGCCAGGAAACGGTGGGACACTCTGATCCTGTCTTTGAGACTGCCTGAGGCTTGTGACCACTGAGTTCGAAGGCACCACTGGGCAGGTCTCATATTGAGCCTGGCATTGGGGGTCACCTGTACTGTCGACGCCATGTGGCCCAGAAGCCTGAGACAGAGTCTGGCGGAGACCAGGGACCTGTGCAGAAACTTGCTGGCGAGGTCCATGAGCCTTTGTGTTCAGTCCACTGGTAAGAATGCTCTTGCCAGCTGAGAATCCAACCTTGCTCCTATGAACTCCAAGTTCTGGGGGGGAGCAAAGTGGACTTTGCGAAGTTGATGACAAAGCCCACCTTTTGGAGCAGTTCTATGGTCCTGTTGGTGGCCTGTTGAACTTCTAGGGAAGTCTGGCCTCTGATGAGCCAGTCGTCCAGGTAAGGAAACACAAAGATGCCCTGATTTCTCAGGTAGGCTGCCACCACTGCCAGGCACTTGGTAAACACCCTGGGAGCACTACCAAAAAACTGCCTCCAGTTTTGCAACTGATTCCTATAGATTTTGGGGTGCTGAATCCAGGAAAAATAGCCAAAATGTTCCATCACGTCACGTTTTCTTGCAAAATTAGATTTCTTACCCATATAAGGAATGTTCACATAATTTCTTTTTAGCCGACTGCGGTTTATTTTCTTGGTCCAAAATAGAGGTTGTAATGGTTAACTAACTAGAAACACTCCCTCATGATATTTTAGAGTGTTTTGTATTCATTTTATACATTAACAGGACAATTGGGAGGCGGGGGGCTAAATCCAGTACTCGTGCTGGCGCATGTTCTTTCCTGTTCGCCTCGCCTCGTTCGCTTCACTCAAACACGGTGGTTGCGACATGAACGTTCCTGTCAAATTTCAGTTTCTTGCAAGTTCATTATTACCTTTTGTTTGCTCAATCGTAATCCAGCTTTATTCCGAAGTGGTTCACTACAGTTGTAGTTTGCAGTGCTGTGTATTTGTGATGGCTCACAGAGCCAGAGGTTGCGTCAACTCTCCGGATAGTTTTTGTTTTATTTGTGGGGAATATACCGTGAAAAAGCGGCAGAGGAACATTTCTGCATTTATTAAAAAAGTATATTTTGCCTATTTCGGTTTGAAGTTAGGCGATCAAGACAAACCGTGGGCTCCTCACAAAGTGTGCAAGACATGTGAGGAAGATCTACGCTTATGGATGAAAGGTAAAAAACAAGCATTTCGTTTCGGAATACCTATGATGTGGCGTGAACAAAGAGACCACAGCAGTGACTGCTATTTTTGCTCTTGCATTGTGAAGGGATACAACTTAAAAATAAGAACGTAATAAGTTACCCCAACCTTCCCTCAGCAATTAGGCCTATGCCTCATAGCAACGAAGTACCTGTGCCTGAACCACCAAAATCTTTGGATCATATTTGTGTGGACGGTTCTGATCATGATGAGACTCATCAGATGGCTTTTCCCGATGAGTCCAGTACTTCCGAGTTTGAAACTGAACCAGATCCGAAACCTGAACTTTTCTCTCAAGCTGAATTGAATGATTTAGTCCGGGATTTAGGACTCCCAAAAGATGCTGCCCAACTGCTAGGTTCTCGGCTTAAACAGAAAAATCTATTGTCACCAGGAACAACTTTTTATTGGTATCGCAACTGCGAGACACAATTTTTGAAGTATTTCAGCAAAGAGGAAGATTTGGTATTTTGCAACGATATATACGGAGTGATGGAAAAGTTTAAACTCAAGTATGATCCTGCTGAATGGCGGCTGTTCATTGATTCGTCAAAAGACAGCATAAAAGGTGTTCTTCTTCATAATGGCAACACATTCGCTTCAGTTCCTATTGCTCACTCTGTTATTCTCCAAGAAAAATACGAGAATTTGGCCCTGATTCTTCAGAAGATTCGTTATGATGAGCATAAGTGGATGATTTGTGGAGACTTTAAAATTCTATCCATGCTATTAGGGCAGCAATCCGGTTTCACCAAATATCCCTGCTTCCTTTGCTTGTGGGATAGCCGGGCCCGCGACCTACACTGGGGGAAAAAAGACTGGCCAATTCGGGAGTATTTGAGACCCGGTGAGAAAAATGTTCTTCATGAGAGCTTGGTACCTCGTGATAAAATTCTATTACCACCTCTCCACATTAAGTTGGGTCTCATTAAGCAATTCATCAAGTCCCTTCCAAAAGATGGTGAGTGCTTTCGGTACTTTTGCTCAAAGTTCCCCCGACTTTCTGAAGCAAAGCTAAAGGAAGGAGTGTTTGTTGGCCCTGATATAAGGAAACTCATTTCAGATGGAGCATTCGCTGAAACGATGTCTGAGAAGGAAAAAGAAGCCTGGGATTCCTTCAAGGATGTTGTTCTCAAATTCTTGGGGAACAGGCGGGATGAGAACTATAAGGATATTGTTGCCAGGATGCTCAATGCCTTCAAAGAACAAGGCTGTAACATGAGCCTGAAAGTCCATTTCTTGCACTCCCATATGAACTACTTTCCTGAAAACTTGGGGGCATACAGTGAAGAACAAGGTGAAAGGTTTCACCAGGACATCAAGGACACAGAGAGAAGGTACCAGGGAAGATGGAACACCACTATGATGGCTGATTTCTGCTGGTTGCTGCTGCGGGAAACCCCAGATGAAAAATACGCCAAGCAGCGCACCAAGAGAAGCATTCGGGGGAAGAAGAAACGGGCCCACCAGGAGATTGATTGACCCAAGAATGACTTTAAAATCTAAACTGTGTTGACAAATATCGTGTTTTTGCTAAACTTTGAAATAAAAATTTGCTAGTTATTACCACAGTGTCGGATCTCATTTATTAGAATTTTATTTTCACACCATCGGGTGTTTGTCTTCATGTATTGCAATGGTGCGGTTTTGCGTTTTCTATTCTTACATACATACCTGTACAACATTTTCTGCACATTTCTTTGCTTTGCTTTGTGTCTAACCTCGCTCTTATATGCTCAATGTTTGTGCACATGTATGTGGCTGTTTTAAGTGCAGACAATTTTGCTACCATCACAGTGTGTTTTGTTGACATTACTCTATTCTTATGTGCTGCCTTGTTACAATTTTCTTTATTCTTTTTTTTTTTTTTTTTTCCAGGTTCACATTTATTAGTAACAATTAAAAAAATCTTTTAAAGACTATTTCTTTTAGTACTATTACCAGAGTGAGGTAATAAGTTTACAAAACATTTACAGAATTAAATATGCAACCACTAAATAGCAGAACAAAAAGTGGGAAAAGAAATTGAATGGTTAAACAGAAAACCAATAAAAACAAATGGTGGTAGCAGATATATAAGCACAGGTTCAATAGAAGCGCGGTGGAAGAAAACCAGTTAGTTATCGGGATCCTAATACTTAAATAGTCAGTGACCAAATTTTCTTTATTCTTATTTGAATAACTACTAAACAATTAGTATAAAGAATTCATCCAAGAAACTTTTATCTCGATCGCACTCAATCTGAAACGTTCACCTCAAACTGCTAACCCAATGTAGCAAAAAATCTGTACGTGATGGAGCAAATTGGTTACCAGATTTGGATTCAGCGTACCAAAAAACGTAAAAATCAATCAAAACATTAGAGGCAGTTTAAAAAAAATTTTTTTTAGTGTACCTGTGTAATGGTTTCCTCCCACAATGAACCTGAGGTACTTTCTGTGGTCTGGATGAATAAGGATGTGAGTGTAAGCATCCTTTAGATCTAAAGAGCAAAGCCAATCTCCCTGCTGGAGGTAGGGCAGAAGTGTTCCAAGAGTAAGCATCTTGAACTTCTCTTTCACTAGAAACTTGTTTAGGTTTCTGAGATCCAAAATGGGTCGAAGACCACCGGTTCTTTTTGGCATCAGGAAATACCTGGAGTAAAACCCGTGACCTTGGAAGTGGGGAGGCACAGGCTCCACCGCCTTGCCCAGCAACAGACCTTGTAGCTCCTGGAGGAGAAGGGCTGTATGCAGGGGAGGCCGGAAAGGTTCCCCTGGGAAGTGTGGCGGAGGCAGTTGGTGAAAATGCAGGGCATAGCCTCGATGGACTATGTCCAGCACCCAACTGTCCTGGGTTATCAAGGGCCACTTGTGGGCGAACAAGGCTAGGCGGCCTCCTGTGCAGGGCTGGGTCTGCAAGGGAGGTATGGCTATACTCAAGGAGTCAAAACCCCCCACCCTGCTGAGTGGGAGCAGGGGCTGCAGGCTTGGGGGTCCTCTGCCTACGGGGCCCATTACCCTGGCCCTTGGCTTGCTGACCCTGGGGGGCAGCTTGGGCAGCCGGATATTGTGGGTACTGTTTGTAGGCAGTGCCCTTCCTCGGGTAAAAGGACTTTTTACCCGAGCCCTTCTTCTTATGAGAAGGGGCAGAGGTCTTCCTCGACAGCCTTATCCTCGTGAGGTGCTCTGTCTCGAGCTGAGCGGCCTTCTCGGCCACAGGCTTGCCAAAAAGGTTTTCACCTCGGCAAGGGACATCGACCAACTTGTCCTGAACCCATGGCTCGAGGTCCGATGACTGCAGCCATGCCTGACGTCGGGCTGCGATGCCGACTGCCGCTACTCGGGCCGAAGCCTCGAAGCCATCGTAGGCGGCGCGGGACATGAACTTAGAGCATTCCCGGATCCTCGAAGACAAGGACTTAAAACTCTGCAAGGGTTCCCCGGAGAGACCAGCAGAGAATCCGTCCAACTCCTTGGCCAGGTCTCGTAAATACATGCCCATGTACAGCTGGTAAGTCTGGACACGGCAAGCAAGCATCGAACCCTGAAAGCACTTTCTACCGACGCCATCAAGGCTTTGGGCTTCCCTTCCAGGAGGCACTGCGGAGTGCATCTTCTGACTCCTCAGACGATGCATGGCTGATTCCACAACCATGGAATGGTGTGGTAGCTGTGCTTTCTGGAAGCCAGGACTCTTTCGGAGCCGATAGATGGAATCGACTCGCTTGCTCAAAACCGGCGCCGAGGCCGGTGCCTCCCACATCCGGAAGAGGAGCCGTTCCAGCATTGGAGGAACCGGGACAGTAAAGGCCTCCTTCGGAGGAGAGTCATACTGCAGAGCATCGAGCTCTTCGGCTCGAGGCTCTTCCTCAGGGTCAGCCGAGATAGCCAGGGCAGCGGCCATATTGCGGACAAACTCCGAGAACCTAGTATCCTCCGGAGGGGATCTACTCTGGGGCTCAGACTCTGGTGAGTCCGAAGGGACACACCGAGTCTTGAAGGTGTCAGGAGACTCCTCGTCTTCGGTCTCCCAAGCAGACTCGTCCGATGTCGAGTCGAGGTCCGACCCAGCGGGGCCTCTAGGCACCCGCCCCGACGCCGGTGGCACCGACGTCAAGACCCTCGGTCCCGAACGGGAGGTCGACGGAGACCTCGACCGAGGACGACTTCGAGCCGCAAGGGACTCGAGTATCGGCTCGGTCTCCGGGGTCGACTTCGAAGTCGATGTCCCGGTGGTCAGGGCAGATGTGCCAGACAGGCTGGCCATCAGTGCCCGCTGCTGATCCATGAAGGCAGACATTCTGCTCTCCAAGGCTGTCAACCTGAGACTCAGCTCGGGTGACGCAGCAGCCCCTGACTCGGGCTGGCGAGTCAACGAGGACAACAGGACTTACGTGTCCAGCAGACTCCGGCTCCATGCGAGAAACTTTAGTTGGCTTCTCCTGGTCCATGGGCCCGGGACGACGGTCGAGGGTCTTAGACCTGGCCCTCGAGGGCTCAGGGACCTCCTTCGACGCCGCCCTCGCGAGCCGCTTCTTCCTCTTACATTCCCGGTCGGGGGACCCCCTGTCCGAGGAGCTCCGATGCCTCTCGGGATCGGAATCCCGAGATGTCGAGGCCTCAGACGAGGTCCGAGCCCGGGCAGAGGCCGAGTCCGAGAAAAGCCTTTCACTTTGTTGCTGACGACTTCGGAGGGCCTTGGAAGACATTTTTCCACATGGCCCGCACGTTTTAGAATCGTGGTCCGGGCCAAGGCACCGAAGGCAACAGTCGTGTGTGTCGGTGAGAGACATTATCTTTTTACACCGATCACACTTTTTAAAACCACTGGAAGCCATCGGGGAGAAAAGGGTCCCCGCGAGGTCAAAGGACTGGCCTTCCAGGGAAAAAGAAAACAGATTTGGCGCGAGCGCCTAGCCACTTAAGGCAAAAACCGAAAAAGGAAAAAAGGGATTTTATTTTATTTATTTATTTTATTTAACAATCATTTATATCCCGCATCTTCCAGAGTTCAGTTGCGGTTCACATTAAAACAACAATCCACAAAGCAAGAGCTTGGTCTTACATTGAACATTTTTGAACATCGAACAATATAATGGTTAACAGCATGGGCTAATACATAACAGCACAAAACTGGCTTGTAAACTATGTACAATAAACTATATACAAATACAGGTTGTGGGCACTTGAGAGCGGAGTCATATTGTTTTTAGATCAGTGTATTTTCTGTTAAGTTGTTGGATTTAGTATTACTCAGTCTGATGTTTTTAACCTTTATCTGAGTATATCGAGGGATTATCTATGTTGCCGTAGTGCATGGAGAATAAATAGGTCTTTAGTTTTTTACGGAGTTCCATAATTTCGGTTATGGTTCGTAGGTCCTCCGGAAGGGAATTCAAAATGGATGGGGCTGCATGAGAAAAAGCTCTGTTGTTAGTTAATTTATTTACTTTTATGTAATCATTAGGAGTGTTTAATTTATTTGAGTGTCCTTTTCTGTGCGTGGTTTTTTGAAATTCCATGCTTATTAGGTTGCTCAGTGGGATTGGAGCCATGTCATTTAAGGCTTTAAATGTAGTTATTGTAGTTTTATATATTATCCTGCTTTGAATTGGCAACCAGTGAAGGGAAGATAGTATTGGGGTTATGTGCTGGAATGAGTGTGCTTTCATTATAATTCTTGCTGCTGCGTTTTGTGCTAATTGGATTCTTTTGATGTTTTGTTTCGTTATTCCTAAAAGAATTAGGTTGGCAAAGTCAAAGTGCGGGGTTATTGTTGCTTGGATTATATTAATGAAGTCTTGTAGGTGTACTAATGGGCGTAGTTGTTTAAGGATTTTGAGTTTAAAGTATATTTTCTTTATGGTGTTTCTGATGTGAGTGTTCATCGTCAAATGTGTATCTAGAATAACACCTAGGTATCTTATTTCGTTTTTTATTTTAATGTCATGATTTTGTATTGTTATGTGGGTTGGAGGAATATATGATTGGTTTTTTGTTACAATTAGAACTTCTGTTTTTGAATGATTAATGTGGAGGTTTTGAGCTTTAAGCCAAGTTATTATTTCATTGAAGCAGTCTGATAGTAGTTTTATTGGTAAGTTAGGGATTGTGAATGGGATGTACATCATAATATCATCTGCATATAGATGATAGTATACTCCGAATTTTTTAAAAATATTGCAGACTGGTTTTATGTAAATATTGAACAGGAGGGCTGATAGCGCAGAGCCTTGTGGGAGTCCAATTTCTTGTTTATATATAGTTGATGTTTGGTTGCCTATTCTTACATTTTGCGTTCTATTGTTTAAGTAAGAGGTGAACCATTTGTGCACAGTGGCATTTATTCCTATTTGTTTCAGGTTATTAAGCATTATAGTATGATGAACACTATCAAATGCTGCCGAAATATCAATAAATAAGAGTATAAATGCTTGTTTATGATTATCAATCCCTCTTAGTAGTACGTCAGTCAAGACTGTTAAGAGTGTTTCAACTCCATGTTGAGGCCTAAATCCATATTGGTGCTCATCAAGTGGATAGGATGAATCTAGGTATTCTTGTGTCTGGATTTGTACCACTTTTTCTATTATTTTAGCCAAAAAAAGGGATACTTGAGATAGGTCTGTATGATTTTGGTGAAGTTTTGTCAAGCATGTTGTTTTTGAGAATTGGACGGATTTGTGCATGTTTGAGCGTAGATGGGAGGTGTCCTTGAAGTAATGAAAGGTTGACTATGGGGAGAATGTATGATAGTAATATTGGAAGTGTACTTTTAATCCATGTTACTGTGCAAGGATCAAGATAGGATGTTGTGGTGTTGAGATTGGATATGATATTCTTTAGTGAATCTTTTGATATAGGGTGAAAGTCTGACCATTCGTCTGAGCAATGATGAACCGTATTGATATTGTCTAGGTTCATTATAGGTTGTGTAGATTTGTTTTGATAGTGATTAGCTAAGGTTTGTACCGAAATATCAGTGATTTCATTGTTAGTTGTTTGGGGGTTATTAGTTAGATTTCTAACAATGGAGAATAGTTCTCGTGGTCTGTTATAGGATTTTGATATGATTGCCGCATAATAAGATTTTTTTGTGCTATCTAAGGTATCCTTGTATTTTGTGAGATAGTTGTTATATATTTCCTTGTTGATGATTGATTTGGTTTTGCGCCATTTATGCTCTATTTTTCTTAGTTCACTTTTCATTTGTTTTAGCGTGTTGTTGAACCATGGTGTTCTGTTTATTTTTAAATTAGTGGGCTTTTTGATTCGTTTTTCAAGTTTGGCTGCATTGTTGATTGTGTCATGCCAGTTTTTAACAGCTTCATCTAGATTCATTGGGGAAGATGAGAGGTAGGGTATTGTTGTATCCAAGAATTCAGTTTCATTAAATTTTTTGAATTTTGTAGTAGGATCACTTCGTGTATTGTTTTTGGTGTTATTGGTGTAGAAAGTGAAGTTTGTTTTGATAATGTAATGATCCGACCAAGGTATTTGTGAGCATTCTATGGAATCTGGGTTGAATAGTTTTAAAGAGTGTGCTTGGGAGGAGAATAAGGTCAAGAGTGCCTCCTTTTATGTGTGTTGTTGTATTGATTATTTGGTGAAAGTCCATGTCTGATATGGATTCTAGGAACAAGTTGGATTCTGATGCTGGAAGTGAGGGGAGATTGAAATCGCCAAGCATGATTATGGGGTTTTGTTCTGTAGAAGAGCCTAAGAATTCAATTAGTGAATCTAGGCTATCTGCATTTTGAACAGGGGGTCTATATATTAGGCAAATTCTAAAACTGTTAGTTTTTATAATTAAGGTGTCAATATTGTTGGCAATAGTTGATGGTATTGTTCTTGCATTTAATCTATTTTTTGTCATTATAAGTACTCCTCCTCCTTTTTTGTTGGTTCTATGTGTATAGTTTATATCATAGTCTTCACTATTTAGTTGATTTAAGTAGACTGTGTCCGTTTCAGTTAGCCTGGTTTCCGTTACGCATAAAATGTCAGGTTTTGCGTCTGTTATTAAATCATTGAATATGGGAAGTTTGTTTTTCATTGAGCGGGCATTTATAAGGATGCAGGTTAGAGAAGTAGTGTTGTTGATGCTTATTTCATTTGTTATTTGTTGTGAATTAATTTGTTTTATTTGTATAAGTCGAACCCGGCGGGAGGGGAACCGACGTCGAATCCGAGGAAAAAAGTGAAATAACGCCAAGAAAAAACTTCTCTTTTCTGGGAAAAAAAGGACACACGTCCGATGGGCTTCACGGAAAAAAAGAGACTGAGGTAAGATGGCACCTTTAGGCGGGAAGGGAACCGTGCATGCGTGCCAGCATTCCCAAAGGCTTTCATGGAAAGCTGGGGAAATGCTCCGCTGGGGCTTCATCGGCGTCGATGACACCCATAAGTGAGGACTGACTTCCTGCTTGGTCCTGGAGAATGGGTGATTTCAATTACCCCGGTATCGACTGGGCAGGGCATGCTAGGGAGATAAAGTTCCTAGATGAAATAAATGACTGCTTCTTGGAGCAGCTGGTTCATGAACTGACCAGAGGGGAAGCCATATTAGACCTAGTCCTTAGTGGAACACCAGATCTAGTGCAAGAGATAAGGGTGTTGGGGCCACTTGGCAATAGTGATCATAGCATGATCGCCTTTGTTTTAATTAGTGGAGGAGGGATAGTAAGAAAATCCACAGTACTACCTTTTAACTTTCAAAAGGGAGACTATGATAAAATGAGGAAAATAGTTAAGAAAAAACTAAAAGGAGCAGTTGCAAGGGTTAAAGATTTACATCAAGCTTGGGTGTTGTTGAAAAATACTATCTTGGAAGCCCAGATCAGCTGTATTCCACGCTTTAAGAAAAGTGGAGGGAAGTCCAAAAAACTGCCAGTATGGTTTAAAGGGGGGGGGGGGGGGTCAGAGAGGCTGTTGTTGCCAAAAAAAGCATCTTTCAGGAAATGGAAAAAAGAGTCAAACGACGAAACCTGGAAACAGCACAAGCACTGGCAAGTCAAATGCAAGGCATTGATAAGGCAGGCAAAGGGAGAATTTGAGAATAAGCTTGCTGCGGAAGCAAAAACGCGAAATAAAAACTTTTTCAAGTACATTCATAGCAAAAAACCTGTGAGAGAGTCAGTTGGTCCATTAGATGATAGAGGGGTTAAAGGGGCACTAAGAGGCGACAAGGCAATAGCGGAGAGACTGAATGAATTCTTTGCTTCGGTCTTTACTGAGGAAGATGTAGGGATGTTACCCATGACTGAAGTGGTATTTAAAGGTGCAGAAGAATTGAAGGAAATATCGATACAGCGGGAAGATGTATTACAACTATTAGATAAACTGAAGAATAGCAAATCACCTGGGCCGGATGGTATACATCCAAGGGTGTTGAAAGAACTGAAATATGAGATTGCAGACCTGCTATTAGTAATCTGTGAACTATCATTAAAATCATCTCTAATACCTGAAGATTGGAGGATCGCCAATGTAACACCAATTTTTAAAAAGGGTTCCAGGGGTGATCCGGGAAACTACAGATCGGTGAGCCTGACGTCAGTACCGGGAAAAATGGTAGAAACCATCATAAAGAATAAAATTACTCAGCATGTAGATAGTCACGACCTAATGGGAGACAGCCAACATAGCTTTAGACAAGGAAGATCTTGTCTTACTAATCTGTTATGTTTTTTTGAAGGAGTGAATAAACAGGTGGACAAAGGTGAGTCGGTTGATATTGTGTATCTGGACTTTCAGAAAGCCTTTGACAAGGTCCCTCATCAGAGACTTTTGGCAAAACTAAAGAGTCATGGGATAGGAGGCAGTGTACTATTATGGATCAGGAACTGGTTAAAAGATAGAAAGCAGAGGGTAGGGCTAAATGGCCAATTTTCCCAATAGAGAAAGGTGAAGAGTGGTGTACACCAGGGATCTGTGCTGGGTCCGTTGCTTTTTGACATATTCATAAATGACCTGGAAAGTGGAATAACGAGTGAGGTTATCAAATTTGCAGATGACACAAAACTATTTAAAGTTGTTAAAACCCAAGAGGATTGTAGAAAATTGCAAGAAGATCTTGATAAATTGGAAGACTGGGCATCAAAATGGCAGATGAAATTTAATGTGGACAAGTGCAAAGTTATGCACCTAGGGAAGAATAACCCAAACTATGGTTACACGATGCAAGGTTGCACATTAGGAACCACCACCCAGGAAAAAGATTTAGGCGTCATTGTGGATAGCATGGTAAAACCCTTGGCCCAGTGTGCAGCGGCAGCCAAGAAAGCAAATAGAATACCAGGTATCATAAGGAAAGGAATAGAAAATAAAACAAAATATATTATAATGCCTCTATATCGTTCCATGGTGAGACCGCACCTTGAATATTGTGTGCAATTCTGGTCGCCGTATCTTAAAAAGGATATAGCGTTATTAGAAAAGGTTCAGAGAAGAGCCACCAAAATGGTAAAGGGGATGGAAGGATACTCCTATGAAGAAAGGCTAAAAGGTTTAGGGCTCTTTAACCTGGAAAAGAGATGGCTGAGGGGAGATATGATAGAAGTCTATAAATTAATGAATGGAGTGGAACGGGTAAATGTAGATCGATTGTTTACGTTATCAGAATATAGTAAGACTAGGGGACATGCAATGAAGCTACAGGGTAAACTATTTAAGACTAATAAAAGAAAATATTTCTTCACTCAACGTGTAATCAAACTCTGGAATTTGTTACCGGAGGATGTAGTAAAGGCTGTTAGTGTAGCTGGGTTTAAAAAAGGTTTGGATAAGTTCCTGGAGGAAAGGTCCATAAACCATTATTAAGAAGGGGCCCAGGATATCAATGCTTGACCCAGTACAAGCATTGCGGAACCTGTGTCTTTTGGGGAAACTGCTAGGTACGTATGACCTAGATTGGCCACTGTTGGAAACAGGATACTGGGCTTGATGGACCTTGGTCTGACCCAGTATGGCATATCTTATGTTCTTATCCATAGCATACTCTTCCCCGTTTCTCTTCCCCCCCTTCTCTTGCCCTCCCCCTCCCCCCTTCCCTTCTCCTTCCCCTCACCCCTCCCTCCCAGGGACTACCCCATCCGAAGAACACAACACAGCTTATGGGGTAAGCTGTGTTGTGTTCTTGGGATGGGGTAGTCCCTGGGAGGGAGGGGCTGTTCCTCAAACCGAACCACCTTCTGCCTCCTTGCCGCCATTAGTTTCTCCATAAGCACCAAGTGCTTAAGCCTCCTCTCATATTGCTCCACCGAGGGCATATCTTTTTGTTTCCAAGCTGCTGCCACCTCACAGCGAGCTGCACTAAGGCACGCCAACACCATCCTACCCCCCCGTTGCTCCCGACCCTCCTCCCACCACGATAGTAGAAAGATATTTGGCGCTAGATCCACCCCTACCCCTAACTTCTCTTGAATCCACTCTCGAATCCGCCTCCAATATCCCTGGGCCTTTGCACAGCTCCACCAAACATGCCAGAAGGTCCACTCTTCCCCACACTTCCACCAGCATAATGGAGACACCCCCGGATATATCCTGTGCAATCTCTCAGGTGTATAATACCAGCGCAACATTACTTTATAACAATTTTCTTTGGTCCTACTCGAGCAGGGCCCCCTCTTTATCTGATCCCATACCCTTTTCCACTCTTTACATGACATTGTCTTCCCCAGGTCCCTTTCCCACTCTACCATATACTTATGTTTCCCCACTCCCTCCCCCTTAACCCCTTTATATAATCCCGATATCATCCCCTCCGACCCCCTCTTCCCATACCAAATAACCTCCAAGCTAGAGACCTCCCTTCCCATCCCCTCCTTCCCCAGTACCCTCTGAAGAAACGAGCCCACCTGCACATACGCGAATCTATCCCCTGCTTCCAAGCTAAACTCCTCCTTCACCTCCTCAAAGCTCTTCATCTCCCCCTCCTCCAACAGCTGGAAACTATACACCAACCCTTTTCCTTTCCAGATATCAAAAGGTCCTCCCTCCCAACCTGGTTTAAAGGCCCTCCACCCCCTCCAAGGTGTCATCACAGAAAACACCGTCCCCCTGCTGGCTATTTCTGGCCCCCTGACTTTATCTCATATCTTCACCACCTGTCTCATCACTGGGGTACCTCTCCCTAACTCCTCTCTCTCTGCCCCCGGGGCCCATACCCATGCTGCCAAATGCCCCCCTCTTACCCTCAATTTTTCCAAGCTCACCCAAGGCCTCTCCTACCCTCCCTCTCTCCAACCCAATGCATGTGTTAACCGTGCTGCCCTATAGTAAGCCCTCAGATTAGGTACCCCAAGCCCCCCCTCCTCCTTGGCTGCGAACATCACCTCCCTTGCAACTCTTGGTGGCTTCCTCTTCCATATATAGCTAAACACCCGCCTTTGCAGTGCCCTCATCGCCCCTTCCGGTACCTCCACCGGCAAAGCATGGAACAAGTATAGTAGTCTAGGTAAAATATTTATTTTAATCGCAGCTGTTCTACCCAACCAGGAAATCTCCATCCGCATCCACCCCTCCAAATCCCTGCCAATATTTCTGATAAGTCTCGGGTAATTAGCTTGATACAGATTCTCATACCTATCTGTGATTTTAACCCCCAAATATCCCAGTGACCTACTAACCTACCGCAATGGATACAACCGTTTCAACCTCTCCTCAGTCTCCCTACTCAGATGCACCCTCATCACTTCTGTTTTATCTACATTCATTTCAAACCCTGACACTGCCCTGTACCTTTCCACCTCCCTCATCACCTCCGGTAACGACTCCTGCGGCCTGCTAATGTATAACAGAATGTCATCCGCATATAATGAAATCTTATGATTCTGCCCCCCTCTTTCTAGGCCCACTATCCTTCCATTCCCCCTTATGCATTCCGCTAACGGCTCCACCACCATTGCAAACAGCAACGGAGACAACAGACACCCCTGACGAGTCCCTCACCCTAAACCAAAATCCCTGGAGTATCTCCCGTAAATTTTAACCTTTGCCCTTGGACCCCTATAAAGTCCTTTCACTCATTTCAGAAAATTTGGCCCACACCCCACCTTCTCCAGCACCTTCATTAGAAACCCCCAGTGCACCTTGTCAAATGCCTTCTCCGTGTCTATTGACATCAACATAAGTTCCTCACGCTCCTGCCTGGCCTCCCATATCACCCCTATCGCTCTCTATATATTATCCGCTGCTTGCCTTCCCATAATAAACCCTGCTTGGTCCACTTTGATTATCCCTGGTAGCCACCCTGCCAGTCTCCCTGCCAAAACTTTGGCCAAAAGCTTAACATCCACGTTAAGAAGGGAAATAGGCCTATACGAGCTACAACGTAATGGGTCTTTCCCCGGTTTCAACAAAACAGTTATCCCCGCTGTCAACATTCCCTTTGACAGCTCCCCCCCCTTCTTTTAAAACCCCATTAAATACCTTTCCTAGTATGACCCCTATCTCCCCCAAAAAAACCTTGTAAAAACTCCCGGTCAACCCATCTAACCCTGGGGCCTTCCCCCCTCCATCCCCCTCACTACCCTCCCAATTTCCTCCCCCGACATCCCCGTCTCTAAGTCCCTTTTGGCCTCTTCCGGTAGCTCTGCTAACTTTACCCCATCCAAATAACCTACTATATCCCCCTCCCCCACCCCTCCATCTCCTTATATAACTCCTGATAATACTCCTTAAACTGTTCCCTTATCTCCTCCTCCCCTCTACAAATCCTGCCATCCTTCCCTTCTATCTGGTATATCATTGCTGCCCCTTTTTGCTGCCTTAATCTTCGAGCCAGCAATCTGCCTGCTTTATCTCCAAATTCGTAGTAGACCTGCTTAGCTCTCTGTAAGGCAAAGGCTATTTGTTCAGTTTGTATAGCATGTAACTCCTCTTTCACCCTCTCCATCTCCACTCTATCCCTCTTTGCCCCTGTCCCCTGTTACTTCTCCTCAGCCTCCCTTAACTCCTTCCCTAACTCCCCTTCCTTCCTTTCCTGATCCCTTTTTTTCCTAGCCCCCCACATTATAAACCTCCCTTTTACCACCGCTTTCAATCCCTCCCACAACATCACATCTGCCACTTCCCCTGTGTCATTAAAAAGCAAATACTCCCTTATAACTCTCCGAATGTCCTCCACTATCTTCTCATCCTTAAGCAAACTCTCATTTAACCTCCAGAATACCACCCCTCCCCTCTTTAACCGCTCAAATCTTACTTCCACCGCCCTATGGTCTGACCAACCTACCGGGATAATACCCCCGTCCTGTACCTCCAGCAACCAAGCCCTATCCACCAGGAGCATGTCTATCCTGCTCCAACTATCATGCGGCACCGAATAAAAAGTGTATTCCCTCCCCGCAGGATTCAGCGCCCTCCAAGCATCCACCAAATTGTATTGTTTCATCAACTTTCTTAAACCTTGTCTATTCTTTCTCCCCCCATTCCCCCCTTCGGATTCCTGTCCACCCCCGGGTCTAGTACTAAATTAAAATCCCCTCCTACCTACCACCCCCCCTGCCCCTCTATTAACTTCCCCACCTCTTTCCAGAACCCCCCTTGATTACCATTTGGCCCATACACCGCCACTACCACAATTTCCTCCATCCCTAACTTCCCCTTTATCCCAACTACTCTCCCCTCCAAATCCTTAAAATACCCCCCCCCACTTGAATCCCACACCCTGCCCTCACCAATATGGCCACTCCTCCTTTCTTTGTTACACGAATAATATTGATACGGGTACTGCTTATTCCGCATCCTCCCCATATCGCCTCTCCTCAAGTGAGTTTCCTGAATTAACACCACATCCCACTGGTTTTTCAATACCTCCCGGAATAACATACCACGTTTAGCAGGAGAGTTTAACCCCTTAGCATTTACTGATCCTATCCACAGCATATCCATTCAATTTCCCTCTCCACCCCCCTTGTTGCTATCACTGTGTTCTTGCCCCCTCCCCTCCCCTCCCATCTTCCCCCCCCACCCTCCCTTCCCTTCCCCTCCCCTCCCCCTTCCTCCCCCTTCCCATATCTTAACTCCCTCCTACCCTTCCGGAGATGCCTGGTCTTTTCCCGTCACTCCATTCCCCCCACCCTTTATCTGCCTCATTCCTCGATCAGCCCCCTCCCTATCCAGTCCCCCTCCCCCTTCTACCCCTCCCCATTCCCCTCCTCCCCCAATATTTGCTCCCCCGCTCTGCCCTTACCATCCCTTATCGTTACTAACCCCCACACCCCCCAGTCCCAATAGCCTCCCCTCTCTCTCTCAGCCCTATACGTCCAGGGTCCAAGTCCATGAGTAACAGAGCTCTATCGCCCCCTACTCAAACTCTGTACTTGCATCCAGGCATCATCTCTTCAGTCTCTCCTCTCAGGTGTATTCCTCCGTTGCCTCCATCCTCCACTCCTGAGTCATCCGCTTCAGCCTCTTTCCCTTCTCTCCCGCTCTCTGTCACTGTGAGCTCGTTTGCTGTTTACCAGTCGCTGCTTTAGGTTGCCGCCACTGTTCCCTCTCCACCGCTTGGGGTAGATCCTCACAACTCATCTCTCCCAGTGTGGCCCACGCTTCCTCCACCGTTTTCACCTTCCTGTTCACTCCATTCACCGACATCAAGATGCCAAATGGAAACATCCATCGGTAGCGCATGCCTTCCCCCTCAGGTATGCTGTGACCTCTTTCATAGATCTCCTCCTTTCAAGTGTTCCTTTTGACGGGTCATTATACATTTCACTTCCTTCCCATGCAATCCTTCCAAAGTTCCTTGCCGCATTTAATATTTGTTCTTTCAGGGGGAAACTGCTCATACAGGCTACAATGTCTCTTGTCTGCTTCTCCCGCCTCGGACCCAGACTTCTATGCGCCCTTTCAACTCCAATTAGCTCCACTCGCAGTCTAGCGTCCTCTCCCAGTTGCAAAATATGGCTGCACAACCTGTACGCAGTCTCTGGAGGCTGCCTCCTCCGGCACACCCCGAATACGCAAGTTGTTCCTTCTCGCTCTGTCTTCAATCTCCTCTACTTTCTCCTGTAACTCCTCCTGCTGGGCCTTATTCTGCATCAACGCCATGTCTCTCATCTCCTCCTCACATTGCTCCACGTGGCCTTCTAGGTCCTCCACTCGCTGTCCCCATACAGCCCACCTCCTACTGGATCGCCATCAGGGTTTCCTTCACCTCTTTCCTCATTGCCTTAATCTCTCCTCTCATTTTCATTTTAAACGCCTGCAGCCACTTTTTCAATGACACCTCCTCCAGCCCCTCCGTATCCGTTCCATTCTCCTCCTCCGAGCTCCCTGCCCCGGCTCCCTCTTCTGAGCCGGCCGTCTCCGCCTTCGCCATCAGCTCCCGGTGTACGTACGGGGACTGGAAACCAGCCAGTTTTTTCCTTGCCGCCATCGCAATGCTGGGTGCTCGCCTCCCTTCCACTTTTTCACCTGGGGTCACTTTATTGTCTCTCCACTCTCGGAATCGGACGGAGCTAGGCTTCTAAGCTGCCATTAGCTCCGTGATGTCACCAGAAGTCCCCCTTCTAGTTTAAATTTAATACTCAGTCAGGGCCTAGTATCAGCAAAGAGCTTTAATTTACATCAAATCAGAGTATAACTTAGCATAAAAGGAGAAAAAGGGTCAGTATTCTTTGAGCAATAAATTGTTTCTAGTGACCTGTGAAGTTGTTTTAAATAGGTTTTAAAGAGACCTGTGAAGTTCTTTTAAATAGGTGTTAAAGCCAAGTGACAGATCAAAGGGGCATTTTGAAAGACTCCCTCTATCCAAGCAAGGGCTGTGTGAATTACCCAGGAAATTGGTCACAGAATACCTTAGAAACATGGGCCAGGGCACTGTATAGCAGTCAGCTTTTCATAAGTCTTCTTTCCCTCTCTCCCCGACTCCCACCCACCCTTGGGATAATCGTAGCTTTATAGATGCTTAAACCTCTTAAAGGGAAGGAGGTGCCATATTCACTCTCAGGTGCAGCTGTTCATCCTCATCAGGTATACATTAAGGACCGGAGATTAATTAAGCTTGAGGTGAACAAAGTCAATTAAACTTATTAGGTATAGTTTTATTAGTATAAGTATCCCCAGCAAACCTTAGCAATACCTAAATACAATCTTAAAACAAAGATGCAGACAGCAGTCCAGCAGCAAGATGGGGGCTTTCCAGCCTTTTGCATTGAGTGTCACATGTATGATTTTCTCCCAGTTGGTAAGGGGTCTTATGTGTGTACTAGGTGCAAGGAGCTCTTTGCTCTCAGGGAATGAGTCTGATCTCTGGAGGCAAGAGTAGCAGACTTGAAGGACATAAAGAAGACAGAGAGGTACATAGATGAGATCTACAGGGATATAATACTGAAGTCCCACCTCCAGTCTGGCAGCATCCCTTTTGCCATGGAGAAGAGAGGTCACGTGACAGGAGATCACCCCCCTGGTGTGGCAGGAAGTAATCCTGTAGCTAGGACCTGTTCTCCTGGTGAAGTAAAACCCTCTTGCACCAAGAAGGTTTCTCCAGGGCCATGTGCCCGTGGGGGAAGGGTTAGGACAGCCGTTATAGTTGGTGATTCGATCATTAAGCATGTAAAGAGCTGGGTGGCTGGTGGACATGAGGATTGCCTGGTAACATGCCTGCCTGGTGCGAAAGTAGCGGACCTCACACGTCAAGTAGACAAGGTCTTAGATAGTGCTAGGGAGAGTCTGCTGTCTTGGTACATGTCGGTATCAATGACAAAGGAAAGTGTGGTAGGGAAGTTCTGGAGGCTAAATTTAGGCTTTTAGGTAGGAATTTGAAATCCAGAACTTCCAAGGTAGCGTTCTCCAAAATGCTTCCTGTTCCACACGCAGGGCCAAAAGTCAGGCAGAGCTCCGGAGTCTCAATGTGTGGATGATGCAAGGAAGAGGGTTTTGGATTTCTTAGGAACTGGGGGATATTCTGGGGAAATGTGGGGCTCTTCCGAAGGGATGGGCTCCACCTTAACTGGGATAGAACCAGGTTACTGGCATTAACCTTTAAAAAGGAGATAGAGCAGTTTTTAAACTAGATAATAGGGGAGAGCCGACAGTCGCCCAAGAGTGCATGGTTCGGAATAAAGTATTCTTGAAGGATACTAGAAAAAGGTTGAAGTTAGGGCATATCACCGGTGAAAAGCGGTATATAAATGCAGTTAAATAAATAAATAAATAAATATCAGCAGAGAGGTTCCAAAAGTAGCCCAAATGTCCTTGAGTACAGAGCAGACAGAGCTTAAAGATTCCAAATTAGAAACATAGAAACATGACGACAGAAAAAAAACCACATGGCCTATCTAGTCTGCCCTTCTATATCAACCACTACAACAGTTCCCTTTTTAACTTAAGAGATCCTCTGTGTTTGTCCAATTTTTCTTTGAATTCAGATACTGTCCTCATCTCTACCACCTCCACTGGTACGCAGTGACGAGCAAGAGAGCAAATAGAATGCTAGGTATCATAAGGAAATTAATGGATAATAAAACAAAGTATATTATAATGCCTCTGTATCGTTCCATGGTGCAACTGCATCTTGAATATTATGTGCAATTCTGGTCGCCGTATCTTAAAAAGGATATAGCGTTATTAGAAAAGGTACAGAGAAGAGTCACAAAAATGGTAAAGGGGATTGAAGGATACCCCTATAAAGAGAGGCTAAAAAGATTAGGGCTCTGCAACCTGGAAAAGAGACAACTGAGGGGAGATATGATAGAGGTCTATAAATTAATGAATTGAGTGAAATGGGTAAACGTAGATCGATTGTTTACTTCATCAGAATATAGAATGACTAGGGGACATGCAATGATTTTACAGGGCAACCTATTTAAGACTAATAAGAAAAAATATTTTTTCACTCAACATGTAATCAAACTCTGGAATTTGTTACCAGAGGATGTAGTTAGGGTAGCCGGGTTTAAAAAAGGTTTGGACAAGTTCCTGGAGGAAAGGTTCATAAACCATTATTAAAGAGGACCTGGGAAATCCACTGTTTGTCCCAGTACAAACATTGTGGAACCTGTGTCTTCTGGGGAAACTGCTAGGTATTTGTGACCTGGATTGATCACTGTTGAAAACAGGATACTGGGCTTGATGGACCTTGGTCTGACCCAGTATAGCATATCTTATGTTCTTAACAAACTACCCAAGTCAATACATTAGTCCTGTTCAAATCCAGTCTAAAATCTAACCTCTTGCAGACTGTTTTTGGATTCTGATCCCCTTAGTCTCCTGTTCACCTCCTATGTGTTTCCTTACCATTCCCCTAGATATATCCTAGTGCCCGGTTATTGTGTTGTCTGTTTTGACTAGACTGTAAGCTTTTATGAGCATAGACTGTCTCTATAAAGCACTGCCTTGTAGCACAATACAAATGATAACTAATAGTAATACTTTTGGTGGATGCCACTGCACACTGAGCAGAGCATTTCAGTATTATCTATGATAATACCTAGATTTTTTCCTGTGTGGTGACTCCTAATATGGAATGTTGCTTCATGTAATAATTTGTGTTCCTCCTAAGGGGCACGTTGACTAAAATGTGCTAATGTTTGGGGCAGGATGTAGCACTCACTAAACTGATAGCCAGTAACTAGCAGCACATGCCAAAAAGGCACCCATGTTTAAAGTCCCACATTAACCGAGTAGCATATGATGGAGTGCAGAGTGGGAACGGACTGCAGTGCGCAGCTAGCATGCACATTAATGGCATTGTCCAAATGCAAATCATACTACTAACATGGGTACTGATATTGCCAGCCCCAGACTAAGCACTAAGTATACCCACTGTGCCGCTGCGCCCCTAACACGTGGTACATAGCCGATATTCATCAATCCCTATTTCCTGGCCATCCTCCACATATGCCAGCCAATAAAACAGCAGCAAGTCCCACTCATGTTTCCAGTCAACATGGCATTATTTTCAGCACAGCATTTGTTGCAGCAGGGTATTATCCTTACCAGGTAGTAGATAGAGAAGCCTTAGTACATCAGAGCAGGAGCAGAAACTGGCAAGGAGTTAGCAGTGTTCTCTGAGAAGGCAGGTATGGCCCAGGTGGCCACACATATTTAGACCTCATGCCACCCTCCTCGCCTTTCCCTTGAAACAGGTATTTCCCCCCCCCCCTTTCTGGCTGAGCTCAGAGGCTATAACAACTTCATATGACAGATACCTAAGCTCCTCTCACTGACAGGTCCCATGCCATACCTGGGTTGGTGAAGCTGCTGAATGCCTAAATTTATTTGTTTCTGGCTTCTTCCAAACATCAGTGGCCATAGTTGTTGGAAAGAGCCATGCCACCTCCTCCATATCTCTCCACTAAGTACTATAGGTCAGGGATTACATTACATTCCCCAATGATATACAACAGTGGGAGGCCCTGTGGAACAGTTCAGCAGTATTGCTGGCCTACCAAATGTGATGGAAGCAATAGATTGTACACTGTCACCAGGTGCCCCTAGTGGTTGGTTGGAGTAAGGGCATCTGGCGCATTTAATTAATTTTTAAGGAGTGATTGACCTAAAGGGCCTAGAGGATTCTGGTCCTTGTAGTACAGAACTCCTTATGAAGAACGATTCAAGCCAAAGTGTAGAGTAACAAGGCTTTATTTCCCTGGTCAACGCTAAGGTCAAGTAAGACACAAAGAAAGTAAATACAGTCCTTCTCTTTAACAAAAATGTTCCACCAACATTTCAAACAATCAACTGTTGTAGGTTTTACAGCTAAGTGTAAGTATGGGCTAAGGCTTCTTTTAAATCAAAACAAATTAATATATCAGCAAAGAAATGGTTACAAACTTCACCATCATCAGAGTTCTTCTCTCTCTAGAAATCCTGCAGGGAATTCATGCTAGCTGCTGAACAAAAATTACATTCCATCGGCTACTCCTGAAGAATGGGAATACTGTTTTCATATTCAAAGTCCATTGACCCAGGGTAACTGCCTCTTCAGATGAATGATAATTTTCACTCCCTGTTAACTCCTCACAGGGATTCTTTTGCTTCCCATAAAAAACTCTCTTACTAAGCTTTGGGGGAATGCTTTTAAAAGGTCAGTTTTACTTCTTCTCCCCTTATAAAGTTTAACTCTTTGAACAGGGTTTTCATCAGTAAAACTTTCTCTTAGAATTAAGGATTTTGCATACCTTGGCTTCTCTAAGCTGCCACACCCAGAGCTCTCCTTGTAACGTGCTTTCTCAGGCAGACAAGCTGTTCTATGCAATGCTCTGCTTTCAGGGCTATCAGGCAAACCCGGTATGGATTTCCACCCTTTGTGGTTCTTAGCAAAGGTATCTCTGTAGTAGGAACTTCCCCTCCTTGTTCCTTGCTGGTTTGATACAATGAACTTACTTGGGCTAGGAGAGTTGCTTTTATCCGGCAGACTGCTTCTTCTGTTTGCTTTGCTATGGACTCTGTCCCAATATGTTTGGCCTCTCTGGACTCTATCCCTTTGAGTGAAACTCCTTTGGATTCTGTCTCTTTGAGTTGGCTGCACGTGGAAGCTGTCCTGTTCCAGGTTCCTTTTCCCACAGCTATCCAAACTGCTGCTCCAGACTGTGCTCTGTCCTGAGCCTCTTGCTGAGCCTCTTGCAGTGATACTTGCTGTGCTTCTGGCTATGTTCCTGGTTAGGCTACTTTCGCCGCTCCTATTGCTTCCACGGCTCTCCTTGCTGCTTTGCCGGCTCTTACTACTGCTCTCCTTGCTGCTCCTCCGGCTCTTACTACTGCTCTCCTTGCTGCTTCCCTCTTCTACCATCTGGTTTCCTTTATAAAGGGATTTTTGGTTTGAACATTTTGGGCTTGATCTCAGGTGAAACTGCTTGTTACTAATGCAATCAGTGTCAGAGCACGTTGCTTCTGGCTCTGTGGAACTGCTCATACGCCCTCTGGCTGTGCTGCGCTGGAACTGCGCTCTCTGCATCTTCTCAGTTCCATGTAAAACAGGGTTTTTTCCTAAAACTATTTCTTTCATAGGTTCCGCGTTATGACAACACATATAGCATTTCTACTCCCTGAATGTGCAGGTGGTGTGTGATGTGCACATGACCATTCTGAATGCGGTGCCCAGGTTCCTAGAATCAACCCATAATTCCTATACTTTGCACTTCTCAGCAATCTTCCAGCAGTTCAAGGAGGGGTTTTATGGCCCTGGATAACTGCTGGGTAGGTAATCTGCCTTGCTCTGGTCTAGGTGTGGCATCATAAGAACATAAGATATGCCATACTGGGTCAGACCAAGGTCCATCAAGCATAGTATCCTGTTTCCAACAGTGGCCAATCTAGGCCATACGTACTTAGCAGTTTCCGCAAAAGACACGGGTTCCTCAATGCTTGTATTGGGTCAAGCATTGATATCCTGGGTCCCTTTTTAATAATGGTTTATGGACCTTTCCTCCAGGAATTTGTCCAAACGTTTTTTAAACCCAGCTACACTAACAGCCTTTACTACATCCTCCGGTAACAAATTCCAGAGTTTGATTAAACGTTGAGTGAAAAAATATTTTCTCTTATTTGTAGCTTCATTGCATGTCCCCTACTCTTTCTATATTCTGATAACGTAAACAATCGATCTACATTTACCTGTTCCACTCCGTTCATTAATTTATAGACTTCTATCATATCTCCCCTCAGCTGTCTCTTTTCCAGGTTAAAGAGCCCTAATCTTTTTAGCCTTTCTTCATAGGGGTATCCTTCTATCCCCTTTACCATTTTGATGGCTCTTCTCTGAACCTTTTCTAATAACGCTATATCCTTTTAAAGATACGGCGACCAGAACTGCACACAATATTCAAGGTGCAGTCGCACCATGGAATGATACAGAGGCATTATAATATCTTTTGTTTTATTTTCCATTCCTTTCCTTATGATACCTAGCATTTTATTTGCTCTCTTGGCTGCCGCTGCACACTGGGCCGAGGGTTTTAACATGTTATGCACGATGACGCCTAAATCTTTTTCCTGGGTGGTGGTTCCTAATGTGGAACCTTGCATCGTGTAACCATAGTTTGGGTTGTTCTTCCCTAGGTGCATAACTTTGCACTTGTCCACATTAAATTTCATTTGCCATTTTGATGCCCAGTCTTCCAGTTTATCAAGATCCTTTTGCAATTTTCCACAATCCTCATGGGTTTTAACAATTTTAAATAGTCTAGTGTCATCTGAAAATTTGATAACCTCACTCGTTATTCCCTTTTCCAGATCATCTATGAATATGTCAAAAAGCAGCGAACCCAGCACAGATCCCTGGGGTACCCCAGTATTCACCTTTTGCCATTGGGAAAATTGGCCATTTAGCCCTACCCTCTGCTTTCTATCTTTTAACCAGTTCCTGATCCACAATAGTACACTGTCTCCTATCCCATGACTCTTTAGTTTTGCCAAAAGTCTCTGATGAGGGACCTTGTCAAAGGCTTTGTGAAAGTCCAAATACACAATATCAACCGACTCACCTTTGTGTACCTGTTTATTCACACCTTCAAAAAAACATAACAGATTAGTAAGACAAGATCTTCCTTGTCTAAAGCCATGTTGACTGTCTCCCATTAAGCCATGACTATCTACATGTTCAGCAATTTTGTTCTTTATGATGGTTTCTACCATTTTCCCGGTACTGACGTGAGGCTCACCGGTCTCTAGTTTCCCGGCAGGGTCGGCCCAAGGGGGGTGCAGGGCCATGTGCGGAGACTCGGTGTGGGGCCTCATTTGCATAAGGGACCTCATTTGCATAAATATTTGCATAATGTTACCATACACTAACTTTTAGTAAACATGCCTCTTAATGAGTGTATGGATAAAGAAAGACTAAAAGATTTCTACATTACTATAATCCAGTGCCAACTGCCGGGCACATTAGGAACTACTACAAACACTGCCCATTTAGAACCCATAGCAAACCCGCCATATCGTAACAGCACTACCAGGACTCACAAAAGCACCATACCCTACCTATCAAAAGGAAACACTGCAAATATTAAACCAATACATTTCAGAGAACAATACATGACCTACTGGGGAAAGAGAACAAGTGGCAATGTCAAATAGGAATTACATAAACAGAATACCTCAGCTCAGTTACACGTGCAGAACATAGACCGTCACCAAACAAGAAATCACAATGTAGAAACAGGAAGACAGTAATTAAACTGGGAACCCCAAAAGCCCAACAACACTGTAGAAATAAAACTATAAATTAATTTCCTCTTGTACTAAACAAAGCGCAGATGTTAATGATGCACATTTCCCAGAGCTGGCATATTTCAGTTAATAAATTCAATAAAGAGATATTTTTTTACCTTTTGTGCATTTTTTTTCAGTTGCAATTGCTCCAGCCACTTTCTTCTGGTTTCTTTGTGTCTTCTGCTAACTCTCCATCGCCTGCTGTCCATTTGTCCTTTCTTCACTCTTCTAGTTTTTTTCCATTCTCTCTCTGCATCTGCTTTAACATACCAATCTTTCTCCTTTTGCTCTTTCATCATTCCTATTTCATCCACTCAAATTTTACCCCGCCATCCTCAATCCCCACTTATTCTCCCAATATCCGGCCAATTGTAGATTTATCTTCCCTCCCACACAAAATATTTTTTCCCTCTCCATTTCACTCTCCCAGCTCTATCCCATTCTAATCCTCCCCCAATATCAGCTCCCTTCTAGTTCCAGCCCCACCCAGCATCCGCTCCCTTCTAGTCCCCGCATCAGCCCATTTCCAGTCCTAGCTCCCCCATCCGAGTCCCTCCATCAGCTCATTTCCAATCCCAGCCCCCCATAAGCCCATTTCTAGTCCTATCCTAGCCCCACCATCAGCCCATTTCCAGTCCTAGCTCCCCCATCCGAGTCCCTCCATCAGCTCATTTCCAATCCCAGCCCCCCATAAGCCCATTTCTAGTCCTATCCTAGCCCCACCATCAGCCCATTTCCAGCCCTAGCTCCCCCATCCGAGTCCCTCCATCAGCTCATTTCCAATCCCAGCCCCCCATCAGCCCATTTCTAGTCCTTTCCTAGCCCCACCATCATCAGCCCATGTCAAATCCTAGCTCCCCTCCACTCAGCCCATTTCCAATCCAAGCCCCCCATGAGCCTACTTCCAGTTCTAGCCCCTCCATGAGTCCATTTCAATCCAAGCCCCCCAACAGCCCATTTCCAGTCCTATCCTAGCCCTCCATCAGCCCATTTCCTGTCCTAGCCCCTCCTCACTCAGCCCATTTTTAGTCCTAGCTCCCTCCCCTTACAGCCCATTTCCATTCCAAGCCCCCCTCCCCATCAGCTATTTGTAGTTCAAGCCCTTCTTCCACACAGCCCATTTCCATTCCAAGCTCCTGTCCCCATCAGCTATTTGCAGTTCAAGCCCTCCTTCCACTCAGCCCATTTCCAGTCCTAGCCACCCCCCAGCCCATTACCAGTCCTAGCCCCCCCATAGCCCATTACCAGTCCTAAGCCCCCCATAGCCAATTACCAGTCCTAAGCCCCCCATCAGCCCACTTCCAGTCCTAAGCCATCACCCCATTTTCAGTCTTAGCCCCCCCATAGCCCATTACCAGTCCTAACCCCCCCATAGCCCATTATTAGTCCTAACCCCCATCAGCCCATTTCCAGTCTTAGCACCCCCATAGCCCATTACCAATCCTAACCCCCCCATCAGCACATTTCCAGTCCTAGCCCCCCTATTTAACATTATTTCTATACCCTATAGCCCATTACCAGTCCTACCCCCCCATCAGCCCATTTCCAGTCTTAGCCCCCCCCATAGCCCATTACATCCTAACCCCCTCTCCATCAGCCCATTTCCAGTCTTAGCCCCCCATAGTACATTAATTCCTTACCCCCCATCAGCCCATTTACTGTCCTAACCCCCCATCAGCCCACTTCCAGTCTTAGCCCCCCCATAGCCCATTAGTAGTTCTAACCCCCCCATAGCCCATTACCAGTCCTAACCCCCCTCCCCCTTTCAACCCACTTCGTCTTAGCCCCCCCCATAGCCCATTACCAGTCCTAACCTCCCCCATAGCCCATTACCAGTCCTAACCCCCCTCCCCCCATCAATCCACTTCCAGTCTTAGCCCCTACATAGCCCATTACCAGTCCTAACCCCCCATAGCCCATTACCAGTCCTAATTCCCCTCCCCCCATCAGCCCTGATAGATTAAAAAAAACAAACCGGCTGCTGCTGCCGCTGCCGCCGTGGCAGTGGCAGAATCAAATGTCCCGCTGCGGGGCCCCGCCTGCCCGGCAGAGCCTCCCTGCAGCATCAGCTCCCGAGTCCCAAAGCGCGGGCTTTCAGAGCCGCAAGAGTTTCCCCTTTCTTCTCGCGGCTCTGTTAATCTCGCCGGGGCTGATGGGATTTCCCATCAGCCCCGGAGGGATTAACAGAGCCGTGAGAGGTCAGAGAAGCTCTCCCTTCGTGGCTCTGAAAGCCTGCGCATTGGGAGGGACTCAGGAGCTGATGCTGCAGGGAGGCTCTGCAGGGCAGGCGGGCCTCGCGGCGGGACATTTGATTCTGCCGCTGCCACGGCGGCAGCGGCAGCAGCAGCAGCCGATTTGTTTTTTTTTAATCTACTTGTGTTAATGTAGAATGTTTTTTTGCATGGGGCCCCCTGAAATGCGGGGCCCTGTGCATAAAACATTCTGGCTCAATGGACGGGCCGGCCCTGCACCCTTGGGCGGGAAGGGGACTACGCATGCGTGGTAGCAATTCCCAAAGGCTTTCTTTGAAAGCTGGGGATATGCTCCGCGCGGGCTCCTTCTGCGCCGACGTCACCCATATGTGAGGACTGACTTCCTGCTTGTTCCCGGAGAACCTATTTGTGTCAATCTATTGATCAATGTTTTATGAATGACATTGTCAAATGCGGACGCAATGTTCAAGAAAAGTAATCTGAATGCATTTATTGATTTATCTAGACCACATATAAGTTTGTCCATGAGGGTTAGTAGAAGTGTTTCAACTCTGTGGTGGGAGTGGAAGCTGAATTGCTGTTCGTCTAGGGGAGCATTGAGGTCTATGAAGTCCTGTAATTGTATTTGCACAGCTTTCTTAATTATTTTGGAGATAAATGGAATGCTTGCTATCAGTCTGTAAGAGCTGGGGTTGTTCTTGTCTAGGGTTTTGTTTTTCAAAATGGGGTGTATCATGGATTTTTTTGAGTTGGTTTGGAATGCAATCCTGGGCAAGTGGTTTACTATGGGTAATATATGTGGAGCTAGCTCAGTTTGGTTGCCTTGATCCAGCTGACTGGGCATGGGTCAAGTGATGAAGTGGTGTTGTTGATTAAGGTGATGTTTAGCAGTTGCCTTTGGTCAATTAAGTGGAAGGAATTCCATGTGTTGGGGTTTGTTGAGACGTCATGCGGGGGTGGTGTTGTCCTCAGATGTCTTACTTTTTAGTTTGTCTGCAAAGTAGTTGCAAGAGTTTGGGGTTTAATGGTACAGTTGTGTGTGTTGTTGTGGGATTGTGTTAGTGACTTGACTATTTCAAAAGGTTTCCTTGGACGGTTGAGTGATTTGGTGAGTAATTTTGTATGGTGGTCTTTCTTTCTATTAAGGATCGCTTCTTTATATTTTTGTAAGGCTATCATATATGAAATTCTGTTCTCAGGAGATTGTTTTGCTCTCCATTTATGTTCTCTCTTTAAGTCCTTTTTCAGGTTTACAGTTCTTTGGTGTACCATATTTCTGTGGGTTTGCACATTGGGTTTCTTTGGGCTTTTGTGCAGATTGATGCCTTTGATATAGTGGAGTTCCAGATGTTTATAGTTGTGTTTAAATCTGTAGATAGATTGTCTAATTGTGGTAGTACTCTATTTAGGAAGGCATCTTTGTTAAATTAGGTAAATTGTCTTTTTTCTGTTGTTCCGTTGTTTTTGGGGAGTTGTGTGGAATCATGGGTATGAAGAATTCTAATATGAAGTGGTCTGACCATGGGATTTGTTTTGCTTTAGAGGGTGTGAAAAGCATGTAGTTATTGATAAGTTTTGGAAGGAAGATCAGGTCTAAAATGTTACCTTTGTTGTGTGTGGGCATGGTTACTGTTTGGTGAAACCCCATGTCGTTCATAGCATTTAAGAATAGGGTGGATTGAGTATCGTGGAGGGATGGTAGATTGAAGTTCCCAAGAAGGATATGGAGTTTTCTTAAAGATATTGTGCATGTAGCTTCTAGGATAGAAGTGAGGTTTTTGTGGTTGGATGTAGGTGGTCTGTATGCTAAGGTGATGGATAGGTTTTTGTTTTCTGTCGTGATTATATCCATGCCAGATTGTTATTGATGCTCAGTGTGGGGTTTAGTTCCTTTTTGCTTAGAATAAGTATGCCTCCTCCTCTTTTATTGTCTCTTGGGCAATTGAATAGGAGATATTATTTTAGTTTTGTTGTTTTAGTAAGACAGTGTCTGTGTCTGCTATCCAGGTTTCAGTAATGCATAGAAGATGCAGTTTTTCATCTCTCAGTAAGTCTGGTATGATTGGGATTTTGTTTCTAATGGATCTCACATTTATTAGCATGCATTTTATTTGAGTGTGAGGTTGATATGTTTGGTGAAGGTTTGTGTGTGAATGTAAATAAGTCTGTGATGGGTATTAATATGCTGTGAGTGGTGTGTTCTGTTATGTGTGCTTCTATGTGGATGGCAAGTGATGATATTTTTGTGGCGGATAATGGGGATGTGAAATTGCTGCAGTACTTCAGTGAGGGGATGTGAGGAGAGGGGTGCAGTGAAGGCTATAGTGATGAGCATTAGAGTGAAGAGAATCATAATTTCCATGGTGGTTGGGCAATTTTTATATGCTGAACATGAATATGACAGTGAAATTGCAAAGTTGACTCTAGTTTTTTTGTAATCTACAAGAATTGATGTTTACATCACGAAATGCATGTCAATAGTAAATATAATAGGCCTTCGGTTAATACCTGTAAAAAACCAAGTCATAGACTACTTCTTAGATTTTTTCACTTGTCTCTTGTACAGCTATTCGGGAGCTTCTCTGGGGAGTGTCCAGCAGTAGTCAGCCAGCATTGTAGTGGACCATTTTCCCTGGTATCTTTGCTTCATCGTTGCGATATCCTGGTGAAAACATTCGCCCTGTTCATCACTAACCATACCACAGCTGTCAGGAAAGAAATCGAGATGGGAATCGAGGAAATGGATCTTTAGAGACATATTGCAGCCAAGTTTCTGATACTGCATCAGCATGTCTTCTACTAGTTCCTTGTAGTTTTCTGCCCTAACATTCCCGAGAAAGTTTGTTGACACTAGGCGAAAAGCATTCCATGCTTGTTTCGCATCACCCTGCAGCAAGTTGTTGAACCGGTCATCTTTGAAGAGCTCTTGAATCTGAGGAGCCACAAAAACTCCCTCTTTAATCTTTGCTTCGCTGAGTCGAGGGAATATTTCATGCAGGTATCGGAAAGCTGGCGAAGTGCGGTCCATGGCTTTCACAAAGTTTTTCATCAAACCTAGTTTGATGTGAAGGGGTAGTAGCAGGATTTTGTGAGCCTCAACCAGAGCTGGGTGCTGGATATTCTTCTCTCCAACTGTTACATTTTGTCTGCGATTCCATTCCTTTCGCAAGTAGTGCCAATCCCTTGCTTGGCTATCCCACTCACATAAGAAACACATGTATTTTACATATCCCTGCTGCAGTCCCATTAAAAGGGCAACTACCTTCAAGTCACCACAGAGGTGCCAGCTTAAGGTTTATGTGTATTTATTTGATATACCGCCCTACTTTATCAATTAGAGCGGTTTACAATTCACAAACAATTAGAAACAGGCACAGGGCCAGAAAGGAGGAAAGGAAGTTACAATTGTTGATATAATAGAACGAGAGAAAGGATACAGGACTATATGTAGGGGACAGGATCAGACAAGAGGGGAGGGAAGGTCATAGGCCAAGGAAAAGAGGTGGGTTTTTAGGTCTTGCTTGAAGGTGGTGTGATGGGGTTCTAACCGGAGGGAGGTGGGGAGTGAATTCCAGAGTGCGGGGCCGATGAAAAAGAAAGCAGAGGAGCGAGTGGAATGACGGTGAGCGAGGGAGGGGGAAGGGAGATTAAGACGGTTAAGGTGGAAGGAGCGGGGAGTGTGTCTGGGGGTGTGGAATGTAATAAGGTCTGCCAGCTATTGTGGAGTACTAGTCTGAAGAGCCCTGTGAACTAGAGTAAGTAACTTAAACTGAGTGCGAAAGGAGTGGAAGTCAGTAGATGCTTTAAGTTATCGTATGCCTCTTTCATGTGGATGGCATGCGCTACTGGAATAGATGGAAGACGGTTTCCATAGTTCAAAAGCACAGCCTTCAGACTCAGTTTCGAAGAATCTATAAATAGTCTCCAGTCTTGTGGGTCATGAGTGATTTTTAAGGCAATCTTGAGGCTTTCAATATTGGAACACAATACCAGATCACTTTCCTTTACGACTGCGTATAGTACACTGCTGACATCAGATGGCTTCAGCAGCCGTCTGGCAGTAGTATTGCATTGCATCAGAAAATGATGCAATCAATTCTGGATGATGTGTGCATGCTGGTATTATGCAATACAATGCAATATTACATCATTCAAGGCTTATTTGGGATGTTGTTGATGTCCTACTGGATAAATTTACATGGTGAAATGTGAAAAATAAACTACATGCAATATCTTCAAAACGAGAGCCAATAAATTTTTTTTAATGTTATATTCGTGTTCAGCTCACCAAGATACTACAGATTAGGGCCTTTTAAGGTCAGTAACGATTTCAATGTTGACCAGTGTTATAAGTTATGCTCATACTTACAGAGGTGGCATAATAGAGTACAAGAAATTGGAACGGCATTTTTATCACTATGGGACGCTCGTGTCTTCTGATTTAGTCCAGTTAGCAGAGGACGACTCACTTGTAGGAATGTTTTCTTTTTCTGTTTTCATGCGTCTGGTATAATCAGTTTTTAGTTCCTTTGCTTAGATGTTCTGTATGGGCTAGGTCTATGCCACGGGTCACACCTAAGGGCTACACCTGCAGCACGCTGAACTTTTAAAAGTGCTGTCTGCCTCCAGTGATAATTCTGTTGGGCGGAGCTGGAAGATCACATGGAGGAGGAAGCTACCTTTGCAGATGGAAGTGCAGGAAAGTAAAGGATCGATCGCAGTCTCACCTCTCTCGCTGCTGATGGTAGTTTCTTGTGAGAGTAGAGTGTCTGGTAGCAGGGTATAGCGAGGGAGCATTGTTTCTTTCCCTCAGGATGCTCAGGTGATAATCGCAGCCCCGGTCCAGGCAAAGAGGAGGCTCTATACATTTCGCCTACCCACCATCGTTGTTTTACGTGTTCTACATCTGTAAGATGTGTCTCTTGAAGGAGGGCAATATCCATATGTTTATCTCGTAAGATCTTGAGTATTTTATGTAATTTAATTGGGTGCCCAATCCCATACACATTCCACGAAACTATTCACAGGGATTCAGCCATAATCAAAAGGAGAAAAGCCCTTGCCAATAAACACCGGGAGTGACCTCAGACTTGAGGCCAACATTGATGGAGAGGTGAGAGATAAGGGGAAGGCAGGATGGGAGGGGGGAGGGTTGCAGGGAAGGGGGGTGAAGGGTAGTAAAGGGTGGGTCAGACATAAAGCATGACATGAATGGCAACAAGAGACAGACATTGGGGTCCGGAGCCTTAGGCAGGGGGGCTCATGTGGACCATGGAAGACTATGTGGTTGACAGAGGGAGAAAACACTCCTTACCTTTTGATTATGGCTGAATTTCTGCGAATAGTTTCGTGGAATGTGTGGGGGATTGGGTACCCCATTAAATGACATAAAATACTCAAGACATTACGAGATAAACATACAGATATTGCCCTCCTTCAGGAGGCACATCTTACAGATGTAGAAAACGCAAAACTACAATGATGGTGGGTAGGCAAAGTGTATGGAGCCTCCTCTGGAGACTGGAAGGCAGGAATAGCTATCTTAATTGGGAAATGGATAGACTTTCAGGTGGAGAATTTACATGCCGACCCTGGGGGGTGTTTTTTTATTTCTGTAGGGAAAACAAGGGTCAACAAATTTGGCTTGGCAATGTGTATGGCCCAGACACCTATGATGCCCAATTTTACCGAGAGGTGACACACTACTTGTCCGCCTTAGATCATATGCAACTTCTCATGGATGGAGATTTCAATTGTGTAATTGACGAGACCATAGACCGCACCACATAGACTGGGATAGATGTTTGCTGGGCCAGGAAGAGTTAGGGATGGTGTGATTGTTATGAGCTTGTTGATGCTTGGTGCCTTACATATCCATCGGAATGTGACTACACACACATCTCTCAAGCACTTGGCTCTGTATCTCGATTAGATTATTTTCTGGTAGTGGCGGACGGTGGAGATCGGTCACAAGGGAAGAACCTCTTTCGACTGAAAGCAAGTTCTGCTACAAGGGGACATGGGATGAGGGTGAAAGGGGATAGATTCAGGAGTGATATGTGGAAATATTTCTTTACGGAAAGAGTGGTGGATCTGTGGAATAGTCTCCCAGTGGAGGTGGTAGAGATGAGGACAGTATCTGAATTCAAAAAAGCATAGGACAAACACAGAGGATCTCTAAAGGAAAAAAGGGGACTGTTGTAGTTGTTGATATGGAAGGCCATGTGGTCTTTTTCTGTCGCCATTTTTCTATGTTTCTATGTTTTTATTATAATCTTGGATCAAGCATTAATCTGGGTGGACCTTGAGTGGGGGGTGGCTCCGAGAGACAATATCTGGCAGCTTCCATTCCAGGTAATTGAGGACAAGGAATTTGGGGACAATCTCCAAGTCCATTGGGCTGAATATGAGCTGAATAACATGGAGGATATTGACAATCCATCTCTGTACTGGGAAGCAGCAAAGGCGGTCCTTAGGGGATATATAATAGGATACTGCTGCTCAAAACGCAAAGAGCAAGGGAGACGGCTGGTGCAGTTAGAGAAGGCTCTTTTTATCACCAGGTGCAGTTTTGCGCAACAACCCACAGCAGATCGAAGAGCAAATCTGCTCACCATTCAGGAGGAATTGAATACCCTATTACACCAGAGGGTGCATAAGTCAGCATTTTACTACAGATATAAACTTCATTGTTATGGAAATAAGACCGGGAAGTTGCTGGCTTCGTTAGTCAAAGAGGGCGTGGGAAAAAGGACGAAAGGAGGGTTGCAGAACAGCACTGGACATCTCCAGACCACTCAGCAAGATACTGAGCGAGCCCTCCAAGACTTTTACAGAGATATATAGGGTGGAGCCATGTGATATACGGGCTACACAAGCCTACTTACAGAAGTTGACACTACCATATTTAGATAAGATGCAAACAGAGACATTGAATGCACTAGTGTCAGTTCAGGAAGTACAGAGGTCTATTTGCAAGCTGAAGAAATGTAGAGCTCCTGGCCCTGATGGATACAGGGCAGAATTGTATCAATTAATGTCTGATAAAGTAGCAATACCATTAGCTGAAATTTTTTTGGATCTGGTCTTATGCCAGGAATTTCCATACAAGCCCAACAAAGCACTAATAAACATGCTCCTCAACCCAGGTAAAGATCCTGTGATGTCTGGATCATATAGACCCATCTCAATACTAAACATAGCTATTAAAATCATAGCTAAAATAATGGCAGAAAGGCTAGCACCATACCTGCTACTACTGGTGGGGGAATCCCAGGTGGGCTTTGTACAAGGCCGCAATATAACAAAGTCATCTCTGGTGCGACCTCATTTGGAGTATTGTGTGCAATTCTGGAGACCACACCTTCAAAAGGATATAAACAGGTTGGAGTCGGTACAGGGGTGGCTACTAAAATGGTTAGTGGTCTTCATTATAAAGCATATGAGAACAGACTTAAGGATCTTAATATGTATACTTTAGAGGAAAGGTGGGATAGGGGTGATATATTTGAGACATTTAATAACCTCCGTGGCATAAATACACAGGAGAGTCTCTTTCGATTGAAAGCAAGTTCTGCTATGAGAGGATATAGGATGAGGGTGAAAGGGGATAGACTTAGGAGTAATATGCAGAAATATTTTTTTAAGGAAAGAGTGGTAGATGCGTGGAATAGTCTCCCAGTGGAACTGATAGAGATGAGGACAGTATCTGAATTCAAAAAGCATGGGACAAACATAGAGGTCCCAGGACAGGTTTGAAACCCCTGCTTTACACAAAAGAAGAATTAAGGATGAAGTTGGGAACTACAGACTGGTTAGACTGACCTCTGTGATGAGTTAATTAATGGAAACGCTGCTAAAACAGAGGATAGTGAGGTTTCTTAAGTCCAATGGATTGCAGGATCTGAGGCAGCACTTGTCAAATAAATCAAATCAATTTCTTTGACTAGACGACCAGAAAGTTGGACTGAAGCAGAGTCTTAGATGTGGTGTACTTAGATTTCAATAAAGCCTTTGACATTGATCCACACGGCAACTTATACAGCTGTGGTCAAGTTTGAAACGCAGCAGAGAGCTTTCAGTTTAATTCAGAACCCAGCAGACAGCTTTCTGGTTAAATTTAAAACCCAGCAGAGAGCTTCTAGTTTAAATTTAATACTCAGTCAGGGCCTAGTATCAGCAAAGAGCTTTCCGTTTACATTAAAAACTCAGCAGGTAGCTTTCAGTTTAAGACTCAGCAGAGAGCTTTCAGTTTAAATTTAAAACCCAGCAGAGAGTTTTCTGGTTAAACTTAAAACCCAGCAGAGAACTTTCAATTAAATTTAAAACCCAGTAGAGGACTCCTAGTTTAAATTTAATATTCAGTCAAAGCCTAGTACCAGCAAAGAGCTTTAATTTAAATCAAATCAGAGTATAACTTAGCATAAAAGGAAAAACAGGGAAAGTATTCTTTGAGCAATAAATTGTTTCTAAAGAGGCCTTCTAAATAGGTGTTAAAGCCAAGTGACAGATCAAAAAGGCATTTTGAAAGACTCCCTCTATCAAAGCAAGGGCTGTGTGAATCACCCAGGAAATTGGTCACAGATTACCTTAAAAGCACAGGTCTGGGATCTGTGTAGCAAGGCAGCCTTTACTAAGTGTTAGTTACCTCTCTCCCAACCGACTCCCACCCACCCCAGGCATAATCCTAGCTTTATAGGGTCTTACACCTAATAAAGGGGGAGTAGTATTCACATTCACTTCTAGGTCTAGCTGACTATCCTCACCAGGAATAAATGAGTTAAAGCCCTGAAAGTAATTAATTTTGAGGTGAACAAAGATCCTTAAACGTATTTGGTATAGTTGTATTAGTACAACTATCCCTAGCAACTAAAAACAACTTAAATAACTAAACAAAACTTTAAAACTAAGATACAGACAGCAGTCCAGGAGCGAGATGGGAGTTATCCAGTCTTTTATATTGTTTGTCACATGTATGATTTTCTCCCAGTTGGTGAGATGTCTTATGTGTGCACTAGGTGCAAGGAGCTCTTTGCCCTCAGGAAACGAGTGTGATCTCTGGAGGCAAGAGTAGTAGACTAGAAAGACATAAGGAAGTCAGAGAGGTACATAGACAAAACCTACAGGGACGTATTGTTGAAGCCCCACCTCCAGTCTGGCAGCCTCTCAGTTGCCATGGAAGAGAGAGGTCTCGGTGAAAGGAGAGCATCAACTTGGTGAGGCAGGAAGTGATTCTGTAGCTAGGACCTGTCCACCAGGAGATGTATCACCCTCTTGCACTGAGGAGGTTTCTCCAGGGCCATGTGTCCATTAAGGAAAGGTTAGGACGGCTGTTATAGTGGGCGATTCAATCATTAGGCATGTAGATAGCTGGGTGGCTGGTGGACATGAGGATCACCTGGTAACATGCCTGCCTGGTGCAAAGGTAGCGGATCTCAAGTGCCACATAGACAAGGTTTTAGACAGTGCTGGGGAGGAGTCTGCTGTCTTGGCACATGTTGGTACCAATGACATAGGAAAATGTGAGAGGGAGGTTCTGGAGGCCAACTTTAAGCTTTTAGGCAGGAAGTTGAAATTCAGAACTTCCAGGATAGCATTCTCTGAAATGCTTCCCATGCCACACACAGGGCCCAAAAGGCAGGCGAAGCACCAAAGTCTCAATGCGTGGATGACATGATGGCGCAAAGAAGAGGGTTTTGGATTTGTTAGGAATTGGGCAACTTTCTGAGGAAGGGCGGGGATTTTCCTAAGGAATGAGCTCCACCTTAACCGAGATGGAGCCAGGCCACTGGCATTAACATATAAAAAGGAGAGAGAGCGGCTTTTAAACTAGATAATACGAGAAAGCCAACAGTCGCTCAAGAGCACATGGTTCGGAACAATGTATCCTTGAAGGATGCTAACAAAACAGGGAAGTTAGGACAACCAAACAGAGAGGTTCCAATAAAGATAAAAGTTACCCAGATGCCCTTAAGTAAAGAACTGAAAGATTCCATATTACCCCTATCAACTGATAGCCAGATTAATATGATTGAAATATTACCTCTAAAATGCCTGTATGGAAATGCTAGAAGTCTAAAAAATAAGATGGGAGAGTTAGAATATATAGCTCTAAATGAGAGGTTAAATATAATTGGTATCTCAGAGACCTAGTGGAAGGAAGACAACCAATGGGACACTGTGATACCTGGGTACAAACTATATCGTAATGATAGAGTAGATCAAATTGGTGGAGGGGTTGCACTCTATGTTAGAGAGGGCATTGAGTCACATAGGATTAACATTTTGCAGGAAACAAAATATGCTGTAGAATCTCTATGGACAGAAATACCATGTAAAATGGGGAAAGAAATAGCAGTGGGGGTGTATTACCGACTGCCTGGCCAGAATGAACAGATGGATAATGAAATGCTGAAAAAAATCAGGAAAGCTAACAAAAGTTACAACACAGTAATAATGGGTGATTTCAATTACCCGGGTATTGACTGGGTCAGTGTCACAGCAGGACATGCCAAGGAGATAAAGTTTCTAGATGAAATAAATGACTGCTTCTTGGAGCAGCTGGTTCATGAACCAACAAGAAGGGAAGCTATTTTGGATCTAGTCCTTAGTGGCATGCAGGATCTGGTGCAAGATATAAGGGTGTTGGGGCCACTTGGCAACAGTGATCATAGCATGATCGCATTTGTTTTAATAAATGAAAGAAGAACGACAAGGAAATCCACAGTATTCCCATTTAACTTTCAAAAGGGAGGCTATGATAAAATGAGGAAAATAGTTAACAAAAGACTAAAAGGAGCAGCTGCGAAGACTAAAGATTTGCATAAAGCATGGGCATTGGTTAAAAATACTATTCTGGAAGTCCAGACCAGATGTACTTTATTCCATGCTTTAAGAAAAGTGGAAGGAAGGCCAAAAAACTGCCAGCAAGGTTTAAAGGTGAGGTCAGAGAGGCTGTTGCATCCAAAACAGCATCTTTCAGGAAATGGAAAAAGGAACCAAATGACGAAAATGGGAAACAACATAAGCACTATCAAGTTAGATGTAATGCATTGATAAGGCAGGCAAAGAGAGAATTTGATAAAAAGCTTGCCGTGGAAACAACAATGCATAATAAAAACCTTTTTCAAGTACATTCATACATTCACTGTGAGACAGTCAGTTGGACCATTGGATGATAGAGGAGTAAAAGGGGCGCTAAGTGAAGACAAGGCCATAGCAGAGAGAATGAATGAATTCTTTGCTTCAGTCTTTACTAAAGAAGAAGTAGGGAATTTACCCATCCCTGAAATGGTATAATAAGATGATGTATTGGACGAATTGAAAGAAATATCGATAAACCGGGAAGATGTATTACAACTATTTGATAAACTGAAGAGTACCAAATCACCTGGACTGGATGGCATACATCCAAGGGTATTGAAAGAACTGAAATATGAGATTGCAGACCTGCTATTAGTAATCTGTCAACTATCATTAAAATCATCTGTAATACCTGAAGACTGGAGGATGGCCAATGTAATGCCAATTTTAAAAAGGGCTCCAGGATATGATCTGGGAAATTACAGACCTATGAGTCAGACATCAATACCAGGCAAAATGGTAGAAACCGTTATAAAGAATAAAATTACTGATCATGTATATAGTGTGATGAGAAGAGCCCTGCTGAACCGATGGAAATAGGAAAAGATAGTGAATATACCTTTAAGGAAAGAGACATTCCTGAAATTCACAGGTTCCAGACTGCAGTCAAAGAAAGAAAGCACGGAGTTGATAGAGCCAGTTTGCCACACCCAAGCTCTGCTGACGTAGGTGCAAGCTTAGGGGGTAATGGCAAACACCTGTGCAGAGACAGAGAAAGGCTAGCTAAGAAGCAGCCTTATAAACCCTGCTCAGAAGGGGAGAAGGAGGTTCAGGTTCAGGATCAGGTTGCGGTTCAAAGTGTTTGTGTTCCAGTTCCAGTCCAAAATCGTGGGCAGGTTCAGAGGTTTCAGCTGTTCCAGGAGTTCAGAGAGAGGAACTCAGAGGAGGAAACATCAGGGGAAGGAGAAGGACGTAGAAGGAGCCTGAGAGCCAGGAAACCACGTGTGCTTTGCTTAGAGAAAGAAAGCAGGGAAGTCTTCTACCTCGGGTCTCGGACCGAAGGATTCAAGCTGCTCAAAGATGGGTGAACAAGGCTATAGCTAGAAGTAACCAGAACCTAGCCTGGAGCAAAGAACCGTGGCTGAACAGCGGAGAGGAACCAAGGCAACTGAACCAGGGAGAGATATCCCATACTAGAGGTACAGACATTCCTTACCAGGGAAACTAGTACTGGAGGGAGGTCCAGGGATTTCCCCAGAGCATTCACCGAGGAGCAGATCTATTTTGAAGGTGTGAATAAACAGGTAGACAAAGGTGAACCAGTTGATATAGTGTATCTGGATTTTCAGAATGCTTTCGACAAGGTCCCTCATGAGAGACTCTTGGTGAAATTAAAAAATCATGGGAGTGGAGGCAGTGTAGTATTGTGGTTAAAAGATAAAAAGCAGAGAGTAGGGCTAAATGGCCAATCTTCTAAATGGAGAAAAGTAAATAGTGGAGCACCCCAGGGATCTGTGCTGGGCCGGCTGATTTTTAACATATTCATAAATGACCTGGAAATGGGAATAATAAGTGAGGTGATCAAATTTGCAGATGACACAAAATTATTCAAAGTTGTTAAAACCCAAGATGATTGTGAAAAATTGCAAGTGGACCTTGATAAATTGGAAGACTGGGCGTCAAATGGCAGATGAAATTTAATGTGGACAAGTGCAAAGTTATGCACCTAGTAAAGAACAACCCAAACATTGGTTACATGATGCAAGGTACCACCTTAGAAACCATCACCCAGGAAAAAGATTTAGGTGTCATCATGGATAATACATTGAAATCCTCCACCTAGTGTACAGTGGCGGCCAAGAAAGCAATTAGAATGCTAGGAATCATAAGGAAAGGAATGGAGAATAAACCCAAGAATATTAAAATGTCTCCGTATCGTTCCATGGTTCGACCGCACTTGAATATTGTGTGCAATTCTGGTCACTGTATCTTAAAAATAATATAACGGAATTAGAAAAGGTACAGAGAAGAGTCATCAAGATGGTAAAGGGGATGAAAGGATACCCCTATGAGGAAAGGCTTAAAAGGTTAGGGTTCTTCAACTTGGAAAAGAGAAGGCTGGGGGGAGATATGATAGAAGTCTATAAATTAATGAATGGAGTAGAACGAGTTAACATAGATCGGTTGTTTACGCCATCAAAAAGTAGAAAGACTAGAGGACATGCAATAAGAGAAAATATTTTTTCACTCAACACGTAATCAAACTCTGGAATCCATTACTGGAGGATGTAGGAAAAGCTCTTAGTGTGGCTGGGTTTAAAAAAATATTTGGACAAGTTTCCGGAGGAAAGGGCCATAAACCATTATAAAGAGGACCCGGGAAATCCACTGCTTACCCTAGGGCGAGCATTATGGAAACTGTGGACTTTGGGTAACTGCCAGGTACGTATGACATGGATTGGACACTTGTTAGAAACAGGATACTGGGCTTGATGAACCTTGGTCTTATGCTTTCTTCTGGTGTACACCCTGCTGTGGTACAGACCTCTATGGCTTCCTCTGGAAGGTCCACCCTTACTGGCTCCACAGACGCTGCAGTCTTCAGTTCCATAGGTTCTGCATTGGAGGATGGCTTGTCCAGCAGCAATTCCTCTGTCTGAGTTCCTTGGGCGTTTATAACTTTCCTTTGACCGGAAGCCCCGGTCTACTCTCAGGATTTCTGCTCACAGGCCCCCACATATCCCAGTATTCCATATGAGAACTGTCCCTACCTCTACAGCTATTTACATTCTTTGGCCTGTGAGTTCTAATGATCCCAGTGTTATTCAAGAAAGGGGGTTCCTTCCATTCTCACAACATACTCAATAAAATGACACCCCATGAACACCTATATGCAGATTGAGTAAAAGCAAAGGCATTCTTTCTGTCTTTTTATTTTATACATACATATATCCCCACACAATTATACTCCTTATGAAATTATCCTTTGAGGAGTATAATTGTGCAGGGATATATGTATGTGGGATAATTTTATAAGGAGCTGTGTGGATTTCTGCATGAACAACACATGTAAACTTAAGTATTTTAGTCATTTACACATCTAAGTGGTAGCTTACATGCATAGATGACCTCTTATAAAATACCAACTAGCAAGCAAGCAATGTACTTTCCTTGTGGGCATACAAATAGGAGGAGTTTGGGTGGTGCTAGCATTCATATGCATAGATTATATAATTCTTTAATTTATGCAAGTAATTACAGATCTTGGGTGTAGTCATTTACACCAGTGATGTAAGTACTGCATCTGAACATACAAGAGGCATAAAGAACACATGCGAAAACGCACATTAACTAGACACCAGTTTGTAAAACTACCCTCTTTATATCTATTTTCTATGTATTTCCTGCTGATTTTCTGACCCTAACTATTTGATTCCAATAAAAATTCATGATTTACTTGACTTAATATTTAGGTTTAACAATTCTAGACATTTTGTATCAGTTTGTTATGATTTATCATAGCATATATTTTGTAAAAGGAAGTTGTGATCTACCAGAAAAGAGAGGTTTCCCAAGGTGTGTGCTGCTGAGGGGTCCCGATGCAGTGTTTGTTGTGGAGGAACACGCTGGGGGTGAAACTGTCCCTTTCCTGATGTCAGCTGGGAGTGCCCTCGGGAACTGAATAAGAGCAGTAGATGTCTTTGGCAGCTGCAGACAAAGGCCCACGGGCGTATGTGCCAAAGGAGCACATGACTAAAGGGGTGTGTCCCCTTTGGCGCCCCCTTCGGCGCAACTGAGGTGAACTCTGGTGAATATTAGTGGCAGGAGTACTCTATGAATGGACAAAGATACTGTTGTGTGGTTTTTTTTTGTTTGGGAAAAGGTGTGCCTGGTAAATGGAAAGGTTCGAAAGTTGATGGTTTGGGGAAAATCCAAGGCCCGATGGACGAACATATTATTGCTCTTAAGATGCAAGCCACTTCTATGGAGTCTCCGAACTCCACACCAATATTTGGAACTTCTTTAAACTCGGGGTCCAGATTTCCACCACCCAGCCTGTTGCACAGTCCATGCCTATAGTTGGGACTTCTCTGGATTACCTGATAGGACTCAGGGAGGGAAGATTGGCCTCAGATGGTGAGATGGGTTTTTCCTTCTCCCCGCCTGTATTACCTAAACCTACTGACTTCCCTCAGTCTGAGTGCTTAAGTGCGGTATCTGTTGAGAGTGTTACTTTGGCAGATATTTGGAAAGTGGTTACTCAAAATAATGATTTGTTAAAGGGCACTATGGAACAGATTATTGCTTTTTTTAGGGATGCAGTGAATGTGTTATCTATGCATTTGGTGCACCTACAGAAAGTGCAATCGGATGAATAAATTATCCTCGCAGGTTACAACATTGCAGAATGTGTCTACAACGTATATTAAAGATTCCACCATTTTGCACCAACAGTTGGAGCTTTTGGAAAATAGCACTCGTTCACGTAAATAGTAGTTACTCACCTGTAACAGGTGTTCTCCAGGAGCAGCAGGAATCAGTCCTCACATATGGGTGTCATCGGCGCCGATGAAGCCCCAGCGGAGCATTTCCCCAACTTTCCATGAAAGCCTTTGGGAATGCAGGCACGCATGCGCGGTTCCCTTCCCGCCTAAAGGTGCCATCTTACCTCAGTCAAATGACATAGCTAAGAACAGCACACAAAAATGAAAAAATAAACTATGTACAACTGCAACTCCCAGGGGAGGAGGGAGGGTTGTGATGACTGATTCCTGCTGCTCCTGGAGAACACCTGTTACAGGTGAGTAACTACTCTTTCTCCAGGACCAAGCAGGAAGTCAATCCTCACATATGGGTGACTCCCTAACTCTGGGCTACCAGGGAACCCAGGCTGAACAAGAGAACTCCCTCTAGTCCCAGCAGCAAAGAAAGGCTTTTCACTGACACAACCTCCACCGGTAGCCCAACAGAGGGCAGGAGTTGTCTAAACCTCAAAGAGATTCCGGAGTACTGCCTGGCCAAAAGCACTGTCCCTACGGGACTCCCTCTCCAGCCAGTAATGGGCTGCAAAAGTCTGGCTTGAAGACCAAGTTGCAGCCCTGCAGATGTCTACCAATGGTACAGAGCGGAGATGAGCCACTGAGGTAGCCATTGCCCTGACACGGTGGGCCGTGACCCTACCCTGCAAAGGAAGGTCAGCCGCCCTGTAAGCCCAGGTGATACAATCAGCTACCCAGATGGACAAGGTACGCTTGGACACAGCCAACCCCAACTTATTAGGGTCAAAAGACACGAAGAGCTGAGTAGTCCTTGCCTACGGTCAAGGTACAAGGATAAGGCCCTTCTACAGTCCAGGGTATGCAGAACTGCTTCAGCCTGACTTGCATGAGGCCTAGGGAAGAATGTTGGAAGAACCACCTCCTGGTTGAGGTGGAAAGAGGAGACAACTTTAGGGAGGAACTTTGGATGAGTCCTAAGGACTACCCTGTTCCTATAGAAGCGAGTGTAAGGCCTGTCACAGACTAGGGCCTGAAGCTCACTCACTCGCCTGGCCGAGGTTAGGGCTACCAAGAAGAGGGTCTTCCAGGACAGGAAGCGCAGAGGGCAAGTAGCCATCGGCTCAAAAGGTGGGCGAGTCAGTTGTTGCAAGACCACATTCAACTCCCACTCAGGAGCAGGAGGACAGATTGGAGGCTTGAGCAAAAGCAAGCCCCTGAGAAACCGGGACACCAAGGGGTGAACCGACAGAGAATGTCCTTCCACCAGTGAGTGGTGAGCTGCTAGAGCTGAGAGGTGGACCTGAACATAATTGGACTTAAGTCCCTGATTGGACAAGTGCAGTAAGTACTGAAGTACAACTGACACAGTACAGGAGAAAGGATCCTCTGTACGTAGCTGACACCACACAGAAAACCTTTTCCATTTAAGAGCATAGGTTTTCCTAGTGGACTGTTTCCTAGAGGCTAGGACAACCTCCTCAACTTCCTGAGGTTGGCCCCAGGGAGCCAAAACTACCCTTGAAGCCTCCAGGCCATCAAATTGAGAGCTTTGAGATTGGGGTGCAGAAGGGAACCCTGATCCTGGGAGAGAAGGTCGGGTTGCAACCCCAGAGGCTGTGGTGGATCCACCGCCAATTGAAGGAGAAGTGGAAACCAAGGCTGTCGCGGCCACCTGGGAGCCACCAGCAGGACTGAGGCCCTGTCCTGAAGAATCTTGAACAGAGTTCGGGCCACCAAAGGCGTGGGAGGAAACGCGTACAGGAGGCCCTGAGACCAGGGAATCAGAAAAGCATCTGCTGCTAGTCACAGAGGATGCGGTTGTCTGGAGCAGAACTTTGGCAGCTGTTTGTTCAGAGGACTGGCAAACAGATCTATGGAGGGAAGCCCCCATTTCAGGAAAATCTTCTGAACTACCAAAGGATGCAGCTGCCACTCGTGGGGCTGCAGAATTCTGCTCAACCTGTCGGCCAGGTGGTTCTCCTGGCCTGGAAGGTACACAGCCTTGAGGAGCATGTTGTGCTTGAGGACAAACGAGCAAAGGCCCTGTGCCTCCTGACAAAGGAGCCTGGACCCAGTCCCGCCTTGCTTGTTCACATAAAACATGGCTACCTGGTTGTCTGTCTGAACCAGGACAGACTGATGAGCCAGGGCAGGAGAGAAAGCTTTGAGTGCTAATCAAATAGCCCTGAGTTCCAATAGATTGATCTGCTGTGCGGCCTCCCAGGGAGACCACAGGCCCTGGGTGCACTTGTTCAGACAATGAGCCCCCCAGCCCTGCAGGGAGGCGTCTGTGGTCAGTACCACTGTGTACCCAGGAATTTGAAAAGGCAACCCTTTTAGTCGATTGGGTGGGTGCAGCCACCAGTTGAGGGAGTCCAGGAAAGGTCTGGACAGCCTTATCCTGTCTCTGAGGCTGCCTGTGGCCTGTGACCACTGACTCCGAAGGCACCACTGTGCAGGCCTCATATGGAGCCTGGCATTGGGGGTTACGTGAACTGTCGAAGCCATTTGGCCGAGCAGCCTCAGGCAGAGTCTGGCGGAGACCACTGACCCGCTGAGAAACATGCTGTCCAAGTCCATCAGTCTTTGGGCCCTGTTTGCTGGACTAGACTTCAGAAAGAAACTCAAAATGCACATTTTCCAATCACATTTCAACCTGAACTAAACCCACAGATGGAGCAGCCCCTGACCACTGTGTCCAAGAAGATTATCCTGTATATATGTATTTATGTATATATGTAAATGAACTCCCCCATAGCTAAGAAGTGTTAACTCTGTATGATGTGCTTTTCTGACAATCTGTATGTAAACAAAATTTGTACCTGCCTTGATTCGGCAGTTTCACAATAGTAATCCTACCCGCTTCTGATCGCTGGAAGGAGCGGGCTACAAATGCTTGCTAAATAAATAAATAAAAAGAATGCCTTTGCCAGGATAGAGTCCAACCTTGCCCCTATGAACTCCAAGTTCTGGGAGGGGAGCAAAGTGGACTTTGCGAAGTTTATGACAAACCCCAGGCTTTGTAGAAGAGCAATAGTTCTGAGGGTGGCTTGTCTGGCCTCCTGGCACATCTGACCCCTGATGAGCCAATCGTCCAGATAGGGAAAGACAAAGATACCCTGATTCCTCAGGTAGGCCGCCACCACTGCCAGGCACTTGGTAAAGACCCTGGGAGCGGAGGTGAGGCCAAAAGGCAGTACTCTGTACTGATAATGGTTTCCTCCCACAATGAAACACAATGAGGCAAGAGATATGGATGATCACTCGTGCCTTTATTAAGTCCCCTACGCGTTTCGGCCAAAGCCTTCCTCAGGGGGATATACTTAAACATACAAACATAAAAAACATTAAAAATCATAAATATACATAAAATCAAAACAGGCATGTAGCACATAAACACATCAATCTTGATAATAATGTGTAAAGACATAAATTAATAATAAAATCATACATTAAATCCATAATGTTAATATTGAACTTTAGCTTAAATAACCACTATGAATGAAATGAATAATAAACCATAAAACACTTAAAACATTAAAATATTGAATAATGAATAAATAAGACGCAGGGCAGAAACAAAGTAAAAAACATGAAAAAGGCTTCTACAAAGCACTACTGGTAAAACCAAATGACACAATAAACAACATAAAAAGTGTCTACTTACAGGGCACTACTGGTCAAACTACCAGTATAAATATCATAGATAGCGTGTAGATTCCTTGCACTCTAAAATACTGTAATGCATAAATAGACAATAGAAATGGAAGGAAATATAAATATAATAATAAGAGGAACATAAAAAATATATATGTATAGATAAACAAACCATTAAATGACACTGTATGGACATGAAAAATGTATTACGACCAATTAATATGATGTGCATAATTGTACATCTAAGAGGATATAAGTAAGTGAGTGTTAAAAATATGTTAACTAAAACTAAGCTGATAGCGTGAAACGTTAAAATTAACAGCCACAGAGGCAGATGGACTATTATACAAATAAAGCTCACTTTTTGATTCACCTATAGACGTTTCTCTCTAAAACTGTTTGATAAGAATTACCTTATCTTCACCAAACCAAGTTGGCAACCACTGCGTGATAAAAGACACAAATAAAATACTTTAACTACTACTAAGACATAAAACTTAAAAAGAGGTGTCACCCAAACGGCAAACTGCTACCATGATGTCAGCCTAAGATTAGTATAACGTCCACCATAGTTTTAATGTAAAGATAATAAGATCTGTTAAAATCAAACCAAACTAAAAAACAAATTTTAAATACTGTTAGGAAGGGGGTATTGGCAAACTAAGATGAAGTGAAATAGGCTACTTACAAAGGACAAACCTTTTATATATAGTAAATGTCACCTTCGCGTTGGATGGAGGAACATAGAAACAGGCACATAACCTATGCAAAACAGCCGTTTAATGACATTAAGATAGAAATAGTGCAAAAAACTATTTTTGTATTTTTATACAGCTGCCTTTGAAACTTTAAAAAAAGAGAACTATTTATACTTGTTTATTCCACCCTCTAAAGGATGCCGAGATTCGCGCCAAAACAAGTGTGAAGTAAGCTGTTTTCAACTCATGTAAACATCACTACAACACTAAGGGCTATGTTTACTAAAATGCGGTAATCGTGAATAACGCGCGTAAGGTACGTGTAACGATCGTTTGCACGTCCGAACGCGCGTATTGACGTGCGAACGACCGTTAAATGTACATTACGCGCGTTACCCACAGTTAACGATCGTAAACCTCCGCGGCGCGTTAAAACAGCGCGGAAGGTGGAGAGTGGGCGGAGAGAAGGGGTCAATGGGCGGAGAGTGGGCGGGGAGAGGCTCCCCTCACACGAACGCGATGAATTGCAGAGCAACATCCCAACGCGAATGAAAACCTGTTGTTAAAGGCACATGAAAGGGAAGAGAAACCATTTACGTCAGCAATGTACAGCAAAACCGGGAAACCTACAAAACGTGAGCAGTGTGATCTCTGTGCACTGAAGAAAATAGCAAATAGGCATGTAAAAAGACCACAACCAAATCCGGAAGAACGACAAACAAGCATGCCAACAGTGATATTAATGGGCAACAATGAAAAGAAATGCCAGGAAAGCCCCAAAAACTAAAATGAGTCGTGGCCACGGAGTGCGGACCCCTCCAAAGATCATCTATGAATCCCAATCCTGAGCGCTCTTGGGAGTGTGTTCCAGGGTACCCCAGTAATATCACTATTGGACAGCCTGGTTATGTCCCCATCCTCTCATTTGGAGGTCATAGTTGGTGGTTATGTGCACCTATGTCAGCAGACAAGGTGAATGAGGCCAAAGTAAAAATGTGCAGAGCAGAGACCAGACCCGTTCGGCCAGGTGTCCCCTCAGCAGGGACCTCACTGTCACTGTGATGACAGTGTGGTGCAGTGGACATAGCCAATACCTGTAGGACCAGAGGGTCACAGGTTCAAATCCCAGCTGGGGTGCTGCCAACACAGTTGCCATATTTTACCCACCACGAAGCAGAAATAGTAAAGACACCCCTTTATTGCAGAGAACAGAGGCATCGTGCAAACACCAATATGTTACCCAACACCGCACAAACCCCATAACAATGGCCATTACCAACAGCTGAGTCTCCCCAATGCAGTCCCGGAGTGGCACACCTGAATCAGGTTATATCCATTTCCCCAGATAAGGACATGTCAGCATGTTGGTGGAAGGGTACAGGTGATGGAGAGGGCAGTGGCTGCTAGTCCCAGCAGACAGTGGCAGAGCTATGTGCATGCTGCCACATCCACAGCAGCAGACAGGACCTGTTGGATGTACAGTCATGGACCACCCTGGGAACACAGCATATCCGTGGCAACATGGTGGTGCAGTGCACACAGACAGTGTGTGCAAGAACAGAAGGTCACAGGTTCAAAGTCCAGTTGTATCAATGTCCATTCTAGTGAACATTTTTGCCCCCCAACTGTACCGTGACTGTAATGACAAACATGTAGTGCTGTGAACATACACAGGGTTACTACGCCTGTATATTACTACTCCGAGCACAGACACCTGAAACAGCCGCAGTACCTACAGCAGAGCCCCCCAAATGCATCCCTGGAGTGCCACACACCATTCAGGCTCTATGATGCCTCCAATGAAGATGCCTGTGCTACATAGCTATGCCCCACCCCCATGGCATGCGGATGTAGGCCATGCATATGTAGGTGGGACAGCAGGGAAACCTGAACAGTGTATGACACACCAGGACCTGACCTGGGAACCTCTGTGGAAAAGCAACAGCCAACAGGGTCAGACACACCCACAGGCGCCAGTGGCAAATGCCCCCTTGAGAGCCAGGACATTGGGCCCTGTGTGCATCCACCATTACTAGCACAGACATCCCCTAGTAATGCCACCCTACACCTGGGTATATGGTATGCACCTATTAGACAGGTCGCATGATTACCGGTAGATATCAAGTCCTACGTCAAGCACAGTGTGCTCATCGAGCCCCATCAGAACAATCAGTCAGATGTCTGTGGGGCGTGCTACAGGTCAGGTCACGGACAGTGTTTACCACCCTGGGGAGCGATGTCCAACAGTAGTGTGGATCAGAGCCATGCCCGGGCTGTGTCCAGGACTGGTGTGGGGGGCAGGGCTGCTGGACCTCCACCACAGTAGCAGAATGCTGGCAGAGGCGTCGGAGTGTGTGTCTGTCTCTACAGTGTGTGGGGGCTGCAAACACCTTACATAGGCCACACGCACAGCACTGTTGCCAGTATTGGCCAGCAACTGTGCATAATGAGGAGCAAGGTACCATGGGTAGAGGCCAGATATGGTGGCAGGGGCAGACTGTATCTGCACAGCACACAGGGCACCGACTCCGGCATAGTAGTGCCCGGCCACCACCTACAAAGACAGGGTGACCGCTGTATGTCCTGCAGGGAGCTCAGTCTCACCCTGACTGTGCAGTGACCACAGCATGGCTAGGCATTCCCATCGTGCGATATTGTAGTTCTGTCAGATAATATGTATGTGTCTCCCTATGGGGGCCAATCACTGACTTATCTGCTGGTTGTGTATGCTGCCATCCCAGTCCAGTTATGGGTGCATGCAGTTCTAACAGGAACATGCAGCATGGACCTAATAGCAGACTGTATGCAGCTGGTACATGTCCAGATTGAGAGCCTGGCAGGGTGCATTGGCTGAAGGCCTGGTGCTGGACAATATCATATAGTGGTGGGGTGCAGCCTAGCCTATACAGCTCTAATGTATGCATGCTACTGTGCTATGGATATGTTGTGAGCTGCAGGAACTGGAAAGAGGGGAGTCTGACCCACAGTGCAACTGGGGGTGATGCCCCCTCCACTGCCATTCTGACCCACAGTGCAACTGGGGGTGATGCCCCCTCCACTGCCATCAGTGCAGGGAGGGTGAAGGTGGATGAGGTGATGGGAGACTGTGTTTACCACCAGAAGCCCCCTAGGGACCACACCTGACTGATCCAGACAGATATATCCAAGGTGTTTGCGCAGAAACTACCTATCCCACACAGAAACAATGCTGGGGATGGACAGCATGGCCTAAGTCTGCCATGGATGTTGCTGTGAACCTGCTGCTTTACGCATCACATCACCCTCACGGTGAGCACAGTACCCGAGACATGTGATGGTGTGCAGGTACATTGTTCCAGTACAACACACGCTCAGACACCCCTACCATGCCTAGCTGCTGTGTGGGTGCACATGTTCAGTTACACCAGCAGGCGAAGGTGCTGAGAGTTTGCTATCCCTGTGGTGTGTATCAGTGAAAAGCTGATTTGCATAGCAAGTGCATCATGGGTGTGACCTGGACAAACAAACCCTGAGCACCACTGTGGATGGACTGTGTGGTGAACTGACGTCCCTCTGTAGTCAGTCACTCATAGAGAAGTACATACAGATACAGACATAACTGAAATCCACTGTCAAATGCACCGACAGTGGAGCCAGAGGCAGTGGGGACGACCACACTGTGCTGATACGTAGCAGGTCTGTCAGATGCAATCACTCTCCGAACAGTGGTGTCTGTAATAAAACATGACCTCAGGTGCCATAGAGAAGCAAAGCCCATGGTCGATGCCCAAAGCACAGAGAGGATATAGTCCAAACGTCAAAGAAAACACATGGAAATGAGCAATGCCACGCTATGCAGTCCCAGAAAGTAAACCTCACAGCACCCACACATGTCCCCCAAAGCGAACCTCACAGCTAATTAAACTGCGACTCCCTCTGTGGCCCTGTCACCACACATTCCCCTCAATACAGCAAAAGAAAAGGTACAGCACATATGTCTGATACAGCTCTATGTCATGGGCACCTCTAGGCAAAGGAAGGTGAATGTATGCAAATGTGACATGGGTGCAGCAGAAGGGGCGAGGAACCATAACGCTGACCCTGTAATGAGCAGAGTCCAAACAACCCAACCTATGAGATGTAGCAGCAGTACTAAACCCTGGGAGCTGCATATGGAGAGCCCCCACAGGTAAGAACACACATACCCATGCACGCTCTTACGCCCGTAGGAACGCACGCTCTGACGCCCATAGCAACGCACGTGGCTGCGCCCGTAGCAACGCACGTGGCTGCGCCCGTAGCAACGCACGTGGCTGCGCCCGTAGCAACGCACGTAGCAAGGCATATCTCATTTTGCAGACATGGCTTCAATGTCGAGGAAGCCAGCCTTCAATCAGCGGGAGCTCTACCTGCTGACAGAGCTCTTCTGCCTCAGGCAGAGGCGCCTCTTCCCCGGATCTTCGAGGAGGCAGAACCTGGGAAGGGTGCGAAGAGCCTGGGAGCGCCTCACCATGCGCTACAACCGCAGCGCAGACTACCCACGTGAGGTAAGTCCATGGGAACAGGCACTCCAACCCAGGATGTGCAGAGGAACACCATGCAACCAAGTCAGCAATCACATATGCACAGATAGGGACTGCAAGGTGTCTCCACATCCAGCTGTGAGTGAGGCCTTCCCCCCCCCCCTAACCCCCAGGCCCCACCTCAGGGGCTCTCCCCAGTCCCTGTGCCCTGTGATCTGTCCCTGTCTGTGATCCCAAGATGTAGCTAGAAGCCAGGGATGCAGTAGGCCCCAAATGAGGGCTCTCCCCAGTCCCTGTGCCCTGTGATCTGTCCCTGTCTGTGATCCCAAGATGTAGCTAGAAGCCAGGGATGCAGTAGGCCCCAAATGAGGGCTCTCCCCAGTCCCTGTGCCCTGTGATCTGTCCCTGTCTGTGATCCCAAGATGTAGCTATAAGCCAGGAATGCAGTAGGCCCCAAATGAGGGCTCTCCCCAGTCCCTGTGCCCTGTGATCTGTCCCTGTCTGTGATCCCAAGATGTAGCTAGAAGCCAGGGATGCAGTAGGCCCCAAATGAGGGCTCTCCCCAGTCCCTGTGCCCTGTGATCTGTCCCTGTCTGTGATCCCAAGATGTAGCTAGAAGCCAGGGATGCAGTAGGCCTCAAATGAGGGCTCTCCCCAGTCCCTGTGCCCTGTGATCTGTCCCTGTCTGTGATCCCAAGATGTAGCTATAAGCCAGGAATGCAGTAGGCCCCAAATGAGGGCTCTCCCCAGTCCCTGTGCCCTGTGATCTGTCCCTGTCTGTGATCCCAAGATGTAGCTAGAAGCCAGGGATGCAGTAGGCCCCAAATGAGGGCTCTCCCCAGTCCATGTGCCCTGTGATCTGTCCCTGTCTGTGATCCCAAGATGTAGCTATAAGCCAGGGATGCAGTAGGCCCCAAATGAGGGCTCTCCCCAGTCCCTGTGCCCTGTCCCTGTCTGTGATCCCAAGATGTAGCTAGAAGCCAGGGATGCAGTAGGCCCCAAATGAGGGCTCTCCCCAGTCCCTGTGCCCTGTGATCTGTCCCTGTCTGTGATCCCAAGATGTAGCTATAAGCCAGGGATGCAGTAGGTCCCAAATGAGGGCTCTCCCCAGTCCCTGTGCCCTGTGATCTGTCCCTGTCTGTGATCCCAAGATGTAGCTAGAAGCCAGGGTTGCAGTAGGCCCCAAATGAGGGCTCTCCCCAGTCCCTGGTATCTGTCACTGTTGGTGTGTAGAGGAAACAGACCACAGCCCCAGGATGTAGTAGGCCTATGGGTGCCAACTGTTTCACCGACAAAGACCCAACACCTGTGGCTCGCCATGCTCCACACATGCCCCGCCCCCAGTCCCACCCATGCCCCGCCCCCAGCCCCACACACAAAACCTACAGGGGAATCAGTCACACCTCCCCTCAGTGCTGCTTCACTCACCCCCCTCCCCGCAGTGCTGGTTCACTCACTCACTCCCCCCCCCTTCTGACTCACACACCCTCTTCCCCTGCTGGTTCACTCCCTCCCCCCCTTGCTGGTTCACCCACACCCTCCCCCCCCCCTTGCTGGTTCACCCACACCCTCCCCACCCATTGCTTGCTCACCCACACCCTCCCCCCCCCTTGCTGGCTCACTCACCCCACCCCACCCCCCCCTTACTGGTTCACCCACACCCTCCCCCCCCCTTGCTGGTCCACTCACACCATCACCACCCCCCCTTGCTGGTTCACCCACACCCTCCCCCCCCCCTTGCTGGTTCACACACCCCACCCCACCCCCCCCCTCTGGCCAAGCCGCTGCGTCTGCTATGTACAGAGCAGCGGCTGCACTACACGTACATTGAAAGGGAAAGAGAAACTGTGTCAGGTGTCCTCCTGTCATCGCTGAGCCCGAGGAAGTGATGTCATGGGGACGGTCTCCTCAGAGGCTGTCTTTCCTTTTCACATTAACTGTAGTGCAGCTGAAGTTAGTTTGAAAAGGAAAGACAGCCTGTGAGGAGTCCGCACCCGAAGACATCACTTCCTTGGGCTCTGCGATGACCGGCGGACACCTGACACAGTTACACTGTACCTGTCCATGTACGTGTAGTGCAGCCGCCGCTCTGTACAAAGCAGAACCAGCGTCTGCACTGCTATAGGGAATCGCGAGCGCTATGGCGTTCGTGCTGCAGACCTCGGGACAACAGCCGGTTTTGTGCTCAGGCCGCTCCAGATCTTGCGGCCACAGCAAAAACACGGCTTTACAATGGCCGGTTCTACAACTGTGACGGCAGCCGGCCTGGCCATGGAAAAACCGGCCAGGCTGGCTGACCACCGGCCGTCTGGCAACCCTACGTAGGCCTGACCCCAGAGCCACACCCCTCATCCTGGTGCTGCGTGGAATGCCCCAGTCTGTGATCATGGGCCTAGCCATGTTGCACACTGGGAAATATATATGTGTTCTGTAGGAGGTAACGAAAGGGTGTCCGTCCACTAATGTCAATATCTGTCGTTACTCCAATAGGTCGAGGATCTCCGTAAGAAGGCGCGGGAGCTGAGGGCCAAATACCCGCGCTTCGTTGAGCGTGTTCGGAGGGAGAGGATGGCCCAACAGGATGGTGCGTGAGGTGACATGGCCCTGTGGGGCACTTGGTGTCCTGAACACAGGATGTATGTGAATACTGTGGCTGCTGTGTGACTATGGCAATGACACCTGTTCCCCTTACCCACAGCGGATGCACGTGCTGCTGAGGGGCCTGGGGAGCCGGATGTGGTCCCCGACGAGCCAGATGACGAGGATGGCCAGGAGGAGCGGGCCGCCCCAGGGGTGGAGGACCATGGCACCCCGCAACATGGGCCAGAAGAATACGACGTCGTGGAGGGGGAGGAGGACGCAGAAGAGGGGGGAGGGCTGGGGAGGAGGGGATGGAGCAGCTGAGGGTGGCTAGGGCGGGGGAGGCGGAGCGGGATGGGGAGAGGGCAGAGGTGGTGGGAGGGCAGGGTGCGGAGGGGCGGGTACTGTTGGCTGGGGAGGGGGGGGGACAGGGGCAGGAGGGGGATGAACCGGGGAATGCACAGCTGGAGGGGGATGGGGCGGGTGAGGGTCCATGTGGGTCATGTGCCCATCTGCATGGGCTGTCACAGGGCGACGGGGGCGCCAGCCACCTGCACCGTGATGAGGCCGATGCGTCCCCTCTGGATGTGGGCATGGCACACATAGCCGCTGACAGGCGCACCGTGGATGCAGCCACACAGACACGGGGAGACCTGTGTCTGTGTGGCTGCATGTGCGGACTGCGCGTGGCAGTGGCTGTGCGTGCGCATGCACACGCCCAGAGGCAGCACGCCCTCATCATGGGGCAGGTCCTGGCGACCCTGACCATGGTGGCTGACCGGCTGCGCTCGCTGGAGGAGCGTGTAGATGGGGGTGCACCGGATCAGCCACCATGTGACAGGGGTCCCCGGGGTGTGTAGCGTAAGGATACGCAATGCACACCCGCCCTGTGACAGCCCATGCAAAGGGCTACCCCACACAGGGGGAGCAGCAGGGCTGCATGACGTGAATGCCGCCATGGTGGACACTGTCTCATCCACCACACCCTGTGCATGTTGGAATAAAGTTGTTCATTGTTCCCCTTACAGTGTGCTGTCCTGATATCCTTCTTTGCTATGGGTCAGTGGTCTGTGAGCGACACATGAGGGCACACACATGTGTGTCAGTGTACGATACATAGGGTGTGTGCAGTGTACTGTACACGTGTAAAGCATCTAGCAGTACTATGGACATTACATGCAGTATTGCCTCACATGTACCACAGCACACACATGTAACAGTGTCCAGGGACCAGCAGTGGTGGCACATGAAAGGCTGTGTGCAGCATCTGTGATGGGCACAGTCCTGGGTGGAGGATGGCAGGGACACAGCAGGTGGGCCAATGGACAATGGCCGTAGATGTGCACAGGGCTATGGGTGGACATGGCCACAAGGTGACATGGGCTGGGCCACATGTTGTGTCCATTACTCTTGTATGTCATGGTGTCGGGGGGCATTGTTCAGGTGATGCACATGGGGGCTCAACTGCATAAGGACTTGCCCGTGCCATTCGTTGATATATGATACATAGCATGGCACAGAACACAGGACAGCAGCACGGACATTGACCCTTGCAACCACATGGACTGTCCCTACACACATGTGCTTGTGGGGCATCCCAGAAGGGTCTGGATAGTATGCTATGTGCACAATGTTAGTGGCACGGGAGGGGACAGACATGTAGCTGGTATGTGACGAGGGCTAACCGTGTGCTGTTCTGAGCGCTACACTGATGGCTGACCAGAGGCCACAGGGACAGGTATCGGAGACAGTGGGATGCGTAACAGAGAGGACAGGCAGGCTGCCTGCCATGCGAAAGGTGCCTTTGGGACTGTCTATGGTCATTGGAGCACAGCGCAAAGACTCTGTAGTGTCTGTCTATGTCTGAGGGTGTACTGTACCTCGGCTAAAGCAGTGCCCGCAGCCTGGGTAGGTGTATGTGCTGTGCCCTGCTCCCTTTGGTGTTCCCCGGGAACTGGATATGTAGAGTTCTATCCTGTTAACATAGGGGATAGCAAGGCATGGTGGGTGGGACATAGACACCCCATCAATGTACTGGTACCCCAGCAAGTCAGGTCCCCCTACGTGTACTGTCACCCCTTTGTCGTGCAGCACCTCCTGCTGGTCACAGCTGGTACTGCACCCGGGTGTAAAGTACTGGCCTTTTCAATATTTATAGTCCTTGCCAGTACACAAATAAGTTGTGACACCGAAATCGGTTTAACTGGGTTTTATTCCCCGTCCCGTAGGATTCTTTCAAAGTATAACAATCAAATCAACATAACCCTTCTCGGGTAAACAAAAAGAACTATAACAAAAATAGCTTTCCTTTCAGCAAACAAAATATGCAATGGAAACAGAAATACAGCTTGTCAGGTTTCCAGATAAAGGCTTCTCTGGAGCAGTTCAGCCTTCTATCTGAGAGACTCTATTTGGTCAGCTAGTATCAAACTACAGTCCATCTGTTCAACAGGCAATTCAATGTTATCCTCTATTGCATAAGGCTCATACTGCATTGGAACACTGTCCTGTACAGATGCTTCGTCACTTCTCTCCTGAGGTAGTTTGTTCAACAAACTTTCCAGCTTGTGACGTACTTGACTCTCTACAGAATGTATCTGTTTGGCTTTACCATATTCTCTGGAGTTGCTCAACCAGGAGCCTTTCCTCTGCCTCTGGTTATCAGGCAGAGTAAAGCAGTTAGCTGCCCAGCTATTAGAGAGTGGAACCTTTGTTCGGGGTTTTGTTTTAACAGGAGCTTTACAAACAGCTGTTATCTCCAACGGCAGTTTCTGAGAAGGCTTATGCCAGTTATATCCCTCTGCAGGGTTCTCTCTCACAGGTAACAAGCTTTGTTCTATATTCTGTCTGTAGCCCAGACTCTGGAGTTTTCCTGCTTTCATTAAGTTAACATTATAGGGCTTTTGTTTCTCATACAAATGCCTCTCATAGCTCAGCTTAGCATTTCTCCTCTCTGGCTCAGAATAGCTTTTCCTAGCTTGTAACTTGTGTCTTAGGGCATAGCTTCTATCAAGGCTGCTGCATACACTGTCCCTGTCTGAATTCAGTTGCTCATCTCTTTCACTTAATTGTTCATCAGACTCACTCAGACTTTCATTCAGCCAGTGTCTTCTGCCTTGCTGTAGAGACCTGGGAGGTCTGTGTTCTTCCCACTCTGGGTATCTCCTCTGCCTGGGAATATCCTTTCTCCTTGGGTCTTTCAACTCACTTGGTTGCCTTGATTCTCTTAACCTCCTTCGTCTCTCAGGTCTCCCAGCTTCTTCGGCTCTCTCTGCCTTGCTTCCTTCCTGTGAGCTGTGCTGATTATTTACGTAATCCCCAGCTGCACCACACCCTAGCCTATTGGGGTCAGGTGGGACCTTCCTTGCCTCCCTACTGGCTGGGTGATAATTCCAGGCTTGTGACCTCACTCCCTTATACCTATTCTGATACCCTTGTGTCATGTGCTCTCTCCACACGTCACTGTTTACTTGAGGAGTAGTGTTTTTTAGCTCCACAGGGGCTCTAGAGAGTCTGCTCTGTGACATATTCCCCCCCTTAAAATCTTACGTGCTGCCGCCACACTACACGGACAGCACGTAAGCATACTCCTGGTGCTCCTACCATACTCCTTATGTACTAGATTGACCTGAGCCTCTCTCTCTTTCCAGGGCTTCAACACATTGAGATGGTAGACCTGTCTACGTCCCCTATCATTTTCTATAAGGTACGAGACATGCCCCACTCTTTTTAGTACTGTCCCTGGCCCTTTCCAACGGGATTCAAATTTTGGACCTGGATCCGCTACCTGGATCAGGACCTTACTCCCTATTTCTAAATGTCTAGATTGTGTGCCTTTATCATAGTGCTGTTTTTGACGCTGTTGGCTCATCTTAAGATTATCTATGGAAACCTTAGATGTCTTTTCTAAGCGCGTTCGTAGGTTGGTCAAAAACTGGGGTACCCCTACCTCTGGCACCTCGGGTTCCACCCATTCCTCATGTAAGATGTCCAATACACCTCTCGGGGCCCTGCCAAACAGTAACTCAAATGGGGATACCCCTAAGGATGACTGGATTCGCTCCCTACAGGTGTACAAAACGAATGGGAGCAACGTGTCCCACTCGGCCATTTCATTTTCTTTAAACCTCTCCGTAACAGGTGTTTAATTGACTGATTTGTTCGCTCAACTAAACCGTTCGACTGGGGGTGGTACGCCGCAGTCTTTAGATGGCGAATGCCAAATGCCTCCCAGACTTTTGCTAAATGCTGTGAGACGAAGTTACTCCCCTGGTCTGTTAAAATCTCCTGGGGGAACCCCACCTCACAAAATAATTTTACAAGTTCTTGGGCTATCACCTTGGCAGAAATATTCCGTAGGGGAATCGCCCACGGAAAACGTGTAGCATGGTCCACGATTACCAGCATATACTGGTAACCACGGGGTGTTCTTATCAAAGGACCCACTATATCCATCCCCAAGCGTCTAATGGGTGTTGAGATGGTGGGCAAGGGTATCATAGGTACCGCCTTTGGGCGTGCTATGGAAACCCTCTGGCAAGCTGGACAGGAGTCACAATATTTTTTTGTTTCTTTATAAACACCAGGCCAATAAAACCTGTTCAGGATCTGATCAAGTGTTCCCTGAACACCTTTGTGGCCCCCGATAGGGTGGTCGTGTGCTAGCCGTAACACGACAGCCTTAAATGTCACTGGCACTACCACTTGCTTCCTAACCGCCCCGGTATATGGTTCTACACTTTCCCGGTATAATATGTCTTTATCAATTAAGAACCTGGGGAGTGTGAGCCGAACTTCTTGTGCCCACTCAAACGCTCTTTTTAGCCCAGGGTCCGCTCGTTGTTCCATTGGGAACGAAGGGAACTTTTTCACTAGGGCTTCTGGCACCCACGGTAGCCCTTCTCCCACTTCTAACTCTGCCCTCCCTTGGGCCCTTTTCCCTCTCTCTTGGCGCTTCCTATTCTTGGGTTTCTTCTCCTCTTTATTAGGGGCCTGTACTAACTCATCGTGATCAGGAAGTACCTTAGCCTCCTCCTCTTTATTTGGGGCTTGAACTGCCTCATCAGGGTCAGGAATTACATTAATTCCTCTCTCCTCTTCCTTTTCCTCGGGCTTCGCCTCATCATTTTCCTTTTCTGGTTCCTCTGTTCTTTTAGCAGATGGGACCTGAGTTCCAGAGGTACTAGCCTGTGATCTGGTCAAAACAAAACCTGACTTTGTATCTGCACCTTGCATTAACCCTCTCCTAAATGATGGCCAATCGTGCCCTAGGATAAGGTCTCGGGATAGCCCAGGGACTATGGCTACCAGGATTTCGCGTTCTATGCCCATCCCCTTAACCCGTATTTTATGCAGGGGATATGGAACCTGGGTTCCATGCACACACTGTATTTGTACCTGGTTATTTTCTGGCTTAGAGGCAGCCGAACGAGCTTGCTCCAGGGTCTCCCATAATTTTAGAGAGACCATGCTTTGTTCTGCGCCTGAGTCCATTAAAGCCAGGACATTCTTTCCCTCTACTAAAACTTGGAGAAAAATCCCTTTTGTGCCTTGACCTTTAACCCCGGCCATAAAGACTAACTTTACTTTGCAATTTTTCTTATAGTGGCCTACTTTACCACATTTGTAACATCTCACATTCTTAGCCACAGCCTCACCAATATTATCACGCACACTTCTTTTCTCCATAGCATCCCTGTCCCCTTTTCTCATGCTACCTGGACTTTCTTGTCCATTTATTTTTAACCCGCCAGGCCTTAAGGCATTTGCCCCTCTGGCTTCAAAATAAGCTTCTGCCATGTTTGCGGCCTCTTCCGGATCATGGCAGTCCTGTAACATGAGAAAAGTTCTCAAATCATCAGATACTGAATGCATGAACTGTTCCATTATAATATCTTTCATAACGGAATCTATGGATCTCCCTTCAGGGTTAAGCCACTTGTACGCGAGGCCTCTTAACCTTTGATACAAGGCTCGGGGAGTCTCCTTGGGTTGTATGCGTGCCTCCCTAAATTGGTGCTTATACTGTCTGGGTGTAAAACCCAGCCTATCTTTTATGGCCTTCTTAATCTCTGTATAATTCGTAACTAAATCAGCAGGCATCCCTCTAAAGGCTGACAGAGCATCTCCGGTCAAAGTTAAGGTAAATTGCATGGCCCAGAGCTCTGGCGGCCATTTGAGGGTGGCTGCCATCCTCTCAAACGATTCAATATGATCATCAATGTCATCATACTGTGTTAACTGTCTTACAGAAAAATTAGAAGCAGGGTTCATGGCTACTTGCGTCAGTATTGGCACAGTCATTGCCTCATTGTCCTGAGGTTTGGTAACTAGAGCCTTCAATGCTTCCACCAACGGTTGCTGTTGCTCCTGCATAGCGTCCATATACTGTTTCTGCACTTGTTGCATAAGCTTGGCTTGTTCATTCCACTGCGTTTGCATCCACGCCTGAACATCACGTACATCCATTCTTCCTGTCTTTTGAGGACCTGCGGAAAAAAAGAGAAAAACACACCAAGTGCGGCACCTTCCTTTTTTTTTTTTTTTAAATTCCCACTTAGGAACAGTGCCCTCTTTCTCACTTATCCATCTACGGTTTCTCCCAGGTGACTGTTACCTGAGTTTTGGGTAGATTCCAGCGTGTGAGAAAGTTTTTCCTTTCCTTCCTTTTCTGGCCGACCTGCCAGCGAAAATCCTCTCTCAGCAAGTACTTCCGGGTGAGCCGTCTCTTCCAGCCCTGCTCAGCACTTGTCTTTTCCAGGGGAAGTCACGTGGTATCAAAATCCTGAAACACTACGCCATTATGTCACCCCTTTGTCGTGCAGCACCTCCTGCTGGTCACAGCTGGTACTGCACCCGGGTGTAAAGTACTGGCCTTTTCAATATTTATAGTCCTTGCCAGTACACAAATAAGTTGTGACACCGAAATCGGTTTTAATGTGTTTTATTCCCCGTCCCGTAGGATTCTTTCAAAAGTATAACAATCAAATCAACATAACCCTTCTCGGGTAAACAAAAAGAACTATAACAAAAATAGCTTTCCTTTCAGCAAACAAAATATGCAATGGAAACAGAAATACAGCTTGTCAGGTTTCCAGATAAAGGCTTCTCTGGAGCAGTTCAGCCTTCTATCTGAGAGACTCTATTTGGTCAGCTAGTATCAAACTACAGTCCATCTGTTCAACAGGCAATTCAATGTTATCCTCTATTGCATAAGGCTCATACTGCATTGGAACACTGTCCTGTACAGATGCTTCGTCACTTCTCTCCTGAGGTAGTTTGTTCAACAAACTTTCCAGCTTGTGACGTACTTGACTCTCTACAGAATGTATCTGTTTGGCTTTACCATATTCTCTGGAGTTGCTCAACCAGGAGCCTTTCCTCTGCCTCTGGTTATCAGGCAGAGTAAAGCAGTTAGCTGCCCAGCTATTAGAGAGTGGAACCTTTGTTCGGGGTTTTGTTTTAACAGGAGCTTTACAAACAGCTGTTATCTCCAACGGCAGTTTCTGAGAAGGCTTATGCCAGTTATATCCCTCTGCAGGGTTCTCTCTCACAGGTAACAAGCTTTGTTCTATATTCTGTCTGTAGCCCAGACTCTGGAGTTTTCCTGCTTTCATTAAGTTAACATTATAGGGCTTTTGTTTCTCATACAAATGCCTCTCATAGCTCAGCTTAGCATTTCTCCTCTCTGGCTCAGAATAGCTTTTCCTAGCTTGTAACTTGTGTCTTAGGGCATAGCTTCTATCAAGGCTGCTGCATACACTGTCCCTGTCTGAATTCAGTTGCTCATCTCTTTCACTTAATTGTTCATCAGACACACTCAGACTTTCATTCAGCCAGTGTCTTCTGCCTTGCTGTAGAGACCTGGGAGGTCTGTGTTCTTCCCACTCTGGGTATCTCCTCTGCCTGGGAATATCCTTTCTCCTTGGGTCTTTCAACTCACTTGGTTGCAGGGCCGGATTTACCTTGAGTGAGGCCCTATGCCAACAAAAATTGTGGGCCCCCAGCAGGGGCGGCCCAAGGGGGGTGTGGGCCTCATTTGCATAAGGGGCCTCATTTGCATAAATATTTGCATAATGTTACCATATACTAACTTTTAGTAAACGTGCCTCTTAATGAGTGTATGGATAAAGAAAGACTAAAAGATTTCTACATTACTATAATCCAGTGCCAACTGCCAGACACATTAGGAACTACTACAAACACTGCCCATTTAGAACCCATAGCAAACCCGCCGTATCCTAACAGCACTACCAGGACTCACAAAGCACCATACTCTACCAATCAAAAGGCAACACTGCAAATATTAAACCAATACATTTCAGAGAACAACAATACATGACCTACTGGGGAAAGAGAACAAGTGGCAATGTCAAATAGGAATTATATAAACAGAACACCTCAGCTCAGTTACACATGCAGAACATAGACCATCACCAAACAAGTAATCACATTTTAGAAACAGGAAGACAATAATTAAACTGGGAATCCCAAAAGCCAAACTTGGAATGTACAACACTGTAGAAATAAAACTATACATTAATTTGCTCTTGTACTAAACAAAGCGCAGACGTTAATGATGCACATTTACCAGAGCTGACATATTCCAATTAATAAATTCAAAATAAAGAGATATTTTTCTACCTTTTGTGCATTTTTTTCAGCTGCAATTGCTCCAGCCACTTTCTTCTGGTTTCTTCATGTCTTCTGCTAACTCTCCATCGTCTGCTGTCCATTTGTCCTTTCTTCTCTCTTCTAGTTTTTTTCCATTCTCTCTCTACATCTGCTTTAACATACTAATCTTTCTCCTTTTGCTCTTTCCTCATTCCTATTTCATCCAGTCAAATTTTACCCCTCCATCCTCAATCCCCACTTACTCTCCCAATACCCGGCCAATTGTAGATTTTTTTATCCCTCCCACACAAAATATTTTTCCCTTCTCCATTTTACTCTTCCAGCCCCATCCCATTCTAATCCTCCCCCAACATCAGCTCCCTTCTAGTTCCAGCCTCACCCAGCATCCATTCCCTTCTAGTCCCTGCATCAGCCCATTTCCAGTCCTAGCCACCCATCAGCCCATTTCCAGTCCTAGCAACCCCCCAACCCAATACCAGTCCTAACCCCCCATCACCCCATTTTCAGTTTAAGCCCCCCCTATAACCCATTACCAGTCCTAACCCCCCATCAGCCCACTTCCAGTCCTAACCCCATCAACCCATTTCCAGTCAGCCCCCCATAGCCCATTGCCAGTCCTAACCCCCCCCCATCAGCCCATCAGCCCACAGCCCATTACCAGTCTTAACCCCCCCCCAAAGCCCATTACCAGTTCTAAACCCCCCCAACAGCCCATTATCAGTCCTAACCCCATCAGCCCACCTCCAGTCTTAACCCCCAGCCCATTTCCAGTCCTAGCCCCCCCATAGCCCATTACCAGACAGCCCCCATCAGCCCACAGCCCATTACCAGTCTAAACCCCCCAAAACCCATTACCAGTTCTAAACCCCCCCCCAACAGCCCATTACCAGTCCTAACCCCATCAGCCCACCTCCAGTCTTAACCCCCCCCCAGCCCATTTCCAGTCCTAGCCCCCCCCATAGCCCATTACCAGACAGCCCCCATCAGCCCACAGCCCATTACCAGTCTTAACCCCCCCAAAGCCCATTACCAGTTCTAACCCCCCCCCCAACAGCCCACAGCCCATTACCAGTCCTCCTCATCAGCCCACCTCCAGCCTTAATCCCCCCAACCCATTTCCAGTCCCAGTCCCAACCCATTTCCAGCCCCAGTCCCAGCCCCCCCAATTACCAGTCCTACCCCCTCCCCCTCCCCCTCCCCCGCCCTCTCCCTAAAGTAAAATTTATTTTAAAAAAAAAAACCTGCTGGCTGCCGCCGCGGGGCCCCCTCTGCTGCCGCGGCAGCATGGACTGACCCGCGGGGGCCCCCTCTGTAAGCTCTGTCCCTCCCTCCGTGCCTCCGTGTCTCCCTCCGTGCAGGCTGGTAGAGACGCGAAGGCAGGCTGACTCCGTCGCGTCTCTGTTAAGCCCGCAGGGGCTGATGGGAAATTTCCCATCAGCCCTGCGGGCTTAACAGAGACGGGAAGGCAGAAGGAGACAGTCTGCCTTCGCGTCTCTAACAGCCTGCACGGAGGGAGACACGGAGGCACGGAGGGAGGGACAGAGCTTACAGAGGGGGCCCCCGCGGGTCAGTCCATGCTGCCGCGGCAGCAGAGGGGGCCCCGCGGCGGCAGCCAGCAGGTTTTTTTTTATTTTATTAAAAAAAAAAGCCTAACTACTTCAATTTTTGTGGGCCCTTTGCAGCTGTGAGCCCTACGCCATGGCGTACATGGCGTATAGCTAAATCCGGCCCTGCTTGGTTGCCTTGATTCTCTTAACCTCCTTCGTCTCTCAGGTCTCCCAGCTTCTTCGGCTCTCTCTGCCTTGCTTCCTTCCTGTGAGCTGTGCTGATTATTTACGTAATCCCCAGCTGCACCACACCCTAGCCTATTGGGGTCAGGTGGGACCTTCCTTGCCTCCCTACTGGCTGGGTGATAATTCCAGGCTTGTGACCTCACTCCCTTATACCTATTCTGATACCCTTGTGTCATGTGCTCTCTCCACACGTCACTGTTTACTTGAGGAGTAGTGTTTTTTAGCTCCACAGGGGGCTCTAGAGAGTCTGCTCTGTGACAGTACCCATGTGATGTCGGACATATCCATTGTGTGGAAGCAACCTGGGCACATGCCATACCCTTGCTCAACCCAACCACCCACCCACCCGGGTATCTCTCCCCACCCCCCCTCCCCTGGGCCCATTTAATGGCCATGCACCATCATGGGTACACTGTGTGTCACCGACCACCACCACACATCCCGAGTCAGAGGCAATGAAACCAGCCCTGATGTGGTGGCGGACCCATCAGGTCATTCCCACCATGCCACTAATAGGCCAGACCTTCCCCACCAACATTCACCCCGCTGCACATTTCAGGTCCTGCCCCCCCCATCACCCACAGCCCACATGATGCCATGCCCTGTCCCCCTCCATGGCCCATGAGCACTCGCTGCAAACCCTCAGCCTCCTAGCTCACGGGAAATGGATGAGGCAAACAGATGTTGGCTGCAGCTGCTCGACAGTATGTGCCTGCTGGCGTGCGCACAAGAGCAGGTGGGGCATCCCATGCTGTCCACAGCAGTGTCGGTGGCTAAACCATATGTCAAAATAGTTAGCAGCGCCCATGGCCCAGGGTCATGCATGTGTGGGCTGTGCGTGATACAGGCACCCACATGAAACATAGGAGACATGACATGTTGTACAACTGCATGTTCATGCATTTATTTTCCCCTTCCCCTACCCCTGCCATGCCTTGCCCGGCCCCTCCCACCCTGCAATGCCGCTCGCTCTGTTGCCGGCACTGTTGGCGGTGCTGCTGCTCGCACTGTTGTATGTGGGTCTTGCGATGGCGGTGGTGGTGGTGGTGGCGGCACCCCCATTTCTGAAGCTATGGCCTGCATGGTGGCCGCCATGTTCTCCGCAGCTGTGGCTACCCGTGGAACCCCCATCAGGACCCTGTACAGCATGGTGTTGTGTCTCCGTACGGCACGTCTCTGCCTCCGCTGCTCACGCAGACACGACCGCAGCAAATGCCGTATACCTGTGAAGACAGCAGGTACGGCATTGTCGTCATGGGATGATAGGGCTATCGATACAGACATATTAAGCACAGACAACGTTTTGGTACTCACCCTCGGCATCCCTGTGTGCCGCTGCTGTGTGGGCCTGCATCTGTACTATGACCTCTGCCACTGCTGCTGGCATTGCATCTCTGTGATGTTGTCCTCCCTCTGCCGGCATGTCCCCGGGCTCCTCAGTCACATCTGTCCCCCCTCCACACGGAGGCGGGGTGTTATTGGCACTGTCCCCAACGGGGGTGTTTGGGGGAGGGCCTTCATCCACCGCTAACGGCTCCAGCACTGGATCCATGGGTGCGGCTGGCCAGGACTGGCTGTCCCCATTCGCATCCGCGGATGCAGCTATCGCAGCTAGGGTGAGCCACATGGGTCCTGGTGGGGGCCCTTTCCCCCTCCCCATTCCCCAATGCCTGGAGGGGCCGTTGAGAGTGCCCGTTGCCCTGCCACTTCCACTGACCTTATCCCCCGTGCATGCTACCACACACCCCATGCAGCCCCCTTACCACTCTCAACACTGCAAACACAGTCCGTGTTCGACACAGGTACATTGTGCTGCCCTGTCGGCCATGTTGACACATTTGCGGCCGTGCTACCTCCTCCAGCCCTGCACCCTCTCCACTGCATGACATTTACAGCCTCTGCTGGTACTGGGGGGCCTCCTGCATTGGCACCGCACCCATACACTGTGCTATGGCACTCCCTGCACACCATGGGCATGACTCACCCACTGGGTCATGGCTCAGAGGCTGGTTACATGGTTCTGCTGCCCCCTGGGTTCCCAGTTTGCACGATCATTCCACCAGACCCACAGTCCACCCTGGGCCACCCCCACACATGTGCGCTTGCACACTCCCACTGGTACAGCTCACTCACACACTTACCAGCACCTGGGTGCGCGGTGTCCAGCTCAGGTGGAAGGCCATGGATATATGTAGGGCCGAGTCTCTCTGCCAAACGCCTTTCCAGATCGCTGATGTTGGCGACCTGTGCTGGTCCGCCTCCGGTGCTCTGGGCCCCTCTCCTCTCCCGTGTCAGCTCCTTGCGGATATTGCGCTTGATATCGCAATAGCGCTTGCGGAGGCTCTCAACATCTCTTTTGGGGCCAGCAGCGGTGGACACTTGGGCCTGTACCTCCGCCCATGCCTTTGCACGTGTCGCACCTGATGTGGTGGTGCTCTGCTGCCCGAACAGTATGTTGTATTTCTCCAGGATGGCCGATATGAGGAGGTCATTCTCCTCCTGGCTGAACCTGGTTGCTCTCTTCCGATATTCCTCTGGTAGTGTGGCCCTGCGCCGCTTCTGACCAGGTGGACATGTGGTCTGCTGCAAGCCTGATGGCCCTGGCCTCTCCGCATTAGTGCAGTGGGCGTCCATCCCTGGAACCTGCTCTGCTGCTGTATTGTCCGTGGTCTGGCTGCTTTGTTCCATCATGTATGTGTGCTGAGGAACGGGCCATGTTGGCTTCCACAGCTTTATATAGGTCTCGTGTGGGTGTGTCTCTGAGCCCGTTGCGTGCGCGCGTTGCATACGCACGTTCCGCAGGCATGTCTTCTACGCGCTCTACCCCTGCGCACGCATGGACGTGCGTTACGTCTACGCGTGGTATGCGTCTCACTGGGATCTTGGCGTCTTCCATATTTGGAGATGTGTATGCCGCGCGAGATCTTTCAGGTATGCTGCGTCACATGGGGACACGGGGTTTGTTATCGGGATGCCTTTGGACAGGGTCACTGTGGAGGTACGCGCAGTCCTCCGCGCGCTACGCTGAGGGCATTTGGACCTTGCTGACTACAGACTGTTGCTTGTGCTGGATGCTTCTGATTGACCAGGTGTGTGTTGTTTACGTGAGTTCTGATCCCACCCTGTACCCTATTTCACAGCCACCTCTCCCACTTCCTGTGTCTATCATGGCTCAGACTGTGAATGTAGGTGGTGCAGTCATTGCATTACTGGAGCTAGCTGAGCAGCGCTTTCCGGCAGAGGGGGATGCTGGTCCTGGGGCTGTGGCCCTGGGCATGGGTCTTGACCCGCTGCAACACAGGCCTGCAGCTGTGGAGGGTCCACATGCGGGTGTGGTGGAACAACAGCGCCGTAGGCGTCTGGAGGGGTGGCCACGCCTTCAACGCCTCTACAGGCCCAGGGTCCTGCTACAGAACATCAGGGAGGACCAGGTGATCTCCCTCTACCGGCTGGACACAGGGGCTATTAGGGAGCTCTATGAGGATCTCCGGCCTGACCTCGAGCCCCTGACTGCACGGTCACATGCTATACCGGGAATGGCCAAGCTCCTTGCTGCCCTACATTTCTTTGCCTCTGGCTGTTTCCAGACCTCAGTGGCTGCAGTGGGTGGAATGAGCCAGCCAACGTTTTCTCGCTGCCTCCATCAGGTACTGCAGGCCATGGTCAGCCGGGTTGCGAACTACATTGCCATTCCCAACAGTAGGCAACATAGGGTGGCCCTGGGACATGCATTCCAGCATATTGCAGGGATACCACATGTGATGGGTGCAATAGATTGCACACATGTTGCCCTCATCCCGCCACGCGACAGGGAGGTTGTGTACCGCAACCGCAAACACTTCCATTCCCTCAATGTGCAGGTTGTCTGTGATGCAGGTATGCGTATCATGAATGTGGTCCCGCGTTTCCCAGGGTCAGCCCATGACTCCTATATCCTGCAGAACTCAGCACTCTTCGGAATGTTTGAGGCCGGTCAATATGAGGACTGTGTCCTGCTGGGTAGGTATTTCACACATCTCGTGTTGTGCGACCATATGTGTTTCACGTGGGCACCATTGTCACCTGTGTCCGCTGCATGCAGGACATGGTGCTGTAGTGTCCTTGTGCTGACTATTGTGCTGTGGCCCCAGCGCACCTTGTCACCTGGGCTGTGCTCACATACCTCTGCGCATCCACACCCATCCCCTTGCCTACCATGTGCCTATTTGTGCTCATCTGTGTGACCACACACCCATGTGTTGTCGTCTCTGCCCAGCCCTAGATGTTTACATTGCTATCAGCCTTTTCCATGGTGAGTCAGAACATGCATGGTGCTGAGGTTCCACATATGTTGTCCTGTGTCTGGTTTCCATCTCATGGCCACTGTGCCATGGGACTGTGCATGTGGCAGCCAGGGGGGGAGGCGGTTTGGTTTACAAGCGGAACAGGACCATAGACGAGCTGTACAGTGTGTATGTGACCTACTGATCCACCTTGTCGGGGGTTGCACGTGTCAGGGTGTATGTGGGAACCTGCTATCACACATGTCTGCTGCATGGCTGTTTGCTTTCGCCTGTCTGCGCTGCCACCCCCACCTTGCCAACCCGGGTTGTGGTAAACAGACATATCACCTGTGTGCCATATCACATCATGACCCAGCTACCTGCACACCTGACCATCTTTGTAACGCCACGTGTGATGCTGTTCTCCCAGATGCGGTCTCTAGTGCACCACAACTGTGTGCAATGCTGTGCCATCATGTGTGTGTGACCATGTTTCCATGCTGTCCATTTGTGCATTGCTACATCCGGAATTCCATAGGTTCTTCTTCTCACATGTGCCTTACCTCCATTTCTGTTTGCAGGTAATGCAGGATATGGGTGTCGTGCCTGGCTTCTGACCCCTGTGCGTGTCCCTCGGACAGGTGCAGAGATGAGGTACAATGAGGCCCATGCCTCCAGCCGCTCTGTCATTGAGCGCACCTTTGGCGTTCTCAAAAGTCGCTTCAGGTGTCTGGATAGGACTGGTGGGGCCTTACAGTACCGGCCTTTGACTGTGGCAAAGATCATACTAGCCTGTTGCATCCTACACAACATTGCTCTCAGGCACAATGTCCCAGTCGATATTAATGAGGATCTTGGGGTGGATCCTGTGTGCCCTCCTGCACCTGGACATGTTGACACACGTGCTGGGATGGCGGCCAGGCAACGTCTGATCGGGGAGCTCTTCTCCTGTAAGTGCAACAACTGCTGGTGACCATTATCTAGGTTGCCCATGTGTGGACAGGTGTGTCATTTGTGCAGCATTACCGTGTCATGTGGCAACATGTCAGATGTGCTTTTGCCTCCCCAGGATGAGCTTCTGCTTTACGGGACCTCGGTACATTAATGTTCATACTAGCCGAAGCTGTGCTACATGTGATGTTTCTGTGTGTACAACTGCAATAGGCAGCTGACTCGGGTGAGTTGCAATACAGTGCGTTTTCCATTGCAGTCGCCATGGTGTGACCCATATATGTTGCTTACTCTACACTGCTCACATGGTGCTGCACTGCTCTCGGGCCTACTTCCCCATCACCCTTAGGATAGGTTTGATAGACATGTTGCGGGACATGTGACAGGCCTGCCTGTTTACTGTTACCGCTGCTGCCGTTTGGTGCAGCCACCATGACTCAACTGTTCTGTCAGGCACATGCTCCTCTTACGTTCCCTTGTCCCTGACCACAGCCCATCCACATGGCTCTCCATTGCCCTGTCCCCTTCTGGCCCTTTCTTGTCGCTCCCCTGATATATTGGATTTGGTTTGCACTGCATAATATTTACGGGTCGTGTATGGACCGGTTTGATATGTACCTCCCATCCCACCTGTGGACTGTGATATTGTCTGTGTACCCCTGCTCGGAATGTGATTTGCATCCTGTTTAGTCTTTGGGGTGCCCTCACCTGGCACACAGCTGTGTTTTTGTATGGTGACATGCTGTGGTCCTGTCTACATCCATTTGTGTATGCCTTCTGGTGTTACGGTAGTTATTATTTTCAAGCTACACTTTCCATCCTAGTGTTCATGGCTCTTCACTCTCTCTGTCCCCATGTCGTTATGTCTTTCCTTCACTGGTACCTGTGGTCACGGTAACAGTCACCTACTTGCTTATAGCTCCTGGCCTCACCTATCATCATCATCACCGTTGGGTATCTTCCTTTGGTAGGTCAATCTGCATCAGTGTGATGTGACATGTCCAGTAAGTTGCTGTGCACTGTCACCCCGTATCCTGCACTGCTACCCTTGTCTGTATCTCATATCTCTGTTTTTGGCGGGCGTGTGACTGTTCTGCATAGCAAGGCCACCCCTCTGGCCACCTCCGCCTACACACATTCATACATTCTCTCCACAGCTGGTTCACACTTTTGCTCTAGTATACTGGGTGGGCAACACACCTTGTTATGTTGCTTTAGGCAGCGACATGTTTGTCTGCACTTCTTTATAACACATGGGATGTCCAGAGGGATGTGGGTCCCGTAACGCAATACTGTCCCTCGGTCAGTCACCTCTCCATTTATCTTCACCGTGGGATCAGTGTGGTGTTCATACTACATGTGTCTCTTTTGCACGCAGGTTCTGCAGTCCCTGCAGACACCACTTTGAGTCCCTATGGCACACTGACCGTGTCCCACGTACCCTTTTTGGGGCACCATGCCACATAGTTCTGTGAGCCAGGGTTCCATCTGACCTATCCATGTGTACCTCATATCTCACTTAGCATTGGGCCACCCTTCTCGGGAGCATACTGGTCATCTTTCTCATACTTCCTATTGGGCACACTGTTGCGCTACTGTCTTTTCCAGTTATATTGCAGTGCGCACACATTCATTTGACAATCCCTGGGACTGCACTGATAGCGGTGACTGCCCCCTCATATGTTCCTCTAGACTCTGCTGATGTACATGTGCAGTGCACCATGCATGTTTTCCCTTAAACCCATATCCTTACCCCCCAACGGGCACTTTGGGTGGTGGCATGACACGCTTTCTTTGCACAGTCTGGGGGTTGTGGGTTGTGGTGGTGCAGCCATCTGCATATTCTTTATGCACATATTAATGGTATTGTCGTGTTTCCTTTAGATCTCGCCAGTGGCTTTCACTTCATGGAACAGGTCTATGATGTTAATGGGCCTTCTATATTTGGTAATGATCTTGGTCTCGGTCTGGATTGTGTTTGCCATATGCCCTTGTTTGCTGAGACCTTGTTTTGTTTCACTAACACACTTTCCTTGTATGTGCCTGCCGCAATTGCTGGGGGTCTGTTGTGGTGATTTGTAGCATTGCGCAGTTCTGCTCCATGGCCTTGCCACCTCATTTTTCTGACTGTGTACTTTTCAGGGACAATTTGGCCATCTAGCTATTTCATTACCTGTGGGGGCCCCATTGTCATGGATTGCAGACCACATATGTAGGGTTTGGTGACCCTTTCCACGGCATCTTGTAGTTTTACATTGCATTGGTGATGACAGCAGCAGCACCCTCACAGTGCAAAACCCTCATGGAGCCTCATCAGAACACCTATGGCATGGCCTGTGGTGCTCTCTGGCACACGCCCTATTGGGTACACGGGCAGACAGTGCACATTTACCTTTACCCAATGGTGTGACTTGTAGGGTGCCCTCTACAGCGCCCTCGGGGTATAGCCGTGTGTGTGTGTGCTTGCCACCTGCGCCTGTTGGACGTACAGGACAGGCTGCTTCTGCCATCACTATATTGGTGTGTGAGTGATGTCGCTGATGCCTCCACAGATCCACCTGCCTGTCAGGTACACATTCACATGATACAGGGCCCAGAGTTGGGCAGACATATGCATGGCATGGTAGGGTTCCCTACAGGGGTATGGGGGCATGGCAATTCGGTTCCTCCCTGCCTTGTTTCTAGATCTGTTTGAGGTTTGCTTTCCTTCATTAGATGATATGCGGATATTGTAGTGTATGTACATCTCTCATCCACGGTTCTGGGTACACATTCACAATGTTTCCTTCTTGTGAGGGCTGACGCTCTCTGTATTGTACGGGCACTACATATGGGGGGGGGGCACTTTCACCAACCTCTCCGGTTGTTTATCACCGACAAAAACTGGGTGATATGTATGGCTTCAAAAGTGTACTGACTGGTGATCCACGTCACTGACTGTGGATTGCAGAGAATACTGTTGCTGGCAGCTTTTGTCCTTGGGACCATGGGGGGTTTGAACACACAGATCTTGCACCATCTGCCAGTGTCTTACCCATTGTACTACAGATCTGGCTACCTTAGGGGACAACATTTATAGATACTTATGGGGCGCCCTGTTGGGCTGACGTCTGTTGCTACTGTGTGACATTGACACACACTCATTTCGCCCTCCCATCCCAGGTGGCTATGTGGATATATAGCCCTTGCTGTGTTCATCTCTGTGCCGCTGCTCTTCCTGTGCGTTGCACCATGGGTATCCTTGCTTTGGGGCAGATCCTAGCCATCACAGCGGGCCATTTTGGTGTTACCCTGCTGCCCTTCAGGTGACAGCCAGGGGGTTGTTCACAGCTATGGGGCTGCTGCCCGGTGGTTCTGTCCCAGGCTGTGGGGCCAGTGGTCATGGGCTCATAGCACAGTGGGCTTTGTCTGTCGGACTGACTGCAGCATTGCATATATTTTGGGCGCATTGCTGCTGCCAGCAAAACCCCATCAGCATTATGCCACCTTACAGTGCCTCTGGGGCGCCCCATGCGGCACCTTATCTGGCACCCTTTACATTGCTTGCGATGGTGTTCTATAGGTGACATTTTGGTGGGCCTCTGTGGACAGTGCACTTTCTACTGTGGCCCGTGTGGTGCATTATGGGCACTGTTCCCTCTAAGCTGTGCGCGTGTGCGCGCGCACACACCTCGCCGAGCGAGCGCACATACTTTACAACAGAGCGCACAAAAATTACGGTTCTGATTCTGATAGAAAATAACACAGACATCTTAAAATTTGAAAGTTGTTGTGCATTTACGGTTTTCACAAATTCTACAATATTTTCTAGTGCAATCAATGTGGTGTACATACTGTATTCTGCTGTATAGTCAAATTTTAAAGTATATAACTCCGAGTGTCGTTATGTGGCGCACAAAAATTTAACCTTCCTTCAAAAGCTGCACAGCTGATATTTTATGCGCACACAGCCTACAGAAAATTAGAGGGAACATTGATTATGGGATGCCATCTGCGGCACCTTTGGTTGCACCACTATGCTGGTGTGTTTGCTGGCAACAGTGCTGATGGTAAAATTTGAGACCTTGCCTCCTCCTCATTCCCTATGTTAGGTAATGGGTGATGGCTGGGACAGCCTTCTACATTGTGCATACTGGGGAACCAGGGGGATTCGAACCCATGCTGCCTGTGACAGCGGTCAGTGAGCGAACCATTGTGCTAAGCTCTGCTCCTGTGTTTTGTATCTGTACGCTTTTTGGTGCTTCACGCGCGGGAAAGCGCGGGAACGTGCCAACGCGCCCTGTTACGCTCGTTAGTTTTTGGAACGCGTGTTGTCCGTAACGATGTACCGCCTATGTCCTTATTTGGGGGTTTCCGTCTCTACCGCGGCTCCTACCGCGAATCACACTAACGCACTTTAGTAAACATCCCCCTAAATCAGTTTACTCGGCAGGTAAAATCCACACTATGTGAGCTAAAATAATAATTCTTACCTAAAATCAGCACTCTGCACTTTCAGAACGAACGTGTCAGTATGTCAAAAAAGAAGAACTAATGTCCGTGTGTGCGGGCTAAAAATACCAGAAGGAAGGGGGCGTGGTAAAAATCATGATGTAGATAGTGACGAACAAAGGATACTGAGGAACCGGCAACTGATATGTAAATTGAAACACTAGTGCTGAACTTAATATGCACTAGATCCTATGAATAATACTAAAATAAAACCGAACTAGTGGAACAGAATAAAAACTTAATATAGAGCTTAGTGTAAAATAATCAAACCTTGGAAATACGATAAAGGATGCTGCACAATTCACAAAAATACTGTCAAATCAACCTCCTGATTCAAACCATTAGGTGCCAAACTATTAAGCTCGTAAATAAATCTCTGTTCTAACTTCAGTAGTGTTTTGTTGATATCCCCACCTCTCGAGCTAGGCACTACTGTTTTGACAACCAAATATTTTAAATCCTGAATAGTGTGTTGTTTTTCTTGCCAATGTGATACTAGCGGACTATCCAATACATTTCTCTGCAAACAACTTCTGTGCTCTATGATCCGTGTGCGGATCTGTCGTTTTGTTTTTCCAACATATATTAAATTACATGGACACAGTATTAAGTAAACCACCTTTTCTGTTCTACAGTTTGAAAAATGATTGATGTAGAACTTCTGCTGTGTAACCGGGTGAATAAAAACATGCTTGACCGTGATAGTGTGTGCACATATAGAACAACTGCCGCATTTGTAATGACCTTTTATTTTGGGTGGTGGTTTGTAATATGTAAGGGCAGAAGGTACCAATGTATTGGCCAAATTAGAATTGCTAACAAATACCATTCCTGTTTTAATATGTTGGTGATCTCCTTCGAGTATTGGGAAAAGGTTAGGGAACACACTATTTTATCTTCCTTTTGACGTACTTTTTTCTGTAAAAGATTTTTGCGCTCCATTGTACATGCCCTGAAAAACGCTTCTTTAATACATCTCTTAGGATACCCCCATCTCAAAAACCTCAGGTGCATGTCTGCTGCATGTTTTTCAAAGTCTGATTCATTTGTACAAAGCCTTCTTATCCTCAAAAATTGACTGATTGGCAGGTTATTTTTTAAGGAGGTATTGTGATAACTATCATATCATAAAAGAGTGTTACGATCTGTTGGTTTACGATATAAATCTGTGATGAAACCCTCATCACCCTTCTTAATCATTAGATCTAAATATGCTATATTCTCAGCACTAAATTGACCCTCAAATTGCAGGTTGGGGTCTAAACTGTTTATTCTTTTAATTAACACATCAAAACGGAAATCCACTGATTTGAAAGTCAAGATTGATCGGAAGATTGACTTTCTGAAGGAAAATGACCGCAAATTTGATAAAATGAAAAAGGAATTCGATAAGAATAATATAGATTATAGTAAAATCATTAAAGAAAGGAAACTTAAGAAATTTAGGTATAATGAAAGTGATTATAAGAATGGCACTGTATATTATTGGATGCATAATAATGGAAAACCCAGACCACGTAAGACATCCCACAGATGGGATGTTGATCCTCCTAAGAATGGTAATATGAATAAAAGTAAGGCCAAAACCAGGCTTTTCTCACCCGATCCTCTTTATGAGCGCCATAATAAGAGAAGTCGTAGTGTAGTTGAAGAAACACAAGAGCAGGATACTTCAGCCTCTCTCTTCTCTTCTGATTTTGTTAACTTTCAACCCCCGGTTTTTTCGATGGATGCTCTGTGGAGGGGGGGAGGCAGGAAGAATGCAGATCAACAAGCAAGGACCCCTTACCACAAATACCAGGTTCAGGAGTTCCGGTCCAATCCGCCACCCAGAGGGAGGGGCAGAGGGAGAGGCCGGAGCTATCAAGAGATTGTGGATTAGTTTCTAAAAGTGGGATTTTTAATCTTTCTGATTTTACTCTTAGTGAAACACAAGTTGAGGTTTTGGAGAAAGGGTTGTCCTTTGTTCCGGTTTCTAGACACGATCAATTCACTACACGAGTTGAATTATATAAATTCTTTCGAAAATTGAAGATCATGGATTTTTTTGAAAAACAGAGTGAAACGATTTCAGATGGTTCTGTATTACGAAAACCATCCACATGGAATCCGCCGAATAATACTAACCTTCTGATAGATGCTTTTGAAAGAGTCGTGGTATCCCAAGTGGAAGCCCTTTACAATAAGAGAGCTCGTACTTTTTATAACCTCACTAAAGGGCAAAAATCAGCCTTGTTGGAATTGCAACAAAATCAATCTATTGTAATAAAACCAGCAGATAAGGGTGGGGCGTTGGTTATTCAAAATAAGTTAGAGTATGTTAAAGAAATTCTACGTCAAATTAATGACAAGACTTTTTATGAAAAGATCTTTGCAGATCCTACAGATGCCCTTAAACACAAAGTAGATACATTAATATTTATTGGTCAACAAGCGGGGTATCTCACTGCACATGAGGTCCAATTTCTCACTGTTACACATCCAGTCACACCAACTATTTACGTTTTGCCCAAAATTCACAAATCACTCAGTAATCCACCAGGACGTCCGATTATTTCGGCAATAGGATCCCTTTTGGAACCCCTATCAAAGTTCTTGGATTATTTCCTTCGGCCTTTTGTTCCCCAAATCCCCTCTTATGTTCGTGACTCCACGCATGTTATTAATATTTTGAACGATTTTACTGGTTACCATGAGCATCTAATTTTGGCGACGTTGGACATTAACTCTCTATATACCAATATTCCTCAAGCTGCTGCTTTAGAGGTTATTGCAAATACACTTATCAAAAGAACCCTATCTGTCCGTATTCCTACATGTTTTTTAACTCAGATGGCTGCCATCGCTCAGCCAGGGGACCAGCATGACCGCCGCGGGTCGCTACCCCTCCTCCCTCCCTTTTGCCCCCCCCTGCCCTGCAATAAGTACCACAAATCCGTACTTGCCACAAAAGTTGTCTTTATTTTCCATTTGTCAACAATAAGTGGAAAGTACAGTATTGGAAAACTGTTGGCCACAGCATAACTTAACAACCTCAAACATTGTAACATCCAAAATTTATATAACAGCATTACAACAATATTACATCACAACATCGTAATCCTTACTTCCTTTATCCTCATCCTTCCCCGAGAGGCACAGCCCCCAATCTTTCAACATCTCTTCGGCCGCCCGGCAGGGATAATCTGGAACATGGCCGTTCAAGCCACTTCCCCACTGCCGTCGGTCCCCACTAACATGACCGTGGTCAAGGGTGGCGTTGCAGCGGGCCCCCCCCGTCCCTTCCGGGCTCCGTTACTCTTCGCCGCAGTGTCTGTATCAACCTCTGCCCAGGGCCCGTCAAAGGCATGCGCAGAGGTACGCTGAGAAAGGTGTAGGCGCGCCTCTCCGGCCGTAAAAGCGTCAGGAGGTCTTCTAGGCACTATTGCTGCTGACCCATCTTTGTACTCTGGGGGACCCGCCAGTTCCCATGTGCCCCACTCCCCCTTCTCCTGTCTGGGCTGTGCGCTCTCTCTTAAGGATGGAGTCTATCTCTCTCGCTATGCCGTGACGGTAGCTCTTCGTGAGGGGCGGGTCGGGTGGGTCAATTGCCCGCTCGTGCGCCGCTGGGAGGAGGGAAAGAGGGCGAACGCGGCGCGCCCGGCCCTTCTAAAGCCGGATGCCGCGCCGCCCTCCCCCTCCCCCCGCCCCCCACCAAGGTTAACCCTTGGCTTGCTGGCCCGGCGGCTGCGTCCGGTCACGGTAATTCGCGGCCGGAGCTCAGCCAGGGGACCAGCATGACCGCCGCGGGTCGCTACCCCTCCCCCCCTCCCTTTTGCCCCCCCCTGCCCTGCAATAAGTACCACGAATCCGTACTTGCCACAAAAGATGTCTTTATTTTCCATTTGTCAACAATAAGTGGAAAGTACAGTATTGGAAAACTGTTGGCCACAGCATAACTTAACAACCTCAAACATTGTAACATCCAAAATTTATATAACAGCATTACAACTATATTACATCACAACATCGTAATCCTTACTTCCCTTATCCTCATCCTTCCCCGAGAGGCACAGCCCCCAATCTTTCAACATCTCTTCGGCCGCCCGGCAGGGATAATCTGGAACATGGCCGTTCAAGCCACTTCCCCACTGCCGTCGGTCCCCACTAACATGACCGTGGTCAAGGGTGGCGTTGCAGCGGGCCCCCCCCCGGACCTTCCGGGCTCCGTTACTCTTCGCCGTAGTGTCTGTATCAACCTCTGCCCAGGGCCCGTCAAAGGCATGCGCAGAGGTACGCTGAGAAAGGTGTAGGCTCGCCTCTCCGGCCGTAAAAGCGTCAGGAGGTCTTCTAGGCACTATTGCTGCTGACCCATCTTTGTACTCTGGGGGACCCGCCAGTTCCCATGTGCCCCACTCCCCCTTCTCCTGTCTGGGCTGTGCGCTCTCTCTTAAGGATGGGGTCTATCTCTCTGCCAACCCTTCCCGGCTGCGACCCCTCGCTTGCCGTGGAGTTCCCCCTTTACCCCATCCTGCTGTGGCCAACCCACGTTTTATGCCATAAGCGTTCGATCGTGTCTTGTATGGCACAGAGGTATACGTCCATCCCGATATCCGAGAGGTGTATCCCGTCCGCGCGATACAGTCCATGGCAGCGCTCTTCTATCAGGTCATGGGCGATGCTGTATCCTCCGATTGAGTCCATGAACCGGGCCATCCATCTATTCACTTTTCTTCTCGTTCTCTCTACAGCGTGGTGGGACCATTCGTCCCTCCAAACTCGCCGTGGTGTGATGTGGGACCATATCAGCAATGTTCCTGGGAAGGCACCCGTCAGCGCCAGCATGTCCTTTTGCATCTTCTTGGTGAGCTCGACGCTGCGCGTGCCCGTCAGGTCATTACCGCCCAGGTGCACCAAAATTGCCCATGGCTGTCCGCCCGCCCTCTTCAACTGTAAGAGGCATGGCATCAGCTGGTCCCATATCATACCACGTCGCCACTGTTCCCTCTAAGCTGTGCGCGTGTGCGCGCGCACACACCTCACCGAGTGAGCGCACATACTTTACAACAGAGCGCACAAAACTTACGGCTCTGATTCTGATAGAAAACAACACAGACGTCTTAAAATTTAAAAGTTATGATTGTAATTACTAGAAATTTCCCGCTTCATTTAGTAATTGTCTATTTTCATTTAATTTGATTAAAATCAGTGTGTGTACATACTGTATTCTGATGTGTAGTCAAATTTTAAAGTATATAACTCCGAATGTCGTTATGTGGCGCACAAAAATTTAACCTTCCTTCAAAAGCTACACACAGCTGATATTTTATGCGCACACAGCCTACAGAAAATTAGAGGGAACATTGCACGTCGCCCCAGCCATCTCACTACCAGCTGTTCCTTAGGGAAGCCCAGATTATGCCCCTGCGGTCTCTGCCTCGCCCTCTTTTCAGCCCAATGAACAAACGAATGGCCGCAGATCCATGCCTCGTAGTGGGGATTGGCACCTGTATGGAGTTATTGTAAACCAACACAGCTCGTCAAGATCACATTTTGGGTGCAAGAATACAAAGGTACTAGCACAGGGATACAACGGTGCGATAAACAGGTCTAAGTCACATATCTATACATAGCTATTGCGATTTCCGTTACATACACAAACAAACAACGAAAAGCCAGGAAAGAAAAATTATTATATATATATATATATATTTTTATAAGTTACCTTATCCTGATCCCCCCCCCCAGGGGGTGTCTTACGCCCGGCGTCAGACCGGGCGTATATAAAGTTTGTATCTCTCGGAGCGCCATCTCCCGATGGTCATGATCTGCTCCCTCGTCATGCCTATGTTGGCCGCCTTGGAAGCGGCCCCAATGCGGAATGAATGGGTGCCGTAAAAGCACGCTTCCAAACCCACTGCATCCAGTGTCAGCTTCAATACCTTAGTGAACTGGAACCGCGAGAGGGGGGGTTCCGTCCGAGTGGACCAGCCAATGCTCGGCCCTTGCAGGGCGTATCTGTTTGTATTCATTGAATGTCGCTACTGGGCAGGACGGGTCTCTCTGCAGCGGGGCCAGCACTACCCATGCCCCTTTTGCCTCGGTGTCGGTTTTCGACTTGCGTATATGCAGTATGAGTTTCCCATCCTGCATGCTGACGTCGCTCTCCCGTATCCCGCCTTCGGCCGATTCTCGGCTCGCCGAGGCTACCAGTTCGCCTATTCGGAACGCCCCGAAAAATGCCCATGAGAATGCGTATCTGAATAGCCGGGTCTCGAAGTTGTTGAAGCATACCTGACCCGTGATTGCTATCAGTCTCTGCAAAATTTTGTGTGTTATCGGGCGTCGCCAGTCTGGTGTGCGGGGCTGTTCCGGCTTCCAGCCCTTCATTACCTTGGCTATCACAAAATCTGCACGTGGATTGGTCTTACCCATCACCTTCGTGAAAAAGGTGATCGCAGCCAAATGCGATTGTACCACTGACTTCCTGGCTCCACAGCTCTTGGAGTGTAGGATCCACTGCAATATGGATTCCGTCGTGGGACCAACGTTCGTGAGTCCGGCTCCTCTGCAGAAGGCTTGAAATTTTCCCCAGGCCGCCAGGTATCGCTGTCTCGTCCGGTCGGATAGGGAGCTCAGAACAAGCTCCCAAACTTCGGCGGACCAAGTTCCCATATCTGTGGCAGTATAGCCATTTTGTCGAGATCGGCCCTGGGCGCGAGCGATCGGAAGAGTGGGATCTTGAAACGAGAGAGAGCATCGGCAATGTTATTATGCTGCCCTGGGATATGTTCGGCCCTGATATTTAAGTTATGCTTTAGGCATATCATCACTATGTGCCTAAGGAGTGCGACGACCCCTGGAGTCTGGGCCCGCATCCCGTTCACGGCATACACAACCGCTGTGTTGTCGGTATGAATTATGATTGCCTTGTTTACCAGCTGCGGGGCCCAGATGTATAGGGCCACCGTTATGGGGAATAGCTCCAGGAAGGTAATATCCCTAGTGATACCCTCGGCCTGCCACTCGAGTGGCCACCCCTCTGAGCACCAGGCTCCTTGGAAATAGATTCCGAAGCCGCTCCCTCCCGCAGCATCCGTGAAGAGATCAAGGGACTCGCTCGTCACCGGTAGCTCTTGCCAGAATGCCAGGCCATTAAAGGATTGCAAGAAGAGCTCCCACATACGCAGATCTTCCCGCATGCCTTTGGTAATCCGAATCTTGTGGTGTTTCTTTTTGACTCCCCTCGTAGCCATCGCCATGCGACGGCAGAACACCCGTCCCATTGGCATTATCCTACATGCGAAACATAGCAGCCCCAGCACGGATTGTAGCTGTTCCAATGTTGCCTTCGTCCGCCCTTGAATTTCGCGTACGGCAGCTCGCAGCCTGATGATTTTTTCGTCTGGCAGTCGAGACCGCTGTGCTGCTACATCGAGCTCTATGCCCAAGAATGTGATGGTCCCTGTGGGTCCGGTGGTCTTTTCTCTTGCCAGGGGGATCCCAAATTGCTGGGCAATGTGTTCAAAAGTGCAGAGGATCCTTTGACATCCCTCGTCCCCATTGCCTATGAATAGGAAGTCGTTGAGGTAATGCACGACGGTGTTGTGCCCTGCCATGTCTTCGACGACCCAATGTACAAATGTACTGAACTGCTCGAAATATGCGCATGATATGGAGCACCCCATGGGCAAACATTTGTCATAGTAATATTCCCCGTTGAGTGAGAAGCCCAGGAGTGCAAAGGAGTCTGGGTGCACCGGGAGCAGGCAGAAAGCTGATTCGATATCAGCCTTCGCCAGTTTTGCCCGCCGCCCCAATTTTCGTATGATACCCACGGCCTGATCGATCGTAGAGTACTTCACGGAACATAGGGCTGGGTCGATGTGGTCGTTGACAGAAGTCCCCTCTGGGTACGACAGGTTATGGATTAGCCGGAACTTTCCTGCCTCTTTTTTTGGGACAATCCCCAATGGGGACAGTATCTAGTTTGGGAGGGGTACATAAGTGAAAGGGCCAGCCACCCTCCCTAGCTCTGTTTCTTGTCGTATTTTGCGCTGTACAACCCCTGCAAATTTTTTGACTGACGTTGAGTTACGGATTGCCCGCCCCTGCGATGTGACCGAGGCTGGAATCCGGAATCCGTAAGCAAAGCCGTTCTCGATATTGAGAGCTTTGTCTCTTTGGGGGTATGCCCTCAGCCAAGGCCTCATGCGGTCAAGCCTGATGGGGGTTGGGGCCAGGCCCATCGTTCCCTCTGGGCAGCATCGGCCGGAATGGCTTGTTATCCCTACTGGCTCGGCATGATGTGGTGGAGTGGTTCCCCCCACATCCGGAACATGCATGCCTAAACTTACATGGCCGCCAAGTGCAGGTTCCTGCGTTGTATTGCCGGCACGCCTTGCGGCCGGCCGGCTGGTAATTCTGCCGCCATTGCGGCGCCTGAAAGGACTGCGATGTCAGTCCCTGCGACAGTGGTCTGTTATGTGACATTTCCTCCAGCCATAGATCAATGATCCTGTGCTGCCAGGTCATAGTTGGGTCCTCCGCCAGGCTCTGTCTGAACTTGATATCGTAGTTGAGCCAGGCCCACTCACCCAGCTGCTTATGCGCTTGGGTTATGGTGTCGAGGTACTTGATAAGGTATTGACTGAGTTCGGGTTCGCGTTCCAGAATGATGCTCATATATATGTGGAAGGCAGAGACCCAATTGCTAATAGATTGTACAATCTTGGGTCTTCTCTCCCATCTCTTATCCTTCTCCTTATTCTCACAGGGGTCCCCACCCTGGTCTCTGATCAGTAAAGAGAAGATGTCAATAAATTCCCTCCGCCAGATCCGCTTTTTTACCTTCCTGGGCACCACGCTGGCCAGAGAGCTCACTCCACAGCGCGGGTCCCCACTCACTGCTACCGGGCTTGTCATTGTAGTCGGGACTGCGCTTGCCGTCTCCGCTACCCTGTCCTCCCTGCTCCCCGATCCACGCACGGGGTTGTCCCCGCTCTGTGACCATACCCTTGCTAAGTTTTTTTCTTTTTGGGCTTTATTCTTTTTCTTTGTGAATGTTTTCAGCATGCTCCGCATCGCGGTTGCTAATGAAGTATCCCCGTCGGAATCAGAGTTAGACTCCTCTGACGAAGAAGGCACCACTAAAGTTTCCTTCCCCCCAGTAGACTTACCGGCCGATGCGCTGGTGCTCGGTATACTGCTGTTGGCGCCTGTCATGCTGCTGTTGGTGCTTGACGTGTTGCTGCTGGTGTCAGGCATGCTGCTGCCGGGCATGACCCCGCTGGTGCCCGCCATGCTGTTGCTAGCCACTATTGGGTCCGCGGGTCCTGGGTCGGCCGAACCTGCGTTAGCTGCCTCCAGCCGCTGCCTAAACGCGCTCAGACCGTGTTGGTTTACCTGGTCGCGTATGAGTCTGAAAAGTTCGTCGAGCTCCTGGCTGGACGTCGATGCCGTGGGGGCGGGCACTTGCTGCCGTGTCGGGGCCCGTCTGCTGCTTTGCCGCGTATTCTTCTCCGACTGTCCCCTGCTGGGCCCGTCCCCCTTCTTCGCCCTGTCCTGCGTTGCCCGTTTTACAGCAACGCGTGTTGTTCTCCTCTGTGTACCTTGGCTGGACCCTGCTCGCTTGGGGCCTGCTTGCGTCCCGCTGTCCTTTTTTCCGCTCTGCGCCACTTTCCTCGGCATGGTACCCTGTTGGAGAATGCTATAGGAGAAAAGCAATGGGAAAACAAGGGGGTGGACTCATTAAGCTCTTTGCGAGTACCCTGCAGTGAGCAGGCCTTAGCAGTGTAATGTCTTATTAGGCCTCTCTGCCTTGCACATATGCACGGTGATATCTCATAACTCCGTTGCCTGGTTCACTTAGCCTTCGACCGGCCCATGTCATATTTATTACCACATAGAGAGAGACACAACACGTCCCTGCCTTCAGCAACACAACCCGACTGTATATAAGGAAAAAAAAAAAAGACGGCCTAGCCATATGTTCCTTGGCCACTAGATGGCAGCGTTACCTTGCTCTCAAGGCCTCCCGGCATTCAGATAGCACATATGCAGGAGAAGAGAAAGGAAAAGACCCAAGAAAACAGGCCATCTTCAGTACATTTAGCTCATTTATTCTCGGGGTTTTTTTTTTTTTTAATTATATATCTCCTGTTCCGCCCCCCTCCCTTGCAACTCCACCATTTGTATACCGTATATATTTTCTTTTAGTTGAGCACTGTGCTCTGCGACCTTAATTGTCGACCCCCCCTCCCCCTCCTAGCAGACTCAGCGCGAACGTCGCGCATATGGTCAGCATGGCCGGGAACTCTGTATTCCTGCCACGTGCATTCTCCTGAGGCACACCGCCCCCCAAGACTGATAATTGCTTGCTCGGGATTTAGCGCTCCACCAGGGCCATGCGCCACGGCGCTGAACGCCATCCACTCAATCCCCCCCTTTCGCCTTCTCCCTGCCCGCCTTTAAGCGCTGCCCTCCCCCGGCCATTTTTTTTTCTTGTGTTGCCTGTCTTTATTACCTGCCCGACGTCTGAAGGCCAAAAGTAACAAACGCTGCTCCGGCTCGGCTGCCCGCACACGCCTGGAGGTCGGAGCAGGTCAGAAGCAGGGAATCACTGCTCTGTCGCGGCTGCCCGCTCTTGCCTGGAGGTCCGAAGGAGGTATGCCGTGAGGAGGTAGGCGCTCCGACGCACACCCGAAGGACCAGGGCCACTGAAAAAACCCGGACCGCTGCTCTGGTCAATTGCCCGCTCGTGCGCCGCTGGGAGGAGGGAAAGAGGGCGAACGTGGCGCGCCCGGCCCTTCTAAAGCCGGACGCCGCGCCGCCCTCCCCCTCCCCCCACCAAGGTTAACCCTTGGCTTGCTGGCCCGGCGTCTGCGTCCGGTCGCGGTAATTCGCGGCCGGAGCTATGTGTGAAAACTTTTTTTGTTTTCGAGATGTTTTTTATAAACAAATAAAAGGGGTGGCCATGGGGTCCTCCATGGCCCCTGATGTGGCCAATCTCTATGTCGCCAATTTCGAGCTCCAATTTCTGCAACATCATCCATTCAAACAGTTCATTAAATTGTGGTTGCGATACATAGACGACGTTTTTTTGATATGGGATGGCAATGAAGAGGATTTACAATCTTTTTTTCAGTGGCTTAATACTCAAGACGTTAATTTACAATTTGAAGGGGTTTTCAGTTCAGTTCAGATCTCATATCTTGATATCAACATTAAAAAAGGTTCTGATGGGTTCCTTACGGACCTGTACCGTAAGCCCACTGATCGTAATTCCCTTCTACGCTATGACAGTTTTCATAACCAATCCCTAAAGGATAATCTTCCATACAGTCAGTTCTTGAGGATTAGGCGGTTATGTACTGTGCAGAAAGACTTTGAAAAACATGCAATCAATATGAATGCCAGATTCACAGAGAGGGGATATCCTAGACATGTCATTCATAAGGCTTACACTAAGGCAAAAACATTAGAAAGAAGTGCGCTACTTCAGAAGAAGATACCTACCAACGAAAGCAAAGTTGTTTGTGCCTTGACCTTTTCTACTCTTTCAAAAGATATCTCTAAAATTATCAGACGGGAGTGGCATTTGGTCTCATCACTTCCTTGTTTTACATGTAAATCTTTGACTATAGCTCATAAAAGGAACCGGAATTTGAAAAATTATTTAGTGCCCTCAGCTCTGTCCAGACCACGACCAATTATTAAAATGAAAGGTCATTTTCAATGTGGGCGATGCTCTGTGTGTTTGAATGGTATTGTTGTGAAAGATGTGTTTGTTCATCCAGTCACTCACAGAAAGTTTTTTCTTAATCATTATTCTAATTGTTTGACCAGTAACGTTATATATGTAGTTATGTGTCCATGCAAGTTGTTATATGTCGGCAAAACTACTCGGCCGGTTAAGACACGCATTATTGAACACAAAAGTTGCCTAGGAAGACGTCTTGCAGACAAACCCATGGTTGCCCATTGGAGTGAGAAGGGCCATCTTGTGTCAGATTTAAAGTTTTTTGTTTTAAAGGTGGTACATCCACACTGGCGGGGCGGCAATATAGATTCAATATTACTTAAACTTGAACAGCGGTTCATTTATGAGTTACAGTCAGTGGATCCCTTGGGTCTGAATCAGGACCTTAACTTAGCAGTTTTTCTGTAATATTCCTATTTTTATTCCTATTTATTTTTATTTTTGTTTTTCTTTTATATACATATATACATATATATTTATATTTTTATATTGGTATTCTTAAATGGTATTTATCTGTGAGCTTTTAATTCAGCACGCATGGGTTTAATATTTAAGAGAAGATATACATGCATACATATTTATTTATTTATTTATTTATTTATTATATATTGTTGTTCTATGTAAACCGCACCTGATCTCTGGAAGGTGCGGTATATAAGAAACTGTTTAATTAAATTAAATTAAATTAAATTATATATATATTTTTATAGAATTTGGTTTTACATGATACATGTCAATATTACATAATGTTTGGTATGTTTTCTGCATTATATATTACATGGTGTGGATTATATAAATGATTATATAATTTGCACATGATATAATTATGTATAAAAAAAAATATATATATATTTTATATTTTTTATGTATATGTACATACAATTTTAACATTTTACTCTATAATAAATTGGAGTGTCTCCTAGACACTCTTGTTGGTTCCTCTTTTGATTATGCAGTGACCAAACATATTTATTAGTTACATGGTTATGGACCTTTTCAGCTTTGGTTCCCTTATGAGATTATTTTTTATGTAATACCAGTTTTAATCATTATCCTTGAAAGAATTATTGGTCTGTTTCGTTATGGTTAACGGTACAACGAGTATTTTATTATTTATCATTCATTTTCTGTATAATCTCATTGTATTTAATTCTTCGTTTTTAGTTTGTTTTTAAATACGGGATAGTTGCCGTTTTTAGGATAGGCTTAGATGCCCCTTCATGATGACAAGTTGCTGAGAGTAGTGCATTGTTTACTTTAAATTCTTAACAAGATACTATTGTGAGCACTAACAAATTATTTTTATCTTTATTTTTATTGATGTGCCGAATCGCTGGTTTTAGTCTTTGCTGAGCTGTCAATCATGACGATATGTTTGTTGCCCGTGAGGTTCAGTGAAACCCCTTTTATTTTTATTATTATTATTATTTTTATTTTTATTCATTATTTATTTTGGTTTTACATTTGTTTCTTTTTATTTTTTATTTTTCATTTGATGTTAAGTGTTATAATACAATGTTTGTTAACACGAACGTCTTTTGACGTCATCTCATGCATATGCAGTGTCACGGTGCAGCCTGTCAATTTAAATGCGCGCCAAAGTTGGCGTTCTCAAGAATTCTACATAGCTGGCCGTTGGTGTTCAGGTATTCACTTTTTTGAGGTGGTTCCCTTCCTTTACACTTTTGGTTGAAATGTCCTTAAGTTCTTCACGAGTTGGCATTTGTTCAGCAGTTTAAGAAGGTGTCGATAAGGTTCGTTTATGAAGATAGTTGACTGCGATTTTGTTTTCTTTCTCCTTTTCTCCAGTACACTATACAGGTTGCATGTCACGTTTGAGCAGCTATACGAGCTTATACATCATGGGTCTACATAGAAGTTTAATGTTTGGAGTCTAAATTCTTATTGATAGTTTTTCCGGTAGCTATCTGGTCTATTTAGATTACAATTTTTAACATGGGTTTATGTATTGTTTTTCTATATTGCCTTAAAATACTATATTTGGTTCTACACTCCTGCACCTTTTTACTTGTTGCTTAGCTATGCACTTTTAGAAGCACACATTTTACTATTTCTATTGAGTACCAGTTCCTCTATTTGTAACAATGGTACCGCATGTGTTTGTCTAATGATGTGTATGCTCTGTGTTCTGTATATATACAAAGAGATTTCTTTTGCTTGAATAAGATATTTTAATAGACTATTTTCTTAAGGATGACTTATCTCTACAGTAAAGTTTAATTTGCTTCTTTCGTTGGTCTGGGTTTTCCATTTTGTTTTCTTTTTGTTCAATGTTGCATGGTTGAATTGATGCTTTTAATTGTTTCAGTATCATATTAATGTTTTTCACATTGATTTTTTAGCATTATCCACCATTGATTGGTTTGTGCCATATCTTTATTGCTTTTGTGCACTTCATTTGTAAGTATGGTATATACATTTTATTATTATGTATTGCTGGTTTTCCTGTTTGTATAGTATATTTCCTATATATATATATGTTTTTTATATATATATTTTTTATATGTTTTAATTTTAATTTTAACTTTTATGAATTAATAATTATGATTATTCATATTTGTTGTTATTTTAATATATTTTTTATGTTTTTATGTATGCTTATTTATTTTAATGTTATGTTTTGCTGTCCTCTAGTACCCCCTGATGAAGGCAACAGCCGAAACGCGTTGGGGTTCGTTTAATTAATAAAGTGCCTGTGACTTCCACTACTGCTCGTTTTTGTGGTTTCTCAGCTGGTAAGACTGGACACGGCAAGCAAGCATCGAGCCCTGGAAGCACTTTCTACCGAAACCATCGAGGTTTCGGGCCTCCCTGCCAGAAGGCACCGCGGAGTGCATCTTCTGTCTTTTCAGGCGATGCATGGCCGATTCCACCACCATGGAATGGTGTGGTAGCTGCGCCTTCTGAAAGCCAGGGCTCTTCCGGAGTCGATAGATCGAATCGACCCGCTTGCTTAGAACCGGCGCCGAGTCCGGTGCCTCCCACATCCAGAAGAGGAGCCATTCCAGCATCGGAGGAACCGGGACAGTAAAGGCCTCCTTTGGAGGAGAGTCGTACTGCAGGGCCTCGAGCTCCTCAGCTCGAGGCTCTTCCTCGGGGTCTGCCGGGATAGCCAACGCGGCGGCCATATCCCGGACAAACTCCGAGAACCGGGTATCCTCCCGAGGGGATCTACTCCGGGGTTCCGACTGCGGTGAGTCCGACGGGACGCACCGAGTCTTGAATGTGTCAGGGGACTCCTCATCCTCCGTCTTCCAGGCGGACTCATCCGTCGAGGAGTCAGGGTCCGACCCCGTGGGGCCCGGGATCACCCGCCCCAATGCCAGAGGCACCGGCGTCGACGCCCTCGGTCCCGAATGGGAGGTCGAGGGATACCGTGACCGAGGTCGACCCCGAGCCTTCATGGCCTCGCGTATCGGCTCGGTCTCCGGGGTCGACTTCGATGTCGATGTCCCGGTGGTCGGGGCAGATGCGCCAGACAGGCTGGCCATCAGTGCCCGCTGCTGCTCCATGAAGGCAGACAGTCTGCACTCCAAGGTTGTCATCCTGAGACTCAGCTCGGGAGAAGCAGCAGCCAGCGACTCGGGCCCTGGTGGCGCCGGGCCCGACGTCGGCTCTATGTGAGGAGAGTCCTCGAGGACAACAGGACTTACGTGTCCAGCAGACTCCGGTTCCACGCGAGGAACTTTGGCAGGCTTCTCTTGTTCCACGGGCCCGGGGCGACGGTCGGGGGTCTTAGACCTGGCCCTCGAGGAGCCAGGGACCTCTTTCGACGATGCTCTCACGAGCCACTTCTTCCTCTTGCGTTCCCGGTCGGGGGACCCCCTATCCGAGGAGCCACGACGGTGCTCGGGATCCGAATCCCGAGATGTCGAGGCCTCAGATGCGGTCCAGGCCAGGCCGGAGGCTGAGTCAGAAAAAAGCCTTTCTTTCTGCTGCTGGCGACTTTGCAGTGCCTTGGAAGGCATCTTCCCACATGGTCCACACGTCTTAGAGTCGTGATCAGGACCGAGGCACCGAAGGCAGCAGTCGTGTGTGTCGGTGAGAGACATCAGCTTCTTACACCGATCACACTTTTTAAAACCGCTGGAAGCCATCGGGGAAAAAAGAGTCCCCGCGAGGTCAAAGGCCCGGGCTTCCAGGGAAAAAATGAAAAAAGGGCGCGAATGCCAGCCACGAAGGGCAAAAACCGAAAAAGAAGAAACGGACTCGATACCGGTGTACCGAACCCGGCGGGAGGGAACCGGCATCGAACCGGGAAGAAAAAATAGCGAGAATCGCCGAAAAAAATCAAACTTTTATCCGGGATGACAGGACACACGTCCGGTGGGCTTCTCGGAAAAAGAGAGACTGGGGTAAGATGGCACCTTTAGGCAGGAAGGGAACCGCGCATGCGTGCCTGCATTCCCAAAGACTTTCATGGAAAGCTGGGGAAATGCTCCGCTGGGGCTTCATCGGCGCCGATGACACCCATATGTGAGGACTGACTTCCTGCTTGGTGCTGGAGAATTTGTGCATTTTAAATTTTCCAAAAATTCATTATCTGTCCCCTGTTGAGCGTCTGCATAAGTACTTTAAGGAAATAATTGCTATTGCAAATCCTGAACAAATTGTTCTTACTAATTGTTACTATATACCCATTCGCAGGTGAGGAGAGTCCACCTAATGTTGGCCATGAGGAGGGGGAGGGTTTAGACTCTCTTAATTTGACTGAATGTCTTGAAGCATCTAATGATACTATCCCCACTCAGGCCACACTTTTGGTCTGTTTTTCAGCAGCTGTGGATAAATCTATAATTTTAAAATTATATTTCAAGAAGAAAAATGATTTGTTTTGTGTGGCCAGTATTTTGATTTTCCCTGATGTCGCCAGACTTACGCAACAGCGTTGGAAGTTTTTTCTTTCTTTGAAAGACAGAGTTTTGGTTCTGGGCACCAGTGTCTTTTTAAAATTTCCTTGCAAGTGTCTGGGGACAACACATCACGGAATTCAATATTTTTTTTTTGGATTTCCTACAGCAAGAGAACTATCTCTTGAATAAGATGCCTTCTTAGGGCTTTTGGAGATAGGGTTTATTTGTTGTTAGTTTTAGTCTGTATAAAGGTTGGTTTAGTTTCTATATATGATTGTTTGGAATGGTGAATACTACTGGGTGTGTTTATATCTCTGTGTTCTTTGCTCCCTGGTTTAGGATACACTTCATTTTGAAATGTGGTCTATGATTGTTAATTTTGTATTATGGCTGATATTGATTTTGTTCTATCATTGATGTTTCTTTTGCTTATATGTAAGCATATTTGAAAGTCGAGATTTAAAAAAAATATATAAAGCATATATGTCATATAGAACCCAATTCTAAGTTGTGCACCCCGGACTGTCTGGACATTTGGACGGCTCAGGGATGCATCCGATTCTGATGTCCCCGCGGGAGCAGAATCGCAGCATAGTGGCTGGACGTCCGGGACATGACCCGATTCAGGCACCCCGGACATCCAGCCAACTACTCAACTAGCTCAGCCAGGCTCCTGGCACCGCAGCTCCATTCAGGGAGTCATGATCCCCGGCCACATAAAATAAACTTCTTTTCCCACAGCCCAACCCCCGATCTGGCCTTCCATGGCCAGGGTCGGGCTGCAGGGAACCCCCTGCACCCCCTTACCTCTTTGCTTTCACCTGGCTCCATGATCCCCCGATGCCAGGGGGACTTATTCCCTAAGTCCCCTGTCTACATGATCAACTCCGGATGTACAGGGCCGACCTCGGAATCGGCCCTGTACGTTGGGGTCGCATTCCTGCTCCCCCACCCGCCCTTGCTCCTCCTCCAGCCCACCACCTCCTGCCCATGAACAGAGCTCCTCGCACAAGTCAGTTATACGTAAGGGGAGCTCTGTGGCTGCCACTGCAATCCGGACATTTCGTGGGTCTGGACGTCCAGATCGGATGTCCAGACCTGCTAAATGAGGATTGGAATGACCCCCATAGTCAATATATAAATATCAAAATTCATTCACAGGTAGCTGCTTATATTAAATTGTGAATACCAAATAACACACCACATATAGTCAACACCCCAAAAATGAGTAATTTAATCTGATATACTGAACACTGGAAAAGATCAGAGCTGTGCTAGTATGGCCCAAACAGGTAATGCTGCTATTCTTTCCGGGATAACGCTCCATAATGGAATGTGATTCTCTTCTCAGTCTTTTACTTCTCCGGTTCATCATTTCTTCCTTGCTTTGCTTTTCTCATTTTAGTCAATCATTACTGTTGAGGAAAAAGACATCAACTGAAGATTAGATATTAGGAAGAGAGAGTAACTTTTAAACTGACAAATGAAAGTGCTTTGTTTTGAGTTAGATATTTAATGTGGCTCTTAATATGCACTGCCACATTACATACTTTAAGGTGAAAATTCCTGTGGGACACATGGTGTGGGAATAACCAGGGACTTCATCTTGCAGTTAATGGAAAGGTCATTAGCATACGTTAACTGCTAAAGCAGCAGCACAGTGCAGTTAACTATACTCCTAGAGATGTAGCTAACTTTATTCTGTTACTGGCTATGTCATTTACTCATGATAGCGACCATCGCTCCATTTAACTGCATGGTTTCTTTTCTCAAATACATCCAAGAGTTAATGCAGAGGTTTTGTACTTAATGCGGCTTGTCTACTAAAGTGTGCTAAAGTTTGGCACCCTAGCATGCATTAAGTGCCAAAAATTACAGCAGCACTGGAGGTTTAATGGATCTGCGCTGTTGAATACATTCTCAGCATGTCCCCGTGCAGTCAGTGGCCCAACGTTTGCTCAGAATTTGGGTACGCCCATTGTCTCCTCCAGCTGACAGTTGGTCTGTGTCCAGTGCTGCTACTAATGGGCTACTCATTCAGTCTGCAGCTTCTTACTACCTCTCCTCTTTTCTCTCCCTACACCCCTCCCAAGCAACTCTGCTCTTCAAGTAAATCACCTTTATCTATGCCCTTCTCTTCTACTGCCAACTCCAAACTTCGTTCCTTCAAACCTTGCTACACTATATATACCTGGAATAGACTACCTGAGTCAGTACGTCAGGCTTCAACCCTAGTCCTATTCAAATCCAAACTAAAAATGAACCTTTCTGAGGCTGCCCTTGAATCTGTAGGGCTGGTGCCTGCTCAGAAACTAACACCTGAACCATACAACATGGCTTCCTGTTAAAAGATGGGGCCTGTTCTGAACTAGAGCCTGAACCAAACAAGATGGATTCCTTTCTGCTATGTCTCAGCTTGAAACCTGCAGATCAAGCAGTTCTGCAAGGCTATGTACCATACAGCAGAGTTATTGTTTATAACTATGTGCAAGAGAATTCGCTCTCATCCAGAGATTGTACTGCTGATACCAGCATTTGCAACAATATATGGACTTGTTTGGAGAAGGACAACCTGTAACTAAGAACATGCCATACTGGGTCAGACCAAAGTCCATCAAGCCCAATATCCTGTTTCCAACAGTGGCCAATCTAGATCACAAGTACCTAGCAGTTTCCCCAAAGAACACAAGTTCCACAATGCTTGTATTGGGGCAAGAAGTGGATTTCCTGGGTCCCCTTTAATAATGGTTTATGGACCTTTCCTCAAGGAACTTGTCCAAAACATTTTAAAGCCGGCCCACGCTAACAGCTTTTACTACATCCTCCGGTAATAAATTCCAGTGTTTGATTATGCGTTGAGTGAAAAAATATTTTCTCTTATTAGTCTTAAATAGGTTACACTGTAGCTTCATTGCATGTCCCCTAGTCTTTCTATATGTTGATGGTGTAAACAATTAATCTACGATTACCCGTCCACTCCATTCATTAATTTATAGACCTCTATCATATCTCCCCTCAGCCGTCTCTTTTCCAGATTGAGGAGTCCTAAAATTTCTAGCCTCTCCTCACAGGGGTATCCTTCCATCCCCTTTACCATTTTGGTGGCTCTTCTCTGCACCTTTTCTAACAACGCTATATCCTTTTTAAGATATGGTGATCAGAACTGCACACAATATTCAAGGTGCAGTCATACCTTGGAATGATACAAAGGCATTATAATATTCTTTATTTTATTCTCCATTCCTTTCCTTATAATTCCTAGCATTCTATTTGCTTTCTTGGCCGCTGCTATACACTGGGCGGAAGGTTTCAAAATGTTATCCAAAATGTTGCCTAAATCTTTTTCCTGGGTGGTGGTTCCTAATATGGAATCTTGCATAATGTAACCATGGTTTGGGTTGTTCTTTCCTAGGTGCATAACTTTGCACTTGGCCACATTAAATTTCATCTGCCATTTGAACAGCCAGTCTTCCATTTTATCAAGGTCCTCTTGCAATTTTTCACAATCCTCTTGGGTTTTAACAACTTTGAATAATTTTGTGTCATCTGCAAATTTGATTACCTCACTCATTATTCCCATTTCCAGGTCATTTATGAATATGTTAAAAAGCAGCGGACCAAACACAGATCCCTGGGGTACTCCAATATTCACCTTTCTCCATTGGGAAAATTGGCCTTTTAGCCCTACCCTCTGCTTTCTAACTTTTAATCAGTTCCTGATCCACAATAGTACACTGCCTCAAGGCTATCTCATGTCTTTTTAATTTCGTCAAGAGTCTCTCATGAGGGACCTTGTCAAAGGCTTAATGAAATCAAACACGATCATGCTACAATCACTATTGCCAAGTGGCCTCAACACCCTTTATCTCTTGCACCAGATCTTGTGCTCCACTAAGGACTAGGTCCAAAATGGCTTCCCCTCTTGTCAGTTCATGAACCAGATGCTCCAAGAAGCAGTCATTTATTTCATCTAGAAACTTTATCTCCCTAGCATGTCCTGCCATGACAATGAACCAGTTGATAGCGGGGTAATTGAAATCACACATTATTATTACTGTGCTGTAACGTTTGTTAACTTCCCTGATTTCTTTGAGCATTTCATCATCCATTTGTTCATTCAAGCCAAGCAGTCGATAGTACATCTCCACTGCCATAGCTTTCCCCTTCCTCTTTTTACATGGAATTTTTATCCATAAAGATTCTACAGTGTATTTTGTTTCCTGCAAAACTTTAATCCTTTGTGACTCAGTGTCCTCTCTAACAGAGTGGAACCCCTCCACCAATTTGATCTACTCTATCATTGTGATATAGTTTGTACCCAGGTATCACAGTGTCCCATTGGTTGTCCTCCTTCCACCAGGTCTCTGAGATACCAATTATATCTAACCTCTCATTTAGTGCTATATATTCTAACTCTCCCATCTTATTTTTTAGACTTCTAGCATTTGCATACAAGCATTTTAGAGGCTGTATTTTATTCATATTAATCTGGTTATCGGTAGGCAGAGCGTAGTTACTCACTTGTAACAGGTGTTCTCCAGGAACAGCAGGAATCAGCCCTCACTTATGGGGCGACGTTGGCACTGATGGAGCCCACACGGAGCAATTCTCCAGCTTTCAAAGAAAGCCTTTGGGATTGCTGACACGCATGTGTAGTCCTCTTTCCGCCCAAGGGTGCCATTTTGCTCAGTCAGGTCCGTTAGCTTGAGCCCTACCAAGCAGATGGCAAGGGAAGGACAAAAATACGGCAACTCATCAGGGGAGGCGGGAGGGTAGTGAGGACTGATTCCTGCTGTCCCTGGAGAACACCTGTTACAGGTGAGTATACGCTCTCTTCAGGAACAAGCAGGAAGTCAGTCCTCACTTATGGGAATCTCCAGCTACAGGCTACCGAACCTGTAACAAAAAAACGCCTCCGTGAGGTTATGAGCAGAAGCCGATGCTCTAAGGAACCCGAATGCTCAGTCCTCAGGGAAAGCCCTCAGTAGCCGTGAGAAGGGTCAGAGGGCAGGAGTTGCTTATACCTCGAACAGGTTACGGAGTACAGCCTGGCCTAAGGCGCTGTCCTGTCTGGACTCCCTCTCCAGGCAGTAGTGAGCAGTGAAGGTATTCGTGGAAGATCAGGTTGCAGCCCGGCAGATGTCCTTCAGGGGCACGGAGCTCAGCGAGGCCTTGGCCCGAACTCCGTGTGTGGTTACTCGACGATCTAGTGGGGTACCCGCCTTTGTATGAGCAAAAGCGATGCAGTCTGCTACCCAAACCGAGAGGGTGTATTTGGTAACTGCCTGTCCTGGTCTATTGGGATTGTAGGTCATAAAGAGTCGGCCAGACTTGCAATGAGTCTGGGTACGCTGCAAGTAGAAGGTAAGAGCCCTTCTGCAGTTGAGGGTGTGGAGAGCCACTGACGCCTCGGCGTGGGGCCTCGGGAAGAAAGTCAGCAGGACTATCTCCTGATTAAGATGGAAATCCGAGACAACTTTAGGCAGGAATTTACGGTGGGTACAGTGGACCACCCTATTATGATAGAACCTGGTGTAAGGGGCGTCAGCCATGAGAGCCTGGAGCTCACTGACTCAGTGGGCCGAGGTCAGTGCTACCAGGAAGGCCACCTTCCAGGACAGGTGCCGGAGTGAGCACGTCGCCATTGGTTTGAAGGATGGATGGGTGAGCTGCATGAGCACCACATTCAGGTCGCATTCCATCAGGGGAGAATGGATGGGCGGCTTGGAAAGCAGAAGACCCCGCATAAAGCAGGAAACTAACGGCTGCCCTCGATGGGGAGGTGGTTCGTCAAGATGGCACTCAAGTGTACCCTGACAGAGTTAGACTTCAGCCATTCCTTCGAGAGACGGAGGAGGTACTGGAGGATCCATCGAATGGGGCACGAGAATGGGTCGATCTGGAGCCCCAAGCACCAGACCAAGAAGCGCCTCCACTTGAAGGCATAGACTCGTCTAGTGGAATCTTTTCTCGAGTCAAGGAGGACTTCCTTGACCTCCCCCAGGAGAGCCAGTGAGGCTAGGGAAACCTGTTCAGCTGCCAGGCCATGAGGGATAAGGAGGCTAGGTTCGGGTGCTGCACCCACCCCTCCTCCTGTGTTAGCAGACCTGGGGCAGAGCCCAGGGTGACAGGAGGCTCTGTCGAAAGCTGGAGCAAAAGCGGGAACCAAGGCTGCCAAGGCCACGAGAGGGCTACGAAGATCAACAATGCCCAATCCCGCTGAGCCTTGAGAAGGGTTCTCACAATGAGAGGGAAGGGAGGGAATGCATAGAACAGACTAGATGACCAGTCCAGAAGGAATGCATCTGGACTCTCCCTGCTTGGATGTGGAACCAGGCTGCAAAAATGGGGAAGCTGCACCTTCTGGGGACTGGTGAAGAGGTCTATTGCCGGCGTCCCCCAGCAAAGAAACAGCCAGTCTGATTCAGTCACCATTCATGGGGGTGTAGGAGTCTGCTGAGCCTGTCCGCTAGGACATTCTCCTGACCCGGAAGGTAGGTCGCCTTGAGGGACATCTTCCGTCGGACAGTGAAGGAGCAGATGAGGACTGCTTCTTGGCAGAGGGAGCACGATCCCATGCCTCCCTCCATGTTGATGTAGACCATCGCTGCGTTGTTGACGGTCTGCACGAGAACTGACCTCTCCTTGAGGAGGTCCTTGAAGGCCCTCAGGGCCCACTGAATTGCCCGGAGTTCGAGCAAGTTTATCTGCTGCTGGCACTCCTCGGGCGACCACAGCTCCTGCGTGCACAGCGGTCCGCAGTGGGCTCCCCACCCTAACAGGGAAGCGTCTGACATCAGCACCGCATTGTGCTGAGGGGCCTAAAAGGGCAACCCCCGGAGGAGGTTGTGGGGGTTTTGCCACCAGCTCAGGGACAAGCGGAGGTCGGGAAGGACCCTGACAGGGTCCCTGAGGTGACCGAGGGATGGACTCCATTGGGCGCTGAGGCACCACTGAGCTGTCTGCATGTGCAGGTGGGCATGGGGGACAACATGCACGGTAAAGGCCATGTGGCCCAGGAGGCATAGCATGGTCCGAGCTGTGACCCAAGGAGTGCTTTGGACCCGGACCGCCAGGGCTTGGAGGCAGTTGGTGCAATCCGCTGGTAAGAATGCGGTCGCCCGCTGAGTATCGAGGCACACCCCGATGAACTCGCATGCCTGCACCGGCTCGAGGTGAGACTTTGGGTAGTTGACCAAGAACCCCAAGCTCTCCAACAGAAGGATTGTGTGTGACGTTGCTCGCCGGGTTTCCTCGACCAAGGATCCCGTGACGAGCCAGTCGTCGAGGTAGGAAAAGACTGGCATGCCCTGATGCCTGAGACGGGCGGCGACCACGACGAGGCATTTCATAAAGACTCGTGGGGTAGACGCAAGGCCGAAGGGGAGCACCCTGTACTGGAGGTGCTCTCCCTGCACCCTGAAGCGCAGGTACTCCCTGTGCTGGGGGTTGATTAAGATATGGGCGTAAGCGTCCTTTCGATCCAAGGAGCATAGTCAGTTGGCATGCCGGAGGAAGGGCAGCAGAACACCAAGGGATAACATCTTGAACTTCTCCCGCACAAAGAACTTGCTCAACTTTCGGAGGTCGAGGGTGGGCTGCAGACGCCCCATCTTTTTTGGGACGAGGAAGTACCGGGAATAGAAGCCCCGACCTCGAAGGTGTGGAGGGAACCTCTCGACTGCCCGTTGGACAAGGAGAGAGAGTAGTTCCCGCTGCAGTAAAACCTGGTGCGCGGGGAGTCTAGGAGGCTCCGCCAGGGAGAAGGGAGGTGGAAGTCTGTCAAAGCGAAGGTGATACCGTCGCAGACGACTTGGAGAACCCAGGTGTCTGAGGTGATGGAAGCCCACAAGAGGTGAAATAAGACAGGGATCCCCCCACTGACTGCTGCATCGTCGGAGGGCGAGGGGCTATGCCAATGGCGTCAAAACCCCTGTGCCGGTTGTGGAGGAGCCAGAGTTTGGGCTTTTGGCCCTTTCGGCTTGCGATGCCCTTGGCTGGACTTACCCTGCGCCAGGGCAGTCGGTGTGGGGTAGCCGAGTATGGTGGGTATGGTGGGTGGCAACGGTACTGAAGGCCCTTCCTTGGGAAGAAAGACTTTTTGGCTTGTTGCTTTTTCCGGGGCAGATTGGCGGTCTTGCGTGAGAGACGGGTTCTGGTGACAAACTCCATCTCTAATTCTGCGGCTTGTGATAAGGAAGCTTATCATAGCTCAGGAAGGAGCTATAGTAAAGGTGAAGTGACTCTGAACAAGCAACCTGTCAGTTCTGGTAGAAATAAGAAAACAGAATTTTTCCATAAAAGACTACCAGTCCCAGAATGCACCAGGTTTCCAACAGCCATTAGAGGAGCTGAAGTGGGGAAACGTGTGTTCAATCAGGAGGGCTATGAGGTAATCCCCAAGCACTCATCTCAAAGGGCAGGGCCTGATTCAGCACAGCTGCGCTGTGCTAGGGTGGAGTACTCATCTAAGCAGGATAAAGGTAGAGTTTATTCTACAGAGAATCATCCTCAGAATCAGCTTGGATATCCTCAGCTTGGACAGCTTCATCATCTGGAGGATCATCAGAAGCAGAAGCCAGAGCGGACGGACAGAGAGGGCAAAGCACAGTTACTTACCTGTAACAGGTGATCTCTGGGAACAGCAGGAATTAGTCCTCACATATGGGTACGTCGGAACCGACGGAGTCTGCGCGGGAAAGCTCCCCAGCTTCCCAGAAAGGAAGCTTTTGGGGCCTCCCACAGCGCATGCGTGCTGCCTTCCCGCCTTCCTGACCAACTCTCTTCAGTTCGAGTTTAAAGCTGAGACAATAGAGAGAGGAAAGGAAAGAGAGAGAGAGAGATACAACTCCTAGGGGAGGTGGGTGGGTTGTGAGGACTAATTCCTGCTGTTCCCAGAGATCACCTGTTACAGGTAAGTAACTGTGCTATCTCCAGGAACAAGCAGGAATGAGTCCTCACATATGGGGACTCCCTAGCTAAGATGCCGGGGAGATCCCCCACCCAAGGGTTCCTCATCTTCCTATGGATCTCAGGCATCCATTCAGGGCAGGAGTTGTTTAAGAATGGAACAGGTGTCTGAGGACAGCCTGACCAAACAAGGCATCCCGGCGAGAGTCCTTGTCCAAGCAGTAATGGGCTGTGAAGGTATGAACCGAGGCCCAGGTGGCTGCTCGACAGATCTGATCAATGGATACAGAATGAAGATGAGCCATAGATGTGGCCATGGCTCTCACATTGTGAGCTGTGACATGGCCTTCCAGAGAATGGTAAGCAAAAGAAATATACTGAGCAATCCAATTGGACAGTATTCTTTTTGAGACTGGAAGTCCTAAATGAGAAGGATCAAAAGCAACAAAAAGTTGAGAAGACTTTCGATGTTGCTGTGTCGTGTGAAGGTAAAAGGCAAGAGCTCTTTTACAGTCTAGAGTATGAAGGTTCCGCTCTGCATTTGATGCATGAGGAGCTGGAAAAAAGACAGGTAAATATACCTCTTGATTAAGATGAAAAGGTGAGACCACTTTAGGCATAAAGTGGGGATTTGTCCTAAGGACTACCTTATCATGATGGAACCTTGTATAAGGTGGATTAGCCACTAAAGCCTGCAGTTCACTGATGCGGCGAGCAGAAGTGATTGCAATAAGGAAAATGACTTTCCAGGAAAGGAATTTTAAGGAGGTAGTGGCTAAGGTTTCAAAGGGTGGCTTCATAAGCTGACCAAGAACCATGTTTAAGTCCCATGCCACCGGAGGAGGCCGAATGGGAGGTTTAGTTAAAGTTAGACCTCTCATGAATCTTGCAATAAGAGGATGAGAGGAAACAGATTGTCCATTGATAGGCTGAAGAGATACTGCAATAGCACTCAAATGGACCCTTACAGAATTGGTTTTAAGTCCTGCATTGGAAAGATGCAGGAGATATTCGAGTAAAGAATTCAAAGGTAGTGCTAGAGGGTTAAGACCTTTGTCAGCACACCAAATTGAAAATCTTTTCCATTTAAAAGCATAAGAACGCCTGGTGGAAGGTTTCCTAGATGCATGGAGGACATCCTTCACCTGCTGAGAAAGATTCAAGTCTTGAAGGTCTAGGCCTTCAGTAACCAAGCTCTGAGGTGAAGGGACTTGGGTTTGGGTGCCACAAAGTCCCCTCTTCTTGAGACAGAAGGTCTGGAGCAGCAACCAGATCCAGGGAGGGTGCCTGGGAGAGATGCAGAAGTAGAGGGTACCACACTTGGCATGGCCAGCGTGGAGCTATGAGGATCATAGATCCTTGATCCCTCTGGAGTTTGAATAAAGTTTTGGGAATCAAGGGAATGGGTGGAAAGGCATATAGGAAGGCCTGACCCCAATGAAGGAGGAAGGCATCCTTGGCCTGAGCTCCCTGACACGGAATCCTGGAACAGAACCGGGGAAGTTTGGCATTGTACGGACTTGCAAAGAGGTCTATGTCTGGGGTTCCCCATTCCTGAAAGATTCTGAGTACCTGATCCATGTGCAGGGACCATTCGTGTGGAAGCAGAACTCGACTGAGTCTGTCTGCCCAAGAGTTTTGGATTCCTGGGAGGTACACTGCCAGGAGATGGATCCGATACTCTCTGGCGAAGGCCCACAGTTTTAGAGCTTCGTTGCAAAGCGACAGAGAGCCAGTCCCTCCTTGTTTGTTTATGTAGAACATGGCTACTTGATTGTCGGTATGAACAAGAACTGTCATGTTGATGAGGAGGGTATGAAAGACCTTGAGAGCAAGGAAAATTGCTCGCAGCTCCAAAAGGTTGATATGAAGGGTGGTCTCCTGTGGAGACCAAGTGCCCTGAGTGGAGAGGTCTTGGAGATGAGCTCCCCAACCTGCTTGGGAGGCATCTGTAGTGAGAGTTGCTTGGGGTAACAAAGGTTGGAAGGGGGCCCCCAACAACAGATTTTGAGTGGATATCCACCATTGGAGAGACCAAAAAAGACGTTTTGAGGTTGCTATTTGGTCTGAGAGAGCTCCTGAGGCTTGTGTCCACTGGGTGGACAGAGTCCATTGAGCTGCTCTCATATGTAGGCGTGCATAAGGCACCACATGAACTGTGGATGCCATGTGGCCTAGCAGTTGTAACATCTCCCTGGCCTCAAGTGGCTTTTGGACTGAACTTGAGAGGCCAAGTGCACTAGACGGTGGCAACGGGCCTGAGGAAGATAGGCCCTTGCAGCGTCTGGTGTGGTCCAGGGAAGTCTGAGCCTGGGACTGAGATGGAGCTCGGATGAGCCAGTCGTCCAGGTATGGGAAGACAAAGATTCCCTGAGTGCGTAGAAATGCAGCTACTATTGCCATGCATTTGGTAAATACCCTTGGAGCAGAGGCTAGACCGAAGGGAAGGACTCTGTATTGGAAATGTTTTCCCTGGAACAGAAACCGTAGGAATTTTCTGTGGGATGGATGGATGAGTATATGTGTGTACGCATCCTTGAGATCTAGAGAACAAAGCCAGTCCTGACTCTGTAGGTATGGAAGGAGAGTGCCTAGAGAAAGCATCTTGAATTTCTCCTTGTATAGGAATTTGTTCAATTCTCTGAGATCCAGAATGGGTCTGTATCCCCCTGTTTTCTTGGGCATGAGAAAATAAGGGGAGTAAAAACCTGACCCTTGTTGAGGAAGAGGAACCTCTTCTATTGTCTTTTGGGCGAGAAGAGTGGTCACCTCTTGGCCCAACAGGTACAGGAGAGAAGGGGGAGAATTGAATTGTCTCACCATGAAATGGGGAGGAAGGCTGGAGAAATGTAGTTTGTAGCCCTCTTTGATGATAGAGAGGGTCCACGGTTCTGATGTGATTTGTTCCCATCTGGGAGCAAAATGAGCTAACCTTCCTGGAATGGTGAGAGGTTCAGAAAGGTTAAGTTCTCTAGAATCAAGTCAAAAACCCTGAGGGGGTTGGGACTGCTGGATTGTAGCAGCCCCTGTAGACTTTGTTCTGGCCTGTTTAGCTTGCTGACGCTTAGGAGCAAAGCGAACTTGGGAAGATTGCTGGCCAGTATTTGTGGAAAATCTGGTCTTTTTATAGAAAGTTTTCTTAAAAGGTTTTTTCTTGGCAGGGGTAGAGGTAGACTTAGAAAGTCTATCTAAAGCAGCATTCTCTGCATCCATTTGAGTGGCTTTGATTTGCCACACCTTGCCAAACAGATTTTCACCTGTACAGGGCAGATTGCCCAAGCCTTCTTGTACCCAGGGTTCTAAATCAGAGGCCTGGAGCCAAGCCAGTCTGCGAGCAGCTATGGCAATGCCAGAGGCTCTGCTTGCCCCCTCAAAAGAGTCAAAGGCTGCTCTGTTGGAGAACTTTGAAACATCTTGAGTGTGCTTTAGCAAAAGAAGGAACTCCTCTTGCTTATCCTCTGGGATAAAGGGGAGAAACTGACGTATCTTTAATGCAATCTCTTTCCAAAACACGCCCATATAGAGGCTGTATGAATTGATTCTGGCAATAAGCATGCTAGCTTGGAAGATCTTTCTCCCAAAAGCATCCAGAGTCCTACATTCTCTTCCTGGAGGGGTAGAAGAGTGTCTTTTGGTACTCTTTATCTTTTTCATAGCAGACTTCACCACAATAGAGTGGTGAGGAAGCTGAGTCTTTTGAAAACAAGGAGAAGGAGGAACCCGATACATGGTGTCCAAACGACGAGAATGTGGAGATAGGGTGAGAGGAGCCTCCCACAAGTCCATCATGTGTTCTTGAAGAATTTCATGTATGGGTAAGGTGGCTGCCTCTTTGGGAACCTTAGAGTATCCTAAAATATCCAATTTTTTTGCTCTAGGTTCCTTTTCAGAGGATACAGATATGGAGAGTCCTTTAGCTACTTCAATGATGAAGTCTTGAAAGGACAAATCCTCTGGAGGAGACATTCTCCTTTTTGGAGAAGAGGGCTCCTCAGGAAGAGTAAAAGAGACGTCAGCAGAATCATCTGATATATCAGAATCTTCAGAGGATTCAAAGTATCGTCTATTTGCCTCCAGAGATCGATACGCATACCGATCGGTAACGACATTGGGCGTACCGGGAATCGGAGCGGTATCCAAGAAAGCTCCAGAACCGGAGACCGGAACCGGCATGCTACTGGAAGTAGATGCTCTGGGTACCGGTATCGGTTGCGGTACCGGAATCAGAGTCGGAACCGATTGTCGCGGTACCGATGGCGGTGCAGCATTAATGAAAGCCAGTAAGGCCTGCTGCATGGATTGTACGTAGTACCCATAGTCGCCACGACTGCCTGGAAGTCGGTACCGGTGTTAGCCGGTACCCCAGAGCAGTCTAACAGGAGATCGGTCGAGGCCGTGCCATCGATGTCTACCTGTAACCCCATAGGAGGAGCTTTGGAAGCCGGAGCTTCCCGCCGGGGTTGTTTGGCTGGGGCAGAGTCCTCAGGGTCAATTGCAAGGGCCTCTCGCTGCTTAGAGGGAGATTTGCCTTTTGAGGACTTGCCTGAAGAATGTTTGGTTACCTGAGATCCATCAGGAGAAGAAGACCTGGAGGATGTTGATGCTGGAGTATCGGTAGAAAACAGCATATGAAATTTAGCTGCTCTGTTCTGTAAGCCCCTTTTGGACATCAGAGAGCAGGATGGACAATCCGGAATGGAATGGTCAGGCCCCAAACATTTAAGACACCACTCATGGGTATCTGTAACTGAAATAGTACCGGTACACTTAGTGCATTTTTTAAAACCAGAAGCTGGTTTTTCCATGAGGGAGACCTGAGAAGGCCTAGAGGCCTCACAGAAAAAATACACCAAGTGAACAAAAGGTAATTATTATTATTATTATTTTTTTTAAATAAAGGAAAAAAACGACCGGCGGTACCGGTCCGGAATCGGGGAAGGCAGACACGCGGTCAAAGAAACAAATTAAAATAACAATTTCTTCAGCGGTGACAGGAACACGACCTGCTGGCTCCGCGGAAAAAGAAGAACTGAAGAGAGTTGGTCAGGAAGGCGGGAAGGCAGCGCGCATGCGCTGTGGGAGGCCCCAAAAGCTTCCTTTCTGGGAAGCTGGGGAGCTTTCCCGCGCAGGCTCCGTCGGTTCCGACGTACCCATATGTGAGGACTCATTCCTGCTTGTTCCTGGAGATGAAACCTTTTGGAAGAAAGAAGAGAAAAGCATTTGGGAGGTCTAAAGGAGTCCAGAGCAGTACGTATACTGGAAGGCATTCCAAAGGCAAGCTTACACCATTGGACTGGGGAAAGCCCGAGGAATGGTGCTGCAGAGCTAGGAACCTCCAGACGGTACCTGTGAGGGAGACAGCTGCACTTGGAAGGGACCCTAGGACCCGTGCCAGAAGGTATGTGAAGAGAGACCCAGTGTCCAGGGATCTGGATTGGAAGGCTGGACATAAGAACTGGACTACATACTGGCCAGGCTATTTAGAGAGGAACTCTAACAGCAATGGAAGCTCAGGTATGAACACTGATCTATGCCCTAGCTATACCCTTGAAAGACAGCAGGGAAACAAGTATTCTCCTGAGAGTGCTCTATTGAGAAATTCCTCTGTACCAATCCATGATATTGAACCCATGATTGTTGAAGAAGGGGGAGGGATTGCAGATGCAGGCTGTGAATACATGGATTGCTCTTTGTCTAAACTCCTTTGGTAATTTACTGTTACAAAGTACAAAAACCATCACAAAGAAATACAAACTTGTTCTTTAATCTACTCAGAAAAGCTCCTGAGTAGGATTTTGAGCCACGCAGTAGAAAGCAAGCCAGCTAAGGGGTTTCAGCTGGATAACTGCTAGCAATTGAGCCTTACCTAATTGCTTGTGAGCTCTGAGGAAATCACTTCTGAGTCTATGTGTGAAGATATAAGAAGTTAACCTGAAAAGAACAGTTTTTCCCTTCTTTGTGGGTTTTGCTTGTGTTTGATGCACTGCTAAGAAAATATTAGCTAGAGCTTACAGAAAAGACCAGTTTGTTACCAACCAGGTCTTTATTCTTTTGATTTGATTGCCTGACAAGTTCAACTGTTGTTTTCCTGATTTTGTTTTTCTAAGTTTAACACTGAAAGCAAGTATCCTGTTTTATGTGCTACCAAGCATATCTGTGTTGGGAGAAATAACCCCATAAATAAATATCTTATTGGCTTTACACTCAAGCACAACTAATTATTGTGAACGGCTGTGTCTGGTGTGAATGGACTACATTTCCCACAATCCCTTGCAAATCATATTGATATATGCCTTTGCCAAGACTGTGAACATTCTCACCCAGGCATCCGTCTGACAGGCTTTATCCTCCATCGGCTTGCCAAAGAGCTGTTTGCCGAGGCAGGGCACGTCCAGGAGCTTTTCCTGCACCCACTGCTCCAAATCTGATGATTAGAGCCATACCTGGCAGCGGGCCCCGATGCCTGCGGCCGCCACCCAAGCCGATGACTCAAATCCATCGTAGGCGGCTCAGGAGAGATATTTTAAGCAGTCTGCGATGGACTTCAACAGAGTACCGAACCTACTGAGGGGCTCACCCTCGAGGCTCGCGGAGAATCCTCCGAGCTCTTTGGCTACATTGTGCAAGAACATACCCATGTATAGTTGATATGCTTGAATGCAACAAGTGAGCATGGAACCTTGGTAGGCCTTGCGGCCCAGGGCATCAAGGGCTCTCGACTCTCTGCTGGGCGGTACCAACGAGTGCGATTTTAGGCACTTCTGTTTCCTCATAGCCGACTCCACCACCAAAGAGGTGTGGGAAAGTTAGGTCTTCCTGAACCCCAGCCCACGTTGTACCTTGTACATAGTATTTATTTATTCAGACAGTTTTGTATATCACCTTATCCTTCAATCAAAGTGGTCATAACACAATTGGGAGATACATTTAACACGAGGGGATATGAGACACATACGCTAATACTTACAGGGAACATGGGCTATGGAGGGTTAAGTGGCTTGCCCAACACCACAAGGAGCACCTGTGGGACTAGAAACCCCAGTCCTTCTGGCCCAAGGTTGCTGTCCTCTAGTGGGATTTGAACCCCCGACCTTCCGGCCTGAGGTACCTTGCCCCAACCACTAGGCCACTCCTCCCTAATATCAAGGCGCTTGCTCATGATGGAGACCGAGGCAGCTGCCTCCCACATGTGGAGCAGAAGCCGAGACAGAATAGGAGGGACCGTCACTATGAGAGATTCCCTAGGCGGGGACTCGTACTGAAGAATATCCCGTGCCATATCCCTGACGAACACCAAGAAGGAGGTGTCCTCGGGTGGCGAGCGCCACTGAAATGTGGGCGGGGAGGGGTCCAACGGAAGATCTCGATGAGTACGGGTCTCCGGGGAGGTGTCCCCATCGGACTCCTACTCCGAGAATTTGGTCGAGGAGTCCAAGCCGGGCAGATCGCCCTGTCCAGCGGCCGATGCCTGTTTGGAGTCAGAGACCATGGAGAATCTCACCTCCGAGGAACGGGAGGGCGAGTGAGACCGATGTCAATGACCCTCATGAGGCTCGCAGCTCTCGGGGGTTTCCTGGATGGATTTTGGTGTCCCACGCAAGGGACCCACGGTCTCTGGGCACGAGTCAGCGAAGCTGGCTGTGAGCACCTGCTGGGAAGCAATGAATGCAGAAATGCTGCATTTTAGCACCAGCATGCGGGACTCCCACACAGGTGTGGGGCCCTGTGACACCAACCCCGGGGTCACTGGGTCGGACGTCGAGGAGGAGAGGGGGTCCTCACCGGGACGGTCCTCAGGAGACCGGGCGCCTTCACCGGAGGCTTCCGTATCTGTACGGGGTACCTTGCACGGGTGCTCCCTATCCGACTCTCGGGAACGCCGAAGGGGGCTGAGCGACTGAGTGCGGGAGCACTCGCTCTTATTGAGAGCCCCCGACAGCGACTTCGAGGCCTTCTTATTTTTGCGCAGTTTCACCTCAGGGGATCCCTGGTCGGAATGCCGCCGAGAGCATGGGGCCGAAGAGGGGGACCCCACCGGGGGAGCGACCATCGAGGGCGCCACCGGGGATTCTGAGGCAGCCTTTCGAAAAATGTTTTTGGACTTCTGCTTACGACTGAGCAGGGCGTTAGAGTACATTTTCTTGCAGAGTGAACAGAGCTCCGGATCATGGTCAGCTCCAAGGCACCGCAGACAACAGTCGTTGAGTGTTTGTAAGCGACATGTTCCTAGAGCATCTATCATATTTTTTGAAGCCGGTGGTCATGGGGGCAAAAATGGCCCCTGCGAGGTCAAAGACCCACGTGGCCAGCGGTTAGGGAAGAAAAAAGGACGCAAAGCCTGTTGACAAAAAATGAAGGAAAAACTATCCTCAACAGCTCTAAAAAGGTAGAGCAGGGGAAGGACAGGTAGAGGACTGGTACAATCGGAAAATAGAAGGCAAGTAAGCCAAAAACGAAGACTTTTTCCGAGGGACGAGGACGTGCGTCCGAAGGGCTCCGTGGAAAAAGGGAGACTGAGCAAGATGGCACCCTTGGGCAGGAAGAGGACCACGCATGCATGGCAGCAATCCCAAAGGCTTTCTTTGAAAGCTGGGGAATTGTTCCGCGCTGGCTCCGTCGGTGCCGACGTCACCCCATAAGTGAGGACTGACTTCCTGCTTGTTCCTGAAGAATTACATGATTCACTGAAGATGACATACAGTATCTGAGACCAACCAATCACCGTACCATGACGAGGAGGTCATGACAAAGAATTATATGCTGGACTCAGAGGGACACAGAACATTTAGGAACCACTTTTAGACTTGCAGAACTTTTGAATACTACATGGGAACTTTAACTTAGCTTCCTGACACTGACAGATTTGCTTACTGCAGTCTGTAGCCCTGCTGCCTGTCTTTCTCTTTCCAAAAGACAGTGTGCATGGACAAAGTCTAGCCTCGGGAAGAGTGAATCTCTCCCACAGACCTGAAGCTCTGTGCTATCACGCGGCTTGCCTGGACTTCCTGCAGCCTGTGTTGGACCACTACCATCCTTTGGACTTTGTGCTATCGTACTGGTTTGAATTCTCCTGCAGATGTGGGCCTAGCCTAGACAGAATGATAGCTAATTTTCTGTATGTGTGAGTGCAGAACGAATCAATGACATTGATTGCTAAAACAGTGATTTATTATCTTAGTAATCGCAATCATAGGGCTACATAATTTGCTACCTCAGAAAATTTATTTATTCTGTATCTGCATTATTTTTCTATTAGTAATAAAGTCTAATTTATATATAAACACAGGGCTGGTTCCTTTATATCACGTGGTTCATTTGCCAGACAGACCTATAGAGTCTTGGGAAAAGTGGGAAGTAGCAATTACAATTGGACCTATAGAGTATTTATATATATATTCATTTGCTACTGACAATAAAACCCACAGATTTGTGTGCGTCTTCTGGAATGAGTAGAGCTGAATGAGCCACACCCCTACAAATCCTGCCCCCCTTATTCTTCTGCTTCACCCATATGTATTTGTAATCATTTCCCTAAGAATTCCCTAGTCCCCTGTTGTTCTGTTTGTCTGTTTTAGCTGATCGTAAGCTCTGTAGAGCAGGGACAGCGTAGTTACTCACCTGTAACAGGTGTTCTCCAGGAGCAGCAGGAATCAGTCCTCACTTATGGGTGACGTCGGCGCCGACGGAGCCCTCGCGGAGCAATTTTCCACAGCTTTCAAAGAAAGCCTTTGGGAATTGCAGCGCGCATGCGCGGTCCTCTTCCCGCCCAAGGGTGCCATCTTAGCCAGTCAGATGACATAGCTAAAAAAGACAGCATAAAAATATTTGCAAAAAAAAACATAAGCAGACGATTGCAACTCCAAGGGGAGGAGGGAGGGTAGTGAGGACTGATTCCTGCTGCTCCTGGAGAACACCTGTTACAGGTGAGTAACTACGCTTTCTCCAGGACCAAGCAGGAAGTCAGTCCTCACTTATGGGACTCCCAAGCTCAAGGCTACCGGAGACCCTAAGCACAAAAATGAGCTCCCTCTAGCTCAGCAGCACAGAAGGAAAGAATCTTCGCTGAATTGTCACCCACCGGTAGCCCACATCCGGGATGGAGGGTAGGAGTTGCTCAGACCTCAAAGAGATTACGGAGGACTGCCTGTCCGAAAGCACTGTCCCTTGCGGGACTCCCTCTCGAGACAGTAATGGACCGCAAAAGTCTGGCTCGAAGACCAAGTAGCGGCCCGGCAGATGTCTGCCAGCGGAACAGAGCGGAGGTAAGCCACTGACGTAGCCTTTGCCCGAACGCAATGAGCCGTGACTCGGCTTTCTAAGGAGAGTCCGGCTGCCCCATAAGCCCAAGAGATACAGTCCGCAACCCAGATGGACAGAGTACGCTTGGAGACCGGGAGACCCAATTTATTAGGGTCAAAAGACACAAAAAGCTGAGCAGCTTTACGGTGCTCCCGCGTACGGTCAAGGTAGAAGTTCAAAGCCCTTCTACAGTCCAGGGTATGGAGGACCGTTTCAGCTCGGCTGGAGTGTGGTCTGGGAAAGAAGGTTGGAAGTACCACCTCCTGATTGATGTGAAAAGGGGAGACCACTTTAGGAAGAAATTTTGGGTGAGTCCGTAGGACTACCCTGTTTTTGTAGAACCGAGTGTAAGGGGGATCAGACACGAGGGCCTGCAATTCACTTACGCGTCTAGCGGAAGTGAGGGCTATCAAGAACAGTGTTTTCCAAGACAGAAAACGGAGAGAACAGGTAGCCATAGGTTCAAAAGGCGGACAGGTGATCCGCTGCAAAACCACATTCAGGTCCCAGTCAGGCGCTGGCGGGCGCAGAGGTGGTTTAAGTAGAAGGAGACCTCGGAGAAACCTCGCTACGAGAGGGTCGCTGGAGAGAGGTCTACCGTCCACCGGCACATGATGTGCCGAAAGAGCACTGAGGTGAACTTTGACGGAGTTGGACTTAAGTCCCAGATTAGAGAGGTTTAGCAAGTACTGCAAGATCACCGACACCGGGCAGGAGAAGGGATCCTGAGACTGTTGGGTACACCAGACTGCAAAGCGACGCCATTTAAGGGCGTAGCATTTGCGGGTAGAAGGCCGTCGCGAAGCCAAGACGACCTCCTCCACCTCCGCCGGCAGGAGAAGGGGAGCAAGGACTACCCTCTCAGCAGCCAGGCCATGAGGTTGAGAGACCTGAGGTTGGGGTGTAGTAGAGACCCCTGATCCTGAGTGAGGAGATCCGGTTGTACCCCCAGAGGGAATGGATCCTCCACCGCTAATTGCAGTAGGAGCGGAAACCACGGCTGTCTGGGCCAGCGAGGGGCCACCAGGATCATGAAGGCTTTGTCTCGGAGAACCTTGAAAAGAGTCCGAGAGACTAGCGGGATGGGGGGGAAAGCGTACAGAAGGCTCCCCGACCATGAGATTAGAAAAGCGTCCGCCGCAACCCGAAGGGGGTGTGGCTGACGAGAGCAGAAGCGGGGAAGCTGCCGGTTGTGAGGACTGGCAAAGAGATCCACCGTGGGGAGGCCCCACTTGAGGAAGAGCTTCTGAACTATCAAGGGATCCAGACGCCACTCGTGCGGCTGGAGGACCCTGCTGAGTTTGTCCGCCAGGCAATTTTCTTGGCCCGGGAGATAAACTGCCTTGAGGAGAATGCCGTGACTGACGGCCCAAGAGCAGAGCTTCTGTGCCTCCCGGCAGAGGAGGAAGGAGCCCGTGCCCCCCTGCTTGTTCACGTAGAACATGGCAACTTGATTGTCCGTCTGGACAAGGACGGACTGGTGGGAAGTCAGGTGGGAGAAGGCCTTGAGAGCTAGGCGGATCGCCCTGAGCTCCAGGAAGTTGATCTGCTGAGCAGACTCCCACGTGGTCCAGAGGCCCTGAGTACGTGCCCCTTGGCAATGCGCTCCCCAGCCCAGGAGGGATGCATCGGTGGTCAGCACCCGGGTCGGCTGAGGTGACTGGAAAGGCATTCCGAATATCAGGTTCGGCTGCCGAAGCCACCACCGGAGAGACGAGAGCAGCGGCTCGGAGACGCGCACTAGGTCTGCTAGGCCGCCTGTGGCTTGTCGCCACTGCTGGCGGAGACACCATTGAGCAGGCCGCATATTCAGGCGGGCATTGGGGGTCACATGGACGGTGGAAGCCATATGGCCGAGTAGTCTCAGGAAGCGCCTGGCGGAGACCAGGGGCTGGCTGCGAAAGCGGTCGGCTAGGTCCATGAGCCGTTGAGCCCTGTCGAGCGGTAGGTATGCTCGCGCCTGAGGAGTGTGCAGTCTTGCGCCGATGAACTCGAGATCCTGTGAGGGGAGCAAAGTGGACTTTGCGAAGTTTATAACAAAGCCCAAGTGCTGCAGAAGAGTCACCGTGCGGCGCGTGGCGTTGGTGGCCTCCCGAGCGGACGCTGCTCTGATGAGCCAGTCGTCGAGGTACGGAAAGACATAGAGGCCGTGAAGCCGGAGATGGGCCGCCACCACCGCGAGACATTTTGTGAAGACTCGCGGTGCGGAGGACAGGCCAAAGGGCAGTACTCTGTACTGGTAATGATTTCCTGCCACCACAAACCTTAGGTATTGGCGGTGGCTTGGGTGGATGAGGATGTGCGTGTAGGCATCCTTTAGATCCAAGGAGCATAGCCAATCTCCCTGCTGGAGGTAGGGCAGAAGGATTCCAAGGGTAAGCATTTTGAACTTCTCCCGCACGAGGAACTTGTTGAGGTTGCGCAAGTCCAGGATGGGTCTGAGGCCCCCTGTTCTCTTTGGTATGAGAAAATACCTGGAATAAAAGCCTTGACCTCTCAGGTGGTGTGGCACCGGTTCCACCGCCTGTTCCTGCAGAAGACCTGCTAACTCCTGAAGGAGTAATTCCCTGTGCAGAGGGGGTCGTGGAGGTTCTCCCGGAAAATAGGAGGGAGGGACCTGGTGGAAGTGGAGAAGATAGCCTTCTCGCACGACTTGAAGCACCCAGGCATCTGCGGTGATGCTGGACCACCTGTGGGCGAAGTGAACCAGCCGGCCTCCGGTGCTGGGAGGGACCAGCGGGGGGGGAGAGGCTATGCTTAGCGAGTCAAAAACCCCCACCCTGCTGAGCAGGGGCTGGTGGTGCAGGCTTGGGGGCTTGCTGCCTACGGGACCCGTTACCCCGTCCCTTGGCCTGCTGGCCCTGTTGGGGAGCTGCAGGGGCCTGATAATGGGGGTATTGTTTGTAGGCAGCCGCCTTCCTCGGGTAAAAGGACTTTTTCCCCGAGCCCTTCATTTTCTGGGAAGGGGCGGAGGTCTTCCTAGAAAGCCTGGTCCTGGTGAGAGTCTCAGTCTCAATTTGTGCAGCCTTTTCCGCCATGGGCTTGCCAAAGAGGTTTTCGCCTCGGCAGGGGACATCGACCAACTTGTCCTGCACCCAGGGCTCAAGGTCTGACGACTGAAGCCAAGCCTGTCGGCGGGCATCGATGCTGGCTGCGGCCACTCGAGCCGATGCTTCAAAGCCATCATAGGCTGCTCGGGACATGAACTTTGAGCATTCCCGAATGCCAGTGGACAAGGCCAGGAACCTCCGCAAGGGTTCCTCGGACAAACCAGCGGAGAATCCGGCTAGCTCTTTAGCCAGATCCCGGAGATACATGCCCATGTATAGCTGGTAAGTCTGGACACGACATGCGAGCATAGAGCCCTGGAAACACTTCTTACCAAGGCCATCCAGGTTACGGGCCTCCCTGCCAGGAGGCACCGAGGAGTGCATCTTCTGGCTCTTAAGACGATGCATGGCCGATTCCACTACCATGGAATGGTGTGGTAGCTGTGCCTTTTGAAAGCCAGGGCTCTTGCGGACTCGATAGATAGAATCGACCCGCTTGCTCAGGACCGGCGAGGAGGCCGGACTCTCCCACATGCGGAAGAGTAGTCGTTCCAGCATGGGAGGAACCGGTACAGTAAAGTGTTCCCTAGCGGGAGAGTCATACTGGAGGGCGTCGAGCTCTTCGGCTCGAGGCTCCTCCTCGGGGTCCGCAGGGAAGGCCAAAGCCTTGGCCATATCCCTAACGAAGTCCGAGAACCGGGCATCCTCCGGGGGGGACTGCTTCCGAGGCTCGGACTCCGGTGAGTCCGAGGGGACACACCGAGTCCGGAAAGAATCAGGCGACTCTTCCTCTTCAGACTCCCAGACCGACTCCGACGAGGACTCGGTGGGGTCGGCCCGGGCAGGGCGCGGCGCCTGCCGCCCCGACGCCGAGGGAGTCGGCGTCGGCGACCTCGGTCCCGAACGGGAGGCCGAGGGTGACCTCGACCGAGGATCGACTCGAGTTCGCATCGACTCGAGGATCGGCTCGGTCTCCGGGGTCGACTTGGACGTCGACGTCCCGGCGGTCGGGGCAGCGGCGCCAGCGAGGCCAGCGAGCAGTGCCCGCTGCTGGTCCATGAAGGCAGACAGTCTGCTCTCCAAGGCCGTCAACCTGAGTCCGAGCACATGTGACCCAGCAGCCCCCGACTCGGGCCCCGACGGCGTCGGGCCCGACGTCAGCTGTCGCGGAGGCGAGTCCAGAAGGACCACAGGACTTACCCGAGCAGGCATCTCCGACTCCAGGCGAGGTCGCTTCGTGAGGTGTTCCTTCTCCAAGGACCCGGGGCGGCTGTCGGGGCTATGCGACCTGGCCCTCGCGGAACCAGGAGCGTCCACCGACGCCGCCCTCGCGGGTTTCACCGTCCGACGATGGTCCCCGGAGGGAGAACCCCGGTCGGAGGAACTCCGGCGACGGTCCGAGCTGGAGCCTTTGGACGCGGAGGCCTCCGACGAGGTCCGGGTACGGCTGGGGTCAGCGAAGATTCTATCACGCTGATGCCGCCGACTTCTCAACGCTTTTGAGGACATTTTGCCGCAGGGCCCACAGATCAGTTCCTCATGATCCGGGCCCAGGCAGCGGAGGCAAAAGTCGTGTGTGTCAGTTAGTGACATATTTCGGTCACACTGACCACACCGCTTAAACCCACTGGCAGCCATCGGGGGAAAAAGGGCCCCTGCGAGGTCAAAGGACTGGGCTGCCAGGGAAAAATCGAAAACGAAAGCTGACAAAGTCAGAAAAACCGAAAAAAAGGAAGAGGACTCGTGACCGGCGTCGCGAGTCCGGGCGGGAAAAAGACCGGCGTCGAACCGAAGGAAAAAGAATAAAATAATGAAGAAATATCGACTTTTTTGCGGGGACAAGACGGGGACGTCTGTAGGGCTCCGCGGAAAAAAGAAGACTGGCTAAGATGGCACCCTTGGGCGGGAAGAGGACCGCGCATGCGCGCTGCAATTCCCAAAGGCTTTCTTTGAAAGCTGGGGAAAATTGCTCCGCGAGGGCTCCGTCGGCGCCGACGTCACCCATAAGTGAGGACTGACTTCCTGCTTGGTCCTGGAGAATGTCTTTTATGTGTATTTGTACAGCACTGTGTATGCCTAGTAGCACTATATAAATGATAAGTAGTAGCTTAGGGATGTGCAATCAATTGCTTAACATTCACTTTAGCACACAGTAAACATAGTGCACTTTTGTAAAAAAGGCCCAATGTGTCTTAACTTTATTAACATATGCTAGGTACAAAATCTCAAAGCAGCTTAGTAAATAGACCCCTTCAGTAATTCCATCTGGAACATTTACATTATTTATTGATTTAACAAGATTTATATACCGCTTTATCCTAAAATCAAGAACATAAGAACATAAGATATGCCATACTGGGTCAGACCAAGGTCCATCAAGCCCAGAATCCTATTTCCAACAGTGGGCAATCTAGGTCATACGTACCTAGCAGTTTCCCCAAGAGACACAGGTTCCACAATGCTTGTATTGGGTCAAGCAGTGATATCCCGGGTCCCTTTTTAATAATGGTTTATGGACCTTTCCTCCAGGAACTTGTCCAAACCTTTTTTAAACGCAGCTACACTAACAGCTTTTACTACATCCTCTGGTAACAAATTCCAGAGTTTGATTACACATTGAGTGAAAAAATATTTTCTCTTATTTGTCTTGAATAGTTTACCCTGTAGCTTCTTTGCATGTCCCCTAGTCTTTCTATATTCTGATGACGTAAACAATCGATTTACGTTTACCCGTTCCACTCCATTCATTAATTTATAAACTTCTATCATATCTCCCCTCAGCTGTCTCTTTTCCAGGTTAAAGAGCCCTAACCTTTTTAGCCTTTCTTCATAGGGGTATCCTTCCATCTCCTTTACCATTTTGGTGGCTCTTCTCTGAACCTTTTCTAATAATGCTATATCCTTTTTAAGATACGGTGACCAGAATTGCACACAATATTCAAGGTGTGGTCTCACCATGGAACGATACAGAGGCATTATAATATCCTTTGTTTTATTTTCCATTCCTTTCCTTATGATACCTAGCATTCTATTTGCTCTCTTGGCCACCGCTGCATACTGGGTGGAAGGTTTTAAAATGTTATCCACAATGACGCCTAAATCTTTTTCCTGGGTGGTAGTTCCTAATATGGAACCTTGCATCATGTAACCGTAGTTTGGGTTGTTCTTCCCTAGGTGCATAACTTTGCACTTGTCCACGTTAAATTTTGATGCCCAGTCTTCCAATTTATCAAGATCCTCTTGCAATTTTCCACAATCCTCATGGGTTTTAATAACTTTGAATAGTTTTGTGTCATCTGCAAATTTGATAACCTCACTTGTTATTCCCTTTTCCAGGTCATTTATGAATATGTCAAAAAGCAGCAGACCCAGCACAGATCACTGGGGTACACCTCTATTCACCTTTCTCCATTGGGAAATTTGGCCATTTAGCCCTACCCTCTGCTTTCTATCTTTTAACCAGTTCCTGATCCAGAATAGTACACTGCCTACTATCCCATGACTCTTTAGTTTTGCCAAAAGTCTCTGATGAGGGACGTTGTCAAAGGCTTTCTGAAAGTCCAAATACACTATATAAACTGACTCATCTTTGACAACCTGTTTATTCACACCTTCAAAAAAACATAACAGATTAGTACGACAAGATCTTCCTTGTCTAAAGCCATGTTGGCTATCTCCCATTAAGCCATGACTATCTAAATGGTCAGCAATTTTGTTCTTTATGATGGTTTCTACCATTTTTCCTGCTACTGACGTCAGGCTCATCAGTCTGTAGTTTTCCAGATCACCCCTGGAACCCTTTTTAAAAATTGGTGTTACGTTGGCCATCCTCCAATCTTCAGGTATTACAGATGATTTTAATGATAGTTCACAGATTACTAATTGCAGGTCTGCAGTCTCATATTTCAGTTCTTTCAACACCCTTGGATGTTTACCATCCGGTCCAGGTGATTTGTTACTCTTCAGTTTATCAAATAGTTGTAATATATCTTCCTGATGTATCGATATTTCCTTCAATTCCTCCACACCTTTAAATACCACTTCAGTAATGAGTAATATCCTTACATCTTCTTCAGTAAGACCAAAGCAAAGAATTCATTCTGTCTCTCCGCTATTGCCTTGTCGCCTCTTAGTGCCTCTTTAACCACTCTATCATCTAATGGACCAACTGACTCTCCCACAGGTTTTTTACTACGAATGTACTTGAAACATAGAAACATGATGACAGAAAAAGACCACATGGCCTATATAGTCTGTCCTTCCATAACAACAACTACAACAGTCCACTTTTTACCTTTAGAGATCCTCTGTGTTGGTCCCATGCTTTTTTGAATTCAGTTACTGTCCTCATCTCTACTACCTCCACTGGGAGACTATTCCATAGATCCACTACTCTTTCCGTAAAGAAATATTTCCGCATATCACTCCTGAATCTATCTCCCTTCACCCTCATCCCATGTCCCCTCGTAGCAGAACTTGCTTTCAATTGAAAGAGGCTCTCTCCCTGAACATTTATGCCACGGAGGTATTTAAACATCTGAATCATATCACCTCTATCCCGCCTTTCCTCTAAGGTGTACATATTAAGATCCTTAAGTCTGTCCTCATATGCTTTATAATGAAGCCCATTAATCATTTTAGTAGCAACCCTCTGCACCGACTCCATCCTGTTCACATCCTTTTGAAGGTGCGGTCTCCAGAATTGCACACCATACTCCAAATGAGGTCGCACCAAAGACTTATACAGAGGCATTATCACCTCCTTTTTTCGACTAGCCATTCCTCTCCGTATGCACCCAAGCATCCTTCTAGCTTTTGCCGTCACCTTTTCTACCTGTTTAGCTACTTTAAGATCATCAGACACAACCACGCCTAGGTCCCGCTCTTCTTTAGTGGACAAAAGTACTTCACCTCCTATACTGTATTGCTCCCTTGGATTGCTGCAGCCCAAATGCATGACCTTACATTTTTTAACATTAAATCCCAGCTGCCAAATTCTAGACCATTCTTCAAGCTTAGCTAGATCCCTCCTCATGTTAACTACACCTTCCTGGGTGTCTACTCTATTGCAGATTTTGGTATGATCCGCAAAGAGGCAAACCTTACCCGACAGCCCTTCTGCTATATCACTAACAAAGATGTTAAAAAGAATCGGACCAAGGACAGATCCCTGGGGCACTCCACTGGTAACATCCTTCTCCTCAGAGTGAGCTCCATTTACTTGTACTCTTTGTCGCCTCCCACCCAACCAATTTCTAACCCAAGCAGTAACTTTGGGGTCCATCCCTAGGGTGCTCAGTTTGTTTATAAGTCGCCTGTGAGGAACAGTGTCAAAGGCTTTACTGAAATCTAAATACACCACATCTAGAGCTCTCCCTCGGTCCAACTCCCTGGTCACCCAGTCAAAGAAATCAATCAGATTTGTCTGACAAGACCTGCCTCTGGTGAATCCATGCTGCCTTGGATCCTGTAATCCGCTGGACTCCAGAAACCTCACTATTTTCTCTTTCAGCAGCGTTTCCAATAATTTACTCACCACCGAAGTTAAACTAACCGGCCTGTAGTTTTCAACCACATCCTTACTTCCGCTTTTGTGTAAAGGCACCACAGGAGCCTCTCTTCAGTCCTTTGGCACCACTCCCGACTCCAACGAGGCATTGAAAAGGTCAGTCAGTGGAGTTGCTAGAATGTCCCCAAGTTCCCTCAGTATTCTAGGGTGTATCCCATCCGGTCCCATCGCTTTGTCTACTTTAAGTTGAGCTAGTTTCTCACGAACACAGTCTTCTGAAAATTGTTCAAGATTTCCCTCGCTTCTGTTCTTATTTGTGGGTGTTTTCTGAGGTCCTGCTCCTGGTTCTTCATCTGTGTACACAGAACAAAAATATTTGTTAAGCAATTCCGCTTTATCCTTATCAGCTTCTACATATTCCCCCCCTGCACCCTTGAGTCTGACAATACCACTTTTGCCCTTCCTCTTCTCACTAATATATCTGAAAAATGTCTTATCCCCTCATTTTATTGCATTGGCTATTTCCTCCTCCTTTTGAATCTTTGCCTTCTTGACTACTTTGCTAGCTTCTCTAAGTTTTTCCAAATACAGATGCCTGTCTTCCTCTCTCTGTGATCTCTTGTATTTCATGAAGGCCTCCCTCTTTTTCTTCACTTTTTCAGCTACTTCCTTCGAAAACCATAGCAGTCTCCTGTTCCTTTTGCCTTTATTTACCATTTTAACAAAAGGGTTGGTTGCCTTTAAAATACCCCCTTTCAGTTTTGCCCACTGTTTTTCTACATCCCCCAGCTGTTCCCATCCCACTAACGACTCCCTGAGGTATTGGCCCATCTTCGCAAAGTTAGTCTTCCTAAAGTCTAAGATCCTCACCTTGGAATGGATTCTAACAGCCCTAGTCCTAATACTGAACCACACCATCTGGTGATCACTGGATGCAAAATGATCTCCCACTACAACATCAGAAACACTTTCACCATTGGTAAGCACCAAGTCCAGTATGGCCCCTTCACGTGTGGGGTCTGTTACCAATTGCCTGAATAGTTCTCCCTGTAGAGAATCCAGGATCTCCTTACTTCTAGATGATACTGCAGCAGGAATGTGCCAATCAACATCTGGCATATTGAAATCTCCTATCAGTAGCACTTCCCCTTTCCTAGCAATGCTGCGTATGTCTTCAATTAACTCTCTGTCCACCTCTTCCTCTTGTGAGGGAGGTCTGTATATCACACCAATGCAAATAGATTTCTCTTTCCCTCTTTCTAGTTTAACCCACAATGCCTCCTCTCTCCCTTTTAAGCTCTGTAATTCCAAAGCTTTAATAGTAGTTTTTACATATAGTGCCACTCCTCCTCCCCTTCTTCCTACCCTGTCCTTTCTGAATAAAGTATAGCCAGGTATAGTTACATCCCAGTCATGGTTTTCTGTGAACCATGTTTCTGTAACTGCCACTAAATCCAAGTCAGCCACTCCCACCAAAGCTTCAACTTCAGGGATCTTATTTCCCATGCTACGGGCATTAATACACACTGCTTTCCATATGTTACCCCTGTTACCCATTTCCATAAAGGTATTTAATGTATCACCTACCTGGAGGCTTTCACTTACCTGGGGGCTTTCTTCACCCATCCCCAACGAATCTAGTTTAAAGCCCTCTTCAGTAGATTAGCCAGTCTACTACCAAAGATGCGTTGACCTTTCTTGGACAGATGGATGCCATCTCTGCTCTGCAACCCTTGGAACAGCATCCCATGGTCTAGGAAACTAAAACGCTATCGATGACACCATCCGCGCAGCCATGCATTCATCTCCAGGATGCGAGCCTCTCTGCCTTGACCTTTACCCTCAACAGGGAGGATTGAAGAGAACACCACCTGTGCACCTAACTGCTTCACCCTCTGTCCCAGAGCCATGAAGTCACTTTTGATACGTTCCGAGGTATACCTGACAGTATCATTTGTTCCAACATGGATTAGCAACATTGGATAATAGTCAGTGGGCTTGATGAGTCTCGGAAAACTCTCCGTAACATCTTGGATTTTGGCACCAGGCAGACAGCATACCTCTCTGGACATCAAGTCTGGTCGGAAGATGGACGCCTCAGTACCCCTCAGAAGAGAGTCTCCAACCACCACTACCCTTCGTTTCCTTCTGGTCACTGATTCCACAACTTTGGGGTACTTGAACTCTGGTTCTTCCCTTTCCAGGGATGCTTTCACCTCCTCCACTTCCAGGGCTGCATAATGGTTCTTCAATTCAAGGGCTGGAGAAGTTGGATTGGTGATTTTGCAGGCCCTGGTGACTTGTGTCCAACCATCGACATTCTGTTGGTACCCATCTTCTCCTGTGCTGGAGAGTCTGGTTGCTGCAAGAAGCATCTCATCAATGTACTTCTCACTGTCTTGAATGCTCCTCAGCCTCGCCACCTCCTCTCTGAGTTCCTCCACTTGTTTCTTCAGAGTTTCAGCATGCAGGCACCCTGCACATGGAACCGGTCCTTCAACTGGCATTAGGACCTCTTTCTGGACCGAGGCAGAAGCTGTAACGGGGGCAACAGCTTTAGCAATACAATTTTTCCCAGCCATTGTTCTGTTCGTGGAGCTTAGGTATTGTTTGATCTGTGGAGCCCTGGTTAGGAAAGAGTCTTTATTAAGCATCTTTGCTTCCGCAGCAAGATTCTTCTCAAATTCTCCCTTTACCTGCCTTATCAGTGCCTTGCATTTAACTTACCAGTGCTTGTGCTGTTTCCAGTTTTCGTCATTTGGCTCTTTTTTCCATTTCCTGAAAGATGTTTTTTTGGCAACAGCAGCCTCTCTGACCTCACCTTTAAACCATGCTGGCAGTTTTTTAGACTTCCTTCGTCTTTTCTTAAAGCATGGAATACAGCTGGTCTGGGCTTCCAAGATAGTATTTTTAAACAACACCCAAGCTCAATGTAAGTCTTTAACCTTTGCAACTGCTCCTTTTAGTTTTTTCTTAACTATTTTCCTCATTTTATCATAGTCTCCTTTTGAAAGTTAAAAGGTAGTACTGTGGATTTCCTTATCATCCCTCCTGCACTAATTAATTCAAATGCGATCATGCTATGATCACTATTGCCAAGTGGCCACAACACCCTTATCTCTTGCACCAGGTCTGGTGTTCCACTAAGGACTAGGTCCAATATGGCTTCCCCTCTAGTCGGTTCATGAACCAGCTGCTCCAAGAAGCAGTCATTTATTTCATCTAGGAACTTTATCTCCCTAGCATGTCCTGCTGTGACATTGACCCAGTCGATACTGGGGTAATTGAAATCACCCATTATTATTACTGTGCTGTAACCTTTGTTAGCTTCCTTGATTTCTTTGAGCATTTCATCATCCATTTGTTCATTCAGGCCAGGCGGTCCATAGTACACCCCTACCGCCATTGCCTTCCCCTTTTTACATGGAATTTCAATCCATAGAGATTCTAAAGCAAATTTTGTTTCCTGCAAAATTTTTATCCTTTCTGACTCAATGCCCAATCTAACATAGAGTGCAACCTCTCCACCAATTTGATCAGCTCTATCATTACGATATAGTTTATACCCAGGTATCACAGTGTCCCACTGGTTGTCCTCCTTCCACCATGTCTCTGAGATTCCAATCATATCTAACCTCTCATTTAGTGCTATATATTCTAACTCTCCCATCTTATTTTTTAGACTTTTAGCATTTGCATACAAGCATTTTAGAGACTGTATTTTATTGATATTAATCTGGCTATGTGTAGGCATGGGTAATTTGGAAATTTAAGCTCTGTCTGCTCCATACTCAAAGGGCATTTGGGCTACTTTACTCTTTTTTGGAACCTCTCTGCTTTTGGTAGTATCCTTCAAGGATACATTGTTCTGAACCATGCACTTTTGGGCGACTGTCAGCTTTCCTCTATTATCTAGTTTAAAAGCTGCTCTTTAACCTTTAAAAAGGAGATGATCGCCATTACACATCTGTCATGTTCTGTGGCATCACATCATTGACATGCTGCCACAGCTGGATAGGGGGTGGCGGGCAGTGGTGGCAGATATGCTTGCAGGGACAGATGGGCAACACATATGTGGATTCTGCCACTGACCCCCTCGGACCTCTGTGCTGAGGTTGCAGGAGCTGGGGCAGGTGTCCTGGGTGTCTGCACTGGTTGGCAGGGTCCCTTAGGGTGGGCAGCCTGACCACAGCTTCCCCTGTACCAGGCATGGCCATTGCTGTGCATGCCATGTGGTGTTGCTGCCAACTGCTACCAGGGGGGTGCAGTTTCCTCCCCACCTGCTGTGTATGGGTATGCCTCCTGCTGTGGGCAACCAGGGCTAGCACCTGTACCAATGCATGGCCCGTTCCTCCACCGACACCTGTTTGGCATACATTGGGGCTGCCACCGGCATGTGGCTTGGCACCACAGCCCTGTCTTCCTGTGCAGACACACAGCTATGCCTTTCATGGTGTGTGTGGCCTAGCATGGTGCTCAGCCCCCCCCCCCACCTATTAAGGCTTCTTTACCTGTGCAGCAAGAGTTGAATGCCCCTCCATAAGGCTGTAGACAACCACAGGTTCAGACACTTGCCCACTTGAGATATAGCACCCCCTCATGCTGCAGCATGGATTGGAGAAGGGTCTCACTCTTGTCAGGGCTGAAATTCATGGTCCTCCTCACTGCCATGCCTCTGGTGTCTATCCGCCCAGCCACAGGGGGCTCTTGCACAGGTAGCCCGCGGGGCCTGCGTGACGGTGTCATCTATGTACGGGTACACCAGATAGGCGATACGCAGGTTCATGCATACTTGCCATCCCGCTTCTCTCCGCTGGTATCGTGGGTCAACCTTAAGCGCAGAACCTGGATTCAGGGCCCAGCGCCTACCCATCTATGCTGCGATGGATGCCTGCCACTGTGCTCTCTTCATGCTGCATTTTCGTTGCTTGCCCGTTTTTGAGGTGCATGACTCACGATTCAAGCATTTTTCCTGAATGGCTAATTTTCTGCGGGTATGGCAGGCCTTGGCGCCTTGTTGAAAATCGGGCCCTTAAAGTTTAGTCAAGACAGACAACACAACTGGGGACTAGGATATATCTGGGGAATGGTAAGGAAACACATAGAAGATTTGGGGGGATCAGGATCCAAAAAGCAGTTTCAAAGAAGTGAGTTTTTAGCCTGGATTTCAACAGGGCCACAGATGGAGCCTGACATACTGACTTAGGTAGTTTGTTCCAGGCATAAAGAGCAGCAAGGTAGAAAGATCGAAGTCTAGAGTTGGCAGTGGAACAGAAGGGCACAGATAGAAGGGATCTTCCAGAAGAGCAGAGTTCCCAAGGAGAGGTGTAGGGAGACAAGAGAGAGGATAGAGGAATGTTAGTGAGGAGCACCCAAATGCAGCACTTATAGATCAAAGGCAGAAGTGTGAACTGGATGCGGAAACAGACAGGAAGCCATTGAAATGAATTGAGAAGAGGGGTAACATGAGCATAGCAACACTGGTGGAAGATTAACTGTGCAGCTGAGTTGTGAACAGATTTAAGTGGGGAGAGATGATTCAGAGAAAGACCAGTGAAGAGATGGTTGCAATAGTATAGAAGGAAGGTGACTAGAGAACGTATAATGGTCTTAGTAGTGTGTTCAGAAAGGAAGGGACAAATTTTGCCAATATTGTGGAGAAAGAAATGGCAGGATTCATGAACTGACAAGAGGAGAAGCCATTTTGGACCTAGTCCATAGTGGAACACAAAATCTGGTGCAAGTCGCCATTGGCTTGAAAGGTGAACGGGATGAGCTGCATGAGCACCACATTCAGGTCCCATTCCGCTGGGGGAGGGTGGATGGGTGGCTTGGAAAGCAGAAGACCATGCATGAAATGAGAGACTAACGGCTGCCCTGAGAGGGGCTTTCCCTCAATGGGGAGCTGATTCACTGAGATGGGGCTCAAGTGTACCCTGACGGATTTCGACTTCAGCCCTTCCTTCGAGAGATGGAGGAGGTACTGGAGAATCCATCAAATGGGGCATGAGAAGAGGTCGATCTGGAGCTCCAATCAACACACCGAGAAGCGTCTCCACTTGAAGGCATAGGCTCGTCTAGTGGAGTCCTTCCTCGAGGCGAGGAGAACTTCCTTGACCTCCTCCAGAAGGGCCAGAGAGGCTAGGCCCTAGGGAGACTCGTTCAACCGCCAGGCCGTGAGGGATAAGGAGGTTAGGTTTGGGTGTTGCACCCGCCCCTCTTCCTGTGTCAGCAGACCTGGGGCAGAGCCCAAGGGAACAGGAGGCTCCATCGACAGCCAGAGCAAGAGCAGGAACCAAAGCTGATGAGGCCCCAAGGGGGCTACGAGAATCAACGATGCCCGATCCCGCTGAGCCTTGAATAGAGTCCTCACAATGAGAGGGAAGGGAGGGAATGCATAGTGCAGGCTGGATGACCAGTCCAGAAGGAATGCATCGGGGCTCTCACTGCTCGGGTGTGATACCGGCCCACAAAAGTGGGGAAGCTGCTCATTCTGGGGACTGGTGAAGAGGTCTATCGCCGGCATCCCCCAGCGGAGGAATAGCCAGCTCACTGCTCCTGGATCCAGCTGCCATTCGTGGGGGCGAAGAATTCTGCTGAGTCTGTCTGCCAGGACATTCTCCTGACCCAGAAGGTAAGTCGGCTTGAGGGACATCTTCTGTCGGACAGCAAAAGAGCAGATGAGGACCGCTTCCTGGCAGAGGGAGTGCGATCCCGTGCCTGCCTCCTTGTTGATGTAGAACATCACCACACGGTTGTCTGTCTGCATGAGTACCGACCTCCCCTTGAGGTGGACCTCGAAGGCCCTCAGGGCCCACTGGATCGCCCGGAGTTCGAGCAAGTTTATCTGCTGCTGAGACTCCTTGGGCAACCACTGTCCCTGCGTGCATAGTGGTCCACAGTGGGCTCTCCACCCTAACAGGGAAGCGTCTGTCGTCAGCACCACATTGTTCCATGTGGCCTGTAAGGGCAATCCCCGCAGGAGGTTGCAGGGTTCTGCCACCAGCTCAGGGACAAATGGAGGTCAGGAAAATTCTGACGGGGTCCTGAGGTGACAGAGGGCCTGGCTCCATTGGGCACTGAGACACCACTGAGCTGTCCGCATGTGCAGAAGGGCATGGGGAACCACATGCACGGTAGAGGTCATGCAGCCCAGGAGGCATAGCATGGTCTGAGCAGTGACACAGGGGGTGCTTTGGACGTGGGCCACCAGAGCTTGGAGATGGTTGGCGTGATCCGCTGGTAAGAAAACGGTAGCCTGTTGAGGATCGAGGCACGCCCTGATAAACCCGAGTGCCTGCACCGGCTCGAGGTGAGACTTTAGGTGGTTGACCAAGAACCCCAAAGTATCCAGCAGAAGGATGGTGCGCAACATTGCGCGCCGAGCCTCCTCAACCGAGGAGCCTGTGACGAGCCAGTCATCGAGGTAGGGGAAGATCGGCATGCCCTGACACCGGAGAGGGCGGCGAACACAATGAGGCAGTTTGTAAAGACTTGCGGGGAAGACACAAGGCCGAAGGGTAGCACCCTGTACTGGACGTGCTCTCCCTGCACCCTGAAGCGCAGATGCTGCCTGTGCTGGGGGTGGATTAAGATGTGGGCCTAAGCGTCCTTTAGATCTAAGGAGCATAGCCAGTCGCCCTGCCAGAGGAAGGGCAGCAGAAAGCCAAGAGATAACATCTTGAATTTCTCCCGCACCAAGAACTTGTTCAACTTGTGGAGGTCAAGGATAGGCCGCAGACCCCATGTATTTTTTGGGACAAGGAAGTATCGGGAATAGACGCCCCAATCTCGCAGGTGAGGAGGGACCTTCTCGACTGCCCGTTGGGCAAGGAGAGAGTATAATTCCTGCTGCAGTAGAAGCATTGCGCGGGGAGTCGAGGAGGCTCCGCCAGGGAGAAGGGAGGTGGAGGCCTGTCGAAGCTGGAGAACCCAGGTGTCCAAGGTGATGGAGGCCCACGACGGGGCGAAATGGGATAGGCGTCCCCCCACTGGCTGCTGCATCGCCGGAGGGTGAGGGGCTATGCCGATGGCATCAAAACCCGAGTGGGTTGTGGAGGAGCCGGAGTTTGGGCTTTTGGCCCTTTTGGCTTGCGATGCTCCTGGCCGGACTTACCCTGGGCTGGAGTGGTCGGTGCAGGGTGGCTGGGTATGGGGAATAGCCCCGGTACTGGAGACCCTTCCGAGGAAAGAAGGGCTTCTTGGCCAGTTGTTTCTTTCGGGGCAGAGTGGAGGTCTTGCGTGAGAGACAGGTTCTGGTGACGAACTCCGTCTCTAACTCTGCGGCTTTATCCTCCATCGGCTTGCCGAAGAGCTGTTCGCCGAGGCAGGGCACGTCCAGGAGTTTCTCCTGCACCCATTGCTCCAAATCCGAGGATTGGAGCCATGCCTGGTGGTGGGCCCCGATGCCCGTGGGGCTGCCACCTGAGCCAATGACTCAAACCCATCGTAGGCAGCTCAGGAGAGGTATTTAGAGTAGTCTGCCACGGATTTCAGCAGGGTGCCGAATCTGTTGAGGGACTCGACCTCGCAGTCCGCGTTGAACCCTCCGAGCTTCTTGGCTAGATCGCGCAAGAACATGCCTATATACAGTTGGTATGCTTGAATGTGACAAGAAAGCATGGAGCCTTAGTAGGCCTTGCGGCCCAGGGCATCAAGAGCTCTCGACTCCTGGACGGACGGTACTGACGAGTGCGATTTTGGGCTCTTTTGCTTCCTCATGGCCGACTCCACCACCATAGAGGTGTGGGAGAGTTGGGTCTTCCTGAAATCGGGCCCCCGTTGTACCTTGTAGATCGTGTCAAAGCACTTGCTCACGATGGGGACCGAGGCGGAGGCCTCCCACATGCTGAGCAACAGCGGAGATAGAATAGGAGGAACTGGCACAGTGAGGGATTCCCTGGGCAGGGATTCATACTGAAGAATATCAAGTTCTTCAGCACAAGGATCTTCCTCGGCCTGAGTGGCCAGGTTAAGGGCCCGTGCCATGTCCCGAACAAACACCAGGAAGGTGGTGTCCTCGGGTGGCGAGCGCCGCTGAAATGCGGGCAGGGAGAGGTCCGACAGAAGATCCCAGTGGGTATGGGTTTCTGGGGAAGCGTTCCCATTGGACTCCCACTCCGAGAAATCGGTTGAGGAGTCCAAGTCGGGCAGATTGCTCTGTCCAGTGGCGGTGCCTGCTTGGGGCCAGAGGCCCTGGAAGATCTTGCCTACGAGGAACGGGAGGGCGAGCGAGACCAATGTCGAGGACCCTCACAAGGCCTGCGGCTCTCGGGGATTTCCTGGACAGATTTCGGTGTCCCATGTGAGGGACCCACGGTCTCTGGGCACGAGTCAGCAAAGCTGGCCGTGAGTGCCTGCTGGGAAGCAATGAACGCAGAAACGCTGCGTTCCAGCGCCAGCATGCAGGATTCCTATGCGGGTGTGGGGCTCTGCAATGCCGATCCCGGGGTCACTGGGTTGGGGGTCAAGGAAGAGAGGGGGTCCTCACTGGGATGGCCCTTAGAAGACTGGACGCCTTTGTTGGAGGCCTCCGCTTCCATACGGGGTACCTTATGTGGCCCCTCCCTGTCCGACTCTCGGGAACCCCGAAGGGGGTTGAGCGACCCAGCACAGGAGCGTTCGCACTTGTCGGGAGCCCCCGACAGCGACTTTGAGGCCTTCTTTTTGCGTCCCTCCACCTCAGGGGATCCTTGATCGGAGAGGGGACCCCATCGGGGGAGAGACGACCAAGGGTGCCACCACGATTCCCTGGCAGCCTTTTGGAAAATGTCTTTGGATTTCTGCTTACGGCTGAGCAGGGCCCTAGAGGACATTTTCTTGCAAAGTGAACAGAGCTCCGGATAATGGGTGGCTCTGAGACACCGCAGACAACAGTCGTGGGTGTCCGTATGCGACATGTTCCTAGAGCATCTATCACATTTTTTGAAGTCGTTGGCCATGGGGGCAAAAATGGCCCCTGCGAGGTCGAAGACCCACGTGCCCAGCGGTTAGAGGAGAAAAAAGGGCGCGAAGCCCGGAACAAAAAATGAAAAAGAGAAGACTATTCCCTATAGCTCTAAAAATGTACTATTGTGGATCAGGAACTGGTTAAAAGATACATAGCAGAAGGTAGAGCTAAATGACAAATTTTCCCTATGGAGAAAGGCGAGTACCCTAGGGATTTGTGCTGGATCCGCTACTGTTTAACGCAATCGTAAATGACCTGGGAATGGGAAGAATGAGTGAGGTAATCAATTTGCAGATGACACAAAATTATTCAAAGTTGTTAAAACCCAAGAGGATTGTGAAAAATTGCAAGAAGACCTTGATAAATTGGAAGACTGGATGATCAAAGGGCAGATGAAATTTAATGTGGACAAGTGAAAAGTTATACATCTAGGAAAGAACAACCCAAACTATGGTTACATGTTGCAAGGTTCCATTTTAGGAACCACCACCCAAGAAAAAGATTTAGGGATCATCGTGGATAACATGTTGAAACCCTCCGCCCAGTGTGCAGCGGTGGCCAAGAAAGCAAATAGAATGCTAGGAACCATAAGGAAAGGAATGGAGAATAAAACAAAAATATTATAATGCCTCTGTATGGTGCGACTGTACCTTGTTTATGCCATCAAAATATAGAAAGTCTAGGGGAAATTGTGATGATGAGAGCTGTGCTGAGCCGATGGAAACAGAAGAAAACAGTGAATATGCCTTTAAGGTGAGAGACAGGCAAGGTATTCACAGGGTTCAGACTTCAGGCAAAGGAAAGAAGCACGTAGTTCAGGGGTCTCAAACACGCGGCCCGCGAGAGACCTTTGTGCGGCCCGCGATGCCCAGGAAAAAAAAAAACCGGCTTCGGCCCGCGATGTCCAGGAAAAAAAAAAAACGGCTTCTGCTGCTGCTGCCGCCGCGGGAAAATTAAACTTTACAAAAAAGCTGGCTGCTGCCGCAGCGGTAGCAGCAATATCGCAAGTCCCGCCCCCATCCCTTCCTGCTTGCCTTGCTTGTGAGTTCTTCTCTGCTTCGCGACTCTGTTAAGCTCGCCGGGGCAGATGGGAAATTTCCCATCTGCCCCGGCGAGCTTAAAAGAGTCGCGAGGGAGAAGCTCTCCCTTCGCGGCTCTGAAAGCCGAAGCAGAGAAGAACTCACAAGCAAGGCAGGCAGGCAAGCAGGAAGGGATCTGCCGGGGGGAGGGAGGGAGTAGGACTTGATGTGGGCTGCTGGGGGGGAGCAGGACGTGATGTGGGCTGCTGGGGGGGGGGGAGCAGGACTTGATGTGGGCTGCTGGGGGGGGAGCAGGACTTGATGTGGGCTGCTGGGGGGGGGAGCAGGACTTGATGTGGGCTGCTGGAGGGGGGGGGAGCAGGACTTGATGTGGGCTGCTGGGGGGGGGGAGCAGGACTTGATGTGGGCTGCTGGGGGGGGTAGGACTGGAAATGGGGTGATGGGGGTTAGGACTGGAGGTGGTCTGATTGGGGGGCTAAGACTGAAAATGGTGTTATGGGGGGGCTAAGAATGAAGATGGGGCGATGGAAGGGTTAGGCCTGGAAGTGGGCTGTTGGGGGGCTTAGGACCGATAATGGGCTATGGGGGGGGGCTAGAACTGGTAATGGACTGGGGGGGGTGCTATGACTGGAAATGGGCCGAGTAGAAGGGGGAGCTTGAACTGCAAATAGCTGATGGGGACAGGGTCTTGGAATGGTAATGGGCTGAGTGGAAGGGGGCTTGGAAAGGAAATGGGCTGGGAGGGGAGGGAGCTAGGACTGGAAATGGGCTGATGATGCGGGGACTAGAAGGGAGCGGATGCTGGGTGGGGCAGGAGCTAGAAGGGAGTTGATGTTGGGGGACGATTAGAATGGGATGAGGCTGGGAGAGTGAAATGGAGAGGGGAAATATATTTAGTGTGGGAGGGAAGAAAAATCTACAATTGGCCGGGTATTGGGAGAGTAAGTGGGGATTGAGGATGGAGGGGTAAAATTTGAGTGGATGAAATAGGAATGAGGAAAGAGCAAAAGGAGAATGATTAGTATGTTAAAGCAGATGTAGAGAGAATGGAAAAAAACTAGGAAAGAAGAAAGGACAAATGGACAGCAGACGATGGAGAGTTAGCAGAAGACACGAAGAAACCAGAAGAAAGTGGCTGGAACAATTGCAACTGAAAAAAAAATGCACAAAAGGTAGAAAAATATCTCTTTATTTTGAATTTATTAACTGAAATATGTCAGCTCTTGGAAATGTGCATCTTTAAACGTCTGCACTTTATTTAATACAAGAGGAAATCAATGTATAGTTTTATTTCTACAGTGTTGTACATTCTAAGTTTGGCTTTTGGGGTTCCCAGTTTAATTGTCTTCCTGTTTCTAAATTGTGATTCCTTGTTTGGTGATGGTGTATGTTCTGCATGTGTAACTGAGCTGAGGTATTCTGTTTATGTAATTCCTATTTGACATTGCCACTTGTTCTCTTTCCCGAGTAGGTCATGTATTGTTATTCTCTGAAATGTGTTGATTTAATATTTGCAGTGTTGCCTTTTGATAGTTAGGGTATGGTGCTTTGTGAGTCCTGGTAGTGCTGTTAGGACACGGCAGGTTTGCTATGGGTTCTAAATGAGCAGTGTTTCTAGTAGTTCCTAATGTGCCTGGTGGTTGGCACTGGTTTATAGTAATGTAGAAATCTTTTAGTCTTTCTTTATCCATACACTCATTAAGAGGCATGTTTACTAAAAGTTAGTGTATGGTAACATTATGCAAATATTTATGCAAATGTGCCCTTATGCAAATGATGCCCTTATGCAAATGAGGCCTGCGTCTTGTGCGGCCCCCGGGTTACTCTACAAGTCCTCATTTGGCCCTCAAAGCAATTTGAGTTTGAGACCCCTGACGTAGTTGCTGAAGCCAAGCCACACCCAAGCTTTAACATAAGTGCAAGCTTGGAGGGTAATAATAATCACCTGTGCAGAGACAGGGGAGTGTTAGTTAGGAAACAGCTTTATAAGCCTGGTTCAGAGGAGAGGAAAAGGAGAAGTGTGAAGTTTGACTTCGAGTTGGAGAACGACCCCAGCAAGAAAGGAAGCAGCACTAGAGGAAGCAGTCCTTGTAAGAGAGATACTCTTAATTTAGAAACCAGCAGATGGGTGGCTGGGAGAGTGGCTGACAATGAGGAACAGATTGCAGTGCACAGTGTTTGTGAACCAGCTCAGAGAATTCAAGCTGCCAGAAGGTGGGTGAATACGGCTACAACTGGAAGTGACCAGAACCCAGCCGAGGGCAGAGGACCAGAGTTGAACACGATTGAAGCATTGAGGCAATTGATCCAGGGAAAGAAGCCCCACTCTCAAGGTACAAATATTCCATATCAGGGAGAGCAGCTGTGGAAGGAAATTCAGAAGTTCCTACAGAACAGTAAGCTTGAAGTAGTTAATGAAAACCCAGAGACAGATAAGCATTTTGTAGCACAGGAAGAAATGACAAATTCCACATCAGCTCACTGGTGACTCGACGCCTGCTTCACTCAACGCCCGGCCGCCTGACCGAGAAACCAACAGTCTACCAACAACTGAACTCAGGCGTGAACGTGGGCCTCTCTACTCAACTCTCAACCACAGCAAGTATACAGACTAATCGTATAAATGTACCATACCTCATAACCACTTTCATCATCTCTGTGGCACTCAATTATTACTGTTGCCAGTAGCACCTAAGTATCACTGTAACCATAGCATTCATTTATTACTGTTGCCAGTAGCATCAAAGTATTACTGTAACCATAGCATCCATTTATTACTGTTGCCAGTAGCATCAAAGTATTACTGTAGCCATAGCATCCATTTATTACTGTTGCCAGTAGCATCAAAGTATTACTGTAGCCATAGCATTCATTTATTACTGTTGTCAGTAGCATCAAAGTATTACTGTAGCCATAGCATTCATTTATTACTGTTGCCAGTAGCATCAAAGTATTACTGTAGCCATAGCATTCAATTATTACTGTTGCCATAACACTCAATTAAAGCTATTACCTGTAGCACTCAATTAGTACTATTGCCAGTAGCCCAATCATTTATTACCAATAACATTCAACTTACTACTGCCTAGAACACCCAAGTATTCTGATACCAACAGCGTTCAATTCTACTGCTGCCTATAGCATCCAAGTATCAAAGCAACAATCCTCCCTCCCAAAGCCGCCCTACCCAATCAGAGCCGAGCAGCCATCGCTTAAAGAGAGCACCAGCAGGCACACCCGCGCCTAGCAGTCCTTACCTGAAGACCATTCGACGTGCCCTTATACCGTGACCCTACAGGAATAACACCAAAAGATAATCATGACTACATCAACCATAACGCTCGTTTTTCTCTATACTATTGCCATGACCATTCATGACTCTGTTTCATACATACCTGATCATAACCCTATCCCAGCACTCTTAGGATCAAATAGAAAACATCACTACAACTATCATCAACCTTACCCAAACCTTCAACACAAGAGACAATCACGCCTGCTCTACATAACACTGGAGACCATTACTAACAAAAAGACCAACAAAGATGACCTGCAACACGAGCTTAGATGTGCTCTCATCAACGCACGGTCTGTGCGCAACAAATGGCCAGCCATCACAGACCTAATATCCAACTACAATCTAGACCTCCTAATGGTCACTGAGTCATGGCTCTCTGACTCAGACACTGTCTTAATTAACCAAATCACGCCCCCCAATTTCTCACTCTTCGCTTGTAACCGAGATAATAGAACAGGGGGAGGAGTCTTCATAATAGCAAAGTCCGAGTTGCAATACCGAGTGTCCCTAACCAGGAGCTCCCAACATCTAGACACTATAACGATCGCAAATAGAAGCAACTCCATCAATCTCATCTATTCAACACCAAACGCAGTATCAGAAGATCTCTCAGATATAATAAACTTAGCCTGCAATCCTGACAACCCCAACAAACCAAACTGGTTGTTAGGTGATTTTAACCTTGCCTCTCTACATCATGACTTATCCAGTACATTCCTCGATGCCATGACAGACCTTGGATACAAACAAATCGTGCACAACCCCCACACAAACAAGGGAACATCCTCGATTTGATATTCGTTCCATCAGCAGTCTCAAGCTTATATAACTACACCAAACCATCTATTATCCCAGTCCCTTGGTCAGACCATAGCTTGATCTTATTCCAGATTCCAACAAATTCAAACACACTCGCCCAGCCAGTCTCCTCAACAACAAGCGCAAGGCGATTTAAGCCGTTGGACATAGAGACCCTCACTAAACAAGCGTTACCAAAACTATCCAAGCCAACGGACAATCTAAACGAGCTGATCTCTAACTGGAACGACACTCTCTATCAGTATGCCCATCAACCAAGCATGAACAAGAAGCTCCCATCCAGGAATCGCTCCAATAAAAAACAAGATGCCCCTTGGTTCTCTCCAGAACTACGTACATCTCTACTCCAATTAAGGAAGTTAGAAAGAAAATGGAGACACACCCACAACAGCCAGGATCAAGAAGAGTATCTCACCCACCTCAAGAAGCACCGCAAACTAACTTGGACTACAAGGAAAGAATTCCACTCCAACCTTCTCAGCAAAACATTAAACAGACCACGCGATCTCTTCAATCTAGTAAGAACACTAACCAAAGATCCATCGCCACCGCATCAAGAATCTGTACAACCACAGCTATATGCTAACTTCATCCAAGCCAAAATGGTCAAGGCGAACACAACGCCATCACAAATACTAATCCAACTCCCGCAAGCTCAAGCATCACTCGATAAATTCTCACCACCATCAAGAAAAACCATCGAAGAAATTATCGCTATCATAAACACCACCACGGCACCAAATGACCCATGTCCAGCACACTGGATCAAAACATTACGTGCCGAGCTTAGCCCTCACATAGCTAAGATCGCAAATATCTCCTTTCTAACTGGGATCTTCCCTACTGCCCTTAAACAAACATCAATTCGCCCTCTGCTAAAAAACAACCTGATGGACCCAACGAAGGAAGAGTCCTACCGCCCAATCTCCAGCATTCCCTATCTAGCCAAGATACTTGAAAAGGAAACTCAGAGGCAGATCCAACACCACATTGACACAGCAGCCCCGTTGGACCCATGCCAACATGGATTCCGAGAAGCTCACGGAACAGAAACACTCATGACTTCACTACTTAACAAACTCATCTGTGGGATTGACAACATTCACATGGCCATTGCAATGATTTTTCTGGACATATCAGCGGCATTCGACTCAGTCGACCATAAGATTATGCTAGCTAGACTTCACGAAAAAGGCATCCGTAACCAAGCCTGGAACTGGTGCAAATCTTACTTAGATGAGCGCTGGCAACAGGTCCGTACAGGCAACATTACATCTGAACCCTTCAAACAGAAACAGGGAGTACCCCAAGGCTCATCTCTATCTGCGTTGCTTTTTAATATATACATGCAACCAATCTGCCAAATCACCAGAGACTTCGGTATATCCTGCCTACTATACGCGGATGACGTGCTAATATTCACACTGATCAATATATCAAACCCTGACTACTCTCCATTAATCAACTGTTTCAAACACAATAACCGACTGGCTTCTCAATCAGAACATGAGAATAAACTTCAAGAAAACCGAAGTACTCATAGCCACAAGAAACAAGCAATTTTCTCCGCCAACCACCCTCATAGTAAGAGATGCAGAACTCCCAATCAAGGCCTCCATAAAGTACCTCGGTGTGATACTCGACCAAAAACTCAATCTTAAAGAGCACATAAAGAACACAGTAAGGTCAATTTACTACAAACTAAAAACACTGCGCCACCTGAAACCAATGATGGAGACAAAGGACTTCCGTACAGTCTTCCAAGCGATAGTCACACCGCATTTTGACTATGCGAATATCATCCTTCATGGCCTCCCCAAGAATACACTAAATCCACTTCAACTGGCGATGAACGCGGCAGCCCGCATCTTATCTGGAGCTTCTATAAGAGATCATATAACACCAATACTGATCGATCTGCACTGGCTTCTGATAAACTGCAGAATAACATACAAAACCCTCCTCATCACATTCAAAGCTATTAATAAATTATCTCCTGCATCGATCTCAAATCTCATCACCCTGACACCAAACAACAGACCCAGGAGACTAGTAGCAGAAAACACACTAGTTACTCCTAGTATCTCCACAAAATGGACACAACAAACTACTAACAGAGCTTTTGTGTCCTATGCTCCCAAGTGCTGGAACAATCTACCTCCAAACATCAGATCAATCAGGGATATCACCCAATTTAGAAAGTCCATCAAACACTATTTATTCACTTTGCACTTCAGGCTACCATACACACAATAGAACCGGCTATCACCCACTCAGATAACTCCTACACATAACAGCAATCCAGAACAAAGGATCAAAATGTGAAAACACTGTATTCTTGTATTCTGTATTCTTGTCAAATTCGAATCTTGATGTAACCTATTCAATGTATATATAATTATGCATAATTATGTAGATAGTTATCCCCAGTTCACACCCAGTTTATCTTCCCTGTTATCTGTAAACCTAGATCAGTCATGTATTGGCAGGTATTGTTGTTTCAATGTAAACCGCACTGATGATGAATAGTGCGGTATATAAAAAATGTTAAATACATAAATAAATAAATAAATGCAAATTGACTCTTTTGGGCAGGATTCTGTTACTGAGGAGTCTCCTATGGACTGTTCTTTGTGTAAGAAGGAAGTTTGAAAGTTGGTGATAAAAAGTGTTAACAGAAGAAGCTTTTTGAGAAGCAGGGTTTTACCTAGCCATGCGAATGCCAAGAACTTCTTCTAAGGTAAAGAACCCTTGCTTAACCTAGAGTTTGATAACCAAAGCAGCACATGATAAATGAAGAAATTTAGCTGTGCTGGACGAACAAAGGAAGCTGTGATTTACTTGCTGAAATGTTTTTGCTGAAAACAGCTGCATATGTTTCCTGTTATTATTTACTTGGAGAATAATCATTATGTCTGCGTTGAACCTTAGTGCTTATGGGAACCTAAATAAAAATTCTTGTTTTGCCTTAAAAACCAACGGTCTCACACTACTTTGTCTTTGAGTAAAAGAATCAACTACAAGTCCCAGAGTTCCCTGCTGGAGACAAGGATAGAAACTCTTTATTTAAGGACAAACATTGGCAGCCCTATGCCTGTAAGCCTTTGGCCCAGGCGAGGGTCACGACAAAATGCAATGAAGCTACAGTGTAACCTATTTAAGACTAATGTGAGAAAATATTTTTTCACTCAACGCGTAATCAAACTCTGGAATTCATTACTGGAGGATGTAGTAAAAACTGTTAGTGTAGCTGGGTTTAAAAAAGGTTTGGACAATTTCCTGGAGGAAAGGTCCATAAACCATTATTAAAGAGGAATCAGGAAATCCACTGCTTGCCACAATACAACCTGTGTTCTTTGGGGATGTTGTTGGATGGACCAATGAATTCCAAATGTTGGATGGGCTGAAGGTGGGATTTGGGATAATTTACTATGAACCCTAGTAGTTCCAACACCCAAATGGTCAATTTTGTTGATTCCTGTACTCCGTCTGGAGTGGCGATCAGCTGATCATCCAGAGAAGGAAAGACATACACTACCACAACCGTAGGTAAACAGCTTCTACCACAAGGCACTTTGTGAAGACGTGAGATGCTGAGGCCAGGCCAAATGGCAACACTCTGTACTAGAAGTGTTATCCCCCAGGATGAATTTGGGATACTTCTTGTGAGCACGATGTATCTGTATGTGGTGTGACGTAGAAGCCCACACAGAACCTATGCAAATAGATAGAAAGGAGGAATTTACCTTTGAAACTGTTAGTCAGTCAGCATATACAGCTCATGAGAAACAGGGAAAGAGAGGAGCAGAGCTGACACACCCAAGCTCTGACGTAGCAGCAAGCTCAGAGCTTGATTACACTCACCTGGGCAAGAAAGCCGAGCCAGCCTGCAGGGAACAGAAAGAAAAAAGCCGGAGGGTAGCTCCAGCAAAGGAGTGCTGTTATTCCCCAGAGAGAAGGGAGTGCTGTGATTCCCCGAGAGAAGGGAGTACCGTGATTCCTCAGAGAGAAGCAGTGGGCGTGTCAGAGAAGCAGGAAACAGCAGAAGAGAAGCCTCAGAGAAACGTGGCTGGAAAAGCACACAGGCAGCTGGAGGTCCTGTGAGGAACCAGGTTGCAGCTCAGAGAGAGAAGCCAGGGCAGCAGAAGAAAGGAAGGCACACCCTGTGGCTAGGAACTTACCTGGACCAAGAGAGCAGGGAGTCTCCCAGACCTCACTGCCAGAGGAGAGGCTTTAGCATTCATACAGGTAGGAGCCTAGCACTATAATAAGGAAAGCCAGAAGTTCTGTTCGGAACAGAGGGCCAGGGCACTGCTCAACACAAGAAGTGTCAGCAGAAAGTTATAAAGGAGTTCCTGATAACTGGAGGGAACAAAAGGAGAGCCGGGGAAGAAACACTACAGCTACAAGTACTTTTAAGCCTCACTGTATGGAATTGTGTTCTTATGAGATAGCCGAGATCTCAGAGAGGGGTTTTTCCCGAGACAGCAGTAAAGGTCTGAAGCCAAACCCCACACACACTGAATGTGAAGATATGCAATGGGAGTGTAGCACTGGTGAACCCGAATATGCTCCTATGGATTGTACGCTATGCCTTGCAGACAACATTGAGTCTTTATGCTAAGTTTTGTATATAGCAAAGAAAAAGAAGATATTTTTCTTTCAGAAGAAATTGTTTGTTTTCCATGTTTTATTTTGCACTTAAAAATCCTTTGGGAAGGGGAATAAATTCCTTGTTATGTTTTGCCTTGAACACTCGACTTATGACTATTATTTGCTAACAGAAGATATCAGGGTAACCCCAACCTTCGCACCCTAGGCAAAGGCCTGGCACCCGTTTACAAGTGGCGTAGTTTTGAGGATTTTTAGATTTTTGTGCGTGTAGAATACAACTGGAAAACGGCAGAACTGCGTTCCTGAGGAGCAGCCTGGATATTCGCTGGCAGTATCGGCCAGAGGGTCTCGGACCAGTGCAAAGACACCTTCTCAAAACCTGAATCTATGCCTGGCTCAGGTAAAACGTATTTGGGCATAGGTGGTGCGGAATTCGTAAGAGAAGGAGTGCTGAGGACACTCAGAAAGCCAGGCTCTGAAAATACTTGTTGTGCCGCACTTGGTTGGTTTTTCTGTTTTGTTTCTCTACAGAGGAAAACACGGAGATGGCTCCCCACGAAGTCCTGCGATGGATGAGTTTGCAGTTCGAGAAGCAAAGGGAAATGTCACAGCTGGCGCAAGAACAGGCCGTTGCAGCCTTGCAGGCTCAGCAGAAGCCCATGGTGGACTTAATAGCATCTTTACTGGAGGACCAGAAGGCAGCCGCGAAAACACGACAAGAACATGCCTGTGTGGTAGGACCACAGAACTGTGGAGTTTTATCTTTTGGACAACTGACGGTTGAGGACAATGTAGATGACTTCATAGAGGCATTCGAGAGAGTAGCCCTTAATGTGGGATGGCCGGTAGAGCAATGGTCAGTCAGGCTTGCTACATCCCTGACGGGAGAGGCCTTAGCGGCCTATAAAGCCATGCCCGCTGCTCTTGCGACCAATTATGATGAACTTAAAAAAGCTGTTCGTGATAGGTTAGGTCTAACACCAATGATGTACAGGAGGATGCTAAGAGCTACTAAGCTGAGACCAGGTGAAACACCTAAGGTTTTGTGCCAAAGGGTGCGGAGCTTAGCATGGAAATGGCTCGCTCCTGAGGGAAAGACCCTCGAGTCCGTTGTAGATGCCATTGTGTTAGAACAATATATGGAAGCCGTTCCTACAGAAATAAGGTTCTTTTTGATTTTGCAAAATTGCCAGACCGCAGAAGAAGCAGCTCTCCTCACTGAGCGGTACATGGAGGCCGAAATGGCTGGTAAGCCAAAAGGAGGCGCTCTGAGCATGACAGGAGAGGCAAATTTTGGAAAATCAACAAAGGAGCCAAAGCCCAATGTGAAATGTGTAACTAATTGTTTGCCTAAGCGGGATGAAAGATGAGCAAAAGGAAGATGTTTTAAATGTAGTAAAATGGGTCACATGCAAAGGGGTTGTATGATGCGTACAGCATTAATAATTGATAATAGCAAGCGGATACAGGAAGGTTTTCTTCTGAGTGTGGAAGTTCAAGGCGTTTTAGCTATTGCATTGCTTGACTCGGGGGCTGACCAAAGTATAGTCTCAAGAAAACTCTGGCAGGCTATACAAGCCCACAGCGGGTCAGTACCGAGCCAACCCGAAGGTAGGGTGAAGATTTGATGCATACATGGAGCATCCACCTTTTACCTGCTGTATAGAATTTCAGTAAAGGGGTTAGGAACAAGGAAGGAGGTTCTAGTGGCGGTAGTCCCTAAACTGCCCCATGACATTGTCCTGGGGAGGGATTGGACTCCATTTTGTAGAGGGATGGAGAAAGGTCTACACCTAAAGGAGGGGATGGTCTCCAATAGTTCCCAGGTAAGAACCTCCGAGATACAAGGTGAACCCCTGGGGGAAACAGCTGGGCCCCCAACAGAGGGTGAGGAACCCCCAGAGGAGGAGGGTGGACTTGCAGGAGGCGCATTAGAAGAGCTTCCCACACAAAAGAAGGGTAGGAAAGGGAGAGAACAGGAGGATAGTCCAAAGGGGGAGGCCATGGTGACGGTAGTTCCTAGCCCTCTATTTGCGAAGCCTAGAAGGACGGGTTCAGGTCCAAAGGCCCCAGTGAAAGTCAAACCACCCGTAAAATCCGGATTCGTACTAAAATTCTGCAAAGTGTCCCCTATGGCGCAGAGGCTGCAGAGAGCCTCACCCGAGGCTGCGGGGTATGACTTGTTCAGCGCCATAGAGGACGTGATTCCTAAGCGAGGGAAGGCCTTAATAGACACAGGCCTACAAATGTAAATGCCTATTGGCTGTTATGGCCGAATAGCCCCCTGTTCAGGTTTAGCATCCAAACATTTTATAGATGTGGGCGCGGGAGTTATAGACCCTGACTACAGGGGAGTGGTTAAAATACTACTTTTTAATTTCGGGGATCAGGATTTTAAGATAAAGGTGGGTGATAGGGTGGCTCAAATCATCTGTGAAAGGGTCGGGATCCCCTCCTTGGAAGAGGTGCCACTACTGACCCCTACGAGTCGGGGAGCCGGGGGATTCGGGTCCACCGAGAAAAAAGAAGGGAAAGGTCTGACCGCCATGGCCGAAGAAAAAGTAGAGGACGATTTAGGTCCACAACTCGCAGATTGTAAGGAAAACGCGGCGCCTAGGGTAGTCGCAGAACTGTCCTTACAGCAGAAGCAAGAGTTGGCCAGATTGCTGGCGAAGTTTACAGATGTCCTAACGCCGGTGCCTGGAGAGACCAGCTTGGTAGCGCACGAGATTTTAACCCCACCGGGGAAGGTGGTTAGGCAGCGGCCTTACTGGTTACCTGAGGCCAGGAAAAAGGAGGTGATAGCCCAGGTACGGGAGATGCTTAACATGGGCATTATAGAGGAGTCAAAAAGTCCTTGGTGTAGCCCCATCGTCCTTGTACCAAAACCTGATGGGACCCTACGTTTTTGCATTGACTTCAGGCAGGTGAATGCCATTTCACTCTTCGACGCCTACCCCATGCCTTGTATCGAGGAGTTATTAGATCGACTGGGTCAAGCCCGGTATCTAACCACGCTCGATATGACCAAAGGATACTGGCAGATACCACTAACCCGGGAATCCAGACCAAAGACTGCCTTTAGTACTCCAATTGGTTTGTTCCAGTTTCGTAGGATGCCTTTCGGCTTACATGGGGCAGCAGCGACGTGCCAGAGGCTGATCGACCAGGTTTTAAGGCCCCACCATGAGTACGCGGTAGCATACATGGATGACATCATTGTACATAGTACCAGCTGGACACAACATTTGCCCAGGGTAGAAATCATTTTAAGAGCCATGAGACGGGCAGGGCTGACGCTAAACCCAGGAAAGTGCCTGTTTGCAGGAGAAGAAGTAAAATACCTGGGACATATGGTCGGGAAAGGAATGGTCAGGCCCTTGCTGAGCAAAATAGAAAGCGTAAAGAATTTTCCTAGACCGACAAACAAGAAGCAACTAAGAAGTTTCTTGGGCCTCATAGGCTATTATCGCCGGTTTATTCCCCGTTTTGCGGAGGAGAGCGCCAGGTTCACAGATATGTTGAAGAAGAACGTTCCGAACAACATAAAATGGACAACAGAGGCTGAGAAGGCTTTATACTGCTGAAGAGGAAGCTGTGCAAAGCCCCGGTGCTGCGCGGTGTGGATTTTGGATGACTTTTCGTGGTTCAAACAGATGCCTCGGAGACAGGATTGGGAGCGGTCCTCTCTCAAGAGTTTGAAGGCACTGAGCACCCCGTGATATATCTCAGTAGAAAGCTGTCAAAGGCGGAGGGTAACTACTCCACAATAGAGAAAGAATGCTTGGCCATTAAGTGGGCAGTAGAGGCCCTTAGGTTTTACCTCACTGGGCGTAAGTTTGTATTGATCACGGATCACGCTCCCCTGAAGTGGTTGAGCAACATGAAGAACCATAATGCTCGTCTGACTCGGTGGCACTTGGCGTTACAGGCCTTTAATTTTACAGTGCAGCACAGAGCAGGCAGATTGCATCTTAATGCGGATGCATTATCATGGATTACGAGCTGTGAGAATGTGGATTCACCAGCCTGTAATATCTTAAGGGGGGGGATATATGACGTAGAAGGCCACACAGAACCTATGCAAATAGATAGAAAGGAGGAATTTACCTTTGAAACTGTTAGTCAGTCAGCATATACAGCTCATGAGAAACAAGGAAAGAGGGGAGCAGAGCTGACACACCCAAGCTCTGACGTAGCAGCAAGCTCAGAGCTTGATTACACTCACCTGGGCAAGAAAGCCGAGCCAGCCTGCAGGGAACAGAGAGATAAAAGCCGGAGGGTAGCTCCAGCAAAGGAGTGCTGTGATTTCCCAGAGAGAAGGGAGTGCTGTGTTTCCCCAGAGAGAAGGGAGTGCTGTGATTCCTCAGAGAGAAGCAGTGGGCGTATCAGAGAAGCAGGAAGCAGCAGAAGAGAAGCCTCAGAGAAACGTGACTGGAAAAGCACACAGACTACAGGCAGCTGGAGGTCCTGTGAGGAACCAGGTTGCAGCTCAGAGGGAGAAGCCAGGGCAGCAGAAGGAAGGAAGGCACACCCTGTAGCTAGGAACTTACCTGGACCAAGAGAGCAGGGAGTCTCCCAGACCTCACTGCCAGAGGAGAGGCTTCAGCATTCATACAGGTGGGAGCCTAGCACTATAATAAGGAAAGCCAGAAGTTCTGTTCGGAACAGAGGGCCAGGGCACTGCTCAACACAAGAAGTGTCAGCAGAAAGTTATAAAGGAGTTCCTGATAACTGGAGGGAACAAAAGGAGAGCCGGAGAAGAAACACTACAGCTACAGGTACTTTTAAGCCTCACTGTATGGAACTGTGTTCTTATGAGATAGCCGAGTTCTCAGCGAGGGGTTTTTCCCGAGACAGCAGTAAAGGTCTGAAGCCAAACCCCACACACACTGAATGTGAAGATATGCAATGGGAGTGTAGCACTGGTGAACCCGAATATGCTCCTATGGATTGTACGCTATGCCTTGCAGACAACATTGAGTCTTTATGCTAAGTTTTGTATATAGCAAAGAAAAAGAAGATATTTTTCTTTCAGAAGAAGTTGTTTGTTTTCCATGTTTTGTTTTGCACTTAAAAATCCTTTGGGAAGGGGAATAAATTCCTTGTTATGTTTTGCCTTGAACACTCGACTTACGACTATTATTTGCTAACAGAAGATATCAGGGTAACCCCAACCTTCGCACCCTAGGCGAAGGCCTGGCACCCGTTTACAGTGGGTATAAGCATCCTTGAGATTCAGAGAGCATAGCCAATCTCTTTTTTGAAGGTAAGGAAGCAGAGTGCTCAGACAAATCATTTTGAACTTCTCACACAAAGTACAGGTTCAGATCTCTTAGGTCTAGGATGGGATGGTATCCCCCCATTTTCTTGGGTATGAGGAAGTACCTGGAATAAACCCCCCAACTTCTTTGCTCTGGTGGCACAAGCTCGATTGTGAGATCTCACAAGAGGATGGTGATTTCTCTGAAGCAGTTCCTGATGCAGAGGGTCTACGACTACTATTGAACATTTATATAGTGCTACAAGACATACGCAGAGCTGCAGAGACACATGGAAAAGACGGTCCCTGCTCATTAGAGCTTACAATCTAGTCAAGATAGACAATACAGTAGCTGTAGACATAGGATACAGCTAGGGGGAATGGTAAGGAAACACAAAGGAGATCAGGTGAGTCAAGATCCAAAAGCGGCAGCAAAGAGGTGAGTTTTCAGTCTGGATTTGAAAAGGGTCAGAGAAAGTGCCTGATGTACAGACTCGGGTAGTTTGTTCCAGGCATAAGGAGCAGCAAGGTAAAAAGGTGGACAAAGGTGAGTCGGTTAATATAGTGTATCTGGACTTTCAGAAAGCCTTTGACAAGGTCCCTTATTAGAGACTTTTGGCAAAACTAAAGAGTCATGGGATAGGAGGCAGTGTACTATTGTGGATCAGGAACTGGTTAAAAGATAAAAAGCAGAGGGTAGGGCTAAATGGCCGATTTTCCCAATGGAGAAAGGTGAATAGGGGTGTACCACAGGGATCTGTGCTGGGTCCGCTGCTTTTTGACATATACATAAATGACCTGGAAAGGGGAATAACGAGTGAGGTTATCAAATTTGCAGATGACACAAAACTATTTAAAGATGTTAAAACCCAAGAGGATTGTGGAAAATTGCAAGAGGATCTTGATAAATTGGAAGACTGGGCATCAAAATGGCAGATGAAATTTAATGTGGACAAGTGCAAAGTTATGCACCTAGGGAAGAACATCCCAAACTATGGTTACACGATGCAAGGTTCCACATTAGGAACCCAGGAAAAAGATTTAGGCGTCATTGTGGATACCATGTTAAAACCCTTAGCCCAGTGTGCAGCAGCGGCCAAGAGAGCAAATAGAATGCTAGGTATCATAAGGAAAGGAATGGAAAATAAAACAAAAGATATTATAATGCCTCTATATCGTTCCATGGTGAGACCGCACCTTGAATATTGTGTGCAATTCTGGTTGCCGTATCTTAAATAGGATATAGCGCTATTAGAAAAGGTTCAGAGAAGAGCCACCAAAATGGTAAAGGGGATGGAAGGATACTCCTATGAAGAAAGGCTAAAAAGGTTAGGGCTCTTTAACCTGGAAAAGAGACGGCTGAGGGGAGATATGATAGAAGTCTATAAATTAATGAACGGAGTGGAAAGGGTAAACGTAGATCAATTGTTTACGTTATCAGAATATGGAAAGACTAGGGGACATGCAATGAAGCTACAGGGTAAACTATTTAAGACTAATAAAAGAAAATATTTTTTCTTCATTCAACGTGTAATCAAACTCTGGAATTTGTTACCGGAGGATGTAGTAAAGGCTGTTAGTGTAGCTGGGTTTAAAAAAGGTTCGGACAAGTTCCTGGAGGAAAGGTCCATAAACTATTATTAAGAAGTGACCCAGGATATCAATGCTTGACCCAGTACAAGCATTGTGGAACCTGTGTCTTTTGGGGAAACTGCTAGGTACGTATGACCTAGATTGGCCACTGTTGGAAACAGGATACTGGGCTTTATGGCCCTTGGTCTGATCCAGTATGGCATATCTTATGTTCTTATGCAGCAGAGTGTTTTATTTATTTATTTATTTATCTATTTCTTCTATACCGCCCCTTCCAGAGATCAGGGGCGGTTTACATGGAACAATTGCATACATTTGCATAACATTACATAGAACAAGAACTTCTTAACTTTTTACATATAACAGAACAGTAAATTGTCAGAACTATTTACAGGGTGTATACTTTTGTATACTGCTGAATTTACAGGGGAATGTCAGTGAGCTGACATTGCTATTTATAGAAAATTATTTACAAGAATACATGATTCGCTATTCAAGTGTGTGTGAGTGTGTGTGTGTATGAGTGTGCGTGAGTTTGTGTGTGTATGTGAGTGGGTTTGTGTGTGATGGAATTTATTTGAACAGATTGAAGGGGAGAGAGATGATTCAGAGGGAGACCAGCAAGGAGTAGGTTACAATAGTCTAGATGGGAGGTGACTAAGGAGTGGATACGTGTCTTAGTAGTGTGTTCAGAAAGAAATGGGCGAATTTGTTGATATTGCAGAGAAAGAAATGGCAAGTTTTAGCTATCAGTCGGATGTGTGTAGAGAAGGAGAGCGAGGAGTCAAAGATGACCCAAGGTTGCAAGCTGAGGAGACAGAGAGGAGTAGAGAGTTATCCACAGAGACTGAGAAAGGAGGAAGGGGAGAGGAAGGTTTAGGGGGAAAAATAAGAAGCTCAGTTTTGGCCATGTTCAATTTCAAGCGGCAGTGAGACATCCAAGCAGCAATGTCAGAAAGGCCGGCAGAGATTCTGGCCTGGATTGCCAGAGAGATTTCAGGTGTAGCGAGGTAGATCTGGGAGTCGTCAGCATAAAGATGATAACGAAAGCCATGGGAAGAGATGAGTGCATCAAGGGACTGGATATAGAAAGAGAAAAGGAGTGAACCCAAGACAGAGCCTTGGAGTACATCAACTGAGAGCAGGATAGCAGTAAAGGAGGATCCACCAGAACAAATACTGAAAGAGCGATGGGAGAGATAAGAGATCCAGGATAGCACAGAGCCCTAAAAATCAAGCGAGGACAAGGTATCAAGGTCAAGATGATGTGCCCTTGGGGGGAGGCACAATTTGGTGGTAGTTGATAACTGCTTTTGATGATTTTGACCAATGAGTCTGAGGTTACAAGAAGTTACCTTTGTGCAAAAAGAGTGTGCCTTCCCCTGACCAGAGAGTTTTCTATGGAGGTCGTTGGAAGATTGGGTATGCTCTGCAGGATACAGTCAAAACCCTGCCCCGGACTGCTCAAAGAACAAACCAGTCGGTACTAGAGGAGATCAAACCTAAGCTTTCTTTAGAAGCTCAGATGACAAGACTTTGACTTTCATACTTTGGACACATCATGCGAAGAGAGAGATCATTTCTTCCTATCTGTCTTTTTCACTGTCCAGCTTTCATATCCATATGATGTTATTGAAAATACCACGGCTTGAACAAGTCAAATCTTTGTATGGAGAGAGACATCTCTGCTCTTGAGAATCTTATCTAGGTCTTTCATAGCCATTCTGCCAAGAGCAATGCGTCGTCTGATTTCTTGACTGCTTGTTGCTTCTTTATTGATAGTTGATCCAAGTAGGTTAAAGTTGTTCACAATTTCAATTTCTTCTCCTTCAATGATGAACCTGTTGATTATGCCAGTTGTCATGATCTTTGTCTTCTTTACATTAAGGTGCAAGCCCATTTTGAGACTATGTTCTTTGATTGTGAGAAGCAAATGTTTCAGATCATCTTCACTTTCAGCCAGTAATGTGGTATCATCAGCATAGCGAAGGTTGTTGATGAGTCCTCCACCAATCTTCACACCTCTGTTGTCTTCATACAATCCTGCTTCTCTGATGATTAATATAAAAACGAAAAACTAATATGCAAAATCTATGTAACCTCTAAAAACGTCTACCACTGTCTTCTATATAGGTAAAAGTGTGGACATGATCCAGGGACACCCACACACTGCCTTTAAATAAAAACTGATCTGCAGGAAAAACGGTTGTAGTGCTGGCAGGCTGAAAAAATATATTGTACTAATAAAGAGGACCTAAAACACTTAGCTAAAATAAATAAATAAATAAGAAAGATAAAGTGAAAAACTTATGTATGCTTTGATGGACCATTTGTAAAACTATTATTCATAAAATAATTTCCCATCAGCCCCTGCGGGCTTAACAGAGACGCGAGGGAGACACTCTCCCTTCGCGCCTCTCAAAGCCTGCACGGAGGGAGGGAGGGACGGACGGACCGATTGATTCAGCTTGCAGAGGGGGCCCCGCGGGTCAGTCCATGCTGCCGCGGCAGCAGAGGGGGCCCCGCGGCGGCAGCCAGCAGTTTTTTTTTAAACTAAATTTTACTTTAGGCCGATGGGGGGGGGGGGGTAGGACTGGTAATGGGCTATTGGGGGGGCTGGGGCTGGGACTGGAAATGGGCTGGAGGGGTTAAGGCTGGAGGTGGGCTGATGGGGTTAGGACTGGTAAAGGGCTGTGGGCTGTTGGGGGGGTTTAGAACTGGTAATGGGCTATGGGGGGGTTAAGACTGGTAATGGGCTGTGGGCTGATGGGCGCTGTCTGGTAATGGGCTATGGGGGGGCTAGGACTGGAAATGGGCTGGGGGGGTTAAGACTGGAGGTGGGCAGATGGGGTTAGGACTGGTAATGGGCTGTGGGCTGTTGGGGGGGGTTTAGAACTGGTAATGGGCTTTGGGGGGGTTAAGACTGGTAATGGGCTGTGGGCTGATGGTGGGCTAGGACTGGTATTGGGTTGGGGGTTGCTAGGACTGGAAATGGGCTGATGGGTGGCTAGGACTGGAAATGGGCTGATGCAGGGACTACAAGGGAATGGATGCTGGGTGAGGCTGGAACTAGAAGGGAGCTGATGTTGGGGGAGGATTAGAATGGGATGGGGCTGGAAGAGTAAAATTGAGAAGGGAAAAATATTTTGTGTGGGAGGGATAAAAAATCTACAATTGGCCGGGTATTGGGAGAGTAAGTGGGGATTGAGGATGGAGGGGTAAAATTTGAGTGGATGAAATAGGAATGAGGAAAGAGCAAAAGGAGAAAGATTAGTATGTTAAAGCAGATGTAGAGAGAGAATGGAAAAAAACTAGAAGAGAGAAGAAAGGACAAATGGACAGCAGACGATGGAGAGTTAGCAGAAGACACGAAGAAACCAGAAGAAAGTGGCTGGAGCAATTGCAGCTGAAAAAAATGCACAAAAGGTAGAAAAATATCTCTTTATTTTGAATTTATTAATTGAAATATGTCAGCTCTGGTAAATGTGCATCATTAACTCTGCGCTTTGTTTAGTACAAGAGCAAATTAATGTATAGTTTTATTTCTACAGTGTTGTACATTCCAAGTTTGGCTTTTGGGATTCCCAGTTTAATTATTGTCTTCCTGTTTCTAAATTGTGATTACTTGTTTGGTGATGGTCTATGTTCTGCATGTGTAACTGAGCTGAGTTGTTCTGTTTATATAATTCCTATTTGACATTGCCACTTGTTCTCTTTCCCCAGTAGGTCATGTATTGTTGTTCTCTGAAATGTATTGGTTTAATATTTGCAGTGTTGCCTTTTGATTGGTAGAGTATGGTGCTTTGTGAGTCCTGGTAGTGCTGTTAGGATATGGCGGGTTTGCTACGGGTTCTAAATGGGCAGTGTTTGTAGTAGTTCCTAATGTGTCTGGCAGTTGGCACTGGATTATAGTAATGTAGAAATCTTTTAGTCTTTCTTTATCCATACACTCATTAAGAGGCACGTTTACTAAAAGTTAGTATATGGTGACATTAAGCAAATATTTATGCAAATGAGGCCCCTTATGCAAATGAGGCCCTGCACCCCCCTTGGGCCGCCCCTGCTGGGGGCCCACAATTTTTGTTGGCGTAGGGCCTCACTCAAGGTAAATCCGGCCCTGACTGGGAGTATTACCTTCACTAGTAAAAAAATGACGAATATGTACTTTGCGAAAAAACTTATACAGATCAATGTGGGTTTCAAAAGGGTCCGTTTTTTTTTTGGGCTAAATGATAATCCTTTACTTAAGACTGCAGCCAGCGTCGGGGCTCGCGGGCCTGCAGCCCTTTAAAGGAGAGCGCCATCGGGTGCTGGTTCACATCACCTGACACCACCAACGAGCTCCCCGGCTCAATTCGGGTGGAGCAGAGGCCCGAGGCTGAGTCCCGCCTCCAGCAGCCAGCGTCGGGGCTCGCGGGCCTGCAGCCCTTTAAAGGAGGGCACCATCGGGTGGGGCCCGCGCCTGAGGGCCCTTTGGCATGGCCCTTTGGCGGGGACCTAAGGCGCCCTGGCGCGAACCGCCAACCCAGCTCCAGCTGATCACCGGAGAAACAACAAGGAGCTAAGCAGAAACCAATGCTCTCCACACCTCGCTTCCTGACCCCAACCAACTCCCACACAAAGTAAGCACCCACCACTGCTACTCGCTGCCTAGAGAGCCATTGCTACCCCACTACCTGCAATTAATTCTTCTTGAACTTGCTTCCCATTGCTTCCATAAAACTCACTACCGATTGCTTGCATAGAACCTGCTACCCACTGCTTGTATAGAACTTACTACCCTTTGCCTGCATTAGATCCTACTATCCACTGCCCGCATCGAACTTGCTACCCATTGCCTCCACCGAACTTGCTACCATTGCTTGCATAGAACATGCTTAGATCCTGCCTAGAACTTGCTACCCATCGCCTGCATTGAACTTGTTACCCATCGCTTGCATTGAACTTGCCCTTGACGCAAGCTTCCGTTTCGCCAAAAGGCTTTATCAAAAGGGCTTACAGCAATGGAACAAAAAAGCCTAGGTCTAACAAACTTTTCTTCATGTTTTTTTCAACATGAGGAAAAGTTTGTTAGACCTAGGCTTTTTTGTTCCATTGCTGTAAGCCCTTTTGATAAAGCCTTTTGGCGAAACGGAAGCTTGCGTCAAGGGCAAGCATGGAGAGTTGAAGTTTGAAGTAAAGAGCCTGAAAGAGAAGTGTTTTTCCTCAAGTTCTGGCTGGTTCATTGAGCTGGCTTTGGGCAGTGTGCTGAAGAGCCGTTGGTTTTGGTCCCGTCGAGGCTGTGTGCTGTTTAAGCTGCTTACTTCAGATAAGTACAGTGTGCTCTTATTTGTGAGCCTATATTTACATGGGAGTAATTCTGTGTTATGCTTTTTCAGCTTTGGGACTGCACTGATGACTCCAGATGTACTGCCATGATTATTCAAGTTAGACGCTTTTAATGGGTGTATGTTATTTATGTGGTGAATGTTTGTGAAGATTACTGGATATAGGTTCCTGAGTGAATTGTTTGGGGTGTTTTAAGTTTGTAAAATTGGTTGTCTTTATTAGGTTGGATGGTATAGGCTATTTGACCTGTGATGTGAAGCGTCTGCTATTTCCCTATAGTGACTTGTCACTGTATGAGGGATATTAGCCATCCTGAGGTCATTCTTGCCTGCTAAAAGAAATTATTGTAATAAGATTAATATTGGTTGTTACTATTTGAGTAAAGCATAGTACAGGGTTTGATTTGGATTTTGGAGCACAGTGTCAGCCATATGGTGAGATGTTCACAGTGGGAGATCAGTCCACGTTTGGGGACATTTGTCCAGTGGGTTGAGTTTATATTTTACACGTTTGTGGTGTACATTTGGTTGTTAAGCTCCTGTCAGCTGGCTATGTGTTGTTTCGTTATATTGGCCGTAAAAGGACATACATAGCACAAGACACATGCTTAGTACTAGTATCTGAGGATGTTAGGAAATCTATGTGAGGGGTGGTAATGTCACCCTACAGTGTGTCGGAATGTATAGGTCACCACACAGCCATTGCATGGACATGTTGAAGGATGGGGATCTGTGCATTGTCCAGAGAGTAGTATTGCTACATTTTGATGTTGGCGAATAGACCTTCAGTGCAGTGCTGCATATTGTGGTGAGGAGGAGGCAGCCCAGCATGAAAATAAAGGAGAAAGAAGAACTTTTTCTTCTTCTCGGGGGATGGGTTCACTAGAACACAGACAGCATAGAAAAAACCCTGAGAGAAACCAAGAGAGTAGTGCTAGGTTTAAGCCACTCCCAGACCCCATGACATCCTTAGGCAAGAGTAGGAGGTACAAGTGGATGGAGTCAGGAAGGGAGTTGCCCTGCTCAACGTTTAAGTTTGAGAGAACAAACAAAGCTAGCAGAGAGCCAAGGAGAAGCAGCAGAGAGGCAAGAGAGCCCAGAAGAAAGGCCAGGAACTGCAGAGAGGCAAGGAACTGCAGAGGCCGCAAACACAGCAGAACCAACAACCAGGAAAGAAGCAGTTACAGAGTGAGCAGCAGCAGAGACAAGAGCAGCCAGCACTGCAGCCCAGGAAGCTACAGGGAAGGTTCCAGGCAAAGGACCAAGCTGACTGGCAACAGGGAGAAAGAGAAAAGGTTGGCTTTAAGAAGGCGAAGGCAAGAGTGCTTAGACTCACCTGAGGAAGGGTCTGTCTGCAGGCAGCAGTAGCCCCAGGAAGGGAAGTGGAGAGCTTACCCTGAGTCCCTGTCTAGCTCAGAGACAGAGGGAGTTCCAAGCCGTAGAAGTCTCAGCCAGGAAGGTGCTGCAACCAGACTCCAAGGTAGGAGAGACAAAGCCATAAAGCCAGAACCCTGTGTTACTTGCTCTGACTCAGAAGAGAGGTTGAAGCCTAGGAAAACCCGGAATAGGAGTAAGGGGTTTGCCAGGGACACTGAACAGGAAAAGCCCAGTGAAATCCTACCTAAAGGAGAAAGGGTCATTCAGTGGCATAGGCTGTTTAACCTGCTAAAGAATATTAAGCATAAACTGCCAGAACGCTTACAAGCATTGCCAAGTTACAGCTCAGTTGAAAGCATGGAAGTAGCAGGCCAAGAAAGTGACCTAACTTCAGTTTGTTCTGAGATGGACTGTAATGTGTGCATGAAGGCTGAGTAATGGAAGCCTGGAGAAAGGAAAAAAGAGAAGCTTATGTAAATGTCTTTATTGCAACACTGGTTACAAGTGTTACCTTAAAAGGAGAAGAATTATCCTGTATTTTTCTTTGACCTGAATGTACATTTGCTTTGAAGATTTTGTTACCCATTTGACACGGATGCTAATAAAATTCCTGTGTGCTTTAAAATAAACCACTTGGTTCATTGCTCTCCATACACAACTACAATCCTTGGGAAAGAGGAATTCAAGATGGCTTCCCGTCCCTACTAGGCGACCGCCTGGTAGGGGTGCGACCGCCACAGGTGGCGTAGTTTCTCGGATACAGCATTCCAGCGGTCAAGTGGTGCGTCTACAAGCTGGTACCTTGGGACGAGGAAGATCCAGGAAGGACGGAGTGACCGGACCGAGAGAAAACGCGGAGAAAAAAATCCGGAGTGGAGTCGGATCCGGAGCGCTGTTTTCTGGTGGTGAAGCGAAGACCTGCATCAGAATCAGGTAACCTGTAGGCTAGAGGGGGATAAGCCTAGGATTCTGATGTAAGGGGCCACCAGGTACTCACTAGGAGAGAGTGAGGGGAAGAAAAAAAAAAAAAAAAAAGTGCTGCACTTTGTGTGGTTTTCTCTGTGTTTGTATTCCAGAAACCGCAGTCCAGGATGGAGACAGCGGACATATTGGCCAGGGTGGCAGACCAGTTCGCCAAACAGAGGGAGATGGCAGCAGTGAGCCAGGAGCAAGCGGCGTCCATGCTTCGCGCTCAACAACAACCCCTACTGGAGCTGATGGCGAAATGGATTCGGGCCCAGGAAGAAGCGACCAAGATGGCACAGTCTGTACAAAAGGCACAGGCCTTACCAGGTGCACAGGTTGTTTTTCCAGGAGGGGAAAGCCCTGGTACTGGAACTTTCTCATGTGGCCGCCTTTCTAAAGAGGACAATATTAATGATTTTATTGAGTCCTTTGAAAGAATAGCTGTTTTAGCTCAATGGCCAAAGGAACAATGGGCCATGAGATTTGCTATTACCCTAAGTGGGGAGGCTTTAGCAGCCTACAGGGAAATGCCAGTTGCATTAGTAGCCGAGTATGAGCATGTAAAGAAGGCCGTCAGAGATCGGATGGGGTTAAGTCCCTCGGTCTATCGGAGGCTTCTGAGAGCATGTGTACTGAAAGAAGGTGAAGCACCTCAAGCTTTATACCATAGAATTAAAAGCTTAGTGTATAAATGGCTTGTACCTGAGAATGGCAGTATAGATTCTGTTATTGATACTGTGATATTGGAACAATTTACAGAAGCTGTACCCAAAGAGTTGCAGAGTTTTCTGGTAATGCAGAGCTGTAAAAACACCCAGGAAGCCATTGCGTTGGCTGAGTGCTTTCTAGAGGCCAAGAAGTTAAGCCTCAAGAAAGAGGGAGTTTTTCAGAAGGCAGGTACAGAAATGCAGGAAAGGAAGGCAACCTTTACTAGCCATAAGAGGGAAAAGAATAAACCCATAGAAGGCAGATATACCCTGCAGAAGAAATGTTTCTCCTGTGGTGAGCTAGGTCACCTTAAGAGAAACTGTCCAGTAAGGAAAGCTTTTGTAATCACACGTCCCAAGGAGATAGGTGAGGGATTTCTCTTATCTGTAGAAGTGGAAGGAATACCCATAGAAGCTCTACTAGATTCAGGGGCCAGCCAGTCCATGATTTCCAGCAGGCTGTGGAAAAGGATAGAGGCTCAGAGACAGTGCTTACAAGTGTCCTCAAGGGGGCAGGTTAAGATTAAATGTGTCCATGGAGCAGCCTCCACCTACCCTCTACAGAGTGTTAGGATCAAGGGGTTAGGTAGTGGAAGGAAGGTGGCAGTGGCAGTGATACCTAGACTCCCACACGATATGATATTGGGCCGTGATTGGTCCCAGTTCAGGAAGGGGGTGGAGAAACAGTTGCAGGAAGAAACAAGCCTGGTAACCACACGCACAGACACCAAACCTTCGGGGGAGAATAAGAAGGAAAGAGTTGTGCGCCCCAGGGCTGATACAGGGGGAATAATACCCGCACCTTTGTTCGGAAAGAGAGTAAACCCGGGGAGGTTAGCAGATACTCAGAGGGAAATACTAGTGCCAAAACAGAAATTTGTGATAAAGTTCTGTAGGACTACCCCTGAGGCGAGAATTCCCAAGCGGGCTACTGAACAAGCTGCTGGTATGGATCTTTGTAGCGCAGTTGAGGTGGTCATTCCAAAACAAGGGAGGGCCATCGTAAACACCGGAGAGTAGAAATACCGCCCGGGTGTTACGGACGGATTGCGCCCAGATCTGACCTCGCCTTTAAAAAGTTTATAGATGTAGGCGCGGGCGTTCTAGATCCAGATTATAGAGGGGAAGTGAAGGTCCTCTTATTTAATTTCTCACAAGAAGACTTTAGAGTAGATGTAGGAGATAAGGTGGCACAATTAATTTGTGAAAGGGTCGGTTTTCCGCCCATAGAGGAGGTGGATGAACTCTCCTCTACCACCAGGGATTCCAGAGGATTCGGTTCCACAGGTGTAGCCGAAATAGAGGGGCTAACAGCCTGTTGTATAGAAAAAGAAGACAATCTGGGACCCCAATTTGCAAAAGGTAGCGTAGATCCTGTTTATAGGATTAGAAAAGACTTTAGAAAGAAGTCAGAGTAAGCAAAAAACTTATCATGACCGGCGTGCAAGGCCGCGTTTTTTAAAGGTCGGGGATAAGGTTATGGTAATGGTAGCTGTAGGAAACTCTAGGTTTGAGAATTCCTGGAAAGGCCCTTACATGATAGCGAAACAGCTCGGACCAGCGTCTTATGCTGTGGATACTGGCCGGGGAAAGCAACAGGTATACCATGTTAATCTGTTGAGGCTATGGAAGGAGCGTATAGGGAATGCACAGCTAGCCTTAAGAGTTACTGATGATTCGCAACCCACACCTTCTATTACGTGCTGTTCGCGGGTTATGGCGCCAGCCCATAATAGTCTAAGGAGGGGGATATGTGGTGAGGAGGAGGCAGCCCAGCATGAAAATAAAGGAGAAAGAAGAACTTTTTCTTCTTCTCGGGGGATGGGTTCACTAGAACACAGACAGCATAGAAAAAACCCTGAGAGAAACCAAGAGAGTAGTGCTAGGTTTAAGCCACTCCCAGACCCCATGACATCCTTAGGCAAGAGTAGGAGGTACAAGTGGGTGGAGTCAGGAAGGGAGTTGCCTTGCTCAACGTTTAAGTTTGAGAGAACAAACAAAGTTAGCAGAGAGCCAAGGAGAAGCAGCAGAGAGGCAAGAGAGCCCAGAAGAAAGGCCAGGAACTGCAGAGAGGCAAGGAACTGCAGATGCCGCAAACACAGCAGAACCAACAACCAGGAAAGAAGCAGTTACAGAGTGAGCAGCAGCAGAGACAAGAGCAGCCAGCACTGCAGCCCAGGAAGCTACAGGGAAGGTTCCAGGCAAAGGACCAAGCTGACTGCAACAGGGAGAAAGAGAAAAGGTTGGCTTTAAGAAGGCGAAGGCAAGAGTGCTTAGACTCACCTGAGGAAGGGTCTGTCTGCAGGCAGCAGTAGCCCCAGGAAGGGAAGTGGAGAGCTTACCCTGAGTCCCTGTCTAGCTCAGAGACAGAGGGAGTTCCAAGCCGTAGAAGCCTCAGCCAGGAAGGTGCTGCAACCAGACTCCAAGGTAGGAGAGACAAAGCCATAAAGCCAGAACCCTGTGTTACTTGCTCTGACTCAGAAGAGAGGTTGAAGCCTAGGAAAACCCGGAATAGGAGTAAGGGGTTTGCCAGGGACACTGAACAGGAAAAGCCCAGTGAAATCCTACCTAAAGGAGAAAGGGTCATTCAGTGGCATAGGCTGTTTAACCTGCTAAAGAATATTAAGCATAAACTGCCAGAACGCTTACAAGCATTGCCAAGTTACAGCTCAGTTGAAAGCATGGAAGTAGCAGGCCAAGAAAGTGACCTAACTTCAGTTTGTTCTGAGATGGACTGTAATGTGTGCATGAAGGCTGAGTAATGGAAGCCTGGAGAAAGGAAAAAAGAGAAGCTTATGTAAATGTCTTTATTGCAACACTGGTTACAAGTGTTACCTTAAAAGGAGAAGAATTATCCTGTATTTTTCTTTGACCTGAATGTACATTTGCTTTGAAGATTTTGTTACCCATTTGACACGGATGCTAATAAAATTCCTGTGTGCTTTAAAATAAACCACTTGGTTCATTGCTCTCCATACACAACTACAATCCTTGGGAAAGAGGAATTCAAGGTGGCTTCCCGTCCCTACTAGGCGACCGCCTGGTAGGGGCGCGACCGCCACAATATGTACACACATACAGAGGTGAACCTAGCCCATATCAGCAAGGGGTGCGTTACAGTAGGCAGGTTGAGCAAAGAATGTGGTGGTGGCTTATGGTTGTGCAGGTTTTTCAGGGAGTACATGGCATATCTTGCTGATACTATCTTAACATATGCCATCATGTGTCAGCTACAGGCTGGGTATGTGAGTAGGGTAGGAGAGTACAGTCCATATCAACAAATAGATTGTTGAACGGAGAAAGGGAGGGTTCTGTTGGCATAGAAACACAGACTTATGTGAGAGTTGTTTCTCTGAGGTACACATATAGGCTATCCATGCGTGGACATTCTCAATGACACACAGTGTGATGGCATGCAGCCATCATGGTTTGCGTACACACATACATGGGCTTGGTGTTTTTATGACATGACGCAGACATTGGCAGCTATTTGTGCACATCATCAGCAAATAGCTGTCAATATTATTCAAGGTATGAGATGTACACACCAGGATATGTATTTGGTCAGTGGATACATGAGACGCTCCTGCATATTTCATATGTGTTTCAACAATTGTAAGTGGGTTAGCATTCAACATTGGCACACCACTACACAAGGAGAGGGGGCATTGTTGCCAATATAGTGGATCAGGGCTAATAGTGTGGACTTTGTGATGAGGTGCAAACATGGTGGTAGCTGACATCTCTGTTGATCTTTTTGTACAACAACACAGAGGTACGGGAGGGGAAAGATTGATTACGGACACCTGAAGATAGCCTCCAACACCTCCGTGCTGCCTCTCACATGTGAGAGATCTGTACATTGTGATAGAGAGCAGTCAGACATTAGGTGATGTTGTGGGGTATGAGAGCTGGGGACAAGAAGGTGCAGTGTGTGATGCTCTTATAGAACATGACATATGTTTGCTTCTCTTGTGTTTCCCAATGCACAGGACATAGTTTGTGCGGATGCTGTTGCTGTGGTGCATTGGCATGTGACTGTACATCACCCAAAATGCTTTGCTTTGGGATAGGTGGATCTACAGCGACATTGTGTGTGCCTGCGGTCATGGGGAAAACATATCTTCATTGCTCTATCATATTGGACAGATGTGATTTTTCCTTTTTCACTTCAGCCTCCATAAACCATCTCTTGGTGTTGTCACACATATCCCCATGTGTTTGTGTTCAGCATGTCCTCTGCCACACTCTATATGTGACATGTACAGCAGACCTGCATGTGTGTGTAGTTCAATTTTGTTTTGTGTTTGCCTACACTTGCTCCCTACCCCAACATTGTACCATAAGCCAACAACAGGGTATTATTGCCGGTTCACTGGGCCTTTATATGTACAAAGCTCCATTTGTGAACATACAGGCCATGTGTTGCAGCTGGAACGCAGAACTTTGCATACTTTGTGTGTGGGTGATTATAGGTTGCCTGTGTGATGAGACAGTGTTCAGGCATAGTACATTATCATGTGCTGTGAGGGGACTGTGCACCTGGGGGGCAGTTGTGACTGTGCTACCTCTTCCGTAGTGCTGTTTACCTTATGAGCATTATCAACATGTGTTGTGTGCTGTGAGACGAAATGTGTCTTGTGTTCTGAGTCACCACTGTTGTCCACCTTTATTTTATTTCAGATATGAACATAATGTGGACATGCATCAACAGTGGCTTGACTTTGTGATTGTACACGTTCTGCTGTGATTCTCTCCCTTCACTGTCACCTCATATTGCTGTTTAGTGGTTCAAGGGATTGCTAACATACACCTGATGCACAAAGGTAGGTTGCACCTTTGTTATTTGCAGATTTCAATCTATCTTTACCTGTTGATGATTTCATATTTGTCTCATGTGCATGTAATGTTTCCTCTATGTTCACATAAACAGATGCATGTCGTGTGTAGCTGTGACACACCTGTGTGACATGAGCATGGACATGACCATATCCATGTTATACCCGTGTGTGTGTTTAGGATTAATGATGTCATCAAAAATTTATTGTTGAGTAATGGTATCATGTAATGTGTGGTTTTGCATCCCTTTGTTCTGAATTTCCAAAGGTGTAACGGTGTGCATTGTGTGCTGTTTTTCCAAGGTGTCTAACAATAACATACTTATCCTCTCATGACACAGGGCTGAGTACATACCGGACACGTCTATTACAGTGCATCTGGTGTCACCATCACCCACCTTTTGGAGAAAACACCATAGAATTTTTACACCAGAAAGTGGCCCATTGGATGTTTTACCTCTGAGAGTGAGACACATGACTGCGATGGACAGTATTACTCTTAACCTACTGATTTCTCCATGACAGAGATGTTCTACACACTGTTTCTGTGATTTTTCTGCAGGGAGTCCTGCTCATTGTAGAGGACACACATGAACTTTCAAGGACTGTGGAATATTGTGGTAAGGAGGGTGCAGCCCAGCTAGAGAAAACTGAAAAAAAGAATAATTTTTCTTCTTTACGGGGGATGGGTGCACAAAATCACATACTCCATACTAAAAAGCCCTGAAAGGAACCTAGGGGGCAAAGCTAAGGGTAAACCAATCCCAGACCACAGGACAACCTTGCATAGGAGTAGGAGGTCCAAGTGGGCGGAGCCAGGAAGGGAGTTGCCCTGCTCAGCAGTTAACAGAGAGAAAACAAACACAAGAGGGAGAGCCAGTTTGAACAAGGAAGGGGCTTTGAGAAGAAGGTCCAGGAGGAATTCAAGAGCAAGCACAAGCGGCAGTTGCAGTTCCAGGCCTAGCCCAGGTTCTAGCCCAGTTCCCAGAAGGCACAGACCGGAAAGATCTGTGGCCAAACTGAAGAGAAGCTTTTCAGCCAAGGAGAGCAGCAGAAGGAGGAACCACTATAGAGGCAGCCAAGAAAGGTATGCAGGGACCAAGCATTGCCAGCAGGATAGTTCTTGCTCTGACTCAGAGGAGACTGTCATACCCCAGAAGGCTCAGCACAGAAAGAAATATCTCACTAGGGAAGTTAAACAGGAGAGATCCCCAAGAGACCGGCCTGGAGAAGGCAAGGCCAGGCACTGGGAGAGGCTGTTTAATCTGGTGAAGACTCTTAAGGAAAAGAGCCCGGAGCACTTTCAAGGAGCACCCAGCTGTAGCTCAATAGAGAGCATGGAGGTAGGCCCTGAGGAAAGTGTTGTTAATTCTGATGTCTCTGAAATGGAATGCGAGCTGTGCACTAAGGTATTAGTGTGAGCTAGAACAGTGGAACATAAAAAGGGGGGCTGTTGTAGCCTAAAGACAGTTCCAGAAGCTGGAAGAGAGGGGAAAGCCTGAATGTAAAGGATTAAGAAACTCTCCTAAGAAGCTGAAACTGCAGCAGCTCAGTGGAGGTTCAAACAGCTGAAACTGTTTGTGTGTGGCAACAGCAGGGTTGAAGCTGATACCTCACTCACTATGTGAAGAGTTTTAAAATGCCTTTTTCTTCTGATGCTAAGGTTAAGCTGTTGCAGTAAGGAACAGGAACTGGTATGAGTTTGTTCAAGGTTACACTGTTTTGGACATTTTGATTTCTGGGAGAAATTATCCTGTATTTTCTTTTTGTCTGGAGAAACAAAAGTTATGCTTGAAGAATTTTATGTTCACCACTTACCAGCATGGAAACCGAATAAAATTTCCTGTGCGCTTTAATAACCACTTGGCTCTTCTTTTCATACACAACTACAAAAATCCTAGAAGGGATATCAGATGGCCAGCCGTCCCTACTAGGCAACCACCTGGTAGGGGCGCGAGCGTCACAGGTGGCGTAGTTCTTGGATGCGGTGTTCCAGTGGTGAAGGGGAGCATCTTCGAGCCATTCCTCTGGACGGAGAAATCCAGGAAGGGCGGTGACCGGACCGAGGCAACGGAAGAGAAAAACCAGAGCGGATTCGGATCGGAAGCGCTGTGACTGGTGGCAAATGTTGAGACCTGCATCAGAATCAGGTAACCCGTAGACTAGAAGGGGTAGGCCTGGATTCTGGTGTAAGGGGGCCACCAGCTGCTCACTAGGAGAAGTGGGTGTGAAAAAAAAAAAAAAAGTGCCGCACTTTGTGTGTGTTCTGTGTGTTTGTGTTGCAGAGACCGCAATCCGGAATGGAGGCATCGGACGTATTGGCTTGGGTAGCGTACCAATTCGCTAAGCAGAGGGAGATGGCAGCGTTGAGCCAGGAGCAGGCGAGCTCCATGCTGCGGGCCCAACAGCAACCCCTGCTGGAGATGATGGCCAAGTGGATCCGGACCCAGGAAGAGGCAACAAAACAAGCACAGATTATCCCAAAGACACAACCTGTTGGTACAGGGGAGGAAGGATTAGCCTTTGGACCTTTCTCATGTGGTCGTTTAACCAAGGAGGACAACTTTGACGACCACATAGAGGCTTTTGAAAGAATAGCTGGTCTGGCTCAGTGGCCGAAAGAGCAGTTGGCTGTAAGGTTTGCCACTACCCTAAGCGGTGAGGCATTAGCTGCCTACAGAGAAATGCCGGTTGATTTAATTCATAACTATGAGCATGTTAAAGAAGCCATAAGGGATCGGATGGGCTTAAGTCCCTCTGCCTATAGAAGACTTCTAAGGGCATCTGTGTTAAGAGAAGGTGAAACACCACAAGCTCTGTATTATAGAATAAGAGCTTAGTCTTTAAATGGCTACTGCCTGGAAAGAAGGATATAGATTCCATTATTGATACAGTAATACTAGAACAGTTTATTGAAGCTGTTCCTGTAGATATGCAAAGCTTCTTGATAAAGCAAAACTGTAAAAACACCCGGGAAGCCATAGTCTTGGCAGACTGCTTTCTGGAGGCCCAGAAATTGAGCCTAAAGAAAGGGGGCGTTTTTCAGGGTACAGAGGTGCAGGAAAAGAATGCAGCCTTTAGTAAGTATAGGACAGATAGAGATAAACCCATGGAAAAGTTTAACCTGCAAAGAAAATGTTTTTCCTGTGGTGAGCCAGGTCACCTCAAGAAAAATTGTAAAACAAAGAAGGCCTTTGTTATAACACACCCCGAGGAGATAGGTGAAGGATTCCTCCTATCGGTAGAGGTGGAAGGAATTACAACAGAAGCACTTTTAGATTCAGGGGCTAGCCAGTCCATGATTTCTAAGAAATTATGGAAAGTGATAGAGGCCCAGAAACAGTGCGTCCAAGAATCCTCAAGGGGGCAGGTTAAAATTAAATGTGTGCATGGGGCTGCCTCTACCTACCCGCTCCAAACTGTTAAGATAAAGGGCTTAGGCAGTGGAAGGGAGGTAGCAGTGGCAGTGATTCCGAGACTCCCTCATGATATCATACTGGGCCGAGATTGGTCCCAGTTTAGGAAGGGGGTGGAGAAAGAGCTGCAAGGGAGAACAGGCCTGGTAACCACAAGCCCAGACAAAAAACCTTCAGGAGAAGGAAAAGGGGAGAAAGCTGTCCGCCCCAGAGCTGCTACGGGGGGAATGATACCTGCTCCCCTGTTTGGGAGAAGAATAGACCCGGGGTGGTCAATAGCCATGAAGAAAGAAGTACAGGCACCCAAACCGAAGTTTGTCATCAGGTTCTGTAGGGTTAACCCTGAGGCTAGGATTCCCAAGCGGGCCACTGAACAAGCGGCTGGGCTAGATCTATGTAGCGCAGTTGAGGTAGTGGTACCCAAACAAGGGAAGGCCATACCGGACTGAGGGTAGAAATACCGCCTGGGTGTTACGGACGGATCGCACCCAGATCGGGCCTTGCCCTTAAAAATTTCATAGATGTAGGCGCAGGAGTTGTAGATCCTGACTACAGGGGAGAATTAAAAGTTCTCTTATTTAACTTCTCCCAAGAGAATTTTAAGGTGAATCCCGGAGACAGAGTGGCCCAATTAGTTTGCGAGAGGGTGGGCTTTCCGCCCGTAGAAGAAGTAGATGAGCTTTCGTCTACCACCAGGGACTCCAAGGAGTTCGGATCTACAGGCCTAGGTGAGATAGAGGGGTTGACTGCCTGTTGTATTGATAGGGAAGAAGACGAACTAGGACCCCAACTAGCGAGGGGCAATACGGATCCTGTTTATAGGATTGGGGAAAAGCTCTCCTGGACGCAGCAAAAGGAGTTGTCCAGAATGCTGAAGGACCTCTCGGACGTCCTTACACCGGTACCAGGGGAAACAGGGCTGGTCGCGCATGAAATTGTGACTCCGCCCGGTGAAATAGTGCGCCAGCGACCGTACAGACTCCCAGAGGCAAAGCAGAGGGAGATAGTGTCCCAAATAAAGGAAATGTTAAAGATGGGTGTGATTGAAGCTTCCAAGAGCCCTTGGAATAATCCCGTAGTTTTGGTCCCTAAGCCGGACGGATCTATGCGTTTTTTGCATAGATTTCCGTAGAGTGAATGACATCTCACGTTTTGACACCTACCCTATGCCTCGGATAGAGGAGATCTTAGATAGGCTAGGGCAAGCCAAGTATCTGACTACGTTGGATTTAACAAAGGGGTATTGGCAGATTCCCCTCACCAGGGAGTCTAGGCCAAAAACAGCATTTAGTTCCCCAATAGGGCTTTTTCAATTTCGCCGGATGCCCTTCGGGCTCCATGGAGCAGCCGCAACCTGTCAACGGTTAGTTGACATGGTCCTCCGCCCCCACCAGCGATACGCGGCCGCCTATATGGACGACATCGTTGTTCATAGTTCACGGTGGGATGAACATTTGACCCAGGTTAGGGCAGTGTTGCAGGCATTGAAGCAAGCCGGCCTTACTGTAAATCCCGCTAAATGTATGTTTGGGGCATCTGAGGTAAAATACCTAGGTCACCTGGTTGGACAGGGTATGGTAAAACCTCTCTTTGATAAAGTGGAGAGTGTAAAAAAATTCCCGAGACCTGTGACCAAAAAGGATCTTAGGGGTTTCTTGGGGTTAGTGGGGTATTATAGGCGGTTTATCCACACTTTGCAACCGAATTAACCGAGAGGCTTAGAAAGAATGCCCCTAATAACTTACTCTGGGATCAGGAGGCGGGACAGGCCTTTGTGAGGTTAAAAGAGAAATTGTGTGAAGCACCTATATTACGTGGGGTGGATTTTACTCTACCCTTTATTGTCCAAACCGATGCATCGGAAACAGGCCTAGGGGCTGTGATGTCTCAGAAGCAGGAGGGCTCTGAGCACCCGATAATGTTTTTAAGTCGCAAGTTAACTCCTCCGGAAAAAAAATACTCAACCATAGAGCGTGAGTGCCTTGCTATAAGGTGGGCCGTTAATGCACTGCGATTTTATTTAACCAGCCGGAGGTTTTTACTGGTGACTGATCACTCCCCACTTAAATGGCTTAATAAAATGAAAGACAGTAACGCTCGTTTAACGAGGTGGTACATGGCCCTGCAGGAATTTGATTTTAAGATAGAGCACAGGGCCGGGAAGCTTCATACAAATGCAGACGCCTTATCACGTATTTCGTGCTGTTCGCCGGATAAAGCAACAGCCCGAAATAGTCTAAGGGGGGGGGGGGGGAATATGTGGTAAGGAGGGTGCAGCCCAGCTAGAGAAAACTGAAAAAAAGAAGGATTTTTCTTCTTTACGGGGGATGGGTGCACAAAATCACATACTCCATACTAAAAGCCCTGAAAGGAACCTAGGGGGCAGAGCTAAGGGTAAACCAATCCCAGACCACAGGACAACCTTGCATAGGAGTAGGGTTGCCAACTGGCCGGTTTTCAGCCGGCCTGGCCGGTTTTTCCACGGCCAGGCCGGCTGCCGGCGCAGAGGCAAAACCGGCCCTTTAAAAGCCGTTTTTTTTGCTCTGGCCGCAAGATCGGGAGTGGCCAGAGCAAAAAAACCGGCTTTTCTCCGCTTCAGAGGGAGCCGTGGAAGCCCGCGCGAGGCCCCGGCTCCCTCTGAACAGCCACCAGCGTGAAGAGCCTTTACCTTCACGCTGGCGGCTGTTCCTGTGAAGCCGCGAATGCTGGGAAAGGTTAAAGGTTGCCCTTTAACCTTTCCCAGCATTCGCGGCTTCACAGGAACAGCCGCCAGCGTGAAGGAAAAGGCTCTTCATGCTGGTGGCTTTTCAGAAGGAGCCGGGGCCTCGCGCGGGCTTCCCCGGCTCCCTCTGAAGCCTCAGACAGCCGCGATGCTGGTCGGGGGGGGGGGGGGGCAAGGACTGCAATGGGGGTGATGGGGGGGACCTGGACGGGAAAAGGGCGAAGGGGGGGGGGGCGGGGACGGGGAAAGGGGGAAGGGGGGGACGTGGGCTGGAAAAGGGCTAAGGGGGGGGCTTGGACTGGAAAAGGGCTAAAGGGGGGGGACTTGGACTGGAAAAGGGCTAAGGGGGGGGACTTGGACTGGAAAAGGGCTAAAGGGGGGGGACTTGGACTGGAAAAGGGCTAAGGGGGGGGGGACTTGGACTGGAAAAGGGCTAAGGGGGGGACTTGGACTGGAAATAGGCTGTGATGGGGGGGGGGGACCTGGACTGTAAAAGGGTTATGGGGGGGGGGGACATGGACTAGAAATGGGTTGTGATGGGGTGGAGGGGACCTGGACCAGAAAAGGGCTATGGGGGGGGGGGGGAACTTGGACTGGAAATAGGCTGTGATGGGGGGGGGGGACCGGGAATGTAAAAGGTTTATGGGGGGGGGGGGACATGGACAGGAAATGGGGTTTGATGGGGGTGGAGGGGACCGGGACTGGAAAAGGGCTATGGGGGGGGGGGAACCTGGACTGGAAATGGGCTATGGTGGAGGAAGGGGGATCTTGGACTGGAAATAGGCTGTGATTAGGGGGCTAGGACTGCAAATGGGCTGTGATGGTGCGGGGGGACTCGGACTGCAAATGGGCTGTGATGGTGCGGGGGGACTCGGACTGCAAATGGGCTGTGATGGTGGGGGGGGGCCTAGGACTGGAAATAGGCTGTGATGGGGGACTTGGACTGGAAATGGGCTGTGATTGGGGGGGGAGCTAGGACTGGAAATGGCCTGTGATGTGAGGGCTAGCACTGGAAATGGGCTGATGAAGAGCTGGAATAGGACTGGAAATGGGCTGATGTGGGGCATGGGAGAATGGGACTAGAAGGGAGTGGATGCTGGGTGGGCCTAGAACTATAAGGGAATTGATTTGGGGGGAGGACTAGAATGGATGGGGAATGAGAATGGAGAGGGGAAAAAATATTTTGTGTGGAAGAAAAGTCTATGATGGGCCGGTATTGGGAGAGTAAGAGGGGCTTGAGAATGGAAGGGTGAAATTTAAACGGATGATAAAGGAATAAGGAAAGAATTGGGGGAAAGAGCAAAAGGGAAACAATCAGTATGTTAAAGCAGAAATAGAGAGAGAATGGAAAACATCTAAAAGAGAAGAAAGGACAAATGGATAGCTCGCAGAAGACACGAAGAAACCAGAAGAAAGTGACTGGAGCAATTGCAACTGAAAAATAAAACGCCCAAACAGAAGGTAGAAAAATACTTTTTATTTTGAATTTATTAACTGGAATAGGTCTGGTCTGGGAAGTGTGTATTGCTAACATCTTTGCGTTTTTGTTTAGTGCAAGAGGAAATTACTTTATAGTTTTATTTCTCCAGTGTTGTACATTTCATGTTTGGATTTTGGGGTTCCCAGTTTAATTATTATCTGACCAAGGAAGTTAGCCTACACGTATCCTCGGTAATTTTTGTGGGTGGGGCTGGGGGCGGGGCAGGGGTAGGACTAGGGGCGGAGAATGGGTGGAGCATGGCGAGCCACAGGTGTCGGGTTTTTCTCGGTGAAAAAGTTGGCAACCCTACATAGGAGTAGGAGGTCCAAGTGGGCGGAGCCAGGAAGGGAGTTGCCCTGCTCAGCAGTTAACAGAGAGAAAACAAACACAAGAGGGAGAGCCAGTTTGAACAAGGAAGGGGCTTTGAGAAGAAGGTCCAGGAGGAATTCAAGAGCAAGCACAAGCGGCAGTTGCAGTTCCAGGCCTAGCCCAGGTTCTAGCCCAGTTGCAGGTTCTAGCCCAGGTTCTAGCGGCAGTTGCAGTTCCCAGAAGGCACAGACCGGAAAGATCTGTGGCCAAACTGAAGAGAAGCTTTTCAGCCAAGGAGAGCAGCAGAAGGAGGAACCACTATAGAGGCAGCCAAGAAAGGTACGCAGGGACCAAGCATTGCCAGCAGGATAGTTCTTGCTCTGACTCAGAGGAGACTGTCATACCCCAGAAGGCTCAGCACAGAAAGAAATATCTCACTAGGGAAGTTAAACAGGAGAGACCCCCAAGAGACCGGCCTGGAGAAGGCAAGGCCAGGCACTGGGAGAGGCTGTTTAATCTGGTGAAGACTCTTAAGGAAAAGAGCCTGGAGCACTTTCAAGGAGCACCCAGCTGTAGCTCAAAAGAGAGCATGGAGGTAGGCCCTGAGGAAAGTGTTGTTAATTCTGATGTCTCTGAAATGGAATGCGAGCTGTGGACTAAGGTATTAGTGTGAGCTAGAACAGTGGAACATAAAAAGGGGGGCTGTTGTAGCCTAAAGACAGTTCCAGAAGCTGGAAGAGAGGGGAAAGCCTGAATGTAAAGGATTAAGAAACTCTCCTAAGAAGCTGAAACTGCAGCAGCTCAGTGGAGGTTCAAACAGCTGAAACTGTTTGTGTGTGGCAACAGCAGGGTTGAAGCTGATACCTCACTCACTATGTGAAGAGTTTTAAAATGCCTTTTTCTTCTGATGCTAAGATTAAGCTGTTGCAGTAAGGAACAGGAACTGGTATGAGTTTGTTCAAGGTTACACTGTTTTGGACATTTTGATTTCTGGGAGAAATTATCCTGTATTTTCTTTTTGTCTGGAGAAACAAAAGTTATGCTTGAAGAATTTTATGTTCACCACTTACCAGCATGGAAACCGAATAAAATTTCCTGTGCACTTTAATAACCACTTGGCTCTTCTTTTCATACACAACTACAAAAATCCTAGAAGGGATATCAGATGGCCAGCCGTCCCTACTAGGCAACCGCTTGGTAGGGGCGCGAGCGTCACAGTATTGACATGTCACACTTGACTACTCATGGCCATATTTGGTGGAACACTATTAACCTGACCTGTTGGATTGCACATACTATTTTGACTTTTGGCAGTGTTCCCCCCGTGTGCAGCAGCGAATGACATGGACAGTGTAGGTGCTGCATTCCAACACAGTTGTAGTATTGTTGAGTTTTGGCCCTGGGTGTGACATGGCACCCAGGATACGCTCATCTGTTTCTTTCTAATCAAGCATACAACCACGTTTGCGGCATAGGGCCAACGATGGACCACTCCTATTGTCTATGTTCACCTGCTTTCCACCTGCACATGCTACAAGTCTTACCTCAACAATGCTTTCAAGCACACCACCATCTTGAATTGATGTTTTCAATGTGCCAAGGGTGTTTACGTGCATGTGTGGCATCACTGTATCATGTTGCAATGTGGATGGTGGTTGTGCATATGACGGACTATGTTTGTGAGACAAAACATGTGGACCTAAGACTTCTGTGTGGCTCCGTGTAAGATGTGTGGCCATCATTTCCTTGTTCAGATGCTGGTTATTGTGTTTGTTTACTGTGCAGACGTGACAGTCTGCATGTATGTCAACACCTTGCATTTCCCATGTGCACAGTCCTGGTTATGCCCTGTGGTAGGGACACTCACATTGCCACATGATGTTTGCAATGTGGCAATGTGGGTGACCGTTGCACTTCTTCAATTGTGCATTCCATGTATCATGTTATATGTGGCCAAACACTGTCTACTCAGAAAAAGTTGCAGGGCCACCTCCTTCATGGTGTTATATGTATAGGTTTGAGAAGGTCGTTTAGTTTGTATTCTGTTTGTGTTCATGTGCCTGTGCTACCTGTTAGCATATGCTCATTGTGATTTTGAGGATTGTTTGTGTCTACATTGTTGCAGCTTTGATTCCTAGATCAGCCATTAGGTGAGACCTCAAACATAACTTTCACAGTGTGTTTTTCACATTAAAACATTTTATCAACATAGGCTTTTTTGGTTTGGTTGTCTCCTGTGTTGCCAGATGGATATGTTTTGAGGGACAGATGATGTGTATTGGGTCCTCAACATGCAGCGCCAACTCTCTACATGCACTCATATGTGCATTACACATTTGCAGCATGCGGCAGCAGGTGGGGGCTGGGGGTCTGCTGCCCAGTGCATAGTATGCACTGGATGCACATTATATCTCCTGCTCTTCATTTGTGGTGAATGAAGTAACCTTTCTGTGTGAGGTGGAATTGCGCCCTGCTAAAGGTGTTTCAATATTTCATCAGAGATGCGCTCACCTTGATATTATGATGGCACTGACTACACTATCTGTGATGTATAAACCAAATAAAGATATTTATTCCACAGACATTTGTCTCTTTTGGTGATTGAGCAGGGTGACAAACAATGCAATGTGTGCCTTTGTATCAGTCCTGCCTCTTTGTGACCCAGAGACTGCATTGTTTTCTTGTCAATGTCACTGGATGAGGATTAACTGGTCTTTGTTCCAAGGTAATGAAGGGTTACATGACTTGCCCTAGGCCACATGGGGTGCTAGTGTGAATTGATCAGTGTTTGCTTGGGTGCCAAGCCAGTTTTGTTACCAGTAGGTTAGTCCTCCTCTCTTTGACCACATTGACACTTGTCTAGGGCCATTTGCTGCTCATGTACATGTGCCACCTGTGCTCACATCCTTGTACAGTGGCAGCTGTGTATCTGGCAGACATATGTCACTTCACTGGGTATTAAAGGTTGCCATACAGTGTGCTTAGTATGCTGTGCTCAGTGTGCTGTTTCTGGGAGTGGCTACAGTCATGTGTTTTTACTCTGTATTTTTCTGGTTTGATCACCACATGTGCTGTATCCTTTGTTTTCTAATCTGCTAACTGTACCATGAGGTAACACCAGGTTCCTCACCTCTACAAACACCCTTCTCTCTCTTCACTGTACATCAAGGTGCATCCTGTGTGCTGCATAGCCATCGCATATTCTTTTTTTCATAGGTGTCTCACTTTAGGGTGTTTACATGGCAGCGCATCTGGGGGTTTTGTTTTGCTGTGATTCAGGTGTTGTGTGTTACACCTGATTACATGTGGAGCTTTCTCCTGTCCTGATCCAAATTATTCACATGATCCACAGACCGTCCTCTGCTGCCTTTGTGGTATAGTTTTTCCCTCTTTTGCATGTTGTATCCACTGCAGAACATTTCATTGTGTGTGCGCATGTGCACCACATCCCAAATACAGACTGCAATTTTATTAGTAAATAACAGATCTGCATGTGCATTTCCTCATGCTTACTTTTTGGTGTTTGCTTGTCCTGACAGTCAGCAGGCGTTTTGTTTAATGGCCTGCACTTTTTCTTTATGCAGCCTTTGCTAAAGAGCTAACATTGGTGTTATGGCCTGCCGGTTTAGCCATTGCCATTTGTGGTAGTGGTCGTTAGTGTGCTTCCTCTCTGCTGTCTTATATTTGTATGCTTGTCCTGAAAAGGTGGTTAACATTTGTATGAGAGTCATATGTGTGCTGATCTGTGCTGTGAGCATATTGTACCCTTATCTGAGTGGTTACCCATCCTTCCGTCCAATTTTCTGTCTGCCAACGGTGTGCCATCCTACCCTGATGTGCATGCTGATAACCCACATCCTGACCTCCTACACATTCCAGCATTGCAGCTCTCCCTGATTGCCTCTCCTGTGTGTGCTCTGCATAGCACTTTTACTCCACAGTCATCCTGATATGTCACCTATTCTGCCATTTGAACCTCCTCTGCTGGCCACATCTTACCATCCTCTGTCACACACAGTCATTATAGCATGGTACATTAACATCACTCTGTGCATGGCTCTAGCTGGCCAGAATATGTTTGTCCATTTTTATGGGTGCCACATGGGATGGAGCTGATTTCTGCAGTACAGCAACTGATCTACATCCCTCTTTTACTTTTGTATTGTTTGTGTATTTTAGCTCTGTGCAGTGCTTGTGTTACATGTGTGTTTGCCACATACCTCCTTTGCCATTCAAACTGGGGGATGTTACAGCTATTGGGTAACGTTTCCTTGGGGCATCTTTTGGCACGCTTTCGATTCAGGCAGCTTATGGGTTGCCTACAATAGTGCTTTTGGAGTTGACAACCTTTCAACATGGCCTCTGTGGACAATTAAGTTTTCATTTCCTGACAACGTATGTTTATGATGTGCCTTCTGAAACACCATAAAAGGTGCATTAATATCTGGCACAAGGGTGTGGTTCTTTTAAGACAGCAGCACAGATTGCTGTACAGTTGCACACAGACAAATGACATACCTCTGCCAACCTTAATCACTGGAACATTCAACCCATGACCACCCCTCCATCATTCACTGTCTTCACCAGTTGTCAGCATACACGACATAGGAGTATTGGCTTTTTCCCCAGAGCTTGAATTTCATGGAGCTGTACTACTCTTATGATTTCAGTCTCCAAAGGTAATAGGGCAGTTTACAAGATAAGATTAACTCTAATACCCTGTTGATATCAGTCGACAAGGACTGTGTGCAGTCGCTCCTTGCTAAATCAAGAATGGCTGACCCAGGTCTGCCATACCTGATTTAGCAGGGAGTGGCTGCAGACAGGCCCTGCGACTGATTACCATATGAGAATAACTCTGAACCCCTGTTGATATCAGTCGCCAGCGCCTGTCTGCAGCCCCTCCCTGCCAAATCAAGTATGGCAGACCTGGGTCAGCACACCTACTTACAATTCCCATACGTTACAATGCACACTGCTGCCATCTGAGACAGTGCTCTCACCTTACCCTGCCTCATATGGCACACTTGGCTACACTTTCAGCAACATTGTAGGGTGCCATGGCGGACACTGCATTTTAACATGTGCCCTCTGCGTTAACCTATGGGCCACGTTCTGTTACACTGCTTTGAGAGTGTATTTGCTAGCAGTAATAATTCTACAAATATACAATAAGGTACTCCTAAAGCAATATTAACCCTAACAGGTACTGCCTCAGCCAGCTGTCTTCATTTTGCACTGTGGGGTATTGAACCCCTGATTCCTGCAGCATTGGTTGGTGTTGTAACCATTGTGCTGTAGCTTTGCTCTCTTATTTGCACATCAGCACGCCACTTATGCCTCCCAGTATTAACATGCCTCAGAAAACAGTAGCGCGACGCTTTATGCCCAGCAAACCACCGCCTTATGCCACCCATTATTTATCTGCCTCCTAAAATAATGCTGCAGCCAGCTGTCTGCATTGGTCACTGTGGGGGATCAAACCCCTGATCCCTGCAGCATTGGTCGGTGTTGTAACCATTGTGCTGTAGCTCTGCTCTTCTATTTTAACATCCATGCGCCACTTATGCCAGCGAGTATTAAATTGCCTCAAAAACAATAGCGCACCGCGTTATGATGGTCATTATTTATATGCCTCCTAAAATAACAACCTCAGCCAGCTGTCTGCATTGTGCGGTATCAAACCCCTGATCCATGCATCATTGGTCAGTGTCTTAACCATTGTGCTGTAGCTTTGCTCTCCTGTTTGCACATCAGCACGCCACTTATTCCTCCCCTGCAGCCACCTCATGCGCTAAAGTGCGGGGCGCATATGGGCACCGCGCACCTTAGCGCATATGCAAATCAAGGATTTCCATCTTCAGCGCGAAACGCCCACTCCTTATATGGCACACGCACTCTACCGCGGCCCGCACTTTACCGGGCTTTTAGTAAACATACCCCTATGACTCAGTGACACATAGGAGATCGGGCTTTTCATCTTTAACCAGGTCATTATGAGTGGGATTTTATTTCTAATTGACCTGGCGTTAATGAGGATGAGGGAAAGAAGCACAGGAGAGTTAGGTATTTTCATGAGGCTGTCTTTAGGAATTAGGTGTGGAGTGGAGGAGTGGCCTAGTGGTTGGGGCAAGGTACTTCAGGCCAGAAGGTCAGGGGTTCAAATCCCACTAGAGGACAGCAACCTTGGGCCAGAAGGACTGGGGTTTCTAGTACCACAGGTGCTCCTTGTGGTCTTGGGCAAGCCACTTAACCCTCCATAGCCCATGTTCCCTGTAAAATTGTTCTCTGTGTGTGCTGTGCTTTCCTGTCTAATCAATGTGTTTATACTTCAAAAATTTCCTGTCATGATTTGACAATTTCCAATCTGTAATCAAACCACTGCTGATCACTGGAAGTAGCAGTATACTAAATAAATTAAATTATATATGGATCAGTCTGTGATTCTGTGCATATTGGTAGGGGTTATTTTTTCCCATGAAAGGAATCTTATTGTATTGTCTGAGGTGTGCGTGCCTTTGGCGATAGGGGATAATATGAATGTAAGAGGATTCGAGGTGGTTCAAAGGGGAAGAAAGGGTGTGGGCGATGGGGAAGGTTAAAATTAAAAGGCTAATTGTAAAGCACAGTTACTTACCTGTAACAGGTGATCTCTGGGAACAGCAGGAATTAGTCCTCACATATGGTACGTCGGTACCGACGGAGCCTGCGCGGGAAAGCTCCCCAGCTTCCCAGAAGGAAAGCTTTTGGGGCCTCCCACTGCGCATGCACGCTGCCTTCCCGCCTTCCTGACCAACTCTCCTCAGTTCGAGTTTAAAGCTGAGACAATAGAGAGAGGAAAGGAAAGAGAGAGAGAGATACAACTCCTAGGGGAGGTGGGTGGGTTGTGAGGACTAATTCCTGCTGTTCCCAGAGATCACCTGTTACAGGTAAGTAACTGTGCTATCTCCAGGAACAAGCAGGAATAAGTCCTCACATATGGGGACTCCCTAGCTGAGATGCCCGGGAGATCCCCTGAAGGGTATGAGACCCTGAAAGGTTCCTCATCTTCCTATGGATCTCAGGCATCCATTCAGGGAAGGTGGGCTGGAGTTGTTCAAGAATGGAACAGGTGTCTGAGGACAGCCTGATCAAACAAGGCATCCCGGCGGGAGTCCTTGTCCAAACAGTAATGGGCTGTAAAGGTATGAACCGAGGCCCAGGTGGCTGCTCGACAGATCTGGTCAATGGACACAGAGTTTAGATGAGCCATAGAGGTGGCCATGGCCCTCACATTGTGAGCGGTGACATGGCCCTCCAGAGAAAGGTTTTTACTCTGGTAAGCAAAAGAGATACACTGAGCAATCCAATTGGACAGTGTTCTTTTAGAGACTGGAAGTCCTAAATGAGAAGGATCAAAAGCAACAAAAAGCTGAGAAGACTTTCGATGTTGCTGTGTCCTATGGAGGTAAAAGGCAAGAGCTCTTTTACAATCTAGAGTATGAAGGTTCCTCTCTGCACTGGATGCATGAGGAGCTGGAAAAAAGACAGGTAAATATACCTCTTGATTAAGATGAAAAGGTAGACCACTTTAGGCATAAAGTGGGGATTGGTCCTAAGGACCACCTTATCATGATGGAACCTTGTATAAGGTGGATTAGCCACTAGAGCTTGCAGTTCACTGATACGGCGAGCTGAGGTGACTGCAATAAGGAAAATAACCTTCCAAGAAAGAAATTTCAAGGAGGTAGTGGCTAAGGGTTCAAAGGGTGGCTTCATAAGCTGACCAAGAACCAAGTTTAAGTCCCATGCCACCGGAGGAGGTTGAATGGGAGGTTTAGTTAAGGTTAGGCCTCTCATGAATCTTGCAATAAGAGGATGAGAGGAAACAGGTTGTCCATTGATGGGCTTAAGGGATGCTGCAATAGCACTTAAATGGACTCTTACTGAATTTGTTTTGAGTCCTGCATTGGAGAGATGCAGGAGATATTCCAAAAGAGAATTCAAAGGAAGCGCTAGAGGGTTAAGACCCTGTTGAGCACACCAAATGGAAAATCTTTTCCATTTAAAAGCGTAAGAACGCCTAGTGGAAGGTTTCCTAGAGGCATGGAGGATATCCTTCACTTGCTGCGAAAGATTGAAGTGTTGAAGGTCTAGGCCTTCAGTAACCAAGCTCTGAGGTGAAGGGACTTGGGGTTTGGGTGCCACAAAGTCCCCTCCTCCTGAGACAGAAGGTCTGGAGCCGCTCCCAAGTCCAGGGAGGGGGCTTGGCAGAGATGCAGAAGTAGAGGGTACCACACTTGGCGTGGCCAGCGTGGAGCTATGAGGATCATGGACCCTTGATCCCTTTGAAGTTTGAACAGAGTCTTGGGAATCAAAGGAATGGGTGGAAAGGCATATAGGAAGCCCTGACCCCAATGAAAGAGGAAGGCATCCTTGGCCTGAACTCCCTGACACGGAATCCTGGAACAGAACCGGGGAAGTTTGGCATTCCACGGACTTGCAAAGAGGTCTATGTCCGGGGTCCCCCATTTCTGGAAGATTCTGAGTACCTGATCCATGTGTAGGGACCATTCGTGTGGAAGCAGAACTCGACTGAGTCTGTCTGCCCAAGAGTTTTGGATTCCTGGAAGATATACTGCCAGGAGATGGATTTGATGCTCTCTGGTGAAGGCCCATAATCTTAGAGCTTCGTTGCAAAGCGACAGAGAGCCAGTCCCTCCTTGTTTGTTTATGTAAAACATGGCTACTTGATTGTCCGTATGAATAAGGACCGTCATGTTGCTGAGGAGGGTATGAAAAACTCTGAGAGCTAGAAAGATTGCTCGAAGTTCCAAGTGGTTGATATGAAGGGTGGTCTCCTGTGGAGACCAAGTGCCCTGAGTGGAGAGATCTTGAAGATGAGCTCCCCAACCTGTTTGGGAGGCATCTGTTGTGAGGGTTGCTTGGGGCAACAATGGTTGAAAGGGGGCCCCCAACAACAGATTTTGAGTAGACATCCACCATTGGAGAGACCAAAAGAGACGTTTGGAGTTTGCTATTTGGTCTGAGAGAGCTCCGGATGCTTGAGTCCACTGGGTGGACAAAGTCCATTGAGCTGCTCTCATATGTAGGCGAGCATAGGGCACCACATGTACTGTGGAGGCCATGTGGCCTAATAGTTGTAGCATCTCCCTGGCAGTCAAGTGGCTTCTGGACTGAGTCTGGGAGGCTAAGTGCACTAGACGTTGGCAACGGGCCTGAGGAAGATAGGCCCTTGCAGTGGTGGTATCCAACCAGGCCCCTATGAATTCCAGGGACTGAGTAGGGGCGAGTTGAGACTTTGGCAGATTGATCACAAGTCCCAGATACTGCAGAATGCGTCTGGTGCGATCCAGGGAAGTCTGAGCCTCGGACTGAGATGGAGCTCGGATGAGCCAGTCGTCCAGGTATGGGAAAACAAAAATTCCCAGGGCTCGTAGAAATGCAGCTACTATTGCCATGCATTTGGTAAATACCCTTGGAGCAGAGGCTAGACCGAAGGGAAGTACTCTGTATTGGAAATGTTTTTCCTGGAACAGAAACCGTAGGAATTTTCTGTGGGATGGATGGATGAGTATATGTGTGTACGCATCCTTGAGATCTAGAGAACAAAGCCAGTCCTGACTCTGTAGGTATGGAAGGAGAGTGCCTAGAGAAAGCATCTTGAATTTCTCCTTGTATAGGAATTTGTTCAATTCTCTGAGATCTAGAATAGGTCTGTACCCCCCTGTTTTCTTGGGAATAAGAAAATAAGGGGAGTAAAACCCTGACCCCTGTTGAAGAAGAGGAACCTCTTCTATTGCCCTTTGGGCGAGAAGGGTGGTCACCTCCTGACCTAACAGGTTCAGGAGAGAAGGGGGAGAATTGAAACATCTCACCATGGTATGGGGAGGAAGGCTGGAGAAATGTAGTTTGTAGCCCTCTCTGATGATAGAGAGGGTCCATTGTTCTGATGTGATTTGCTCCCATCTGGGAGCAAAATGAGTTAACCTTCCTGGAGTGGTGAGATGCTCTGGATGTTTTAGAGCCAGAAAGGTTAAGTTCTCTAGAGTTGAGTCAAAAACCCTGAGGGGGTTGGGACTGCTGGGCTGTAGCAGCCCCTGCAGGTTTTGCCCTGGCCTGTTTAGGCTGCTGACGCTTAGGAGCAAAGCGAGCTGCAGAAGATTGTTGGCCAGTATTTGTAGCAAATCTGGCCTTCTTATAGAAAGGCTTCTTGAAAGATTTTTTCTTGATAGGGGCAGAGGTAGACTTAGAAAGTCTATCTAAAGCAGCATTTTCTGCATCCATTTGGGTGGCTTTGATTTGCCACTCCTTACCAAACAGATTCTCACCTGTACAGGGCAGATTTCCCAACCCATCCTGGACCTAGGGTTCTAGGTCAGAGGCCTGGAGCCAAGCAATTCTGCGAGCCGCTATGGCAATACCTGAGGCTCTGCTAGCACCCTCAAAGGAGTCAAAGGCTGCTCTGTTGGAGAACTTTGATATATCTTGGGTATGCTTTAGCAAAAGAAGGAACTCCTCCTTTCAATCCTCTGGGATAAAGGGGAGAAAATGGCGTATTTTCAATGCAATCTCCTTCAGAAACATGCCCATATAGAGGCTGTAAGAATTGATTCTAGCAATAAGCATACTTGCTTGGAAGATTTTTCTACCAAAAGCATCCAAAGTCCTACATTCTCTCCCTGGAGGAGTAGAAGAGTGTCTTTTGGTACTCTTTATCCTTTTCATAGCTGACTGCACCACAATAGAGTGGTGAGGGAGCTGAGTTTTTTGAAAACCAGGAGAAGGAGGGACACGATACATGGTGTCCAACTGACGAGAATGTGGAGATAGGGTGAAAGGAGTCTCCCATAAGTCCATCATGTGTTCTTGAAGAATTTCATGAATGGGCAAGGTGACTGCCTCTTTGGGAACCTTAGAGTATCCTAAAATATCTAATTTTTTTGCTTTATGTTCTTTTTCAGAGGTTACTGAAATAGAGAGACCTTTAGCCACTTCAAGGATGAAGTCTTGAAAGGACAAATCCTCTGGAGGAGACATTCTCCTCTTTGGAGAAGAGGGCTCTTCAGGTAGAGTTAGGGATACTTCAGCAGAGTCATCCGATGAATCAGAATCATCAGAAGACTCGAAGTATCGTCTGTTTGCTTCCAGGGATCGATAAGCGTATCGACCGGTATCGACATCGGGGGTACCCGGAACCGATCGGTATCGGGGAAAACCCCGGAACCGGGAACCGGAATCGGTATCCTGGTCGATGTGGATGCCCTGGGTACCGGTATCGGTTGTGGTACCGGAACCGGAGTTGGTACCGCTGGCTGCGGTACCGATGGCGTCGCAGCTCTAATAAAAGCCATAATAGCCTGCTGCATGGATTGAACTGTATGATCCATAGACGCCACGACTGTCTGGATGTCGGTACCGGAAGATTGAGCCGGTACCCCAGAGCAGTCTAACAGGTGATCGGTCGAGGCCGTGCCATCGATGTCAACCTGTAACCCCATAGGAGGAGCTTTGGAAGCCGGAGCTTCCCGCCGGGGTTGTTTGGCTGGGGCAGGGTCCTCAGGGTCAAGCCCGGGGGCATCTCGATACTTGGAGGGAGATTTGCCCTTTGAGGACCTGCCAGAGGAATGTTTGCTTACCTGAGATCCATCAGGAGAGGAAGACCTGGAAGATGTCGATGCTGGAGTATCTGTAGAAAACAGCATGTGAAACTTGGCTGCCCGGTTTTGTAAGCCACGTTTAGACATCAAAGAACAGGATGGGCAATCCGGAATGGAGTGGTCGGGCCCCAAACATTTAAGACACCATTCATGGGTGTCTGTGACTGATATAGTACTGCTACACTTGGTGCATTTTTTAAAACCAGAGGCTTGTTTCTCCATGAGGGAGAATTCTGTGAAAGCCTAGAAGCCTCACAGAACAAACACACCAAGTGGGGAAAATAAGATATATATATATTTTTTTAAAGAAATAAAGAAAAGAGAACGGCGGTACCGGTCCGGAATCGGGGAAGGCAGACACGCGGCCAAAGAAACAAATTAAAATAACAACTTCTTCAGCGGTGACAGGAACACGACCTGCTGGCTCCGCAGAAAAAGAAGAACTGAGGAGAGTTGGTCAGGAAGGCGGGAAGGCAGCGTGCATGCGCAGTGGGAGGCCCCAAAAGCTTTCCTTCTGGGAAGCTGGGGAGCTTTCCCGCACAGGCTCCGTCGGTACCGACGTACCATATGTGAGGACTTATTCCTGCTTGTTCCTGGAGATACATAAATACATTCAGGGAGAGTAAAAACATTTTTTTAAGGTTTATTCTAGACCGAAAATACAAAAAGATGTGTAGAGATTGCTACAGGCTTTAAACAATTTGTAGTGTTGTGCAGTACAAATGGAGATATTTAATAAACAACAGCTTGCTGGCTTAGATGTGTTACAATATTCTGTCTTACCTCGGTTCACACCGAAGGGCCACACCAAAGGACCCTCTGGCGAGGCCCGCAAGGCGCGAGCGCGCTGAATGCGTGTTGGCTTATAAGGGCTTCCCCGAGTTGCTGGAGGAGCTTAGGGGGCGGAGCCAAGCAGCCTTGTATGGGAGCAGGAAACCCCGATGAAATCTGCAGTGGTGGTAGAAGAGCAGGCAGAGTCTTTGTTCTGATTTCACCTCGGAGCATTCAGGAGAGCAGAGGGAGTCCTGGAGTGTAGTCAGCGATGAGTTCTAAGTTCAATCGAAGGTCCGATGCTGAAGAGGGCTCTCCCCTCCGAGTGCTGGCTTATAAGGGCTTCCCTGAGTCGCTGGAGGAGCTCATGGGGTGGAGCCAAGCAGCCACGTGTGGGAGCAGGAAACCCCGATGAAATCTGCAGCGGTGGTAGAAGAGGAGGCAGAGTCTTCATTCTGATCTCACCTCGGAGCGTTCAGGAGAGCAAAGGCAGTCCTGGAGTGAAGTCAGAGATGGGTTCTAAGTTCAATCGAAGGTCTGATGCTGAAGAGGGCTTTCCCCTCCGGGTGCTGGCTTATAAGGGCTTTCCCGAGTCGCTGGAGGAGCTCAGGGGGCGGAGCCAAGCAGCCTCGTGTGGGAGCAGGAAACCCCGATGAAATCTGCATCAGTGGTAGAAGAGCAGGCAGAGTCTTTGTTCTGATCTCACCTCGGAGTGTTCAGGAGAGCAGAGGGAGTCCTGGAGCGTAGTAAGCGATGGGTTCTCAGTTCAATCGCAGGTCCGATGCTGAAGAGGGCTTTCCCCTCCGAATGCTGGCTTATAAGGGCTTCCCCGAGTTGCTGGAGCAGCTCAGGGGGTGGAGCCAAGCAGCCTCGTGTGGGAGCAGGAAACTCCGATATTTATAGAGTTATGACATATTTATCTATATAAAGATAGGCCTGCATATTTTACCTGTGCTTGTGCAAGGTTGATGGTATTTTTTTATATTGCTTCCTTGGAAAGTCTCTCGAGAACTATTTTTGGTACTTTGTATTAGCTCTTATGTTTTATGATTAACTCTTCCAACAACAGTTTGCACTGTCATTGGTTGTTTCCATACTATCAGACTGACCCCTAATGCAGACCTGAGTGTCGAAACTTGGCCAAGTCGGGTCACGAAATAAAACTGCTTGTGTAAAGACTCATCAATGTAGCTGTGATTCTGTTTTCTGCGCTTTGTGTTTGGCTGCATATTTAGCAGTCTGATTTATATGAAAAATTCACTGCATGAATTTTCTTTGGATTTAGGACTCAGTCCAAACACTTAGAAGTCAGCAGCTGAGACCTCCCTCCCACAACTCTTGTCTATGCTAAAACTGAAGTGAGGTGCAAACAGGGCCGTACTGAGGGAAGATTGTGCCCTGTGCGACTTGCACATCGGGCGAGCCCTCCCCCCTCGGCGGGAGAGAAGAGGTGAGTCCGATGTGCAAGTTGCCGGCATGCTAAGCAGCAAGAGCAGGGAAGGAAAGATCTGCTTAGCATGCCGGCAGAATGCTTAAAGGGCGCATTTTAGCTGTCCTGCCATTGCCTGCTGCTGCTGAGAGAAGAAAAAGTGGCGGCGGCAGGCAATGGAAGTCAGCTAAATTGCGCCCCTTAAGCCTTTGTACCCTGTGTGGCCATACTGCTCGCACAGGGCTAGGTACGGACCTGGGTGCAAGAGAATCTTTTCTGAGGTCTACAATAGCTCCTGTAGGGTCAAATTTACTAAGGCTGTTTCCTCCTTCCATGTCCAAGGGGAAAGAACATGGTTATTCAACTGTAGCAGGTGTTTTCTGTGGACAGCAGGATAAATCTTTACATTTGAGTGCTGTCACGGATGAAACTCATGTGGGAACTCTCTCAGCTACTTTTCCAGAAGAGAGCAGGGGGGAACAGAGGAGGAGGGAGTGAGCGTTGAGGTTTTGTGAAGCTGCTGCACGCTTCCAGATCCTTTCAAATCCTTCCAATTTTGTGGCTACCCAACAGGCTCTTATGATAACAGTATGGAGCTGAACCAATTTTCCCTCCTCCTATGGCTACTAAAATGACCACAGTCTAGTGAAGCTTTCCACGTCTCGCTGAAGTGAGAGGAGTCCCCCTCAAGGTGGTCATTCATGAGCGTTTAATCAATCTTTTCCTCTCAATCCTCAATTTTTTTCAGAGAGGAGAAAATCAATCCACCATTTGCTAGAGACAAAGAAATACTGAGGAGACCTCTGGTGGCTGAGGCAAATAGAGGATGGGAATGATGTCATTGAAACCTGGGCTTTTCATTGGTTCTTTGTCTCCACCAATCTGCTGGTAGGGGAAACAACCCACTTATCTGGAGTGGTCTAGCAGGACGATATGGAATAGGTAGTTAGATCCTCTTGAAAACACACCATATTGCTCAGAAAACAAAAATGAAAAATGCTGTGGCTAAAGATTTGGAGCACGTAATCTGTCATAGTAAAAGAATGTTGTCAGGCTTCTGTTTCCTCTGGTTTTATGCTGTTAGAATATTCCTGGACTTTATTTCCCCAATTCATATTAAATGCTGCAATATGACCAATGGTTTAGATAGGAAGATCTCCAACAAAAAATAATGGAACTCACAAAAATGAACTCAAAATTAGTAGAAAAAAACTAGTCTGCTTCAGGGCTACCTGTATACAGCAGTTTGCTTCAGGGCTACCTATATACAGTGACTTGAATATTGTCATTCTTTTTCATTACAAGCATATATTCCTCATATATATGTTTAAAGAGCAATACAGCTACACAGTGCAATGATGAGGTTGTTAAGCAGTGTGGCATAAGATACACTGTTGCCAAATAAATCTGCTGTTTGAGCTCCGTGAAGTAAGAAGAAAAAACAGAAAAACAATAAAAACAAAAAAGCTTTCAAGTATTTATTTTTTTATTATTTATAATCAGTTTTTCTAGTAATTTTGAATTTATTTTTGTGAGTTCCATTATTTTTTGTTGGAGATTTAAATATTCTTTTGGCACTTTTTATTTTAGTGTATATATTTTGTGGATTAGATAGGAAGATGACAGTTTCTCATTGCCCAAGTTCACATTTACAGGCATATAAGTAAATGCTACCTTCTAATTTTTCAGTTTTTACAAAAATTTCCTTAACTCACTCTTCAACTCCCTCAGTATCAGGTGGCACACTTTCAATGTCCTCTGCAGTATCATCTGGTGGCTCAAGAAATGTCTGAGGTTGGGGAGCTGCATTCGGTAGTTCAGAAGATAATTCTCCTATATCAGGAGCTACATCCACTAAATCAGAAGCTGAATCCTTTGTCTCTGGAACTGCTACCTTTACCTCCGAGTCTATGGATTGTGGTTCATTGTCCCTATTCACCTCAGAAACTGAAAGAACAGAAAAGAAAGCTCAGTAAAAAAAGACCAAAGCTATGGTAAAACATATATTAAAACATGACTGTATTATATTTCTACATACACAATTATGTTAATTAATGGCTTAAACATATTATTTTGCATTTTTATCAAAGTAATAAGTTCTCTTGGATTACCAAATTTGAAAGCCAAACAGGTCGAAGGTAGACTTCCGCAGTAACGATCAGCAACAAACAGAACAAGAGAAAGGAGACCATGTACAGAACAAGTCTTTATTGCATTGCCAGACTCGGCCAAGTTTCAGCAGAATAGCCTTCATCAGGGGCCTATAAATACAGATAGAACTTAAAAACCACCACATAAAAATACAAATACAGAATAAAATCAATAAAGAGTAGTTATTCACCTGTAACAGGTGTTCTCCAGGAGCAGCAGGAATCAGTCCTCACATATGGGTGTCATCGACGCCGATGAAGCCCCAGCAGAGCATTTCCCCAGCTTTCTATGAAAGCTTTTGGGAATGCAGGCACGCATGCGCGGTTCCCTTCCCACCTAAAGGTGCCATCTTACCTCAGTCAAATGACATAGCTAAGAACAGCACACAAAAATGAAAAAATAAACTATGTACAACTGCAACTCCCAGGGGAGGAGGGAGGGTTGTGAGGACTGATTCCTGCTGCTCCTGGAGAACACCTGTTACAGGTGAGTAACTACTCTTTCTCCAGGACCAAGCAGGAAGTCAGTCCTCACATATGGGTGACTCCCTAGCTCTGGGCTACCAGGAACCCAGGCTGAACAAGAGAACTCCCTCTAGTCCCAGCATCAAAGAAAGGCTTTTCCCTGACACAACCTCCACCGGTAGCCCAACAGAGGGCAGGAGTTGCCTAAACCTCAAAGAGATTCCGGAGTACTGCTTGGCAAAAAGCACTGTCCCTACGGGACTCCCTCTCCAGACAGTAATGGGCCTCAAAGGTCTGGCTTGAAGACCAAGTTGTAGCCCTGCAGATGTCTACCAAGGGCACAGAGCGGAGATGAGTCACTGAGGCAGCCATTGCCCTGACACGGTGGGCCGTAACCCGACCCTACAAAGGAAGGTCAGCCGCCTTGTAAGCCCAGGTGATACAGTCAGCCACCCAGATGGACAAGGTACGCTTGGACACAGCCAACCCCAACTTATTAGGGTCAAAGGATACGAAGAGCTGAGTAGCCCTTCGATGCCCTTGCGTACGGTCAAGGTAGAAGGATAAGGCCCTCCTACAGTCCAGGGTATACAGAACTGCTTCAGCCTGGCTTGCATGAGGCCGAGGGAAGAATGTTGGAAGAACCACCTCTTGGTTAAGGTAGAAAGAGGAAACAACCTTTGGGAGGAACTTCGGATGAGTTCTAAGGACTACCCTGTTCCTATAGAAGCGAGTGTAAGGCCTATCACAGACCAGGGCCTGAAGCTCGCCTGGCCGAGGTAAGGGCAACCAGGAAGAGTGTCTTCCAGGATAGGAAGCGTAGAGGGCAAGTAGCCATCGGCTCAAAGGGTGGGCGAGTCAGCTGCTGCAAGACCACATTCAACTCCCACTCAGGAGCAGGAGGACAAGGACTTGAATCTCTGCAAGGGCTCCCCGGAGAGACCAGTGGAAAACCCGGCCAACTCCTTGGCCAGGTCTCGCAAGTACATGCCCATGTACAGCTGGTAAGACTGGACACAACAAACAAGCATCGAGCCCTGGAAGCACTTTCTGCCTACACCATCGAGGTTCCGGGCATCCCTGCCGGAGGGGGGCACCGCGGAGTGCATCTTCTGACTTTTCAGGCAATGCATGGCCGATTCCACCACCATGGAATGGTGTGGTAGCTGCGCCTTCTGAAAGCCAGGGCTCTTCCGGAGTCGATAAATCGAATCGACCCGCTTGCTTAGAATCAGCGCCGAGGCCTCCCACATCCAGAAGAGGAACCGTTCCAGCATCGGAGGAACCGGGACAGTAAAGGCCTCCTTTGGAGGAGAGTCGTACTGCAGGGCCTCGAGCTCTTCGGCTCGAGGCTCTTCCTCGGGGTCCGCCGGGATAGCCAACGCGGTGGCCATATCCCAGACAAACTGCGAGAACCGGGTATCCTCCGGGGGGATCTACTCCGGGGCTCAAACTGCGGTGAGTCCGACGGAACGCACCGAGTCTTGAACGTGTCGGGGGACTCCTCATCTTCCGTCTCCCAGGCGGACTCATCCGAAGAGGAGTCAGGATCCGACCCCGCGGGGCCCTGGAGCACCCGCCCCGACGCCGGAGGCACCGGCGTCGACGCCCTCGGTCCCAAACAGGAGGTCGAGGGAGACCGCGACCGAGGTCGACCTCGAGCCATCATGGACTCGAGTATCGGCTCGGTCTCCGGGGTCGACTTAGATGTCGATGTCCCGGTGGTCGGGGCAGATGCGCCAGACAGGCTGGCCATCAGTGCCCGCTGCTGCTCCATGAAGGCAGACAGTCTGCACTCCAAGGCTGTCATCCTGAGACTCAGCTTGGGAGATGCAGCAGCCACCGACTCGGGCCCTGGTGGCGCCGGGCCCGACGTTGGCTCTCTGGGAGGAGAGTCCTCGAGGACTACGGGGCTTATGTGTCCAGCAGACTCCAGCTGCACGTGAGGAACTTTTGCAGGCTTCTCTTGTTCCACGGGCCCGGAGCGACGGTCGGTGGTCTTAGACCTGGCCCTCGAGGAGCCAGGGACCTCTTCCGACGAAGCCCTCACGAGCCGCTTCTTCCTCTTGCGTTCCCGGTCGGGGGACCCCCTGTCCGAGGAGCCCCGACGGCGCTCGGGATCCGAATCCCGAGATGTCGAGGCCTCAGACGAGGTCCGGGCCCGGCCGGAGGCTGAGTCCGAGAAAAGCCTTTCTTTCTGCTGCTGGCGACTTCGCAGTGCCTTGGAAGACATCTTCCCACATGGTCCACACGTCTTAGGGTCGTGATCAGGACCGAGGCACCGAAGGCAGCAGTCGTGTGTATCGGTGAGAGACATCAACTTCTTACACCGATCACACTTTTTAAAACCGCTGGAAGCCATCGGGGAAAAAAGAGTCCCCACGAGGTCAAAGGACCGGCCTTCCAGGGAAAAGCAGAAAAAGGGCGCGAATGCCAGCCACGAAGGGCAAAAACCGAAAAAGAAGAATCGGGCTCGATACCGGTGTACCGAACCCGGCGGGAGGGGAACTGGCGTCAAACCGGGAAGAAAAAATAGCGAGAATCGCCGAAAAAAATCAAACTTTTATCCGGGATGACAGGACACAAGTCCGGTGGGCTTCTTGGAAAAAGAGAGACTGAGGTAAGATGGCACCTTTAGGCAGGAAGGGAACCGCGCATGCATGCCTGCATTCCCAAAGGCTTTCATAGAAAGCTGGGGAAATGCTCCGCTGGGGCTTCATCGGCGTCGATGACACCCATATGTGAGGACTGACTTCCTGCTTGGTCCTGGAGAATAAGACATATACAATAAAATGTGATAAAATAAATAGAACAGATAGAAAACTGTGTAATTTAAAAACTGAGTCTTTCTCACCTTTTAACCCCGGTTTCCCCCCTTTCATTTCTTTCCCTCCCTTCCCCCACCCTTTTCTCCCTTTCTCCCCCTCTAACATCTCCACCCCATACAAAACCCCTCCCCCCTTTTTTCCTTATTATATATTTCATTATAGTGGTATCCAAATTAATAATTTGATGTGTTTTATTTTTTTGGCATATCATTTGTATATCTATAATTATTGTTATCCATGTCTACTTTTAAATGTTTGTGCTTTTATTATTCTATATCAAGATTTGGTTATATTCATTTGTTTGGTATGTCATTTGTATTTCTATATTTATTGGTATTTATATTTTATATTGAGCTTTTATTATTCTGTATTATGATTTGTTTTTGATATATGTATATATGTACGTGAATGAAGATAGAGTAGTTACAGGTGTTCTCCAGGAGCAGTAGGAATCCGTCCTCACAGATGGGTCGGCGTCGTCGATGTCGGCCCCCATGCGGAGCATTTCCCCAACTTTCCCCTTCCCGCCCAAAGGTGCCATCTTGCTCAGTCAAATGACATAGCTAAAAGACAGCACAAAAAAAAAGAAAATGAACTATATACAACTGCAACTCCAAGGGGAGGAGGGAGGGTCGTGAGGACTGATTCCTGCTGCTCCTGGAGAACACCTGTTACAGGTGAGTAACTACTCTTTCTCCAGGACCAAGCAGGAAGTCAGTCCTCACATATGGGTGACTCCCTAGCTCTGGGCTACCAGGAACCCAGGCTGAAAAATAGGGCTCCCTCTAGAGCCTCAGCAACAGTGAGAGAATCTTCTCCGAGACCACACCTGAACGGTAGCCCAACACCAGGGCCGGAGGGTAGGAGTTGCCTAAACCTCAAAGAGATTCCGGAGTACCGCTTGCCCGAAAGCACTGTCCCTACGGGAATCCCTCTCGAGGCAGCAGTGGTCCGCAAAAGTCTGGCTTGAAGACCAAGTAGCGGCCCGGCAGATGTCTGCCAACGGAACAGAGCGGAAGTGAGCTACTGATGCGGCCTTCGCCCTAACTCGGTGGGCCGTGACTCGACCCTTCAGGGAGAGGCCGGCTGACCTGTACGCCCAGGCGATACAGTCTGCCACCCAGATGGACAACGTACGCTTAGTAAGTACCAACAGATTAGCACGACTCCACGTGCTTACTAACAAACCCAGTCTGAACCGTGGACAGCAGTAGAAGGACGTTCTTTATTGTGTAAAAAAGCCTATGGCCCGACACAGGCCGTGTTTCGTTGCCTTCTTCAGAGGCAGGCTACATAAATTGATAAAAACAATAATTAAATAAAAACATATAAAATACAATTTAATCTAAATTGAGGAGAAATGGCATTTCTTTCGCAACATAAAGGTCACTTCCAGTGTGGAAAATGCTCTGTGTGTCCCCATGCCCTTGTAGTTAGAAAGCAATTTGTTCATCCCATAAGCAACCGCATATTCCTATTGGATGACTTTTCCAACTGCTCCACCAGTCATGTTATCTATGTTGTGCAGTGCCCATGTATGAAGTTGTATGTTGGCAAGACGACTCGACCAGTGCGCAACCGGATCATTGAGCACAGAAGCTGTATCAGAAGGGGAGCAGTAGAAAAACCTCTTGTAAACCATTGGCAAGAATTATCACATAAAATTTCAGATTTGAAGTTTTTCGTTATTAAAAAGGTAAAAATTAATTGGAGAGGGGGAGATATTGAAGGATCCATTCGTCGTCTGGAAGAGCGATAAATTTTTAACCTTGACAGTTTGTACCCTAATGGACTTAATATGGATAATAATTTATCTGTTTTTTTGTAGGGGTTTGCCAATGGCGAGCTTAAAAAGGTTTTTTGGATAGGTCATTAAGCCAATCTAATGTTAAGTGACAATGTTTTAGTTTTCATCTGCCATATAGATAATTTATCTTCTAGCATATATGAGGATTGGTTAAACAGTGTAAGGAATTAGACTTCCATATTGTGGTAAGGAGGGTGCAGCCCAGCTAGGGAAAACTGAAAAAAAGAAGGATTTTTCTTCTTTGCGGGGGATGGGCGCACAAAACCACATACTCCAGACTAGAAGCCCTGAAAGGAACCTAGGGGGCAGAGCTAAGGATAAGCCAATCCCAAACCACAGGACAACCCTGCATAGGAGTAGGAGGTCCAAGTGGGAGGAGCCAGGAAGGGAGTTGCCCTGCTCAACAGTTAACAGAGAGAAAACAAACACAAGAAGGAGAGCCAGTTTGAGTTTGGAAGGGGCTGTTGTAGCAGCAGATAAGCATGCAATAAATAAATCCAGGAGTCTTTTCAAGGATCCAAGCCAGTTTAATGTGCACATGGCTCAAGCAATAAGCAATTTCAAAATGGCTGAGCCATGGCTTCTAGTAAAACAACAACTTTTATAGCTTTCTTGTCCATTCTAAGCATAGGCAAACTTTTCATTGGTCCCAGTACCCCTCTCACCCATCTATTGGTCCCGGTACTGATATGGCTACCCAATCGGGACTCTGGTCTGGGCCCAGCACCTGGTTGCCCCCCTTCTAGTCCCAATTACAATGGTCAGTGTCTCTAACTTGTTACTTCTCTCCTCCAAGGTCGCTGAGCTTGTTAAAACATATGGGAAGCAGGGCACTGTAACCTTGCTTTTTGCAGAGTTAATTAATTCCATAGAAGCTGTGCTCTCTTATCAGTACCAATTAGAGCTGTTTTCTGTCTTTTATAAGTTTCGTTTCTGCTTAGCTATGTTCAGTTAAACTGAGTTAAGTTTCAATTCTATGGTGTCATCATTCAGGGGGGTTTTCATTCCTCTGGGCCTAACTACAGGCTTCAGTTACAGGTCAAGCTGCTCAGGCCTGTCTGCTTAGTTCAATTAGCATGGATCATAGGCCGTCGCCTACCACATTCCCCCCTTTGATTATTCTCACCCGCATGTTAATAAGGTGTGAGAATCAAATCACATAATACTAGGTAAAGGTATCACTCTGTGGTATAGGGTAGTAAGTTCACATAGCTAGCATCTTTGTAGCTGTCTTACGCTCTACAGTGTTATTAATAACTGAAGTTATCATTTGCAAGCAAAATGGCAAGAAACAAGGGAGCAACAGGCAGATAGTCAAAGTCCATAGTTTGGCAAGAGTGGGAAAAAGAACTAAAGGATTAGAAGGTTCGGTTGCATCTTTGTTGTGCTGTCGTAAAGCTTCTGATTTAGACAGACCAGCTGTCCATCCTTCGTAGTAGATTGTGGTCCAGTCCGAACAAAACACAAACTGGCAACAATGGGGTGGGCCAATACCCACTCACTAGTAGTATTATGTTAATCAGTCTGATTGTATAGGATAGAATAGTTCAGTTCTTGCGTCTCCCAGGGCCACTGATCTCCCATCTTAGTTCCTCCACAATAGAAACAGTCAGAAGTGTGGAGACTAGATGCTATTGCTCCAGCAAGTTCAAGAAACAAGTTCTGGTGGTGGTATGAGGAATTGCAACGGTGGCTTGCATAGCCTTGTAGAAAGTCAAGATCTAGAACAACTTTTGGATTGGAGAGTATACCAATGCAAGTATAGGAAGAATGATAAAACAAGGTCTGAGTGACCTTCGGTCCAGTTCATGTTGTACTTATACAGGCTGCCCAGGGAGATAAGGCAAAAGTCATTTCAAAGCACTCCAAGGCTGCTGCCAAAATAAAGCAATAATAATAATTCATAATGGGCATAGTCTCTGGAAAATTGGTGGAACTGTCGACTTCCACAACAGATAACAGATGTAGGGTTGATTGTAGATCCTCAAGCTTCTGCCGTACGTAGACCTACCAGCTTTTTGGCAGGAGTAGGGCTGTAGATTCCAAAGTATCACTGTCCTCTGGGATGTCTCAATTTCTTAAAATATCATAGCATAGTCTCTTAGGCTATTATTGCTTCCTTAGAGCAGTTCACTCTTTAGGAGATCAAAACAGTCTTTTCAGAGTATTTAAACATAGTCTCTTAGAAGATTCAATTTCTTGACACAACACAGTCTCTTTCTGATGATTGCAGTTTTTTTCAGATGCGAGGCTTACCTTCAGATAAACAAACAGTCTTGAAATAGTGCAGTTTCTGAGGGACCAATAAGTCTTAGGTCCGTGGTTGTTGTCGTAGGGTGAGGTGCAATGGAGTCTCAGGATGCTGTACAGTAGTCCAGTGATCAGGTTCAAGAGCAGCTGCTGGCTTCACTTGATTATGATGGGTCCAAGGTTCAAATTCTGCGACTTTTACTGCAGTTGGAGTTGTTGACAGGATGACGACATAGGGTCCCCTCCAATGCAGGGCTAACAGTATCTTTCTCCACTCTTTGATCCACACCGAGACTCCAGGCTTGAAAGGATGCAGGGGTGCAGGCAAATTGATGAGTAATCGATTTTGTACTCAGGTATGAAGACTCCTGCAAAACAGAACTTAAAACCAATAGTTCATGTCTAATAATTTCAGATCCTATCTGTCTCATATCTCCTTTTATTTCCTATACAATAGGCAGGGGTTGCCCATACAGAATCTCAAAAAGGGAGACTCCTATAGACTTAGCAGGGGCTAAGTATATCCTAAGAAGGGCTATAGGAAGAACCTAGGGCCACTTCAGGTAAACCTCTTGGCAAAGTTTAGACAACTGAGATTTCAGGGTTCTATTCATACATTCTACTTTTCCTAAATTCTGAGATCTATAGGCAGTATGTATCTGTTAATATCAATATCTTGGGGCTATACTTAATGGACTTGCTTCCTAAGGTTATCCATCCTCATTCTTTGTACAGGGGCCCATATGCATGCAAGGTTGTAAGGGTATACTTGAAATCTGGGTACACATTTAGACAGGGCTCTTTTCCTATTGTTAGTGCTCTAGTGAGGACTATCAGTTCAGCTTTCTGTGGTGAAGTTTCTGGGGCCAGGGCTGAGGACTCAACTACCAAATCAGGGGTCATCACTGCATATCTAGCACAACAATGTCCATTGATGATGAAACTGCCTTCAGCCACAAAGAAAGTCTGTTCAGGGTTCTCCAGAGGGACATCAGTCAAATCCAGGTGGCTTGAGAATACAGTGTCCATAATTTCTAAACAGTCATGATCAGGGGATCAAGACCAACTGATAACAACATAGCAGGATTGAAAGCTTGACTGACCCTTCAGTTGTATCTGGGGTTTTCACACAACATACTCTAATATTTCAACATTCATAGATTTGTTAGCTAGTAATTTCCTTTGTGAAGGGATTTTTCTTTTAGTTTTTGCTTACTAGGAAGGCTGTAGCTGTAACAGCTTCTCAAATAAGGTCCAAGAGATTGAGTCAACACTCCCAGAACATTTCCTTGCGACTCATGAACATAGAGACTGCAAGGTTTTCTGGACATCGGGTAGACCCAGAACTGGTGATAACATCAGAGCGGTTTTCAAAGATCAAAAGACTGCATTCCTATTCAAGTCCCCATTCCAATGGAGACTTTTTTATTCCTTTGGTAGCTTGATACAATGTGATACAATGGTTTTGCTAGCAGCGCAAAATTGGGGATCCATATACAACAGTACCCTGTGGCACCCAAGAAGGCTCTCACTTGCCTCCTGGTGGTTGGAGTAGGAATACTGCATACAGCTGCTTTGCGTTCTGGTAAGGGTTCCAGGCGTCGAATTCCGCTGGACAACTGGAATCCTAGGTATTTAACTTGTTTGACATAATTATGCTTTGGCTCTTGAGACTTTGTATCCAGCCTCATTAAAAAGGTGCAAGAGTTCACTGGTGGCTGGTGGACATTCACTTTCTGAGTTGGTGGTTATGAGCAAGTTGTCCACATATTGAAGTAGAATTTTTTCTTTTTTTTTTTTTTCTTGAGTTTCTGGATAACTTGTCAAATCTTTTGCTGAGTGAGGCGAGTTCTTGAATTCTTGAGGTAATCTTGTCCAGATGAGTTGGCCCCGCCTCCTTGTAGTGGGGTCTTGGGCTAAGCGTATACAGAAAAAGGCATCTTTTTAAGTCCAGAATGATGAAATGTATAGCTTCAGCAGAGATCAGTTCCAAGAGAATATAAGGATTTTGGTACCACTGGTTGTATAGTTTCAGCTGCATCATTCATTCTTTCTTAGATCCTGCACTGGGCGGTAATCACCTGTCCCAGGCTTCTTGACTGGCTTGAGGGTGACAATGGCAGGGGCTATGTTCTTCGCTAGGCCAGGTGGATTATCTTCTGCCCATCCTCCAGGTGGGGCTATGAGGTTGGTAAGTGTACAGCTTGTTGCTTTGGATGCAGGTGAATAGAACCGCCATTCTTCTTCTTGGGGACAGTTAACACCATCAGGCCAGCAGATTTTGAGTTTTATTTTTTTCTTCCTTCAACAGAGGATATCTGTGCTTGAAGCTTTGCAAGCAGATCTCGGCTCCAAAAATGGAATAGGGCATTCAGGCATATACAGGAACTGGTACATTATTATTATTATTTTTTTTTCTAGTTCACACATGTGGTTCTGCAGAAAAGGCTTTGCGAGAAAAACACAGGGGCTACTGGCTTTAGTATTCTGCTCCTGTATCCCCCATAAAAGTCCATATATTGGTCCCCTATTTTTCAGACTGACTCCTGGGGACCCAGGGAAACTGGAGAGTCCGGTCTGGCCTAGTCTTCATCCATGCTGTAGCCCTCTCAGGCTGCCACTCACGCTATAGCTGCTCCACTCTCGTGCTGAAACACTGTGCTTGGTTTATTGTTTTATGACTTTGCAATCAAGTACTCCCTCGGGAGTCAAGATACGGGCATTCACTTCTCTAATGTCCTTCTTTTTCTATAATGGGCGCACTCACACCCAGTTTTTCACTTCCTCTGTTCCTTCAATTAAGATAACCTCCTCACATCATTCAACTAAAATATCATTCACTTTCTCTGTTACATTTATTTTCACAATTCACACACCCTCTGATTAACTTTCATTTAACCATTATGCCCGCAAATTCATCCAGTTCTCTGCAATTTCCGTTCATTAGTTCAATCAAGTCCTAAAACTTCTCAGTGCAGTTGTTTTTTTTCAGTTCTAAACAAGTCTGGTCAGCTGACTTTCACTTCTAGTCCGGAGGGGGTGGACATTCCCCTGTTGCAGAGGTGGCTAGCAAACTACTTGGGAATCTGTAGTCCCCCCCTCTCTCCTGGATTCTGTTTCTCCTAGCAATGCTCTATCCAGGAGGTTGATTTTTTTTTTTTTTTTTTTTTAAGGATCCACTTCTCTGCTGTGGGCACATTAGTTCACGCCCACCGGGGGGGGGGGGGGGTTGACAACATCGGTGGACTGGGCTCCATCCCCCCCTTAAGCACTCTGAACTGAACTACTTACAGAGAGAGAGAGAGAGACGAGACAGGATATCTAGAAATTCTGGGGCAAAATCCTGATTGGGACAGAGACATTTCATAATCTTCAGTAAATCCCTTACTGAAATTCTTGATCATACTTGAAAAGACACTTATTATTTCTGTAAACATAGGGCAGGCAGGAAACACTTAGATTGAGCACATACATCCATTATGCTTCTTATAGAGAGAACTATAGCTATCTGTCAGCATGTCTCTGCAAAAGAAATTTTTTTTAGTTCAGGAAGCAAATATTTAAAAGACATTCCGGATATTTTTCATAAAATACAGTACACCTTTCCCTTTTTTTTTAAATACAGAAAAGCTAACTGATTTGTTCATTAGTAACCAGCACAGAGGGGAAGCATGCATTCAAATGACTTATACTCATTCATAAAAAGATAAACTTTGTTTTTAAAACTTTTGGTTAAACAGAGCTAGTGAAACCAGAGAAAAAACTAATTATAAATTCATCACGCTTCGATTAAATGAAGAGACTTTTCAAATCGGGAGTCCCTTTTCATTCCTAGGAGAACAATTGAACTGTGCTCATAAAAAGAGACTTCTCATTCACATGGACAGAGATGCCAGGAAAAAAACAATTTAAATCAATGTTAAGTCGTGATCTAATTACTTTGTAGATCAAAGGAAAAACAAAAACAGTCCTTTATCATTTCCTATTTAAACTGTTTCAGTGCTTACTGAAAATTTGAACATACAGCCGACAGAAATTCCTCTCACTTGGTCCGCAACCCATAAGGGATTAATACAAACTTAATCCTTTTCAGGCTAAACCCAAAAACTATCGGGACCCACAATCCTGACTAAACATTCTTATTAAATGATAAATAAATGATATATATTACATAACCACAGCAGAAGGAACAAAAACATATTAAATAAAACAGGTACAATTTGCCTGAAATAAGCACAAACTACCAGCATTGAGGTTTAAGCCTGCACAAGATTAGAAAGACGACACTAGACATTCTTTCCTTCAGACACGCCCCCTGTCAGTTTTTCACACTGCAGTAGAAAAACTAACTGGGTCAGACCAGCTTTTTGATTTCTAAAAATGACTGTAGGTGTTTTGGGTCTTCATTCTGCTCTATTAATACAATTTCTTAATCAGTGAACTGTCACAAATTACTCAACAGAATAATCTCACATATATAACAAAAGGGAAACTCGCAGTTTCAACAGATAGCAAAAATCAAATACACAGGACGGACAATACACCAAACGCTTCATCCGTTTCGCGACCTAGACGCAGTCACCCGACTAGGAACTGCGCTAGTCCAGAGTCCACTCTGCTTGGTCCGTGCTGCCAGACCTCTCATTCACACTTCATTCACACAATCATGCTAGCAACGTATCTTAGAATGCATTCCTTTCTATCTATTCTGACTAGTCTTTTTCCCAATTACAAAAAGGATGAGGGTTTCACCCGGCGAATTCCCATGCGGGGTTACTCGGCCCTTCCTTGAGAGCTCTCTTACCAATTCCCAATATCTCGAGATTACAAATTCCAAGTTCCACTGGCAGTACTGCTCTTTCTATTTCTGTCTAGACATACCAAAAACCCAGTCCTGTCTGCTCTGACCAGGCTGAATCATGATTCTCTAAGTTTTCAAACTGCAGTTCTAACTCATCTGTCTAGACAGGTTTTCAAAACTATACTTACCAGATCTGGTTCCCAAGCTTCTGAGTTGGATCCTGGACTCCCCCGGGTCGGAAGTGTTAGCCAGCTGGACTCAGTGCCTGCCGAGGCCAGGCAGAACTCCCTCCGATACAAGAGGATCGGTGGGCCCAGGGAGATTCCCCTGCGTCGGATTGGCATGGTTCCAACTGGACCAAACCTCAAGGCGAATTACGTGGATTTATTCACTTGAACACTATCCACCACTCGCACTTCTCGGCCAACGCACCAAGAATGTAGCAGCAGATAAGCATGCAATAAATAAATCCAGGAGTCTTTTCAAGGATCCAAGCCAGTTTAATGTGCACATGGCTCAAGCAATAAGCAATTTCAAAATGGCTGAGCCATGGCTTCTAGTAAAACAACAACTTTTATAGCTTTCTTGTCCATTCTAAGCATAGGCAAACTTTTCATTGGTCCCAGTACCCCTCTCACCCATCTATTGGTCCCGGTACTGATATGGCTACCCAATCGGGACTCTGGTCTGGGCCCAGCACCTGGTTGCCCCCCTTCTAGTCCCAATTACAATGGTCAGTGTCTCTAACTTGTTACTTCTCTCCTCCAAGGTCGCTGAGCTTGTTAAAACATATGGGAAGCAGGGCACTGTAACCTTGCTTTTTGCAGAGTTAATTAATTCCATAGAAGCTGTGCTCTCTTATCAGTACCAATTAGAGCTGTTTTCTGTCTTTTATAAGTTTCGTTTCTGCTTAGCTATGTTCAGTTAAACTGAGTTAAGTTTCAATTCTATGGTGTCATCATTCAGGGGGGTTTTCATTCCTCTGGGCCTAACTACAGGCTTCAGTTACAGGTCAAGCTGCTCAGGCCTGTCTGCTTAGTTCAATTAGCATGGATCATAGGCCGTCGCCTACCACACTGTGAGCAGAAGGTCCAGGAGGAGTGCAAGAGCAAGCACAAGTGGCAGCTGCAGTTCAAGGCCTAGCCCAGGTTTGAGTCCAGTTCCCAGGAGGCACAGACAGGAAAGATCTGGGGCCAAGCTGAGGAGAACCTTTGCAGCCAAGGAGAGCAGCAAAAGGAGGAACCATTATAAAGTTAGCCAAGAAAGGTACGCAGGAAACAAGCATTGCCAGCAGGATAGTTCTTGCTCTGACTCAGAGGAGACTAGCATACCCCTGAAGGCTCAGCACAGCAAGAAATATCTCACCAGGGAGGTTAAACAGGAGAGACCCCCAAGAGACCGGCCTGGAGAAGGCAAGGCCAGGCAGTGGGAGAGACTGTTTAATCTTGTGAAGACTCTTAAGGAAAAGACACCAGAGCACTTTCAGGAAGCACCCAGCTGTAGCTCAATTGAGAGCATGGAGGTAGGCCCTGAGGAAAGTGTTATTGAGTCCGAGGTCTCTGAGATGGAATGTGAGCTGTGCACTAAGATACACTAGTAATGTGAGCTAAAAACAGTGGAATATAAAAAGAGGCTGTTGTAATTTAAAGACAGTTTCAGAAGCTGGAAGAGAGGAGTAAGCCTGAAGGAAAAGGGTTAAGAATCTCTCCTAGGAAGCTAAAACTGCAGAACCTCAGTGAAGGCCCAAACAGCTGAAACTGTTTGTGTGTGTGTGGCAACAGCAGGCTTGAAGCTGATGACCTATTCACTGTGTGAAGAGTTTTACAAATGCTTTTGTTTTATAATGTTAAGCAATTGCAGTGAGGAACAGAAACTGCTGTGAGTTTTGTTCCTGTTTACACTGTTTTGGACATTTTGATTTTGGAGAAGTTATCCTGTATTTTCTTTTGTCTGGAAAAAAAGTTATGCTTGAAGAAATTTTATGTTCACCACTTACCAGCCTGGAAACCGAATAAAATTTCCTGTGTGCTTTAATAACCACTTGGCTCTTCCTTTCGGACACAACTACACAAAAATCCTAGAAAGGGATATAAGATGGCCAGCCATCCCTACTAGGCAACGCCTGTTAGGGGCGCGAGCGTCACAGGTGGCGTAGTTCTTGGATGCGGTGTTCCAGTGGTCAAGGGGAGCGTCTTCGAGCCATACCTCTGGACGGAGAAATCCAGGAAGGGCGGTGACCGGACCGAGGCAACGGAAGAAAAACCGGAGCGGATTCGGATCGGAAGCGCTGTGACTGGTGGCAAATGCTGAGACCTGCATCAGAATCAGGTAACCCGTAGACTAGAAGGGGTAGGCCTGGATTCTGGTGTAAGGGGGCCACCAGCTGCTCACTAAGAAGTGGGTGTGAAAAAAAAAAAAAAAAAAGTGCCGCACTTTGTGTGTTTTGTGTGTGTTTGTGTTGCAGAGACCGCAATCCAGGATGGAGGCAGCGGATGTATTGGCTTGGGTAGCGGACCAATTCGCTAAGCAGAGGGAGATGGCAGCGTTGAGCCAGGAGCAGGCGAGCTCCATGATGCGGGCCCAACAGCAACCCCTGCTGGAGATGATGGCCAAGTGGATCCGGACCCAGGAAGAGGCAACAAAGCAAGCACAGACTGTCCCAAAGACACAGCCTGTTGGTACAGGTGGGGAAGGATTAGCCTTTGGACCTTTCTCATGTGGACGTTTAACCAAGGAGGACAACCTTGACGACCACATAGAGGCGTTTGAAAGGATAGCTGGTTTGGCACAGTGGCCGAAAGAGCAGTTGGCTGTAAGGTTTGCCACTATCTTAAGCGGTGAGGCATTAGCTGCTTACAGGGAAATGCCAGTTGATTTAATTCATAACTATGAGCATGTTAAAGAAGCCATAAGGGATCGGATGGGCTTAAGTCCCTCCGCCTATAGAAGACTTCTAAGGGCATCTGTGTTAAAAGAAGGTGAAACACCACAAGCTCTGTACTATAGAATAAAGAGCTTAGTCTTTAAATGGCTACTGCCTGGAAAGAAGGATATAGATTCTATTATTGATACAGTAATACTAGAACAATTTATTGAAGCTGTTCCTATAGACATGCAAAGCTTCTTGATAAAGCAAAACTGTAAAAACACCCGAGAAGCCATAGTCTTGGCAGACTGCTTTCGGGAGGCCCAGAAATTGAGCCTAAAGAAAGGGGGCGTTTTTCAGGGTACAGGTGTGCAGGAAAAGAATGCAGCCTTTAGTAAGTATAGGACAGATAGAGATAAACCCATGGAAAAGTTTAACCTGCAAAGAAAATGTTTTTCTTGTGGTGAGCCCGGTCACCTCAAGAAAAATTGTAAAACAAAGAAGGCCTTTGTTATAACACACCACAAGGAGATAGGTGAAGGATTCCTCCTATCGGTAGAGGTGGAAGGAATCACAACAGAAGCACTTTTAGATTCAGGGGCTAGTCAGTCCATGATTTCTAGGAAATTATGGAAAGTGATAGAGGCCCAGAAGCAGTGCGCCCAAGGGTCCTCAAGGGGGCAGGTTAAAATTAAATGTGTGGATGGGGCTGCCTCTACCTACCCGCTCCAAGCCGTTAGGATAAAGGGCTTAGGCAGTGGAAGGGAGGTAGCAGTAGCAGTGATACCAAGACTCCCTCATGATATCATACTGGGCCGAGATTGGTCCCAGTTTAGGAAGGGGGTGGAGAAAGAGCTGCAAGGGAAAACAGGCCTGGTAACCACAAGCCCAGATGTAAAACCTTCAGGAGAAGAAAAAGGGGAGAAAGCTGTCCGCCCCAGATCTGCTATGGGGGGAATAATACCTGCTCCCCTGTTTGGGAAAAGAATAGACCCGGGGAGGTCAATAGCCACTAAGAAAGAAGTACAGGCGCCCAAACCAAAGTTTGTCATCAGGTTCTGTAGGGTTAACCCTGAGGCTAGGATTCCCAAGTGGGCCACTGAACAAGCGGCTGGGCTAGATCTATGTAGCGCAGTTGAGGTAGTGGTACCTAAACAAGGGAAGGCCATAGTGAACACCGGACTGAGGGTAGAAATACCGCCCGGGTGTTACGGACAGATCGCACCCAGGTCAGGCCTTGCCCTTAAAAATTTCATAGATGTAGGCGCAGGAGTCGTAGACCCCGACTACAGGGGAGAATTAAAAGTTCTCTTATTTAACTTCTCCCAAGAGAATTTTAAGGTGAACCCTGGAGACAGAGTGGCCCAATTAGTTTGCGAAAGGGTGGGCTTTCCGCCCGTAGAAGAAGTAGACGAGCTTTCATCTACCACCAGGGACTCCAAGGGATTTGGATCTACAGGCCTAGGTGAGATAGAGGGGTTAACTGCCTGTTGTATTGAGAAAGAAGACGACGAACTAGGACCCCAACTAGCGCGAGGCAATACAGATCCTGTTTATAGGATTGGGGAAAAGCTCTCCTGGACACAGCAAAAGGAGTTGTCCAGAATGCTAAAGGACCTCTCGGACGTCCTTACCCCGGTACCGGGGGAAACAGGGCTGGTCGCACATGAAATTGTGACCCTGCCCGGTGAAATAGTGCGCCAGCGACCATACAGACTCCCGGAGGCAAAGCAGAGGGAGGTAGTGTCCCAAATAAAGGAAATGTTAAAGATGGGGGTGATTGACGTTTCCAAGAGCCCTTGGAATAATCCCGTAGTTTTGGTCCCTAAGCCAGACGGATCTATGCGTTTTTGCATAGATTTCCGTAGAGTGAACGACATCTCACGTTTTGATACCTACCCTATGCCGCGAATAGAGGAGATCCTAGATAGGCTAGGGCAAGCCAAGTATCTGACTACGTTAGATTTAACAAAGGGGTATTGGCAGATTCCCCTCACCAGGGAATCTAGGCCAAAAACAGCATTTAGTTCCCCAATAGGGCTTTTTCAATTTCGCCGGATGCCTTTTGGGCTCCATGGAGCAGCCGCAACCTGTCAACGGTTAGTTGACATGGTCCTCCGCCCTCACCAGCGATACGCAGCGGCCTATATGGACGACATCGTTGTTCATAGTTCACGGTGGGATGAACATTTGACCCAGGTTAGGGCAGTGTTGCGGGCATTGAAGCAAGCCGGCCTTACCGTAAATCCCGCTAAATGTATGTTTGGGGCATCTGAGGTAAAATACCTCGGGCACCTGGTGGGACAGGGTATGGTAAAACCTCTCTTTGACAAAGTAGAGAGTGTAAAAAAAATTCCCGAGACCTGTGACCAAAAAGGATCTTAGGGGTTTCTTGGGATTAGTGGGGTATTATAGGCGGTTTATCCCCCACTTTGCAACCGAAGCAGCCGAATTAACCGAGAGGCTTAGAAAGAATGCCCCTAATATCTTGCTCTGGGATCAGGAGGCGGGACAGGCCTTAGTGAGGTTAAAAGAGAAATTGTGTGAAGCACCTATATTACGGGGGGTGGATTTTACTCTACCCTTTATCATTCAGACCGATGCATCAGAAACAGGCCTAGGGGCTGTGATGTCTCAGAAGCAGGAGGGCTCTGAGCACCCGATAATGTTTTTAAGTCGCAAGTTAACTCCGCCGGAGAAAAAATACTCAACCATAGAGCGTGAGTGCCTTGCTATAAGGTGGGCTGTTAATGCACTGAGATTTTATTTAACTGGCCGGAGATTTTTACTGGTGACTGATCACTCCCCACTTAAATGGCTTAATAAAATGAAAGACAGCAACGCTCGTTTAACGAGGTGGTACATGGCCCTGCAGGAATTCGATTTTAAGATAGAGCATAGGGCCGGGAAGCTTCATACAAATGCAGACGCCTTATCACATATTTCGTGCTGTTCGCGGGATAAAGCGACAGCCCGAAATAGTCTAAGGGGGGGGATATGTGGTAAGGAGGGTGCAGCCCAGCTAGGGAAAACTGAAAAAAATAAGGATTTTTCTTCTTTGCGGGGGATGGGCGCACAAAACCACATACTCCAGACTAGAAGCCCTGAAAGGAACCTAGGGGGCAGAGCTAAGGATAAGCCAATCCCAGACCACAGGACAACCCTGTATAGGAGTAGGAGGTCCAAGTGGGAGGAGCCAGGAAGGGAGTTGCCCTGCTCAACAGTTAACAGAGAGAAAACAAACACAAGAAGGAGAGCCAGTTTGAGTTTGGAAGGGGCTGTGAGCAGAAGGTCCAGGAGGAGTGCAAGAGCAAGCACAAGTGGCAGCTGCAGTTCAAGGCCTAGCCCAGGTTCGAGTCCAGTTCCCAGGAGGCACAGACAGGAAAGATCTGGGGCCAAGCTGAGGAGAACCTTTGCAGCCAAGGAGAGCAGCAAAAGGAGGAACCATTATAAAGTTAGCCAAGAAAGGTACGCAGGAAACAAGCATTGCCAGCAGGATAGTTCTTGCTCTGACTCAGAGGAGACTAGCATACCCCTGAAGGCTCAGCACAGCAAGAAATATCTCACCAGGGAGGTTAAACAGGAGAGACCCCCAAGAGACCGGCCTGGAGAAGGCAAGGCCAGGCAGTGGGAGAGACTGTTTAATCTTGTGAAGACTCTTAAGGAAAAGACACCAGAGCACTTTCAGGAAGCACCCAGCTGTAGCTCAATTGAGAGCATGGAGGTAGGCCCTGAGGAAAGTGTTATTGAGTCCGAGGTCTCTGAGATGGAATGTGAGCTGTGCACTAAGATACACTAGTAATGTGAGCTAAAAACAGTGGAATATAAAAAGAGGCTGTTGTAATTTAAAGACAGTTTCAGAAGCTGGAAGAGAGGAGTAAGCCTGAAGGAAAAGGGTTAAGAATCTCTCCTAGGAAGCTAAAACTGCAGAACCTCAGTGAAGGCCCAAACAGCTGAAACTGTTTGTGTGTGTGTGGCAACAGCAGGCTTGAAGCTGATGACCTATTCACTGTGTGAAGAGTTTTACAAATGCTTTTGTTTTATAATGTTAAGCAATTGTAGTGAGGAACAGAAACTGCTGTGAGTTTTGTTCCTGTTTACACTGTTTTGGACATTTTGATTTTGGAGAAGTTATCCTGTATTTTCTTTTGTCTGGAAAAAAAGTTATGCTTGAAGAAATTTTATGTTCACCACTTACCAGCCTGGAAACCGAATAAAATTTCCTGTGCGCTTTAATAACCACTTGGCTCTTCCTTTCGGACACAACTACACAAAAATCCTAGAAAGGGATATAAGATGGCCAGCCGTCCCTACTAGGCAACGCCTGTTAGGGGCGCGAGCGTCACAATATATATATTACTAAGTGCACCCGTTTGTTTAAAGAAAAATTAAGATTATGTCCTGTGGTGCCTAGAGACTGACACGTATAGAATCGTTTGATTACTCCTCCCACATCATTTGCATAATGTGATACTTTGGAGCGCATGCTCTGGCGTCCTTTCACAGTTACATGCATTTCTGGCAGGGTCCATTGAGTGCAGTGTAGAGCGTTAAAAAGTGAGTTCTTCTATCATCTGTTGGCTGATTCTGTATTTTTCGTTGTTAAAGTTAGAGGAAACAAAGAATGGAGGGATGCTCCTTGAGTTCTACAGTTGTAATGAACTGTTAAAAAAATGTGTACATTCAGGTTTCTTTAGCGTGCAATGTGATAACAACCGCTTGATTACTCTTTCTACATCATTTGCATAACGCGTTTTTTTTAAGGCGCATACTCCGGCGTCCTTTCACAGTCATATGCGGTTTTGGCAGGGTCCACTGTGGTTAATGTGGAACGTCCAAAAGTGAGTTCCCCTATCATCTATTTTCAATTTTGGAGTTTTTCATTTTGTAGTTTTTTATTTGGATTCGATATCGGGGCGTGGGGATTCAAACGGTATGATACCTAGAAAGCATGGCAGGGTGAGTTGTGAAGCGGCAGAAAACTACTGTTTATTTTCTACGTGTATGTATTTAGAAGTCTTTAAGGTTGTGTTTGTTTTAAGATTTAATGCAATATTGCTACTTTTATCATATCGGCAATGTACGATGCAGTTACCCTTGTGCGTTGTTTATTCCTGCAAGTGAGATGTGCAACTGGCAGGGTCCCCCCCGGGGTTTAGTGAAGGAGTATAAAAAACTTTTCCCGTTTTTTTGAATGATTAAGTAGTGGTACCTGAAGTATAGGGAAGTTTCTAAAAATGAAGGGGTTATGGTACCCTTCTGTGTACACTGTGCATTGGCATATAAGTGAGTTCCTTCCCCTTGGTTTTTAGGCAATCATGTACGCAAGGCATTGCATTATAATCCCTTGTTTTTAGAAATTTGGACAAGGGGCTCACTGCGAATAATGACGACAATTTGTTGATATTTTTATTTTTATAGCTTCTTGCACCTGCCATCTATGACAACGTTTACTCCAAGCGTGATTTAATGACCTTACAGGTAGCATGGTTTTGTAAATATTCACCTACTATGTGTATAGCCAATTGAATGACATCACTAGGTGGTTTCACTTACCCATATGGATTTTCTTCCTTGTCCCTCTTTAGTAATTAGAGTACTTGTGAAGTACAGACAGTTGATAAAAGGTATGCCTTGAATTTTAATGTGTAATATATGTTTCCATGTCTTTTTATGGATATTAATTATTTGATATTATTTATTACTGTCTTTTAAGTGGTAAAATATATATATGAATTTTTTAGATGGTAATCAATATATGTGTTATATGTTGTATTAAGCGTTAATTGACACATGGCAAGTTTACATCTTACATATGGTGTGTTACATTTAGAATATTATTGCTAAGATATTGTTGCTGTGCTGATCTCTGTGTGTTTTCAATTATTATTCATGTATTGAATGGTCTTTTAAAGTATCATTTAATTATTTATTTGATTACACAGGTACACTAAAAAAATTTTTTTTTAAACTGCCTCTAATGTTTCGATTGATTTTTACGTTTTTTGGTGCGCTGAATCCAAATCTGGTAACCAATTTGCTCCATCACGTACAGATTTTTTGCTACATTGGGTTAGCAGTTTGAGGTGAACGTTTCAGATTGAGTGCGATCGAGATAAAAGTTTCTTGGATGAATTCTTTATACTAATTGTTTTGTAGTTATTCAAATAAGAATAAAGAAAATTGTAACAAGGCAGCACATAAGAATAGAGTAATGTCAACAAAACACACTGTGATGGTAGCAAAATTGTCTGCACTTAAAACAGCCACATACATGTGCACAAACATTGAGCATATAAGAGCGAGGTTAGACACAAATCAAAGCAAAGAAATGTGCAAAAAATGTTGTACAGGTATGTATGTAAGAATAGAAAACGCAAACCGCACCATTGCAATACATGAAGACAAACACCCGATGGTGTGAAAATAAAATTCTAATAAATGAGATCCGACACTGTGGTAATAACTAGCAAATTTTTATTTCAAAGTTTAGTAAAAACACGATATTTGTCAACACAGTTTAGATTTTAAAGTCATTCTTGGGTCAAACAATCTCCTGGTGGGCCCGTTTCTTCTTCTCCCCCGAATGCTTCTCTTGGTGCGCTGCTTGGCGTATTTTTCATCTGGGGTTTCCCGCAGCAGCAACCAGCAGAAATCAGCCATCATAGTGGTGTTCCATCTTCCTTGGTACCTTCTCTCTGCGTCCTTGATGTCCTGGTGAAACCTTTCACCTTGTTCTTCACTGTACGCCCCCAAGTTTTCGGGAAAGTAGTTCACATGGGAGTGCAAGAAATGGACTTTCAGGCTCATGTTACAGCCTTGTTCTTTGAAGGCATTGAGCATCCTGGCAACAATATCCTTATAGTTCTCATCCCGCCTGTTCCCCAAGAATTTGAGAACAACATCCTTGAAGGAATCCCAGGCTTCTTTTTCCTTCTCAGACATCGTTTCAGCGAATGCTCCATCTGAAATGAGTTTCCTTATATCAGGGCCAACAAACACTCCTTCCTTTAGCTTTGCTTCAGAAAGTCGGGGGAACTTTGAGCAAAGGTACCGAAAGCACTCACCATCTTTTGGAAGGGACTTGATGAATTGCTTAATGAGACCCAACTTAATGTGGAGAGGTGGTAATAGAATTTTATCACGAGGTACCAAGCTCTCATGAAGAACATTTTTCTCACCGGGTCTCAAATACTCCCGAATTGGCCAGTCTTTTTTCCCCCAGTGTAGGTCGCGGGCCCGGCTATCCCACAAGCAAAGGAAGCAGGGATATTTGGTGAAACCGGATTGCTGCCCTAATAGCATGGATAGAATTTTAAAGTCTCCACAAATCATCCACTTATGCTCATCATAACGAATCTTCTGAAGAATCAGGGCCAAATTCTCGTATTTTTCTTGGAGAATAACAGAGTGAGCAATAGGAACTGAAGCGAATGTGTTGCCATTATGAAGAAGAACACCTTTTATGCTGTCTTTTGACGAATCAATGAACAGCCGCCATTCAGCAGGATCATACTTGAGTTTAAACTTTTCCATCACTCCGTATATATCGTTGCAAAATACCAAATCTTCCTCTTTGCCGTAATACTTCAAAAATTGTGTCTCGCGGTTGCGGTACCAATAAAAAGTTGTTCCTGGTGACAATAGATTTTTCTGTTTAAGCCGAGAACCTAGCAGTTGGGCAGCATCTTTTGGGAGTCCTAAATCCCGGACTAAATCATTCAATTCAGCTTGAGAGAAAAGTTCAGGTTTCGGATCTGGTTCAGTTTCAAACTCGGAAGTACTGGACTCATCGGGAAAAGCCATCTGATGAGTCTCATCATGATCAGAACCGTCCACACAAATATGATCCAAAGATTTTGGTGGTTCAGGCACAGGTACTTCGTTGCTATGAGGCATAGGCCTAATTGCTGAGGGAAGGTTGGGGTAACTTATTACGTTCTTATTTTTTAAGTTGTATCCCTTCACAATGCAAGAGCAAAAATAGCAGTCACTGCTGTGGTCTCTTTGTTCACGCCACATCATAGGTATTCCGAAACGAAATGCTTGTTTTTTACCTTTCATCCATAAGCGTAGATCTTCCTCACATGTCTTGCACACTTTGTGAGGAGCCCACCACGGTTTGTCTTGATCGCCTAACTTCAAACCGAAATAGGCGAAATATACTTTTTTAATAAATGCAGAAATGTTCCTCTGCCGCTTTTTCACGGTATATTCCCCACAAATAAAACAAAAACTGTCCGGAGAGTTGACGCAACCTCTGGCTCTGTGAGCCATCACAAATACACAGCACTGCAAACTACAACTGTAGTGAACCACTTCGGAATAAAGCTGGATTACGACTGAGCAAACAAAAGGTAATAATGAACTTGCAAGAAACTGAAATTTGACAGGAACGTTCATGTCGCAACCACCGTGTTTGAGCGAGCGAACGAGGCGAGGCGAACAGGACAGAACATGCGCCAGCTCGAGTACTGGATTTAGCCCCCGCCTCCCAATTGTCCTGTTAATGTATAAAATGAATACAAAACACTCTAAAATATCATGAGGGAGTGTTTCTAGTTAGTTAACCATTACAACCTCTATTTTCGGCCAAGAAAATAAACTGCAGTCGGCTAAAAAGAAATTATGTGAACATTCCTTATATGGGTAAGAAATCTAATTTTGCAAGAAAACGTGACGTGATGGAACATTTTGGCTATTTTTCCTGGATTCAGCACCCCAAAATCTATAGGAATCAGTTGCAAAACTGGAGGCAGTTTTTTGGTAGTGTACCTGTGTTATTTATACATCGTATTTTCTGCTACATTCATCCGTTAGTTCTCAATTTGGATTCAATTGTATTTTATATGTTTTTATTTAATTATTGTTTTTATCAATTTATGTAGCCTGCCCCTGAAGAAGGCAACGAAACACGGCCTGTGTCGGGCCATAGGCTTTTTTACACAATAAAGAACGTCCTTCTACTGCTGTCCACGGTTCAGACTGGGTTTCAACGTACGCTTAGTGACAGGCAACCCCAATTTATTAGGGTCAAAGGAAATGAAGAGCTGAGAAGCCCTTCTATGCCCTTGCGTACGTTCAAGGTAAAAGGACAGCGCCCTTCTACAATTCAGGGTATGCAAGACAGTCTCTGCCCTACTGGCATGCGGCCTAGGAAAGAACGTTGGAAGTACCACCTCCTGGTTGAGGTGGAAGGAGGACACCACCTTTGGAAGGAACTTAGGATGAGTCCGCAAGACTACCCTGTTCCTATAGAACCTGGTATACGGCCTATCCGAGACCAGAGCCTGAAGCTCACTCACCCGCCTAGCCGAGGTGAGTGCCACAAGGAACAACACCTTCCAGGAGAGGAAATGTAAATGGCAGGTTGCCATCGGCTCAAAAGGTAGGCGAGTCAGTTGCTGCAAGACCACATTGAGATCCCACTCAGGGGCAGGTGGACGAATAGGAGGCTTAAGCAGAAGCAGGCCTCTTAGAAAATGGGACACCAGAGGGTGGCCTGAGAGAGATTGTCCATCCACCTGCAAGTGGTGAGCTGAGAGGGCACTGAGGTGAACCCGGACAGAGTTGGACTGAAGTCCTAGGTTGGAAAAATGGAGCAGGTATTGAAGCACCACCTGGACAGAGCAGGAGAAAGGGTCCTCTTGCTGTTGAGAACACCAAGTAGAGAACCTACGCCACTTTAGAGCATAGGCCTTCCTAGTGGAATGCTTCCTGGAGGCCAATACCACCTCTTCAACCTCCCTAGAGAGGAGCAAGGACTAGCCTTTCAGCAGCCAGGCCATCAAATTGAGGGATTTGAAGTTGGGATGCAAGAGGGACCCCTGGTCCTGAGTCAGAAGGTCGGGTTGCAACCCCAGAGGAAGTGGAGTATCCACTGCCAACTGCAGAAGAAGAGGGAACCACGGCTGCCTGGGCCACCTGGGGGCTATCAGGATCACCGTGGCTTGGTCCTGCTGGATTTTGAATAGAGTCCAGGCCACCAGAGGTGTGGAAGGAAAGGCATACAGTAGGCCCTCTGACCAAGAGATCAGGAATGCATCTGGCGCTGTTCTCAAGGGATGCGGTTGCCTGGAACAGAACCTGGGTAGTTGCCTGTTGAGCGGACTGGCAAAAAGATCCATGGTCGGAAGACCCCACTTCAGAAAGATCTTTTGAAGTACCAGAGGATCCAACTGCCACTCGTGAGGCTGCAGGAGTCTGCTGAGTCTGTCCGCCAGGTAGTTTTCCTGGCCTGGGAGGTAAACGGCCTTGAGAGTCATGCCCTGGGGGATAGCCCAGGAGCAGAAAGCTTGTGCTTCCAGGCATAGAAGTCTGGATCCCGTGCCTCCCTGCTTGTTGACGTAGAACATAGCCACCTGGTTGTCCGTCTGAACTAGGACAGACTGGTGAGACGGGATCTGAGAGAAAGTCCGCAAGGCCAGCCGAATGGCCCTCAATTCCAACAGGTTGATCTGCTGGGCGGCCTCCCACGGAGACCACAGGCCTTGGGTGCAGGCTCCCTGGCAGTGAGCCCCCCAGCCCTGCAGGGAAGCATCGGTTGTCAGTACCTGAATGTGTGGGGAGGCCTGAAAAGGAACACCCCTGACCAGATTTGGGAGATGCCTCCACCAGCGTAAGGAGTCCATCAAGAGTTTGGACACCTTTATTCTGTCTGACAATTTCCCTGTGGCCTGCAGCCACTTCATCCTGAGGTGCCATGAGCCGGCCTCATGTGTAGCCAGGCATGTGGGGTGACATGCACTGTGGAAGCCATGTGACCTAAGAGCTGGAGGAAGTTCCTGGCCAAGACCACAGAGTTCGCCTGAAACCGGCTGGCCAACTTTATCAGCCTGTGAGCTCTGTCCACAGGCAAAAAGGCCTTTGCTTGGATGGTATCCAACCTTGCCCCTATGAATTCCATGTCCTGTGAGGGGACCAAAGTGGACTTTGGGAAGTTTATAACGAACCCCAGGTGCTGAAGCAGGGATATGGTTCTGCAGGTGGCCTGCCTGGCCTCTTGTGGAGACTGGCCTCTGATTAGCCAGTCGTCCAGGTAAGGGAACACAAAGATCCCCTGGCTCCTGAGGTAGGCCACAACCACCGCTAGGCATTTTGTAAAAACCCTGGGGGCGGAGGTGAGGCCAAAAGGAAGCACTCTGTACTGGAAGCGCTTTCCTCCCACCACAAATCTGAGGAATTGTCTGTGACTTGGATGGATGAGGATGTGAGTATAAGCATCCTTCAGGTCTAAGGAGCATAGCCAATCTCCCTGCTGGAGGTAGGGCAGTAAATCCCATGGATAAGCATCTTGAACTTTTCCCTCTTCAGAAACTTGTTTAGATTTCTCAAGTTGAGGATGGGTCTGAGGCCTCCTGTTCTTTTTGGTACCAGGAAGTACCTGGAGTAGAAGCCTTGCCCTTCCAGGTGGTGAGGCACCGGTTCCACTGCCTGGTCCCTTAGTAGACCCTCCAACTCCTGAAAGAGTAAGTTTCTGTGCAGAGGGGGTCTTGGAGGCTCCCCTAGAAAGTAGGAGGGGGGTATCTGGGTGAAGTGGAGCAGATAGCCCCTTTCAATGATACTTAACACCCAAGTATCCCCTGTGATGGCTGGCCACCTGTCTGCGTACAGGGTCAGCCGACCTCCTGTGCCCTAGAGAGGAAGAGAGGCTATGCTGGCATAGTCAAAACCCCCTCCCTGCTGAGCAGGAGCCGGAGTAGGAGGCTTGGGGGCTTTCTGCCTACAGGGCCCATGACCCTGCCCCTTGGCCTGCTGGCCCTGTTGGGAAGCTGCAGAGGCCTGGTAGTGAGGGTAGGTTTTATAGGCAGTGGTCTTCCTTGGGTAAAAGGTCTTTTTCCCCGAGCCCTTCTTTTTCTGAGAAGGGGCAGAGGTTTTCCTGGACAGCCTTGTCTGGGTAAGAGTCTCAGTCTCGGGTTCTGCAGCCTTTTCGGCCATGGGCTTGCCAAAGAGGTTTTCACCTTGGCAAGGGACATCGACCAACTTGTCCTGTACCCAGGAGGGCTCGAGGTCTGAGGATTGTAGCCAGGCCTGACGGCGTGCACCGATGCCGGCCCCTGCTACTCGGGCCGAAGCCTCAAATCCATCATAGGCTGCTCGAGAGATAAACTTCGAGCACTCTCGAATACCAGAAGACAAGGCCTTGAACCTCTGTAAAGGTTCCTCAGACAGACCAGCAGAGAACCCGGCAATCTCCTTTGCCAGGTCTCGAAGGTACATGCCCATGTACAGCTGGTAGGTCTGGACGCGGCAAGCAAGCATAGAGCCCTGGAAGCACTTTCTACTGAGGGCATCCAGGTTCTGGGCTTCCCTGCCGGGAGGCACTAAGGAGTGCATCTTCTGACTCTTCAGGTGATGCATGGCTGATTCCACCACCATGGAATGGTGCGGTAGCTGTGCCTTCTGAAACCCGGGGCTCTTGCGGACTTGATAGATGGAATCGATCTGCTTGCTTAGAACTGGCATTGAGGCCGGCGCCTCCCACATGCGGAAGAGCAACCGCTCCAGCATCGGAGGAACCGGGACAGTAAAGGCCTCCTTGGGAGGAGAGTCATACTGCAGAGCCTCGAGCTCCTCGGCTCGGGGCTCTTCCTCGGGGTCCGCAGGGAAAGTCAGTGCCTTGGCCATGTCCCGTACGAAATCTGAGAACCTAGTATCCGGGGGTGGGGGGACCTTGTCTGAGGCTTGGAGCCTGGTGAGTCCAAAGGAACGCACCGAGTCCGGAAGGTGTCAGGGGACTCCTCCTCCTCCGTCTCCCACGTCGATTCCTCTGAGGAGGAATCAAGCGGCTCCGAGTGGGCGGGCACCGACGCCATCCGCCCCGACGCCGAGGGAACCAGCGTCGACGACCTCGGTCCCAAATGGGAGGTCGAGGTTGACTGCAGCCGAGGATCGACTCGAGTTCGCGTGGTCTCGAGGATCAGCTCGGCCTCCGGGGTCGACTTGGACGTCGATATCCCGGTGGTCAGGGCAGATGCGCTGGTGAGACCGGTGATCAGCACCCGCTGCTGCTCCATGAAGGCCGACAATCTGCTCTCCAAGGCCGTCAACCTGATTCCGAGCTCAGGAGACCCAGCAGCCTCTGACTCGGGCCCCGATGGCGTCGGGCCCGACGTCGGCTCCCCCGGAGGAGAGTCCACGAGGACTACAGTACTCACGTGACTCAGGGCCTCCGACTCTACACGAGGATGCTTGGCAGGCCTCTCCGACTCCGAAGACCCAGGACGGCGATCGGGGCTATGCGACCTGGCCCTCGAGGAGCCAAGAGCATCCACCGATGCCGCCCTCGCGGGTTTCTTCCTTCGGTGCTCCCTTGAGGGGGACTCCCTTTCAGAGGAGCCCCGATGATGCTCGGGGTCAGACTCCCGAGATGTCGAGGCCTCTGACGAAGTCCGGACCCATCCAGAGGCAGATTCGGAGAAGATCCTATCACGCTGGTGCTGACGGCTCCGCAATGCCTTGGAAGACATTTTGCCACAGGGACTACAGACCGTAGAATCATGGTCTGGACCCAGGCACCGGAGGCAGCAGTCGTGTGTGTCGGTGAGAGACATCAGTTTCTTGCACCGATCACACTTCTTAAAGCCACTGGCAGCCATCGGGGGAAAATGGCCCCTGCAAGATCAAAAAATTGGGCTGCCAGGGAAAAGAAAAAAAGACGCGAACGCAGTCTCTAAGGACAAAAACCGGAAAAGAGAGATCCGGGCTCGGCAACGGTGTACAGAGTCCAGGCGGGAAAGGAACCGACGTCAAACCGAGGAAAACCCGACCCAATGCAGGAAAAATCAACTTTTTTCACGGGTGACAAGGACAGGCGTCCGTAGGGCTCCGCGGAAAAAAGAAGACTGAGCAAGATGGCACCTTTGGGTGGGAAGGGGACCGCGCATGCATGCCTGCATTCCCAAAGGCTTTCTTTGAAAGCTGGGGAAATGCTCCGCATGGGGGCTCCGTCGACGCCAACGTCACCCATATGTGAGGACTGACTTCCTGCTTGGTCCTGGAGAAACACCGTTTTCCATTTATCTCCTCTCTCTCATCCTCCATTTCCCCTCCCCCTCTTCTCATCCCCTTCTTCCCCCTTCCTTTTCCTTCTGTCCCCATCTCCCCATTCTTTCCCTTTCCCCTTTCTTTCCACCTCCTTCCCTTCCCTTGTCCTGTGTAGGTATTCTTCTTCTTCTTTTTATTCTTTTCCTCCTTTTTTTAATAGTATAATATTTTAAACATTCCTCATTTTATTTCCTGATAGATGTTTTAATTGTGAAGGTGTTTTATTTTTATCATGGGGTTGCTTATTAATTTTAAGTATAGTTTCACTTTTTATTCTTTTGATGCCTGGGGTTGCTAGTTTCATATATTTTTTATTTTTATTTTATTTTCTGTTTGTATTAGGCTTCTATTTGTATTAGTTTTAATTACATGGTAGAAATTCATTTTCTGGAAATGAGGTTTGCCTGTCAATTAGACTTATCCTTTTGGCAGGAATCACTGATTTGCATCTACGAATGCCTCTCTTTCTCCTCTGACTTTAGCTTCTTTGCATTTCTGACAATTTTTCAGAGTTTCTTCAGTCATCCATTTCGGCCGTTTTTGCTTTTTATTGAACAGTGTTCATTCGATATGGATATTATGTCCAGATAGGTTGAGCTGATAGAATTGTTTAGAGTAAATTGAAGATCAGATTTAGCGAAAATGAGTGTTCCACCTCCTCTCTGGTGGGACCTATGACAGGCAAAGGTTGAATAACCGGGTGGTGACATCAGGTTGATTAGAGCATTATCATGGTCGGATAACCAAGATTCTGTTATCATTAGGATATCGAGATCATGTAGGGTTATAAGGTCATTGAATGCTGGCCATTTTGAGTGTGTTGATCTGGCATTGATAAGCGCACATTTAAGTAACTGTTGGTAGTTGCATTTCTCAGTTTGGATCCTTTTAAAGTCTTGTAATGGGATGTGTAGGAGGTGAGGATGAAGGGCACTGGCTTTTATTGAATGTTGACGGGGATTCTCAGACCATCTTCTGCTATAGTTATAGAGAATTGGGATATGCCTGATATCAGGACTGAGGGCCTGTAATAGGTTAGGGGCCCAAGAGGTAAGGAGGAAGAGGAATAAGGATAAGGATGGAGGCATTTTGGATGTTCAATGTGGGGCAGCTACTTTGGGTGCAGGATTCGAGCTTGATATCAAGGTACAATTTAAGGCAGTAGAGGCTAGAAAAAGCTCCCAATTTGCTAATAACAGAGCTTTCTCCCTCTTCGCCCCTATACTTTGGAACTCCCTACCTGCTCCTATTCATCTTATTTCAGATCTGGCCACCTTTTGCAAAGCAATCAATACTCACCTATTCCATCTGGCTTATGACCACATAACATAAAGCCCAGTCTGTCATAATGTAAATAGTTTACCATTCTTACTTGTTACTGTTAATGTAAATTTGTTAATTGTATTATAACTTGTTCACATGTTCAATGTAAACTGTTCCATGTAACAAGTTGTTCTAGTGTAAACCGTGCTGATTATGAATAGTGTGGTATAAAACCAAATAAATTAATTAAATTAATTATCGCCTAGAGGTACAGGCGGTGGGTGATGCCAGGTTTGGCATCGCAGTGACATGAGTAGGAAGGTGAAATTAGAGCTTACCTGCTAATTGTCTTTCCTTGAGTCCCTCTAGGCCAGTCCTGGTTCCATCCATGGGTCTGCATTCATCTTTATCCATGTTGGAGGCGAGACCATCGCTTTAGGTAAGGACATTAGGAAAGAGAGGCCGCGCCTCTAGGTAGATGGTCTCCCTGGGGGGAGAGGGGGCGTCCTAGTGGGGCAAACCCTCTACACTGCCTAATCCTTGCCTAATCTTTTCTTGTCACTCTGTAAAGTATGAAATATACAAAACAAGAAAAAAGAAAAATGAGTAGTACTAGTTATGTCTCTCATGTACATAGCATTGTAAAGTAGCGCACGCTGTAAATAGCCCACCACGAATCAACGCCAACTTACACACACACTCATTCACTGTATAACACTGCATGCACACACAAATGTCAAGATAATTCGATTGGTTGCTGTGTACACCGCCTTGATTACAGGAGAAAGCGGTATATAAAGCCTTTTAAATAAATAAATAAATAAATGTTCAAACATAGAGGAAGGTGCTATAAGGAGGCTGCTTTGGAAATTGGAGACTGGTAGCTGAGACTCAGAGGGGAGCTCTTCTCTGGAAGGTCAGAATTCTGACATGCTCAATTCTCAGCAACTTCTGGTAGATGGTGACTACCCACGCATAAACTGGACTGGTTTGGAGGGACTCAGGGAAAGACAATTAGGTAAGTTCTGATTTCACCATCTCCATCTCTCCTTCCTCCTCTTCATTCCCTAACCCAAGGGTTCTTAACCAGGGGTATCCATACCCCTTGAGAGTATGGTAACCAAACGTTGGTGGTATAGTGCTGGATCTCTGAACAATTAGAAAATATGTTAGGTTAAAATTTCAGAGCATAAGATATGCCATACTGGGTCAGATCAAGGTCCATCAAGCCCAGTATCCTGTTTCCAACAATGACCAATCTAGGTCACAAGTATCTAGCAGTTTCCCCAAAAGACACAGGTTCCACAATGATGGATTGGGGCAAGCAGTGGATTTCCCAGATCCCCTTTAATAACGGTTTATGGACATTTCCTCCAGGAACTTTCCAACCTGGCTACACTAACAGCTTTTACTACATCCTCCGATAACGAATTCCAGAGTTTGACTACACATTGAGTGAAAAAAAATATTTTCTCTTATTAGTCTTAAATAGGTTACACTGTAGCTTCACTGCATGTCCCCTAGTCTTTCTATATTTTGATGGCGTAAACAATCGATCTATGTTTACCCATTCTACTTCATTCATTAATTTATAGACCTCTATCATATCTCCCCTCAGCCGTCTCTTTTCCAGGTTGAAGAGCCCTAACCTTTTTAGCCTCTCTTCATAAAGGTATCTTCCATCCCCTTTACCATTTTGGTGGCTCTTCTCTGTACCTTTTCTAATGACGCTATATCCTTTTTAAGATACGGCGACCAGAATTGCACACAATATTCAAGGTGCGGTCGCACCATGGAATGATACAGAGGCATTATAATATCCTTTGTTTTATTTTCTGTTCCTTTCCTTATGTTACCTAGCATTCTATTTGCTCTCTTGGCCACCGCTACACACTTGACAGAAGGTTTCAATATATCATACACGATGATGCCTAAATCTTTTTCCTGGGTGGTGGTTCCTAATGTGGAAACTTGCATCGTGTAACCATAGTTTGGGATGTTCTTTCCTAGGTGCATACCTTTGCAATTGTCCATCTGCCATTCGGATGCCCATTCTTCCAATTTATTAAGGTCCTCTTACAATTTTTCACAATCCTCATGGGTTTTAACAGCTTTGAATAATTTTGTGTCATCTGCAAATTTGATTACCTCACTTGTTCCCTTTTCCAGGTCATTTATGAATATGTTAAAAAGCAGCGGACCAAGCACAGATCCCTGAGGTACTCCACTATTCACATTTCTCCATTGGGAAAACTGGCCATTTAGCCCTACCCTCTGCTTTCTGTCTTTTAACCAGTTCCTGATCCACAATAGTACATTGCCTCCTATCCCATGACTTTTTAATTTCGCCAAAAGTCTCTCATGAGGACCTTGTCAAACACTTTCTGAAAATCCAGATGCACTATATCAACTATATCACCTTCAAAAAAACATAAGAGATTGGTAAAATAAGACCGTCCTTGACTAAAGCCATGTTAGCTGTCTCCCATTAAGCCATGACTATATAAATGTTCAGTAACTTTGTTTCTACCATTTTTTCCAGTACTGACGTTAGGCTCAGGTCTGTAGTTTCCCAGATCACCCCTGGAACCCTTTTTAAAAATTGGCGTTACATTGGCCATCCTCCAGTCTTCATGTATTACATATGATTTTAATGATAGTTCACAGATTACTAATAGTAGGTCTGCAATCTCATATTTCAGTTCTTTCAACACCCTTACATGTATACCATCCAGTCCAGGTGTTTTGCTACTCTTCAGTTTATCAAATAGTTGTAATACATCTTCCAAGTGTATCGATATTTCTTTCAATTCTTCTGCAGCATCACCTTTAAATACCATTTCAGTCATGGGTAACATTCCTACATCTTCCTCAGTAAAGACTGAAGTAAAGAATTCATTTAGTCTCTCTGCTATGGCCTTGTTCCCTCTTGGTGCCCCTTTTACCCCTCTATCATCTAATGGTGCAACTGACTCTGTCACAGATTTTTTGCCATGAATGTACTTTAAACAGTCTTTATTATGCATTTTTTCTTTCACAGCAAGCTTCTTCTCAAATTCTCTCTTTGCCTGCCTTATCAGTGCCTTCCATCTAACTTGCCAGTGCTTATGTTGTTTCCAGTTTTTGTCATTTGGCTCCTTTTTCCATTTCCTAAAAGATGTTTTTTTGGCAACAGCATCCTTTCTGACCTCACCTTTAAACCATGCTGGCAGATTTTTGGACTTCCTTCTACTTTTCTTAAAGTGTGGAATACAGCTGGTCTTGGCTTCCAAGATAATATTTTTAAACAACATCCATGCTTGATGTAAATCTTTAACCCTTGCAACTGCTCCTCTTAGTTTTTTCTAACTATTTTCCTCATTTTATCATAGTCTCCCTTTTGAAAGTTAAAAGGTAGTACTATGGATTTCCTTACCATCCTTCCTCCATTTATTAAATCAAACGCAATCATGCTATGATCACTATTGCCAAGAGGCCCCAACACCCTTAACTCTTGCACCAGATCTTGTGTTCCACTAAGGACTAGTTCCAAAATGGCTTTCCTTCTGGTCAGTTCATGAACTAGCTGCTCCAAGAAGCAGTCATTTATTTCATTTAGAAACTTTATCTCCCTAGCATGTCCTGCCATGACACTGTCCCTGTCGATACCAGGGTAATTGAAATCACCCATTATTATTACTGTGATGTAAGTTTTGTTAGCTTCCCTGATTTTTTTGAGCATTTCATCATCCATTTGTTCATTCTGGCCAGGCAGTCCCTAGTACACCCCTACTGCCATGGCCTTCCACTTCCCCTTTTAACATGGAATTTCAATTCATAGAGATTCTACAGTGAATTTTGTTTCCTGCAAAAGTTCAAACTTTTGTGACTCAATGCTTTCTCTAACATAGTATGCAACCCCTCCACCAATTTGATCTGCTCTTTCATTACAATATAGTTTGTACCCAGGTATCACTGGTTTGTCCCACTGGTTGTCCTCCTTCCACCATGTCTCTGAGATACCAATCATATCTAAACTCTCATTTAGTGCTATATATATTCTAACTCTCCCATCTTAGGTTTTTAGACTTCTAGCAATTGCACGCAAGCATTTTAGAGACATATTTTATTCATATTAATCTGGTTATCGGTAGGCAGGTAATTGGAATCTTTAAGCTCTGTCTGCTATGTATTTGAGGGCATTTGGACTACTTTTGTCTTTATTGGAACCTCTCTGCTGGTATGCCCTAACTTCAATCTTTTGCTAGTATCCTTCAAGGATGCATTGTTCCGAACTATGTGTTCTTGGGCGACTGTCGGCTCTCCTCTATTATCTAGTTTAAAAGCTGCTCTATCTCCTTTTTAAAGGTTAGATTATTAATTATTACAGTTATCAACATGGATTGAAATAGTTAAACATGGCCTGTGAAAATACTTCAAGAAGTCAAGAACCATTTGGAAGTCCTCAATACAAATTTTGAGGATTACTTCTTAGATATTAATGATTTTAGCATGGAATCTCTTTTGGTCATGAACCTATTCTCATTTGATATGTCTACAATCAGTGACTACAATTTAGCAAAGAATAATTTCACTGATTTCCAAAAAGACCCATGAAAGAAAGCTGATTTCAAACAGGCTGAGCTGGCTATCGTTGTATTTTGATGTGAGCAAATCACAGCTTACACTAGCTTGGCAATGAGGGCAATGAATGTTCCCTTCACAACTGCTTATCTCTGTGAAACAGAGTTCTCTGCAATTTTAAACTTGAAATCAAAGTGGAGAAATCAACTTGATGCATCAGATGACATGCGAGTAATATTGTCTGTAATTGTATCACGATTCCCTTTTTTGATTGCACAAAAACATCAAAAATTTCAATAGTTGTAGCTAGTTTGTGTATATGTGATTTGAATAAATATGATAAAATCCTTAAAATTTTATTTAAACTATTCTGTTTCTATGCATACAGTATATGTGATTTTAACAGTCTGATGAAGTGGGTATGGGGACATATTGGGCAAACCATTGAGGGTCTGTAGTAGTAAAAAGTTTAACAACCCCTGCCCTTACCCTTCCCTCAACCTCTATCACCCTTTCATCCTTTTCTAAGATCACTGAGGAAGAAACCATTCATTTTCTTTCCTCCTGTAAACTTACTACCTACTCCTCAGACATATTTATCCTTGTTCATTGTTCCATGTAAACAGTTGAAACATACTGCTATATAATGTTCTATGTAAACCGTCCTGATTTGTAGAAGGACGGTATATAAAAAATGTTAAATAAATAAATAAATCCCTTACTATCTACTAAACTCCATCTCCTCTGTTGTTGTCCCTTCCATCTGTATATCCTCAACCTGTTGTTATCTACCACAAGTGTATCTGTAGAGTTCAAGCATGCGGTGGTTACACCTCTCCTCAAGAAACCATCCCTTGATCCTACCTGTTCTTCTAATTATTGACCCATCTTTCTGCTCCTCTTTATTTCTAAACTACTTAAACATGTGATTCACCACCGCTGTCTTGACTTTCTCTCTTCTCTGTCCCTTCTGCATGCACTGCAATCTGGCTTTTACCCTTTACACTCTACTGAGTCTGTTCTTGCCAAAGTTTCCAATGACTTATTCTCCAGGAACAAGCAGGAAGTCAGTCCTCACATATGGGTGACGTCGGCACTGACGGAGCCCTCGTGCGGAGCAATTCCCCAGCTTTCAAGGAAAGCCTTTGGGATTTCATCGCACATGCGTGGTCCCCTTCCCGCCCAAGGGTGCCATCTTGCTCAGTCTCCCTTTTTCCGCGGAGCCCAACGGACATGGTCTGAATTCCCTCACAGAAAAGGTGCATCAAATCTTCAGAAAATTTGGTTCTTCGACCCGGTTCGACGCTGGTTCCCCTCCCCACCTCGGTTCAGTACACCGGTATCGAATCTGGTCCCTAGTTTTCGGTTTTTGTCCTTCGTAACTAGCGTTTGCGCTTTTTTCTTTTTCACTGGCAGCCCAGTCGTTTGACCTCGCAGGGGCCCTTTTTTCCCCGATGGCTGCCAGCGGGTTTAAAAAGTGTGATCGGTGTAAAACGTTAATGTCCCTCACTGACACACATGACTGCTGTCTCCAATGCCTTGGGGCTGACTATTTATTTATTTACATTCTCTTATATACCGCGCTATTCTGCATCAGTGTTGTTTACATTGAACAAACTGAAATTACATTGAACAGGGCATTATAACTGAGAGATAACTATTTTACAGGGAACATGGGCCTGTGGCCCATGTGACAAGATGTCTTTGAAGGCATTTAGAAGTAGGCAGCAGCTGCGTGAGAGGATTTTCTCAGAGTCCGCATCCACCCAGGTCCGGACCTCGTCAGAAGCCTCGACGTCTCAGGAGCTGTCAGACTCCGAGCACCGTTGGGGGTCTTCTGAGCGGGGGTCTCCCTCCAGGGCACACTGGAGGAAGAAAAAACTTGTGAGGGTGGCGTCGTTGGAAGCCTCTGATAGGCCTGGTTCCTCGCAGTCCAGGTCTCAGAGTCCTGACTGCCGCCCCGGGTCCTCGGAGTCGGAGCAGCCTGCCAAAGTACCTCGCATGGAGCCGGAGACGCCGAGGAAGGTAAATACTGTTGTCCTCGTGGACTCTCCTCCAGGAGAACCGGCATCGAGCCTGACAGCGTCAGGACCCGAGCCGGAGGCTGCGGAGCCTTCTGGACTCGGTCTCAGAATGGCGGCCTTGGAGCGCAACATGTCTGCCTTCATGGAGCAGCAGCGGGCACTGATGGCCAGTCTCACTGGTCCATCCGCCCCGACCACCAGGACCTCGACATCCAAGTCGACCCCGGAGGCTGAGACGATCCTCGAGGCTCTTCGAGCTCGAGTCGATCCTTGGCCGAAGTCTCCCTCGACCTCCTGTCCGGGACCGAGGTCATCGACGCCGGTGCCATTGGCGTCGGGGCAGTCGAGACCAAAGCCCTCAAGGCTGGAGCCCATCGATTCCTCCTCGGAGGACGGCTTGGGAGACGAAGGATGAAGATTCCCTGGGCACCCACCAGACCCGGTGTGTCCCATCGGACTCGCCGGGGTCCGAGCCTCGGAGAAGGTCCCTTCCGGAGGATACCCAGTTCTCGGAGTTTGTTGGCATTCCCGGCAGACACCAAGGAGGAGCCTTGAGCCGAAGAGTTCGACGCCCTCCAGTATGATTTTCCCCCGAAGGAATCCCTTACTGTACCGATTCCTCCGATGTTTTAATGACTGTTGTTCCGTATGTAGGAATCACCGGCCTCAATGCCGGTGCTCAGCAGGCAGATCGATTCCATTTATCGGGTCCACAAAAGTCCTGGGTTCCAGAAGGCACGCTGCCGCACAACTCCATGGTTGTGGAATCGGCCATGCAGAGGCTCAAGAGCCAAAAAATGCACTTCTCGGTACCTCCCGGTAGGGAAGCCCAGAACCTGGATTCCCTCAGCAGGAAAGCGCTACCAGGGCTCAATGCTGTCCTGCCATGTCCAAACATACCAGCTGTACATGGGCATGTACTTACGGGACCTGGCAAAGGAGATTGCCGGATTCTCAGCTGGCCTCACCGAGGAACCTTTGCAGAGATTCAAGGCCTTGTCCACGGGGGTTCAAGAGTGCTCAAAGTTAATGTCTCGAGCAGCTTATGACGGCTTCGAGGCTTCGGCCCAATATCACCAATGTCCTGTTAGCTTCCAAGCTGTGCATCAACCCAAATTTCAGTGCTGGTGGCTGGTTTTGGCCCTGGGATTGAATATCTGGGGTTAGTATTCAGCAGTGATGGCTATGCCCTTTACTAACATTAGCCCCTGCCACTGAATATCCCCTCCATTTTGTGAGTCATAATGCTCCTATTTGCAAGGGAGGATGTCTGGAGGTGATGCTTGAAGAGGATATTTATTGAAGCCTGCGAAAATACATGTAGGAGGAAACAATACAATTTTTGTTAAAATTTAGTGGCGTTTGTCAGTGGAACAATATCATTTTAAAAGCTTCATGGTCATACAGAGAGAAGAACATTAAATTACCTTTTGAGAGCATAGTAGAGCAAAGCAGTTTTCTTTAGTAAACAGTATTCACAATCATCCTGCTAGACCAGTCCTAACTAGCAGGTGGTGTCCTCCTACCATCAGATAACGAAGACAGAGAAAGATTACTCTCCAGGAACAAGCAGGAATGTAGTCTTCACATATGGGTATCATCGGTACCGACGGAGCCTGCACGAGAACGCTCCCCAGCGTCCAATTGGAAAGCTTTTGGGAGCATCCCACTGCGCCTGCATCGCTGCCTTCCCGCCTTTGCATCTCTCCCTCTTCAGTTTTTCATTTTCCGTGGAGCCGACAGGCAGCAAACCCTGTCACTGCAGAAAATGTTCTTTTTGTGGCCGTGTCTGACTTCACCGTCGACGCCTATACCAGTACCACCAGTCTTTTCTTCATTTTCTTACTTCTTTTCCTAAAAAAAAGAAAGAAAAAAGAATTCTTTTTGGAGGGTCTGTCCTCTCTAGGTGCCAGGCGCCATTTTGGGCACTAGGCTCTCTTTTCTTCTAAAATGGAGAAACCATCTAGTGGTTTTAAAAAATGTTCAAAGTGTAGCGGTACCATTTCTGCTACCGACACCCATGATTGGTGTCTTAAATGTTTAGGTCCTGACCATTTACCATCGGAGTGTCTCCTCTGTAGAAAGATGACCAAGAGAGGCCTGCAGAACAGAGCTGAAAAACTCGGCACTTTCTTTGCCACAGATGCGATGTCCTTTGCATCGACGTCTTCCAGGGCTTCATCTTCCTCCCATGGATCTCAGGTAACTAAACCCAGGTCTTCCAAGACCGGCCAGTCCTCAAAGGGTAGATCTCCTTCGAAGCATCGAGATGCTACTAGCGTTGCCCTCGAGGAAAACATACCGGCAAAACAGCCCTGGCAGGAGGCCCCGGCCTCCAAAGCATTAACGGGGCTCCAGGATGTTCCCGAAGCTTCCTCCTCGGCAGAACTCCTGGTGCCATTTTCTGGTGTCATGGCCTGTTCCACCAGTACTGACACCCAGGCATCGGCAAGGGCTATGGATAAGTGCATCCTGGCCATCGAATGCAGCCAAGCGGCTCTCTTAGCCTCGGTACCGTTAAGGCCGCTTCAGACGGTTCCACAGTCATCGATACCAATACCGGTATCGACCGCACCCGCTTTAACCAATGTGCTTCCCCCCATGCCGGCACTAGAATCAGTATCCAGTATTGAGGGCCCGGTATCAAGACAGTCCGATGTTAACTTCGATCGATACCTGCGCCAAGCAATGGAAGAGCACCCAGCGTGGAGATACTTCGAGTCCTCCAATTCCGATGACTCTGAGGACTCCACCAGTACCGGAGTGATTCTTCTGGAGGATCCCTCTCCTTCTCCTCAGCATAGAATGTCTCCTCCAGAGGACATGTCTTTTCAGGATTTCATACGTGATGTAGCACAAGGACTCTCCATCACCGTGACCCCTGAGAAAGAACCGAGAGCAGAAGAATTAGAAATTCTTTAGCACCCGGCAGCTCCTAAAGAAGCTGCTACCCTTCCCCTTCACCAAATCTTGCATGACCTCATGCTAAAGATGTGGGAAACTCCTTTAACGGTGTCTCCACACTCTCGGAGACTCGATACCCTGTACCAAGTTCCACAGTGCCCTGGCTTTCAGAAGACACAATTACCACACCATTCAATGGTAGTGGAATCGGCAATGCGTAGGATCAAGAGTGCTAAAACGCCTTTGGGCGTCGATGTTTTCAATCCTCGATGCTATCAGCCAGGATCAGCTCTTATATTCTTTATATGGGAATGTTCCTTAAGGGATCTAGTGCTCACGGCTCCACTTCTCCCCGATGATAAAAGAACAGACTTCCTCACTCTGGTCAAACATGGCCAGAATGTGTCTAAGTTTATGAATCGTGCAACCTTTGATTGCTTTGAGTGCATTAGCAGAACCTCTGCTATTTCTATCGGTGCACGTCGCATTGCCTGGCTTCAGGCATCAGATTTAGAACAATGGGTGCAAGATAAGTTGGGGAATATTCCTTGCACAGGAGAAAATCTCTTTGGCAAGGATTGGCAGGACAAAGCTAATCAGCATGAGTTTGAAAATACCACCTTGATCAAATTATCAAGGGCCACAGCCAACCCAGCAAAAAAAAAGACAATTAAATTCTACCCATCTTACACCCAGGCTGTCCACTATCCAGTTCATGCTCCCCAGCAACAGCAACCCAGCAACAGCAACCCAGACAGCAAAGGAAGGCCCAAGTCCCCAGAGCTCAACCAGCTCAGCTGACACAGCCTCCTCAGGGGCTTTGATTCCTTCCTAGAGAACTTAGTCATCCTACCCCTGAAAGGTCTAGAGCCTCTCTCCATCCCCGGCAGACTTTGTCATTTTGCCAAAAGATGGCAACAAATAACATCAGAACACTGGACTCTTTCCATTTGTACCAAACTCCATTTTCACAGTATGCCCTCTCCCACCATCACAAGACAGTTCAATTCTCAGGGCCCTTCCACCACTCTCTTGTGTCGAGGTCACCTCACTACTCACTCAAGGAGGTACCCATATCCCAAAAGGGCATGGGTTTCTACTCCCCCTACTTCCTCATTCCAAAGAAAACAGGGGGATACAGACCCATACTGGACCTCAGAGAGTTGAACAAGTATCTGTTCTGAAAAAAATTCAAGATGATCTCCCTCGAAACACTGGATTGGCTATGTTCTCTAGATCTAAAGGATGCATATCCTCATCCATACAGATCACAGAAGGTTTCATCGATTCCTTTTTCAAGGAAGACATTACCAGTACAGGGTTCTTCCCTTCGGACTGGCTTTTGCCCCAAGAGTCTTCACAAAATGTAGTAGCAGCATTCCTGAGAACTCTGGGAATATTTGTCTTCCCCTACTTAGGCGACTGGCTCATCCGAGCATCAACAGTTCCAGAAGCCAGCTTTGCTCTCTCTTGCACAATGCAAATCCTGCAGTATCTGGTACTGGTCATTAACCTCCCAAAATCTCATCTCACCCCTTCTCAGCCTCTAGAGTTCATAGGGGCTCGTCTAGACAGAAGGCAGTCAAAGGCTTTCCTGCCACAACCACGTTGTCTTCAAATACTCCAGCTGGCCTCTCACGCAGCTATGAAAACTCTGCTAAATGTTGCAGAAATGCTTCAGCTGCTGGAGCATATGGCATCCACTGTCCATGTGGTTCCCTATGCTCGCCTTCACATTCAAGCAACCCAGTGGACCCTAACTTCAGTGGACACAGGCCTCGGGTCACCTGACGGACAAAATCAGAAACTCGACACGTCTCATTTTGTCCTTACAGTGGTGGCAATCTTTGGAAAACCTTCTTGTAGGCTCTCCCTTCCAGCAGCCACTACATCAAGCCACCTTGACGACAGATGCGTCCAAGTTAGGCTGCGGGGCTCACTTGGACAATCTCTCCACTCAGGGTCTCTGGACCCAGCAAGAGGCTTGTCTTCACATAAATCTTCTGGAACTCAGAGCTATCTTTTATGCTCTTCAAGTATTTCAGGCCAACCTCAGCTACAAGACATTTCTGGTCCAGACCGACAATCAAGTAGCCATGTTCTGTGTGAACAAGCAGGGTTGGATGAGGTCTCTAACATTGTGCAACAAAGCTCTACGCGTCTGGGCCTTCGCCAGAGATCTTCAAATCCACCTACTAGTGGTGTATCTTCCAGGCACACAAAATCTCTTGGCAGACAAACTCAGTCGAGTATTGCTGCCACACGAGTGGTCTCTTCATCCAGAGCAAATTGCTCAAAATTTTCAGATCTGGGAAATTCCAGATATAGACCTCTTTGCAAGTCCTCAGAATACCAAACTTCCCTGGTTCTGTTCCAGAATTCCAGCTCAGAACTGTCAGGCAAGGGATGCCTTCCACGTCCACTGGGGTCAGGACTTCCTCTATGCCTTCCCACCCATTCCCAAAACTCTATTCAAGCTTCAGAGAGACAGGGGCCATATGATCCTCACAGCCCCACGCTGGCCACGACAAACGTGGTATCCTCTGCTTCTTCGTCTCTCTCAAACCAGACCTCTGGAGTTGGGATGTGCTCCAGATCTTCTTTCCCAAGAGAACGGGATGCTATTGCACCCGAATCCTCAGTCTCTACACCTCAGGGCATGGCTGCTGAGAACCTAGAATTCCAGGATATCAACCTTTCTCAACAGGTTAAGGATATCCTTTTGGCTTCAAGAAAACCTTCCAGAAGGCGGGCCTACGCCTTTAAGTGGAAAAGGTTCTCTATCTGGTGTTCTAAAAAGGAACTTAATCCCTTTTCAGTGCCAGTGGAGGCGTTACTGGAGTATCTCCTCCATTTATCATCCTCTGGTCTTAAGACCAATTCAGTAAGGGTCCATCTTGGTGCCATAGCAGCTTTCCACAAGCCCTTGGATGGACAACCTGTTTCCTCTCAACCACTTGTAGTAAGATTTATGAGAGGTCTACTCTTAACAAAACCTCCCATTAAGCCACCACCCATGGCATGGGATTTGAAACTTGTCCTTGGGCACCTCATGAAACTGCCCTTCGAACCCTTAGCCACTACATCTCTAAAATTTCTTTCTTGTAAAGTGATCTTCCTAATTGCCCTCACTTCTGCAAGACGCATCAGTGAGCTACAGGCTTTAGTGGCTGATCCTCTTTATACAAGGTTCCACCACAATAAAGTAGTTTTTAGGACTCACCCTCACTTTATGCCAAAGGTGGTTTCGCCTTTTCATTTAAACCAATCGGTTTACCTTCCTGTATTCTTCCCTAGCCTCATGCCTCCAATGCAGAAAGGAATCTTCACACTCTAGATTGTAAAAGAGTGTTGGCTTTTTACCTTCAGAGAACTAAGCAACATAGAAAGTCTTCCCAGCTTTTTGTTGCCTTTGACTCTAGTCATCTTGGACTACCAGTTTCCAAGCGAACTTTGTCTAAATGGATTGCAAATTGCATATCCTTTGCATATGAGAGTAACGGACTTTCTCTCGAAGGTCATGTCACAGCTCACAATGTGAGAGCAATGGCAGCCTCTATGGCTAACCTTCGCTCTGTGTCTATTGACATTTGTAGAGCAGCCACGGACTTCAGTACACACCTTTGCAGCCCACTACTGCTTAGACAAGGACTCCCGTCGGGATGTCTCATTTGGCCAGGCTGTTCTCCAGCATCTCTTTCAGACTTACAACAACTCCTACCCTCCGTCCCGGGTTTCGATGCCAGAGATCCATGGGAGGAAACATGACCCATCTCAACTTGGGTTTCACAGCTTTCTGGGGTCATCTCCCTGGCATCTCTCAGCTGGGGAGTTCCCATATGTGAAGACTACATTTCTGCTTGTTCCTGGAGATAGCATAGTTACTCACCTGTAACAGGTGATCTCCAGGAACAGCAGGAATTAAGTCTTCAAAACCCACCCACCTCCCCTGAGAGTTATCTTTCTCTCTCTCTCTCTCTCTATCTATCTCCTCTCCTTTGTCTCGGCTATAATAGAATCATAGAAACATAGAAATATGATGACAGAAAAAGACCACATGGCCTATCTAGTCTGTCTTTCCATATCAACAACTACAACAGTCCCCTTTTTACCTTTAGAGATCCTCTGTGTTTGTCCCATGCTTTTCTGAATTCAGTTACTGTCCTCATCTCTACCACCTCCACTGGGAGACTATTCCATGGATCCACTACTCTTTCCGTAAAGAAATATTTCCGCATATCACTCCTGAATCTATCTCCCTTCACCCTCATCCCATGTCTCCTCATAGCAGAACTTGCTTTCAATTGAAAGAGGCTCTCTCCCTGAACATTTATGCCACGGAGGTATTTAAACATCTCAATCATATCACCTCTATCCCGCCTTTCCTCTAAGGTGTACATATTAAGATCCTTCAGTCTGTCCTCATATGCTTTATAATGAAGACCACTAATCATTTTAGTAGCCACCCTCTGCACCGACTCCATCCTGTTCACATCCTTTTGAAGGTGCGGTCTCCAGAATTGCACACTATACTCCAAATAAGGTCGCACCAAAGACTTATAGAGGCATTATCACCTCCTTTTTTCTGCTAGCTATTCCTCTCCGTATGCACCCAAGCATCCTTCTAGCTTTTGCCGTCGCCTTTTCTACCTGTTTAGCTACTTTAACATCATCAGACACAACCACGCCTAGGTCCCGCTCTTCTTTAGTGGACAAAAGTACTTCACCCCCTATACTATATTGCTCCCTTGGATTGCTGCAGCCCAAATGCATGACGTTACATTTTTTAACATTAAATCCCAGCTGCCAAATTCTAGACCATTCTTCAAGCTTAGCTAGATCCCTCCTCATGTTATCTACACCTTCCTGGGTGTCTACTCTATTGCAGATTTTGGTATCATCCGCAAAGAGGCAAACCTTACCTGACAGCCCTTCTGCTATATCACTAACAAAGATGTTAAAAAGAATCGGACCAAGGACAGATCCCTGGGGCACACCACTGGTAACATCCTTCTCCTCAGAGTGAGCTCCATTTACTTGTACACTTTGTCGCCTCCCACCCAACCAATTTCTAACCCAAGCAGTAACTTTAGGGTCCATACCTAGGGTGCTCAGTTTGTTTATAAGTCGCCTGTGAGGAACAGTGTCAAAGGCTTTACTGAAATCTAAATACACCACATCTAGAGCTCTCCCTCAGTCGAACTCCCTGGTCACCCAGTCAAAGAAATCAATCAGATTTGTCTGACAAGACCTGCCTCTGGTGAATCCATGCTGCCTCGGATCCTGTAATCCGCTGGACTCCAGAAACCTCACTATTTTCTCTTTCAGCAGCGTTTCCAATAATTTACTCACCACCGAAGTTAAACTAACCAGCCTGTAGTTTTCAACCACATCCTTACTTCCGCTTTTGTGTAAAGGCACCACATGAGCCTCTCTCCAGTCCTTTGTCACCACTCCCAACTCCAACGAGGCTTTGAAAAGATCAGTCAGTGGAGTTGCTAGAACGTCCCCAAGTTCCCTCAGTATTCTAGGGTGTATCCCATCCGGTCCCATTGCTTTGTCTACTTTAAGTTGAGCTAGTTTCTCACGAACACAGTCTTCTGAAAATTGTTCAAGATGTCCCTCGCTTCTGTTCCTATTTGTGGGTATTTTCTGAGGTCCTGCTCCTGGTTCTTCATCTGTGAACACAAAACAAAAATATTTGTTAAGCAATTCCGCTTTATCCTTATCAGCTTCTACATATTCCTCCCCTGCACCCTTGAGTCTGTCAATACCACTTTTGCCCTTCCTCTTCTCACTAATATATCTGAAAAATGTCTTATCCCCCCATTTTATTGCATTGGCTATTTCCTCCTCCTTTTGAATCTTTGCCTTCTTGACTACTTTGCTAGCTTCTCTAAGTTTTTCCAAATACAGACGCCTGTCTTCCTCTCTCTGTGATCTCTTGTATTTCATGAAGGCTTCCCTCTTTTTCTTCACTTTTTCAGCTACTTTTTTCGAAAACCATAGCGGTCTCCTTTTCCTTTTACCTTTATTTACCATTTTAACAAAAAGGTTGGTTGCCCTTAAAATATCCCCTTTCAGTTTTGCCCACTGTTTTTCTACATCCCCCATCTGTTCCCATCCCACTAACGACTCCCTGAGGTATTGGCCCATCTTCGCAAAGTTAGTCTTCCTAAAGTCTAAGATCCTTACCTTTGAATGGATTCTAACAGCCCTAGTCCTAATACTGAACCACACCATCTGGTGATAACTGGATGCAAAATGATCTCCCACTACAACATCAGAAACACTTTCACCATTGGTAAGCACCAAGTCCAGTATGGCCCCTTCACGTGTGGGGTCTGTTACCAATTGCCTGAATAGTTCTCCCTGTAGAGAATCCAGGATCTCCTTACTTTTAGATGATACTGCAGCAGAAATGTGCCAATCAACATCTGGCATATTGAAATCTCCTATCAGTAGCACTTCCCCTTTCCTAGCAATGCTGCGTATGTCTTCAATTAACTCTCTGTCCACCTCTTCCTCTTGTGAGGGAGGTCTGTATATCACACCAATGCAAATAGATTTCTCTTTCCCTCTTTCTAGTTTAACCCACAATGCCTCCTCTCTCCCTTTTAAGCTCTGTAATTCCAAAGCTTTAATAGTAGTTTTTACATATAGTGCCACTCCTCCTCCCCTTCTTCCTAACCTGTCCTTTCTGAATAAAGTATAGCCAGGTATAGTTACATCCCAATCATGGTTTTCTGTGAACCATGTTTCTGTAACTGCCACTAAATCCAAGTCAGCCACGCCCACCAAAGCTTCAACATCAGGGATCTTATTTCCCATGCTACGGGCATTTATACACACTGCTTTCCATATGTTACCCCTGTTACCCATTTCCATAAAGGTATTTAATGTATCACTTACCTGGGGGCTTTCTTCACCCATCCCCACCCACCCAAACTCAACTGAAGAGGGATAGTTGGAAAGGCGGGAAGGCAGCAATGCAGGCCAATGGGATGCTCCCAAAAACTTTGCTATTGGACACTGGGGAGCATTCCCACGCAAGCTCCGTCGGTATCGACGATACCCATATGTGAAGACTTAATTCCTGCTGTTCCCGGAGATCACCTGTTACTGGTGAGTAACTACGCTGAAGCTGTCAGTGACATCACTACTGATACTAAGGCTGGTGCAGCTAATGGCACCCTTCAGTATTTCTCTGTCTCTAGCAGATGATGGTTGCTGGATTGGTGCAGAAAGATTTGGATTTCTTCTGGGGCTGCTGTCTGTTGTCATGGGTGGAGGCGGATCGGTTATGGTTCTCGGGGCGCTGGCCTGAGAGTCACCATCCCATGTTGAACCGGATCTTTTCCTGCTTTCAGGGCATGGCTATGGTTGTCCATCTGGATAAGCAGGTCAGCGAGGTTTCTCTCAGTGGTCGCTGTCTGGTCAAGGTCCCTGCAGAGGGCCAGGTGCCAGATGAGATCCACCCTGGAAAGGGCTCAGTCCCACTTCTTGTTGTGATTGTGGTTGTTAAAAAAAGAAACCTTCCCCTTCCCCTTCCTCCCCCGATTGTTACCTTGCATCATGGCACAGGGCAGAGCTTTTGGTCTTCTTCCTCACACTGAGATGCAGCTTAGGCAAGGCAATTGATCCTTTAAAAAAGAAAGAATGCAAGGAATACTACACACTTGGGCTCGTCCCTTCTGGGAAGGGCCTGCGGTAGCAGTGTGAACAGTCAAGCATTCAAGCAATTTCATGATCATGTAAAGAACTCTGCTGGTGCAACCTCCTTGGCTTCAGGGCATGCGATAGTGCTGGGCTGTCTTTGGGATGGGGAGGCATTGTGACAGCTCTGGTGACCTGGAGCATAGGCTGCACATTCTGACCCAGCTGATGAGGCCAATGTTCGGGCCTGGGCGTCTTGAAGCAGCTCTGTCTATGGCAGGCATGGTGACTACAGTTGGCCAAGTTAATGGTAGCCACAGGAGCTTCTTGGCAGATTTCTTCCTGTGTGCCAATCTGGAGAGGATGTTCAGGCCTCTAGTGCAATACTTCCTCTTGTGGAGGGCAGTATTTGAGCTATGCATCTAACCCTTTGAGGGCAGCAATCAAACTTCTGTGGCTGCCCCAGACTGTGAGGAACCATGGAAGGGGTTCTTCATGGCTTTGTTAAAGGGCTAGCACTTCCATCATGGCTTCCTGGCTCCACGGGGTTTGTGTTCCTCCTGATCCTCATGGGAGTCTGCTAAAGGCATGGGACGGTAAATATAGGACCATGGCTCCACTTGGTTTTGTCTTCCTGTCTGTAGCCCATGGCTTCCTCCAGTCCAGGCCCATGGTGTTCCTTTGGTGTCAGGGGATCCGGCTGGAAGATGACTGTAAGTCTATTCAGGGGCCGCCTCCTTCTCTGGTGGTGTTGTAGCAGCTTATGAGGTCTCCCCTATGGAGGTTTTTGGAAGGGGAGAACCTAGTTCCTCTTGCTATGCTCAGTCCTGAGGGTTGACAGCTTTCCTTGAGTGAGGAAGATGGGTTCTCACAGTTTGGGGGCCTTTGGAGGGAAATCACACTTGACTCCTGAGAGACAGGTGGATGAGAAGTCCAGTGAGACTCTTGGCTGTTCTGGGCAACTGGCTACACTTTCCCAAGGTGGATGCATTGGTCGTGGCCATCACAAGTGCCTCACCACCCTGATAAAGTATGGTGCTGCTCTCCGAGATCAGCAAGATTGAGAGGTAGAGGCCCTCTTGAAGACGGTCTTCTCGCTTGGTATGCAGGCATCCATCTGTGGAGACCTGGTGGACCATGCACTTGTACTTTGGATCCAGCTTCTGCTGGAGGACTTCTCCACTTGGCTGGAATCAGTGGCAACCTTCTTGGCAGATACCTTATTGTTCTTGTTCGCCTTTCTGCAAGAGTGATTGCAGTGGCTTCAGTGGCCTGGTACAGGCTGTGGCTCAAGCTCTGGGCAGCTGGTGCTGGCTGTCTTTAAAGCCCAATTGTCCAAGCTTCCTTTTAAGGTCAATCTCCTGTTTGGAGAAGCCCTGGGAAAGCTCATTAAGGACTTAAGAACATAAGAACATAAGACATGCCATACTGGGTCAGACCGAGGTCCATCAAGCCCAGTATCCTGTTTCCAACAGTGGCCAATCTAGGTCATACGTACCTAGCAATATCCCCAAAAGACACAGGTTCCACAATGCTTGTACTGGGTCAAGCATTGATATCCTGAGTCCCTTTTTAATAGTGGTTTATGGACCTTTCCTCCAGGAACTTGTCCAAACCTTTTTTAAACCCAGCTATACTAACAGCCCTTACTACATCCTCCGGTAACAGATTCCAGAGTTTGATTACACGTTGAGTGAAAAAATATTTTCTCTTATTTGTCTTAAATAGTTTACCCTGTAGCTTCATTACATGTCCCCTAGTCTTTCTATACTCTGATAGCGTAAACAATTGATCCACGTTTATCCGTTCCACTCCATTCATTAATTTATAGACCTCTATCATATCTCCCCTCAGCCGTCTCTTCTCCAGGCTAAAGAGCCCTAACCTTCTTAGCCTCTCTTCATAGGAGTAGCCTTCCATCCCCTTCACCAATTTGGTGGCTCTTCTCTGTACTTTTTCTAATAACGCTATGTCCTTTTTAAGATACGGTGACCAGAATTGCACACAATATTCAAGGTGCGGTCGTACCATGGAGCGATACAGAGGCATTATAACATCCTTGGTCTTATTCTCCATCCCTTTCCTTATGATACCTAGCATTCTATTTGCTTTCTTGGCCGCCGCTGCACACTGGGCGGAGGGTTTTAACATGTTATCCACGATGACTCCTAAATCTTTTTCCTGGGTGGTGGTTTCTAATGTGGAGCCTTGCATCGTGTAACTATAGTGTGGGTTGTTCTTTCCTAGGTGCATAACTTTGCACTTGTCCACATTAAATTTCATCTGCCATTTGGATGCCCAGTCTTCCAATTTATCCAGATCCTCCTGCAGTTTTCCACAATCCTCTTGGGTTTTAACAACTTTAAACAGTTTTGTGTCATCTGCAAATTTGATAACCTCACTAGTTATTCCCTTTTCCAGGTCATTTATGAATATGTCAAAAAGCAGCGGACCCAGTACAGATCCCTGGGGTACTCCACTATTCACCTTTTTCCATTGGGAATATTGGCCATTTAGCCCTACCCTCTGCTTTCTATCTTTTAACCAGTTCCCGATCCACAATAGTACACTGCCTCCTATCCCATGACTTTTTAGCTTCGCCAAAAGTCTCTGATGGGGGACTTTGTCAAAAGCTTTCTGAAAGTCCAGATACACTATATCAACCGACTCACCTTTGTCTACCTGTTTATGCACACCTTCAAAAAAACATATCAGATTAGTAAGACAAGATCTTCCTTGTCTAAAGCCATGTTGGCTGTCTCCCATTAGGCCATGACTATATACATGCTGTGTAATTTTGTTCTTTATGATGGTTTCTACCATTTTCCCTGGTACTGACGTCAGGCTCACCGGTCTGTAATTTCCTGGGTCACCCCTGGAACCCTTTTTAAAAATTGGTGTTACATTGGCGACCCTCCAATCTTCAGGTATTACAGATGATTTTAATGAAAGTTCACAGATTACCAATAGCAGGTCTGCAATCTCATATTTCAGTTCTTTCAACACTCTGGGATGTATACCATCCGGTCTAGGTGATTTGCTACTATTCAGTTTATCAAATAGTTGTAATATATCTTCCCGGTGTAGCGATATTTCTCTCAATTCCTCTGCAGTATCACCTTTAAATACCACTTCAGTCTTGGGTAACATCCCTACATCTTCCTCAGTAAAGACTGAAGCAAAGAATTCATTCAGTCTCTCTGCTATAGCCTTGTTTCCTCTTACTGCCCCTTCTACCCCTGTTATCATCTAATGGTCCAATTGACTCTCTCACAGGCCTTTTGCTACGAATGTACTTGAAAAAGTCTTTATTTCATGTTTTTGCTTCCGTAGCAAGTTTCTTCTCAAATTCCCGCTTTGCCTGCCTTATCAATGCTTTGCATTTAACTTGCTAGTGCTTGTGCTGTTTCCAGTTATCATTTGGCTCTTTTTTCCAATTCCTGAAGGTTGCTTTTTTGGCAGCAACAGCCTCTCTGACCTCACCTTTAAACCATGCTGGCAGTTTTTTGGACTTTCTTCCACTTTTCCTAATGCGTGGAATACAGCTGGTCTGGGCTTCAAGGATAATATTTTTAAATAACACCCAAGCTTGCTGTAAGTCTTTAACCTTTGGAACCGCTCCTTTTAGTTTTTTCCTAACTATATTCCTCATTCTATCATAGTCTCCCTTTTGAAAGTTAAAAGGTAGTACTGTGGATGCCTTTACTATCTGTCCTCCACTAATTAAATCAAACATGATCATACTATGATCACTATTGCCAAGTGGTCCCAACACCCTTATTTCTTGCACCAGATCTGGCGTTCCACTAAGGACTAGGTCCAGTATGGCTTCCCCTCTGGTCGGTTCATGAACCAGCTGCTCCAAGAAGCAGTCATTTATTCCATCTAGAAACTTTATCTCTTTAGCTTGTCCTGCTGTGACACTGACCCAGTCGATACCGGGGTAATTGAAATCACCCATTATTACTACTCTGTTGTGACTTTTGTTAGTTTCCTTGATTTCTTTGAGCATTTCATCATCCATTTGTTCATTCTGGCCAGGCGGTCAATAGTATACTCCAACTGCCATCACCTTCCCTTTCATAAATGGAATTTCAATCCATAGAGATTCTACAGCAAATTTTGTTCCCTGTAAAACTTTAATCCTTTCTGACTCAATGCCCTCTCTAACATAGAGCGCAACCCCTCCACCAATTTGATCAGCTCTATCATTACGATATAGTGTGTATCCAGGTATCACAGTATCCCACTGGTTATCCTCCTTCCACCATGTCTCTGAGAGTGCAATCATATCTAACCTCTCATTTAGTGCTATATATTCTAACTCTCCCATCTTATTGTTTAGACTTCTAGCATTGGCATACAAGCATTTTAGAGACTGTATTTTATTCATATTAATCTGGCTATTGGTAGGCAGGGGTAATTTGGAATCTTTATGCTCTGTCTGCTCCTTACGCAAGGGCATTTGGGCTACTATACTCCCTTTTGGAACCTCACTGCTTTTGGTAGTATCCTTCAAGGATACCTTTGTCCGAACCATGCACTCCTGGGTGACTGTCGGCTTTCCCCTAATTTCTAGTTTAAAAGCTTCTCTATCTCTTTTTTAAAGGTTAATGCCAGCAGTCAGGTCCCATCCTGATTAAGGTGAAGCCCATCCCTTCGGAAGAGCCCCCCCCTTTCCCCAGAATGTTCCCCAGTTCCTAACAAATCCAAAACCCTCATCCTTGCACCATTGTCTCATCCACGCATTGAGACTCCAGAGCTCTGCCTGTCTTTTGGGTCCTGCACGTGGAACAGGAAGCATTTCGGAGAACGCTATCCTGGAAGTTCTGGATTTCAACTTCCTACCTAAAAGCTTAAATTTAGCCTCCAGAACTTCCCTACCACATTTTCCTATGTCATTGGTACCAACATGTACCAAGACAGCAGACTCTTCCCCAGCACTATCTATGATCCTATCTAGGCGGTGCGTGAGGTCCGCTACCTTTGCACTAGGCAGGCATGTTACCAGACGATCCTCACGTCCACCAGCCACCCAGCTATCTACATTCCTAATGATTGAATCACCAACTATAACAGCTGTCCTGACCCTCTCCTCATGGGAACTTGGCTAAGGTGAAGCCACAGCATTTCTTAGAGAATAAGCCAAGCAGTCTGCTCCATGTAACAAATCTCAGTGAAGTCTCTGCCCTTTCATAGAGCCTGCAGGTCCTGCGATTCCTTCTCCCTGGGAACTATGTCCTTTCATCCTGCCCAGCGACGTTCAGGAGGCCCATTCTGGGTTGCCTCCTGTGAGCAGCTGGCTCTGTCTCTTCCACCAGGCATGGGCCTGGGTCACTTTTAATCGCTGGGTTCTCAATATCATTTAGCACAGCTGTACTTTGGAGTGGTGAAGCCTAAGAAGGACACATTTGTGATCTCCCTTGTGGCTCTGCAACCAAGAAGGCAACCATTAGGGTCATATTCCTCCAGGCTATTGTCCCTATGTTTCCCCTCCAGAGCAGAAGGGGAAGGTTTTACATTAAGTTTGTTGTTCCCAAGCAAGATAGGTCCTTCAGGCCTATACTCAATCTCAAAGGGGTCAGCGCTTGCCTACAAGTGGCTTATTTTCATATGGAAATGCTAAGGTCTGGCATCCAGATGGTCAGGAAGGGAGAGTTTCTCACTTCTCTGGATTTGGCTGCAGCCTACTTTCATATTCCCATTGGAGAAGATCACTAGCAATTTCAGGTACATGCCCTCCTGTTTGGGTTAGCCTCTGTGCCCAGAACCTTTCCAGGTCTTGTTGGTGGTAGCGGCAACTCTCCAGCAGGAGGGCATCTGTGTCCACCCATATCTGGGTGATTGGCTGAGCCAAGTCACAATCCAAGGCCTTCCTGCCAATGGCCTAGGTGGTAAAAATCCTCTCTTTTTGGGACCCTTACCTGACCTTTTTGGCGAAAGGAGTTTTGCTCCGCTGCCCAAGGCGGTTTTTGCCTTTCTCATTTAACTAGATGGTTTTGCTTCAGACTTTTTCCTCCAAACAGTGTAGTGATAGTGATAAGGATCTGTACAGTATCTGATCAACATTAGTATCTCAGACAGACTGTTTGTGTTGTTCGCTAGACCATGTTAGAGAGAGGTGGCCTCCAAATCCACTTTGGAGCATTGGATAAAGGAGGTAGTGGTCTCCCTCTATTTTGAGAAAAAGAAGACAATGCCTGCAAGTCTGAAAGCTCACTCCATCTAGACACAGGCTTCTTTCATTGCCTCAACTGGTATTTGTTAGGTGGTGACATGATCTTCCCTTTCAGCCTTTGTTAAGCTTTACTGGTTGGATCTCCATGGCAGAACAGACATGGCCTTTGGTGCGGAGGTCCTTAGGTCAGTTTTGTCTTCCCACCTGATTGAGACATAGCTTTGGCACTCCCCACTTTTCTAGACTGGTCTAGCAGAATGATCTGGAAGGTGAAATTTTACTTAACTGTTAATTTCCTTTCCTGGAGTCCTGCTAGACTAGTCCAGAACCCACCCTGAGGGATTTACTGCTACTTCTGCATAAAGAGTTGTTACATACAGTAATTGTTGACTGTTTTCAAATTAATGTATTTACTTCAGCAGAATTCCTGTGTATAGTTAGGTTGCTATTCACATCCTTTGGAGGCTGTGTTTGGATATCCCAGAATTGCCCTCTGTTTGTGGGTTTCGTATCAAATGCTTGGTTAGATAAATACTAAAGGGTGGGACTGAAGGGTTCCCCTAGCTACACAAGCCTTAGTATCAGTGGTGATGTCACTGGAAGCTTTTAGGTTTTGTGGTGAAGAGCGCCTTCCTGAGGAAATGGAGACTGAAGGAAATCCTGAAAAACAGCAGGATTTACACAGGATTTTCAATCCTAGAAGAAAAAAACCCTCTTCTGTTGAGCTGAGAATGGAGACCAGCCCAGGGGAGGAGTTGAGCAGTGCTGATTGGGCACACACAGGGGTTGGACAGGGTGTGGCTGGAAAAGAATCCCTTTTTGAAGTGGTGAATGACGCTGCTAAAGAGAAAGAGAAACAGAGACAGAAAAAGAAAAGCCATGAGCAGATGACCTGTGAGCAGAGGGCCTGTGAACAGACGAGCTGTGAGAGGACGTTTGGAACGTCAGATGAGACCGAGTCAAGCAGTGAGTGCAAGTCCAGGAAGCAGTTTGGATGCACGTCTGAGCCTGGTAGCAACAGAGGACCTGCAAGGATTTTTACAGGTGCTGTGAAAGGAAGTCCTGTGAGAAGTGGACGAAGTCCTGGTTTAGAGTCCTGGGAAAAGGCAGAGCCCTCAAATAGAAAGCCTCCAAGGCAGACACCTGCAAAAGGTAACTCATTCTATGGGATACAGTTTGGACCGGACAGACCCAGAAGCACTCACAGCTGGAAAGCTTATGAGCTATCTAAGAGGAGAGGAGCCTGGCAGAGAGAAAGCAGTTCCAATAGGAGTCATGATAGAGAAGGTAAAATTCAATCTCCTATGTTTGGGGCTTTGTTAAAGGATCCCAATTGTTACCCTGATTTATTTAAGCCAAGAGCTGAAGGGGGAAGCATTACTGACCGGGAGAGAAACCCAGTATTTGCTGACAACTGCTTGTCAGGAAATGAACAGGCTGAATTGCTCCTCCAGGAGTTTAAACAATTCTTAGAATTGAAAGCAGGCAGACAGCCAAAGCTGAATGAGGACACTAGTTCTGTGCAGTCAGAAGATTTAATGCAGATAGATTATGCCTTACCTTCTACAAACTCTGACAATTGTAGCATGGACTGTTCAATATGCTGTAAGGAAATAACAGTATAAAGAAGCTTGCTATACCTTGTATGGAAAGAATACAACGTGGTAGTTTCTGCTGCCGTGTTTGGAAACTTGATTGTTTGCACCTGAGTTTGAGCTCACACTGTGAAAGGAACAGTGACTGTTATGAGGCTGCAATGTATGTGAGTCACCTCTTGAGGCAGAGCTGAGTTAAGCTCCTTAAGGAGGAAAGCTAATCCTATTTTTTGTTGTCTTATATTCCTGAGTTTCTTCTGTTCCTATTTAAAAGCACCATTTATGTTCATGTATCTGAATTTTGATGCGCTGGAGGAATTTCCCCAACACGAATAAACATTCTTGCAAAAGCCTTACCGTCTCTGGCACAACTACATTTATTCCTGAGAGAAGGGAGAACAAACTACATTACCCATCATTCCAAGGGAACAGTTTAACTCCATTCCTCACGGGACAATAGGCCACTCCTGTCCGTTAGCCCTAGGGCAGGGGCAGGAGCGTCGCAGCTTTCTCTATCTCCATCATCTGCTTTCAGGGGTACCCTGGACTGATCTAGCAGGACTCCAGACAAGGAAATTATCAGGTAAGTAAAATTTTACCTTTCACTCTTGTCTATCAGCTGTCTGAAAACTGCCAATCCTTGGTGTAACTAAAAGTTTGTGCACTATTCTATAGTGAGTATAAATTTAACCACATTGAGAGGTGGCATTCTCGGGAGGGCAGGGTGGCAGGGGGAGCATAAATTGCACTGTCAAATCTGTGAATGTCCTTTTCTAGCAAAATTATACCCACATGAAACAGGTGCAAATGCATGTATACGTTTTACTTGTGCCAATTTTGAAAAGTCCATATCTACTTTATATATTTTCCTTTTAGAACTGATACAAACACCATGGATAGAAAGTAGCACACCACGGGTAAAACGTAAGCATGGACTTTTCACCAATGCATGCATTTTAAGCCTGATATTCAGTGCCAGTGGCTAGCGCCCTTTAATGCAGCTAGCTGCTGGTTCTGAATATTAAACCTGGATATTCATTGCTGGGGTCATATCGTTAACTGTGCAGCAACTCAATATCGCCACTGCCTGGTTACCGATCAGCACCACTCAGCCCCAGAATACCCCTGACAGACCCTGATGCTAAGTGGTTAGTATTGGGGTGTGTAGGGCCGGCAGTTGCAGATATTCAGCGGCACTAATCACGTTAGAACCGCTGAATATCTGATTCATTGTGATTAACTGCTTGGAATATTGGGCCCTTTGAAAAAAGTATATCCAAATCAAACCCAATTATTCTTTGCACCCAAAATAAAGCAATTTATATTTAATATTTTTGTCAGACCTCTGAAATACACCAGCAGTATTAATGCTGGAACATAGCAGAAGCATCTTTTGGACAGAGTAAGGCTGTATATATTCATACTGTTGCATCACATTTCTCCACCCATCTAGTAAACGGATCGTATTATACCTTCTCTATCCCTTTTAACCCTATTAAATTAGTGAATACCATTTCTGCTCTGCACTTAATTCATTTGGATGTACTGTATTCAATGTATATGTTCAAAACTTTAACAGTAATTTAAAATTGAAACCTGAGAAAATACATGCAGAAGAAATGATAGAATATTTGGTAAAAATTTAGTAGCATTTGTAAATGGAAGGATATTGAGTAGCGAGCTTGATGGCCATACAAAGAGAAGAACATCCAATTACCTTTTAAGAGCAGAGAGAAATTTTCAAAGCTAGTATTATTAGTGAAATGCAGGAGGTATAATGCAATCCATTTACTAGATGGGCAGAAAAATGTGACGTAATAAAAAAGATACTGTTGCCATGTTGGAATGAGGATACCAAAGCAATGTGAAAAGTTAGCGACCAGACCAAGTTAATGAATGAATTTAACGTAAGATAAACATATACCTTGATGCAGAACTGAAAAAAGGGAAGAGTTCGAAACAGTGTTGTGTTGGGTATTGGATGACTTTAAAGCTTTAAGAAGGACACAATTGGTGAAATGCACAGAGCTATTTATAATTTAAAACAAAATGGACTGAGATATGTTGTTGTTGTTGTTGTTAAGTGCCGTCGAGTTGGTGTCGACTCTCTGGTTAGTTGTCCTAAATTGTGTTCGGTCTTCAGTCCAAACTCATTGTTGACAGACTGTCACCCGTAGCTGTTGTTATTGTATCAATCCATCTCATTGCTGGCCTTCCTCTTTTGCGTTGACCTTCTACTTGCCAAGCATGATGTCTTTTTCTAATGATCTCTTACTTCACATGATGTGTCCAAAGTATGAAAATCGAAGTCTTGTCATCTGAGCTTCTAAAGAAAGCTTAGATTTGATCTCTAGTACTGACTGGTTTGTTCTTTGGGCAGTCAATGGTATACACAGTATTTGTGGTCAGCACCATAATTCAAAGGCATCAATTTTCTTCCTCTCTATCTTTTTCACACTCCAATTTTCGTATCCATATGACGTTATTGAAAATGCCATGGCTTGAACAAGTCGAATCTTTGTATCGAGAGAGACATCTCTGCTCTTCAGAATCTTGTTTAGGTCCTTCATAGCCATTCTGCCAAGAGCAATGCATCATCTGTTTTCTTCACTGCTTGTTGCTTCTTTATTGATAGTTGATCCAAATAGGTTAAAATTGTCCAATATTTCAATTTCTTCTCCATCAACAATGAACTTATTAATTATGCCCATTTTAAGACTATGTTCTTTGATCTTGGGAAGCAAATGTTTCAGATTGTCTTCACTTTCAGCCAATAATGTGGTATCATCAGCATAGCAAAGATTGTTAAGTCTTCCACCAATCTTCACACCTCTGTTGTCTTGATACAATCTTGCTTCTCTGATGATTTGTTCTGCATATAAATTAAACAGGAAGGGGGAAAGTATGCCACCTTGTCGTACACCTTTGCTGATTTTAAACCATTCTGTTTTTCCTTATTCCGTTCGAACTGTTGCTTCTTGATATTTGTAGATCCTTGATTGAGCAGATAGATATTGGTAGTGAGTTCCAGAGCCTAGGGGCAGTGAATGTGAAGGCTCTGGTGCTCGTGATCTGTTTTTAAGCTTTTTATCTTCAAAGGACTCTAGAGCACCATCGAGCCTTGCAGTTGTTCATTTCCTTTGACCCTAGTCACCTGGGCTTACCAGCAGCTAAACGTACCCTCTCTAAATGGCTAGCAGATTGCATCTCATTTGCTTATGATCAAGCAGGACTATCCCTTGAAGGTCGCGTCACTGCTCATAATGTCCGGGCCATGGCTACCTCAATGGTGAATCTACGTTCTGTAGCCATTGACGAAATCTGCAAAGCAGTAACTTGGTCTTCAGTCCATACCTTTGCTGCTCATTACTGTCTGGACAAGGAATCCTGCTGGGATGCCGTATTTGATTAGGCTGTTCTCCAGCACCTCTTTCAGAGCTAAGGACAACCCCTACCCTCCGTCCAGGAACTTAGCAATACCAGACTTCGTTAGAGGACTCATGACCTCTTGAAGCCTACCCTGAGATAAACCTCCACTGGTTCTGAGGTCATTTTTCTCTGGCATTTTCAAGCTAGGGAGTCCCATATGTGAAAATTAATTCCTGCTTGTTCCTAGAGATAGCGTAGTTACTCATCTGTAACAGGTGATCTCCGGGAACAGCAGGAATTTAGTCTTTAGAACCAACCCTCCTCCCCTAGGAGTTGTAGGTTTTCTTTAGTCTCCTTTTCTCTCAGCTACAAACTCAACTGAGGAAGCAGAGTTAGGAAGATGGGAAGGCAGTAGACAGGAGCAGTGGGATGCTCCCAAAAGCTTTCCTATTGGACGCTGGGGAGCATTCCAGCACGGGCTCCTTTGATACCAATGTCATCCCATATGTGAAGACGAAATTCCTGCTGTTCCCGGAGATCACCTGTTACAGGTGAGTAACTACGCTTCATTGTATATAGTTCGATTATTGAAAAATAGTTGGCTAACATTTATATAAATATATTCTTTGATTGTTTACTACAATGTTATCTTGTTATATGTATCTAAGTTATTTATCTGTTCCATGTAAAAACTGTTTTTGTTCAATGTAAACCGCTTTGACCCAGTGAAAAACGGTATATAAACATAGTTAAATAAATAAATTTGGTAATCTACAACAAACAGAACAAACAGAAGGAGACCATGTACAGAGCAAGTCTTTATTGCAGAGCTCCTCAGCCAGGTTTCAGCAGAATAGCCTTCATCAGGGGCCTATAAATACAGATAGAACTTCAAAAACCTCTACATAAAAATAAAAATGTAAATACTTTACAGAGTAAAATCAATAATAAAACATATACTGTACAATAAAAAGTGATAAAATAGGTAAAACAGATTGAAAACTGTGTAATGAAAAATTTCCCCGAGGGAGGAAAGGGAGGGGGGGGGGGGAGGAAAGAGAAAGAGGAAAAGAACTGGAAGGAAGGGAAGGGAAAAAAAGGAATCAAATAGACCACATGTATGATGGCATCCATAGCTAATTTATAATACTGAGCAAATAGCAAAGCAAAAAGAAAGAAGAAATAAGAAAAATGAAGAGGAACGGGGAGGAGGGGGGAGGAGGGGGGATGAAAAACAAAGAACAGATCAAAATGTAGGCACTACAATAAAATTATAAGGAAATATCTCATCAATTAGGCACACTACTGTGCTTATATAAAACCAAATATAAATATTAAGCTGCTAAAAAATAGAAATACAGAGGAAGGGGTATTAAAACAAAAAAAATGATAAAAAACAAAAAACTAGAAAGGGGAGCTCAAAACATATCATCGAAAGAAAAAGGATTGAATGCACAGGAGTATCAGCAAAGAGCGTGGCGTAGAGACACACCCAGCTCCGCGGAAAAAAAGAATAAGAACATAAGATATGCCATACTGGGTCAGACCAAGGTCCATCAAGCCCAGTATTCTGTTTCCAACAGTGGCCAATCTAGGTCATACGTACCTAGCAGTTTCCCCAAGGGACACAGGTTCCACAATGCTTGTATTGGTTCAAGCATTGATATCCTGGGTCCCTTCTTAATAATGGTTTATGGACCTTTCCTCCAGGAACTTGTCCAAACCTTTTTTAAACCCAACTACACTAACAGCCTTTACTACATCCTCCGGTAACAAATTCCAGAGTTTGATTACACGCTGAGTGAAAAAATATTTTCTTTTATTAGTCTTAAATAGTTTACCCTGTAGCTTCATTGCATGTCCCCTAGTCTTTCTATATTCTGATAAGGTAAACAATCGATCTACGTTTACCCGTTCCACTCCATTCATTAATTTATAGACTTCTATCATATCTCCCCTCAGCCGTCTCTTTTCCAGGTTAAAGAGCCCCAACCTTTTTAGCCTTTCTTCATAGGAGTATCCTTCCATCCCCTTTACCATTTTGGTGGCTCTTCTCTGAACCTTTTCTAAAATCGCTATAGCCTTTTTAAGATACGGCGACCAGAATTGCACACAATATTCAAGGTGCGGTCTCACCATGGAACGATATAGAGGCATTATAATATCTTTTGTTTTATTTTCCATTCCTTTCCTTATCATACCTAGCATTCTATTTGCTCTCTTGGCCGCCGCTGCACACTGGGCCGAGGGTTTTAACATGTTATCCACAATGACACCTAAATCTTTTTCCTGGGTGGTGGTTCCTAATGTGGAACCTTGCATCGTGTAACCATAGTTTGGGTTGTTCTTCCCTAGGTGCATAACCTTGCACTTCTCCACATTAAATTTCATCTGCCATTTTGATGCCCAGTCTTCCAATTTATCAAGATCCTCTTGCAATTTTCCACAATCCTCCTGGGTTTTAACAACTTTAAATAGTTTTGTGTCATCTGCAAATTTGAAAACCTCACTCGTTATTCCACTTTCCAGGTCATTTATGAATATGTCAAAAAGCAGCGGACCCAGCACAGATCCCTGGGGTACACCACTATTCACCTTTCTCCATTGGGAAAATTGGCCATTTAGCCCTACCCTCTGCTTTCTATCTTTTAACCAGTTCCTGATCCATGACTCTTTAGTTTTGCCAAAAGTCTCTCATGAGGGACCTTGTCAAAGGCTTACTGAAAGTCCAGATACACAATATCAACCGACTCACCTTTGTCCACCTGTTTATTCACTCCTTCAAAAAAACATAACAGATTAGTAAGACAAGATCTTCCTTGTCTAAAGCCATGTTGGCTGTCTCCCATTAGGTCGTGACTATCTACATGCTGAGTAATTTTATTCTTTATGATGGTTTCTACCATTTTTCCCGGTACTGATGTCAGGCTCACCGGTCTGTAGTTTCCCGGATCACCCCTCGAACCCTTTTTAAAAATTGGTGTTACATTGGCGATCCTCCAATCCGCAGGTATTAGAGATGATTTTAATGATAGTTCACAGATTACTGATAGCAGGTCTGCAATCTCAAATTTCAGTTCTTTCAACACCCTTGGATGTATACCATCCGGCCCAGGTGATTTGCTACTCTTCAGTTTATTTAATAGTTGTAATACATCTTCACAATGTATCAATATTTCCTTCATATGCAGAACAAATCATCAGAGAAGCAGGACTGTATGAAGACAACTGAGATGTGAAAATTGGTGGAAGATTCATCAACAACCTTTGCTATGCTGATGATACAACATTACTGGTTGAAAGTGAAGTTGATCTGAAACATTTGCTTCTCAAGATCAAGGAACATAGTTGCAAAATGGGTCTGTAACATTAGGAAGACAAAGATCCTGACAACTGACAAAATCGATAAGTTCATCATTGATGGAGAAGAAACTGAAATAGTTGACAACTTTAACTTACTTGGATCAGTAATCAATAAAGAAAGGACTAGCAGTCAAGAAATCCGACGACATATTCCTCTTGGTAGAATGGCTATGAAGGACCTAGACAAGATTCTCAAGAGCAGAGATGTCTCTCTCGATACAAAGATTCAACTTATCCAGGCCATGGTATTTTCAATAACATCATATGGATTTAAAAGTAGGACAGTGAAAAAGATAGACAGGATTTGACGCCAGGATTCATACCCCCAACAACCCTACAGGTTAAGAATGCTGATCTGAAGTCTAATCAGGAGGTTAGATATCTGGGAATCACCCTGGACCAGTCCCTAAATATGGTCGAGTCCCATATGAACAATATCACAAAAGCTGTCTACCATGAAACACGTTCCCTCCATCATTTCTGACCCTTACTGGAGCCTATAGACTTCCGTTCTGTCTTCCAAGCCCTTATTACTCTGCTCTTCAACTACACCAATATCATCCTACATGATCTTCCTGGATATACTCTCCATCCTCTGCAACTGGCATTGAATACTGCGGCACGAACCATCTATGGAGCTTCTAAATACAAGCATGTAACCCCTCTCTTATTTCATCTACACTAGATCCCAATAAACAGTCGACTCAAGTTCAAAACTCTCCTGATAACTTTTAAAATTCTTCATCACCTATCCACATCCTCCCTGGAAGATCTCCTACACTGGACTTCTGACAACAGAGCAAGAATAACAAATATGACAAACACTTTTACCATCCTACATATAGCTATTTTATTTTATTTATTTATTTATTTTTCTTATATACCGCGCTATTATAATCAGTGCGGTTTACATTTGAAACAGAACATGCAAGAATGTAACAAGTTACATCAAGTTTTTTTACATTGAACAGGGAATGTAAATATGGAGAAAAAAACGAGGAAAAAACTATGTACATATTATATACAAATTATAATGCTCTTACAAAATTATAATGCTCTTACAGATAAATAAAGATATGACATTTGCCTAGAGGCTTGGGTGGAGGGTCAAGGAGATCAGTAAGGAGAGATAATGGTTAGCCATTATCTACAGGAAGATGATCTGAGGGACGGGCTAGGTAGGAAGGTGAGGTGGGGGCAGTGTAAATGTCGGGAATGCTGTCAGGGTAATATTGTAAGAATAGGTGATGTTTGAGGGCTTTTCGGAATAGTGCCAGATTTGAGATGGCCCGGATTTCTGCTGGGAGGGCATTCCATGCCATAGGTGCAAAAATGGAGAAGGCTCTACTTGCTGTTGTTTTCTTACATTTTATCAACAGTTTTGGGACTTCGAGTTTATTCAACGAAGTAGATCTCCTAGTTCTATTGTCTGGAGTGCTGTTGAGGAGATCGCTGATGGGTGTGTGTGGAAGGTTCTTACAGGCCTTGAACGTCATGACAGGAGCCTTGAAGTGGATTCTGGCCCGCAGCGGGAGCCAGTGTAGGTTCTTTAGAACTGGCATTATGTGGTCTGATCTTGAAAGCCCTGACAGTGCCCTTGCAGCTGAGTTCATGGCAAGACGTAACGGGTTAAGAGTCGACTGTGGGTGTCCCAGTAGGATAATGTTGGCAAAGTCGAGGTGTGGGATGACTAAGGCTTGGAAAATTGAGCAGTAGTCAGGGAAGTCAAGCAGTGGGCGGAGATGGCGGAGTGATCGGATCTTATGATAGATTGCTTTAGTTGTGTTTGTAACATGTGCTGACATGTCAAGCCGCTGGTCGAGGGTGATGCCCAGGTAGCGAATTGTAGATTTGGACTTTAGTTCAATGTTATTGACTAGAAGTGAGGGAGGTGGCGTGAACTTCTGGTTTCGCGAGATGAATAGTACATCTGTTTTGCTATGGTTAATGCAGAGATTTTGAGAGAGGAGCCAATCTGATACCGCTTCAAAGCATCTTATGATTGGAGAAAAATCTGGTTGATCGATTTTAAATTGTAAGTACATTAAGATGTCATCTGCATATGCAATCTGTAGCAACTGTTGAGCCATTAAAAATCCAATTACTCCAATCAATAAATATTTCCCTTACAATAATTCACAAAGATTAACTTATTTAGAATCTTGAAACCGGGTCTCAGACTACTGGGGAGCTGTTGTGATATAAAAACCACTTATTGCTCCTTGTTTGCATCAATGACCCATTTTATAATTTTAATTCTCTTAGTACTTTCTAATAACTTTTCCAGATAAACGTTAGAGTAATATACAAGTCAGGCTTATCTTTTCATTGGTATCCCAACGCCAGACTTAGCGCCACTGCGTTTCACGCTAGATACGTTTCCTCAGGGGTTTGAAGGCCGACTTATAGTATCAGCATCTCTACTGCTTCAACCCGAACCAAATGTTTCTCTGAGCACAAAAACGCCGCGCATATGCAAGGCATTGGACATTGAAGGAGCGGATTAAAGCGCAAATGGGCTGCATGTATATATTAAACATTAATGCGGAGAGGGAGGAACCCTGAGGTACACCTTGCTTCAGTGAGAATGGTTCAGAGGTCTTGGAACCTGCTCTGACTTGTTGCCATCTGTTACATAAATAGGATTCACACCAGACTAGCGCTGAGCCTTGCAGACCATTATCTTTGAGGCGATCTAGAAGTGTTTTGTGGTTCACTGAATCAAAGGCAGCTGCTATGTGTAAGAAAATGAGGACGAATCCATGGTTGATATTGTCAATTCCTGTGATTAGGTTGTTGAAGAGGGTTGTGAGGATGGTGTCCACTCCATGAGCTTCCCTGAAGCCATGTTGGGATGGGTCCAGTGGCGCAACGGTATACTATATGTATAATTTCTCACCATACTATATGTATAATTTCTTACCATACTCCATGAATAATTACTCTGTAATTAGTTACCCCTGTTACCTCCAGGTTATCTCGTCCATGTTCAATGTAAAAACTCAATTGTCGTGTGACATTGCAGTATGTTTTTTGTTCAATTGTAAACCGCACTGATTTTAAGAGCGCGGTATATAAGAGAAGTAAATAAATAAATAAATAAATATGGTGTTGGATTTGCCATTGGACTACCTTCTCCATAATTTTGGCAAGCAGTGGGATGCTCGAGATTGGCTGGAATGACTCAACTTTAGATGGATCAAGTTTACTATTCTTTAGCAGGGGGCGGATTGATGTGTATTTTAAGCTTTGAGAGAAGGATCCCGTTGTGAATGATTGATTCAAGATTCTGCATATAAATGGACTGAGGTAAGGGGAAAGTATGCAGCCTTGTCATATACCTTAGCTGATTTTAAACCATTCTGTTTCTCCTAGTTCCGTTCGAACTGTTGCTTCTTGATCAGTGTGAAGTTGAGACTTTTCTGATAAAAAGGATTTCTGTCTTTTTATAGTTCACTTTCAGGTAGTGAGCGGCTAGCCAGTCGGAGACAGCATTGAAACAATCGATGATTCCATTGAAGTTTGGGTTCTCGGTTGAAGAAGGAGTGTAAAGAAGCACATCATCTGCATAGATGTGATAGTGAATGCCGAAGGGTTGTATGATTGTATATATTGGTTGTATATATATGTTAAATAACAGGGCTGAGGGTCCGCGGCCTACCGGCCGAAAAGGGCACAAAGTGCTGGTGAATAGAGGCATGGGAGTGATATCACTGAAATTTGAGCATTTCATTGGCTATCTGTCTCCACCAATATGCTGGTAGAGGAACACAACCTACTTGCCTGGACTGGCCTAACAGGTCGATGTGGAATGCCTATGCAAACAGAAAAAAAGGTTTTAAGTTCAGAAAAAAGATTCCAACACCAGATGCGACATTATGAGGAGCCAGATAGGGGGAGCAAGAGAGACCTTCCAGGGCCTAGAGAACCGCACCCCAGAGCTTGTGATGTGATGCCGCCCAACAGCCAATCCAGGAAAGGGGGAGTTCCTTTTAAGAAAGGCTGGGAAGTTGAAAGAGAGGAGGAAGAGAGGAGAGAGAAGGAGTCTTGGCAAAGAGACCCGAGAGAAAGGAGTTCCTGGCAAGGAGACACAGGGAGTCCGGTGCAGCAGGACACCAGGAGTTCTTGGCAAAGAGACACTGGGAGGAAAGGTACCAGGAGAGAAGCAGAAGTCAGAGGTTTATCTGATGAACCGGTACCAGCAGACTCAGGACCCTGTGGAAGTTACCAGAAGGGTGGTGAAGTCATTGTCATAGGAGGTAACACTCCTTATTCAAGGAGAAAGAGGTATGGGTGTGAGAGAGAGAGAGAACTCCACCCGTAGGCCAGCTGGACAGTGGGAGGCCTGCTACTCGAGTAAGGCTGAATTGCAGCAGGACTAGGCCTCAAACCTCAACTTACTGGGATAGGCCCAGAGAACAAGGTAATCCACATTTTTATACTTCTAACCGTTATAACCGGGTGACACAGGGAGCACAAGGAGCAAGGGTGTGCTCGCCTTATCAAGCTGTTTGTAAGACAAGACACAAGCTTTTACCAGATGAAAGACTGTTTAATACAAGGCACCAAGACAAGGGAAGGTATTCTCATAGCAAGCATTCACATGACCAAGGCCTAAACCTAGGCCCAGAACATTGGAGGCTGGTACAAGCTGTCTATGAAAAGCCTCAGCGTATTCCACCAGACTACCCTGATACAGAGTCACAGCTCTCAGACCCACAGCCCATGCAGGTGGAATTTACTGAGGACCCTTCTGAAGTGCCCATGGATTGTAGCTACTGTCAGGCAGGAAGCCTAGAATCCCTACCTGGTGTGTAAAGCAGGGCTCAGCAAGCAAAGACTGTGTGTTTTACATGTATAAATTCCTGTGAAGATAACAGTGGATAAAGTAATAACTGGTTATGTTTCTTTTCTACCTGAAGTAAGGTTTCTTTATGTTGACGTAGATTCCACTACCTGAATCATTGTGCATTAAGGGAAATAAAAAGCCTCTCTTTCCCTACTCTCGGACTTTGTGTTCATTTGAGGCTTTGGTAAACGGAAGGCCACTGGGAACAGATACCCAGACCCCGCATACAAGGACCAAACTCAAACTAGAAAAATAACTCATGTCCACCCGACCTGCCTTAACCACCTTTGACCACTAGGACGGCGGTGCGACACTATTTACCGAAAGGTGCATTCCTCTCCCCCAAGAACACACACATCTCCCACACCACATAAGAGCCCTGTGGTACTCCTTGGATTTGCTGATACATCTTTGATTGCCCATACAGACTTGTTGTTGACGATCTGTTAGATATGAGCGACACCAGTCTAGTGCTGAGCTCTGAATGCCCTTAAGCTTGAGTAGATTAATCAAATGTCTGTGACAGACTGTATCGAAGGCTGAAGCAATATCCTTGAATATCAGGATAAAGCCTTTTTTCGGATTATTTAAGCCTAGGATTAGGTTGTCGAACAGGGAAGTGAGTAAAGTCTCGACACCATGATGTTGAAAACCATGATGTTGTGAATCAAATGGTGCATGGCAGTCAATGTGGTCCTGGATTTGTTGCAGTACTATCTTTTCCATTATTTTAGCCAAGAAAGGAAGACTGGATATGGGACGATAGGAGTTTGGGTCCTGCGGGTCCAGCTTGGAGTTTTTTAGGAGAGGTTTTATTGTGGCCGTTTTCAGTGATGCCGGGACCAGACCCCTGTTGAAGGAGAGGTTGATAATCTTGGAGATGTGGGAACTTAATTCAGGGCAAGTGGACTTGATCCAATGAGAAGGGCATGGATCAGAGGGCGAGGTGGGAGAATTAAGTCCTTTTATTATATTTTCAATTTGTTTGGGGGCGTATGGGTAGATAATGCCTGGTGAATGTATGTAACGATGACCAAGTTACTGCGCTGCAAATCTGTGCCAGAGGAACCAGGCCTGCTTTTGCCCAGGATGCAGCATGTGACCAGGTTGAATGAGCTCGAAGCCCCAGAGTTGTCCACGCTTCATACAGTGTGGCTATGGCCCGCTTCACCCACCAGGCAATTGTGGCCTTCGAAGCTGCCTCTCCTGCCCGGCAGCCTCCGAACTCTGTTCTGCGTAAGTACTTTTGCAAAATCCTGCATACACCTAGGAGATGCAACTGTCTTTTTTCCTCTGATCCCCTGAGATTGCTGGAAGAGATACCATCTGATTCAGGTGGAAATAAGAAACCACATTCGGAAGAATAAAGGGGATGGGATGCAAGACGACCTTCTCCTTGGATATGATTAGGAATGGCTCCCTGCAGGACAGGGCTTGGAGCTCAGAAACACGTCTGGCGGAGCATGGTGCCACCAAAAACACTTTTTTCAGGATCAAATCCTTCAGGGATGCACTCGCAAGAGGCTCAAACGTAACCTCTGTCAAGCCTGAAAGTACCAGGTTAAGATCCCATGCTGGGACCACGCTCCTGATGGGCGGTCGCAGCTGCTTGACCGCTTTCAGAAACTGTATCACATTTGGATGCACCTCTAGCGAACGTCCTTGCACTCTGCCTCGGTAACATGACAGAGCCGCTATGTGCACCTTCAGGGAATTGGATGCCAAGCCTTTATCCTGCCCATTCTGCAAGAGCAGCAAGACGTCTGGGATCGCACACCTAAGTGCCTGGACATGCCACTCTTCACACCAGTCCTCGAAGATTCTCCAGACTCGTATATATGCCAAATTGGTGGTACACCTCCGGGACTGTAACATAATCTCTACAACCATCGGGGCCAAACCCCGGTGCTTTAACTGTGCCTGTTCAAGAGCTTTGCTGTAATCAAGAATGACTTGAGGCCTCAATATGAGGCCCTGGACCAGTAGGTTGGCCCTGTTGGGGACTGGTTGAAATTGGCTCTTGACCACATTGACCACCCAACCAAGACCTTGCAATACTTCCCTTACCCGCTGTGTAGCGGCGGAGGATTCTTCTGCTGACTTTGCTCTGATAAGCCAGTCATCCAGATATGGGTGTACCAAGATCCCTTCCTGTCGCAACGCTACAGCCACCACCACCGTGACCTTGGTGAAAGTGCGGGGAGCAGTGGCCAGTCCAAAGAGCAGGGTGCAGAACTGAAAATGCCCCATTGGCACCGCAAAGCGGAGGAACCAGTGATGCTCGGGCTGAACTAATATGTGCAAGTAGGCCTCCATAAGGCCCAGTGACATTAGAAATTCTCCCCAGCGTACCGCCAGAATGATCGAGCGTAGGGTCTCCATACGAAAATGGGCACTGGTAGTGCCCGATTCACATACTTCAGATCCAAGATGGGATGAAAGCCCCCTTCCTTCTTTTGGACCACAAAATAAATTGAGTATTGACTGGATCCACACTGGTTTGCGGTTACTGGAACTACTGTCCCTAGCTGCAGCAACCTGTTGAAAGTAAGGCCGACTGCTTCTGCCTTTTTTGGCGCGTTGCAGAGTGACTGAATAAAAGCTTTGCGTAGAGGTCTGGCGAAATCGAGGGCATAACCTTCCCGAATTATCTCCTGAACCTACTGGTTGGTTGTGATTGCGGCCCAGGTGGCATAAAAGCGTTGTAACCGACCCCCTATCACCAGTTCTGCTTGGGTCCTTGTGGCTTCGTTGGGGGTTTTATTTTGACCCAGTGAGGCAGGAAAATATCCCAGTCTTGTGCTCTGGGAGCCTCAAAAGGGCTGTCCGCACCCGCCCCATAGCGACCCCTTTGATAGGGTCCAAAACATGCCCCTCTGAATCTCCGCATGTCTCTGTCCTGCCCCCTTTGGGAAGCCCCCATCTTTGATCCCTTTCTATCTTCTATCTTTAGTATCCCTCAAGTCCTTAATGATTTTTTCTAAGGCCTCCCCAAAGAGTAACTTACCCTTAAAGGGGAGCTTACTGAGTCTGGACTTGGAGGAGGCATCTGCTGACCAATTTCAGAGCCAGAGGAATTGCCAAGCTGCAATAACCGATGCCATCGTCTTTGAGGCTACTCTTACCAGATCTGCTAAGTATGCTGAAGCCGACTCGAGTCTACTACTTTCTGTTGCTACTGAGGCTCCTGTCTCTGGAGTCTCTAGCCCTTGGATCCAACGAATAGAGGCCCTGGAAACATAAGCCCCACAAATTACAGCTCTCTGCCTGGGAGCTCTTAAAAGGGTTTTGGTACATTTTTAAAATAAAGTTACATTCTTTTTGGTGCTCTAGTTTAAAAGGAGAAATATTTTCTTTAGTGGGGTAGGTTTAAAACTCTGCTTTAGTATCTTTCTCAGCTCTTTGAAGCTAATGACACCTAATCAGGTGTTAGTTCCCTCCCTACCCCCCCCCAACTTCCACCCACCCCTAGTGAGCAGTCTTGCTTTAAAGGGCACCTCCCCAATTAACTACACACAGGGACTTGGAACAGCACATTTTGAACATACTTAAAGATATTTAACTGCTTTTTCTCTGAAAGGATGGCTGGGTAACTGGTTGGCACTTTGGTAGATCTCTCTCTTTTGTTTTAACAGATACCTAAGCTCCATGAACTGAACAATGGCTGGGAAAAATCATATTGCTAAAGCTGTTGCCCCCGTTACAGCTTCTGCCTCTGTCCAGAAAGAGGCCCCAATGCCAGTTGAAGGACTAGTTCCATGTGCAGGGTGCCTGCATGCTGAAGCTCTCAGGAAACAAGTGGAGGAACTCAGAGAGGAGGTGGCGAGTCTGAGGAGCATTCAAGACAGTGAGAACTACATTGATGAGATGCTTCTTGCAACATCCAAGCTCTCCAGCAGAGGAGAAGATGGGTGCCTACAGAATGATGAAGATTGGACACAAGTCACCCGGGCCTGCAGAATCACCAATCCAACTTCTCCAGCCCTTGAATTGAAGAACCATTATGCAGCCCTGGAAGTGGAAGAGGTGAAAACATCCCTGGAAAGGGAAGAAACAGAGCTCAAGTACCTCAGAGTTGCAGAGTCAGTGACCACAAGGAAGTGAAGGGTAGTGGTGGCTGGTGACTCTCTTCTGAGGGGTACTGAGGCGTCCATCTGCCAACCAGACTTGATGTCCAGAGAGGTATACTGTCTGCCAGGTGCCAAAATCCAAGATGTTATGGAGAGTTTGCCGAGACTCATCAAGCCCACTGATTATTACCCAATGTTGCTAATCCATGTCGGCACAAATGATAATGCCAGGTATCCCTCTGAGCATATCAAAAGTGACTTCATGGCTCTGGGACAGAGGGTGAAGCAGATAGGTGCACAGGTGGTGTTCTCTTCAATCCTCCCTGTTGAGGGTAAAGGTCAAGGCAGAGAGGCTCGCATCCTGGAGATGAATGCATGGCTGCATGGATTGTGTAATCAAGAGCGTTTTGGTTTCTTGGACCATGGGATGCTGTTCCAAGGGTTGCAGAGCAGAGATGGTGTCCATCTGTCCAAGAAAGGTCGACGTATCTTCAGTAGCAGGCTGGCTAATCTACTGAAGAGGGCTTTAAAATAGATTTGTTGGGGATGGGTGAAGAAAGTCCCCAGGTAAATGAAAGCCCTCAGGTAAGTGAAACATTAAATACTTTTATGGAAATAGGTAAAAAGGGCAACATATGGCAAGTGGTATGCATAAATGCTCATAGCATGGGAAATAAGATCCCAGATGTTGAAGCTTTAATGGGAGTTGCTGACTTGGATTTAGTGGCAGTTACAGAAACATGGCTCATAGAAAGCCATGACTGGGATGTAACTATACCAGGTTATACTTTATTCAGAAAGGACAGGGTTGGAAGAAGGGGAGGAGGAGTGGCACTATATGTAAAAAATAATATTAAAGCTTTGGAATTACACAGCTTAAAAGGGAGAGAGGAGGCACTGTGGGTTAAACTAGAATGAGGGAAAGAGAAATCTATTTGCATTGGCGTGATATACAGACCTCCCTCACAAGAAGAAGAGGTGGATGGAAAGTTAATTGAAGACATACGCAGCATTGCTAGGAATGGGGAAGTGCTACTAATAGGGGATTTCAATATGCCAGATGTTGATTGGCACATTCCTGCTGCAGCATCATCTAGAACAGCGGTTCTCAACCTGTGGGTCGTGACCCCCATGGGGGTCGCCACAGGATTTAGCGGGGGACGCCTCGTCTCCGCGAAGTTAAAAAAAAAAAATTTAAATGCGCCCAAGTTGCTGCCGCTGCCGAGTCTGCTTCTCGGCAGCGGCAAACTCACCCCCTTCCTTCTGATGCAGCTGCGGCTCCCTGCCTCTTAGGGAACCGCGGCTGTGCCTGTAAAATCGTTGCGGAGCCTCCCTGTCTCTTGACGGGCTCCGTGCAGCATTGTCCTGCCTCCAAAGGAAGTTCTTTACCCCATACGTTGGAGGCAGGACAATGCTGCCCAGGGCCCGTCGAGAGACAGGGAGGATCCACAATGATTTTAGAGGCACAGCCGCGGTTCCCTAAGAGGCAGGGAGCCGCGGCTGCATTAGAAAGGAGGCAGACATGGGGAGAGGTGATGAGGGGGCAGGGAACCTGCAACACGGCTGACATCGACGGGGGGGGGGGGAAGGGGAGACTGATATGGATGGATGGAGGGAGGGGGCTGACATGGACAGAGGGGGGCTGACATGGAGGAATGGAGGGAGGAGGGGCTGACATGGAAGGAGGGGGGCTGACATGGAGGGAGGGAGCTGATATGGATGGATGGAGGGAGGGGGGCTGACATGGACAGAGAGAGGGAGGGGGCTGATATGGATGGATGGAGGGAGGGAGGCTGACATGGAGGGATGGAGGGAGGGGGCTGATATGGATGGATGAACATAAGAACATAGGAACATAAGATATGCCATACTGGGTCAGACCAAGGCCCATCAAGCCCAGTATTCTGTTTCCAACAGTGGCCAATCTAGGTCATATGTACCTAGCAGTTTCCCCAAGGGACACAGGTTCCACAATGCTTGTATTGGTTCAAGCATTGATATCCTGGGTCCCTTCTTAATAATGGTTTATGGACCTTTCCTCCAGGAACTTGTCCAAACCTTTTTTAAACCCAGCTACACTAACAGCCTTTACTACATCCTCCGGTAAAAAATTCCAGAGTTTTATTAGTCTTAAATAGTTTACCCTGTAGCTTCATTGCATGTCCCCTAGTCTTTCTATATTCTGATAAGGTAAACAATCGATCTACGTTTACCCGTTCCACTCCTTTCATTAATTTATAGACTTCTATCATATCTCCCCTCAGCCGTCTCTTTTCCAGGTTAAAGAGCCCTAACCTTTTAAGCCTTTCTTCATAGGAGTATCCTTCCATCCCCTTTACCATTTTGGTGGCTCTTCTCTGAACCTTTTCTAAAATCGCTATATCCTTTTTAAGATACGGCGACCAGAATTGCACACAATATTCAAGGTGCGGTCTCACCATTGAACGATACAGAGGCATTATAATATCTTTTGTTTTATTTTCCATTCCTTTCCCTATCATACTTAGCATTCTATTTGCTCTCTTGGCCGCCGCTGCACACTGGGCCGAGGGTTTTAACATGGTATCCACAATGACGCCTAAATCTTTTTCCTGGGTGGTGGTTCCTAATGTGGAACCTTGCATCGTGTAACCATAGTTTGGGTTGTTCTTCCCTAGGTGCACTTGTCCACATTAAATTTCATCTGCCATTTTGATGCCCAGTCTTCCAATTTATCAAGATCCTCTTGCAGTTTTCCACAATCCTCTTGGGTTTTAAAAACTTTAAATAGTTTTGTGTCATCTGCAAATTTGATAACCTCACTCGTTATTCCACTTTCCAGGTCATTTATGAATATGTCAAAAAGCAGCGGACCCAGCACAGATCCCTGGGGTACACCACTATTCACCTTTCTCCATTGGGAAAATTGGCCATTTAGCCCTACCCTCTGCTTTCTATCTTTTAACCAGTTCCTGATCCACAATAGTACACTGCCTCTTATCCCATGACTCTTTAGTTTTGCCAAAAGTCTCTGAGGGACCTTGTCAAAGGCTTTCTGAAAGTCCAGATACACAATATCAACCGACTCACCTTTGTCCACCTGATTATTCACTCCTTCAAAAAAACATAACAGATTAGTAAGACAAAATCTTCCTTGTCTAAAGCCATGTTGGCCGTCTCCCATTAGGTCATGACTATCTACATGCTGAGTAATTTTATTCTTTATGATGGTTTCTACCATTTTTTCCGGTACTGATGTCAGGCTCACCGGTCTGTAGTTTCCCGGATCACCCCTGGAACCCTTTTTAAAAATTGGTGTTACATTGGCGATCCTCCAATCTTCAGGTATTAGAGATGATTTTAATGATAGTTCACAGATTACTAATAGCAGGTCTGCAATCTCATATTTCAGTTCTTTCAACACCCTTGGATGTATACCATCCGGCCCAGGTGATTTGCTACTCTTCAGTTTATCTAATAGTTGTTTATTTATTTATTTAGTATACATTTGTATACCGCTACTTCCAGCGATCAGCAGCGTTTTTTTTTATTACAGATTGGAAATTGTCAAATCATGACAGGAAACTTTTGAGGTATAATCACATTGATTAGACAGGAAAGCACAGCACACAGAGAACTATTTTACAGGGAACATGGGCTATGGAGGGTTAAGTGGCTTGCCCAAGACCACAAGGAGCACCTGTGGGACTAGAAACCCCAGTCCTTCCGGCCCAAGGTTGCTGTCCTCTAGTGGGATTTGAACCCCCGACCTTCCGGCCCGAAGTACCTTGACCCAACCACATTGTTGTTATACATCTTCCCGATGTATCGATATTTCCTTCAATTCTTCCACACCTTTAAATACCACTTCAGTCATGGGTAACATCCCTACATCTTTCTCAGTAAAGACCGAAGCAAAGAATTCATTCAGTCTCTCCGCTATCGCCTTGTCACCTCTTAGTGCTCCTTTAACCCCTTTATCATCTAATGGACCAGCTGACTCTCTCACAGGTTTTTTGCTACGAATGTACTTGAAAAGGTCTTTACTTCGCGTTTTTGCTTCCGCAGCAAGCTTCTTCTCAAATTCTCCCTTTGCCTGCCTTGCATTTGACTTGCCAGTGTTTGTGTTGTTTCCAGGTTTCGTCGTTTGGCTCTTTTTTCCATTTCCTGAAAGATGCTTTTTTGGCAACAACAGCCTCTCTGACCTCACCTTTAAACCATGCTGGCAGTTTTTTGGACTTCCTTCCACTTTTCTTAAAGCGTGGAATACAGCTGGTCTGGGCTTTCAAGATAGTATATGGATGGATGGAGGGAGGGGGGGTGACATGGACAGAGGGAGGGAGGGGGCTGATATGGATGGATGGAGGGAGGGAGGCTGACATGGAGGGATGGAGGGAGGGGGCTGATATGGATGGATGGATGGAGGGAGGGGGGCTGACATGGACAGAGGGGGCTGACATGGAGGGAGAGGGGCTGACATGGATGGAGGGAGGGAGGGGGCTGATATGGATGGATGGAGGGAGGGGGGCTGGCATGGACAAAGGGTAGAGACAAGGGGACTTACTGGACAGATGGGATAAATGCTGGACAGAGGCGAGAGACAGTGCGGGTTAGGCTTATAATGGGCTGATGAGGGAGCTAGCACTGGTAATGGGCTGATGGGGGGCTAGGACTGGTAATGGGTTGATTAGGGAAGGCTAGGACTGGGAATGGACTGATCAAGGGGGGGGGGTTGGGACTGGTAATGGGCTGATAGGGGGGTAGGACTGGTAATGGGCTGATTAGGGGAGCCTAGCACTGGTAATGGGGTTGAGGGGGGACTAGCACTGGAAATGAGCTGATTAGGGGAGGCTAGGAGTGGTAATGGGCGATGGGGTGGGGTAGGACTGGTAATGGACTGATGGGAGGCTAGTATTGGAAATGAGCTGATCGGGGGGGGGGCTATGACTGGAAATGAGCTGATTAGTGGAGGCTAGGACTGGTAATGAGCTGATGGGGGTAGGACTGGTATTGGGCTGATTAGGGGAGGCTAGCACTGGTAATGGGGTTGAGGAGGGATTAGCACTAGAAGTGAGCTGATTGGGGGGCTTTGACTAGGAATGGGCTGATTGTGTGGAGGGGAGGATAAAGCTGCTGGCCCTGGAAGAAAACTGGGGGCTAAGGCTACAAATGGGCTGATGCGAGGGGATGGGAGAATGGAACTGGAAGGGAGTGGATCTGAGAGGGGCTGCCATGGTATTTGTACTCGAAGGGACTGGTCAGTGGGGAAGGAGGGGGACTAGAAGGGAATGGACACCAGTGGCAGTCATGGGAATGCAAATTGACACTGGAAGGTACTGGGAGTGAGGACTGGAAAGGGGCTGATACTGGGGAGGGGTTACTGGGACTGGAAATAGGCTGATGGAAAGAAGTGAAGAAAACGAAAGAAGAGATAAGAAATGGCAGATGGACCATAGACCACAGAAAGAGAGCTAAGAGAAGACAGGAAAGCAGAAGCCTCAGATCAGGACCAGCATGATCAGAGAATAAATTGGTCAGACAACAAAGGTAGAAAAAATAATTTTATTTCATATTAGTTATTTGACTACAAAATCATAATAATTTTGAAATCAAATATTGTTACTTGTTATTGTGATTAATTATTGTGGTTTAAATAAGTACATTTTATAAATAAAAACATATTGCAAAGACCTATAATATCTTAATAATTCAACAAATGATTACAGCGACAATGCGTTAACGATAAAGGAAGAGAGACGCATTTGATTTCATCATTGGGGGTCACCACAAGTTGACCAATGGTAAAAGGAGTCACGGTACAAAAAACGTTGAGAACCACTGATCTAGAAGTAAGGAGATCCTGGATTCTCTACAGGGAGAACTATTCAGGCAATTGGTAACAGACTCCACACATGAAGGAGCCATACTGGACTTGGTGCTTACCAATGATGAAAGTATATCTGATGTTATAGTGGGAGATCATTTTGCATCCAGTGATCACCAGATGGTGTGTTCAGTATTAGGACTAGGACTGATAGAATCCTTTCAAAAGCGAGGGTCTTAGACTTTAGGAAAATTAACTTTGCCAAGATGGGCCAATACCTCAAGGAGTTGTTAGCGGGATGGCAACATCTGGGCGATGTAGAAAAACAGTGGGCAAAACTGAAAGGGGATATTTTAAGGGCAACCAACCTTTTTGTTAAAATGGTAAATAAAAGGTAAAAGGAAAAGGAGACCGCTATGGTTTGAAAAACGTAGCAGCTGAAAAGGCGAGGAAAAAGAGGGAGGCCTTCATAAAATACAAGAGATCCCAGAGAGAGGAAGACAGGCATCTATATTTGAAAAAAACTTAGAGAAGCTAGCAAAGTCAGGAAAGCAAAGATTCAAAAAGAAGAGGAAAGAGCCAATGCAATAAAATGGAGGGGGGGGGGGGGATAAGACATTTTTCAGATATGTTAGTGAAAAGAGGAAGGGCAAAAGTGGTATTGTCAGACTCAAAGGTGAAGGGGAGGAATATGTAGAAGCTGATGACGACATCACCCCCTCACACCTCTCCACACTCATTCAAAAAGAAACCAACTTCCACATCCAACGAGACTGCAACAAGAATAAGATCTCACTACCACCTGATTTCATAAAATCAACGAAAATATCCAACAACAAAGCGTTCTCCCACACTGCCCCCAACCTCTGGAATGCACTCCCAGACTACATAAGAGAAAAAGAAGACCTCAAAACGTTCAGAAAGCAGCTCAAAACACACCTATTTACCCTTCACTTTGGCACACATAATAAATACAACGATGCAAACTCCCCCCACATCACTACCCCACAGCACTCTACATCTACACACACTGAATCATAAACAAAAGAGCAGAAGCACCTGGGAACTGCCCATTGCATCCCAAAACAAACATACCGAATACTGAATACCACCCCAAGCTTGTAAATAGTTGATACGAGAGCTGTCGAGATATATATGTTTAGCTCTTACTATTATACTTGTTAAGCGCACACGGTTTATTTATTTATTTATTTATTTAGTATACACTTATATACCGCTACTTCCAGCGATCAGTAGCGGTTTGATTACAAAATTGGGAGTTGTCAAATCATGACAGAAATGTTGGGGAAATATACACATAGATTTGAGGGTATGGCACATCACACAGAAATAGGGACTTAAAGATTAGGCTTTACATATTTACATTTTTACATATAACATTTCTACCTTTTTACATATAACATTTCTACAGAGCATAATTCATGTTTCGTTTGCTTTATCTGGTGTCCCACTGTGATTTTCGTTTGCTTTATCTGGTGTCCCACTGTGATTTACATCCGGTTGTAGTGACATTTGAATAGATGAGTTTTTAGTTTCTTCCTGAAAGCACTAATGTCTTTGATTGCTCGTAGTTCGTATGGTAGATGATTCCAGATGGTTGGAGCAGAGAATGAGAATGCTCTGCGGCTAGTGGGAACTTGTAGTGTGTCTGAGTTGATAGTTCTCCTGTCTCTGTTGGTTGGTTGCGTGCTGATAAGGGTTGAGAGGAATGATGGCGCTAGGTTATGTATGAGTTTGAACGTGGTTACCAATGTTTTATATTGTATCCTGGCAGCAATGGGTAGCCAATGTAGCTCGATCAATACAGGTGTAATGTGTTCAGCAATGCTTGTTCGCATGATGATCCTTGCCGCCACATTTTGGGCCAATTGCAGGATATTTAGCGTTTTCTTTGGCAGACCCTGTAGGATGGCGTTACAGTAGTCTAAGTGAGGCATAATGAGTGCTTGCACAACAGATCGAAAATCACAGGGTTTGATTAAATTCCGCAGGGGTTGTAGCACTCTAAGTTTGTGGAAAATACGCGGTTGTAGCACTCTAAATTTGTGGAAAATACGCGGTTATATTTACAATGTTACTGTACATAGTTAAAAGAAAATGTTCCATGTACTGAATATATACTTGTTACTGTATTATTCAAACCTTTGTTTAATGCAAACTGCATCTCCAGGAACAAGCAGGAATGTAGTCTTCACATATGGGTATCGTCGGTACCGACGGAGCCTGCGCGGGAACGCTCCCCAGCGTCCAATAGGAAAGCTTTTGGGAGCATCCCACAGCGCCTGCGTGCTGCCTTCCCGCCTTTCCAACTGTCCCTCTCCAGTTCTTCGTTTTTCGCGGAGCCAACAGGTCGCATACCCTGTCACCGCAGAAAATGTCATCTTTAATCTTTGTTTTTGTGGTCGCGTCTGCCTTCCCTCGACGCTATATCGGTACCGCTGGTTCTTTCTTCTTCTAAAAAACCCCTAAAGTGGTTTACTTCAGAAACTTTTTTTCCTTGGTGCTAGGCACCATTTTGGGCACTAGGCCAAATTTTTCCTTAAAAATGGAAAAACCTGATTCAGGTTTTAAGAAGTGTTCTAAATGTGGCGGTACCATTTCCATCACCGACACCCATGATTGGTGTCTCAAATGTTTAGGTCCTGATCACTCTATTTCAGAGTGCTTCTCTTGTGGAATGATGTCAAAAAGGTTCCGGCAGAACTGAGCTGCTAAACTTAGCACCCTTTTTCCCTCAGACGTGGCGTCTGTTGCATCGATGTCCTCCAGGGCTTCATCTTCCTCCCATGGATCTCAGGTAACTAAACATAAATCTAGCCGGTCCTCAAAGGGTAGATCTCCTTCTAAGGTTCGAGATGCCCCTGGCTTTGCCCTTGAGGAATTTTCACCGGCAAAAGTGCCCCGGCGGGAGGCTTTGGCTACCAAAGCATTAACGGGGCTCCAGGATGTTCTCGAGGCCTCAACCTTGGCAGAACTACTGGCGCCATGCTCTGGGGTCCCGGCTGCTTCTACCGGTACTGACACCCAAGCATTGGCAGCGTCGATAGACCAGAGATTCCTTGCTATCGAATGCAGTCTAGCGGCTCTTCTCACAGCTTCGGTACTATTGAAATCGCTTCAGACACCTCAACCGATACCAAAACCGGTACCGGTACCGACTGCATCAACATCGGCGGGTATGCCACCCATACCGAGTCATGCATCTCTCTCCGGCATCGACAGATCGGTACCTGAACAACCCGATACCGACTTTGATCGATACCGGTACCGTGCTTTGTTCGATCACCAGGATTGGAGATATTTTGAATCCTCGGATGAGACTGAAGACTCCGAAGGCTCTGCCGATACCAGAGTACTTCTCCCCGATGATTCCTCTTCTCCTCAGCGCAGAATGTCTCCGCCAGAGGATATGTCCTTTCAGGACTTTATCCGTGATGTGGCCCGAGGCCTTTACATCACAGTAGCTCCTGAAAAAGAGCCTAGGGCAAAGGAGTTGGAAATCCTCCAATACCCAATACCTAAGGCTCCCAAAGAGGCAGCTACTCTGCCTATTCATGAGATCTTACATTATCTTATGCTAAGGATGTGGGAAACACCTTTAACCATATCTCCTCATTCTCGAAGACTTGATACCATGTATCGAGTTCCACCTTGTCCTGGCTTTCGAAAAACTCAATTACCACACCATTCAATGATGGTGGAATCAGCCATGAGAAGGATGAAAAGTGCAAAGAGACATGCATCCAATCCTCCAGGTCGTGAATGTAGGACTCTCAATGCCTTTGGGTGTCGATGCTTCCAAGCTTCCATGCTCTCAGCTAGGATCAGTTCCTATATCTTGAATATGGGAATGTTCCTTAAAGAAGTCACAGGAGACTTGGAGTTTATGAGCCCCCTTCTTCCTGAAGATAAAAGACAAGATTATCTCACTCTTATCAAATATGCTCAGGATGTTTCCAAGTTTGTTAATCGTACAGCCTTTGACTGTTTTGAGTGCATAAGCAGAACCTCTGCTATTGACATTGGTGCATCTCGGATCGCCTGGCTTCAGGCATCTGACTTGGAAATTTGGGTACAAGATAAATTAGAAAACATTCCTTGCACAGGAGAAAATCTCTTTGGCAAGAATTGGCAGGAGAAGGCTAATGAAATAGATGCTGACAATATCACACTGGATAGATTGTCCAAATGTACAGCCGATCCTGCAAAGAAAAGATCCTCTAAAAAACATTTTTCAATAAGAAAAAGAAGTTTTATCCTTCCTATACCCAACAGGGACACCATCCAGGTCAGGCTGCCCAAAAGGGACAGCAGCAACAACCTAGGCAACAAAAGAAGCCAAAAGCTGCAAAACCTCAGCCAACTCAGCAGGCTCAGCCTCCTCAGGGGCTTTGATTCCTTTCTAGAGAACTTTGCCTTCCTGCCCCTGAAGGGTCCACAACCCTTAACCATCCCAGGCAGGTTATGTCATTTTGTCCACAGATGGTACCAAATAACAGCAGAAAATTGGACTCTGTCCATTATACGAGAGGGGTACAAGCTTCATTTTCACAGCCTGCCTCCTCCTACAATTATAAGACAGTTCAATTCTCAGACCTCTCTTGGCAATCTCTTAGGTCAAGAAGTCACAATGCTCCTTGCTCAAGGTACAGGGTTCTACCCCCCCCCCCCTATTTCCTTATTCAAATGAAAACAGGAGGACACAGACCCATTTTAGACCTCAGAGAATTGAACAAATATCTGTTCCGAGAGAAGTTCAAAATGGTCTCTCTAGGAATTCTGCTGCCATACCTTCAAAGTCAGGATTGGCTTTGTTCTCTAGATCTCAAGGATGCATATACTCATATTCTCATCCATCCAAATCACAGGAGATTCCTCCGATTCCTGTTTCAAGGAAAGCACTACCAATACACTGTTTCAATACACAAGCACTACCTTTGGCCTGGCATCTGCCCCAAGAGTGTTCACAAAATGCATGGCTGTGGCAGCAGCATTTCTCCGCACTCTGGGAATTTTCATCTTCCCTTACTTAGACGACTGGCTCATTCGAGCCCCTACAGTGCCAGAGGCCAGCTCTGCTCTATCTTGCACAATGCGAATCCTTCAGAATTTGGGACTGGTCATAAACCTCCAAAAACCCAATCTTGCTCCCACTCAGTCCCTAGAGTTCATAGGATCTCATCTGGATAACAGACAGACAAGGGCTTTCCTTCCGCAGCCCCGCTGTCTTCACATAGTACAACTAGCTTCCCAAGCAGTGCTCAAACCTTGTCTCACTGCTCGGGAAATACTACAATTGCTAGACCACATGGCATCCGCCGTGCATGTGGTTCCTTATGGTCGCCTCCATATACGAGCAGCCCAATGGACTTTATCCACTCAGTGGACACAGGCCTCAGGTTGCCTGTCGGACAAAATAACAAACTCGGACCGTCTTATTTCGTCCCTCCAATGGTGGCAATCACCCAGAAATCTTCTGGTGGGGTCTCCTTTCCAGCAACCCCTATCCCAAGCCATCCTAACAAGAGATGCTTCACAGGTGGGATGGGGAGCACACCTGCATGATCTCTCTACCCAGGGTACCTGGACTCCACAGGAGGCCTGTCTTCACATCAACCTCCTGGAGCTCAGAGCAATCTTCCTTGCTCTTCGAGTATTTCATGCCCAACTTAGCTACAAGACAGTCCTAGTTCAAATGGACAATCAGGTAGCCATGTTCTATGTGAACAAGCAGGGCGGAACAGGCTCTCTGTCGCTATGCAATGAAGCTTTGCGACTATGGGCCCTTGCCAGAGAGCATCAGATTCATCTCCTTTCGGTGTATCTTCCAGGCATTCAAAATTCTTGGGCAGACAAACTCAGTCAAGTTCTGCTTCCACACGAATAGTCTCTCTATGCAAACCAGGTTGCCCAAATATTTCAGATTTGGGGAACCCCGGACATAGACCTCTTTGCAAGTCTGCTGAATGCCAAACTTCCCCGGTTCTGTTCCAGAATTCCGGCTTGATGTTGTCAGGCAAGGGACGCCTTCCTCCTTCACTGGGGTCAGGACTTCCTATATGCCTTCCCACCCATTCCCCTCATCCCCAAAACCCTATTCAAGCTTCAGAGAGACAGAGGTCATATAATCCTCATAGCTCCATGTTGGCCACGGCAAACATGGTACCCTATGCTCCTACATCTCTCTCAAGCTCCGCCTCTGGAGTTGGGATCCACTCCAGATCTTCTCTCCCAAGAGGATGGGATGCTGTGGCATCCCAATCCCCAGTCTTTGCATCTCAGGGCCTGGTTGCTGAAAGCCTAGAACTTCAGGATCTTAACCTTTACCAACAGGTAAAGGATATCCTTCATGCTTCTAGGAAACCCTCCACAAGACGCTCGTATGCCTTTAAGTGGAAAAGGTTTACCATATGGTTCTCGCAGAAGGGTCTTAACCCTCTTGCGATACCTCTGGAATTGATACTGGAGTATCTCCTTCATTTGTCAAATGCGGGTCTCAAGACAAATTCAGTAAGAGTCCACCTTAGTGCTATTGCAGCTTCTTACAAGCCTCTAAGTGGACAATCTATTTCCTCTCATCCTTTCATAGAGAGATTTATGAGAGGCCTTCTTTTAACAAAGCCTCCCATTAAGCCACCACCGGTGGCATGGGACTTAAATCTGGTGCTCGGGCAGCTCATGAAACCGCCCTTTGAACCATTAGCCACTACATCTTTGAAATTCCTTTCCTGGAAAGTCATCTTCCTCATTGCAATCACATCAGCACGTCGCATCAGTGAATTGCAAGCGTTAGTGGCTGATCTTCCTTATACAAGGTTCCACCATGATAAGGTGGTTCTTAGGACTCATCCACACTTTATGCCAAAGGTGGTTTCGCCTTTCCATTTAAACCCAGCGGTTTACCTTCCTGTATTCTTTCCGAGGCCTTATGCCTCCAGTGCAGAAAGGAACCTTCATACCTTGGACTGTAAAAGAGCTTTGGCCTTTTACTTGCAAAGGACACAGCAACATAGAAAATCTTCTCAACTCTTTGTTGCTTTTGATCCTAGGCATTTGGGACTTCCAGTTTCCAAAAGAATACTGTCCAACTGGATCGCACAGTGCATACTGTCACCCTCACTGCTGGACCCTGCTGGTGGGGGCAGGGCACTGCGCTGGGGCTTGTGCTTAACTGGCTTAATTATACTGTGGAGGCCTTGCTTGGCCCTCTGGGAGCTGTAGTTGTTGATTGCCAGTTAAAGAACTAGTCGTGGAACGGTGGTAAGGTTTTAACAAGGGATTTATTTCTCCTTCCAAGAGGACTTTTTGCTGTGGTATGAACAAAGGAAACACAACCCTTCCTGAGCATATAATAAAGGAACAAAAACAGGAACAAAAATAGCTTCTCTTCAGCTCATTAACAAGTAAAGTAAAGGTACATTAAACAGTCCTTCATAAGCACACAAAAACCCTTTCTTTACTGTTTTTGGCTTAATCAGCTCTTACTTCCTTTTATCGTAGTGAGGAAATGCTATCCGCTATTGAAAGCGTACAGTCCATGTATTCAGGGCTTGGCTGTGCTTCTGATGTCTCACACTGCATATCCTCATCACATGTTTTTAATATCTCTTCCCTTTCAACATTAGGGACGTCTTCCAACAGTCTCTCTCTACTCTGCCGGGATTCTCTTCCTCTCCTTCTGTGAGAGTGTGCTGGACACAATTACCACATTCACTATAATGCTTCAGGTGAGAGCCTCTCCCCTGCTGGTAGCTATTAGGTGAATTATAACATTCCCTTGCACCTCTATTAGGGTAAATTGACTTACCTCTCGGCTCTGACTGGCTCAGGTTCCTATGTATAGCTGTAGCTTGAAACGGTAGTTTTGCAGGGACTCTGCTTCTTAAATCCTCTCCAGATATACAAACTTCCTCTGGTAAAAAGCCTTTATCCCTCCCATGCCTGGTATAAGGGTAAGTAAACTTATCTGTATCTCTCAAGCTGGCTTCATAAGGCTTTAGCGTTTCTGTGTATTGCCTTCTACTGCCAACCCCTGGGCTTGCCCTTTCAGGGTGAAAGTAAAACTTCTTGGCTTTTACCGTTCTCCCCACGGCTCCGTTCCAACCTGGGTTTTTCCCATACGCTCTGGGCTCCTCTGATATCCGAAGCTTCCTGTCCTGGCTTTGCTACCTCCTCTGTAGCTCCTTCCACGTCTGCCGTTGCTCTCACTTTCAAACTCTGATTCCAGCTGTCTCTGATTCTTTCCCAAGCACTCGTGGTAATCAGCCAGGCTCTCATTCAGGCTTCCGTAGTGATTATCATGCAGACTCTCCTTCAAGCTTTCGTGGTTATTCTCATACAGGCTCTCATTCAAACTTTCATGGTTATCCTCATGCAGGCACTCTCTAACTGCTTGTGAGCTGCGCTTATCTACGTACCCCCGAGCTCCACCTCCCCCCAGCTGGCTTGCATCAGGTGATGACCTCCTAGCCTTTCTGCTGGCTGGGTGTGTCTCTCTGGCTCGTGACCACATTTGTTTCCTGACATGTGTTTACTAAAAACGTCAGTGTCAGCCTGATTCACTACCTCTCTGTCTATCTCCATGGGCTCTGCTGGATCTGCTCTGTGACAATACCCTTTGCCTATGAGAGTAAGAACCTTCCTCTTGAAAGCCATGTCACCGCTCACAATGTGAGAGCCATGGAAGCTTCAATGGCTCATCCTCACTCTGTGTCTATCGACGACATCTGTCGAGCAGCTACTTGGGCTTTGGTACATACCTTCACAGCCCACTACTGCTTAGACAAGGACTCCCGCTGGGATGCCTTGTTTGGCCAAGCTGTTATTCAACACCTTTTTCAGACTTAATTAACTCCTACCCACCGTCCCTGGTAGGATGCCAGAGATCCATGGGGGGAAGTGGGGCCCTTTCACAAGTGATGACAACTTCCTGGGGCCATCTCCCTGGCATCTGCAGCTAGGGAGTCCCCATATGTGAAGACTACATTCCTGCTTGTTCCTGGAGATAGCATAGTTGCTCACCTGTAACAGGTGATCTCCGGGAACAGCAGGAATTTAGTCTTCACAACCCACCCACCTCCCCTTGGAGTTGTATCTCTTTCTCTCTCTCTCTCTCCCTCTCTCTTTTGTCTCAGCTATAAACTCAACTGGAGACGGACAGTTGGAAAGGCAGCACGCAGGCGCTGTGGGATGATCCCAAAAGCTTTCCTATTGGACGCTGGGGAGCGTTCCCGCGCAGGCTCCGTCGGTACAGACGATACCCAGATGTGATGACTAAATTCCTGCTGTTCCCGGAGAGCACCTGTTACAGGTGAGTAACTACGCTTTTTGATCTAACGGAAAAATTCAGTATTAAAATTTACAATAAATAAATAAAATAAAGCAAAATTGCTTAACAAATATTTCTGTTCTGTGTTCACAAATGAAGAACCAGGAACAGGACCTCAGAAAACACCCACAAACAGGAACAGAAGTGAAGGGCCACTTGAAGAATTTTCAGAAGACTGTGTTCGTGAGAAACTAGCTCAACTTAAAGTAGACAAAGCGATGGGACTGGATGGGATACACCCTAGAACAGTGATGGCTAACCTTTTTGAGCCCGAGTGCCCAAACTGCCGCACAAAACCAAAGAATTTCCTCAAAGTGCCAGCACGTCAATTAAACCTCAGCTCAGTTACACATGCAGAACATAGACCATCACCAAACAAGGAATCACAATTTAGAAACAGGAAGGCAATAATTAAACTGGGAACCCCAAAAGCCAAACTTGGAATGTACAACACTGTAGAAATAAAACTATAAATTAATTTCCTCTTGTACCAAACAAAGCACAGACGTTAATGATGCACATTTCCCAGAGGTTTCATATTCCAGTTAATAAATTCAAAATAAAGAGATATCTTTCTACCTTTTGTGCATTTTTTTTCAGTTGCAATTGCTCCAGCCACTTTCTTCTGGTTTCTTCATGTTTTCTGCTAACTCTCCATCGTCTGCTGTCCATTTGTTCTTTCTTCTCTCTTCTAGTCTTTTTTTCCATTCTCTCTCTCTACATCTGCTTTAACATACTAATCTTTCTCCTTTTGCTCTTTCCTCATTCCTATTTCATCCACACAAATTTTACCGCTCCATCCTCAATCCCCACTTACTCTCCCAATACCCGGCCAATTGTAGATTTTTCATTCCTCCCACACAAAATATTTTTCCCCTCTCCATTTTACTCTCCCAGCCCCATCCCATTCTAATCCTCCCCCAACATCAGCTCCCTTCTAGTTCCAGTCTCACCCAGCATCCATTCCTTTCTAGTCCCTGCATCAGCCCATTTCCAGTCCTAGCCCCCCATCAACCCATTTCCAGTCCTAGCTCCCCCATCCATTTTCAGTCTGAGTCCCTTCATCAGCTCATTTCCAATCCTAGCCCCCCATCAGCCCATTTCTAGTCATTTCCTAGCCCCATCATCAGCCCATGTCAAATCATAGCTCCCCTCCACTCAGTCCAATTCCAGTCCAAGCACCCCCCATGAGCCTACTTCCAGTTCTAGCCCCTCCATGAGTCCATTTCAATTCAAGCCCCAACCACAGCCCATTTCCAATCTTAGCTCCCCCAACAGCCCATTTCCAGTCCTATCCTAGCTGCTCCATCAGCCCATTTTCAGTCCTAGCTCCCTTCCCTCACAGCCCATTTCCATTCTAAGCTCCCTCCCCATCAGCTATTTGCAGTTCAAGCCTCCCCTTCCACTCAGCCCATTTCCAGTCATAGCAACCCCCCAACCCATTACCAGTCCTAGCCCCCCATCAACCCACTTCCAGTCCTAAACCCCCATCACCCCATTTTCAGTTTAAGCCCCCCCTATAACCCATTACCAGTCCTAACCCCCATCACCCCATTTCCAGACATCCCCCATCAGCCCAAAGCCCATTACCAGTCTTAAGCCCCCCATAGCGCATTATCAGTCCTAACCCCCCCATAGCCCATTACCAGTCCTAACCCCCCATCAGCCCACTTCCAGTCTTAACCCCATCAGCCCATTTCCAGTCAGCCCCCCACAGCCCATTGCCAGTCCTAAACCCCCCCATCAGCCCACAGCCCATTACCAGTCCTAACCACATCAGCCCACCTCAAGTCCTAAGCCCTCCCCATCAGTCCATTTCCTGTCCTCTCCCCCCCCCCCTTAGCCCATTATCAGTCCTAACCCCCCCCATAGCCCATTAGCAGTTCTAACCCCCCCATCACCTCATTTCCAGACAGCCCCCATCAGCCCACAGCCCATTACCAGTCTTAACCCCCCCATAGCCCATTACTAGTCCTAACCCCCCAACAGCCCACAGCCCACCTCAAGTCCTAACCCCTCCCCATCAGCCCATTTCCTGTCCTAGCCCCCCCATAGCCCATTATCAGTCCTAACCCCCATCACCCCATTTCCAGACAGCCCCCATCAGCCCAAAGCCCATTAGCAGTCTTAACCCCCCCATAGCCCATTACCAGTCCTAACCCCCCATCACCCCATTTCCAGACAGCCCCCATCAGCCCACAGTCAATTAGCAGTCCTACCCCCCTAGCCCATTAGCAGTCCTACCCCCCCCTAGCCCATTAGCAGTCCTACCCCCCCCTAGCCCATTAGCAGTCCTACACCCCCCCCTAGCCCATTAGCAGTCCTAACCCCTCCCCCCCCAGCCCCTTATCATTCCTACACCCCCCCCTAGCCCATTTGCATTCCTAACCCCTCCCCCCCCAGCCCATTATAAGTCCTACCCCCCCCCCCATGGCATATTTAAAAAAAAAAAAAAAGCTGGCTTTGGCTGCTGCCGCTGCCGCGGCAGTGGCAGAATGCAATGTCCCGCGGGGCCCCCTCCGCCTGCTAAGCCCCCCTGCAAGGGCTTTCAGATTCGCGAGGGAGAGCGTCTCCCTCGCGTCTCTGTTAAGCCCGCAGGGGCTAATGGGAAATTTCCCATCAGTCCCTCGCGTCTAAAGGGGCTGATGGGAAATTTCCCATTAGCCCCTGCGGGCTTAACAGAGACGCGAGGGAGACGCTCTCCCTCGCGAATCTGAAAGCCCTTGCAGAGGGGCTTAGCGGGCGGAGGGGGCCCCACGGGACGCTGCCGCTGCCGCATCCGCGGCAGCAGCCAGAGCCAGCTTTTTCTTTTTTGCGGACCTACCCGCGTGCCAGCTGCAAGGCCTTCGCGTGCCACAGCTGGCACGCGTGCTATAGGTTCGCCATCGCTGCCCTAGAATATCGAGGGAACTTGGGGACGTTCTAGCAGCTCCACTGACTGACCTTTTCAATGCATCGTTGGAGTCGGGAGTGGTGCCAAAGGACTGGAGAGAGGCTCATGTGGTCCCTTTACACAAAAGTGGAAGTAAGGACGTGGTTGAAAACTACAGGCCGGTTAGTTTAACTTCGGTGGTGAGTAAATTATTGGAAACAATGCTGAAAGAGAAAATAGTGAGGTTTCTGGAGTCCAGCAGATTACAGGATCCAAGGCAGCATGGATTCACCAGAGGCAGTTCTTGTCAGACAAATCTGATTGATTTCTTTGACTGGGTGACAAGGGAGTTGGACCGAGGGAGAGCCCTAGATGTGGTGTATTTAGTTTTCAGTAAAGCCTCTGACACTGTTCCTCACAGGCAACCTTTAAACAAACTAAGCACCCTAGGGATAGACCCTAAAGTTACTGCTTGGGTTAGAAATTGGTTGAGTGGGAGGCGACAAAGAGTACAGGTAAATGGAGCTCACTCTGAGGAGAAAGAAGTAACCAGTGGTGTGCCCCAGGGATCTGTCCTTGGTCCGATTCTTTTTAACATCTTTGTTAGTGATATAGCATAGTCCTCATCAACCACCTTCTACCCCCAACTTTACAATACATAGTTGCCATAGAACCAACAAAAGGGGCAGAGGAGTTCTCATACTCACAAAAACCAACCTCAAGTTCCACCTCTCCAACAGCACCGACACAACCAACCTCGACATTGTAGTCATAGCGAATGATCAATGCTCCATCAACCTAGTATACAGAGCCCTGTCATCATCCCCTGACGACCTAGCTATGATAATCGAGCTAACCTGCAACCCCCCAAACCTGCGCACCCCAAACTGGATACTAGGAGACTTCAATCAAACAACACTACATGACTCCCAAGCATCAGCACTTCATGATGCACTCAAGGATCTAGGTTATCTGCAACTAATCAATGAACCAACTCACACAAAGGGAAACATGCTGGACCTGATCTTCGCCCTTCTAACTGCCCACAACGCCACCCTCCCCACCCTACCTATCTACACTGCAGTACCATGGTCCGATCATAAACTAATTATATTTCAAATTCCCTTAGATAATTTGCCCAGGAAGCCCCCTGGAAACAAGTCAAACCCCATGAGAATACCCCCATGAAGATTCCAACCTTTTAACAAGGAAACTATCCTGAACATCACACAACCTCTCCTTAGCACGACAGCAACTAGCCCAGATACGCTAGTCTCCAGTTGGAATGACAGCCTTAGTACCATTGCGCTACGCACAGTCCACAAGAAAACCCCAAGGAAAAAAGCGCCCGCTCCCTGGTACTCCAACTAACTATGGACCTCTCTCCTCAGAAAACTCGAAAGACGATGGAGGCGATCACGATCAACGGAAAATCAGGTAGCCTATAACATCCAGCTGTCAATACACCGCAAGGCAATAACTGAGAAAATGAGACAAACACACACAGACACCCTAATGCGTTCTCTACGAAAACCACATGACCTATTTAACCTCGTCAGGAACCTAACGAAAGAACCAGGTCCTGAGCAAAAACCTGAGATACACGCCCAAGACTACGCTGACTTCCTTCAATCAAAATTATGCCAGACAGACAAGACTGACCTGCCCTCTTTCACCATGGAACCATCAAACACATCAACATTAGCAATATTCACCACCCCATCCAATGAGCAAATCATTGACATCATCTCCACAATCAACACCACTACCGCTCAGACCGACCCTTGTCCTGCCTTCTCGATAAAGGAACTACGGTCAGAATTTAGTCCATTCATAGCTAGACTCTTTGACACATCTTTCACGTCAGGCTCTTTCCCCCTGAATCTCAAGCACACATCCATCAGACCTCTGCTAAAGAACAGCAAGCTAGATTCCCAGAAAGTGGAATCATATAGACCAATTGCCAGCATTCCACTGCTGGCAAAGATAATCAAAAAAGAAGACCTATACCAGATTCAACAACACATCAACAATACTTCACCGCTAGACCACTGTCAACACGGATTCAGAGAATCCCATGGTGTCGAAACGCTACTTACCACCCTCTTCAACAATATACTCAATGCAATAGATAACATCCACCATGGGGTGGCCCTTATATTCCTGGATATAGCTGCAGCATTTGACTCAGTATGCCATGAAACCCTCCTGAGGCGACTCAAAGAGAATGACATCTGCGACCTAGAACTAACCTGGTGTAAGTCATACCTATCTGATAGGTGGAAACATGTGCAGACGGAGTCCTCCACCTCCGAACCGTTCCACCAGAAACAAGGCGTGCCGCAAGGTTCCGCCCTTTCAGCCTTAATGTTCAACATCTATATGCAGCCGATTTGTGACCTCATTCGATCATTCACCGTCAAATGCATGATTTATGCTGACGACGTTCTCATTTACATGCCATTCCAGATCGACCAGATTGACCTCACACCACTAACTGTTTTAGCACAGTAGAAAAATGGCTTCTAAACCAGAATCTCCGAATACAACACAGAAAGACAGAAGTGCTGTTCATCTCCAGAAACCCCAATTTTTCCCCCCCAGCCTGCCTAAAAATCGAAGAGATTATACTGCAAACTAAACCCTCAATCCGCTACCTGGGTGTCACACTAGATCAAAGACTGGATATGAAGACACACATTGGCAACATGATAAAATCAACATACCATAAGATCAAGACACTCAAACATCTACGCCCCCTACTACAACCGGATGATTTCAGAACAATCTTTCAGGCACTAACCATCCCACATCTTGACTACGCCAACGCAATCCTTCAAGGGCTTCCACAATCCACCCTGAGCCCGCTCCAACTCGCCATGAACGCTGCAGCCAGAGTTCTAAATAGTGCCTCAAGGAGAGACCATATAACACCCATCCTCAAAAGTCTCCACTGGCTCCCTATCCACAGTAGAATCACCTTCAAGATTTTGCTACTAACATTCAAGACCATCAACGGGATTGCCCCCTCCTCTCTTGCTGACCTCACGCACATTACCCCCCCAAATAGAGCCAGACGACTTACTGCAATAAACACCTTGGTAATCCCCAAAGCAATGACCCATTGTACACAAACAAACATAAACAGGGCTTTCAGTCTCTGTGCACCCAGATGCTGGAACGCTCTACCACCCAATATACGAGCAATCCCGGACCTAACTAAATTCAGGAGAGCATTGAAGCACTATCTCTTCCTCAAATGCTACCTGGAGGAAGGTACACCAACTCCCCCACTCTCAACAAAGCTACAAGACCACATGTAATCACCCTCAATGTATTGTATATATATGTAAATATCTTTCTGTTATCCTTACAAATGTAAATAGTTAATACTGTTATCCAAGTTAAGCTACCTGTTATATGTAATTACGGTGTTATCCCCCACCGTAAAATACCTCATTGTTCTATGTAAACCACACTGATACCGAAGAGCGCGGTATATAAGCAACTTAAATAAATAAATAGCTGAAGGGCCGTCGGGTGAGGTTTGCCTCTTTCCCGATGATACCAAAATCTGCAATACAGTAGACACCCATGAAGGTGTAGATAACATGAGGAGGGATCTAACTAAGCTTGAAGAATGGTCTAGAATTTGGCAGCTGGGATTTAATGTTAAAAAATGCAAGGTCATGCATTTGGGCTGCAGCAATCCAAGGGAGCAATATAGTATTATTATTATTATTTGTAAGCTTTTCTATACCGCCCCTTCCAGAGATCAGGGGCGGTTTACAATGGAACAAAATATAATACACAGATCATCATGTAACCGGAGAACTATTTACATTAAACAGTCAAACATGAGAACTATTTACAATCATAAATCTTCCAATTTTTGTAGGCGCAGAAATTTCAGTGATGGTGGGAGATATGGTGGGAGATAATGGGTAGGAGTGGGGTTATGGATGGTTTGGAGTGTAGCAAAAGTTATGTGGTGTAGGGGTCATGTTGGTCAGGGGGACTTGATCTGAGGTGAATTTCCAGTAAGGTTATGGAAATGCTGGATGAACAGATTTTTAAGATTTTAATTCCTTCAGGAATACTTGGAGGTCTTTAATTTCTCCCAGGCTTTCTGGGAGGGCATTCAATTGTGAAGGTGCAACAAGTGAAAACGCACTGGTACTTGTTATTTGTTTAGTTTTTCGAATCGATATGGGGACTAAAAGAGTGTTAAGGTTCTTCCGTCTTCTAGTTCTATTTTAAGGGGGTGTTTGGATTAAGTTTGAGAGATGAGAGGGTGATATATTGTTGATTATTTTAAACGTTGTTAGTATTGATTTATATTTTATCCTGCTGGCGCCCAGCAGCCAATGGAGGGAGTACAATATGGGAGTAATGTGATTGAATAGTCTGGCTTTCACTATTATATGCGCGGTGACATTTTGGGCCATTTGGAGTATGTTTAAGCTTTTTTAGTTGTGCCTTGAAGTATGCTATTACAAAAATCTAAATGAGGTGTGATTAATGCTTGGACTATGGATCTGAAGTAATCTATATCAAAGAGGGGTCTGAGCTATTGGATGGTCCTTAATTTAAAGAAGATTGTTCTAGCTGTTTATTTTATGTGGGCAGTCAAGTTGAGGGTCTTATCAAGGATGACTCCCAAGTATTTCACCTCCTGTTTAACTGGTAATGTGATATTTTGCAGCCTAATTATCAGAGGGGGGTTGAAGCTAATAAGAGAAAATACTTTTTCACTCAACATGTAATCAAACTCTGGAATTTGTTTCTGGAGGATGTAGGAAAAGCTGTTAGTGTAGCTGGGTTTAAAAAAGGTTTGGACAAGTTCCTGGAGGAAAGGTCCATAAACCATTACTAAAAGGGACCTGGGATATCACTGCTTGACCCAATACAAGCATTGTGGAACCTGTGTCTTTTGGGGAAACTGTTAGGTACTTATGACCTAGATTGGATACCGTTGAAAACAGAATACTGGGTTTGATGGACGTTGGTCTGGTCCAGTATAGCATATCTTATGTTCTTAGGTCATTGGCAATGGCCCGGAGCTTGACGAAATTGATTTGATGGAGGCTCTTCGTCATCATCCACAGACCCTGTGTGCCCAGGCAAACCAAGTGCACATCCCAACACAGCTGGGAGGCATCCGTCATCAGCACACTCTGATGCAGCAGGGCTTGGAAGGGAAGGCCCACAAATAGGTGCTGTGGGTCCTGCCACCAGGAGAGCGATTCCTTGAGTGGCAGAGTTACTGTGATGCTATTGCGAGAGATGGCCAGTCGCCTGCCACCACTGCATGCAGAGCGTCCACTGTGCCAGACATATGTGAAGGGCAGCTGAGGGGGTGACATGGACAGTGGAGGCCATGCGACCCAGGAGGCACAGCATTTGTTGAACTGTGACCAATGAGCAAAGTTAGACCTCATGCACCAGGGCAGCTAGGCGCTGAGCCTGAGCTGTTAGGAGAAAGTGTAGTTATTCACCTGTAACAGGTGATCTCCGGGAAAGCAGGAATCAGTCTTCACATACCAGTGACGTTGGTACCGAAGGAGCCTGTGCTAGAATGCTCCCCAGCGTCTCCAACAGGAAAGCCCACTGTGCCTGAAAATCTGCCCTCCCAACTCCTCTTCTCAGTTGTGTTTGTAGCTGAGCGATAGAGGGAAAAATAAAAATACCCAACTCCTAGAGGAGGAGGGTGGGTTGTGAAGACTGATTCCTACTGTTCCCAGAGATCAGCTGTTACAGGTGAGTAACTACGCTATCTCCAGGAACAAGCATGATTGCAGTTTTCACATATGGGACTCACTAGCTCCCAGGTCCCAGACTGGCATGGGGGAAAGCAGTGTGATCCCTGGGGCTAAAGCATAGAGCTGAAGAGTGTGGACACAATGTGGCCCAGTGGACTTGATTTCAGTCTGCTATACTATCTTTAATGGAAGTCTGGTCTCTTGCAGAAGTCTGGAACGGAAGGTAGAAGTTGAATTTAAGTCCCAAAAAGGTACTGTGGTACAGCTTGGCCAAAGACAGCATCCCGATGGGAGTCCCTGTCCAGACAATAATGTGCAGCGAAGGTATGAATGGAGGACCAGGTAACTGCCTGACAGATCTCATCAATGGATACTGAACCGAGGTTGGCAACTGAAGTTGCCATGGCGCACAATTATGAGCAATGACAGGACCCCCCAGGGAGAGTCCTGCTTGTTCATAAGCAAAAGAGATACAGTCTGCTATCCATTTAGATAGAGTCCCACCACTATATTGCTCCCTTGGATTGCCGCAGCCCAAATGCATGACCTTGCATTTTTTAACATTAAATCTCAGCTACCAATTTCTTGACCATTCTTCAAGCTTAGCTAGATCCTTCCTCATGTTATCTACACCATCCTGGGTGTCTACACTATTGCAGATTTTGGTATCATCTGCAAAGAGGCAAACCTTACCCGACAGCCCTTCTGCTATATCACTAACAAAGACGTTAAAAAGAATCAGACCAAGGACAGATCCCTGGGGCACACCACTGGTAACCTCCTTCTCCTTAGAGTGGAGTCAGTGTTATACTAATGGAACTGGCATTGACGGAAAGGCAGAGCACAGTTTAAACAAACAAAAAAAATTTTCGGTGGTGACAGGAATGAAACAAACTGCTGACTCTGCGGAAACGAAGAACTGAGGAGAGGAGTTGGGAAGGCACATGCGCAGGCGCAGTAAAATGTTCCCAAAGGCTTTCCTATTGGATGCTGGGGAGCGTTCCTGCACCGTCTCCGTCGGTACCGACGTCGCCCATATGTGAAGACTGCATTCCTGCTTGTTCCTGGAGATAGGCTTTTGGCAGAGAAATGTCAAGGAGAGCTCTAATGAACTAGAGGCGCTGAGAAGGCTGAAAGTGGGACTTTGGGTAATTGATGACAAATCCCAGCTGCTCCTGTGCTTGAATGGTATGGGTCATGGATCACTGCACTGCTTCTGGTGTTGTGCCCTTGATGAGCCAGTCATCCAGATAGGGGAAGACAAAGATGCCCTGGGTCCAAAGGAAGGAAGTGACGACTGCCAAGTATTTTGTGAAGACCCGTGGGGTGGAGGCAAGGACGAAACATGAAGCGGAGGTATTGATGGTGCCTGGGATGAATAAGGATGTGTGTGTAGGCATCTTGTGTGAGATCCAAAGTGCACAGCCGATCAGTGGAGGTAGGGCAGCAATGTTCCATGAGAGACCATCTTGAACTTCTCCTTTTCCAGGAAGCGATTGAGATTGTGGCGAACCAGAATGGGTCTGTAGCCGCCGGTCTTCTTGGGGACCAAGAAGTAGCGGGAGGGACCCTCTTCCTAATTGAGATGGTTGAACGAGTTCCACAGCCCAATCTGCTAAGAGGGCCTGGATCTTCTGTTGGAAAAGCACTTGGTGTTGCTGGAGAGGGTACCCTCCTGGAAAGAAGGTGGGAGGAAGTTGTTGGAAATGCAGCCAGTATCTTTATCTTTATTTGCATTATTTGATATACCGCCTTTACCAAGGTATCGTGGTGGTGTACAATACAAGCGACCCTGGTGACTATTTGGAGTATTCCTTGAGCAATAAATTATTTCTAGAGACCTTTACAAAGAGGCCTTCCACATAGGGGGCAAGAGACTTGTGAAATTTTTTAAATAGGTGTTAAAGCCAGGTGACAGATCAAAGGGCCAGTTAGAAAGACTCCCTCTATCAAGCAAGGACTGCATTAATCACTCAGGAAATTGGTCACAGCTTACTTCAGAAGCACAGGCATAAATAGTTCAACCAGAGTTCTGTGCTTCTCAGTCTTGAAGGGCTACAAAGGGGGACTGCTACTTCTGGAGATAAATCTGCAATTGTAAGTATTACTTCTGTGAATTTTTCTAAATCTTGAGGAAAAAAGAATTATTTAGATTAAAGCTGATTAATCTGTGAATCCAATGTATTTTTTAAATCAGTCAGGGCCTAGTATCAGCAAAGAGTTTTCAGTTTAAATTTAAAACACAGAAGAGAGTTTTCTGGTTAAATTTAGAACCCAAGACTCTCTCTATCCAAGCAAGGGCTGTGGGACTCCCCCTGGAGATTGGTCACAGATTAACTTAGAAGCACAAGACAGGGTACTGTGTAGCAGCCAGCTTTTCGTAAGTCTTCTTTCCCTCCCTCCCTCCCCAACACCCACCCACCCACCCCTTGGATAATTGTAGCTTTATAGGTGCTTAAACCTCTTAAAGGAAAGGAGGTGCCATATTCACTCTCAGGTGCAGCTGTTTATTCTCATCAGCATTCATTAAGGATTTGAGATTTATTAAACTTCAAGTGAACAAAGTACATTAAATGTATTAGGTATAGTTTTATTAGTATAAGTATCCCCAGCAACCCTTAGTAAGTAAAGAACTTAAATATCTAAACTAAAATGCAGACAGCAATCCAGCAGCGAGATGGGGGCTTTCCAGTCTTTTGCACCGAGTGTCACATGTATGATTTTCTCCCAGATGGTGAAGAGTCTTACGTGTGCACAAGGTTCAAGGAGCTCTTTGCTTTCAGGGAACGAGTCCGATCTCTGGAGGCTAGAGTAGCAGACTTGGAAGACATAAGGAAGACAGAGAGGTACATAGACGAGACCTACAGGGATATAGTCCTGAAGTCCCACCTCCAATCTGGCAGCATCCCTGCTGCCATGGTGGAGAGAGGTCATGTGACAGGAGAGCATCACTCTGGTGTGGCAGGAAGTGATCCTATAGTTAAGACCTGTCCTCCAGGTGATGTAAAATCCTCTCGCACTGAGGAAGTTTCTCCAGGGCCATGTGCCCATGAGTGAAGGATTAGAACAGCCGTTATAGTTGGTGATTTGATCATTAGGCATCTAGATAACTGGGTGGCTGGTGGATGTGAGGATCACTTGGTAACATACCTGCCTGGTGCAAAGGTAGCGGACCTCATGCGCCACCTAGACAAAGTATTAGATAGTGCTGGGGAGCAGTCTGCTGTCTTGGTACATGTCGGTACCAATGACATAGGAAAATGTGGTAGGGAGGTTCTGGAAGCTAAATATAGGTTTTTAGGTAGTAAATTGAAATCCAGAATTTCCAGGGTAGCGTTCTACAAAATGCTTCCTGTTCCACGCGCAGGACCCAAAAGGCAGGCAGAGCTCCGGAGTCTCAATGCATGGATGAGACAATGGTGTAAAGATGAGGGTTTTGGATTTGTTAGGAACTGGGGAACATTCTGGGGAAAGGAGGGACTCTTCTGAAGGGATGGGATTCACCTTAACCGGGATGGAACCAGGCTGCTGGCATTAACCTTTCCTCCCCTACCCCTCTGCTCTCGCATCTCTGGTCCACCTTCATGCCACTCTCTGCTTCCGTCCTATCAATTGTTTTTTCTTCTACATGGAAAACCACTTGCCTTGCAGATCCCATTCCCTCCCATTGGCTCTTTGAACCCTCCCTTGCTCTTTCCCCTCACATTCTCTCTCTTTACAACTCAAGCTTATATTCTGGCACCTTTCCTTCTCCTTGGAAGCACGCCATCGTCCGTCCCCTTCTGAAAAAAAGGTTCCCTCAACCCCTCTTCTCCTTCCAGTTGGCACCCCATTTCCAATCTTCCATTTCTCTTGAAACTCCTAGAAAAGCTGTTTTTCTCTCAACTCTCCTCTCATCTTGAAGCCTCCCTTACCCTTCACCCACGACAATCTGGTTTCCGCCCCGGCCACAGCACGGAATCTGTCCTTCTTTCTCTCCTTAACGATCTGCATGCTGCTCACGATCACGGTCTTTTTTCCCTTGCTATCTCTCTTGATCTATCTGCTGCTTTTGACCTGGTCGATCACCGCACTCTTCTGACACGTCTTCGGGAAGCTGGTCTCATTGGCACAGTTCTTCATTGGTTTCATTCCTTTCTCTCCTGTCGGTCTTTCTCAGTTGTCTCTGGGTCCTCTTCTTCTCCCTCCACCCCCCTCCCCTGCAGTGTCCCCCAGGGTTCTGTTTTCACCCCCCTTCTGTTCAATGTTTTCCTTGCACCCCTTTGTCTCTTGATTCAACAACACGGTGTTTCTGCCTACTACTACGTGGATGATATCTTTCTCTTGCACCACACAGATTCTTCCACTCCTGATATTTAAGTTCTCAACACCTGCCTTTCCGCGGTGGCTTCTTGGCTTTCCTCTAACTTCTTACACATTAATCTTTCTAAGACCTCTGCAATCTGGTTCACCTTTGGAAGCCCCCCCCTCTCTTGTTCCCTCATTTTCTTCCTCACCTATTCCTATCGTTTCCTCCATTCAGTATCTGGGCGTCACACTTGACTCTTCTCTTTCTTTCAAAGATCATATCTCTTCTGTTGTACAGCGTTTTCTTCTCCCTGAAACAACTTCGTGCAGTCCGTCCTTTTCTTTCCCCGTCCACTTTAACCAATCTGCTTCTTTCTCTCATCGTTTCACGCCTCGACAATTGTAACGTCCCCCTGGCCAGTCTCCCTCAGTCCCAGCTCACCCGTCTCCAATGTATTCAAAATACTGCTGCTCATCTTCTCACTCACGCCTCTCACTTTAACCATCTGCATTGGCTCCCTCTTTCCTTCCGGATCCAGTACAGGTTCCTCATATTTGTTCACAGGTCCATTCACACCGGCACCCCCCTTTACCTTACTGATCAAGTTCATCTTCACACCCCTCACCATTTCCTTCGGTCCATTCACGCCAATCGCATGTCCCTTCCTTCCCCATCCCAAGCCCACCTGGAATCCTCTGCCTTCTATTTCCTCAGCCCACGTCTCTGGAACTCGCTCACCCCCTCCCTACGTTTAGAATCCTCATTCAAAATCTTTAAGGTTAAACTAAAAACTCATCTATTTTGCTCTGCCTTCAACCTCCGCCCCCTTCTGTTCCTTTCTCCCCCCCCTCGTTGATTTCCAACTTCTTACTTGTTTCTTGGTCTTGTCTATCCATTTGAAATTTTAATGGCGTTTTTTCTTTTCAATGCAGCCTTTTTTTAAAACTTTGTTTGTAAACTGCCCAGATGCCCTGGTTATGGGCGGTATAGCAAGTTTTTAATAAAAATAAACATTTAAAAAGGAGATAGAGCAGCTTTTAAACTAGATAATAGGGGAAAGCCGACAGTCACCCAAGAGCGCATGGTTCGGAACAATGTATCCTTGAAGGATATTACCATAAACAGAGAGTTTCCCAAAAAGAGTAAAGTAGTCCAAATGTCCTTGAGTATGGAGCAGACAGAGCTTAAAGATTCCAAATTACCCATGCCTACCAATAGCCAGATTAATATGAATAAATTACATTCTCTAAAATGCTTGTATGCAAATGCTAGAAGTCTAAAAACTAAGATGGGAGAGTTAGAATATATAGCACTAAATGAAAGGTTAGATATGATTGGAATCTCAGAGACATGGTGGAAGGAGGACAACCAGTGGGACACTGTGATACCTGGGTGCAAACTATATCGTAATGATAGAGCTGATCAAATTGGTGGAGGGGTTGTGCTCTATATTAGAGAGTGCATTGAGTCAGAAAGGATTAAAGTTTTTCAGGAAACAAAATTTGTTGTAGAATCTCTATGGATTGAAATTCCATGTAAAAAGGGGAAGGCGATGGCGGTGGGGGTGTACTATCGACCACCTGGCCAGAATGAACAAATGGATGATGAAATGCTCAAAGTAATCAAGGAAGCTAACAAACGTTACAGCACAGTAATAATAATGGGTGATTTCAATTACCCTGGTATTGACTGGCTCAGTGTCACGGCAGGACATGTTAGGGAGATAAAGTTTCCAGATGAAATAAATGACTGCTTCTTGGAGCAGCTGGTTCATGAACCGACCAGAGGGGAAGCCATATTGGACCTAGTCCTTAGTGGAACATCAGATCTGGTGCAACAGATAAGGGTGTTGGGGCCACTTGGCAATAGTGATCATAGCATGATCGTGTTTGATCTAATTAACGGAGGAGGGATGGTAAAGAAATCCACATTACTACCTTATAACTTTTGAAAGGGAGACTATGATAAAATGAGGGAAATAGTTAAGAAAAAACTAAAAGGAGCAGTTGCAAACGTTAAAGACTTACATCAAGCTTGGGTGTTTAAAAATACTATCTTGGAAGCCCAGACCAGCTGTATTCCACGCTTTAAGAAAAGTAGAAGGAAGTCCAAAAAACTGCCAGCATGGTTTAAAGGTGAGGTCAGAGAGGCTGTTGTTGCCAAAAAAGCATCTTTCAGGAAATGGAATAAAGAGCCAAATGACGAAAACTGGAAACAGCACAAGCACTGGCAAGTTAAATGCAAGGCATTGATAAGGCAGGCAAAGAGAGAATTTGAGAAGAAACTTGCTGTGGAAGCAAAAATGCATAATAAAGACTTTTTCAAGTACATTCGTAACAAAAAACCTGTGAGAGCGTCAGTTGGTCCATTAGATGATAGAGGGGTAAAAGGGGCAGTAAGCGGGGACAAGGCTATAGTGGAGAGACTGAATGAATTCTTTGCTTCGGTCTTTACTGAGGAAGATGTAGGGATATTACCTATGACTGAAGTGGTATTTAAAGGTGATACTGCAGAAGAATTGAAAGAAATATCGCTACACCTGGAAGATGTATTACAACTATTTGATAAAATGAAGAGTAGCAAATCACTTGGACTGGATGGTATACATCGAAGGGTGTTGAAAGAACTGAAATATGAGATTGCAGACCTGCTATTAGTAATTTGTGAACTATCAATAAAATCGTCTGTAATACCTGAAGATTGGAGGATCACCAATGTATTGCCAATTTTTAAAAAGGGTTCCAAGGGTGATCTGGGAAACTACAGAGCGGTGAGCCTGACGTCAGTACCAGGAAAAATAAGAACATAAGAACTTAAGATATGCCATACTGGGTCAGACCAAGGTCCATCAAGCCCAGTATCCTGTTTACAACAGTGGCCAATCTAAGTCATACATACCTAGCAGTTTCCCCAAAAGACACAGGTTCCGCAATGCTTGTACTGGGTCAAGCATTGATATCCTGGGTCCCTTCTTAATAATGGTTTATGAACCTTTCCAGAACACAAAGAGGCAAGAGATGCGGATGATCACAGGTGCCTTTATTAAGTACCCTACGTGTTTCGGCAAATGCCTTCTTCGGGGGGATATACTTAAACATACAAACCCAAGAAACATGTAAAAATTGTAAATGTCAATAAAAAATGATAAATGAATTAAAATAAACAGGCATGTGGTACATATTGTAACACGGAAGATCTGCCCTCTGCCTCAGAAGCACAGAAATCTGCTGTTTGCAGTTTAGATTCTGACAGGCAGGCAAGTCACAAGGTTCCCAGTTACCATAGGCAACGTAAACAAACTCAGACACGAGGTCTGCAGTCACGCCTAGCCAGTAAGCATTCCCCAGCTGCTGATGAAAACGGCTTTCACCTGTGCAAGGGAACGCCCAAGAAGCTGTATAAAAAATGCTCAGTGCAGTCAGAGTTAGACTGGCAGGACACGAGAGACTTGCAGGATTGGCAAGACACGAGAGACTTGCAGGGCTCAGAAGAAAGCTCAAAATATTCAGGAAATACAGATACAGAGTCAGAACTGCCTGAAACTTCTAGCAGGAAGCCACAAAGAAATTCATGGAAAGAAACAAGGAGAGTTTTTCACACAGAGAGGTCAGCTGTAAGAAGCACTTACCTCTGACGCAGCTTGAATTTCCTAAGCACCGAGCTGTGCTGAATGAATGGGAGGCAACAAAAGGCAAACCGTATGTATCTGAAAAGCATGGCAGCCTAAAACAGTTACAAGCCCTAGAGAGGGAAAGAAATGCTATTGCCAATGTGTGTATGTCTGACCCTGAGGAGTGTGTGCCAGTGAAACCCTGCAAAAGATTTCCAAGGGAGAAATCTTCTTATAATAGAAAAGAACAGTGTTATGGGTTACAGCCAAATGTAAAAGGCAGGAAGTTTAAAAGTTTTAAAGATAAAGCTTGCTCAGAGAAAGGGGTTTCTCCTTCCTGCTATTACCAGTTTTATGACAACTATTTGCCTTGCTGTGAAGAGGGCTATTCAGAGAGCACTAAGAGAGATACGGGACTAAGAAAGCTGCAAACTTTCTGTTCTGATGAAAACACTGTAAATGATAGAGCAAAGTGTGAGCCTATGATTACTGAGGCTGGTATTGAAGGTCCATGTGATGAAGCAATGGATTGTACGCTGTTGTTATCCGATATGGGTTCCTCCTTATGCTGAAGCCAGGATAAGAGTGCCACGTGAGTGCTGAGAAAGCTAAGAAGAGACAGCTAGCATATCGGATAAGCTTTATACTGTGATTTATGATTTCTGTTGAAGCAAGATGCTATGTTTAAGTTTTCTTCAGTTTACCAGAAGTATGGATGCATCCTGAGTTCTTTTGTATTATAACCTTTTTGAAAATCCAACCCCGGGAGGGGAATAAAAATCCTTTTGAAAAACCTGACCACTTGACCCGCAACTACAACTTTCTACAAGAAAGGTCAGGCCCAGCAGTCTGGCTGATAGCTTAGGCCACAGTCCAGCTCCTGCTGGTGACAATATATACCAATATTGAGAACATTGCGTGAGCACATAAATAGAGGATGAGGTAAAATAACAGCATAAACAATAGAAAATCAACCATAAAAACACTTACATTATAAAAAACTAGTAAAATGTTAAAATGTTAAAACATTAAAATAATAAATAAGACGCAGGGCAGAAACAGAACCAACAAAGAAACATTGAAACATTTAAAAGAACTCTCAACAAATATTGCTAATGAAATTGAATACACATAATGCTATCTACTTACAAGGCATTACTGGTAAGAAGCCAATGTGAATATCCTAGATAGCGTATAGATTCCTTGTATTATAGAATACTGTACCATATGAATACATAATAAAAACCATAAAGAGGAAGAAACATGTGTATACTATAAACATCCTCAATAAAACATTAATTGACACTATATGGACATAAAAATATAATCAAAGTGATAAAAGAATAAATGAATAAATATACTAAATAGATGTGCAAAGTGTTCATCTAAAAGAATGTCTGAAAAGAAACCCTATGAAAATTTTTTTATCACAGCTAAACTAATGACATGAAACTGTTAATATCCGCCAAAGCCGACGGACAAATCACGATGGAAACATATTCATTAATTTATTTATAGATGTTTGTCTTTAAAAATTCATTCTCCACCAAACAGGGTTGAAATGTACGTCTGTATGATCATCGTGTGATACCCTAAAGATGACGTTTTAAAAAGAGGGAGGAACGGGGCACGCTCAAATGTGTTGAAATGAATAACAACGTTAGACGAACCTAATTATAAAACTGGAACAGTACATGAAGGCAATGTATACTAAACGTTGATGCTTAGTGACATTGTCTATGTTAAAATATCTTAAAATGTAAAAAAACTCATTGTATATGATGCACTGCCTTGGGGGCTTAGCACAAGAAAAAACTATCTAAAAGATGCCGAATTTCGCGCCAAAAACCCACATGAAGTGAGTAATATAGACTGAATATCCCCTGTGCGTTAACTGAACCTTGCAATAAATATATGCAGAATAACTGCCTAAAAATATAGTCTATCCACAGCTTGCTGGACGTAATAAAAACTGATGCAGGAATAATTTATACATCGAACTGACATTAAAACATTAAACGAAAAACAGTCATATGTACTTTATTGTGATCCTCTAAGAGACGCCAGAATGCGCGCCAAAAGAGGAAGTAAACTAAACTGTGTCAAAAACATGTAAAACCCGTAATAGATATCATAAAAACTGATGCATAGATTGTTAGTATATCAAACTGCCTTAAAAAGTGAAACGAAGGACTATTACTTGTGCTTGCTAAGAGACGCCAGACCACACGCCAAAGAGGTAGTGAGATAAATCAACTAGAAATCATAAAACATTAACTGCAGCAGTAAGCCAAGATGAAAAAAACTTCAAAAAATGAACTTACTTAGAGTAGGCGAACCGCACTTACAGAACGAACATGTGAATATGTAAGCAAAAGGAGAACTTCCGTCGATGTGCAAAGGCTAAAAATACCGGAGGGAAGGGGGCGTGGTAAAAAATGACATAATTGAAGACAAACATTGAAAAAACTACGGAACCTAGCAGATAATATGAAAACCGGAGTTATAGTATAAAACTCAATGTTTATTTATTTTATTTATTTAGTGTACATTTGTATACTGCTACTTCCAGCGATCAATAGCGGTTTGATTACATGTTGAATGATGTCAATCATGACATAAAATTTGGGTTATAAACACATTGATTTGAAGGGAAAAGCACAGCACACAGGAAGATGGTTTAAAGGAGCGGATTCAGGATTTACATATCTACATTTTTACATTTCGTATCACAGTTCTCGTTGTTTCGTAGCGAGGCAGCTTGGGGTCCCCTGGGAGTTACATCATATTGTATTGACACTGGAATAGATGTGTCTTGAGTTTTTTTCTGAAAACTATTAGGTCTTTTATTGCTCGTATCTCAGGTGGTAGTTGGTTCCAGAGGGTGGGGGCAGCGTATGCGTATGCTCGGGTAGGGTGTCCGAGTTGACGGTTCTTCTGTCTCTGAGGGTTGCATGTTGATAAGGGTGGAGAGAAAGGATGGCGCTGTGTTATGTATGAGTTTGAATGTGGTTATCAGTGTTTTATATTTTATCCGAGCCATGATGGGGAGCCAGTGGAGTTCAATTAATACAGGTGTGATGTGTTCAGTAATGTTTTTTCTCATGATGATCCTGGCTGCCACATTTTGGGCCATTTGCATAATGTTTAGGGTTTTCTTTGGAAGCCCTTGTAAGATAGCGTTGTAGTAGTCGAAGTGTGGCATAATGAGTGCTTGCGCAACAGTCCTGAATTCGTGCGGTTCAATGATGCTCCGTAGAGGTTGTAGTACTCTGAGTTTGTGGAAGATTGCCTTATTGGTTTTTCATAGGTGTTTTTCCATCTTTAGGTTGTTGTCTAACGTGACCCCTAGGTATTTTATCTCATTCTTAGTGTTGTATGTATTCTCGCACAGGGTGATAGTTGCAGGAGGTTCAAAGTTGGGTTTACTGGAGATATACATCACCTCTGTTTTCTTATGGTTTATCATCATGTTGTTCTGCTGTAACCATTGTGTCATCTCGTTCAGGCATGTTTCAAGTTGATTATAGTTGGGGTTGACGGTATCTAGTTGTGTGTAAAGCATGATATCATCTGCATAAATGTGGTAGTTGATATTGTGCCGTTTGAATATCTCACAGAGGGGCTGCATATAAACGTTGAAGAGTAGTGCTGAGAGTGCCGAACCTTGAGGTATTCCTTGCGTTTGAGTGAAAGCTTCAGCTTTTTCGCCATCGACTAGAACCTGTGGCCTTCTGTTTGAGATGTATGAAGAGAACCATTTGAGGGGGGTCCCCAATATTCCTATTGCTTCGATCCTGTATAGGAGGATACCATGATGGACTGTGTCAAAGGCGGCAGAGATGTCAATGAAAATGAGTATAAACATTTTCTTCTTGTCTTCAAGGCCTTTGATGAGATTGTTGAGTAGTGCTATTAGGAGTGTTTCGACCCCGTGATGTTGTCTGAAACCGTATTGCTGTTCATCCAGGGTTTCATGGTCATCTAGATGATCTTGTAATTGTAGGAGGACCGCCTTTTCAATGATCTTTGCTAGGAAAGATATACTGGAGATGGGGCGGTAGGATGCTGGGTCGTCCTTGTTGAGTGTGGTGTTCTTTAGGATCGGTCTTATTATGGATTTCTTGAGTTGAGCAGGCATGATTCCTTGTTGTAGTGATTGGTTCACAATGTGTAAGACTTGGTGCACAACATCATGCTTAGCCGCCTTAACCCAGGCAGATGGGCAGGGGTCTAGCGGGGAGGTGGTGGTCTTGATGTTTGTTATTATGTTGATCATTTGCCGTTCGTCTATGTTGTGAAAGTTGTTCCATGCCTGTTCTCGTATCACATTGGCTGACCGGTGTGTTGTGTTCAAACAGAGAGTGGGTGTGGCTGCAGTAAGTTTGCTTGCGTAGTGGTCTGCCAGAGTTTGTGGCTTGATTACGTTGTCATATTGGACTTCCTGGGGTGCTTTGGTTAACGATTTCACTAGTTCGAAGAGTTCACGAGGCTTGTTGATAGCTTTGTTTAATAGGTTGGTGTGATGTGTCCTTTTGGCGGAGTTGACCTCTTCTTTGTACTTTGATAGGTGTGCGAGGTATTCAGTCTTGATTTCGATGGATTTGCCTCGTCTCCATTTTCTTTCGAGCTTCCTGAGATCCCTCTTCATTTTTGTCAGTGTGTCCGTGTACCAGGGTTCGGATCGGAGTTTAGTCGGGTTCTGGGGGGTATTCCATGTTGGGCGCGCTACAGATTGAATTCCAATGTCCCAGCTGCTTGTTAGAGCATCAAGGTCCAAGTTTTCTAAATCTATGTGGGCTGTGATGGTACTTATGAGACTTTCCAAGTTGAGTTTGTTGAATTTTCTTTGTTGGTGTATCACTCTCTGAGTTTTTGAGTCTTTGGGTATGGTGGGGAGTTTTATCTGGATATCGATTTGACGGTGGTCGGACCAGGGTACTGGAGTTATCCTTGTCATAGGTCTCTCTTCGTTGTCCTGTTGGATCGTGGGTGTGAAGACCATGTCAAGTGTATGACCCTTGTCGTGGGTGGGGTCATTTATTAGTTGTTGATACCCTAGTTGGGTCATGGCTTCCAGAAAAGTGTTTGTGTGTGTAGGCGGTATTGAAGCTAGGTATAGATCACCCAAGATGATTTGGAATTTCTTTATCTGCGTGGCGGATATGTTCTCGAGTGCCGTGGCAAGTGTTTCATGGTGTGGCGAGGGGGGTCTGTATATGAGGCAAATCGATAATACTGCGTTTTCCACTTTAAGCACGTCAATGTCTGTACTTGAATTCCGGTATGTGCTTGAGAGTTTCAAGTTGGTTTTGGCTATGATGAGAACTCCTCCACCTCTTTTGTTGGTGCGTGGGCAGTTGAATAAGTTGTATCCTGGTTTGTTTATCTGATTTAATATTGCGGAGTCGGTTTCGGTGATCCAAGTTTCTGTTATACAGAGGATGTCAGGCCGTTCATCATTGATGATGTCGTAGATGAGGTGGGTCTTGTTCCTGATGGATCTCGCATTGATGAGGATGATGTTACACAGATCCTGAGATGCTGGTGGAGGCTGATTTTGCATAATCCGGGATGGCACCGGATTGTTTATTGGTTTAGGTTTTCGGTGCTTCTGTGTTCTCCTATTTCTGGTGGGAGGGGGCCTTGGAGAAGGTGCGAGTGTTGGACCACTGGTGGACATGTGGTAAGTGGTGAGTGAAGGAAGTGTGGGTGTTTGTATGGGGTAGAGGAGGTAGATTGGACTGCATATGTGAGATAGCGAGTAGTAGAAGTTTGAGTTGAAGGCATGTGCGGGAAACAGAGTGAGCAGACATATGCTTATAAATAAGTTGAGGGGCTCCATTCTTCAGCAGCCTGGTGGGAGGCTGTAACGGAGCTAGACCAGGGGACTATAGTAACAGCAGACACTACACAGTACTACAGTCACTACACAGTAACATCAGTCATATAACATTAACAGGTATAACTTTTGTAGATACAACTTATCAGGTATAAATTTTGCAGATAGTGGTCTTGTGATATCAGTGACTGAAACAATAACAAGTGATATTTCTGCAGACTATGACCTAGTATCCTCAGTCGCTACCCAGTAACCCGCTTTTTCTAGATAGGGTCCTAGTACCATATTAGCAAGAAATATTTTAGCAGTAGGTGGTTTAGTACCAGCATATACTTTACAGCAACACCAACTTATTAGTATCAGGATATAGTTTACAGCAACACTGAGTTTTTAGTACCGTCAATATACTTTACAGCAACACTGAAATATTTTGTAGATAGTGTCCCACAGTCAGCTGACAGTCATGTTGTAGGGCCTAGTAAAGGCAGTGTCTCATATCTTGACTCTTTTGGTAGCTTTATCTATGGTCAGGACTATGTTAGTCTGCTTACCTCCTCTCATGAGTCGTTGTAGGTCCTCTGGGATTCAGGGTGGAGAGAGGTTCGATCCAGGCTTGGTGAACCATGTGTGTTATGGCTCCGTCGAGGATGACTCTCTTTCTTTCCGCTTAAGTTCCACCGCCTAAGGGCCACGCCAAAGGGCCCTCTGGCGAGGCCCCCAGGCGCGGGCGCGCCCCGTAGGGACGCCGCTTTAAACTGTGCGGCTCAAGCTGCTGACCCTGCTCCCACTGCCCCGATTGGGCAGGAGTCCGGCGGGGGATACAGTGGCTGAAAGCGGCTCCCTCTGAGTAGGGACACCGCTTTAAACTGTGCGGTTCAAGCTGCTGACCCTGCTCCCACTGCCCCGATTGGACAGGAGCTCTCCCACTGCCCCGATTGGACAGGAGTCCGGCGGGGGATACAGTGGCTGAAAGCGGCTCCCTCTGAGTAGGGACGCCGCTTTAAACTGTGCGGTTCAAGCTGCTGACCCTGCTCCCACTGCCCCGATTGGACAGGAGCTCTCCCACTGCCCCGATTGGGCAGGAGTCCGGCGGGGGATACAGCGGCTGAAAGCGGCTCCCTCTGAGTAGGGACGTCGCTTTAAACTGTGCGGTTCAAGCTGCTGACCCTGCTCCCACTGCCCCGATTGGACAGGAGCTCTCCCACTGCCCCGATTGGGCAGGAGTCCGGCGGGGGATACAGCATGTAATGAAAATCATGTGTAATGAAATACATGTGATACATGTGTAATGAAAATCTGTAAAAAAGACTAAGAAAACAAACACTTATGATACAGCCTTAAAATAATAAATAATGACTATCAGTGAAAACTGTGAAGATACAAAGAGAATTGCTATACAATTCACAGGAATACTGCCAAATCCACTTCCTGATTCAATCCATTTGGTGCCAAACTGTTGAGCTCATAAATAAATCTTTGTTCCAATCTCAGCAGTGTTCTATTGATATCTCCACCTCTCCAACTAGGAACTGCTGTTTTAAGAAGCAAATATTTTAATAACCAGGTACGGCGGACAAACGCTATTCGCCCTATGTTCCCCCCCTACCTTTTGCGCCCTTCTTCTGTTCCTTATCATAAAAGACAATTACACCTTCATTTGGACTTAAACTGGTCGCAGCTTTATTCAACAATAGCCAACAACAATCCAACAAATTAACTTACCCCAACACCCCCCCCCCAGCAGAGCGAGCCATCACCAGCCATGTTATTAGCAAAGTGACGCCGCTTCTGCTTCCGCCGGGTAGCGGCCCCAACAAAACGCCTCACCCTCCCTCAACCGGCTTCGCCATATTATTAGCAAAAACCAGAGGGATTGTCCGGGTCGGGGGTACCCCACCCCCGCCCTAATGCTTGCATCCGGCTCCGGACACCTCCGGGATCCCGCCAAACCCCCACCAGCTGCAACACCCCCAACGCCTCCAGACTGCACCGCTTTTCCCAAGGGTGGGTGGGTGGGCGGGCGTCCAGCGTCTCCGGCAGCCGTCCAGAAGAGGCTGAAGCCACGCCGCACCCCCGCTCAAAATCCCTACTGCAGGCACCCTCACTCTCCTATTGGCTCCCACGAAGCCAAACACGACTCGGGAGCCAATAGGCACACGGCCCCGCTTGCTCTTCGCCCCCCGCTCACGGCTCGACGTCACGCCGTGCAGGGCACCACGTAACCGCCCCCCCCGGTTAGTGCCGGCCACTCGGACAAGGCCCCGCGGCCTTGCTATAACCGGGTATGGCGGACAAACGCTATTCGCCCTATGTTCCCCCCCCTACCTTTTGAGTCCTTCATCTGTTCCTTATCATAAAAGACAATTACACCTTCATTTGGACTTAAACTGGTCGCAGCTTTATTCAACATTAACAATAGCCAACAACAATCCAACAAATTAACTTACTCCAACACCCCCCCCCCCAGCAGAGCAAGCCATCACCAGCCATGTTATTAGCAAAGTGACGCCGCTTCTGCTTCCGCCGGGTAGCGGCCCCAACAAAACGCCTTGCCCTCCCTCAACCGGCTTCGCCATATTATTAGCAAAAACCAGAGGGATTGTCCGGGTCGGGGGTACCCCACCCCCACCCTAATGCTTGCATCCGGCTCTGGACCCCGGAAACCTCCGGGATCCCACCACCGGCTCAAGCCGCCTCGGACCTGAGCCGCCCCCCTCACGGCAAGCTGTGACCAGCTCTCATCCAAGACATGATATCCTCCAAGGCCTCCTGCCAGTCATTAAGAAGCAAATCAATCCCGACCGGGGAAAGATGTACTCCGTCTGACCGAAACAGACCCACACACTCAACATCCACCCACGTGTGCAAAATTTGGCACCCCTCATGCTCAATAACCCATCTGCCAATTTGTCGATTAATTTTTGTGAGCCCCCTGGAGCACCGTCGCTGAGACTTGCAAGCAGGCCTTGGAATGATATCAGACCAAACCAAAACTATGCCCTCAAACATTGCCAACACCGCCTCCAAGTCCTTGTGCACAGCACGAATCAACTGCCGGCAAGTCCATGAGATCAAATAGTTGCCTCCCAGGTGAATCAGCAATATATCCGGCTTTCCTCTGCCACGCTCCTGGTGCCGCAGCAAAGGCAAGAGCTGCATCCACCACAGGCCCCGCTCGCCCAGCCATGAGACGTCACCGTTGAAGCATCCAGTCCAATGTTCAGACCAACCGGCCGTGTTGCTGCTCGCCGACCGGTCCAGTAAACAAACGAGTGGCCAATCACCCAACAGCGACACACTCCATGAAATCCTTCTGAAACATAAAGAAACACATCAGTTAAGCACCCCCACCACCCCTAACGGCGCACATAGCTTTGGAACGCCTGCGACCGCCACCTTCCGATCCGCCGAATCTCACGCTCTGGCAAACCTTCCTCCGCTGCAGATGTAGCCGCTCCTATGCAGAATGAGTGTGGGGCAAACCGCCCCGGTTCCTCCCCAATCTGCTGCAGTGACAAACGCAGGACCGCCGTAAACTGGAAACGAGTAAGCACCCGCGAGTCCTCATGCACAAACAGACTACCTACACCCGTAGGACGGACCGACAAGTACACTTTCAAACAGGTAACTGGGCACGTAGGAGACCCAGGAACCTCTCCCAGGACTACCCACGCTCCTTTCCCCATCTGGTCCATTTTGGAACGTGCCAAGTAAATACGAGCGCCTCCGTCCTCCACCCTCACATGGTGTACTTGCAAGTCTTGGCCCCTCGCGCCACGACCCGACTCCGCAACCAACTCCCCCACCCAAAAAGCACCAAAAAAGGCAACTGTAAACGCCGCCCGAAATAGCAAGCCTTCATACCGAGACGAAACTACCAACGGTAAGGCACCACACAATCGACCCAGCAGTTTGTGCGTTATAGGCTGCCGCCCGTCGGGCGGAGATGGGACGGACCGCTCCCATCCTTGCAACAGCCTGCGCATCAGGAACCCTCCTCCCGCAGCCCCCCACCCAACCGCCTTCATGAAAAATGCAAACCCCGACAGATTCCTCCGCACCGTTGACAGCGACAGGCCCGCAACCTTTGCTGCCAAGACATACTGACCGAGAAGTAAATCAGATGCTGGACCTTGCTTCCATCCATGCTCCAACAGGAAGGACACCACACTGCTGCATCCCCTCTGGTACGCCTCCCACGTCGCAGCAGACACCGACTTCTGCAGCAAGTCAGTCATATCTCCAGGCCAATCTGCCATAAGCGCTCTGGGACCGTAGCCCCTTCTTCCTCTGCTCCCGGCGCCAATTTCCGAAACAGCTCCCACTTAAAATGGGAAAGAGCATCCGCAATGGTGTTAGTAATCCCCGGAATATGGCGAGCCTTAATCACGACATTCAAACGTAAACAGGCTAATATCACCTGCCGCATTAGGTCCGCCACCGGTTTGCACCGCAGGGCATAATTATTAAGCACGCTAACTACTGCTTCATTGTCACACCACCATACTAACTGACGGTGACGTAACCTGTCCGGCCACACTGCCAGCACCACCATAATGGGGAACAACTCTAAGAAGGTAATATTACGCATAAGCCCAGCATCCCGCCAAAACTGAGGCCATTCCTCCGCACACCAAGACCCCCCGAAGAAGATCCCTAAGCCCACCCCCCCCCCCCGGCCGCATCAGTATATAATTGTAAATCATCACTTGATACTTCTCTCTCGCGCAACACCGTGACACCATTGAATTCTCGCAAAAACTCATCCCACACCCCCAGATCCGCTCGCATGCTCTGCGAAACCCTAAACCGATGATGAGGTTTACAAACCCCAGCAGTGGCCGCAGACAGCCGCCGCAAAAAGACTCTGCCCATGGGAATAACCCGACATGCAAAATTAAGCGAACCTATGAGAGCCTGCATCTCCCGCAACGTCATCCTCGGAGAGACCATCACATTCGCTACCAATACTCGCAGCCTCATTACCTTGTCTGCAGGCAATCTCGCTATCATCAATTCGGAATTCAACTCGACCCCCAAAAATGTAAGGCAAGTCGCCGGGCCTTCCGTCTTCCCAGCTGCTATCGGTACACCCCACTCAAGTGCCAGCTGCAGAAATCCCTCCAGCAAATCCTGGTACTGACCAGACTGCGCCGCACCTACGAAAAAGAAATCGTCCAAGTAATGCACTACCTGAACACTACCCCTCTGTTCTACCAGCGCCCAATGCATGAAAATGCTAAACCGCTCGAAATAAGCGCAGGATATTGCACAGCCCATAGGCATGCACTTGTCGAAATAAAATTGCTCCTCAAAGCAGAAACCCAACAAATGAAAAGCCGAAGGGTGAACCGGCAGCAAACGAAAGGCTGATTCAATATCCGCCTTCACCATTAAGCACCCCAGGCCACTATCCCTGACCAAGACCATTGCCTCGTCAAAGGATGCATAACGCACTGCACACAGATCTTTTGCGATGTGGTCATTAACCGAAGAGCCCACAGGGGATGATAGATTATGGATTAAGCGGTACTTCCCAGGCTCCTTCTTCGGAATTATTCCCAAGGGAGATACCACAAAATCCGCAAATGGCTGTACCGGGAAAGGGCCCGCAATCTGATCCAATCTAATCTCCCCCGCCAACTTATCCCTTACAATCGGAGCAAAACGTCGAACCGAAGCCGAGTTTCGAGCCTTGGTTGCCGTTACTTGCCCCACCACCGGAATCGGAAACCCCCGCTGAAACCCCATTTCCAATATTACCCTGTCTTTCTTCCTGGGATACCGCCGCAACCACGGCCGGAGTGCTTGAATCTTAATAGGAGTGGGGGCCAAACTCCGCAAGCTCCTAGGGCTTAGAGGAGGGAGCGTTGGCTCCAGCAACCCCTCTCTTAACACATTTGAGGGCAGAATGTCCCCCACCACAGACAGAGCAAGCGTGCCGGAATTTGCAGTCCGGAAAGGGACAAGAAGACTTGTTGAATCTTCAAAAGACATCTCCGATGCCCCCTCCCCCCGTTGACCTCTGTACCGTTGGGGGCACGCTCGCTCGAAAGGGCTTCGCAGTGCCCCCGGCACTGGCCACTCCCCCTTTTGGTCCGCTCGCCCCTTCCATACCCGGTCGAACCGCCATCTGCGTCAACCATAAATTAATATCTTGCGTCCCCCAGGATAGCATCTGGTTCTCTTCCATCTTATCACGGAACGTTTCGTCATAATTGAGCCAAAATGCGTTATCGACGCCTCTAATATGGAGTCTGCATACGCCAAAAGCATACCGTACTGCTCCGGGTGAGAGTGCCCCCAAACACTGGCCAACCTTAAAAAGGCCCGCATCCAGTTCACCACGTTCCGAGCAACTCTCCGCACCCTACCCGCCTTCTTGTCTTCCTTCCTCTTCTTTCTACTGTCACCTGAACGCTTCCGTCCTTCTAAAAGCCGAAAAATGTCGATGTAGCGCTGCCTTTGAATTTTTGTCGCAACTTCCTAGGTACGCCCTCCCATAACTCCGAGAACGCCGCCAAAGTGGGCGCTGCCCCACCTATCACCCTATGCTCTGCCGATATCCCTTGCTCTCGACCCTTACTGCCCCCCTCAGATGACGAAGCGGACGACGAGTCAGTGGACAAAGTGGAAGAGGACTCCGATCTCCTACGCTTACGGCAAGAATGTTTCCTCTTACGACCTCTAGTCATTCGCCCCTTGCCCGCTGTCCCCGATCCGTCCCTAGCCACCGCCGCTTGGTCGAGTACCAACTCACCAGAAGCGCTCTGAGCCGGTTCAGACGAGACACTGATCTCCTGACGCTCCGAAGTCGTCGGATAGACGGCCTCCGTCCCAGTCGCCATTCTTCCGTCCGCTTGACTTCCAGCCATGCTCGATCTCACACCGTCTCCGTGTCGCGACGCACACCACCACGGACTCCCTGCATACTGCCAAACAGGTGGTACCTGCGGAGAGAAAACAGGGAAGGGCGAAGAGACACCCGCCATAGCCCATGGAGGCTGCCAAGCCCCGAGCCACTCAGCGCGTGATGAGCCTTGACCCCCCCTTGCCAATGCTCCCAAGCTGTAGAGGAGTCGCCTCTAAAATCCCCTTGCCAGCCTGTCATACCCCACCTATCCCCTTCCCCCAATGCTCCTAAACCCCCTTCTAGTGCCCCCCCCACTTGCTCTACTGTCAGCCCCCCGCCCTGCTCTTTGCCCCGACGAACCCCTTGAGGACTGTCCACTCCTGCTAGCCCGACTACCCCGAGGCACCCGTCCCAGCACCCCTGACTCGCTCTCCTGGGAATCCACAGCAACTGCACCCACAGCCTGAGCCAACTCACCTTCCCGCCCGATGCACCCCGCCCCCTTTTTCCCCCACCGGATCCCCTAGTTTGCCTGCTGCCCCCTTTTCCACCCCTTCCTTTGTTATCTGTCTGCCTATTGGTCCCCCCTCGCCTTGCCTTCCCCTTTTCTGCTGGGCCTTTTGCCCTGCCCCCCCTTGCACTGTTGCTGCTGCCCACATGATCATTGCCAGTCACGTGGCCCGACTGGGCCACTCCTCGAGCCGCCCGGTCCACCCTTTTCCCCCTGCAGGGCCCTTTTCCTTTACCCGCACCCCCCTCCATCGCCCCAAAGTGCATATAGGTACCCACCAAACAAAAGGGAGAAGAAACAAACTTATATTAGCACTAGTTTAGCTAGTAATGTTACTGTAGTTCTTCTCTTTCCTTCTCTGATGGTTTTTTTTTTTTTGATAGCTTGCAGCCCCTGAAAGGACTAACGAAACCCCCACAGCCTCCCCAACGGTAACCGTTGCCGTCCGTCAGCACTTGGCGCTCAACCACTTGCTCAAGAACTCAACCCCCCTCTCGCTCGCAAAAGCCGATCTGCATATAAATCGCTCCAGCCTCTCACTCATCCTCCCGCTCCCCTCAAATGCACTGACCCACCAGTAAGGGACAGCAACTGGCCGCACTACCAGCTTCACGTCCAGCGTCTCCGGCAGCCGTCCAGAAGAGGCTGAAGCCACGCCGCACCCCCGCTCAAAATCCCTACTGCAGGCACCCTCACTCTCCTATTGGCACCCGCGAAGCCAAACACGACGCGGGAGCCAATAGGCACACGGCCCCGCTTGCTCCTCGCCCCCCCCCGCTCACGGCTCAACGTCACGCCATGCAGGGCGCCGCGTAACCGCCCCCCTGGTTAGTGCCGGCCATTTGGACAAGGCGCCGCGGCCTCACTAATCTTGAATGGTGTGTTGTTTTTCCTGCCAATGTGACACTAACGGACTGTCCAAAACATTTCTCTGCAAACAGCTTCTGTGCTCTATGATTCGAATACGAATCTGCCGTTTCGTTTTACCAACATATATTAAATTACAAGGACATAAAATTAAATAAATCACCTTTTCTGATTTACAGTTTGAAAAGTGATTAAGGTAAAACTTCTGTTGTGTAACCGGATGAATAAAAACATGCTTAACTGTAATGGTATGCGCACATATGGAACAACTGCCACATTTATAATGACCTTTTATCTTAGGTGGAGGTTTATAGCATATAAGAGCGGAAGGGACCAATGAATTAGCCAAATTTGAGTTCCGTTTGTAGGCGACCATAATTCTTTTGGAAGTAAAGTTAGATAAGCTGGCTAACAAATACCATTCCTGTTTTAATATTTTGGTAATCTCTTTCAAATATTGAGAAAAAGTTAAGGAACATATGATTTTATCATCTTGTGGACGTTGTTTTTTCTGTAAAAGAATTTTGCGCTCAGTTGTACATGCCCTAAAAAACGCTTTTTTAATACATCTCTTAGGATACCCCCGTTTTAAAAATCTCAAATGCATATCTGCTGCATGTTTTTCAAAATCTGACTCATTAGTACACAACCTTCTTATCCTAAGAAATTGACCAATCGGCAGATTGTTTAAGGAAGTATTGTGATAACTATCATAACGTAAAAGATTGTTACGATCTGTTGGTTTGCGATATAGATCTGTAATAAAGCCCGCCTCTCCTTTCCTAATCATTAAATCTAAATATGCTATACTCTCCTCACTAAGTTTACCTTCAAATTGTAGATTGGAATCCAAACTATTGATCTATTCAAAAAATTCCTGTGACAAAGTTTCTGAGCCATCCCAAACTATCAAAATATCGTCAATGTATCTCTTCCAAAGGCAGACCTGTTTCTTAAAAGGATGTAACTTCAAGTGTTTCTCCTCAAAGTTGGTAACATATAAATTAGCCACATCCGGGGCCATCGGTGACCCCATCGCCACTCCTTTTATCTGCTTATAAAATATTCCTTTAAAGCTAAAATAGTTCTCCATCATAGCCAAAGAAGCTAATTGAGTAAGAAAAAAGGTAGGAACACGTACCGGCTGCGGCCTCCGAATCAATGTATTAGCCAATACTTCTATGGCTGCTTTCTGAGGAATGTTAGTATAGAGCGAAACAATGTCTAAAGTAACTAATATTAATTTATCATGATAACCGGAAAATTTATCTAAAATATTTATAACATGTGGGGAATATTGCACATAAGAATCCGCCTCTGAAACAAAAGGTCTTAAAAAGAAATCCAAAAACTTGGAAATAGGTTGAAAAAGGGAGCTTATGGCCGAAACAATTGGACGACCCTGGGGATTCTCCAAGGATTTATGTATTTTAGGGATGACGTAAATGGTGGGGATAATAGGGTGCGTAACGGTAAGGAAGGAGATCTCTTTAGGTGTAAGATAGCCTGCCTGACTTCCTATATACAATATTGTATCTACTCTATGGTGTAGATCTGCTGTGGGGCTTCATAAATTTTTTTCATAAAAGTCAGTATTGTTCAATTGGCGTAAGACTTCAGCTATGTAAGAACTACGATTCTGAACCACTATTGCCCCTCCCTTATCTGCAGGTTTAATAATGGAATTATTGTTGCGGAGACCTTCAAGTGCTACCTTTTGTGCCCTAGTGATATTATGAAAAACTTTAATTTTGGTCTGGCATAAATCATTAATCTTAGCTAATGCTACTTTTTCATAAGCTGTAATAAGAGGGTCAGTATTTGATGGAGGAACCCACGTAGAGGGTCGTCTAACTATTGAGGGATCTGCATCAACTGTATTCAAATTTCCAAAGAAATTGATAATTTTAAGTTTTCGAAAAAATTTGTGAAGTTCAACGTGTGTGTTAAATTTGTCATGGGCCTTCATGGGAACAAATGATACACCTTTCTCTAATACCTGTATCTCTATGTCGGTAAGATGATAATCTGACAAATTAATCACATTACTTATAGATCCCAGTCCAACCTTCTTTTGGACATCAGGCCTAGATCTTTGTCTCTGCCCCGTGGGGGATACACTTGGTGGTCCCTGTGTCTCTGTGGTGATCTTGGAGGATGTTGATAAAAGTCTCGCCCTCCTCCTCTCCAAACAGAATCCATTCGAAAATCCTGACGGGGGCTCTGGGGTTGCTGACGGGACTGTGCTGTAGAAAATAATGAACCTGAAGGATCTACAGGACCTTCTGTTGGTTCTTCAGAAGCACACCTACTTCTTTTTGGACCTTGTTTAGGATTGGGAGATCTAGAAGGAGACCTAACTCTAGTTCTATACCTATTTTTAGAATTGCTCCTCATATTAAATTTGGAGACTGTAAAGGTTTTCTATAAATAACTGCTTCTTGGAGCAGCTGGTTCATGAACCAACCAGAGGGGAAGCCATATTAGACCTAGTCCTTAGTGGAACACCAGATCTAGTGCAAGAGATAAGGGTGTTGGGGCCACTTGGCAATAGTGATCATAGCATGATCGCCTTTGATTTAATTAGTGGAGGAGGGATAGTAAGGAAATCCACAGTACTACCTTTTAACTCTCGAAAGGGAGACTATGATAAAATGAGGAAAACAGTTAAGAAAAAACTAAAAGGAGCAGTTGCAAAGGTTAAAGACGTACATCAAGCTTGGGTGTTGTTGAAAAATACTATCTTGGAAAACCAGACCAGCTGTATTCCATGCTTTAAGAAAAGTGGAAGGAAGTCCAAAAACTGCCAGCATGGTTTAAAGGTGAGGTCAGAGAGGCTGTTGTTGCCAAAAAAGCATCTTTCAGGAAATGGAAAAAAGAGCCAAACGATGAAACCTGGAAACAGCACAAGCACTGGCAAGTCAAATGCAAGGCATTGATAAGGCAGGCAAAGAGAGAATTTGAGAAGAAGCTTGCTGTGGAAGCAAAAATGCGAAATAAAGACCTTTTCAAGTACATTCGTAGCAAAAAACCTGTGAGAGAGTCAGTTGGTCCATTAGATGATAAAGGGGTTAAAGGAGCACTAAGAGGCGACAAGGCGATAGCGGAGAGACTGAATGAATTCTTTGCTTCGGTCTTTACTGAGGAAGATGTAGGGATGTTACCCATGACTGAAGTGGTATTTAAAGGTGCGGAAGAATTGAAGGAAATATCGATACATTGGGAAGATGTCTTACAACTATTAGATAAACTGAAGAGTAGCAAATCACCTGGGCTGGATGGTATACATCCAAGGGTGTTGAAAGAACTGAAATATGAGATTGCAGACCTGCTATCAGTAATCTGTGAACTATCATTAAAATCATCTCTAATACCTGAAGATTGGAGGATCGCCAATGTAACACCAATTTTTAAAAAGGGTTCCAGGGGTGATCCGGGAAACTACAGACCAGTGAGCCTGACGTCAGTACCGGGAAAAATGGTAGAAACCATCATAAAGAATAAAATTACTCAGCATGTAGATAGTCACAACATAATGGGAGACAGCCAACATGGCTTTAGACAAGGAAGATCTTGTCTTACTAATCTGTTATGTTTTTTTGAAGGAGTGGACAAAGGTGAGTCGGTTGATATTGTGTATCTGGACTTTCAGAAAGCCTTTGACAAGGTCCCTCATCAGAGACTTTTGGCAAAACTAAAGAGTCATGGGATAGGAGGCAGTGTACTATTGTGGATCAGGAACTGGTTAAAAGATAGAAAGCAGAGGGTAGGGCTAAATGGCCAACTTTCCCAATGGAGAAAGGTGAATAGTGGTGTACCCCAGGGATCTGTGCTGGGTCCGCTGCTTTTTGACATATTCATAAATGACCTGGAAAGTGGAATAACGAGTGAGGTTATCAAATTTTCAGATGACACAAAACTATTTAAAGTTGTTAAAACCCAAGAGGATTGTGAAAAATTGCAAGAGGATCTTGATAAATTGGAAGACTGGGCATCAAAATGGCAGATGAAATTTAATGTGGACAAGTGCAAGGTTATGCACCTAGGGAAGAACAATCCAAACTATGGTTACACGATGCAAGGTTCCACATTAGGAACCACCACCCAGGAAAAAGATTTAGGCGTCATTGTGGATACCATGTTAAAACCCTCGGCCCAGTGTGCAGCGGCGGCCACGAGAGCAAATAGAATGCTAGGTATGATAAGGAAAGGAATGGAAAATAAAACAAAAGATATTATAATGCCTCTATATCGTTCCATGGTGAGACCGCACCTTGAATATTGTGTGCAATTCTGGTCGCCGTATCTTAAAAAGGATATAGCGATTTTAGAAAAGGTACAGAGAAGAGCCACCAAAATGGTAAAGGGGATGGAAGGATACTCCTATGAAGAAAGGCTAAAAAGGTTAGGGCTCTTTAACCTGGAAAAGAGACGGCTGAGGGGAGATATGATAGAAGTCTATAAATTAATGAATGGAGTGGAACGGGTAAACGTAGATCGATTGTTACCTTATCAGAATATAGAAAGACTAGGGGACATGCAATGAAGCTACAGGGTAAACTATTTAAGACTAATAAAAGAAAATATTTTTTCACTCAGCGTGTAATCAAACTCTGGAATTTGTTACCGGAGGATGTAGTAAAGGCTGTTAGTGTAGCTGGGTTTAAAAAAGGTTTGGACAAGTTCCTGGAGGAAAGGTCCATAAACCATTATTAAGAAGTGACCGAAGATATCAATGCTTGAGCCAGTACAAGCATTGTGGAACTTATGTCTCTTGGGGAAACTACTAGGTACATATGACCTAGATTGGCCACTGTTGGAAACAGAATACTGGGCTTGATGGACCTTGGTCTGACCCAGAATGGCATATCTTATGTTCTTATGTTCTTATTAGCCACATCTTCGGTGACCCCATCGCCACTCCTTTTATCCGCTTATAAAATATTCCTTTAAAGCTTAAATAGCTCTCCATCATAGCCAAAGAAGCTAATTGAGTAAGAAAAAAGGTAGGAACACGTACCGGCTGCGGCCTCCGAATCAATGTATTAGCCAATACTTCTATGACTGCTTTCTGAGGAATGTTAGTATAGAGCGAAACAATGTCTAAAGTAACTAATATTAATTTATCATGATAACCGGAAAATTTATCTAAAATATTTATAACATGTGTGGAATCTTGCACATAAGAATCCGCCTCTGAAACAAAAGGTCTTAAAAAGAAATCCAAAAACTTGGAAATAGGTTGAAAAAGGGAGCTTATGGCCGAAACAATTGGACGACCCGGGGGATTCTCCAAGGATTTATGTATTTTAGGGATGACGTAAATGGTGGGGATAATAGGGTGCGTAACGGTAAGGAAGGAGATCTCTTTAGGTGTAAGATAGCCTGCCTGACTTCCTATATACAATATTGTATCTACTCTATGTTGTAGATCTGCTGTGGGGTCTTCATAAATTTTTTCATAAAATTCAGTATTGTTCAATTGGCGTAAGACTTCAGCTATGTAAGAACTACGATTCGGAACCACTATTGCCCCTCCCTTATCCGCAGGTTTAATAATAATGGAATTATTGTTGCGGAGACCTTCAAGTGCTACCTTTTGTGCCCTAGTGATATTATGAAAAACTTTAATTTTGGTCTGGTATAAATCATTAATCTTAGCTAATGCTACTTTTTCATAAGCTGTAATGTCGAGGCCGCGGGGCAGGGTCCCTGGCGGCTGAAGGTAACCAGGTGCTTGGCCCGGTGCGGGGACCCTGCCCGCGGCCTTTTGTGAGGGGTGGGTGCATGCGGGGCAACATTTAAATTCATTGGCTCGCCCGGTTCAGGAGTGGGTGCGAGCCAATGAGAAGGGCTTTGCCGTGGGGGGGGGGTTTAAGGGAGACGCGCGGCGGCGACAGTCTCTCTCGGCGAGACCAGCGGTGGGTGCGAGGGCTCTTGCTTCTTCCTGGCATACCTCGTGGCGGCGGGCTGGAGCGGCGCGGTTCTGGGTCGGCGGTGATCTTTGTGGCGCAGAGTCCTTCGGCTGGTGGGCAGTGCGGATCCGGAGCCAGCATTAGCGGTATTGTGCGGGATTTCTGGGCGGTTTGCAGGCCCGCGACTTAATTAAAAAAAAAAAAAAAAAAGAAACAGGGGAAGCAAGCGGGAGGAAGGGAGGGGTTGCAGCGTGGTCTACGTCGGGGGGGGGGGTCTCTTGGTGGTGCTTTCTTTCTTCCCTTTTCAGCTTCGGGTGAGCGGGGCCTGGAAGGGGAGCATGCCTTCGCGTAAGAGAAGGCAGGCCAGTGTTGGGGGATGTGGCAGGGGAGAGCATGTGGCGGATGGTAGGCGAGGAGGGCGGACGGTGCCTTCGGGGGGGCAGTCGGATAGGGCTACTAGGGGATCTGCTAGAGGTAGGCTTGGACAAAGGGTGGCTCTCAGGGCCAGGGGCAGGGGTGCTATTGGCAGTAGGGGGGCTGGAGTAAGGAGGGGCAAGGAGGCAGCCTCAGCAGGGAGGCAAAGAGGGAGGTCTCTTATCAGGGGGCACGGGGGGGGGGTGGAGACGTGGACCCCAGGCAGCAGGTAGGTGAAACCGGGCCGCAAGGACAAGGGAGGGGTATGGCGGCAGATGGGCTATCCAGTGTGGAGGCGGTTGGTGGGAGGGATGGGGGTGGAGTTTTGCAGGGGTGTGCTGGGAATGGGGCGGCGGGGGTGGGGGGGCACGGTTGGGGTGGACAAGGGCTGGTGGGGTGGGGCGGGGGGCCAGTGCTGTCGGGTTGGGCCGCGCCTTGGCATGGGGCCCATACTTTTGGTCAGGGTCCCCCTTTACAGATGGGGGTTGACGGGAGTGTGGGAACTCTGGGTGGGTATGCGCCATGGGAACATTGGCGGGGTGGGGGCCAAGGCTCTTCCAGGGCCGAGTGGTTGTCCGCTTGGCAGCCGTGTGGGTCCCCTTTCGTCCCCTCTCCCCCCTCTTCTTCTTTTTTTGTCTCCACAGGTTTCCACATTGGCTCAGGCAGCGGGGCAGATGTCCGGTGTGCAGCACGCGGCAGTGAAAGATGGGTCAGGTGCGGCATCGGGAGGATCCCAGAGGCTCGAGGCCAGCTCAGCGAGCGTCGCGGGAGTGCAGTCATCTGGCTCGGGGATGCGGGATCCCGAGGTGCGGCCTGAGGATATGCAGGCTGGTGTCGGAGGAGCTTTGGGTGAGTTGTCAGTGGGCAGTGGGGGTGGGGCGGATCAGTTGGAAGGGCAAGACGGGGGTGGGCATAAGGCTAAACGAAAGTGCAGGCATTCAAGCCGGCGTCATCGCAGTTCGGAGTCTTCCTCGTCGTCCACCTCTTCCACTTCGTCATCCTCGCTTGCGCCTTCCTGTTCAGGGCAGGGGGTTGACCGGGTGCCAGGTGGGTCCTCCGGAGGGAAGGGTGTGCCTACGCTGGTCGCATTCGCGGAGTTATGGGAAGGGGTCCCTCGTCATTTACGGCGTAAGATATGGAAGAGGCGGTACATAGATATATTCAGATTGCTGGAGGGCAGGAGGCGGTCGGGAGAGAGTAGAAAGAAGCGAAAGGAGGATGAAAAGGCGGGTCGGGTCAGGAAAGTATCGCGGAATGTTATCAATTGGGTTAGATCTTTTTTAAGGTTAGCGAGCGTCTGGGGTCGTCAGGCTCCGGAGGATTATGGAATGCTTTTGGCATACGCGGACTCTATTTTGGAAGCTGCACAAACGCATGGCGGTTTTGCTTGGTTGAATTACGATGAGAAGTTTCGGGACAAGATGGAGTAGAGTAAGTGGTTGTCTTGGGGTATGCAGGATATCAATCTGTGGTTAACCCAGATTTCGGTTGGGGCGGGTGTGAGTGGGGGGGCGGGGGTGCGTGCTGGGGCGGGTAGCGCGGCAGGCTTGGGGCGGCCCTTTCGTGCGAGCGGGGGTACTCCGCCGCCGAAAGCAGGGGGAGGGGGTGCAGGGGACATCTGTTGGCGTTTCAATAGGTCCTCGTGCCCCTTCCCTGACTGCAAGTTCCGGCATGCGTGCTCGGCCTGTGGGGGCGGACATTCCATGCTTAAATGTTTCAAAAAGGGCGGCGTGCCTCTCCCTACCACGGCCCCCAAGTAATAGTGATGTAATGGGGTTGTCTCCCACTCCAATTTCCCGGGAGGTGATCGGCGAATGGTTGAGAGCTTATCCGCGGAGGCGGGAGAGGGAGGTGTTGGAGCGGGGGTTTTCAGAGGGGTTCATTATTCCGGTGCAAGGTACTATAGTAGGTAGGTCGGCACGCAACTCTCCCTCGGTGCGGCGCTTGACGTCGGTGGTTCGCGAGAAGTTGGCGGTTGAGCTGCGTTTGGGCAGAGTGGCGGGTCCTTTTGCTGAGCCGCCATTGGTGAATTTGGTGGTTTCCCCATTGGGGGTGGTGCCCAAGAAGGAGACGGGAAAGTTTCGTTTGATACATAACCTCTCTTTTCCGTTGGGGGACTCGGTGAATGATCATATACCAAAGGAGCTGTGCGCGGTTCGTTATGCGTCGTTTGATGAGGCGGTGGGTTTGGTGAAACGTTGTGGCCCGGGGGCTCGGTTGGCAAAGGTGGACATCGAATCGGCTTTTCAGTTGCTGCCCGTCCATCCGTCTTCGTTTTATTTGTTAGGTTTTTCTTTTGATAAGGAATTCTACGTGGACAAGTGCATGCCTATGGGCTGTTCGGTGTCGTGTGCCTACTTTGAGATGTTTAGTACCTTTTGCATTGGAATTTAGTATGGAGGGTGGGCTGTGGGAATGTAGTGCACTATCTTGATGATTTTCTGTTTGTGGGGGCGGCGCGGTAGGAGGAATGTCAACAGTTGATGGACGGTTTTCTACGCATGGCTAGCGCGTGTGGGCTCCCATTGGCCGTCGACAAGACGGAAGGCCCGGCCACCTGTATTACTTTCTTGGGGGTGGAGATCGATTCGGTCGAAATGGTGGCGTGCCTCCCGATGGATAAGGTGGTGAAGTTGCAGGTCCTTGTGGCTAATGGGTTAGCGTCCGCTAAGTTATCCTTGCGGGAGTTGCAAATATTGATTGGTTCTTTAAATTTCGCTTGCAGAGTTATACCGATGGGCCGTGTTTTTATGCGACGATTGGCGGCGGCCACAGCGGGGATTCGTAAGCCGCATCATCGTATCAGAATGTCCAAGGTCATGAAGGCCGACTTGAGAGTTTGGGATGTTTTCCTGGAGGATTTTAATGGGGTGTCTGTTTTGATGGAGGCGGAGGTGTCCAGTGCAGATTTACAGCTATATATGGATGTGGCAGGTAGCGGTGGTTTGGGTATTTACTTTGGGGGGGATTGGTGTGTGGCCCAGTGGCCTCAAGCGTGGCACACAGCTGGCTTGACTAGTAACATTACGTTCTTGGAGCTGTTTCCTTTGTTGGTCGTGTTGCACTTGTGGCCTGAACGGTTGAGGAACCGCAGAGTGGTCTGGTGGTGTGACGAGGCCGTGGTTGCGGTGGTCAATCGGTATACGCCGCGCTGCGCGCAGGTCGCGGGTTTAATGCGGGACATAGTTTTCGCTTGTTTGCGTTTGAATGTAGCTGTGAAGGCTCGGCACATTCCGGGTTGCACTAATAGAATTGCTGATGCTCTCTCTCGTTTCAAGTGGGAGCTTTTCCGGACCTTGGCGCCAGAAGCGAGCGAGAAGGGCTTGGCGGTTCCAGAGCAATTGTGGAGAATTGGCCAGCGGAAATGGTACGCCTGTTGAAGAATTCTCTATCGCCTGCGACGTGGTCGGCCTACAGGAGAGGATTTGACGCCGTGTTGGAGTACGTCGAGTCTCAAGGATGGCGGCCCGGAGCTGCTGCCGACGGTTTGCTGGGACAGTATATAGTGGTGGCTAAATGCAATGGTGTGTCCCGGGCCTCAGTTCGGAGTCGGTTGGCGGGCTTTACCTTCTTTGCCAGGGCTGCCGGCTGGGGATTCGCGAGGCCTGGGTTTTTGGCTCGGAAGTTGTTACGGGGCTGGGATAGAGCTTGTCCATCTCCTGGAGATGCACGGTTGCCAGTGACACACGACCTGCTGGTCTGGCTTTGTGCGACGCTGCCGAGTGTGGCGTCGTCACGCTATGAGGCTATTCTTTTTAAGGCATTATTTTGCTTGGCCTTTTTGGGGGGCTTTTCGGATCGGGGAGCTGGTGGCTAGCTCTGGCAGGGCCGCACGGACTGGGGGCTTGTTGTCTAGTCATGTGCAGGTCGGGGGGGGGGGGCAGCTGAGGGTTAAGCTGGCCAGATCAAAGACTGACCAGTTGGGCAAAGGGTTGTGGGTGGTACTTCACGAGGTGGTTTCCCTTCCAACTTGCCCTGTGTCGGCAATGAGGGACTATTTATTGGTGCGCCCGGTGGCGGGTCGTCTGTTTTTCTTGCATGAGAATTCATGTTGGGTGACCCGTTTTCAGGTGGCGGCGGTGCTGAGGATGGCCATACGACATTTGGGCTTGGATCCTATGCGCTTTGCGCCACATTCTTTTCGTATTGGAGCGGCAACAAGTGCAGCGGCAGCGGGGCTTTCAGAGGCGGCGATTCAGAGCATTGGCAGGTGGAGATCACAGGCCTTTAAAGGTTATGTGCAATTATGAGGGGAAGCTGGTGGTCGTGGGGATAACCTCTGTTTTCTTTTTCAGATGCTGTGCGGTGCCCGCATGTATGCTGGATGATCGGACATTCATTTGTGCATTGGGCGGGACTGCAGGCAGCTGAACGACCATTGGGTTGCAATTTAGGACTCGACCCGGCGTTGGTGTCTCTACTATGGCTGGGTGAGCGTGGTCTGCGTTGGCCGCAGCTTTTACCTTTGCTTCGGCACCATAGCCGGGTGAGGACGGAGCCCGCCGTGATCCTACTGCATGTGGGAGGAAATGATCTAAGTGGATGTAAACAGATAATTCGAGCGGCAAAGAGGGATCTGGCGGAGGTTCTTCGGCTGTTCCCTCAAGTTATTGTGTTGTGGTCAGACATCATTCTAAGGCCTGTCTGCCGGCAGCAGCGGCGTTGGTCCAGGGGATTGGCAAAGGTCAATCGGCAGATTGGGCGGTGGGTTTGTGAGCACGGGGGATATCAAATTTTGCACCCCTAGGTTGACGTTGATTGTGCTGGGCTGTATCGCCAGGACGGGGTGCACTTATCCCCGGTGGGTGTGGACCTACTGTTGAATGACTGGCAGGAGGCTTTGGAATATGTTCTTCAGTGGGAGTCTCGATGGTCGCAGCTTGGGGGGGGAGGGCGGCGTAGAGGCGTGAACGTGCCCTACGCCGGGTGGCGGGATCCCGGAGGTTTCCGGGGTCCGGAGCCTTAATCTGGAATTGGGGCGGGGGCGGTCGCCCCCAGCCCGGATGACCCCTGGCCGGTCTTTGCTAGTAATATGGCGAGGCCGGGGAAAGGGGGGGTTGGCATTGCTGCTGGCTCGGCCGCGGCGGGAGTGGAATGAGGTCACCTTGCTAGTGGTATGGCGGGTGAGGGCTCATTCCGCTTGTGGGTTATTATATTAAGAAGTTGGATGTTGCAAAGAAATGTTTTGGAATGCTATGTTTGTTAATAAAGCTGTGACCATACATGCCAAAGTTCTTTGTGTCTGGGCTGGTTATTTTGAGGTCGGGAGGCGGGGGGGGGGGGGGGGGGCGGGGTACCACCGGGTCCGACCTGCCTTGGTTATAAAAGAGGGCCAGTATTTGATGGAGGAACCCACGTAGATGGTCATTATAAATGTGGCAGTTGTTCCATATGTGCGCATACCATCACAGTTAAGCATGTTTTTATTCATCCGGTTACACAACAGAAGTTTTACCTTAATCACTTTTCAAACTGTAAATCAGAAAAGGTGATTTATTTAATTTTATGTCCTTGTAATTTAATATATGTTGGTAAAACGAAACGGCAGATTCGTATTCTAATCATAGAGCACAGAAGCTGTTTGCAGAGAAATGTTTTGGACAGTCCGTTAGTGTCACATTGGCAGGAAAAACAACACACCATTCAAGATTTAAAATATTTGGTTCTTAAAACAGCAGTTCCTAGTTGGAGAGGTGGAGATATCAATAGAACACTGCTGAGATTGGAACAAAGATTTATTTATGAGCTCAACAGTTTGGCACCAAATGGATTGAATCAGGAAGTGGATTTGGCAGTATTCCTGTGAATTGTGTAGCAATTCTTTGTATCTTCACAGTTTTCACTGATAGTCATTATTTATTATTTTAAGGCTGTATCATAAGTGTTTGTTTTCTTAGTCTTTTTTACAGATTTTCATTACACATTGAGTTTTATACTATAACTCCGGTTTTCATATTATCTGTTAGGTTCCGTAGTTTTTTCAATGTTTGTCTTCAATTACGTCATTTTTTACCACGCCCCCTTCCCTCCGGTATTTTTAGCCTTTGCACATCGACGGAAGTTCTCCTTTTGCTTACATATTCACATGTTCGTACTGTAAGTGCGGTTCGCCTACTCTAAGTAAGTTCATTTTTTGAAGTTTTTTCATCTTGGCTTACTGCTGCAGTTAAGATGAAATTAGGTCTTACCTGCTAATTGTCTTTCCTTGAGCTTTCTCCGGGCCAGTCCAGGGAAAGGTAGGGTTGTCAATCCCCTATAGCAGCTGAGGACTGAAGACTTCAAGTTTTCTTGAGAGGTGAAGCCACTCCCCCTGAGGGTAATCCATCAGTCTCCTTCTGACAAAGCAACTAAAATGAAAGGACAAAAAGTAGATTAACCCTTGAACAAAGTGATAACATTCTATAGTTCTTGAAAAAAACTAGGAAGCCCATAAATTTGCTTCCCTTTTTTTTTTTTTTACACTACATGTGATAGATTGGTATTGAGTGAAACCTAGAAGCCCCAAACCTGTCCCCCTTCAGACGAACAGGCAGATATGATGAAATTCTTATGATTCCGCAAACAAAACTGTTCGTAAATCCGAAAGGGGTGGGACCCTGGACTGGCCCGGAGAAAGCTCAAGGAAAGACAATTAGCAGGTAAGACCTAATTTCATCTTCCTTTTCGCTTCTTCGGGCCAGTCCAGGGAAAGGTAGGGCAGTACCAAAGCAGTACCTAAACCCGGGAGGGACCTGCCAAACCTGCGACAAGAGCCGAAGCCCCCACTTTCGCATCGTCCCTGGCCTGTACATCCAAGCGATAATGCTTCGTAAAAGTATGCAACGAAGACCACGTCGCTGCTCTGCAGATATCTACCGGTGGAACGAACGCGTATTCCGCCCAGGAAGTCGTTAGAGCCCGAGTGGAATGAGCTCTCATACCAACCGGCAGCGATATGCCTTGCGCAGCATAAGCTGCCGCAATAGAGCTGCGAACCCACCGAGCAATGGTGGACTTAGACGCAGCTAGACCCTTCCGAGGACCCGCACATTGAACAAAGAGTCGGTCCGTTTTCCGAAAGGGTTGAGAAACCCGAAGGTACGTTTTTAAGACCCGACCAAGATCCAAATGTCTGAGCGCATGGTCCATCGGAGAAGTGGAGGTATCAGAAAAGACCGGCAATGCCACAGATTGGTTAACATGAAAAACCGAGAGCACTTTCGGTAAAAAGGAAGGAACTGTTCTTAGCAAAACCCGTTCGGGAAGAAATTGTAAAATAAGGCTCCTGGCAAGACAAGGCCTGCAAATCCGAAATTCGGCATGCCGAACATAAAGCCACAAGAAAAGCTGTCTTCCACGAACACTCTCGGAGCTCCCGAGAGCAGAGGGAAGTTAAAGGCGACCGGGAAAAAGCTTCAAACACAATATTCAAGTCCCAAGGAGGCACTATAGGACGCACGGGAGGACGAATAATCTTTGCTGCACGTAAAAAGCGATGTATATCCGGATGCGCCGAAAGACGGCGACGTTGCACTGATCCTCGAAAACAAGCAAGCGCGGCTATCTGAACCTTAAGAGTACTGAGAGCCAACCCCTTGTCCAAGCCATGTTGGAGAAAAAGGAGCAGCTGGGGTAAGGTAGAAGACATAGGAGGAACATTGCGCTGCCCACACCAATCTTCAAAAAGACGCCATACCCGTACATATGCTAGAGAAGTCACCGGCCTCTTAGACTGAAGTAAAGTGGCCACCACAGAACTCGCATACCCTTTACGTTTTAAGCGAGCCCTTTCAAGAGCCAAGCCGTGAGAAGTGATCCACTCGTGGCATGAGAATTGGACCCTGATGCAACAGATTGATGCGAAGTGGAAGAGGCCACGGTTGAGCTACTAATAGTCGAACCAGATCAGCATACCAAGGCCGACGAGGCCAATCCGGGGCTATGAGAATCACCATCCCCCGGTGTTGCGCTATGCGTTGGATCACTCGACTCAGCATCGGCCAAGGAGGAAAAACGTACAAGAGAGAGTCCCGTGGCCAGGGCTGAACGAGAGCATCTAGTCCTTCTGACATGTGTTCTCTGCGTCTGCTGAAGAAACGGTTAGCCTTGGTATTGCTGCATGTCGCCATAAGATCCATTATCGGCTGTCCCCAACGCAACGTCAGATCGTGAAAAACCGCCGCGTTCAACTCCCATTCCCCGGGATCGAGAACATTGCGGCTGAGATAATCGGCCTGCACATTCTCCTTGCCAGCTACATGTGCCGCTGAGAGTGCCAGAAGATTGGCCTCTGCCCAAACCATCATATCCTGACATTCGGAGAGAAGAGAAAGAATCTTGGTTCCCCCCTGACGATTGATGTACGCGACCGTCACCGCATTGTCAGAAAAAATCTTGACCGCCGTCCCTTTGAGAAAAGACGCGAAGTGCAGCAGGGCTAGACGAGCTGCGCGAAGCTCCAACCGGTTGATCGATCACGTGCTCTCCTCTGGAGACCAAGAGCCCTGAGCAATGTGTGTCTGACAGTGAGCTCCCCAGCCCGAGAGACTGGCATCGGTGGTGACCAACACCCATGAGGGCTCCTGCAAGGGAACGCCTACCGTGAGATGATCACGGACTAACCACCACTCCAGACTGACGCACGAGAAGTGGACAGGGCAGACGTTGCGATAGAGGGTGAAGCTGTGGAGACCAGCGGGAAAGCAACGCCTGTTGCAATGGCCGCATGTGAGCCTTGGACCACGGAACCAGATTGAGCGCTGCCGCCATGGACCCCAAGAGTTGTAAATATGTCCACGCCGACGGAGTTGTTAGCCGAAGAAACGCTTGTACCTGCTGTACCAGCTTGTCGACCCTCACTTCGGGCAAAAAGACTCGTCCCCGCTCGGTGTCGAAAAGTGCACCGAGATAAGTCATTTGTTGCGACGGTTCCAAGTGACTCTTGGCTTGATTGAGCACCCAACCGAGTTGCTCTAGAAGCTGTACCACCCGAGCCGTCGCCGCTATCGAAGCTAAACGTGAATCGGCTCTGATCAACCAATTGTCGAGATAAGGATGTACTCGGATACCTTCTTTCCGAAGCGCCGCTGCAACCACCACCATCAGCTTCGTGAAGGTCCGCGGAGCCGTAGCTAGACCGAACGGTAATGCTCGAAACTGGAAATGCCCCATTGGAAGGGCAAAGCGTAAAAAGCGCTGATGCGAGGGTCTGATGGGAATATGAAGATAGGCCTCCGTGAGATCTATTGATGAAAGAAACTCTCCCGGCCGTACCGCTCGTATCACGGTACGAAGCGTTTCCATGCGAAAGTGCGGTACCCGCAAAGTACGGTTTACGCCTTTGAGATCTAGCACGGGACGAAAAGAACCTTCCTTTTTGGGGACCACAAAATAAATCGAGTATCGACTGCAACCGTATTGGTCTAAAGGTACGGGAACTATCGCTCTCAGCTGCAAGAGACTATAGAGCGTGTCCACAATGGCCTTCTTCAGACCGGGAGCACAGGGAGACATTACAAATGCGGGCGACAAAGGGCAGGCGAAATCGAGAGCATAGCCCTTCTGAATGATCTCCAACACCCATTTGTCGGAAGTGATGTCGGTCCAGGCCGTCAAAAAATCCTGTAGACGTCCCCCTACAGGCACCAACGGCTGGACCAGCCGACCTTCATTGCGGCTTTTTAACGGAGAGCTGGGAGGCACTAAAGTAGGACCTGCCAAAACCTCTGGCTCCACGAAAGGACTGCCCATGAAAGCTGGAACGGCCTCTGGAATAGGGAGCAAAGCGCGCTCCCCGAAATCTACGGGAGTCCCATCCGGAGCCACGGAATTCAGGAACCGTTCGCGCCGGCTTAGGTTTATCCTCAGGCAAACGGCCGCCTTTGGAGTCGCCTAAATCTTTCACAATCTTTTCTAAGGCCTCTCTGAACAGTAATTTCCCCTTATAGGGCAATTTACTGAGCCTCAATTTCGAAGAAACATCTGCAGACCAGTTACGCAACCAGAGAAAACGCCTGGCCGCTACTAGGGAGGCCATAGTTTTAGCCGCAATCCGCAGCAAATCATAAAAAGCATCCGCCATATAAGCAGCGGCGGATTCCAACTTCGCAGTGTCTGAAATTTCAGCCGAAGTCCCCCCTGAAACATCCCCTTGTAACCAACGAATAGATGCCCGAGAAACATAAGCTCCACAAACTGCAGATTGCAGCGCCAACGCACTGGAATCAAACGCCTGCTGTAGAAGAATTTCCAATTTCCTATCCTGAAGGTCTTTTAGAGCTGCCGCACCCTCTACGGGGATGGTAGTCTTTTTAGTCACTGCTGAAATAATGGCATCCACCTTTGGCATGCGTAATAAATCCTTCTCCTGCTGAGGAAGGGGGTACAAGCGCGCCAATGTGCGACTGCCACGCAAGGTAGCCTCTGGACATTCCCATTCCGACTCAATTATCTGCCTGATAACTCGGTGCATAGGGAAACAGCATTGTTCAGCCTTAAACCCCTGCAACAGCGGATCCTCCAAAGGCTCCTGAGAAGAAGAGGGAAGAAGCAAGTGAAGCGCTGCTAAAGATTGAGAAATGAGAGCTGAGAGCTCCTCTTTACGGAATACCCTGAAAATATTTGGATCCTCCCCGGGAACAATCTCTCCCTCTTCCAAGTCATCTGCATCAAGATCCAAACCAGGCTCTGCCAGAACTTCGGTATCCCCTTGACCCAGGAGAAGGGAAGGCTGAGAAGTAAAGAGATCCACAGGGTCCTTAACACTGTCCTTGGATTGAGAAGATCCCTCACCAGGATCCTCAGACATTTGAACAGGCAGGGACACAGGCATAGGACTTGGAACCGCAGTGTGAAAGGCAGGCTGAGAAGATTTTAACAAAAATGCCTTATGCATCGCCAAAATAAATTCTGGCGAAAAAAACGAGGCCATGCCTTCCTGAGGTTCAGAAGATAAGGAAGGCTTTTGCAGCTGAACGGCGTCTTTAGCAGACTTTGATTTTCTTTTATGCGGTCGGAGCGGCTCTGCTAGAGCACTCACCGGTGCCGACAAAATGGCCGCCTTTCCCGCCTTATCGGCTGGCAAAGATGGCTCGTCTAATTTTTGCACAGGCTTGTCTGCCATGAAAAAGTAACCCCCGAAGGAGCCGAAAAGAGTGAAAAATGAAAAATAACGCCGCCGCACAACACACTGTGCTGAAGAAAATACCCCGGAGCCGGTGCCGTGCGAACCGAAACTACTGACAGGAAATAATTAAAAACAGTGACTCACCAGAGAAGCTGAACCGGCAGTGCAGTCCCGCTGCTAGCGGGAAGCTTTGAAATGCCAGTAGCGTTGGGCACAGAGGAAACAACTGGGGCCCCCAGGATCACTCTGTTGCCGGAGACAGAGGCAGTTAAGGAGGCAGGCTCTACCTCACACCGCCAGAAATAATCCTCTCAACGTCTCCAATGCTCTTAAAGCAATAGCGCCCCAATTTAGAAATTTAACAAGAACCATAGAAAAATCAGCTCTGCCAGAGCCAATATAACATACTGAAAAACAAATAAAGAAAAGGCTTGTCTATGAGGGAGAAATAGAGATTCGATCCTCTTTAGCTGCTGAGGACTGAAAGACTGATGGATTACCCTCAGGGGGAGTGGCTTCACCTCTCAAGAAAACTTGAAGTCTTCAGTTCTCAGCTGCTATAGGGGATTGACAACCCTACCTTTCCCTGGACTGGCCCGGAGAAGCGAAAAGGAATATGTTTTATGATTTCTAGTTGATTTATCTCACTACCTCTTTGGCGTGTGGTCTGGCGTCTCTTAGCAAGCACAAGTAATAGTCCTTCGTTTCACTTTTTAAGGCAGTTTGATATACTAACAATCTATGCATCAGTTTTTATGATGTCTATTACGGGTTTTACATGTTTTTGACACAGTTTAGTTTACGTCCTCTTTTGGCGCGCATTCTGGCGTCTCTTAGAGGATCACAATAAAGTACATATGACTGTTTTTCGTTTAATGTTTTAATGTCAGTTCGATGTATAAATTATTCCTGCATCAGTTTTTATTACGTCCAGCAAGCTGTGGATAGACTATATTTTTAGGCAGTTATTCTGCATATATTTATTGCAAGGTTCAGTTAACGCACAGGGGATATTCAGTCTATATTATTCACCTCATGTGGGTTTTTGGAGCGAAATTCGGCGTCTTTTAGATAGTTTTTTCTTGTGCTAAGCCCCCAAGGCAGTGCATCATATACAATGAGTTTTTTTACATTTTAAGATATTTTAACATAGACAATGTCACTAAGCATCAACGTTTAGTATACATTGCCTTGTATTCTATAATACAAGGAATCTATACGCTATCTAGGATATTCACATTGGCTTCTTACAAGTAGTGCCTTGTAAGTAGATATCATTATTTGTATTCAATTTCATTAGCAATATTTGTTGAGAGTTCTTTTAAATGTTTCAGTGTTTCTTTGTTGGTTCTGTTTCTGCCCTGCGTCTTATTTATTATTTTAATGTTTTAACATTTTAACATTTTACTAGTTTTTTATAATGTAAGTGTTTTTATGGTTGATTTTCTATTGTTTATGCTGTTATTTTACCTCATCCTCTATTTATGTGCTCACGCAATGTTCTCAATATTGGTATATATATACCACATGCCTGTTTATTTTAATTCATTTATCATTTTTTATTGACATTTACAATTTTTACATGTTTCTTGTGTTTGTATGTTTAAGTATATCCCCCTGAAGAAGGCATTTGCCGAAACGCGTAGGGGACTTAATAAGGGCACCTGTGATCATCCGCATCTCTTGCCTCTTTGTGTTCCTGTTGGACTAGCAAGAGCAATCTGCTCTCGTTGTGCCTGACCTTATGGAACTTTCCTCCAGGAACTTGTCCAAACCTTTTTTAAACCCAGCTATACTAACAGCCTTTACTACATCCTCCGGTAACAAATTCCAGAGTTTGATTACACGTTGAGTGAAAAAATATTTTCTTTTATTAGTCTTAAATAGTTTACCCTGTAGCTTCATTGCATGTCCCCTAGTCTTTCTATATTCTGATAACGTAAACAATCGATCTACGTTTACCCGTTCCACTCCGTTCTTTAATTTATAGACTTCTATCATATCTCCCCTCAGCCGTCTCTTTTCCAGGTTAAAGAGCCCTAACCTTTTTAGCCTTTCTTCATAGGAGTATCCTTCCATCCCCTTTACCATTTTGGTGGCTCTTCTCTGAACCTTTTCTAATAACTCTATATCCTTTTTAAGATACGGCGACCAGAATTGCACATAATATTCAAGGTTCGGTCTCACCATGGAACGATATAGAGGCATTATAATATCTTTTGTTTTATTTTCCATTCCTTTCCTTATGATACCTAGCATCCTATTTGCTCTCTTGGCTGCCGCTGCACATCATAAAGAACAAAATTGCTGAACATGTAGATAGTCATGGCTTAATGGGAGGCAGCCAACATGGTTTTAGACAAGGAAGATCTTGGTCTTACTAATCTGTTGTTTTTTTGATGGTGTGAATAAACAGGTAGACAAAGGTGAGTCAGTTGATATAGTATATTTGGACTTTCAGAAAGCCTTTGACAAAGTCCCTCATCAGAGACTTTTGGCAAAACTAAAGAGTCATGGGATAGGAGGCAGTGTACTATTGTGGATCAGGAACTGGTTAAAAGATAGAAAGCCGAGGGTAGGGCTAAATGGCCAGTTTTCCCAATGGAGAAAGGTGAATAGTGGTGTACCCCAGGGATCTGTGCTGGGTCTGCTGCTTTTTGACATATTCATAAATGACCTGGAAAAGGGAATAATGAGTGAGGTTATCAAATTTGCAGATACCACAAAACTATTTAAAGTTGTTAAAACCCATGAGGTTTGTGGAAATTTACAAGAGGATCTTGATAAACTGGAAGACTGGGCATTGAAATGGCAGATGAAATTTAATGTGAACAAGTGCAAAGTTATGCACCTAGGGAAGAACAACCCAAACTATGGTACATGATGCCAGGTTCCACATTAGGAACTACCACCCAGGAAAAAGATTTAGGTGTCATTGTGGATAACATGTTAAAACCCTCTGCCCAGTGTGCAGTGGCAAAGAGAGCAAATAGAATGCTAGGTATCATAAGGAAAGGAATGGAAAATAAAACATAGGATTTAAAAAAGGTTTGGACAAGTTCCTGGAGGAAAGGTCCATAAACTATTATTAAAAGGGACCTGGGATATCACTTCTTGACCGAATACAAGCACTGTGGAACCTGTGTCTTTTGGGGAAACTGCTAGGTATGCATGACCTAGATTGGCCACTGTTGGAAACAGGATACTGGGCTCGATGGACCTTGGTCTGACCCAGTATGGCATATCTTATGTTATGTTCTTATGATGCAAGGTTCCACATTGGGAACCACCACTCAGGAAAAAGATTTAGGCGTCATCATGGATAACATGTTGAAACCCTCCGCCCAGTGTGCAACGGTGGCCAAGAGAGAAAATAGAATGCTAGGTATCATAAGGCAAGGAATGGAAAATAAAACAAAGGATATTATAATGCATCTGTATCATTCCATGGTGCGACCGCACCGTGAATATTGTGTGCAATTCTGGTTGCCGTATCTTAAAAAGGATATAGCATTATTAGAAAAGGAAGAGAGAAAAGCCACCAAAATGGTAAAGGGGATGGAAGGATACTCCTATGAAAAGAGGCTGAAAAGGTTAGGGCTCTTCAACCTGGAGAAGAGACGGCTGAGGGGAGATATGATATAGGTCTATAAATTAATGAATGGAGTGGAACGGGTAAACGTAGATCGATTGTTTACATCATCAGAATATAAAAAGACTAGGGGACATGCAATGAAGCTACAGGGTAAACTATTTAAGACTAATAAGAGAAAATATTTTTTAAACATAGAAACATAGAAACATGATGACAGAAAAAGACCACATGGCCTATCTAGTCTGTCCTTCCATATCAACAACTACAACAGTCCACTTTTTATCTTTAGAGATCCTCTGTGTTGGTCCCATGCTTTTTTGAATTCAGTTACTGTCCTCATCTATATCACCTCCACTGGGAGACTATTCCATGGATCCACTACTCTTTCCGTAAAAAAATATTTCCGCATGTCACTCCTGAATCTATCTCCCTTCACCCTCATCCCATGTCCCCTCGTAGCAGAACTTGCTTTCAATTGAAAGAGGCTCTCTCCCTGAACATTTATGCCACGGAGGTATTTAAACATCTCAATCATATCACCTCTATCCCGCCTTTCCTCTAAGGTGTACATATTAAGATCCTTAAGTCTGTCCTCATATGCTTTATAATGAAGCCCACTAACCATTTTAGTAGCCACCCTCTGCACTGACTCCATCCTGTTCACATCCTTTTGAAGGTGCGGTCTCCAGAATTGCACACTGTACTCCAAATGAGGTCACACCAAAGACTTATACAGAGGCATTATCACCTCCTTTTTTCTGCTAGCCATTCCTCTCCGTATGCACCCAAGCATCCTTCTAGCTTTTGCCGTCGCCTTTTCTACCTGTTTAGCTACTTTAAGATCATCAGACACAACCACGCCTAGGTCCCGCTCTTCTTTAGTGGACAAAAGTACTTCACCTCCTATACTGTATTGCTCCCTTGGATTGCTGCAGCCCAAATGCATGACCTTACATTTTTTAACATTAAATCCCAGCTGCCAAATTCTAGACCATTCTTCAAGCTTAGCTAGATCCCTCCTCATGTTATCTACACCTTCCTGGGTGTCTACTCTATTGCAGATTTTGGTATCATTTGCAGAGGCACACCTTACCCGACAGCCCTTCCGCTATATCACTAACAAAGATGTTAAAAAGAATCGGACCAAGGACAGATCCCTGGGGCACACCACTGGTAACATCCTTCTCCTCAGAGTGAGCTCCATTTACTTGTACTCTTTGTCGCCTCCCACCCAACCAATTTCTAACCCAAGCAGTAACTTTAGGGTCCATCCCTAGGGTGCTCAGTTTGTTTATAAGTCGCCTGTGAGGAACAGTGTCAAAGGCTTTACTGAAATCTAAATACACCACATCTAGAGCTTTTTCACTCAATGTGTAATCAAACTTTGGAATTAGTTACCGGAGTATGTAGTAACAGCTGTTAGTGTAGCTGGATTTAAAAAAGTTTTGAACAAGTTCCTGGAGGAAAGGTCCATAAACCATTATTGAAAGGGACCCGGGATATCACTGCTTGACCCAATACAAGCATTAAGGAACCTGTGTCTTTTGGGGAGACTGCTAGGTACTTACGACCTAGATTGGCCACTGTTGGAAATATGATACTTTGCTTGATGGACCTTGGTCTGTTTGAGTATGGCATATCTTATGTTCTTATGTTCTCCATAATCAGAGCAGCTATGTCACCATGCACTGACTGCAATTCTGACTTCAAATCCTGAAACGACTTACAAAATTCAGCTGGCATGAGCTGTGCCTCTCCTTCCGATGCTGTGCTGTTGTCGCTGCCACGTGTATTCTCGGCCCTACGACACTGTGCTGTTTCAGGAGCCATTTTATGCTGATCATGCTTTGGGGCCGGCATGCAGTTGTATGCACAGTCCTACAAATCTACTGTTCATATTTTTGCTAAATGAAAACTAGACTTAATGCCCACAACACTGAAGCCGTTAATGATTGGGTGCATGCCCTGGTCCGTCCCATCCTTAAAAAGCCCTCCCTCGACCCCATGACTCCTGCCAACTACCGTCCTGTTTCCAACCTTACCTTTCTTTCTAAAATCCTCGAGAAAGCTGTTTTTTTTTTTTTTTTTAAATTTATAATTTTTTATTTTATTAACAACCAACACAGCATACATTACACAACAGAAGCCGTGAACCCCCCTCCTATAACCAATATACATTCTATACATCAATCCCCTTAGCCAGTGATCCTTGGGGAGGCCCCGGTGCCTAATACCTTCCCCTGTATCCGTCATTTCCCCCAGACCACCCCCCCCTCAGTATACATAGGTGTCCAATTATATACAATATACAATTTTAACCCTACTTTTACCACGTTACAATATCCCAAGCCAAAATTCTCCCCACCCGCCACCCATCCATCCTCATTCTACTAACCCCCCACCCTCCCACCTGCCAAAGTTTTCCATTATAAAACCCCCCCACGCCAGCGTAATGCCACCAATCTCCCCCTTCCCCCCCCTCTCCCCCACTACCCCATCTCACCTCGAGACCTCCCCCTCCTCTCCACCCTCCATTGTTCATATCTTTCCCACACCTTATTATATCGTGAAACAATATGTTTTTGATGGGCTTCTATCGCACAGTATTCCCAAAGCTGCTCCATTCCCCCCACCACCTCCGCTAATGGGGGAACATCCGGCTTCTTCCACCAGCGGAGAAGACTCATCCGCCCTGCAATTACGCAATATCCCTGTAGTTTCCCCCTGTCTTTCCCGCCTTCCCCCGTCCCCCCCTCATTCAATATTACCATACTAGGAGTAAAGCCTGTCTGCACCCCTGTAATGTCCGCCGTGAGCCTTTCCACCCCACTCCAATATTCCTGAACAACCGGGCAGCCCCACACCATATGCAGCAAGTCCCCTCTAGCCCCACACCCCTTCCAGCATCGATCCGAACTAGCCGGGTATAGAGCGTGTAGCCACACCGGGGTCCAATACATTCTCAGCCTTAGCTTATAGCTGTTTTCCAGCATTGCAGTACCCGGTGCTAATTGATGGGTTCTGATATAGATTCTGTCCCACCTGTCATCTTCCCAGTGCCCCCCCAGGTCTTCCTCCCACTGCTTCTGACCCCGTACGGCCCTTTGCTCGGGTTCCCCCAGGATTTTGTAGAGCTTCGATATAATCCTAGTTGGCATCCCAGCCCCCCCCATCATCTCCTCAAAAGGCGTGGATTTCGCCAGCACATCTTGCTTCACCTCCTTCCTCTGAAGCCAGTACCACAGACTAGCATAAGCATACCTATCATGCTTCTCCAAACTATATTTCTGCAGCAATTCCTCAAAGCCTCTAATCCTCCCCCCTTCCCCCACCAATTGTCCCAGCGTCCGTAACCCTACCGTCCCCCATCTCCTAAAGATCCCTGCCTCCTCCCCCATCCTACCCTTCATTGCTATCTGGATTGGAGTTTCTCGGGAGTATTTCTTCCCCCCTAGCAAGCACCCCTTCCATTTCGTCCAAACCTGTCGAGTAAGATCTTTGTAGGGATTCTCATCTTCCTTCCTCCTCCCACCCCCCCCAGGGTCCCAGATCCAAGCTCCCCCCTCAGTCCCCACCTCTCCCTCCATCCCCACCCACCCAGGCCTCTCCACCCCCCCTCCTTCCAGGCAAAGAGTGCCCTAAGTTGCGCCGCTTCATAGTATCGGAGTAACGATGGAACCCCTAACCCCCCCTCCGTTTTGAGCCTATACATTGTCGCCCTGGCTACTTTTGGTCGCTTTCCATCCCAAATAAATTGCAGCAACAAATTTTGCATCCTAGCTATTTCCTTTCGGACCAACCGATACGGCAATGACATATAAACGAACAGCAACCGTGGTAGAACATTCATTTTTACTACTGCAATACGTCCCATCCAAGACAAATAAAGCCCCCTCCACCGTGATAAGTCCTGTCTTATATTTTCAACCAGTCCCTGATAGTTCCATTGCTTAATCTTAGTGAGAGGGACCCCCAACTGGATCCCCAGATACCTGAACCTCCCCTCCACCCACCTAAATTTAAAATGATGTCGTAGACTCTCCTCCACCCTAGGTGCCAGATTGAATCCCAGCATTTCTGTTTTCCCTTGATTGATTTTATACCCCGCTAAGCGGCTGTACCTTTGTATAGCCGTCATCAGCACGGGTAGTGTCGTAAGTGGTTGCGTCAGGGTGAAAATAATATCATCGGCAAACAGTCCAATCTTCTCCTCTCTACCACCGATCTGTACGCCCGAATGTCTCCCAGCCTCCGAATGTATGCTGCCAACGGCTCTATGGCCAAGGCGAACAGCAAGGGTGACAACGGGCAACCCTGCCTGGTACCTCTGTGTAACTCAAAACTCTCCGAATAGCCCCCATTAACCCGCACCCTGGCACTCGGCCCCTGATAGAGAGCTTTAAGCCAGCGGATATACGTCTCTCCAAAGCCCATTTTCTCCAAAACCTGGAACATAAAGGACCACTCCACCCGATCAAAAGCTTTTTTCCGCGTCTACAGTGATTACCACAGCCTCTTCGGTAGTTCGCTGGAGATGCCACATAATATTCAAAAGTTTCCGCACATTATCGCTACCCTGTCGGCCCTTCACAAAACCCGTCTGATCTGGGTGGATCAAGTGCGGCAACATAGGACAGGACGGATACGGTTGGCCAAAATCTTTGCCAATATCTTCGCATCCAGGTTAATTAACGATATGGGCCGATACGAACCACACACCCCCTTGTCCTTGCCTGGTTTCGGCAAGACCGTTATGCCAGCTTCCGCCATTGAGCGCGGGAGACCCTCCCCCTGAAGCACCCTATTAACTACCTTGGTAAATATGGGCGTAATCTGATCCGACATTACCTTATAAAATTTTGCCGTGTATCCATCTAACCCTGGCGCCTTTCCCAATTTCAGTGTGGTTATAGCCCCCCGCACCTCCTCTTCCTGAATCTCCCGCCCAAGATATTCCCTCTCCTCCTCCGTCACCTGTGTCAGCCCACATTCCGCCAGAAATTCCGTAGCGTCCCTCCCTCCCGCCTCCAGTTCGCTTGCATACAGAGTTTTATAATACTCCCGAAACACCCCCCTAATTCCTTTGGAGGTTTGGACCCACTCTCCTTTAGTGCTCCGAATGCCCCCAATGAACCCTGCTTGCCTCCTCCCCTTCAAGCGACTGGCTAACACCCTCCCCGCCCGATTCCCACCCTCAAAATAGGCCTGCTTCAAAACCGCCATTTGGAATGCTATTTCTTGGGCCCGCAGTTTACTCAACTCCCTTCTCACCCTCTGTAACTCCGTAAGCGTACCGGGGTCAGCCGCCCTCTGGTGCACCCCCTCTGGTCGTCTCAACTGCTGCAATAACTCAGATTCCAGGGCCCCTTTTGCACGCTTAACCCGCGCCCCCAACCCAACCAGCTGTCCTCTAATTACCGCCTTTAAGCCGTCCCAGAGCACCCCCATAGACACCTCCCCCGTATCATTTAGCTGGAGATAGTCCTTTATTTGAGCCTTAAGCTGTTCCACATGTTTTGCCTCTTCCAGCAAAGAATTATTAAGTCTCCAGAATTTTAAACTCTCGTCGTGCCCGCCTATATCAAAGCGTGCACTCACTGGGGCATGATCCGACCATGTAATCTGACCATGCTCCACCTCCTGCACCCTGTCCAACCAGATTCCTCCCCCCCAAAGCATATCCAACCTACTATAAGAACTATGCACTGGCGAGTAGTAAGTATATTTCCGTTCTCCCGGATGCCAACTCCTCCACAAATCCATCAAACCCAGGCGCTCTCGCAGCACGTGTAGGCTTCGTCTATCCCCCCTTCCTCCTCCCCCCCCGCCCCCCACTTGTATCAATCCTAGGATTACACGTTAAATTAAAATCCCCCCCCATAATTATTGGTGTACTCCCCAGGCCTTCCAATTCTTTCAAGAGTTGCTCGTACATCTCCCCCTGCTTCTCATTAGGTCCATACACACTGATCACCCAGACCTCCTCCGCCTCAATTTGCAATAATACCCCCACCCATCTCCCCCCTTTCCCCCGTCGAACCTTCCTTCACCATGTTGTGGTACTCCCCCCCACCAAAATACCCACCCCCCCCTTCCTAGAATTTAGTCTCTGACCCGCCAAAACCACCTTGGGAAATTGCCTGGATTCCAACATGTATTCCTGCCCCACCCGCAGGTGTGTTTCTTGTATACACATAATATCAGCCCCCATTCTCTTACCCTCTCTCCCCACCAACTGGCGTTTCTGTCGAGTGCGCAGCCCCTTCACATTTAAGGTCATAATACTTAACATTTTACGCTTCCCATACCCCCCTCCCTCCCTTCCACCCCCTTCCCCTCCCCCTCCCCTCTTAACTCGCCCCCCCTTCGACCCTCTCCAACCCACGTCCCCCCTCCCCCCATCCTCCGCCCCCATCCCCATCCTCCGTCTCTTCCAGAGGATATCTCAGGAGTAGTGCGCCCCATACCCTCCCCAGCTATACGCCCTCATACACCCCTGCCCCCACCCACCTTCATCCCGCTTCCCCCCCTTCTGCCAGTCATCCCTTCCTTCCCCCTTTATTATCTGTGTATTCCCCTACCGCCGCCCCAACCGCCCCTCCCTCCTCCCGCTCCTATACCTCCCGCCCGGTACTCCTCCACTTCCCCCCCCTTCCTCTCCCTCCCATCCCCCTATACCCTTCCCTCCCTACCGCCTCCTCCCCCACCCTCTTCACCCCCAGTTACTTTGCAAAATACCTGTATATTACTCATGTTAGCATTCCTAAACACAACCTTCCTCCACCACCTTGCACCTCATAGACCATCATATTATCAGTCCACAAGTCTGTTCAAGTGTCCTCCAGCCTCTGGGCCTCTTGCAGGTCCTGCCCATGTCGCGGGCCTCCGATTTTTCCGCACTCAGGGCTGCCTCCCCTCTGCTCTTGCCGCTTTCCAATGGAAGAACCTGCCTCCAGGTCCGCCCCGTGGGTGTTCAGGCCCGCGTCCTTGAGAGCTCTCTGGGCCTCCTCCGGTATCTGCGCCCGCCATGTCCGCCCGTTGTAGGTAAATGAGAGTCCAAAAGGGTGCAGCCATCGATATTTAATGTCCTTCCTACGCAAGAGTTGTGTTACAGGCTGCATAGCCCTCCGTCTCTGCAATGTTCCTGCGGACAGATCTTCGTAGATGTGCACCGGGTAGCCCTGCCACATGAGAGCTCTTTCTCGCCTGATTTTGTTAACTATCACTTCCTTCGTTTTATAACGTGCCAGGCAAATGATTATGTCGCGGGGCTTATTACCCACGGGTTTCCCCAGTGCTCTGTGGGCTCTTTCAAGTTGTATATCTGTATCAGTCACCTCCCAAGCGTAGGGCCTCCATGCAGACAGAGCGAGCTACCTTCTCGCTATCTTGAAATTCTTTCTCCTCTGGTATTCCACGGAGTCTCAGATTATTACGGCGAGAGCGGTTTTCCAAATCTTCTAATTTATATAACAAAGTCTCATATTGTGACCCCAACTGCGCCACTCTTGTTGTCTCTTCTTCTTGGTGCAGTTCAATCTCTTGCAACCTGTTCTCATGGTCTCCCATTCTACAGACCAGTTCTCCAACTTCTTCTTTCAGGGGGGCCAGCACTTCGTTCAGCTCAGTCTTTACTGACTGCACTTCATTTTTGATTTCAAGGAACCAGTCTCTAAGCTCCGCTCTCGTAATAGGTTGCATAGAATCAGTTCCTGGCGCTTTTACATTCTCCATGTCTCCTGCTCCCCCGGTTCTCCTGACACCTCTGGGAGCTTTTTGTTCTCCATCTGCCCAACATCCCCTTTTCCTCCAGGCGCCCCTGAGTAGGCATATTCTTTAAGATCCGCCGCCTTTCGTCTGGTGGTCATCGTTAAGACGGATGCCTCTTGCAGGGTCAGCAGAAAACAGCAGATTTGTGGTATTTGGGCTCTCTAGCCCCTCTTCTTTATTTATTTTATTTCTTTTTTCTTTCTTTTTTTTTTTTTCTTTTGCTGAGTGCCTGATTTACAGAGCCCTTCGGGCCATCCCCGCAGCTTGCTTCCCAGATTCTGGTGGCCGGCTTCTTCCAGCTCCCCTCAGTTTCCTTCTACCAGGCCCCGTGCTCGCTCTGACTTCGCACTGTTAGCTCCCAGCCTTCGCAGCCCGCACTAAACTGCTAGGCTATGCTATGCTCTTCAGCCCCTGCTCTCCACCGGCAGTACTGAGCACAGCTGATCTGCTCCTCTCCGCTCTGCCAAACACTGCGATCCAGCTCACCTCCAGGGCACCGGCTCCGATCTTTCACTCTGCAGGAGGGCCGCAACACTGTCGAGGGTACAGGCCTCTAACATCCGCCTGCCCCAGTCACCTCAACGCTGCCTCCGGGCGCTATTTCCGGCCCAGCACGCTGCCGCCTTGCTCTGCCGATGACTCGCCGCCCCTCCGAAGTTTCGTTTAGCGCTGTCGGCTTTTCGTCGGTCTCGGCGCCTCCAGCCCACCTTGTACAATCACTGCGCCCACTGGCCACCTCTGAGGGGTTTATTTATAGGGCTTTTAGCTTGGTCGGTGCCGGAGCGGCTCTTTCAAGCCGCCATCGGCTCCGGTGACGTCACTTCCTCGAGAAAGCTGTTTTCTCCCAGATATCCGCCTTCCTAGACTCCACTCACTTCCTTCACCCCCGTCAGTCTGGGTTCCGTCCCGACCATAGTGTTGAGATGGTCCTCCTCGGTTTTTTTGAATGAACTTCACACAGCTCATGATCACGGTGACCTGTCGGTGGCAGTCTCTCTTGATCTTTCTGCCGCCTTTGACCTTGTCGATCATTCTCTCCTTCTGGCTCGACTTCGGGAAGCGGGCCTCTGTAGCACCGTCCTCCACTGGTTTCATTCTTTCCTTTCTTCTAGGTCCTACTCCGTTCTTCCTTCATCTCCCTCCTCCTCCCTCTCTGAGCCCGTTCCTCTCCCCTGTGGTGTTCCCCAGGGTTCTGTCTTGGCCCCCCTCCTTTTTAACATCTTTCTCACCCCCCTAGCCTTACTTGTTCAGCAGCACGGGATCTCCACATTTTACTACGCCGATGACTTGGTTCTTCTTCATCACACTTCTCCTCACTCTCCCGATCTCTCCCCTCTGAACGCCTGCCTCACTGCTGTTGCCAACTGGCTCACTACACATTGTCTTCACCTCAACCTCACTAAAACATCTGGTTCTCTCACGGTGACACTTTTTCCGGCTCCCGGTTCCACTGGTCTCCTCCTTCCGTTATCTGGGAGTTTTCTTTGACTCTCACCTCTCCTTCTGTGATCACATTGCTCACATATCAAAATCCTCTTTCTATTTCCTCCGACAGATTCACGCCATCAGGCCTTTTCTCACTGCACAAGCACTCACCACCCTTCTTCTTTCTCTGGTCATGTCTCGTGTCGACTTTTGTAATTCTGTTCTAGAAGGTCTCCCCGCTACTCAACTTCACCGCCTTCAGCGCATCCAAAACACCGCTGTCCGTCTCATTTTCCACTCCTCCCCCCATGACCATGTTACACCTTTACTCACCCACCTCCATTGGCTTCCTGTCAAGTCTCGTATCCATTTCAAAGTTCTGACAATCCTGCATCGCGTCCTCTACTCCCATTCCCCTCAGTATCTCGCTGACCTTGTCCATTTTCATACCTCAGCTCGTTCCCTACGGTCTCTCCACCTTAACCGCCTTCATCTCCCTTCACCTGCTCATGCTCACCTTCAGTCCACTCGCTCCTCTGCTTTCTTTTTTCTTGGCCCCGCCTTATGGAACTCTCTCCCCTCCTCCATGTGACTCGAACAGACACATACTACCTTCAAAAGCAAACTCAAAACCCATCTCTTTGTCCTTGCTTTTGATCTCCCTGATCCCTCTGTGTAACCCTTACCCCCCCTCTTCCTGCTTCCCCTCTTCTCTCCTCTTGTCCTGTCGATTGGTTCTGCCTGGTTTGCTTTCCTGTTAATATTGTAATTTCCTTTCCTCTTTTCACCATATGATTTCCTTGTTTTTTGTACCATGTAAACCGCTCTGATATGTATTTGTAGAGCGGTATATTAAGTCAATAAACATAAACATAAGGCGCTTCACTGCGTTACTGAGCCTGCAGGCCTTGGAACATAAGAACATAAGACATGCCATACTGGGTCAGACCAAGGTCCATCAAGCCCAGTATCCTGTTTCCAACAGTGGCCAATCTAGGTCATACGTACCTAGCAGTTTCCCCAAAAGACACAGGTTCCACAATGCTTGTATTGGGTCAAACATTGATATCCTGGGTCCCTTCTTAATAATGGTTTATGGACCTTTCCTCCAGGAACTTGTCCAAACATTTTTTAAACCCAGCTACACTAACAGCCTTTACTACATCCTCCGGTAACAAATTCCAGAGTTTGATTACACGTTGAGTGAAAAAATATTTTCTTTTATTAGTCTTAAATAGTTTATCCTGTAGCTTCATTGCATGTCCCCTAGTCTTTCTATATTCTGATAACGTAAACAATCAATCTACGTTTACCCGTTCCACTCCATTCATTAATTTATAGACTTCTATCATAATCTCCCCTCAGCCGTCTCTTTTCCAGGTTGAAGAGCCCTAACCTTTTTAGCCTCTCTTCATAGGGGTATCCTTCCATCCCCTTTACCATTTTGGTGGCTTTTCTCTGAACCTTTTCTAATAATGCTATATCCTTTTTAAGATACGACGACCAGAATTGCACACAATATTCAAGGTGCGGTCTCACCATGGAACGATATAGAGGCATTATAATTCCAATTATTCCAATGGCGATTGGGGCCACGGAGGACGCTGAAGCCAGCATCGGGGCAGTGAGCAGGAGCTCTGCCTCAACTCCTTCACCTGCCAATCACATCAAGGCAGCAATGGATTCAAAAGTCGCCATTCCAACGGCGATCGGGGCCACGGAGGATGCTGAAGCCAGCATCGGGGCTGTGAGCAGGAGCTCTGCCTCATCTCCTTCACCTGCCAATCACATCAAGGCAGCAACGGATTCAAAAGCCGCCATTCCAAAGGCATGGCCCTTAGGCGTAGGACCGTGGGGTACCAAGGAAACAGCTGATCTATGTTGGTTCTGTTTGTTGGTATGCTTTGTGTAGTTAATTGTAATGTAAGGTATGTACTGTATTTCCCTATGTATGCGTTTATGTTCTGACAATCTGATGCATGTTTCCCTACCTTTTTGTATAATTTGCGCTGTTTTAACCGCTTTAATTTAAGGAAAAGGAGGGATACAAAACTCGTTAAATAAATAAATAAATTATAATATCTTTTGTTTTATTTTTCATTCCTTTCCTTATGATACCTAGCATTCTATTTGCTCTCTTGGCTGCCGCTGCACACTGGGCCGAGGGTTTTAACATGTTATCCACAATGACGCCTAAATCTTTTTCCTGGGTGGTGGTTTCTAATGTGGAACCTTGCATCGTGTGACCATAGTTTGGGTTGGTCTTCCCTAGGTGCACTTGTCCACATTAAATTTCATCTGCCATTTTGATGCCCAGTCTTCCAATTTATCAAGATCCTCTTGCAATTTTCCACAATCCTCTTGGCTTGGTGATGTCACTTCCTACGATATAAGTTTCTTAAAGCGTTGAATGTGCTGAAGGCTGATATTGTTTTATTACAGGAGGCACATACTGGCTCCAAGGAGCACAACAAGCTGCAGTGCTGGTGGGTTTTTAGCACTTTTTCTGGATCATGGAAGGCGGCGGTAGCTAACTTGATTAGGAAAGGGATACATTTTGAAATGAGTAGGCTGGAGACAAATTCCCAGGGCCATTTTGTGATAGTGGGAGGAGTGCTATATAGGGAGAGTGTAACTACTTGCAAGATGTATGGGCACAATGAACCAGTGTAGAAATTTTTCCAGCATTTGGGGCGGCAGCTTTGCAGGAGTCCGAATGACAGATTTTTTTTTAGGTTGGGACCTTAATTGTTTTCTGGACCTAGCTTTGGAAAGAACCCCTTCCAGCAGTGACGACCTAGATGATCGACCAAGGGGGTTAAGTAACTTTGCAAATTCCTGGGTTTGGTTGATGTCAGGACTGGAGGGTGCTTTATCCCTGGGAGAAAGGTTTTACTTATATTTCGTGGGCCCATGGGTCTCTGTCGAGGCTGGATTATTTGTTTTTGCCTGCAGAGTTGCTGCCCCGAGTGAGAGATGCTTGCTTATGGACTGGCAGATGAAATTTAATGTGGACAAGTGCAAAGTTATGCACCTAGGAAAGAACAACCCACACTATAGTTACACGATGCAAGGCTCCACATTAGAAACCACCACCCAGGAAAAAGATTTAGGAGTCATCGTGGATAACATGTTAAAACCCTCCGCCCAGTGTGCAGCGGCGGCCAAGAATGCAAATAGAATACTAGGTATCATAAGGAAAGGGATGGAGAATAAAACAAAGGATGTTATAATGCCTCTGTATCGCTCCATGGTACGACCGCACCTTGAATATTGTGTGCAATTCTGGTCACCGTATCTTAAAAAGGACATAGCGTTATTAGAAAAAGTACAGAGAAGAGCCACCAAATTGGTGAAGGGGATGGAAGGCTACTCCTATGAAGATAGGTTAAGAAGGTTAGGGCTCTTTAGCCTGGAGAAGAGACGGCTGAGGGGAGATATGATAGAGGTCTATAAATTAATGAATGGAGTGGAACGGATATACGTGGATCAATTGTTTACGCTATCAGAGTATAGAAAGACTAGGGGACATGTAATGAAGCTACAGGGTAAACTATTTAAGACAAATAAGAGAAAATATTTTTTTCACTCAACGTGTAATCAAACTCTGGAATCTGTTACCGGAGGATGTAGTAAGGGCTGTTAGTATAGCTGGGTTTAAAAAAGGTTTGGACAAGTTCCTGGAGGAAAGGTCCATAAACCACTATTAAAAAGGGACCCAGGATATCAATGCTTGACCCAGTACAAGCATTGTGGAACCTGTGTCTTTTGGGGATATTGCTAGGTACGTATGACCTAGATTGGCCACTGTTGGAAACAGGATACTGGGCTTGATGGACCTCGGTCTGACCCAGTATGGCATGTCTTATGTTCTTATGACTATTGAAATTTCTGATCATGCTCTGGTTGGGTTGATGTATATTGCAGAGGGGGAAGGAGGAAAAGGATAAATTAGTGCTTCCCACCTTTTTTTGTACGGAAATCAAACTTTCTTGACCTTCTTGCAAAAGAAATGGGATGATTTTGCTGAAATTAATGAGGAACACCAGGGGAATCCTGCTTTGTATTAGGAAATGGCTAAGGTAGTGATGTGGGGGGAGATTATGACCTATTTGATCAGCTGAAGGAAAATTCTTGATAGGAGAGTTATCCAACTCGAAAAGCAAATCAGAGGTGCCTGCCTAGCCCTGGGGACTAGTTATACAGGGAGCAAGAGGGGAGACCTTCTTGCACTGCAGACAAAGCTCAATATTCTCTTATACCATAGAGCTAAGAAATCCATGCGCTACTATAAATGTAATCTTTTTTCAGCATGGCAATAAGGCATGCTGGTGGATGTCCTCTCTCATCAAATGATGGTCAGGTGGGTGACATATACCGGTGTTGAAACATCAGGGTAAAATAGCTATGGAAGAGCATCAAATTGTAATATTATTCCATCAGTTTTATAAGGAATTGTATCTGAAGAGGGATAGTGCTCTCTTAGGGTATGTTGATTATTTGGAGAAGATTCAGTTGCAAAGTCTCACAGAGTAGCAACAGGCAGCCTTAAAGGCCTGAATTTGAGCTGAGGAGATTGACCACGAGATCCAGCAAGGTAAACTAGGCAAGGCCCCTGGACCTGATGGATTTAGCAATGAATGGTATAAAATGTTACAAGAGCATTTAGTTGACCCCTGGGTCGATTACTTTAAACATTGGTTGCAAAAGCACAGTTACTTACTTGTAACAGATGTTCTCCAGGGACAGCAGGAATCAGTCCTCACATTTGGGTGATGTTGGCGCTGACGGAGCCCGCATGGAGCATTTCCCCAGCTTTCAAAGAAAGCCTTTAGGACATGCTTCCACACATGTGTGGCCCCCTTCCTGTCCAAGGGTGCCATTTTGCTCAGTCAGATAACATAGTAAAAAAAGGACTTAAACAATGCAGGGAGGCAACTCCAAGGGGAGGAGGGAGGGTTGTGAGGACTGTTTCCTGCTGTCCCTGGAGAATACCTGTTACAGGTGAGTAACTACACTTTCTCCAGGAACAAGCAGGAAGTCAGTTCTCACATATGGGACTCCCTAGCTCCAGGCTGCCGAGGACCAAACCGTGACAGTACCATCAGCAACCCATTGGATAGCCATGAGTTGCAGAAGATGAGTCCCCACTGAGAGACTCTGCATGACCCTAGCGTTCAGCGACACTATCACTCCGGTAGCCTGAACACAGAAGAGTCAGAGGGCAAGAGTTGCCTCCACACTGAAAATATTAGAGTACTGCCTGCCTGAAGGCACTGTCCCTGCAGAGCTTGCTCTCTATGCAGTAATGAGCCACAAACATGTGGATCAAAGACCACGTGGTGGCCCTACATATTTCCATCACCGGCACTGAATGGAGGTTGGCTACCGATGTGGCCATAGCCTGCATGTGATGTGCAGTGATCCGGTGCTCAAGGGAGAGGCCCACTCGCTCATAGGCAAGGACAATGCAGTCTGCCACCCAAGTGGACAGTCTGCTTCGTTACTGAGAGCCCCAGTCTGCTGGGATTGTATGATACAAAAAGCTGAGGAGCTTTCAGATGGGCCTGGGTCCTCTGCAGATAGAAGGACAGGGCCCACTTGCAGACTAACGTATGCAAGATGAGTTCCTCCCTGCTGGCATGGGACCATGGGAAAAAGGTGGGGAGGACCACCTCCTGACTGAGGTGGAAGGGAGATATCACCTTGGGGAGGAATTTAGGGTGTGTGTGGAGCACTACCCTGTATATGGCAGATCCGCCACCAAGGCCTGGAGTTCGCTCACTCTCCGAGAGGACATGATGGCCATCAGGAAAACCACTTTCCAGGAGAGGTATCTCAGATGGCAGGTGGGGCTCGAACGGCGGCTTGGTGAGCTGGGAGAGCATCACATTAAGGTCTCATTCCGTTGCCAGAGGGCCTGTATCTGGCAGCCCAGCATGGATCCCTGGAAGTACTTGCGCCCGAGGGCATTGAGGGCTCTGGCATCCCTGCCTGGTAGGAGAGAAGAATAATTCTTCTAACTTTTGAGTTTTTGCATCGAGGACGCCACAGCCATGGAGTTGTGCGGGAGTTTGGACTTCCGGAAGCCCGGGCCCTTCTTGACATGGTAGATCGTGTCGAGGCATCGGTTGACCAATGGCACCGAGGCCAGAGTCTCCCACATCCACAGGAGCAGCCTCTCGAGGATGGGTTGCACCAGCACCATCAGAGTCTCCTTTGACGGGAACTCATACTGGAGGATCTACAGTTTTTTGGTGCGTGGGTCCTCCTCTGACTCGGTTGGGACCGAGAGGGCTCGGGCCATATCCCGTACGAAGTCATGGAAGGCCATGTCCTTGGGCAGGGAGTGGCACTGGGGTTCCGGAGGGGATGGCTCTAAGGGGATGTCATGGTGTCAAAAGGTCTCAGGGGAGGCCTCAATGTCAGTCTCCCAGTTGGAGCCGGAGGGCACCAAGGATTCTGAGGCCCCGGAGCTCCCATGCCTCGAGGCCAGCTCTGAGGAACCGGGGTCCCCCGATGGGTCTTGGTTCAGACTCCCGGAAACTGGCCGGGGAGGGGACCGGACACCCAAAGACCAGGACTGGGACCTCGATTGGTGCTGAGGGCTCGTCCGAGGCCAGTGGCACTCGGGGCCTGGCTCAAAGCCTGGGGAGTCCGAGGTAACAAGAGGAGGAGCGTCGCTCTTGCAGAACAAACGAGGAACACAAGGAGTAAGAGACGTAGGTCAGTAACAGACTGCTTTATTGATGAAAGTCCCTACGCGTTTCGGCAAACGCCTTCCTCGGGGGACATACAGCTAACATAAAATGAACAAACAATGTTAAACCAAAGAAATATTAAATGCCATATCTTAATAAATAATACATATAATAAAAATGATAAATAGATAAATAATGAAGTACATTCAAATGATCATGCAAATAATAAAAATAAGAATAATTTATTTATTTATTTATTTAGTATACATTTGTATACCGCTACTTCCAGCGATCAGCAGCGGTTTGATTACAGATTGGAAATTGTCAAATCATGACAGGAAATTTTTGAGGTATAAACACATTGATTAGACAGGAAAGCACAGCACACACAGAGAACTATTTTACAGGGAACATGGGCTATGGAGGGTTAAGTGGCTTGCCCAAGACCACAAGGAGCACCTGTGGGACTAGAAACCCCAGTCCTTCCGGCCCAAGGTTGCTGTCCTCTAGTGGGATTTGAACCCCTGACCTTCCGGCCCGAAGTACCTTGCCCCAACCACTAGGCCACTCCTCCAAGAAGAGCCGAGACAAGAGACAGATAAATTTGTCCAAATATTAAGGACTATGGAACCTAATGAGGAGCAGTTAATAATCACATATAAATTAAAAATAAAAATAACTAACAATCATACATGTATAACCTAGATAATAGAGAAGGAGGAACAGGGAGAGACAAAGGTCACATTCAAAAATTACACCAAGAGTGTCAACTTTATTAAACAAAAAGTAGTCCAAGCGACAAACTCATACATATTAATCAAAACCTACCAGTGCTGTGTCAGGTGAGGTGTCTCATTAAGACAGTTTGGTCAGACTATTATACAATAGCTAAAAATATATAAAAAACAGGCTATAAAATTGTAAAATATGAGTACACAAGAACAATAAATAATAATAAAATGTTATGAAACAATATGCAAACAATATAAATATAAATATGCAATAATAAATTACATGACTAAAAAAATACATAGAAAAATATATAAAAAAATATATATAAATACTAATACAAGAATTGTCATGAACAAGGAAACAGCAATATATGTAACAGAAAATAAATGTGAATTAAAATATGTGTATATATAAAAACATAACAAGATACTGATGCTTAAAAATTTCTATTCAAGGTAAACAATACTTATGGACAGGTAAATAAACAAGTGATAAGTTTTATACACCAAACTATAGACAAACCATGTGTAAAAGGAGCTATTGAATGATAGAAAAGAACTAGAAAGACATTAAGCAAATGGGTGCAGAGGACTGTCAATAAAGCTTGTACTAAGAAGAAATTAGAAGGGGTTGTAAAGGTGAATGTAAACGTCGGTGAGATAAAAGTGAAAGTAAAAACGTGCGTTGCATATCTCTGTAAGGGATAAAAAATGTGATAGAAACAAAGGTATACATGTGTAATCTTAAAACCAAAAATGGTGAATGTATATGGGTGTGAAAAAAGAACATGTAGAAAGAAACTAGTATTAAAATGAACGGTGAGCAGAATAATCTCAAAACTATATTGATTGAAAAAATGTGAAACGACTGAACATAAGAGATGTGCTGAAAGTGACAAGCGTATGGATGTGAAAAGAAGTGTTAGAATATTAATAATCTAATCAAGCCGCGGAAACAGTGACAGAGTAGAGTGAGACCTACATTGCAAAAAAATGGTCTTACATTAATCAATGAGTAGACCTGTGTGAATCATGCAAAAATGTCAGGATGACAACCATGTGCTGAATCTAAGAGCAGCGTGATACCAGTGAAAAGAAACCTAGAACAAACAAGTGGTTTATGTAGACGCCATTTTCCGCGTCTATCAAGATGACGTGAACAAAGAGGAGGAGTCAAATACAATCGTGAAAAATTTAATCGTGAAAAATTTAAAATATGCCCTTACATAAAAAACAAAGTGAAACAGACAAAGGAGTAATATAATTAATGTGACAATTGGTGAATAGAATGAAAGGGAACCTAATAAGATTACACTACTTGATGATTATGATAGACAGAGAATGAACCGTGAGCTGTGTGTATCAATTGAAACAGAGTAATTATGAGACCAAGATGTGTGAAAAGGTGCAGTGTAAACCTGACTGCGAAATGATATTAAAGTTCATGGCATATTTCTATGCGGGGGTGAATAATGAGAAACAAGTAAATATATAATCGTAAAATGGAATGAACACAGACTTGTAAACAATAAGCCTGACAAAATCGCTAACGTGAACGCAGGAGTATTATATACAAAAATGTGAAACGGCTGGACATAAAATGAAATTGTTGAGTAGTGCTGAGAGGAAAAATAAATGTTGAGGAGTGCTGAAAGTGAAAAAATACACAAGTGTAAAGAAAACAAATATAACCTATCAAAACACTAAACCGTGAAGTGTGAAGAATATGGAGAGATATAAAGATAAGGAAATTCAAACAAAGAAACATGATCTTACATATTGATAATGATGAATCCTATGCTGATCGTGTAGAGATTGAACCCAAAATCGCACAATATGTTAAACTTGGGAACGGTGTGATGACAATAAAAAGTAACCTCGGGGAACCAAGGAGTATTATGTAGACGCCACTTTTCGCGCCTTCTAAGATGACGTCACAAAAGTGGGCGGAGTCAATTGCAGCCGCGGGAAAATAATTGATAAGAAAATTTGAAGAAACCATAATATCAAACTGTTAAAAACAAGGTAGGTTATAGATACATACTGGGTGCATTCAAAGTGAGCATTTGACAAATAGTCAGAGTTGAAAACGAAAGAGTAGTAAAACCATTAGGACAACTAATAAAACAGTCAAGGGTGAACAAGGGGGTTAAACCAGAGGGTAAGGGGCGAATTAAACATGGCAATATCCTGTATCACAAAAGGGCAAAAATTAATAAAATTAACCCATGAGTTATGTATACAAGATCAAAAACTGAATGAGGTAGTAATAATGATAAGAACCGAGATCTATCAAAGTTCAAGGTAAAACTACCTGTAGAGTTATATTCAAATGTGTAAAAACGCTAATGAACATTGATAAAACATGAGTACATAAAATATGTACTATAAAATATATGAATGTAAAAAAGGGGGGGTTAAAGGGTTGTGAAAAATACAATATGTATTAAATGTATTTGAGAAGAAGGGGATACAACAGAGAAATTGGTACAGTGAGAATGATAAAAACCTATTAAGAAAAAAATATATTAAGAAAAAAATCATTATTATAAGCTGATTCATAGAAAGACCGAAAGATCACTTTCTTGGTTTAGCCCAAACGGTTCCAGACGATTCAGTTCATAAATGAACCGTTGTTCTAACTTGAGTAAAGTATTATTGATATCACCTCCCCGCCAGTGTGGAATAGCAGTCTTAATGACCAGAAATTTGATGTCACTAACCCGGTGGCCCTTCTCCATCCAGTGCGAAACTAATGGTTTATCAGTAAGTTGTCTCTGAATATTGCTCCTATGTTCTATGATGCGTGTCCGTATTTGTCGTAAAGTTTTGCCTATGTAAACCATATCGCAGGGACATAGTATCAGATAAATAGCATTGATGGTCTTACAATTGGAATAATGATTTATGATGATTTTATGGCCTGTGGATTTATGTAAGAAAAAATTCTTTGTTGTGATGGTATGAAGACAAACCGAGCAATTGCCACAGCTGTAGTGACCTCTAACTTTGATAGAGGGCCGAGGGGCAGTGAGAGCAGAGGGAACTAGAAAGTGGCTCAAATTCAGTGCCCGTTTATATGATACCATCAACCGTTTTGATTGGAAGGCAGGCAAAAAGGATATGAGACCCCATTCTTGTTTCAAGATGTCCGTGATGTTCTTGGAATATGATGAAAAGGTGAGAGGACAAGTAACCCTATCTATTTCTGAACGTACTGTATTCTGCAAAAGTGTAGACCGATCCGTAGCTGATGCTCTCTGATATGCTCTATGAATGCATTTATTAGGGTAACCCCGTTGTTCAAACCTTCGATATAAATCCGTAGCATGTTTCTCAAAATCCATATTGTTAGTACATAACCTCTTAATTCTAAGGAATTGGCTGACCGGGAGGTTTTGCTTGAAAGCGGTGTTATGACAACTGTCATATGTCAGAAAGGTGTTCCTATCAGTCGATTTCCGGTATAAATCAGTTACAAAACCCACGTCTGATTTCTTGATCATAATGTCGAGATAAGGAATAGATTCTAAACTGTATGTTCCCTCAAATTGCAGATTGGAATCTAATGTGTTAAGCCAGATATGAAAGGTGTGTAAGGTATCTTCAGGGCCATCCCAAATTACAAGTACGTCGTCAATGTAACGCTTCCAAAGACGGATGTATTTCTTGTATGGATGAAACGACAAAAATTTTTCTTCAAATTCAGAAACGTAAAGGTTTGCTACGTCCGGAGCCATGGGCAAACCCATGGCGACCCCTTTAATCTATTTATAAAAAAGGCCTTTAAATATGAAATAATTCTCGGACATAACTAAAGAAGCTAACTGTGTAAGAAAAAAAGTGGGTATCCGAACCGGTTTTGGTCTTTTAATTAATACATTTGCTAGCACTTCTAGAGCAGCTTGTTGCGGAATGTTTGTGTATAAAGAATTGATATCCAATGTTAATAAAATAAGACCACCATGATAGCCTTGAAAATTGTTGAGAATATTAATAATGTGGGTGGAATCCTTAACGTAAGAAGGTGCTAGAGAAACAAATGGGCGCAAAAAAAGGTCCAGAAATTTAGAAAGAGGTTCGAAAAGTGAGCCATTAGCCGAGACGATCGGTCGGCCTGGGGGATTTTGCATAGATTTGTGTATTTTTGGAAGCATGTAAATCGTGGGTATTACAGGATGGATAACGGTAAGAAAGATGATTTCTTTATGTGTTAGATACCCTGCCTCTTTGCCAATATATAATAAATTGTCTACTTTCCGTTGTAATGTACTTGTAGGGTCATCAAAAATCTTTTGATAAAACGTGGTATCATTCAGTTGACGAAGAACCTCTGCTACATATGTGGTTCTGTCCTGTACTACAATTGCACCGCCTTTATCCACGGGCTTTATTATTATGGCTGGATTAGATTGGAGGCCTTTTAATGCTGATTTTTGTAAAGCTGTAAGATTATGATATGAATGCTTCTGTTTAGTTTTATATAGTGCATTAACTCTGGAAAGAACCATATTTTCATAGGCAGTAATCATGGGATCCGGGATAGACGGAGGGAGCCAAGTGGATGGTTTCTTAACTACCGAAGGATCGACGGAGAGCGAGGGTTTTTTTTTTAAGTAATCTATAATTTTAAGCTTACGAAAAAACTTGTAAAGTTCCACATGTGTAAGAAACTTATCATGGCGTTTAGTGGGCACAAAGGACAGGCCCTTATTTAGAACCTGAGATTCAAGGTCTGTTAATAAGTATGTGGATAAATTAATAACTGCATTTACAAGTCCCAATTCAGATGTCTTTTTGACATCATTCCCTGACTGTGCATTCTCTCCCGCGGTGAGTACTGTCTTGATTGTTGATTTCTGTGCCTCGGTGGACGAGATGGTGGTGATCTTGGAGAAACGTTTCTTCTGCCTTTTGCCCAAAGGGAATCCATGTGAAAATCCCGCTTGTGATTATGCCTGTGAGAGTGTGCAGTAGGAGATCGTGGTTGTGTGGGAAAAAGAGGGGCTGATGCTTCAATGTTATCCCTTGAATGATGTCGTGACCTTTTATTGCTTCTTTCCATTTCTGGAGTGACTGATACGGACCTTCGTCTTACTGGTTGTTTATCCTTTATATTAGTCTTTGATATATTGCGGGGTGATCTGGGAGATCTATGTGGTCTGGGTGATCTATATGGTCTCCTGAAAGAAGTACTTCTTTTCCTATCTTTAAGATCGGACTTACTATAGGTCCAGTAATACACAGTGTTTTGTTTATAGTCCTCATCATCCCTTTTGTTTTTTGATCTTGGACTCTTTGATAGATTGTCTATAATCCAGATTATTTTTATCAAACTTTCTTTTCTCCGATTCAAACTGAACATCCTTCTTCTTAAGATTATCGATTTTTGAATCTATCTGTGGTTTGAGTGTCTCGGCCCTTCGTTTGGAAGTATTAATTAAAAGGATCATCAGATCCAATGAACATTTATTTAAAATCTTTATCCAATTACTCATAAAAACATCATCATCTTTAAACATTCCGGGTGCCTTCTGCACCCTAAGTCCTCTGGGAATGGTTTTTTTTCTACAGTACTCAAGTAAGGAAGCTGCATGTAATTCTTCTCTTACATACTTCTGCGTTATTCTTATTTTTATTATTTGCATGATCATTTGAATGTACTTCATTATTTATCTATTTATCATTTTTATTATATGTATTATTTATTAAGATATGGCATTTAATATTTCTTTGGTTTAACATTGTTTGTTCATTTTATGTTAGCTGTATGTCCCCCGAGGAAGGCGTTTGCCGAAATGCGTAGGGACTTTCATCAATAAAGCAGTCTGTTACCGACCTACGTCTCTTGCTCCTTGTGTTCCTCAAAGCCTGGGGAGTCCTCCACAGTCAGGGGTCTGGTTATCGGGGCAGATGATGCAGACGAACCTGACATCATTGCCTGCTGCAAGGCCAGGATGGCAGAGATAGTCTGCTCCAAGGCTGCCATCCTGGACTCGATGCCAGGAGGCTCTGCAGCTTTTGGCATGGGCACCGAGGTCTTGGGCCTGACACTGGTACTCTTGCAAGTGCATCCTCAGGGAGCCTCGCACAGTCACTGCCAGCCGAGGACTCCCTCTTAGAGATCTTAAGGGGGTGCTGCTTGGAGTCGCCCGAGTCCCTCCGGGGGACTTTACCAGGTTTCACCAGTGGAACCTCGACTGGCTATGATGATTTTTTTCTTTTAGTGTCCAGCATTTTTACGGAGGAGCCACCACCGCGGGAGTCCGAAGATGCCAGGGCCTTACGGGATGTGCTCGGCTTGGGGCTCAGCATCGGGGAAGCTAGTGCTGAGTCGGACCACAGGAACAGCTTCTCCTGCAGCTCTGACCGTTTGTTGGTTCTTGGAGTCATGGCCTGGCACAGGTTGCAGGTGGCACTGTCATGGTCCGGTCCGAGGCAGTACAAGCAGCAGTCATGGGTGTCTGTAACAGACATGGTCCGACCGCAGCAGTCATACATTTTGAACCCACCAGAGGACATGATGAGAGACACCCGGCCAGGGTCGATAACCCCCGGGCAAAAAAGGGCATGAACGCCGGTTGAGGTAAGCCTCATCAAAAAAGAAGGGAGAGCTGAGGACGGCACCAGGGATGGCGTTGGCTCGAGGCAGGAAGAGGAACCGGTATGCAAACTGGGAAAAAAATAACTTTTAAGGATAATTTTTAGAGGATTTTTCTTGGGAAACAAGACATGTGTCCATTGGGCTCTGTGGAAAAAAGGAGACTGAGCAAGATGGCACCCTTGGGCGGTAGGGGACCACGCATGAGTGGTAGCATGTCCCAAAGGCTTTCTTTGAAAGCTGGAGAAATGCTCTGTGCAGACTCTGTCGGTGCCAATGTCACCCATATGTGAGGATTGACTTCCTGCTTGTTCCTGGAGAAGCAGCCTTTTTCATATTTATTTATTTAATAGGTCTTCTATAATGCCCTATCTTCCATTCAGGGTAGTTTACATTATAACAGCAACAATTTACATTGAACAGGGAATTAAACTTGGGGATATAAACATATAACATATATGAACTTAAATGAACTATTATACAATAGGATTATAAAGCAGAGAGACTGAATGAATTCTTTGCTTCGGTCTTTATTGAGGAAGATGTAGGGATGTTACCCATGACTGAAGTGGTATTTAAAGGTACGGAAGAATTGAAGGAAATATCGATACATCGGGAAGATGTATTACAACTATTAGATAAACTGAAGAGTAGCAAATCACCTGGGCCGGATGGTATACATCCCAGGGTGTTGAAAGAACTGAAATATGAGATTGCAGAACTGCTATTAGTAATCTGAACTATCATTAAAATCATCTCTAATACCTGAAGATTGGAGGATCGCCAATGTAACACCAATTTTTAAAAAGGGTTCCAGGGGTGATCCGGGAAACTACAGACCGGTGAGCCTCACGTCAGTACCGGGAAAAATGGTAGAAACCATCATAAAGAATAAAATTACTCAGCATGTAGATAGTCATGGCCTAATGGGAGACAGCCAACATGGCTTTAGACAAGGAAGATCTTGTCTTACTAATCTGTTATGTTTTTTTGAAAGTGTGAATAAACAGGTGGACAAAGGTGAGTTGGTTGATATAGTGTATCTGGACTTTCAGAAAGCCTTTGACAAGGTCCCTCATCAGAGACTTTTGGCAAAACTAAAGAGTAAGGGATAGGAGGCAGTGTACTACTGTGGATCAAGAACTGGTTAAAAGATACGGTAGAAAGCAGAGGGTTGGGCTAAATGGCTAATTTTCCCAATGGAGAAAGGTGAATAGTGGTGTACCCCAGGGATCTGTGCTGGGTCCGCTGCTTTTTGACATATTCATAAATGACCTGGAAAGTGGAATAACGAGTGAGGTTATCAAATTTGCAGATGACACAAAACTATTTAAAGTTGTTATAACGCAAGAGGATTGTGGAAAATTGCAAGAGGATCTTGATAAATTAGAAGACTGGGCATCAAAATGGCAGATGAAATTTAATGTGGACAAGTGCACCTAGGGAAGAACAACCCAAACTATGGTTACACAATGCAAGGTTCCACATTAGGAACCACCACCCAGGAAAAAGATTTAGGCGTCATTGTGGATAACATGTTAAAACCCTAGGCCCAGTGTGCAGCGGCAGCCAAGAGAGCAAATAGGATGCTAGGTATCATAAGGAAAGGAATGGAAAATAAAACAAAAGATATTATAATGCCTCTATATTGTTCCATGGTGAGACCGCACCTTGAATATTGTGTGCAATTCTGGTCGCCGTATCTTAAAAAGGATATAGAGTTATTAGAAAAGGTTCAGAGAAGAGCCACCAAAATGGAAAAGGGGATGGAAGGATACTCCTATGAAGAAAGGCTAAAAAGGTTAGGGCTCTTTAACCTGGAAAAGAGACGGCTGAGGGGAGATATGATAGAAGTCTATAAATTTATGAATGGAGTGGAACGGGTAAACGTAGATCGATTGTTTACGTTATCAGAATATAGAAAGACTAGGGGACATGCAATGAAGCTACAGGGTAAACTATTTAAGACTAATAAAAGAAAATATTTTTCACTTGACCCAGTACAAGCATTGTGGAACCTGTGTCTTTTGGGGAAACCGCAAGGTACGTATGACCTAGATTGGCCACTGTTGGAAACAGGATGCTGGGCTTGATGGACCTTGGTCTGACCCAGTATGGCATATCTTATGTTCTTAACATTAAGACTTTGGGTTCAATTGTCTGTTATATTGAAGTATTGCAGGGGGAAGTGGTAGGGGACTGATTGCATAGGGTAGGACAAGAGGGTGTTCATCAGGTAACGTTGGCATAATGCTCCGTGAACAGAAGTGTCTTTATGGATTTGCGAAAATCTTGTAGGTTTATGGCGACTCTTATTGCTTCCGGTTTGCTGTTTTGCCTAAACTATGGAGAGACCCCCTGCTGGTAGCCTCTTATCATCCTATTTGCTTGCTGAAATGTGAAAACAAGTTGTTGTCTAAGGTTTAGCCTTAGTTTTGCCTGAATTGATCCGGGAATGTGAAGTGGGGTTTGTCTGTGATCGTCACCCTGTGTTGAACTTGTGAAAATTATTACATCAAGGGAACAATGTTTGGCCACTGGGCAGAAATTATTATTGGTTAGTTCTGATGCTGAACAGGCTTTTGATTTGGTAGATTTGGCTTTTTTATTTTCAATTCTGGAAACCAAAAGCATCAGTATTTTATTTTATTTATTTATTTAGACAGTTTTGTATACCGCCTTATCCTTCAATCAAAGCGGTCACAACACAATTGGGGGATACATTTAACACGCGGGGATATGAGACACATACACTAATACTTACAGGGAACATGGGCAATGGAGGGTTAAGTGGCTTGCCCAAGACCACAAGGAGCATCTGTGGGACTAGAAACCCCAGTCCTTCCGGCCCAAGGTTGCTGTCCTCTAGTGGGATTTGAACCCCCGACCTTCCGGCCTGAAGTACTGTGCCCCAACCACTAGGCTACTCCTCCCTCCTGTATTGGTTAATGGTATACTTTCTGAGGATCTTCCACTATTTAGGGGCATAAGGCAGAGATGTCCTCAGTTTCCTTTATTTTTTAAACATTTTTGGGGCACTTATAGCAGGTAGTGAGAGCTAATAATTACATAAAAGGGGTGTTGTGTGGAGATGTTTAAAATTGCCACTTTAAAGTTGATGTGTCTGAAGATTTGAAAACAAATCTTGATAAACCGGGAAGATGTATTACAACTATTTCATAAACTAAAGAAGAGCAAATCATCTGGACTGGATGGTACACATCCTTGGATGCTGAAAGAAGTGACATATAAGATTGCAGACCTAGTAAACCGTGAACTATCATTAAAATCATCTGTAGTACCTGAAGATTGAAAAATGGCCAATGTAACACCAATTTTTAAAAAGGATTCCGAGGATGATCTAGGAAACTACACACCAGTGAGCTCAGTGACATGTATCAGGCAAAATGGTAGACACCATTATAAAGAATACAATTATGGGACATGTAGATAGTTATGGTTTAATGAGAGAAAGACAACATGGATTTAGCCAAGGAAAGTCTTGTCTTACTAATTTACATAGTAACATAGTATATGACGGCAGATAAAGACCGGTATGGTCCATTTAGTCTGCCCAGCAAGGCGGAAAGAGTAGGTGCATTTGCCACTCTGTTATATTTTTTTGAAATTGTGAATAAACAAGTAGATAAAGGTGAGTTGATTGATAAAGTATATCTGGATTTTAAGAAAGCATTTGACAAGGTCCCTCATGAGAGAATATTGGTGAAATTAAAAAGTCATGAGATAGGAAACAGAGTAATATTGTGGATCAGGAACTGGTTAAAAGATAGAAATACAGAGTAGAGCTAAATGGACAATTTTCCCAATGGTGAAAGGTGAATAGCGGAGTATACAGGGATCTGTGCTGGGCCCGCTGTTTTTTAACATATTAATAAATGACCTGGAAATGGGAATAACGAGCGAGGTAATCAAAACCATCCTACCAAAAACAGACCCCGCAGCCTACAGGCCCATCTCAAGCATCCCTTTCCTGGCAAAAATCATAGAGAAAGTAGTCCAGCATCAACTACAACAACATCTAGACATACACCACCCCCTTGACCCATGCCAACATGGATTCAGACCCAACCACGGGGTTGAAACTCTACTGACACAACTATTCGACAGTCTGTTAAGAATGATCGACAACTCCAGAATGGGCGTACTCATGATATTCCTGGACATCTCCGCAGCATTCGACACCGTATGCCACTCAACACTACTAACAAGACTCGAAGAAGCGGGCTACACGACACCACCCTGAAATGGTTTACATCATACCTAAAGGGCAGACAGCTCCAGGTCAGATGTGGATCAAAGACCTCTCAACCCATCAGCGTCACACAGGGTGTCCCACAAGGTTCATCACTCTCAGCCCTGCTCTTCAACCTTTACATACAACCCATCTGCACAATCATCAGGAACTTCAATATACAATACACCATATATGCAGATGACATAATGATATTCACATCAATCAATCTAAACAAACCGGACTACAACAACATAGCCAACTGCTTTGAAGAGATGACAACCTGGCTGCAAGAAAACAATTTAGCAATAAACTATAACAAAACCGAAGCGCTGATCATAACAAGAGACCAAACATTCACACCCACGCCCTCCATCGACCTAAACAATGCTACCATCCCAATAAAACAAGAAATAAAATACCTGGGAATAACTCTTGACAGGGAGCTCAACCTTCAATCCCACATTGCGAAGACCACTAGGAGCGCCTACGTCAAGATGAGGACAATCAGACGACTCAAACCCATCCTTGCTCCTGAGCATTTTCGAACAGTCTGCCAGGCCATCATCACCCCCACCCTGGACTACGGCAACCACATCTACCTAGGACTCCCAAAAAAATCTACACAACCACTTCAAATAGCACAAAACACTGCTGCAAGACTCATAACAGGCAGTACAAGCCACGAACATATCACACCCATACTATACCACCTCCGTTGGCTACCAATCAGCTCCCGAGTCCGTTACAAAGTTCTCTTAACCACATTCAAAATAATAAACAACCTATCTGCAGACAACCTACAACAGCTCATAACAGCTGACGACAGCAAAAGACCAAGAAGAAAGGGAACATCAAACAACATCAGAACCCCAAAGGACTACACCAGGACAAACCAAGCCACATCAAAAAGAGCTTTCACCCTGGCAGTCCCCGCCATATGGAACTCTCTCCCTGACCACCTCAGAGCAACAAACAACATCAAAGAATTCAGAAAGCAGCTTAAAACTGAACTATTCAGAGACCATTTCAAGGACCTCACAGAATGACTCTTAACCAACCATTTAAGTTAACATAGCCATCATTGTAAATATGTAACTGTAAATATGTATCATAAGCGCACAATGTATATAGCTTCACATCAAAATCAACCACACTCACTCACACAGCACACTGTGACAAATCACCCACTGCATGCTACTGACAACACCTCCTTCATTGATTGTTTGCTGTGCCAACCGCTTTGATTTCATGAGAAAGCGGTATACCAAGTCCGTTTAAATAAATAAATAAATAAATAAAATAAAATAAATAAATAAATAAATTTGCAGATGACACCAAATTATTCAAAATTTTTATAACACAAGAGGATTGTGAAAAATTGCAAGAGGACCTTGATAAACTGGAAGACCGGATGTCCAAATGGCAGATGAAATTTAATGTGTACAAGTGCAAAGTTATGCACTTAGGGAAGAACAACCCAAACTATGCAAGTTTCAACATCAGGAACTACAATTCAGGAAAATGATTTAGGTGTCATCGTGGATAAAGCGTAGTTACTCACCTGTAACAGGCATTCTCCGGGGACAGCAGGAATCAGTCCTCACATATGGGTGACAACGGCACCGATGGAGACCTCGCTGAAGCATCCCCCCAGCTTTCAAAGAAAGCCTTTGTTAGATGCCACCATGCATGCATGGTCCACTTCCCGCCCAAGGGTGCCATCTTGCTCATTCAGATGACATAGCTAAAAGATGGCAAAAATAAATAAAAGATGGTAAAGGAGCAACTCCAAGGGGAGGAGGGAGGGTTGTGAGGACTGATTCCTGCTGTCCCCGGAGAACTTCTGTTACATAGTAACATAGTAAATGACGGCAGATAAAGACCAGCATGGTCCATCCAGTCTGCCCAGCAATACGGCAAGAGTTAGTGCAACTGACGCACTGTGCAGGTCACCCCTCCCCTGTCTTTGTTTAGGGGTGGACCCACCACTCCATGTAGGACACCCCTATTTGTTGAGAAGTTAGATGGTTCAGTTTATTTTGTTTTTATCCTGTTGCTGTAAAGGGATCCGCTGTGCTTGTCCCATGCTGTTTTGAATTCCGTCATCGTGTTTGCCCCCACCACTTCCATCGGGAGAGCATTCCAAGCATCCACCACCCTTTCAGTGAAAAAATATTTCCTGACATTGCCTTTCAATTTTCCACCTTGACGCTCCATGTTATGCCCTCTAGTTTTGCAGCTTCCCCGTCTTTGGAAGAGGTTTGTTTGTTCATCGTTCCTCTTTAAGTATTTAAAGGTCTGAATCATATCTCCCCTATCCCTCCTCTCCTCCAAAGTGTACATATTTAGGTCTTCAAGTCTCTTCTCATAAGGTTTCTTACACAGGCTCCAAATCATTTTGGTGGCCTTCCTCTGAACACTTTCCAGTCTTTTTACATCTTTTGCAAGATATGGTCTCCAAAACAGAACACAGTATGCCAGGTGAGGCCTCACCAGCGACCTGTACAGTGGCATAAGTACATCTTCCTTTCTGCTGGTAATCCCTCTTTGTATGCAGCCCAACATCCTCCTGGCTTTTGACACCGCCTTGATGCACTGTTTTGCCACCTTGAGATCATCAGAGATAATCACACCAAGGTCTTTTTCCTGAACCATGCACACCAACCTCTTGCCCCCTATCGCGTACATTTCCCTTGGATTTCTGCTACCTAAATGCATGACACTGCACTTTTTTGCATTAAATTGTAATTGCCAAGCATTAGACCATTCTTCCAGCTTTTGTAGATCTTTCCTCATGTTATCCACTCCCTCGGGGAGTCCACTCTGTTGCAAATTTTTGTGTCATCTGCAAAAAGACGAACCTTTCTATTCAGTCCTTTAGCAATATCACTCACAAATACATTGAACAGTGCCGGGCCCAGGACTGAACCCTGGGGCACCCCGCTAATCGCCTTCCCCTCATCCGAGTGAGCTCCATGTACCATCACCCTCTGTTGTCTGTCAGTCAACCAATTTCTAATCCAGTTTACTATCTTGGTTGTTGTTGTTAAGTGTCGTCGAGTCGGAGTCGACTCATGGCGACCCTCTGGATAGCTATCCTAAATTGTGTTCGGTCTTGAGTCAGGCGGCTCATTGTTGACAGACTGGTACCCGTAGCTGCTGTTATTGTATCGATCCATCTTATTGCTGGCTTTCCTCTTTTGCTTTGACCTTTTATCTTGCCAAGCATGATGTCTTTCTCTAATGATCTCTCTCTTCGCATGATGTGTCCAAAGTATGAAAGTCGAAGTCTTGTCATCTGAGCTTCTAAAGAAAGCTTAGGTTTGATCTCCTCTAGTACTGACTGGTTTGTTCTTCGGGCAGTCCATGGTATACACAGTATTCGCCGCCAGCACCATAATTCAAAGGCATCAATTTTCTTCCTGTCTATCTTTTTCACTGTCCAGCTTTCACATCCATATGATGTTATTGAAAATACCATGGCTTGAACAAGTCGAATCTTTGTATGGAGAGAGACATCTCTGCTCTTGAGAATCTTATCTAGGTCTTTCATAGCCATTCTGCCAAGAGCAATGCCTCATCTGATTTCTTGACTGCTTGTTGCTTCTTTACTGATAGTTGATCCAAGTAGGTTAAAGTTGTTCATGATTTCAATTTCTTCTCCTTCGACGATGAACCTGTTGATTATGCCAGTTGTCATGATCTTTGTCTTCTTTACATTAAGGTGCAGGCCCATTTTGAGACTATGTTCTTTGATTGTGAGAAGCAAATGTTTCAGATCATCGTCACTTTCAGCCAGTAATGTGGTATCATCAGCATAGCGAAGGTTGTTGATGAGTCTTCCACCAATCTTCACACCTCTGTTGTCTTCATACAATCCTGCTTCTCTGATGATTTGTTCTGCATATAAATTAAACAGGTAGGGGGAAAGTATGCAGCATTGTCTTACACCTTTGCTTATTTTAAACCATTCTGTTTCTCCTTGTTCCGTTCGAACTGTTGCTTCTTGATCAATGTACAGATTGTGCAAGAGTACGATCAGGTGTTCTGGTATACCCATGCTTCTTAATGTGGCCCAGAGTTTCTCATGGTTTACACAGTCAAAAGCCTTGCTATAGTCAATAAAGCACAAATAGATATCCTTTTGGTATTCTTTAGTCTTTTCAAGGATCCATCTTGGTACCCATCCCCAAGCTACTGAGTTTATTGACAAGCCTCCTATGAGGAACAGTATCAAAGGCTTTGCTGAAATCCAGGTAGATGACATCCATCGCATGCCCCTGATCTAGTTCCTTGGTCACCCATTCAAAGAACTCAATCAGGTTAGCTTGGCAAGACCGTTCTATAGTAAAACCATGTTGCCTCGGATCTTGCAAACTGTTGGTTTTGAGAAAGTTCACTATTCGCTCTTTCAGGAGCGCCTCCATTACTTTTCCCGCCACTGAGGTAAGGCTCACGGGTCTGTAGTTTGACAGACACTTCTTCCCTGTTACCACTTTTGTGTAGAGGTACGACATCAGCCATTTTCCAGTCCTGAGGAACCTCTCCTGTTTCCAAGGATCTGTTGAATACATCCTTTAACGGCCCTGCTAGAACTTCTTTGAGCTCTTTCAGTATCCTGGGATGTATCCCATCCGGTCCCATGGCTTTGCCCACTTTCAGTTTAGCAAGTTGTTTCAACACCTCATCTTCTGTGAATGGTGTGGTATCTACTTCGTTCCCATTTTTATATTTGGTAGTCCCAGCTGGTCCATCTCCAGAATTTTCTTTAGTAAAAACAGAGCAGAAGTATTTGTTTAGCAATTTCGCTTTTTCTATGTCACTTTCCACGAGTCTTTTCCCAGCACTTTTGAGTCCTGCAATTCCAACTCTGATCTTCTTCCTTTTCCGAATATACCTGAAGAAAGTTTTGTCGCCATCCTTAACATCTTTAGCCATCTTTTCCTCTGCCTTTGATTTTGCTATCCTTATTTCTCTTTTTGACTCTTTGAGTTTGATCCTTTATTCATTTCTGTATTCTTCTGTTTGCAAGCTTTTGAATTTTGCGAAAGCTGTGTTTTTTGCCTTTATTTGAGCAGCCACTTCTTTGGAAAACCAAATAGGTTTCCTTCTCCTCTTGTTTTTGTTTACTTTTTTAACATATTTGTCCGTTGCCCCTTTTATTGCCACCTTTAGTTTATCCCATTGCAATTCCACTTCCTTTATCTCCTTCCACCCTGTCATCTCCTCCTTTAGGTACTTGGCCATTTTATTGAAGTCAGTATTTTTGAAGTTTAGAACTTTGAGCTTGCTATGTTTGGCCTGTACCCTGGCTTTTATCTCAAACCACACTGTGTAATGGTCGCTGTTGCTCACAGGGGTACTCATGCAGACATTTGCCATGCTATCACCGTTGGTGAGCACTAAATCCAGCGTTGAGCTTTCCCTGGTTGGTTCCATGACCATTTGTCTAAGTGATGCATCTTGGAGAGCATCTACAATTTTTTTGCTTCTTTCCAGATGTGCAGAAGGAGTAATCCAATCCACATCAGGTAGATTAAAGTCACCCAAAATGATTACTTCCCCCTTTGTGGCTATCTTGGCAATATCTTTAATCAAATCGTTATCTCTCTTTTCAATTTGAGTCGGAGGTCTGTAGACTACAGCAGTATGGATGACAGTGCTATCTCCTCTTTCCAATGTAATCCAGAGCACTTCTTCTTTTCCCCATGCCCCCTGAATTTCAGTAGCTTTAATATTGCTTTTGACATACAAGGCCACTCCTCCTCCTTTTCCATTTTCTCTGTCTCTTCTGAATAGATTATAGCCAGTTATGGCTACATCCCAATCATGCGATTCATTGAACCATGTTTCTGTAATGGCCACAATGTCCAAATCCATTTCCAGCATTAGGGCTTTCAGGTCCAGAACTTTGTTGGCTAAGCTTCGAGCATTTGTGTTCATTGCTTTCCAGCATTTACCTGGCTTGTGTGTATTTTGTATTGATTTTGTTCTGCCCACATCTTCCCACTTGTTTGTGATGTGTGGTTTAAAAGTGTGGCTGTTTCTGATAGTCTGCTTTTGCAGGGGGTGGCGTGCCAGTCTTGAACTTCCACATCCGTCACCCCCTTTTCTTAGTTTAAATGCATATCCACATAGTGCCTGAATTTTTCACTTAAGATTCTTTTCCCTGCGACAGAGAGATGTAGTCCATCAGCACAATATAGTCTCTTGTTGGTCCATCTGTTTCCCCAGTCGCCAATAAATCTGAATCCCTCTTGTTTGCACCAGGTCTGGAGCCATGTATTAAAGCTGTTAATGTGATGCAGCCTTTTTGTCCCCTTACCAAGATCAGGCAGAACCTCTGAGAATGCAACAGTGTTCACAATGGGCTTGAGTTTCTCTCCCAGAGATTGGAAGTCCTTTTGGACTGTAGAGGCATTGTTTCTAGTCAGGTCATTTGTTCCTAAGTGGATAACAACATCAAGTTTAGAGTGTTCACCTTTTGCGGTAAGTACTTCAACAATTTGGTTTGTATTCCTGCTGGCTGTCGAGCCTGGTAGGCACATGACTATCTTCTCTCCTTTGAACTGTGTTCCCAAGTTGGTGCCTCTGATGACGGAATCTCCAAGTAGTAGTAGTTTTCTGTTTGGTGAGGTTTTCTTCATATTTGATGCTTTAGCAGGAGATTGGGCAGTGTCTGACTCATTTAAGGGCCCTTCAGTTTCAATGGATTAAGCATCCTCATTAGCCAAGGCAGAGAAGGCATTGCGTTACAGGTCGCAATCTTCCAGAACCCACTGTGATCCATTTGTTTCTGGGGTGTTTGATTCTTTGTGGGAGCGGTGGTGGACTTTGTTCAGTTTGTATCCTAGAAGAGGTGCGTTTCATTGCAGCTATTTCCTCCCTCAGTAGAATCACTTCTTTATGCATGGCAGCTAGGTTTTTCCTTAGTAAAGTCAGTTCGTCATGCATGACAGCTGACCTGAGGCACATAGGACAAGCTCTTAGGCTCCAAATGATTTGTCTTGAAATGAAAGAACATGACGTTATTGCACTGAAAACACTACATGTTGGTTAAGCAGTCCCAGAAGAAGAAGAAGAAGAAGAAAGGATGAAGAAGATGTGGACTTTTAACCCAAGTAAGAAAGGGTAGATGGCACTTATGTGACTACTATAAAGGCAATGTAGCCCCTGGGGTGGGTGGGGCGAGGGGTAGGGTGGGCGGGAACCTAAGTGTCTCTGGCCAGTAGGCTGTTCCTGAACCGTGGGCACACACTGCTATCTGATGTAAGTCTATACAAGGAAAGAAGTCCAGATGCCCCCAAGCTTAGTCTAAAACCACAGTTAACAGCTATAATAGTGATCCCCCAAAAATCAACAGTTACAATTGCTAGTTTAAACCAGCAGAGAAAATAGAAAAAATGTGCTCTTAGTGTTATGGAGGCTCCTCAGTTTCTGCAAAACTGGCTCAGGCCAGGTGTGCAATGCTCCAAATCAGGTGAGTAACTACATTTTCTCTGGGAACAAGAAGGAAGTCATATGGGACTCCTCAGCTACAGGCTACCAAAAGCCCATAGCGAAAAACAAGGTTGGCCTCAAGGGGAGCCATGAGCAGCAGAAATTAAGTCCGTAACCACAGACTACAGTAGGACCCCTGTGTCTGATGGAAACCAGCACTCCGGTAGTCTGAACACAGAAGGGTTGGAGGGTAGGAGTTGCCTAAATCTCAAAAGGATTACGTAGCACGGTCTGGCCGAAGGCACTGTCCCATTGGGACTCTCTTTCCAGGCAGTAATGGGCTGAGAAGGTATGGACTGAAGACCAGGTGGGTGGCCTGCAGATGTCCTCCATCAGGACAGAGTAACACAGAGGGACAGGGCCCTCGCAACAACAGTAAAGAACACACAACGGGCGAAGGCCAAAGATGGTCACAGGTGCTGGTTTTATTAGATAAAATCCCCTACGCGTTTCGGCGACAAGCCTTCATCGGGGGGTACGCATCTAAAAACAATAAAATTAAAAAACTAAAAACAACAATATAACAACATGAATACTATAATAAATAAATTAAAAACTTGTATAAAAGACATGTATAAAAATGTATACATAAATGTGGTTAAACATTAAATTAAGCATTGGAAAACATAACAATTAAAAAGTACAAAACATAAATATAATAGTTAAAAACATTGAGTATCAAAATAATAAAACCCAGAAGTAGTCAATAAATAGTTATGAAGATAGTAAAAAACTGATGACAAAGCTACAGAGAGGGTACTCACGTAATGCACCATGTGGCAAAGAAGGTCTTGAAAAAGACCCCTGTTAGATAATAACTCAGGACTAAAAGAAAAGTAAATACAATTACATAATCACATTATCAGGGCAGTAAACAACACACACAGAGCCAGAACACAGAGGGAATACAGATCTTCATGTTTAAGTAGATCAAGCCAACTAAAGTCCATATGGAGAAATGGGCACATAGAAGGGGAGTAGAACTCATCTCAAGGTGGTTAGGAGGGTGAGAATCATTTGTACATTACCCAACATGAAAGCTAGTAACTAACGATAAGGATATCACTGAATAAATGAAATGGAACAGATGTAGGTATACATTGCAGTGTTAAAAAACTGAAACGATGAACCCCCCGTAAAATAGAAAAAATAAATGCGGTTGGTATAATTGACAACAACATGTTTTTAAAACCTGTATGGCAAAAGACTGAAGTCAAGAGCAAAATTGAAGCATTGACTACATATTGGCCACCGAACAACCATGGTATTCATCTTTTATAAAAACGTGATTTCTTAAAGAAATATAAGAAACAATCTTATAGCACGAGGGAAGGACGGCTAACTCAAAACAGCAGTACTATGTCAAATAAACCATATGTACATTACCCAATGAATTTCGCAAAAAATTAAGCTTCAGCAGTGTAGTAGACACCGTCATCAGGGGAACTGGGTGTCAGCGTCTTGGATTATGTAGCCCGAATTTTCATGCCATTGAGCCATGATTGGCAGGGTGATGCGCATGATAGCAGTTGGTCCGGATTGTTGGTGTAAACAAACAGATATAAAGGATAATACCCTCTAACCAGAAAAAACATAAAAATAAACAAATAATATAAAAACTGAGCACGTCAAAGCAAAACGGAGAGTAAAGATGACTCATGCATTGTATTTCGTATGTGAGCGTTATGTATCTTTCAAAGGCGGGGCAGACCGCCATCCAATGTAAATACAAACCGTATGCCTTTTAAAGTGAATGTGAATTTACACGGTTTCATCCTATCCCCGGGAGCTGAGTAAAGAAACTGCCCACTTCCTCCATCCGTGCGCTCACGTCGGTATAGGCATCACAGCGCCTCACGCATAAAGGAGCACTGAGTCAAGTCAAAATAACTAAAATGTTGAAAGTGAATGGTGTCTGTACATAAAGGTTCAAAAAATAATAATTATAGTAGATATGATAAAAGAACCTATATCAATTTATACAAATTATGGGGAGGTAAAAAATGAATGGGATATGCAGCTGAAACCGCATTGCTCAGTAAAAACCCATCTTATTGTAAGATCACTCTGAGGTTATATTTTTGGGTAAAGGATGAGTAAATACACTAAACATTTAAAAATAAAAATAGCAGCATTATCAACAAAATATGTTCAATTAAAAATGCAAATCCAAAACATAAAAAATATAAAAAATATATTAAAATCATGCAAATATATGCAAAGTAAAAAAATTCTGAAGTAAAAAAAATGCAAAGTAAAAAAAGGGGGGGGATAAAAAAGAGAATCCAAGTGATATTGAGCCATTAATGAATGACAGTGCACAGGTTTGACACCAAGGCTGCCATGGCCCTGACACGGTGCACCGTGACGCGACCTTCCAGCGGGAGCCCCGCCTCCTCATAGGCGAGGGTGGTACAGTCCGCTATCCAGGTAGACGATGTATGTTTGGTCACTGCCTCCCTCAGTCTACTGGGATCGTGCGAGAAGAAAAGCTGAGCAGTTTTGTGGTGGCCCTACGTAAGTTGGATGTAGAAGGACAAGGCCCTCTTATAGTCCAGGGTGTGGAGGACCGTCTCCCCCCCTACTGGAGTGAGGTTTCGGGAAGAAGATGGGAAGCACCACCTCCTGATTGAGGTGGAAGAAGGTATTTAGGGTGTGTGCAGAGCACCAGCCTGTTCTTGCAGAACCTGGTATATGGTGCCTCTGCTACTAAGGCCTGAAGCTTGCTAACCCTGTGAGCGGAGGCGAGCACAACCAGGAATGCAACCTTTCACGAGAGGTATCATTGGTGGCAGGTAGCCAGAGACTCAAAGGGCGGGTGAGTGAGCTGCCCCAATACCGCATTGAGGTCCCACTCGGTCACCGGAGGGCAAACCAGGGGCTTCAATAAGAGCAGACCCCATAGGAAGAGGGTGACCAGCGGCTGGACCAAGAGAGGTTTGCCATCCACCGGCGGCACGCCAGGGCACTGAGGTGCACCCTGATGGAGTTTGATTTAAGCCTGGAATGTGAGAGGTGGAGAAGGTACTGTAGCACCAGTCCCACTGGGCAGGAGAATGGGTCAGACCCATGCTCTGCACACAAAATTGAAAACCTACACCATTTGAGGGTGTACGCTTTCTTGGCGGAAGCCTTACGAGAGGCCATCAGGATCTCCTCTACCTTACCCGAGAGGTTGAAAGGGGCTAGGGTCATCCTTTCAGCAGCCACACTGTTAGCGGCAAGGACCCCAGGTTGGGGTGCAGAAGAGAGACCCCCTCTTGGGACAGGAGCCCTGGAGAGCTCCCCAATGGGACAGGAGTCTCCACCGATAGCTGGAGGAGTAGCGGGAACCATGGTTGCCTGGGCCATTGAGGGGCTATCAGGATGAGCGAAGCTTTGTCGCGGAGGGTCCTGAACAATGTCTTGGCAATTAATGGAGTGGGTGGGAAGGCGTACATGAGGCCTCTCGACCACGAGATGAGGAACACATCTGCCACCACCATGGAGGGGTGGGCCTGCTGGGAGCAGAAGCGGGGCAACTGGTAGTTGTCCGACTGGTGAACAAGTCTATCTTGGGTTCCCCCCGGAGCTGAAAGAGACAGTAGGCCACACTGGAGTCCGGCTGCCACTCATGCAGCTGGAGGACTCTGCTCAGCCTGTCGGCCAGCGAGTTGTCTTAGCCTGGCAGGTATATTGCTCCCAGGAGTATACTCTGCCGGAGTGCTTAGACCACTGCCTCTTGGCAGAGGACATGAGACCCCATGCTTCCCTGTTTGTTCACATAGAACACTGCCACCTAGTTGTCCGTCTGGACCAACACCGGCTGGTGACGTAGGCGTTGGCAAAACTCTGAGGGCTAAGTATATTGCCCGTAGCTCCAGGAGAGTAATCTGCTGGTTGCTCTCGTCAGGCGACTAGCTGCCCTGGGTGTGGAGTTCCTCGCAGTGTGCTCCCAAGCCGAGCAAGGAGGTGTCTGTGGTGAGGACCCTTAAGGGGTTCGGGGCTTGGAAGGGCATCCTCGCCTCAAGGTTTTGGGGAGTCTGCCACCAAGTCAGGGAGTCTGCCAACTGGAAGGTCACTGATACCTTGGTCCTAGAGGCATCCAGTGGCCTGTGTTCACTGGTCCTGAAGGCACCACTGCGCGGCTCTCATGTGGAGGTGGGCATTTGGGGTGATGTGGACCATGGAGGCCATATGCCCGAGTAGGCGCAGGAGGAGCCTGGCAGATTCTGAGGAGCGGTGCTGTACATCCAGGGCCAGGGCTCTGAGACGGTCAGCTCAGTCTTCGTATAGAAAAGCCTTTGCCTGGAGGGTATCCAGTCTTGCCCCACTGAACTCCAGACGGGAGGAGGTGGGACTTAGGGAAGTTCATCACAAAACCCAAGTGTTGCAGAACTTGGATGGTGCGTGCAGTTGCCTGCTGCACCTCTGAGGCTGTGCCTTCCTTTATGAGCCAATCGTCCAGATAAGGGAAGACAAAGACCCCCAAGAGGTGGAGGAAGGCGGCCATGACTGCCAGGTATTTTGTGAAGACCCCTGGGGCGGAGGCCAAGCCGAAAGGCAGGACCCTGTATTGGTAGTGGCTCCCATCACCATGAACGGCAGGTACTGCCTGTGGTTGGAGTGAATGAGGATGTGGGTATAAACATCCTTCAGATCCAAGGAGCATAGCCAATCTCCCTGCTGGAGTTAAGGTAGCAATGTTCCAAGGGAGAGAATCTTGAAATTCTCCCTCACCAGGAACTTGTTCAGGTTGCGCAGGTCGAGGATGGGCCTTAGGCCTCCAGTCCTTTTTGGCACGAGGAAGTACCTGGAGTAAAATCCCTTGCCCTTGAAATGGTGGGGCACTGCTTCCACCGCCTTGTCCTCGAGAAGACCTGCGAGCTCCTTCAGTAGAAGGTCCCGGTGAAGGGGAGACTGAAGGGGTTCTCCTAGAAAGTAAGTGGGAGATGCCTGAGTCAGATGGAGGAAGTAGCCCTCCCTGACCATCTGAAGTGCCCAGGAATTGGTGGTGATGGTTAGTCACCTTTGGGCATAGTGGATCGAACATCCCCCTGTGGGCTGCTGACCTCCTTGGAGTGCAGAGGCTATGCCCAAGAGTCAAAAACTCCCCCTTGGCCGGGCCGGGGCAGACGCCTGGGGCTTGGGAGCCTTCTGCTTACGAGGACCATGACCATGTCCCTTGGCCTACTGACCCTGCTGGGGAGCCGGGGAGGCCTGGAAAGGTGGGTAGTTTCTGTAAGCAGCCCCTTTTCTTGGGTAGAAGGGCTTTTTACTCGAGCCCTTCCATCGGGGAGGGGCAGTGGTCTTTTTAGAGAGCTTGGTCCTCATCATGAACCCGGTCTCCAGCTCAGCAGCCTTGTCGGTCATGGGTTTGCCAAAGAGATTCTCTCCTTGGCATGGGACCTTGACCAATTTATTTATTTATTTACAGTCTCTTTTATACCGCGCTATTCAACATCAGTGCGGTTTACATTGAACATAGAAACTTACACGTTTCATTGGCTGATCCGTGTTTACAATGAATAGGTATTAAAACTTGGATAACTTGGGGTAACTATTTACATCTATGCACCAAGATAGGTATTACCTCACTGGACATAGTTGTGGTTGTTTTGTTTGGTAAGGCTTACTTAAACTGCACCGGCTAGATAGTGGATGGGGCTATTATAACACTGTTCACCGGATAATACAGGAGGAAGTGATGGTGCTTCAAGGCCTTCCTAAACTGGGTTAGGTCAGGGATTGCTCGGATGCTGGGAGGTAGGGTATTCCAGCATCTGGGTGCACAAAATTTGAAAGCCCTGTTTGCTGTTGACCGGGTGCATTGGGTTATTGATTTCGGGACTATCAGTGTATTAACTGCTACCGATCTTCTGGACCTATTGGAGGGCGTAGTCTGGATCAGCTCTGCTAGTGATGTGGATGAGAGTCCATTGACGGCTTTGAAAGTCAGCAGTAAGGTTTTGTATGTGAGTCTACCATGTATCGGGAGCCAGTGTAGATGATTCAGGATGGGCGTCACGTGGTCTTTCCTGGATGCTCCATGTAGGACTCTTGCTGCGGCGTTCATCGCAAGTTGTAGCGGGTTCAGAGTGGCTTGAGGGAGACCATGCAGAATTGAATTTGCATAATCCAAATGTGGTATGATCAGTGCCTGATAAATTGTCCTTAAGTTGTCTGGTTCCAGCAAGAATCGTAGGTGCCTGAGGGATTGGATCTTATGGTACACCGCTCTCACTATGTTGCCTATGTGCACCTTCATGTCTAGGCGCTGGTCTAAAGTGACTCTGAGGTACCTGATCGTGGGTTTGGTCTGGAGTTCTGCTTCCATGACTTTTAGAAAGGGCGGCGTGGAGAAATTTTGATTCCTTGTAATGAATAGGACCTCCGTTTTCTTGTGCTGAATTCTGAGGTTTTGGGTTTGTAGCCAATTGGATACTGCATTAAAGCAGTTTGTCAGCGGAGAGAGGTCTGGGTTCTCAGTTGAGAAAGGCATGTAAAGCAGCATGTCGTCTGCATATATCAAGCAGTTCACACTGAAAGACCGGATAAGGTTACAGATGGGCTGCATGATATGTTGAACATCAGGGCGGAGAGGGAGGATCCTTGCGGGACACCTTGCTTCTGGTGGAAAGGATCCGATGATGTAGTCCCTGATCGTATGTGCTGCCATCTGTCAGAAAGGTGGGACTTGCACCAATCAAGCGCTTTGTCGGTGATCCCCTTCTCCTTAAGATGCTCCAGGAGAAGCTCGTGGCTTACCGAGTCGAACGCAGCTGCAATGTCCATGAAGATGAGGACAAACCCTTGACGGATGTTGTCAATTCCTGCTATTATGCTATTGATGAGTGTGGTGAGGAGTGTTTCAACACCATGAGCCTCTCTAAAGCCGTGTTGGCATGGGTCCAGTGGCATGGAGGCTTCTATGTGTTCTTGAATTTGACTTTGGACTTCCTTTTCAATTATTTTTGCCAGTAGAGGTATGCTCGATATCGGTCTGTACGAGTCTACCTTCTGGGGGTCAAGCTTGCTGTTTTTTAGCAAAGGTCTTATGGACGTGTGTTTGAGGGATTGCGGGAATGCACCTGTTGTAAAGGATCGGTCCATGAGTCTGGCTATAAAAGGGCTAAAGTCAGACCGTAGCTCTTTAATCCAGCACGCAGGGCAGGGGTCGGTTTGAGCAGTGGTTGTGTTGATCGCCGCAATAGTGTCTCCAATGCGCTGCTTGGGTGGTGTGGAGAAGATGGTGAGAGGTGTTTGGTAGCTTGGCTCGAGAGAGACGGCAGGTGCTGGGGCCTTGTTGGTCTGACATAGCTTGGATTGCAAGTAGTCTGCAAATTCTTGAATTCTTGTCCTGAACCCCTTGTTCAAGATCGGATGACTGTGGCCAAGCCTGCCATTGAGCAACGATGCCCACCACCGCTACTTGAGCCGCTGACTCGAAGCCATCATAAGCTGCCCGAGGCATAACTTGAAGCACTCACGGATGGCCTTGGCCAGGTTCTTGAACTGCTGCAGGGGTTGCTCGGACAGGCAAGCCGAGAACCTGGCAATTTCCTTTGCCAGGTCTCTCAAGTGCATGCATATTGTGGTGAGGAAACCACTATTGAGGCTATGGATACACAGGAAAATGAGCCCTGTACCTTTAAAAACGAAAGCATTCAGGGTTTCCCCGGTAACCAGGAGTCTCTGACTCACAACACAGTCACCCTTAAGCCCCGCCCACAGCAGCACGTCAGGGTTAGAGAGAAGCCTGACTCTTCTCACATGTGCTGGGAGCAAGGCGTGGCACAGAAAGGAAAGCAGTTTAAAATGCTGGCTTTTAGAAAGTCAGGGAGAGCAGCTGAGGGAGGAGAAAAAGCTGGAGCTGATGCTGACCATTTGGGAGAAGGCAGCTGGAGAGAAAGAGATGGTGCCAATTCTAGTTGCAGCTCCGGGAAGAGTTACAGCCAGGGAAGAAGCCAGCCAGTAACCTTAAGAGATACAAGGGCTGCTGAGCTCAAGCTTCCAGGTGAACAGGGGGAACTGATTGGAAAGACTCCAAGGCAGTCCCAGCTGAAGGAAAGGCTGTTTCAACCCAGGAAAGTCTCTGTAGACGGAAGGCAGCATGACTTATACCAGGAGAAAGGAGAATTGCTGAATACTCCTGACTTAAGGCAAGTGTGTCCTCCCCAGTTCCTGCCTATAAAAAGTTTAAGAGAATTAGCTCCAGAGATAAAGGCTAATTCTAGCTATCAGTTAAACCCTAAGGGAAAGAGGGATATTTTAACTGACTATCAATATGCTCAGCTTGTAGAGGAGTTAGGACAGAAGAAGGTTCTACTCAAAAGCTCAATGATATGATTCAGAGAGAAAACAGTCAGCTCTCCAGACAGGTACCCTATGAGAAGTGTGAAGGGGATAGCATCGAGGAGATGGAAATTGGAGACTGTTTTGAGGATAACCCGTGTGAAATGCAATGTGCTTATTGAAAAGCAGCTGACTCAGAAGAATGCTAAACTTTAAAAGCTGTCTGAAGTATGAATGTCATGAAAGAAACCTAACCTGTGTGAAAGGCACGGCAGGGGGAAACAGCTGAATGCTATTGTCTCAACTGATATCGTGTGAAGCTGAAAGCTGAAGGAAACAGTCAGTGGACAATTTTTAAAAGCTGTTTTTGCTTTAAGAAATGTTGTTTTTGTAAGAAAGAAGTTTTACGAAGCTTAAGTTTGAAGAAGCTGCATTTGTTAAACCCAGGCAGCATTGTGCTTACCTTATTGAAAGTTAAAAGCTTTTGCGTTGGAGCAAGTATCCTATTTTTGTTTCCCATTCGAATCCTGTATATATATATTGGGACCCCAGAAAATATATAAATAAATTTCTCTGTTTTCGCCTGACCACTTGACTACAATTCCTTTGCCTAAATAAGTAAAATACTACAACTCCCAGCAGCCCTCCTGGCGGCCATTTTGAGGGAAAAATTATTCAAGGTAAAAAGGCGACTCACCCTGGTACCGGGCTATATACCCAACCAGGTGGGGGCGACAGAGTGGCGTAGTTGGCAGGATCGGGAGTGGAATACGCCTACGCAAAAGAAAAGTACACAGCCTGTGCTAGAACTCGACGGGAGGACGTCGGTGAGAGCTGCGAGCGGCTAAGACGGAGAGCCGGAGCTCGTGCAAACCGGAGAGTCCAAGGTCCTGCCGAGACCCTACGCTGCTGCTGAGTGAGACGCACCACCAGTACCAGGTACACGGTATTTAACTGGGGAAGTTAAGGATACTTGTACTGGGTGGGGGCGGTGGTAGCAGGTAGAGGGAGAATACACCTAGTGTTGGGTGCCACACTTGGGTGGTTTGTCTTGTTTTTTTCTCGTCCATACAGGAAGATGATGACTATGGAGACGAAGGAAATCCTTACGTGGATGGCCGCGCAATTCGACCGTCAAAAAGAGCTGTCGTTGGAGCTCCAGGAGAGAGCGGCCGTTCGACTACAAGCTCAACAGAAGCCGTTGGTAGACCTAATGGAGGCCTGGCTAAAGGAGAGTAAGAAACCACCAGAGCCTGATCCTGTTGCCACGAGTTTCTCAGGACTGGGATTAGCCCATACCTTTGGACTCGGGTCCAAAGAGGCCCTTAGCTTTGGACAGCTAAAGGATGGGGAAAGTGTAGATGCTTTCCTAGATGCATTTGAAAAGGTAGCTCAAATAGCCAAGTGGCCACAAGGACAGTGGGCGGTAAGGTTGGCTGTCTCACTATCGGGAAAAGCGTTAGCCGCCTACCAAACCATCCCCGCTACTTTGGCCAATGACTATTTGGAGGTCAAAAAGGCTATAAAGGATAGGCTAGGCCTAACACCCGTAGTCTATCGCCGCCAGTTAAGAAACGCTAAGCTACGTGTAGATGAGACACCACGAGCGCTCTATCACCGGCTAAAGACGCTGGTAGTTAAGTGGCTAGAGCCAGAGCATAAATCAGTGGAGACTCTGATTGATGAGCTTGTTCTAGAGCAGTACTTGGCAGCAATTCCGGAGGGAATGCAAAAATTTCTTATGTTGCAAGGTTGTAAAAATACACAGGAGGCTATAGTAATGTCAGAGCGATTCCTAGAAGCTGATGCCTTAGCTAAGGATAAGTCTGTAGCTTGTGCTAAGATGTCGGTAGCTAGGTTGGATAGTGATAGGAAGAATGTGAAGAGTGCATGTGTTCCCACCAGTAGAAGGATGCAAGTAAAGCGTGCATGTTATCAGTGTGGCAGTGAACAACATTTGCTGCGTGATTGTAAAATGAAGACAGCCTTAGTGTTAGGTGAACCCAGTAAGGCTGGGGAAGGCTTCTTGCTAGACGTTACGGTGCAAGGCCAACCAGTAAAAGCATTACTTGATTCGGGCTCGGATCAGTCTATGCTTTCTAAACGCTTATGGCATAGGTTAGCACCCCCAGGTTTAAAGACACCCCATGCGCCCACGGGCACCGTAAACATTAGATGTTTTCACGGCAAGGCGTCTACATATCCCGTTTACTATGTCCGGATAAAAGCGTTAGGGATTGAAAGGGAGGTCCCTGTTTATTTATTTATTTATTTATTTATTTAACATTTCTTCTATACCGCGCTATTAAGATCAGTGCGGTGTACATTGAACAAAATATACAACAATGTATGCAAGGAACATTGAGTTTACATAGAACATGGGAATATATAACATGGATTAACAGGGAAAACTATGTACAGTCAACATCATATATGTATATGTTTTTACTATATAAATATGTTAGCTCAGGTGGAGATTATCTGCGTAATTTATGTAGGAGGCGCGAATCAACAGAGAGGATGTGGAGCTATCGTTGAGCTTAACCATTTTCTGGTTGAATTAAGGTAATATGGTGTTTAGTGCAAGTTGGAGGTCTGTTGTTTGAGTGAACATGCGAGGTCACTTCTGGGTAGAATTTTGTGAATAAGTGATGCTTCACGGCTTTCCTGAATTGTAAAAGGTTTTTGATACAACGAATTTCGTGAGGAAGTAAATTCCAGTTCAGGGGTGCAAATAAAGAGAAAGCTCTGTTCGATGTAGCTTTAGTACATGATGTCATCATCTTGGGAACTATTAAGGTATTCATAGCAGTGGTCCTTCTGTTTCTATTTTCGAGGGTGTTATGTATTAGTTTGCTAATTGGTGTCGGAGGGTAGTTATTCATGGCCTTGAAGGTCAGAACTAGTGACTTATATGTAAGTCTGGCTTGTAATGGTAACCAGTGTAGGTCCTTCATGATCGGCGTTATGTGAGCAGCTCTTGGTGACCCAGAGAGGACTCTTGCAGCTGCGTTCATAGCCAGACGAAGTGGATTTAAGGTTGATTGAGAGAGGCCATGGAGGATGATATTCGCAAAATCTAGGTGTGGGATGACTAGTGCCTGGAATATTGAACGATAATCAGTATAGTCAAGTAGTGGTCGGAGGTGGCGTAGCGTTCTGATCTTATGATATATCCTCTTTGTCACATTCTTCACATGCGTTGTCATATCTAGGTGTTGATCCAATGTGATGCCGAGGTATCGGATAGTGGGTTTTGACGTCAGTTCTATGTTATTGATTAGCAGCGACGGAGGGGGTATGAACTTGCGATTTCTTGTGACAAATAATACATCAGTTTTGCTGTGATTTATTCTTAAGTTTTGTGTCAACAGCCATTCGGCTATTGCACCAAAACAATTAATTATTGGTGTGAACACTGGTTGGTCAGTATTAAACGGCATGTATATGAGGATGTCATCTGCGTATGCCAGGCATTGCACGTTGCCATTGTTGCCATTGTTCCCCGATTACCACAGGAAGTAGTGCTCGGGAGGGACTGGCCCCAATTTCAACGAGGTGTGCAGCAAGGGTTGGGTGTTAAGAAAGGGTTGGTTTCCACGAGAGCCCAGTCTCAAGCCCAACAGCCCCTAGAGGGAAAAGCACAGGTTTTGCCCTCTCACGAGGCTTCAGGGACAGCCCCCCTGGCATCCGGGCCACCAACGGCTTATCACAATTCAGGAAAGCCCTCAAATTCCACCTCTTCAATAAGTATCTTATAGAGCCATCAACACCCATTGACATCAGTGTTCCCACCTAGTTACCCAAGTCCACAATGTCATTGACATTGATGTCCATTGACATCACTGATCCCAACTAATTCCACGATGTCTCATTAACATGATTAGGCTGATTCTCTATAACGATTGACCCTGTTCCTAGTAACATGTATCTATTCAGTTTGATTACACCTGTAAATAGATTGTAGATAGTTTCCCTTGTTATCCAAGTTCCTTCCCTTGTTATCTGTAAACTCATGCAAGTTGACTGTACTGAGATTTTTGTTCTATGTGAACCGCGCTGATGCTGAATAGTGCGGTATATAAGAGAATATAAATAAATAAATAAATAAATAAATAAAACCAGGAAGTCAAAGGCGGGCACGGCCATAGCGATATATAGACCTTTGTTTGGGAAAGGTGGAAAGGGGAACCCACACTTGCCTAAGGAGGAGTCTCCTAAGAAACCTGTCTTTGTCCTCCGTTTTTGTAGAACGAGTCCAGAGGCACGACCACCAAAGAGGGCCACCCCTCAGGCAGCAGGTCTAGACTTGTATAGTGCCGAAGAGGTACGCGTCCCAAAGCATGGGAAGGCCTTGGTAAATACCGCGATTCAGATGGAGATTCCACCAGGGTGCTATGGAAGAATTGCACCACGCTCGGGCCTCGCGGTGAAGCACTTCCTGGACGTGGGTGCGGGCGTCGTGGACCCCGATTACAGAGGGGCAGTAAAGGTCCTGCTATTCAATTTTGGGTCTGAAGATTTTCAGGTGAATGTGGGTGACTACATTGCCCAAATTATTCTGGAACGAGTAGCCTTTCCCCCTTTGGAGGAAGTGGATATGCTGTCAACATCGATGCGGGGAACACAGGGCTTTGGTTCCTCGGGACTTGCAGATCGGCAAGGGTTGGCGGCAACTGTGGAAGAAAGAATGGAGGAGGACCTCGGACCTCAGTTAACTGACTGTCAGGAGAAGCCTGAACCCCGGGTGGCCGAGAGCCTTTCATGGTTCCAGAGGCAAGAGCTGAACGGTCTGATTAACAGTTTCTCGGACGTTTTAACGCCAGTACCAGGCGAAACCAGGCTCGTCGCGCACGAGATCCTGACTCCCCCGGGTGAAGTGATACAGCAGCGGCCATATAGGCTCCCCGAGGCGAAGAAGCAGGAGGTAATGGATCAGGTCAAGGAGATGTTGGGTCTTGGCGTGATCGAAGAATCAAGGAGTCCATGGAACAGCCCGGTAGTGCTGGTTCCGAAACCGGATGGCTCGCTTAGATTCTGCATTGATTTACGCAAGATCAACGCTATTTCGAAGTTCGACACCTATCCCATGCCTCGCATAGAGGAGCTTCTGGATAAATTAGGTCAGGCCCGGTACCTAACAACACTCGATATGACGAAAGGTTACTAGCAGATTCCACTAACCCGGGAATCTCGCCAGAAAACTGCGTTCAGCACTCCGCAGGGGTTGTTCCAATTTCGAAGGATGCCTTTCGGCCTTCACGGAGCAGCAGCCACGTGCCAGCGACTCGTCGATATAGTACTCAGGCCACATCAAAAGTACGCGACGGCATATATGGACGACGTGGTGATCCATAGTGCCAGATGTGATCAGCATATGGCTCAGGTGAAGGCCGTCCTACAGGCAATGAGGGAGGCTGGCCTGACTCTGAATCCAGCGAAATGCATGTTTGGGGCCCAAGAAGTGAAGTATCTGGGGCACTTAGTGGGACAGGGCATGATAAAACCTCTGTTGAGCAAAGTTGAGAGCGTTCGGACCTTCCCGCAGCCTACCAATAAGAAACAATTGCGTAGTTTCCTTGGGCTGGTAGGTTACTACAGAAGATTCGTGGCAAGGTTTGCGGAAAAAAGCTCGCCTCTATCCGATATGCTGAGAAAGAATAGGCCGAATCAGCTCCGATGGACCGAGGAGGCGGAAAAAGCCTTTGAGCAGCTAAAGGAAGAGCTGTGTACAGCGCCGGTGTTGAGAGGCGTGGACTTCAGTCTCCCGTTTATCCTATAGACTGATGCTTCGGAAACCGGTCTGGGAGTGGTGCTCTCCCAGAAGCAAGAGGGTGTGGAGCATCCGGTACTCTTCCTCAGCCGAAAATTGTCGCCCGCGGAAAGGAATTATTCCACCATTGAACGGGAGTGCCTAGCAGTAAAATGGGCGGTGGACTCCCTAAAATTCTACCTGGCCGGCAGAAAGTTCCTGCTCATGACTGATCATGCCCCGTTAAAATGGCTGGGGCAAATGAAAGACCATAACTCTAGGTTGACCAGGTGGTACATGGCTCTACAGGCCTTTGATTTTCAGATAGTACACCGAGCAGGAAAACTCCACCAGAACGCAGATGCGTTATCTAGGGGCGCATACGAAGACGCTCACAATGATGATTGTAGGAGAATTACGGGCTGTGATGACAGTTGCACCCCAGCTCGTAATGTCTTAAGAAGGGGAATATGTGGTGAGGAAACCACTATTGAGGCTATGGATACACAGGAAAATGAGCCCTGTACCTTTAAAAACGAAAGCATTCAGGGTTTCCCCGGTAACCAGGAGTCTCTGACTCACAACACAGTTACCCTTAAGCCCCGCCCACAGCAGCACGTCAGGGTTAGAGAGAAGCCTGACTCTTCTCACATGTGCTGGGAGCAAGGCGTGGCACAGAAAGGAAAGCAGTTTAAAACGCTGGCTTTTAGAAAGTCAGGGAGAGCAGCTGAGGGAGGAGAAAAAGCTGGAGCTGATGCTGACCATTTGGGAGAAGGCAGCTGGAGAGAAAGAGATGGTGCCAATTCTAGTTGCAGCTCCGGGAAGAGTTACAACCAGGGAAGAAGCCAGCCAGTAACCTTAAGAGATACAAGGGCTGCTGAGCTCAAGCTTCCAGGTAAACAGGGGGAACTGATTGGAAAGACTCCAAGGCAGTCCCAGCTGAAGGAAAGGCTGTTTCAACCCAGGAAAGTCTCTGTAGACGGAAGGCAGCGTGACTTATACCAGGAGAAAGGAGAATTGCTGAATACTCCTGACTTAAGGCAAGTGTGTCCTCCCCAGTTCCTGCCTATAAAAAGTTTAAGAGAATTAGCTCCAGAGATAAAGGCTAATTCTAGCTATCAGTTAAACCCTAAGGGAAAGAGGGATATTTTAACTGACTATCAATATGCTAAGCTTGTAGAGGAGTTAGGACAGAAGAAGGTTCTACTCAAAAAGCTCAATGATATGATTCAGAGAGAAAACAGTCAGCTCTCCAGACAGGTACCCTATGAGAAGTGTGAAGGGGATAGCATCGAGGAGATGGAAATTGGAGACTGTTTTGAGGATAACCCGTGTGAAATGCAATGTGCTTATTGCAAAGCAGCTGACTCAGAAGAATGCTAAACTTTAAAAGCTGTCTGAAGTATGAATGTCATGAAAGAAACCTAACCTGTGTGAAAGGCACGGCAGGGGGAAACAGCTGAATGCTATTGTCTCAACTGATATCGTGTGAAGCTGAAAGCTGAAGGAAACAGTCAGTGGACAATTTTTAAAAGCTGTTTTTGCTTTAAGAAATGTTGTTTTTGTAAGAAAGAAGTTTTACGAAGCTTAAGTTTGAAGAAGCTGCATTTGTTAAACCCAGGCAGCATTGTGCTTACCTTATTGAAAGTTAAAAGCTTTTGCGTTGGAGCAAGTATCCTATTTTTGTTTCCCATTCGAATCCTGTATATATATATTGGGACCCCAGAAAATGTATAAATAAATTTCTATGTTTTCGCCTGACCACTTGACTACAATTCCTTTGCCTAAATAAGTAAAATACTACAACTCCCAGCAGCCCTCCTGGCGGCCATTTTGAGGGAAAAACTTATTCAAGGTAAAAAGGCGACTCACCCTGGTACCGGGCTATATACCCAACCAGGTGGGGGCGACAATATGTACAGCTGGTAGGCCTGGATGTGGCCGATGAGCATCGAGCTATGGTAACTTTCTGCCGAGGGCGTCCAAGGTGCATACTTCCCTGCTGGGAGGCACTGAGGAGTGCGTCTTCTGACTCTTCAGTCGACGCATGGTTGATTCCACCACCATGGAGTTATGCGGCAGCTGTGATTTCTGGAAGCTCGGGCTCTGGCAGACTCGATACATTGAGTTGAGCCGCTTGCTCACCACCAGTACTGATGCTGGTATCCCCCACATATGGAGCATTAGCCGTTCCAGGATGGGAGGATGGGCACCGTAAGCGATTCCTTCAGAGGGGCCTCATACTGGAGGATTTCTAGCTCCTCCGTCCGACGGTCCTCCTCTGATTCCGTCGGGAATGCTAGTGTAGCAGCAAAGCGCAGACAAACCAATAATACCAGGAGTCTGTTCAGAAGGTCCAAATCATTTATTTGTGCACAAGTCTCAAACCAGTCAATTTCAAAATGGCTGAGCAAAGTTTTCAAGCATTACAACAACTTTTATAGACTTCTGTTCCATTCTAGGTATAGAAAAACATTTCATTGGTCCCGGTACTCTCCCGTACCTCCCGTACCCCTTCCATTGGTCCCGGTACTGATAAGTTTATCCAATTATGTCCCTTCAGTGGGCATGACACCTGCATACCCCCCTTCTAGTCCCAATTACAATGGTCAGTTCATCAACTTGTTACTTTCACACTCTCAAGGCCATAGAACCAATTTGTGCATGCAGAGGAGCAGGGCTCTGCAACTCATCTGTCAGCACTCCCAATTATTTCTTTGTAGATGTACTTTTTCTTATCAGTAACTTTTAAACATGTTTTTCTGTATTTTTCCATCTCTCAGTTTTGCTTACCTAAGTTAGTTTAGTTCTCTTACAGAGTTCTATCCTACAATAGCAGCATATTGGGGGATGTGCAATCCTATATGCCTCTCCACAGGCCTCATTTACAGGTCAAGCTAGCCATGCTGGCCTGCTTATGTCAGACACCGTGGGTCACAGGCCTGCACCTGCCACATTCCCCCCTTTGATTAATCTCACCCTATTACTTAATAAGGTGTGAGAATTAAATCACCGTTAGAAGAATCACATCATGATTGAAGGATTTCGACTAGGACTGGCTTTGTACAAAGCCATTATTTTAGTGGCGGTCTTCCGTTCTACTGTACTATCAATAGCATTGTGAATAGAACGCATACAACATGGGATTAAACATGGTAATAAGAAAATAACAACAACAAGAATTAGTACTAAGACAATGAAAGTTTTAAATCCCCCCATCCATGAAAAGAGGTTAGCAAACCAATTAGGAAATTTCAAGGAGTGCCAAGTTTGTACTGGCACATAAGCATGTCTTTGCATATCTTTAGCAATTTCTTCAACTACTTGACCTTTATCATCTATTTTCAAACAGCAATTAGTTAAATTCAGTTTACCACATACTCCTCCTTCAGCTGCTAACAAATAATCAAGTGCTAAGCGGTTCTGGTATATAGCAGTGCGCATCTGAGTACTTTGTCTAGCTAAGAGCGTAAGAGCATGGCTAGTTTCATTGGTTATTATTTCAACTACTGCTTGTAAGCGAATAATACGATTAATCATATAGATTGGAGTACGATATCCATACATACCATCATCATTCCAAGTGGCAGGCCCATAATACTCAATGATTCTTTCTGGTGGCCAATCATCACCTTGCCACTTCTCCCACTTGCCTATCTGTAAGGCTTCTCTTTTCTGTCTTAGTGCTCTCTTGTGTCGGTGGGTAGTGTAAACAGGGTATCCTAATTATTCTCCATGTTCAGTGTTCAAAAGAAAGAAAGAAGGTCTGATGGTTCCTAAGACACATGCTCCTCCCCAGTGTGGCGGGAGTTGTGCATATGCTCGGTTTCCACAGATCCAATATAGGCCAGGTGGGGCTTGCCAGGCTTGGACTTTGGCAACATTAGTCCATAAACCAGCAAGTTCAGGAAATCTGGCTAATGGGTTAGGAGGTTCAGGGTGTTTGATTCCTGACCACCATGCTGTCTTCTTGGTCGTGGCATTATAGTACTTCTGGCTAAGACAGACCAGCTGTCCTACCTTTTGGGTGAACTGGGGTCCAGTTCTGGCATAGCAAAGACGTCCAACGATTGAGTGCGCTAACACCCATTCACTGGTAGTCTTGTGTAATTCAGTCTGATTGTAAATCATAGAATAATTCAATTCTTGAGCTTCCCAGGGCCACTGATCTCCCATTTGGGTTCCGCCACAGAAATAACAATCTGTGATCTTAAGACTAGATACTACTGCTCCAGCTAATTCTAAAAATAGATTCTGTGAGGGATGAGGGATCTCAAACTTATTTACATGCATGGCTTCATAAAAGGTATTATGAATATGATATTTGGATGACTTGTGGGCTTGGGTATTCAATCTGATATATACAATGGTTCCTGGATCTATTGCCCCTCCAGCAATACGTAAACCAAACTTGTATCCTTGTTTCCATGCATGGGGATTGTGTATACGTAAGTGTAAGGGGTTACAAGCATCTTTCTGACATTTATCATTTGTGGTTGGCTTGGTTAAAGTAGCCATTCGTTTATCTATCTTCTCATCAGTTATTCCAGTATTCCAGGTAGCATAAAAAACACATCCCCAATACGGGCAATAGTAGTCTGCTGCTGGGGCAGTACTATAGCCTGGTTCCTTTTTACCTGTACACTTTCTCCATCCTGTGGCACCTTCTGGACACATGTACTTATGGTCATTTCGATACGCCTTCTCCCATGTACCACAGGTGGAATAACTATCTCTATTAATAGCATTACATGCATCAAAATTCAAAACAGCAGGTTTAGTAATGTCCTTAAGTGGTGGCGTAGCAGCTAATATAGGTCCATCTGCATCCTTCCATCGTATTTCCATCGTGTAATAGGATGGATTCTGATGCGGATTATAGCATGCTTTGATTTTGCCATGAGTGCAAACATTTAGTTCAGTGGTGTTATAGATACACCGAGTCACTGTTCCCTTGCAGGTATAGTAAGAATGATAAAGCAAAGTCTGAGTTACTTTCAGTCCAGTTCGAGTAGAAGTAATGCAGGCAGTGCATGGAGGTAAAGCATAAGTCAGTTCAAAACCTCCAAAGAAGGCAACCAAAGCAAAGCATCACTAACATCTTTGTTAGTGATATAGCGGAAGGGCTGTCGGGTAAGGTTTGCCTCTTTGCGGATGATACCAAAATCTGCAATAAAGTAGACACCCAGGAAGGTGTAGATAACATGAGGAGGGATCTAGCTAAGCTTGAAGAATGGTCTAGAATTTGGCAGCTGGGATTTAATGTTAAAAAATGTAAGGTCATGCATTTGGGCTGCAGCAATCCAAGGGAGCAATACAGCATAGGAGGTGAAGTACTTTTGTCCACTAAAGAAGAGCGGGACCTAGGCGTAGTTGTGTCCGATGATCTTAAAGTAGCTAAACAGGTAGAAAAGGCGACGGCAAAAGCTAGAAGGATGCTTGGGTGCATACAGAGAGGAATGGTTAGCAGAAAAAAGGAGGTGATAATGCCTCTGTATAAGTCTTTGGTGCGACCTCATTTGGAGTATGGTGTGCAATTCTGGAGACCGCACCTTCAAAAGGATGTGAACAGGATGGAGTCGGTGCAGAGGGTTGCTACTAAGATGATTAGTAGTCTTCATTATAAAGCATATGAGGACAGACTTAAGGATCTTAATATGTACACCTTAGAGGAAAGGCGGGATAGAGGTGATATGATTGAGATGTTTAAATACCTCCGTGGCATAAATGTTCAGGGAGAGAGCCTCTTTCAATTGAAAGCAAGTTCTGCGACGAGGGGACATGGGATGAGGGTGAAGGGAGTGATATGCGGAAATATTTCTTTACGGAAAGAGTAGTGGATCCGTGGAATAGTCTCCCAGTGGAGGTGGTAGAGATGAGGACAGTAACTGAATTCAAAAAAGCATGGGACCAACACAGAGGATCTCTAAAGGTAAAAAGTGGACTGTTGTAGTTGTTGTATGGAAGGACAGACTAGATGGGCCTTGTGGTCTTTTTCTGTCATCATGTTTCTATGTTTCTATGTTTCTAAAAGTAAAGATGCATGTTGATGTTGATTGGAGTTCTTCTGAATCCTCAGCTTGCTGATCTTGATCACGACGGTCTTTTATTCTTCGTCCCGTTTGCTAATGAAGCAATTTAACGGGTGCTGAGTGTTGATTGAAGATCCTCAGGTTGTCCAGTACACATTAACCAACTTATTAGCAATTTCAGTTGGCTTGTGAAGTCTGGCTTAGTCAATGTAGTCTCAAAGTAGTGTGTCAAATCACACGCAAATTGGGTTCGTTGAAACAAAGCTGTTGCTGCATGGAAAACAGCAATCCTCTTCGAAAGACTTGGCTACTGCAAAGCACTTGTGATGAAGTGTCTAAGCTGCTGGTTGCCGTCTCAGAGTAACTCGCAAGGGTGCATCAAGATGCTGTTCTGCTGTCCACTGCTCTGGTTCAGGATCAGCGGCGGGTTTGACTCTGCTGTGGTGGATCCAGGCGTCAATCTCGGCTACCTTTACTGCAGTTGGGGTAGACAGGATGACGGTGTACGGTCCCTTCCAGTGGGGTTCCAACGGTGTCTTCTTCCAATCTTTGATCCACACCGAAGTACCAGGCTGATAGGGATGCAAGGGTTCCGTCAAGTTGATAGGCAACTGGTCTTGGATCCACGTATGGAGAGTCTGCAGAACAAAACTAAGAGCTAGGAGTTCTTGTCTGGTTACTTCTGAACCAATTTGGACTAAACTTCCTTTGACTCCCTGCACTATTGGTGGGGGTTTACCATACAAAACTTCAAAAGGGGAAAATCCTGTTGACTTTACAGGAGCTGAGCGTATTCTGAGTAAAGCTATTGGGAGTACTTGGGGCCACTTCAAGTGTGTCTCCTGACAAAGCTTGGACATTTGGGCTTTCAAGGTACGATTCATTCGCTCAACTTTCCCTGAACTCTGGGGTCTGTATGCAGTGTGGAGTTTCCATTGTATCTGCAAAGCTTTTGCTAACTGCTGAGTAACTTGGGAGACAAATGAGGGTCCATTGTCTGACCCTATTACTGCTGGAATTCCGAATCTAGGAACAATCTCTCTCATTAAGACTTTGGTAACTTCTCGGGCTTTCTCAGTTCTGGTTGGGAAGGCTTCCACCCACCCAGAGAAAGTACAAACTAATACTAACAGGTAATGGTATCCATTGGCTTTTGGCATTTCGGTAAAATCAACTTGGAGGTTGTGCATGGGGGTGACACCTCCTGACTGAACTCGGGGTGCCGTTATAAGGCCTTGCTTGGCATTATTTTTGGCACAGGTTAGACATTGACGTGCTACTGAGGCTGATATGGTTGTCATCAGAGGGATGTAGAAATGTGGTCTGAGTGCTTTTTCCATAGCACTCTTCCCATAGTGGGTGGCTTCGTGGAAAGCTTTGACAAAAGATGGTCCTAATAATTCAGGAATTACTATTCGTCCAGGAGGTTGACTGCCCTCTTCTGGTGGCAGCTCAATCCATCCATCTTTCAGTATTCCATCTTCTCTGTTACAGTAGTAATCCAATTCTTTGGTGGTATATCGTGGTGTCCATAAATTCAAAGGCACTGGAAACAATGCTGCTTGCATTGGTATACCTTGTGGGGCAATTTGTCCTGTCATAGCTGCTTGTCGTGCTGAGGCATCTGCAAATCTATTTCCTCGGGCAACTTCTCCTTTTCCTGCTTGATGTCCTCTGCAATGCATGACAGCTACACGTGTTGGGGCCCAAACTGCATCAAGTAACATCAATATCTCGGGACCATATTTGACTGATTTTCCTCCAGATGTGATGAGCCCTCGTTCTTTATAGAGAGCTCCATGGGCATGCAGAGTGGTGAAGGCATATTTGGAATCTGTATATACATTTAGCACAAGTTTTTCTCCTAACAATAATGCTCTGGTGAGTGCTATCAATTCGGCTTTCTGGGCTGATGTGCCTGAGGCTAGAGCTGATGATTCAACTACTTCGTGTTGAGTGACGACTGCATATCCGGCACAGCGTCGTCCATCAAGGATGAGACTGCTCCCATCAACGTAATAGATCTGGTCAGGATTGTCTATGGGCACATCTGTCAAGTCAGGTCGACTGGAGAACACAGTTTCCATGACTTCGATACAGTCATGTTCTGGGAGTTCTTCACTGATGGGTATCAAGGTAGCTGGATTCAAGGCATGGCTCACTTCGAGTTGTATCTGTGGGTTTTCACATAACATGCTTTGGTACTTCAACATTCGGGAATTGGTGAGCCAATAATTTGCTTTTTGTTCCATAAGGGCAAGGACTGCATGTGGCACAGTGACTCGTATGTTCTGTCCTAGTGTGAGCTTGTCTGCTTCGCTCACTAGTAGCGCTGTAGCTGCAACTGCTCTCAAGCAAGGTGGCCATCCTTTGGCCACAGGGTCCAATTGTTTCGATAGGTATGCTACAGGTCGCTCCCAATTTCCCAATTTCTGAGTCAACATGCCTAAGGCATTTCCCTGTGCTTCATGTACAAACAAGTGGAAAGGTTTGTGGACATCTGGTAGTCCAAGTGCTGGTGATGACATCAATTCTTCCTTTAACGTCTTGAAGGCTGTATCCTGCTCAAGTCCCCACTCCAGTGGCGACTTCTCTTCTCCTTTTGTGGCTTCATGCAGTGGTTTGGCAATTTGGGCAAAGTTGGGTATCCAGATTCGGCAATATCCTGCCGCTCCCAGAAAGGCTCTGACTTGCTTTCTGGTTGTTGGAGTTGGAATTCTACATACTGCTTCTTTTCTTTCTCTGCCCAATCTTCGGCTCCCTTGGGTTATACGAAAACCCAAGTATTTCACTTCTTTTTGACATAGCTGTGCTTTGGCTCTGGAAACTTTGTATCCAGCTTCATCTAGTAACTGCAAGAGGTCTTTGGTGGCTAGTATACATTCACTTTCTGATATGGCAGCTATCAGCAGATCATCCACGTATTGGAGAAGCACTCTCTTCCCCGGGGCCACTGGATAACTTGAAAGGTCTTGATTTAGTGCAGCACTAAAGATGGTAGGCGAATTCTTGAATCCTTGGGGTAATCTTGTCCAGGTGAGTTGGCCCCCTCTTCCAGAGACGGGGTCCTGCCATTCAAATGCAAACAATATTTGACTTATAGGGGCTAATCTTATGCAAAAGAATGCATCTTTTAAATCCAGTACAGTGAAATGGGTAGCTTCAGCAGGTATCAGTCCTAGAAGAGTGTAAGGATTGGGTACAACTGGATGTATAGTTTCAACTGCATCATTTACTCTTCTTAAGTCTTGTACTGGGCGGTAGTCATCCGTCCCAGGTTTCTTTACTGGCAAAAGTGGAGTGTTCCATGGGGATTGACATACTTTTAGTAGGCCATACTCGAGCAATCTTTGTAGGTGGCGATGAATGCCTTCAATTGCAGCTCTTGGGAGAGGGTACTGTTTGATGTGCACTGGTGTAGCACTAGGCTTAAGGGTTACAATCACTGGAGCTATATGCTTGGCTAGGCCTGGGGGACTGCCTTCTGCCCATACTCCAGGTGGTGCATCAATACTTTTCAAAGTTTGTTCAAAATAGGTGTCTTGGACAGAATCATCAATGTAGTATCTCCATTCTTCTTCTCGGGGAACTGTCAGCAGCATTATTCCTGCTGGTTTGGCTTGGGAATTTACTGTCATTTGCATTTCTCCTTGTTCAGAGAAGGATATCTGTGCTTGAAGCTTAGCTAACATATCTCGTCCCAGTAGTGGCACTGGACATTCAGGCATGTAAAGGAATTGATGAGTTATTTGCTGTCCTCCTAGACTGCATATTCGATTCTGGAGAAAAGATTTTGTAGCTTTGGCACCAGTTGCTCCTATAATGGTGACTGCTTTTGTAGAAAATGGGGCTATCTTTTTGTCTATTACTGAATGTTGTGCTCCAGTATCAACCATAAAGTCCATAATTTGGTCTCCTATTTGTATTCCGACCATAGGCTCCTGGAGACCTAAAGCAAACTGGGAGCCCGGTCTGTCCTAATCCACGTCATTCTCATCATGGGCCGGTGTGGCCAATGCTTGAATGGCTCCTCCTCCTCTTTCTCGCTGGAATTGTTCTCGATTGGCTCCTCCTCGATTTCGGGGATAGCCTCGTCTTTCTTCTCGCCACTGATGATCGTTGTCGTCATCTTGCTGGGCGTCTACAAGTTGCGGGCACGTATCTCTCCAATGTCCTTCCTCTCTGCAGTAGGCGCATTGGTTCACGCCTAGCCTCTGGGTCCGGCCTCCGCCTTGACCCCGCCCTCTTCCTCTGCTCCTTCGACTAGGGACACCTCCCCTTTTCTGTTCAACTATGGCCGCAGCCAAAAAATCAGCTTTCTTCTTCATCTTTCTATCACATTCTCTCTGTCTTTCATTATCACGATTCACATACACTTTATGAGCGACTTCCAGTAACTGTGTTGCATTCATGCCCGCAAACCCTTCTAATTTCTGTAATTTACGTCTAATGTCTGGTTGAGACTGGTTTACAAAAGCAGAATTCACCATACATAAACTTCCTGGTGCCTCGGGATCATAGGGAGTATACATTCTGTATGCTTCAGTTAATCTTTCATGAAAACCTGCTGGGCTCTCATCTATACCTTGGATAACTCCTGCAACTTTGGAAAGGTTCATAGCTTTCTGGCCCCCCCTTTTTAGGCCTTGTAAAAAGCCTTGGCGAAAACGGGCTAGGGCTGTGGATCCTTCATCTGTATTTGGATCCCAATGGGGGTCTTCATTCGGGAATTCTCTCTGAGCTGCTTCCCGACGGTCTATTATATTCTGCCCTGGTCCCGGAGCTACGGGGTTCTCTGCCATCCATTCAATAGCTGCTTTCCTAATTCGTGCTCGCTCTTCTGTCGTGAATAGGGTAGTCAGGAGCTGGCGACAATCTGGCCAAGTGGGTTGGTGAGTTTCCATAATAGTAGTTACTAATTCTGTCAGCTCCTGGGGCTTACTAGTATAGGAGGCATAATGCGACCTCCAATTTAATAAATCAGTTGTAGAGAAAGGGATATACACATAAGTTAGGGGTCCCGCTACCACCTCATCATTATCATTCTTTACGGGCACCCCCGGAACTTGCCGTAAGGGAAACATTTTGGCCGCCGTAGGTGTCTTTTGGGATCTAAGGGTTATTGTTGTAATTGTCTTTGAAGGGGTCACTTTCTTTTTTCCAACAGGTTTCACTTTGGGTATATCTTTTACTGGCGTGCTAGTGCTAGCAATCGCTTGTACACTGTCCTCCTCGTTTGGGGCATTCTCTTTTTCTCCTTCTTCTACCTCCGCTTCTGACTCGCTTTTTATGGCATCCTCGTCTTCAGCTGATTCCTCTCTTTGCCCTCCAGGAGGGGGGTCAGGGGTTGGGTCCCGCTCCCGCTCCGGCCGTCTCTGGGGTTCTGGGGCAGGACGCCGGGCCACTCTTATTGGACCTGGGGTTCGGGGCTGTCTTGGAATTATCTCTGGGGAATCAGGATCTACCAGGATGGGCTTCTCTCTGGATTTCTTATCCTGCTCTCTCATTTTGGGCTGTTCTGTTTTCTGACTAGAATCTGTTTTTGCTAACATTATTCAGCACTGTTCCTCATAACAGCGCTGCGCCCAGGGGGGCGGATCTTCACAAATACTTAACCAGGAATCTATATAGGAGTACTGATCGGGGTGCGCTATCCGCACTCTACGGTGTATTGACTGAATAATCTCTACATTGAACGTTCCCTCTCGGGGCCAGATGGGGTCTAGATCGGGCCACTCCCTAGTACACAAAATCTGCAAACGGGCTGCTGTCATTTTAATACCATAATCTTCTGAATATCCCTCTTTAAAATGTGCGATCATACATTCTAATGGAGTGTTTCTAGTAGACCCCGCCCCTCCCATTTCGATGTGTGCGCGCAACAACAGACAGAAGGGAAAAGGAGGGCGGACCGTGGGTAAGGGGTCCTCACGGTCCTGGAAACGTATAGGGAATACAAATAACAAGACAAGACGACAATCGCTTCCCCCTTTTCGCGACCTGAACGCGGTCGCCCGGTCAGGAAATGCGCTACTCAGGGGTCCGCCTTCACTTGGTCCGTGCTGCCAGACCTCTCATTCACACTTCGTTCACACAATCATGCTAGCAACGTATCCCAGAATGCATTCGTTTCTATCTATTCTGACTAGTCTTTTCCCAATTACAATAAGGATGGGGGTTTCACCCGGCGAATTCCCATGCGGGGTTACTCGGCCCTTCCTTGAGAGGTGATCAAGCTCTCTTACCAATTCCCAATATCTCGAGATTACAAATTCCAAATTCCAAGTTCCAATGGCAGTACTGCTCTTTCTATTTCTGTCTAGACACCAAATCAAAACTATACTCACCGGATCCGGTCCTCAAACTTCCCAAGCAGGCGCATGAGTTGGACCTCGGACTCCCCTCACTCGGGTTCGAGGCGTTGGCTCCAGCCGGGCCCGGCACCCGCCGAGGTCCGACCAGCTCCCTCCGATACAAGGGACCGGTGGCGCCAGGGAGCAGCCCTCGTCGGAAGGGCGCGATCCCGGCAGGACCAAGCCTATAGAGGCGGAAAGTCGTGGTATATTGCCCTATATACACAACTTCCCGGCCAACGCACCAAGAATATGTAGCAGCAAAGCGCAGACAAACCAATAATACCAGGAGTCTGTTCAGAAGGTCCAAATCATTTATTTGTGCACAAGTCTCGAACCAGTCAATTTCAAAATGGCTGAGCAAAGTTTTCAAGCATTACAACAACTTTTATAGACTTCTGTTCCATTCTAGGTATAGAAAAACATTTCATTGGTCCCGGTACTCTCCCGTACCTCCCGTACCCCTTCCATTGGTCCCGGTACTGATAAGTTTATCCAATTATGTCCCTTCAGTGGGCATGACACCTGCATACCCCCCTTCTAGTCCCAATTACAATGGTCAGTTCATCAACTTGTTACTTTCACACTCTCAAGACCATAGAACCAATTTGTGCATGCAGAGGAGCAGGGCTCTGCAACTCATCTGTCAGCACTCCCAATTATTTCTTTGCAGATGTACTTTTTCTTATCAGTAACTTTTAAACATGTTTTTCTGTATTTTTCCATCTCTCAGTTTTGCCTACCTAAGTTAGTTTAGTTCTCTTACAGAGTTCTATCCTACAATAGCAGCATATTGGGGGATGTGCAATCCTATATGCCTCTCCACAGGCCTCATTTACAGGTCAAGCTAGCCATGCTGGCCTGCTTATGTCAGACACCGTGGGTCACAGGCCTGCACCTGCCACACTAGAGCATTAGACATGTCCCTGACGAAGTCAAGGAATGCCATTTCCTCCAGCGGAGACTGCTGCCGGGGCTCTGAAGTGGGAAAGTCTGAGGAGATGTCGCAATGGCGATGTGTTTATTTATTTATTCAATTTATTTAACATTTTTTATATACCGTCTTTCAGATTCTCAAGGCGGTTTACAGAGAACATAACTTTGCTTACATGGAACTTTTCAGAACTATTTACAGTGTCCATTATCAACAGTGTATACAGTTAACTGGTAACATTTTAACTATTTACATGGGAGCTTAAGCTCAACAGGGGCATAGGATTTTACCAATTGTCTTTATGCTGCAATAGCTGGTGCAATTACTTGAGTGGTATGGTACTGAAATGCTCAGTAAACAATTGTGTTTTTAAGTATTTCCTGAAGTCGGCAATGTCATTGGTTGCTCTGAGCTGGTGTGGAAGGGAGTTCCATAGGGATGGTAGGTAGAGTTCGAACACTCTGTGTAGTGCATTCTGGGAGGTGCCTGTAGGTATCAGAGATTGCAAGAGAGTTTTGGTGCTGTGTCCCCCTTGATCTATTGTCTGGGACTCTTCTGATTAGGTTTTCTAAGCAGCTGGCAGATTGATTGTGCAGAATTTTGAATGCCATCATTATTGCCTTATATTTTATGCGTAAACTTATGGGGAGCCAATAGAGAGATTTGAGTATGGGGGTGATGTGTGTGTGTTGATTAGTTCTGGTGATTAGTCGTGCTGCTGCATTTTGTGCCAGTTGTAAGGCATGGATTAAACATTTGGGTAAGCAATGTAGGATTAGATTGCAATAGTTGAGGTGCGGTGTGATTAGTACCTGACATACGGATCGGAAGTGGTTGTCAGGCAACTCCTCATCCTCCATCTCCCACTCGGAGTAGTCCGTCAATGACTTGATGGAAGGCTGGTCTGTGGGCCCCGGGGCAGACCCTGTGGCTGGTGCCGAGAACACTGGCTGGGGACGATCACAGCCCCGTGGAGACCTCGGCCGAGGATCGACTCGAGGCCGAAGGGTCTCAAGTATCGGCTCGGCCTCCAGGGACGTCTTCGACATTGAGGGCCTGGTGGTTGAGGCAGAGGAACTGGTCATGTTGGACAACAGCGCCCGCTGCTGGTCCATGAAAGCAGACTAACTGCACTCCAGGACCACCATTCTAGACCATGGACCGGAAGGTTCCGCAGCCGTTGGCATGGGCACCAAAGGAATCGGGCCTGATGCTGGTTCCTCCAAAGGGTAATTCTTGATGAGGATGGTGTCTAGTGACCAAGGCTAGTCCGAGGTTGAGTCCTTTCAGGGGACCTTTGCAGGCTGCTCCCTCTCCAATCCCTCGGACGAGCATCTCGGACTGTGGGACTTGCCTCAGGATGCACCTGGCCTATCTGATCCATCCAGTGATGCCGCCTTCGAGGTCTTCTTCTTCTTCTTCTTGGGTTCCCTAGAGGGAGACCCCCTCTTTGAAGAACCATGGTGCCGCTCTGGTTCCATGGAGCTGCCCCGAGATGCCGTGGCTTCAGATGAGGCCCTGGCCTTCGGAGGTACTGCTGGAGGCTCTTGAGGGCATTGTTGGACATCTTTTTGCAGAGACCACATGCTGCAAGGTTGTAGTCCGGCCCAAGACAATGAAGGAAGCAGTCGGGTGTGTTGGTCAAAGACATGGGGGAAAAAAGTACCTCAGCGAGGTGGAAGACCCACTGAGCTGCCAGTTGGAAAAAAGACGCAAAGATGCCAAGGAGGAAAAACTACAAAAAAGACCCGAACTCGATGTCGAGATAGCGAGGTCGGGTGGCGGGAAGAGTACTGATGCCAGTACCTGAGAGGAGTATGAAACTCAGGCTGAAAAATTGACTTTTTCCGGGGACAAGCCAGACAGATGTCTGAAGGGCTCTGCAGAAAAAAGGAGACTGAGTAAGATGGGACCCTTGGGCGGGAAGGGGACCATGCATGCATGGTAGCATCTCCGAAAGGCTGTCTTTGAAAGCTGGGGGATGTTTCCGCGAGTGCTCCATCAGTGCCGACATCACCCATATGTGAGGACTGACTTCCTGCTTGTTCCCGGAGAATACATTGAAACCATCTTCCCAGTGTGCAGCAGCGGCCAAGAAAGCAAATAGAATGCTAGGAATCATAAGGAAATGAATGGAGAATAAAACAAAGGATATTAGAATGCCTCTGCATCGTTCCATGGTGCAATCACACCTTGAATATTGTGTGCAATTCCAGTCCAAATCCACAATGCAAAAACCCACTTAAATTAATTTTTACAAATATAATCATACATTAATAAAAAATCACAGACTATATAGATGATCCAAATATCAGCGTGTTGTAAATTTGCTGTTTTTTATGATTAATGAAAATATTTTCTTAAAATTCTTTATTGATATTAAACATTTTTACATTTAATTTTATAACTTCACACATATTCGCTTTACAAGACAAACAATCAAAAGAATTAATACAAATAGAAGTCTCCACAAGATACAAAAATAATATCCAATCTCTATTACATATAACAATTCCGGTCACCATATCTTAAAAAGGATATAGCAGAAACAGAAAAGGTACAGAGAAGAGCGACAAAAATGGTACATGGGATGGAAGGATACCCTATGAGGAAAGGCTTAAAAGGTCTGGGCTCTTCAACTTGGAAAAAATGACGGCTGAGGGGCGATATGATAGAGTTCTATAACATAATGAATGGAGTGGAATGGGTAAATCAGTTGTTTGCTTTTCCAGGTGATTTGTTACTCTTTAGTTTATCAAATAGCTGTATTACATCTTTCCGATTTATTGATATTTGTTTCAATTTCTCTGATACACCACCTTTAAATATCATTTCAGGCACAGGTAAGTTTCCTACTTCTGTAAAGACAGAAGAAAAGAATTCATTCAGTCTCTTCGCTATGGCCTTATCTTTTCTTAGGGGCATGTTTACTAAACATTCCTAACGTGCGGGGCCGCGCTAGTGTGCCTGTGCCATATAAGGAGTGGGCGGTTCAGGCAGAAAATAGAAAAAAAACGGTAGTAAGCAACCGGACGTGTGTGCGTCGCGCTAATGTGCGGGGGTCGACATTAGCGCGTGGAAAGGCAAAGTGGCGCGCTGCTGAGTATACAAAACAACAGAGCCGTGGTACAACGGTGAAGACACTGACCAATGGTGCAGGGGCCATGGGTTCAATCCCCCAGTGTGCGCAACAACAAAGGTCAGCTGAGGCAGTAACTGTAATGATTAACATTGTTTTAGGAGGCAAATTAATTTGGAACGGCATAAGGCGGCGCACAGTTATTTTTGGGCAGCAGAAGGCGGCGCACTGGTCCCCTTGGGCGGCAGAAGGCGGCGCGCTGATAGGCACAAGGCGGCGCGCTGATGCACAAGCACAGGACCAGAGCCACAGCACAATGGTTAAAACACTGACCAATGGTGCAGGGATCAGGGGTTCAACTCCTCACAATGCCCAGTGAAAAATGCCTGCTGAGGTATTATGTTGTGGAGTGCTGTAGGAGGCTGTATAATTTTATTTTGTTATCACTACTAGCAAACGCACTCTCCCAGCATGTTAACATACGGCGGCCCATAAGGCACATGTTACAGTGCACTGTTCGCCAAGGCACCCTTGAATGACCCCTATAGGGCAGCATGTATGTTGCGACACAGGATAATGTATAGTGCACCCTATAGGGATGGCAACCATAAGGTGGCCTACAGGGCGCCCTATGAAGCACCCTCAGAGGCACCTAATGAGTATAGTAAGCTGAGGGTGGTCTTGCCGGCATAGACATATGTACAGTAAATAAAAATAAAGCTGTGGACAGCCCTACCAAAGGGCCCCACTGTGGGTTTGAACCCATGACCTCTAGCTGCATAGGCAGTGATGTAACCATTGCACTACAGCTCCATAGCTGTAAGCAGGCCCCTGGCTGGCTGCAGATAGCCTACACGTCACCTCACAGACAGTCTGCTGGTGTCAACAGGATGGGTTAGGCCACCCGTACCCATGATGCACTGCACATGCAAATTAGCTGTCCGCAGATGGACACAAGATGGGGAATGCACCCCCACAGCACCTCGGCCCTGTTGGGGGAAGTGACCGGGTGCACCCACACAGCACCTTGGCCTAGTAGGGGGCACTGACCGGGTGTTTTACTGGCACAGAGTAGCCACACACCATTACATCGTGCGGGTACTGTGCTCACCCTGAGTGTGCAATGAGGTGGCCAGGACCAGGTCAACAACACCTGCCATGGCTGATGGAGGCCAAGCGGGCATTCCAAAGCAGTGTTAATGTGTAAGATAGCTAGTTTATGCACAAACACCATGGATATCCCTGTCTGCCGCCATCAGGCACCCCCCCCGTGGCAAACATGGTCCCCATCAAGGGATCCACACTCTACCTCCCTGCAAAGGTGGCAGTACAGGGCAACATCAACCCCAGTCCTGCTGAGGAACACCACCACCCCCCCCAGGAAGCTCCATACACAGCCATAACACAATAGCAGACAGACATAAGCCCAGGGTATGGTAAGCTGCACTCCACCACCAGATATTCCCCTGCAGCAAGCCAACAGCCACTGCACCCTGCAAGCCATTATAGCAAGACATTTACCAGCTACAAACAGTCTGCTGGTTAGTCCATAGTGCATGTTCCCAATGGAGATGCATGCACCCAGAATTGGGCTGTCTGCATACACAGCAAGCAGATATATCAGTGACTGGGCCCCAAAGAGAAACCCATATATATCACATGAGAGAACTACTATACAGCACTATGGGGGGGCCTAGCCATGCTGTGGTCACTGCACAGTCAGGGTGAGCGTGATCCCCCAGATGGACATGCTTTGGCCACCCTGTCTGTGTAGGTGGTGGCCGGACACTACAATATCCCAGCCAATGTCCCTGCCAGGGCCCTATGCCCAGTGCAGATGCATCCTGGCCACGCCATCCTGCCCTGGCTATACCCATGGTACCTTGCACCTCATTATGCACATTGACTGGCCAATACTGGCAACAGTGCTGGCAGTGCGGGCTGTTGAAGGGGCTTGCAGCCAACACCCACTGTATAGACAGACACACACTTCCACACCTCTGCCATCATGGTGCTACGATTGAGGGGGTAAGTAGCCTTGCCCACCAAACCGGTCCTGAGCACGGCAAGGCATGGATATGGTACGCATTACAGCTGGTGGTCACTCCCCAGGGTGGTAAGCACCGTCAGAGGCCAGGCCTGGAGCATGCCCCGCAAACACCTAACAGATTGTTTGGATGGGGCCAACTAGCAGTATGTACGTAACGTATGGATAACTGCCTGCCTGTGCTCCTAGCAAACGTCTCCGAGCTGTGTACCGTATACCTCAGGTGTAGGGTGACATTGGTAAGTTATGCAAGTGCTCGTTTTGGGTGCTGCATGCACGGTCCAATGTTCTGCCTTTCCAGGTGACATTGGCCAATGGGGCCTGTGGGTGTGGGTGTGTCTGCCCTTGATGGCTGCTGCTTTACGGCACAGATTCCCAACTCCAGTCCAGGTGTGCATCACACTGTTCGGGTTTTCCTGCTATCCCTCATGAATATGCATGGACTACATCTACATGCCATGGGGGTGGTGCATAGATATACAGCACAGGCATTTGTATGAGTGTCAGCATGGAACCTGACTGGTGTGTGGCCCACCAGGACTGCATTTGGGTGATTCTGCTCTAGGTACTGCCCCTGTTCATGGTGTCTGTGCTCAGTGGGGTAAAAGATAGATGTCTTACCATTGCATATGTCCCCGCCATGAAAGGTGTGTCCTTACTATCACTGTTTAGTTGTGGGAAAAATATGTGGGCAGGATTGGCAGTAGCCCCAGCTGGGCTTTGAACCTGTGACCTTCTGTTCTTGTATGCACTGTCTGTGTGCACTGCACCACTGTGTAGCCACAGATTGGTTGGATTCCCTGGACTGTCCATGACTGTGGATCCGGCAGGACCTGTCTGTTGCAGTGGACTGTGCCAGCCTGCACATGGCTAGGCCTCTGTCTTCTGTGGTTAGCAGCCACTGCCCCCTGCACCACATGTACTTGTCCGCCAACATGCTGGCATGACCGTCTCTCAGAAAAAGCAGTTGACCTGATTGCACTGTGGCAGTATGGGACTGCATTTGGGGGACTTGGCTGTAGGTAATGCCCATTGTTGTGGTGTGTGTGCGGTGTTGGGTAAAATATGGGTGTTTTCCCCATGCATACAGGGGTGTCTGCGCTATCTTTATTTAGTGGTGGGTAAAATATAGGGACTGGGCTGGCAGGTGCCCCAGCTGGGTTTTGAACCTCTGCCCTCTGGTTCTAGAGGTAATGACTCTGTCTGCTGTACCACACTTTGGCCACAGAGACAGTGCAGCCCCTGGAGGCAGTAAGCCTGGCAGGATGGAGTCACAAACCCTGCTCTACGCAAGTCTACTGTGGGCATATGCACCCTGTCTGGTGACAAACGTGCACATAAACCCCGGAACTGACCACGGGAAATGTGGGACAGAATATCACCACGCTGGGCAACAGTGATATTAATGGGCAACCATAGCAAACACTCCCAGGAAAGCTCCAAAACGTGGAAATGTTTTTTGGAAGAGTCTCCTCTCAGTAGACCCTTCCAAAATTCATTTCTTGTTTCTGGAGCTTTGCTGGGTGTGATTTCTGTATTTGCCCATCACTATAACTGTTCCCCAGCTGAATTACTATTTTTAATAGTTCTGTTGTGGTCATTTTCTATGTTTATTTTCACTTTTGTGCTGTGCACATGTATCACACTGCTCACGTTTTGCTGGTTTCCCCGGTTTTCCTGTACATTGCTGACGGAAATGGTTTCTCTTCCCTTTAAATGCTTTCTACCGCGAGTGTTTCACTCGCGGTAGTTTTTACATGGAAATTCGGGCTCGATACTGTGCGGGGAGCCTCTCCCCTCCCACTCTCCACCCATTGACCCCGTCCCTCCGCCCCTCCGGAGCCTTCCTCCGCCCTCCTTTCGCCGTTCCACGCCTCTATCGGACATTTGCGGGCCCGCACTTGTACGGGGCCCGTTAGTGAGCCGCGTACCTGTGCGGGGGTGACACGCACGTGTGCGGGGCGTTTAAACGCGTTTCTGCGCGTTTCAGTGCCGCGTTGCCGTGCGCTATTTTGCGGCGCGCTCTTTTGCGGATTTTAGTAAACATGCCCCTTAGTGTACCTTTTACCCCTCTATCATCCAAGGGTCCAAATGACTATCACAGGTGATTTGCTACTAATGTACTTGAAAAAGTTTTTATCATGCACTTTTACTTTCACAGCAAGCTACTTTTCAAATTTTCTTTGCTTGCCTTATCAGTGCCTTGAATTTAACTTTTTTCATCATTTGGCTGATTTGTCCGTTTTTGGAAAGATTCTCTCCTAGCTATAACAGCCTCTCTGATCCTACCTTTAAGCCATGCTGGCTGTCGTTTGGCCTTCCACCTTTCTTAAAGCATGAACTACATCTGGTCTGGGCTTCCATGATAATAGTTTTAAATAACACCCTGGCCTGATGTAAATTCTTAACCTTTGCAGTTGCTCCTATGGGTTTTTTCGTAACCATGTTCCTCATTTTATTATAGTCTCCTTTTTAAAGTTAAATGCTAGCACAGTTAATTTTCTTGCTATCCTCCCTCCATTTATTAAATCAAATGTGATCATGTTATGATTGCTATTGCCAAGCTGCACAAACAGTATTACCCTTTTCACTAGATCCTATGGTCCACTAAGGACTAGGTCTAAAATAGCTTCCCCATGTGTTGGTTCATGAACTGGTTGCTCCATGAAGCAGTCATTTATTTCATTTAGAAACTTTATCTTCCTAGCATGTCCTGATGGGACACTGACCCAGTTAATTCTGGGGTAAGTGAAATCTTGCATTATTACTGTGTTGTAAACTTTGCTAGCTTTCCTAATGTTTACATAGTAACAGAGGCATATTCTAAGATGTGCGTTCCAGCCATCTGTACGTTCGGTAGATGGGATTCTGATCCCGTGGGGCACGCCTAGCACCCACATCAGAATCCCATCTAAGCTTATAAGTGCAGGCCCGGACCCGATTCTGATTGGCCTGCATGTACAGGCACCTGCCCGGCTAACTCAGTCAGTTTCGGAGTGGATGAGTGGCCTAGTGGTTGGGGCAAGGTACGTCAGGCCGGAAGGTCGGAGGTTCAAATCCCACTAGAGGACAGCAACCTTGGGCTGGAAGGACTGGGGTTTCTAGTCACACAGGTGCTACTTGTGGTCTTGGGCAAGCCACTTAACCCTCCATAGCCCATGTTCCCTGTAAAATAGTTATCTCCAAGTTATAATGCCCTGTTCAATGTAATTTCAGTTTGTTCAATGTAAACCGCACTGATGCAGAATAGCGCGGTATATAAGATAATGTAAATAAATAAAGGCTCCTGAATGCAGATGTGGTGCCATGGCATCCAGTTGCCATTGCACTGCGGCTCCATTCAGGAGCCTTGATCCTCAGAAGCCAATGACTTCTATCTTTCCCCACAGCCTGACACCCAATTTGGCCTCCCAAGGCCAGGGTTGGGCTGCGGCGAATCTCCTGCACCCCTCAACACTGACACACCCTGGGCCTGTCATCCCTCCTTGTCTAGGGGAACTTATTCTACTTCAGAGGTGGAATAAGTTCCATGCCTACTCTGCAAGCCCCGATGTACAGTGCCAACATCAGAATTGGCCCTATATGTCCAGGGCCGCAGACCTCCCACTTCCTGCCATAACTCCGCCCCAATCTAACCTCCCTGTAGAAAGTCCTTGTTCATATGGGGAGGCTTGGCGGGACGGGAAAGGCAGATGGAATAGACCCCATAGTATATGACAGCAGATAAAGACCAGCATGGTCCATCTAGTCTGCCCAGCAAGGTGGCAAGAGTAGGTGCACCTGCTGCTCCGTGCAGGTCACCCCTCTACATGGCTTTGTTTAGGGGTGTACCCACCGCTCTGTGCAGTTCACTCCTATTTGTTGAGATATAAGAGATAGTTAAGTTTATTTTGATTTTATCCTGTTATAAAGGGATCCACTGTGTCTGTCCACTGACATTTTGAATAGTAAGGAAATCCACAGTACTACCTTTTAACTTTCGAAAGGGAGACTATGATAAAATGAGGAAAATAGTTAAGAAAAAACTAAAAAGAGTAGTTGCAATGGTTAAAGACTTACATCAAGCTTCGGTGTTGTTGAAAAATACTATCTTGGAAGCCCAGACCAGCTGTATTCCACACTTTAAGTAAAGTGGAAGGAAGTCCAAAAAACTGCCAGCATGGTTTAAAGGTGAGGTCAGAGAGGCTGTTGTTGCCAAAAAAACATCTTTCAGGAAAAGGAAAAAAGAGCCAAACGACGAAACCTGGAAAAAGCACAGGCACTGGCAAGTCAAATGCAAGGCATTGATAAGGCAGGCAAAGGGAGAATCTGAGAAGAAGCTTGCTGCGGAAGCAAAAACACAAAATAAAGACTTTTTCAAGTACATTCGTAGCAAAAAACCTGTGAGAGAGTCAGTTGGTCCATTAGATGATAGAGGGGTTAAAGGGGCACTAAGAGACGACAAGGCGATAGCGGAGAGACTGAATGAATTCTTTGCTTCGGTCTTTACTGAGGAAGATGTAGGGAGGTTACCCATGACTGAAGTGGTATTTAAAGGTGCAGAAGAATTGAAGGAAATATCGATATATCGGGAAGATGTATTAAAAGTATTAGATAAACTGAAGAGTAGCAAATCACCTGGGCCGGATGGTATACATCCAAGGGTGTTGAAAGACCTGAAATATGAGATTGCAGACCTGCTATTAGTAATCTGTGAATTTTCATTAAAATAATCTGTAATACCTGAAGACTGGAGGATCGCCAATGTAACGCCAATTTTTAAAAAGGGTTCCAGGGGTGATCCAGGAAACTACAGACCGGTGAGCCTGATGTCAGTACTGGGAAAAATGGTAGAAACCATCATAAAGAATAAAATTACTCAGCATGTAGATAGTCATGGCCTAATGGGAGACAGCCAACATGGCTTTAGACAAGGAAGATCTTGTCTTACTAATCTGTTATGTCTTTTTGAAGGTGTGAATAAACAGGTGGACAAAGGTGAGTCGGTTGATATAGTGTATTTGGACTTTCAGAAAGCCTTTGACAAGGTCCCTCATCAGAGACTTTTGGCAAAACTAAAGAGTCATGGGATAGGAGGCAGTGTACTATTGTGAATCAGGAACTGGTTAAAAGATAGAAAGCAGAGGGTTGGGCTAAATGGCCAATTTTCCCAATGGAGAAAGGTGGATAGTGGTGTACCCCAGGGATCTGTGCTGGGTCCGCTGCTTTTTGACATATTCATAAATGACCTGGAAAGTGGAATAACGAGTGAGGTTATCAAATTTGCAGATGACACAAAACTATTTAAAGTTGTTAAAACCCAAGAGGATTGTGGAAAATTGCAAGAGGATCTTGATAAATTAGAAGACTGGGCATCAAAATGGCAGATGAAATTTAATGTGGGCAAGTGCAAAGCTATGCACCTAGGGAAGAACAACCCAAACTATGGTTACATGATGCAAGGTTCCACATTAGGAACCACCACCCAGGAAAAAGATTTAGGGGTCATTGTGGATAACATGTTAAAACCCTCGGCCCAGTGTGCAGCGGCGGCCAAGAGAGCAAATAGAATGCTAGGTATCATAAGGAAAGGAATGGAAAATAAAACAAAAGATATTATAATGCCTCTATATCGTTCCAAGGTGAGACCGCACCTTCAATATTGTGTGCAATTCTGGTCGCCATATCTTAAAAAGGATATAGCGTTATTAGAAAAGGACTCCACACATCAAACAGTAAGTAAGGGTTTGAGGGTTTCTTTGTTTGGTTTTTTTTATTACATTGCTTGCTCTCTGACTGGGAGCTCTTAAAAGGGTTTTGTGTATATTTTTAAAAGCAAGGTAACTTCATTTTTGCTGTTTTAGGGGAACTTTAATTGAGCACAGTAGGTTGCTGACTCCAGTGACCTCCTCAGCTTTAGAAGCTGCTAACAGCTAATCAGGTGTGAGTGGGCCTGTTTCCTGAGTGCAGTTGAAGCCTGCATAAAAAGGCTCCTGTGCCCTGCCCCTTTGAGGCTTTTCTAACCAGGACTCCACACATCAAACAGTAAGTAAGGGTTTGAGGGTTTCTTTGTTTGGTTTTTTTTTATTACATTGCTTGCTCTCTGACTGGGAGCTCTTAAAAGGGTTTTGTGTATATTTTTAAACTCAAGGTTACTTCATTTTTGCTGTTTTAGGGGAACTTTAATTGAGCACAGTAGGTTGCTGACTCCAGTGACCTCCTCAGCTTTAGAAGCTGCTAACAGCTAATCAGGTGTGAGTGGGCCTGTTTCCTGAGTGCAGTTGAAGCCTGCATAAAAAGGCTCCTGTGCCCTGCCCCTTTGAGGCTTTTCTAACCAGGACTCCACACATCAAACAGTAAGTAAGGGTTTGAGGGTTTCTTTGTTTGGTTTTTTTTATTACATTGCTTGCTCTCTGACTGGGAGCTCTTAAAAGGGTTTTGTGTATATTTTTAAAAGCAAGGTAACTTCATTTTTGCTGTTTTAGGGGAACTTTAATTGAGCACAGTAGGTTGCTAACTCCAGTGACCTCCTCAGCTTTAGAAGCTGCTAACAGCTAATCAGGTGTGAGTGGGCCTGTTTCCTGAGTGCAGTTGAAGCCTGCATAAAAAGGCTCCTGTGCCCTGCCCCTTTGAGGCTTTTCTAACCAGGACTCCACACATCAAACAGTAAGTAAGGGTTTGAGGGTTTCTTTGTTTGGTTTTTTTTATTACATTGCTTGCTCTCTGACTGGGAGCTCTTAAAAGGGTTTTGTGTATATTTTTAAAAGCAAGGTAACTTCATTTTTGCTGTTTTAGGGGAACTTTAATTGAGCACAGTAGGTTGCTGACTCCAGTGACCTCCTCAGCTTTAGAAGCTGCTAACAGCTAATCAGGTGTTAGTTCCCGCCCTACCCACCCCGACTCCCACCCACCCCTAGTGAGCAGCCTTGCTTTATAGGGCGCCTCCCCTTTCACAAATCACAGTGAATTGGACCAGCACATTTGTATGTAATTATAGTGTTTTAACTGCTTTTTCTCTATAAAGACAGCTGCGAAACCGGCTGGTACTTGGTAGATCTCTCTTTTGCTCTAACAGATACCTAAGCTCCACGAAAAGAACAATGGCTGGGAAATATCGTATTGCTAAAGCTGTTGCCCCCGTTACAGCTTCTGCCTCGGTCCAGACAGAGGTCCTAATGCCGGTTGAAGGACCGGTTCCATGTGCAGGGTGCCTGCATGCTGAAGCTCTGAGGAAAGAGGTGGAGGAACTCAGAGAGGAGGTGGCGAGGCTGAGGAGCATTCAAGACAGTGAGAAGTACATTGATGAGATGCTACTTGCAGCAACCAAGCTCTCCAGCACCGGAGAAGATGGGTGCCAACAGAATGTCGATGGTTGGACACAAGTCACCAGGGCCTGCAAAATCACCAATCCAACTTCTCCATCCCTTGAATTGAAGAACCATTATGCAGTCCTGGAAGTGGAGGAGGTGAAAGCATCCCTGGAAAGGGAAGAACCAGAGTTCAAGTACCCCAAAGTTGCGGAATCAGTCACCAGAAGGAAACGAAGGGTGGTGGTGGTTGGAGACTCTCTTCTGAGGGGTACTGAGGCGTCCATCTGCCGACCAGACTTGATGTCCAGAGAGGTATGCTGTCTGCCTGGTGCCAAAATCCAAGATGTTATGGAGAGTTTGCCGAGACTCATCAAGCCCACAGACTATTACCCAATGTTGCTAATCCATGTTGGAACAAATGATACTGCCAGGTATACCTCGGAACGTATCAAAAGTGACTTCATGGCTCTGGGACAGAGGGTGAAGCAGTTAGGTGCACAGGTGGTGTTCTCTTCAATCCTCCCTGTTGAGGGTAAAGGCCAAGGCAGAGAGGCTCGCATCCTGGAGACGAATGCATGGCTGCGTGGATGGTGTCATCGAGAGCGTTTTGGTTTCCTAGACCATGGGATGCTTTTCCAAGGGTTGCAAAGCAGAGATGGCATCCATCTGTCCAAGAGAGGTCAACGCATCTTTGGTAGTAGACTGGCTAATCTACTGAAGAGGGCTTTAAACTAGATTCCTTGGGGATGGGTGAAGAAAGCCCCCAGGTAAGTGAAAGACCCCAGGTAGGTGATACATTAAATACCTTTATGGAAATGGGTAACAGGGGTAACATATGGAAAGTAGTGTGTATTAATGCCCGTAGCATGGGAAATAAGATCCCTGAGGTTGAAGCTTTGGTGGGAGTGGCTGACTTGGATTTAGTGGCAGTTACAGAAACATGGTTCACAGAAAACAATGACTGGGATGTAACTATACCTGGCTATACTTTATTCAGGAAGGACAGGGTAGGAAGAAGAGGAGGAGGAGTGGCACTATATGTAAAAACTACTATTAAAGCTTTGGAATTACAGAGCTTAAAAGGGAGAGAGGAGGCTTTGTGGGTTAAACTAGAAAGAGGGAAAGAGAAATCTATTTTCATTGGAGTGATATACAGACCTCCCTCACAAGAGGAAGAGGTGGACAGAGAGTTAATTGAAGACATACGCAGCATTGCTAGGAAAGGGGAAGTGCTGCTGATAGGAGATTTCAATATGCCAGATGTTGATTGGCACATTCCAGCTGCAGTATCATCTAGAAGTAAGGAGATCCTGGATTCTCTACAGGGAGAACTATTCAGGCAATTGGTAACAGACCCCACACGTGAAGGGGCCATACTGGACTTAGTGCTTACCAATGGTGAAAGTGTTTCTGATGTTGTAGTGGGAGATCATTTTGCATCCAGTGATCACCAGATGGTGTGGTTCAGTATTAGGACTAGGGCTATTAGAATCCATTCCAAAGTGAGGATCTTAGACTTTAGGAAGACTAACTTTGCGAAGATGGGCCAATACCTCAGGGAGTCGTTAGTGGGATGGGAACAGCTGGGGGATGTAGAAAAACAGTGGGCAAAACTGAAAGGGGGTATTTTAAGGGCAACCAACCTTTTTGTTAAAATGGTATATAAAGGCAAAAGGAACAGGAGACCGCTATGGTTTTCGAAGGAAGTAGCTGAAAAAGTGAAGAAAAAGAGGGAGGCCTTCATGAAATACAAGAGATCACAGAGAGCGGAAGACAGGCATCTGTATTTGGAAAAACTTAGAGAAGCTAGCAAAGTAGTCAAGAAGGCAAAGATTCAAAAGGAGGAGGAAATAGCCAATGCAATAAAATGGGGGGATAAGACATTTTTCAGATATATTAGTGAGAAGAGGAAGAGCAAAAGTGGTATTGTCAGACTCAAGGGTGCAGGGGGGGAATATGTAGAAGCTGATAAGGATAAAGCAGAATTGCTTAACAAATATTTTTGTTCTGTGTTCACAGATGAAGAACCAGGAGCAGGACCTCAGAAAACACCCACAAATAAGAAACAGAGGCGAGGGACATCTTGAACTATTTTCAGAAGACTGTGTTCGTGAGAAACTAGCTCAACTTAACGTAGACAAAGCGATGGGACCGGATGGGATACACCCTAGAATACTGAGGGAACTTGGGGACGTTCTAGCAGCTCCACTGACTGACCTTTTCAATGCCTCGTTGGAGTCAGGAGTGGTGCCAAAGGACTGGAGAGAGGCTCATGTGGTGCCTTTACACAAAAGCGGAAGTAAGGATGTGGTTGATAACTACAGGCCGGTTAGTTTAACTTCGGTGGTGAGTAAATTATTGGAAACGCTGCTGAAAGAGAAAATAGTGAGGTTTCTGGAGTCCAGCGGATTACAGGATCCAAGGCAGCATGGATTCACCAGAGGCAGGTCTTGTCAGACAAATCTGATTGATTTTTTTGACTGGGTGACCAGGGAGTTGGACCGAGGGAGAGCTCTAGATGTGGTGTATTTAGATTTCCGTAAAGCCTTTGACACTGTTCCTCACAGGCGACTTATAAACAAACTGAGCACCCTAGGGATGGACCCTAAAGTTACTGCTTGGGTTAGAAATTGGTTGGTTGGGAGGCGACAAAGAGTACAAGTAAATGGAGCTCACTCTGAGGAGAAGGATGTTACCAGTGGTGTGCCCCAGGGATCTGTCCTTGGTCCGATTCTTTTTAACATCTTTGTTAGTGATATAGCGGAAGGGCTGTCAGGTAAGGTTTGCCTCTTTGCGGATGATACCAAAATCTGCAATAGAGTAGACACCCAGGAAGGGGTAGATAACATGAGGAGGGATCTAGCTAAGCTTGAAGAATGGTCTAGAATTTGGCAGCTGGGATTTAATGTTAAAAAATGTAAGGTCATGCATTTGGGCTGCAGCAATCCAAGGGAGCAATACAGTATAGGAGGTGAAGTACTTTTGTCCACTAAAGAAGAGCGGGACCTAGGCGTGGTTGTGTCTGACGATCTTAAAGTAGCTAAACAGGTGGAAAAGGCGACGGCAAAAGCTAGAAGGATGCTTGGGTGCATACGGAGAGGAATGGCTAGCAGAAAAAAGGAGGTGATAATGCCTCTGTATAAGTCTTTGGTGCGACCTCATTTGGAGTATGGTGTGCAATTCTGGAGACCGCACCTTCAAAAGGATGTGAACAGGATGGAGTCGGTGCAGAGGGTTGCTACCAAAATGATTAATGGGCTTCATTATAAAGCATATGAGGACAGACTTAAGGATCTTAATATGTACACCTTAGAGGAAAGGCGGGATAGAGGTGATATGATTGAGATGTTTAAATACCTCCGTGGCATAAATGTTCAGGGAGAGAGCCTCTTTCAATTGAAAGCAAGTTCTGCTACGAGGGGACATGGGATGAGGGTGAAGGGAGATAGATTCAGGAGTGATATGCGGAAATATTTCTTTACGGAAAGAGTAGTGGATCCGTGGAATAGTCTCCCAGTGGAGGTGGTAGAGATGAGGACAGTAACTGAATTCAAGAAAGCATGGGACCAACACAGAGGATCTCTAAAGGCAAAAAGTGGACTGTTGTAGTTGTTATGGAAGGACAGACTAGATAGGCCATGTGGTCTTTTTCTGTCGTCATATTTCTATGTTTCTATGTTTCTAGAGAAGAGCCACCAAAATGGTAAAGGGGATGGAAGTATACTGCTATGAAGAAAGGCTAAAAAGGTTAGGGCTCTTTAACCTGGAGAAGAGACGGCTGAGGGGAGATATGATAGAAATCTATAAATTAATGAACGGAGTGGAATGGGTAAACTTAGATCAATTGTTTACGTTATCAGAATATAGAAAGACTAGGGGACATGCAAAGAAGCTACAGGGTAAACTATTTAAGACTAATAAAAGAAAATATTTTTTCACTCAACATGTAATCAAACTCTGGAATTTGTTACCGGAGGATGTAGTAAAGGCCGTTAGTGTAGCTGGGTTTAAAAAGGTTTGGACAAGTTCCTGGAGGAAAGGTCCATAAACCATTATTAAGAAGGGACCCATGATATCAATGCTTGACCCAGTACAAGCATTGTGGAACCTGTGTCTTTTGCAGAAACTGCTAGGTATGCATGACCTAGGTTGGCCACTGTTGGAAACAGGATACTGGGCTTGATGGACCTTGGTCTGACCCAGTATGGCATATCTTATGTTCTTATGGCTGACTCTCTACATCACCGATAGTATCCTGCACTCTACGTTCCGTCCATAATCATTGCCTGCACTTCCCACCCTGGCTCATCTGGAACAGACTCGTCATGCAGCATTTCTCTTCCTGGCCCCTTCCCTTTGGAACTCACTCCCCCTCTTCCTTCGCCAAGAACTATCATACCCTAAATTTAAGTCTCTCCTAAAGACACACCTCTTCTATCTAGCTTTTGACCTCCCCTCTTCTGATCTGTAATGCTATTCTCCTCCTCCTACTGTTTCTCTCTTCTCCCTAGTGCATTTGTGATTTCTTTCCTGTTGATATTGCAGTTCTTTTCCTTTTCCAGCCTTGGCCTCTACTATTTGTAATCATTTTTATTTTATTTAACAGGTTTTTATATACTGCTTTATCATTTCAATCAAAGTGGTTTACATTGAAACTTAAACTTGGTAATGTGCATTAAACAGGGACCTTCGCCTGGAACCCTCCCTGAAAACCTTTAAGACCCGCCTGAAGACCTACCTTTTCTGCCTTGTGTTTGACCTTCCCCCATCTCCCTCCCCCCCCCCGCTGATTCTCCTTTTGTAAGCCCCTACTTGTTACCGAACCTTTATCCTTACTCTTTCCTTCTCTCCTAACTATCCTATCAAATATTTTGGCGTTCCTTTCCTCTTCCCTGGCAGCCTTTTTTGTACTTTGTACACCGCTCTGACGCGATTGTTTTGAGCGGTATATTAAGCCTCCAATAAAGATAAAGATAAAAATAAAGACATTGATAACTTGGATTTTTCTGAGGCAATGGAAGGTTAAGTGACTTGCCCAAGGCCACAAGGAGTGCTAGTGGGAATCAAACCCTGGTCTCTGGGTTCCCAAGCCAGTGTTCTTAACCATTAGGCTACTCCTCCACTCCTGTACACTGCCCTGATGTTATGAAGGTCGGTTAATCAACTCTCACAATAAAGATAAAGATAAAGTATCACCTGTTTCCCAATCACACAAGCTTTTCTTACTAGCATACACGTCCATCGTCCTTTAGGGTGGGTAGGGCGCAGAACATCCAGGATTAGCAGGTCTCCCATCCATTCACTTCCTGCTCTACCAGATCACTTATATAGTTTTGAATTCGGTCCCAATATTGTTGGATCCTCCTACATTTCCACGAGAGATGACTCAGATCCGCCCAAAGTTCGCCACACCAGAGACACCTGCTATTCTGAGTTAGCCCACTATGGAAAGCCCTTCGCGGCGAGAACTGTGCTCAACAAAGTGCACGATATTGAATTTCTTGCAGCTGTGCTGATCTTACTACACTAGAATCCTCATCACTGCCTGTCTTATCGTTCCCGGCTCCACTGTGGTACCCATCTCCCCAGCCCATCACTATTCTACCTGCGAGAAATCAGGACATAGGGACCATTTGCACAACTTCTTATAAAATTTTGATATACTAAAGCTAATCTGGTTGTTCAATCCAAAGACTTGCAGTAGGCACAATGAGGTTTCACCATCTATCTCTCCCGGGGAAGTGACTGAATATAATGACCAAGTTGTAAAAAGGCAAACACTTGGGTCCTGTTCAGTTAAAATTCTGTTCTTAAGTTTTGAAAGGGCTTAAAACGTCCCTCAAGGTCCATTACATATCCTATACTGATTATCCCTTTATTTCTCCACTCAATAAAGGTCTCGTTTTCCATTCCCAGCAGAAACCGTGGATTACCTTGAATAGGTAGAAAACGAGTCGCCCCGGCAAAATGTCCCATTTTGAGCAGAGATGGCGCAAAACATTTCTGAACGATCCTATTAATGTATTACGAAGGATCCGAGTAGATAGCATCTGACTCTGAGTGTAGCATGGCTAATAACGAATAGGGTGGGACAAAATCTTCTTCTAGTTTCCGAGGGGTGTATATCTCTGTTTGCCCCATCCAATCTCTCAGATGCCTTAATTGACAGGCAAAAGTGTACCCTCGTATATTGGGAATCCCCACCTGCCTTGTCGCCAGGCTCCCCTGTGTGGCCATTGGACCTCGTGCCAATTTCCCTCGCCATATGAACCAGCGCAGGTCCCGTTCAAGTGCAACTACATCTTTATACAGTAGCCATATAGGTAGCATTTGTAAAATATAGAGTAGTTTTGGGAACAAGGCCATACGGAAGGCCGTCACCCTCTCCATTAAAGGCAACAGCGGGTTCCAGTCCTGCATCTTTACTCGTATTTGTGCCAATATGGCTTCACAGTTCATTCTATAGAGTAAATGTGCGTGATGTGGGAGCCGGATTCCTAGATATCAGAATGCGCGATCTGCCCACCTCAAGGGCAAAGATGTTCCCCACATGGCTCTCTGTCCACCCAAAATGTCTAGTGCTTCATATCTCTATTAATCTGCAGGCCTGAGAGTCATCCAAAAGACTCAAATTCCCAAAGTAGCCTGGGCAAGGATGATTGCGGGTCAGTAATATGGGTCAGCAAATCATCTGCGAACGCCAATACTACAAATTTTGATGGCCCTAAGCATACCCCTTGCACTCCTCATGCTCTACCAGTGTACGAATAAACGGGTCTAACATCAAAACAAAAAGCAACGGGGATAATGGGAAGCCCTGCTGCGTCCCCCTCTCTAATCCAAATGCCTCAGAGATATATTCATTAACAAATACTGCTGCTGTGGGTAGACTATATTATGCACTAATCAGCTGGATAAAGGGTGCGCCCAATCCATATCGAGGTAGTAGTTAGAACAAGTATTTCCACCCCACCCTATTAAACACTTTCTTGGCATCAAAGCTTATTAATAAGGATGGTATTTGCTTCTCCTGGACTCATTCTAAAGAGGCCAGAATTTTCCTCATATTGCTTACCGCATATCTATCCCGTACGAAGCCCACTTGAGACTCCTAGACCAAGATGGGAAGAAAGGGTGCCAGACGATCCGCCAGTATTTTCGCCCAAAGTTTCAGGTCATAATTTATTAAGGAAATTGGGCGATATGAGCTAGTCAATTGGGGGTCCTTCCCAGGTTTAGAGATTAGTGTCAAATAGGCCTTGTTTTCTCCCCACAAAAAGTTTCCTCTTTGGGCTCGTGATTGATATATATTAACCAAGACTAGGGTGATGAAGTCTCGAGTAAGTTTGTAAAACTGCTGTATATCCATTGGGACTTGGGACCTTAAAGCACTGGGCTTGATGAATGCCCTGAAACACCTCCTCGACAATAACAGGAGCACCAAGCACCGCCGCCTGTTGTTCCTTTAAGCCTTGGCTGGGACAATGTCTCCAGATATTCATTTACCTGAGTCAGGGAGACCTCTTTCCTTTTGATACATCCCCTCTCATCTCGCTGTAGTAGCTGATAAGAATGCAATAAATAATACCCGGAGTCAGGCAAAGATTCAAGCCAATTTATTTGTGCACAGGCTCAGATTGCAGTAGCATTCAAAATGGTCTGAGCAATGGCTCCTAGTTACACAACAGCTTTTATACCTTTCTTTTCCAGTCTAATACAGGCAAAACTCCTCATTGGCCACAGTGGCCCACTTACTCTCATCCAATAGACATCTCTGACCGGGCCCAGGACTCGCTCCCCCTGCTTGGGTCTTACTAGCCACGGGTCAGCAACTAGACATAACACTAAACATAATACTTCTGCTAAAGTATACAGTATATTTCGCTACTCTTGCAAGGTCAGTTAGCCACAAAGATAGTGGAAGGCATATCAGAAGCATTCTCATCAAAAGCAAACAAAGCAAGGCCAAACAAAGCAAGGCTAAGACGGGTTTCTAATAGCTACTGGTGATTTCTGTAATATTCCAGGCACATATCTCTAGCCCTGGCTCAAAATACTAAACAATCAAAACGCTAGACAAAATATTCTTACACTGTTCAGCTTCTCTACTATATTTTCATCCTAATTACAAGGTCAGTGCACATCTAGCAAAGATACAGTGGCGCGGCATTCTACTGAAACAGACATCTGGCTAATCTAAACAATAAACAGTAAGAAAGTTTTAATTCTCTTATCTCCAGGAGAGCAGAACATGTTATCAAACTAGAATAGAACGCTATTTCTTTCTAACAGCTAGCTAACAGCATTCTGTAATTTTCCAAAGTCAGCAATAACATTCTAAAGCAGGGGAAAAAGGGCTTCAGGCCTAGCTTCAGGCCTAGCTCTGCTACATACTAGGCCATCGCCTATCACATTGCAACATTGGGACCTTCTGAATGCCATGCAGCCCCCGAAGACAACGCGCCAGTAGCCACCCATTTTTATCTCCATGTTGAAAGAGTTGAAATTTGTAATAGGCCCAGGATTTCTTAGCTCTTTGGTGGAGAACTTCATTAAGGACTGCTTGTGTTTCCAATAATCAAGCCCTTGACCCCAACTGTAGCGTGTCAAGCATACTCTCTTCGCAATCTCACCACCTGACCTCTAAGCGTAACACCCTAGAATTTAAAACCTGTCATCGGCAAGCACAATACGCAATAATATCACCTCAGCACCACTTTTGCAGCTTCCCAAAATACTTCAGGAGTCTCTTGGTGTCGGGTGTTATAGTGTGCATACGTCTGCCAATGTTCTCTAATATATATCTGAAAATTCTTATCTTTGTATAGGTCTAGGGGAAATCGCCAGTTATTAGTACTATTTGACGGTGTATGCCAAGTGATGTCAATCCTTAGTGAGGTATTGTCAGAAATTTCCCCAGGACCTATTGTGGCAGTATCCACATATGCAAACATAGGCCCAGAAGTCAGCAAGTAATCTCTTCAGGCACTAGTGCCATGAGCCAGAGATGTGTGCATGTAATCCCTCTCCCCTGATTGCAAGAGCCTTCAGGGGTCCACCAGGCGAAGTCAGTGTCGAAAACACTGTAAGATTCGTGACATGCCCTCTCTAGCCCTCCGATCCAGGCGGGAGATGTCCATTAAGGGGTCTAGGACTCCATAAAGGTCCCCGCCCAATATAATCTTATCACATAGGCATTGTTCTAATTTAGATGCCACTGGCATAAAAGGATTTCTCTGGGTTGTTGGGGCCATATAAATTAAACAGTACTACAGGATGTCCCTCCAGTTCTCCCTGCACAATGATGTAATGCCCCTGAGGATCCAAGTATTCAGTGGCACAGGTGAACCGTATCTTTTTATGGGTCAAAATTACCACCCCACTCTTTCGGCCTTGTGCTGGTGCTTCAAACACTTGCCCTACCCAATCTCGTTTTAATTTAGCATATTATGAAAGGGTTTGATGTGTTTCCTGAATGAATGCTATATCACAACGGTGATGGGCCAAGGCTTTCAGGATCTTTGAGTGCTTAATGGGAGTGCCCAGACCACACACAATTCAGGAAATAATCCTCAACCTGTGTCTAGTAGGTCTTTGTGCTCGCAATAAAAGTTCTTTACTTGTGTTAAGGCAAGACCCCCCCAGGCCTAAGGTCTCCCCTCCGCTACTATGATTATGACATAAGGTGAGTACCCAATATCTTCCTTCATCTGTTCTTTTAACCCTCCCTCCACACCTCCCTTCCCCTTTGTAAGTCCCCTTCCCTGTTCTCCCTTCCCCTTTCCTTACTCTCATCTCTCTTATACTAACCACGTTTAATGTGTCAGGACCTCCCCCCTTATATATATCTGCCCTTCCATATCAACTACTACTCATCCACTCCCCCCTCTCTCTTTCCCGATGCCTTCCCCCTATCCCTCCCCTGCCCTCAGTTACCACATTGGGGTATACTGACCCCTTATGGCCTTACGTCATGTTTCTATCTCAACCCCTAGCCATACTGTTTTAACAGGAGTCAAAGTTCTGAGGGTAGGTAGAGCAGATAAATAATCCTGCAAGAAAACATTCAACCTAGTAACAGGGGGGCAACAATAGCAAATAATGCATAGCTGCCTTCTTCCACCAATACACCATTACATTTACAGTCCAGCAACTATAACATGGTACAGGGCTCTGCTAACTTCTATCACATACTTAACAGCCTATTTGTTATATGTCCCTCTTTCTGTCCACTTGCCTGTAGTCGGAAGTTCTTTCTAGCCAGGGCAAGTGTCCCAGCTCTAGTCACTGGTAGGTCACAAAATAAGTAAGCGGATCTGTTGAGTTCCTCATGCCTTTGTAATCGCCATGATGAAAAAGCAAATGTTGCGATATTACCTCCAGACCTCAAATTGCCTTTCCTTCTAATGATCCAGGTTCGATTAAGACCGTATTGACTGGTACTGGGATTGCAGTTCCATTCCTTAATCCCAAAGAATATCGCTGAGTGTTCTCAATGGCGCTGTTCCCCTGGGTCTGTTTGAGGGGATGTTGCTATCCCGGGCTGCTGTAGTTCTTGCAAATTTTGTTCCGCCAAATCCGCTGACTCAAAAAATCTAGTTGTACCATTATGAATGATCCTTAACCCGGCTGGGTGCAACACTGCAAACTTTATCCCCTTCTTCTTGAGCCATTGGCATATCCCGGCATAGGCTCGTCGTTTAGCGCTTAAGACCACTGAGTAGTCTTGGTATATTGTGATTTTTTTTGTCCCTCATGGCTCATTGGGCCATTTCTCTGGCCGCCTGTAGTACACAATCTTTCTGGGCATAGTTGAGGAATTTAACCAGGACTATATGTGGTCTCCGTTCTGATATATGGAGAGGGCTCACCCGGTGCACTCTCTGTCTCACAAGTGGGGCCCATGTCCCCTCCTAAGCCCAAGGAGCAAGGTAGCAGTGTCTCGAGGTAGCCATGAATTTCCTTATTTTTCACAGCCTCTGGTACTCCCATGAACCGCAGATTATTCCTTCTGCTACGATTTTCTAGGTCATCAGTATGTTGTATTAAAGTCTTCCAAAGAGTCTGTAATTCGGCTGTCATATGCTCCACTGCCCCTTCTGCTATCATGATTCTACTCTCCGCCTCTGTGATTCAGCCACCAAGCGCTGCAAACGCTTGTTATAAGTTGTCAAGTTTGTCAGGTACCAAATCAAATTTTACCAACAAGGCACCCACCACTGCAGTAGAGACCTCTTCCATCAGTTCTGTACTTTTTGGGGAGACCAGTGAGACTGGAGTGTCTGCCATCTTTGGTACTGCCAAACACTTAGTTAAAACCAGGGGAACTTTATTGTAGATCCTCCACTAGTTTCCCTCTTTACCTGTTTATTGTGGAAGGCCTTCATCTCTTGCTTTCCATCTATGGTACTGCCACCAGAATCTTTTCACGATCTCTGTGATTTGTTTTTGCTGCCCTTATCTTGTTCTCCTGCCAGTTGTGTCCCACTCTTCTAGCAGCAGTCCCTTCAGAACATCTACCGAGGTTTGTTGGTATTAAGTTTCGTGTGTGTAAAGCTCATTTAAGGGGGCTGCTCTCCTCAGCACATCACGTGGTTTCTCCTAGTACCTCTTTTTTTTTTTTAGCATAGAAAGATTTCTTGGGAAGAGTCTTCCTCTTGAATTGGTCAGCTGTTTTCCTGGAAAGGCGTTTTAGGGTAAGATCATGTTTCAATATCCCCTTGCCTTTTCCCTCCAATCTTTGCCAAAAAGGTTTTCTCCAGTACATGGGATATTGGCCAGTTTATCCTAGACCCATTGCTTGAGATCTGATGCTTGTAACCAGGCCATCCTGTGAGCCCCAATGCAGACTGCTGAAGCTCTGCTTGTTAATTCGAAGGCATCAAAAGAGGCCCTGGTAAGAAATTTAGAGGTATTTTGGCCTTGCTTGATGAGTGTCTGGAATGCACTCCTCTTATCCTCAGGAAGCACGGGGATGAAAGTTTCCAGATCCCTGGTGACATCCTTCAGAAACATACCCATGTACAGCATAAAAGAGTTAATTCTGGAGGTCAACATGCATGCTTGGAAGCAATGATACCCAAAGGCATCAAGTGTCTTCAAATTTCTGCCAGGTGGCATGGATGAATGGTTTTTAGAGCTCTTTATTCGGCACATCGACAAATTCCACCACTATTGAGTGATGGGGAAGCTGAGGTTTTTGGAAGCATGGGCACTCTGGTACTCAGTACATGGTATTAAGTCTCTTGCTGACAGGCAGAACCATAAGCGGGGCCTCCTGCATGCGGAGCATAAGATCCTGCAGGATGCGATGCACTGGTAATGTAAATGCCTTCTTGGGCATGGGAGGGTATTGGAGTATCTCCAATTCCTCTGCCCTAGGTTCATTTTCTGAGGCTTCTGTGATGGCAAGTCCTGCTGCCATGTCATGTATGAAGTCCAGAAAGGATGCACAATGAGCAAGAGTCGAAGAACGTCAGGATAAATTCAAAGTTCTTTTATTGAAGTGGTCCCCAACGCGTTTCGGCATAAATTGCCTTCCTCAGGGGGTAACAGCTAAAACATCAAACATAAGAACTCATAACAATAATAACACAGGTACACTACCAAAAAACTGCCTCCAGTTTTGCAACTGATTCCTATAGATTTTGGGGTGCTGAATCCAGGAAAAATAGCCAAAATGTTCCATCACGTCACGTTTTCTTGCAAAATTAGATTTCTTACCCATATAAGGAATGTTCACATAATTTCTTTTTAGCCGACTGCAGTTTATTTTCTTGGCCCAAAATAGAGGTTGTAATGGTTAACTAACTAGAAACACTCCCTCATAATATTTTAGAGTGTTTTGTATTCATTTTATACATTAACAGGACAATTGGGAGGCGGGGGGCTAAATCCAGTACTCGCGCTGGTGCATGTTCTTTCCTGTTCGCCTCGCCTCGTTCGCTCGCTCAAACACGATGGTTGCGACATGAACGTTCCTGTCATATTTCAGTTTCTTGCAAGTTCAATATTACCTTTTGTTTGCTCAGTCGTAATCCAGCTTTATTCCGAAGTGGTTCACTACAGTTGTAGTTTGCAGTGCTGTGTATTTGTGATGGCTCACAGAGCCAGAGGTTGCGTCAACTCTCCGGACAGTTTTTGTTTTATTTGTGGGGAATATACCGTGAAAAAGTGGCAGAGGAACATTTCTGCATTTATTAAAAAAGTATATTTCGCCTATTTCGGTTTGAAGTTAGGCGATCAAGACAAACCGTGGGCTCCTCACAAAGTGTGCAAGACATGTGAGGAAGATCTACGCTTATGGATGAAAGGTAAAAAACAAGCATTTCGTTTCAGAATACCTATGATGTGGCGTGAACAAAGAGACCACAGCAGTGACTGCTATTTTTGCTCTTGCATTGTGAAGGGATACAACTTAAAAAATAAGAACGTAATAAGTTACCCCAACCTTCCCTCAGCAATTAGGCCTATGCCTCATAGCAACGAAGTACCTGTGCCTGAACCACCAAAATCTTTGGATCATATTTGTGTGGACGGTTCTGATCATGATGAGACTCATCAGATGGCTTTTCCCGATGAGTCCAGTACTTCCGAGTTTGAAACTGAACCAGATCCGAAACCTGAACTTTTCTGTCAAGCTGAATTGAATGATTTAGTCCGGGATTTAGGACTCCCAAAAGATGCTGCCCAACTGCTAGGTTCTCGGCTTAAACAGAAAAATCTATTGTCACCAGGAACAACTTTTTATTGGTACCGCAACCGCGAGACTCAATTTTTGAAGTATTTCAGCAAAGAGGAAGATTTGGTATTTTGCAACGATATATACGGAGTGATGGAAAAGTTTAAACTCAAGTATGATCCTGCTGAATGGCGGCTGTTCATTGATTCGTCAAAAGACAGCATAAAAGGTGTTCTTCTTCATAATGGCAACACATTTGCTTCAGTTCCTATTGCTCACTCTGTTATTCTCCAAGAAAAATACGAGAATTTGGCCCTGATTCTTCAGAAGATTCGTTATGATGAGCATAAGTGGATGATTTGTGGAGACTTTAAAATTCTATCCATGCTATTAGGGCAGCAATCCGGTTTCACCAAATATCCCTGCTTCCTTTGCTTGTGGGATAGCCGGGCCCGCGACCTACACTGGGGGAAAAAAGACTGGCCAATTCGGGAGTATTTGAGACCCGGTGAGAAAAATGTTCTTCATGAGAGCTTGGTACCTCGTGATAAAATTCTATTACCACCTCTCCACATTAAGTTGGGTCTCATTAAGCAATTCATCAAGTCCCTTCCAAAAGATGGTGAGTGCTTTCGGTACCTTTGCTCAAAGTTCCCCCGACTTTCTGAAGCAAAGCTAAAGGAAGGAGTGTTTGTTGGCCCTGATATAAGGAAACTCATTTCAGATGGAGCATTCGCTGAAACGATGTCTGAGAAGGAAAAAGAAGCCTGGGATTCCTTCAAGGATGTTGTTCTCAAATTCTTGGGGAACAGGCGGGATGAGAACTATAAGGATATTGTTGCCAGGATGCTCAATGCCTTCAAAGAACAAGGCTGTAACATGAGCCTGAAAGTCCATTTCTTGCACTCCCATGTGAACTACTTTCCCGAAAACTTGGGGGCGTACAGTGAAGAACAAGGTGAAAGGTTTCACCAGGACATCAAGGACGCAGAGAGAAGGTACCAAGGAAGATGGAACACCACTATGATGGCTGATTTCTGCTGGTTGCTGCTGCGGGAAACCCCAGATGAAAAATACGCCAAGCAGCGCACCAAGAGAAGCATTCGGGGGAAGAAGAAACGGGCCCACCAGGAGATTGATTGACCCAAGAATGACTTTAAAATCTAAACTGTGTTGACAAATATCGTGTTTTTACTAAACTTTGAAATAAAATTTGCTAGTTATTACCACAGTGTCGGATCTCATTTATTAGAATTTTATTTTCACACCATCGGGTGTTTGTCTTCATGTATTGCAATGGTGCGGTTTGCGTGTTCTATTCTTACATACATACCTGTACAACATTTTTTGCACATTTCTTTGCTTTGCTTTGTGTCTAACCTCGCTCTTATATGCTCAATGTTTGTGCACATGTATGTGGCTGTTTTAAGTGCAGACAATTTTGCTACCATCACAGTGTGTTTTGTTGACATTACTCTATTCTTATGTGCTGCCTTGTTACAATTTTCTTTATTCTTATTTGAATAACTACTAAACAATTAGTATAAAGAATTCATCCAAGAAACTTTTATCTCGATCGCACTCAATCTGAAACGTTCACCTCAAACTGCTAACCCAATGTAGCAAAAAATCTGTACGTGATGGAGCAAATTGGTTACCAGATTTGGATTCAGCGCACCAAAAAACGTAAAAATCAATCGAAACATTAGAGGCAGTTTAAAAAACATTTTTTTTAGTGTACCTGTGTAATGAATCATAGACATAAATATTGAAAAAAACCCTAATGACACTTAAAACTTTTAAAGCTCAAAATGAACCTTAAACTACAAATTACTTGCTCCAAAATTAAATGTAAACACAGGACAAAAAGAGTTCACATAAGGAAATATCAAAGAAACTTGTGTATATGGAAACATATATATGTATAAAAATTATGTAACAAAAGATATGTATAAAAAACCTTATATATAAAAACAGACAACCAAAAGAAGACAGTGTCAAAGGCATTATACATAAATATGTACTCACATTAGACCAATTCTAAATTTCCTATTATATCATAGGTAAATGGTGATGTCGTACTAAAAGATAAAATAAACAAACTAGTACAGTTAACCAAAAATGAATAAATAGACTGATGCAGTTGATCATAGATGATGTTACTACTAACACTATTGCATATACAACCATACCATATAAAGAATACTTGTCTAAAAATTGTTTAAGTTAATTCCATTGGCTCTAAATTAATTAACATATTCCAAGTGATCTAGAGTTAAAGATGTCATAATAAAGCACAGGACCATTTAATCCATGCCTATCATAAAAATTTTACAGAAGAATTTGTATATGTAGGAGGTAAAATGGGCTAACCTGCTTCTGAAGTTCTAGTGTAGCATAACATCAATCATATATTCACAGGAGGTAGACCATCTTTATATGGTGAAAAACTAAAAAACATATACACTTAAAACAATGCTCTAAAATAGGACATTATCTAAAAGTAATATAATTAAATATAATTTAAAACTACACTAATGTTTCATATGATAAAAGATGAAAGGTAATAAAGAATGATAATAAACATTACCTTTATGGTCTTAGTTGGATTAAGTCAAATAACAATCGATGAACTACATTTCTGAAAAATGTAATCCATGGACATAATAATATAATGGTTCTGAAAAATGTAGTGAAAGCAAACTGAGAACTTAAACACCACGGATCTATCTCATTCTATCATATTGCAAATGATAAAATCCAGCAGATGGAATACATTTCGTGCTGCGTTAGTGCTAGACTTCTAACCCAACTTATAATACATTGTATGGCAGATGCATGACTAAAAACTAATATCAACCTCAGAAGTGCCGACGATGCCAGTTCAAAGGTCGGCATCGGTGCCAATATACTTGGCTGTAGGCTCAGTGCCAAAGCCTGCATGCCTGGAGCTCTCGATGTCATTGGTACCGAGGTTGCCAAACTCCTCTCGAGAGCCAGCATGCGTTGGTGTAGCGAGATGGCCGATGACTGGGTGGAATCACCTATGGGGCTCTGAGCTACCATCCCAGAACATGGATCCAGTAGCTCTCTAAAGGTTGATCCCTTGGGAGCATCCTGGAGCCCCACTAGTGCTTTGGAGGACAGATTCTCTTGTCAGGGATGTTTGGCTGGAAATCTGCATCGGAAGCACCTCTAGGGGAGTTGCAATGCTTATGCTCTCTGGTCTCGGTATCGGGCTTCGACGCCAATGCCAAAGACTTGGGGGCAGCCAGAGACTTTGACTTACTTTTGTGTTTGGACTTTGAAGAAACATGAGAGCCATGAGAGGAAGTCGATGCTTTCAGTGAAGTGGAAGCCACTAAAATCAAGTCCGAGGTGAAAAATGATCCATACTGTCTGGCCCGGTTCTTTAGGCCTCTCTCTTTGTCATTTGCTGGCACAAAGGACAATAGGGTTGCTGGTCAGGACTCAAACATTTTAGACACCAATCATGTTTGTCAGTGACTGATACGGTACTGGCACACTTGGCACATTTTTTAAAACTACTAGTTGGGTTTTCCATGCCTCAGAAAAGTTGTCTCGAGATTGAAGATAAGGCTTTGGAGGCCTAGAGGCCTAGTTTAGCAGTGAAAACTGCATTGAAAATGAAGAGAAAAGAAATAGAAAAATTGAAAATGAAAAAAGAAAGTATTATTGGGACCGGTGTCGGATTCGATGGAACCGGCATTGACGGGAAGGCAGAAGTACGATGTTCCACAAAACAAAATAAGTTTTTCAACAGTGACAGGACAATGCGTCCTACTGGCTCCACAGAAAATGAAGAATTGAGGAGAGGAGTTAGGAAGGCAGACATGCAGACGCAGTGGAGTGCTCCCAAAGGCTTTCCTATTGGACTCTGTGGAGTGTTCCCGCCCGGGCTCAGTCGGTGACGTTCACCCATATGTGAAGACTGATTCCTGCTTGTTTCTGGAGATGCTTTGTTCCCCTTTTCTAGACAGGGTGACTTAATTCTTTGATGTTGATCTCTGGGAGAGGGTGGCCCTTTCCTTTTTGCATAAGGCATGAGTGACATTGGAGAAGAGTAATAGAAATGAGATGATCGCTTCTTGTTGGAATGAGAAGTTGGGTACGCAGTGAGTTGAAGAGGATATTCAAAATGATTATTGCCTGCATACCATGTTTAGTATCAGAGGATGACTTGAGGGAAATGTTTTGTCACTACGTGCTTATATGGCGCCGGAAGAACATATAGGGGCTTGTTTACAAAGCTGCGGTAGCGGTTCGCGGTCGTTATCGGAGCCGTTACCGCGGCTTTGTAAACAAGCCCCATAGAGTTGGTCTGTCCCAGGAAGCTTTATGTGCTAAGTGTAGTCTGAATATGGGTACCTTGGCCCACATGTTTTGGAAATGTGGGAAAATCCAGGGCTACTGGGAGAAGATTTGGGTGTATGTGAAGAGAGTGCTTCAGCAGGAGGCTCTGGTGTCCAACCAGTAGTACAGTGTTGGGTAATTTTCAGGGGGTGAGGGTTCATGGAGTGGGTGCCAGACTGTTTGTGCATAAGGCATACTTGGTTGGCTGGAAGGGGATTCTCCTGATGTGGTTACGTATGGACCAGCCTGTCTTTTGGGCCTGGCACAATTTATTGCACCGAGTTATGAAGATACAGAACATAGCTGCCCAGTGTTCACCTTTGAAGCATGGCAAATTTTTGGAGATCTGGGAACCCTATACACACACACTGTTACCTAGAGGTTGAAACAAAAACATGACAACAGAAAAAGACCATATGGCCTATCCAATCTGCCCTTCCATATCAACTACTATAGTCCCTTTTTTTTCCTTTAGAGATTTTCTGTATTTGTCCCATGCTTTCTTGAATTCAGACATTGTCCTTGTCTCTATTACTTCCACTGGGAGACTATTCCATTTATCTACCACTCTTTCTGTAAAGAAATATTTCCGCATATTACTCCTGAGTCTATCCCTTTTCACCTTCATCCTATGCCCCCTTGTTGCAGAGCTTTCTTTTAACTGAAAGAAGCTTTCCTCCTGTGCATTTAAACATGGAGGTATTTAAACGCCTCTATCATATCTCCTTTATCCCGCCTTTCCTCTAAAATATACATATTGAGATCTGTATGTCCCCAAATATCTTATAAAGAAGACCTCTGCACCGACTCTATCCTTTTTAAATCCTTTTGAAGGTGTAGTCTCCAGAATTGCATAGAATATTCCAAATGAGCTCTCACCAAAGACTTATACAGAGGAACTATCACCTCCTTCTTCCTGCTGGTCATTCCTCCCCCTATGCACCCAAGCATCCTTCTGGCTTTTGCCATCACCTTTTCTACCTGTTTAGCCACTTTAGAATCATGCCCAAGTCCTGCTCTTTTTTCACGGACAGACGTGCTTCACACCCTATACCAGGGGTCTCAAACTCAAATTGCTTTGAGGGCCAAATGAGGACTTGTAAAGTAACCCGGGGGCCGCACAAGAGGCGGGCCTAATTTGCATAAGGGACCTCATTTGCATAAATATTTGCATAATGTTACCATAAACTAACTTTTAGTAAACATGCCTCTTAATGAGTGTATGGATAAAGAAAGACTAAAAGATTTCTACATTACTATAATCCAGTGCCAACCGCCAGACACATTAGGAACTACTACAAACACTACCCATTTAGAACCCATAGCAAACCCACCGTATCGTAACAGCACTACCAGGACTCACAAAGCACCATACCCTATCAAAAGGCAACACTGCAAATATTAAACCAATACATTTCAGAGAATAACAATACATGACCTACTGGGGAAAGAGAACAAGTGGCAATGTCAAATAGGAATTACATAAACAGAATACCTCAGCTCAGTTACACATGCAGAACATACACCATCACCAAACAAGGAATCACAATTTAGAAACAGGAAGACAATAATTAAACTGGGAACCCCAAAAGCCAAACTTGGAATGTACAACAACACTGTAGAAATAAAACTATAAATTAATTTCCTCTTGTATTAAATAAAGCACAGACGTTAATGATGCACATTTCTCAGAGCTGACATATTCCAGTTAATAAATTCAAAATAAAGAGATATTTTTCTACCTTTTGTGCATTTTTTTTTCAGTTGCAATTGTGCCAGCCACTTTCTTCTGGTTTCTTGGTGTCTTCTGCTAACTCTCCATGGTCTGCTGTCCATTTGTCCTTTCTTCTCTCTTCTAGTTTTTTTCCCTTTCTCTCTCTACATCTGTTTTAACATACTAATCTTTTTCCTTTTGCTCTTTCCTCATTCCTATTTCATCCACTCAAATTTTACCCCTCCATCCTCAATCCACACTTACTCACCCAATACCTGGCCAATTGTAGATTTTTCTTCCCTCCCACACAAAATATTTTTCCCCTCTCCATTTTACTCTCCCAGCCCTATCCCATTCTAATCCTCCCCCAACATCAGCTCCCTTGTAGTTTCAGCCCCACCCAGCATCCGCTCCCTTCTAGTCCCCGCATCATCAGCCCATTCCAGTCCTATCCTAGCCCCACCATCAGCCCATTTCCTGTCCTTGCTCCCCCCAACTAAGCCCATTTCCAGTCCTAGCTCCCTCCCCTCACAGCCCATTTCCTTTCCAAGCCCCCTCCCCATCAGCCCATTTCCATTCCAAGCCCCCCTCCCCATCAGCCCATTTCTATTCCAAGCCCCCTTCCACTCAGCCCATTTCCATTCCAAAACCCCGTCCCCATCAGTTATTTGAAGTTCAAGCCCCCCCTCTACTCAGCCCATTTCCAGTCCTAGCAACCCCCCCCAGTCCATTACCAGTTCTAGCCCCCCCATAGCCCATTACCAGTCCTAAGCCCCCCAACAGCCCACTTCCAGTCCTAATCCTTCCATCACCCCATTTTCATTATTAGCCCCCCCCCATAACCCCATTTTCAGTCTTAGCCCCCCCCCCCATCCAGACCACCTCCAGTCCTAACCCCCATCTGCCCATTTCCAGTCCTAGCCCCCCGCCCCCGCCCGCTCGGTGCAAGAGAAAGCATGGCATATCCGACACAGCCCCCCCAAACCGCCGTGGCAGCGGCAGAATCAGCTGTCCCGCGGCCCCTTACCGTGTGCCCGGCAGAGCCCTCAGCTTCAGCAACATCAGCGGCGGGCTTTTCAAGCTGCGAAGAGAAGAGTAATTTCCCTCTCGCGGCCTGTTAAGCCCGCCGGGGCTGATGGGAATTCCCATCAGCCCCGGCAGGCTTAACAGAGCCGCGAGAGGGAAATACTACTCTCTTCGCGGCCCTGAAAGCTGCCGCTGATGTTGCTGAAGCTGAGGGCTCTGCCGGACACACGGTAAGGGGCCGCGGGACAGCTGATTCTGGCGCTGCCACGGCGGCAGCGGCAGAAGCCAGGGCTTTGGGGGGGTTTTTTGTTTCCTCTCCATCGCGGGCCGCAGAAACCTCTCTCGCGGGCCGCATGCGGCCCGCGGGCCGCGTGTTTGAGACCCCTGCCCTATACTGTATCGCTTCCTTGGATTTTTGCACTCCAAATGCAAGACCCTGCATTTTTTAGCATTACTGTAAATCTCATCTGCCAAATTCTTGACCATTCTTCAAGTTTAGCTAGATTCCTCCTCATGTTATCTCCTCCTTCCTGGGTGTCTACCCTATTGCAGATTTTGTTATCATCAGCAAAGAGGCAAACCTTTCCCAACAGCCCTTCCATTAAAAAGAATCAGACCAAGGATAGATCCCTGCGGCACGTCACTGGTAACATCCTTCTCCTCAGAGTGAGCTCCATTTACCAGTAGCCTTTGTTGCCTCCCATTCAACTAATTTCTAACACATCCCTAGGGTCAGGGCCGGCCCGTCCATTGAGTGAGAATGTTTTTTGCACAGGGCCCTGCGTTTCAGGGGGCCCCGCACAAAGAACATTCTGCATAGGTAAATTTAAAAAAAAAAAAGCTGACTGCTAACGCTGCTGCCGTGGCAGCGGCAGGATCGAGTGTCCGCGGGGCCCCCCCCTGCCCGGCAGAGTCCTCCCCCCCTGCATCACCTCCCTCTCGCGCTGACTTTCAGAGCCACGAAGGGAGAGTTTCCCTTTCGTGGCTCTGTTAAGCCTGCCGGGTCCTGGGGCTGATGGGAAAGAGGAAATACCTGTTTCCCATCAGCCCCAGCGGGCTTAACAGAGCCGCGAGGGAGAAACTCTCCCCTTCGCGGCTCTGAAAGCCAGCACAAGAGGGAACGGATGCAGGGAGGGAGGATTCTGCTGGGCAGGGGGGCCCCGCGGACACTCGATCCTGCCGCTGCCACGGCGGAAGCAGCAGCAGCCATCTTTTTTTTTTTGTTTAATTTTGCTGATGGTGGAGGGGGGTTAGGACTGGCTATGGGCTATGGGGGGGCTAAAACTGAAAATAGAGTGAATGGGAGGTTAGGACTGGTAATAGGCTATGGGGGGTTAGGACTCGTAATGGGCTATGGGAGGGGCTAACTGAAAATGGGGTGATGGGGGGGTTAGGACTGGAAGTGGGCTGATGGGTGGGTAAGGATTGGCAATGAGCTATGGGGGGGCTAGGACTGGAAATGGGCTATGGGGGGGCTAGGACTGGAAATGGGCTGATGGGGGGTTAGGACTTGAGGTGGGCTGATGGGGTTAGGACTGGTAATGGGCTGTGGGCTGATGGGGGTTAGGGCTGGTAATGGGCTATGGGGGGCTAAGACTGAAAATGGGGCGATAGGGGGGGGTAGGACTGGAAGTGGGCTGATGGGGGGCTAAGGACTGGTAACAGGTTGGGGGGTTGCTAGGACTGGAAAAGGGCTGAGTGGAAGGGGAGGCTTGAACTGCAAATAGCTGATGGGGATGGGGGCTTGGAATGGAAATGGGCTGAGTGGAGGGGAGCTAGGATTTGACATGGGCTGATGGTGGGGCTAGGAAAGGACAAGAAATTGGCTGATGGGGGGCTGGTATTGGAATTGAGCTGATGGAGGGACTCGGATAGGACTGGAAATGGATGGGGGCGCTAGGACTGGAAATGGGCTGATGGGGGGGCTAGGACTAGAAATGGGCTGATGCGGGGCCTAGAAGGGAGCGGATGCTGGGTGAGGCTGGAACTAGAAGGGAGCTGATGTTGGGGGAGGATTAGAATGGGATGGGGCTGGGAGAGTGAAATGGAGAGGGGAAAAATATTTTGTGTGGGAGGGAAGAAAAATCTACAATTGGCCGGGTATTGGGAGAGTAAGTGGGGATTGAGAATGGAGGGGTAAAATTTGAGTGGATGAAATGGGAATGAGGAAAGAACAAAAGGAGAAAGATTAGTATGTTAAAGCAGATGTAGAGAGAGAAAGAGTAGTTACTCACCTGTAACAGGTGTTCTCCAGGAGCAGCAGGAATCAGTCCTCATATATGGGTGATGTCGGCGCCGATGGAGCCCTCGTGCGGAGCATTTTCCCAGCTTTCAAAGAAAGCCTTTGGGAATGCAGCGCGCATGCGCGGTCCCCTTCCCGTCCAAGGGTGCCATCTTGCTCAGTCTGATGACATAGCTAAAAGACAGCAAAAAACAAAATGAAATATATATGACTGCAACTCCAAGGGGAGGAGGGAGGGTCGTGAGGACTGATTCCTGCTGCTCCTGGAGAACACCTATTACAGGTGAGTAACTACTCTTTCTCCAGGACCAAGCAGGAAGTCAGTCCTCACATATGGGACTCCCCAGCTCTAGGCTACCGCGAACCCAAAGCTGAAAAATAAGCTCCCTCTAGAGCAGCGGTTCTCAACCTGTGGGTCGTGACCCCCACAGGGGTCGCCACAGGATTTAGTGGGGGTCGCCTCGTCTCCGCCAAGTTAAAAAAAAATTTAAAACGCGTACAAGTTGCTGCCGCTGCCGAGTCCGCTTCTTGGCAGCGGCAAACTCACCGCCTCCCTTCTAATGCAGCTGCGGCTCCCTGCCTCTTAGGGAACCGTGGCTGTGCCTGTAAAACCGTTGCGGAGCCTAGCATTGTCCCGCCACAAACGGATGTGGTAAATAACTTCGTTTGGAGGCGGGACAATGCTGCACGGAGCCCGTCGAGAGACAGGGAGGCTCTGCAACGATTTTACAGGCACAGCCGCGGTTCCCGAAGAGGCAGGGAGCCGCGGCTGCATTAGAAGGGAGGAAGACATGGGAGAGGGGATGAGGGGGCAGGGAACCTGCAACACGGCTGACATGGACAGAGGGGGGGACTGACATCAACAGGGGGGGCTGACATGGACGGGGGGGCTGACATGGACATGGACAGGGTGGAAGGGTGGCGGAGATGGATGTAGGGATGGAGGGAGGGGGCTGACATAGACAGAGGGGGACTGACATGGAGGGATGGAGGGAGGAATGGAGGGAGGTGGGGCTGACATGGAGGGAGGGAGCTGATATGGATGGATGGATGCATGGAGGGAGGGGGTCTGACAAGGACAGAGGGGCGCTGACAGGCAGTGAAGGACGGAGGAGGGGCTGACATGGAGGGAGGGAGCTGATATGGATGGATGGATGGATGGAGGGAGGGGGGCTGACATGGAGGGAGGGAGGGAGGGAGGGATGGGGCTGACATGGAGGGATGGAGGGAGGGGGCTGACATGGAGGGAGGGAGGGGGCTGATATGGATGGATGGAGGGAGGGGGGCTGACATGGACAGAGGGGGCTGACATGGAGGGATGGAGGGCTGGCATGGACAAAGGGGAGAGACAGGGGGACATACTGGACAGACAGGGGATAAATGCTGGACAGAAGCGAGAGACAGTGCGGGTTAGGATTATAATGGACTGATGGGGGAGCTAGCACTGGTAATGGGCAGATGGGGGGGCTAGGACTGGTAATGGGTTGATTAGGGAAGGCTAGGACTGGGAATGGACTGATCAGGGAGGGGGGTTGGGACTGGTAATGGGCTGATGGGGGGTAGGACTGGTAATGGACTGATGGGGGGCTAGCATTGGAAATGAGCTGATCGGTGAGGTTAGGACTGGAAATGGGCTGATGGGGAGATAGGACTGGTAATGGGCTGATGGGGGGGGGGGGTAGGACTGGTAATTTATTTATTTATTTATTTAACAACTTTTATATACCGCACTATTTACAGTCAGCGCGGTTTACATAGAACAATGAAACATCAGATAAGATACATATTATCCGTTTTATTTTTACATAGAACAGGAACAAAAACTTGGGTAACCAGGGTAATTATTTACAAAGAAAACTAAACACTGACTATTTACATATGAACAGAATATTGCCTGAAAAGAATCTTGTTAGTATGAGAGAGGGGTATGAAGTATTACTGAGTTAGCAGAGGTTACGTGTTAAGAGCGTGATTGGTGCTGTTTGAGTGAGCTTGTGTTATTATGTTTTCTGGGAAATATTTGATGAAAAGGTGATGCTTCAAGGCCTTTTTAAACTGGGAGAGATCAGCAATGGCCCTAATGTGTGGTGGGAGGGTGTTCCACAGTTTTGGAGCGCATAAACTGAAGGAACGGTTTACAGTTGCGGAGATGCATCTTAAGGACTCTTTTGGAACTTTTAGCATGTTTAATTCCGTGGTTCTTCTAAGCCTGTTGGAAGGGATTGGTTGGATCAACTCCGATAGTGAGGGGGGAGCAAGTCCTTTGTGAGCTTTGAAGGCTAGTAGCAGAGTTTTGAATGTAATTCTAGCTTGGATAGGGAGCCAGTGTAATTGTTTCAGGAGAGGTGTTACATGTTCTCTTTTTGGTGCCCCGAAAAGCACTCTTGCTGCGCTGTTTAATGCTAGTTGAAGCGGGATAAGAGTAGTTTGGGGGAGACCCTGTAAAATACAGTTTGCGAAGTCAAAGTGTGGGATAATTAGAGCCTGGTAGACTGTGCGGAAATCATCTGGATCAATCAGTTGGCGGAGGTGTCTGAGGGAGCGAATTTTAAAATAAATTGCCCTTACAGTGTTGGCTATGTGGATCTTCATATCTAGATTCTGATCAAGGGTAACTCCAAGGTAACGGATGTGAGATTTTACTTGCAGCTTGGCATCTTGAACTTCAAGGAATGTGGGTGGTGTGAACTTAGAGTCCCTTGAGATAAAAAGAACCTCTGTTTTTTTGTTCTGGATTCTGAGATTTTGAGTCAGTAGCCAATCTGAGATGGCGTTAAAACAGTTGGTTATGGGGGTGAGGTTGATCTTGTCTATGCAGAACGGCATATATAATAACACGTCATCGGCATATATCATATAGTTGACATTGAAGGACCTGATAATGTTGCATAAGGGTTGCATGTAGATGTTGAATAATAGTGATGACAAAGAGGAACCTTGCGGGACTCCTTGTTCTTGGTGAAACGGATCTGATGTTTCACCATTTGAGCGGACCTGTTGCCATCTATCTGAGAGGTATGAGATGCACCATTCGAGAGCATTTCCACAAAGGCCCTTCTCTTTTAGGCGGATAATGAGAAGATCATGACATACCGAGTCAAAAGCAGCCGCAATATCTAAAAAGATGAGAACAAAGCCTTGTTTGATGTTGTCGATACCAGAGTTTAGGCTGTTGAGGAGTGAGGTAAGGAGCGTTTCGACCCCGTGGGATTCCCTGAATCCATGTTGACAGGTATCCAAAGGCGCTTCAGTATCGATATGGTCTTGCAGTTGTCTGTAGGCTATTTTTTTGATTATTTTAGCAAGAGTGGGTATGCTGGAGATAGGTCGGTAAGAGTCTGTTTTGTGTGGATCTAACTTGAGATTTTTTAGTAGAGGTCTGATGGAAGTCTGTTTGAGGGCAGCAGGGAATGAGCCGGTGTCAAATGATAGGCTTATGATCTTGGATATTATTGGAGCAAGCTCTTTGCGAAGGTCCTTTATCCAAAAGGCTGGACACGGATCAGTGTGTGCTGTGGATAAGTTGAGAGATGAGATTATATCTTCAATTAGCTTCAAAGAAGGGGTTGAGAATGAAGTTAAAGGAGCTGGGAGCCCATGAATATTGGGGATAGGGGGTATTGTAATTTTATTTGTACAACACATCTTAGATTGTATGTAAAGGGCATATTCTTGTGGGTTGATTTCACATTGGTGTTCCTGTGAAGGTTCCTTGGCTAATTTCTTGACAAGGGTAAATAGATCATGGGGTTTGTTTATAGCACGTTTAAGGGTGTCTGTATGATATAGTTTCATTTTTTCTGAAATAGCTTTACGGTGGGCTTCAAGATGTTGCATGTATGCAGTCTGATTGGTATTGGTGCGTGACCTCCTCCATTTCTTCTCGAGCTTTCGCAAAAGTTTTAGGGAATCTTTAAGCTCTGATGTAAACCAAGGTGCTGTAGCTTTTCTTCTTGAGGGCTTGTTTTTAGGTGGACGAGATGAAATGCGATTGAGTCTGTTGTTCCAAGAAGTGATAATCTCTTCCAGGTTTAGGGTAGAGTCATTAATGAGTGCGTCAGTTTCCACGAGGATCTGTTCCCTGTTAAAAGGTTGGAAGCTTCTGGATGTGGGATTTGCATATTTGTTTAGGTTATTGTCATCGGAATATTGTTTCTTTTGAATGGGAAGCTGGAACGTAATGAGGTTATGATCTGACCATGGTACTTCTGTAATTGCTAGTATAATGTTTTGCTGTTGATTGAGGGCAGATAGTGGGGCAAATATGAGATCCAGGATGTTACCTTTAGTATGTGTTGATTGTTGTATCACTTGCTTGTAACCTAGTTTCTAGAGCATCTATGAAGGCGTCAGAATGGTTGTCTTGTAGAGACGGTAGGTTAAAGTCTCCTAAGATCCAATTAGGTCTGTTTGGATTCTGTGCATTGGAGGCAAGGTTTATAATATTTGAAAGGTCATCTGGGGAGGATGATGGCGCTCTGTAAATTAAGTTTATAGAGTAAAGGCTGTTAGAGATAGAGACGATTTCGAGGCGGTTGTTGCTAGAAGAGTCAATCATTTTAAGTTGGAGTTCAGCCTTGGCAAGGATAAGTACCCCTCCACCTCTTTTGCCTTGTCTACTACTGGATGGGCTGATTAGGGGAGCCTAGCTCTGGTAATGGGGTTGCAGGGGGACTAGCACTGGAAATTAGCTGATTAAGGGAGGCTAGCATTGGAAATGAGCTGATGGGGGGGGGGGGGGCTAAGACTGGAAATAAGCTGATTAGCGGAGGCTAGGACTGGTAATGAGCTGATGGGTAGGACTGGTATTGGGCTGATTAGGGGAGGCTAGCACTGGTAATGGGGTTGAGGGGGGATTAGCACTAGAAGTGAGCTGATTGGGGGGCTTTGACTGGGAATGGGCTGATTGTGGGGAGGGGAGGATAGCGCTGCTGGCCCTGGAAGAAAACTGGGTGCTAAGGCTACAAATGGGCTGATACGAGGGGATGGGAGAATGGAACTGGAAGGGAGTGGATCTGAGAGGGGCTGCCATGGTATTTGTACTAGAAGGGACTGCTCAGTGGGGAAGGAGGGGGACTGGAAGGGAATGGATACCAGTGGCAGTCATGGGAATGCAAGTTGACATTGGAAGGTACTGAGAGTGAGGACTGGAAAGGGGCTGATACTGGGGATGGTTACTGGGACTTGAAATAGGCTGATGGAAAGAAGTGAAAAAAATGAAAGAAGAGATAAGAAATGGCAGATGGACCATAGACCACAGAAAGAGAGCTAAGAGAAGACAGGAAAGCAGAAGCCTCAGATCAGGACCAGCATGATCAGAGAATAAATTGGTCAGACAACAAAGGTAGAAAAAATAATTTTATTTCATATTAGTTATTTGACTACAAAATCATAATAATTTTGAAATCAAATATTGTTACTTGTTATTGTGATTAATTATTGTGGTTTAAATAAGTAAATTTTATAAATAAAAACATATTGCAAAGGCCTATAATATATTAATAATTCAACAAATGATTACAGCGACAATGCGTTAATGGTAAAGGAAGAGAGACGCATTTGATTTTATCATTGGGGGTCACCACAAGTTGACCAATAGTAAAAGGGGTCATGGTACAAAAAAAGTCGAGAACCACTGCTCTAGAGCCTCAGCATGCGTGATAAGAATCTTCTCTGAGAATGCCCCCGAATGGCAGCCCAACATAAGGGCTGGAGGGTAGGAGTTGCCTAAACCTCAAAGAGATTACGGAGTACCGCCTGTCCGAAAGCACTGTCCCTGCGGGACTCCCTCTCGAGGCAGTAATGGGCCGCAAAAGTCTGGCTTGAAGACCAAGTAGCGGCCCGGCAGATGTCTGCCAATGGAACAGAGCGGAGATGAGCTACTGACGCAGCCTTCGCCCTGACATGGTGGGCTGTGACTCGACCCTGCAAGGAGAGACCGGCTGCCCTGTACGCCCAGGCGATACAGTCTGCTACCCAAATGGACAGGGTACGCTTGGAGACAGGTAACCCCAGCTTATTAGGGTCAAAAGACACGAAGAGCTGAACAGCCCTTCGATGCCCTTGCGTACGGTCAATGTAGAAAGACAACGCCCTCCTACAGTCCAGGGTATGCAAGACCATCTCAGCCCGGCTGGCATGCGGCCTGGGAAAGAAGGTCGGAAGAACCACCTCCTGATTGAGATGGAAGGAGGAGATAACCTTTGGAAGGAACTTAGGATGGGTCCATAAGACCACCCTGTTCCTATAGAACCATGTGTACGGTCTATCAGAAACCAGAGCCTGTAGTTCACTCACACGCCTGGCTGAGGTAAGAGCCACCAAGAACAACGCCTTCCAGGAAAGGAAGCGCAAATGACAGGTAGCCATCGGCTCAAACGGTGGCCGAGTAAGTTGTTGCAAGACCACATTCAAATCCCACTCAGGATCTGGTGGATGAATTGGAGGCTTGAGCAAATGCAGGCCTCTGAGGAAGCGGGCCACCAAGGGGTGGACTGACAGAGACTGGCCTTCCACCGGTGAGTGGTGCGCTGACAGAGCACTGAGGTGGACCCAAACAGAGTTAGATTTAAGGCCTGGGTCCGACAGGTGAAGCAGATACTGCAGCACCACCGGTACCAGACACGAAAATGGATCCTCTTGGTGCTGAGCACACCAGGTGGAGAACCTAAGCTACTTGACGAAAATGGATCCTCTTGGTGCTGAGCACACCAGGTGGAGAACCTAAGCTATTTGAGGGCATGAGATTTCTGGGTGGATTGCCTCCTAGAGGCCAAAACCACCTCTTCCACTTCCTTAGGAAGAAGTAAAGAGGCTAGAACTACCAATTCAGCAGCCAGGCCATCAGATTGAGTGATTTGAGGTTGGGGTGCAGGAGAGACCCCTGATCCTGAGACAGGAGATCGGGTTGCACCCCTAGAGGGAGTGGAGTGTCCACCACCAATTGCAGAAGGAGTGGAAACCATGGTTGCCTCGGCCATCTGGGGGCTACCAGGATCAGCGAGGCCCTGTCCCGAAGAACCTTGAATAGGGTTCGGGCCACTAGAGGCGTTGGAGGAAACGCATACAGCAGGCCTGTAGACCAAGAGATTAGGAAGGCATCTGCTGCCATTCGCAGAGGATGCGGTTGTCTGGAACAGAACCTGGGCAGCTGACAGTTCAGTGGACTGGCAAAGAGATCGATGATTGGAAGACCCCATTTTAGGAAGATCTGCTGGACCACTAGGGGATTCAAATGCCATTCGTGAGGCTGCAGAATCCTGCTCAACCTGTCTGCCAGGTAATTGTCCTGGCCAGGTAGAAAAACTGCCTTGAGAAACATGCCGTGCGTGACTGCAAAGGCGCACAGGACCTGTGCTTCCTGACACAGAAGCCTGGATCCTGTGTCGCCCTGTTTGTTTACATAGAACATTGCTACTTGGTTGTCTGTCTGAATCAAGACAGACTGGTGAGAGAGGACATGAGAGAAAGTCTATAGAGCTAATCGAATAGCTCGCAACTCCAACAGATTGATCTGCTGTGTGGCCTCCCAAGGGGACCAGAGGCCCTGAGTGCACGCCCCCTCGCAATGTGCACCCCAACCTTGAAGAGAAGCATCAGTCATCAGCACCTGTTGGTGTGGTGGTGCCTGGAAAGGCACCCCTTTGATCAGGTTCGGGAGATGCAGCCACCACTGCAGGGAGGCCGCTAGTAGTTTGGACACTCTTACTTTGTCTCTTTAGTCTCCAGTGGCCTGTATCCACTGAGCTCTGAGGCACCATTGAGCAGGCCACATATGCAGGCGAGCATTTGGAGTTACATGGACCATGAACGCCATGTGGCTCAAAAGCCTCAGGAAATGTTTGGCGGAGACCAGAGACCCACTGCAAAACTGCTGGGCCAGAGTCATCAGTCTGTGAGCTCTGTTCCCGGGCAAATAAGCCATTGCTTGTACGGTATCCAACCTTGCTCCTATGAACTCTATGTCCTGTGAGGGGAGCAAAGTGGACTTTGCGAAGTTTATGATGAAGCCCAGGGGCTGGAGAAGAGAGACAGTGCGCAGAATGGTTTGTCTGGCCTCCTGTGGAGACTGACCCCTGATAAGCCAGTCATCCAGGTATGGAAAGACAAAGATGTCCTGGTTTCTGAGATAGACTGCCACCACTGCCAGGCATTTGGTGAAAACCCTGGGTGTGGAGGTTAGGCCAACTTTATTTATTTATTTATTTACATTCTCTTATATACCGCGCTATTCTGCATCAGTGCGGTTTACATTGAACAAACTGAAATTACATTGAACAGGGCATTATAACTTGGAGATAACTATTTTTTTACAGGGAACATGGGCTATGGAGGGTTAAGTGGCTTGCCCAAGACCACAAGGAGCACCTGTGGGACTAGAAACCCCAGTCCTTCCGGCCCAAGTTTGCTGTCCTCTAGTGGGATTTGAACCCCCGACCTTCCAGCCTGAAGTACCTTGCCCCAACCACTAGGCCACTCCTCCACTTCAAATGGAAGTACTCTGTACTGAAAATGATTTCCTCCCACTACAAAGATATTGTCTGTGGTCTGGATGAATGAGGATGTGAGTATAAGCATCCTTTAGGTCTAAGGAGCATAGCCAATCTCGCTGCTGGAGGTAGGGCAGCAGTATTCCAACGGTAAGCATCTTGAACTTTTCCCTCTCCAGGAACTTGTTGAGATTTCGCAAGTCTAGGAAGGGCCTGAGGCCTCCTGTCCTTTTTGGTCCCAGAAAGTACCTTGCATAGAAGCCCCGTCCTATCAGGTGGTGAGGCACCGGTTCCACCGCCTGCTGCTGTAGAAGACTTGCCAACTCCTGAAGGAGGAGGTTCCTGTGCAGAGGGAGTCTTGGAGGCTCCCCTGGAAAATAGGAGGGAGGTAACTGGTTGAAGTGAAGCAAGTAGCCCTTTTGGACTATGCTCAGTACCCAGGTATCCCCTGTTATAGCTGACCATCTGTGGGCATACAGTGTCAGCCGGCCTCCTGTGCTGAGTGGAGCCAGCTGTGGGGGAGAGGCTATGTAGTGGGAGTCAAAACCCCGCTCCCTGCTGTGCAGGAGCCAGAGCTGGTGGCTTGGGGGTTTTCTGCCCCTTGGCCTGCTGACCCTGTTGGGGAGCTGCAGAGACCTGGAATTGAGGGTAGGATTTGTAGGCAGAGGCCTTCCTTGGGTAAAAGGACTTTTCCCCCGAGCCCTTCTTCTTCTGAGAAGGGGCAGAAGTCTTCCTGGACAGCTTTGTCCTGGTGAGAGTCTCAGTCTCGATTTCTGCAGCCTTTCAGCCATGGATTTGCCAAAGAGGTTCTCACCCCGGCAAAGGATATCGACCAACTTGTCCTGAACCCATGGCTCAAGGTCCGATAACTGTAGCCAGGCCTGACGGCATGCACCGATGCCGGCCGCTGCCACTCGGGCCGAAGCCTTGAGATATAAACTTCGAGCACTCTCGAATCCCCGATGACAAAGCCGTGAACCTCTGCAGAGGTTCCTCGGAGAGGCCAGCAGAGAACCCGGCAATCTCCTTTGCCAGGTCTCGGAGGTCCATGCCCATGTACAGCTGGTAGGTCTGGACACGGCAAGCCAGCATAGAGCCCTGGAAGCACTTTCTACCGAGGGCATCCAGGTTCCGGGCCTCCCTGCCGGGGGGCACCGAGGAGTGCATCTTCTGACAATGCATGGCCGATTCCACAACCATGGAGTGGTGCGGTAGATGTGCCTTCTGGAACCCAGGGCTCTTATGAACTCGATAAATGGAATCGACCCATTTGCTGAGAACCGGCGCTGAGGCCGGTGCCTCCCACATGCGGAAGAGCAGCCGTTCCAGCATCGGAGGAACCGGTACAGTAAAGGCCTCCTTCGGTGTAGAGTCATACTGGAGGGCCTCGAGCTCCTCAACTCGAGGCTCCTCCTCGGGATCCGCGGGGAAGGCCAAGGCCTTGGCCATGTCCCTCACGAAGTCCGAGAACCGGGTATCCTCCGGGGGGCCCTTCTCCAAGGCTTGGACTCCGGTGAGTCCGATGGGATGCACCAGGTCCGGAAAGTTTCCGGGGACTCCTCGTCCTCCGTCTCCCACCCCGACCCCTCCGAGGAGGAATCGAGCGGCTCCGGTTGGGCAGGCACCGATGCCATCCGCCCCAACGCCCAGGGTACCGGCGTCGACGACCTCGGCCCCATACGAGAGGCCGAGGGAGACCTTGGCCGAGGATCGACTCAAGACTGCATGGACTCGAGGATCGGCTCGGCCTCCGGGGTCAACTTGGACGTCGATGTCCCGGTGGTCGGGGCAAATGCACCGGTCAGACCGGCGATCAGCACCTGCTGCTGTTCCAAGAAGGCAGCCAAACTGCTCTCTAAGGTCGTCAACCTGAGTCCGAGCTCAGGAGACTCAGCAGCCCCCGACGTTGGCTCCCCTAGAGGATATTCCACGAGGACTACAGCACTCACGTGACTCGGGGACTCCGGCTCCACACGAGGCAGCTTGACAGGCCTCTCCGACTCCGAGGACCTGGGACGGCGGTCGGGGCTATGCGACCTGGCCCTCGAGGGACCAAGAGCGTCCACCGACGCCGCCCTCGTGGGTTTCTTCTTCCTTTTGTGTTCCCATGTGGGATACCCCCGCTCAGAGGAACCCCGACGATGCTTGGGGTCGGACTCCCGAGATGTCGAGGCCTCTAACGAAGTCCGGGCATGGCAAGACGCGGAGTCAGAGAAGATCCTTTCCCGCTGATGTTGACGGCTCCTCAGTACCTTAGAGGACATTTTGCCGCACGGGCCACAGATCTTCGGGTCATGATCAGGCCCGAGGCACCGGAGGCAGCAGTCGTGTGTGTCGATGAGAGACATTAGTTTCTTACACCGATCACACTTCTTAAACCCGCTGGCAGCCATCGGGGGAAAATGGGCCCCTGCAAGGTCAAAAGATCGGGCTGCCAGTGAAAAAGGGAAAAAAAGTGCGAATGGTAGTCTCAAGGACAAAACCGGAAAAAGTAGCTCCGGGCTCGTTACTGGTGTACCATGCCTAGGCGGGAAGGGGAACCGGCGTCGAACCGGCAAAAAACCACGAATCCTCGAAGGAAAAATCAACTTTTAACCGGGTGACTAAGACACACGTCCGTCGGGCTCCACGGAAAAAAGAAGACTGAGCAAGATGGCACCCTTGGGCGGGAAGGAGACCATGCATGCGCGCTGCATTCCCAAAGGTTTTCTTTGAAAGCTGGGGAAATGCTCTGCGCGAGGCTCTGTCGGCGCCGACGTCACTCATATGTGAGGACTGACTTCCTGCTTGGTCCTGGAGAATGGAAAAAAACTAGAAGAGATAAGAAAGGACAAATGGAGAGCAGACGATGGAGAGTTAGCAGAAGACACAAAGAAACCAGAAGAAAGTGGCTAGAGCAATTGCAACTGAAAAAAAATGCACAAAAGGTAGAAAAATATCTCTTTATTTTGAATTTATTAACTGGAATATGTCAGCTCTGGGAAATGTGCATCATTAACGTCTGCTCTTTCTTTAGTACAAGAGGAAATTAATTTATAGTTTTATTTCTACAGTGTTGTTGTACATTCCAAGTTTGGCTTTTGGCGTTCCCAGTTTAATTATTGTCTTCCTGTTTCTAAATTGTGATTCCTTATTTGGTGATGGTCTATGTTCTGCATGTGTAACTGAGCTGAGGTATTCTGCTTATGTAATTCCTATTTGACAGTGTCACTTGTTCTTTTTCCCCAGTAGGTCATGTATTGTTATTCTCTGAAATGTATTGATTTAATATTTGCAGTGTTGCCTTTTGATAGGTAGGGTCTGGTGCTTTGTGAGTCCTGGTAGTTCTGTTATGATACAGAGGGTTTGCTATGGGTTCTAAATGGGCAGTGTTTGTAGTAGTTCCTAATGTGCCTGGCGGTTGGCACTGGATTATAGTAATGTAGAAATCTTTTATTCTTTCTTTTTCCATACACTCATTAAGAGGCATGTTTACTAAAAGTTAGTGTATGGTAACATTATGCAAATAGTTATGCAAATGAGGCCCCTTATGCAAACGAGGCCCCGCACCGAGTCTCCGCACATGGTCCTGCACCCCCTTGGGCCACCACTGCCTAGGGTGTTCAATTTATTTTTATGTTTATGTTTAATTTCACTTGATAAAAACCGCCTTTCATTGGCAAGCAAAGCGGTGTACAATAAAACCAATAAAAACTTTTTTAAAAAAGGCCGAGGCCAGTGAAAAAGAAAAGAAATACACTTTCTGGACAGAAAAGCAATAAAAGCAGAAAAGACAAAGCTAAACCATAACAAAGACAAGTCACAAAGAAAGCAGAGGATAATACAAATGGGAATCACACAAAAGGAGAGGGGACATCAAACGCAAGGGAAAAGAGGTGGGTTTTGAGGTTTTGTTTAAATGTGGGGTGGTGAGGGTCCAATCGGAGTGAGGAGGGGAGGGAGTTCCAGAGGGCGGGGCCAGCAAAAAAGAAGGCGGAGGAACGGGTAGACTGCAAATGGGCACGGGAAGGGGAGGGAAGAGTAAGGCGGTTAAGGTGAAAGGAGCGAGGGGTGTACCTAGGGGAATGGAAGGAAAGGAGGTCCGTTAGATATTGGGGGGTACCTGTATGGAGAGCTTTATGAACCAAAATGAGCAACTTGAAATGAACGCGGTGGGGGAAGGGCAACCAGTGAAGACGGAACAGTAAGGGTGTGATGTGATCACGGGGGGAGGAATGGGTGACCAAACGAGCGGCAGTATTCTGAATACGTTGTAACCGGGACTGTTGTTTCTTGGAAAGGCCTGTGCCTGTGCTGAAGTAGGGTGTTAAATTCTACATTTGTGTAAGTGTCCCTTTGGGAAAGTAGGGAGGGAGTAGGGGGAAGGGGGGCATTGGGAGAAGAGGGGAGGAAGTGTGAAAAATTATCTATGACAAAATGTGAATTATTTGGTCATGAAAATACTGTTTGTGTTACTGGATGGTTTATATCTCCATGTTGTTTATTTGAAATTGTATGATTATATTTTCTAATAATAAAAAAAGATTAGACCATAAAAATATACAGATGGTCCCAGTCTCTCCAGGCCCCTCTCCCAAAGCTACATTTTTCTGGTTCCCCAATACTCCCCTGCTCTTGGGAGGCCAGTGCAACCTCAGCTCATTGCTACCCAACAACTCCTCCCGGTACCCAAACACCCACTCATATCCAAACACCAACTGATGCCCAGAAGAAAGACAAAAAGCAATAAGAGAGTCACCTTCCTGCTAGCACTACACACAGAGCCACCCTCAGCCCCACCCCCCCATGCAGAACATTTCATCATGCTGCTCAAGCACTCAGATCACTCCCCTCACTCTTGCTGCAGCCAATCCGCTGGCAGCCACCAAGAAGTGCATTTGTGGTGCCGACAGTGTCTGTATATTTTTTTGTTTGGGGATGTGCTCTTGACCCCAACTGTGGATTTTGTGACCCTATTTGGTGTCATGACCCACAGTTTGGGAACTAGATATTGGAGGAGAGCCAACAGTAGCCCAGGAGCACATAGTTTGGAAAAATGCATCTTTGAAGGATACTACTACTGTAAAATAGGGAGGTTAGGGCATGCCGATAGAGAGATTGCAGAAAAGGTAAAAGTAGTTCACATGCCTTTAAGTTGAAAGAAGCATAGCCCTCACATATGGGTGACGTCACCGACGAAGCCTGCAAGGGAACTCTCCCCAGCTTCCATAGAAGGTTTTGGGAGCTCCATCGTGCATGTGTGCCAACCTGCATTCCGACCCACTGGAGCCATCTTTCCCTCAGTATGATGACAAAGCTGAACAAGAACAACTCCATGGGGAGGTAGAAGGACTTAGTTGTGAGGACTTGTGCTATTCCTGGAGAACACCTGCTACAGGTGAGTACCTATGCCAGGGGTGGCCAACTCCGGCCCTGGTGCACCACAATCCAGTCTGGTTTTTATAATGTCCCTAATGAATAATGAATGTTGGACCCCTGTTCGATGTAAAACCAAACAGCATGTTGTTATGGTTGTTGTGTTATAATGTAAACCGCGCTGATGCCAAATAGCGCGGTATATAAGAATTTGTAATAAATAAATAAATAAATGAGATATATTTGCATCCACTGTCTCCCAATGTATGCAAATATATCCATGAATATTCGTTAGGGACATCATGAAAGCCAGGCTGGATTGTGATGCACCAGGACCAGAGTTGGCCACCCCTGAACTACGCTTCTCCGGGAACAAGCAGGAAGTAAGTCCTCACATATGGGACTCCCTAGCTACAGGCTACCGAAAAATGGTATAAAGAAGCCCAATGGGGCAACCAAACAGGAGAACTGGAAGAAACAGCTTGAGTAGTCCCTCCGAGGGACTCGTCCAACTCTGCATCCATAGCGAAATCAACATCAGGAAGACTCTTTACAGTAGCCTGGACGGACAGAAAGGTCAGTGGGAAGGAGTTGAATCTAAGTCCCAAACAGATGCCAGAATATGGCTTGGCCGAATTTGTTGTCATGCCAAGAATCCCCATCAAGACAATAATGGACTCTGAAGGTATGGACAGAGGACCACATGGCAGTCCTACAAATCTCCATTATGGAGACTGAACGCAGATTCGCCACAGAAGCGGCCATAACCTGGACATTATGGGCCATGAGATGACGTTCAATGTTCAGCTCAGCCTTCACTTATGTGAAGGAAATGCACTCCGCCATCCAAATGGACAGCATACTTTTGGAGATGGCTATGCCCGGCCAGTTAGGGTCAAAAGAGACAAAGAGCTGGGTGGAACGCCGATAGGCCTTCGTCCTTTACACGTAGAAAGCCAAAGCACATTTGCAACCCAGTGTGTATAGCGTGACCTCTGCCCTGCTAGCATGAGGCTGAGGAAAAAAGCAGGACCATCGACTGGTTGAGGTGAAATGAAGAGACTACCTTGGGTAGGAAACACGGGTGTGTCTGCAAGACCACTATGTTCTGATAAAATCTGGTGTAGGGCGCTTGCCCCACCAGGAATTCTGGTTCACTAACTACTACAAGGAACATCACTTTCCAGGTCAGGTATTTCAGTGGAAAAGAGGCCAGCGGCTCAAAGGGGGCAGAAAGGAGCTACCTGAGAATCACATTGAGATCCCATGCTACTGGCGGGGGCCTGACCAGAGGTTTAGAGAGAAGGAGACCTTGTATGAAGCAACCCACCAACAGGTGCGTAGCGATAGGTTTATCACCCAGTCCACAATGGTACATCCCCATGGCACTCAAGTGCACGTGGATGCAATTGGGACTTGAGGCCTGAGTTATAGAGGTAGATCAGATATGTTAGTAGCAGCTCCACTGTGCAAAGGAATTCTGATCCCTGTCCGTGCACCAGAGAGAAAACCTGCGCCATTTGAAGGCATAAGAACGGCGGGTGGAGTCCCTATGGGAAGCTAAGAATATGTTTTCTACTTCCTCAGGGAGGTTAATTAATTTATTTATTTGCGTACAATTTGTATCCCGCTGCTTCCAGTGATCAGCAGCGGTTGGTATACATGGTAAGGTTGGTTGTACCGGCCAGTAATTAGGGGTATGTACAAAACAATTGGAGGGGGGGGGGAGGTAGCACACAGCAAAAAGGGTTACAGATTTACAGCTGATTGATGTTAAGACTTCATACAAAGTATTTATATACATATTTACACAAACCTGACTGCTAAGACTTCACATGGAATCATTATAAACATATTTACACATGCCTGAATGCATTTCATGAGGTTAAATTGAAATGTGATTGGAAGAGGTGCGTTTTAAGTTTTTTTCTGAAGTCTTTTAGATCACAGATTGCACGCAGCTCACTTGGCAACCGGTTCCAGAGTGCTGGAGCTATAAATGAGAAGGCCCTGTTGCTGGTACATGCATTAACCTTTCTGAATGACTTCAGGAGACAGAGGGTATTGAGGTTTGCTGTTCTTCTGCTTCTGTTGTTGGGTAGATTGGATAGTAGGCTATTGAGATGTGAGGGCGCTACATTCTGGATGAGTTTGAAGGTGGTGACTAATATTTTGTATTGAATGCGGGCCGTGATGGGGAGCCAATATAGCTCAATTAGGACAGGTGTAATGTGGTCAGTGAGCCTTTTTTGCATAATGATTCTGGCAGCAACATTTTGTGCCATTTGCAGAATATTTATGGTTTTTCTTGGTAGGCCTTGCAGTATGGCATTGCAATAGTCCAGGTGTGGAATGATGAGGGCTTGCGCGACAGATCTGAAGTCGGCATGATCTAGTATGCTACGTAGGGGCTGCAAGACTCTCAATTTGTGGAATATTGCCCGGTTGGTAATTCAAAGATGCTTGTCCATGTTTAGGTTGCTGTCCAGCATTACTCCTAGTTCTGAGAGGACTACCCACTCAGTATCCATGCCATGAGGGCCAAGGACTGCATACTGGGGTGACGCAGGGTCCCGCTGTCCTGTGAGATGAGATGCAGGTCTCAGCCCAGCCAAAGAGGCTTGCACTGAGAGAGGTGAAGCAGCAGGGGAAACCACGGCTGTCTGGGCCAATTTAGGCAATGAGAATCATGGTGTCTTTGTTGGCCTGGAGCTTGAGCAATGTTTTCACAACTAGAGAAACTGGTGGGTATGTGTACAGCAACCCCACTCCTCCAATCCAGGAGAAAGGCATCAGATGCCAGCATGTTGCTGGATGCCACCCTGGAGCAGAAGCGAGTCACCTGGGCATTGTTCAGAGTGGCAGACAAGTCAATTGCCTGAGTGCCTCACATCCGGAAGATGTGATCTACCACCCTCCTATTGAGGGTCCATTCGTGTGGTTGGAGGACCCTGCTGAGCTGGTTTGCCAACGCATTGAGCTCACCCGGCAAGTACGTCGCTCTGAGGTTCATGCCATGGGTGACAGTGAACTTCCAAAGGCACACTGCTTCCCAGCAGTGGAGGTATGAGCTGTGCCCCCTTGTTTGTTGATGTAAAACACTGCCACCTGATTGTCCGTCTAAATAAGTACTGTCTGGTTGGTCAGCTGCATCTGGAAAGCACGGAAGGTGTTTGCAATGACCCAGAGCTCCAGGAAGTTGATCTGGTGTAGGCTCTCCTGCTCCGACCAGAGGCCTTGCGTGCGCAGGCCATCAAGATATGCTCCCCAGCCCAAATTGTACAAATCCGTAGTCAGCATCCTGCAAGGTAGAGCGGCCTGGAAGAGAGGTCCCTTGAGCAGGTTCTGCGGCTGAAGCCATCAGTGGATAGAGTTGATGAGGGGCATGGTGACCACCACCTTGTTCCTGAGGCGGCCTGTGACTTGATGCCATTGCGTGCACAGAGTCCATTGCGCCTTACGCATATGCAGACAGGCAAATGGCATGATGTGCACCATGGAAACCAAGTGGCCTAGCAACCTCAGCATTTCTTGCGCCATGGTGAAACGTGCTGGACAGCGCTGATGATCTTGGTTAGGCACTTCAAGCAGTCCACCAGCAAGAAGGCCTGGATTTGAGTTGTATCGAGAAGAACCCCGCTAAATTCCAGCCATTGTGAAGGCTGGAGGTGTGACTTTGGGTAGTTGATGACTAACCCCAGGATCTCGAGCACCTGAATGGTGAGGAAGGCCAATCGTCAAACTCCATCCAACATGGAGGCCTTTATGAGCCAGTTGTCCAAGTAGGGGAAGACAAAGACTCCCAGGTAGGCAACTACTACCAGTAGGCACTTTGTGAAGGAGCTGGGAGTGGATGCCAGCCCGAAAGACAGATTGGAGTACTAGAAGTGTCATCCACTTGGCATAAAGTGGAGGTACTGTCTGTGGAAGGGATGGATCTGGATATGTCTGTATGCATCCTTGAGATCCAAGGAGCAGAGCCAATCATCCTTTTGGAGGTATGGGAGCAGCTTCCCTAGAAAGACCATCTTGAATTTCTCTCAAACTAAGAAGCAGTTGAGGTTCCTGAGACCCAGGATGGGTCGAAAACCACCGGTCTTCTTAGGAACTGGGAAATACCAGGAGTAGAAACTTTGTCCGACCTGTTCTGGTGGTACCAGTTCTATGGCGAGATTGGTCAATAGGGCGTTGATCTCCTACAGGAGAAGATTGTGGTGAAGCGGGTCAAGGGGGTACTGCCTGGGAAAGAAGATGGGGGGCATCTGAGTGAAATGCAACAGGTATCTGTTTTGGACAATCCTTAAAGCCCAGGTGTCTGTTGCTACTATGGATCACCTGTGAGCAAAGTGGACCAACCGACCCCCAACCTGCGGGAACACCTCCGGGGATGAGGGTAGGTTGGTCATGCTCCTCAGGAAGCAGTCAAAACTCTGCTCCAGGCTGTGGCTGTGGAGCGGACTGGGCCTTCTGAGGTTTAGGGCGACATTGCTGCCGGGGGTCCTGCGTTTTCTGCTGGGCAGGCAGTGCCCTCTGGTAGCCCTGATAACCGTAGTAACTTGGGTAATACCTGTGCTTGCTTGGATAAAAAGCCTTTTTACCCATAGCCTTTTTCTTGGAGTGATCCGTGGTCTTCCTGGAGGGCCGAGTCATGGTGAGTTGCTCTTTCTCAAGCTCACCGGTCTTATCTTCCATGGGCTTTCAAAACAGGTTTTCCCCCCAGCAGGGCACATCAGTCAACTTGTCTTGGACCTATTGTTTGAGGTCCAAAAACTGGAGCCCGGCCAGGCGACAGGCACCGATGCCTACAGCTGCTATTCGACTGATTGACTCAAAAGCATTATAGGCTGCTGTGCTCATATATTTTGAGCAGTCCTTCCCTTGTCCCAACAGGGAATGGAAGTTCCCAAGGTGTCCCGGTGGTATCAGGGCAGAGAACGCAGGAATAACCCCCATAATGTCCTTGAGGAATATGGCCATGTAGAGCTGGTAAGATAAGATCCATGCCACCAGCATGGACCCCTGAGAGCAATGCCTCCTAAACCCATCCAGGGTACAAGCCTCCCAGGTAGAACGGAGGAGTAAGTTTTGGAGCTCTTTATGCGGTGCATGGCCGACTCTATCACCATGGAGTTATGGGTCAGTTGAGGCTTCTCAAAGCCCGGGGTCTTTTGTACTCTGTACATTGAATCCAGCCTCTTGCTGATAGCAGGCACCATCAATGGACTCTCCCACATGCGGAACATCAGGCGCTAGAGGATGTGCTGCATGGGCACCGTTTCTGCTTCCTTGGGAGGTGAGGGGTATTGGAGTATTTCGAGTTTCTCAGCTCTGGGTTCCTCCTCAGCCTCCAGGGGGAATAGGAGGGCCTTAGCCATGTCCCAGACAAACTCATGGAACGAAATGTCCTTAGGTGGAGACTTGCACAGCAGCTGAGGACAAGGATAGAACTAGGGAAAGGTAAGGAGACAATATAGCCAAAATATATATACATTATATATATATCTATATCTATATATCTATATATATATCTATATATATATAGATATATATCTATATAAACAAACACACACACACACACACACACACACACACACACACACACACACAATATAGACAAAATAGTGCTTGTCCTTCTTCCGGTGCCCTTCGGTGCTCCGACGGGGATGGTGGGGATGCAAGCACTCTATGCCGGCGCATTGCGGCAACAGACCCGGAGGTGCTGGTTGAGGAGATGGCAATTGGTGCCAAAGTGGAGTCCGATCGCTGACCCGAATGCCCTATGAGGCTTGGTAGGACATGGGTCTCCAAGAAAAGCTGGACCACTATTGGTGGGGCCACCATGGATGGTGGGGCAGGCACCAGCATTGGGGCACCTGAGGGCATCGAGACTGCCATGGTCTGGGCCGCCAAGAATGCTACCATGCTCCTCTTGAGGGCCTGTAGGTGCTCAGCCAGCGCCGCTGTCTCGGAGCTTGTCGGGGCTAGGGCAGCCACCTCGACCTCTGACTCCAGCACCCATGTCAGGGACTCCTCGATGGTCATGGCATCAGGAGACTGCTGGCAGCCTTCTGGAGCCTTGGGGGTCAACTCCTTCTGCCGGGGCAGCTTAGCAGGCTACTCTCAGCCATCACCCTCAGAGTCATGTTGAAAAGGACTCCGATACAATGCCTATGGGGTTTCCCCCAGCTGTCGGCATCGGTCCCCAACGTCGATAGGGCGGAAGACTGATCCTTCTGGGAATCTGCCCCAAGATTGAAGGATAACCTCCGGTCCATGGCACGCAGCCCCTTGGCTCAGAGTGAGCATGGGCACTGCGCAAGGCTGAAGTCTTGGCAGTGCCCCTCAAGGTCGTCGATGCCAGCACCAAAGACGCCGAGTTGGAGGGTCCGAAGAGAGACTCATGCTGTTTCTCATGGTTCTTCAAGCCCTTCCTTGTCATCTGCAGACACAAAATACAAGAGGAGGGCTCATGGTTGGGCTCGAGGTACTGAATGCACCAGTTATGGTGTTGCATCACCGAAATGGTGCAGGCACACCTGGTACATTTTTTAAAATCACTGGCCAGCTTAGACATATCAGAGACTACGGCAGTTGCTAAATCGAACGGCTCTAATGTCTCAGCCAGTCAGGAGAAGGGGTGGAAAAAACCCCACATCAAAAAATAAAAGAGAAAAAGTAAAGAAAAAAACCCCAAAACGGCGTCGATGGGATTGATGTTCCCGATGACAGGTGGGAAGGCAAAGGGAAAAACACTACTGAAAACAAAGAAACAAACATGAAAGGGCACACTCTGAAGTAATGCTTTTCCGAGGCACAGGACACACGTCCACTGGGCTCCGCAGAAAAGAGGACTGAAGGAAAGATGGCTCCGACAGGCGGGAAGGCAGGCGTACATGTGCAATGGAGCTCCCAAAAGGTTCCTTGGAAGCAGGGGAGCGTTCCCACATTCATTGACGTCACTCATATGTGAGGACTCATTTCCTGCTTGTTCCCGGAGAATTCTAAATTGCCCTTTTAATCAATAAGCAGGGTGTCAATATGAACAAAAAGCCTACTTTGAAATGCCTGTGTACAAATGCTGAAAGTCTAAAAAACAAGATGGCAGAACATACAGCACTGAATGAATAGGTAGATCACAGGTCTGCGACTAAAAAGCTGTTTGATTATTTTCATCTAATTTCCATGTATTTTGGTGTGCTGAAAACAAATAAAATATTGAAAAAACTCCTAGACGTCATGATTTGCCACAACATGCAAAATTGTCTTTAAATTTATCAAATTTTTTCAAATTACTATTAATTAATTCAAATTACTATAAATTAATTCACATAAGTGCATTTAAGATATAAAATGCCAAAAAACCCTTAAAGGGGTTGTCCGAGTTATGTAAAAAAAAAAATATAGCACTGTAAATCTGATGGTCAGCAATATATACATAAGCGAAGCAAGTTTTAAGTCTGTGCTTCTAATGGTAGAAGGGGTTAATCTTTCCTGAAGAATCCAGTGGGAGGGAGACACAGGGCAGATAGCAGCAGCTCCGGTCAGTGCAGGGGGGCGTGGCCAGCACTGTGACGTCTCGTGTACAGACACAGAGCTGCTCTCTCCTGCATGCCACACTTGTGCACGAATCATCATCAGGTTCTTGGTTCTAGGCTGTTCACACTTTTTCATCGCAATTCGTGTTAGCTCGTCATTCTTCAACCATTATGTTATGGCTCCGCGAAAGTGTATTAATTCACCAGACAGTTTCTGTTTCATCTGTGGTGAATATACAGTGTTGAAGCAACAGCAGAATATTACAGACTTTGTGAAAAAAGTATACTTTGCATACTCTGGACTAAAAATTGGAGATCAAGATAAAGTCTGGGCGCCTCAAAGTGTGCAAATGGTGTGTTGAGGACCTCCGAAACTGGTTCAAGGGTAAGAAAAAATCTTTCCGTTATGGGATTCCTATGGTATGGTGAGAGCAAAAGAACCATAGTGATGACTGTTACTTTTGTTCATGTGATGTGAAAGGGTTTAATTCCAAATGGAAGCATTCCATTTCATACCCCAATCTTCACTCGGCAATTCATTCCATCCCCCATGGCACAGATATACCAGTACCCAAGCCCCCTGCTACCTTGGAAGAGATACCTAGCTCCGATGAAGGTGAAGTCATACCTGAACCAGATGACGAATCAAGTTCTGACTTTGAAGATTATACAAGACTAAAATTGTTTTCTCAGGAGGAGATGAATGATTTGGTAAGAGACTTGAATCTTCCCAAAGATGCCGCTGAGTTACTCGGATCAAGGCTGAAAAGCAGGAATTTATTGTTGCCAGGAGTGTCATCTTCATGATTCAGACATCGTGAAAAGGAGTTCGTTCCTTACTTCGTCCAGGAAGACAAGTTGGTTTATTGCATCGATGTCAAAGGTCTGATGGGTCAATTTAAAATCCAATATGATTCAGAGCAATGGCGTCTTTTTATTTATTCTTCAAAAAGAAGTCTCAAAGCAGTTTTACTCCACAACGGTTTTTATGCTTCTATACCTGTAGGTCATTCCGTACACTTGAAGGAAACCTACAAGAACTTGGAATTGGTTCTTCGTAAACTTAAATATGAAGACCATGGTTGGCAAGTGTGTGGGGACTTGAAGGTCTTGTGCATGCTGCTCGGGCAACAAGCTGGGTATACCAAATATCCTTGTTTTCTGTGTCTATGGGACAGTTGAGACCGACAAAATCACTGGACCAAGAAGAGTTGGCAGCCGAGGGTGCTAACAGTCGGTGAAAAAAATGTCCTCCGAGAAACTTTGGTACCTTCCCATAAAGTTCTTCTACCACCTCTCCACATAAAATTGGGATTGATGAAGCAATTCGTAAAATCACTTCCAAGAGATGGAGAATGCTTCAAATACTTGGTCACCAAGTTTCCAGGCCTGATGGAGGCAAAATTGAAGGAAGGTGTGTTCGTCAGACCAGACATTAGAAGGCTTATAGTTGATCAAGAGTTTGTCAATACCATGACGGATCCTCAAAAAGAAGGGTGGATTGCATTTAAAGAAGTCGTACAGAAATTTTTAGGCAATAACAAAGATCCTCACTACAAAAAGATCGTCGGACGAATGCTGAAAGCATTTCAAGCTTTAGGTTGCCTGATGAGTTTGAAAGTGCATTTCCTCCAGTCCCACCTTGACTACTTTCCTGAAAATTTGGGAGCTGTGAGTGAGGAACAAGGTGAACGATTCCACCAAGACATTAAAGAGATGGAAAGGAGATACCAGGGAAAAGGGAGCATTACAATGATGGCAGACTACTGTTGGATGCTTCAGAGAGACATTCCAGATGCTACTCACAAGCGTAAATGCACCAAGAGGAGCCTCACAAGGAAGAAGAATCAAGTTTAGTGTGTGTAGGTGAGCTCATTTCAGTTCAAAAAAGGATTTTCATGAAAATATTGTAATAAAACTTTAATTTTATAAGTCTATTTCCATTTATTTTGAGGTATTGCCTTATTTAACATAGTTACCTAAATTGTCAGGAAACGTGATGTCCTATGACAAAATGGAGGTCATTTTCAGATTCAGCGCACCAAAAAACATAAAGATTACATGGAATAACCAAAACAGCTCTCGAAAATTTTTTTTTGCAGACCTGGTGGAAGGAGGATAACCAAATGGGGCACTTGATTCCATGGTACATCTGTCTGCAAGCACTACACATAGAATCAACCTCCGCCCCATGCAGCACATTTCCTCATCAAATATACTACAATGTAGCTAAAGCTTTGTAGAGGCCAAATAACAATTCAATACATCAGAAACCACTGTTTTAATTACAAAAGTGTGCAAAATTGTATAACATTAATATGTATAAAAATTCAGACATCCCTTAAATCTTTTAATTCTTTAAATACTTTAACTTAAATTATTTTAATTTGTTTTAAATCCACAGAGGGTTATTCGTACCTTCCCCACCAGTTGTGCAGGGAAGTTAGATGGGGGCAGGGAAGGGGCAGCTTGGAGGCAGAATCTGGGTGGGCGGTGGGCGGTTGCCAGCCCTGGATGTACAGGGCCAATTCTAATGTCGCTTTATAGGACCTTCTATGGATAGCGGAAGGAGATTCTTGTAAATCAACATAGCTATGCCCCTTTTTTTTTTTTTAAAGTATAGGACTCCAAAAACCAAGTTTCCGCCAACTCCAATGAAATCAAAGCAGATCAGCTAAAATTACCTGAACTGCTCCTATAGCTTTGCAAGAAGCTACCAGCCCCCCTGCACCCAGCTTTCCTTCCCCCCTTATCCTGAGGGATTCAGCATTGCAGGACGTGTTGAGCACCCCCTGCCATCCTGCTGCGTCTGCCAGGGAGCTGAAGAGCAAAATAGAAAGTAGAACCCCTGGAAGCAAACAGTGTCCTGACCTTGGGGTTCAGGACGCAAAAGGCCACTGAATAAATCAACAGTGTTAGCTAAAAATGAACAAGGCTATCTCTCACTAAAGAGAGTTTCTTTTTCTTTTTGAAATCCCACCGAAGTCCGTGGGACCCAAGCCTTCGAACATAGCCCCTTAACGCTGTGCATGAACCATAACCAGAGAAATGAAATGAAATAAAATCCTGCTCTAGAAATAGATGAGAATTTCCTGGGAAGGGCATGCTAAGTGGAGCTATGAAACACACAGACACCCTTCCCCCCCCCGGCCTTCCTGCAGTCAGAGAAATAGCAGTGGGATACACCGACAACCTTGCAAATGGAGGTCGTAGAGGTTGCTGCCTGTGTGAACCTGATGAGTAATACGATTTTGTATTTTAAATCTTGGTCATATAATCTTGATTTGCAGAACATTATTTATTTATTTTATTTATTTACATTCTCTTATATACCGCGCTATTCTGCATCAGTGCGGTTTACATTGAACAAACAAATTACATTGAAGAGGGCATTATAACTTGGAGATAACTATTTTACAGGGAACATGGGCAATGGAGGGTTAAGTGGCTTGCCCAAGACCACAAGGAGCACCTGTGGGACTAGAAACCCCACATTACATTACAGCTGCTTGTTTAGTCACTAACCCCTGAGAGCCCATGAGGTGGCTCTGTGGGTATTTGTTCCCTGACTTGCAGAGAATGATCAATTTGATGGCTGCATACACACAGTCATAGAAAGGCACTATTGAGTGTACCAGCTGCCCTCTGGTGGCCATAGACCATAGCACAGGCACTTCTTGGTTGACAGTTTAACTGTCAGTCTATTTTTTTTATATCCTAAGGTTTCCTAAACCTGTCCCTGTGAATTTTGGGCAACTTTCACTATAGAATACATAAAAGCACATTTCCAGGCTGTCCCTCCTTCCACCTACAAGTTAGGGCTCTGCTCTTGAACCTAAAAACTGGCAATTTGCCTAATATCCTGGGACTTAACATGCTCCTCAGAGACATGATTAGGAGGGAAAGAACATGTGGTATCAGGGATCAATGCCAAAACTGCTGTCCTATAAAACTAAGAATAAACAAAAATAAAGAGGACTGACAACAGCCCCCTTAAGGCTGAGGAACCCCCCCAAGCCTCAAAAATCCTACAAACAAAAGAAAGAAACACTAGGCCCAAAAATCTAGCTATTCTGCCTGTTGTCTTCCTCACACAAAAAAATCCATTTTTGAATGTTCGTAGTCCGTCCATAGCTAGGTTTTACCTTTTGCCTAAAATTCATAAAGACCTCCAGCGTCCACCGGGGCGCCCCATAGTGTCCACACGGGGTACTGTCCTTGAACCTCTTTCCACCTTCGTGGATTCTTTTTTGCGACCTCTGTTATTGGAATTGCCAGCTTATGTCCGGGATACTATGCACTTCTTGAATCTCTTGGAGGAGCGTTCGCTTTTGTTGGGTTCCTCAGCGGTTTTGTTGGCCACTTTAGACGTGGCGTCTTTGTATACGTCCATTCCACAAGTTGCTGCTGTGGGGGTGGTTGAGGAAACCCTGCATCGCAGAGGGGATTTGTCCTCTGAGATGATAGAGTTTCTGAAATGTTTAGCCCAATTAGCCATTTCTGAAAATTATTTTGTTTTCGAGGATCATTTTTACCATCAATTATCCGGGGTTGCCATGGGCGCTACGTGCGCCCCCTCGGTCGCCAATTTGTATATGGCCAAATATGAAGAGCAGTGGGTATTTTCTTCCCCTTTTTCTGCCCAGTTGCGGTTTTGGTGTCGGTACATTGACGACGTGTTTGTCTTGTGGGGTGGTTCAGTCGCTGAGTTTCATGACTTTGTTAGTTGGTTGAATGGTTGTGAAAGGAATATACAGTTTACCAGCACTTGTAGTTACACTCAGATTGTATTTCTGGACGTAGTAGTGTCGCGGGATGAGACGGGGTGGTCGACTTGTGTTCATAGGAAACACACGGACAAGAACGCGTTGTTACATTATGGGAGCGCTCATCCAGTAGGTTTACGTAATAGTCTGCCCTTTTCCCAATTCGTCCGTTTCCGTCGGAATTGTTCTAATTTGTCTGATTTTAAACAGCAATCTCAGGGTTTAGCATATGGGTTGATAGCCCGGGGTTATCCCCACAGGGTGGTGCGGGATGCTTACCGGAGGGCACTGTTTAATAATCGTTCTCTGCTGTTGGTCCCGAAGAACAAGGGGGATCCTATGGCAGAGGGGGAACATGTCAACTTTATTTCTAAGTATACCCCTTTCAGTTTTTCCATTCAACGCATTTTGCGGCGACATTCAGGGGTGTTAGATACCCTTCCTGGATTGGCCGGTAAGAGGGTCAGATGCGTTTGGCGTCACCAACGCAATCTTCGAGAAATTTTGAGCCCGTCTGCTTTACGATCAGTGTCCATTGACCCTGATCGGTCATGGGGACACAGCCCTTGTGGGCATTGTTCTATTTGTGCAGTTTCCAGAGAACTTTCAGACTTTGAATATCATGGGGTGAAGCATCGGTTTCGTTACAAGACCTCTTGCGACTCCACGTACGTTGTATACGGGATAATGTGTCCTTGTGGTCTTTTATACATAGGGAGTACTTGCAGGATCTTTCGTAAGCATCTCATAGAGCACAAGAGTAGACTCAAGTGTTCTGTCCGAGAAGCGCCCCTCGTCCCCCATTGTTTAGAGATGTGTCATCAGTTTTCCGAGCTTCAATGCTTTTGTTTAGATCGGGTGGTTTCTGGTCGGGAAGGGAAAAGCAGGGAGCAGTCCCTGTTGATTTGTGAACAGCGGCACATTTTTCGCTTGGACGGTGGCTCCAGGGGGTTTAAACCTACGGATCGACTGGGTGGTGTGCCTTTAATAGTCTGGGGGTGGAGTTATCTCCTGGGGAAGTCCTTTGACGTCAGCAGTCTGTTATATTCGGGAGTTCCATGTGGATGAGTGTGTGAGCATGCGCAGCGTTTTTGAGAGCAAGAATGAAGTGCTGTTTGGGCCGCCTCTTCAAGTAAGCAGCTTTTTCCTTTCTTCTTTCTGTTTTCAGTAGTTATCTGGTGTGTGGGGTTGGATTTAGGGGTTTCTGGCTTTTTAGTGATGTCGGCATGTGTTTATTCTTCTTTTGTAGTATTTCCCCTGATGCAGCGATGTCTATCGCGAAACGTTAGTGAGCGCCACAGTGACGTCGGGGCAGCAGGCGGCGGACCCTTCCCATGTTTTTGTTAAGTTAAGTAATTGTGGGTGGGTCTGGCTGTCGCCTGTTTTTGTATTTTTCATGAGTACTGTTAACATTTATGGGATGGTGGTGGCATTTGGTCCTTGATGTTAAAGGGCTTTTGTTTGGCAGTGTGACCTCGGCTTGCGCCTTGATCACGTTTTGCTTCTTGCCCAGAGTGCTGAGACCTTGCCTACTACTTTTGTTATACAATTTCTCAATTATTTATACATCAGCATGAAGATGGATACATTGTTTTAAATCAGAAACCAATGTTGTTTTGGAGTGAGTTTTTGTTTTGATTGATGTCTTCCTCACACAGGCAGCTCCCTGCAGCTCTCGCGATGCGGTCCAAATACCTAGAGAGAAATGGCCGCCCCTTCACCAAAGAATTTTGGCGCCAAGAACAACAGCCACTGCAAAAAGGAGGCCTCAGTAGACCGACAGAGCCCGAAGGCCTTACCTGCAGGGCAGAAAGCCACACAGCCTGCTCCTACCACCTTGAATTCCTCCGATCCTCAAGCTGCGCTGATGCGTCTGGCAGCCGCAGTGAGGATCGCTCAGCCGGTTCCACAGAGTAAAATTAAAATCTCGCAGCAACGGAGAGGCTCTGTCTCACACAGCTTCAGTGTGGCTGTACGGGTCCCGGAGCTCTCTCCTGTACAGTCAAGGGAGAGAGATCCGCACCTGCAAATGCCTGTAGCAAGTGAAAACAACTGAGAAGGAGGGAAGGCGAGAGCTGCTACTAATTTAAAGAGCCAGGCTCAAATTTAAAATTACTGTAAATAAGGAAATTTGCTCCTAACTAAAGAGAACGAATCCCTGATTGCCAATTAACCAAAGGTAACTGAATTAAAAGTAAAATTAAAAGTAAATTAAAGGTAAAATCAAAAGTAAAATCAGAATAGAATTTGTCACACTAAATGCTCCTTATCTGTTCCCCCCAAGTCAGCCCAGAAGCTAGGCTCACTATGTCCTCCTGCTGCATGGAGACTGGACACACTGGAGGCTGATGGGAGATACCAGCAGGCTATATCCAGTGATGTCACGACTTTGACATGCCCAGTCTCCAAGCTGCAGAAAGAGGTGCACAACCCAGAGGTGGAGGACTAAACTGGAGGAACGATAAGGAACTGTCTATTACTATTTCTTACAACTAAACTAATGTTAACTTATACAACCTCATCATTGTTCCCTCTTCTGTATCAAGACCTGGCACTGTGACTCATTTAGCACACTACTGATACATTAACAAATTCCTGTCACACTGTGTCAGTCCATGCTACGCTGACAACTTACTCTACCATTGCATACCTGAGCAGATTCCCCCTCAAATACATTCATATCCACAAACCAAATCCACTCTAGGTTAACACTGCAAACATGGAAACTAAACCCACTATAGTACATACCATATGCATTCTACTACTCCTCACAACATTAGCCAAGGCACTCCTGGCCCCTCTAAACTCCCCTCCTTACCAACCCATCCCCATTATCTACACCACCCTAACAATAACAAAATTTACACCACACTATACCATAAAAACACCAAAGATAACTATCAACAGAAGTACAAACACCACCAGAGACTAATGTACATAAACCCCAGTGATGGCGTCATACCCCCCACCCAGACAGAGTACATTAATCCCCTAAAATGCATTCTAGTGAACATACATTCTGTAAGGAATAAAATACCTTTAATTCATGATCTCCTAATAGACGAATTCCCGGACATCCTCTGTATCACAGAGACATGGCTCACTGAACATGATTACAAACTAAATAGCTCTTAATCCAGGATTTAATTAGTCAAACTAATTTTTCTTCCAAAAGTTAATTAATGCAATTAAAATCTTTTTTACAAAAGGCAAATATGACCTCAGGATGGCTTATGCCCTACATTTAGTGAAATTTTCACTATAGGGAACAGCTGACGCTCACATCACTGGTCATTACAGCCTCCAAGAAATCTTTTATTACAAATTTTTAATTTTTAACTTTATCATTTAATTCCACAAGAGTACTTTTGGGGATTCAAATTACTTATAATATACTATAACACCAAACATAAATACAATATAAATAGTGTCTTCTTAAAAAATCAACGGAGCATTTACGGATATATCTTCCACCTCCTGTAAAACAACAGAAGTAAAGCTTAATAGAAATAAACAGTAGTATGCGCCTGAAAAGGTCTACAGTTACTTAGCTTTTAGAAATCCGTGATCAGCATCCCACATCGAAATGATCCAATATCGAACGAAGCAGAACTATTTTCAATATTAAAACAAGGCGGGAGTATCTTCTCACAGTCTTCATTCAGACATTCCTACAATTCTATCAACTCATACCCTACAAAAGCTTTTGTTTCACCAACTATTGGCTTCCTCAGGGGCTTAGAGTAACACAGAACAGAAAAAGCTATCAAGATGCTTCCCTCGCCTTCTCCACCATTACTGAAGACAGTGTCTGATGTACCACATTTTAAAGGACCATCAACCAATAAGAAACCTTACTGAAGATGGTTTCTCTCACTTGGTTTGCAGCTTGTCGTGCTGTGAGGGCTTGCGTGCATCAGTGATGCTGAGAGCTAAACTATCGGTAGTTTAACTACTGGCAGGGTCTCCCAAGATGGACAGGTCTCAGCTGAGGTGCCAGACCAAGACAAACCACCCATCTGGGCAGCAGCAGAATGGGACAGTGTTGACGGCGGAGGATCACATTTTTGTGACAATGGCAACAACACCAAACTTAAACTGCGCGGAAGAAAGGCCCAGCAATCTACTTCTGTATCTTGCCATGAAAACCCAATGGATAGTTACAACAAAACAAATTGTGCTATGGTTCTGGAAGATGAAACCCGCAGGTCGGAAGGCACTCAACTAGCTACTGGGGAAGAGCTGAAGACTTTTCAGAGTAAAGCCAGCATTTATGATGTGGTTGGATCAAAGCCCTCGGGAAGTCTGACTGCTGATGTAGCTGCGCATGAAATGAGAGTCAGAAGCTGTAAAGATGTCTTACACATTGGAACATGGAACGTACGAAGCATGAACCAAGGGAAGTTGGAGGTGGTCAAGAATGAAATGGAACGTGTACAACTTGATCTGTTGGGTGTCAGCGAACTGAAATGGACTGGCATGGGGCACTTTGCATCAGATGATCACATGGTCTACTATGCTGGAAATGAGAGACAAAGAAGAAATGGTGTTGCATTTATAATAAAGAAGAAACTTGCAAGAACTGTAATGAAATACAATGCAGTCAGCGAGCGCTTAATCTCTATTCGTCTACGAGGATTGCCTATCAACACAACTATAATTCAAGTATATGCCCCAACAACAGCTGCAGAAGAGAATGAAATTGAAGAGTTCTATGAACAAGTACAAGCTGAAATTGACAGAACATGCAAACAGGATATCCTGATAGTCATGGGTGACTGGAACGCAAAAGTTGGCAACAAAGAAGAAGGCAAAGTAGTTGGAAAATATGGACTTGGCAACAGAAATGAAGCTGGAGAAAGACTGATAGAATTCTGCAAGACCAATGATCTATTCATCTCAAACACCTTCTTCCAGCAACACAAGCGGCGACTGTACACATGGACTTCACCCAATGGATTGTGTAAAAATCAAATTAACTACATCTGTGGAAGTCAACGATGGAAAAGCTCTGTAACATCAACAAAGACAAAACCTGGAGCTGACTGTGGTACAGATCATCAACTACTAGTATGCAAATTCAAGCTAAAGTTGAAAAAGAGCAAACCACTCATGAATGCAGCAAAATATGACCTTGAGAATATACCACTGGAATTTAAAGACTGCCTGCAAAATCGATTTGCTGCTTTAGATACAAATGACAGAGCTCCGGAAGAGTTATGGAATGACATCAAGAAGGTTGTGTTGGAAGAAAGCGAGAAGTCTCTACAAAAGGTGAAAAAGCAAAAATGGCCAAAATGGATGACGGAAGAAACTCTGAAAATTGCCCAGAAACGCAGAGAAGCTACAGCCAGAGGAGAAAGAAAGACAATCGCAGAACTCAACAGAGATTTCCAACGTGCAGCAAGACAGGACAAGGAAAAGTACTACAATGACACTTGCAAGGAAATAGAAGCAGAAACTATTAGAGGAAGAACAAGATCGGCTTTCCTAAAGCTACGAGAGTTAAAGAAAAAGTTCCAGCCTCGAATTGGAATGTTACAAGATGCTCAAGGTTCTATGTTGAATGATGCTGAGAAGATCAAGAAAAGGTGGAAGGAATATACAGAGTTTTTATATGATAAAGATCAAGTGGACCAACAGCCGTTTCAACCTGTACCTTATGATCGGGAACCACTGGTGTTGAAAGAAGAAGTTGAAGCAGCATTGAAAGCCTTATCAAAAAACAAAGCACCAGGCATTGCTAGCATTCCCATAGAAGTATTGCAGCAATCTGATGCAGCTGTTACCGTACTCACAAGGCTCTGCCAAGAAATATGAAAGACAACAGGAGTGGAGGAGTGGCCTAGTGGTTGGGGCAAGGTACTTCAGACCGGAAGGTTGGGGGTTCAAATCCCACTAGAAGACAGCAACCTTGGGCTGGAAGGACTGGGGTTTCTAGTCCCACAGGTGCTCCTTGTGGTCTTGGGCAAGCCACTTAACCCTCCATAGCCCATATTCCCTGTAAAATAGTTATCTCCAAGTTATAATGCCCTGTTCAATGTAATTTCAGTTTGTTCAATGTAAACCACACTGATGCAGAATAGCATGGTATATAAGAGAATGTAAATAAATAAATAAACATCATGGCCAACTGACTGGAAAAGATCTGTGTTTATACCAATACTAAAGAAAGGTGATACAACTGACTGTGGAAATTATCACACAATCGCTCTGATCCCACATGCCAGCAAGATTCTACTGAAGATTATTCAGAAGAGACTACAACCATACCTGGAACAAGAACTACCTGAAGTGCAAGCAGGGTTCAGGAAATGGCGAGGAATGAGAAACATCATTGCGGATGTGAGATGGATCCTTAAAAAGACTAAAGAATACCAAAAGGATATCTATTTGTGCTTTATCGACTATAGCAAAGCTTTTGACTGTGTAAACCATGAGAAACTCTGGGCCACATTAAGAAGCATGGGTATACCAGAACACCTGATCCTTCTCTTGCGCAATCTGTACATTGATCAAGAAGCAACAGTTCGAACGGAACAAGGAGAAACAGAATGGTTTAAAATAAGCAAAGGTGTAAGACAAGGCTGCATACTTTCCCCCTACCTGTTTAATTTATATGCAGAACAAATCATCAGAGAAGCAGGATTGTATGAAGACAACAGAGGTGTGAAGATTGGTGGAAGACTCATCAACAACCTTCGCTATGCTGATGATACCGCATTACTGGCTGAAAGTGAAGAGTCTCAAAATGGGCCTGCACCTTAATGTAAAGAAGACAAAGATCATGACAACTGGCATAATCAACAGGTTCATCGTTGAAGGAGAAGAAATTGAAATTGTGAACAACTTTAACCTACTTGGATCAACTATCAATAAAGAAGCAACAAGCAGTCAAGAAATCAGACGACACATTGCTCTTGGCAGAATGGCTATTAAAGACCTAGATAAGATTCTCAAGAGCAGAGATGTCTCTCTCCATACAAAGATTTGACTTGTTCAAGCCATGGTATTTTCAATAACATCATATGGATGTGAAAGCTGGACAGTGAAAAGGATAGGTAGGAAGAAAATTGATGCCTTTGAATTATGGTGCTGGCGGCGAATACTGTGTATACCATGGATTGCCCGAAGAACAAACCAGTCGGTACTAGAGGAGATCAAACCTAAGCTGTCTTTAGAAGCTCAGATGACAAGACTTCGACTTTCATACTTTGGACACATCATGCGAAGAGAGAGATCATTAGAGAAAGACATTATGCTTGGCAAGATAGAAGGTCAACGCAAAAGAGGAAGGCCAGCAATGAGATGGATCGATACAATAACAGCAGCTACGGGTACCAGTCTGTCAACAATGAGCCGCCTGACTGAAGACCGAACACAGTTTAGGATAGCTATCCAGAGGGTCGCCATGAGTCGACTCCGACTCGACGGCACTTAACAACAACAACAACTGAAGATGATGCCAACAATTGTGTGCAAAATCAAACATCAACCCTAAACAAATCCCTTACCACTAAAAGTTTGGGACTCCAAAGTGGCACCCAGCAAAGCATTAAAGAAACAGCGCCCACTCGATCTTATCATTTAATCGTGTCGCACCCCTTCGCCCCCGGTCTTCTACTTCCCACCCCTCCCAGCCCTGGTTCCACCCTGGTCTCCTGCTTCTTCGGGCTCAGCTTCGCCGTGCTGAGCGCCGGTGGCGTAAGACTCCTTCTCTTCTTACTCTTTCTCATTTTCGCTCTGCGCACTCCCACTATAGGACCCAAGTGCACAAAGCCAAACAGGCCTATTTCTCCGCCGCGATCTCCTCTGCACTGAACCAGACACGTCATCTCTATTCTGTTCTTCACTCGCTCACTTCCCTCCAGTCTCATACTTCTCCTCCCCCCCTACTCTTTTGCCCTCCTCCTCTCAACTAGCAACCTACTTTAGTACCAAAATAACTGATCTCAGGCAGTCTCTTCCTCACTGCCCTCCTCCCATTCGCAGTCCTCCTCCCTGTTCACCTCCCCCCCTCTCCCAACTGTCTCATGCCTGGCATTCTTTCCGCCCACTCACTTCCTCTGAGCTCCTTGCAGTTATATCTTCCTCTAAGAAAACATCTTGTGCTGTTGATCCTATCCCATCTTCCTGGCTACTCATTCCCTCTTTGGCCCTCCTTCCTTCAGCTCTTACCTTGATCAATACTAGCCTCTCCTCCGGTATTTTTCCCCAGCCATGGAAGCATGCTCTGGTTCGCCCTATCTTGAAAAAGCCTTCACTTGATCCTCTAGTCTCTGCACATTATCGCCCTGTCTCTAATCTTCCTTTTCTATCGAAAATTCTTGAGAAAGTTGTTTTCTCCCAGCTGTCCTCCTATCTTGATTCTACCCACTTTCTTCACCCCCGTCAATCTGGCTTCCGACCTGGTCACAGCGTTGAAACTGTTCTGTTGGGCTTTCTGAATGAAATTCACACAGCTCACGACCGTGGTGATCTCTCGGTGGCAGTTTCCCTTGACCTCTCGGCTGCCTTCGATCTCGTTGACCACTCCCTTCTCCTAGCTCGTCTGCGTGAAGCTGGTCTTTGTAGCACAGTCCTTCACTGGTTTCACTCCTTTCTCTACTCCAGGTCTTTCTCTATCCATCCTGCCCACGCCTCCTCCTCCTCCACTGCCTCCGAACCTACTCCCCTTCTCTGTGGTGTCCCCCAAGGCTCGGTCTTGGCACCTCTTCTCTTTAATATCTTCCTCACACCTCTTGCCCTCCTAGTCCAGCAACATGGGATATCTGCCTTCTACTATGCTGATGACTTGCTCCTTCTTTACCACACCTCCCCCCTTTCTCTCGATCTCTCTCCTCTAAACACTTGCCTTACTGCTGTCGCCAATTGGCTCACTACTCATTGCTTGCACCTCAATCTTACCAAAATGCTTGCCGTGTGGTTCACTCGTGATGCCTCCCCGCCCGCACTTTCCCCTTCTTTCTCTGGTTCGCCAGTTCCCATGGTCTCTTCCCTTCGTTACCTTGGTGTCCTCTTTGATCCTGCTCTGACTTTCCACGACCACGTTGCACATGTTTCAAAACTTTCTTTCTTTTATCTGCGCCAAATCCGTGCCATCAGGCCTTTCCTTTCCGCACAGGCCATCACCACCCTACTCCTTTCACTCGTTATGTCCCGTCTTGACCTTTGCAATTCAGTTCTAGCCGGTCTCCCCACTGTCCAACTCCGTCGTCTCCAACTTATACAAAACACCGCTGCCCGACTTATCTCTCACTCCTCCATCCGTGATCACGTCACACCTCTTCTTATCCATCTGCACTGGCTACCTATCAAATTCCGTATTCACTATAAAATTCTGGTACTTCTCCACCAGGTTCTTCACACTCATACCCCTCAGTACTTGGCTAATCTTGTTCAACTGCATGCCCCTACCCGCTCCCTCCGATCCTTCCACCTTAACCGCCTCTGCCTTCCCTCACCCTCCTCTGCTCGTCTTCAATCCACCCGCTCATCCGCTTTTTTCTTCCTGGCCCCCGCTTTGTGGAATTCCTTACCTTCCTCCATCCGGCTTGAGTCCGAACACCCTACTTTCAAGAACAACCTCAAGACTCACCTCTTTGTCCGTGCCTTTGACCTACCAGATCCTTTTGTGTGACCTTACTCTACTCTGTCCCCCCTCTCTCTCCCCGTCTCTGTCCTGTTGTATGACTCTGTTATTTTGCTGTCCTATGCCATATTGTAACTTCCTTTCCTTTCAAAACCTACATGGGGTTTTGTTTTTCCTCCTTCCTTAATTTATATTATGTAAACCGCTGCAATGTTTTTCCTCAGTGGTATATCAAATCCAATAAACATAAACATAATCCATGAGGGTACAGGGTATTTAAAACATAGATCCATTTCTGTTCTTTCTGCAATAATAATCGACCTTTGTCACCTCTTCTTATATTATACGGAACATGTTCTAGCACTGTGCAACGTAATTCCTCAAAACAATGACCTAATATTAGGCAATGCTGTATCAATGGTGTATCTATACATGCTTTATTCAAACTATATTTATTTTCTGCAAGTCGCGTCTGAACGATACCATTCTCCTAAACCCAGGGGTGGGCAACTCCAGTCCTGGAGAGCCGCAGACCAGTCAGGTTTTCATGATGTCCCTAATGAATATTCATGAGATCTATTTGCATCCACTGCCTTCCATTGTATGGAAATAGATCTCATGAATATTCATTAGGGACATCATGAAAACCTGACTGGTCTGCGGCTCTCCAGGACTGGAGTTGCCCACCCCTGTCCTAAACCAACTGAAATCAAATGGGTACAGCTTAACTGCCCCAGAAACACCAAGCGTGGCGGCGGAGTCCTTACATTAACCAAGACTTTCATAAACACTTGTCAGTGTCTGTGACAACTGCAATGGCATAGATCTTCTGAATATACAGAATAAAGGACTTGCAATATGTCTCCTCTATAGACTCCCCACCACCAATCACACCAGCCTCACAATTCTAGAATTAGCCTGCACATCCCACATACAGAAGCCCCACATCATTCCTGGTGATTTTAGCCTTACTTCCCTCCCACCACAACAGTCATTAGAATTCTTGGAACTTATGGAAGACCTAGGTTTCCAACAAATAATGAATAATCCCACCCATACCAAGGGCAATACTCTTGACCTGATATTCCTCCCAAAGCACCCCAACTTGACCCCCCCCTAGTGTAACCCAGGAACCCTGGTCGGACCACTTCATACTAAGGTTTGACCTCCCGATCCCACTTATTAAGCAAAAATCTCCCAACATAGCGCAATATAATCCTCTTTTCAGGTGTTTCGACAAAGAAGTATTCTTGAATAATGTACTTCCACAGCTCACCTCTCCTTCTCAAAACCTGGGTGAGTCAGTAAACAACTGGCATACAATAATTCATAAAACAGCTTTACCCACAAGCACATGCAAGAAAGCCACCTGCAGACCCTCTGAAAAATGGTACACTTACAAATTACACACCTTCAAAAAAGAGCTCCACAAGCTTGAGAAAAGATGGAGGAACAAAAATTCCCAGACCTCAAAGCCCTTTACATAGCAGCTTTAAACTCCTATAAAGAGGCCATACAAACGGCAAAAAGGAACCACTTTTCTAACACCCTAAATAAAGCTATCAACCGCCCCAGAAAACTTTTCGAAATCATCGAATCCCTAACAAAAACACACCAAAATGAGGCACCTACCATCAACCCCCAAACCCTTGCCATTCATTTTGCTTCAAAACTAAAAAGCAAAAAAACTTCAACCACTGCTTTATCACAAGTGAGTCTACACCCCCCCCCCCAACAAATGGAACACATTTCACACTACCAAGGAGAAGCAGTTACTTGATATCATTACTAAAATCAACACAACCACTTCTCACCTTGATCCATGCTCCGTAGCTTGGATAAAAGTGACTAAATCTAAACTAGCCCTCTTCTTACTCAGCATAGAGAACCAGACCCTCCTCCTGGGGACAATGCCAAATGATCTCAAACTATCCACCATTTGTCCTTTACTCAAGAACAGATCCCTAAATAAAGATGATCCCGCTTCCTATAGACCAATTGCAAGGATCCCCTTTCTAGCAAAAATCATTGAAAAAATAGTTCAAACTCAGTTGCAAGATTACATTGACTCAAATTACCCCCTTGACGAACACCAGTACAGTTTCTGTTCATACCACGGAGTGGAAACCTTACTAACGGTCCTGTTTGACACCCTCATCTGAGGCATGGATAATACTAATCAAGCTTTCATACTTGTCTTCACAGACATTGCCTCAGCCTTTGAAAATAATATATTCCTTGCTAGACTGACCCAATTAGGAATAGCAGGTATCACCCTTCAATGGTTTAAGTCATATATCACCAACAGATACCAAAATGTAAGAAATGACCAAGAATCCTCCACGACCTTCCCACAAAAACAGGGAATTCCTCAGGGCTCAGCTTTATCAGCTCTCCTGTTTAACCTCTACCTTCAACCAATCTGCTCAATCTTCAAAAAGCATCAACTAGGTTACCTCTTATATGCCGATGATATTATGCTGTTTACCCCAGTAAACACAAAAAACCAAGTGTATCACAACATCATTGTATGCATCCTTGAAGCAGAGTCCTGGCTTTGTGAGAACAACCTCCAAATCACCTTCAAAAAACCTGAATTTATGTTCACAACAAGAAACCTAAGCTTCACCTCTTCCCCTAAAATCAAGATACAAAATACCACCATTCAAGTAAAACAGGAGGTGAAATACCTGGGAATCATCTTGGACAAATCCCTCAGTATGTCATCCCATGTAAGACAAACAGCCAGGACTATATTCTTTAAACTAAGATCCATCCGGAACCTAAGACCTCTCTTAGAACCCAGCTATTTCCAAATGGTAGTCGAAACACTTATAACTCTGCACTTGGACTACTGTAGCAGTTTACTCCAGGGTCTGACCAAAAAGACAATCAACACTCTACAACTAGCCCAAAATGTGACTGTCCGAATAATAGCTAAAGCACGTCTTACAGATCATATTACACCAATCCTTAAATATCTGCATTGGCTTCCAATAATGAGTAGAATAAAATATAAAGTAATAATTACCACTTTTAAGCTGCTCCATAACATCTCACCCTCATTCCTCACATCTAAGATTCACACTCAAGCAGAGACCAGGAGCAGAAGAAACAGCAATCTAAACACACTTGCAATACCATCATCAATCCGTAGAACAAAACAAGTAACCAGCAAAAGAGCCTTCACTTACACTATACCCAAATTATGGAACCTTCTGCCTGTCCACGTCAGGTCTATCAAAGACCTCCAAACGTTTAGGAAAGAGCTAAAGACACTATTGTTTATCGAACACTATAACAACAATGCCTAAAATGCATCCCGTTCACCCATGTCCCACAACCAATCTAAATGTATATAGTTGACATTATATATATTATCAATAGCTCCCTATATAAGAGCTCCAGATCCAGGCAGCTACTTTGTATATAGTTTAATGTTTTCTATGGTTCATTTTAATTGTTCGCTGTAACTGGTTTGTTCAATGTAAACCATCCCTGAGCTCTGGAAGGAATGGTATATAAAAACCTGTATAAATAAATAAATAAAATTCCACCTCTGAGGTGGAATAACTTCCCTGGACATTTTTTTTTCGGGTCTGGGGCACGGATAAGGTAGGGGGGGGCGGACCAGAAGACATTCCCCACAGCTCGATCCTGGCCTTAGGAGGCCAGATCGGGGGTCGGGCTGCGTGGAAATCACCTTTGTAGTCCGGCGGCCGGCATCACGGCTTTTAAATGGAGCCGTGGTGCCATGGCAACTGGACACCATGGCACCGCGGCTCCACTTAAAAGCCCTGACTGAGTTAGTTGGGCAGTGTCTGTACTGTGGTAAGGAGAGTCCAGCCCAGCCTGGGGAAACAAAGGGAAAAGGGACCTTTTCCTCTTTGCGGGGGATGGGTGCACCTGAACACATATACCAAACTAAAGGCAGTGAGAGAAACCACAGCTGTAGAGCTAGGCTAAAGCCCCGCCCAGACTCCATAGCAACCCTAGGTAAGGATAGGAGTTACATGGGGGTGGAGTCAGAAGGGGAGGTGCCCTGCTCAGCGTTTAAGTTGTAGCAAACAGAGAAGAGAAAAGGCAAGGGAGGAAAGGGGGCCAAGGAGAGCCAGGACAAGAACAAAGGTAGCCAGCGCTGCAGCCAAGAGAGCAGCAGACAGCACTCCCAGGAGAGGACCAAACACAGTGGCCAAAGGGAGAGAGACAGAAGGTTGGTGGTGGAGAAGCCAAGGCAAGAGAGCTCAGACTCCTCTGAAGAAAGGCGTGTCTTCAGGCAGAGGAAACCTCGGGTAGCTGAGAGGAAATCCTACAATGATTCCCTGACTAGGTCTGAGGCAGAGATAGCTACAGCCAGCAGAAACTCCAGCCGTGAAACTCCCACAGTAAAACTCCAAGGTAGGAGAAAGAAACCAGAGAGAGCTAATGCTTGTATCTCTTGCTCAGATTCTGAGGAGAGGATTATATCTGGAAAAACCCAGAACAGAAAGAAGGGGTTTTTAAAGAAAGCTGAACAAGGAAAGCCTGCTAGGGTTCTGCCAAAGGAAGGGAAGGCAGTACAGTGGGATAGGCTGTTTAAGCTTTTAAAAGACATTAATCAAAAAGTACCTGAACAGTTCCAAGATTCCCCAGCAGCCAGCTCAGAAGAAAGCATGGAAGTGGATGATAGGGAGAGTGACCAGGGATCCACATGTTCTGAGATGGAGTGTGCTGTATGCATTGGTGCTAATTGAAGAAAACCAAAATAGTGGGAAGAATTAAGGAAGCTGTTATCAGTTTGGCATAGCTGAAAGCAAGAAAGAAAGGGAGAAGGAATCCTATGTTGAAGCAATAAGATTCTTTCCTACAGAAAAGTGGATAGTGCAATCAAGTCTGTGCTAGACAGCTGAAACTGTTTAATTGCAAGCAGCAAAGAGGGAGCTGGCAGCACTGCTGATCTTGATTGTGTGTTGTATCTACATGTGCCTGTGTTAACCCTAAAGCAAGAAGCTTCTTAAAGAAAAAGGGGAAAAGAAGCTATTGTAAATAATTCCACTGAAACACTGTTTTCATGTTCTTTATTTTGGAGAAGTTTATCCTTGTTTCTTTTTGCTGAGAGTGAAAGTTTCTTTAAAGGCTGTAACCAAGTTGGCCTAACGGAACCCAATAAAATTCCTGTGCGCTTTAAACATCCACTTGGTTTTACTTGGAGTTCACAACTACACCTTTGGAACAAAGGAATACAAGATGGACGCCCATCCCTACTAGGCGACTGCCTAGGAGGGGCGTGAGCGCCACAGTACGTATAAGCCTGATCGTGATTCTGATAGCCCCGCGGGATCAGAATCGCAACCCCCTCTGTACGTCCGATCAAACTGGATGTACAGAGGGGCTGGACGTCTGGGATGGAATGAGACCTACAACGCAAACTCCTACTACCACACATCTGTCACATTCACACTCATTCATTCAAAGAACCTGTCTAGATGACATAAAACAAGTAAACAAACATATGCAACCAATGAAAGTTGTACTTAGGGACACAAAACAAATCCTTCTCGTTGCAAGTAATTCTTATGTGAAAACTCAACAAAACCCTCCCTCTAAAGAAAATGTATTTATTTATTTAAACATATTTCTATACCGCCTTATCCTGCAATCAAGGCGGTCTGAACAGCAAACAATCAATAAGATACAGTGTATAGTGTGCACATGCAGTGAGTAGTGTATGCGTGTGAGTGTGTCTGGACGTTGATTCTTGTGGTGCTATTTACAGCGTGCGCTATTTACAATGCTATGGGTATCAGTTCCTTGCTTAATTACAATTATAGTGACATGTGGGGGGAATTGAGGTGTCTGTTGCATGGTTTAAGTAATGTCACCATAGTGTTCTATGAAGAGGGTTGTCTTCAGTAGTTTCCTGAACTCCTTAAGGTCTGTTGTTGAACGCAGTTCGTCGGGGAGGGCATTCCAGATTGTTGGTGCCGCCTTTGATAAGGCTCGTTTTTCGGTGTCCTTGCGTACCCTGTTGATATCTTTAGGTGTGTTGACACGGTTGGATGTGCCTCTTCTTCTCGGTCTTGTGCTGTTGTCTGGTTGTATGAGTGGGTGTAGGCTGAAAGCTGATGATTGATGTTTGATTTTGAAAATGTTTATGATTGTCTTGTATCTAATGCGGGCACTGATAGGCACCCAGTGGAGCTCTTTTAGGGTGGGTGTGATGTGTTCTTGTCTTGTGGTGCCAGCAATTATGCGTGCTGCAGTGTTTTGTGCCAGTTGCAATGGTCTTAGTGTCTGTTTCGTTAGACCTAGATAGATTGGGTTGCAGAAGTCTAGGATTGGGGTTATTAGTGCTTGACAAACTGTGCAGAAGTGTTCCTGAGTGAGGAGGGGCTTGAGGCGTCGTACTAGTCTCATCCTCTGGTATGCATTTTTGGTGGTTCTGCTGATGTGGGACTGTCCATTGTCACTCCAAGGTATTTCACTTCTGATTGTATGGGTATGGTTGTGGTGCCTATCAAAATACATTTCCAGGGGACTATATATTTAAAGAAAAATGTTTTGATATCACAAATAGAGCTTCAAACAGTTAAATCCAAGACTTTGCTTCACTGAAAAGTTCACGGGAACGATACCCAGTCAGCACATTGAGATCAGCACACCAATGTCTGCCTGAGCTGCTATTAAAACTTCAAACAAAGGCTTTCTTCCTTTCCCATTCACAAAACCACAGAACTTGAACAGTTCACTGAAACTGGAACTCTAACTTGCAAAAACACTCCTCTTCGCTGCACTTATCAAACCATGAAACTCATCCAAGACACCGCACCGCTGTCAATCAGTAGACTCCAACCAGGAAAGTAGTGTCAACAAAACATTTCACTGCAGTCACCTGGCAGGTTCAATAAATTGTGATCCACTATTTGAACATATTCCAACTAAACTGGCCAATAGTTTTACTTGATACCCTGGCTTCAGCAGGGAATCTACAAGTAAAAAACAGATAAGAAACAAATTCACCAGAGTCATAAGTTCACAATAATAAAAACCAAATACACACACAACGCATAACACTATACTATTGACCAGATTGTCATACCTTCGCTGACTCAAAAACACGCGATCATGTTCTCATGCTTCCTTACGAAACAAACGAGGAGCGCTGCTCTTGCAGCTAACAGTAGGGTACACAAGGAGCAAGAGTCGAATACGTCAGGATGATTTCAAAGGTTCTTTATTAGGATAGTCCCCGACGCGTTTCGTCTGGTACTGTACTACGGTCATTGATCCATTGGTGTAGAACTTGGATTGGTACAGTTCGAGTTTTGTACGTGATGGTAGTTCTTTGCGATTCAGACGAATGGTCCAACCAACAAAGTGCACTTCTCCAATAGTTTCTCAGCGAGGTCACAGCTCGTAAAAAAATTATCGACCGTAACGTTGTATCCTCGCTGATAATATGGCTGCATTAGAGTCATGACCACATGCGTTCCTAAACTGCCAACTCTTTCATCATCTTTCCCAGTATACGGTTTCACATTCAAACAGTATTTGGACTGCAATTCTGCCAAGATCCAGAACTTTATTCCAAATTTATCTGGCTTATTTGGCATGAACTGCATGAATTTGCATCTGCTTTTCATTGGGAATAGTTCTTCATCTACAGTAAGTAATTCTTCTGGTATGTAACACTTTTGACTGTTATCAACAAATCTGAATAACACCCATATCATTAGGCCGAATTTGTAACACTTCACTCTTTCCTGCCATGAAGCTCTGACATCAAATCGTATGAATTTATTTTTCTTTGTATCTGTTTCGTGACATTGTTTGCCTAAATGCTGCACAGCCATACGTTTTGGACCACATCAAATCAATTGGAAAGTTTTTGGCATTCATGAAACCTCTTAGATATGCCAGTCCCAGAAACGCTTCTATTTCATCTTTGGCTACATCCCATGATGGGTCTGATAAATGGGCATACTCCACAGTGCAGCTCCTGATGTGACTCACAAAACCGGAGTCAACGATCAATCTAAATGCATCCACTGGTGTTTCAACATTACGACAATATGCAGTAACCCCACTTTTAGCAGTGAATGCATTTTGGACCTGCAATCTGCCACTGCTTTCACCTTGTGACATGATCTTCCATTCAGTCCCATCTTTTGCTACCACTGTTGACCCTGTCGTCCTGCTCTTGTTTTCAGCGATTACTGGATAATCAGCATCATCATCACTTTCATCCGTGTTTCTGCTGTAGTCAGAACCAGTCAAATCCTCTACGCCTGCACAACCTGTAACATGTAGGTCAACGTTTGAATCTGATTCAGTCGAATCAGAGCCACTGTCAATTTCCAAAATATCTTGCAGCTTGGCTAGTGCTTGTGCTGCTGTCATGCGCTGCGGACGCGGTTCTCTCGTTTTCTGCATCAAAGCGGTAGCTGCAGCTGGCAACAGATCAACTGATTTTGCACCAGCACATCTAGGCACTGCTGTCTTCTTACAAGGTCTCGGCATTCTGTAAATAGAATCGTAGGAAAAAAATGAATAAAATTTCAGGGAGGAAGCGATATGCTAAAAGTTCTGGAGGATCGACCTGTTCTAGGGCGTGTTTGAAAGTCACGACATTGTACATACCTGTGTAACAGAGTAAAATTCGGTTTTAAATCAATCACTGTTTACAGTTTTACTCTGAAATTACAAAACAATAAACACGATGTCATTACATGACATCACATACTGCACGTATTAAACAAATAAGTAACTGCAAATTAATTCACATCTGCATTTCATGCTAAACAGTCGTCGTGATAATGCGTCAATTGACGCACTTTGGGGTTTCTAGGTAAAATGCCTTTTGGGGCTTCTAGTGTTAACAGCAAATGGAGCTACCAGTGCCTTCTCACCTTCTAGAGGAGTGTAATCTTCCATCTCATATAACCAATCTTTTAGGTGTTGACAAACTCAAGCTGGGTTATACTCCATTATGTCAGGCAGGCCCAAACCTCCATGTTCCCATGGCTCCTTCGGGATACCAATTCTTATTTGAGCCCTCTTCTTTCTCCACAAGAATAAAGTCAATATTTGGTCCATACGTTTTTGTTCCTGCTGTATTATCATTATTGGCAAGGTCTGCAATGTATATAACCATTTTAGGAATATTACCATCTTATACAATGCTATGCGGCCTGCAAGAGACAGTGGCAACTCCCGCCATCTATTTAATCTTGTTTCCATGTCTCTAAGGAGTGTCATCATATTGATTCCATATAATAGATCCACTTGCGCAGTAATCCATACTCCCAAATATTTAATAAGACCTTTTGCCCACCTCAGTGGGAATCGTCCTGTCCACTCCTCCTGTATCCCTGGTAGCAATGGAAGTGCTTCTGATTTATCCAGATTTAATCTTAACCCTGCAAAGGTCCCATAAATACGAAATTCTTCCAATAGCACTTCTATCTTGTTCACCAGGTTCCTTAGGCAAATCAGCATGTCGTCTGAAAAAGGCTGACACATGAAACTCTTGCTTACCCAATGAGATACCTTCCAGATCTGGATGTTTGCGAATCTTCTCTAACAGAGGTTCCAACTGTAGCACAAACAAGAGTGGTGACAGGGGACAACCCTGTCGAGTGCCCTCTCCAACGGAAATGATCTCGTTTGGTGCCCATTAACCAGTATCACTCCACAAGGTTTTGTATACAAGAGACGGATCATATTGATAAATTCTCCCTGTATTCCAAATTTGTCTAGAACTATATACATATACTCCCAGTGGACCCAGTTGAATGCTTTTTCTGCAGCAAAACTGATGAATAGAGTTGGTTGCTGTCTCCTGACTGCTTCTTGCTGTGCCACCAACATCTTCCGAATGTTCCGTGCTATCGCACGACCTTGCACAAATCCGACCTGGGATTCATCTATCAGTTTCAGTAACAATGGGGCCAAACGCTCCGCCATTATTTTAGCCATTATTTTGATATCTACTTTGAGAAGTGAGATGGCCTGTATGAGCCTTGGCGTATCTGATCTTTTCCTGGCTTTGGAAGTACTGTTATAAGAGCTTGATTGGGTTCATAGGGGAAACCTGCCTTCTGAACCAAATCCGTGAAGTAATCCACCAGTGGCACTGCAACTTTATCTGTTAATATTTGAAAGAATTCCGCTCGAAATCCATCTGGACCTGGAACTCTTCCTTTTCTCAACTTTTTAATACATTGCTGGATTTCCATTGCCGTTATCGGATTGTTTAGCTTCTCCTGCTCCATCTCATTCACAACCGGTAATTTTATGGTCCCCAAAAACTTTTCAGCTGCAGCTTTATCGTATTGCTCTGCCTTATAGAGCTCCATATAGTAATCCCTCAATATAATCTCCAGTTCTTGCTGCCCTGTTTGGCATTGCCCTGTTTTGTTCCTGAGAGCCTTGATTACCCGTGGTCCTCCTTCTGCTTTAACCAGCGAAGCCATCAACTTTCTTGTTTTGTTTCCATATCTATGTAGACGATATTGATAATAAAACATTGACTGACATGCTCTCTGGTGTAGCACATTATTTAGTTCCGCCTGTGTAGCCAACAAATACATCCTATTCTCCTCTCTGAGCTTTTTTCAAATGTTTCTCCAGCTGCAGGAGATGTATTGTCTGTGCCTTCCGTCTAGATTGCGTATAGCACATAATTTGACCCCTCAATACTACCTTCGCAGTTTCCCAAAAGAGGATTGGATCTTCTTTATGTCTTCCATTATGTTCTTCAAAGATCCTCCATTGTTTTCTTACAAATTGATGGAAATCTTTATTCTCTGCCAGCTGAACTGGAAATCTCCAGTGATACGTTTCCTCAGGCCTCCTCCATTCCAACTCCAAACTGACCCAGGCATGGTCAGATATTACCATCGGGCCGATCTCCACTTGATGTACCTTGCTCACCAATGATGTCGCTACTAGATAATAATCCAATCGAGATCTTGATCTATGTGCTCTAGACACATGGGCATATGCTCTTTCCATGGGATGTAGAACTCTCCATACGTCTGTGAGATCATATCCTTCACATAATCCTTTTATTCTATTTGCGCTCCTTTGGTCTCCCCCCCCCCTTTTGCATCCAGTACACAATTGAAGTCTCCTCCCAGTATTATTCGCGAACAGTCCCCTCCTTCCATTATCTTCTGCATTTGTAGATAAAATTTAAGTTCATAAATGTTTGGACTGTAGATACTCCCTAGTATTAATGCTTGACCATTTACTTTCGCTCTGATATAGTGTCCTGAGGAATCCACCCACATATCCTGCACTTCTATGTCAATCTTCTTTGTGCACCAGTATGGCCACTCCTGCTTTTTTACTGCCAGACGATGCACTGTACACCTGTCCCACCCACCATCTTTTTAGCTTGCCATGTTCTGTTTCTGATAAACGTGTCTCCTGTAGTAAAGCAATATCTGCTCCTTTATCTCTGAGCATTTTCAAATTTTTTTGCCTCTTAATAGGATGTCCAATACCACAAACATTCCAAGTGATAATACGCAAGTTCTTATTCATCTGCTATACTCTGATAAAAATTCAAGAAAATAGAACAAAAGTATCTTATCCATAAACACAGACCTTCCCAGCCTAAGGTCTGTCCATTCACTCCTCCCTTCTTTCCATTTGTAATCGTGATATTATCCTTTTTCCCCAATTTGCCAGTCACGTCTTCTCTCTCCCTCTCTCTTCTTTCCTTGTGCTGTCATTTTTCGTAGCCCACTATTCCCCCACCCCTTCTTTTCCCACCCTCCCCCTCCCAACCCTTACCTATCATTCCTCTCCCTCCATTATTCCTCTCCTTCCTGACTTCCGTTAGTATAGCGTAGAACCCCCCTTCCCCTTTTGCATTCCCAACTTATCTCTACTTTGTTAACTTACATACTTAACAATAAACAGGTATAATACTTTAAACAGACCTTTTTCTATCTCTCACTAGAAGTGCATTTTCTATTCCTTTTACAACTAGCATAAACCCTCTCCCCCCCTCCCTCCATCTCTATACTTTCCCCTTGACACAGTAGATCTTTCACAGATTATACATAAGACATTTTCAGCACTCTTCCTAAGTTCCGCCCAATGTTCAACACCCTTTCCCCCCCAACCTTAACACAGACTCTTTTATATATCTCTTCCTCCTTCTTATATATACTTTAATTCTTTATCAACCTTAGTCTAACACATGCACATTATTCATTTATCTCTTCATTTCTATCTACTTATTTACTTTGCACTCTAGTAACATTTATGATTTATACTGGGTCTACTATAATATATCAACTTCCTTTGTTGCTTTCCACATGGCTTGACTTTATCCAATTGTCCTCGGTCCTTCCGTTGATTCTTTCCATGTGTTTTTTTACATATCAAAACTTTACTTACTAGCCCCTTATTTATAATTTCCATTTATTCATTTAGAGGGTTTATGCGTCTTCCCTTTATCTACTAAGTCTTTCTTATCTTTGTCATGTCCTAAAACTTTCTTTGTTCCATTATATGTATTTCATTTAGGGGTATGTTTACTAAACTGCGGTAATCATGAATAACACGCGCTATGTAACTTTAACGATCGTTAGTGCGTCATAACGCGCTAATGATTGTAATGCCCCGCGGCGCAGTAAAACACCGCAGAAGGTGGAGAGAGGGCGGAGAGAAGGGGTCAATGGGTGGAGAGTGGGCAGGGAGAGGCTCCCTTCACACTAACACGCTGATTTTCAGAGCTGAATTCCAACGCAAATGAAAACCTGCCGTTAAAGGCATATTAAAGGGGAGAGAAACCATTTAAGTGTCAGCAATGTACAGCCCAGGCAAGGGAAACAAAAAAAGTGATAAGTGTGATACATGTGCACAGAACAAAAGGGCACAGAAACACTGAAAATGACCCCAACAAACTGGAAAGAAACAATAACCAAGCTGACCAATAGTGGTATCAATGAGAAACATCAACCCCTGCCCTCCCCCCCCCGAGTAAGCTCCATAGAACAGATATAAATCGTGGAAGGGTCTATACTCCGTCCCCATACAAGGTGAATGGGCCCACAGTGAAATAGCGCGGCTCAGGGTTTTCACCACCATCAGACAGGGTTCCTATGGCGTGCACATGTCCCGCAACAGCAGGGCGGGCATGTCAGAATGGCAACTGGACAGATGCCGGAGAAGGGGATACAGAGGGCCGCAGGCGGCACATGCTGTGGTGGAGCTGGGCCACAGTGCGGACTAGGGTGATGCCTAGGTGGCCCATACGAATGCTGAAACAGTGGAGCAGCCAGACAGCAACTGCTGAAGGTCCAACATGGGCACGAGTGGGTTTCCCAAAGTGTCACAAGGGATAGTACCCAACAGCTACCCCCAAGGGCACGGAACATTGGCAGGCGGGGCTGGGGGGGGGAGCGTGGACGTCTATGCAGGCCCAGAACCTGCACCATAGGCAGCCACCTACCTGCCCACTGGATTTATTTTATTTATTTTATTTATTTATTTAAAAGTATTTCTAAACCGTCTTATCATAAAAATCAAGGCGGTGTCACAACAATACAATCAGATGAAGTGCTGGGGGGGTCATGCAGTGTAGGAGGAATAGTGTGCGGGGGGGGATCATGCAGGAGGAATAGTGTGCGGGGGGGGAGTTCATGCAGTGGGGGCAGTGATGTGAAGTGCGTGTGAGGAGGGTGATTCTAGATTAGGGTGGGCTATGTACAGTGTGCGCTATAATACAGCATGTTCTATAATACAAGGTACTGTCCAGATAGGGCTTGAGCTAGATCCTGTGCCGATATACAATCTCTTGTCGGTGTCTTACAATCTCTCGTCGGGGTCTTTGTTGATCAGGCTTTGTTGATTACGTGATGTGTCCATAATGTTCTATGAACAGAGTTGTCTTCAGCTGTTTGCGGAAGTCTTTGAGGTCCGTTGTCGATCTCAGATCATCTGGGAGGGAGTTCCAGATGGTTGGGGCTGCCAGGGAGAGGGCTCTCTCTGTGGTGTCCTTTCGTGTTTTTCTGAAGTCTTTTGGTGTGTTGACTCTGTTGGAGGTTCCTTTTCTTCTCGGGCGGGTGCTGGTGTCTGGATGAATGAGGGTGTGCAGGCTGTTTGCTGAAATGTGGTGCTTGATTTTGAATATGTTCATTATTGTTTTGTATTTGATACGTGAGCTGATTGGGAGCCAGTGTAGATCTTTGAGAACCGGGGTAATGTGTTCATGTCTTGTTGAGCCAGAAATTATGCGTGCGGCGGTGTTTTGGGCTAGTTGGAGCGGTTTGAGAGTTTGCTTTGGTAGGCCAAGGTAGATGGGGTTGCAGAAGTCCAATAATGGGGTGATGAGCGCTTGGCATACTGTGCGGAAGTGTTCTGCGTCGAGGAGGGGTTTAAGCCGTCTGATGATTCTCATTCTATAGTATGCATTCTTGACCGTTTTGTTGACGTGAGACATGAGATTTAGTTTGTTGTCCAGGGTTACTCCCAGGTATCTTACTTCGGATTTCATTGGAATGGTTGTGTCTGCTATTTTGATGTCCGGTGGGTGAATGAAGTCGGGGTTGCGAGTGATTATTAGAGCCTCAGTCTTGCTGTAGTTGATTGAGAGGTTGTTGTTCGTGCACCAGTTTGTCATTTGTGTTAGGCAGTCAGTTATTCTATTGTAGTCTGGATGGCCTGAGACTGCGCACCACCAGCTCCACCAGCAGAAGGGCATGTCAGCATGGTGGCTGAGGGATACTGGTGGTGGAGGGGGCAGTGGCAGCTGCCCAGAGCAGACCGTGGCCTAGCCCTGTGTAGGTGGGTGCCATGCACTGCAACAGACAGGCCCTGTCTGACCAACAGTCATGGTATCACCAGGGGATGCACCATCTCTGTGATAACATAGTGGTGCAGTGCACAAAACCAGTGTATTCAGAAGCAGAAGGTTCAAGTCCCAGCTGTGGTTTCTTCAAACCCAGTCCTCATATTTTACCCACTACTATAACGTGCTAATACAGACAGAACCTTTCGTGCAGATGACGTGAACATGCCCAAAACACCTACATTTTACCCTACAGAGCACAGACACCATAAACATGCACATTACCTAGAGCAGAGCCTCCTAAATGCAGTCCTGGAGGGCCAAACACCATTCAGGTTCCATGCTGCCTCTGATAAAGATGCCTGTGCTGCATTTCTATGCGCCAACCCTATGGTATGCAGATGTATCTCATGCATATACATGAGGGACAGCATGAAAACCCGAACAGTGTTTGGCACCGCAGGACTGGAGTTGGGAACCTCTGCCGTAAAGCAGCAGCCAACAGGGGAAGACACACCCGCACCCACAGGCCCCATTATCCAAAGCCTCCTGGAGAGGCAGGACTTGGGCTCTGCGTGCATCTCCCAATACTAGCACTTGCATACCTTAGTAATGCCACCCTAAACCTGGGAATATGGTACACAGCTATCAAAAGGTTGCTATGAGTACTGGAAGATAGCAATTCCTAGGTTAAGTACAATTTTCGGAGTGAGCTGCATCATAGCAACCTTTCTGATGTCTGTGGAGTGTGCTACAGGTCTTGTGTCTGACAGTGTTTACCAATCTGGGGAGTGACTCCTATAGTATTGCGTACCATAGCCATGCCTGCACTGTGCCCAGGACTGGTGTGGTGGCCTGGGCTGCCCAACACCTCTATAGTTGCACAATGCTGGCATAGGTGTGGGGAGTGTGTGTCTGTCTATCCAGTGTGTGGTGGCTGCCAACACCCTCCACAGCCCACACTGCTAGCACTGTTGCCAGTATTGGCCTGCCAATGTGCATAATGAGGAGCAAGGTACCGTGGGAATAGCCTGGATAGGGTGGTCTGGCCTGGCCGCATCTGCACAGGGCATAGGGTAATGGCCGCACATTGTAGTGCCCGGTACCACCTGCACGGACAGGGTGGCCATAGCATGTCCTTCTGGGAGGTCACTCTCACCCTGACTGAGCAGTGACCATGGCATGGCTAGGTTCCCCCATAGTGCTATATAGTATTTCTCGTATGTGATATTTATGGGTTTCCTTTTGGGGCCCAATCACTGACTTATCTGCTTGGTGTGTATGCTGATATCCCCGTTCTGGGTGCATGCATCTCCTCCAGGACCATGCACTATGGACTAGCTGGCGGACTGTCTGCAGCTAGTATGTGTCTTGCTGGAACACCGTGCAGGGTGCAGCGGCTGGAGGCTTGCTGCTGGAGAATGTCAGATAATGGTGGGGGGCAGCTGAGCATTTCCAGACCTGCCGTCTGGCTGCTATTGCGTTATGGATGTGTACTGCTCTGCATTGCCTGCGCTGTAGGGTGTTTGATCCCTAGTAGGACTGGGGTGATGGTCCCCTCTACTGCCACCATTGGATGTGTTGGCGGGAGATCCTGTTCCCCACCCTGAGCCCCAGAGGGTGCGTTGGGTGGTGGTATGTAATCTCCCTGGTAACCACAGCAGAATGTGGGTGTGGTGCCGTGCAGTCCTCCTGTAGCCAGCCAGGTGTTTATTAGCAGCTCTAGCCCACTGGTTACTTCACTGCCCATGGAGCCAGCGGTCATGGGTTCACAACCCACAGTGGGGTTCATCGATAGGGCTGTCTTAGGCATTGTCTATTTTTATTGTGTATTAGTGCTGCCGGCAGAACCACCCTCAGGGTACTGTCACCTTAGGGTGGCTCATAAGGCGCCCTATAGGGCGCCTTATACGGCGCCCTTAAAAGCGTCTTATAAGGTGCCTTATATGGTGTTCTATAGGGGATATTATAGGGTGCCTTGGCAGACAGCGCACTTTATAATGTGCCCTATGGAGTGCCTTCTAGGGTGCCTTATGTGGCACCTTAGGTTTCGCCACTGTGAGGGTGTGTTTTCTGGCAGCACTATTACAGTACACCTAAACTTCCTCACAGCCCAATACCTAACCCTTTCCAGGCCAAGCCCAACACTTTCGGGATCCACACTTCTGCCTAAATATTCCTATCAAATGGTAAATAATACATGACCATGGCAGAGGGAACGTCACTATTGGAACATATTGAATTAGACGGGTACAATTTTCCTGACATATGCAAACTTTAACCCGGCTGCAGACTGTGGATTAAAATATTATAGTAGGCCTTCAAAGGGTTACACATGACACCTCAGCCAGCCTTATTCATTAGGCATACTGGGGAATCGAACCCATGACCCTTGTACCATCAGTCTGTGTAGTAACTATTGTGCTACAGCTCTGTTTCTGTATTTGGGTGTCTGCGCGCCTTCTTACGCTTAACGCGCAGTAACGCGCCCTGTAACGATCGTTGCTGCGTGGTGCGTTATAGCGCGCGTTATCAATAACGATGTACCGCCCATGTCCTTTTTTGGCATTTCTTCCACTAACGTGGCTCCTAATGCGAATCACACTAACGCAGTTTAGTAAACATACCCCTTAGTCTATTTATGCTCTTTAATATTCTCAAATTATACTCCTCCATATCCGCATACTTAGTTAGTCCCTCCAACTCTATCAGTTCTGTTGTATCTACTGGGTCTTTTCTGCCACCACCATCTTTAACTGCTCACCTTCTTTTTCATTTGAGAATTGTAGAATTGTTGCGCTTTCTCTGGTTCCACAAAGATGCGCTGCCTCCCATTCACAGTGAATTTTAACTTAGCTGGGTAGGTAAGTGCAAATCTCATTCCTTCATTGAACAAAGAGCTGCATATCGCAGAAAACGCCCTTCTCTTTTGGGACACCACTGCTGAGAAGTCCTGAAAAAACAACACTCTAGATCCCTCATACTCCATTCGCGTTTGTCTTTTGGCCGCCCACAGGATTACTTCCTTCTGTTGGAAGCTAAGGAAACGCACCAGCACTGCTCCTTGCCTCTGCTGTCCCTCTTGTCGAACTCCCAACCGATGCGCTCTCTTGATCTGTACTTTCACCGCCATTCCACTAAGTTGTACACTCTGCGGTATCCATCTTTCCAAAAAGTCATTCAAGTCTTTTTAAAGTATTGCATCCGGTAATCCTACTAGTCGGATGTTCTTCCTACATCCCCTGTTTTCTAGTTCGTCAAGTTTATTCTTGTTTGTAAGCGCTTCTTCTTCCAGCTTTTGGATTCTGCGTTCAAATTGCAAGGCCTCATCTTCCACTGCTGATATCCGGTTCTCCGCATGCTGCAACTTCCCAGTGAACTCTACCACGGACCCACTCAACTGATCCAACTGTTTTGTTATTTCTGTGAAACGCTCACTCAATGCCCTCACTACTGCAGAAGAAACCTCCTCCACCAGTGTTCCGTTCGTCATGTCTGGGCTCGGCGGCGAGGTACCTGTCGCCATTTTGGTTTCCTCTCCACACACCTTATCCTTTCTCAGGGTTTTCGTTGCCATCCACTCCAACCCTCTTTAACTCGCCCAATTCAGTATCTCTACCACTTATTTTTGATATTTGCTCTGTTCTTCCCCCTTTGGTTTCTTACTTCACGAGTGGCTTTGCGGGGATTTAAGGGGAGGCTCCGGAGCTGAGATCAACACATCTAGCTCAGCTAGTCCATCATCCGTGTCCTCCAGTTTAGTCCTCCACCTCTGGGATGTAACAGAGCAGTAGTCATTGTGAGGGACCTTTCCAGCTGGATCGCAACACTGCCAACCCGAACCAGGCATTGTTTGCTGCCAAGACATCTAGACAGTAGTGCTTACTGAAAGTATGATGAGACGACCAGGTTGCCGCTCTACAAATTTCCAGTGGTAGAACCAAACTGTGTTCCGTCCATGAAGCCGCTTGCGCTCTAGCATAGTGAGCTGGTAAACCTGCTGCCACGGGCGTCCTTGCAACAGCTATGCTGACGCCATTGCCTCCTTAATCCACCTGGCAATGGACGCTTTCGACACCTACTCCCCTTAGCGGGAACCTCCGAACAACCCGAATAGACGGTCCACTTTGCGAAAAGTTTCTGAAACTTTTAAATACTGTCATAGCATCCTTTTTATGCCTAAACGGTGTAAACTACGATCCAAAGGTTCCCCTCCGCCAAACTCATGGCCGGAAGAGAAACCGTTTGGTTTAGGTGAAACGGAGAAAGTATCCTTTGGCAAAAATGATGGAACTGGTCGCAACAGCACCTTTTCCTTGGTAAACAATCAAAAAAATGGCTCTCTACATGACATCGCCTGGAACTCCGAAATTCGTGTCGCTGAACCGATGGCTACCAAAAGGTTAAATCTTTACCCGACACCTGGTGTCACGGCTCAAATGGCTCCTTAGCAAAACGCCCCTAAAACCAAATTGAGATCCCACAGCGGGACCGTAATGTTACGTGAGGGTCACAACCTGGATACTGCTTTAAGAAAACGCAACACATCCGCATGTGATCGAAGAGCTCCCCCCTGGACTTTGCATCGATAGCATGAGAGGACTGCTAATTAAACTTCTCACAGAACTGACTGCCAGACCCTTATCAAATCCGTCCTGCAGGAAATGTAACCCTAAACGGATACCGTAGCCGCGCATACTTGCCTCTGCGAACACCAGTCCTCCAATATACGCCATCTGCGCACATATGCCAGAGATGTGGACTTTTTTTTTTCTTCGCTTGAAGCAAAGTCGAGAAGACTGCTGACGAGTAACCTTTCCTTCTCAATCTTGTCCTTTCCATGGTCAAACCGTAAGCGAGAACCGATCCCCCTGAGGCATTCAAAATGGACCCTGAAGCAACAGAATCTCCAACATCAGCAACCTCCAGGGATTCCCGTCGAGCAACCAAAAGAGATCGGCGTACCACGGACGCCTCGGCTACTCCGGAGCCACTAACAAATACTTTCCCCGATGGGCTTCGATCCACCGCACTACTCGACCTATGAGTACCCACGGAGAAAAGACAGAGACAACCTGACGACGGCCACTATTGCAACAGAGCGTTGATTCCTTTCGCCCTTCTTTCTCACCGCCTGCTGAAGAAACGACTCATCTTTGCTAACTGAAAGGTCGCCATGAGATCCATTATCGGCCGTCGCCATCTTTGAACTATCTGCACAAATACGTCCGGATGCAACTCCCATTCTCCAGCATCCACCCGGACCCTGCTGATAAAATCTGCCATCACACTGCCCTTCCCTGCAATGCACGCCATCGAGATCGCCGGTAGTCGAAGCTCTACCCAAGCGGACAGCACCTCCGGTCCTTCTTCCATGGGCACACTTCCGGTACCGCCCTGTCGGTTTAGGTAGGCTACAGTCGCAGTCCCGAACCGCCTGACCTGTCACCGCAGCTTCAAAGGTTCGCAACGCTAGGCAGAGCAGCCTCAGCTCTGGCCGATTGATTGACCATGTGCTTTCCGGTATGGACCAAGCGCCCTGTGTGAAGAGATCCCTGCAATGAGCGCCCCATCCCGCAAGGCTCGCATCCGTTAGCAAGGGAAGCCACTATGGCTGTTCTAGAGGCATTCCCACCATCAGAGATCTTGGAAGCTGCTACCACTGAAAGGACTGCCTGACCCAAAGCGGGCAGGGAAGACATTTGCTCAGCGAGTCGGCCTGAAGCCACCAACAGCAAAGGGGCGCTCTCTGCAATGGCCTCCTATGAATCCTGGCGCACGGCACTACTTCCAGAGCCTCCGCCATTGTCCCCAGTATGCGAAGGTAACCCCATGCCGCGGACACCGGAACGGACCTGAACTTGCGCACCAACTGTCAAAGCACTTACACTCAATGATTCGGCAGAACCACCACCCCTTTCTGAGTGTCGAACCGCACACCTATACACTCGAGATCCTGACACGGAACCAATTGGCTCTTGACTGAGTTGACCACCCAGCCGAGACCCTGAAGAAACTTCAGCCCCTTGTCTGTAGCCCGAACGCTCTTGGCCTTGGACTTTGCCCGAATCAACCAATCATCGCGCGAAGGATGAACCAGAATTCCTTCCTTTCGCAATGCTGCCGCTACCATCACCATGATCCTGGTGAAGGTCCGTGGCACCATCACCAGACCGAATGGCAAAGCCCGGAACTGACAATGTCCCCAAGGAAGAATGAACCTCAGCAACTCTGGATGCATCTGCCTGATTGGGCTGTGTAAATATGCTTCCGTGAGATCGAGGGAAGATAAGTACTCTCCTTGACGCACCACCATAAGGACCGATCTCAACGTTTCCATCCTGAACTGGGATACGTGACGGCAGCGACTCACTCCTTCTAACTCCAGAATAGAATGGAAGGATCAGTTCTTCTTTGGCACCCCGAAATAAATGGCGTAGCGACCACCACCATAATCTGCCATGGGCACCGGTGTGACTGCTCCCCGCTATAACAGCCGATCTAACCTACGACAAGCCGCTCGAGTTTCCTGTGGACCTTTGCAGGGAGACATCACAAACGCGTCCAGCACCGGCCTCGCCAATTCCAGCGCAAAAACCTTCGTGAATAATCTCCAACCCCCAGTGGTCGGACACTATTTGGGACCAGGCAGGAGAGACTCCCGAAGTCGCCCTCCAATCAGTTGGTTTCCCGCCAGGTCTCGCCGCATTCCATTGTGGTTTACGATTTGTTGCTATGGTAGCCGCTGCATAGCTTCTATTTGCTCCTCAAAACTCCCGAAACCCCTGGCCTCTAGAAGCAAATCTCCCCCTTTGGAAAAACACCCAAGCGAGATGTGCGAAACCTCCTGAAATCTCTAAACTGACCTCAAAAGACCGGCAAAGATTTCCCTTGCTTAGGTGTATCCTCTGGAAATCTTCCGCTCTTGGGCTCTCCTAAATCCTCGACCAACTTGCCAAGATCTTCTCCAGATAACAACCTCCCTTTAAACCAGAGGTTTACTGAGACGCGACTGCAATGGGCCATCGGCCGCCCAATTCCGCAACCACAAGGATCTCCGGAAGGCAATCAATGAAGCTATACTATTTGCCAGTGCTCTGATCAAGTAATAGTGCACATCAGCCAAATATGCCGAACCAGACTCTAAACTCTCCTTAATACTGTCCTGCTCTAGTTGCGGAGCCTGGCGTAAGTGCTGTGACCATCTGAGACATGCTCTCGCCCCCCAAATGGAAGCCTGCAAGGATAAAGCGATAGCCTCAGAGGGTTAATCTAGACCTGACCAACAAGGAATAGCATGAAAATGCAGCTAGTTGCCATGAGCCAAAGGCCCTGGACCTCCGCCTGGGAAATACTGAAGGTATCAGCCTTGCAAGAAGCTTCCTTTATCACCTTTCAGCCAGCTGTACTGCGGGAAACCACTCTGCAAGAAGCTTCCTTTACCAAGAAGAAATTAGACCTTACCTGCTAATTGTCTTTCCTTGAGATCTCTATGGGCCAGTCCAGGGATTATAGGGTTGTCAACCTTCTCCAGCAGCTGAGGACTGAATTCTCAAAGTCTTGCTGACAGCCACTCCAGCTCCCTCTGGTGTCAGAGACTCAGTCAACCGTTGTCAAAGCAGTCTGCCTAATAACCTAAGACACCAGGAAAAAAACAACAAACACTCCACCTGAACTTCCTAACCATAAACCAACAATTATTATTATGTTATATATCTTTCTTTTTTTTTTAGTTGCTCTTTTTCAATTTAATTTTTACAGATATAAAGAACGGCCCGCAACCTTGAACCCTCCCAACCCCAGGGAGCCCCATAGTACGCACCGCTCCGAGCCATATGGGAGGAATACCACCACTAACACCAATTTTCCCTCTTCAATCTCCATTCCTCCTTGATCCACAATGCCTCTCCTGAACCTGCACACGATCTGGGTGGGCCCTGGACTGGCCTGGAGAGATCTCAAGGAAAGACAATTAGCAGGTAAGGTCTAATTTCTTCTTCCTCTTCGTCTCTCTGGGCCAGTCCAGGGACTATAGGGAAGTACCAGAGCAGTACCTAACTTCGAGAGGTTCCCGCGAGGACCGTTACTATAGCAGAAGCCCCTACATTTGCGTCGCCCTTTGCTTGAACATCCAACCAATAGTGCTTCGCAAACGTGTGCAGAGACGACCACGTAGCCGCCCGGCAAATATCCACCGGCGGAACCAGGGTGAACTCAGCCCAAGAAGCCGCCTGGCCCCGAGTCGAATGAGCCCTGAGACCTACAGGAGGCATCTTTCCGCTCGCTTGATAAGCTGCCGCTAGAGCGTGCCTCACCCAATGCGCAATCGAGGCCTTGGAAGCTGCCTCCCCTTTCCGAGGTTCCCCAAATAGCACGAACAACCTGTCCATCTTCCGAAAAGCTTCTGTCCTCCTAAGATACTGATGTAGCACTCTCCCGAGGTCCAACTTCCTCAATGACCTATCCACGATTGTCTTCCCGTGGTTCCGAAAGGTCAGAAGTGAAATTGGCTGATTAATGTGAAAACCTAACACTACCTTTGGAAGAAAACTGGCGCAACATCACCTTTTCTTCCGAAAACTGAATATATGGCTCCCTACATGATAGAGCCTGCAGATCCAAAATTCTCCTAGCTGAACAGAGAGCCACCAAAAAGGCGGTTTTCCAAGAAAATTCTCTCAGCGGTACTGACCCTTCGGGTTCAAAGGGAGGTCACGTAAGCGCCTCCAAAACCAAGTTTAAATCCCAAGGCGGTACAACTTGTCTCACCGGCGGTCTGAGATTTCTAACAGCCCTCAGGAATCTCATAACACCTGGATGCCATGACAAGAGGCCCCCATTCACCCTGCCTCGAAAACAGGTTAGGGCTGCCAACTGCACCTTCAGGGTATTGAGGGCTAAACCCTTATCCAAACCCTTCTGCAAGAACGCCAAGACATCTGGCACTGTTGCTGAAAAAGAGTAGTTACTCACCTGTAACAGGTGTTCTCCAGGAGCAGCAGGAATCAGTCCTCACATATGGGTGACATCGATGTCGATGGAGCCCTTGCGGAGCATTTCCCCAGCTTTCCATGAAAGCCTTTGGGAATGCAGGCACGCATGCGCAGTTCCCTTCCCGCCTAAAGGTGCCATCTTGCCTCAGTCAAATGACATAGCTAAGAACAGCACACAAAAATGTAAAATAAACTATGTACAACTGCAACTCCAAGGGGAGGAGGGAGGGTTGTGAGGACTGATTTCTGCTGCTCCTGGAGAACACCTGTTACAGGTGAGTAACTACTCTTTCTCCAGGACCAAGCAGGAAGTCAGTCCTCACATATGGGTGACTCCCAAGCTCTGGGCTACCAAGGAACCCAGGTTGAACAAGAGAACTCCCTCTAGTCCCAGCATCAAAGAAAGGCTTTTCACTGACAGAACCTCCACCGGTAACCCAACGGAGGGCAGGAGTTGCCTAAACCTCAAAGAGATTCCGGAGTACTGCCTGGCCAAAAGCACTGTTCCTACGGGACTCCCTTTCCAGACAGTAATGGGTCGCAAAAGTCTGGCTTGAAGACCAAGTAGCACCCCTGCAGATGTCTACCAATGGTACAGAGCGGAGATGAGCCACTGAGGCAGCCATTGCCCTGACACGATGGGCCGTGACCCAACCCTGCAAAGGAAGGTCAGTCGCCCTGTAAGCCCAGGTGATACAGTCAGCCACCCAGGTGGACAAGGTACGCTTGGTCACAGCTAACCCCAAATTATTAGGGTCAAAAGAGATGAAGAGCTGAGTAGCCCTTCTATGTCCCTGCGTACGGTCAAGGTAGAAGGATAAGGCCCTCCTACAGTCCAGGGTATGCAGAACTGCTTCAGCCTGGCTTGCATGAGGCCTAGGGAAGAATGTTGGAAGAACCACCTCCTGGTTGAGGTGGAAAGAGGAGACTAACTTGGGGAGGAACTTTGGATGAGTCCTGAGGACTACCCTGTTCCTATAAAATCTGGTGTAAGGCCTGTCACAGACCAGGGCCTGAAGCTCACTCACTTGCCTAGCCGAGGTAAGGGCTACCAGGAAGAGTGTCTTCCAGGACAGGAAGCGTAGTGGACAAGTAGCCATCGGCTCAAAAGGTGGGAGAGTCAGTTGCTGCAAGACCACATTCAACTCTCACTCAGGGGCAGGACGACATATTGGAGGCTTGAGCAAGAGCAAGCCTCTGAGAAACCGGGACACCAAGGGGTGAACCGACAGAGAATGTCCTTCCACCAGAGAGTGGTGAGCTGCTAGAGCTGAGAGGTGGACCTGAACAGAATTGGACTTAAGTCCCTGATTGGATAAATGCAATAAGTACTGAAGCACTACTGGTACAGTACAGGAGAAAGGATCCTCTGTACGTAACTGACACCACACGGAAAACCTTTTCCATTTAAGAGCATAGGTCTTCCTAGTGGACTGTTTCCTAGAGGCTAGGACAACCTCCTGAGGTAGGCCCCAGGGAGCCAAAACTACCCTTGCAGCCTCCATGCCATCAAATTGAGAGCTTTGAGATTGGGGTGCAGAAGGGTACCCTGATCCTGAGAGAGAAGGTCGGGTTGCAACCCCAGAGGCAGAGGGGGATCCACTGCCAACTGAAGCAGAAGTGGAAACCAAGGCTGTCTGGGCCACCTGGGAGCCACCAGCAGGACTGAGGCCTTGTCCTGAAGAATCTTGAACAGAGTTCGGGCCACCAAGGCCGTGGGAGGAAACGCATACAGGAGGCCCTGAGACCAGGGAATCAGAAAAGCATCTGCTGCTATCCGCAGAGGATGCGGCTGCCTGGAGCAGAACTTTGGCAGCTGTTTGTTCAGAGGACTGGCAAACAGGTCTATGAATGGAAGTCCCCATTTCAGGAAAATCTTTTGAACTACCAAAGGATGGAGCTGCCACTCGTGGGGCTGCAGAATCCTGCTCAACCTGTCCGCCAGGTAGTTCTCCTGGCCAGATAGATACACTGCCTTGAGGAGCATGTTGTATCTGAGAGCAAACAAGCAAAGGTCCTGTGCCTCCTGACAAAGGAGCCTGGACGCAGTTCCGCCCTGCTTGTTCACATAAAACATGGCTACCTGGTTGACTCTTTGAACTAGGACAGACTGATGAGCCAGGGTTTGAGAAAAAGTCTTGAGGGCTAACCGAATAGCCCTGAGTTCCAGGAGATTGATTTGCTGTGCGGCTTCCCAGGGAGACCACAGACCCTGGGTGCACTTGCCTAGACAATGAGCCCCCCAGCCTTGCAGGAAGACATCCGTGGTCAACACCACTGTGAACCCAGGACTCTGAAAAGGTACCCCTTGTAGCAGATTGGGTGGGTGCAGCCACCAGCTGAGGGAGTTCAGAAATTGTCTGGACACCCTTATCCTGTCTCTGAGGCTGCCTGTGTCCTGTGACCACTGAGTCCAAAGGCACCATTGTGCAGGCCTCATATGGAGCCTGGCATTGGGGGTCACATGTACTGTCGAAGCCATGTGGCCTAGAAGCCTCAGGCAGAGTCTGGCGGAGACCAGTGACCTGCTGAGAAACTGGTGTGCTAAGTTGATCAGTCTTTGGGCTCTGTCTTCTGGCAAGAATGCCTTTGCAAGCAGAGAGTCCAACCTCGCCCCTATGAACTCCATGTTCTGGGAGGGGAGCAAAGTGGACTTTGCGAAGTTTATGACAAACCCCAAGCTTTGAAGAAGAGCAATAGTTCTGAGGGTGGCCTGTCGGGCCTCCTGGCACGTCTGACCTCTGATGAGCCAGTTGTCCAGATATGGGAAGACAAAGGCGCCCTGATTTCGCAGGTAGGCCGCCACCACTGCCAGGCACTTGGTAAAGACCCTGGGAGCGGAGGTGAGGCCAAAAGGTAGTACTCTGTACTGATAATGGTTAACTCCCACAATGAACCTGAGGTACTTTCTGTGGTCTGGATGAATGAGGATGTGAGTATACGCATCCTTTAGATCCAAGGAGCATAGCCAATCTCCCTGCTGGAGGTAGGGCAGAAGTGTTCCAAGAATAAGCATCTTGAACTTTTCCTTCTCCAGGAACTTGTTGAGGTTTCGGAGATCTAGAATAGGTCGAAGGCCACCGGTTCTTTTGGGTACCAGGAAATACCTGGAGTAGAACCCTCGACCGTGCAAGTGGGGAGGCACAGGCTCCACCGCCCTGTCCACCAACAGACCTTGGAGCTCCTGAAGGAGAAGATCTGTGTGCAGGGGAGGCCTTGGAGGCTCCCCTGGGAAGTATGGAGGAGGCAGTTGTTGGAAGTGTAGTGCATAGCCCCTGTGGACTATGCATAACACCCAACTGTCTCCAGTGATGAGTGGCCACTGGTGGGCAAACAGGGCGAGGCGACCTCCTGTGCAGGGTTGGGAGAGCAGGGACGGAGGCTTGTGGGTCCTCTGCGTATGGGGCCCATTACCCTGCTCCTTGGCTTGCTGACCCTGAGGGGCAGCCTGGGCAGCGTGATATTGTGGGTACTGTTTGTAGGCAGTGCCCTTCCTCGGGTAAAAGGGCTTTTTACCCGAACCCTTCTTCTTGTGAGAAGGGGCAGAAGTCTTTCTAGACAGCCTTGTCCTCGTGAGGTGCTTGGTCTCGAGCTGTGCGGCCTTCTCGGTCATGGGCTTGCCAAAAAGGTTCTCACCTCGGCAAGGGACATTGACCAACTTGTCCTGAACCCATGACTTGAGGTCCGATGACTGCAGCCATGCCTGGCGTCGAGCCGCGATGCCGGCTGCCGCAACACGGGCCGAAGCCTCGAAGCCATCGTAGGCAGCGCGGGACATAAACTTGGAGCATTCCTGAATCCCCGAGGACAAGGACTTGAACCTCTGCAAGGGTTCCCCGGAGAGACCAGCAGAGAACCCAGCCAGCTCCTTGGCCAGGTCTCACAAGTACATGCCCATGTACAGCTGGTAAGACTGGACACGGCAAGCAAGCATCGAGCCCTGGAATCACTTTCTACCAAAACCAACGAGGTTTCGGGCCTCCGCGGAGTGCATCTTCTGACTTTTCAGGCAATGCATGGTCAATTCCACCACCATGGAATGGTGTGGTAGCTGCGCCTTTTGAAAGCCAGGACTCTTCCGGAGTCGATAGATCGAATTGACCCGCTTGCTTAGAACCGGCGCCGAGGCCGGTGCCTCCCACATCTGGAAGAGGAGCCGTTCCAGCATCGGAGGAACTGGAACAGTAAAGGCCTCCTGCGGAGGAGAGTTGTACTGCAGGGCCTCGAGCTCCTCGGCTCGAGGCTCCTCCTCGGGGTCCGCAGGGATAGCCAACGCGGTGGCCATATCCCGGATGAACTCCGAGAACCGGGTATCCTCCGGAGGGGATCTACTCCGGGGTTCAGACTGCGGTGAGTCCGAAGGGACGCACCGAGTCCTGAAGGTGTCGGGGGACTCCTCGTCCTCCGTCTCCCAGGCAGACTCGTCCGATGAGGAATCGGGGTCCGACCACATGGGGTCTGTGAGCACCCGCCCCGACGCCGAAGGCACCGGCATCGACACCCTCGGTCCCGAACGGGAGGTCGAGGGAGACCGTGACCGAGGTCGACCTCGAGCCTTCATGTTCTCGAGTATCGTCTCGGTCTCCGGGGTCGACTTGGATGTCAATGTCACGGTGGTTGGGACAGATGCGCCAGACAGGCTGGCCATCAGTGCCCGCTGCTGTTCCATGAAGGCAGACAGTCTGCTTTCCAAGGCTGTCAACCTGAGACCTAGCTCAGGAGACTCAGTAGCCCCTGACTCGGGCCCTGGCGGCGCCGGGCCCGACTTCGGCTCTCTGGGAGGAGAGTCCATGAGGACTACAGGACTTACGTGTCCAGCAGACTCCGGCTCCACTCGAGGAACTTTGGAAGGCTTCTCCTGTTCCACGGGCCCGGGGCGACGGTCGGGGGTCTGAGACCTAGCCCTCGAGGAGCCAGGGACCTCTTCCAACGATGCCCTTGCGAGCCTCTTCTTCCCCTTTCGTTCCCGGTTGGGGGACCCCCTGTCCGAGGAGCCCCGACGGTGCTCGGGATCCGATTCCCGAGATGTCGAGGCCTCAGACGAGGTCCGGGCCTGACCGGAGGCCGAGTCAGAAAAAAGCCTTTCCTTTTGGTGCTGACGACTTCGCAGTGCCTTGGAAGACATTTTCCCACATGGTCCACACGTCTTAGGATCGTGGTCAGGACCGAGGCAGCGAAGGCAGCAGTCGTGTGTGTCGGTGAGAGACATCAGCTTCTTGCACCGATCACACTTTTTAAAGCCACTGGAAGCCATCAGGGAAAAAATAGTCCCCGGCGAGGTCAAAGGACCGGCCTTCCAGGGAAAAAGAAAAATAAGGCACGAACGCCAGCCATGAAGGGCAAAAACCAAAAAAAGAAGATCGGGCTCGATACCGGTGTACCGAACCCGGCGGGAGGGGAACCGGTGTCGAACCGGAGAAGAAAAAATAGCAAAGGATTGCCAAAAAATCTAACTATTTTCAGGGATGACTAGGACACACGTCCGGTGGGCTTCATGGAAAAAGAGAGACTGAGGCAAGATGGCACCTTTAGGCGGGAAGGGAACCGCGCATGCGTGCCTGCATTCCCAAAGGCTTTCATGGAAAGCTGGGGAAATGCTCCGCAAGGGCTCCATCGACATCGATGTCACCTATATGTGAGGACTGACTTCCTGCTTGGTCCTGGAGAACGGCCGAATGCCACAGCCGCGCACCACTCCTCAAAAATGCGCCAAATTCGAACATAAGCCAGGGACGTAGATCTTTTCCTGGACCCCAACATGGTGGACACCACTGCTGCGGAGTACCTCCTATGCTTTAGCCTTTCCCTTTCAAGAGCCAAGCCGTAAGAGAGAAGCGAGCCACGTTCGGCATTAGAATCGGACCCTGGCACAAGAGGTTGACCTGGTCTGGGAGTCTCCACGGCCGGTCCACTAACAACCACACCAGATCCACATACCAAGGCCTCCTTGGCCAGTCCGGTGCGATGAGGATCTCATGTCCATTGTGACGCTCTATTCTGCGCAGAACACGTCCAATCATCGGCCATGGTGGAAACACAAAGCAGCTTGACCACCGGCCACAGCTGCGCCAACTCGTCGAGCCCCTCTGACATGCATTCTCTGCACCTGCTGTAAAACAGACTTGCCTTGGCATTGCTGAGAGTGGCCATCAAATCCATAACCAGTTGCCCCCACCGCAAAGAAATTTCGTGAAAGACTTCCGCGTTCAATTCCCACTCTCCTGGATCCACGACATTGTGGCTGAGAAAGTCGGCCTGCACATTGTCCCGACCGGCTACATGCGCTGCCGAAAACGCCACGAGATGATCTTCTGCCCATGACATCAAGAGTTGACTCTCCTCCAACAAGGCAGATCTGCCTGTACCCCCTTGCCGATTGATATACGACACCGTCATTGCATTGTCGGAGAACACGCGCACTGCTTTTCCCTCTACCAGAGCGACAAACTCCCGAAGGGCAAGGAGCACCGCTCTCATCTCCAGTCAATTGATCGACCAGTCAGTCACCTCTGCAGGCCAGACACCTTGAACCATTTGATCCAAACAATATGCTCCCCAGCTGACGAGACTGGCATCTGTGGTGATGGTTACCCAATCCGGCTGATCCAGCGACACCCCCGCCCGAAGATGGTGGGGCTCCAACCACCATTGCAAGCTGGCTCTGACCGCTTCCGAGTACGCCAACCTCTGACTCAGGGGATGCTCCTGAGGTGACCACCGGGATAGCAACACCTGCTGTAGGGGACACATATGAGCTCTGGCCCAAGGCACCAGGTCCAATGACGCCACCATGGAGCCCAGAAGTTGCAAATATCGTCACGCTGTTGGAGCCTTCATGCGCAAAAACACTGACACCTGCCTCAAGAGCTTCTGTACCCTGGCCTCTGGTAAAAACACCGCCCCTATGGCCATGTCGAACAACGCCCCCAGGTAAACTAGCCACTGAACTGGAAGCAACTGGCTTTTGGCTTGGTTCACCACCCAACCAAGATGCTCCAGGAAGTCCACCACACGAGCTGTCGCCCCATCGACTCTGAGATGGAGCTCGCCCGAATCAACCAATCGTCCAAGTAGGGGTGCACCAGGACGCCTTCTTTGCGCAACACTGCTGCCACCACCACCATCACCTTCGTGAACGTGCGCGGAATTGAAAATGCCCCATAGGCACTGCAAAGCGCAGAAACGTCTGATGCTCCGGCCTGATGGGAATGTGTAAATATGCCTCTGTTAAATCTATGGAAGACAGCACCTCGCCCGGCTTTACCGACCGAATAACAGATCTGAGTGTCTCCATGCGGAAGTGCGGTACCCTCAAGCAGCAATTCACTTGTTTGAGATCCAAAATAGGACGAAAAGACCCTTCCTTTTTGGGCACCACAAAATAAATCAAGTATCGACCTAATCCACACTGGTCGAGAGGTACCAGGACTACTGCTTGGAGCTGCAGCAAGCGCTGGAGAGTATCGGATACCGTCTTTCTCTTTGAAGCGGATCCGTATGGAGATACCACGAAGGCTTCCGGTAACGGACGATTGAACTCCAGCGCGTAACCTTCTCGGACAATCTCCAAGACCCACTGGTCTCTAGTAATGGTGGTCCAGATGGAGAGGAAGCTCTGCAAGCGTCCCCCCACAGGAACCTCCGCCTGGACCAGCCACGTTTCATTGGGGCTTCTTAACTGAGTTCTGCTGGGTTCCGAAATAACCCTGACCAAACCCTCTAGTTCCTCGAAAGGACTGCCCCCTCGCCAGAAAATGACCTCTTTGATAGGGGGTGAATTGAGATCCTCTAAACCAGCGGAATTCTCTACTCTGCCCTCTTTGCAGAGCTCCAGGCTTTGGCCCCTTCGGACGGTCCTCTGGGAGCCAACCCCCCTTGGAATCTCCCAGATCCGTTACAATTTTTTCCAGAGCTTCCCAAAAAAGCAGCTTGCCCTTATACGGAAGCTTACTAAGACGAGTCTTAGACAATGCATCTGCCGCCCAGTTCCTCAGCCAGAGAAACCTCCTGGCGGCAATCACCAATGCCATGGACTTTGCTGAAATCCGCACAAGATCATAAAAGGTATCGGCGAGATAGGCTGCCGCCGACTCTAACTTCGCCCCCTCTGGAGCAGGAGTATCCTGCCCTCCTGGGAGAGGTTCCGCTTGAAGCCAACGAATGGAGGCCCTAGCCACATAAGCCCCACAGATGGACGCCTGCAGGGAAAGAGCACTGGAGTCAAAAGCCTGCTTGAGCAGAGCTTCCAACTTCCTATCCTGCAGATCCTTGAGAGCTGCTCTGCCCTCTACCGGGATCGTTGTCTTCTTAGTGACCGCTGCCACCAATGCATCCACCTTTGGCATGCGTAGCAACTCCTTCTCCTCCTGAGGTACTGGGTACAGATGGCCAATAGCACAAGCTCTGCGCAGAGTAGCCTCTGGACATTCCCATTCAGAATCCATCATCTGCCTGATTACCCTGTGAACTGGAAAACACCGTTGCTCCGCCTTAAAACCCTGGAGCAGAGGATCCTCCAGCTGCTCTTCCTGAACCGCTGGTAAGGTAATATTTAATGCCGCTAGCGAATGGACAATAAGCACTCCAAGCTCCTCTTTCCTAAAAACCCTAAAAACATTAGGGTCTTCCCCTGGAGCAATTTCACCATCCTCCAGATCTCCAGCCAATGGATCCAGGCCCGAGTCTGAGAGAACTTCTCCCTCCTCAGCACTCCTAAGCTCTGAGGTGAGCTGACCAAAGCCATCGGTGCTTGCCCCAACCCCCAAGACAGACTTGGAGGAACCCTCACCTGGATCCATAACAGAGCCCTCCCCTCCAGGTCCTCCAGAGGGGAAGGAAGCCAAAATCTTGCTCTGACCTTGCTCCAACTTCAGGCAATAAGCCTTGTGTAAAGACAAAATAAAATCTGCCGAAAAAATTGCCTCTAAACCCCCCTGCCCCACCAGCAAGGGCGGCTGAGGAGTTATCCCTGCAGGAACAGGCTTTTTAGATTTACTCTTTCTTTTTCCTTGTTGTTCTTGAGCCGCAGCCGGAACGGAAGTCTTCTTTAACATGGCTGCTGTTCCCGCCTTCTCCTCCGCACTAAAATGGCCGCCTAACTGATCCGATGTGGCAGCCCTGTCTTCCATGGTGCTTTTGAACAAACGCTGAACTCGACTGCCCCGTCTGCAGCAAAAACGGCAAAGACCCACGTCAGACAGACCTCTGCAACTGCCACACTGCGCGCACGCTGCCAAGACCGGCAGCATGCGCTATAAATAAAATAAAACTGCCGACGCCAAGCCGAAGCCATCAGCGAGTCCTGCCTGTAATTCGCTTCCCACCAAGGAAAAATGCATGTACGCGGCTCTGTCCTGCTTGTACCAGACGTACCTGCACTGCAACCACTTTCAGAACTCTTCCCGCTGCTAGCGGGTGAGCGGGCTGTCAGACCGCGGCAGGGAGAGATGGCACTCTGGGGCTCCCAGCGTCAAGCTCTCCCCTCCTCCGTGAAAAACGGCACTGCTCCACGAGGCAGGCTCTGCCTCTACTGCACTTGTCCCGCAGCCAAGCTCCGTTTCACCTTTTTTTTCAATCTTTAAAGGACAGATCCAGTCTAGAAAAAGCACCCAGCTAGGGCACCCTCCAGGCTTTCTCTTTTTTTTTTTAACTTTTAAACTAATCTAATCCCTTTTCCTCTTCTTCACTCCAGAAGCCTGTCAGCTCTACGTCCTTTGCAGCTGCTGAGGACTGAAAGACTGAGTCTCTGACACTAGAGGGAGCTGGAGTGGCTGTCAGCAAGGCTTTGAGAATTCAGTCCTCAGCTGCTGGAGAAGGTTGACAACCCTATAGTCCTTGGACTGGCCCGGAGAGATGAAGAGGAAGCTTCCTTTAGCAACTTGTGCTAACGGGATCAGCTTCGCAGGACGCGTTCTTTCCGCCAGTCTGCTGTGCCTGCCCGTGCTTTGAACAGAGGACATAAAGGAGAACCTTTGGAAAGCAAACCGTACCTTGGCCTTGGGGCACAAAGCACAAAGGCCATAGAGGAAAGACACGGTGTCAGCTATAAATGAACAAAGGCCACATTCAATATCCCTTGTAATGAAGGCTATCCCTCTCAACAGAGAGTTTTTTTTTAAAATCCCTTCCTAGTCCACAGGACCAGAGCCTTCACACATCGCCACTGACCACTGCACTCCAACCATAAAATGATAACCAAAATAAATAAGCAAAAACAGAATCAAAACAAATTCTTCTTTAAGGGCGAAGCACAAAGGAAACTGCTGGGGGCCGAGGCCCACCCACTCCACAGACAACGCGCAGGAAAAAATCCCGCACACCTCAACTGCCTCGCTTGATAGCCTCCGCTGCGGCACGACCACGGCCCACAGCCTGTACACCTATTAGTGGTGTGTAAGAGCACTAACTGGCTCTGCTGTTCTGCTCAACACCCTCTAGCCATCACACTTGTCTCGCGGCCTGTTGAAGAGCCCTGCAAGTACTGATGCTGCCCAGAGGGAACTGAAAGCAGCGGTCGTAGACAGGCAAACAAGGTTAAAGCCCTCTGTCTCTCTGTCACACTTTTTTTTTTTTTTTTGTACTCATAAGTCTTCCCAAATTGCCTTAAAATAAATCAACCCAAAATGTCTACACAGACATTCGCTCTCAATGTAAATGCTATCCTTTCAGCGTTAGGAAGGCCCGCAAACACCACAGTGTCCTGGCGGCCTGAAATGCGCGGGAACATGTCCTGCGGAAACCAAACCGGCAGGCCTGCTCCACTTGCCGTCCTTAGGGCCTTGCTCCAAATCCCCCCAGAGAGACTGCGCTCCTCGATATCGGGCTTACCATGTCCCCAGTAATTACCTGCATCCGCTGTCCCCGGCCGCTCGCCCTGCCATCCGCGCTGCTGCACACAGCCCTGTGTGAACCGCCAGTGCGAAGAGGGCTTTTTCCCGCTTCTGGTTTGCTGCCACGCTGGTTGTAAACAGCATCGGGGCGTTTCAAGCAGTCTACGCTGCTGCCGCACAACTCCCCTCCATCCCATTTAGGAGGGGAGAGCAGCTCAACACTCGGACCGATCCTGACAGGGAAAAGGCAGCCCCAGTGGCTCAATTCCCCTCACATCAGCCTTTTTTTTTTTTTTTTTTTAATACCGTTACTCAAAAGAAAACAAACACAAATGACACTAAATGAAATTAAATAGAAAACTAAATTAAATAGAACTTCCTCCAGACTAACTACACTACCTAAGGAAAACTCCTTATCTGATTCTCTAGTGAGCCCAGCACCTAGGCTCACTATGTCCTCCTGCTGCATGGAGACTGGACACACTGCGGGCTGATGGGAGAGACCAGCAGGCTATATCGAGTGATGTCACGATTTTGACATGCCCAGTTTCCAAGCTGCAAGAGAAGGTGCACAGAGGTGCCCAGAGGTGGAGGACTAAACTGGAGGAACGATAAGGAAAATGGGACGTTTGGCCCACATATATTTTCTGACAGGGACATATTATCACATATATCACTCACTGTGACAAATGTAGCATAATGTCTTAAATCAAAGATAAATCCGAGACTTGGATGGATAAACTGCTCTAGTTGTAAGGTGTGTGAACAAATCACACACTGACCACAATTCACATGACCCCTGATTGGTACCTCAGCCAGAGCAAAAGACCACATCTGAGAATGAACCAGCATTACTACTACTACTACTGAATATTTGTAAAGCGCTACAGTGGGGGCTATGAGTATCATGGAGCCCTTGTCTGACTGAAGCTTGAAAAACATCTTGGGAATGAGGGGTATAGGAGGGAAAGCATAAAGCAGACCCTGACTCCAGTGTAGGTGAAAGGCATCCATTGGTTGGTTGGTGGATGTTGGAGTTCTTGTGTAGAAGCAAGGAAGCATGGCATTTTGGGGAGTCGCGAACAGATCTATGTCTGGGGCTCTCCAGATCTGGAAGATGTAGGACATTGTGTCCGGATGCAGAGACCTTTCATGGGGAAGAAGGATATAACTCAGTCTGTCTACAATGATATTGGACTCCCCCAGGAGGTACATCGCTTGGAGGTGTATTTGATGAGCAATGGTGTAGCACCTCCTCGCAGAGGGCCCAGGAGCCTGTTCCTCCCTGTTTGTTCACATAGAACATAGCAACTTGATTGTCCATCCTGACTTGGACCTGTTGTGCCCTAAGGTGGTGTTGAAACACCCTGAGGGCATCGAGATAGCTCAAAGTTCCAGGAGATTGATCTGAAGTTGCGACTCTTGCATTGTCCAGAGCCCTTGTGTAGTCAGGTTGCTCAGGTGAGCTCACCAATCCAGTTTGGAGGCATCTGTCATCAGGATGCATTGAAGCAGAATCATTTGAAAAGGTGACCCTACGAGCAGATTTTCTGGAGAACACCACCACTGAAGGGATGTGGTTAGACGGGCAGTGACTTGGATCCTGTCCCGGAGACAGCCCTAGGCCTGCTTCCACTGGGAGGACAGAGTCCACTGGGCTATCCACATATGTAGTCGGGCATATAGAACGACATGTACTGTAGAGGTCATGTGCCCAAGCAGCTGCAGCATCTGTCAGATGTTCTCGTAGGAGCATCTAGGAGGCTAGTTCGACTGGATGGGCACAGCGGAGCTGGAATGCCCTGGAATGTTGGGTGTCTAGTAGGGCTCTGATGAACTCTATTTTTTGAGATGGAGTGAGGTGGGACTTTGGGAAGTTTATCACAAAGCCCAAGTGTTGTAGCACTGTGATGGTGCGATGCAATGAGAGCAGTACCTCTTGGGAGGTGTCTGCTTTTATTAGCCAGTCGTCTAAGTAAGGGAAGACAAATATCCAGAGTTCTTATGTATGCGGCTATGACCGCCATGCACTTTGTGAAGACTCTTGGGGCATAGGTGAGTCCGAAGGGGAGGACTCGGTATTGGTGATGTTTTCCTTTAAAAGTGAAGCATAGAAACTTCCTGTGTCCCGAGTGAATGAGGATAGGTGTGTACTCTTCTTTTATATCTAGAGAACAGAGCTAGTCCTGAGCATGGATTTAGGGAAAAAGAGTCATGAGGGAGATCATCTTGAACTCTTTGTGGACTAGAAACTTGTGGAGATTTCGGAGGTCCAGAATGGGCCTGTACCCTCCTGTTTTCTTTGGGAGGAGAAGGTGCACATCGCCGATTCAACACCTGTTGGGATGTGGGGACTTCTTCTATGGCGACCTGAGACAAAAGAGAAGACACCTCATCTTGTAGGAGAGCAATGAGTTGAGGTTGCGTCTGATGAAAGTGGAGGGGGGCGGAGTCTGTAGATGTAGTCTGTACCCTTCCTGGACTATGTCCACTGCTCTGAGGTGATGAGGTGCCATCTATGGGCGTGACATGTGGACGGGGTGGCGTTCCTCCAGAGGCAGAGTGGCAATGCTCTCTAGGAAAGAGTCAAAAACCAGGCACAGATTATAGCTGCAGAGCTGGTTGAGATTTAGCCACCTGTGGCTTCTTCTGTTGCTTAGGAGGCTGCTGCCTCTTTTGTGGGGCCTAAAACAGGTGGATAAGAAGAGAAGAACTTTTTATTATTATTGTAGAAAGACTTCTTTGCAGTTGTCTTCTTCCTAGCAGGGTCAGCTGTGACTCTGGACAGTCTCTGACTCTAATTGAGAGGCCTTATCTTGCCAGTCTTTGCCAAAGAGGTTCTCCGCTGTGCAGGGTATGTTGCCCAGCGTATCTTGAACCCACTGTTCAAGATCTGAGGCCTGAAGCCATGCAATTCCATGGGTCCTGATGCATACTGCTGTGGCCCTGCTTGTACATTCAAAGGCATTGAAGATGGCCCTATTGACAAATTTGGATACATTTTGGCTATGCTTGACTAGGGCAAGGTGGTCTGCCCTCTTTTCATCTTGAAATCCCTGGATATCTCTTTGAGGAACATTCCCATGTAGAGAATATAGGAGTTAATCCTGGCCGAGAGCAATGGATGCCTGGAAGCACTGCCGCCCAAAGACATTGAGAGTCCTCAGTTCCCTACCTGGAGAATTTGAGGAGTCAGTCTTCAAGCTTTTGATTTGGCACATCGCCAATTCAACCACCATGGAGTGGTGTGGAAGTTGCGGCTTTTGAAAGCCTGGACACTCTGATGCCCAGTACATGGTATCGGGTTGACGACTGTAAGTTGAAACTCTAAGAGGAGTCTCCCATATATGGAGCATAAGATCAATCACGATGTGGTGCACCGGCAGAGTGACTGTCTCCTTGGGTGCTGTTAGGTATTTGAGGATCTCCAATTCCTCTGCCCTTGGCTCCTTTTCCGATGTTACGGTGATGGAGAGACCCTTAGCTAGGTCTTGAATGAATTCCTGGAAGAACATGTCTTCTGGAGGCGACATGCGTCACTGCTGCAGCGGGGAAGGCTCCAAGGAAAGGTCCCGGGGCCCCTGGGAATTGAGTGACTTTGCATCCAAAACACTGGAATCGGAGGACTCAAAATATCAATGGGCATGGTGCTCGGCTGAAGTTCGATGCCAGTATCGATGCTCCAAGATATCGGCCTCGGTAAGTCTGGGCTGAGTACTGGTATCAGTGAAAGACTCAAGAAAGGGCATGGGTGGCAGTGATGTCGTGGCCATTGCATGGACACACCCACCACTGGTGTCAATGTTGGTACCGGTAGCGACAGGGCGGTGCCTGGCACTAACGGTTTTATAGGTACTGAGGCTGCCAGGAGAGCTGCCAAGCTCCGCTCGATGGCCAGTATGCGCTGGCCCATTGATGTTGCCAATACTTGGGTATCAGTGGTGGGTACTTGCACCACCGTCCTGGAGCATGGCACCAGTAGCTCTCCGGAGGTTGAAGCCTCGGGAGCATCCTAGGACCCCTTGATGGCTTTGGAGGATAGAGCCTCCCGCTGGGGCTGTTTGGCAGGCCGATCCTCCTCCAGGGCAAAGCCTGAGGGATCTCGATGCTTGGAAGGAGATCTACCTCCAAAGGGTTTCTCCTTCTTTGATGAAGACTTTTGCTTGGCCTTTGCCGATACCAGCGATCCATGGGAGGACGAAACCCTCGGTGATGTAGACCCAAGGATACTGCGTCTGAGGGGAAGAATGTCCCAAATTTAGAGACCCATTTCTGTAGGCCTCTCTGTGTCATTTTTTGACAAAGGGGACAATCTTTTGGCTGGTGATCTGGGCCGAGGCATTTTAAGCACTAGTCACTGGTTTCAGTCACTGAGATAGTGCTGGCACATTCAGCACATTTTTCTCCATACCGTTGATAGAGGGTATGGTAGGCTTAAGGCCTAAGATAGCGTCGAGGCACCTAGAAATCTTTTTTTTTTGGAAATTAAGTAAAAAGAAGAAAGAAAGAAAGGGGAACCAGGCATGTCTTTGACGGTACTGGCGTCGACGGGAAGGCAGACGCTATCCACAAAAAAATACTTTTTTCTGCAGTAACAGGATTTGTTTCCTGCTGGCTCCACAGAAAAAGAAGAACTGAAGAGAAGGAGTTGGGAAGGCAGGAAGGCATTTGCGCAGGTGCAATGGAGTCCTCCCAAAAGCTTTCCAATTGGAAGCTAGGGAGCGTTCCTGCACGGGCTCCGTCGGTACCGACGTTACCCATATGTGAAGACTACATTCCTGCTTGTTCCTAGCGATTATAAGAATACTGCACTAGCATGTAATTTTCAAAAGAGACTGTGATAAAATGAGCCACTCCAAAGATTAAGGGCATGATAGTCAAAGGCATTTACACAGTTTACAGACCTGTAAAACATGTACATGCCATGAACAGGATATTTAATAACATTGAATATCCCCAACTAAAACCGCTATACACCCTGATGCTAACCACTTAGCACTGGGGTATGTCGTGGTCAGCGACAGTCGCTAGCCGAGTACCAGAGATATTGCACCGCTACCCAGTTAGCAACCTGTGGGTAAAGCTAGGCACAACAAAAGCTGGCCTAGTTTACCCGTAAGAGCTAACCAGGCAGCGGCTCAATATCGCCACTACCTGGTTAGCTTCTGTGGCTGCAGAAGCTGTGCAGTGTCCCCACATATTCAATGCCAGGGCCGCATATGACCCCGGCATTGAATATCCGGGGTTAAAGGTTGGCAGAGACAGCTATGCGAATAGCCGTTCCAGATCAACATTGGCCCCTAAGAGTTTATATCAGGCCATGACATTGTTTAAAAATACTATCTTGGAAACTCAGACCAGATGTATTCCATGCTTTAAAAGGTAGAAGGAAGGTGAAATGAGAGAGGCTGTTATAGCTTAAAAAAAATCTTTCAAAAAATGATAAAAAGGATTCAAATGAAGTAAAAAGGAAACAGTATAAGCAGTGGTAAGTTAGATGCAAAGCATTAATAAGGCAGGCAAAGAGAGAATTTGAAAAGAAGCTTTCTGTGGAAACAAAAACTAATAATAAAACGTTGTCAGGTACATTCTAAGCAAACGTCTGTGGGCAGTTAAGATAGACCATTAGATGATAGAGTGGTAAAAGGGGCATTAACGGAGAAAGCAGCTATAATGGAAAAGCTAAACACATTCTTTGCTTTGGTCTTTTTTTAAAGATGATGCAGTGGAGATATCAATGCCAAACGTTTTATTGAAAGGTGATGAATTGGAGGAGCTGAAACAAATCTTGGTGAACCTGGAAGATGTTAACAGGACAATTTAACAAACTAAGGAGTAGCAAATCACCTGACACATTGGAAGTCAATAGTGCAACTCTACTATTATTAAATTGTAAACCATCATTAAAATAGTCTATAATACCTGAAAGTCCCAATATGAAAGGCAAAGAGAAAGATTGTTAGAGAAAGACATCATGCTTGGGAAGGTTGAAGGTCAATGCAAAAGAGGAAGGCCAGCAATGGGATGGATCAATAGCACAACAGTAGCTATAGATGCCACTCTTAGTTATCTGACTGAAGACTGAAGATCGTTTAGGACAACTATCCACAGGGTTGTCATCAGTCGCCATCAATTCAACAGCATTTAACATCAACAACAACAGTAGTACCAAAAGACAGGAGAGTGACCAACTTAACGCCAATTTCTAAAAAGGGCTCCATGAGTGATCCAGGAAACTACAGACTGGTAAGACTGATGTCAGTGCCTGGCAAAATGGTAGAAACAACCATAAAGAAGAAAAATAACTGAAGATATAGTCATAGTTTAATGGGACAAAGCCAACATGGATTTAGCCAAGGGAAGTCTTGCCTCACGAATTTGCTATACAGTTTTGAAATTATGATTAACCAGCAGCGGGTGAACAGCAGGATAACTCCTCATATATGGAGTGACGTCGCCAATGGAGCCTTCGCATCGGTACCTTTCCCAGTTCCTTCTAGAAGCTTTTAGAAAAGGTTCAACATCTTTCTGCCTGCTGCTGTCTCACCATTTGCCTCAGTCTGGTAACCACCTAATTTAGAATACCGTACAACTCAAAGAGGTTGTGGAAGTGTTGTGAGGACATATCTTGCTGTCCACGGACAATACCTGCTACAGGTGAATAACTGTTTTCTCTATGGACAAGCAAGATAAATGCTTACAGATGGGATTCCCTAGCTATCAGCTGCCTTGCGGACACCAGAAAATAACAGCTTAGAATGAATAATACAGAGAACCACCTTTTTTTGTATGTCTATTTTTTTTTGGCAATGTGTGAAAGCAGGGTAACATGGAAAAGAAAAATATGGGCCTGAAGGAATGGTGTTGGATTCTAGTCCCTTAACAGATTCTGAAGCATTGATTGGTCAAAACTGCTGCCACATCAGGAAGCCCCATCCAAATAGTAATGTAATGTGAATGAACAGACTGAAGTCCACATTGCAGCTTTGCAAATTTCTTCCATGAAAATTGAGTGCAAATAGACTACTGATGCAGCCATGGGTTCAGACACTGAGCTGTGACATGACTCTCAAGACTCCAACCCTACCTGGGCTTAAGTGAATGAGATGCAATCTGCCAGCCAAACTGAAAAAGTGCATTTGGTGAAGGTGTCCCCTAACCTATTTGAATCAAATGAAAGAAACAGCTGGGTGGACTTTGTATGGGCTTTGGTCTATTCGAAATAGAAGGCCAAGGCTCTCTTACAATCCAACGTGTGCAGTGCACTTCTTCACATGTAAGAATGGGGTCTTGAGTAAAAAGCTGGCAGGATGACTGACTAATTAAGATGGAAATCTGACACAATCTAAGAAAGGAATGTAGGATGTGTTCGTAAAATCATCCTATTGCTGAAAAACTTTGTAGAGGGTGGATCAGCTACTAGAGCCTGAAGCTTGCTAGTTCTGTGTGCTGAAGTTACTGCCATCATAACAAGACCTTCCAGGTCAAAACTTCCAGGGCACAGGCATTCAGCAGTTCAAAAAGAAGCTTTCATCAGCTGAGTTTAGACCACACTGAGATCCCAAGACACTGCAGGAGACTTCACAAAAAGTAAGCACCACATAAAATGAACAACTAAAAGCTGTAAAGAGATGAGGTTACATTCTAGATGATAGTGATAAATGCCATGTGCACTGAGGTGAACATTTACAGAGTTGGTTTTCAACCAGACTCAGACAAATGTACAAGACATTCAAGCAGGTTTTTTTGTGGGATATGCATTCCAGACAGCAAACCTCTTCCACTTGAATGCACAGGATCTTCAGGTAGATCCTCTTTTGGAAGCCAAGAGGACTTCACTAACACTAACTAGAAGGTTGAGGGAGGACAAAGTCAATTTCTCAACATCCAACTTGTGAGGGCTAGGGACTTTATGTTGGGATTGAATATTGTCCCCGATCCTACATAATAAGAGCAGATCAATCGCCTAGGTGAACTGGTTCCTGGATAGAAAATTCGAAAAGGAAAGGGTTGAGGCCAATAAGGAGCAATGAGAATAGATAGAAACATAGAAATATGATGACAGAAAAAGACCACATGGCCTATCTAGTCTGTCCTTCCATATCAACAACTCCAACAGTCCCCTTTTTTACTTTAGAGATCCTCTGTGTTTGTCCCATGCTTTTTTGAATTCAGTTACTGTCTTCATCTCTACCACCTCCACTGGGAGACTATTCCACGGATCCACCACTCTTACCGTAAAGAAATATTTCCGCATATCACTCCTGAATCTATCCCCCTTCACCCGCATCCCATGTCCCCTCGTAGAGGAACTTGCTTTCAACTGAAAGAGGCTCTCTCCCTGAACATTTATGCCATGGAGGTATTTAAACATCTCAATCATATCACCTCTATCCCACCTTTCCTCTAAGGTGTACATATTTATTTATTTATATAAAGTCTTTTCTATACCGCGCTTTTTCAAATTCAGCTCGGTTTACAAGAAACATTAACTTTGTCCAGTCGTGGAGGCCTGTACTGGACTTACAGAGAACAGGGTTGGTAAACTTGGGTTGAACTGGGTAAACTATATACAGGTTTAGGCTGGGTATTTACATTCTAGGATATTATAGACATTCTTAGATACTATATACATGGTCCTGCTCAGGTTCTGGTAGAGCTAACATGTTGTGCTAGAGTCCTGTATAATGGGTGGCGTGGGGTGGCTGTTTAGTTGATTGGAGATGACTGGTCGTTGAGTGGTGCCATAGTGTTGCATGAAGAGGTGATGTTTCAGGGCCTTTCTGAATGTGGTGAGGTCTGTAATGGACCGGATGCTAGGTGGGAGTGTATTCCAGCACGAGGGAGCGTAGTACACAAAAGCTCTCTTTTTTGTGGCCTGTGAGCATTTTGTGATCTCGCTGGGGATACTCAGGGTGTTTACTGTGAATGATCTTCTGGCTCTATTTGTGGGAGTGGGGATGATGAGGTCTGTGATAGAGGCAGAGGTGATTCTATTGATGGCTTTGAATGTCATCAGCAGGGTCTTGAAGGTGATCCTATAATGAACTGGTAGCCAGTGGAGTTGCTTCAGGATTGGTGTTATGTGGTCCCTCCTGGATGCACCGTGTAGGATTCTGGCTGCGGCATTCATGGCTAGTTGTAGTGGGACCAATGCGTTTTTTGGTAGCCCATATTAAGATCCTTTGTAAATTATGACTCTGTCGTCCTTGATTTTCAGAGAGTTTTCACAATCAGAGGAGCAGGAGGATGTGTACAGAAGCCCCTTCCCCTAATGGAATTCGAAGCTAGACTGCCATGTGTCCCTATCCTAGAGCAGAACTGAGAAACTTGGGTATTTTGAGGCGTGGTATAAAGGAAATGGAGAGCACCACCTCTTAATGCAGGCTCCATTTGTGAAGCAAAAGGACTTTGCTCAGTCTGTCCGCCAGGGCATTGTCCTCGTCAGGCAGCTGAACTCTGAAAGCCCTTAGAACATTCAAGATTGCCCTCAGGTCCAAGAAACTGATCTGATATAAACTTTCTTGGACAAACCATGTTCTCTGAGTGTGGAACCCATCTAAATAACCCAACTTTCATGCATCTCTGATGAGTAACGTTTGGTAGGGAGGAATCTGGAAATGTAGATCTCTGGACAGATTAGTATGAACCATCCACTAGCACAGAGTCACAGAGGGGACGAGTGACAGTTATGACATCGCTGAGCCTGTTTGTGATCTGTGTCCACTAAGGGGCCTATTCTGATCGGGGCCCGTCCGGCACCCGATTCTGCACTCGCAGGAGCTAGATGTTCCCGTGAGAACAGAATAGAGGCAAAGGGCTTGGATGGGCTGCACAGGCCCTGATTCTGTCATGCCAGACGTACAGCTCCCACCCCATCTAACCCTCCCAATGCCCCTGCATAGAGCCTCGGTGCCGTGGTGTCCCGCTGCCATGGCACTGGGATGCTATGCAGGAGTCCTGCACAGCTTAAAAACAGCTGTTCCCTGCTGCTCGACACTTGAAGGGACCTGCCAAGGCCGGGATCAGGCAGTAAGGATTCTCCTGCCCTGTTCACCTAGTCGGGGGGGGGGGGGGTCCTGCCATGATGGCTGCCGATGTTGGGGTGACTTATTCTACCTCCGAGGTGGAAAAATTCCCCTGTTTATCTCCTCGAGCCTGGACATACAGGGCTGCAAACAGAAACGGCCCTGTATGTCCGGGGTCATGGGCCTGACTTTGCCCACCCATGCTCCTCCTCCGGCCCACCCCCTCCTGCCCCCGTCCAGAGCTCCCCGCACATCTCCTTTGCACATGCGGGTAGCTTTGGAATCGGCATCGGGCTCAAACACTTGGCGGGGGATGTACGTCCATACTGGATAAACATCCCCACTAAATGCTGCTGAGAATGATCCCATAAGTGTTCAAAGTTTATTGAGGTTGTCTCATATAGAAACGTGCCAAGGGAGTGACATGAACCGCTGAGGCCATGTGGTCCAACTTTCTCATCCTCCACTATTGCCACCACGTAGGTGAGTCAGTTTTGTGGAAGAAGGGCTTTTGCCAGATTCGTGTCTAGCAGAGCCCCATTGAATTCCAATTGTTGTGACAGGTTAATGTGGACTTGGGGTAATTTATGAAAACCTAGCAGCTCCAGCACTCTGATGCTGATGTGTATGGATTCTTGAATTCTTTCATGAGGCACTCTCGAGCAGCCAATCATCCAAACTGAGAAACATATACACTTCCAGTCTACATAGAAATGCTGTGACAACCACGAGGCATTTTATGAAGATGTGAGGTCAAAAGGCAGTAGGCTGTACTGAAGTGGTTTCCCCATGATGAATCGCAGATACTTCCTGTGACTGGGATATATCTGAATGTGGTTGTAGGCATCCTTTAGATCCAGAGAACACAGAGAGGGCATTGAGTCAGAAAGGATTAAAGTTTTGCAGGAAACAAAATTTGCTGTAGAATCTCTAAGGATTGAAATTCCATGTAAAAAGGGTAAGGCGATGGCAGTGGGGGTGTACTATTGACCGCCTGGCCAGAATGAACAAATGGATTATGAAATGCTCAAAGAAATCAAGGAATCTAACAAAAGTTACAGCGCAGTAATAATAATGAGTGATTTCAATTACCCCGGTATCGACTGGGTCAGTGTCATGGCAGGACATGCTAGGGAGATAAAGTTCCTAGATTAAATAAATGACTGCTTCTTGGAGCAGCTGGTTCATGAACCGACCAGAGGGGAAGCCATATTGGACCTAGTCCTTAGTGGAACACCAGATCTAGTGCAAGAGATAAGGGTGTTGGGGCCACTTGGCAATAGTGATCATAGCATGATCGCATTTGATTTAATTAGTGGAGGAGGGATAGTAAGGAAATCCACAGTACTACCTTTTAACTTTCGAAAGGGAGACTATGATAAAATGAGGAAAATAGTTAAGAAAAAACTAAAAGGAGTAGTTGCAAAGGTTAAAGACTTACATCAAGCTTGGGTGTTGTTGAAAAATACTATCTTGGAAGACCAGACCAGCTGTATTCCACACTTTAAGAAACGTGGAAGGAAGTCCAGAAAACTGCCAGCATGGTTTAAAGGTGAGGTCAGAGAGGCTGTTGTTGCCAAAAAAGCATTTTTCAAGAAAATGGAAAAAAGAGCCAAACGACGAAACCTGGAAACAGCACAAGCACTGGCAAGCTAAATGCAAGGCATTGATAAGGCAGGCAAAGGGAGAATTTGAAAAGAAGCTTGCTGCAGAAGCAAAAACGCAAAATCAAGTACTTTTTCAAGTACATTTGTAGCAAAAAACCTGTGAGAGTCAGTTGGTCCATTAGATGATAGAGGGGTTAAAGGGGCACTAAGAGGAGACAAAGCGATAGCGGAGAGACTGAATGAATTCTTTGCTTCAGTCTTTACTGAGGAAAATGTAGGGATGTTACCCATGACTGAAGTGGTATTTAAAGGTGCGGAAGAATTGAAGGAAATATTGATACATTGTGAAGATGTATTACAACTATTAGATAAACTGAAGAGTAGCAAATCACCTGGGCTGGATGGTATACATCCAAGGGTGTTGAAAGACCTGAAATATGAGATTGCAGACCTGCTATTAGTAATCTGTGAACTTTCATTAAAATCATCTGTAATAGCTGAAGATTGGAGGATCGCCAATGTAATGCCAATTTTTAAAAAGGGTTCCAGGGGTGATCCTGGAAACTACAGACCAGTGAACCAGACGTCAGTCCCGGGAAAAATGGTAGAAACCATCATAAAGAACAAAATCACTCAACATGTAGATAGTCATGGCCTAATGGGAGACAGCCAACATGGCTTTAGACAAGGAAGATCTTGTCTTACTAATCTGTTATGTTTTTTTGAAGTTATGAATAAACAAGTGGACAAAGGTGAGTTGGTTGATATAGTGTATCTGGACTTTCAGAAAGCCTTTGACAAGGTCCCTCATGAGAGACTTTTGGCAAAACTAAAGAGTCATGGGATAGGAGGCAGTGTACTATTGTGGATCAGGAACTGGTTAAAAGATAGAAAGCAGAGGGTAGGGCTAAATGGCCAATTTTCGCAATGGAGAAAGGTGAATAGTGGTGTACCCCAGGGATCTGTGCTGGGTCCGCTGCTTTTTGACATATTCATAAATGACCTGGAAATGGGAATAACGAGTGAGGTTATCAAATTTGCAGATGACGCAAACTATTTAAAGTTGTTAAAACCCAAGAGGATTGTGGAAAATTGCAAGAGGATCTTGATAAATTGGAAGACTGGGCATCAAAATGGCAGATGAAATTTAATGTTGACAAGTGCAAAGTTATGCACCTAGGGAAGAACAACCCAAACTATGGTTACATGATGCAAGGTTCCACATTAGGAACCACCACCCAGGTAAAAGATTTAGGCGTCATTGTGGATAATATGTTAAAACCCTCAACTCAGTGTGCAGCGGCAGCCAAGAGAGCAAATCGAATGCTAGGTATCATAAGGAAAGGAATGGAAAATAAAACAAAGAATATTATAATGCCTCTATATCGTTCCATGGTGAGACCGCACCTTGAATATTGTGTGCAATTCTGGTCTCTGTATCTTAAAAAGGATATAGCATTATTAGAAAAGGTTCAGAGAAGAGCCACCAAAATGGTAAAGAAAGGCTAAAAAGGTTAGGGCTCTTTAATCTGGAAAAGAGACAGCTGAGGGGAGATATGATAGAAGTCTATAAATTAATGAACGGAGTGGAACAGGTAAACGTAGATCGATTGTTTACGTTATCAGAAAATAGAAAGACTAGGGGACATGCAATGAAGCTACAGGGTAAGCGTAGTTACTCACCTGTAACAGGTGTTCTCCAGGAGCAGCAGGAATCAGTCCTCACATATGGATGACGTCGGCGCCGACGGAGCCCTCGTGCGGAGCATTTCCCCAGCTTTCAAAGAAAGCCTTTGGGAATGCAGCACGCATGCGATGTCCCCTTCCCGCCCAAGGGTGTCATCTTGCTCAGTCTGATGACATAGCTAAAAGACAGCAAAAAATAAACAAAAGAAGTATATGACTGCAACTCCAGGGGAGGAGGGAGGGTCGTGAGGGCTGATTCCTGCTGCTCCTGGAGAACACCTGTTACAGGTGAGTAACTACTCTTTCTCCAGGACCAAGCAGGAAGTCAGTCCTCACATATGGGTGACTCCCAAGCTCTGGGCTACCGAGGAACCCAGGCTGAACAAGAGAACTCCCTCTAGTCTCAGCAGTAAAGAAAGGCTTTTCAAGGACACAACCTCCACCGGTAGCCCAACAGAGGGCAGGAGGGCAGGAGTTGCCTAAACCTCAAAGAGATTCGGGAGTACTGCCTGGCCAAAAGCATTGTTCCTACGGGACTCCCTCTCCAGGCAGTAATGGGCCGCAAAGGTCTGGCTTGAAGACCAAGTTGCAGCCCTGCAGATGTCTACCAAGGGCACAGAGCGGAGATGAGCCACTGAGGCAGCCATTGCCCTGACACGATGGGCCGTGACCCTACCCTGCAAAGGAAGGTCAGCTGCCTTGTAAGCCCAGGCGATACAGTCAGCCACCCAGATGGACAAGGTATGCTTGGACACAGCCAACCCCAACTTATTGGGGTCGAAGGATACGAAGAGCTGAGTAGCCCTTCTATGCCCCTGCGTATGGTCAAGGTAGAAGGATAAGGCCCTCCTACAGTCCAGGGTATGGAGGACTGCTTCAGCCTGGCTTGCATGAGGCCTAGGGAAGAATGTTGGAAGAACCACCTCCTGATTGAGGTGGAAAGAGGAGACAACCTTTGGGAGGAAGTTTGGATGAGTCCTGAGGACTTCCCTGTTCCTATAAATCCTGGTGTAAGGCCTGTCACAGAGCAGGGCCTAAAGCTCACTTACTCGCCTAGCCGAGGTAAGGGCTATTAGGAAGAGTGTCTTCCAGGAGAGGAAGCGTAGTGGACAAGTAGCCATCGGCTCAAAAGGTGGACGAGTCAGTTGCTGAAAGACCACATTCAGCTCCCACTCAGGGGCAGGAGGACGAATGGGAGGCTTGAGCAAAAGCAAGCCCCTGAGAAAGCGGGACACCAAGGGGTGACCAGATAGAGATTGCCCCTCTACCAATGAGTGGTGAGCTGCTAGAGCTGAGAGGTGGACCCGAACAGAAGTGGACTTAAGTCCCTGATTGGATAAGTGCAGTAAGTACTGAAGAACTACTGGCACAGTACAGGAGAAAGGATCCTCTGTACGTAGGTGACACCACACAGAAAACCTCTTCCACTTGAGAGCATAGGTTTTCCTAGTGGACTGTTTCCTAGAGGCTAGGACAACCTCCTCAACTTCCTGAGGTAGGCCCCAGGGAGCCAAAACTACCCTTGCAGCCTCCAGGCCATCAAATTAAGAGATTTGAGATTGGGGTGCAGAAGGGAACCCTGGTCCTGTGTGAGAAGGCCGGGTTGCAACCCCAGAGGCAGTGGAGGATCTACCACCAGTTGAAGCAGAAGAGGAAACCAAGGCTGTCTCGGCCACCTGGGAGCTACCAGCAGAACCGAGGCCTTGTCCTGGAGAATCTTGAATAGGGTTGGGGCCACCAAGGGCGTGGGAGGAAACGCATAGAGGAGGCCCTGAGACCAAGATATCAGAAAAGAATCCGCTGCTATCCGCAGAGGATGTGGTTGCCTGGAGTAGAACTTTATATGAAAACAATTGTGCAAAAAACCCTCAACATCCAAAACTCAGGCAATGACTTACTTCAACTGAAGTAACTTAAATTTATATGACGAATTTTAAATAAGAACATAAGATACATAAGATAAGCAAATAAGTGCTCTGCTATTTCTGATTATGAACTGTCTACTTGTCTGTCACTACGGGTTGTTGATGCAACAGTAAGCACACATCCTTGACATAGTCTGCAGGAGTGAGCTAACCTAGAGTCTGAGACCCGTTCTATAAATGTTCTTATTTAAAAATCGTCATATAAATTTAAGTTACTTCAGTTGAAGTAAGTCATTGCCTGAGTTTTGGATGTTGAGGGTTTTTTGCACAATTGTTTTCATATATGATTGGACTCTCTATTACTAAGACCACGTTTTGCGTGTTTTCACAAAACCATGGAGTAGAACTTTGGCAGTTGCTTGTTCATGGGGCTGGCAAAGAGATCCATCAAAGGGAGACCCCATTTCAGGAAGATCTTCTGAACTACTGAAGGATGCAGCTGCCACTCGTGGGGCTGCAGTATCCTGCTTAACCTGTCTGCCAGGTAGTTGTCCTGGCCTGGAAGGTACACAGCCCTGAGGAGCATGTTGTGCTTGAGGGCAAAAGAACAAAGGTGCTGAGCTTCCCGACAAAGGATTCTGGACCCAGTTCTGCCCTGTTTGTTCACATAAAACATGGCAACTTGGTTGTCTGAATCAGGACAGACTGTTGAGCCAGGGTAGGAGTGAAAGCTTTGAGTGCTAATCGAATAGCTCTGAGTTCGAGGAGATTGATCTGCTGTGCAGCTTCCCAGGGAGACCAGAGGCCCTGGGTGCACTTGCCCAGACAATGCGCTCCCCAGCCTTGCAGGGAGGCATCTGTTGTTAGCATCACTGTGTAACCTGGAATCTGAAAGGGCACCCCTTTCAGCAGATTGGGTGGGTGTAGCCACCAGTTGAGGGAGTGCAGAAATGGTCTGGACACCCTTATCCTGTCTCTGAGGCTGCCTGTGGCCTGTGACCTCTGAGACCGAAGGCACCACTGTGCAGGCCTCATATGGAGCCTGGCATTGGGGGTCACATGTACTGTCGAAGCCATGTGGCCTAGAAGCCGCAGGCAGAGTCTGGCAGAGACCAGGGACCTGCTGAGAAACTGACTTGCCAGGCCATCAACCTTCGGGCTGTTTTCTGGCAAGAATGCCTTTGCCAGGAGAGAGTCCAACCTTGCCCCTATGAACTCCAAGTTCTGGGAAGGGAGCAAAGTGGACTTTGCGAAGTTTATGACAAACCCCAGGCGTTGTAGAAGAGCAATGGTCCTGAGGGTGGCTTGATTGGCCTCCTGACCTGTCTGACCCCTGATGAGCCAGTCGTCCAGATAGGGGAAGACAAAGATACCCTGATTTCTCAGGTAGGCCGCCACCACTGCTAAGCACTTTGTAAAGACTCTGGGGGCGGAGGTGAGGCCGAAAGGCAGCATTCTGTACTGAAAATGGTTTCCTCCCACGATGAACCTTAGGTACTTTCTGTGGTCTGGATGAATGAGGATGTGAGTGTACGCATCCTTTAGATCTAAGGAGCATAGCCAATCTCCCTGCTGGAGGTAGGGCAGAAGTGTTCCAAGAGTAAGCAACTTGAACTTTTCTTTCACTAGGAACTTGTTGAGGTTCCTGAGGTCCAGAATGGGACGAAGGCCACCGGTCCTTTTGCGCACCAGGAAATACCTGGAGTAGAATCCGTGACCTTGCAAGTGGGGAGGCACAGGCTCCACCGCCCTGTCCACCAACAGACCCTGAAGCTCCTGACGGAGAAGGTCTGTGTGCAGAGGAGGCCTTGGAGGCTCCCCTGGAAAATATGGGGGTGGCAGTTGGTGGAAATGGAGGGCATATCCCTTGTGGATTATCTCCAGCACCCAACTGTCCCCGGTGATAAGGGGCCACTGGTGGGCAAAGAGGGTGAGACGACCTCCTGTGCAGGGTTGGGAGAGCAGTGGAGGAGAGGCTATGCTCAAGGAGTCAAAAGCCCCCACCCTGCTGAGTGGTAGCAGGGGCCTGAGGCTTGGGGGTCCTCTGCCTATGGGGCCCATTACCCTGGCCCTTGGCTTGCTGTCCCTGAGGGGCAGCTTGGGCAGCCTGATATTGTGGGTACTGTTTGTAGGCAGTGCTCTTCCTTGGGTAAAAGGGCTTTTTACCCGAGCCCTTCTTTTTATGAGAAGGGGCAGAGGTCTTCCTCGACAGCCTTGTCCGGGTGAGGTGCTCGGTCTCGAGCTGAGCGGCCTTCTCGGTCATGGGCTTGCCAAAAAGGTTTTCACCTCGGCAGGGGACATCGACCAACTTGTCCTGAACCCATGGCTCGAGGTCCGATGACTGCAGCCATGCCTGGCGTCGAGCCACGATGCCGGCTGCCGCAACTCGGGCCGAAGCCTCGAAGCCATCGTAGGCGGTGCGGGACATGAACTTTGAGCAGTCCCGAATCCCCGAGGACAAGGACTTAAATCTCTGCAAGGGTTCCCCGGAGAGACCAGCAGAGAATCCGGCCAACTCCTTGGCCAGATCCCGCAAGTACATGCCCATGTACAGCTGGTAAGACTGGACACGGCAAGCAAGCATCGAGCCCTGAAAACACTTTCTACCGACGCCATCTAGGTTTCGGGCCTCCCTGCCAGGAGGCACCGCAGAGTGCATCTTCTGACTCTTCAGACGATGCATGGCCGATTCCACAACCATGGAATGGTGAGGTAGCTGTGCCTTCTGAAAACCAGGGCTCTTACGGAACCGATAGATCGAATCGACTCGCTTGCTAAGAACTGGCGCCGAGGCCGGTGCCTCCCACATACGGAAGAGGAGTCGTTCCAGCATCGGAGGAACCGGGACAGTAAAGGTTTCCTTCGGAGGAGAGTCATACTGCAGCGCCTCGAGCTCTTCAGCTGGAGGCTCTTCCTCGGGATCCGCCGGAATAGCCAAGGCTGTGGCCATATCCCGGACGAACTCCGCGAACTGGGTGTGCTCCGGGGGGGGGGACCTACTCCGGGGCTCAGACTGCGGTGAGTCCGAAGGGACGCACCGAGTCTTAAAGGTGTCAGGAGACTCCTCGTCCTCTGTCTCCCAAGCCGACTCATCCGAGGAAGAGTCGGGGTCCGACCCCGCGGGGCCCTGGAGCACCCACCCCGACGCCAGAAGCACCGGTGTCGACACCCTCGGTCCCGAACGGGAGGTCGAGGGGGACTGCGATCGAGGTCGACTCCGAGCCACGATGGACTCGAGTATCGGCTCGGTCTCCGGGGTCGACTTCGACGTCGATGTCCCGGTGGTCGGGGCAGATGCGCCAGACAGGCTGGCCATCAGTGCCCGCTGCTGCTCCATGAAGGCAGACATTCTGCTCTCCAAGGCTGTCATCCTGAGACTCAGCTCGGGAGACGCAGCAGCCACCGACTCGGGCCACGGTGGCGCCGGGCCCAACGTCGGCTCCCTGGGAGGAGAGTCCACGAGGACTACGGGGCTTACGTGTCCAGCAGACTCCGGCTCCACATGAGGAACTTTGGCAGGCTTCTCCAGTTCCACAGGCCCGGGGCGACGGTCGGGGGTCTTAGACCTGGCCCTCGAGGAGCCAGGGACCTCTTCCGACGACGCCCTCGCGAGCTGTTTCTTCCTCTTGCATTCCCGGTCGGGGGACCCCCTGTCCGAGGAGCTTCGACGGCGCTCGGGATTGGAATCCCGAGATGTCGAGGCCTCAGACGAGGTCCGGGCCCGGCCGGAGGCTGAGTCCGAGAAAAGCCTTTTCTTTTGCTGCTGGCGACTTTGTAGTGCCTTGGAAGACATTTTTCCACTGGCCCCGCACGACTTAGGATCGTGGTCGGGGTCCAGGCACCGAAGGCAGCAGTCGTGTGTGTCGGTGAGAGACATTAGTTTCTTACACCGATCACACTTCTTAAAACCACTGGAAGTCATCGAGGAAAAAAGAGTCCCCGCGAGGTCAAAAGACCGGCCTTCCAAGGAAAAAGAGAAAAAAGGGCCCGAACGCCAGCCACGAAGGGCAAAAAACGAAAAAGAGGAATCGGGCTCGATACCGATGTACCGAACCCGGCAGGAGGGGAACCGGCGTCGAACCGGTAGAAAAAGAGCAAAAAATCGCTGAAAAATCTAATTTTAACCGGGAAAACTGGACACACGTCCGGTGGGCTTCACGGAAAAAAAGAGACTGAGGCAAGATGGCACCTTTAGGCGGGAAGGGAACCGCGCATGCTTGCCTGCATTCCCAAAGGTTTTCATAGAAGGCTGGGGAAATGCTCCGCTGGGGCTTCATCGGCGCCGATGACACCCATATGTGAGGACTGACTTCCTGCTTGGTCCTGGAGAAAAGAAAGAAATACCTATAGTTTATACTCACTCTTATATGAGTGTAAGGGAGAGAAGGACTACAGAAAATAGAGCAATACCATATGTTCTACATTTATAAACTGGTCTATTCTGACACAGAGGACAAAAAATACATAAAACTGGCCATCTTGTAGAATACAGAAAGCTTAAGGTACCTAGATGCCAAAAGTGTCACTACACCAAGCATCAGTCATAAGCCTCACACTTCAAATCCTCACCTATTGGGAAATATATTAAAAATCAATCAAAGACGAGAGCTACGTTGAACAGTACAATAGAGAAATAAGTGTGCTTACTGCAGTTAAGAAGAGAAAGAAGGGGAAAGGGAGATGGGGGTGGCGAGGAAAAGGGATGGGGAAGGGGGAGGAGGGAAGGGAAGAAAGGGGGTAGGGAAAGTGGGAAAGGAGAGGGAAGGGGAGAGGAGGGAGAAGGAGGGAAAAGGAAAGGGAAACAGGGAACACATCAAGGAGCATAATACTAAGACTGATAATGTGAGATGTCCTTTGGGAAAGCCTATGCACTAATGACTTCCAATGTGCCATGGAATGATCACCCTTGATGCACTGAAGCTGATCAGGTATCAGTGTTGAGGCCTTTCGATATCTTAATGATGCCGCCTCTACCGCAGGCAGGCAATGAGTCTTCAGGATGGAGTCGAGCTCTCGATGTGCCAGTGGTTGATGCCGCTGGAGCCTTAAGCTTATATATGTTAAGCATCAATATTTTGTCCTCGAGAACCTTCATCAGCTGCTTCTTAAGGGTGCCATTACCAAAGGCAAGGGATCTACAGTATATTTGGCTGACGCTTCTGGAGTCTGCCAGGGATATATCAGTAGGCTGGTCTCAGTCTCATGAAGCCTGGTATGGCCCCTCCATTGTATATATATGTATATAGTTTCCCTGTTAGCCAAGTTTTAATACCCATTCTCTGTAAACACAGAGTGGCTCGCTGCCCTGCTGTAAGTTTTGTGTTCTATGTAAACTGCGCTGATGCCGAATAGCGCGGTATATAAGAAACTGAAAATAAATAAATAAATAAATAAGAAGGACAAACAGTCCTTATGTCGGGGCTGCTTCCAGAGTCAAGACTAAGAACACTTAAAACTCTTGGAATTATGTTCTGATGAACCTTGGTGTTGATGCAGTGTAGCCTCTGCCCAATACTCAATGTAGGGGGACATTCAAAGGAATTTACATGATTTTCGGACCTGCAAACCATGTAAATGCTGGTTAGTGGGATATTCACTGGCATTAACATGGTTAGTGCCACTAGATATCCATGGGTGCCGCCGCTACATACATACTATGCAGTTAGCATTGGGGTGTGTTGTGGAGATGGCATCCATCACTAACTGGGTCAAGCACAAAGGAGAGCAGTCTGCTCTTGCAAAACACAAACCAAGGATACACAGGGAGCAAGAGTAACCGGAGAACACAGTTGCTTTATTGAAAAACCCCAATGCGTTTCGGCGAACGCCTTCTTCAGGGGAAGATAGCAGCTTACAAAAGATAAAAATAAAAATAATAATAAATAAGTTTAATAAATAAAAACATTAAAAACATTTGTTGAAAAACATAATTAACAACTTAAAAAACAAATAGGCATCACATCAAATTCTAAAAGATAAAAGAACCACTAAAAAAATACATATATAATCAACACTCAAAATGAATTTCAAATATTGGATAAATCATAACATACATATTGTGTTTAGTTTAAATAGACGCAGGGCAAAATGAAGTCGTGAAGAAATGTGAATATAAAACAGAAAAGGCTAAAGTTAATGTAAAGTATTGAAATGTTTTAAAAACTACTTACAATAATGCACCCTAGGTGCGCAACTGTTTTTGCTATAATCAGTGATACTGTTTATAGAACTTGCTGGAGCTGACAACAAGAAAAATGGTACACACTTAATTATAAATCAATTTACAAAACATTATATTGAAAAGCTATTTATATAATAGTAATTAAATTGATGAACCACTAATAAAATGTATTACACCAAATTATTGCTGCATCACTATTGTTAAAATATCACCAAATTTACGAACATCCTTGTTTAAAATAAAAGGTGGAAGGAAAATTGATGAAAATACACAACCACCCACTCATGTATAGTATTATGAACCTTGAATTCTTAACTAACCGGCATCTACAGGACAAAAAATAAAGGATGTTTGAAAAGGAACATATTTTAAAAACCGTTCCAAAACTAATAAAATGTGAAGTGTGATGTAAAAACCATGCCAAAGAGGAGACCTGACCATGAGACCTTTCAAAAAATGCGGTATCCATTTTGTAATTTAAAAGAAAAACAAGTGCTGAGCAAACCAAACCTTTAAATAGACGCTAAAGAAAAAGGGGCGTGGCTAAGTTCACGGAGATGAACTAGAACATGTAAAATGTTTGAAAACCGAGTACTGAACAGACGTAACCTTTTAAAAGAACGCTAAAAAAAAAAAACGCGCAAAAAAGGGGGCGTGGCTAAGCTCCCGGTGATAGACAATGAATAACAAACTAGTGCTTATGACCATACATTCATCCTATACTGAGTAATGACATGCAATACAATTTTTAACCTTAAAAAATGTGTTGTGAAGATAACATATTTGTTATATGCAATACTTTTACTAAGAAATGTATATTTGTTAAAAGTGTATTTAAAAAGTGTGTGCAGACATGATGGTATAAGGACATATCGGGAACATGGCTCAAACATATTAAAACTCATTATCATGAGCACTATATAATGTTAAAAAATCAAATTCTGTGTAAAATATGATAGTGATAAAGCCTAAAATGGAATACACTGCCAGGCTTGATAGGGAGAGGACAAATAGTAGTCCTAAGTTTATTGATATCGTAATTATTGTCATGTACTTCTCCTTAGGTTTAAACTAAGATTTAATGGTTGGAAGCCATTGGTATTGTGTATACTAGGGAAGTATGATCCTCATCCGTAGATTGATACGTATAGGAATAATCAAACTACGTCTACAAAGTGTCAGTATCTTGCAGTATTTGTCCTCTCCCTATCAAGCCTGGCAGTGTATTCCATTTTAGGCTCAGGATGAGCTTCAAACTCAAAATATGCCCTAATCGGTGCACTACGCGCTGTAGCACAAACAATTTCCTATGAAGTTACTTTAGGGCTAATCCTACTTTCCACAATCCTTCTCTCAGGCAACTTCACCCTATACAACTATATGTACACACAAGAGACAATCTGGCTTCTAATGCCAACCTAACCTATAGCTGCAATATGATTTATCTCAACACTAGCTGAAACAAACCGAGCCCCATTCGATCTAACAGAGGGAGAGTCAGAACTTGTATCTGGCTTTAATGTAGAATATGCAGGCGGCCCATTTGCACTATGTTTTTTAGCTGAATATTCAAAATCCTAATAATGAACACCCTATCAACAATCATCTTTTTTTCTCCAACTCAAGACTTCATTAACCCAGAAACAACCACAACAAATCTAATAAAAGCAACATTATTATCAGTAATATTCCTGTGAGTCCGCGCATCATATCCACGATTCCGTTATGATCAACTAATACACCTAGTATAAAAAAACTTCCTACCCCTAGTACTCTCCACCACACTACTGTACATCTCCATACCAATTTCTTTCTCAGGAGTCCCCCCACAATTGTAGGCTATGTGCCCGAAAAATAAGGGTCACTTTGATAGAGTGAACAATAGGGGTTTAAACCCCCTCATATCCTTAGAAAAATAGGACTCGAACCTATACATAAGAGATCAAAACTCCTCGTGCTCCCAATACACCACCTTCTAGTAAGGTCAGCTAAAAAAGCTTTCGGGCCCATACTCCGAAAATGATAGTTAAAACCCATCCCCTACTAATGAACCCATATGCCCTGTCAATTATATTGTCCAGCCTTGCCACAGGAACAATTATTGTCATATCAAGCTCCCACTGACTATTAGTATGAATCGGATTAGAAATTAACACCCTAGCAATTATTCCACTTATAAACCAACAACTCCACCCTCGGTCAACAGAAGCTACAATAAAATACTTCCTCACCCAAGCAATAGCCTCAGTACTTATTCTATTTTCAGCAACAACAAATGCATGACTAACAAACCAATGAGAGATAATAGAACTATTACCTACACAAGCAAACATAATTACAATCGCCCTAGCAATAAAACTAGGGTTAGCCCCCATACACTTCTGACTACCAGAAGTCCTACAAGGAATTGACCTAACCACAGGACTTATTTTATCGACATGACAAAAAATTGCCCCCATAATAGTAATCTACATAGCCTACAATACACTAAACCCATCCCTATTAATACCCATAGCAATCATATCAACAATTATCGAAGGATGGGGGGGCCTAAACAAAACACAACTCCGAAAAATTATAGCCTACTGTCAGACGGGTGCCTGGGTGAGAATGTTCACAGTCTTGGCAAAGGCATATATTAATATGATTTGCAAGGGATTGTGGGAAATGTAGTCCATTCACACCAGCACCCAGTAATAACGTGGAAAGCGATTGGAGGATAAACTTTATTGATACAAGGTTGATAAGTCTAGGCCCGACACAGGCCGTGTTTCGTATTCTTCCTCAGGGGCAGGCTAAAAACAACAGCAAAAATATTAAGAAATCATAAAAATAAATAATAAATAATAATTATAATTACAACTACTTCCTAATGAGATAAAAATATAACGAACATATAAAATCTCATAAGATCCAAGAGTACCAAAGCAAATTACTCAAAATCATATATGTAAAACAATAAATATATAAAAAAAACAAATAGCTTCATATCTATTACACATAAAAAATATTTTCATATATATTACACATAAAAAAAGGAGATGATAAAAGATCAGCACAGCACCAACAATAAGAACAAGGATAATATACATTCGAAAATATAAAAAAATATATATCATATATTAAAAGTATAAATAATAAACCTTCAATAAAAATAAACTAATAAATATACATATATAAATCTATTACACATGTATACAATAAAATAGGACCAACCAAATATAATGTAAACACATAAATATGAAGATAATTATAAATAAAATGAAATAAACAATCCATACCTTAATAGGCAATTCACACATCCACAGAATACTGTAAAAGAATTGTAAGAAGTGGGGACAGAGGATGAGAACCAATAGGACAAGTATTCCAACTAACTATATCTAAGGGATGCCCAATCAGAAGTGGAATCTCACATGGAGAAGGGCAACAACGGAGAATCTTAGTGAAATCATAACTCTTAAGTTTCAAAGAGTCTTTCCAAAAAGGGGTGTGTGCACACCAAAAGTGCACAGTCAAATCCAACTAATTAATATTATAAAATCTTTTATATATATTGTTTATATACTTTTTTTTAAACATAAAACGGAGGAACACATGGGTAAGGTTATCACTTCTAAATTTCTCATATTGGACTTCAGAGCATTATCACGGTTAGTCCTTACTGTTCGACCCGGGTGTATGCATCCGACAGAATCGTTCACTATTCGTTGTAGACGGATCCCTTTCTGCAGAATTAAACCTAAAAAGTATAAACCTATAAAATGCTATAGATGCGTTTAAAATATGATGCACAACACAATGGAATCCAGACTCAAAAGAGGCAACAGCCAATTCAATTCTACACGGCAACATATGAAACTTCTCAGAGGAGAAAACCAAACGGATCAGCATAATTCCTTCACATAAAGGCAATGATCCTGTAAGCCATTTTGAAGGCAATATATACAAACTTCATACCATCAAAAATATATGTTACCATCAAAGATATACTCCCAAAAAAAACTTACTGAAATAGACAGCGATGTACACACGCATAAGGGCGAACTCCCAGTAGCAAATCGAAAGTTAAACGCCAGCGGCTGCGCACTGCTAACATTTGTCTCCCGCGTTATGTAAATTTAAGATGACGTCCTTCTCTTCTCCTTCAATCCCTTGGGCAATTAATAACACCGAACTTATTTATAAAAACCATGTAATCGCCAGCGTGGCGCACCCACATGAGGAGACCCTTGTCTTATAATAAATAAATATTTTAAAAATAAAGGACGCCGATAACTGCATAGAAAATATAAACGAACCTCATTCCAAAATGTAATGTGCGTTTAAAAATAAAAACAGCGATGGCTGCATGTGTGGACCTACATATCCACATTGGTCGACTCAAGACACATTGGAGAAGATAGACCCCTCAGGCTCATTACCTCTAAATACGATATAGTGCAAATTCTGAACCAACTAAATAAACTATAACCATGGTAAAGGTGTATACGTTCTTCTTACAATGTTGAATGAAAGGTTTTCAGTTTCTTAACCAAAAACACAAGTGATGTAAACTATGGGGTATTTATCTCATTCAACACACTCAAATGAAAACCATAGTAAAACCATAAATAAATAAATAGATAAAATCTCATAAATGGGGTATTTCTCTATCAGACCTCAAACTAAAGTGAAAAACCACAATAAAAACATAAATAAATAAATAAATAAAAACCTCATGAATAAAAGACAAGGAAAAAACAAGACATAAATACATACTATTATAAATGCACCTACCAAACCAAAGAAGATAAACACTATTAATTAATTATTAAAACAAATTTACATAGAAGTAATTATTCATACATCCGAGGTCAAAACAGACGCGGAAGAGTGAAAGAAATCAAAGGAACACCGACAAATCCATATCCATATTTAACCCGTTAGGGGATAAGCTATTAAAATTAAAAATATAACGTTCCTCCAAACGGCGAATGGCAGCATCCACATCTCCTCCCCTCCAGTTTATCTTAACCTTTTTCACAACAAAATACTTTAAATCGGAAATGTTGTGCGACATCTCCTGCCAATGAGAGACTAAGGGTTTGTCAAGTGCACCCCTCTTGATGCAGCTCCTGTGCTCAACAATCCTGTTGCGGACAGGGCGAGTGGTTTTTCCCACGTAATACATCTTGCAGGGGCAGGAGATGACATAAACCACATGGCTGGTTGAGCAATTGGTGAAATCATCCAAATTAAATACATGACCCGTTTCTGGATGGGTGAATTGTTTCCTAACAACCAAAACATGACTGCACACGGAACATTTCCCGCATTGGAAGTGACCTTTGTGGCGAGACAGGGGGGTTCTTTCTGTGAATGCTGATGGCACAAGGAGGTTCTTTAAATTAACATTGCGCTATGTGCTATCGTGAGCTTGAGATCCTGAAAGGAAGGAATCGCTTGGATCAATGTCCAATATTTTCTAATAATCTTAACTATCTTCTGTGTGTGATAGGAGTACAACAATGGACACACCATGCCCACATCATCTACCTTTTTCTTCTTGTGTAATAATTCTTTCCGAGAGCACTGTACTGCCCTATTAAACGCCTTTTTAACAGGAGGCAGGGGATAGCCTCTAGCCAAAAATCTGCTCGTCATAACTTTTGCTTGTTTCTCAAACTCCTGGTCGGAGGTACAAACTCTACGTATCCTCAAAAACCGTCCTACAGGGAGGTTATGTTTTAAGGATGTGTTGTGGAAACTCTGAAAATGGAGCAGTTGGTTACGATCTGTTGGTTTTTTGTATAATGTAGTGGTAAATCCATTGTCTGTCTTTACGATGAGTAAATCTAAATAGGAGATCATTTTATCATGAAAGGTTAGTTGGAACCGTAGATTATCATCAAGAGTGTTAACCCAACTGTTAAACTCTTCCAAATGAGCTTCTGATCCATCCCATAACACAAACACATCGTCTATATATCGTAACCAGAGTTTAATGTTATTCTTGAAAGGACTATCTTTAATAAAGGATTCTTCAAAATTGAAGACGTATAAGTTTGCGATATCAGGGGCCATAGAGGACCCCATGGCCACCCCCTTAATCTGTTTGAAAAAAAGGCCCTGAAAACAGAAAAAGTTCTCACACACTGCAATGCGAGCCAGATCTAACAACAAGGTAGTGGGGATGCGGCGCCATTCTTGTCTGTCAAGTAAATAATGCTCTATTAGTTTCAATGCTTCTTGCTGTGGAATATTGGTATATAATGATTCAATGTCTAATGTGACTAGAATCCATCCGGGGTTGAAATTTTGCAACAAAGATAAGATATTAATCACATGTGTAGAGTCTCGGACATAGGACCACATGAGGGGAATGAAAGGTCTCAAAAACACATCCATCAATTTCGAGATCGGTTCCAAAAGGGACCCTATTGCTGACACTATGGGTCGGCCTGGGGGATTAGTGAGAGATTTATGGACCTTCGGAAGAATATAAATAGTCGGAGTAATGGGATGATCAACCATCAGGTAGGCTTTCTCTTGTGCAGTAATCCATCCTCCTTCATATGCAATGAGAATAAGGTTATCTATAGAGGCTTTTAAGGAAGGTGTAGGGTCATTATCCAACCGTGTATAAAAGGTGCTATCCTTGAGTTGTCTATATATCTCATTAAGGTATTGACCTTTATCCAGGATCACAATGGCCCCACCCTTATCTGCTGGTTTTATAATGATGTTTGAGTTATTTTGTAAAGATCTCATCGCCTGCCGCTCTTCAGGAGAAAGATTATCATATGGGGGTCTCTTCCCTATAGGAATCTGATTCACCTCTTTCATAACTAATCTTTCAAAAGATGTAATAAGAGGGTCAGCTGCTGGAGGGGGATTCCATCTTGATTTACCCTTAATCACGGACAGTTCTGAGCTAATCGATTCACCATTGGCAAAGAAATTCTTTATCCGGATCTTCCGAAAGAATTTATATAGATCGATGTGTGTTTCAAAACGATCATACTTCCTCATTGGTACAAATGTTAAACCCTTATTAAGGAGTGATATTTCACCTAAAGATAATTCGTATGCCGAAATGTTAATAATATTATTATCCTCTTTTAACCCTGGTAGGATCTCTCTGTGGACCTTTCGGACCCCTTGCAAAACCATCCGCGGCCCCGACCCCGTCCCCGTCCCCGGCCCCTGTAGCTGGGTTGGTGCCCGAAGGAGTTGGGATACTGGTCGGAAAAATTCTGATGATTTGGAGGACGTGACCGAGAGGACTCTCTCCCTCTCCCCTTCCATAATGAGTCCATGTTTAAAAAATTCCTTCCTTGTTGTTTGCCCTGTGAATTATGCTTTGATTTTTCAACGGTCTTAGTGTCTACTCTCTCATCCTCAGGGTCTCTTTTATCAAACAAGGCAGATCTCTTTTTAAAAAATAACCTATCATCCTCTACTTTTTTACACCAGGGATAAACATATCCATATTGGTAATCATCCTCGTCCCTTTTAAACTTCTCCATTTTCTTATCTTTTATCTCTTTCTTAAAAGCCACATTATTTCTCTCATAGTCTTTATAAACACCCTCAAAGTTTTTATCCTTATTCTTAAGTGACACAAGTTTCTCATCGATTTCTGCTTTATAAAGCTCTGATTTCTTATTGGCTGTGCTGATCAATAAAATCATCAAATCTAAAGAGCATTTGTTTAAAATAGCATTCCAGCATTTCACAAAACCGGACTCCTCTTGGTAGAGACCCGGTGCTTTGTATACCCTTAGGCCCAGGTATTTTACCTACCTATTTGCAAAGGCACACTTTTTTGGGTTTAAAGTGATTCCCGCTTGCTTCATGGAGCACAAGACTACCCTGATCCTCTTTAGATGCTCCGCCCAGGTGTTACTATGGATTATGACATCATCCATATATGCAAAAGCATAATTTTGGTGGGGTCGAAGTACCTGATCCACTAACCTTTGGCAGGTAGCCGCTGCTCCATGCAGTCCGAAAGGCATCCTCTTGAACTGGAAAAGGCCAACGGGGGTGCTGAACGCAGTCTTCGGCTTCGACTCCCTGGTTAGAGGGATTTGCCAATATCCTTTTGTCATATCAAGGGTGGTTAAGTATTGAGCCTGTCCCAGCTGGTCCAACAGCTCTTCAATTCTTGGCATTGGATATGCATCAAAAACTGATATGGCGTTTACCTGCCGGAAGTCAATACAAAATCTTAAAGATCCATCAGGCTTCGGCACCAGGACTATGGGGCTATTCCAGGGACTCTTTGACTCCTCTATTACTCCCATGTCCAACATCTCCTGGACTTGTGCCACAACTTCCTGTCTCTTGGCTTCAGGCAAGCGGTATGGCCTTTGACGAATTAATTTCCCAGGTGGAGTTATTATTTCATGGGCAACCAAATGTGTCTCCCCAGGTATGGGTGTCAACACATCTGGGAATTCTTTAAGCAATTTCCTAATTTCTTCCTGTTGTACCACTGTCAGGTCCTCACCTATTTGGGGCTCTGATTTTTCTTTACAATCAGATACCTGGGGTCCCAAATCTTCCTCTTCATTCACCTCCCTCTCTCGGGCACAGGTGGCAGCTAGGCTTTTAACCCCTTTGACGTCAGTAGAACCAAAGCCTTTGGTTCCACGCTCAGAATTTTCCAGGGATGTGACCTCCTCCACAGGTGGAAAACCCAGTCTCTCACAGATCAATTGGGCAATTCTGTCTCCTGTCTTCACGTGATAATCATTCTGTCCAAAATTAAATAACAGAACTTTAATATGGCCCCTGTAATCGGGATCAATTACTCCCGCACCCACATCGATGAAATATTTAAGGGCTAATCTGGACCTTGGGGCTACTCTCCCATAGCATCCAATAGGTATTTCCACTTGGAGACCAGTGTCAACCAGGGCTCTCCCTTGGCTAGGTACAGTCACATTTTCTATACTGCACAGGTCAAACCCAGCAGCTTGAGGGGTTGCCCGCTTAGGAGCTTGGGCCTTCTCTGTGACCCTATGGTACTTTAAGACAAATGTCTGCTTCGGGGTAGTTTGGTCTTCTGAACGCTTAACCATCTTTTTAGCTGGGGTCTGAGGACTTCCAAATAAAGGCCCGGGAGCTATTACCATTAATCCTTCTCCCTCCTTCTTTCCTAGTCCTTCCACTAGACCCTGCTTAAATCTTGGCCAGTCCCTTCCTAGAACCAAATCAAAGGGTAGCCTAGGCACCACTGCTAACAGGACTTCCTCTTGTTTCCCCAGGCACTTAACCTTTAGCCTATAGGTGGGATATGATGTTGCAGCACCATGAATGCATCTGATGTGAACTTGGCTTTCAGGGGTTCTAGGCACAAATCCTTCTTGGGCCTCTATCCTCTTCCAAAGCCTTTTTGACATCATACTCTGGTCTGCCCCAGAGTCTAACAGAGCATTTGTGGTAATTCCTTGCACATCAGCCATCAAAAGAAATCCTTCTTTGGGCTGTTTTAAATCCATACCCATTAAGCTAGTGTGTGTCTGGCATCCCTTTTCTAAATGTCCCCATTTTCCACACTTGAAACATTTCTTTCTACTCCACTGTGTCATCTGCTTTGGCACAGTACATTTATTTTCAGAAATATTTTTAATTATTTTCTTTTCTAATACAGCACAGCTTGCCTCAGCACCCATCTTCAGAGGGCCACCCATTCTATGGCAAGCCTGCGTGGCTTCCAAGAGTCTCTCTGCTAGCATGGTTGCCTCTCCAAGATTTTGGCAATTTTGCTGTATAAGGAAAGTGTGCAAATCTTTAGGCACAGCAGACATAAATTGTTCAAGCATAATAATGTCTAATAACATTTCTACCGTCTTTTGCTCAGGCTCCAACCATTTTACAGCTAATCCTCTGATTCTCTGACTCAGAGCCCTGGGTGTTTCACCCACTTTCAATGTAGTAGCTCTAAACATTCGCCTATACTCTGAAATAGACAACCCTAGGCGATCTCTAATAGCAGCCTTTACATCCTTATAATTCAAAGCCTGGGCTGCTGGCATTGCTCTATAAGCTGCAAGCGCCTCTCCAGTTAATGAGGCTGCCAGCCTTACTGCCCACTGGGTCTCTGGCCATGCTAATGCTTGTGCCACTCTCTCAAAAGACTCTAGAAAATCATCAACATTATCATCTGGAGTTAGCTTCCCAAAACTAAATGCCCCAATTCCCTGATTGAGTCCCACACTGTCCACATGTGGTGAACCAGTATTTACTGCTGGTCTTGCATCTGGTCCACTTTGGTTCTGCAGTTTAACTAGGGCTTGCACCAGATCAAGCACTGGCTTCTGCTGGTCCATTAAGGCTTTCATAGCAGTGTCCTGAGCCTGCTGTGCTAGCTCCTGTTGCCTGCTAAACTGGACTGCCATCCAATCAGCTAGTTCCCTTGGATCCATCTTGATCCCTGCAAGAAAACACAAAAAAACCCCCACAGTGCACCACCTTCCAAACAGGTGTTTTTTTCTACTTTCTTTTTCAATTACCCCTGTGCCTTACTCCCATCCACCACTAGACATGCCCAGGTACTTGTTACCTTATGCCAGTGATGAATCCAGCTCTGCACAGGGTCTTTTCTTCCTGGAACAGCTACTTGGAACAGCCACCTCTCCTCCAAAGTGCAGTTGAGGGAAAATCTTTTTTTTTTTCCAGCTTTAAACTTGAACTGTCTTTTTTCTTCAGACTTGAGTTGTAATCCTTAGCAAGTAAATCCCTTTGCGCAAAAGCAATCCGAAAAACTACGCCATTTGTCAGACGGGTGCCTGGGTGAGAATGTTCACAGTCTTGGCAAAGGCATATATTAATATGATTTGCAAGGGATTGTGGGAAATGTAGTCCATTCACACCAGACACAGCCATTCACAATAATTAGTTGTGCTTGAGTATAAAGCCAATAAGATATTTATTTATGGGGTTATTTCTCCCAACACAGATATGCTTGGTAGCACATAAAACAGGATACTTGCTTTCAGTGTTAAACTTAGAAAAACAAAATCAGGAAAACAGTTGAACTTGTCAGGCAATCAAATCAAAAGAATAAAAACCTGGTTGGTAACAAACTGGTCTTTTCTGTAGGCTCTAGCTAATATTTTCTTAGCAGTGCATCAAACAACAAGCAAAACCCACAAAGAAGGGAAAAATTGTTCTTTTCAGGTTAACTTCTTATATCTTCACACATAGACTCAGAAGTGATTTCCTCAGAGCTCACAAGCAATTAGGTAAGGCTCAATTGCTAGCAGTTACCCAGCTGAAACCCCTTAGCTGGCTTGCTTTCTACTGCGTGGCTCAAAATCCTACTCAGGAGCTTTTCTGAGTAGATTAAAGAACAAGTTTGTATTTCTTTGTGATGGTTGTTGTACTTTGTAACAGCAAATTACCAAAGGAGTTTAGACAGAGAGCAATCCATGTATTCACAGCCTGTATCTACAACCCCTCCCCCTTCTTCAACAATCATGGGTTCAATATCATGGATTGGCACAGAGGAATTTCTCAATGGAGCACTCTCAGGAGAATACTTGTTTCCCTGCTGTCTTTCAAGGGTATAGCTAGGGCATAGATCAGTGTTCATACCTGAGCTTCCATTGCTGTTAGAGTTCCTCTCTAAATAGCCTGGCCAGTATGTAGTCCAGTTCTTATGTCCAGCCTTCCAATCCAGATTCCTGGACACTGGATCTCTCTTCACATACCTTCTGGCACGGGTCCTAGGGTCCCTTCCAAGTGCAGCCGTCTCCCTCACAGGTACCGTCTGGAGATTCCTAGCTCTGCAGCACCACTCCTCTGGTTTTCCCCAGTCCAATGGTGTATGCTGGCCTTTTGAATGTCTCCCAGTATACATACTGCTCTGGACTCCTTTAGACCTCCCAAATGCTTTTCTCTTCTTTCTTCCAAAGGGTTTCTTGCCCTCTCTGTCTGTCCGCTCTGGCTTCTGCTTCTGATGATCCTCCGGATTATGAAGACGTCCAAGCTGAGGATATCCAAGCTGATTCTGAGGATAATTCTCTGTAGAATAAACTCTACCTTTATTCTGCTTAGATGAGTGCTCCACCCTAGCACAGCGTAGCTGTGCTGAATCAGGCCCTGCCCTTTGAGATGAGTGCTTGGGGATTACCTCATAGCCCTCCTGATTGAACACACGTTTCCCCACTTCAGCTCCTCTAATGGCTGTTGGAAACCTGGTGCATTCTGGGACTGGTAGTCTTTTATGGAAAAATTCTGTTTTCTTATTTCTACCAGAACTGACAGGTTGCTTGTCCAGAGTCACTTCACCTTTAATATAGCTCCTTCCTGAGCTATGATAAGCTTCCTTATCACACTACTCATCAATCGTCCACCTAGGATGAATAATAGCCATAGTGACAATATGCCCAAACCTAATATTACTAAGGGGCTTGTTTACAAAGCTGCGGTAGCGGTTCGCGATCGTTATCGGAGCCGCGACCCCATTGATTTCAATAGGGCCGCGGCTCCGATAACGACCGCGAACCGCTACCGCGGCTTTGTAAACAAGCCCCTAAATTTCACAATCTACCTAATCATAACATCATCAATATTTTTAACAATAAAATACCTAAAGACAACATCAATCAGCCTAATATCCGTATCATGATCCAATGCACCAACAATAACAGCCATTTCATCACTAACACTACTGTCCTTAGGCGGATTACCACCAACCTCAGGATTCATACCAAAATCATTCTACAAGAACTGACCAAACAACATACAACAATCACAGCAACAATACTAGCCATATCATCACTACTCAGCCTATTCTTTTATCTACGACTAACCTATTCAATAACCTTAACAAACTCCCCAAATACATCAAATGAACGACCACCTGACGACATAAACCAAACCAAATATCAATACCATACTCACTCATAACCATTATAACAATCTTACTTTTACCAATTACACCAAACCTACTCCCACAAAAGAAACTTAGGATACACAGACCAAGGACCTTCAAAGCCCAAAGTAGGAGTTTAACTCTCCTAGTTTCTGATAAGACCTGCAGGACTCTATCCAACATCTTCTGAATGCACCCCAGACACTTTATTTAAGCTAAAGCCTTGTAAATTGATGGGCTTTTATCCCACTACCTTTTAATTAACAGCTAAACGCTCAATCCAGAGAGCTCCAATCTACTTTCTCCCGCCGCCAGGAGAAAGGCAGGAGAAAGCCCAGACAGAGTGTATTCTGTTTTTTAAGATTTGCAATCTTATGTGAAATTCACTACAGGGCTGATAGAAAGAGGGCTTTATCCTCTGTCATCGGAGCTACAAGCCGCCGCTTACTCAGCCATTCTACCTGTGACAATAACTCGCTGATTGTTTTCAACAAACCACAAAGATATCGTCACTCTCTATTTAATCTTCGGTGCCTGAGCAGGAATAGTAGGGACTGCCCTCAGCCTGCTCTTCCGCGCAGAATTAAGCCAAACTGGGACCCTCCTGGGAAACGATCAAATCTACAATGTCATTGTAACTGCCCATGCATTTGTAATAATTTTCTTTATAGTCATACCTATCATGATCGGTGGCTTCGGAAATTGATTAGTACCACTAATAATTGGCGCCCCAGACATAGCATTTCCCCGAATAAACAACATGAGTTTCTGACTCTTACCCCCATCATTTCTCCTTCTACTAGCCTCATCTGGCGTAGAAGCAGGCGCTGGCACAGGATGGACAGTCTATCCTCCACTAGCCGGCAACTTAGCCCATGCAGGCGCATCAGTTGACCTCAACATCTTCTCACTCCACTTAGCAGGGGTATCATCAATCCTCGGGGCAATTAATTTCATTACTACTATTATTAATATAAAACCACCTGCTGTATCACAATATCAAACCCCATTATCTGTTTGCCCTCAACCTTACCACACATATGAAGAGCCAGCATTTGTACAAGTACAAAAAAGGGTAGGAATCGAACCCACATTTAATTAGTTTCAAGCCAATCACACAACCACTATGCCTTCTTTTTCATAAGATGTTAGTAAAGCATTTACATTATTTTGTCAAAATGAAATCACGAGTTAAACCCACGTACATCTTCATGGCACAGCCATCACAACTAGGATTCCAAGATGCAGCATCACCAGTTATAGAAGAACTGCTCAATTTTCATGACCATACCCTAATAATTGTATTCCTAATTAGTACTCCAGTCCTCTATACAATTACAATCATGATGACAACAAAACTAACCAATACTAATACAATAGACGCTCAAGAAGTAGAAATAATTTGAACAGTCCTGCCAGCAATTATTATAATCGCAATCGCCCTGCCCTCACTGCGAATTCTATACCTCATAGACGAAATTAATAACCCACACGTTACAGTAAAAGCAATGATATTGAACATATGAGTTTACTGATTTTAATATATTATCATTAAATTTGTATATAAACCCGTCCGACTACCTATCCCCTGGAGAATTCCGACTACTAGAAATAGACAATCGTATAGTAATTCCAATAGAACTACCAGTTCGAATAATAGTCTCAGCAGAAGACGTACTACACTCATGAGCCGTCCCATCCCTTGGTGTAAAAACAGATGCTATTCCAGGATGCTTAAACCAAACTACACTTACAACTTCACGGCCGGGCATCTATTACGGACAATGCTCTGAAATTTGCGGGGCAAACCATAGCTTTATACCTATTGTTGTTGAATCTACACCATACTTTGAATTCCTAACCTGAACTACACTAGTAGAAATCTCACTAAGAAGCTAACATGGACAGCACTAACCTTTTAAGCTAGCACGGGTGTCTACCAACCACCCATAGTGATATGCCACAATTAAACCCATCCCCATGATTTCCAATTTTCCTACTTTCATGAGTAATCCTAACAACCACTATTACCATAAAAACAATAAAACACCAACCTATAAATGACATTTTAACAGAAAATCAAACCAAAACACCATCCCCGTGAAACTGACCATGACATTAGCACTCTTTGATCAATTTATAAGCCCGACGTTCCTATACATCCCACTAATTCTATTACCAATAACTCTACCATGAATTTTAATTACAAATCAGCACAAAAAATGAACAATAAATCGTCTAACAGCCATTCAATCCTGGTTCCTATTTTACTTCACAAAACAGCTAATAGCCACTATGAACATAAAAGGCCAAAAATGAGCACTTCTATTAACCTCCCTAATAACATTCCTTATCCTAACAAACCTGTTAGGCCTCTTACCATACACATTCACCCCAACCACTCAACTATCAATAAACATAGCCCTAGCAATTCCAATATGATTAGCCACCATTCTCTTAGGTATACGACACCAAATAACCACATCCCTAGGCCACCTCCTCCCTGAAGGAACACCAACACTCCTGATCCCCCCACTAGTACTAATTGAAACAATCAGTCTATTTATTCGTCCACTAGCCCTAGGCGTACGACTCAGAGCCAACCTGACCACCGGCCACTTACTTATCCAACACTTCTTGTAATATGTAATATATGTGTACATGTATATATGTAAAGCCTCCCCCCAAACAATCAAATGTATATATGTAAAGTCTCCTCTGATACAATCAAATGTAAATATGTGACCGTTTGATGTTTTTTACCCACCCCTGAAATCACACTGTATGTTCCAAATCCGGCCTGTACAGCCGCACCACTATGTATAGAAAGCCGCTGCTGATCGCTGGAAGTAGCGGGATACAAGTGTACACTAAATAAATAAATAAATAAATAATCTCAACAGCATCACTACTACTAATACCAACAATACCAACAATTTCATTTACTGCTACAATAATCCTCCTTATACTTACAATCCTAGAACTAGCAGTTGCAATAATTCAAGCATATGTATTTGTCCTATTACTAACTTTATACCTTCAAGAAAACATCTAATGGCACATCAATCACACGCTTTCCATATAGTAGACCCAAGCCCCTGACCACTCACAGGCGCAATCGCTGCACTAATACTAACCTCAGGCCTAGCAACATGATTCCACTTCAACTCAACAAAAATTTTATTTGCCATCTTAGTTGTCCTATTATTAACAATATACCAATGATGGCGAGACATCATCCGAGAAAGTACACCACACACAGCCTGTTCAAAAAGGCCTTCGATACGGAATAATTCTTTTTATTACATCAGAAGTCTTTTTCTTCCTAGGATTCTTTTGGGCATTTTATCGAGCAAGCCTTGCACCAACCATTGAACTAGGAGAATGCTGACCACCAACAGGTATCCTACCACTAGATCCTTTCGAAGTCCCACTGTTAAACACAGCCATACTTCTCGCCTCAGGTGTCACAGTAACATGAGCTCACCATAGTATCATATCAGGTAATTGAAAAGAAGCTATCCAATCACTCACACTAACAATCCTACTAGGCCTGGACTTCACACTACTACAAGCCATAGAATACTACGAAGCCACCTTCACCATCTCCGATGGCATTTATGGATCAACATTCTTCATAGCAACAGGCTTTCACGGCCTACACGTGATCATTGGCTCAACCTTCCTCACAATCTGCCTAATACGACAAATTATATTTCACTTTACATCACAACACCACTTCGGATTTGAAGCCACTGCATGATACTGACACTTTGTAGACGTAGTTTGATTATTCCTATACGTATCAATTGTCATGTAGAAGACCCTTCTGAGCCTATGGAGATAGGGAGAGAAGAGGATTTTGTTTCAGAAACTGGCAGGCAGTCAGAGCACATGGCTCAATGTTTTCAAGGAAAAGGTAAACAAAAAGAGTCACGAGCTGAACAGGCATGGAGGCACTTGCTTACAATGGGGACCGAAGCAGGTGTCCCCCACATGCAGAGGAGCAGCCTTGACTATATGGGGGGAACCGGGACAGTAAGAGATTCCCCGAGGTGGGGACTTGTACTGTAAAATATTGAGCTCCTCAGCTCACGGTTCCTCTTCAGTCTGCGTAACCAGGCTGAGGGCCCGTGCCATGTCCTGCATGAACGCCAGGAATGATGTGTCCTCGAGAAGTGAACACCTCTGATAGGCAGGCGGGGACGGGTCCGATAGGAGGTCTCTGTGGGCATGGGTCTCTGGGAAAGTATCCCTGTCCAACTCCCAGCCCGAAAGGTCTGAGGAGGAGTCTGACTCGGGCAGGTCACTCTGTCCAGAGGCAGAGGTCTGCTTGGAGCCAGAGGCCTTGGAGGATCGTGCTCCCGAGGACCGGGGAGGCGAGTGAGACCGATGCCGAGGACCATCACGAGGCCCGTGCCTCTCTGGGTTTTCCAGGGCAGATTTTGGTGTCCCTCTCGAGGGAACCTCGGTCTCGAGGTGCAGGCCAGATGTGCTGGGCATGTGCACCTGCTGGGCAGCTAGAAAGGCAGAAATGCTGTGCTCTAGTGCCAGCATTCTGGACTTCCACGCAGGCGTGGGACCCTGTGACTCCGACACCAGGGTTACTGGGTCTGCCGTGGAGGAGGAGAGGAGGTCCTCACCGGGACGACCCTCAGGAGACTGGGCGCCATCGAGGGAGGCCTCTGTATCTGTGCTAGGTACCTTTCAAGGCCGCTCTTTGTCCGACTCTCGCAACACCATGGGGGACCGAGCGACCGAGCGTGGGAGCACCCTCGCTTATCCAGAGCCCTCGACAGTGACTTCGAGGCCTTCTTCTTATGCTGCTCCACTTCAGGGGACCCCTGGTTGGAGTGCCGCTGAGAACACGGAACCGTAGTGGGGGATCCCACCAGCGGAGAGGCAACAGAGGATGCCGCTGAGGATTCCGGGGCCACCTTCTGTAAAATGTCATCGGACTTATGCTTACGGCTGAGCAGGGCCTTGGAGGACATTTTCTTGCAAAGAGAGCAGAGCTCCGGGTCATGGTCGGCCCCAAGAAACCGAAGACAACAGTTATGGGTGTCAGTGAGTGACATGTTCCTGGAGCATCTGTTGCATTTTTTAAAACCGGTGGCCATAGGGGCAAAAAGGACCCCCACTAGGTTGAAGACCTTTGTGGCCAGCGGTTGGAGGAAAAAAGGGCGCGAAGCCCGCAACAGGGAAAAAACGTTTAAAGAAGGATATCCCCTCACTCGAGGAAAAAAGGGGAGCAAGGGGGGATGGAAGACAACCGGTGCAACTGGAAAAAACCACGGCCCAGGGGCCAAAAATGAAACACTTTTTCCGAGGGACGTGCGTCCAAAGGGCTCCACGGAAAATGGGAGACTGAGCAAGATGGCACCTTTGGGCAGGAAGAGGACCACGCATGGGTGGAAGCAATCCCAAAGGCTTTCTTTGAAAGCTGGGGAATTGCTCTGCGTGGGCTCCGTCAGTGCTGACGTTACCCATAAGTGAGGACTGACTTCCTGCTTGTTCCTGGAGAATGCAAAGGACCTCTGGTAAGTTGCTTGGGTGATTGTTGTCTTGGGTATTGGGATGCTGAGCAAATTCTGGTATTGCTATCTTCTTGTTCTTGTGTTTGTTGGCTTTTGAATGAGTCTGTGGAGGCAGACAGGAGCTTGGTTATGGGTGGACGTATAAGTGATCATGATTGCTTTCTATTTGATACATGCCTGTATAGGGAGCCAGTATAGTTTTTTTGAGCACTGGGGTAATGTGTTCATGTCTTGGTGTTGCTGTTATCAGACTGGCTGCACTGTTTTGAGCCATCTGGAGGGGCTGGAGTGCATGTTTTGGGAGCCTTGGTGGAGTTGCAGTAGTCTAGTTGTGGGGTGATAATACTGTACGGAAGTGGTTGAGGTCGCAGAGTGGGTGAAGGTTATGTAGTGTCATTTTGTAGTATGCAGTGGATATGATATTCTTTATGTGAGTCTGCGTTTGAGTTGTTGATCCAGGGTGACTCCAAGGTATTTGACTTTCGGCTTAACTGTGAGGGTGTTTCTGGGGGTGTGAAGGTGGGATCTCTAGAGATGAACATGGCTTCGGTATTTTTATGATTTATGGAGAGGTACTGGTCTTTTATCCATTAACATAAGAAAAGCCATACTGGGTCAGACCAAGATCCATCAAGCCCAGGACCTTGTTTCTAACAGTGGCTAATCCAAGTCGCAAGTATCTGGCAGGTTCCCAAAAAGGTTCCACAATGCTTGTCATGGGGTAAGCAGTACATTTCCCATGTCCTTTTTAATAATGATTTATGGACCTTTCTTCCAGGAATTTGTCCAAACCTTTTTTAAACTCATCTACAGTAAAGTCTTTTGTGCCACAGCATCAAAGCAAGCATGTATAGGAGAGTAGTCTGAGTTAGTTATGGAGATAGGGGCATAGAACATCAAATCATCTGCTTAAATGTGGTACAATATATTGTGTCTTTGGAAGAAGATATTGCAGATTGGTTGGATATACAGGTTGAAGAGCATGGATGATATATTTCTTGTTGTAGCTTGAATGGTCTAGATGTCTTATCTTTTATCCCGATTTCTTGTGTGTATTCAGTGAGGTAGGAATGGAAACAGGTCAAAGGGGTGCTGCTTATGCCTAGGTCTATTAGGCGTTCCAGGAGTTTATTATGGTTTATGGAGTTGAAGGCAGCCGAGATATCAATGAATCCTTGTTTAGCATGTTTGACTCCCTTGAGGAGGGTGTTTAAAAGTGAAGTGAGCAGCGTTTCAATACTGTGATTGGATCTGAACCCATGTTGTTGGGGGTTGAGGGGAGCTAGTGTGTCGATGAAATCCTGGAGCTGGAGTTGTACAACCTTCTCTATTAATTTGGCTAAAAGGGGGATGCTAGAAATGGGTCTGTAGGAGGGTATTAAGTTGTTCTTGATGAAATGTACTAATGTGGCTTGATTAATGGAGGATTTCTGATGTTGTTTAGCCGAGCGTGACTATGTTCTCGATTGTACGATTCCTTGTTTTTGGCAGGCATATGTTGTGGTTTGTGTGGTGTGTTATAATGTATGGTTGAGTCCTTTAGTTGTGGTCATATAGTTGATGGGATGGTGATTTATCATCCTTTTCTGTTTTTCTTTTTAAAAATTTGCTTTATGAGGAAGAGCTTTTTATGTTTGATTTGCCATTTTGTTAATATTGTTTCTTTTCTTTTAATTGTTTATGCAGTGGATTGGTCCTCTGTTGGCCTTAATACGTTTTTGATATTTATTGTTATGATGGATCTTAAACTAATATCATTAAACATGAATAGGCTAAACCATCCGATTAAAAGGAACAAATAAAGTATTTAATTACCTTAAGTGTCTAGGCACAGATATATTGTTTTAACAGGAAACACATTTGCTGTATGAGTCCTGCATTAAACTTAATATTAAATGGTTAGAAGGGCATGTTTTTTTCCCCCCTGGGATCACATAAAAAGGGAGGGGTGTCCATTCTTTACAGAAGGGGTCTTCAAATGCAAATATTAAAACAGTGTATGGATGCTCATGATCATTGAGCCTATGTGGAAATATTGCTTGGGGTTAAAAAGTTACTACTGATGAATATCTATGCCCCCTTGAGAGATTGCCCACATTTTTTTGAAGAACTGTTATATTATATTTTATATTATTATATTATATATTTTGAAGAAAGGTTATATTAACCTTTGAAAATAGTGACGTTGTTCAGAGAAGTGATTTTAACAAGATTATAGATTATTTTCTTAATAAGCAATCTTTTTGTAAAGCTCCTAGCTTGAAGACTCGAAGAGCTCATTTGAATTTAATAGATGGGCTGTATTTAGTGAATGTTTGGCATTTATTGCACCCCTCCAGTCGTGATTTTACCTTTTACTCATTTCCTCATCAAACTTACACAAGGATTTACTTTTTCTTGACTTCTAGAGTGCCTGAAGTACAGGAATGTTTAAAAAAGTCAATTCATATACTGTATATCATGCTGTGGTAGTTTTTCAGCTCAGACTCACTAATATGCCTAGAAATGGGCCAGTATGGCAATTATCTACTACTAGAATCAGAATTTTCTACTACTAGAATTATAATTTTCTGTTAAAATGAAAACTCTAATAGAGAATTTCTTTAGCAGGAATGCAAGTGAAAATATGAGTTATAGTGAAATATGGGAGGCAATCCGGAATTTAGAATCTTAGATTTCTCAACTTGAAAATATTCATAAGAGCAATATTGATAATGGAATCTTTAGGCAAAATTGATGCTGTTTAAATATGCCTATAATAAACTTCACAGTAGGCAGGTGTAGCATGAGGTTTTTATGCAAAGAACTGGGTATTATGCTGATGGTAATAAATCATGATGCCTTCTAGTTCAGCTTCTCAAGGTGGGTAGAAAGCGATAGCATATTGTGTCTCTATGCAATCAAGAAGTGAAGATTTTTACAAAGACAGAAGATATATCATGTCTCTTTGCCTCTTTCTATAAGAATTTCTTTAAATCCTTTCCAGGCCAAGCCCAAAACTCTCGGGATTCAAAATTCTGACTAAATATTCCTATCAAATGGTATATAATACATGACCATAGCAGAAGGAAAATCACTATTAGAACATATTGAATAAGACGGGTACAATTTTCCTGAAATATGCAAAAATTAACCCGGCTGCAGAATGTGGATTAAAAATTTAAACTAGGCCTTGAAAGGGTTAAATCTTCAGATTGTGATACTACTGAGATATGTAAGACCTTTCTACGGTTAACTGACCATCCCATCCTATCTCAAAGATTTAGTAAGTGGTTGGGGACTCCAGTGCAGATTAGTAAGATTTTATCAGCTGTACATTCGCTGCCAAGGAATATGGTGCCAGGGCCTGATGGCTATACTGCTGATACTATATTAGCACGCAATCTTCATAAGCTGTTTAAATGTTTGTATGCTAATTTAAATACCTCTACTAATTTTACTACTAACCATTCGAACAATGCAAATAGTTCTGAGCTTTAAATTATTTTATTGCCCGTTGCTTTACTGTTATAGTTCCCTGAAGAACAATGTATACTTCAAAGCCCTGTTATATATTTGTTAATTGTAAATCACTTTGGATTGTAGAAAGGCAGTATAAAAATACATCTAATAAATAATTATTTCTTTTGAAGCACATATCGTATAGTTGCTGAAGCTCGGAAGAGTTAGAAATTGTCAGTCAATATTGCTTCTAAATGTTGATTATAAAATTCTTGCTGAAGTAATGGCTTCTACACTGGGAAAGTTGTTGGTGATGCCATCTGTAGGGAGCAGGTGGGTTTTATGAGAGGAAGATTTATTGGAGATAATGCTCAAGTATTTAATTATTCAGCATACACGTTATCCCGTGATTGCTATGTCACTTGATTCTGAAAAGGCATTTGATCGTGTAGAGGGGTCCTACACGTTTCAGATACTCGAGTGGTTTGGATGTGGTTTAAATTTTCTGTATTAGGTTAAGATGTTATATGTCTGCCAAATGTCAAGGCCTATTGTGAATGGGGAATGCTCTGAGCCTATTCTGTTTGCAAAGGGCACCAGGAAAGGATGTCGGCTTTCACCATTATTGTTTAATCTGGCTCTGGAGCCCTTACTCATTGTAACTAAGGAGTCTCAGAAAATTTCAAGTACTGATTTGGCTTTACGTAGTTGGAACTTTGCAGCATATATCTTGTTATTTCTCTCTAATCTGGAAGTTTTGATTCCATGACTGCTTGAGAGAAATTAATAGCTTCTCTGCTTTCTCTGATTTTAAGGTAATTGGGGAAAAATAGAAATTATGCTATGAATGGCTACCATTAAAATCATCTATAATACCTGAAGATTGGCAAATGGCCAATGTAATGCCAATTTTTAAAAAGGCTTCTGGGATAATCAGGGAAACTACAGACCGGTGAACCTGACGACAGTACCGAGCAAAATGGTAGAAACCATTGTAAAGAACAAATTAATGAACATGTAGATAGTGTGAGGGCGAAAGTGTTTCCGAGCCTATGGAAATAGGAGAAAAACACCCATTTACCTTTAGGGAGAGAGACAGGCAGGAAGGCTGTAGCTCTCATGCTGAAGCTAAACAGAAAAAAACACACGTAGCTCCTGGTTACAAGCCACGCCCAAGCTCTGAAGCAAGTAGTAAAGTTAATGAGAGCCACCTGGGGGAGGAGCACGGGACCCTAGTTCAGGCACACTCATATAAACGCAGGGGAATGGAAGGAAATAGGACCACCAGGGAAATAGAAGGAAGCAGAAACTCGAGGAAGTCTGGAGGAAGGAAGACCTTCAGGGCAGCTGAAGAGAAGAGTATTTCCAAGGACAACACTATCTCCAGAGGGAAGGAAGCTGTGAGACCGAGTCACAGGAAACGTTTAACCACAGAGAACGCTGAGGAATGCAGTGGAGCTCTCAGTGGTAGAAGCCATAACCCAGAGAGGAGCCAGTGCTGCAGAGAAACTGCTTTGGGCTCTAGAGGGCGGAGATTTATAGCTGAGAGAAGTCCTGATGAGGAGCAACGTACTTTGGCAATAATCCAGGAAGATATAGGAAATTTGCCAGCTCCAAAAGGGAACGTGAGTAAATCTGTGACTAAAAGTAATTTAAGTCAGTTAGAAGCACTGTGCCACTTAATGAGAGAGGCTTCCCAGGCCTGCTGAAAAGCCTGTGGGCAAAGAGAAGTCTTATTGGAGGAAAGTACTAGAGCTGCTAGAAGGGGTTAAACCTGAGTTTATACAGGGAGAATTAAAGCAGGATACGGAAAGCATGGATGGTGAAGAAATGCAAACTGAATGTTATGAATCTGACCAGGAGTCCGAGTCTTCTATAATGGACTGTTCTTTATGTCATAAGACTTTGTAATGGTCTTAACTGAAAGGAGAAAGGCCTAGAATCTTACTGTCTGGTAAAGCAGAAAAGAAAACAGGCTGGACGTTGTTTAAGTCAGTATTGCTCAAGAATCCTGTGTGGCCTTTAAAAGAAGGAAACAGCTACACGTGCTTTATGTTGAGTGAAGCAGCTAAAGCTTTGTTCTGAAGGCTAGACCTTTAAAAGAAAACAGCTCCATGTCTTTAATGCTGAAGGAAGCAATTAAAGCTTTGTTCTGAATGCTGGAAGTTGTAAGAAAAGTAACTACAAACCTTTCAACCTGACAGAAACAGTTACTATGTGGTACTGTATGTAAAAGTCTTTTCTTTTGTGGAAAACATGGTTTTGGGAGAAAGAATCCTATATTAATTTGGTTGCCATGTGTTGAGCTTTTAAAGGCTCTTTTTGGAAGGTGGAAAACAAAAATAAATATTCCTGTGTTTGCATTAAAACTCTCGGGCCTCAATATTATTTGAACCCACAACTACAACCCCCAGAAGCCCCTGCTCTGGACTATATTAAGGCACGTCCCCTCCTCTAGGCAGCCGCCTGGACTGAAGGGGACGCGACAATAGTCATAGTTTAATGGGAGAAAACCAACATGGCTTTAGCCAAAGAAGGTCTTGTCTTACTAAAAGGTAAGCCGGTCGATAGAGTGTATCTGGATTTTCAGAAGACCTTTGACAAGGTCCATCATGAGAGACTCTTGGCAAAATTAAAAAGCCAGGGGATAGGAGGCAGTGTACTATTGTGGACCAGGAAATAGTTAAAATATAGAAAGTGGAAGATAGGGCTAAATGGCCAATTTTCCCAATGGAAAGGTGAATAGTTGAGTACTCCAGGGATCTGTGCTGGGTCCGCTGCTTTTTAACATATTCGTAAATGACCTGGAAATGGGAATAAAGAGTGAGGCAATCAAATTTGCAGATGAGACACAATTATTCAAAGTTGTTAAAACCCAACAAGATTGTGAAAAATTGCAAGAGGACCTTGATAAATTGGAAGACTGGGCATCCAAATGACAGATGAAATTTAATGTGGACACGTGCAAAGTTATGCACCTAGGAAAGGACAAACCAAACTATGGTTACACAATGCAAGGTTCTACATTAGGAACCACCACTCAGGAAAAAGATTTAGGCATCATCATGGATAACACATTGAAACCTTCTGTCCAGTGTGCAGCGGCAGCAAAGAAGGCAAGTAGAATGCTAGAAATCATAAGGAAAGGTACGGAGATTAAAACAAAGGATAGTATAATTCCATGGTGTAACTGAGCCTTGAATATTGTGTGCACTTCTTGTTACTGCATCTTAAAAAGGATATAGCGGACTTAGAAAAGGTAGAGAAGAGCCACCAAAATGGTAAAGGGGTTGGAAGAATAATCCTATGAGGAGAGGCTTAAAAGGTTAGGGCTCTTCAACCTGGAAAAGATATGGCTGAGGGGAGATATGATAGAGGTCTATAAACTAATGAATGAAGTGGAATGGATAAAGCACAGTTACTCACCCATAACAGGTGATCTCCGGGAACAGCATGAATTTAGTCCTCACATATGGGTATCGTCGGTACCGATGGAGCCTGCGCGGCAATGCTCCCCAGCGTCCAATTAGAAAGCTTTTGGGAGCATCCCACAGCACCTGCATGCTGCCTTCCCGCCTTTCCCAACTGCCTCTCTCCAGTTGAGTTTTAAAGCTGAGACAAAGAGAGAGAGAGAGAGGGAAAGGGAAAGAGATAGAGAGATACAGCTCCTAGGGGAGGTGGGTGGGTTGTGAGGACTAAATTCCTGCTGTTCCTGGAGATCACCTGTTACAGGTGAGTAACTATGCTATCTCCAGGAACAAGCAGGAATGTAGTCATCACATATGGGGACTCCCTAGCTTTAGGTGCCAGGGAGAGATCCCAGAAGTTGTGTGCCCCTGAACAGGGCTCCACTTCCCCCCATGGATCTCTGGCATCCTACCAGGGATGGTGGGTAGGAGTTGATTAGGTATGGAACAGGTGCTGGAGAACAGCCTGACCAAACAAGGCATCCCGGCGGGAGTCCTTGTCCAAGCAGTAATGGGCTGTGAAGGTATGAACCGAGGCCCAGGTGGCTGCTCGACAGATGTCGTCGATAGACACAGAGTGCAGATAAGCCATTGAGGCTGCCATGGCTCTCACATTGTGAGCTGTGACATGGTCCTCCAGAGAAAGGTTCTTACTCTGATAGGCGAAGGAAATACACTGAGCAATCCACTTAGACACTGTTCTCTTGGAGACTGGAAGTCCCAAATGAGAAGGATCAAAAGCAACAAAGAGTTGAGAGGACTTTCTATGTTGTGGTGTCCTTTGTAAGTAAAAGGCTAAAGCTCTTTTACAGTCCAAGGTATGAAGATTCCTTTCTGCATTTAATGCATGAGGCCGCTTGGTTCAGATGAAAAGGCGAGACCACCTTTGGCATAAAATGTGGATGAGTCCTAAGGACTACCTTGTCATGATGGAACCTTGTATAAGGTGGATCAGCTACTAGCACTTGCAACTCACTAATGCGATGTGCTGATGTGATTGCAATTGAGAAAGATAACCTTCCAAGAAAGGAATTTCAAGGAGGTAGTAGCTAAAGGTTCAAAAGCTGGCTTCATGAGCTGCCCCAGAACCAGGTTTAAGTCCCATGCCACCGGTGGTGGCCTAATGGGAGGCTTAGTTAGAAGAAGGCCTCTCATAAATCTTGCTATAAGAGGATGAGAGGAAATAGGATGTCCATTTAGAGGCTTAAAGGAAGCTGCAATAGCACTCAAATGGACTCTTACTGAGTTAGTCTTAAGTCCTGCATTGGATAAATGAAGGAGATACTCTAGCAAGGATTCCAGGGGTATCGCACGGGGGTTAAGACCCTTTTGCGAACACCATATGGTAAACCTTTTCCACTTGAAAGCATAAGAGCGACTTGTGGAAGGTTTCCTGGAAGCAAAAAGAATATCTTTTACTTGCTGAGGAAGATTAAGATCATGGAGATCTAGGCCTTCAGCAACCAAGCCCTGAGATGCAGAGACTGGGGATTGGGATGCCATAACATTCAGTCCTCCTGAGATAGGAGATCTGGAGCAGATCCTAACTCCAGGGAGGGAGCTTGAGAGAGATGTAGAAGCAGAGGGTACCACACTTGCCGTGGCCAATGTGGAGCTATGAGAATCATATGGCCTCTGTCTCTCTGAAGCTTGAAGAGGGTTTTGGGAATTAGGGGAATGGGAGGAAAGGCATACAGGAAATCTTGACCCCAGTAAAGGAGGAAAGCATCCCTGGCCTGAGCCCCCTGAGCCGGAATTCTGGAACAGAACCGGGGAAGTTTGGCATTCCATGGACTTGCAAAGAGGTCTATGTCCGGGGTTCCCCAAATTTGAAAAATCTTGGCCACCTGGTCTGCATGAAGAGACCACTCGTGTGGAAGCAGAACTCGACTGAGTCTGTCTGCCCAAGAGTTTTGTATGCCTGGAAGATACACTGCCAGGAGATGAATCTGATGCTCTCTGGTGAGGGCCCATAGTCGCAAAGCTTTGTTGCAAAGCGACAGAGAGCCTGTTCCCCCCTGCTTGTTCACTTAGAACATGGCTACTTGATTGTCCGTATGAATAAGGACCGTCTTGTAGCTGAGCAGGGTGTGGAACACTCGAAGAGCAAGGAAGATTGCTCTGAGCTCCAAGAGATTGATATGTAGATGAGTCTCCTGTGGAGACCAGGTGCCTTGGGTGGAGAGGTCTTGCAGATGAGCTCCCCAACCCATCAGAGAAGCATCTGTTGTGAGAGTTGCTTGGGGTAAGGGTTGTTGAAAAGGGGACTCCAGCAACTGGTTTTGAGTGGACTTCCACCACTGGAGGGACAAAATAAGGCGACTTGTGTTTGCTATTTTGTCTGACAGGCGTCCTGATGCCTGAGTCCACTGAGTGGATAAAGTCCACTGGGCTGCCCTCATATGGAGGCGAGCATAGGGAACCACATGCACAGTAGATGCCATGTGGCCTAGTAGTTGTAGCATTTCTTGGGCAGTGAGATGAGGCTTTAGCACTGCTTGAGAAGCTAACTGCACCATGCGAAGGCAGCGGGCCTGGGGGAGATAGGCCCTTGCCTTTCTGGTATCCAGCAAAGCTCCTATGAATAAAGACTGAGTGGGAGTTAGACTGGATTTTGGGATGTTTATTTCCAGACCCAAATACTGAAGGATACGCATTGTGCACGATAAAGAAGTCCTGGCCTCTGACTGTTGGGGCTCGAATGAGCCAGTCGTCTAAGTAGGGGAAGACGAATATCCCTAGAGTGCGGAGAAATGCTGCTACTACAGCCATGAATTTCGTGAACTCCCTTGGTGCTGAGGCCAGGCCAAAAGGAAAGGAAGCACCCTGAATTGGTAGTGCTTTCCTTGAAAAAGGAACCGAAGGAACCTTCTGTGAGTTGGATGGATGAGAACATGGGTGTATGCATCCTTGAGATCTAGAGAACAAAGCCAATCCTGACTCTGAAGGTATGGCAGCAGAGTTCCAAGAGAAATCATCTTGAATTTCTCTTTGACAAGGAACTTGTTCAATTCTCTGAGGTCCAAGATAGGTCTGTATCCTCCTGTTTTCTTTGGGATAAGGAAATAGAGGGAGTAAAAGCCTGTACCCTGCTGAAGAATGGGTACTTCTTCTATTGCCCCTTGGGCAAGAAGCATAGTGACCTCCTGACCTAACAGGTTGATGAGAGAGGTCGAATTGAACTGCCTTATTATTGTGGGAGGGGGCATGCTTGAAAAATGAAGCTTGTACCCCTCCTTTATGATGGAGAGTCTCCAATGCTCTGCTGTTATCTGCCCCCATCTGGGGGCAAAGTGACATAATCTTCCTGGAATGGTGGAAGGCTCTGGTCCCACGAGAGCCAGGAAGGCTAAGTTCTCTAGCTGAAAGTCAAAGGCCTTGTGGAGGCTGAGACTGCTGGGACGGCTGAGGCTTAGCAGTCTTTGCTTTCTTCTGTTTGGGTGGTTGCTGAACTTTTCTGACAAGCAGACCTGCAGAACGTCCCTGCTGAGCATAAGCAGGATAATATCTTTTCTTCTTAGAAAAGAATGGTTTCTTGAAAGATTTCTTTCTAGCAGGATCAGCTGTGGACTTGGATAAATCTATCCAAGGTGGATTTGTCAGCATCCAACTCATTGGCCTTTTTTCCTGCCAATCTCTACCAAACAGGTTCTCACCAGTACAAGGGATATTTCCCAATTTGTCTTGTACCCAGAGCTCCAGATCAGATGCCTGCAGCCAAGCAATTCTCCGTGCACCTATGGCAATGGCAGAGGTTCTGCTTATGCACTCAAAGCAGTCAAAAGCTGCACGGTTGACAAATTTAGAAACATCTTGGGCATGTTTGACCAATGTGAGAAAATCCTGTCTTCTATCCTCAAGAATAGGACTCAAAGCCTCTAAATCACCTGTGACCTCCTTCAGGAACATTCCCATGTATAGACTATAGGAACTGATCCTGGCAGAAAGCATGGAAGCTTGGAAGACATGACGTCCAAAAGCATACAGAGTTCTGCACTCACGTCCTGGAGGATTAGAGGCATGCCTCTTTGCACTCTTGATCCTTCTCATAGCTGATTCCACTACAATAGAGTGGTGAGGAAGCTGAGTTTTTTGGAAACCAGGACAAGGAGGAACTCGATACAGAGTATCTAGTCTGCGAGAATGAGGAGAGGTGGTAAGAGGTGTCTCCCACATTCTTAACATGAGATCATGCAAAATCTCATGAATGGGCAAGGTATCTGCCTCCTTAGGAGTTTTGGGATACTGTAAAATTTCCAACTCCTTAGCTCTGGGCTCTGTTTCAGGGGTCACAGTAATGGACAGACCCCGAGCCACCTCCCTGATAAAGTCCCGGAAGGAAATATCCTCTGGAGGAGACATCCTGCGCTTAGGGAAGGAGGGCTCCTCTGGGAGAAGCACTGCTGAATCGACAGAACTGTCAGAATCCTCAGATTCTTTGGAGGACTCAAAGTACCGTCTGTCCGGATGCTCTTGAAGAGCCCGATACCCGTACCGAGCGAAGTCGGTACCGGGAGTAGTTGGTACTGGGGTATCGGTACCGGAAGGCATCGGATGACTGGGTACCGGCAATGCAGACACCGATACTGATGTCGATGTCATTGGTACCGGTACCGATACCGGCATCGGGGTCCGACACGGTACCAGCTGGATTGTCTGTCGCGGTTCCGAGGGTGTCGATGCCGCAAGGAGAGCCGCCAGACTGCGCTCAATAGCCAGGACTCTCTGGTCTATCGACGCTGCCGATGCCTGGATGTCGGTACCGGAGAAGACCGCCGGTACCCCAGAGCATGGCACCAGTAGTTCTGCCGAGGTTGAGGCCTCGAGAACATCCTGGAGCCCCGATAATGCTTTGGAAGCCGAAGCCTCCCGCCGGGGCAGTTTTGCTGGTGCAGAATCCTCAAGATCAATGCCAGAGGCATCTCGATGCTTAGAAGGAGATCTACCCTTTGAGGACCGGCTAGATTTATGTTTAGTTACCTGAGATCCACGGGAGGAAGACGAAGCCCTGGTCATTAGAGGACCTGATAAGGGAGACCCAGAAAGCATTTGTAAAAAGAGAAGATGAGAAGCAAAATCAAAAGACCCGACTCATGGTAACCACGGTCCAGGAGGTGTTAAAGAAGGGTGGTCTGGACCAAGGGAAGAACATAAACAACTATGCCCTCTAGTACACTTACAAGACTTCATTAATATAATACAGGCTACCATAACCCCTCACTTCGATTTTGCCAACCTAATTCTATTAGGTACAACGAAACAAAATATTAAATGAATCCAACTAGCACAAAACGCAGCTGCTAGGATCATAATGAAAGTAAACTCATTCCAACACATAACACCAATACTAGCATCCCTGCACTGGTTACCAATACAAAGCAGGATAATTTATAAAACAACAATAACTGCATTCAAAGCTTTAAATGACATGGCTCCAATCACACTAAGTAAACTAATTAGCAAAGAATCACAAAAAGCTACTCACAGAAAAGGACAATCAAACAAACTAAGGACTCCTAATGATTTCATAAAAGCAAATAAATTATCTAATAACAGAGCCTTTTCACACGCAGCCCCATCCATTTGGAATTCCCTCCCAGAGGACCTACGGAATTTAACCGAAATTATGGAATTCCGTAAAAAACTGAAAACCTATCTATTTTCCATGCACTACAGCAACACAGATAATCCCTCTGATCAACTCAGATAAAGGCTAAAAAGATACCTGACTGAGTCAAACTAATTCCAACAACTTAACAGATAATATACCGAGCTAAAATGTACTGCGTTTCAATTCTAAATTGCCCACTAACTTGTAATTGTATATAGTTTATAATGTTTTGATTGGTTCTGTTTTGTTTTGTATTAACATATGATTTTAGTTGATATATTGTTTACTGCTTCAAAATGTTCCATGTAAAACCAAGCTCCTGCTTTGTTGACTGTTGTTTATTGTAAACCGCAACTGATCTCTGGAAGATGCGGTATATAAATGATTGTTAAATAAATAAATAAATAAATGAAAGGCGGGCAAAGGGGAAGAGGGTCGGGAAGAAGTATGGATAGAGGGCAGAGGGGTAGGACGGGGGCAGGGTCCCCAATGGGAGGGTCCCCGGGCTGGATATTACCACTGTGGAGAACAAGGACATTTTAAAAGGGAATGTCCCAGGTTGAGAGATGAGGAGGCAGCAGCAGCTATGATGGCTTTTGGGGAATAGGGAGGTCAGGGGTCTTCTAAATCGCAGTCCTACTGGGAGCCCTTGATAAATTTGAAGGTAGGACCCTGGAGGGAAGAAGTGGTGTTTCTTATAAATACAGGGGTGGCAAGATCTTCATTAAATTTTAAACCCCAAGGAGCAACACTGACTAAAGACCAGTTGGTGGTCTCGGGGGTGAAGGGGGAGGACTTTGCTGTCTCCGTCTTCGAGAAAATGACCATAGAATGTGACCAGGAGCATATCCAAGGGGCCTGTTGTTTATACCTGGAATTGGCAGTAACCTTCTGGGGAGGGACCTCATAGTGAAACTAGGATTAAGGTTGGAGATAGCTGACAACCAAATAATGCCAGTTATGAGAGTCCTGACTGAGGAAAGTGAAAAGGAAATTGACCCACAAGTATGGGTGCGGGAGGGGAATAGAGGGGGGCTACAGATACCCCCGTTGAAAATAACATTAAAAAAGGAAGGGGAGGTAGTGAGGCAGAGACAGTACCCGATCCCGTCAGAAGGATGGAAGGGACTGACCCCAGTAATAGAGGGCCTAGTAAGAGATGGGTTACTAGAGCCCTGCATGTCTCCCTACAACACCCCTATCCTGCCCATAAGGAAGCCGAATGGAACATATCGGCTGGTGCAGGATTTACGGAGCTTAAATCAGATTGTCCAGACCCGGCATCCTGTGGTTCCCAATCCCTACACCTTACTGAGCAAAATTCCACATGAACATAAATGGTTCAGTGTAGTGGATTTGAAGGATGCTTTTTGGGCCTGCCCCCTGTCAGTTGAAAGCAGAGATTTGTTCACTTTCGAGTGGGAAGACCCAGATACAGGCAGGAAACAGCAGTACAGGTGGACAATACTCCCCCAGAGGTACACGGAATCCCCAAATCTATTCGCTCAGGTACTGCAGCAGGTCTTAGAGGCCTTCACGGTACCTGAGGTGAAGCTTTTTCAGTATGTGGATGATCTTTTGATCTCTGGAACTAAAGAAAAGATAGTTTCAGCAGCCACTAAAGACCTATTAAATTTCCTGGGGAAACAGGGTTTGAGGGTGTCCAAAAATAAGCTGCAGTATGTTCAGAGGGAGGTTCAATACCTGGGGGGCACCTAATCAGTGAGGGAAAGAGAAAACTGAACCTAGAACGGGTAAAAGGTATAACGGAATTACCCTTACCAATGACCAAGATTGATCTGTTGTGCAGCTTCCCAGGGAGACCAGAGGCCCTGGGTGCACTTGCCCAGACAATGCGCTCCCCAGCCTTGCAGGGAGGCATCTGTTGTTAGCATCACTGTGTAACCTGGAATCTGAAAGGGCACCCCTTTCAGCAGATTGGGTGGGTGTAGCCACCAGTTGAGGGAGTGCAGAAATGGTCTGGACACCCTTATCCTGTCTCTGAGGCTGCCTGTGGCCTGTGACCTCTGAGACCGAAGGCACCACTGTGCAGGCCTCATATGGAGCCTGGCATTGGGGGTCACATGTACTGTCGAAGCCATGTGGCCTAGAAGCCGCAGGCAGAGTCTGGCAGAGACCAGGGACCTGCTGAGAAACTGACTTGCCAAGGCCATCAACCTTCGGGCTGTTTTCTGGCAAGAATGCCTTTGCCAGGAGAGAGTCCAACCTTGCCCCTATGAAGCGTTCAGCATGGCCTGGGGTTCCGGAAGACCCAGCTCCCGCACACCTACATGGTTGTGGAGTTGGCGATGTGGAAGCAAAAGAGCCCGAAGTCTCACTCTTCGGTCCCCCCAGGTAGGGAGTCAAGAGCCCTCGATGCCCTGGGGTGTAAGACCTACCAGGGTTCCATGCTCGCTTGCCGTATCCAGGCATACCAACTCTATATGGGCATGTTCCTGCCGGACATTGCCAAGGAGCTTGGCGGTTTTGCCGCAGGCCTCGAGGGTGAACCCCTCCTAAGGTTCCAAACCCTCCTTAAATCTGTTGCGGAGTGTTCGAAGTACTTCTCCCATGCCACAAATGACAGGTTTGAGTCCTCTGCCCGGGTTGCAGCGGCCGGAAGCGGGGCCTGGTGCGAATCATGGCTCCAGTCTTCGGACATGGAGCATTGGGTCCAAGAGAAGCTCCTGGACATCCCTTGCCTTGGCGAACAACTGTTCGGTAAACCTATGGAGGATAAGGCCGCTGAGATAGAAACCGAATTCGTGACTCCAACTCGTCCCTCGTGCAAAACCTCCTCCCTCCCTAGGAAGAAGCAGCAGCGCAAAAAGCCCTTCTTCCAAAGGAAGGGGCTCCCTTACAGGGGTTACCTGCCTTTCCCGCCCACCTCTGCACCAGCTCCCAGCACGCAGGGCAAGGGAGATGCACATGGCCACTGTAAGCCTAAAGGGTCTAAAGCCCAACCACCGGCACTGCCCCAGCCTACGGAGGGGTTTTGATGCCGTCGGCATAGCCTCTTGTCCCCGACAGCTCTTCCGCTGGTGGGGGGACACCTGTCCCTGTTTGCCCCAGAGTGGGCGTCGATCACATTGGACACCTGGGTTCTCTGTGTAATCCTAGACGGATACCATCTCAGCCTGGACAGGCACCCTCCTCCCTTCTCCCCAACGGAGCCTACTCGGCTCCTCGCGCACCAGACCTTCTTGCAGCAGGAACTGTCCAACCTCCTCGCCCAACGAGCAGTCGAGAAGGTACCGTGGCACCTTCAAGGTCAGGGGTTCTACTCCCGCTACTTTCTCATCCCGAAAAAGACGGGGGGCCTCTGCCCTGTCCTTGACCTCAGAAACCTCAACAGGTTCCTGGTGCGGGAGAAGTTCAAAATGTTATCGCTTGGCGGCCTGCTGCCCTTCCTTCAGCAGGGTGATTAGCTATAATCCTTGGACCGCAAGGATGCTTACGCCTACATCCTAGTTCACCCCCAGCACAGGCAATACCAGTACAGAGTGCTCTCCTTCGGGCTTGCGTCCGCACTGTGGGTTTTCACAAAGTGCCTCTCCGTGGCCACTACCTCCCTCAGGCAGCAGGGCATACCTGTCTTCCCCTACCTTGATGACTGTCTCGTCATGGGGTCCTCGATGGTGAAGCCCAACAGGTGGCGTCACGCATGATCCTTCTCCTCGAGCACCTCGGCTTCCTAGTCAACTACTCCAAGTCCCACCTCGAGCTGGTGCAGACCCTGGAGTTGATCGGCACGCGCCTCAACACGGTGCGGGTGACCGCCTTCCTTCTCACGGACCAAGCAGACCGCCTTAGGGACGTGGCTTCCCAGGTCCAAAACAGGGCTTGGGTTATGGTGCAGGAGATGCTGCGCCTCCAAGGGCACATGACCTCCACCCTCCATGTGGTCTCCCACTCCCACATGCACATGCGGACAGCCCAGTGGTGCCTCGGCACAATGGAGCCAGGCCTTCGGCCGCCTCAGAGACCCTATCCGGGTCTCTCACAGTCTCCACGACTCTGAGTTGGTGGCAGGACCCCCGAAGTCATCTTCGGGGAATGCCCTTCCAGACCCTACAACACGAGCTTGTTCTAATGATGGATGCTTCCCTGCTGGGGTGGGGAGCCCACTGTGGTGCATTGTGCACCCAGGGGCAGTGGTCAACCAAGGAGTCTCGGCAGCAGATCAACCTCCTCGAGCTCCGAGCAGTCCGATGGGCCCTGAGGGCCTTTGAAGACCATCTGAGGGGGACGTCAGTGCTCGTTCAGACCGACAACAGGGGTAGCCATGTTTTACTTCAACAAGGAGGGGGGAACAGGATCACGCCTCCTCTGCTGAGAGGCAATCCTCCTTTGCTACTTTGCGTCTCGCCGGGGGATGACCCTGCGAGTGGTCTACCTCCCAGGCCAGAAGAATGTTCTCGCAGACAAACTCAGCAGGATCCTCCGCATACACGAGTGACGCCTGGATCAGGAGGTTGCCGGCGACTTGTTCCATCGGTGGGGGACTCCATCCATGGACCTGTTTGCCAGTCCGGCGAATGCGCAGCTTCTGCGGCCCGGTTCCGCACCTGAACAGGGTGGCCCCGGATGTGTTCCTCTTGAACTGGTCTTCTGGCCTTCTTTATGTATTCCCTCCCACTTCTCTCATTGCGAGGACCCTCCACAAGGCTCAGCGGGACCGAGCTTCGGTGATCCTCGTGGCCCCCTCATGGCTCCCTCATGGCCCCGACAGTCTTGGTTCCTGCTTCTGCTCCAGCTCGCGTCCGAGCCCCCAGTCCACCTGAGCTGTGCCTCGGGCCTGTTGATGCAGGAGGAGGGTCGGGTGTTCCACCCAAACCTGGCCTTGCTGTTCTTTGCAGCTTGGCGGCTGAACAGGTCGCCTTAATTCCACTGCATCTCCCGGAGAACGTCGAGGAGATCCTCCTCGCATTGAGGAAGGACTCAACGAGACGTGTGTACGCCTTTAAGTGGCGACGTTTCTTGACCTGGTGCTCTGAGCTTCAGATTGACCCATTCTCCTGCTCTACCCGGTGGATCCTCCAGTACCTCCTCCACCTCTCGAAGGCGGGGCTGAAATCAAACTCGGTCAGGGTACACCTGAGCACCATTTTGGTGAACCACCTCCCCGTCGAGGGAAAACCCCTTTCAGGGCAGCCCTTAGTCTCTCACTTCATGCGAGGTCTACTGCTTTCCAAGCCCCTCCCATCCAGCGTCCGCCGGTGGAGTGGGACCTCAACGTGGTGCTGATGCAATTAATACGAGCGCCCTTCGAGCCGATGGCGACGTGCTCGCTTCGGCATCTCTCCTGGAAGGTGGTCTTCCTGGTGGCTTTGACCTCGGCTCACCAAGTCAGCGAACGTCAGGCCCTCATGGCTGAGGCTGCATATACCAGGTTCTATGGAAACAGGGTGTTCCTCCATACCCATCACAAGTTCCTACCGAAAGTGGTCTCGGACTTTCATCTCAACCATCTTACCGACCTTCTTCCCGAGACCGCATGCCAACCAGGCATTGGTGATGTTGCATACACTCGACTGCAAGAGGGCTCTTGCCTTCTACTTGCAGCGTACCCAGGGTCATCGCAAGTCCGATTGGCTTTTTGTCACCTACAACCCCAATCGCCTGGGGCAGGCAATCACCAAACGCACCATCTCCATCTGGGTGGTGGACTGCATCGCCTTCGCCCAAGCAAAGGCGGGTGCCCCACTGGATCGACGGGTCACCGCACATGGCGTCCGAGCCAAGGTGACTTTGATGGCTTTGCTGCGCACAATGCCTGTAACGGACATCTGCCAGGCTGCGATCTGGTCTTCATTGAACACTTTCACTGTCCGTTACTGCCTGGAGAGGGAGTCCCGCTGGGGCAGTGCCTTCAGCCAGGCTGTACTCCATAATCTGTTTGGGGTATAAGCAACTCCTGCCCTCCGACCCTTCTTCGATGGCTACCGAGAGCTTCTCCCCGGGGACCCGAAGACTTGGGCTCCTTCGGGCATTGACTTCGGCTCACAGCCTCGCGCAGGCATTTTGGGTTACAGGCTCGGTAGCCTGTAGCTGGGGAGTCCCATAAGTGAGGAGTGACTTCCTGCTTGTTCCTGGAGAAAGCGTAGTTACTAACCTGTAACAGATGTTTTCCAGGGACAGCTACCCTCCCACCTCCCCTGAAGAGTTGCTATTTTTGTCCTTCCCTTGCCATCTGCTTAGTAGGGCTCTAGCTAGGGGACCTGACTGAGCAAGATGGCACCTTTGGGCAGGAAGAGGACCATGCATGCTTGGCAGCAATTCCAAAGAATTTCTTTGAAAGCTGGGGAATTGCTCCTCGCGGGCTCCTTCAGTGCCGATGTCACCCATAAATGAGGACTGATTTCCTTTTGTCCCTGGAGAACACATGTTACAGGTGCGTAACTACGCTATATACGGTCCCACACTATGGAACTCCCACTCAAGTACCCTAAGAGACACAGTAGACTGTGGAGACTTCTGTAAAAAGCTAAAGACCTTCTTGTTCCATGAATTCTTCAGTCCCGAGACCTAACATATAATGTTCCTCTACCTCACGACCTACTCATCAATATAACCCACATCCCCACAGTGACATTCCTCTGTTTGTGCAATCAGATTCTATCATATATAGTTTAAACCTGGTCACATATTAATACTGTCATTCCTAACAGGCTCTGCATTTCAAGCAAAGGTAAGAATGTGTGGCTTTTAATTACCAGCTCTCTGCCTGAGAGCTCTTAAAAGGGGTTTTGGTACATTTTTAAAACAGTTACATTCTTTTTGGTGTTTTACTTCAAAAGGGGAAATATTTTCTTTAGTGGCATAGGTTTAAAACTCTGCTTTTAATATCTTTCTCAGCTCTTTGAAGCTATTGACACCTCATCGGGTGTTAGTTCCCTCCCTACCCCTCCAACTCCCACTCACCCCATGTGAGCAGTCTTTCTTTATAGGCACCGCCCCAGTTAGCGACACACAGGGACTTGGAATAGCACATTTAACTGCTTTTCACTGAAAGGACAGTTGGGAAAACTGCTTTAACAGGTACCTTAACTCCACCAACTGAACAATGTCTGTGAAAAATTGTATCGCCAAAGCTGTTGCCCCCATTACAGCTTCTGCCTCTGTCCAGACAGAAAACCCAATGCCATTTGAAGGACTGGTTCCTTGTGCAGGATGTCTGCATGCTGAAGCTCTCAGGAAACAAGTGAAGGAGCTCAAGGAAGAGGTTACAAGGCTGAGGAGCATTCAAGACAGTGAGAGGTGCATTGATGAGATGCTTCTTGAAAAATCCAAGCTGTCCAGCAGAGGAGAAGATGGGAGCCTAAAGAATGACGAACGTTGGACATGAGTCACCAGGGCCTGCAGAATCATCAATCCAGCTCCTCCAGTACTTGAAGTGAAGAACCATTATGCAGCCTTGGAAGTGGAGGAGGTGAAAGCATCACCAGAGCTTGAGCACCCCAAAGTTGCAGACTCAGTGACCACAAGGAAGAAAAGGTGGTTGGTGACTCTCTTCTGAGGGGTATTGAGTGTATCTGCTGACCAGACCTGATGTACAGAGAGGTATGCTGTCTGCCAGGTGCCAAAATCCGAGATGTTACGGAGAGTTTGCTGAGACTCATCAAGCTCACTGACTATTATCAGATGTTGCTCTTCCATGTTGGCACAAATGATACTGCCAGGTATTCCTCTGAGCATATCAAAAGTGATTTCATGGCTCTGGGACAGAGGGTGAAGCAGATATGGGCATAGGTGGTGTTCTGTTCAATCCTTCCTGTTGAGATTAAAGGACAAGGCAGAGAAATTCGCATCCTGGAGATAAATGCATGGCTGCTTGGATGTTGTCGTCAAGAGTGTTTTGTTTTCCTGGACTATGGGATGTTGTTCCAAGAGTTGCAAAGCAGAGATGGCGTCCATCTATCCAAGAAGGGTCAATGTGTCTTCAGAAGCAGATTGGCTAACCTACTGAAGAGGACTTTAAAATAGAGCCGTTGGGGATGGGTGAAGAAAGCCCCCAGGTAAGTAAAACATTAAATATCTTTATGGAAATGGGTTAAAGGGGCAACATTTGGAAAGCAGTGTGTATAAATACCCGTAGCAAGGGAAATAAGATCCCACATGTTGAGGCTTTAACAGGAGAGATTAACTTGGGTTTAGAGGCAGTAAGAGACAGTTCCCGGACAACCATGACTCGGATGTAACTATACCAGGCTATAATTTATTCAGAAAGGACAGGGTAGGAAGAAGGGGAGGAGGAGTGGCACTATATGTAAAAAATAATATTAAAGCTATGGAAATACAGAACTTAAAAGAGAGAGAGAGGAGGCACTGTGGGTTAAATTAGAAAGAGGGAAAGAAATCCATTTGCATTGGAGTGATATACAGACCTCCCTCACAAGGAGAAGAGGTAGATGGAGAGTTAATTGACAATATATTGCCAGGAAAGGGGAAGTGCTACTGATAGGGGATTTCAATACGCCAGATCTTGATTGGCACATCCCTGCTGCAGTATCATCTAGAAGTAAGGAGATCCTGGATTCTCTACAGGGAGAACTATTCAGGCAACGGGTAACAGAACCCACACATGAAGGGGCTATACTGGGCTTGGTGTTTACCAATGGTGACAGTATTTCTGATGTTATAGTGGGAGATAATTTTGCAACCAGTGATTACCAAATGGTGTGGTTCATTGTTAGAGTTAGGGCTGATAAAATCCACTCAAAAGTGAGGATCTTAGACTTTAGGAAAACTAACTTTGCAAAGGTGGGACATTAGCGCGATGGGAACAGCTGGGCGATGTAGAAAAACAGTGGGAAAAACTGAAAGGGGATTTTTTAAGGGCAACCAATCTTTTTGTTAAAATGGTAAATAAAGGTAAATTGAAATGGAGACCACGATGATTTTTGAAAGAAGTAGCTGAAAAGGTGAAGAAAAAGAGGGAGTCCTTCATGAAATACAAGAGATTACAGAGAGAGGGAGACAGGCATCTATATTTGGAAACACTTAGAGAAGTCAGCAAAGTAGTCTGGAAATCAAAGATTCAAAAAGAGTGGGAAATTCCTGATGCAATAAAATGGGGGGATAAGACATTTTTCCAGATATGTTAGTGAGAAGAGGAAGAGTAAAAGAGGTATTGTCAGACTCATGGGTGAAAGGGAGGAATATGTAAAAGCTGATGAGGATAAAGCGGAATTGCTTAACAAATATTTCTGTTCTGTGTTCACAGATGAAGAACCAGGAGCAGGACTTCAGAAAATGCCCACAATCAGGAACTTGAAGCGAGGGGCATCTTGAACATTTTTCAGAAACATAGAAAAATGACAACAGAAAAAGACCACATGGCCTATCTAGTCTGTCTTTCCATATCAACAACTACAACAGTCCCCTTTTTTCCTTTAGAGATCCTCTGTGTATGTCTGATGCTTTTTTGAATTCAGATTCTGTCCTCATCTCCACCACCTCCACTGGGAGACTATTCCAGGGATCCACTACTCTTTTCATAAAGAAATATTTCCATATATCACTCCTGAATCTATCCCCTTTCACCCTCATCCCATGTCCCCTCGTAGCAGAACTTGCTTTCAATCGAAAGAGGCTCTCCCCCTGTGCATTTATGCCATGGAGGTATTTAAACATCTCAGTCATATCACCTCTATCCTGCCTTTTCTCTGAGGTGTACATATTAAGATCCTTAAGTCTGTCCTCATATGCTTTATAATGAAGACCACTAACTATTTTAGTAGCCACCCTCTGTACTGACGCCATCCTGTTTATATCCTTTTGAAGGTACGGTCTCCAGAATTGCACACAATACTCCAAATGAGGTCGCACCAAAGACTTATACAGAAGCACTATCACCTCCTTTTTTCTGCTAGCCATTTCTCTCCATATGCACCCAAGCATCCGTCTAGCTTTTGCTGTTGCCTTTTCGAAGGGACCGGCTGTGGGGAATGAAGTGAATCAGTGGCAGCCAGCATTCTCAACTCCTGAATGGAGCCACGGTGCCATGGTGAAGAGACGCCATGGCACTGTTGCTCCATTCAGCAGCCTGACAGAGGTAACCAGGCATGTGGTTGTGTGTGCAGGCTGATCGGAATTGGGGCTCGGTCTGCACGATCAGGCCCTAGACCCGATTCTGATCCCACGGGCATGTCTAGCCCCCACGGGATCAGAATCGGGTCTACCTTTGGGCGTCCCGATTCCGATCGGATGCACAGGGGCCTGGACGGCCACATTGGAATGTCCCTCGTCATGCATAATTTTGCCTCTGTCCACATTATATTTAATTTACCATTTAGATGCCCAGTCTCCCAATTTCTTAAGATCATCTTGTGATCTAAGAACTTTGAATACATTTTGTGTTCTGCAGCTTGAATCACCTCAATTGTTCCCATTTCTAGGTAATTTATAGATATATTAAAAAATAATGGGTCCAGTACTGCTGATCCCTGGGTACTTCACTATTTACCATTTTCCATTGAGAAAATTGACCATTTAGCCCTGCTCTCTATTTTCTATCTTTTAACCAGTTCTGAATCCACAGTAGGAAAGTGCCTCCCATCCCATGGCATTTTAATTTCTTCAGAAGTCTCTCATGAAGAACCTTATCAAAGATTTTATGAAAATCCAGATTAATTGTATCGACTGGTTCATCTTTTGTACCTGTTTCTCCATGGACAAGCAGGATAATTACTCAAATATGGGGTTCCTTTGCGTCCCTCTAGTCCAGTCCCGGAACCTTAGAGTTTAGAACTCCTTCCAGCAACCTTGGAGACTGAATGATGTCATCTTTTTTTCTGATGTCACCAATACAAGTAGGCTAGCTCCACCCCCTTTCATCAGTATTTCAGTCTCCAAGCAGCTTGTGAGACGTCTGAGCCTGTGTCTGGGCTCAGTTGTAACAAACAAGTAAAGCTGAATTATTTATTTAGTTTTTATTTGGCTTGATTTAAATTTTGATTAGATTTTCTCTTTTTGTTTTTAGGAGTGCTGCTGCTGCTGAAGCTTCCTGCTTGGCTGTTTTAATTTATTTTGTTTTGCCTCCTCCCCATCTTTTAAACGAGCAGAGGCTTGATAGATTTATCGGATAGATCCTCCCTGCTCCCGAACCCGGTAAGAGGGGTGAGGAGCAGGTGGAGGGAAAGAGAAAAGAAGTGAAACAAAAAGATTAATGCTGTGCACAGCCCTTAGGTGAAAGGGATTGCAAGGCATTTTGTTTTCTCCGACGTCGGTGCCAAAGCCGCTGAATGGCTGAGCTCCGACGCATTGAACTCCCCCCATTTTCCTGCGCAGGACTTTAAGATATATGGGGGAAGGTACTGGCAGTTAATTAGTTGTTTTTTTTAAGCCGTCTTGTTGCCATTGTTCGTTTTGCACGCGAGTGTTCGGTGTGAGAGTGTGCGGCGCGTGGGTGTGCGGCGCGCGGCATCCTATGCTATTTCTTCACGGGAGTCAAGCAGCAGTCTTTTTAATTGTGTTTTTTATTACCGGTTTCACTTTGTCTTTAGTTATACTCTTTAGTTTGGGAAACTAATCCTTTTATGGTACAGTCTTAAGTTTAAAAAAAAAAAAAAAAAAAAGAATAGTAAATCTTATTATTATTGCATCTTTGGCTGGATTTTGGTTTGATAATCTTCTTCACTTTTTATTATAGAATGCCGGCTAAGCCACGATGTTTAGTTTGTGGCCGGCGTGGAGAAGTATTGGATTCGGGGGGTGTAAGTCATGCACTTTGGAGCCCGATGGTGCAATCAAAGCCCAAGGAAGTTCCTTGGGTGCTCAGGTTGGTTTAACAGGGGAACTTGGTAATTCTCTGCCACCTGCTTTAAGTCCTGTGCGGACAGGGCTTGGGTCTTCTGCTGAGGTTGATGCTCTGGTGCTTCCATCTATGAGCACAGGAGATGTTCATTCTATTCCTCCTAATTTCTATTTGCTGATGTCTCAGGCCTTGGAGCTTCTACAGCCTATGTTAGGGGTTTCTTCTCAAACTTCAAAGGGTATGAAGTGTACTGGGTCTGTTTGTCTACCCGAGGAGGACGCAGGGTTAGCAAAGATCAGTAAGCAGGCAGTAAATGATAGTCTTCTCGAGGAAGTGTTGGAAGGTGCGGACGATGTAGATCAGTCCTCTGAGATGGAATTAGAGGAAGGAGAGTTGCCAGGTGAAGAACAACAAAGTAGAGTGGTTAGAGTATTTTGTAAAGAGGAGTTGCCTGCTTTGATTTCTGAGACTCTCAGGTCTCTTAATATGCCTGCGGGGGATTCGGTAGCTGAAGAATCTTTGGAAGATCCTCTTTTGCAGGGGGTGCGGAAGTCCCAGCGAGTTTTCCCAGTTCATAGAGTTTTTAAGTCTATGATTCAAGAGGAGTGGGACTGTCCTGAGGCAGCTTTTCGAGGTTCTAGATTTTTAACTCGTCTTTATCCTCTTTCAGATCAAGATAAGGAGCTTTTTCGCTCTCCTAAAGTGGATGCTGCGGTTTCAGCTGTAACCAAGAAGACTACGATTCCGGTTGAAGGAGCCGCTGCATTAAAGGATGTTCAGGACTGGAAATTAGACACTTTGCTTAAGCAGGTGTTTGATGTTAGCGCCCTTTCCTTGCAAGCCTCGATTGCGGGGGCATGGGTCGCAAGAGGATGTTTGCAATGGTCGCAAAAGTTGCAGGTAGATCAGGTAAATGAGCAGTTAGAGGAGGTAACTCGGTTGGAATCGGGCGCTGCTTATTTATCGGACATTCATTATGATCTTATCAGAGCTCTGGCTAAGAGTATGGCCTTGGTTGTGGCGGCCCGAAGATACCTTTGGTTGCGTAACTGGTCAGCGGACGCTTCTTCTAAGGCTCATCTTAGTAAGTTACCTTTTAGGGGTAAACTTTTGTTTGGTGAAGATTTGGAAAAGTTGGTTAAAGAGCTAGGGGAGTCCAAGGGTGGTCATCTGCCGGAGGATAAACCTAGGCAGAGTCGAGGTGCTGGGGGCTTACGAGGAAATTCTAGAGAGTTTCGTAGATTTCGGATGCTTCGTTTTAGTCAGCCCCAACGCGGAAGGTTCTCAGTTCGGGGTCAAGAATTTCGGAATTTCCGGGGAGCCGGAAGGGGGTTTTCTCAGTTTCAGGCCCCAAATCTTAAGAAATCCCAATGAGATGACACAGGCTCAGGCAGGATTTATTGCTGTGGGAGGAAGGTTGAAGGAGTTTTACCCTGCCTGGATCAAGATTACCACAGATCAGTGGGTTTTAGAGATCATTCGAGAAGGTTATGCTCTAGAGCTCCTTCGGCCCGTGTCAGACTCCTTTGTTCAATCTCCTTGCAGCACTCCACAAAGACTGAACGCAGTCGCAGAGACGCTGCAGCGTTTACTACAACTTCGGGCAGTAATACCCGTTCCTGCGGAACAATGCGGTCTCGGTCGGTACTCCATCTATTTCGTGGTACCAAAGAAAGAGGGCACTTTTCAACCAATTCTTGATTTAAAAAGGGTAAATCGTTGTCTTCGGGTTACCCATTTCAGAATGGAGTCGCTACGCTCTGTCATCGCAGCTGTGAAAGCAGACGAATTCCTAACCTCATTAGATCTGACAGAAGCATATTTACATATCCCCGTGCGGAAAGATCATCAACGATTTCTGAGATTTGCTCTGCCCATGGGGCATTTTCAATTTCAGGTGATGCCTTTCGGATTGGCTACAGCTCCGCGAACGTTTACCAAGGTTATGGTAGTGGTAGCGGCTGCTGTATGCAAAGAAGGTGTACGGGTACATCCTTATTTAGACGACTGGCTGATTCGAGCAAAGTCAAGACAGGAGAGTCTGATGGCCACCGCGCGGGTAGTACAGTTGATGGAGAGCCTTGGTTGGGTAGTCAATTTTGCAAAGAGCAAATTGGATCCAACACAGTCTCTAGAATATTTAGGAGCACGTTTCGAAACAGCGAAAGCTGCAGTTTTCCTCCCAAGTCACAGAGTTCAAGGGTTGAGGGATATGGTGAGTCGTTTTCTAGCCAGACAGGCGCCAACAGCGTGGCATTATCTACAATTACTGGGTACAATGGTGGCCACGATCGAAGTGGTACCGTGGGCCAGAGCTCATATGCGAGCATTGCAGGGAGCTCTTCTGCAACGGTGGTCTTACCAGAAGGATGCATTGACTCGGCGCCTAATCTGTCCTCCAGCGGTTCGTCAGGATCTTCTCTGGTGGTTAGCGGAGGAGCATCTGGAGGCGGGTATGCCTCTAGAGCCTCCATTCTGGATTTTGCTAACGACAGATGCAAGCCTCACAGGTTGGGGAGTTCATTTACAAGGCAGGTTTGAAAACATCCTTGTCAAGGACTTACAGTTCTCCTGTTTTAATTGCCTGATCAGTTCCTCTTCCTCCCCCTTCCAGATCAATCTATTAGGTTCTCTTTCTAATAGTTTCAGGTATAGGCCCTTGATTTTCTGTGCATAGGAATCTATCCACAGCCGGCAATATCCGGTCAGTCCTAGGAACTTTCTGGGTCTCAGGAATAAAGGTAATAAAGGTAGTGGAAGTTGAGGATTGCAGCAGACCTTTGAGGTAGAGACAGGATACCAAGAGATAAATGCCTGGATGGAGTGGGTAAAATATACTGTGAAAAGATTTAACAAAAGCAATTGCTATGCATGTGTCTCAGGGAGACCTCTTGCACAGGTAGTACCATTTCGACTCAACTGGAGATCAGACCCAGACAAGATGTACTGCATACTAGTCCTGTTCCAGAATGAGACGTCCTGGGGCCAGGAGAACTGTAAGTCCTTGACAAGGATGTTTCCAGCGCTGAAAGAAAAGGACATAGGCATTCCTCCAAGATTCTTTGCAGCAGGAGGAAATCACTCTGCCTGTCTCAGCAGGCAGGGGGCGCATTTCACCAAGGCTGTGGGAGTGCTGTCCTCATGTACCATGACTTTGAACATCACACAGGCTGGAGATGGCCAAGGGAACTACTCCAGGATGCAGGTGGCTAGAGTGGATGTCTGGTGGTATTGTGGAGGTAAGGTGTTGAGGTCGGAACTACCTCAGCGGTGGTCAGGTATGTGTGCAATTGTGCAATTGCTATTCCCTTCACCCTGGCATTTAAAGAGGAAGGAGAAAAAAAAAGGGAAAAGAGGAAGGAGGGACACCTATGGGACCTCCTTTGATGATCAAATATATATAGATTTGATAGGGGTGCCTCGGGGAGTACCTGATGAATTCAAGGCCTCCAACACCAAAGCACAGGTCCACGTGCTATGAACAAACCCAGACCAACACCGTGGACAGCAAAGGAAGAATAGCTTTTATTGGACAATTTAAGCCAATGGCCTGACACAGGCCGTGTTTCGTTTTGCCTTCATCAGGGGCTGGCTTAACTAAAACATATAAAACATATAAAAACAATTAAATAGATGATAAAATTAAAATTAACAATTATATGAACATAGGAGGCCTTAAAAGGGATAATATCAATATTATTGTAAAATGTGTTAAACATGAATAAAAAATAAAAATTAATAAAAATTGAAATATAAAAGCACAGAATTGTATAATACAGTCGGAACAAATAAAACATGAATGAACATGTATAATTGTAATGTACAATTTAACAACTCAAAAAACAAACAATTTTATATATAATACATATGTAAATAAATAAATAAATACATACATAAAAATTATGTATAAAACCTACCTCTGTATGTACTTGTATATTCAATGTGTTCTATATCATTTAAGGGAGAAAAGACAACCATATGCATGATCAGTACATCCATCTTTAAAGGTGATCAGTTGATAAGCTTATTATGGACTACTCAAGCAAGGATAAAGGATTACTATGATATTATAACCGAAAACTGTTGTACAAAGAAACGAATCAGTGGAATCGCTAAATGAACGTGCAATGTTATTATCCTATATATAGCTAAACAGCCCATATATAAATATCAAAAATTTGTTGTAAAAAATCACTTTTAAACCAATTAAAGAATACCTGTATGGTCAGAACCCAATGTTGTGTGTGTGATATATATCTTTTCTTAGATGTTCTTCCAAAGTGAAATAGTATTCTCCAGAATCGCCACTGTTATTAAACTATAAAAGGAAAATGCCTAAATATTATTTCAGGGCTCGAAAAATCTAAAATGACGCAAATGCAGCTTTATTCATGTATCGCATATTCTAAGGAGAGAAAGAATTATGTACTGCCGGCACTGCTCCAAAATCGTGCAAACGTTTAGGACTTTAAAAACTTATTTGGCCTCCCCTTTAAAATACTTATTGGCCTCCCTCTTACAAGCACCAACCTACTCCAAAGAGCTCAAAACATCTGTGCTCGAGTAACAGCACAAGCCCGCCTCGCTGACCACATAACTCCCGTATTAGCCGAACTACACTGGCTTCCCATAAATAGTAGAATAACATACAAAATACTCCTAACCACATTTAAAATAACAAACGGCATCTCACCCTCACATTTAACCACTCTGATTCAAGCTCCAAAAGAAATTAGAACCCGCAGACAAAACGCAACCTACTCACTAGAAATAAAAAAATCCATCCGGAAAACAAAGAAGACCACAAGCTCAAGAGCCTTCTCTTATGCAGCCCCCACCCTATGGAATAAACTCCCGCTAGAACTCCGCAAAATAAAAGATCTTCAAACATTTCGGAAAGAACTGAAGACATTTCTATTTAAAGAACACTTCACAAATTTAAATGAATCCTATCCACCCAACACACCACACAACCATAACAATCCTCCTTAACTACAGCTCAACAAGCCTCAACACTCACTACATTTAAGAAACAAAGCTTAATTTTACAAAGAATCAATGTAAATAGCCAAAGCATTACTAGCTAATGTTAAAATGTATATAGTTCTGTAACAATAATCCATGTTAAACTGTATTTAGTTCTGTAACAATGTTCCATGTTATCGTTTATCATGTTAACTGTACATAGTTATGAAAACAAAACAAAACAAAAAAAAAAAAACGATGTTCTATGTAAAACCATGTTCACTAAATGTTACCTGTAAACCGCCTTTGATCTTTGGAAAAAGCGGTATAGAAATAAGCATAAATAAATTTGTCGAGCTTTACATTACTAGACTATTACTATTTCATCCCATTACTTCTTACAACGGAACCCAGATATTTAGTGCTTTGTTAACCTTTATATAAAATCATTTTTTAGACACAAATTATAGGTGCCCTTATTGCTGATGGCCACTAAATGTGCAGTTTATTCGAGTGTTGGATGGGAAGTTTGAATCTCTTATTATAAAACTCTGTGTCTTTGAATTTAAAATTGCTTAGTAAACCTTAAAAAATGCTATACATTATAGTATTACGCGGGAGTGACAATTAACTGACATTTAATTAAGACATGCCTCACTCAATCAACCACCGGCATCTATCCAACGTACCGGTGTATACACGCTACAGTAGGGGACTCGTCCACATAGGAACTCTTAGTACAAATTATTTATGTGAAATACATAAAATGACATATAAAATGTATTCATGCTATCCAAGCTCTGATGTGATTATAAATACTATCCACCACTAAAATCACACTTACATTTTAACAGATTCACTGCTAAAGTTTTTTGACATGCCGCACTCATTCAAATGGCTGCTCTGATCAGGAACGCCGGCGTCTGCGCCTTAAAGAGGAGTAGCGATTTGCGTGGGAAATGTAAATGAAGTGACGTATAAATGTAAATAAGATGACGTATAAAAGCTAATGAGATGATGTATAAACTACAAATTAGAAATCCTAATCATGTCATTATTTCATCAGTTCTTGCTGGCTGATATCTATTAAAAAAAGGTACATAAATAACCAAACCAGAAACCTTTGTCAACTGAAATAAATTATGTACACCTCCTCTAGGTAAAATATGTAAGTGGGGGTGTAAATAGAGTAGTTACTCACCTGTAACAGGTGTTCTCCAGGAGCAGCAGGAATCAGTCCTCACATATGGGTGTCATCGGCGCTGATGAAGCCCCAGCGGAGCATTTCCCCAGCTTTCTATGAAAGCCTTTGGGAATGCAGGCACGCATGCGCGGTTCCCTTCCCGCCTAAAGGTGCCATCTTACCTCAGTCAAATGACATAGCTAAGAACAGCACACAAAAATGAAAAATAAACTATGTACAACTGCAACTCCAAGGGGAGGAGGGAGGGTTGTGAGGACTGATTCCTGCTGCTCCTGGAGAACACCTGTTACAGGTGAGTAACTACTCTTTCTCCAGGACCAAGCAGGAAGTCAGTCCTCACATATGGGTGACTTACAAGCTCTGGGCTACCGAGGAACCCAGGCTGACCAAGAGACCTCCCTCTAGTCTCAGCAGCAAAGAAAGGCTTTTCAAGGACACAACCTCCACCGGTAGCCCAACAGAGGGCAGGAGGGCAGGAGTTGCCTAAACCTCAAAGAGATTCCGGAGTACTGCTTGGCCAAAAGCACTGTCCCTACGGGACTCCCTCTCCAGGCAGTAATGGGCCGCAAAAGTCTGGCTTGAAGACCAAGTTGCAGTCCTGCAGATGTCTACCAAGGGCACAGAGCGGAGATGAGCCACTGAGGCAGCCATTGCTCTGACACGGTGGGCCGTAACCCGACCCTGCAAAGGAAGGTCAGCCGCCTTATAAGCCCAGGTGATACAGTCAGCTACCCAGATGGACAAGGTACGCTTGGACACAGCCAACCCCAACGTATTGGGATCAAAGGAGACGAAGAGCTGAGTAGCCCTTCTATGCCCCTGCGTACGGTCAAGGTAGAAGGATAAGGCCCTCCTACAGTCCAGGGTATGCAGGACTGCTTCAGCCTGGCTTGCATGAGGCCTAGGGAAGAATGTTGGAAGAACCACCTCCTGGTTTAGGTGGAAAGAGGAGACAACCTTAGGGAGGAACTTTGGATGAGTCCTAAGGACTACCCTGTTCCTATAAATCCTGGTGTAAGGCCTATCACAGACCAGGGCCTGAAGCTCACTTACTCGCCTAGCCGAGGTAAGGGCTATCAGGAAGAGTGTCTTCCAGGAGGGGAAGCGTAGTGGACAAGTAGCCATCGGCTCAAAAGGTGGACGAGTCAGTTGCTGCAAGACCACATTCAGCTCCCACTCAGGGGCAGGAGGACGGATGGGAGGCTTGAGCAAAAGCAAGCCCCTGAGAAAGCGGGAGACCAAGGGGTGACCAGATAGAGATTGAATATGGCTATAGATTGGTTGGTCTGCACTTGAAGGCTTCATTTGATTATTAGATGATGACATTAGTAATTTGTAAATGATAGTGCTCATGCAGATAAAAGTTATGACTAAGAAGCTAAGAATGGCATTCTAGCTTTTAAAGTATCTCATTTAGTAGTCTACAATTGCAATGAACTGATAAAGGTAGAATCAGTGGGATAGATATTTGGGCTTCCCTGTATATATTTTTTAATATTTTGTGGAAGAGGTGCGTCAGTAATTAATAGTTCTGAAGGTGCAGGAATGATCGGTAGTCTAACTCCCAACACGTGTTTCTTTTTAAAGAAACTGATGCAGTTCATTACGTTAAGGTATTAATATTATAGTTTGGTAATGAAAAACAGAAAATGGATTGGGTTAATTAATTTGGGAAACGGATGTATGAAATTAGATAATCCTGGTGAGGGGTTTTAAATGGTGGTGGCCAGCGCGGCGTCCTCGGGAGACATGGAAGCAGTTGAATGTATGAGTGATAGATGAAGGGGGACGTGGGCAGCATCGTCAATTGTAAGTGAGAGTGTTTTTAATATTTTAGATGATAGAGAATAGAGTGTGACACAACTAGTAAGTACCCGTTATAATCTAAGGTTGTTTGTTTGTCTTGTAGACTAAGCGAAAGGATCTCCTGAAGAAAATATCATTTTGAAACGCCTTTGCGGCACCTAAATCGAGCGTCGGGATCCATTTTGCCAGCTGTTCATGACTCGGTGGAGCAATTAAGTTAAGTTCTAGTCCATCGTTTATGAGTCTGAACAGCTATGTAATGAAAATTGAAGGAAATATTTAATAAGGTCATTGATGCAAATATAGCACTATATGAATGGACGCAAGTCTAGATTGAAGTGCGGTATAAGTCTGAGACCTTATTAGAGTGTTGCAGCTGAAGGGAGTGAATGCTCCACTTTACTATATTGTTTTGCTTGAACGTAATTTAAACCAGTAGTATATACATATGCGTTCAGAATAAGACCGAGAAGCTTTGTGGAGCAGAACTTTGGCAGCTGCTTGTTCATGGGGCTGGCAAAGAGATCCATCAAAGGGAGACCCCATTTCAGGAAGATCTTCTGAGCTAATGAAGGATGCAGCTGCCACTTGTGGGGCTGCAGTATTCTGCTTAATCTGTCTGCCAGATAGTTGTCCTGGCCTGGAAGGTACACAGCCCTGAGGAGCATGTTGTGCTTGAGGGCAAAAGAACAAAGGTCCTGAGCTTCCCGACAAAGGATCCTGGACCCAGTTCCACCCTGTTTGTTCACATAAAATATGGCAACTTGGTTGTCCGTCTGAATCAGGACAGACTGGTGAGCCAGGGTAGGACTGAAAGCTTTGAGTGCTAACCGAATAGCTCGGAGTTCGAGAAGATTGATCTGCTGTGCAGCTTCCCAGGGGGACCACAGGCCCTGGGTGCACTTGCCCAGACAATGAGCACCCCAGCCTTGCAGGGAGGCATCCGTGGTTACCACTACTGTGTACCCTGGAATCTGAAAAGGCACCCCCTTCAGTAGATTGGGTGGGTATAGCCACCAGTTGAGGGAGTTCAGAAATTGTCTGGACACCCTTATCCTGTCTTTGAGGCTGCCTGTGGCCTGAGACCACTGAGACCGAAGGCACCACTGTGCAGGCCTCATATGTAGCCTGGCATTGGGGGTCACATGTACTGTCGAAGCCATGTGGCCTAGAAGCCTCAGGCAGAGTCTGGCGGAGACTAGGGACCTGCTGAGAAACTGATTCGCCAAGGCCATTAACCTTTGGGCCCTGTCTACTGGCAAGAAAGCCTTTGCCAACAGAGAGTCTAGCCTTGCCCCTATGAACTCCAAGTTTTGGGAGGGGAGCAAAGTGGACTTTGTGAAGTTTATGACAAACCCCAGACTTTGTAGAAGAGCAAAAGTCCTGAGGGTGGCTTGTTTGGCCTCCTGGCATGTCTGAGCCCTGATGAGCCAGTTGTCCAGATAGGGGAAGACAAAGATTCCCTGATTTCTCAGGTAGGCCGCCACCACTGCTAGGCACTTTGTAAAGACTCTGGGGGCGGAGGTGAGGCCGAAAGGCAGCACTCTGTACTGATAATGGTTTCCTCCCACAATGAACCTGAGGTACTTTCTGTGGTCTGGATGAATGAGGATGTGAGTGTACGCATGCTTTAGATCTAAGGAGCATAGCCAATCTCCCTGTTGGAGGTAGGGCAGAAGAGTCACAACAGTAAGCATCTTGAACGTCTCCTTCACTAGGAACTTGTTGAGGTTCCTGAGGTCCAGAATGGGTCGAAGGCCACCGGTTCTTTTGGGCACCAGGAAATACCTGGAGTAGAAACCGTGACCTTGCAAGTGGGGAGGCACAGGCTCCACCGCCCTGTCCACCAACAGACCATGAAACTCTTGGAGAAGAAGGTCTGTGTGCAGGGGAGGCCTTGGAGGCTCCCCTGGAAAATATGGTGGAGGCAGTTGGTGAAAATGGAGGGCATAGCCCCTGTGGACTATCTCCAGCACCCAACTGTCCCCGGTGATAAAGGGCCACTGGTGGGCAAAGAGGGCGAGGCGACCTCCTGTGCAGGGTTGGGAGAGCAGTGGAGGAGAGGCTATGCTCAAGGAGTCAAAAGCCGCCACCCTGCTGAGTGGTAGCAGGGCCTGAGGCTTGGGGGTCCTCTGCCTACGGGGCCCATTACCCTGGCCCTTGGCTTGCTGACCCTGGGGGGCAGCTTGGGCAGCCTGATATTGCGGGTACTGTTTGTAGGCAGTGCCCTTCCTCGGGTAAAAGGGCTTTTTACCCGAGCCCTTCTTTTTATGAGAAGGGGCAGAGGTCTTCCTCGACAGCCTTGTCCGTGTGAGGTGCTCAGTTTCGAGGTGAGCGGCCTTCTCGGTCATGGGCTTGCCAAAAAGGTTTTCACCTCGGCAAGGGACATCGACCAACTTGTCCTGAACCCACGCCGGCTGCCGCAACTCGGGCCGAAGCCTCGAAGCCATTGTAGGCGGCGCAAGACATGAACTTCGAGCAGTCCCGAATCCCCGAGGACAAGGACTTAAATCTCTGCAAGGGTTCCCCGGAGAGACCAGCAGAGAACCCGGCCAATTCCTTGGCCAGATCTCGCAAGTACATGCCCATGTACAGCTGGTAAGACTGGACACGGCAAGCAAGCATCGAGCCCTGGAAGCACTTTCTACCGACGCCATCGAGGTTCCGGGCCTCCCTGCCAGGGGGCACTGCGGAGTGCATCTTCTGGCTCTTCAGACGATCACTGTTCCCTCTAAGCTGTGCGCGTGTGCACGCGCACACACCTCGCCGAGTGAGCGCACATACGTTACAGCAGAGTGCACAAAAATTATGGCTCTGATTGAAAACAACACAGACGTCTTAAAATTTAAAAGTTGTGATTGTAATTACTAGAAATTTTCTGCTTCATTTGGTAATCGTCTATTTTTATTTAATTTGATTAAAATCAATGTGGTGTACATACTGTATTCTGAAGTGTAGTTAAATTTTAAAGTATATAACTTTGAGTGTCATTATGTGGCGCACAAAAATTTAACCTTCCTTCAAAAGCTGCACAGCTGATATTTTATGCGCACACAGCCTACAGAAAATTAGAGGGAACATTGCATACGATGCATGGCCGATTCCACAACCATAGAATGGTGTGGTAGCTGTGCCTTTTGAAAACCAGGGCTCTTCCAGAGTCAATAGATCGAATCGACTCGCTTGCTGAGAACCGGCGCCGAGGCCGGTGCCTCCCACATACGGAAGAGGAGCCTTCCAGCATCGGAGGAACCGGAACAGTAAAGGCCTCCTTCGGAGGAGAGTCATACTGTAGGGCCTCGAGATCTTCAGCTCGAGGCTCCTCCTCGGGGTCCGCCGGAATAGCCAAGGCAGTGGCCATATTCCGGACAAACTCCGAGAACCGAGTATCCTCCGGGGGGACCTACTCCGGGGCTCAGACTGCGGTGAGTCCGAAGGGACGCACCGAATCTTGAAGGTATCAGGAGACTCCTCCGAGGAGGAGTCAGGGTCCGACCCCGCGGGGCTCTGGAGCACCCGCCCCGACGCCAGAGGCACCGACGTCGACGCCCTCGGTCCCGAACGGGAGGTCGAGGGAGACAGCGACCGAGGTCAACTCCGAGCCACGATGGACTCGAGTATCGGCTCGGTCTCCGGGGTCGACTTCGAAGTCGATGTCCCGGTGGTTGGGGCAGATGCGCCAGACAGGCTGGCCATCAGTGCCTGCTGCTGCTCCATGAAGGCAGACAATCTGCTCTCCAAGGCTGTCATCCTGAGACTCAGCTTGGGAGATGCAGCAGCCACTGACGACGTCGGATCCCTGGGAGGAGAGTCCTCAAGGACTACGGGGCTTACGTGTCCAGCAGACTCCGGCTCCACGCAAGGAACGTTTGCAGGCTTCTCGTGTTCCACGGGCCCGGGGCGACGGTCGGGGGTCTTAGACCTGGCCCTCGAGGAGCCAGGGACCTCCTCCGACGACGCCCTCGCGAGCCGCTTCTTCCTCTTGCGTTCCCGGTCGGGGGACCCCCTGTCCGAGGAGCTTCGACGGCTCTCGGGAACGGAATCCCGAGATGTCGAGGCCTCAGACGAGGTCTGGGCCCGGCCGGAGGCTGAGTCTGAGAAAAGTCTTTCTTTTTGCTGCTGGCGACTTCGGAGTGCCTTGGAAGACATCTTTCCACATGGCCCGCACGACTTAGGGTCGTGGTCGGGGCCGAGGCACCGAAGGCAGCAGTCGTGTGTGTCGGTGAGAGACATCAGTTTCTTACACCGATCACACTTTTTAAAGCCGCTGGAAGCCATCGGGGAAAAAAGAGTCCCCGCGAGATCAAAGGACCGGCCTTCCAGGGAAAAATGGAAAAAAGGGCGCGAACGCCAGCCACAAAGGGCAAAAACCGAAAAAGAAGAAAATGGCTCGATACCGGTGTACCGAACCCGGCGGGATGGGAACCGGCATCGAACCGGGAGAAAAAATACCGAAAATCGCCAAAAAAATCTAATTTTAACCGGGAGAACAGGCCACACGTCCAGTGGGCTTCACGGAAAAAAAGAGACTGAGGTAAGATGGCACCTTTAGGCGGGAAGGGAACCGCGCATGTGTGCCTGCATTCCCAAAGGCTTTCATAGAAAGCTGGGGAAATGCTCCGCTGGGGCTTCATCGGCGCCGATGACACCCATATGTGAGGACTGACTTCCTGCTTGGTCCTGGAGAAAAAACCAATTGGCATTTTATGCATTGCTTATCCAAAATGAAGCAGACCATGGAGTAAATAAGATTTCTAAAACCATGTTCTAAAAACAAAAAAAAATTGTATTAATTAAAAACCAATACATATCTTACCTATATTGAATAATAAAACTACAAGAAAACGGATAGATCCCTATCCATATTCAATCCACTAGGGTGTAAACTATTCAAGGCAAAAATATATCGCTCTTCTAAACGTCAAATGTTTTTCTCTACATCCCCCCCTCTCCAATTCATTTTAACTTTCTTAATGACAAAAATTTTTAAATCAGATATCTTATGTGATAATTCTTGCCAGTGGTTAACCAAAGGGTTATCCACCGCCCCTCTCTTGATGCAACTCCTATGTTCTATAAGTCTGTTACGAATGGGGCGAGTGGTCTTACCTACATACAGCTTATTACATAGGCACTGTATTACATAAATAACGTGGCTTGTAAGACAATTAGAAAAATCATCTATATGAAAGATACGTCTACTGATATGGTGGACATATTGTTCCTTGATTGTTAAAACATGGACGCACACCGAGCACTTGCCACATTGGAAATGACCTTTGTATTTTGAAAGGAATTTGCGTTGTTAATGCAGATGGCACTAGCATGTTCTTTAAATTAATATTACGCTTATGGGCTATTGTTACTTTCAGATTTTGGAAACCTGGAAGAGTTTGGATCAAATGGCAATATTTTTTTATTATTTTTTCTACTCGACGTGACTGATAGGAATATAATAGAGGACACACTATACCAACATCATTGTCTTTCTTTTGTTGTTGTAGTAAATCTTGATGGGGCACTCATAAGCTCTATTGTATGCTTTATTGATATAATACTGCGGGTAGTGTCTAACCTTGAATCTATCTTTCATGATAGCTGCTTGCTCTTTGAAATCCTGATCTGAAATACATATCCTACGGGCTCTTAAAAATTGACCTACAGGTAAATTATGTTTGAGGGCTGAATTGTGAAAACTATTATCGTGAAGTAATTGATTCCTGTCTATAGATTTTCTATAAAGTGCAGTGATGAATCCCTTATCACTCTTTTTATTAAGTAAATCTAAGTATGGAATCTGATTTTCATCAAAAGTAACTTGAAAGCGCAAATTATCGTCACATGTATTAATCCATTCATTAAATTCCTTCAAAAGATCTGCAGTTCCATCCCACAGAATAAAAATGTCATCTATGTATCTAATCCATAATTTTATATTGGTTTTAAATGGATTATTTTTATGTAATTCTCTTCAAAGTTAAAAACATATAAATTAGCGATATCCGGGGCCATAGCTGAGCCCATGGCGACTCCTTTAACTTGTTTGTAAAAAAGATCTTGAAAACAAAAATAATTTTCACAAAGGGCCATGCGAACTAGATCTATTAAGAATGCTGTGGGAATCCGTCTATATGTCTTTCTATTACATAGTATGATGCAGCGGGGGCTGATGAGAGCCCTGATAGAAGAAAAAAACCTGTTTGTCAGCAAGGAAAAGATGTGCACAGAGTGCAATATTCACAGGGACCAGCTAGAGGGGGCAGGAGTGCAGTCAGGGAGACTGAAGGGCCACGTCTAGCTGGTCAGGAGCACATGACAAACATTTCACAAGCCTCAAAGAGAGGAGTCCTTTATAAGGAAGCACGGCCTCAAACTAAACAGAAAGGAGGAGGTCCGGCTCAGACACAGAAGGAGAAAGAGCGAGGACCGTGGCAGAGGAGGAAGACTGATACGGATTGCAAGCAAGAAGCAAGTAGGAATCAGCCGGGAAGGAAATGCCAGGCTGAGCAAGGAAGCCAGGATTTGGGCTATTGCAAGAGCAGGCATTTACCAGAAGAGCTGTTCCCACGGGTAAGAGAGGAACCAAACTTTCAGAGAAAAGCTTGGCACGAAGCTTCTGAAGGGAGGAAGCAAGCCCAAGGGGAAAACCATTCCTCGTCGTGCTGCTGCAATAAAAGGTATGAGAATTATATTCCTACAAAGAAACCTTTGCCCTGTAAAAGTTCTTGTGAAGGAAGTGTGGAATCTCTAAGAAGAGAAAGCCCAGTTAATACTAAGGGGACACGTGGCCAGCGCTCCAGGCTAGGCCCGAGGCACTGGAAAGTATTAAGGGAAATATACAAAGCTCCAGAATACAATATTCCAGAGACTGTTAACACAGAATTAGACATACCCATTCCTGAGCCGATGCAAGTGGAACTGGTGGAACAGTTGCCAGACCCAGAGGAGATGGATTGCTCTCTTTGCATTTCCCATAGCACAGAGTCTTTGGAGGACGTATGAACTGCTTGTGGTATCTGCAGAATGTCTGTTATGTGCTGAGCAAAAGAATTGTACAAATTTGCTTTAAACTGGAAGCTATGTTTGTGACCTGCTACTACTGTGAAGTTAACAGTTTTCCTTAAACCTTGCATTTTCTTTTGTGCCTGAAGTTAAGGACATTATTTTCAGTTGTGACCAATTTATGACCCCATGCGTAAAGGGAATAAAAGCCTTTTTCATCCCTACCACTCTGCTTTAATTGTTTGCTTTAAAGGATTGGAGTTTAAAACCACTAGACCAAGTTTCCTTGATTCTTAAAATGGACTCTCCTATCTAATAATAATAATTTTTATGCCACCGTGTGACAATAGATATTGTTCAACTGTTTTCAACGCTTCTCTTTGTGGTATATTTGTATAAAGTGATTCTATGTAAAGTGTAACAAAAACCCAACTCGAACTAAAATCTTGCATTGAAGAAAGAATATAGATGACATGTGCTGAATCACGAACATATGACCACATATCTTGAACATAAGCCCTTAAAAGGACATCCATCAATTTCGAAATTGGCTCTAATAGTGACCCGATTGCTGAGACAATAGGTAGTCCTGGAGGATTTTCCAAGGATTTATGAATTTTTGGGTTGATATAAATCGTAGGAATTACCGGAAACTCTACTGTAAGAAAAGCCTTTTCTTTTTCAGTAAGGTGTCCAAATTCAAAAGCGATCAAAATTAAATTATCAATGGATTTTTTCAAAGAAACAGTAGGATCATCAAATAGCCGAACATAGAATGTGGTATCCTTTAATTGCCTATAGATCTCATTAATATAAAAATCTTTGTCTAAAATGACAATGGCGCCTCCTTTATCTGCCGGCTTTATAATGATGTTATTATTCTTCTGTAACGATTTTATTGCCTCTCTTTCTTTCTGATAGTGAGATTGTCATAAGGGGGTCTATTATTTGTACTTATTTGGTTAATTTCTTTCACAACATTTTCAAAGGCCTCTATTAGGGGCTCTATAAGTGTTCAGAGGAGGAATCCAATATGATTTTTTCTTTATTATAGATTGATCACTATCAGACAAATCGCAATTGGCAAAAAATTGTTTTATTCAAATTTTACGAAAAAATTTGTATAGGTCTATGTGAGTTTCAAAGGGATCATATTTTTTGACTGGAACAAAAGACAATCCCTTATCTAAGAGAGACTGTTCATCGGGAGTGAGAGTGTATTTCGATATGTTAATAACATTACTAACTCTATCTGACTTTAATACTTCATGGATCTCTCGGATCCCCTGCGTCCTCTCCCTCGACCCCTTCTGTGGCACCTGTGTTGGTTGTGTTGCCCATAAGTTTTTTCTTGGTTCAATTTGTTGTACCATTGATTGCCTTTTGGGGGGTTTCGTGTCCGAGAGGAGTCTTGACCTCCCCCTTTCCAAAGGGAATCCATGTTTAAAAAATGTTTATCTTTTCCTTGTTCATTTTTCTTATATTCTCTTGCCGATTTATTATAAGATGAAAAAAAGTGATGCCGAGGCATCAACCGATTCCACTGATTTGCTTCTAGTGCGTTTTTTCTTTGGTTCACATGGCTTGTCTATATGCTGCTCATCACTACTATGGTCTTTATGATCAAACATGGTAGATCTTTTTTTAAAAAATAGCCGATCTCCATCTACCTTCTTAAACCATGTATATACATATCCATACATATAGTCTTCCTCGTCCCTTTTAAATTTTTCCATCTTCTTATTTTTTATCTCTCCTAAACGATAAATTATTCCGTTCAAAATCTTTATGCACTTCATCAAAATTCATATCGCATTATTTTAATGTTACAAGTTTTTCATCTATTTCAGCTTTATATATTTCCGACTTCTTGTTAGCTGTGCTGATAAGTAAAATCATTAAGTCTAATGAACACTTGTTTAAAATGGCGTTCCAACACTTTACAAAGCCATTTTCATCTAAATATAAACCTGGTGCCTTAGGCCTTAGGCCTCGAGGTATAATTTTAGACCTGCAGCATTCGAGGAGATATGCAGCATGGAGTTCTTCTTTTACTTGTTTCTGTGTGAGACGTACAACGTCTTCCCATTGATTAATAGTTAAATCTGATTCATTCTCTGATGAATTCAAGGCCAGGAATTAGATAGCGGCAGGGTTTGAATCAGCTTTATTCTGGTGGTCCACAATAAACAAAAATGTGGACTGGATAAATTATATCTTTTATAACCAACAGAGGTTCATAAACTATACCAGGGATGCAGTAAAAGGGATAGCAGAGCAGCTGGATGCCACTAGTCGAATGACCTGGGAGAATAGGTTGGCTTTAGACATGTTATTGGCAAAAAAGAGCGGAGTCTGTATAGTCTTAGCCGGGCAGTGCTGCACTTACATCCCGAACCACACGGCCCCAGATGGGACCATTAGCAAGGCTCTGAAAGGCCTCACCACCTTGGCAGAGGAGTTTGCAGAGAACTCCGGGGTAGATATTTCCCCAATTGGGTGGTTGGAGTCATGGTTAAGTAAATGGAAGGAGGTAGTAGTATCCATCCTAACATCCTTATTCATAGTCCTAGGAGTCTTAACCACAGTAGGATGCTGCATAATCCCATGTGTCAGGGGCCACTGGTGGGCAAAGAGGGCAAGGCGACCTGCTGTGCAGGGTTGGGAGAGCAGGGACTGAGAGGCTACGCTCAAGGAGTCAAAAACCCCCAGCCTGCTGAGTGGGAGCAGGGGCCGGAGACTTGGGGGTCCTCTGCCTACGGGGCCCATTACCCTGCCCCTTGGCTTGCTGACTCTGGGGTGCAGCTTGGGCAGCCTGATACTGAGGGTACTGTTTGTAGGCAGTGCCCTTCCTCGGGTAAAAGGGCTTCTTACCCGAGGCCTTCTTCTTGTGAGAAGGGGCAGAGCTCTTTCTGGACAGCCTTGTCCTTGTAAGGTGTCAGTCTCAAGCTGTGTGGCCTTCTCGGCCATGGGCTTGCCAAAAAGGTTCTCACCTCGGCAAGGGACATCGACCAACTTGTCCTGAACCCATGGCTCGAGGTCTGATGACTGCAGCCATGCCTGGCGTTGAGCCGCGATGCCGGCTTCCGCAACTCGGGCTGAAACCTCGAAGCCATCGTAGGCGGCGCGGGACATAAACTTCGAGCAGTCCCGAATCCCCGAGGACAAGGCCTTGAATCTCTGCAAGGGCTCCCCGGAGAGACCAGCAGAGAACCCGGTCAACTCCTTGGCCAGGTCTCTCAAGTACATGCCCATGTACAGCTGGTAAGACTGGACACGGCAAGCAAGCATCGAGCCCTGGAAGCACTTTCTACCTACACCATCGAGGTTCCGGGCCTCCATGCCGGGGGGCACTGCGGAGTGCATCTTCTGACTTTTCAGGCGATGCATGACCGATTCCACCACCATGGAATGGTGTGGTAGCTGCGCCTTTTGAAAGCCAGGACCCGCTTGCTTAGAACCGGTGCTGAAGCCGGTGCCTCACACATCCAGAAGAGGAGCCGTTCCAGCATCGGAGGAACCGGGACAGTAAAGGCCTCCTTTGGAGGAGAGTTGTACTGCAGGGCCTCGAGCTCTTCGGCTCTTCGGCTCTTCCTCGGGGTCCGCCGGGATAGCCAACGCGGTGGCCATATCCCGGACAAACTCCGAGAACCGGGTATCCTCCGGAGGGGATCTACTCCGGGGCTCCGACGGGACGCACCGAGTCTTGAACGTGTCGGGGGACTCCTCATCTTCCGTCTCCCAGGCGGACTCGTCCAAAGAGGAGTCGTGGTCCGACCCCGTGGGGCCCTGGAGCATCTGCCTCGACGCCAGAGGCACTGGCGTCGACGCCCTCGGTCCCGAACGGGAGGTCGAGGGAGACCGCGACCGAGGTCGACCTTGAGCCATCATGGACTCGAGTATCGGCTCGGTCTCCAGGGTCGACTTCGATGTCGATGTCCCGGTGGTCGGGGCAGATGTGCCAGACAGGCTGGCCATCAGTGCCCACTGCTGCTCCATGAAGGCAGACAGTCTGCACTCCAAGGCAGTCATCCTGAGACTCAGCTCGGGAGACGCAGCAGCCACCGACTCTGGGAGGAGAGTCCTCGAGGACTACGGGGCTTAGTGTCCAGCAGACTCCGGCTCCATGCGAGGAACTTTGGCAGGCTTCTCTTGTTCCACGGGCCCGGGGCGACGGTGGGGGGTCTTAGACTTGGCCCTCGAGGAGCCAGGGACCTCCTCCGACGACGCCCTCACGAGCCGCTTCTTCCTCTTGCGTTCCTGGTCGGGGGACCCCCTGTCCGAGGAGCCCCTATGGCGCTCGGGATCCGAATCCCGAGATGTCGAGGCCTCAGACGAGGTCCGGGCCCGGCCGGAGGCTGAGTCGGAGAAAAGCCTTTCTTTCTGCTGCTGGCGACTTCGTAGTGCCTTAGAAGACATCTTCCCACATGGTCCACACGTCTTAGGGTCGTGATCAGGACCGAGGCACCGAAGGCAGCAGTCGTGTGTGTCGGTGAGAGACATCAACTTCTTACACGGATCACACTTTTTAAAACCGCTGGAAGCCATCGGGGAAAAAAGAGTCCCCGCAAGGTCAAAGGACTGGCCTTCCAGGGAAAAAATGAAAAAAGGGCGCGAACGCCAGCCACGAAGGGCAAAAAACGAAAATGAAAAATCGGGCTCGATACAGGTGTACCGAACCCGGCGGAAGGGGAACCGGGAAGAAAAAATAGCGAAAATCGCCGAAAAATCACACTTTTATCCGGGATGACAGGACACACGTCCGGTGAGCTTCTCGGAAAAAGAGAGACTGAGGTAAGATGGCACCTTTAGGCAGGAAGGGAACTGCGCATGCGTGCCTGCATTCCCAAAGGCTTTCATAGAAAGCTAGGGAAATGCTCCGCTGGGGCTTCATCGGCGTCGATGACACCCATATGTGAGGACTGACTTTCTGCTTGGTTCTGGAGAAATATGTATATTGTGGCGGCGCCCACTCGTCTAGGCGGTTGCCTAGTGGGGTGCGCCGGTCATCACTCTTTTTGTGTAGTTGTGGCCTGCTTTGTAAGCAGTACGAGTGGATGAGGACACAGGACAATTTGTAAAAATAAATTGCTTTTTATTTTTTTCTTCGTGGAATCAATTTTTGACAAATGACCATGATAAGGCAAACCAAAAATATAACCAAAAATAGGATACTTTCTCCAGTAACTTTCTTAGCAAAAACTCTCCAAGTAGTTTTCTCCACTCTTGTTAATTTTGCCTTCTTCCATTTAACAAAACCAGCAAAATACTGTTAAGTGCACAGTTCAACAAAACTTCAGTAAGACAGTTTTGAATTTACATTCTCAGCTGCTGCAGATTAGGATACCAGCCATGTGCTGCCTCTTAGTTTAAAACCAATAGCCTTCTTAACTGGGTTTAGCAGTGGTAAAACTGGCTGCTTTTAAACACGAGGTTTCTATCTTTTTGACTGCACTTCTTCTAGGCATTCATTGACACCAGCACATATGTTATCTTCTTAACCTGTATCATACAGCCTTCCATAAAAGCATTAAACATTGCTCACACAAAGTCCACACTCCATTGACTCTGCTGAAGACACTGGACTGTCTGGATAAAGCTCCACTTCCATTTTCTCCGGTGAACTATAAAGCTCAGGGCTTGGGGCAACTTCTGGCACACTCTGCTGCACTTCTTTTAAAAGTTTAAAAAGCTTTCCCCATTTTAGATTCTGGCTTCCCCTTTTAACTGGGTCAGAACCTCTTGCTCTTCTTTCCCTTAACAACTCCACCTCAGGAAACATATGAGTTGTTTGGTTGGCAGAAACCCTCCTTTTATCAGACTTTCTGTACTGTCTGTTCAAGGGCCCAGGACTTGAGCTGCTGCCTTCAGAATCAGACGTATAGTCCTGAATTCTTCCCCAGCTCTTTTCTTGCCCACAACCTTGACACTTGCCTTGGGAGTTGTGGCTGGTCCCCTTTGAACCACCAGGTCTCACAACCTTGTAATGCTGCCTCTTCCCCTGGTCTCTCTGGACTCTCTGCCTCTCCTCCTGGCTTCTGGCCTGCAGTCTTTCCTGCCCTCTGGCAGTCTCTCTCTGCAGTCCTTCCTGTGCCTGAGCACGTCCTGCTTGCTCTGCTTGTTCACCTCATTCTGCTGGTTCACTTCCTTGTTCTGCTGATTCTGCCTCACTTCCTGTGTGACGCAGCTTAAATGTTCTGTGGCTTGTTTCCTTCCCTGGCCCCACCCTCTCTCTGCCTGCAACTGTTCTAGAGGCTGGGTGTGGCTTCAGGCTAGCCCTGCTAGTGTGTGCTTTAGTTTCTCTTTCTGTTTGGGAGCTATGCTTTGGTGAGCCCATCCCCCGTTTATGAAAAAAAACCTCTTTTTTTTTCAGTTTTAAAGGGCTCTGCTGCATGTGCATCACCACAATATATGTAAAATTAAATTGTTAAAAATATGAAAACCATATTGTAAGAGCTTCTCCTACTTCCTCTTTTTCTACACCTAGACTGCCCCCCCCCAAGAAGGGGGCAGGGCTTACAGTTCTAAAGAAAAGAAAGATAACCCCAAATAAGGGGGAAAGTCAGTGAAGAAAGAGGAAAAAGGTGGGCTCATGGAAAGGGGATAAAAGCAAGGTAACCCCAGAAAGGGGTGTGCCTACACTTAAGCTGTTATGCTGTGCAGACTACATTCCTGCTTGTTCCTGTGTGTGAAGACTACATTCCTATGTGTGAAGACTACATTCCTGCTTGTTCCTGGAGATAGCGTAGTTACTCACCTGTAACAGGTGATCTCCGGGAACAGCAGGAATTTAGTCTTCACATATGGGTATCGTTGGTACCGACTGAGCCTGCGTGGGAACGCTCCCCAGTGTCCAATAGGAACGCTTTTGGGAGCATCCCTCAGCACATGTGTGCTGCCTTCCCACCTTTCCAACTGTCCCTCCTCAGTTAAGTTTGTAGCTTAGTGAAAGGAAAGAGGGAGAGAGGAAAGAGACAAAGAGATAGAGAGACAACTCCTTGGGGAGGTGGATGGGTTGTGAAGACTAAATTCCTGCTGTTCTCGGAGATCACCTGTTACAGGTGAGTAACTACGCTATCTCCAGGAACAAGCAGGAATGTAGTCTTCACATATGGGGACTCCCTAGCTGAAGATGCCAGGGAGATAGCCCCAGGAAGGTACCACCCTAGAAGGTGGGATCCTTCCTCCCATGGATCTCTGGCATTCAACCAGGGTTGGTGGGTAGGAGTTGATTTAGGTTTGAAAGAGATTTTGAACAACAGCTTGGCCAAAGAAGGCATCCCGACAGGAGGCTTTATCCAGGCAGTAGTGGGCTGTGAAGGTGTGTACCGAAGCCCAGGTGGCTGCTCGACAAATGTCATCTATAGGCACAGAGTGGAGATTAGCCATAGAAGTTGCCATGGCTCTCACGTTATGAGCTGTGACATGGTCCTGAAGAGGAAGACCCTTACTCTTATGAGCAAAAGATATGCATTGGGCAATCCAATTAGATAAAGTTCTTTTGGAGACTGGAAGTCCCAAATGACTAAGGTCAAAAGCTATAAAAAGTTGCGAGGACTTTCTATGTTGCTGTGTTCTTTGTATGTAAAAGGCTCGAAAGGCGGCTTCATGAGCTGCCCTAGAACTAGATTTAGATCCCATGCCACCAGTGGTGGCTTGATGGGAGGTTTGGTTAATAGAAGGCCTCTCTTAAATCTTGATATGAGTGGATGAGAAGAAATTGGTTGTCCATTCAGAGGCTTATAAGAAGCTGCAATTGTACCAAGATGGACTCTTACCGAATTGGTCTTTAGACCAGACTTCGATAAGTGAAGGAGATACTCTAGTATCGATTCTAAGGGTATGACCAGGGGGTTTAATCCCTTCTTGGAGCACCATATCGTAAAACGTTTCCACTTGAACGCATAAGATCTTCTTGTGGAAAGTTTCCTAGAAGCCTGAAGGATATCTTTTACCTGTTGGGACAGGCTGAAATCTTGGAGGTCTAAGCCTTCAGCAACCAGGCTGTGAGGTGCAGGGACTGGGGATTCGGGTGCCATAGCGTCCCATTCTCCTGGGAAAGGAGATCCAGAGCATGCCCTAACTCCAGAGGTGCTGCTTGAGAGAGATGTAGGCATACAAGATGATTGTAGGTCACTTCGTAGAGTAATAGTAAATGACTAAAAATAAGGTTAATTACTCCAATAGCAACCAAAGGCACTGGAGCCAATATTAATGCTTTATAAGGTAGACACAGGGATGTCTCAGACAGACGGCTTAAAACGAAGGCACCAAAGTGTCTAAGATTGCCGTAATAGCATCAAGGACTATCCACTGGCCATTTAATTCTCATACTTGAGACTCCAATAAAAACATCAAGAAACAGTGTCAAATAGTAAGGATATGAAAAAATCAGTACTTAACTTCAGACACCCCAACGCTGGCTATCATAGCGCCATGCAATGCGTTTCACTCAACGAAATTGAGTTTCTTCAGGGGGATTTAAACTGAAAAGACAAAAGTTAAGTAAAAACACTGTTATTAAAAAAGTCTTCAGATGAATGAATAATAAAAAAGATATTCAGATGAATGAAAATTGATTTTTAACCAGCTATATATCAGACCTGAAGGTATAAACCGCTGCTGCCCACGTTCCATCACAGGAAGCTACATACAAAAAAGAAGAACATTGCTCCAAAAACGCCGCGCATGCGGTCTGAAAACAAAGAGCTCCTTTTAAATGTGAAACGTGATAGCGACTAGTGACGTCAGCCAAGCACAACATGAATAGACCAATAAAAAACAAAAGGAGTTCTTCAATCCGTAGCATCATATTTGAAAGGATGCTACAAAATGTTTACACGCACACACTCCATTCAATGGCTGCATTGAGTCCTCCCGGGGAAACTGTTTGTAGGGTGAAAATCCACCATTGTTCACGATAGATTAAAAATTCCTCTGGCGATTTTCCATTAGTGCCCCTCGTCACCTCCTCAATGCAAAAACATTGTAAACTATCAAAAGTGTGTCCCAGTGACTTGCAGTGCAGGACTATCGGTGCTGTTAACACTTCATGTTTTAAACGACTCTTATGTTCCTGTAACCTGATTTTCAAAGGTCGTGTCGTTTTTCCTACTTATAGGAGGTTGCAAGCACATCGAATACCATACACTGCATTACTAGTGATACAGGAGGTGTGTCCTTTCAAATGATAAGTATGTCCATTGTATACAAAGCTATCTGTCTCCCAAGTCACCGCACAGATATTGCATCTGCCACATTTTTTATGACCTCTCAATGTGACAGAGGCATCGGGAAGGATGGCAGTCCGTAAAACCGCTGGACTCAATCGCTCTTTGAGATTTTTACCACGCTTCCAAACACATCGAATCTTCTTAGTGGCCAATCCGGAAACCGATCTCTGTTAGGGAAATCAGAATCCTATATATATGTCCTTTGTAATAATAATGCTTAGTTTAAGTGTATATACAAGAGGCCTGCACAAGAGAAATTGGAATCTTATAGAAATCAGAATCCTACGTGTGTGCCCTTTGTACATTCTGGTGGGTTGGAAAAAGGAATGTGCTGTGTAAGCTTAACTGATTTGTTCTACTCAAGGATGACTTGTTTTTGTATTAGTTACTGATAAACTATAGTGGGCCCCCAGAAGATGGGTGGATGACGTATGACTATGTCTCTGATAATGTATAAAAGTACTGACAATCCCTCCACCCTTTGGAATAAACTTGCATACTGTCCTTCAGTGTGGTCTGTGAGATTTATTCCCCTGGAGTCCAGCCAGCCGGAGCAGTACACCGCAGATGAGGGTTCGGGGTTCCCTGGCCTGGAGTGACCCAACAACACGCAGACCCATTACAATCTCAAGACATTCATATGTTTTGATACAATCTGTTGGATTTTAAAGCTCAAAGGTGAATAGCCAGTAATTAAATTAATGCAATCAGAATCTACATTAAGGTTATCTCCTCTGGCTCGAGACTGTAATAACTGAGTGCGGTCATTGTATAACGCTCGATGATATGCTTGAGTGACAATTCTCTGAGGATAGCCTCGTGCAATAAAATCTGCTGTTAATTTCGTGGCTTGCGTTTTATAATCACGTACTTCTGAACAGTTTCTGCGATAACGCAGAAATTGAGAAATAGGCAAACCATTCTTCAATCGCAAAGGGTGAACACTAGTATAATGTAAAAATGTGTTCCGATCGACTGATTTTCTATATAAGGATGTCTGCCAACCCGTAAAGCCCTTAGACACTTGAACATCTAAAAAGGCTATAGACAAATCATCAGACTTGGACGTGAATTGAATATGATGGTCAAGGCCATTAAGCCAAACCAAAAAAATATCTAAAGAGGCTTTAGACCCGGACCAAATTAAAAAAATGTCATCAATGAATCGCAGCCACAATTTAACATGATTTCGATAAGGGGAAGAGAATAACCAACGCTGCTCGAATAACCCCATAAAAAGGTTAGCGATTGAAGGGGCACATGAAGCGCCCATGGCTACCCCCGAGACTTGATGGTAAATCCTGTTTTCAAAACAAAAATAATTGTGATTGATCACCAAGTTGGTCAGTTGTAGCAAAAACTCAAATTGTTCATGTTGTGCTTGGCTGACGTCACTAGTCGCTATCACGTTTCACATTTAAAAGGAGCTCTTTGTTTTCAGACCGCATGCGCGGCGTTTTTGGAGCAATGTTCTTCTTTTTTGTATGTAGCTTCCTGTGATGGAACGTGGGCAGCAGCGGTTTATACCTTCAGGTCTGATATATAGCTGGTTAAAAATCGATTTTCATTCATCTGAATACCTTTTTTATTCATTCATCTGAAGACTTTTTTAATAACAGTGTTTTTACTTAACTTTTGTCTTTTCAGTGTAAATCCCCCTGAAGAAACTCAATTTCGTTGAGTGAAACGCATTGCATGGCGCTATGATAGCCAGCGTTGGGGTGTCTGAAGTTAAGTACTGATTTTTTCATATCCTTACTATTTGACACTGTTTCTTGATGTTTTTATTGGAGTCTCAAGTATGAGAATTAAATGGCCAGTGGATAGTCCTTGATGCTATTACGGCAATCTTAGACACTTTGGTGCCTTCGTTTTAAGCCGTCTGTCTGAGACATCCCTGTGTCTACCTTATAAAACATTAATATTGGCTCCAGTGCCTTTGGTTCTTCATATGATATTGTTGCTATTGGAGTAATTAACCTTATTGAGAGAGATGTAGGAGCAGGGAATACCACGTTTGGCGTGGCCATCGTGGTGCTATGAGAATCATGCGTCCCCTGTCTCTCTGAAGCTTTAAGAGTGTTTTGGGGATGAGGGGAATAGGTGGTAAGGCATAAAGGAAGTCCTGACCCCAGTGAAGGAGGAAGGCATCCCTTGCCTGACAGTTGTTAGCCGGAATCCTGGAACAGAACCGGGGAAGTTTGGCATTCAGTGGACTTGCAAAGAGGTCTATGTCTGGAGTGCCCCAGAGATAAAATATCTTTGCCACCTGGTCTAGGTGGAGGGACCATTTGTGAGGCAGCAGTACTTGACTGAGTTTGTCTGTCCAAAGGTTTTGAATGCCTGGAAGATATGCCACTAGAAGGTGAATTTGATGCTCTCTGTTGAGGGCCCACAGTCGTAAAGCTTTATTGCATAACGACAGAGAGCCTGTTCCGCCCTGCTTGTTAACATAGAACATGGCTACTTGATTGTCCGTCTGGACTAGGACTGTCTTGTAGCTGAGCTGGGCGTGGAATACTCGAAGAGCTAAATAGATTGCTCTTAATTCCAAGAGGTTTATGTGTATACCAACCTCCTGTGGAGTCCAGGTGCCCTGGGTAGAGAGATGATTCAGGTGTGCTCTCCAGCCCACCTGTGATGCTAGGGTGGTCTGAAAGAGGGGTTGATGAAAAGGAGACCCCACTGTCAGATTTTCTAGTGATTGCCACCATTGGAGGGACAAAATTAGTCATAGAGAGATTATTATTTTGTCCGACAAATGACCTGTGGCCTGTGTCCACTGTGTGGAGAGGATCCACTGAGCTGCTCGCATGTGGAGGCGAGCATATGGGACTACATGAACTGTGGATGCCATATGTCCCAGTAACTTCAGTAGCTCTCAAGCAGTGAGGGAGGATTTGCCTACTGCTTGAGAAGCTAGTTGCATTATGCGAAGACACCGGGCTTGTGGAAGAAAAGCCCTTGCCTGTCTGGTATCTAGACAGGCTCCTATGAATTCTAGGCATTGGGAAGGAACTAGTTGAGATTTTGGGAAGTTTATTACCAATCCCAAGTATTGGAGGATTCGCATTGTATGGGACAGTGCAGTGCTGGCCTCTGCAACTGTAAGGGCTCGAATGAGCCAGTCGTCTAAGTAAGGGAAGACGAAAATCCCCAGGGTTCGTAGAAATGCAGCTACTACTGCCATGTATTTCGTAAATACCCTTGGTGCTGAAGCTAGACCAAAGGGAAGAACCCTGTATTGGAAATGTTTTCCCCCGAAAAGGAATCGTAAGAATTTCCTGTGATCTGGATGGATGAGAATGTGAGTGTATGCATCCTTTAAGTCTAGAGAGCAAAGCCAATCCTGGCTTTGAAGGTATGGCAGAAGAGTTCCTAGAGAAATCATTTTGAATTTCTCTCGAAACCGATATTTGTTCAATTCTCTGAGGTCCAGAATGGGTCTGTGTCCTCCTGTTTTTATTTGGAATGGGTACTTCCTCTATTGCCCCTTGGGCAAGAAGTGTGGAGACCTCGTGATCTAGCAGATTGTCTGCAGAGGTTTGAGAATTGAATTGCTTTAGAATTGTAGGAGGGAGCATGCTGTGAAAATGAAGCTTGTACCCTTCTCCTACATTGGACAAATCCAATCTTCTGCTGTTATCTGATGCCATCTGTTGGCAAAGTGGCATAACCTGTCCGGAATATTGGGGGGCTGAGGACCCCTCAGAGGCAGGAAGGCAAAGCTCTCTAGGAAGGAGTCAAAGCCCTTGAGGGGGCTGAACCCGGAGAGCTGGTTGGGCTCTCGGGCATTTTAGCTTCTTTTGCTGTCTAGTTTGTCCCTTTTGGGCAACCTGACCTTGAGTTTGACTCTGCTGAGTAAAGGAAGGATAAAACTTCCTCTTTTTGCTAAAAGAGGGTTTTTTTATAAGGCTTCCTTTTGGCTGGAGTGGCTGTAGACTTTGACAATCTATCTAAGGTAGAATTGTCAGCATCTAACTCGCTAGCCTTTTCCTGCCAGTTCTTGCCGAAGAGATTCTCCCCCATGCAAGGAATGTTGCCTAACTTGTCCTGTCCCAAGTCTCCAAGTCTGATGCCTGTAGCCAGGCAATCCATCGTGCACCAATGGCAATAGCAGAGGTTCTGCTGATGCATTCAAAGCAGTCAAAGGCTGCACGATTAACAAACTTGGAGACATCTTGAGCATGCTTAACTAGAGCAAGAAAATCTTGTCTCTTGTCATCTCGGAGAAATGGGATCATAAGTTCCACGTCTCCGGTGACTTCCTTGAGGAACATTCCCATATACAGGATATATGAACTGATCCTAGCTGAAAGCATGGAAGCTTGAATAGTTTGGCGCCCAAAAGCATCCAGAGTCCTGCATTCACGACCTGGAGGATTGGATGCATGCCTCTTTGCACTTTTCATCCTATGCATGGCTGATTCCACTACCATTGAATGGTGTGGCAGCTGAGTTTTCTGAAATCCAGGACATGGCGGAACTCGATACATAGTATCAAGTCTCCTAGAGTGAGGAGAAGTAGTCAGAGGTGTCTCCCACATTCTGAGCATCAAACTATGCAGAATTTCATGGATAGGCAGAGTGGCTGCCTCCTTAGGAGCTTTAGGATATTGGAGAATTTCCAATTCCTTTGCTCTGGGTTCCTCTTCAGGAACAACTGTGATTGAAAGACCTTTGGCTATATCATGGATGAAATCCTGAAATGACATGTCCTCTGGAGGTGACATTCTGCGTTGGGGAGAAGAGGGATCTTCTAGGAGAAACCCTCTAGTGCCAGCAGAATTGTCAGAGTCTTCGGAATCGGAGGAATTGAAGTATTCCTGACCCCGATGCTCTTGCAACGCACGATCCTGGTACCGATCAAAGTTGGTACCGAGCTGACCCGGTACCGCTCTGTCAATTCCAGCCAGAGATGGCATGGGAAGAGTTCCCACTGTGGCCGGTACCATTGGTACCGGTATCGTCGGTGTCTGTACCGGTGTCGGTACTGGCATCGGTGTCGATGTCGGTACCGGTGCCCGTGGGACCACCGGTACCGCAGCTGAAAGAAGAGCTGCGATGCTGCGCTCAATAGCGAGGAACCTCTGGTCTATCGACGCTGCCGATGCCTGGGTATCGGTACTGGTAAGGATGGCCGGAACCCCTGAGCATGGCACAGGTAGTTCTTGCGAGGTTGAGGCCTCGAGAACATCCTGAAGCCCCATCGATGCTTTGGAAGCCGAAGCCTCCCGCCAGGGCTGTTTTGCCGGTGTGGTTCCCTCAAGGGCAATGCCAATGGCCTCTCGATGCTTAGCAGGAGAGCTACCTTTTGAGGACCGGCTTTTATGTTTAGTTACCTGAGATCCATGGGAGGAAGAAGAGGCCCTTGACGATGTCGATGCAATGGATCTGGCATCCAAAGAAAAGAGGGTTCCGAGCTTTGCAGCCCGGTTCTGTCTTCCTCTTTTAGTCATCCCCATACAGGAGAGACATTCAGTTGGAGAATGTTCAGGTCCTAAACATTTCAGACACCAATCATGGGTGTCAGTGACGGAGATGGTACCGCCACACTTAGTACATTTCTTAAAACCACTAGTTGGTTTTTCCATGTTTTAGGAATATGGGGCCTAGTGCCCAAAATGGCGCCTAGCACCAAAGAGAAACATTTCTGAAAAGAAACAGTCTAAGGTTTTGTTTTGTTTTTTTAATGAAAAGAAAAGAACCGGCAGTACTGGTAGGCGTCGTGCGGAAGGCAAACGCGACCACAAGAAAAGAAATTTAAAGACGGAATTTTCTGCAGTGACAGGGAATAGATCCTGTCAGCTCTGTGGAAAACGAAGAACTGAAGAGGGACAGTTGAAAAGGCAGGAAGGCAGCGCGCATGTGCTGAGGAATGCTCCCAAAAGCGTTCCTATTGGACGCTGGGGAGCGTTCCCGTGCAGGCTCTGTTGGTACCGACGATACCCATATGTGAAGACTACATTCCTGCTTGTTCCTGGAGATCCGTTTGTCTGCAGACAACGTATTGAGCAATAAACCTGCTTCATGATATTCCTCTCCGAGTCTCATTGGTCATATTGGCCATAGGTAAATTGGCCACGGGTAAAGGTAAAAGTGTTTTTAACACATTAATCCTGTCCAGTTCATATTTTATTTTCTCAGAATACTACGCCTTTGTTGCACAGACATCTTTTCTTTGGGGTATGTTTACTAAAACCCCGGTAGAGTGCGGGCCCCGGTAGTGTGCGGGTGCCATATAAGGAGTGGGCGTTCCGTCCTGAAAAAGAAAAGCCGGAATTTACATATGCGCTAAGGTGCGCGGTGCCCATGTGCGCCCCGCACCTTAGCACATGAGATAGCTGCGCGGGAGGCATAAGTGGCACTCTGAAGTGCAAGAAAAAGAGTAGAGCCACAGCACAATGGTTAAGACACTGACCAATGGTGCAGGGATCAGGGGTTCAATCCCCCACAGTGCCCAATGAAGACAGCTGGCTGAGGCAGTAATTTATGAGGTGCAGAAATACTGGGCAGCATAAGGCAGCACGCTAATGTTTTTGGCGGCATATTAATACTGGGCGGCATAAGGCGGCGCGCTGATGTTTATGGAGGCATTATAATACTGGGCGGTATAAGTGGCGCGCTGATGTACAGGAAGAAAAGCAGAGCCACAGCACAATGGTTAAGACACTGACCAATGGTGCAGGGATCAGGGGTTCAATCCCCCAAAGTGCCCAATGAACAAGGCTGGCTGAGGCATAACATATTATGGGGAAGAATGCTTTAGGAGGCATTTTATTCATATTTTAATTATCACTACTAGCAAACGCACTCTCAAAGCGTGTTAACATAAGGCGCCCTATAAGGCACATTTTAAAGTGCACTGTCAGCCAAGGCACCCTAGAATGTTGCTTATAGGGCGCTTTAGAGGGTGCCGTATGAGGTACCGCAAGATCAGTGTACTGTTTTTTATGGCAGCACTGTGCAGTTTAAGGAATGAAAAGCATAAGTAGGTGCGCTGACAGGCAAGGAGGAGCAGCAGTGGAGCACAATGGTTAAGGCACTGACTGTTGATACAGGGGTCATGAGTTTGCTCCCCAGTGTGCCTAATACGTAAGGCTGGCTGTGGCATCAGCTTTGCATTGTACATATTTTGTCCTGCAGCACTTTATTTCTATGTTATTAATTGCTGCCAGCAAACACGCCCTCACGTGCCGTAATTGAAGGTGCCGTATAAGGCACCCTATAAGGCACTCCATAGGGCACATTATAAATTGCACTGTCCGCCACAGCACCCTAAAATGTCCCCTATAGGGCACCCTATAGGTTGCGTCACAGGATATTGTATAGTTAACCTTATATGGACGGGAACCATAAGGTGCCCTATAGGGCGCCCTATAAAGCACCCTCAGAGGCACCTTATGGGTACAGTACGCTGAGGGTGTTTTTGCTGGCATCAAAATATGTACATTAGAAAAAATAATGCTTTGGACAACCCTATCAAATAACCCCACTGTGGGTTTGAACCGATGACCTCTGGCTTCAGAGGCAGTGAAGTAACCATTGGGCTACAGCTCTATAGCTGCTAGCAAGCCCCTGGCTGGCTGCAGAGAGCATGCACGTCACCACACAGACAGTCTGCTGTGGTCACCAGGATAGGGTTAGCCCACCCATACCCATGATGCACTGCACATGCAAATCAGCTGTCCATAGATTAACACAAGATGGGCAATGCACCCCCACAGCACCTCGGCCCGGTAGAGGGAAGTGACCATGTGCATTCACACACCACCTCGGCCTGGTAGGGGGTACTGACCGTGTGTTTTACTGGCACAGAGTAGCTACACACCGTCACATTGTGTGGGTACTGTGCTTACCCTGAGGGTGCAATGAGGCGCCCAGGACCAGGTCCACAACACCTTCCATGGCTGAAAGAGGCCATGCCAGAGGTCCAAAGCAGTGTTAATGTGTGAGATAGGTAGTTTCTGCACAAACACCTCAGATATCTCTGTCTGACTCAGTCAGGTATAGCCCCTATGGACCCCTAGGTAGGCCATGTACCACTACCCCCTCCGCCAGGGCTGAGGGTGGCAAACAGGGTCCCCCATCAATAGATCCACATTCTACCTCCCTGCAAAGGTGGCAGTAGAGGGGTCCATCAACCCTGGTCCTGCTGAGGAGCTGATACCCCACAGGGCAGTCAATGCAGCTCTATACACATCCATAACACAATAGCAGACAGACATTAGGCCTGGATATGGTGAGCTGCACCCCACCACTATCTGATATTCTCCTGCAGCAAGTCATCATCCGCTGCACCCTGCAAGCTGCTCCATCACAACACATACCAGCTGTAAACAGTGTGCTAGTTAGTCCACAGTGCATGCTCCCAGGGGAGATGCATGCACCCAGAACTGGGATGTCAGCATACACAGCAAGCAGATAAATCAGTGACTGGGCCCCAAAAGGAAATCCATATCTATCACATGAGAGAAATACTATATGGCACTATGGGGGTGCCTAGCCATGCTGTGGTCACTGCACAGTCAGGGTGAGAGTGATCTCTCAGCAGGACATACTGAGGTCACCCTGTCCATGTAGGTGGTGGCCGGGCACTAAAATGTCCCAGTCAGTGCCCTATGCCCTGTGCAGATGCACCCTGGCCAGGCCACACTGTCCGGCCTATACCCATGGTATCTTGCTCCTCATTATGCACATTGGCAGCCCAATACTGGCAACATTGCTGGCAGTGTGGGCTGTGGAAGGTGTTTGCAGCCACCACACACTGGATAGACAGACAGCCACCCCCACACCTATGCCAGCATTGTGCTACTATAGAGGGGTTCAGCAGCCATACCCACCACACCAGTCCTGGGCACAGTACAGGCATGGATATGGTACGCAATACTGTTGGGGGTCACTCCCCAGGGTGGTAAACACTGTCAGAGACCAGACTTGCAGCACACACCGCAGACATCACAATGATTGTTATGGTGGAGGCCAAGGAGCAAAATGTGCTTAACGTAGGAATTGATATCTGCCAGTTATCATGGGAAACATTTGATAGCTGTGTACCATAAACCCAGGTGTAGGGTGGCATTGCTAAGGTATGCAACTGCTAGTATTGGGAGATACAGGCAGGGCCCAATGTCCTGCCTCTCCAGGAGGCATTGGCCAATGGGGCCTGTGGGTGTGTGTGTGGGTGTGTCTGGCCCTGTTGGCTGCTGCTTTACGGCAGAGGTTTCCAACTCCAGTCCTGGTGTTCCAAACACTGTTCGGGTTTTCATGCTGTCCCTCATAAATATGCATGAGCTACATCTGCATACCATGGGGGTGCTGCATAGATATGCAGCACAGGCATCTTTATTAGAGGCAGCATGGAACCTGAATGGTGTGGGGCCCTCCAGGACTGCATTTGAGAGACTCTGCTCTAGGTAATGCGGCTGTTTATGGTGTCTGTGTTTGGTGTGGTAAAATATAGGCGTATTAACCATGCGTATGTTCTCAGCAATAAAGGTTTGTCCTTACTATCACAGTTTAGTTGTGGGAAAATTATGTGGACAGGATTGGAGGTAGCCCCAGCTGGCCTTTGAACCTGTGACCTTCTGTTCCTGCACACACTGTCTGTGTGCACTGCACCACCGTGTTGCCACAGATATGCTGCCTTCCCTGGGGAGTCCATGACTGTACATCCAACAGAGCCTGTCTGTTGCGGTGGACGGTGCCAGCCTGCACACGCCTAGGCCACTGTCTGCTGTGGCTTGCAGCCACTGCCCCCTCCACCACCTGTACCCTCCGCCAACATGCAGACATGTCCTTATCTGGGAAAAAGCATATGACCTGATTGAGTTGTGGCACTCCAGGACTGAATTTGGGGGACTCGGCTGTAGGTAATGCCCGTTGTTATGGTTTGCATGCGGTGTAGGGTAAAATATGGGTGTTTGAACCATGCTTATGTTTTCAGCAATAAAGGAGTGTCTTTACTATCACTGTTTAGTGGTGGGTAAAACTATGGAGACTGGGTTGGCAGGTGCCCCAGCTAGGATTTGAACCTGTGACCCTCTGGTCCTACAGGCACTGGCTGTGTCTGCTGCACCACACTGTGGCCACAGAGACAGTGCAGTCTCTGGAGATAGGAAACCTGGCCGCACGAGTCAGACACCCTGCTCTGCACAATTTTACTGTGGGCTCGTTACCTTGTATGGGGACAAAGGTGCAAATAAACCTCAAAAATGACCTCCAAAAAAGGGGACGAAAACCAAAACCAAGCTGGGCAACAGTGATATTAATGGGCAACCATAAAAAACACTCCCACGAAAGCTCCAATAAAATGCAGTGATTTTTGAAAGAGTCTACGGTGCGTAGACCCTTCCAAAAATCATTTTTTTTTTTGGAGCTTTCCTGGGAGTGTTTTTATGGTTGCCCATTAATATCACTGTTGCCCAGCTGGATTATAATTTCTTTGGAATTTGTTGTGGTCATTTTCAATTTATATTTGCTATTTTGTTCTGTGCACATGTATCACACTGCTCACGTTTTGCAGATTTACCCGGTTTTGCTGTACATTGCTGACGGAAATGGTTTCTCTTCCCTTTAAATCGGCTCTAACGCGAGGGTTTCACTCGCGGTATTTTTTTGCCGAAATTCAGCCCCGCTCCTGTGCGTGGGGCCTCTCCCCTCCCACTCTCCACCCATTGACCCCGTCCCCCCGCCCCTCGGGAGCCTTCCTCCACCCTCGAAATGCCTTTCCACGCCTCTATCGCACATCAGCGCACCGCACACTTGCGCGGGCCGGTCAGTGTGAGGGGCACGTGTGCGGGGGCCCGTTAGTGTGACGCGCACACGTGCGGGGCACTTAAGAGCACTTAAGTGCATCATTAGCATACGCTACTGTGCGCCGCGCACGTGTGCGCGGTTTAGTAAACATACCCCTTTGTTGTATAGCTTTGAACATACTATTAAAATATTATGATGATATACAGTTGGAATATTTTTAATTATTTCTCAAGATACTATACACGATATACCTAAAATGCAAGGGTGCCAACAACTGTCCATAGCTTACAAAATACAACATCCATCAGATCATATAAAAGTATAAAAGTACTGTTTTCTTTGACAGATGCATACGTTTTTGTGTATTATACTTCTTTGTGTGCTTTTCGTTGATAAACGTTGTTAGTCCTTATGGGGCTTCTGCAGGTTATGCAACCATTGATACATATCCCCTTAAAGAACAGTGATTGCAGCGCAACCATTGATATATATCCTCCTATAGCAAAGCAACTGAGGTACTCTATGCAGACACTATCCTTTATAGACACAGTTTTTCCATGTCTGTGCTAACCTTGTGTAACATTTGTAAAGAATGACCTTTGGTCAACATTTATAAAGCATCTTCTTTTTGAGCTTTGTATAATGTTTGGTGAATTTTTATGACCTCCTTTATATTATTTTTAACTAACATCACACATTTTTCATTTTATTTTTTATATCTTTTTGCATTTTATGTTTCTTTTATTTTTTTACCTACCATTGTACCAATTACACTTTTTAAAGTAATTGATCCTTTATTAATACCATTATGTTGGTATTGTGTTTCAGATAAGTTTGTTTTCTAATTGCCAGCTTGTTCTTCAAATTTCTGTAATAGCCATCATTGAGGAAAGATGCATATTGGCAACTACATAATTGTCAAAGCTTCACTAAAACCTATTGCTCTTATCCAAGAAAGACAAAAAAATGCTGCACCAGTCATAAAAATGTAAGTAAGATCATATACTCTGAGTATGGAATCACAAAAATGGTGCCAGAACGGATAGAACGCCGCGCATTGTGAGACTATGCCGGTCTTAGGCGGTTGCCTAGACCTGGGCATAGCCTGAAGTTGTGGAAATAAAGACACTGCAGTTGTGTCCAGAGTGAAAATTAAGGTTGGGTTTTATTCCCTTTCCCTTGAGGATGTCTTCAAATAAGGACAACACAAAAGAAACGGTTGCTTCACCGGTGCAAAGGATTTTGAACAAATAATAATTATGCTTCTTTCCAGCAAATAAAGTCCATCACATTCAATTCTTTTCTTTCTCCTTTCTTAACAGAGAGACTCTATGTCATCAGCTATACCTAAAGCACATTCCATGGGCTCAGGGATGTTTTCTGGGCTATAGCTTTCCCACTGCATAGGGTCAGGACCAATGTTCCCTCTAATTTTCTGTAGGCTGTGTGCGCATAAAATATCAGCTGTGTGCAGCTTTTGAAGGAAGGTTAAATTTTTGTGCGCCACATAACGACACTCGGAGTTATATACTTTAAAATTTGACTACATGTCAGAATACAGTATGTACACCACATTGATTTTAATCAAATTAAATGAAAATAGACGATTACTAAATGAAGCGGGAAATTTCTAGTAATTACAATCATAACTTTTAAATTTTAAGACGTCTGTGTTGTTTTCTATCGGAATCAGAGCCATAATTTTTGTGCGCTATGTTGTAAAGTATGTGCGCTCGTTCGGCAAGGTGTGTGCGCGCGCACACGCGCACAGCTTAGAGGGAACAGTGGTCAGGACCCGGTCCTGTGTATGGGCACTGAGCCCCTGTGAAACTGCTCTCAGAGCCTTGCCCCTGGTAAACTTCAGCTGCTGTGAGTTGGTGCTGCTTTTGAGTGTCACAGATAGCAGGAGATGCGCTGGGGCTTTCCTCCCACGTCTTAAGCCAGTAAGGATTCTCTAGCCTGCTGTAAGCCTGGCTTCTCTCACGGGGACCCACTTCCTTCCCTTTGACAAAGATAGGGTACTTATCTCTTTCTGTGGAGAAGATGGTTTCAAACCCTTCTGCTTCCAGCCAGGGCTTTCTTTCTGACTTGCACCCTGCTTTCCTCTGTGAACACTGGTTCCTGTGTTTAGCTGAACAGAACTCACTTCCTGCCTTCAGTGAGCCTCCCTGGATGTGACCTTTGCTCTCTCTTGGCTTGGCTGTTTGCCTCGGTACGAGGACCCCTCTGGCTGGGAAGACTTTGCCACTGTCTTTTTTAGCTCTCCCGGGTTTATCAGCCTGCCTTTCTTCAGCCCTGGTTCTCCAAGGCAACGTGTCTTTCTGTAACTGCTCTGGAATTCTTGTCTCACCTTTTCCCTGAGACTGATCTCTCAATCTCCTGGACTGCACTTCAGTCCTAGCTCTCCAAGCCTGCCTGGAACTGCAGTCAGACTTCCTTTGGTCTCTGCTTTCCTCCTCAAACTCGAACTCCTGCTCCAGACCTAGTCCAGGCTCCTGCTTGAGCTCTCCGTTTCTCTCAAGTTCCAGCTTGAGCTCTCGCTCAATTTCCAGCCTGAACTCTTGCTCGGTTTCCAGCCTACTCTGTGGGCTTTCCCACCTGTTTTTATCTCTCTGCTCATCAAACGTAGTACATGAGTCTGGCTCCAGGTGAGCCTGATTGGAACCCTGAATTCTTACTGCGTCACTAAAACCATGAGGAAAGTTTGTTTCCCTTTTCCCTGCCTCTCTGCATTGTGAATGCTGCAACTGCACATGTGGCTGTAAGGTAAGCTCTTCTTTTATATTACTCCTTAATATATCAGGGTCCGTGCTGTCTACCTCATGACATATCCCCCCTCTTAAGCTATTGCGGGCTGAGGGACGTGTCCGTACAGCACGGAATACGCGACAATGCATCTGCGTTAAGGTGGAGCTTGCCTGCCCTAAGTTTTACGGTAAAATTAAATGCCTGCAGGGCCAAGTGCCAGCGAGTGAGCCGCGGATTATGATTCTGCATAGTACCTAGCCACTTTAGGGGTGCATGATCAGTCACCAGTATAAATCGGCGACCCGTGAGATAAAAACGGAGGGCTTCCACCGCCCACTTGATCGCCAGGCATTCTTTCTCCACTGTTGCATAATTAATCTCTGCCCCGGACAGTTTCCTACTTAAATATAGAATGGGGTGCTCCACTCCCTCAAATTCTTGTGATAGGACAGCCCCGAGACCAGATTCCGAGGCGTCCGTCTGTAGGATAAATGGCCTGTGGAAGTCTACTCCTCGCAATACTATCAAAGTAAACAGCTACTATAAAAGGTGGCCCAGCAAAACACATTTTTGCCATAGATTGTCTAGGTATAATGATTCTCAAAACTACAACATAAAAATACCAAGTACAACGGTAAACACCTCCACAAGCCTATATAAAAATACATACTGTGCCACATAGGGAAAGGCGGGGAGGGGAGGGGGAGAGAAGGGAAGGGAAACAAAAAAGGGGAAGAAAGGAAAAAAAAAAACACAAAACAACAAAAATCAAACAAAGTCAATCTCAGTATGTGCCATTTTGTTCAGATCGTATATGTACTGTTGTTCCAATTTCAACAGACCTCTGACAAGATTACCTCCTTTCCAGTTGGCTGACACAATTCTAATAAAACATCTTAGATCATCAAAGAAATGACCAGCGGCTCAGTGCCCCACCAGTGGAGCAGACTATTTTTCATCTTATACAACTCCTGTGCTCTATTAATCTTTTCTTTAAGGGTCTAAATATTTTCCCCCACATACAGCAATACAACAAACAGATAATAACGTAAGTGATATTACATGTGTTGCAATCTGACTTCGGTTGTAAAATAAATATTCTACAGGCCTGAAATTCAAAATGCATTTATACGGTTTACAGCCCAGTAAAACTGTGTAAATGCTTTAAATGGGGATATTCAACGGCACTTACACAGTTAGTGCCGTTGAATAGCCCCTCTTAAGTCCTCTACATGCCCCAATGTTATCCGGTTAGCATCGAGCATGTTGGGAGCGCTCCGGGGCAAAGCGGAGGCGGAGACTGCCACTAACCAGGTAGCGGCAATATTGCACCGCTCCCCGGTTAGTGATCTGAGGCTAAAACTAGGCCAGCTTTTGACTCACCCAGTTTTGGCCATGGATGCTAACCGGGTAGCAGTGTAATATCACAGCTACTCAGTTAAGATCAATGGCTGTTTCCCTTGTGCGCCAAAGGGGTTAGGGTGAGCGGGCAGGGCTATGTGCCGTAACGGCGCATAGCCTATCTAGGTGAATATAGAGTAGTTACTCACCTGTAACAGTTGTTCTCCAGGAGCAGCAGGAATCAGTCCTCACTTATGGGTGACATCGACGTCGATGGAGCCCCCGTGTGGAGCATTTCCCCAGCTTTCTAAGAAAGCCTTTGGGACTGCAGGCACGCATGCGCGGTCCCCTTCCCGCCTAAAGGTGCCATCTTGCTCAGTCAATGACATAGCTAAAAAACAGCACACAAAAATGTAAAAATGAACTATGTACAACTGCAACTCCAAGGGGAGGAGGGAGGGTTGTGAGGACTGATTCCTGCTGCTCCTGGAGAACACCTGTTACAGGTGAGTAACTACTCTTTCTCCAGGACCAAGCAGGAAGTCAGTCCTCACTTATGGGACTCCCCAGCTCCAGGCTACCGGGGACCCAGAGCTGAAAAATGAGCTCCCTCTAGCCTCAGCATCAGAGAAAGGATTTCACTGAAACAAACCCCCACCGGTAGCCCAACCAGAGGGCTGGAGGGTAGGAGTTGCCTAAACCTCAAAGAGATTCCGGAGCACTGCCTGACCGAAAGCACTGTCCCTACGGGACTCCCTCTCCAGGCAGTAATGGGCCGCAAACGTCTGGCTTGAGGACCAAGTTGCAGCCCTGCAGATGTCTGCCAATGGTACAGAGCGGAGATGAACTACTGAGGCAGCCATTGCCCTGACACAGTGGGCCGTGACCCGACCCTGCAAAGGAAGGTCAGCTGCCCTGTAAGCCCAGGTGATACAGTCAGCCACCCAAATGGACAAGGTACGCTTGGAGACAGGCAATCCCAAATTATTAGGGTCAAAAGACACGAAGAGCTGAGTAGCCCTCCTATGCCCCTGCCTACGCTCAAGGTAGAAGGATAAGGCCCTCCTACAGTCTAGGGTATGCAGGACTGTCTCAGCCTGGCTGGCATGGGGCCTAGGGAAGAATGTCAGAAGAACCACCTCCTGGTTGAGGTGGAAAGAGGAGACAACCTTTGGGATGAACTTAGGATGAGTCCTAAGGACTACCCTGTTCCTATAGAAGCGAGTATAAGGCCTGTCACAGACCAGGGCCTGCAGCTCATTGACACGCCTGGCCGAGGTCAGGGCCACTAGGAATAGAGTCTTCCAAGAAAGGAAGCGCGGGGGACATGTAGCCATTGGCTCAAAAGGTGGGCGAGTCAGTTGCTGCAAGACCACATTCAACTCCCACTCAGGGGCCGGTGGACAGAGAGGAGGCTTGAGCAATAACAAGCCCCTGAGAAACCTGGACACCAAAGGGTGAACCGACAAAGAGTGTCCCTCCACCAGAGAGTGGTGAGCTGCTAGAGCAGAGAGGTGGACCCAAACAGAATTGGACTTAAGGCTCTGATTGGACAAGTGCAGAAGGTACTGAAGCACTAGGTGAAAGGGTCTTCCTCGCGCTGCTGACACCACAAGGAGAACCTTCTCCATTTCAGTGCATAGGTTTTCCTGGTGGATTGCTTCCTAGAGGCCAAGACCACCTCTTCCACTTCCTGAGGTAGGCCCCAGGGAGCCAACACTACCCTTGCAGCCTCCAGGCCATCAAATTGAGAGAGCTGAGATTGGGGTGCAGCACAGAACCCTGATCCTGAGTTAGAAGATCGGGCTGCAACCCCAGAGGTAGTGGAGTTTCCACTGCCAGTTGAAGCAGAAGTGGGAACCAGGGCTGCCTCGGCCACCTGGGAGCTATCAGAAGTACCGAGGCCTTGTACTGTAGAATCTTGAACAAGGTTCGGGCCACCAGAGGTGTTGGAGGAAATGCATACAGGAGGCCCTGGGACCAAGAAATCAGGAATGCATCCGCTGATAACCTCAGGGGATGCGGTTGCCTGGAACAGAACCTGGGCAGCTGCCAGTTCAGGGGACTGGCGAAGAGATCTATAGATGGAAGTCCCCATTTGAGGAAAATCTTTTGAACCACCAATGGGTGTAGCTGCCACTCGTGGGGCTGCAGAATCCTGTTCAACCTGTCTGCCAGGAAGTTCTCCGGGCCAGGGAGATACACAGCTTTGAGGAACATGTGGTGCTGGAGCGCAAAGGAACACAGGGCCTGTGCTTCCTGACACAAGGGCCTGGACCCAGTGCCTCCCTGTTTGTTCACATAGAACATGGCCACTTGATTGTCCGTCTGAACCAGAACAGACTGGTGAGCCAAAGTGTGAGAAAAAGCCTTGAGGGCTAACCGGATAGCCCGCAGCTCTAGTAGGTTGATCTGTTGCGTGGCCTCCCATGGAGACCATAGGCCTTGAGTACACTTTCCCAGACAATGTGCACCCCAGCCCTGCAAGGAGGCATCTGTCGTCACTACCACTGTGGGGACAGGCACCTGAAAAGGTACCCCCTGAAGCAAGTTGGGGGGGTGTAGCCACCACTGCAGGAAATTCAGGAAGGGTGTGGATACCCTTACTTTGTCTGCTAGGTTCCCTGTGGCCTGTTTCCACTGAGTTCTGAGGCACCACTGTGCAGGCCTCATGTGGAGGCGGGCATTGGGGGTCACATGCACTGTCGATGCCATGTGGCCTAGAAGCTTTAGAAAGAGTCTGGCGGAAACCCTTGGCACTCTGAGAAACTGGTTTGCCAAGTCCATGAGCCTTTGTGCCCTGTCCCTTGGCAAGTAGGCCTTTGCCTGCAGTGAGTCCAGCCTTGCCCCTATGAACTCGAGGTTCTGGGAGGGGAGCAAAGTGGACTTTGCGAAGTTTATGACAAAGCCTAGGTGCTGAAGGAAGGCGACAGTTCGGAGGGTGGCTTGCCTGGCCTCCTGGTAAGTCTGACCCCTGATGAGCCAGTCGTCCAGGTAGGGGAAGACAAAAACACCCTGATTCCTCAAGTAGGCCGCTACCAATGCTAGGCACTTTGTAAAGACCCTTGGGGGGGGGGGGGGGGGGGAGGCCAAAAGGAAGTACTCTGTACTGGTAATGGTTTCCTCCCACAATGAACCTGAGGTACTTTCTGTGGTCTGGATGAATGAGGATGTGAGTGTACACATCCTTCAGATCTAAGGAGCATAGCCAATCTCCCTGCTGGAGGGAGGGCAGAAGTGTTCCAAGAGTAAGCATCTTGAACTTCTCTTTCTCCAAGAACTTGTTGCGGTCCCTGAGGTCTAGAATAGGCCTGAGGCCACCGGTTCTCTTTGGCACGAGGAAGTACCTGGAGTAGAAACCGTGCCCCTGCAGGCGGGGAGGTACAGGCTCCACCGCCTTGTCCAGAAGCAGACTTTGAAGTTCCTGAAAGAGGAGGTCTGTGTGCAAAGGGGGCCTGGGAGGCTCTCCTGGAAAATAAGGAGGAGGCAACTGCTGGAAGTGGAGCATGTAGCCCTTGTGGACGATGCTCAATACCCAAGCATCCCCTGTAATGGGTGGCCACCTGTGGGCAAACAGGGCTAGACGACCTCCTGTGCAGGAATGGGGCAGCAGAGGTGGAAAGGCTATGCTGTGGGAGTCAAAACCCCCCTCCCTACTGAGTAGGAGCACGAGCCGAAGGCTTGGGGGTCTTCTGCCTACGGGGCCCATGTCTCTGCCCCTTGGCCTGCTGACCCTGCTGGGGAGCTGGGGAGGCCTGGTACTGAGGGAAAGGTTTGTAGGCAGTCACCTTTCTCGGGTAAAAGGACTTTTTACCCAAGCCCTTCCTTTTGTGAGAAGGGGCAGAAGTTTTTCTGGACAGCCTTGTCCTAGTCAGGTGCTCAGTTTCGAGCTCAGCTGCCTTCTCCTCTCCTCTCCATAAGCATCAACTGGTGAAAGTTGTTACGCCATTCCCAATAAGTGGGACCCGTCGCTTCTCTCCACCTATGAAGTATCGGGCCTTTACCCACCAGACATGCCTTCCTGACTAAGAGGTGTTCCCATTTCCCTTTCGGGTGGAGTGGTCCAAGCTGATCTAATACCACAAGCGCTGCTGTCCAACGGATTCGCTGTAATACAATCCTACTCATAAAATCAGCTATCCTCTTCCAGTATAAACGAACTATCGGACACCTCCACCACATATGCCCTAAGTCCGCCAAGGGGCAGGGACATTTCGGGCATCTGCCCAACTCAGTGAGATGGGATCGTAACGCCCGCCTTGGAGAGAAGTGTGCCCGTAGAATGCATTTAAACTGTACCTCCCGCCAACGAGCTCCCCCACCAGTCTCGCAATTCCACTCAATGCCTGAAGTAGTGAACCAGGAGTTACCAACACATTCAACTCTTGGGCCCACAAAGCTTCCTCCACCCTGTAGTCAGGCAAACTACTATAGACATCTAATCGTCTTTTCAGCTGTGCAATTGTGGGCAGCGACTCCTCTCCCAGTGCAAAGAACTCTAATATCTGTGCCGATCTTTCCACCCGCAACGCATCTTGTGGGAGGGAAGCCACATAGTGAGAGAGCTGCACGTAAGTGAAATAATGACGAATACTTAGTCCATATTCCATGCGCAAAGCCTCCCAAGACTTACACTGCCCCATTTGATCCACCACATGTCCAATGTTACATATGCCCTGTCTCCTCCAATATACAAACGCCGGCGTTTCTGATCCTGGTGTAAACCGATCATTCCCCTGTATGGGAAGCCAGCTTGAAACCCCTGATGGTTCACCCCAGAGCCTATTCAAATGTTGCCACACCCTCCGTACCGGGCAAACTAGTCCACTACTAATCACCCTACCAGGCAGAAGCCTACTTTCCTGGTGCAACACTGCCAACAAGTTCTGCGGAGCCACAAAGGCCTCTTCCAGCGCTCTTGGCGTATATACCTCCGTATTCCCTAGCCAGTCTCCAATATGCCGCGCCTGGCACGCCATGGCATAAGTCCGTAGGTCTGGGATTCCTATCCCTCCAGACTTCCATCTCCTTCTCAATCTATGTAGCGAGATACGAGCGTGAGCCCCTTTCCAAAGGAAATTTCTAAACTCGCGGTCCATAGCACTTAAATCTCGCTTCAATAGCCACACTGGGAGAGTTTGCAGCCAGTAAAGAACCCGAGGCAGAATCACCATCCCCAATGCCGCCGCCCTGCCCAATAGGGATAGGGGCAGTGGAGACCACACCTGAAGCTGTGATCGTACTTTTATAAGGATTCGTTCCATGTTTTTTCTATATAACTCCCGTGGCTCTCTTGTCAAGAGTATCCCCAAGTACACAAATGAATCACCTGCCCACTTAAGCGGAAAATTTCCTCTTCAATGTCCCCTTATTGTCCCTGCCACATCCATGGCTTCCGACTTATCCATATTAATACAAAGCCCAGCAAAACCCCCATAACAAGAGAATTCCTTTAATAAGTTAGGCAACGACGTCCGAGGAGATAGCAAATGAACCAATATATCATCTGCAAATGCTGCCAGTTTAAACATATGATTCCCTATACCTATACCTTGTATTTCATTAGACGTCTCTATTCGTCATACCAGTGGGTCGAGAGACAGCACAAAAAGCAACGGTGAGAGCAGGCATCCCTGTCTTGTACCCCTCTCCAGGGAAAATTCATCTGACAGCACTCCGTTACATAACACCCTTGCTGTGGGCTTCGTATACAGAAGCTCTACCATACTGCAAAAAGAGGCCCCAAGCCCATACTGTGGCAAGAGAAATCTGAGGTAATCCCAATTCACTTGATCAAATGCCTTTTCCGCATCAAAGCTAATCAAAAGCGACTGTTGCTTCCTATCATTTACCCACTCCAGCGATGCCACAATTTTATGTAAATTCCGCACAGCATATCGCCCTTTTACAAAGCCTACTTGAGAGTCATGCACCAGCTCCCCTAATACCTGGGCCAAACGATCCGCCAGCACCTTAGCCAGTATTTTCATGTCAAAATTCAGCAAGGAGATAGGCCGATAAGAGGCAGCTTGTAAAGGATCTTTCCCTGATTTATGTATAATGTGCGCCCGATTCTCCCCCCACGTGAATTTCCCCTGATCCACCCTTCTATGATAAGTCGCCACCAGTGAAGGGGCCAACTCATCACTCAATAACTTATAAAATTCCACCCCAAACCCATCTGGGCCAGGCGCTTTGTGACAACCCGCTCTTAGAATGACCCTTTGAACCTCCTCCTCAGTCACAGGGTTATCCAACTGTGTTTGTTGAGCCATCGTTAATCTTGGCAATCTCACTTGTTTCAAGTACTCTACCATGTCAATCTGAGATCCTACTCTCCTTGCATAGAGCTTCTGGTAAAACGTCCGATATACTTGAGCAATCGCTCGTCTTTCTTTATGCAATTGGCCCTGGTCGTCTCGCAGCACCGCCACAGTACCGGTCCCTCTACTGCCTTTAAGGCATCTTGCCAATAACTTTCCTGGTCTATCTCCATATCTGTAGAGCTGAAAACTGTAGTATAGAAATGATTTCTTGGCCCTTTGATGCAGCAGCTCATTTAGGGATGTTTGTGTCTCCCACAATCTTCTCCTATTCGCTGCCGATGGACATAACGCTTGTCTCCTCCTCTCTCTACCTACCTGCTGTTCCAAACGAACAATCTGTTGCATCAACATTTTCCGTTTCCTCCCTACATACCCTATAATGTCCCCCCGCAACATGCAACAATGATTTTTTTTCTTTAAAGCACTTATGATTCTCTAAGATATGCCAGGGCTTCTTCAAAATCTTTGTAATACAATTAGACATATTAAAAAAAATCTCAAGGTCCAAACCCAAGAGCAGGGTCTGGGTCCTTTGATCTACCTTTTAGCAATTCTTTTCAGAGGCCCTTGCTCTGGAATAGCCCTGAAACAATCTTTTGGGTATCCTTTATCTGTAAATCTACTTGCCATATTCTCTCCTGTCTATCATACTCATCAATGCTGGTGCATAACCTTCTAAGTCTTAAAAACTGGGAGTATGGTATGTTTTTCTTTAGACTCCTTGTATGAAAACTGTCAAACCTTAAAAGTTTATTTCTATCCATCTGTTTTCTAAAGATGATAGTTTGAAAACCATAGGTGCCTTTAGAGATCAAAATGTCCAGAAATGAAATCTCCTCCAAATTATGTTGTATATGAAACTTAAGGCTGCTATCCCTAGTGTTAAGCCAATCATAGAAAGATAGTAGGGAATCCTCTCCACCTCACCACAACATCAGAATATTGTCAAACTAATAACGCTAAAAAGAAAAGACAGCCATTTAAAACTAGTCTCTCAAACTCCACCATATATAGATTAGCTATGTCAGGAGTCCAGCTGCACTCACAGCAGTGCATCTAATCTTGGAAAAACAGATTAGTTAATTTTTGGTGTCAAAAAGATTTATATTAGATAGAGGTATTATAATTTATTTGGGTTTGGTTCTTTTTTGTGCTAGTATATTATTTACCAAACCTGGGGATCAATATCATTATCTTGATCCATTAAGGCAGACAAAGTGCGCTACAGGGCCACTCGGGCCCGACGCCAGCTCCCCCGAAGGAGAATCCTCGATGAGGATAGTGTCTGGGGACTGAGGCCAGTCCAAGGTAGAGTCCATTGGGGGGCCTTTTCAGGCCACTACTTCTCTGAATCCTCAAATGAGCATTTCGGACTGCGGGACCGGGCCCGAGGTGCACCCGGCCAGTCAGAACCATCCAAAGACGCCGTCTTCTAGGGTTTCTTCTTCTTCCTGGGGTCCCTCAAGGCAGACCTCCTTTCTGAGGACCCACGAAGGGGCTTGGGTTCAGAGAGTTCTGCCCAAAGCATTGAGGCCTCAGATGAGGCCCTGTCCTTGGGAAGCACCAGGGACTTGGTCGTGCTGCTGTTGCTGCTGGCGGCTCTTGAGGGCCTTGTTGGACTCCTTTTGCAGAGACCACAGGCTGCTGGATTGTAATCTGGCCTGAGGCAGTGGAGACAGCAGTTGTGTGTGTCGGTTAAGGACATAATTTTAGAGCACCAATCACACTTCTTAAAGCCACTGGTAGCCATGGGGGAAAAAAAGTACCCCTGCGAGGTCGAGGACTCTCCGGGCTGCCAGTTGGAAAAACAGTTGCTTAGACACCAAAGAAGAGAGAGAATGAAAACTACAAAAATAGACCCGAACCTGACCCCGAGACAACGAAGTCGGGTGGCAGGGACAGTACCGGTGCAATACCGGAAGCGAGTATGAAAACTCAGATAGAAAAATCAACTTTTTCCGGGGACAAGCCAGACAGACGTCTGAAGGGCTCCACGGAAAGGAGGAGACTGAGCAAGATGGCATCCTCGGGCAGGAAGGGGACCATGCATGCATGGTGGCATTTCCTGAAGGCTTTCGTTGAAATCTGGGGGGGATGCTTCCATGAGGGCTCTGCTGGCGCCGACGTCACCCATATGGAAGGACTGACTTCCTGCTTGTTCCTGGAGAACATCCTCTTTCAACTCACTTTTTAACCATGCTGACTGTTTGGCCTTCCTTTTGCCTTTCTTAATGCTTGAGATACATCTCATCAGGACTTCCAAGATTGTTTACAAATACCATGCACTTGCCTGATGGAAACTCTTGACCTTTACAACTGTTCCATTTAGTTTATAGCTATTTTTCTCATTTTCTCATAATTTCCCTTTTTGAAAATCAAATGTTAATACGATAGACTTTCTTTATGTACTCATTCTAGTTATAAAGCCAAATTTGATCATATTAAAATAAAAAATAATAATAAATAGTTATCACTAGTACCAAATGATCAACAATACATAGCTTGGTGCAGCACGCAACAGCACAATGTGTAGAATTTTCTACAATAGTTTGGGTACAGAATGCAAGAAGCAATCCTATGTGAGCATAATCAGTGCACAAATACCTATGCTAATGGCAGAACACCACACATTTAAATGGAGAGTAATGGAGCAATTAACTATGTAACATAGATGCAGAAAAGTGTGTAGAAGATCAGAAGACTGAGCTCAATGCTGAGCACGCAGTCTGAGGAAGCATTAAAAGTTTAGCTTATAGTGTTCTGGTCAGTTCTGGTGAAGAATGTATGTCTTTTTCTTCAGTATTCAGCACCTACAAGGAAATGCTGAAAAAAATGGCAGAGGAAGTATGCTGGAATAATGTTATTCATTCTTCGGGAATGGGTGAAGAAAGCCCCCAGGTAAGTGAAATATTAAATACCTCGGTAGAAATGGGTAAAAAGGGCAACAACTGAAAAACAGTGTGCATAAATGCCCATAGAATGAGAAATAAGATCCCAGTTGTTGAGGCTTTAATGAAAGAGGCTGACTAGGATTTAGTGGTGTTACAGAGACATGGTTCACGGACAACCATGATTGGGATGTAATTATATCGGGCTATACTTTATTCAGAAAAGACAGGGTAGGAAGAAAGGGAGGAGGGTTGGTAATATATATAAAAAATAATAGTAAACCTATAGATTACAGGGCTTAAAAGGGAGAGAGGAGGCACTGTGGGTTGAACTAGAAAGAGGGAAAGGGAAATCCATTTGCATTGGCGTGATATAAAGATCCCCCTAACAGGGAGAAGTGGATGGAGATTTAATAGAAGACATACCTGCAGCATTGCTATGAAAGGAGAAGTGCTAATGATAGGTGCTTTCAATATGCCAGATGTTGATTGGCACATCTCTTCTGCAGTGTCATCTAGAAGTAAGGAGATCCTGGATTCTCTACAGGAAGTACTATTCAGACAACTGGTAACAGAACCCATACGTGAAGAAGCCATATTGGTCTTGGGGCTTGCCAATGGGGAAAGTGTTTCTAATGTTATAGTGGGAAATCATCTCGCGTTTAGTTATCACCAGATGGTGTGATTCAGTATTAGGACTAGGGCTGATAAAATACATTTAAAAGCAAGGGTCTTAGACTTTAGGAAAACTAACTTTGCCAAAATAGGACAATACCTCAAGGAGTCATTAGCAGGATGGGGACAACTGAGGGTTGTAGAAAAGCAGCGGGCAAAACTGAAAGGGGATATTTTAAGGGCAACAAGCCTTTTTGATAGATAGGCAAATAAATGTAAAAGGAAAAGGAGGCCGCTATGTTTCTCAAAAGAATTGCTGAAAAGGTGAAGAAAAAAAGGGAGGCCTTCATGAAATGCAAGAGATCACAGAGAGATGAAGATAGGCATCTATATTTGGAAAAAACTTAAGAGAAGCTAGGAAAGTAGCCAGGAAAGCAAAGATACAAAAAGAAGAAATAGTCAATGCAATAAAATGGGGGGATAAGATATTTTGTTTATTTATTCATCAGGTTTTTTTATACCGCTTTACCATTTCAATCAAAGCGGTTTATATTGTAACTTAAACTTGGTAATGTACATTAATCAGGGACATTGATAACTTGGAATTTTCTTAGGCAATGGAGGGTTAAGTGACTTACCCAGGCCATAAGGAGTGCTAATGCAAATTGAACCCTGGTCTCTTGGTTCTTAAGCCAGTGCTCTAACCATTAGGTGGCTACTCCTTCTTCCTCTCACTAATGTTTAGATATGTTAGTGAGAGAAGGAAGAGCAAAAGTGGTATTGTCAGACTCAAGGGCGAACGGGAGGAATATGTAGAAGTTGAGGAGGATAAAGCAGAATTGCTTAACAAATATTTCTGTTCTGTGTTCATAGAAGAAGGGCCAGGAGCAGTACCTCAAAAAACAACCACAAATAGTAACAGACATGATGGGGAGCTCAAACAATTTGTGAAGAACTAGCTAAACTAAAAGTAGATGGGACCGGAGAAAGCCACATGTGGTCCCTTTACACAAAAGTGGAAATAAGGATGAGGCTGAAGATTACAGGCTGGTTAGTCTAAAATCTGTGTTGAGTAAATTATTGGAAACAATGATGAAAGAGAGAATAGTGCTGTTTCTGGCGTCCAATGGATTGCAGGATCCGAGGCAGCCTGGGTTTACCAGAGGCAGGTCTTGTCAGATAAATCTGAATGATTTCTTTGATTGGGGGACCAGGGAGTTGGACCAAGGGAGAGCCCTAGATGTGGTGTACTTAGATTTCAGCAAAGCCTTTGACACCATTCCGCACAGGCAACTTATAAACAAGCTGAGGACCCTAAATTTACTGATTGGGTTAGAAATTAGTTGAGTGAGGTGACAAAGGGGTACAGGTAAATGGAGCTCAATCTGAGGATAAGGAGGTTACCAGTGGTGTGCTGCAGGGATCTCTCCTTGTTCCGATTCTTTTTAACATCTTTGTTAGTGGTATTGCAGAAGAGCTGTCTGGTAAGGTTTGCCTCTTTGCAGATGATACCAAAATCTGCAATACAGTAGACACCCACGAAGGAGTAGATAACATGAGAAGGAAACTAGCTAAGCTTGAAGAATAATCTAAAATTTGGCAGCTGAGATTCAATGCTAAAAAATGCAGGGTCATGTACTTGGGCTGCAAAAATCCAAGGGGAGCGGTACAGTGCAGGGGATGAAGTACTTCTGTCCACAAAAGAAGAGCGGGACCTGGGCGTGATTGTGTCTGACGATCTTAAAGTAGCTAAACAGGTAAAAAAGGTGATGGCAAAAGCCAGAAGCATGCTTGGGTGCATAGGGAGAGGAATGATCAGCCGAAAAAAAGGAGGAGATATTGGTTCTGTATAAGTCTCTGGTGTGACATCATTTAGAGTATTGTGTGCAATTCTGGAGACCACACCTTCAGTGCAGAGGGTGGCTACTAAAATGGTAGTGGCCTTTGTTATAAAGCATATGAGGACAGATTTAAATATCTTAATATGTATTCTTTAGAGGAAAGGTGGGATAGAGGAGATATGATAGAGATGTTTGAATATCTCCATGGCATAAATGCACAGGAGGAGAGTCTCTTTCGATTGAAAACAAGCTCTGCTACAAGGGGTCATTGGATGAGGGTGAAAGGGGATAGAATCTGGAGTAATATGCGGAAATATTTCTTTACAGAAAGAGTGGTAGATGGGTGGAATAGTCTCCCAGTGGAGGTGATAGAGGCGAGGACGGTATCTGAATTTAAAAAAAGCATGGGACAAACACAGAGAACCTCTAAAGGTAGAAAGGGAACTATTGTAGTTGTTATGGAAGGGCAGACAAGATAGGCCATGTGGTCTTTTTCTGCCGTCATGTTTCCATTATGCGCATGTGCTGGAATGCTATCTGCCATCTAAACAGCAATATTATTCTGCACAGAAGTTAATGTGGTTAGCATGTATTAGTTAGGGTGAGTATCAGAAGAAATTCAAAGGAAGTATGGCATGCATGTGCAAATATTTAAGTTAGTGTGGGGATTGGAGTAAGTGTGAGGTTTGTGTGTGACAGGCTGTTGGGAATGAGAGCACGTAATCTATGCGTGCTTGTGATTTATGTGGGCCCGAGTAATGTGTACATTCTAGGTCTGTGGGATGCAGCGTCCACCATCCATCTATTAGCTCCAGCTCTTGACAGAGAAAATTAACCTTTCTAGTCTTCTGCCCCCTTGGCACCGCTCTCGGGGGCTGGCTGTCCACCATATGGTCTGCAACCATGTTGAAATCGCCCCCATGATTAGAGAGTAATCTGACTGGTCTGCCAGCCATGCCACTGACTCATTGAAGAAGGACTTCTTATATACATTTAGGGCATATACACTAACACCACCTTCATGCCCTGTAAGATCCCCCACACCAACACATGTCATCCCTCTGGTTCCTATATCACACTATGAGTGTCAAACGTGACATGTTTCCCCACCAATATAGCACCCCCCCTCGCTGCTTTGTGACATAAGCCGCCCAGTGTATCTCCCACACCCAGCCTCGTTTTAGTTTGGCATGCTCTCACTCTGTGAGATGAGTCTCCTGTAGCAGTGCCAAATTTGCCCCCAGTTTTCTCAAGTATACCAATGTTTTTTCTCGCTTCATGGGGGTGTACTATCGACCATCTGGCCAGAATAAACAAATGGATGATGAAATGCTCAAAGAAACAGGGAAGCTAACAATATTTACAGCACAGTAATAATAATGGGTGATTTCAATTACCCCAGTATCGAATGGTTCAGTATCATGGCAGGACATGCAAGAGAGATGAAGTTTCTAGATGAAATAAATGACTGCTTTTTGGAGCAGTTGGTTCATGAACGGACAAGATGGGAAGCCATCTTGGACCTAGTCCTTAGTGGAATACAAGATCTGGTGCAAGAGATAAGGGTGTTGGGGCAATAGTGACCATAGCATGATTGCGTTTGATTTAATAAATGGAGGAAGGGCGGAAAGAAAATCCACAGTACTGCCTTTTAACTTTCAAAAGGGAGACTATGATAAAATGAGGAAAACAGTTAAGAAAAAACTAAAAGGAGCAGCAGCAAAGGTTAAAGATTTACATCAAACACGGATGTTGTTTAAAAATACTATCTTGGAAACCGAAATCAGCTGTATTACACTCTTTAAGAAAAGTGGAACATATAGATAGTTGTGTTTTAATGGGAGACAGACAACATGCTTTAGCCAAGGAAGGTCTTATTTTACTAATCTGTTATATTTAAATACACAGGTAGGCAAAGGTGAGTTGGTTGATATAGTGTATCTGGATTTTCCATTGACAAGGTCCCTCATGAGAGGCTCTTGGCGAAATTAAAAAATTATGGGATAGGAGGCAGTGTATGATTGTGGATCAGGAACTGGTTAAAAGATAGAAAGCAGAGGGTAGGGCTAAATGGCCAATTTTCCCAATGGAAAAAGGTGAATAGTGAAGTACCCCAGGGATCTGTGCTGGGTCTGCTACTTTTTAACATGTTCATAAATGATCTGAAAATGGGAATAATGAATGAGATAATCAAATTTGCAGATGACACAAAATTATTCAAAGTTGTTAAAACCCAAGAGGATTGTGAAAAATTCCAAGAGGACCTTAATAATTGGAAGACTGGACGTTCAAATGGTAGATGAAATTTAATGTGGACAAGTGCAAAGTTATGTACCTAGGAAAGAACAACCCAAACTTTGGTTACAAGATGCAAGGTTCCACATTAGGAACCGCCACCCAGAAAAATGACTTAGGCGTCATCGTGGATAACACATTGAAACCCTCTGCCCAGTGTGTAGTGGCGGCCAAGAAAGCAAATAGAATGCTAGGAATGATAAGAAAAGGAATGGAAAACAAAACAAAGGATATTATAATGCCTCTGTATTATTTCATGGTGCCACCGCACCTTGAATATTGTGTGCAATTCTGGTTGCTATATCTTAAAAAGGATATAGCAGAATTAGAAAAGGTACAAAGAAGAGCCACAAAATGGTAAAGGGGATGGAAGGAAACCCCTAAGAGGAGAGGCTAAAAAGGTTAGGGCTCTTCAACCTGGAAAACAGACGGCTGAAGGGAGATATGATAGAGGTCTATAAATTAATGAATGCAGTGGAACGGGTAAATGTAGATCGCTTGTTTACGCCATAAAAATGTAGAAAGACTAGGGGACATGCAATGAAGCTTGTGATAAGGAAGCTTATCATAGCTCAGGTAGGAGCTATAGAAAAGATGATGTGACTCTGAACAAGCAACCTGTCAGTTCTGGTAGAAGCAAGAAAACAGAGTTTTCACATAAAAGACTACCAGTCCCAGAATGCACCAGGTTTCCAGCAGCCATGAGAGGGGCTGAAGTGAGAAAATGTGTGTGCAATCAAGAGAGCTATGAGGTAATCCCTAAGCACTCATCTCAAAGGGCAGGGCCTGATTCAAGACAGCTGCGCTGTGTTAGGGAGCAGCACACATTAGAACAGGATAAGAGTAGAGCTTATTCTTCAGGAAACAGTTTCAGCAACAGTTTGAAGAACAGCTTCAGCAAAAGCCACGCAGATAGAGAGAGAAGGAAACTCTCTGGAAGGAAGAGAAGAAAGGCCATTGGAAGGTCTGGGAGATTCCAAGGCAGTACTCATACTGGGAGGTATTCCAAAAGCCAGCAGAGTCCATTGGACTGGATTCAGCCAGAGGAATGGAGTGGCAGAGATAGGAATCACCAGTGGCTACCTGGAAGAGAGAAGACTGCATGTGGAAGGGACTTTCAGACCAAGGCCCGAAGGTATGTGAGAGAATATCCAGTGTCCAGGGATCAAGATTGGAAGGCTGGACATCAGAATTGGATTACATATTGGCCAGGCTATACAGAGAGGAATAATGATAGCAGGAGAGGCTCAGGTATGAACACTGATCCAGACCCTATCTATAATAGAGAATGGCAGCAAGGGAATAAGCATTCTCATGATAGTGCCTTAATGAAAGACTCGTCTGTGCCAATGTATGATAGTGACCATATGCTGATTGATACAGCAGATGAAAATACAGTTTACATGGACTGTTCTCTATCTAAATGCTATTGCTAGCTTTCTATGAGCAAACACATCAGCCATCACAAAGAAACCTAACTTTGTTCTTTATTTCCACTGCAAACAGCTCTTAAAGCAGGATTTGGGTTCACACAGTAGCAGCCAGCCAGCTAAAGGCTTACAGCTGGTCAATTGATAGTAATTAAAGCTGCACCTGATTGTGTGTGTGAGCAAGGGAGAATCACTGCTGAGATCTGCATGGAAAATAAGCAGAAGTTAACCTAACCAGCAAAGTTTATTCTTTTCTTTGTGCCTTGGTATTTGGTAATTATTTGCTAAGAAAACATTAGCTAATTGCCTGACAAGCTGAAGGTTGTTTTCTGGTTTATTTTGTGATTTTTGTTATCCATTTTAAACACTGCAAGCAAGTAACCTCATTTATAGTGCTATCAAGCATACATGTGCTGGGTGAATTAAACCCCATCAATAAAAGAAGTATTTTATTGATCTTACCACTTGGTTTCACAACTCAAATTATTGTCATCAGCTGTGTTTGGGAGTGAATGAACTACAATACCCACAATACCTTGCAAGAATCATATGAATATATGCATCGTCAAGATTGTGTAAGTTCTCACCCTAGGCAGCCGTCTGACAAATGGCGTAGTTTTTCGGATTGCTCTTGCACCAAGAGGATTTACTTGTTGTGGATTACAAATAAAAGTCAAGTTTAAAGCTGTAAGAAGATTTCTTTCCCTCATCTGCACTTTGGAAGAAAAGTGGTTGTTCCAAGAAGCTGTCCCAGATGAAAAGACCCTGTGAAAAGCTGGATTCATCACTGAGACAAGGTAATATGTACCTGGGCATGTCTAGTGGTGGATGTGTGTAAGCACAGGGGGTAATTGGAAAAAAAGTTGAAAAAAAAAAAAAAAAAAAAGCCACACCTGGTTGGAAGGTGCTGCTCTTGGGTTTTTCTTTTTTTTTTTCTTGCAGGGGTCAAGATGGATCCGACGGAGATGGCTCAGTGGATGGCAGCCCAATTTAGCAAGCAGCAGGAGCTATCACAGCAGGCCCAGGACACTGCTATGAAGGCCTTAATGGAACAGCAGAAACCAGTGCTTGATCTGGTGCAAGCTCTAGTTCAGCTGCAGAGCCAAAGTGGAACAGATGCAAGACCAGCAGTTAGTACTGGTGCACCACATGTGGACACTGTGGGACTCAATCAAGGGATTGGGGCATTTAATTTTGGGAAATTAACTCCAGAAGATAATGTTGATGATTTTCTAGAGTCTTTTGAAAGAGTGGCACAGGCTTTAGCATGGCCAGAGACCCAGTGGGCAGTAAGGCTGGCAGCCTCATTAACTGGTGAGGCACTAGCAGCTTACAGAGCAATGCCAGCAGCCCAGGCTTTGATTTATAAGGATGTAAAGGCAGCTATTAGAGATCACCTAGGGTTGTCTATTTCAGAGTATAGGCGAATGTTTAGAGCTGTTACATTGAAAGTGGGTGAGACACCCAGGGCTCTGAGTCAGAGAATTAGAAGTCTAGCTGTAAAATGGTTGGAGCCTGAGCAAAAGACAGTAGAAATGTTATTAGATATTATAATGCTGGAACAATTTATGCTTGGGGTACCTAAAGATTTGAATGTTTTTCTTATACAGCAAAATTGCCAAAATCTTGGAGAGGCAACCATGCTAGCAGAGAGATTCTTGGAAGCCACGCAGGCTTGCCATAGAATGGGTGGCCCTCTAAAGATGGATGCTGAGGCTAGATGTGCTGAATCAGAAAAAGGAATAATTAAGAATGTTTCTGAAAATGAATGTACTGTATCAAACCAGATGACACAGTGGAATAGAAAGAAATGTTTCAAGTGTGGAAAAGTGGGACACTTAGAGAAGAGATGCCAGACACACACTAGTTTAATGGGTCTGGATTTAAAACAGCCCAAGGAAGGATTTCTTTTGATGGTTGATGTGCAAGGAATTACCACAAATGCATTATTAGACTCTGGGGCAGACCAGAGTATGATGTCAAAAAGGCTTTGGAAGAGGATAGAGGCCCAAGAAAGATTTGTGCCTAGAACCCCTGAAAGCCAAGTTCACATCAGATGCATTCATGGTGCTGCAACATCATATCCCACCTATAGGCTTAAGGTTAAGTGCCTGGAGGAACAAGAGGAAGTCCTATTAGCAGTGGTGCCTAGGCTACCCTTTGATTTGGTTCTAGGAAAGGACTGGCCAAGATTTAAGCAGGAACTAGTGAAAGGGCTAGGAAAGAAGGAGGGAGAAGGTTTAATAATGGAAATAGCTCCCGGGCCTTTCTTTGGAAGTCCTCAGTCCCTAGCTAAAAAGATGGTTAAGCTTCCAGAAGGCCAAACTATGGGTAATAAGAGGGGCCTTGTATCCACCCGCTCGCAGGCTAAGGTAGAGAGCCAGCAGAAGGAGGAGGGGGAGCAGGCAGAGTTATTAGGAGACTTACCCTCTCATGATGATTTAATAACCCCATCATCTGGTAAAGTAAGAAAGTTGAAAGCACAAAGGAGGCGTGAGAGACTTTGCAGAGCACAGGGTAGGGCTGAGATGTTAGCTGGTCAAAGTTTACCCTGGGTGCCAGCTGAGTTGGTGGCAAAGTTTCCTAACTTTCCACAAGAGCAGCGAGCTGATCAAGCTCTCACCCGAGCTTTTAAGTATGCTCAGGAGGTCAGGGAGGAGTTGCCCAGATTCAGACTAGATAATGACATATTATATAGAGAGTCAGGACCCCAGAAATGGTGCCATACGTAAACAATTGGTGGTACCCACAACTTTCAAAGGGCTAGTACTTAGGCTAGCACATGATCATCCAGTGGGAGGTCATAAAGGTATGCAAGGAACGCTGAATCAAATACTTGTGCGTTTTTACTGGCCAGGTATATTCAAAGAAACTGCCCAGTTTTGTGCTGCATGTCCAGCGTGTCAGCGAGTTACAGCGGCTCACCCACCGGTGGTGCCATTGATCCCCATGCCAATCATCACAGACCCAATTGGTCGCATTGCCATGGATATTGTAGGCCCATTAGTTAAAACGCCCCGAGGTTTCCAATACATCCTAGTTATGGTAGATCAGGCAACAAGGTTTCCCTGGGCCATACCATTGAGGAATGTTTCTGCAAAACAATAGCTTTAGAGCTAGTAAAATTGTTTTGTGAAGTGGGATTCCCAAGAGAGGTGTTGACTGACCGAGGGTCCAATTTTGTATCCAAATATTTGGCCCAGGTCTGGGATGCCTTTGGCATTCGTCACGTGAAAACCTCAGCCTACCATCCACAATCAAATGGTTTGGTGGAGAGATTCAACCAAACTCTCAAACAAATGTTGAGAAGGGGGTTAGCAGGAGAGGTAAAAGAATGGGATATGTTATTACCCTTTGCCTTATATGCCTGCAGGTAAAGAATTCAAGTGTCCCTAGGTGTAACTCCGTATGAGTTGATGTATGGTAGGGCTCCCCGGGGTTTGTTGGATATTTTGAGGGAACAATGGATTGATCCTGAACCAGGAAGTCAGGAGGTGCCACTGTTTCTACGTGACTTGAGAGCACGTTTGAAAAGGACGTCGCAGGTTGCTGAGAGGAACCTGCAGGACAGTCAAGTTCGCCAGAAAGGGTGGTATGATAGAAAGGCCAAAAGCCGCCAATTAAGCATTGGTGAAAAGGTTTTGGTTCAAGTAGCAGGAACTGCTCCAAAATTTGAGGTACAGTGGAAAGGGCCATGGGAGGTTGTTAAACAAGTAAGCCCAGTGTCTTATATGGTAGAAAATGCCAGAGGGCGTAGGCAGACCTACCATATTAATGTACTTAAGTCTTGGAGGGAGAGGCCTGTAGATAATGACCTTGAACCCAGTCAGGAAGTAAGTGAGCTTCAAGAAGATAACACTCTCGTAGGTATTACGGACTGTAGAGAAGCAGTTTCACCAGTAAAACCAGTCCGTAATAACTTAAGCAGGGGGGTATGTGATAAGGAAGCTTATCATAGCTCAGGTAGGAGCTATAGAAAAGATGATGTGACTCTGAACAAGCAACCTGTCAGTTCTGGTAGAAGCAAGAAAACAGAGTTTTCACATAAAAGACTACCAGTCCCAGAATGCACCAGGTTTCCAGCAGCCATGAGAGGGGCTGAAGTGAGAAAATGTGTGTGCAATCAAGAGAGCTATGAGGTAATCCCTAAGCACTCATCTCAAAGGGCAGGGCCTGATTCAAGACAGCTGCGCTGTGTTAGGGAGCAGCACACATTAGAACAGGATAAGAGTAGAGCTTATTCTTCAGGAAACAGTTTCAGCAACAGTTTGAAGAACAGCTTCAGCAAAAGCCACGCAGATAGAGAGAGAAGGAAACTCTCTGGAAGGAAGAGAAGAAAGGCCATTGGAAGGTCTGGGAGATTCCAAGGCAGTACTCATACTGGGAGGTATTCCAAAAGCCAGCAGAGTCCATTGGACTGGATTCAGCCAGAGGAATGGAGTGGCAGAGATAGGAATCACCAGTGGCTACCTGGAAGAGAGAAGACTGCATGTGGAAGGGACTTTCAGACCAAGGCCCGAAGGTATGTGAGAGAATATCCAGTGTCCAGGGATCAAGATTGGAAGGCTGGACATCAGAATTGGATTACATATTGGTCAGGCTATACAGAGAGGAATAATGATAGCAGGAGAGGCTCAGGTATGAACACTGATCCAGACCCTATCTATAATAGAGAATGGCAGCAAGGGAATAAGCATTCTCATGATAGTGCCTTAATGAAAGACTCGTCTGTGCCAATGTATGATAGTGACCATATGCTGATTGATACAGCAGATGAAAATACAGTTTACATGGACTGTTCTCTATCTAAATGCTATTGCTAGCTTTCTATGAGCAAACACATCAGCCATCACAAAGAAACCTAACTTTGTTCTTTATTTCCACTGCAAACAGCTCTTAAAGCAGGATTTGGGTTCACACAGTAGCAGCCAGCCAGCTAAAGGCTTACAGCTGGTCAATTGATAGTAATTAAAGCTGCACCTGATTGTGTGTGTGAGCAAGGGAGAATCACTGCTGAGATCTGCATGGAAAATAAGCAGAAGTTAACCTAACCAGCAAAGTTTATTCTTTTCTTTGTGCCTTGGTATTTGGTAATTATTTGCTAAGAAAACATTAGCTAATTGCCTGACAAGCTGAAGGTTGTTTTCTGGTTTATTTTGTGATTTTTGTTATCCATTTTAAACACTGCAAGCAAGTAACCTCATTTATAGTGCTATCAAGCATACATGTGCTGGGTGTGAATTAAACCCCATCAATAAAAGAAGTATTTTATTGATCTTACCACTTGGTTTCACAACTCAAATTATTGTCATCAGCTGTGTTTGGGAGTGAATGAACTACAATACCCACAATACCTTGCAAGAATCATATGAATATATGCATCGTCAAGATTGTGTAAGTTCTCACCCTAGGCAGCCGTCTGACAAATGGCGTAGTTTTTCGGATTGCTCTTGCACCAAGAGGATTTACTTGTTGTGGATTACAAATAAAAGTCAAGTTTAAAGCTGTAAGAAGATTTCTTTCCCTCATCTGCACTTTGGAAGAAAAGTGGTTGTTCCAGGAAGCTGTCCCAGATGAAAAGACCCTGTGAAAAGCTGGATTCATCACTGAGACAAGGTAATATGTACCTGGGCATGTCTAGTGGTGGATGTGTGTAAGCACAGGGGGTAATTGTAAAAAAATTTTAAAAAAAAAAAAAAAAAAAAGCCACACCTGGTTGGAAGGTGCTGCTCTTGGGTTTTTCTTTTTTTTTTTCTTGCAGGGGTCAAGATGGATCCGACGGAGATGGCTCAGTGGATGGCAGCCCAATTTAGCAAGCAGCAGGAGCTATCACAGCAGGCCCAGGACACTGCTATGAAGGCCTTAATGGAACAGCAGAAACCAGTGCTTGATCTGGTGCAAGCTCTAGTTCAGCTGCAGAGCCAAAGTGGAACAGATGCAAGACCAGCAGTTAGTACTGGTGCACCACATGTGGACACTGTGGGACTCAATCAAGGGATTGGGGCATTTAATTTTGGGAAATTAACTCCAGAAGATAATGTTGATGATTTTCTAGAGTCTTTTGAAAGAGTGGCACAGGCTTTAGCATGGCCAGAGACCCAGTGGGCAGTAAGGCTGGCAGCCTCATTAACTGGTGAGGCACTAGCAGCTTACAGAGCAATGCCAGCAGCCCAGGCTTTGATTTATAAGGATGTAAAGGCAGCTATTAGAGATCACCTAGGGTTGTCTATTTCAGAGTATAGGCGAATGTTTAGAGCTGTTACATTGAAAGTGGGTGAGACACCCAGGGCTCTGAGTCAGAGAATTAGAAGTCTAGCTGTAAAATGGTTGGAGCCTGAGCAAAAGACAGTAGAAATGTTATTAGATATTATAATGCTGGAACAATTTATGCTTGGGGTACCTAAAGATTTGAATGTTTTTCTTATACAGCAAAATTGCCAAAATCTTGGAGAGGCAACCATGCTAGCAGAGAGATTCTTGGAAGCCACGCAGGCTTGCCATAGAATGGGTGGCCCTCTAAAGATGGATGCTGAGGCTAGATGTGCTGAATCAGAAAAAGGAATAATTAAGAATGTTTCTGAAAATGAATGTACTGTATCAAACCAGATGACACAGTGGAATAGAAAGAAATGTTTCAAGTGTGGAAAAGTGGGACACTTAGAGAAGAGATGCCAGACACACACTAGTTTAATGGGTCTGGATTTAAAACAGCCCAAGGAAGGATTTCTTTTGATGGTTGATGTGCAAGGAATTACCACAAATGCATTATTAGACTCTGGGGCAGACCAGAGTATGATGTCAAAAAGGCTTTGGAAGAGGATAGAGGCCCAAGAAAGATTTGTGCCTAGAACCCCTGAAAGCCAAGTTCACATCAGATGCATTCATGGTGCTGCAACATCATATCCCACCTATAGGCTTAAGGTTAAGTGCCTGGAGGAACAAGAGGAAGTCCTATTAGCAGTGGTGCCTAGGCTACCCTTTGATTTGGTTCTAGGAAAGGACTGGCCAAGATTTAAGCAGGAACTAGTGAAAGGGCTAGGAAAGAAGGAGGGAGAAGGTTTAATAATGGAAATAGCTCCCGGGCCTTTCTTTGGAAGTCCTCAGTCCCTAGCTAAAAAGATGGTTAAGCTTCCAGAAGGCCAAACTATGGGTAATAAGAGGGGCCTTGTATCCACCCGCTCGCAGGCTAAGGTAGAGAGCCAGCAGAAGGAGGAGGGGGAGCAGGCAGAGTTATTAGGAGACTTACCCTCTCATGATGATTTAATAACCCCATCATCTGGTAAAGTAAGAAAGTTGAAAGCACAAAGGAGGCGTGAGAGACTTTGCAGAGCACAGGGTAGGGCTGAGATGTTAGCTGGTCAAAGTTTACCCTGGGTGCCAGCTGAGTTGGTGGCAAAGTTTCCTAACTTTCCACAAGAGCAGCGAGCTGATCAAGCTCTCACCCGAGCTTTTAAGTATGCTCAGGAGGTCAGGGAGGAGTTGCCCAGATTCAGACTAGATAATGACATATTATATAGAGAGAGTCAGGACCCCAGAAATGGTGCCATACGTAAACAATTGGTGGTACCCACAACTTTCAAAGGGCTAGTACTTAGGCTAGCACATGATCATCCAGTGGGAGGTCATAAAGGTATGCAAGGAACGCTGAATCAAATACTTGTGCGTTTTTACTGGCCAGGTATATTCAAAGAAACTGCCCAGTTTTGTGCTGCATGTCCAGCGTGTCAGCGAGTTACAGCGGCTCACCCACCGGTGGTGCCATTGATCCCCATGCCAATCATCACAGACCCAATTGGTCGCATTGCCATGGATATTGTAGGCCCATTAGTTAAAACGCCCCGAGGTTTCCAATACATCCTAGTTATGGTAGATCAGGCAACAAGGTTTCCCTGGGCCATACCATTGAGGAATGTTTCTGCAAAAACAATAGCTTTAGAGCTAGTAAAATTGTTTTGTGAAGTGGGATTCCCAAGAGAGGTGTTGACTGACCGAGGGTCCAATTTTGTATCCAAATATTTGGCCCAGGTCTGGGATGCCTTTGGCATTCGTCACGTGAAAACCTCAGCCTACCATCCACAATCAAATGGTTTGGTGGAGAGATTCAACCAAACTCTCAAACAAATGTTGAGAAGGGGGTTAGCAGGAGAGGTAAAAGAATGGGATATGTTATTACCCTTTGCCTTATATGCCTGCAGGGAAAGAATTCAAGTGTCCCTAGGTGTAACTCCGTATGAGTTGATGTATGGTAGGGCTCCCCGGGGTTTGTTGGATATTTTGAGGGAACAATGGATTGATCCTGAACCAGGAAGTCAGGAGGTGCCACTGTTTCTACGTGACTTGAGAGCACGTTTGAAAAGGACGTCGCAGGTTGCTGAGAGGAACCTGCAGGACAGTCAAGTTCGCCAGAAAGGGTGGTATGATAGAAAGGCCAAAAGCCGCCAATTAAGCATTGGTGAAAAGGTTTTGGTTCAAGTAGCAGGAACTGCTCCAAAATTTGAGGTACAGTGGAAAGGGCCATGGGAGGTTGTTAAACAAGTAAGCCCAGTGTCTTATATGGTAGAAAATGCCAGAGGGCGTAGGCAGACCTACCATATTAATGTACTTAAGTCTTGGAGGGAGAGGCCTGTAGATAATGACCTTGAACCCAGTCAGGAAGTAAGTGAGCTTCAAGAAGATAACACTCTCGTAGGTATTACGGACTGTAGAGAAGCAGTTTCACCAGTAAAACCAGTCCGTAATAACTTAAGCAGGGGGGTATGTGATAAGGAAGCTTATCATAGCTCAGGTAGGAGCTATAGAAAAGATGATGTGACTCTGAACAAGCAACCTGTCAGTTCTGGTAGAAGCAAGAAAACAGAGTTTTCACATAAAAGACTACCAGTCCCAGAATGCACCAGGTTTCCAGCAGCCATGAGAGGGGCTGAAGTGAGAAAATGTGTGTGCAATCAAGAGAGCTATGAGGTAATCCCTAAGCACTCATCTCAAAGGGCAGGGCCTGATTCAAGACAGCTGCGCTGTGTTAGGGAGCAGCACACATTAGAACAGGATAAGAGTAGAGCTTATTCTTCAGGAAACAGTTTCAGCAACAGTTTGAAGAACAGCTTCAGCAAAAGCCACGCAGATAGAGAGAGAAGGAAACTCTCTGGAAGGAAGAGAAGAAAGGCCATTGGAAGGTCTGGGAGATTCCAAGGCAGTACTCATACTGGGAGGTATTCCAAAAGCCAGCAGAGTCCATTGGACTGGATTCAGCCAGAGGAATGGAGTGGCAGAGATAGGAATCACCAGTGGCTACCTGGAAGAGAGAAGACTGCATGTGGAAGGGACTTTCAGACCAAGGCCCGAAGGTATGTGAGAGAATATCCAGTGTCCAGGGATCAAGATTGGAAGGCTGGACATCAGAATTGGATTACATATTGGTCAGGCTATACAGAGAGGAATAATGATAGCAGGAGAGGCTCAGGTATGAACACTGATCCAGACCCTATCTATAATAGAGAATGGCAGCAAGGGAATAAGCATTCTCATGATAGTGCCTTAATGAAAGACTCGTCTGTGCCAATGTATGATAGTGACCATATGCTGATTGATACAGCAGATGAAAATACAGTTTACATGGACTGTTCTCTATCTAAATGCTATTGCTAGCTTTCTATGAGCAAACACATCAGCCATCACAAAGAAACCTAACTTTGTTCTTTATTTCCACTGCAAACAGCTCTTAAAGCAGGATTTGGGTTCACACAGTAGCAGCCAGCCAGCTAAAGGCTTACAGCTGGTCAATTGATAGTAATTAAAGCTGCACCTGATTGTGTGTGTGAGCAAGGGAGAATCACTGCTGAGATCTGCATGGAAAATAAGCAGAAGTTAACCTAACCAGCAAAGTTTATTCTTTTCTTTGTGCCTTGGTATTTGGTAATTATTTGCTAAGAAAACATTAGCTAATTGCCTGACAAGCTGAAGGTTGTTTTCTGGTTTATTTTGTGATTTTTGTTATCCATTTTAAACACTGCAAGCAAGTAACCTCATTTATAGTGCTATCAAGCATACATGTGCTGGGTGAATTAAACCCCATCAATAAAAGAAGTATTTTATTGATCTTACCACTTGGTTTCACAACTCAAATTATTGTCATCAGCTGTGTTTGGGAGTGAATGAACTACAATACCCACAATACCTTGCAAGAATCATATGAATATATGCATCGTCAAGATTGTGTAAGTTCTCACCCTAGGCAGCCGTCTGACAAGCTACAGTGTAACCCACAGAAAACTAATAAGAGAAAATATTTTTTCACACTCAACACGTAATTGAACTCTGCAGTAAAAGTTGTTAGTGTACCTGGGTTTAAAAAAGATTCGGACAAGGTCCTGGAGGAAAGTTCCATAAACCACTATTAAAGGGAACCCAGGAAATCCACTTCTTGTCCCAATACAAGCATTGTGGAACATGTCTTCTGGGGAAACTGCTAGACCTAGATTGGCTACAGTTGGAAACAGGATACTGGACTTGATGTACCTTGGTCTGACCCAGTTTGGCATACCTTATGTTCTTATGAGTTAAAACCACTGATGTTGAAAGTTACTACCTTGACCTCAGCCATTGTCTAGCATATTTAGCTCAGTTGTCCAGTTGTTTCTATATTTGTTCCAGTCTCTGGGATATCCCAGCTCAAACCCATGGGCGCTGTCCCTGGCCCCAATCTGTAGCAGATGGCACACTTCCCTCTTACAGGGTTCTTTACCCCTTCCCCTTCCTGCTCTCACTTTGCGTCCCACTGACATTATCTGTCCCTGTGATACCCCTATATTCACCACCCTTCTTCCCTCTGGTCCCCGTCCTCATCATGCACAACTTACACATTATCATTCATACACACCATACCCTCATCATCCATTCCTCTGTCATGCTTTAATCCCCTCCTCCCCACAGTCTTTCTCCCTCCCGTCACCTTCCCTAAGACCCCAAGGTTTTGCTATCTGCTTCAATTTCCCTCAACCACACTGCCATCCACCCTGCCTGCACCCCCTCCCGGTGATGTCATTGCTAAACCAGTTTGATTTACATCCTTAATGCCATTTACTGTTGAGATGGTTGCTTTGTGGCAATCCTGTTCATCTGGCTTGGGTGGATGCAGAGAAATAGGTCGCTTGACCTTGCCAGCCCTGATCCAGGGGGGCCCCCACCCACCGTGACTGTTGCACTCTTCATTCTTCCGCTCAGGTCTCCCATTGCAACTCTGTCCTGTAAAGTCGGTCCCAACTCTGTTTAACTTTTGGGCAACTCAATGTCAACTTGGTACAAGGTCTGCACTCCCTGCTCAGTTTGCATATGTTCCCGACAGTTTCACGGTCCCAGTCAGCGCGCAGTGGGGTCTCCCCTTTCTCCAGTTCTTTCCAAGAAGTGCTGGCCTTTCTCCACATTGTTGAAGTGCAGTGTCGCCCCCTTGTGCTGCACCCTCAGTCAATGGGGGAAGAGTACGGTGAATATGATGCCTCTTTGGTACAGTGCATTGCAGATCGAGGTAAATTCATTACTTTGTGCTGCTACACGGGTGGAGTAGCCATTGAAGAGTATGATCTTTCTGTTGTCAAATTTGAGGATTTTCTGCTTGTAGTAGGCACGCATTTTTTTTCTTTGTCCATCCAAATCAATAGCGGACTATTTCTGGTCATGGCCTGGTGCTTTTCGGCCCCATGCAATGGGCACGCTCACAATGTCACATCGCCCGATCACCCTGGAGACCCAGAGCAGTAACCAGCTCTCAAAAAATTCATAGAGCTTGATGTCTGTAATGGTTTCCGGTAAGCCCACTATGCGGACATTATTGCACCAGGTACGATTTTCTTGATCTTCAACATGTTCCATCAGCTGCTGTTTACTGGCCGTGAGTTGTATGACCTGGGACGTTAGGCACTGCACCAACATTTCTTGCTTTGTCACGCGCTGCTCAAGTTCTGCCAGCCTACTGAGTTGGACCTCGAACTGCTTTTTAATCCCATCTATGGCAGACTGCAAGTGGTTGAATCGATTTTCTAAAACAGACAAGACTACCCGTGGTATCTCCACTGCCAGTTCTCTGGTCCCTGCCAATTCAGCCTGCTATTTTGTGCCCTGATGTATGTTATTTTACAGCATAGCATTTGAGTGTGGTGGTATGCCCCACCAATTGTCATCCGTGCTGGCTGCCTCCCAGCATGTCCGTTGTGATTCACCACTCTCACACACCTCTCCAGCTGGGGTTGATGCGATTTTTGCTGAGTTTTGGGGTTTTTTAGGGCCTTAATGTGGGAGCTCTATTCCTTCAAGTCTTTTTCTTCCCTGAGCATCACTGATAATACCTTCTCTTTTTGAGATAGAAAGGCTTCTTGCCAGAAGCCTTCTTCTTTTGCAGGATCAGCTGTCTTTCTCGACAAGCACTTCATGGTGAGATTGTCAGTTTCTATTTCACCTGCTTTTTATGCCAGCCCTTTCCAAAGAGATTCTCTTCGTTACAAGGGATGTTGGCCAGCTTGTCCTACACCCATTGTTTGAGATCAGAGGCTTGCAGCCATGCTGTCCTCCTTGCTCCAATACAGGCTGCTGCTGTTCTGCTTGTAGCCTCAAAAGCATTGAAGGTTGCTCTAGTGAGAAACTTGGAAGTGTTTTGAGCATGAGCTACAAGCGCCTCATGAGGGGCCTGCTTTATCTGCAGGCAGAAAAGTGCTGAATTCCGATAAGTCTCTTGAGATATCTCTGAAAAACATGCCCAGGTAGAGCATGTAAGAGTTGATCCTGGACCCCAGCATGACAGACTGAAAAGCTTTCCTGCCAAAAGCATCGAGAGTTCTAGCCTTCCTGCCCGGAGGAACCGGTGAATGGTTCTTGGAGCTTTTAATTTTCCTCATGGCTGACTCTACCACCATAGAGTGGGGTGGTAGCTGTGCCAGACCAAGGAGGAACTCGATACAACGTATCTAACCTCTTGCTGATGGCAGGAGTTGAGAGTGGTGCTTCCCACATCTGAAGCATTAAGCTCTGTAGGATGTTATGGATGAGAGGGATAGCGCCTCCTTTGGGGCTGAGGGATATTGAAGGATATCCAACTCCTCTGCTCTCAGTTCCGCCTCCATGGTCACCGAGACAGAGAGTGCTGCTGCCATGTCCTTGATAAAATCCTGAAAGGACATGTCCTCGGTAGGAGACCGATGCCTTTCATGAGCTGGAGATGGATCCATTGGAATATCTCGAAGGAGCTCTGACTCAATCGAGTCTGGTTTGGAATCAGATGAAGCCGACCCCGATTCCAGAAGAAAATCGAGTAATGACTGTCGATTCCTCGGTACAGCTGATGCTACGATACCAATGTCGAAGCCTGATGCACCTGGTGTGCAGTATCGGAACCAGAGTGTCCAGTGCCCAAAGCCCCAGAGTGAACCTGAATTAATATGGGTTCCAAGACTGTCAGAACCGATGCCCCGAGCAACTCTGCAGAAGCACTTGGCACCCCAACCTCGAGGAATTGTACCGGAGTGGTGGTATCAGAGGTAGAGCTAGAGGACTACGAAGGCCCCGGCACAACAGACACCAGGATCGTGGCCAGACTCCATTTGATGGCTTGGACACACTCATAGTGTGAGGCTGGAGAAGACTGAGTGGCTTTTAGCCTGAGCTACTGTCCCAGAGCAAGGTATCGGGGGGATCCACCAAGGACAAGGTTCTGGGAGCTCCCCAAGCCCTTCCAAGGCTTTGGAGGAGGTATCCTCCCTCCAGGGCTGTTTGGCCAGTCGGTCTACATTTGGGTCCATGGAAGGTGAGTGTTGGTGCCAATGCCTAGTATCAGAGTCCGATGCCGATGCTAAGGAGTGGGATGCTGTCAATGCCGATGCAGAGGTCTTTGATACCTTATCTGCCGGTGACACTGATCGATGCTTCTTCTCATGTTTGGACTCAGAAGACGTATGGTAAGCATTCAACAACCTTGAGCCCCCGAGGAGTGTACCGAAGCGGTTGAGTCTGACTGAAACAGCTTAACCCATGGTTCTTAAGCCCCCGTGCTGTCATATGTTTACAGTGGGCACATGAAGAAATGTCACGGTAAGGGCCTAAACATTTCAGACACCAGTTGCACTGCATTTCAGACACCTGTGGCACTTAGTACATTTTTTTAAACCACTATGTGGTTTTTCTATTGTTGAAAAAAATGATGGAGGCCAAATCAAATTGGGCAATGGTGGCCCAAGCGACCGAAATACATGAAGGAAAAAATATATTTGAAATAACAAAAATTAAAAGAAAAAAGGGGTACCATAATGATGCAGTAACAAAGAAGAAGGCAAAGTAGTTGGAAAATATGGACTTGGCAACAGAAATGAAGCTGGAGAAAGATTGATAGAATTCTGCAAGACCAATGATCTATTCATCTCAAACACCTTCTTTCAGCAACACAAGCGACGACTGTACACATGGACTTCACCCAATGGATTGTATAAAAATCAAATTGACTACATCTGTGGAAGTCAACGATGGAAAAGCTCTGTAACATCAACAAAGACAAAACCTGGAGCTGACTGTGGTACAGATCATCAACTACTAGTATGCAAACTCAAGCTAAAGTTGAAAAAGAGCAAACCACTCATGAATGCACCAAAATATGACCTTGAGAATATACCACTGGAATTTAAAGACTGCCTGCAAAATCGATTTGCTGCCTTAGATACAAATGACAGCGCTCCGGAAGAGTTATGGAATGACATCAAGAAGGTTGTGCTGGAAGAAAGCGAGAAGTCTCTACCAAAGGTGAAAAAGCAAAAACGGCCAAAATGGATGACGGAAGAAACTCTGAAGATTGCCCAGAAACGCAGAGAAGCTAAAGCCAAAGGAGAAAGAAAGACAATCGCAGAACTCAACAGAGATTTCCAACGTGCAGCAAGACAGGACAAGGAAAAGTACTACAATGACACTTGCAAGGAAATAGAAGCAGAAACTATTAGAGGAAGAACAAGATCGGCTTTCCTAAAGCTGCGAGAGTTAAAGAAATAGTTCCAGCCTCGAATTGGAATGTTACAAGATGCTCAAGGTTCTATGTTGAATGATGCTGAGAAGATCAAGAAAAGGTGGAAGGAATATACAGAGTTTTTATATGATAAAGATCAAGTGGACCAACAGCCGTTTCAACCTATACCTTATGATCAGGAACCATTGGTGATGAAAGAAGAAGTTGAAGCAGCATTGAAAGCCTTATCAAAGAACAAAGCACCAGGCATTGATAGCATTCCCATAGAAGTATTGCAGCAATCTGATGCAGCTGTTACCGTACTTACAAGGCTCTGCCAAGAAATATGGAAGACAACATCATGGCCAACTGACTGGAAAAGATCTGTGTTTATACCAATACTAAAGAAAGGTGATCCAACTGACTGTGGAAATTATCGCACAATCGCTCTGATCCCACATGCCAGCAAGATTCTACTGAAGATTATTCAAAAGAGACTACAGCCATACCTAGAACAAGAACTACCTGAAGTGCAAGCAGGTTTCAGGAAAGGGCGAGGAACGAGAGACATCATTGCGGATGTGAGATGGATCCTTGAAAAGACTAAAGAATACCAAAAGGATATCTATTTGTGCTTTATCGACTATAGCAAGGCTTTTGACTGTGTAAACCATGAGAAACTCTGGGCCACATTAAGAAGCATGGGTATACCAGAACACCTGATCGTTCTCTTGCGTAATCTGTACATTGATCAAGAAGCAACAGTTCGATCGGAACAAGGAGAAACAGAATGGTTTAAAATAAGCAAAGGTGTAAGACAAGGCTGCATACTTTCCCCCTACCTGTTTAATTTATATGCAGAACAAATCATCAGAGAAGCAGGACTGTATGAAGACAACAGAGGTGTGAAGATTGGTGGAAGACTCATCAACAACCTTCGCTTTGCTGATGATACCACATTACTGGCTGAAAGTGAAGATGATCTGAAACATTTGCTTCTCACAATCAAAGAACATAGTCTCAAAATGGGCCTGCACCTTAATGTAAAGAAGACAAAGATCATGACAACTGGCATAATCAACAGGTTCATCGTTGAAGGAGAAAAAATTGAAATCGTGAACAACTTTAACCTACTTGGATCAACTATCAATAAAGAAGCAACAAGCAGTCAAGAAATCAGACGACGCATTGCTCTTGGCAGAATGGCTATGAAAGACCTAGATAAGATTCTCAAGAGCAGAGATGTTTCTCTCCATACAAAGATTCGACTTGTTCAAGCCATGGTATTTTCAATAACATCATATGGATGTGAAAGCTGGACAGTGAAAAAGATAGACAGGAAGAAAATTGATGCCTTTGAATTATGGTGCTGGCGGCGAATACTGTGTATACCATGGACTGCCCGAAGAACAAACCAGTCGGTACTAGAAGAGATCAAACCTAAGCTTTCTTTAGAAGCTCAGATGACAAGACTTCGACTTTCCTACTTCGGACACATCATGCGAAGAGAGAGATCATTAGAGAAAGACATCATGCTTGGCAAGATAGAAGGTCAACGCAAAAGAGGAAGGCCAGCAATGAGATGGATTGCTACAATAACAGCAGCTACGGGTACCAGTCTGTCAACAATGAGCCGCCTGACTGAAGACCGAACACAATTTAGGATAGCTATCCAGAGGGTCGCCATGAGTCGACTCCGACTCGACGGCACTTAACAACAACAACAATGATGCAGTATCGCTCCGGACATATGAGAAGGCAAGCAGAGATTATCAAGAAGGCACATAAAAAGTTAAAGAAGTCTCTTCACAGCAGGATTGGGAGGAAAGGTCCATAAACCATTATTAAGAAGGGACCCAGGATATCAATGCTTGAACCAATACAAGCATTGTGGAACCTGTGTCCCTTGGGGAAACTGCTAGGTACGTATGACCTAGATTGGCCACTGTTGGAAACAGAATACTGGGCTTGATGGACCTTGGTCTGACCCAGTATGGCATATCTTATGTTCTTATGTTCTTAAGGTCCCGATGGCTGCATGGAAAAAAGACAACTGAGGAGAACTGTTGGGAAGGTGGAAAGGTAGACATGCATGCGTGGAGGGGTGCTCCCAAAAGCATTCCTGTTGGATGTTGGGGAGTGCTCCCACACAGGGCTCCATCTGACATCACCCATATGTGAAGACTGCATTCTGACTGTTCCTGGAGATAATATTTTCTCTTATTAGTCCTAAATGGGCTACATTGCAATTTCATTTAGTGTCACCTAGTCATTCTACTTTTTGAAGAAATAAACAACTGATCTATGTTTACCCATTCCACTCCATTCATGAATTTATAGACCTCTGTCATATCTCCCCTCAGCTGTCTCTTTTCCAAGTTGAAGAGCCCTATCCTTTTAAGCCGTTCCTCATAGGGTTATCCTTCCATCTCCTTTCCCATTTTGGTGGCTCTTTTCTGTACCTTTTCTAATTCTCTTATATCCTTTTTAAGATATGGTGACCAGAACTGCAAACAATATTCAAGGTTTTGTTCTCCATTCCTTTCCTTATGATTCCTAGCATTCTATTTGCTTTCTCGGCCGCTACTGCACAATGGGCAGAGGTTTTCAACCTATTATCCATAATGACGCCTAAATCCCTTTTCTGGGTTTGTATTTCCTAAGTGCATAACTTTGTACTTGTCCACATTAAATTTCTTCTGCTTCGATTTCATACCCCTCAACGGCTCTAAAAGGTCTATCTGCGTTCATCGTCTAGCCCTCCCCGCAGTCACTCAGGCCCACCTCGAGCAAACTTGGAAATCTACTGTCTTTTATCTGGGCCCTGCACTATGGACCTCTCTGCCTCCAATCCTATGCTCTGAAGCCTCTTTCACAAGGTTTAAAGCACTTCTAAAAACTCACCTTTTCCTCACTATGTTTGATCTCCCTCCTCAGGACACCATTACCCCATCCCTCCTCTTGTAGTCCTGATGTGCTTCTCCTGTTCCGCAACTGCCCACTTTCTGTTTCTTCTCTCTCCTTCTAGACTGTCGTCAGGACTTTGGCGTTCCTTTACCACCCTTCCTACAACCACTGTTTCTTTTTTTTAATTGTCATTATTGTAAACCGTTCTGATGCCAAGGCTTCCTGGGTTGTATATCAAATATTAAATAAAGATAAAGATCAGCCATTTGGACATCCAGTCTTCCAATTTATTAAGGTCCTCTTGCAATTTTTCACAATCCTCTTGTGTTTTAATTGTTGTTGTTGTCAAGTGCTGTCGAGTTGGTGTCAGCTCATGGCGATCCTCTGGATAGTTGACATAACTGTGCTCGGTCTTCAGTCAGGCAGCTCTTGGTTGATAAAGTGGCACCCATAGCTGCTGTTATTGTATCGATTCATCTCATTGCTGGTCTTCGCTATTTTGCGTTGACTTTCTACCTTGCCAAGCATTATGTCTTTCTCTAATAATCTCTCTCTTTGCATGATGTGTCCAAAGTATGAAAGTATGTATCTCTTTCACTGTCCAACTTTCGCATCCATATGATGTTATTGAAAATACCATGGCTTGGACAAATCAAATCTTTGAATGGAGAGGGACATCTCTGCTCTTGAGGATCTTGTGAAGGTCCTGCATAACTATTCACCAAGAACAATGTGTCGTCGGATTTCTTGACTGATTGTCCTTTCTTTATTGATTGTTGATCCAGGTACGTTAAAGTTATCAAGTATTTCAATTTCTTCTCCATCAATGATGAACTTGATTTTGCCAGTTGTCAGGATCTTTGTCTTCTTAATGTTAAGGTACAGGCCCATTTTAAAACTATGCTCCATGCTCATGAGAATCAAATGTTTCAGATTGTCTTCACTTTCAGCCAGTAATGTGATATTATCAGCATAGCGAAGGTTGTTGATGAGTCTTCCACCAATCTTCACAACTCAGTTGTCTTCATATTGTCCTGCTTCTCTGATGATTTGTTCTGCATATAAAGAGGTAGGGGGAAAGTATGCAGCCTTGTCATACACCTTGGCTTGATTTTTAACCATTCTGTTTTAATAACTTTGAATAATTTTGTGTCATCTGCAAATTTGATTAACTCACTTGTATTCCCATTTCCAGGTCATTTATGAAGATGTTAAAAAACAGTGGGCCCCATACAGATCCCTGGGTACTCCACTATTCACCTTTCTCCAATGAGAAAATTGGCCATTTAGCCCTAATCTCTACTTTCTATCATTTAACCAGTTCCTGATCCACAATAGTACAATGCCTCCTATCCCATGACTTTTTAATTTTGCCAAGAGTCTCAAGTCAAAGGCTGTCAGAAAATCTAGATACTTTATTGACTTGCTCACCTTTGTCTACCTGTTTATTCACACCTTCCAAAAAATATAACAGATTGGTAAGACAAGACTTTCCTTGGCTAAATCCATGTTGGCTTTCTCCCATTAAACCATGACCATGTTCAGTAATTTTGCTCTTTATAATGGTTTCTACCATTTTGCACGGTATTGACATCAAACTCTCCAGTCTGTAGTTTCCCGGATCACTCCTGGAACCCTTTTTAAAAATCTGCGTTGCATTGGACATTCTCCAATTTTCAGGTAACCTAACATAAGAACATAAGTTATGCCTTACTAGGTCAGACCAAGGTCCATCAAGCCCAGTATCCTATTTCCAACCATGGTCAATCTAGGTCACAAGTACCTAGCAGTTTGTACTAAAGGTTTTTTTACTAATAGTTCACAGATTACTAATAATAGGTCTGCAATCTCATATTTCAGTTCTTTCAACACCCTTGAATGTTTACTATATGGTCCAGGTGATTTGCTACTTTTCAGTTTATCAAATAGTTGTATTACATCTTATTTATTTTATTTATTTAACTAGGCTTATATACTGCTTTTCTACCAGTCAAAGCAGTGTACATTCAGGTACTGTATATATACATTTTTTTCTTCCCAGTTTATCAATATATTTTTTTAATTCTTCCAAAATATCACCTTTAAGTATCATTTCAAGCATGGATAACTTCCTTACATCTTCTTCAGTAAAGACCAAAGCAAAGAATTCATTCAGTCTCTCCGCTATGGCCTTGTCTCCTCTTAATGCCCTTTTATCTAATGGTCCAACTGACTCTCTCACAGGCTTTTTGCTACAAATGTACTTGAAAAGGTCTTTAATATGCATTTTTGCTTCCACGGCAAGCTTTTTTTCAAATTGTTTCTTTGCTTGCCTTTGATAAGGTCTTAGATCGTGCTGGGGAGGAGTCTGCTGTCTTGGTACATGTCGGTACCAATGACATAGGAAAATGTGGTAGGGAGGTTCTGGAGGCTAAATTTAGGCTTTTAGGTAGGAAGTTGAAATCCAGAACTTCCAGGGTAGCGTTCTCCGAAATGCTTCCCATTCCACGCGCAGGACCCAAAAGGCAGGCAGAGCTCTCAATGCGTGGATGAGACAATGATGCAGAGATGAGGGTTTTGGATTTGTTAGGAAATGGGGAACATTCTGGGGAAAGGAGGGGCTCTTACGAAGGGATGGGCTTCACCTTAACCAGGATGGAACCAGGCTGCTGGCATTAACCTTTAAAAAGGAGACAGAGCAGCTTTTAAACTAGATAATAGGGGAAAGCCGACAGTCGCCCAAGAGCGCATGGTTCGGAAGAATGTATCCTTGAAGGATACTATCAAAAGCAGAGAGGTTCCAAAAAAGAGTAAAGTAGCCCAAATGCCCCCAAGTATGAAGCAGACAGAGCTTAAAGATCCCAAATTACCCATGTCTACCAATAGTCAGATTAATATGAATAAAATACAGTCTCTAAAATGCTTGTATGCAAATGCTAGAAGTCTAAAAAATAAGACGGGAGAGTTAGAATATATAGCATTAAATGAGAGGTTAGATATGATTGGAATCTCAGAGACATGGTGGAAGGAGGACAACCAGTGGGACACTGTGATACCTGGGTACAAACTATATCATAATGATAGAGCTGATCAAATTGGTGGAGGGGTTGCGCTCTATGTTAGAGAGGACATTGAGTCAGAAAGGATTAAAGTTTTTCAGGAAACAAAATTTGCTGTAGAAACTCTATGGATTGAAATTCCATGTACAAAGGGGAAGGCGATGGCAGTGGGGGTGTACTATCGACGGCCTGGCCAGAATGAACAAATGGATGATGAAATGCTGAAAGAAATCAAGGAAGCTAACAAAAGTTACAGTGCAGTAATAATAATGGGTGATTTCAATTACCCCGGTATCAACTGGGTCAGTGTCACAGCAGGACATGCTAGGGAGATAAAGTTCCTAGATGAAATAAATGACTGCTTCTTGGAGCAGCTGGTTCATGAATCGACCAGAGGGGAAGCCATATTAGACGTACTCCTTAGTGGAACACCAGATCTAGTGCAAAAGATAAGGGTGTTGGAGCCACTTGGCAATTGTGATCATAGCATGATTTGCCTTTGATTTAATTAGTGGAGGAGGGATAGTAAGGAAATCCACAGTACTACCTTTTAACTTTCGAAAGGGAGACTATGATAAAATGAGGGAAATAGTTAAGAAAAAACTAAAAGGAGCAGTTGCAAAGGTTAAAGACTTACATCAAGCTTGGGTGTTGTTGAAAAATACTATCTTGGAAGCCCAGACCAGCTGTATTCCACGCTTTAAGAAAAGTGGAAGGAAGTCCAAAAAACTGCCAGTATGGTTTAAAGGGGGGGGGGGGGGGTCAGAGAGGCTGTTGTTGCCAAAAAAGCATCTTTCAGGAAATGGAAAAAAGAGCCAAATGACGAAACCTGGAAACAGCATAAGCACTGGCAAGTCAAATGCAAGGCATTGATAAGGCAGGCAAAAGGAGAATTTGAGAAGAAGCTTGCTGCGGAAGCAAAAACGCGAAATAAAAACTTTTTCAAGTATATTCGTAGCAAAAAAACCTGTGAGAGAGTCAGTTGGTCCATTAGATGATAGAGGGGTTAAAGGGGCACTAAGAGGCGACAAGGCAATAGTGGAGAGACTGAATGAATTCTTTGCTTCGGTCTTTACTGAGGAAGATGTAGGGATGTTACCCATGACTGAAGTGGTATTTAAAGGTGCAGAAGAATTGAAGGAAATATCGATACATCGGGAAGATGTATTACAACTATTAGATAAACTGAAGAGTAGCAAATCACCTGGGCCGGATGGTATACATCCAAGGGTGTTGAAAGAAATGAAATATGAGATTGCAGACCTGCTATTAGTAATCTGTGAACTATCATTAAAATCATCTCTAATACCTGGAAGATTGGAAGATCGCCAATGTAACACCAATTTTTAAAAAGGGTTCCAGGGGTGATCCGGGAAACTAAAGACCGGTGAGCCTCATGTCAGTTCCTGGAAAAATGGTAGAAACCATCATAAAGAATAAAATTACTCAGCATGTAGATAGTTATGGCCTAATGGGAGACAGCCAACATGGAAGATCTTGTCTTACTAATCTGTTATGTTTTTTTGAAGGTGTGAATAAACAGGTGGACAAAGGTGAGTCGGTTGATATAGTGTATCTGGACTTTCAGAAAGCCTTTGACAAGGTCCCTCATCAGAGACATTTGGCAAAACTAAAGAGTCATGGGATAGGAGGCAGTGTACTATTGTGGATCAGGAACTGGTTAAAAGATATCAAGCAGAGGGTAGGGCTAAATGACCAATTTTCCCAATGGAGAAAGGTAAATAGTGGTGTACCCCAGGGATCTGTGCTGGGTCCGCTGCTTTTTGACATATTCATAAATGACTTGGAAAACGGAAAAAAGAGTGAGGTTATCAAATTTACAGATGACACAAAAACTATTTAAAGTTGTTAAAACCCAAGAGGATTGTGGAAAATTGCAAGGAGGATCTTGAAAAATTGGAAGACCAGGCATCAAAATGGCAGAGGAAATTTAATGTGGACAAGTGCAAAGCTATGCACCTAGGGAAGAACAACCCAAACTATGGTTACACGATGCAAGGTTCCACATTAGGAACCACTACCCAGGAAAAAGATTTAGGCGTCATTGTGGATAACATGTTAAAACCCTCAGCCCAGTGTGCAGCGGCGGCCAAGAGAGAAAATGGAATGCTAGGTATCATAAGAAACGGAATGGAAAATAAAACAAAAGTTATAATAATGCCTCTATATCGTTCCATGGTGAGACCGCACCTTGAATATTGTGTGCAATTCTGGAAAGTTTATGACCAATCCCAAGTAATGCAAAATTTGCATTGTGTGAGTAAGAGCAGAGCTGACTTCTGGAGCTGTGGGTGCTCGAATAAGCCAGTCATCCAAGTAAGGGAAGATGAATATCCCCAGAGTCCATAGGAATGCAGCTACTACTGCCATGCATTTTGTGAAAACTCTTGGGGCAGAAGCCAGACCGAAGGGAAGAACCCTGTATTGGAAGTGTCTTCCCTGGAAAAGGAACTTCCTGTGATCTGGATGGATGAGTATATCTATTTATTTATTTAATTAACATTTCTTATATACTGCCTTTCATGATATCAAGGCAGTTTACATTGAACAAACTGAAATTACATTGAACAGGGCATTATAACTTGGAGATAACTATTTTACAGGGAACATTGGCTATGGAGGGTTAAGTGGCTTGTCCAAGACCACAAGGAGCACCTGTGGGACTAGAAACCCCAGTCCTTCTGGCCCAAGATTGCTGTCCTCTAGTGGGATTTGAACCCCTGACCTTCCAGCCTGAAGTACCTTGCCCCAACCACTAGGCCACTCCTCCACTCCTTATATGAGCTTAAGTATCCTTTAGATCTAGAGAACATAGCCAATCCTGACTGAAGGTATGGCAGAAGTGTTCCGAGAGAGATCATTTTGAATTTTTCTTGGAACAGATATTTGTTCAATTCTCTGAGGTCCAAAATGGGTCTGTGTCCCCCTGTTTTCTTTGGGATGAGAAAATAGGGGGAGTAGAACCCTGTACCCTGTTGAGGTATGGGTGCTGCTTCTATTGCTCCCTGGGCAAGAAGTATTGTGATCTCCTGACTCAGAAGATTGGCGACAGGGGTTTGAGAATTGAACTGTCTTATGATTGTAGGAGGGGGCATGCTGTGAAAATGAAGTCTGTACCATTCTCGTACAATGGACAGAGTCCAGTGTTCTGATGTTATTTGGTGCCATCTGGTGGCAAACTGACATAATCTGCCGGGGATGGTAGAGGGTTCTGGACCCTGCAGGGGCAGGAAGCCTAAATTCTCTAGAAAAGAGTCAAAGCCCCTGAGGAGGCTGAGCCTGCTGAGCTAGCTGAGCTCTTGGGACTTTTGGTTTCTTCTGTTGTCTAGTTTGTTGCTGTTGTCCCTTTTGGGCAGCATGGACTGCACAGTGACCCTGCTGGGTATAAGAAGGATAAAACTTATTTTTCTTGTTGAAAAAGGGTTTTTTAGTCGATCTTTTCTTTGCTGGGTTGGCTGTAGACTTTGACAACCTGTCGAAGGTAATATTGTCAGAGTCAATCTCATTAGCTTTTTCATGGCAATCCTTGTCAAAGAGATTGTCTCCTGTGCAAGGAATGTTTCCCAGTTTATCTTGTACCCAAATTTCCAAGTCTGATGCCTGAAGCCAGGCAATACGACGTGCACCAATGGAGATAGCAGAGGTTCTGCTGATGCATTCAAAGCAATCAAAGGCTGCACGGTTGACAAACTTGGAAACATCTTGGGCATGTTTGACCAGAGCAAGAAAATCCTGTCTTTTATCATCAGGAAGAAGGGGGCTTATAAGCTCCAAGTCTCCTGTAACCTCTTTGAGGAACATCCCCATGTATAGGATTTATGAGCTGATTCTAGCTGAGAGCATGGAAGCTTTGAAGCATCGACGCCCAAAAGCATTGAGAGTCCTGGACTCGCGGCCTGGAGGATTGGAAGAATGTCTTTTTGCACTCTTTATCCTGCGCATGGCCGATTCCACTATCATTGAATGGTGTGGTAACTGGGTCTTCTGAAAGCCAGGACAAGGTGGAACTCGGTACATGGTATCGAGTCTTTGAGAGTGTGGAGATGTGGTTAAAGGAGTCTCCCACATTCTCAGCATGAGATCATGCAGGATCTTATGAATGGGCAAAGTAGCTCCTAGTTTTAGGGTACTGAAGAATCTCTAACTCTTCTGCCCTAGGCTCCTTTTCAGGAGCCACTGTGATTGCAAGGCCTTGAGCCACATCACAAATAAAATCCTGGAAGGACATATCCTCTGGAGGAGATATTCTACGCTGAGGAGAAGAAGATGGATCCTCCGGAAGAAGTGCTCTGGTATCGGCAGAGTCATCGGAGTCATCGGAATTGGAAGATTAAAAATATCTCTGATCCCGATGTTCGTGCAAGGTACGGTACCAGTATCGATCAAAGTCAGTATCGAGGTGTCTTGGTACCGATCCTTCGATACCAGGGATGGACTCTAAACTCGGCATGGGGGGTATACCTGCCAAGGCTGGTGCCGATGGTACCGGTACCAATGTCGGTACCGGTGCCTGTTCAACAGTCTGAAGCGGTTTCAACGATACCGAAGCTGTTAGAAGAGCCGCTAGACTACGTTCGATAGTGAGAAATCTTTGATCTATTGCTCCTGCCGATGCTTGGGTGTCGGTACCGGTAGAAGCGGCCGGGACCCCAGAGCATGGCACCAGTAGTTCTGCCGAGGTGGAAGCCTCGAGAACATCCTGGAGCCCCGTTAGTGCTTTGGAAGCCGAAGCCTCCCGCCGGGGCTGTTTTGCTGGGGAAGGGCAATGCCGATGGCATCTTGATACTTTGAAGGAGATCTACCCTTTGAGGGCCGTTAGTCTTTGCAGACTTATGTTTAGTTACCTGAGATCCATGGGAGGAAGATGAAGCCCTGGAAGACGTTGATGCAACGGACATCGCATCTGTGGCAAAAATGGTATCGAGTTTTGCAGCTCTACTCTGCAGGCCCCTTTTGGTCATTTTTCTACAAGAGAGACACTCCAATGGAGAGTGGTCAGGTCCTAAACATTTGAGACACCAGTCATGGGTGTCGGTGATGGATATGGTACCGCTACACTTAGAACATTTTTTAAAACCAGTGGCTGGTTTTTCTATTGTAAAAACAAAATGGGCCTAGTGCCCAAAATGGCGCCTAGCACCGAGTGGAAAAAGATTTCTGAAGAAGTACTTCAGAAAAGATATATATATATATATATATATATATGTGTATATATATATATTTTTTTTTTTTTAGTAAAGAAGAAAAGAGAACAAGCGGTACCGGAAGGCGTCGAGTGAAGGGCAGACGCGACCACAAAAAACAAAGAAGTAAAAAAAAATTTTCTGCGGTGACAGGGTATGCGACCTGTCGGCTCCGCGGAAAATGAAAAACTGACAAAGTAGAGTGGGAAAGGCGGGAAGGCAGAACGCAGGCGCTGTGGGATGCTCCCAAAAGCTTTCCTATTGGACGCTGGGGAGCATTCCCGCGCAGGCTCCGTCGGTACCAACGATACCCATATGTGAAGACTACATTTCTGCTTTTTCCTGGAGATAATAACTTACACACTGAAAAAGAGTAGTTACTCACCTGTAACAGGTGTTCTCCAGGAGCAGCAGGAATCAGTCCTCACATATGGGTGTCATCGGCGCCGATGAAGCCCCAGCGGAGCATTTCCCCAGCTTTCCATGAAAGCCTTTGGGAATGCAGGCACACATGCGCGGTTCCCTTCCTGCCTAAAGGTGCCATCTTACCTCAGTCAAATGACATAGCTAAGAACAGCACATAAAAATGAAAAAATAAACTATGTACAACTGCAACTCCAAGGGGAGGAGGGAGGGTTATGAGGACTGATTCCTGCTGCTCCTGGAGAACACCTGTTACAGGTGAGTAACTACTCTTTCTCCAGGACCAAGCAGGACGTCAGTACTCACATAAGGGTGACTCCCTAGCTCTGGGCTACCGAGGAACCCAGGCTGAACAAGAGTACTCCTTCTAGTCTCAGCAGCAAAGAAAGGCTTTTCAAGGACACAACCTCCACCGGTAGCCCAACAGAGGGCAGGAGGGCAGGAGTAGCCTAAACCTCAAAGAGATTCCGGAGTACTGCTTGGCCAAAAGCACTGTCCCTACGGGACTCCCTCTTCAGACAGTAATGGGCCGCAAAAGTCTGTCTTGAAGACCAAGTTGCAGCCCTGCAGATGTCTACCAAGGGCACAGAGCGGAGATGAGCCACTGAGGCAGCCATTGCCCTGACACGATGGGCCGTGACCCTACCCTGCAAAGGAAGCTCAGCCGCCTTGTAAGCCCAGGTGATACAATCAGCCACCCAAATGGACGAGGTACGCTTGGACACAGCCAACCCCAACTTATTGGGGTCAAAGGATACGAAGAGCTGAGTAGCCCTTCTATGCCCCTGCGTATGGTCAAGGTAGAAGGATAAGGCCCTCCTACAGTCCAGGGTATGCAGGACTGTTTCAGCGTGGCTTGCATGAGGCCTAGGGAAGAATGTTGGAAGAACCACCTCCTGATTGAGGTGGAAAGAGGAGACAACCTTTGGGAGGAACTTTGGATGAGTCCTAAGAAACACCCTGTTCCTATAAAACCTGGTGTAAGCCCTATCACAGACCAGGGCCTGAAGCTCACTCACTCGCCTAGCTGAGGTAAGAGCTATCAGGAAGAGTATCTTCCAGGAGAGGAAGCACAGAGGACAAGTAGCCATCGGCTCAAAAGGTGGGCGAGTCAGCTGCTGCAAGACCACTTTCAACTCCCACTCAGGGGCAGGAGGACGGAGAGGAGGCTTGAGCAAAAACAAGCCCCTGAGAAAGCGGGACACCAAGGGGTGACCCGACAGAGAATGTCCCTCCACCAGTGAGTGGTGAGCTGCTAGAGCTGAGAGGTGGACCCGAACAGAATTGGACTTAAGTCCCTGATTGGACAAGTGCAACAGATACTGAAGTACTACAGGAACAGTACAGGAAAAGGGATCTTCTGTACGTAGCTGACACCACACAGAAAACCTCTTCCATTTGAGAGCATAGGTTTTTCTAGTGGACTGTTTCCTAGAGGCTAGGACAACCTCCTCAACTTCCTGAGGCAGGCGCCAGGGAGCCAAGACTACCCTTGCAGCCTCCAGGACATCAAATTGAGAGCTTTGAGACTGGGGTGCAAAAGGGAATCCTGCTCCTGAGAGAGAAGGTCGGGTTGCAACCCCAGAGGCAGTGGGGGATCCACCGCCAGTTGAAGCAGAAGAGGAAACCAAGGCTGTCTCGGCCACCTGGGAGCCACCAGCAGGACCGAGGCCTTGTCCTGAAGAATTTTGAAAAGAGTTCGGCCACCAAGGGCATGGGAGGAAATGCATACAGGAGGCCCTGAGACCATGGAATCATAAAAGCATCTGCTGGGGGGCGGAGCCAACAGCGGAGCAGAATGGTCGCATAATTTCAGGCTCCCGTTGCCAGCTTAGAATCCTGTTTTATACGGCTACTAAACAAAACCCCCGAGAGCTAGTTTCACGCTCCCTGTCCCGTTAATGATGTCGGTGCTGAAGCCCGCGCGCCTAGAATTTCACCAAGGCTCCATTTCAGCCCCAAAGAGGACGAAGCAGGACATGGGCTCTCCTCAGAAGATGGCGGCGGAAGGAAAAGAAGCAACGGCTGATGGTATTAAAGAAATTTTAATGGAGTTAAAAGGGGTCAAAGAACTGATAGTGGCGAACACGACCTCGCTAGGCAATATACAGGCTGATCTAAATGAACTAAAAAGCACGGTGCAAGATGTGAACGGGCGATTGAAGATCGTAGAGGGTCAGGTGCAGAAACACGAAGCCATGCTGGCACAGATGGGGGCCCTCTCAGCACGCTGTAAAAAGATTGAGGCCCAGATTGAGGAGCAGAACAACTGGGCTCGGAGAAATAATATTCGGCTGGTGGGTGTTCCGGAAGGTGCAGAGGGTGCAAATGTACTAGAATACCTAGAGAAACAGATCCCGGAGCTCCTCCAGTTGACCTTCCAGCAACCCTTTGAGCTAGAGCGGGCACACCGGATTCCCACGCACCGGACGGACACTACTAGATATCCCCGCCCGATTATCTTTAAAGTCCTGCGGTATCCACAGGTATTGCTCATCCTACAAGCGGCCAAGGAGCTAACGACGCTGCAAATACAGGGACAAAAAGTCTCTCTTTTTCTGGACTTGAGTAAGCAAACCATGGAATGGCGTAGAGCCCTGTTGGCCTGTAGGCCACTTATGCAAAGACTCCAGGCACGATATGGCTTGTACTATCCGGGTACTATGCGGGTGACCTTACATAATGTTACTAGAAATTTTACAGATGCTGACATGTTAAAAATGTTCCTGCAAGAAACTGGTAACATGGAGACCTGAATGCAGTGAGAATTGTTCAGTGGGTGGGTAATGTAAGGGCAATATTGCAGTCTAAAAGATAGGGAGAATGTATGGTATCTCTATGTGATTTAGATAGCCTGTTTAGCTAAATCACGTCTTTGATACGCCTGTGATCAAGAGCTTTAGGTGGATAGGGGCTCTGATTACTCAAGGGGCTGGATGCTTGAAGGGGGAGGTAATATCACTTACGCACTGATTCCTTTTTCTTTTTTTTTCTTTCTTTTCTTTTTCCTTTTATTTCTTGTAATGAAACTGTTTGCATGAAAATGTTAGCACTGGCAACAGGGATAGGATGTATTAATTAAGGCAGTCTGCCAATAGCTGATGGTGTTCACCATACGACATTTGTTTGATGTGTTAAACTGTTTTTGCAGATCAGTCCGATCCAGTACTTCTCCCCATTATAGGGAAGCTGAAACAGGTGCGGCCATTAGAATCCGACTCATAGGCACCTACCCTTAACTCCCGCTGTCCAATAAGTTATTGATATTTACCCTTAATGTAAAAGGAGTGCTGAACCCAGTCAAGCGTAAGAAGATTTTGTCCTACTGTCAGCAAAAGAAGGCAGATATAGTATATCTCCAGGAGACACATCTAACGGAGACAGAGTCCTGGAAAGTATGCTCAAAATGCTACCAAGTAGCGGCTGCATCTCCTGCCATAAACAAGAAAGGAGGGGTGCTCATATTGCTGAGGAAGTCCCTGCCAGCCACAGTAAAGGAAACCAAGGTAGACTCGGGCGGACGTTGGGTGAAAGTAACATTGCTTTTGGACCAGGAGCGGTATACACTGATGAACATCTATGCTCCCAATGTAGATGACCCTGCTTTCTTCCGGACCATCGCCATGGAACTAATGGCCGCAGCGGATACAGAATTGATCCTAGGAGGGGATTTCAATCTGGTTCTAGATCCTCTGTTGGATCGGTTGCCCTACCGTACAACTGATAAAATTAGGTCCCACAGCATATTAGTGAGTATGATGAAAGAATTGCAATTGAGTGATGCCTGGCGCCTACTACACCCGGTAGACAAAGAATTTACCTTTTACTCCATCCCACACGATACCCAGACCAGAATAGATTTTTTCCTGGTAACTGCTGGATTGGTCCAGCGCATGATTGCTTCCGACATACACGCTGGAACAGTTTCTGATCATTCTGCGGTCTCCTTGGCTATTGCTTTAGGGAAGCCGCGCCAGCAGTCTCCACGATGGACTTTTGACAAATCTCTCTTAGCTGATAGCTCCTTCATGTCTTATATCAACAAGGTCATCGAGTTGTACAACGTATGTAATAACCCCTCCGAGACATCCACATGGGGTTGGTGGGAAGGTTTTAAGGCGACATTCCGAGCACACATAACAACTTTCTCCATACAGAAGAGTAAGCAGCGGAAGCAAGCGCAGGAGGACCTGGAAATGCAAATTAAAGCAGGAGAGCGTCTACTGGCAAAGAAAGCACACCCACTGGTCCTGACCCGACTGCGGAAGTTAAGATATCAATACAATAGTGTCCTTAATGCGCAAGTACAATCTATTATCCGCATTCAGCAAAATGATTACTACTTTGAGAGTAATCGGGCTGGTTCCCTCTTGGCTAAATTGTTAAAGGCCAGAAAGAACGTGACCCCCATAGCAGCACTCCGGAACGAGAAAGGAGATCTCTTACTCCAAAATGAACAAATCCTGGAACGCTGTAAGGAGTTCTATGAGAAGCTCTACTGTTCGGAAGTGAGCTGCGGTGACAAGGATTTTGGAGATTTTGTATCAGGCATATCTGGACCAATACTATCGGCAGACCAAGAGCAGATGCTAGAGCAAGAGATCACAGTGGCGGAGATACGAAAGGCAATCCAGCAATCCGCTAAGGGTAAGGCGGCAGGACCTGATGGAATACCCTTGGAGTTTTATTCTAAATGCCAGGGAGAATTAGGATCCATGCTGCAGATCTACTACAGTGGCCTCTATGAAGAAAGCCCAGATGTGGGTGCGCTGGCGGAGGCAACAATAGTGATTCATCCTAAACCAGGGCGAGATCCCCAGAAAGTGGAAAATTACAGACCCATCTCCCTCCTCAATGCAGACTACAAGATATATGCGAAGGTATTAGCTAACCGTCTGAACAAAGTAATGTCTACATTGATTCGGGCGGATCAATGTGGTTTTATCTCTGGAAGATCCACTACGGATAACGGAAGATTGCTGTCGCATATTCTTGCCAAAACCCAGACGGATCCTGCGCCGGTAGTGGGACTGGCATTGGACGCCGAAAAGGCCTTTGACAGATTGGAGTGGTCCTTTCTGTTTCGGGCTCTAAGGTGGTATGGGATGCGAGAGGTCTTTATCAGGAGGATAGCGATGTTGTATTCCAATCCAACGGCACGGATAACAGCTAACTCTGAAATCTCAGCGCCCTTTAAACTCCAAAGAGGCACCCGTCAGGGTTGTCCGCTCTCTCCACTTCTGTTCAATTTAGCTCTGGAACCGTTGCTGATAGCCATTAGGCAACAGGACGACATTCGAGGAGTGGATCTGATAGATGGACAGTGTAAACTGTCAGCATATGCAGATGACTTGCTGTTTGTCGCGCCTAGGTCTCTGCCGGTGGTCCTGAAGACGATTGAACAATACAGTATCTGGATACAAAGTTAATTTGATGAAAACTACTATAATTCCTCTCAGCTCTACCGTGTGGGAAGATCAACTTACTGATTATGGATTCCAAATTGCGCAGGTTTCTTTCCACTACTTAGGAGTGGAGTATGGACGTTCGCTTGCGGATACAGTGACTCTCAATGCAAGGCGCTGTGAAGAGTTCGTCAAAGACTACGTTTTGAAATGGACGCCTCTGCATTTGACATGGTGGGGCAGGTTAGAAGCCATAAAGATGGTACTGGCTCCGAAGATCGGCTACATACTAAGTATGATTCCAGTCCTGTTCCCACCAGAATGGTACAAGAGAATGAACAGTTTGCTAATTGCATTCCTTTGGAATAAGAAAGTTCCGAGAATTGCGGCTTGGAAACTGCGGCTACCTAAAGCACAAGGGGGACTGCACTTCCCGGACGTTGAGCACCTACATTTAGCCTCACTACTCAAACAAGGGGCACAGTGGACTGCTGAAGGAGATGACGATGAACCTTCTAGATGGTTGCAGCTGGAGAGTACACTTTTTGCCCCTCTTCCGAAGTTTCTCCTAATAGGTACATCAGCGGATCTCTATAGGCCACAGAATGAGATCATCGCAGCAACGCAACATGCATGTAGATCAGTGATCTCCTGTATCGAAGGCGGTGATGACTTTGCCATAACGATGCCCATATGGATGAATCGTCGGTTCACCGTGGATGGACAAGTAATTCTCTGGAAGACATGGGTGGCTTGTGGAATAACTATGTTAGGTCGTCTGATTTTGGATCAGGGGTTTAAAACATTTGACATGTTACAATGTGAATTCGGCCTACCAAAAACTTCTTACTTTCAGTGGTGCCAGCTGAGACACTACTTAAGCCGAGCTGGGGTAACTCCGATCGCAATACGTACGGAATGGCCTCTCTTACTAAAATTGAGGGAGCTTCAGTGGTGCTAGTATTATCTCAAAATCTTTGGCACTACTCCGATCCAGGTCTAACAAGCAATGCACTAAGACACAGTCAGCCTGGGCAAGGGACATTGGAGGAAACGCTCAGCCGGAATCTTGGGACGAATTCTGGAGTTCGCAAACCCAAATGACGAGGGCGGCATCTCTGACTCAATCAATGTACTTTTTTGCACATCGTGCTCACCTCACCCCGTCTCGGATAGCGAAGTGGGCACCGCAAGGGAGTGATCAATGCTGGTCTTGCAAATCTGAGATTGGTGCGCTTTCCCGTATGATCTACTATTGTGGACACCTCCAGGTGTTTTGGAGAAGCGTGTGGCTGCGGATACGGGACATTTTGCCCATTCAAATGCCTATATCCTATCAAATTATCGTGTATAAATCCACGATGGATGGGCTCTTACTGAGCAAGCGAGAGGGTCAATTATTGGATATCATGATCAGCATGGCCATAAAGCTAATTTTGATCTATTGGAAAGATAACGAGAAAGTTCACAGTGATGGCTGGTGGACGTTGCTGTGTCAGCATAAGACACACGAAGAGATGTACATGATGAAGTACCCGACAGCAGTTAAACTGGGCCTGAAGTGGGAATCTCTAAACACCTATATGGCACGTGCTGGCACTGTCGACTATGGGGCTTAGCTCCCCCAATAGGGGCCCTTTTAGATGTGGATTTTACTATTATTAATGCAAAGAGATGGTCTTCACCTGTACTGCTTACAGCTAACCTGAGGTAACAAATGGGGAACGGGATTGGATTGGATTGACTGCAATTAGTTTTTGTATGTTTTCAAGGTTCCGTAATATGTTTATATATTATGTTCTGATGTGATAGTTGATGGGATTGTTATGTGCTTATTGTTTGTATATGTGTTATATGCAATAAAGATATGATTACAAAAAAAAAAAAAAAGAAAAGCATCTGCTGCTATTCTCAGAGGATGCTGTTGCCTGGAGCAGAACTTTGGCAGTTGATTGTTCATTGGGCTGGCAAAGAGATCCACCAAAGGGAGACCCCATTTCAGGAAGATCCTCTGAACTACTGAAGGATGCAGCTGCCACTTGTGGGGCTGCAGAATTCTGCTTAACCTGTCGGCCAGGTAGTTGTCCTGGCCTGGGAGGTACACAGCCTTGAGAAGCATGTTGTGCTTTAGGGCAAATGAACAAAGGTCCTGAGCCTCCCGACAAAGGATTCTGGACCCAGTCCCGCCCTGTTTGTTCACATAAAACATGGCTACCTGGTTGTCTGTCTGAACCAGGACAGATTGATGAGCCAGGATAGGAGAGAAAGCTTTGAGTGCTAATCGAATAGCTCTGAGCTCGAGGAGATTGATCTGCTGTGCAGCTTCCCAAGGAGACCACAGGCCCTGGGTGCACTTGCCTAGACAATGAGCTCCCCAGCCCTGCAGGGAGGCGTCTGTGGTCAGTATCACTGTATATCCAGGAATCTGAAAAGGTACCCCCTTTAGAAGATTGGGTGGGTGCAGCCACCAGTTGAGGGAGGTCAGAAATTGTCTGGACACCCTTATCCTGTCTCTGAGGCTGCCTGTGGCTTGTGACCACTGAGACCGAAGGCACCACTGAGCAGGCCTCATATGGAGCATTGGGGGTCACATGTACTGTCGAAGCCATGTGGCCAAGCAGCCTCAGGCAGAGTCTGGCGGAGACCACTGACCCCCTGAGAAACTGATTTGCTAAGTCCATCAGTCTTTGGGCCCTGTCTGCTGGCAAGAATGCCTTTGCCAGGACAGAGTCCAGCCTTGTCCCTATGAACTCCAAGTTTTGGGAGGGGAGAAAAGTGGACTTTGCGAAGTTTATGACAAATCCCAGGCCTTGAAGAAGAGCAATAGTCCTGAGGGTGGCTTGTCTGGCCTCCTGGCACGTCTGACCCCTGATGAGTCAGTCGTCCAGATAGGGGAAGACAAAGATTCCCTGATTTCTCAGGTAAGCCGCTACCACTGCCAGGCATTTGGTGAAAACCCTGGGAGCTGAGGTGAGGCCAAAAGGCAGCACTCTGTACTGATAATGGTTTCCTCCCACCATGAACCTGAGGTACTTTCTGTGGTCTGGATGAATGAGGATGTGAGTGTAAGCATCCTTTAGATCTAAGGAGCATAGCCAATCTCCCTGCTGGAGGTAGGGCAGAAGTGTTCCAAGAGTAAGCATCTTGAACTTTTCTTTCTCTAGAAACTTGTTGAGGTTCCTGAGGTCTAGAATGGGTCGAAGGCCACCGGTTCTTTTGGGTACCAGGAAATACCTGGAGTAGAATCCGTGACCTTGCAAGTGGGGAGGCACAGGCTCCACCGCCCTGTCCACCAGCAGACCTTGAAGCTCTTGAAGGAGAAGGTCTGTGTGCAGGGGAGGCCTTGGAGGCTCCCCTGGAAAGTAAGGCGGAGGCAGTTGGTGAAAATGCAGTGCATAGCCCCTGCGGACTATGTCCAACACCCAATTGTCCCCGGTGATAAGGGGCCACTGGTGGGCAAAGAGGGCGAGGCGACCTCCTGTGCAGGGTTGGGAGAGCAGTGGAGGAGAGGCTATGCTCAAGAAGTCAAAACCCCCCACCCTGCTGAGTGGTAGCAGGGGCCGGAGGCTTGGAGGTCCTCTGCCTACGGGGCCCATTACCCTGCCCCTTGGCTTGCTGACCCTGGGGGGCAGCTTGGGCAGCCTGATACTGAGGGTACTGTTTGTAGGCAGTGCCCTTCCTCGGGTAAAAGGGCTTTTTACCCGAGCCCTTCTTTTTATGAGAAGGGGCAGAGGTCTTCCTAGACAGCCTTGTCCGTGTGAGGTGCTCAGTTTCGAGCTGAGCGGCCTTCTCGGTCATGGGCTTGCCAAAAAGGTTTTCACCTCAGCAAGGGACATCGACCAACTTGTCCTGAACCCATGGCTCGAGGTCCGATGACTGCAGCCATGCCTGGCGTCGAGACGCGATGCCGGCTGCAGCAACTCGAGCCGAAGCCTCGAAGCCATCGTAGGCGGCGCGGGACTTTGAGCAGTCCCGAATCCCCAAGGACAAGGACTTAAATCTCTGCAAGGGTTCTCCGGAGAGTCCAGCAGAGAACCCGGCCAACTCCTTGGCCAGATCCCGCAAGTACATGCCCATGTACAGCTGGTACGACTGGACACGGCAAGCAAGCATTGAGCCGTGAGCTCTTTCTACCGACGCCATCGAGGTTTCGCGCCTCCCTGCCAGGGGGCACCGCGGAGTGCATCTTCTGGCTCTTCAGAAGATGCATGGCCGATTCCACAACCATAGAATGGTGTGGTAGCTGTGCCTTTTGAAAGCCAGGGCTCTTTCTGAGTCGATAGATCGAGTCGACTCGCTTGCTGAGAACCGGCACCGAGGCCGGTGCCTCCCACATACGGAAGAGGAGCCGTTCCAGCATCGGAGGAACCAGGACAGTAAAGGCCTCCTTCGGAGGAGAGTCATACTGTAGAGCCTCAAGCTCTTCAGCTTGAGGCTCCTCCTCGGGATCCGCCGGAATAGCCAAGGCGGTGGCCATATCCCGGATGAACTCCGAGAACCGAGTATCCTCCGGGGGGGATCTACTCCGGGGCTCAGACTGTGGTGAGTCCGACGGGACGCACCGAGTCTTGAAGGTATCAGGAGACTCCTTGTCCTCCGTCTCCCAAGCTGACTTGTCCGAGGAGGAGTCAGGGTCCAACCCCGCGGGGCCCTGGAACACCCGCCCCGACGCCGGAGGCACCAGCATCGATGCCCTCGGTCCCGAACGGGAGGTCGAGGGAGACCGCGACCGAGGTCAACTCCGAGCCACGATGGACTCGAGTATCGGCTCGGTCTCCGGGGTCGACTTCGAAGTCGATGTCCCGGTGGTCGGGGCAGATGCGCCAGACAGGCTGGCCATCAGTGCCCACTGCTGCTCCATGAAGGCAGACATTCCAAGGCTGTCATCCTGAGACTCCGGCTCCACACGAGGAACTTTTGCAGGCTTCTCGTGTTCCACGGGCCTGGGGCGACGGTCGGGGGTCTTAGACCTGGCCCTCGAGGAGCCAGGGACCTCCGACGACGACGCCCTCGCGAGCCGCTTCTTCCTCTTGCGTTCCCGGTCGGGGGGCCCCCTGTCCGAGGAGCTTCGACGGTGCTCGGGATCGGAATCCCGAGATGTCGAGGCCTCAGACGAGGTCCGGGCCCGGCCGGAGACTGAGTCCGAGAAAAGCCTTTCTTTTTGTTGCTGTCGACTTCGGAGTGCCTTGGAAGACATCTTCCCACAGGGCCCGCACGACTTAGGGTCGTGATCCGGGCCGTGGCACCGAAGGCAGCAGTCGTGTGTGTCGATGAGAGACATTAATTTCTTACACCGATCACACTTTTTAAAACCACTGGAAGCCATTGGGGAAAAAAGAGTCCCCGCGAGGTCAAAAGACCGGCCTTCCAGGGAAAAATGGAAAAAAGGGCGCGAACTCCAGCCACGAAGGGCAAAAACCGAAAAAGAAGAATCGGGCTCGATACCGGTGTACTGAACACGGCGGGAGGGGAACTGGCATCGAACCGGAAGAGAAAATAGCGACAATCGCTGAAAAAAATCTACTTTTAACCGGGAGGACAGGACACACGTCCGGTGGGCTTCATGGAAAAAAAGAGACTGAGGTAAGATGGCACCTTTAGGCGGGAAGGGAACCGCGCATGCGTGCCTGCATTCCCAAAGGAGTTGGGGAAATGCTCCGCTGGGGCTTCATCGGCGCCGATGACACCCATATGTGAGGACTGACTTCCTGCTTGGTCCTGGAGAACATAACAGGTTAACCTCCACGAGGATATGTGGTAAGAAAAGGACTGAGGTCAAGATGGCATAGTAGCAGTAGACGGGAACATGCATGCATGCTCGATCAAGCTTTCCAAAAGCTTCTAGAAAAAGCTGGGGATGCTCCCATACAGGCCTCCATTAGATGACATCACTGAAACATGAGGACTTTTTTCCTGTTTCTTCAAGAAGAAATATTTTTTCATTCAATGCGTACTTAAGCTCTGGAATTTGTTGTCAGCAGATGTAGTAAAAGCTGTTAGTGTAGCTTGGTTCAAAAAAGGTTTTGAAAAGTTCAAAAAGCATTATTAAAGTGGACTGGGGAATATTCACTGCTTATCCCTGGGATAACCAGCATGAGGTCTAGCTACCTTTGGGATCCTGCCAGTACTTGTGACATTCATTGGCCACTGTTGGAAACAGAATATTGAGCTTGATGGACCTTTGGTCTTATCCAGTATGGCCTCTCAGCTCCGGCACCAAGTTTCTACAAATCATCTTGTATAACCATCCATAACACCTTCCTTGTATGCTTACCACACATCAACAAATGTATCTCTTACATTAGGCTACTGAAATGATATGTATGAAGTATTATCTGTATAGTAGTAAAACAATGCTATAGAAGCTCATGATAAGCAGATCATTAAACTTCACTTCTTAAAAGCTCAAGTCCAGCTTTAATTTTATGCGTTAAAAGTTTGTAAGTACATTTTTACCTGCAGGTGGTTGCTGACTTTGTGTCTTCTGTGTTAGGCCAGTAATTTTCTCAGCTCTCCATTTTGGAACAGGTACTGGCAACAGTTCTTCCTCTTCTTCCTCTCTTTCCTGAAAAATACCCTCCAATGTGAATGATCTACTCATAATTAAATAAATCATAGATATCAGAACTAATACGTTAAATAAATTCCTTCTATCACAAACATCAGGAAAGATTAGTTACTCACCTGTAACAGGTGTTCTCCAGGAGCAGCAGGAATCAGTCCTCACATATGGGTGTCATCGGCGCCGATGAAGCCCCAGCGGAGCATTTCCCCAGCTTTCCATGAAAGCCTTTGGGAATGCTGGCACGCATGCGTGGTTCCCTTCCCGCCTAAAGGTGCCATCTTACCTCAGTCAAATGACATAGCTAAGAACAGCACACAAAAATGTAAAAACAAGACCACATTCAGCTCCCACTCAGGAGCAGGAGGACGGATGGGAGGCTTGAGCAAAAGCAAGCCCCTGAGAAAGCGGACCACAAAAGGGTGATCGGACAGAGAATGTCCCTTCACCAGTGAGTGGTGAGCTGCTAGAGCTGAGAGGTGGACTCGAACAGAATTGGACTTAAGTCCCTGATTGTACAAGTGCAGTAAGTACTGAAGCACTACTGGCACAGTACAGGAGAAAGGATCCTCTGTACGGAGCTGACACCACACAGAAAACCTCTTCCATTTGAGGGCATAGGTTTTCCTAGTGGACTGTTTCCTAGAGGCTAGGACAACCTCCTCAACTTCCTGAGGTAGGCCCCAGGGAGCCAAAACTACCCTTGCAGCCTCCAGGCCATCAAATTGAGAGCTTTGAGATTGGGGTGCAGAAGGGAACCCTGCTCCTGTGAGAGAAGGTCGGGTTGTAACCCCAGAGGTAGGGGGGAATCCACTGCCAGCTGAAGTAGAAGGGGAAGCCAAGGCTGCCTCGGCCACCTGGGAGCTACCAGCAGGACCGAGGCCTTGTCCTGAAGAGTCTTGAAAAGAGTTCGGGCCACCAAGGGCGTGGGAGGAAACACATACAGGAGGCCCCGAGATCAGGACATCAGAAAAGCATCTGGTGCTATCCTCAAAGGATGCGGTTGCCTGGAGCAGAACTTGGGCAGTTGCTTGTTTAGTGGACTGGCAAAGAGATCTATCCAAGGGAGACCCCACTTCAGGAAGATCTTTTGAATGACCAAGGGATGCAGCTGCCACTCGTGGGGCTGTAGAATTCTGCTCAACCGGTCAGCCAGGCAGTTCTCCTGGCCTGGAAGGTACACCGCCTTGAGAAGCATGTTGTGCTTCAGGGCAAAGGAACAAAGGTCCTGAGTCTCTTGACAAAGGAGCTTGGACCCAGTCCCGCCCTGTTTGTTCACATAAAACATGGCTACCTGGTTGTCTGTTTGAATCAAGACTGAGCGGTGAGCCAGGGCCGAAGAAAAAGCCTTGAGAGCCAAGCGGATAGCTCGAAGTTCCAGGAGATTGATATGTTGAGCTGCTTCTCAGGGAGACCAGAGGTCCTGAGTGCACTTGTCTAGACAATGAGCACCCCAGCCTTTCAGAGAGGCGTCGGTGGTGAGCACCACCAAGTATTCTGGCATTTGGAAGGTCATCCCCATCAGCAGATTGGGTGGATGTAGCCACCAGCTGAGGGAGGCCAAAAGGGGTCTGGACACCTTTATCCTGTTTCTTAGGCGGCCTGTGGCTTGAGACCACTGAGTCCGAAGGGCACCACTGTGCAGGCCTCATATGGAGCCTGGCATTGGGAGTCACATGCACTGTCGAAGCCATGTGGCCCAGAAGTCTGAGGCAGAGTCTGGCGGAGACCAGGGGTTTGTTTAGAAACTGTTTGGCCACGTCCATCAGCCTGTGGGCCCTGTCTTCTGGCAAGAATGCCTTTGCCAGTTGAGAATCCAACCTTGCCCCTATGAACTCCAAGTTCTGGGAGGGGAGCAAAGTGGACTTTGCAAAGTTTATGACAAAGCCCACGTTTTGAAGCAGAGCAATGGTTCTGAGGGTGGCTTGTCTGGCCTCCAGGAATGTCTGACCTCTGATGAGCCAGTCGTCCAGATAGGGAAAGACAAAGATGCCCTGATTTCTCAGGTAGGCCGCTACAACTGCCAGGCACTTGGTAAAGACCCTGGGAGCGGAGGTCAGGCCAAAAGGTAGTACTCTGTACTGATAATGGTTTCCTCCCACAATGAACCTGAGGTACTTTCGGTGGTCTGGATGAATGAGGATGTGAGTGTACGCATCCTTTAGATCTAAGGAGCATAGCCAATCTCCCTGCTGGAGGTAGGGCAGAAGTGTCCCAAGAGTAAGCATCTTGAATTTCTCTTTCTCTAGGAACTTGTTGAGGTTCCTGAGGTCCAGAATGGGTCGAAGGCCACCGCTCCTTTTGGGTACCAGGAAATACCTGGAGTAGAATCCGTGACCTTGCAAGTGGGGAGGCACAGGCTCCACCGCCCTGTCCACCAGCAGACCGTGAAGCTCTTGTAGAAGAAGGTCTGTGTGCAGGGGAGGCCTTGGAGGCTCCCCTGGAAAATATGGTGGAGGCAGTTGGTGAAAATGGAAAGCATAGCCCTTGTGGACTATCTCCAGCACCCAACTGTCCCCGGTGATAAGGGGCCACTGGTGGGCAAAGAGGGCGAGGCGACCTCCTGTGCAGGGTTGGGGGAGCAGTGGAGGAGAGGCTACGCTCAAGGAGTCAAAAACCCCCACCCTGCTGAGTGGTAGCAGGGGCCGGAGGCTTGGGGGTCCTCTGCCTACGGGGCCCATTACACTGGCCCTTGGCTTGCTGACCCTGGGGGGCAGCTTGGGCAGCCTGATACTGAGGGTACTGTTTGTAGGCAGTGACCTTCCTCGGGTAAAAGGACTTTTTACCCGAGCCCTTCTTTTTATGTGAAGGGGCAGAGGTCTTCCTCGACAGCCTTGTCCGGGTAAGGTGCTCTTTCTCGAGCTGAGCATCCTTCTCGGTCACGGGTTTGCCAAAAAGGTTCTCACCTCGGCAGGGGACATCGACCAACTTGTCCTGAACCCATGGCTCGAGGTCCGATGACTGCAGCCATGCCTGGCGTCGAGCCGCGATGCCGGCAGCCGCAACTCGGGCTGAAGCCTCGAAGCCATCGTAGGCGGCGCGGGAAATACTTTGAGCATTCCCGAATCCCCGAGGACAAGGTCTTAAATCTCTGCAAGGGTTCCCCAGAGAGACCAGCAGAGAATCCGGCCAACTCCTTGGCCAGGTCTCACAAGTACATGCCCATGTACAGCTGGTAAGATTGGACACGGCAAGCAAGCATAGACCCTTGGAAGCACTTCCTACCGACGCCATCGAGGTTGCGGGCCTCCCTGCCGGGGGGCACCGCGGAGTGCATCTTCTGGCTCTTCAGACGATGCATGGCTGATTCCACAACCATGGAATGGTGTGGTAGCTGTGCTTTCTGGAAACCAGGGCTTTTGCGGAATCGATAGATGGAATCGACTCGCTTGCTGAGAACTGGCACCGAGGCCGGTGCCTCCCACAATCGGAAGAGGAGCCGTTCCAGCATCAGAGAAACCGGGACAGTAAAGGCCTCCTTCGGAGGAGAGTCATACTGTAGAGCATCGAGCTCCTCGGCTCGAGGCTCTTCCTCGGGATCGGCAGGGATAGCCAAGGCAGTGGCCATATCCCGGATGAACTCCGAGAACCTAGTGTCCTCCGGAGGGGATCTACTCTGGGGCTCAGACTGCGGTGAGTCCGACGGGACGCACCGAGTCTTAGAAGTATCGGGAGACTCCTCGCCCTCCGTCTCCCAGGCGGACTCATCCGAGGAGGAGTCAGGGTCCGACCCCGTGGGGCCCTGAGGCACCTGCCCCGACGCCGGGGGCACCGCGTAGACACCCTCGGTCCCGAACGGGAGGTCGAGGGAGACCTCGATCGAGGACGACTTCGAGCCACGAGGGTCTCGAGTATCGGCTCGGTCTCCGGGGTTGACTTCGAAGTCGACGTCCTGGTGGTCAGGGCAGATGCACCAGACAGGCTGGCCATCAGTGCCCGCTGCTGCTCCATGAAGGCAGACAATCTGCACTCCAAGGCTGTCATCCTGAGACTCAGCTTGGGAGACGCAACAGCCACCGACTCGGGCCCCGGCAGCGCCGGGCCCGACGTCGGCTCTCTGGGAGGAGAGTCCATGAGGACTACGGGGCTTACGTGTCCAGCAGACTCCGGCTCCACGCGAGGAACTTTGGCAGGCTTCTCTTGGTCCACGGGCCCGGGACGGCGGTCGGGGGTCTTAGACCTGGCCCTCGAGGGACCAGGGACCTCTTCCGATGCCGCCCTCGCGAGCCGCTTCTTCCTCTTGCGTTTCCCGGTCAGGGGACCCCCTGTCCGAGGAGCTTCGACGGCGCTCGGGATCGGAATCCTGAGATGTCGAGGCCTCAGACGAGGTCCGAGAAAAACCTTTCCTTCTGATGCTGTCGACTTTTGAGTGCCTTGGAAGACATTTTCCCACATGGCACACACGACTTGGAGTCGTGGTCAGGGCCGAGGCACTAAAGGAAGCAGTCCTGTGTCGGTGAGAGACATAAGTTTCTTACACCGATCACACTTTTTGAAACCACTGGAAGCCATCGGGGAAAAATGAGCCCCTGCGAGTTCAAAAGACTGGCCTTCCAGGGAAAAAATGAAAAAAGGGCGCGAACGCCAGCCACGAAGGGCAAAAACCGAAAAAGAAATAAACGGGCTCGATACCGGTGTACCGAACCCGGCGGGAGGGGAACCGGCGTCGAACTGGAGAAAAATAGCGAAAAATCGCCGAAGAAAAAATCACTTTTTTCCGGGAGAACAGGACACACGTCCGGCGGGCTTCCGGAAAAAAAGAGACTGAAGTAAAATGGCACCTTTAGGCGGGAAGGGAACCGCGCATGCGTGCCAGCATTCCCAAAGGCTTTCATGGAAAGCTGGGGAAATGCTCCGCTGGGGCTTCATCGGCGCCGATGACACCCATATGTGAGGACTGACTTCCTGCTTGGTCCTGGGAAATTGCCCAGAAACGCAGAGAAGCTAAAGCCAGAGGAGAAAGAAAGACAATTGCAGAACTCAACAGAGATTTCCAACGTGCAGCAAGACAGGACAAGGAAAAGTACTACAACGACGCATGCAAGGAAATAGAAGCAGAAACTATTAGAGGAAGAACAAGATTGGCTTTCCTAACGCTACGAGAGTTAAAGAAAAAGTTCCAGCCTCGAATTGGAATGTTACAAGATGCTCACGGTTCTATGTTGAATGATGCTGAGAAGATCAAGAAAAGGTGGAAGGAATATACAGAGTTTTTATATGATAAAGATCAAGTGGACCAACAGCCGTTTCAATCTGTACCTTATGATCGGGAACCATTGGTGCAACAGTTCGAACGGAACAAGGAGAAACAGAATGGTTTAAAATAAGCAAAGGTGTAAGACAAGGCTGCATACTTTCCCCCTACCTGTTTAATATATATGCAGAACAAATCGTCAGAGAAGCAGGATTGTATGAAGACAACAGAGGTGTGAAGATTGGTGGAAGACTCATCAACAACCTTCGCTATGCTGATGATACTACATTACTGGCTGAAAGTGAAGATGATCTGAAACATTTGCTTCTCACAATCAAAGAACATAGTCTCCAAATGGGCCTGTACCTTAATGTAAAGAAGACAAAGATGATGACAACTGGCATAATCAACAGGTTCATCGTTGAAGAAGAAGAAATTGAAATTGTGAACAACTTTAACCTACTTGGATCAACTATCAATAAAGAAGCAACAAGCAGTCAAGAAATCAAACGACGCATTGCTCTTGGCAGAATGGCTATGAAAGACCTAGATAAGATTCTCAAGAGCAGAGATGTCTCTCTCCATACAAAGATTCGACTTGTTCAAGCCATGGTATTTTCAATAACATCATATGGATGTGAAAGCTGGACAGTGAAAAAGGCAGACAGGAAGAAAATTGATGCCTTTGAATTACGGTGCTGGTAGCAAATACTGTGTATACCATGGACTGCCCGAAGAACAAACCAGTCAGTACTAGAGGAGATCAAACCTAAGCTTTCTTTAGAAGCTCAGATGACAAGACTTCGACTTTCATACTTTGGACACATCATGCGAAGCGAGAGATCATTAGAGAAAGACATCATGCTTGGCAAGATAGAAGGTCAATGCAAAAGAGGAAGGCCAGCAATAAGATGGATTGATACAAAACATCAGCTACAGGTACCAGTCTGTCAACAATGAGCCACCTGACTGAAGACCGAACACAATTTAGGATAGCTATCCAGAGGGTCGCCATGAGTCGACTCCGATTCGACGGCACTTAACAACAACAACAATGATGATTTTCTAGTATAAAGCTTGAGCCCAGCAAAAACTACTTGTATATACTCTCCACACTTCAATTTCAGGCCTATTTAGTAAATCAGATAATGCGAACTTTAACAAAGGTTAGCATTCACAATTAGTAAATGGATGTTTTAAATATAATGGGCCAGTAGAAATTAATGCATTAAGGGGCATGTTTACTGAAGTGCGGTAAGGAGCACAGGGCATGATAATTGCACTTTTTTACTGTGGCAGGTGTGAGTATGCTGAATACAGGGGGTATGACCACAGTAGGGAGGCACTGACAAATTAAGTACTGTCAGGCACAGGATAGTCACTACCACACGGCAAGTGTGCATGAGCACCATGAAGGTGCATGTTCTGTGCCTCTTGTGTCACCCGCATTCACACTCTATTGGCATATTGACCCCTGCAGAGAGTGGCCTATCATTTTGGCCACTATGGCCCTCAGTCTCGAATGTGGGTTGCGGGGTAGCACGTACCGCCAGGATGTGCAGCCCCACAAGCTGCCTGTATCCTATTCCCCCACCAGCTCGTCCTATATGTCCTGTGCATCAGGATGGGGAGATCTGGTGGGGGCAGAAGGAGCTAGGATCGGGGCTGGCCAACCCAGCAGCATGTACAGGGCCGATTCAGGTCACAGTGGGGGCGGAAGTAGTTAGGATCAGGGCTCGCCAACCCAGCAGCATGTACAGGGCCGATTCAGATCACGATCCTGTAAGTGCTGCCGGGCTTGCTGGGACGTGCTGCTTATACTACCTCAAAGGTGGTATAAGCAGCACAATTTGCCGGATCGAGGCAGGGGAGCTACCCCCAGGGCTGGGATTGGGTGCAGGGGGGTCCTCGCTGCCTGATCCAGGCTGTGGGAAGCCAACCGTGGGTCATGCGGCAGGGATTTGGGGAGCTGGAACCACGGATGCCGGGGGTGTCTGCAGGGAGGATGTCCCCACAGGCGGATGGGGCATGCCGGGCCATCCTCAGGCACGATTCTGGCTCCCTTGGGAACATTTTGTTCCCACAGACCAGAATCGGGTCCTAATGGCCCCATCTTCAATGGGGACATCCAGGTGGCCCAGATTTCTCCCTCTAGAAATGGGGCTCCACCTGTGAGGTTTAAGGTGGGGGGGGGGGGTGGATAGCACCTGGCAGGTATCTGCAAGATGCGAGAGGACACAGCAAGATTTCTACAGCATGTCAAGAATGCATGAGTGAGGATAGAAGTAGACTGCACAATGGAAATGACCACAGGTATCTATCTACCTGCTGATTCAGGATGTGTATCTGTTCTTGTGTGTGGATGTGCAGATAATATAAGGGTCCAAAGGCAGTATAGGAAGGGTATGTGAAAGCACCTTGAAGGAAGGTCATGCAACAGACAGAACAACAGGACCCCCCCCATGTACCAGTTCCCACTGAGAGGATAGGGAAAGTGAGATGGCCTAGATGAGAACATAGGCTGTCCCGAGCTATGTAGTTACAATAACACAGTAACATAGTATATGATGGCAGATAAAGACCAGTATAGTCCATCTAGTCTGCCCAGTAAGGTGGCTAGAGTAGGTGTGCCCGCAGCTCCATGCAGGTCACCCCCCTCTATTTGTTGACTCATAAAAGATAGTTATTTTGATTTTATCCTCTTGCTATAAAGGATTCCACTGTGTCTGTCCCATGCCATTTTGAATTCCGTTTTTGCCCCCACCACCTCCATTGGGAGGGCACTCCAAGCATCCACCACCCTTTCAGTTAAAAGTTTTTCCTGACATTGTTTTTAAGTTTATCTCCTTGTAGCTTCATTTTATGCCCTCTAGTTTTACAGCTTTTCCTTCTTTGAAAAAAGTTTGTTTACTTCGCCCGATCGGCATCATCGAGGGAGAGTGGGCAGGTGAGCACCTTCTTGCTCCCCTCTGACTAGGCCAATCAGGCCAAAGTGTGCAGCAGTAGCGGTACTTTTAAACACCGGCATGCAGGAAGCCGGCCTTTTGCCTTCCACTTCGCCCGATCGGCATCATCGAGGGAGAGCGGGCAGGTGAGCTCCTTCCCACTCCCCTCCGACCAGTCCAATCAGGTCGAAGCGTGCAGCAGTAGCAAGACTTTTAAATACCGGCATGCCTAGGTGCGCCTGCGCCAGAGGACCCTTTGGCATGGCCCTTAGGCAAGGACCAGATCAAGAACTACTCAAAGCAGAACAACCTTCTGCACCTTGCGGTACAAAATCCGCTCTGCACTCCTAAACAGACCCCCAGCAAACAGCACCAGCTTATGAAGAAAGGTATCCAAGCAGCAATAACAACTGCCAACACCTCATCCCCCAGACACTCTCTAGTAGCTCTTCACAGCCTCCAACCTTAATTACCTGTTACTCCACCAACAATAAACATACATATCAATCTACTGTTCCCCAGTGCTATGCTGCTTCTGAGACTACCTCAATACTATAAGAAGTATACCCCATTTATATACCACAGACACCCACAAATCAACCACAGCACAATACACCCACTCCAATCCAGCAATCATGCACCTTCACAGATGGTGCCTAGCCCTAATTGGATTCATCACCACCATACTAATCGGCAGTTCCTCCACCCTCCTCCATTCCGCTTCTATCCCAATCGTCTATCACCCCAGACACCTCAAACAGCCCAAGCTCTGGTCCTCTTGGCTCCCCCCAAGACAAACCAACCACTCCAGGCTCATCAAAATCTCCACACAAGACACCATTACAGATGACCGCAGCAAAGCAAAAGCCACTGTAAATACCAACACAATCAGATGTGCACTAATTAACACCAGATCCAGTAAACACAAAGTACACCTAATAAAGGAGATCATCGAAGATAATATTGACATATTGTGTCTGACTGAAACCTGGTTCACAGATACAGACACTTAAACCAACTAACTACATCCACCCACAACATACATAACTGCCCTCATACAACAGGGCGAGGAGGAGGTGTCTGCATCCTTACAAACAAGCTACTAAAATTCAACAATGTAGAGGTCATCTCTGCACGCAAATTAAGAGATAATTACCATCTCAAACAAGCAATACACACTCAGTCTCATATACAGAGCACCCTCTTCTAGACCAGATGACCTCTCTCCCATCCTTGACACAGTATATAACCACGCTAGCAGGCAACATACACATATACTACTTGGAGACTTCAACCTAGCCTCTCTAACCAAACAGCAAGCCTCAGGATTTCTAGAAGCGATACATGCCCTCCAATTTTCACAAATCATCACTAATCCCACCCACATTAAAGGTGGCACCTTGGACCTCATTTTCACTCCCATCATCTCTACAAGCTGTGCCAGTTCTATGAAAGCCTACATCTACATATCTCCAGTCCCCTGGTCTGATCATCACCAAATCACCTTTGCCCTCGCCCAACATAAAACCCAAAACAATAAGCTGAAACCTCCAACAATGCTCGCTGGTTCCTCCAATTTGACAGCAATGACTTTATCAGCCGCATAACCTCCATGCTTGCATCACACTCCACGGAAAACAACATCGAATCCCTGATAGCCAAGTGGAACACTAATATCATAGTAGCAGCCAAAGCTCCACCTACAATCAACAAATGTAAATGCCCTAACGCATCTCCCTAGTACTCCAAGAACCTAAAAGACCAGAAAGCTAAATTACGCTGGTTTGAACGCAAGTGGAGAGCCTCCCCTGACATCAATACACAGGCATTGTACATAAAGGAACTAAATAAATACTGTGAACTCATATATAAGACAAAGCAACAGTATTTTACAAACCTCATCAAGACCTCCATCAACAAGCCAAGGAAGTTATTTGATATAGCTAACTCACTCATCAAAAACCCCTCAGTAACCCATACCAAGCCCATAACCACCCCACAATTGATAGCTCAACATCGTCGAACTAACTCTGGGAACAAAACCAACTCACTGCTCGAACTTCCTTCACCAACTATCACTTTTGATCAAGAACACATTTGGAGCAGCTTCAACCCTGTCAACCAAGAACATGTTGGCAAGATAATCACTGTCATCAACACAACAACCTCTCCACTTGACCCCTGCCCTGTATCATGGATCAAACTGGAGAAAAAGCACCGTATATCCTGCATGTGCAGAATGATAAATGGCTCTTTAACACAAGGATATCTCCCCCCTCCACTCAAGCAATCTTCCATATGTCCTATTCTTAAAAAGCCAAATATGGATATTACCTCCCCATCTTCATACAGGCCAATCTCCAGTATTCCATTCATTGCCAAAATCATCGAAAACGTTCTTCAGGAACAACTACAAGACTACTTAGATGAACATTGTCCTCTAGACACTCACCAACATGGTTTACGACCTCAACACAGTATAGAAACACTTATAATTTCCCTTTTCAACACCCTGATTAAAAGCACTGAAATCATAACACAAGGATTCAGACTCATCTTCCTGGATATCTCAGCTGCATTTGACTCTGTTTCACATCAACTCTTCTTAAACAGACTCCACAATATTGGCATTCAAGGTACCCCGCTTAAATGGTTCCACTCCCAACTAACAGACCGAATACAGCAAATCAGAATTGGTGCCTCCACTTCTACACCATTCTTCCTCAACCAAGGAGTACCACAAGAGTCTTCACTCTCCTCGCTTTTATTCAATTTAGACATCCAACCGCTCTGCGAAATCATCAAAAACTTTGGTGTCAATTACTTAATATATGCAGATGATATGATCTTCACTCTCTTCTCCACCAGCTCACCAGACTACACAATAATCTCCAACTGTTTCACAGCAATCAACACCTGGCTCAAAGCTCACAACCTCAAAATCAACTTCACCAAGTCCAAAACACTCCACATTACATGAAACAAGAATTTCCTTCCTCCACCTGCGATCACACTAAACAATATATCAATTGAAGTCAAAACCCAAATAAATTACCTTGAATCACATTCGACTAAGAGCACACCTTCCAGCCACAAATCAGTCAAATCACCAAAGTAGTCTATTACAAGTTCTGCATACTAAGGAACCTATGCAAGCTCTTTTCCCCATTAGATTTCCACGCAGTCTGTCAAGCAGTTATCACACCATTACTTAACTACTGCAATTCCATATACCAGGGGCTACCAACGACCCTGGTATACCCCTACAACTGGAATAAAATACTGCAGCCAGAACCATATTAGTCAAATCTCAAAAAACTCACATCACCCCACTCCTTAAACAGCTTCACTGGGTGTCTATAACAAGCAGGATCAGATACAAAATTATCCTAACCACCCACAAAATTTTAAACCAGCAATCCGCTAACAGCCTCACTCCACTTTTAGCAAACAAATGTTCCAACAGACCCAAGAGAAGTTCCATGCTCAACATGCTCGCCATTCCCATGGAAAAACTCTTGAGCAGTCAAAAGCCAGCAACAGGGCTTTTTCCATATACGCTCTCTCCTTATGGAATTCACTGCCACCTCACATAAGATCCACTCAACTGACTAATGATTTCCGTAAATGCTTAAAAACTCTTCTGTTCATAGAACACTATGGAGCAGATTCAGATCAGGGAACAATTCCCTGAGCATCATCCGCAACCATATAACACAATGTACATAGTTTTCAGTTAAACTGCCTGTTATTGAGATGTTAAAAAGCCATGTTAAACTACGTGTTACTTGTAACATGCACTCTGTCTCTCAAAGTTCATTGTTTTATGCAGAGTCATATGTAAACCATCTAGACTGGTAGAAAGATGGTTTTAAAAAAGATGTTAAATAAATTAATTAGTTAATACACTTTAAATATTTAAACATCTGTATCATATCACACTGTCCCTACTTTTCTCTAGGGTATATGTATTTAGGTCCTCAGGATCTGGGGCAACATGGGTTTAACAGTGGCAGGTCTTGTCAGACAAATCTGATTGATTTCTTTGATTAGGTGACCAGGGAGTTAGACAGAGGGAGAGCCTTAGATGTGGTATACTTAGATTTCAGTAAAACCTTTGACACCATTCTGCTTAGGCGACTTATAAACAAATTGAGTACCCTAGGGATGGACCCTAAAGTGATTGACTGGGTTAGAAATTGTTTGAGTGGGAGGCGACAAAGGGTACAGGTAAATGGAGCTCACTCTGAGGAGAAAGAAATTACTAGTGGTGTGCTGCAAGGATTTGTCTTTGGTCAGATTCTTTTTAATATTTGTTTAGTGATATTGCTGAAGGGCTGTTGGTAACGTTTGCCTCTTTGCTGATGATACCAAAATCTGCAATAGAGTACATCCAGGAAGGAGTAGGTCACATGAGGAGGGATCTAGCTAAGCTTGAGGAATAGTTGAGAATATAGCAGCTGAGATTTAATGCTAAAAAATGCAGGGTCATGCATTTGGAGTGCAAAAATCCAAGGGAGCGGTAAAGTGCAGGGGGTGAAGTACTTCGGTTGATGAAAAAAGAGCGGGATCTGGGCATGATTGTTTCTGATGATCTTGGCTAAACAGGTAGAAAAGGTGATGGTGAAAGCCAGAAGGATGCTTGAGTGCATAGGGAGAGGAATGGCCAGCAGAAAAAAGGAGGCGATAGTGCCTCTGTATAAGTCTCTAGTGCGACCTCATTTGGAGTACTGTGTGCAATTCTAGAAACCACACCTTCAAAAAGATATAAACAGCATGGAGTTGGTGCAGAGGGTGGCTACTAAAATGGTTAGTGGTCCTCATTATAAAGCATATAGGGACAGATTTAAAGATTTTAATATGCATACGTTAGAGGAAAGACGGGATAGAGGAGATGTGAGAGAGATTTTTAAATACCTCCATGGCATAAATGCACAAGAGGAGAGCCTCTTTTGATTTAAAGTAAGCTCTGCTACAAAGGGACATAGGATGAGGATGAAAGGGAATAGACTCAGGAATAAAGCATAGTTACTCACCTGTAACAGGTGTCCCCGAGGCCAGCAGGAATCAGTCCTCACATATGGGGTGCCATCTTGCTCAGTCAGGTGCCATAGTTAGAGCCCAAGAAGATGGCCAAAAATATACAGCAACTCCAAGGGGAGGAGGGAGGGTTGTGAGGACTGATTTCTGCTGTCCCTGGAGAACACCTGTTACAGGTGAGTAACTATGCTTTCTTCAGGAACAAGCAGGAAGTCAGTCCTCACTTATGGGACTGGCTACCAAGGACCGGCATAAAACAGGGGCATGGCCCGGCCGTGGGTAGCTACAGGTGAATCCCGATGACAGACTTCAGGGACCCCAGTGTTCAGGGAGAATCATGGTTCCGGTAGCCTGAAAAAGAAGGGCCGGAGGGCAGAATTGCCTAAATCCTTAAGAGGTTAAGGAGTATGGCCTGGCCAAAGGCACTGTCCCATCAGGACTCCCTCTCCAGGTAGTAGTGGGCTGCAAAAGTGTGAATGGAGGACTAGGTGGCAGCCCGACAGATGTCTGCCATGGGCACCGAACAGAGAATAGTGACCAAGGTCGCCATCACCCAGATATTGTGTGTCGTGACTCGATGCTCCAGAGGGATACTAGCTCAACTGTGAGCGAAGGTGATACAGTCTGCCATCCAGATGGGAGAAACTTCAGGTGAGTGAGAAGCACAATCCTATTCTTGTTGAATCTGAAGCTCACTGACCCTGCGGGCAGAGGTGAGTGCCACCAAGAAAGCTACCTTCCAGGAAAGGTAGCGCAAGGAACAGGTAGCCAAGGGCTCGAAGGACGGCTTAGTAAGCTGCACTAGAACCACACTGAGATCCCATTCCACCGGGGGGTGGCCGGATGGGAGGCTTGGAGAGCAATAAGCCTCACATGAACCTGGTGATGAGGGGCTGCACCAACAGAGGCTTGCCCTCCACAGGATGGTGGTTGGCAGAGAGTGCACTCAGATGCACCTGGATGGAGTTGGACTTAAGTCCAGACCGTTGAGAGGTGGAGGAGATATTGAAGGACCGAATGCACCGGACAAGAAAATGGGTCCAATCGGTGCTCCGTGCACCACATGGAGAACTGGTGCCACTTGAAGGCGTAAGCCTGTCTCGTGGAGTCCTTACGAGATGCTAGAAGAATTTCCTCCACCTCCTTGGAGAGGTTAAGGGGAGCTAAGGCAACCTGTTCAGCCGCCAGGCCATGAGGGACAGAGATCCCAAGTTGGGATGGAGGATCAAGCCCTCTTCCTGTGTCAGAATCCTGGGGAGCTCCTGAGAGAGACCGGGGGTTCTGTTGAGAGATGGAGCAGCAAAGGGAACCAGGGTTGCCGGGGCCACGAGGATCATCGATGCCCTGTCCTGTTGGGTCTTGAGGAGGGTCAGGACTATCAAGGGCGTGGGAGAGAAGGCATATAGCAGGTCTCCTGACCACGAGAGAAGAAAAGCGTCCACTGCCACCCAGGAAGGATGAGGTTGGGGACTTCAGAACCGGGACAGTTGAGCATTGGTCGGGCTGGCGAAGAGGTCCAGGCTGTGGGAGCCCCACAGTCATAAAAGCTTGCACACTATCTCTGGGTCCAGGCGCCACTCGTACGACTGAAGGACCCTACTCAGCCTGTCTGCCAAGACATTGCTCTGGCTCGGTAGGTAAACTGCTATGAGGAGAATCCTGTGGTGGATCACAAAGGAACAAAGAGCCACAGCCTCCTGTTACAGGAGGTAGGAGCCCATGCCGCCCTACTTGTTCATGTAGAACATCGTCACCTGGTTGTCCGTCTGGACAAGTACTGACCGGTGTGGCAGGTGGTGCCTGAAGGCCCTGAGAGTGAATAAGACTGTTCTGAGCTCAAGCAAATTGATCTGCTGCTGGCTGTCCTTGGAGGACCAGGCTCCCTGAGTGCAGAGCTCTCCACAATGGGCGCCCCAGCCTATCAGGGAGGCATCCATCTGGAGGACCCTCTGGGGGTTTGGAGGCTGAAAAGCCATACCCACTTGCAGTTGCTCAGCATCCTGCCACCAGGTAAGGGACTCTGTTAGCTGTCGAGACACCATGACTCTGTCACGGAGTCGTACGGTGGCCTGTGACAACTGGGAGCGGAGGCACCATTGAGCCACCCTCATGTGGAGGTGGGCATCAGGAACAACATGGACCATGGAGAACTTGTGGCCCAGGACATGAAGCAACGTCCAGGCTGACACTACACAGCCTCACTGTACCTCAGCCGCGAGGGCCGCGAGCCGATCCGCTCTGTTGAGGGGGAGGAAAGCCCTGGTCTGGATGGTGTCAAGGTGGGCCCCAATGAACTCCAGCACACGAGTCGGGATGAGCTGGGATTTTGGATGGTTGATCACGAAACCCAGGTGCTGCAAGACCTCAATGATATGGCCGGGTGGCCTGCCTGGTCTGCTAGGCCGTCCTCTTTTACCAACCAATTGTCGAGGTAGAGGAAGACGCAGGTCTTTTGAAGGCGGAGGTAGACCGCCACCACCAGACACTTGGTGAAGACCCTTGGGACGGAGGCGAGGCCAAAGGGAAGGACCCTCTACTGGTAGTGGTTGCCTCCGACCACGAATCTCAGGTACTTTCTGTGACTGGGATGGATAAGGATGTGGGTATAATCATCCTTTAAATCCAAGGAGCATAGCTTATCTCCCTGCTGGAGGTAGGGCAGCAGTGTTCCAAGGGAGAGCATATTGAACTTCTCACGCACCAGGAATTTGAGGTTCCTCAGGTCCAGGATGGGCCTCAGGTCCCCCATCCTTTTTGGGACCAGGAAGTATCTGGAATAGAAGTCCTTCCCCCTTGAGGGGTGAGGCACAGGCTCCACTGCCCCATCCTTGAGGAGGCCCGTGAGCTCCTGTAGTTGCAGGGCCCAGTATAGGGGAAACCGAGGGGGTTCCCCTGGAAAAAAGGGCAGAGGAGTCTGTTCCAGGTGCAGAAGATAGCCATCCCAGATGACCTGGAAAGCCCAGGAGTCGGTGGTGATGTGGGCCCATCGGTGGGCAAAGTGGACCAGGCATCCTCCTGTAGGGTGCTGGTCCTGAGGAAGAGGGGCTATGCTGATGGCATCAAAACCCCAACCCAGGCTGGCTGGAGTCGGAGTCTGGATCTTCTGACTCTTGGGTTTGCACAGCCCCTGGCTTGTGCCCTTGCCTTGGGGACCCTGCTGAGGGGTCTGGGCAGCTGGGTAGGCAGGGTAGCCCCAATAGTGTTGACTCTTCTGGAGGAAAGTGGGTTTCTTCCTCTGTGGCTTCTTCCTGGAAAGAGTAGAAGTCTTCCGCGAAAGATGGGTCTCGATCTCGGCCGCCTTATCCTCTATTGGCTTGCTGAAGAGCTGTTCACCGAGGCATGGGACCATCCAGGAGTTTTACCTGTACCCATTGCTCGAGATCCGATGATTGTAACCAGGCCTGGCATCGAGCGCCGATACTGGCGGCAGCCACTCTGGCACTAGATTCGAAGCGGCTCTGGAGAGGTATTTGTAACACTCCACAACAGACTTCATCAGAGCCTAAAAACACCAGAGATGGTCCCTATTGAGGCCAGGAGCGTAGCCACTGAGCTCCTTGGCCAGGTCCTGCAGGAACATGCCAATGTAAAGTTGGTAAGTTTGGATGCGGCAAACCAGCATTGAGCCCTGGTAGCATTTGCGCCCCAGGGCGAGCGTGCAGGACTCCCTGCCTGAATGCATTGAGAAGTATGTTTTTGGGCTTTTTTGCCGGCACATGGCTGACTCAACCACCATGGATGTGTGTGGGAGCTGCACCTTGTGGAACTCTGGTCCCTGCTGGACTCAATACATCGTGTCGAGTTGTCGGCTCACAATGGGGACCGAGGCTGGGGTCTCCCACATCCGGAGGAGAAGCCTGGTGAGGATGGAAGGTACAGGGACCGTCAGGGTCTCTTTTGGTGGTGCCTTGTATTGGAGGATGTCTAATTCCTCCATACGTGGGTTCTCCTCTGACTTCGGCATAAGGGAGAGAGCCAGTGCCATATCCCGAATGAACTTGAGGAAAGAGATATCCTCGGGTGGGGAACGGTGCTTGGCAGCCAAGGAAGACAGGTCCGAGGGGATGTCTCAGTGGGCCCGGAACTCCGGGGATGTCTCAACATCAGACTCCCAATCAGAGTAGTCCGAAGAGGACTCGAAATCCTCGGCTGCAGGAGGGCCGGCAACTCCAGTCCCGGATGTTTCGAGGCATGGGCATGGCTGGAGCCAGAGGCATTCGCCTGCAAAAATCTCGCTCCCGAGGTTTTGGGAGCAAGAATGAGACCCTTGCTTAGGATCCACCCGAGGCATCTCGTTCTCAGCGATCGCAGCAGCGACCCGGGGAGTCCTCGAGGTCAAGGTCTCTGCAGTCTTAGCGGGGGCGGGGGTCGGCACCCACTGTGATGCGAGGAACACAGAATCGCTGCGTTCCAAGACCAACATACGTGCTTCCCACTCGGGGGTCACAGCCATGGACATTGACACGGGAGTGACTGGGTCAGGCATCGAAGAGGAGAGGGAGTCCTAAACAGGATGGGACTCAGGAGACCCCAATCCATCGCCAGAGGCTACAACTTCGGCTCTGGACATCTTGAGAGGGCGTTCCTGCTCCGATTCCTCAGGCGCTCTGCGGAGACTAAGGGACCGAGCACCGGACTTTCCTTGCTTGTCCTCTTCTTATGCGCACGCTCCAGTGACCCTTGCTTGGAGTGTTGATGGGCCTGCAGAGGGGCCATGGGGGCCTTATGTGAGTCCGAGGATCCGTGTGGGGCCTTCGGGTGTGAGGCTGCTGGGGAAACCGGGGTTGAGTCTGACTTGTGGAAGGTGTCGTCCTGCTTAAGCCGACGGCTCTGTATGGTCTTAGCAGACATTTTCTTGCACAAGGAGCATTCCTCCTGGTGCATTTGCAGTGGGTCTCGGGTGGGAAAGGAGCTGGCGCAAGCCAGAAAGGTACAAAAACAGTACGAGAAAATCAATTTTTTTCTGGCGGGGCGAGTTCAACGTCTATAGGGCTCCACGGAAAAAGGGAGACTGAGCATGGCAGGAAGGGGACCTCGTATGCATGGTAGCCTCTCCCAAAGGATTTCTTTGAAAGCTGCGGTGTCCGTGCAGGGCTCCATCGATGATGATGTCACCCATATGTGAGGACTGACTTCCTGCTTGTTCCTGGAGACTATAATGCGGAATGAGATGGAGATTGGATGCGGAAAGTGCCTTATAGTTTATATAGCGTAATCACACACCTGTAAGAGGTGTTCTACGGGGACAGCAGGAATCAGTCCTCACATATGGTTGACATCGGCACCAATGGAGTCTTCGCGGAAGCTTCCCCCCAGCTTTCAAAGAAGCTTTTGGGAGATGCCTCCACACACCGAGGAAGTTTCTCCAGGGCCATGTGTCCATGAAGGAAGGGTTAGGACAGCCGTTATATTTGGTGATTCAGTCATTAGGCATGTAGATAGCTGGGTGGCTGGTGGACGTGAGGATCGCCTGGTAACATGCCTGCCTGTTGCAAAGGTAGTGGACCTCACGCACCACCTAGATAAGGTCTTAGATAGTGCTGGGGAGGAGTCTTCTGTCTTGGTACATGTTGGTACCAATGACATAGGAAATGTGCTAGGGAGGTTCTGGAGGCTAAATTTAGGCTTTTAGGTAGGAAGTTGAAATCCAGGGTAGCGTTCTATGGAATGCTTCCCGTTCCACGCGCAGGACCCAAAAGGCAGGCAGAGCTCCAGAGTCTCAATGTGTGGATGAGACGATGGTGCAAGGATGGGGGTTTTGGATTTGTTAGGAACTGGGCAACATTCTGGGGAAAGTAGGGGCTCTTCCGAAGCGATGGGCTTCACCTTAACTGGGATGGAACCAGGCTGCTGGCATTAACTTTAAAAAGGAGATAGAGCAGCTTTTAAACTAGATAACAGGGGAAAGCCGACAGTCGCCCAAGAGCACATGGTTCAGAACAATGCATCCTTGAAGGATACTACCAAAAGCAGAGAGGTTCCAAAAAAGAGTTAATTAGCCCAAATGCCCATGAGTATGGAGCAGAAAGAGCTTAAAGATTCCAAATTACACATGCCTACCAATAACCAGATTAATATGAATAAAATAGAGTCTCTAAAATGCTTGTATGCAAATGCTAGAAGTCTAAAAAATAAGATGGGAGAGTTAGAATATATAGCACTAAATGAGAGGTTAGATATGATTGAAATCTCAGAGACATGGTGGAAGGAGGACAACCAGTGGGACACTGATACCTGGGTACAAACTATATCGTAATGATAGAACTGATCAAATTGGTGGAGGGGTTGCACTCTATGTTAGAGAAGGCATTGAGTCAGAAAGGATTAAAGTTTTGCCGGAAACAAAATTTGCTGTAGAATCGCTATGGATTGAACTTCCATGTAAAAAGGGGAAGGCGATGACAGTGGGGGTGTACTATTGACCGCTTGGCCAGAATGACCAAATGGATGATGAAATGCTCAAAGAAATCAAGTAAACTAACAAAAGTTACAGCACAGTAATAATAATGGGTGATTTCAATTACCCTGGTATCGACGGGGTCCGTGTCACGGCAGGACATGCTAGGGAGATAAAGTTCCTAGATGAAATAAATGACTGCTTCTTGGAGCAGCTGGTTCATGAACCGACCAGAGGGGAAGCCATATTGGACCTAGTACTTAGTGGAGCACCAGATCTGGTGCAAGAGATAAGGGTGTTGGGGCCACTTGGCAATAGTGATCATAGCATGATCTCATTTGATTTAATTAGTGGAGGAGGGATGGTAAGGAAAACCACAGTACTACCTTTTAACTTTCGAAAGGGAGACTATGATAAAATGAGGAAAATTGTTAAGAAAAAACTAAAAGGAGCAGTTGCAAAGGTTAAAGACTTACTTCAAGCTTGGGTGTTGCTGAAAAATGCTATCATGGAACTCCAGACCAGCTGTATTCCATGCTTTAAGAAAAGTGGAAGGAAGTCCAAAAAACTGCCAGCATGGTTTAAAGGTGAGGTCAGAGAGGCTGTTGTCAAAAAAACATCTTTCAGGAAATGGAAAAAAGAGCCAAATGATGAAAACTGGAAACAGCACAAGCACTGGCAACTTAAATGCAAGGCATTGATAAGGCAGGCAAAGGGAGATTTTGAGAAGAAGCTTGCTGCGGAAGCAAAAAGGCGTAATAAAGACGTTTTCAAGTACATTCGTAGCAAAAAACCTGTGAAAGAATCAGCTGGTCCATTAGATGATAGAGGGGTTAAAGAGGCACTAAGAGGCGACAAGGCAATAGCGGAGAGACTGAATGAATTCTTTACTTCGGTCTTTACTGAGGAAGATGTAGGGATGTTACCCATGACTAAAGTGGTATTTAAAGGTGCAGAAGAATTGAAGGAAATATCGATACATCGGGAAGATGTATTACAACTATTTGATAAACTGAAGAGTAGCAAATCACCTGGACTGGATGATATACATCCAAGGGTGTTGAAAGAAATGAAATATGAGATTGCAGACCTGCTACTAGTAATCTTTGAACTATCATTAAAATCATCTGTAATACCTGAAGATTGGAGGATGGCCAACGTAACGCCAATTTTTAAAAAGGGTTCCAGGGGTGATCCGGGAAACTACAGACTGGTGAGCCTGATGTCAGTACCAGGAAAAATGGTAGAAACCATCATAAAGAACAAAATTGCTGAACATGTAGATAGTCATGGCTTAATGGGAGGCAGCCAACATGGTTTTAGACAAGGAAGATCTTGTCTTACTAATCTGTTATGTTTTTTTGAAGGTGTGAATAAACAGGTAGACAAAGGTGAGTCAGTTGATATAGTGATCTGTGCTGGGTCTGCTGCTTTTTAACATATTCATAAATGACCTGGAAAAGGGAACAACAAGTGAGGTTATCAAATTTGCAGATGACACAAAACTATTTAAAGTTGTTAAAACCCATGAAGATTGTGGAAAATTGCAAGAGAATCTTGATAAATTGGAAGACTGGGCATCAAAATGGCAGATAAAATTTAATGCGGACAAGTGCAAAGTTATGCACCTAGGGAAAAACAACCACCACCCAGAAAAAAAGATTTAGGCGTCATTGTGGACAACATGTTAAAACCCTCTGCCAGTGTGCAACGGCAGCCAAGAGAGCAAATAGAATGCTAGATATCATAAGGAAAGGAATGGAAAATAATACAAATTATATTATAATGCCTCTGTTTCGTCCCATTGTGCGACCGCACCTTGAATATTGTGTGCAATTCTGGTCGCCGTATCTTAAAAAGGATATAGCGTTATTAGAAAAGGTTCAGAGAAGAGTCACCAAAATTGTAAAGGGGATGGAAGGATACCCCTATGAAGAAAGTCTAAAAAAGGTTAGGGCTCTTTAACCTGGAAAAGAGACACAGCTGAGCGGAGATTTATTAGAAGTCTATAAATTAATGAACGGAGTGGAACGGGTAAATGTAGATCGATTGTTTACGTTATCAGGATATAGAAAGACTAGGGGACATGCACTTAAACTATAGGGTAAACTCGTATTTAAGACAAATAAGAGAAAGTATTTTTTCACTCAATGTGTAATCAAACTCTGGAATTTGTTACCGGAGGATGTAGTAAAGGCTGTTAGTATAGCTGGGTTTAAAAAAGGTTTGGACAAGTTCCTGGAGGAAAGGTCCATAAACCATTATTAAGAAGGGACCTAGGATATCAATGCTTGACCCAATACAAGCATTGTGGAAGCTGTGTCTTTTGGGGAAACTGCTAGGTACGTATGACCTAGATTGGCCACTGTTGATGGACCTAGGTCTGACCCAGTATGGGATATCTTATGTTCTTATGTTCTTATGTCCCCTTCCCACCCAAGGGTGCCATCTTGCTTAGTCAGATGACATAGCTAAGATGACACAAATAAGATGGTAAAGGATCAACTCCAATGGGAGGAGGAAGGGTTGTGAGGACTGATTCCTGCTGTCCCCAGAGAACACCTGTTACAGGTGAGTAACTACGCTTTCTCCGAGAACAAGCAGGAATTCAGTCCTCACATATGGGACTCGACAGCTACAAGCTACCGAAAACCCATAGCAAAAATAGGGGCTACCTCACGGGGAGCCGCAAACAGCAGCAATTTAGTCACTCTGTCTCAGTGGTCCCAGAGACACCACTGTGCCGCCTTCATGTAGAGGCAAGCGTCTGGGGGTGACATGGACCGCGGAGGCCATGTGCCCGAGGAAGCGCAGGAGAAGCCAGGCGGGCACCGAGGGACAGTACGTCCCGAGCTAGAGACCTGAGATGATCAGCTCAGTCCCTGGGCAGGAAAGCCTTCAACTGGAGAGTGAAAGTAGTTACTCACCTGTAACAGGTGTTCTCCAGGAGCAGCAGGAATCAGTCCTCACATATGGGTGACGTCGGCGCCGACGGAGCCCTCGTGCGGCGCATTTCCCCAGCTTTCGAAGAAAGCCTTTGGGAATTGCAGCGTGCATGTTCGGTCCTCTTCCCGCCCAAGGGTGCCATCTTGCTCAGTCTGATGACATAGCTACAAGACAGCCAAAAAATTAGCAAAAATAAATCATATGATTGCAACTCCAAGGGGAGGAGGGAGGGTTGTGAGGACTGATTCCTGCTGCTCCTGGAGAACACCTGTTACAGGTGAGTAACTACTCTTTCTCCAGGACCAAGCAGGAAGTCAGTCCTCACATATGGGACTCCCTAGCTTAAGGCTACCGGAGACCTCAAGCGGAAAAATGAGCTCCCTCTAGCTCGTCAGCACAGAAGGAAGGAATCTTCTCTGAAAACGCCCCCGACCGGTAGCCCAACACCAGGGCCGGAGGGTAGGAGTTGCCTAAACCCCAAAGAGATTATGGAGTACTGCCTGTCCGAAAGCACTGTCCCTGCGGGACTCCCTCTCAAGGCAGTAATGGGCTGCAAACGTCTGGCTTGAAGACCAAGTAGCGGCCCGGGAGATGTCTGCCAACGGAACAGAGCGGAGATGAGCCACTGACGCAGCCTTCGCCCTGACACGATGAGCCGTGACTCGACCCTCCAACGAGAGGCCGGCTGCCCCATAAGCCCAGGCGATACAGTCAGCGACCCATATGGACAACGTACGCTTGGAGACAGGGAGCCCCAACTTATTGGGGTCAAAAGAAACGAAAAGCTGAACAGCCTTCCGATGCTCCCGCATACGGTCAAGGTAGAAGGATAACGCCCTCCTACAGTCCAGGGTATGCAAGACCATCTCAGCCCGGTTGGCATGCGGCCTGGGAAAGAAGGTCCGAAGAACCACCTCCTGATTGAGGTGAAAAGGTGAGACAACTTTGGGAAGAAACTTAGGGTGAGTCCGTAGGACTACCCTATTCCTGTAGAACCTAGTGTAAGGAGGATCAGACACCAGTGCCCGCAGTTCACTCACTTGCCTAGCAGAGGTGAGAGCTACCAGAAATAAAGTTTTCCAGGAGAGAAAACGGAGAGGGCAGGTAGCCATAGGTTCAAAAGGCGGACAAGTAAGCCGCTGTAAAACCACATTCAGATCCCACTCAGGGGCCGGTGGATGCAAAGGAGGCTTAAGCAAAAGAAGGCCTCTGAGGAAACGAGCCACTAAAGGGTGGTTGGAGAGAGGCCTGCCGTCCACCGGCGAGTGGTGTGCTGAGAGAGCACTAAGGTGAACTCTGACAGAGTTAGACTTAAGGCCCAGATTGGAGAGGTAGAGCAAATATTGCAACACTACCGCTACCAAGCAAGAGAAGGGATTCTCACTGTGCTGAGCACACCATACGGAGAATCTACGCCACTTAAGAGCGTAGGATTTCCTGGTGGATTGACGCTGAGAGGCCAAGACTACATGTTCCACCTCTCGAGGTAGTAGCAGTGGAGCTAGGACTACCCTTTCAGCAACCAGGCCATCAGATGAAGGGACTGGAGGTTGGGGTGCAAGAGAGTCCCCTGATCCTGAGACAGGAGATCGTGTTGAAACCCCAGAGGAAGAGGTGTGTCCACCGCCAGTTGTAGCAGAAGCGGGAACCAGGGTTGCCTCGGCCACCTGGGGGCTATGAGAATCAAGGAAGCCCCGTCCCTGAGGACTTTGAATAGCGTTCTGGACACTAGCGGTGTGGGAGGAAACGCATACAGTAGGCCGGTGGACCACGAGATCAGAAACGCATCCACTGCTACTCTGAGAGGATGCGGTTGTCTGGAGCAAAATCTCGGGAGTTGCCGGTTCAGAGGATTGGCGAAAAGATCCATGGTGGGGAGCCCCCACTTGAGAAAGATCTGCTGAACCACCAATGGGTTCAATCTCCATTCGTGTGGTTGCAGGATCCGGCTCAGTCTGTCTGCCAGGCAATTTTCCTGACCTGGGAGGTAGACAGCCTTGAGAAGGATGCCGTGATTGACAGCCCAAGAGCACAGTCGTTGTGCCTCCAGACAAAGAAGGAAGGAGCCTGTGCCTCCTTGTTTGTTCACATAGAACATGGCAACTTGATTGTCCGTCTGGACTAGTACAGATTGGTGAGAGGCGAGGTGGGAGAAGGCTCTCAGAGCTAGGCGTATCGCCCGTAGCTCCAGGAAGTTTATCTGTTGAGCAGCCTCCCAAAGGGTCCAGAGACCCTGAGTACACGTCCCTTGGCAATGTGCTCCCCAACAAAGAAGAGAGGCATTGGTTGTCAGCACCTGAGTATGTGGAGGGGATTGAAAAACCACTCCGAGCACCAGATTCGGAAGATGAAGCCACCATTGCAGAGAGGAGACCAGGAGGTCGGAGATCTTCACTGAGTCCGCTAGGCCCCCTGTGGCTTGATGCCACTGAGTGCGAAGGCTCCACTGAGCAATGTGTAGACGGGCATTGGGGGTGACATGAACCGTGGAAGCCATATGGCCGAGTAGTCTCAGGAATTGCCTGGCAGAGACCAGGGAATTGCTGCGAAACTGGCTTGCCAGATCCATCAGCCTGTGGGCCCTGTCCAGAGGCAGAAAAGCCTTTGCTTGAAGAGTGTCTAGTCTGGCCCCTATGAACTCTAAGTTCTGGGACGGGAGCAAAGTGGACTTTGCGAAGTTTATGACAAACCCCAAGTGCTGAAGCAGAGCCACAGTGCGAAGGGTGGCCTGGTTGGCCTCTTGGGAAGATTGGCCTCTTATGAGCCAGTCGTCCAAGTACGGAAACACAAAGAGACCTTGAAGCCTCAGGTAGGCCGCCACCACCGCCAGGCACTTGGTGAACACCCTGGGAGCGGAGGACAGGCCAAAGGGAAGTACTCTGTACTGATAGTGGTTTCCTCCCACAACAAACCTGAGATATTGTCTGTGGTCTGGATGGATAAGGATGTGAGTATACGCATCCTTTAGATCTAAGGAGCATAGCCAGTCTCCCTGCTGGAGGTAGGGCAGCAGGATTCCAAGGGTAAGCATCTTGAACTTTTCCCTCTCCAGGAAGTTGTTGAGGTTTCTCAAGTCTAGGATGGGTCTGAGGCCTCCTGTCCTTTTTGGTACCAGAAAGTACCTGGAATAAAAGCCGTGACCTCTCAGGTGGTGGGGCACCGGTTCCACAGCCTGATCCTTTAGCAGACTTGCTAACTCCTGAAGGAGTAGGTCCCTGTGCAGAGGGAGTCTTGGAGGCTCCCCTGGAAAATAGGAGGGAGGTACCTGGTGAAAATGGAGAAGATAGCCCTTTTGGACTATATGAAGAACTCAGGTATCTGATGTGACGGCTGACCACCTGTGGGCAAAATGGGCCAGCCGGCCTCCTGTGCTGAGAGAAGCCAGCTGAGGAGAGGAGGCTATGCTGTTAGAGTCAAAAACCCCCACCCTGCTGAGCAGGGGCCGGTGTAGGTGGCTTGGGGGCCTTCTGCCTACGGGGCCCTTGACCCTGCCCCTTGGCCTGCTGACCCTGTTGGGGAGCTGTAGAGGCCTGATAATGAGGGTATTGTTTATAGGCAGACGACTTCCTCGGGTAAAAGGACTTTTTCCCGAGCCCTTCTTCTTCTGAGAAGGGGCAGAGGTTTTCCTGGAAAGCCTAGTCCTGGTCAGAGTCTCGGTCTCGAGTTCTGCAGCCTTTTCAGCCATGGGCTTGCCAAAGAGGTTTTCACCTCGGCAGGGGACATCGACCAACTTGTCCTGGACCCATGGCTCGAGGTCGGATGACTGTAGCCAAGCCTGTCGGCAGGCACCGATGCCGGCCCCGGCTACTCGGGCCGAAGCCTCGAAGCCATCGTAGGCTGCTTGAGAGATAAACTTCGAGCACTCTCGAATACCGGTGGACAAGGCCTGGAACCTCTGAAAAGGTTCCTCGGAGAGACCAGCAGAGAACCCGGCAATCCCCTTCGCCAGGTCTCGGAGGTACATGCCCATGTAGAGCTGGTATGTCTGGACGCGGCAAGCAAGCATAGAGCCCTGGAAGCACTTCTTACCGAGGGCATCCAGGTTCTGGGCCTCCCGGCCGGGAGGCACCAAGGAGTGCATCTTCTGACTTTTCAGTCGATGCATGGCCGATTCCACAACCATGGAGTGGTGCGGTAATTGTGCCTTTTGGAACCCGGGGCTCTTGTGGACTCGATAGATGGAATCGACCCGCTTGCTTAACACCGGCGTCGAGGCCGGGGGTCTCCCACATGCGGAAGAGCAGCCGCTCCAGCATCGGAGGAACCGGAACAGTAAAGGCCTCCTTCGGGGGAGAGTCATACTGGAGGGCCTCGAGCTCCTCGGCTCGAGGCTCCTCCTCGGGATCCGCGGGGAAGGCCAAGGCCTTGGCCATATCCCGCACGAAGTCCGAGAACCGGGTATCCTCTGGTGGGTATCGTTTCCGAGATTTGGACTTGGGCGAGTCTGATGGGACACACCGAGTCAGATGAGTGTCGGGTGACTCTTCGTCCTCCATCTCCCAGCCCGACTCCTCGGAGGAGGAATCGAGCGGCTCCGGTCGGGCGGGCACCAATGCCCTCCGCCCCGATGCCGAGGGTATCGGCGTCGACGACCTCGGCCCCGAACAGGAGGTCGAGGGAGACCATGGCCGAGGATCGACTCGAGCCCACATGGACTCGAGGATCGGCTCGGCCTCAGGGGTCGACTTGGACGTCGAGGTCCCAGTGGTCGGGGCAGATGCACCGGTGAGACCGGCGATCAATGCCCGCTGCTGCTCCATGAAGGCAGCAAAGCTGCTCTCCAAGGCCGTCAACCTGAGTCCAAGCTCAGGAGACCCAGCAGGGCCCGACGTCAGCTCCCTCGGAGGAGAGTCCACGAGGACAACAGCACTTATGTGTCCAGGAGACTCCATCTCGACACGAGGATGCTTGGCAGGTCTCTCCGACTCCGAAGACCCGGGACGGCTATCGGGGCTATGCGACCTGGCCCTCGAGGAACCAGGAGCGTCCACCGACGCCGCCCTCGTGGGTTTCTTCTTCCTGCGATGTTCTCGCGAAGGAGACCCCCGCTCAGAGGAACCCTGACGCTGCTCGGGGCCGGAGTCCCGAGACGTCGAGGCCTCTGACGAGGTCCGGGCGCAGCCGGACGCGGAGTCAGAAAAAATTCGATCCTTCTGGTGCTGCCGACTCCTCAACGCTTTGGAGGACATTTTGCCACACGGACCACAGATCATTGGGTCATGATTGGGTCCGAGGCAACGGAGGCAGCAGTCGTGTGTGTCGGTAAGAGACATAAGTTTCCTACACCGATCACACTTCTTAAACCCGCTGGTAGCCATCGGGGGAAAAAGGGCCCCTGCTAGGTCAAAAGACCGGGCTGCCAGGGAAAAAAGAAAAAAGGCGCGAACACCAGTCACAAAGGACAAAAACCGAAAAAGAGAGAAAAGGACTCGATACCGGCGTATCGGTCCGAGCGGGAAAAGGATCCGGCGTCGAACCGGAGAAAAAAGAGAAAAAACAGGGAAAATCAACTTTTTCCTCGGGGAAAAACGAACTACGTCCGTCGGGCTCCGCGGAAAAAAGAAGACTGAGCAAGATGGCACCCTTGGGCGGGAAGAGGACTGCGCATGCGCGCTGCAATTCCCAAAGGCTTTCTTTGAAAGCTGGGAAAATGCTCCGCACGAGGGCTCCGTCGGCGCCGACGTCACCCATATGTGAGGACTGACTTCCTACTTGGTCCTGGAGAATCAATCTTTGCCCCAATGAACTCCAGGCACTGCATCGGGAGGAGGTGAGACTTGGGGTAGTTTATGACAAAGCTCAACTGTTGCAGAAGCTGGATGGTGCGTGCTGTGACCTGTTGCACCTTTGAGGCTGTACCTCCCTTTATGAGCCAGTCGTCCAGGGAAAGACGAAGACCCCCTGGAGCCGGAGGAAGGCGGCCTCGAATGCCAGGCAATTTGTGAAGATTCTTGGGGAAGAAGCTAGATCAAAGGGGAGAACCCTGTATTGAAAGTGCCCGCCCCCCATTTCGAACCGCAAGTACTGCCTGTGGTTGGGGTGGATAAGAATGTGGGTATAAGTATCCTTGAGGTCTAAGGAGCATAGCCAGTCTCCCTGCTGGAGGTATGGCAGCAGTTCCAAGGCAAAGCATCTTGAACTTCTCCTTTACCAGGAATTTGTTGAGGTTGCTGCGCATGTCGAGGATGGGCCTTAGGCCCCCTGTTCTCTTTGGTACGAGGAAGTATCTGGAGTAGAACCCCTTGCCCTTGAGGTGGTGGGGCACCGGTTCCACCACTTTGTCCTCAAGAAGACCTGCCAACTCCTTCAGAAGGTGGTCTCGGTGAAGGGGAGACCTGAGGGGCTCTCCTGGGAAATAAAGGGGAGATGTCTGAGTCAGGTGGAGGAGGTAACCTTCCCTGACTACCCTTAGTGCCCAGGAATTGGTGGTGATGGTCACCCACCTCTGGGCATAGAGGGCCAAACGACCCCCTGTGGGCTGCTGACTTGTTGGGGTAGAGAGGCTATATTCAAGGAGTTAAAAACTGCCACCTGGCTGGGCCGAATCCGGTGCCTGGGATTTTGGAACCTTATGCTTACACAGACCATGCTCCTATCCCTTGGCCTGCTGACCCTGTTGGGGAACTGGGGAGGTCTGATAAGGTGGGTATTTTCAGTAAGCAGCTCCCTTCCTTGGGTAAAAGGACTTTTTACCAGAGCCCTTCTGTCGGGGAAGGGCAGTGTTCTTCTTAGAGAGCCTGGTCCTCATCATGAACTTGGTCTCCAACTTGGCAGACTTGTCGGTCATGGATTTGCCAAAGAGGTTCTCTCCTTGGCATGGGGCATTGACCAATTTGTCCTGAACCCACTGCTCGAGGTTGGACAATTTAAGCCAAGCTTGGTAGTGTGCACTGATGCCCGCTGCGGCTACCCAGGCTGCAGACTCACACCTGTCATAGGCTGCTGGAGACATAAATTTGGAGCACTCATGGACTCACTTGGCCAGGTTCTTGAACCGCTGTGAAGGTTCCTCAAAGAGAACCCTGCGAGTTCCTTTGCCAGGTCTCTCAGGTACATGCCCATGTACAGCTGGTAGGCCTGGATGTGACAGATGAGCATGGAGCCCTGGTAGCACTTTCTGCCGAGGGTGCCCAAGGTGAAGGCCTCCCTGCCAGGGGGCACCAAGGAGTGCGTCTTCTGGCTTTTCAGCCACCGCACGGCCGACTCCACCAGCATGGCGTTACGCAGCAGCTGTGACTTCTGGAAGCCGGGCTCTGGTGGACTCGATACATCGAGTCGAGCCGCTTGCTCACCACCAGCACTGAAGCCGATGTCGCCCACAATTGGAGTATGAGCCGTTCCAGGATGGGAGGGATGGGCACCTAGCGATTCCATTGGAGGGGCCTCGTATTGGAGGATTTCCAATTTATCCACTCGAGGTCCTCCTCTGTCGGGAATGCCAGGGCCTTGGACATGTCCTGAACAAAATCCAGGAAGCCCATGTCCTTGGATGGGGACCGCTGCCGAGGCTCCGATAGGAGAGTCAGATGAGACCTCGCAGTTGCAATGGGTATTGGAGGACTCCTCGTCCTCCGTCTCCTACTCGGAGTAGTCCGTCGAGGACTCATAGGAGGGCTGCTGCATGGGCCTTGGGACTCCCAATGCCCTGCAGCCGGCACCCAGCAAACCTTCCGGGAATGACCATGGTCCCATTGAGCAGGACTCAGAGCGCAACCTTGGACGACGATTGACTCGAGGCCGAAGGACCTCGAGGATCAGCTGGCCTCCGGGGATGTCTTGGATATTGAGTGCCCAGTGGTCAGAGTGGATGAACCGGTCATGCCAGACAACAGCGCCCACTGCTGGTCCATGAAGACAGACAAACTGCGCTCCAAGGCTGCCATTCTAGACTCCAGACCAGAAGGCTCCGCAGCCTTTGGCATGGACATCGAGGGACTCAGGCCTGATGTCGGCTCCCCCGAAGGGGAATCCCCGACGAGAATAGTGTGGGGACTGAGGCCGGTCCGCGGTCGGATCCTTCCGGGGGACCTTCGCAAGCCGCTCCTTCTCCGACCCCTCAGATGAGTGCTTCGGACTGCGGGACCGGGCCCAGGGAGCCCCCGGCCGGTCAGAATCATCCCAGGATGCCGCCTTCGAGGATTTCTTCTTCCTGGGTTCCCTCAAGGGAGACCCCCTTTGTGAGGACACACAACGAGGCTCGGGTTCAGAGGGTTCAGAGGCATCGGTAATTCAGGGAAGAACTTGTCGTGCTGCTGCTGGTGGCGAGTGTGAAACTCGGAGAGAAAAAAATCAACTTTTTCCATGAACAAGCCAGACAACATCTGGAGGGCTCCGTGGAAAAAAGGAGAATGATCAAGATGGCACCCTTGGGCGGGAAGGGGACCACTCATGCGTGGTGGCATCTCCCAAAGGCTTTTTTTGAAAGCTGGGGGGATGCTTCTGCGAGGGCTCCTTCGCCCGTCACCCATATGTGAGAGCTGACTTCTTGCTTGTTCCCGAACAACGTATTTAATTGTTAATGTAGCAGACAGCATGGTAACTTGAATGCCACCTGAATATTTAGGAAACATAAGGAAAAATAACTGTCATAGTCAGTGTCTGCTCCATAGCCAAGGATACCCCTGCATGTGTAGCCATCCGGGCCAGCAGATATGTGCAGCACACCAGGCACCAGAAGAAACAGAAGTGCATGTTAACTGTGTAAGAGCTTGACATACCCAAAGCAGGGCATGGCAGGATTTGTGGCATCATAGTAGCACCAGTCAGCTGATATACTCATGATATGACTTGTCAGACGGGTGCCTGGGTGAGAATGTTCACAGTCTTGGCAAAGGCATATATCAATATGATTTGCAAGGGATTGTGGGAAATGCAGTCCATTCACACCAGACACAGCCGCTCACAATAATTAGTTGTGATTGAGTGTAAAGCCAATAAGATATTTATTTATGGGGTTATTTCTCCCAACTCAGATATGCTTGGTAGCACATAAAACAGGATACTTGCTTTCAGTGTTAAACTTAGAAAAACAAAATCAGGAAAACAACAGCTGAACTTGTCAGGCAATCAAATCAAAAGAACAAAGACCATGATGGTAACAGAATGGTCTTTTCTGTAGGCTCTAGCTAATATTTTCTTAGCAGTGCTTTAATCAACAAACAAAACCCACAAAGTAGGGAAAACTGTTCTTTTCAGGTTAACTTCTTATATCTTCACACATAGACTCAGAAGTGATTTCCTCAGAGCTCACAAGCAATTAGGTAAGGCTCAATTGCTAGCAGTTACCCAGCTGAAACCCCTTAGCTGGCTTGCTTTCTACTGCGTGGCTCAAATCCTACTCAGAAGCTTTTCTGAGTAGATTAAAGAACAAGTTTGTATTTCTTTGTGATGGTTGTTGTACTTTGTAACAGTAAATTACCAAAGGAGTTTAGACAGAGAGCAATCCATGTATTCACAGCCTGTGTCTATAACCTCTCCCCCTTCTTCAACAATCATGGGTTCAATATCATGGATTGGCACAGAGGAATTTCTCAATGGAGCACTCTCAGGAGAATACTTGTTTCCCTGCTGTCTTTCAAGGGTATAGCTAGGGCATAGATCAGTGTTCATACCTGAGCTTCCATTGCTGTTAGAGTTCCTCTCTAAATAGCCTGGCCAGTATGTAGTCCAGTTCTTATGTCCAGCCTTCCAATCCAGATCCCTGGACACTGGATCTCTCTTCACATACCTTCTGGCACGGGTCCTAGGGTCCCTTCCAAGTGCAGCCGTCTCCCTCACAGGTACCGTCTGGAGATTCCTAGCTCTGCAGCACCACTCCTCTGGTTTTCCCCAGTCCAATGGTGTATGCTGGCCTTTTGAATGTCTCCCAGTATACATACTGCTCTGGACTCCTTTAGACCTCCCAAATGCTTTTCTTTTCTTTCTTCCAAAGGGTTTCTTGCCCTCTCTGTCCGTCCGCTCTGGCTTCTGCTTCTGATGATCCTCCAGATGATGAAGCTGTCCAAGATGAGGATATCCAAGCTGATCAAGACACTGAGGATAATTCTCTGTAGAATAAACTCTACCTTTATTCTGCTTAGATGAGTGCTCCACCCTAGCACAGCGCAGCTGTGCTGAATCAGGCCCTGCCCTTTGAGATGAGTGCTTGGGGATTACCTCATAGCCCTCCTGATTGAACACACGTTTCCCCATTTCAGCTCCTCTAATGGCTGTTGGAAACCTGGTGCATTCTGGGACTGGTAGTCTTTTATGGAAAAATTCTGTTTTCTTATTTCTACCAGAACTGACAGGTTGCTTGTTCAGAGTCACTTCACCTTTACTATAGCTCCTTCCTGAGCTATGATAAGCTTCCTTATCACAGACTTCAGTGCATATAAGTCGTACAAAAGAATTGCAACACAATCACCTGCTGGAGCTGTTGGAGGAGAATAATCATGTCCAACCACCATTCTGCCCATCACCCCTCCATACACATAAAGGTTGTGAATGACCCAAGGCTCACATGCACTAAAGGGCTTTCATGTGAAGAAGACACTGTGAGGGCACCTGCAATGGCTAACTCATGAAATACTGTCCAGAGCCTATACAAAAATCACATGTGCCCATATGGAACACTGCATGAGTTAAAATAGGGAAGTACTCACACAGGCCCAGAGAGAGATGTGCACACCTATGCCACACCATTGGAACAGGTGACATTCAATGTTTTCAAAACTGCCACATCTGCCACCTGCAACCCCAGATCAACACACCATATGTGGGATGGACATCAGGCATGATGCCATTCCATTCTGGCATGCAACCACCATGATGCACTGAAAACTAGAGTCATATGTACTTTGCTAAGGGAGTGGGTGCCACTGACACTTAAATGAGGGTCTGGAAGCCATGTGAATTGACTGTAACCCCCCCCCCCCCCCCGAACATATATCAGCAAAGCATATGGGTGGTGTGGAGGTGTCAGCCCAAACAGCATCAAGGACATCTGCACTGTTCCATATCCCTACCTCCTGTGCCAGGTCCACAGACAGTGCCTGTGTGACACTGTGTATGCCAATCACGCAGATTCAAGGCTGGAAGGAAAATGTGTACCCAGTCAGACAAAGGGGGGAGCTGGGCCCAACTCCCACCTTCAGAAAATAATCCCTCACCAGCATGTTCAGCTCATATGCATTACAATCCAGCAGATTCCCTGCAGCAGCCACCTAGAGTATGAAAACTCATATGCCTCAGTATATGTATGGGGCAGAAATACATTCTGGCACACAGTTGCTGGATTCCCCATCCCCTCCATGCATCCTGTTTCATTTCCATAGAGAAAGCACTGCAGTGATTGGTGTTTCCCAGAGGCTGTTCACAAGTCAATCTAGAAAGTTCTGAGACCAAAAGTGGCCCCACTGTCACTAGGCATCTTAAAGGGAATAATAAGAACATAAGATCATAAGATATGCCATACTGGGTCAGACCAAGGTCCATCAAGCCCAGTATTCTGTTTCCAACAGTGGCCAATCTAGGTCATATGTACCTAGCAGTTTCCCCAAGGGACACAGGTTCCACAATGCTTGTATTGGTTCAAGCATTGATATCCTGGGTCCCTTCTTAATAATGGTTTATGGACCTTTCCTCCAGGAACTTGTCCAAACCTTTTTTAAACCCAGCTACACTAACAGCCTTTACTACATCCTCCGGTAACAAATTCCAGAGTTTGATTACACGTTGAGTGAAAAAATATTTTATTTTATTAGTCTTAAATAGTTTACCCTGTAGCTTCATTGCATGTCCCCTAGTCTTTCTATATTCTGATAAGGTAAACAATCGATCTACGTTTACCCGTTCCACTCCGTTCATTAATTTATAGACTTCTATCATATCTCCCCTCAGCTGTCTCTTTTCCAGGTTAAAGAGCCCTAACCTTTTTAGCCTTTCTTTATAGGAGTATCCTTCCATCCCCTTTACCATTTTGGTGGCTCTTCTCTGAACCTTTTCTAAAATCGCTATATCCTTTTTAAGATACGGCGACCAGAATTGCACACAATATTCAAGGTGCGGTCTCACCAAGGAACGATATAGATGCATTATAATATCTTTTGTTTTATTTTCCATTCCTTTCCTTATCATACCTAGCATTCTATTTGCTCTCTTGGCCGCCGCTGCACACTGGGCCGAGGGTTTTAACATGGTATCCACAATGACGCCTAAATCTTTTTCCTGGGTGGTAGTTCCTAATGCGGAACCTTGCATCGTGTAACCATAGTTTGGGTTGTTCTTCCCTAGGTGCATAACCTTGCACTTGTCCACATTAAATTTCATCTGCCATTTTGATGCCCAGTCTTCCAATTTATCAAGATCATCTTGCAATTTTCCACAATCCTCTTGGGTTTTAACAACTTTAAATAGTTTTGTGTCATCTGCAAATTTGATAACCTCTTTCGTTATTCCACTTTCCAGGTCATTTATGAATATGTCAAAAAGCAGCGGACCCAGCACAGATCCCTGGGGTACACCACTATTCACCTTTCTCCATTGGGAAAATTGGCCATTTAGCCCTACCCTCTGCTTTCTATCTTTTAACCAGTTCCTGATCCACAATAGTACACTGCCTCCTATCCCATGACTCTTTAGTTTTGCCAAAAGTCTCTCATGAGGGACCTTGTCAAAGGCTTTCTGAAAGTCCAGATACACAATATCAACTGACTCACCTTTGTCCACCTGATATCAACTGACTCACCTTTGTCCACCTTTGTCCACCTGACACTAAATACAATGGCCCCAGTCTCTTTAACAAAAATTATCACTAAAGACACATCCCAAACTGCGCTACGGAGAGGCCACGCGAATAAAATTAGGATCCCAAAGGATTTCACAACTACCAAAAAAACAACTAATAAAAAAGCGTTTTCACATGCGGCTCCCACCCTATGGAACTCCCTCCCCGAAGAAATAAGAGCATTAAAAGATGCAAAGGAACTCCGCAAGAAATTAAAAACATATCTATTCACCTCCCACTTCGGCACACTAGAAAATACCCCACCACTAACAGGAAATGGTTAATAGTGAACCCAAAGTATACCAATTTAAATTTTCTCTATCTAACTACAATTAAAGCCGATTAAATAACTATTGGTAAATCCTGTAAATAGATATATGTAAATAGTTTGAATTATGTAAATAGTTTGACTGTTACCTAACAAATTATTTACCATATTTAATCCAATCAAGTTTAATGTACTTAGCAACATTGTACCTAGTTAATTAATGTTCCATGTAAAACAGACCTGTTATTCTGTTCATTCTTTGTTCATTGTAAACCGCACCTGATCTGTGGAAGGTAGCGGTATATAAGCAACTGTTAAATAAATAAATAAATAAATAAATTATTCACTCCTTCAAAAAAAACATAACAGATTAGTAAGACAAGATCTTCCTTGTCTAAAGCCATGTTGGCTGTCTCCCATTAGGTCATGACTATCTACATGCTGAGTAATTTTATTCTTTATGATGGTTTCTACCATTTTTCCCGGTACTGATGTCAGGCTCACCGGTCTGTAGTTTCCCGGATCACCCCTGGAACCCTTTATAAAAATTGGTGTTACATTGGCGATCCTCCAATCTTCAGGTATTAGAGATGATTTTAATGATAGTTCACAGATTACTAATAGCAGGTCTGCAATCTCATATTTCAGTTCTTTCAACACCCTAGGATGTATACCATCCAGCCCAGCTGATTTGCTACTCTTCAGTTTATCTAATAGTTGTAATACATCTTCCCGATGTATCGATATTTCCTTCAATTCTTCCACACCTTTAAATACCACTTCAGTCATGGGTAAACTCCCTACATCTTCTTCAGTAAAGACCGAAGCAAAGAATTCATTCAGTCTCTCCGCTATCGCCTTGTCGCCTCTTAGTGCTCCTTTAACCCCTTTATCATCTAATGGACCAAATGACTCTCTCACAGGTTTTTCTCTACGAATGTACTTGAAAAGGTCTTTACTTCGTGTTTTTGCTTCCGCAGCAAGCTTCTTCTCAAATTCTCCCTTTGCCTGCCTTATCAATGCCTTGCATTTGACTTGCCAGTGCTTGTGCTGTTTCCAGGTTTCGTCGTTTGGCTCTTTTTTCCATTTCCTGAAAGATGCTTTTTTGGCAACAACAGCCTCTCTGACCTCACCTTTAAACCATGCTGGCAGTTTTTTGGACTTCCTTCCACTTTTCTTAAAGCGTGGAATACAGCTGGTCTGGGCTTCAAAGATAGTATTTTTCAACAACAGCCAAGCCTGATGTACGTCTTTAACCTTTGCAACTGCTCCTTTTAGTTTTTTCTTAACTGTTTTCCTCATTTTATCATAGTCTCCCTTTCGAAAGTTAAAAGGTAGTACTGTGGATTTCCTTACTATCCCTCCTCCACTAATTAAATCAAAGGCAAATCATGCTATGATCACTATTGCCAAGTGGCCCCAACAACCTTATCTCTTGCACTAGATCTGGTGTTCCACTAAGGACTAGGTCTAATATGGCTTCCCCTCTGGTCGGTTCATGAACCAGCTGCTCCAAAAAGCAGTCATTTATTTCATCTAGGAACTTTATCTCCCTAGCATGTCCTGACGTGACACTGACCCAGTCGATACCGGGGTAGTTGAAATCACCCATTATTATTACTGCGCTGTAACTTTTGTTGGCTTCCTTGATTTCTTTGAACATTTCATCATCCATTTGGTCATTCTGGCCAGGCGGTCGATAGTACACCCCCACTGCCATCGCCTTCCCCCTTTTACATGGAATTTCAATCCATATAGATTCTACAGCAGATTTTGTTTCCTGCAAAACTTTAATCCTTTCTGACTCAATGCCCTCTCTAACATAGAGAGCAACCCCTCCACCAATTTGATCAGCTCTATCATTACGATATAGTTTGTACCCAGGTATCACAGTGTCCCACTGGTTGTCCTCCTTCCACCATGTCTCTGATATTCCAATCATATCTAACCTTTCATTTAGTGCTATATATTCTAACTCTCCCATCTTATTTTTTAGACTTCTAGCATTTGCGTACAAGCATTTTAGAGAATGTATTTTCTTACAACATAGTGGTAGAGGAGTGGGTCAGAGGAAGCACTGGCTATGTCAATCATCAAAGGTTTTTCAGGTTGCATGTTTATTTGCATGTAATCTCCAAGGTTTCACATATGCTGGTCAGGGGAATCTAGGTGAGATCATGCACAAACAATTTGAAACCCCATGCATCCCAATATCAGCATATGGCCAGAAAGGAGGTCAAGGCCTATCTGGGGAGTCATGCAGGTCATCTGATGTTGTGGCATGTGTTGCTACAAACACATGTTCACCAGGGTTGAGGAAATCATCACATGTGACAGCTACATGTCACCATATCCACTCAACAAAAGCACTGTACAATGTAACAATGTAGCTGGATTTAAAAGATGTTTGGACAAGTTCCTGGAGGAAAAGTCCAGCTGGACTCTTGATTAAAGTCCAGCTGGACCCTTGATTAAAGAAGAGTGGGGAAATCCATTGTTTACTCATGGGACAAGCAGCATGGAATCTGTATACCTCTTGAGAACCTGACAGGTACTTGCGACCTGGCTACTGTTGGAAACAGGATACAGGGCTTGATAAGTCTCTTGGTCTGACCTGGTATGGCATATCTTATGGCACAAAAAAGAGTAGGACCAGAGCACACCATGGAAATAAGGACAATTTATTGAGAAAATGCAGGTCAGCCCAATAATAAAACTAGTTAAAACATTCATACAATAAATACATTAGTGTAAAAACCTATGAAAACAGGAACCAGAAAAATCATATCATATGAATTAATCATAATGAGGCACATGCCAATGTAGCAGTCCAGGCCCCTGAGTGGCCGATCGGAATTGGAACACCCAGAGGTAGACCCTATTCTGATCCAATGGAGGAGTATCCTAGTGGTTAGAGCAACTGCCTAGTATTTATTTTTTATTATTTTATTTATTTATTACAGTTGCTTATATACCGCACTATTCGGTATCAGCGTGGTTTACAGTATAACAAAGTGACCAATACACACATTCTGTTTGGTTTTACATCGAACAGGAATATAAACTTGGATAACAGGGGCTGAACTATATACATGAACTATTTACATGAAATATGCTATATACATGAGGTAAAGAGGTAAACCCAGAAGATCAAGGGTTCAGTTCCCACTGGCACTCCTTGTGACTTTTGGCAAGTCACTTTACCCTCCATTGCCTCGGAAGATAAGGCTGGCAATCTACTTCTAGTGATACATTGCCAAGAAAACTCAGAGGTAGCTGGGCCACTATGAGTCAACACTGACTTGATGGCATTAAAAAAAAAGAGGGCTAAACCTGCCTGCAAGATCAAATTGGCTCTATGGCCTGAATGTGCAGGCCAGGCCTGATTCTGACTGGCCTGCATGCCCAGCAGATCCTCAGTCAACCTCCTGAATGGAGCCACAGTGCCATGATGTCCTGTTGCCATAGCACCACAGCTCCATTCAGGAGCTGCAAATGTTGACTGCTGCAGATTTTGTTTGTTCCCTGCAGCTGGACCCTTGATCCAGACTCCCATGGCCAGGGTCCAGCTACAGGGAACTTACTTGACCCTCCTACCTTTTTTTTCCAGCCCAGCAACAGGATCTCCCAATGTCCAGGGGGACTTATTCCACCTCTGTGGTGGAATAAGTCCCCTGTCTAAGTTCACAACCCCAGATGTACAGGGCCGACCTCTGAATTGGCCCTCTAAGTCCGGGATCACGGTCCGCCCTCGCTCCGCCTCTGGAATGCCCCCTCCGACCCCAGTCTAAGCCTCCCCATTCAAATGCATTGTTCATACAGGGAGGCTTTTGCCGGGGCCAGCAGGGGGGTGAATAGCGGGGATGGCCATCCCAATTGGACGTCCATCCTTGCTATTCGCAGCACAGAATGATCCCCAATACATATATATGTATAATAGTATATATCAGCGTTTTTCAACCACTGTGCCGCGGCACACTAGTGTGCCGTGAGATATTGTCTGGTGTGCCGTGGGAAAAATTCCAATTTCATCCGTAACATGTGGCCTCGGCTCACAAATTAGGGTTGCCAACCGGCCGGTTTTCAGCCGGCCTGGCCGGTTTTTCCATGGCCAGGCCGGCTGCCGTCACAGTTGTAAAACCGGCCATTGAAAAGCCGGTTTTTTGCTCTGGCCGCAAGATCGGGAGCGGCCAGAACAAAAAAACGGCTTTTGTGCCGAAGTCCGCGGCGCGAACGCGATTCCCTATAGCAGTGCAGCCGCTGGTTCTGCTTTGTACAGAGCAGCGGCTGCACTACACTTACATTGAAAAGTAAAGAGAAACTGTGTCAGGAGCCCTCCGATCATGCAGAGCCCGAGGAAGTGATGTCATGGGGGCGGGCTCCTCACAGGCTGTCTTTCCTTTTCAAATTAACTTTAGCTGCAATAAAGTTAATTTGAAAAGGAAAGACAGCCTGTGAGGAGCCCGCCCCCATGACATCACTTCCTCGGGCTCTGCGATGACCGGAGGGCTCCTGACACAGTTTCTCTTTACTTTTCAATGTAAGTGTAGTGCAGCCGCTGCTCTGTACAAAGCAGAAGCAGCGGCTTGGGCAGAGGGGGGGGGGTGTGTGTGTGTGTGAGTGAACCAGCAAGGGGGGGGGGAGTGTGAGTGAACCAGCAAGGGGGGGGGGGTGTGAGTGAAACAGCAGTGGAGGGGGGGGGGTGTGAGTGAACCAGCAAGGGGGGGGGGGGCGATGGTGTGAGTGAACCAGCAGGGGAGAGGGGGTAAGTGAGTGAGTGACCCAGCAGGAGGGGTAAGTGACAGGGGGGTGGGTGAGTGAACCAGCAGTGGAGGGGGGGTGGGTGGTGTGAGTGAACCAGCAGGGGAGGGGGGTTGGTGTGAGTGTTGGAGTCCTATTCAAGAGAATTACTTTATATATAGTCAATATAGGCACAGAGGTAAATTTTTTTAACATTTTCTAATGGTGGTGTGCCTCGTGATTTTTTCATGAAAAAAGTGTGCCTTTGCACAAAAAAGGTTGAAAAACACTGGTATATATGACAAAATTATAACATATATATAAAATATATAAAAAATAGAGACTAAAAAAAACATAATATAAAAATTAACATTAAATTGGAAATTTTTGCAGAGCCAAAATATAAAGATAAAGAGGTGATGCTTCAAAAAGAACTTGTAAAATAAGTTAAGGGCCCAATGGCCTTAAATTACTCACCACTTGATATAATGCGAGAGAAAGAATTTGGAAATGTGTACGTCTGAAATAGTAAGCGATGAAGGGAAAAAGGAGATTAGGGAGGCCTATTATACGAGGGGTGTCCGATATTAAAGGTACAGGCCAAAATTACACTAACATTTGTATTTAAAGAAATTATTCAATGCATTCGACCAAAAGCTACATACTTTTGTTTACTTCTCCAAATAATCGCTGTAAACAATGAGACATTTATCCCAGCGTGACACTAGTTTGAACATCCCTTCACGGTACAGTTGCGTGTCAAGTTGCTTGACGTAGTCCATAATGGTGTCTTGCAATTCCTCCTGATCTGCAAAGCGTTTCCCCGCAAAGAATCTCTTCAAAGGTCCGAATAAATGAAAATCCGAAGGGGCTAAGTCCAGACTATACGGAGGATGAGGAGTCGGTATGATTGCCACCTGTACCTTTAATATCGGACAATCCTCGTATTAAACAAACCAAACTGCCTTGGAACTAATATCAAATTCACTATAAATATGAAAGACATTTATTTTATTTAAACTCTTTTCTATAGCACCTTATCCATTGTTAAAAGGAGCAGAAAAATATATTTATTTTATTTATTTATTTAACATTTTTTATATACCATCTTTCAGATTCTCAGGGCGGTTTACATGGAACAGAACTTGTTTACATAAAACGTTTCATTAGAACTATGTACAAGAGCTGTTAACAGTGCTTACATTACATATATAAACAAACATGTATAAACATATATTAAGAAAATTATATATATGCACATAGACATTATAATGGTGCAAATACATGAACAAAAAGTATTGTGTTTGAGTAACGGTATCTGAACATGTGTACCAGGTAACATTCACAGAAAGTGATTCAACTGTGCAGATCAGTGGATCTATTATAGGAGACCATTTATGTGTGAAGGTAGGGATATCAACTTGTTATATGGATCTCAATAGATTTGCTGCTCCATCAGAGAGGGAAGCTAAGGGAGGGTTTTTCAATGTCTAATATGCTCATTTCTAGCGATATGCAAAACAAGGTGCAAAGAATGTACTAAGGTATATAATGACACATAACAATACCGATAGTCAAAAGTAATAGGTGGCCGCAAAATAGATACAAGGACAAACTACAGAACAGGTAACCATTGTTGGCCTGTAACTGGATTGAAAATTTAAATGTGAAATGTCTCCTTATGTTGGAGCACAGAGGTGCAGCCAGGAGAATGTCATTTGGTCTCGTCTGAGTGCAGAGTGCTAACTTCAAAGAACCGGCATGAACGTAATTCCTAACATGCTAGAAGTCAGATAAATTTGGTAATTTCTAACAGTGGCCGTAGAATCCACCTGCTAATTTAAGGAGAATGCCAAAAGGATAAAAAACTAGCATAGTGCTAATCACATACCCGTAGCGGACATCCAGCATGGGAACAATCAAAGGAAAAAGAAAAAAGAAACAATGCAGACTTGCGGAGTATGTTTTAAAGTGAGACCCGATGATGTCACATCTGGTGTCATCGTAGGCTTGAAATGCAAATTTTGTAAATAAATTGAAAACGTATTGACCCCTTGAAAAACCTTGTAAGAAACAAATAAGGGTTGTAACAGTCATATTAAAGGCAGAGGAAAGGTTAAACAGAGATGTAACCGCTGACAAGGACAGTATATGAATCTAACCATTTAGCCCCGATGTAATACAGGAACAGACCAACACAATGAATTGTAATATGACAATCTAAGGGGTCTGTTTACTAACTGGTGGTAGCGGACTCCGTGCGATATCGGAGCCGCGGCCGCATTGAAATCAATGGGGCCACAGCTCCCATATCGCACGGAGTCCGCTACTGCCAGTTAGTAAACAGACCCCTAAGTCAAGAACAAAAGGCAATCAAATGTGATGAAACCAGCAAAAACTAGATATAAAAAAACTTTAAAAATGAATCCATTTGTATGTATATAGTAAAAAAGAAAAAGAGAAAAATTAAAATAAGTATCATAACACTGTGTTTAAATGCGGGACACCCTAAAAATAAAAGCATAATTAAAACAAAGGGAATAAAAAATAATAAATAAAGGTAAAAAAATGAATTGAGGGAAAGACACATAACAGTCATAGCCGTGGTATTGCCCACCAAGGTATGGAGCTGAAGTCCCAAGATTTAAAACTGATAAATCCACAGGAACTATAGATTGGGAGTTGTGAGTTGAATAAGGGTCATGGGAAGGGGCCTGCTAAAGCGTAGTTACTCATCTGTAACAGGTATTCTCCAGGGACAGCAGAAATCAGTCCTCACATATGGATGACATCGGCATCGATGGAACCCTCGCTGAAGCATCCCCCCAGCTTTCAAAGAAAGCCTTTGGGAGATGCCACCACGCATGCATGGTCCCCTTCCAGCCCAAGGGTGCCATCTTGCTCAGTTAGATGACATAGCTAAAAGATGGCAAAAAAAATAAAATATGGTAAAGAAGCAGCTCCAAGGGGAAAAGGAGGGTTCTGAGGACTGATTCCTGCTGTCCCCGGAGAACACCTGTTACAGGTGAGTAAGTATACTTTCTCCAGGAACAAGCAGGAAGTCAGTCCTCACATATGGGACTCCCTAGCTAAAGGCTACCGAAAGCCCATAGAAATACCCTCAGGGGAAGCTGTGAGCAGCAGCAATTGGGTCTGCAGGTGCAGACTGCAATAGGACCGTGTGTCCGAAGGAAACCAGCATTCCGTAACCTGAACTCAGAAGGGCCAGAGGGTAGGAGTCGCCTAGACCCCAAAAAGATTACGCAGAACAGCCTGGCCAAAGGCACTGTCTCGTCAGGACTCCCTCTCCAAGCAATAAAGAGCTGCAAAGGTATGGATGGAAGACCAGGTTGGGGGCCCACCAGATGTTCACCATTGGGACGGAGTGCAGGTTTGCCACAGAGGCCGCCATGGCCATGACACTGTGCACTGTGACCTGGCCATCCAGCAAAAAGCCCCACCTGCTCATAGGCGAGGGCGATACAGTCCGCCACTCAGCTAGATAGCATGCGCTTGGTTATCACTTTCCCCAGTCTACTGGGGTCATACGAGACAAAAAGCTGAGACGCTTTATGGTGGCACTGGGTACATTGAATGTAGAAGGACAGGGCCCTCTTACAGTCCAAAGTGTGGAGGACAGTCTCCACCCTACTGGCGTGAGGCCTCAGGAAGAAGGTGGGGAGCACCACCTCCTGGTTGAGGTGAAAAGGCAATACCACCTTCAGAAGGAATTTGGGATGAGTGCAGAACACAACCCTGTTCTTGTAGAACCTGATGTAAGATGCCTCCGCCACCAAGGCTTGGAGCTCACTGACCCTGTGAATGGAGGTGAGCACAACCAGGAATACCACCTTCCATGAAAGGTATTGCAGGTCGCAGGTAGTCAGGGGCTTAAAAGGCGGGCGAGTAAGATGCGCCAGTACGACATTGATGTCCCACTGGGGGTTTCGATAAAAGGAGTCCCCCCTCATGAAGCAGATCACCAATGGCTGGGCCGAGAGGGTTTTGCCATCCACCGGATGGTGATGTGCCACCAGGGCACTGAGGTGCACTCTGACGGAATTTGATTTGAGTCCGGAGTGCGAGAGATGGAGAAGGTACTGCAGAACCAGCTGCAATAGACAGGAGAATGGACTAATCCTGTGCTCTGCGCAGCAGACTGAAAATATGTACCACTTGAAGTTATATGCTTTCCTGGTGGAGGGCTTAAGGGAAGCCAGTAGGATCTCCTCCACTTCCTCTGAGAGGTTGTCAGTAACAGGGATCCCAGATTGGGGTGCAAGAGAGAGCCTCCCCCTCCTGTGACAGGAGCCCTGGGGAGCTCCCCAATGGGACGGGATTCTCCACCAACAGCTGGAGGAGTAACAGGAACCACAGTTGCCTGGGCCATCGAGAGGCTATCAGGATCAGCGAGGCCTTGTTGTGGAGGGCCCTGAATAATGCTTTGGCAATTAGTGGTGTGGGTGGGAAGGCATGCATGAGATCTTCCGACCACAAGATGAGAAACGCATCTGCCGCCTCCCGGGAAGGGTGGGCTTGCCGAGAGCAGAAGCAGGGCAACTGGTAGTTGTCTGGGCTGGTAAGCAGGTCTATCAATGGTTCCCCCCAGAGGTGGCAAAGCCGGCTGGCCACTCTGGGGTCCAGCTGCCACTCGTGCAGCTGGAGGATCTTGCTTAATCTGTCGGCCAGTGCGTTGTCTTGGTCTGCTGGACTGCATAGGAACAGAGGGCCATCGCCTCGTGGCAGAGGGCACGGGACACTGTGCCCCCCTGCTTGTTCACATAGAACATACAGTAGCTACTTGGTTTTCTGTTTGGACCAACATTGGTTGGCACCATAGGCGGAGGCAAAAGGCTCAGAGGGCTAGGTGTATCACCCATAATTCCAGAAGGTTGATCTGCTGATTGCTCTCGACCTGCAACCAGCTGCCCTGGGTGCAGAGTTCCTTGCAGTAGGCTCCCCATCCCAGCAGGGAGGCGTCTGTTGTGAGAGCCCTTAAGGGGCACAGAGTCTGGAAGGGCATCCCTGCCTCGAGGTACTGGGGATTTTGCCACCAGGTCAGGGATTCCGCCAACTGGTGGGTCACTACAATTCTGTTGCAGAGATGGCCTGTGGCCTGCGTCCACTGGTCCTGAAGGCACCACTGTGCGGCCCTCATGTGGAGACGAGCAACTGGGGTGACATGGACCGGTGGGGTGACATGGACCGTGGAGGCCATGTGTCCGAGTAAGCACAGCAGGAGCTGAGTGGACACCGAGGGACGGCATTGTATGTCCAGGGCCAGAGCCTGAGCCTGGAGGCTTGGTCCCCTGGAAGGAAGGCCCTTGCCTGGAGGGTGTCTAGTCTTGCCCCTATGAACTCCAGACACTGTGTCGGAAGGAGGTGGAACTTGGGGTAATTTATTACAAAGCCCAGATTTTGCAGGACCTGGATGGTACGTGCGGTTGCCTACTGCAATTCTGAGGCCATGCCTCCCTTTATGAGACAGCTAGGGGAAGACAACACCCCCTCGAGGCAGAGGAAGGCGGCCACGACTGCCAGGCACTTGGTGAAAACCCTTGGGGCAGAAGCCAAGCTGAAGGGCAGCAACCTGTACTGGTAATGGCTGCCCCCCATCATGAACCTCAGGTACTGTCTGTGGTTGGGGTGAATGAGGATCTGTGGGTAGGCATCCTTCAGATCCAAGGAGTATAGCCAATCTACCTGCTGGAGGTAAGGCAGCAATGTTCCAAGGGAGGGCATCTTGAACGTCTCCCTCACCAGGAATCTGTTCAGATTGCACAGGTCGAGGATGGGTCTTAGGCCCCCTGTTCTTTTTGGTACGAGGAAGTACCTGGAGTAGAACCTCTTACCCCTGAGATAGTGGGGAATTGGATCTACCTCTCTGTCCTTGAGAAGACCTGCCAGTTCCTTCAGTAGAAGGACCCGGTGATGGGGAGACCTGGGAGGCTCTCCTGGAAAGAAAGGAGGTGTCTGGACTAGGTGGAGGAGGTAGCCCTCCTTGACCACTTGGAGTGCCTAAGAATCGGTGGTGATGGCTGGCCACCTTTGGGTATAGTGAATGAGACATCCCCCCTATGGGCTGCTGACCTCCTTGGGGTAGAGAGGCTATGCCCAAGGAGTCAAAAGCTCCCCCCTGGCTGGGCCGGGGCCGAGGCCTGGGGCTTGGGAGCCTTCTGCTTATGAGGGCCATGTCCATGTCTCTTGGTCTGCTGACCTTGCTGGAGCACTGGGGAGGCTTGAAAAGGTGGGCAGTTTCTGTAAGCAGCCCCTTTTCTTGGGTAGAAGGGCTTTATACCTGAGCCCTTCCATCGCGGAGGGGCAGCGATCTTTTTAGAGAGCCTGGTCCTCATCATGAACTCGGTCTCCAGCTCGGTAGCCTTGTCAGTCATGGGTTTGGCAAAGAGGTTCTCTCCTTGGCATGGGACATCAACCAATTTGTCCTGAACCCATTGCTCGAGGTCTGACGACTGTAGCCAAGCCTGGCATCAGGCACCAATGCCTGCCACCGCTACTCGAGCTGTTGAGCTGGGGTTCCTTGGAAAGACCAGCTGAGAACAGGCGAGATCCTTCGCCAGGTCTCTCAGGTACATGCCCATCTACAGCTAGTATGCCTGGATCCGGCCGATAAGCATCAAGCCCTGGTAGCACTTTCTGCCGAGGGCGTCCAGAGTGCATCTCTCCCTGCTGGGGGGGCAACGAAGATGCATCTTTTGACTCTTCAGACAATGCATGGCAGACTCCACCACCATGGAGTTCTGCAGCAGTTGTGACTTCTGGAAGTCCGGGCTCCAGCGGACTCGATACATCGCGTCAAGCCACTTGCTCACCACCAGCACCGATGCAGGTGTCTCCCACATATGGAGCATTTAGCTGTTCCAGGATAGGAGGGATGGGCACCGTAAGCAATTCCCTCAGAGGGGCCTCGTATTGGAGGATTTCTAGCTCCTCCGTCCAAGGGTCCTCCTCTGATTCCATCAAGTTAGCCATGTCTTCGGGTGGGGACTAACGCTGGGGCTCCAAGGGAGGGGAGTCCAAGGGGACATCGCAGTGGCGACAGGTGTCTGGTGACTCATCGTCCTCCATTTCCCAGTTAGAATAGTCCATTGAGGACTCGAAGGAAGGATAGCTCATGAGCTCCGGGGCTGATCCCTGCCCGCAGCCCTCGTAGGCCCCGTGGCTGGTGTACAGCACACTGATTGGGGAAGATCTCGGCCCCATGGAATGGGAGCCGGATCAAGACCTCGGCTGAGGAACGACTCGAGGCCGAAGGACCTCGAGGATCGGCTTGGCCTTCGGGGACATCCTCAACGTCAAGGGCCTGCTGGTCTGGGCGGAGGAACAGGTGGTACCGAACAACAGCGCCCACGGCTGGTCCATGAAGGAAGACAAGCTGTGCTCCAGGACTGCCATTCTGGACTCCAGGCCAGAAGGCTCCGCAGCCATCGGCGCGCGCACTGAGGGAATCAGGCCTGCTGCCTGTTCCCCTGAGGGGGGAGTCCTCAATGAGGATGGTGTCAGGTGACCTTCGCAGGTCGGTCCTTCTCTGATCCCTTGAATGAGCATCTAGGATTGCGAGACCTGGCTCGGGACTTACCCGGCCCATCTGAGCCATCCGGGTATGCCTCCTTCGAGGCCTTCTTCTTCTTGTTCCCTCGAGGGAGACCCCCTTTCCGAGAAACCATGGCATCGGTCAGGGTCCGTAAGGCTACCCCGAGATTCCGCAGGTTCGGAGGAGGTCTTGGCCTTCGGAGGTACTAGGGACTCCGGAAAAACTTATCGTGCTGCTGCTGGCAACTCTTGAGGGTCTTGGTGGACATCTTTTTACAGAGGCACATGCCATGGGGTCATGGTCCAGTCCCAGGCAACGAAGGCAGCTGTCATGTGTGTCAGTCAGGGACATTATTTTGGCACATGGATCACACTTTTTAAAACCACTGGTAACCTTGGGAGAAAAAAGCATCCCAGTGAGGTCAAAGACCCGCGGTGCCGCCAGATGGAAAAAAAGGTGCGAAGGTGCCAAGAAGGAAAAAAGACTACAGACCTGAGACTCGATGCCGGGATAGCGGGCTCAGGTGGCGGGAAGAGGACTGGTGCAATTCCGGAGGAGAGTATAAAACTCAGGTCGAAAAAAATCAACCTTTTCTTGGGAAGAGCAGAGAGACATCTGAAGGGCTCCGCAGAAAAAAGGAGACTGAGCAAGATGGCACCTTTGGGCAGGAAGGGGACCACGCATGCGTGGAGCCATCTCCCAAAAGCTATCTTTGAAAATTGGGGGGATGCTTCCACGAGGGCTCCGTCGGCGCAGACATCACCCATATATGAGGACTGACTTCCTGCTTGTTCCCGGAGAAGTGTTATATCACCCTGTAGAGATAAACTAATATATGGATGTGTGTGCCACATTCTGTTTATTAGCAATTATAAAGTGACACAATATCCACATATATCATAGGCAGCAAACCACGGTAGTGAGAATAAAAGGGGACCAAATAAATAATAAAAAAAGGATAGTAAATAAAACATCTTTGGAGATTAATAATGATAAAAGGTGAAGATAAAAAAATTATTGAAAAGAATATTAAGAGAAAAAGATTAAAATTAAAATAGAAAACAATAAAAAATATGAAGGTTGTTAAAAAATGAATAGTAAAAACCTTCAAACACCATCCAGTGGAATCTAGATCAAGCACAAGCAATTTGAAACACCATACTAGCATATGGCCAGAAAGGTCAAGGCCTATCTGGGGAGCCATGCAGGTCATCTGATGTTGTGGCATGTGTTGCTACAAACACGTGTTCACCAGGGATGACAAAATCATCAACATGTGACAGCCAGATGTCACCAAATCCACGCAACAGATTCCATTCTTCCCTCCTATGCTAACCCATCTTTACTATTTTTCTTAATTTTAATGGTGTTCTCTTCTTTTTCTAATGTTTTTATTATTGTAAACCACCCTGTTATGATGTTGAAGAGTGGTATATCAAAATTTTAATAAACTATAATCCATTGTACAATGCAACAATGTAGCTGGATTTAAAAAATGTTTGTATGAGTTCCTGGACGAAAAGTCCATAAACTATTATTAAAGAGGACTGGGGAAATCCACTGCTTACCCATGGGACAAGCAGCATGGAATCAGTATAACTTCTGAGAACCTGACAGGTACTTGTGACCTGGCTACTGTTGGCAACAGGATACATAGAAACATAGAAAAATGAAGATAGAAAAAGACCACATGGCCTGTCTAGTCTGTCCTTCCATATCAACAACTACAACAGACCCTTGGTCTGACCCAGTATGGTATATCTTATGTTCTTATGTTCACTGTTGCCCATTTTCACTGTGGGCTGCCAGGCCACACAAGAGCCATCCCAGCAGCACACAAGACTGTAGCATTCTGCATCACCATTGTGCCCAACAAGTCAATCTAGCCTAGCTGTCCTGGTAATGCCAGTGTCCCATGTCTACGGCTCAAAAATCTATGCACTCTATGCAATATGGAAGGACTGTAACCATAACATGGCAAACAGTGATGGCAATGATACACAAAAACAATTAAAAACTCAGACAGAAATGACATTTCCACAGCCATGTGTCAGTTAAGATTAAACTTTATAACAGTATTATGAACATATAAGCATCTCAATATAAAAGATTAAATAAAAATAAAACTTTAACATATAAATATCTGGAGGAGACCTACAGGGAAAAATGTAGGGAAACATGAAGGGGAGGGAAAGAACAGGTTCAGGTATTTCAGGAAACTCCTAGGCTGAGGCCAAATGGTCTAGAAGCTGCCGTTGCCCTGAAGGATGTCCAGCAGTGCCCCCAAGGAGGTGCTGCAAGACAGCCTCCCGAAGCCTCTTGTATGCCTGCCATTCACTACTGCATACTCTCTCCAATAACCTTCAGGGTCTGCAGCTGTGCCTTCTCAAAGGAAGATTTGCTATTCCTATTTATGGGGAGTGAGGGGTGGAAGCAGCCCTGAGAGATATCTCCTCCATTTCCCTGGCACAATTGCCTTTGAGGAGGCACTAGGTACAACCTGGAGGGCATTGGTTTGGTGAAGCTGGCCAACATTCACAGAACATTGAAGGATTTCCCAGATACTTGGGTCTGGTCAGGGGAGGATAAGGCAGGGGAGGGAGAGGAAGATGATGGGGGTAGTAAGGCAAGTGGTGTTCTTCCTGTTCTGCTGCAGCTGCCTCCTCCTCCAGTACTTCCATTTGTGTCTTCAGCAAGGGTTCATGGCTAGGGATCACTGGCTTGGCTACTGGCGTGTTCCTGTCACCAGCCTGTGCCTGGGGAGCTGCAGCAGAAGAGGAAGGGGCAGATGGTCCCAGGAGGTCTTCTGTGTACTGGCAGATGTAGATGAAGAGAGATAGATGCCAATCACCCTTCTGATTTATAACACAACTCTGCAATATTTGCCAGGGCATCTGGAGCAAACAAACTGTTGCATTGTAGTAAAAGGGGTCTGTGACAGGGGAGAACATGATGTAATTAAAAAAGTATGCATATTACAACAGTGCTTGGTGTGATGTCACTCATAGAATGTTTGCTGCTTTACTCTCAACATATCATGGCCCAATCCACTGTTCAAGCAAGAAATAGGGACACATGTTATGTCACCCAGCTTCCTAAAGGCTCTAAGTCACATACCAGTATCATTTAGGTGTGGCAATGTGTATGTAGAGAAGACCAACATGGTGTATCCTCTGAAAGGGTTAAAGAATGTGAATAGGAGTTCATTGGCAGCCTAGCAGGAGAGAAGCCAAGGTCATATCTTTACAGAAACAATCTCTACAGAAACAGCTAGACAACGAGTTCTTATGAAGGCAGAATGTTTTTACATCCAGAAATCCTTTTCAGAAATTATGGCTAAAGATGACTAATGTGCCTGTGTCCAGTTTGATCTGTAACAGCAAGGCTTGACCTGTAACATATAAATGTAAACTATAGATACAAATTAGTGAAAGGCAAAGCAAAAGCATGACACAGAGTGATAAGATGAAATAGTTCAATGTGGCTGTTTTTTCCTAATAAAAGAAAGTGCTGCGGGCAGTCAGGGGGAGGACTTACAGTAGACTGCTCAGATTTGCAGGCCTGGAAATTCCTCCGCTTAGGCCTTAAGCAGACTCTGTTATGATATAATTCTGTGTGTTTTCATTCTCTCTTACTTGCACAATGTGGGAATTGGAGCCAATAATCGAGGAAGGATTTTACTTGTTGTTCCCAGTCAGGATTAGAGCACGCAAAAAGTGCAAAGCAGTTGTGAGAAGATGTCAGAAGCTGTATGATTGTTACTCAGATCACTGCCATATGAATATAAGATATGCCATACTGGGTCAGATCAAAAGTCCATCAGACCCAGTATCTTGTTTCCAACAGTGGCCAATCCAGTTTGCAAGTACATGTCAGGTTCCTAAAGATAGACAGATTCCATGCTGTTTATCTCAAGTGTAAGCAGTGGATTTCTCTAGTACTCTTTAATAATTATTTATGGGCTGTTTTTCCATGTAAGAATAATTTAACATCTTAAGCCCGATTCTGTCCCGGATGTACAAGTCCTCTGTATGCCCGATCTGAACCGGATGTACAGCGGGTATCGTGATTCTGATCCCGCGGGGCACATCTAGCTCCGTGGGATCACAATTACAATCAGGCTTGTATGTGCAGGCTGGGACTGTGAGTCAGCAACTCAGTCAGGGCAGTTCAATGGAGCCGTGGCGCCATGGCACTGTAGCTCCATTGAAGAGCCAAAATCCCCGGCCACCGGCACCAGCCCGACTCCTGATCTGGCCTCTTAAGGCCAGGGTCAGGCTGCGGGGTATGTCCTTGGCCCCTTCTGCTTTATCTGTTCCCCGGGTGGCTGATCCGTGACATCTAGAGAAGTTTTTCCACCTCGGAGGTGGAATAACTCCCCCCTACAGGTCGCTGGCCCCGGTCATACAGGGCCGACATTAGACTCAGCCCTCGATGACTGCCCATCGCCTACCCTAAGTCCGCCCCTTCCCTACCCCTAACTTTCCCGTACAACCGGCAGGGAAGTTAGCTGCCGGCGGGAAGGGGCATGTCCATCCCCGCTATTCGTGGGTCAGAATAACCCTGCTTGTGAATTGGAAGCATTAAAATCCGTATCACAAGATAAGGAAATTTTTATTAAACCGACAGATAAGGGAGGGGGAGTAGTAGTTTGGAATTGGCAAGACTATCTGAGGTTTACTCCCAGTTAATGGATGAGACTTTTTATAAGCGACTGGTAATGGACCCTACAGGGGATATAGAGGCAGAGATTCTTGAGATTAATTTATTTAAAATGGTTTTTTTATACCACATTATCAAAAATTCTATGTGGTTTACATAAAACTCAAAAACAGGTAACAGGCAATATACATTTAATAAGCAATATTGGAGCATATGTTTCAACTCAACTGATTACTGAAAAGGAGTTGGATTTTCTAATGGTCAAATATCCAAAATCCCCAATATTTAATATTGTACCTAAAATTCATAAAAATTTACAAAGACCTTTGAAATCCTCGATAATTTTCTACATACCTTGGCAATGGGGTTATTTGAAGGACTCTGTGTCATTTATTAACCTTTTGTCTATGGTGGAGGCAAATGAGAAGTGGCTAATGGTGACTATGGACAGTGCAAGTGCAATGTGTGCCTTTGAGTCAGTGCTGACTCCTGGTGACCCAGAGGCTCCTGGGTTTCCTTAGCAGTGTGACTGGAAGTAGATTGCCAGGCCTTTCTTCCGAGGCAATGGAGGGTTAAGTGACTTGCCCAAGGCCACAAGGAGTGCTAGTGGGAATAAAACCCTTGTTGCGCGGTTACCAAGCCAGTGTTCTAATCACCAGGCTACTCCTCCACTCCTGACATTACATCCCTTTATACTAGTATTCCTCAACAAGCGTCGATAGATACATAGTCCATTATTTATGGGGACTTAATTTATTTGTAGTGCGTATAGCTTTTTATGCAATAGATCTTAACCATTATATTAGGTGCAAGGAGCTCTTTGCTCTCAGGGGACGAGTCCGATCTCTGGAGGCTAGAGTAGCAGACTTGGAGGACATAAGGAAGACAGAGTGGTAGATAGACGGGACCTACAGGGACATAGTGCTGAAGTCTCACCTCCAGTCTGGCAGCCTCCCTGTTGCCATCTTTATCTTTATCTTTATTTACACGATTTGATAGACCGCCCAGGCCGAAGCATCAGGGCGGTGCACAATACAAAAAGTAAGGCTGCTAGAAACAAAGTCAGAAAGGGAACACCAAAAGTCAATAGGACAGAGAGAGACAGATTAAAGGTAGAGAGGAAGAAAAGCCCAGGGGGGGGCAAGAGGGCAGGAGGGGGGGAGAAAGGAAGGAGAAAAAAAAGGGGAAGCGGACCAAAGAGGGGAGAGTTATGGAGGGTGGAGGGCGAGGCTGGGGGAGACGGCACCATCGTCAGAGGGGGGGAGATCGAAGGCCTGGCAGAAGAGGTGAGTCTTAAGGAGAGTTTTAAAGCGGAGATAGGACGGTTCTAAACGAAGGGATAGGGGAAGTGAGTGCCATGAAGGAGAGAGGTCATGGGACAGGAGAGCATCACCCTGGTGTGGCAGGAAGTGATTTTGTCCTCCAGGTGATGTAAAACCCTCTCACACCGAGGTGGTTTCTCCAGAGCCATATAGTTGGTGATTCAATCATTAGGCATGTAAATAGCTGGGTGGCTGGTGGACGTGGGGATTGCCTGGTAAGATGCCTGCTTGGTGCGAAGGTAGCAGACCTAATGCGCCACCTAGACAAGGTATTAGATTACGCAGGGGAGGAGTCTGCTATCTTGGTACGTCAGTACCAATGACATAGGAAAATGTGGTAGGAAGTTGAAATCCAGAAATTCTAGGGTAGTGTTCTCCGAAATGCTTCCCGTTCCACACACAGGACCCACAAGGCAGGCAGAGCTACGGAGTCTCAATGCGTGGATGAGATGATGGAGCAAGGATGAGAGTTTTGGATTTGTTAGGAACTGGAGAACATTCTGGGGAAAGGAGGGGCTCTTCCGAAGGGATGGGTTTCACCTTAACCGGTATGGGACCAGGCTGCTGGCATTTAAAAAAGGAGATAGAGCAGCTTTTAAACTAGATAATAAGGGAGAGCCGACACTCGTCCAAGAGCACATGGTTCGGAACAATGTATCCTTGAAGGATACTACCAAAAGAATGAAGTTAGGGCATATCAGCAGAGAGGTTCCAAAAAAGACTAAGGGGTATGTTTACTAAACGGCGCACAAGTGCGCGGCGCACAAGAGCGAACGCTAAGGTACCTTAGCGCATGCTAATGATGCGTTTTTGTGCCCCGCACACGTGCGCGCCGCACTAAAGTGCCCGCTAATGTGCGCGGAGCGCTGATGTGCGATAGAGGCGTGGAAAGGCTCTCGGAGGGCGGAGGAAGGCTCCCCAGGGGCGTAGAGAAGGGGTCAATGGGTGGAGAGTGGGAGGGGAGAGGCTCCCCGCACACGAGCGCAGTGAATTTTCAGGCTTAAAACTACCGCGAGTGAAAACCTCGCGGTAGAGCCGATTTAAAGGGAAGAGAAACCATTTATGTCAGCAATGAACAGCAAAACCAGGGAAACCTAAAAAAAGTGAGCAGTGTGATACATGTGCACAGTACAAAAGGGCAAATAAACATTAGAAATGCCCTCGAAAAAAGGGGAAAAAAACATAACCAAGCTGGGCAATAGTGATATCAATGGGCAACACTAAAAAACACTCCCAGGAAAGCTCCAAAAAAAGGAAATGATTTTTGGAAGGGTCTACGCTCCGTAGACCCTTCCAAAAATCTCTTTTTGTTTTGGAGGTTTCCTGGGAGTGTTTTTTACTGTTGCCCATTGATATCACTATTTTGCCCAGCTTGGTTATGTTTCTTTCCCCTTTTTCGAGGGCATTTTTAATGTTTAGTTGCCCTTTTGTCTCCATAAAAGGTGAATGAGCCCACAGTGAAATTGTGCAGAGCAGGGTTTCTGATTTCTTTGGCCAGGTTTCCTATCTCCAAGGATTGCACTGTCTCTGAGGCCACAGTGTGGTGCAGTGAACACAGACAGTGTGTTCAGGAGCCAAAGGTCAGCAGTTTAAGTCCCAGCTGGGGCTCCTGCAAACCCAATCCCCATATTTTACCCACCACTAAACCGTGATAGTAAAGACCAACCTTTATTGCAGAGAACATAAGCATGGTCCAAACACCTGTATTTTACCCTACAGAGCACAGACACCAGAAACATGCGCATTACCTAGACCACAGTCCCCTAAATGCAGTCCTGGAGGACCACATATCATTCAGCTGTGATGCTGTCTCCAATATAAGGCCATGTCAGCATGGTGGCGGAGGGGTACCGTTAGTGGAGGGGGCAGTGGCTGCTGCCCACAGCAGACGGTGGCCTAGCCCCCTTCATGTGGGTGCAGTGCACCCCAATAGACAGGCCCTGTCTGACAAACAGCCATGGACTCCCCAGGGAATGCACTGCTTTTGTGATAAGATGGTGGTGCAGCGGACACAGCCAGTGCCTTTAGGACCAGAAAGTCCCAGGTTCAAATCCTAGCTGGGGCTCCTACCAACCCAGTCCCCTTATTTTACCCATGAAGAAAACATGGTAGTAAAGACTGAACCATTATTGCTGAGAACATAAGCATGGGTCAAAAACCTCTATTTTACCCTACACAGCACAAACACCATAGAAATGTGCATTACCTATGGCAGAATCCCCCAAATGCAGTCCTGGCGGGACACAAATCCATCAGGGTTTATGCTGACTCCAATCTAAGGATGGAGCGGCACTGGTGGTGGAGATGGCAGCGGCTGGTGCCCACAACAGACCATGGCCTAGCCCTGTCCAGGTGGGTGCCGTGCACTGCAACAAACAGGCCCTGTCGGATGTACAGTCATGGACTCCCCAGGGAATGCAGCATATCTGTGGCAACACAGTGGTGCAGTGCATACAGTGTGTGCAAGAACAGAAAATCACAGGTTCAAATCCTGGCTGTGGCTCCTGCCAACCTAGTCCCCATAATTTTCCTCCTAAAAAAACGTGGTAGTAAAGACTGAACCTTTGCTGCTGAGAACATAAGTGTGGGTGAAATGTTCATATTTTACCTTAAACACCACACACCACATAAACATGTGTATTACCTACAGCAGAGTCCCCCGAATGCAGTTCTGGAGGGCCACAAATCATTCACGTGTTATGCTGTCTCCAATATAAGGACATGTTAGCATGGTGGCGGAAGGGTACTGGTGTTGGAGGGGGCAGTGGCTGCTGCCCACAGCACACCATGGCCTAGACCTCATCACGTGGGTGGCGTGCACTGCAACAGACAGGGCCTGTCTGACGAACAGCCATGGAGTCCCCTGGGAATGCACTGCTTCTGTGTCAAGATGTTGGTGCAGCAGACACAGCCAGTGCCTTTAGAACCAGAATGTCCCAGGTTCAAATCCCAGCTGGGGCTCCTGTCAACCCAGTCCCCTTATTTTACCCATTAAGAAAACATGGTAGTAAAGACTGAACCTTTATTGCTGAGAACATAAGCATGGGTCAAACACCTATATTTTACCCTACACAGCACAAACACCATAGAAATGTGCATTCCCACGGCAGAATCCCCCAAATGCAGTCCTTGAGGGCCACAGATCCATCAGGGTTTATGCTGTCTCCAATCTAAGGATGGAGCGGTACTGATGGTGGAGGTGGCAGCAGCTGGTGCCCACAGCAGACCATGACCTAGCCCTGTCCAGGTGGGTGCCGTGCACTGCAACCAACAGGCCGTGTCGGATGTGCAGTCATGGACTCCCCAGGAAATGCAGCATATCTGTGGCAACACAGTGGTGCAGTGCACACAGACAGTGTGTGCAAGAACAGAAGATCACAGATTCAAATCCTGGCTGTGGCTCCTGCCAACCTAGTCCCCTTAATTTTCCCCCTAAAAAAACCTGGTAGTAAAGACTGAACCTTTGCTGCTGAGAACATAAGCTTGGTTGAAATGTTCATATTTTACCTTCAACACCACACACCACATAAACATGTGCATTACCTACAGCAGAGTCTCCCAAATGCAGTCCTGGAGGGTCACAAATCATTCAGGTTCTATGCTGTCTCCAATATAAGGCCATGTCAGCATGGTGGCGGAGGGGTACTGGTGGCGGAGGAGGCAGTGGCAGCTGTCCACAGCACACCATCGCCTAGCCCTCTTCACGTGGGTGCCGTGCACTGCAACAGACAGGGCCAGTCTGACAAACAGCCATGGACTCCCCTGGGAATGCACTGCTTCTGTGGCAAGACGGTGGTGCAGCGCACACAGCCAGTGCCTTCAGGAGCAGAAGGTCACAGGTTCAAATCCCAGGTGTCGGCCCTGGCAACCCAGTCCCTACATTTTACACACCACACAAATGTTGTAATACAGACAGAACCTTTAGTGCAGATAACGCAAACATGGCCAATACATCTATATTTTACCCGAAAGAGCACAGACATCAGAAACATGCGCATTACCTAGAGCAGATTCCCCCAAATGCAGTCCTGGAGGGCCACAAATCATTCACTTTTTATGCTGTTTCTAATAAAGATGCCTTTGTTCCATTTCCATGCGCCGGCCCCATGGTATGCAGATGTATCTCATGCATATTCATTAGGGACAGCAGGAAAACATGAACAGTGTATGGCCCACCAGGACTGGAGTTGGGGACCTCTGCCCGAGAGCAGCGGCCAACAGGAGCAGAAAGAACCACACCCACAGGCTCCATTACCCAAAGCCTATTGGACAGGCATGATATCGGGCCTTGCGTACATCTCACAATACTAGTACGTGCACACCTTAGCACTGCCACCCTAAACCTGGAAATACGCTACACATATATCAAAATGTTGCTGTGATTACTGGCAGATATCAATTCCTACGTTAAGCACAATATGCTCATTGAGCTGTATCATACCAATATTTCTGATGTCTGTGGAGTGTGTTTCAGGTCTGGTGTCTGACAGTGTTCTCCACCCTGGGGAGTGACCCCAACAGTATTGCATACCATAGCCATGCCTGCACTGTGTCCAGGACTGTTGAGTTGGCCTAGACTGCAAAAACTATCTATAGTAGCACAGTGCTGGCATAGGTGTGGGATTGTGTGTCTGTCCATCCAGTGTGTGCTGTTTGCAACACCTTACTCAGCCCACACCGTGTGCACTGTGTCCAGTGTTAGCTTGCCAATGTGCATAATGAGGAGCAAGGTACTGTGGGTATACCTCAGACAGGGTGGCCTGGCCAGGATGCATGAGCACAGGGCATAGGGCAATGGCTCGGACATTGTAGTGGGCGGCCATCAGCAGCACGGACAGGGTGGCCCCTGCATGTCCTCCTGGAAGGTCACTCTCACCCTGACTGAGCAGTCACCATGGCATGGCTAGGTCTCCCATAGTGCCAACAGCATCTCTCTCAAGTGATATCTATGGGTTGCCTTTTTGGGCCCAATCACTAACCTATCCGCTTAGTGGGTGTGCGGACATCCCAGTTTTGGGTGCACACATTTTCTCCAGTAATATGCACTATGGACTAGCTAGCAGACTGGTTGCAGTTAGTATGTGTAAGGCTGGAACACCTTGCAGGGTGCAGCGGCTGCGGCTGCAGCTTCACTGTGTTTGCTGCTGGAGAATGTCAGATAGTGGTGGTGGGCAGCTGAGCATTTCCAGGCCTGCCGTCTGTCTGCTATCACCTTATGGATGTGTACAGAAATGCATGGACTGCCCTGTATGTTGTCTGTCCCCCAGCTGGACCTAGGTTGATAGTCCCCTCCAGCAGCACCATTGCAGTGATGTGGAATGTGGATCTGTTGGTAGTAGATCCTGAGTTCTAGAGGGCAGTTTGGGTGTTACCACAGAATCCGTCTATGGGTCCAAACAGCCTGCCCCCCCCATCACATAACTCATGTGGCCATGGCCTCCACACAGGATATGCCCAATATGGTTGCATCAAATTGCTCAAGGGCTAAACGTCACAGAGAAATAAGAGATGGACACAGGTGTATTTGGTAGTGCATCTACAAGAACTACCCATCACACACTGTCACTGATGGGGACTCACACCATAGCCTATCTCAGCTAAGCCAGGTGCTGTGGACATGGTGCTGGGTGGCCGCTCTCACCATCAGGGTGAGCACAGGACACGCACAATGTGACGGTCAGTACCAACACTGTGACAGTAACCTACACGCTCAGTACTCCCTACCAGGCTGAGGTGGTTTTGGGGCTGCATACCCCATCCTGTTGTTATTTGTAGACTGCTGATTTGCATGTGCAGTGCATCATGGGTATATGTGGTTTAACCCTATCCTGGTAAACAAAGCAGACAGGTCATGTGGTGGTCTGCAGTCCTACTGTAGCCAGCCAGGGGTTTGTTAGCAGCTATGGAGATGTGGCCCACTTGTGACGTCACTGCCTGTAGAGCCAGAGGTCATGGGTTTGATCCCACAGTGGGGTAATTTGATATGGCTGTCTGAGGCTTTTTCCTTTGTAATGTAATTTGGTGCTGTCACCAACAACACCCTCAGTGCTGTAGCCTGAAGGTTCCTCAAAAGCCCCCTATAAGGTGCACGAAATGGAACATTATAAGGTGCTGTGGCGGACAGTGCACCTCATAATGTTTCCTCTGGAGTGCCTCATACGGTGCATGATGTGGCACCCTAGGTTATTGCATTGTGCAAGTGTGTTTGCTCTCAGAACAAATCCAAAAACAAAAGGCCTCACAAACCACTGCTGATATCAAAGAGTAATGTCCCAGCAAGTCATATTTAATAGCCCCACTGGGTGAAGGAACCCACGAGTCCTGTACCATAAGGCGGTCTGGCAACCAATGTGCCACACCTCTGCCACTATGTCTGTATGTCAGCACACCTACTTACGATCAACGTGCATGAACGTCGCATGCCTACCTCCATCGGCTCATTATGTGTGCTACGCAACCTATTGTGCATGTCCTATGTCCAGATCAGAAGCACCCTCCCCCCCTTATGCCATCGTGCACATCATTGCTGGGCTCACATTGAGATGAACTACTGAACATGCTCCATTGGGACACATATCCCCATATCACCAGGGTGACTGACAGCCCACTCTGATGGGCTCTCTGGACTCCTGGGGAGAGGGAGGATGTATTGAACAACATTGGCACAGAACCCCATATCACCAGGGTGACTGATAGCCCACTCTGATGGGCTCTCAGGACTCCTGGGGATAAAGAGGATGTATTGAACAGTTTAGGCACACACAACCATATCACTAGGGTGACAGCCCACTCTGATGGCCTCTCATGCCTCCTTGGGATAGGGAAGATGTATTAAACTGTTTAAGCACACACAACCATATCACCAGGGTGACTGATAGCCCACTCTGATGGGCTCTCATGACACCTGGGGATAGGGAGGCTGTATTGAACTGTTTAAGCACACACAACCATATCACCAGGGTGACTGACAGCCCACTCTGATGGGCTCTCAGGACCCCTGGGGATAGGGAGGATGTATTAAACTGTTTAGGCACACAGAACCATATCACCAGGGTGACTGATAGCCCACTCAGATGGGCCCTCTGGACCCCTGGGGATAGGGAGGATGTATTAAACTGTTTAGGCACACATAACCATATCACCAGGGTGACTGATAGCCCACGCAGATGGGCTCTCAGGACCCCTGGGGATAGGGACGATGTATTAAACTGTTTAGGCACACAGACCCATATCACCAGGGTGACTGATAGCCCACTCAGATGTGCTATCAGGACCCCTGGGGATAGGGAGGATGAATTAAACTGCTTAGGCACACACAACCATATCACTAGGATGACTGATAGCCCACTGTGATGGGCTCTGTGGACTCCTGGGGATAGGGAGGATGTATTAAACTCTTTAGGCACACAGAACCATATCACCAGGGTGACTGATAGCCCACATTGATGGGCTCTCTGGACTCCTGGGGATGGGAAGGCTGTATTGAACTTTTAAAGCACACAGAACCATATCACCAGGGTGACTGATAGCTCACTCTGATGGGCTCTCAGGACCCCTGGGGATAGGGAGGATGTATTAAACTGTTTACACACACATAACCATATCACCAGGGTGACTGATAGCCCACTCTGATGGGCTCTCAGGATCCCTTGTTGTAACTGTATTGGCAGTCACTGCAATGTGAAAGTCATAGCACATCGCATCATACAAAGCCCTAAGAACCAGTGTGGAAGTGTTGATAAGTTTGAGTCCCAAGTGTGTAAACAGGAGAAGTTCCAATAATCTTTTTTGTGTTTTAAATATGTGACACACAGCAGTGTATATGCAAGTTGCGGCGCGCATGTGCGCAATTGGGGTCGCCAAACTGCGCGTGTGTTTGCGGTGCGCATTTGCACAAAATACATCGCTCAGCTGCGCGAGTTGCGGGGCGCATGCGCGTGAATGACGGAGCGTGCGTGCGATCATGTGGTCATTCCTCAAAATGTCGAGCAGGACTAGAAAACCAGCTTTCACTCCCCGCGAGCTCCGCCACCCGGCTCAGCTCATCGCTGGCAGGCAGCACAAGCTCTTCCCTGGGGCCTCCAGGTGCAAGGACATGGCCAAAGTCCGCAGGGCCTGGGAACAGGTCCAACGCCATTTCAATCGCGTGGCTGAATTCCAACGGGAGGTAAGTGTATGGGGACAGGTCAGTAGATTCACATACACAGCCAGTGTTGATTGCAGCTGTCCATGCTGCTGTGTTTAGGTAGCCTGTCTCAGTAATTTGTAGCAGGTGAACCTACATTCCATATTGTCTTTGTATCACATCTGAGTGGTTTGCCCTGTACCCAGGTGGTGATGGACATGGTCACAGAGGTCCTGATGCTATCCTGGTGACATGGCAGCTGCTGCTGTTGATGTGCCACAACATACTGTAATACAGCTAGCCCATAGATCTGCTTAAGCGGCTCTCCAAAACATCATGCGGCTATGGTGGGATCTGTACCTGCAGGGGAACACATTTTGGCCACCACAAGGGTTTGTGAAACGTGGCCCAAATGGTATGTCAGTCACCCTGGTGATATGGGTTTCTGTGCCAATGTTGTTCAATACACCCCCCTATCCCCAGGAGTCCTGAGAGCCTATCAGAGTGGGCTATCAGTCACCCTGGTGATATGGTTGTGTGTGCCTAAACAGTTTAAAACATCCTCCCTATCCCCAGGGGCCCTGAGAGCCCATCAGAGTGAGCTATCAGTCACCCTGGTGATATGGTTCTGTGTGCCTAAACAGTTTAATACATCCTCCCTATCCCCAAGGGTCCTGAGAGCCCATCTGAGTGGGCTATCAGTCACCCTGGTGATATGGTTATGTGTGCCTAAACAGTTTAATACATCCTCCCTATCCCCAGGGGTCCTGGGAGCCCATCAGAGTGAGCTATCAGTCACCCTGGTGATATGGTTCTGTGTGTTTTAAAAGTTCAATACAGCCTTCCCATCCCCAGGAGTCCAGAGAGCCCATCAGAGTGGGCTATCAGTCACCCTGGTGATATGGTTCTGTGTGCTTTAAAAGTTCAATACAGCCTTCCCATCCCCAGGAATCCAGAGAGCCCATCAGTGTGGGCTATCAGTCACCCTGGTGATATGGTTCTGTGTGCCTAAAGAGTTTAATACATCCTCCCTATCCACAGGAGTCCAGAGAGCCCATCACAGTGGGCTGTCAGTCACCCTGGTGATATGGTTGTGTGTGCTTAAACAGTTCAATACAGCCTCCCTATCCACAGGAGTCATGAGAGCCCATCAGAGTGGGCTATCAGTCAGCCTGGTGATATGGTTGTGTGTGCCTAAACAGTTCAATACATCCTCTTTATCCCCAGGAGTCCTGAGAGCCCATCAGAGTGGGCTATCATTCACCCTGGTGATATGTTTGTGTGTGCTTAAACAGTTTAATACATCCTCCCTATCCCCAGGGGTCCTGAGAGCCCATCAGAGTGGGCTGTCAGTCACCCTGGTGATAAGGGGTTCTGTGCCAATGTTGTTCGATACATCCTCCCTATCCCCAGGAGTCCAGAGAGCCCATCAGAGTGGGCTATCAGTCACCCTGGTGATATGGTTGTGTGTGCCTAAACAGTTTAATACATCCTCCCTATCCCCAGGGGTCATGAGAGCCCATTAGAGTGAGCTATCAGTCACTCTGGTGATATGTTTTTGTGTGCTTAAGTAGTTTAATACATCCTCCCTATCCCCAGGGCTCCTGAGAGCCCATCAGTGGGCTATCAGTCACCCTGGTGATATGTTTGTGTGTGCTTAAACAGTTTAATACATCCTCTTTATCCCCAGGGGTCCTGAGAGCCCATCAGAGTGGGCTATCAGTCATCCTGGTGATATGGTTCTGTGTGCTTTAAAAGTTCAATACAGCATTCCCATCCCCAGGAGTCCAGAGAGCCCATCAGTGTGGCCTATCAGTCACCCTGGTGATATGTTTGTGTGTGCTTACGCAGTTTAATACATCCTCCCTATCCCCAGGGGTCCTGAGAGCCCATCAGAGTGGGCTATCAGTCACCCTGGTGATATGGTTGTGTGTGCCTAAACAGTTCAATACATCCTCTTTATCCCCAGGAGTCCTGAGAGCCCATCAGAGTGGGCTATTAGTCACCCTGGTGATATGTTTGTGTGTGCTTAAGCAGTTTAATACATCCTCCCTATCCCCAGGAGTCATGAGAGCCCATCAGAGTGGACTGTCAGTCAACCCGGTGATAAGGGGTTCCGTGCCAATGTTGTTCGATACATCCTCCCTATCCCCAAGAGTCCAGAGAGCCCATCAGAGTGTGTTGTCAGTCACCCTGGTGATATGGTTGTGTGTGCTTAAACAGTTCAATACAGCCTCCCTATCCCCAGGAGTCATGAGAGCCCATCAGAGTGGGCTATCAGTCACCCTGGTGATATGTTTGTGTGTGCCTAAACAGTTCAATACATTCTCCCTATCCCCAGGAGTCCTGTGACCTGCGTAAGGTGTCCTGTCAGTCACACTTTTGCTATGGTGTATGCAGCTGATGATGTGTGCTAGGACACCCAACCCCTAGGGGGCCAGAGCCAAGATTGCAATGGTGGGTATGTCATTCAGATATTGTGGTAGGTTATGGCAGGTAGGTTGCACTTCTCCCATAGTCTGTGAGGTCACCATCTCATCACACATGTCTTTGATGTATCCAGATGATATGCTAGGTGCAGATGTCGATGTGTGTAAAAGCACCCCATCCCCATGAGCTATGAGATTTGATTACAAAGGCCTGTAACAGAGCCATGTCCCCATAACCTTATGCTGAGTCAGGTTACACATCTTCCCACCTGCTACAAATCCCAAACCTTGTTGCAGATGAACATTACTGATGGTGTTGGAAGGATACATTTATTTATTTATTTATTTATCTATATTTTTCTATACCGCCCCTTCCAGCGATCAAGGGCGGTTTACAAGAAACATTTTAACAATTGTACACAGATGTATACATTTACATTGAACAATCGGATTCAACTATTTACAATGAACGGTTAGGTTTAACTATTTACATTGAACAAAACTTCAACTTCATGATATATTAATAATACAAACGACCATTAAATTATTTACATTGGATATTTACAGTGGTTGTGTGTTGTGTATATTTTGGAATTTATTTCTTTTTATGATGTAAATCGGGGGTGTGTGTGGGGTGTCAGACAGGGGGGGGGGAGTTATTTAGTTTTGAGTAAGGGGGTTCGTGTGTGTAATACCATGGTTATGGAGGTGTTTTGGGGGAATATGGGATTTCAAAGTGTTCAGTAAAGAGGTAAGTTTTTAGCTCTTTCCTGAACTGATAGAGGTCATTTATGATGCGAAGGTCTATTGGGAGGTCATTCCAGAGCGTAGGGGCAGTGAATGTGAATGCTCTGGAGCTAGTGGTTTTCTTTGTCTTCCTGAAGGCTTTTGGTGTGATAAGGGAGTGGGCTTCGTTTTTGTCTGTGTGATCTAGTTTTTGTTGGTGATTGCAGTAGTGTGGATAGGTGTGAGGGGGCTATGTCTTTTATGAGTTTAAAGGTTGTTAGGATAGTTTTGTATCTGATTCGGCTATTGATTGGGAGCCAGTGTAGTTCTAGCAGTATTGGGGTTACGTGGTCTGTTAGACGTGCTTTAGCTATTACTTTTGCACAGATGTTCTGAGCTCTTTGAAGAAGGTATGTGTTTTTTTTGAGGGAGGCCTATTAATAGACTGTTGCAGTAGTCAAAGTGGGGGGTGATTAGTATATTTACTACAGATCTAAAATTGTGAGTTTCTAGGAGTGGCCTTAGGTGCTGAATAGTTTTTAGTTTGTAGTAGATGGTTTTTACGGTTTGTTTTATGTGTGGTAGCATGGTGAGTGTGTGATCTATTATCACACCTAAATATTTTACTTCTTTTCTAACAGGTATGGATGTTCTGTTAATTGTGATTGTTTCTGGGAAGGTGTTCTCTGTGGTTGATGACCTTGTTACGAACATTGCTTCTGTTTTTTTGAGGTTGATGCTGAGGTAGTTAGATTCTAACCAGGAGGAGGTCTCAGTCATACATTCTGATAGTGTGTCATATGAGGGGTTTTTAGCGGATATAGGGATAGCGAGCATGATGTCGTCGGCGTATATAAAGTGATTAATCCTGTGTTTTTTAAATATGTTTGTTATTGGTTGTAGATACAGGTTAAATAGGAGGGCGGAGAGGGCTGATCCTTGGGGTATTCCTTGGCCTTGGGGGAATGGTTCTGATGCTTCTTGGTCAATTTGTACACGTATTAGTCTGTTTGAGATGTAGGACTTGAACCAATCAAGGACAGTCCCACCTATTCCTAAGCTTTGTAGTCTGTTGATCAGTGTGGAGTGGTTAATGTTGTCAAAGGCGGCAGAAATATCTATGAATAGAAGTAGGAAGCCTTGGTTGTTGTCATCTGTACCTCTGATGAGGAAATCCATTAGGGTGATTAATAGAGTTTCTACTCCATGGAATGGGCGGAACCCAAATTGGTGTGAGTCAAGTGGTTTATGTTCATCAATGTGTTCTTGTAACTGTATTTGAATTGTTTTTTCTATTATTTTAGCTATAAATGGGATGCTAGCTATGGGTCTGTATGAGTTCGGGTCTTTTGGGTCAAGCTTGTTGTTCTTTATTATTGGTCTAAGTGTTGTGAGTTTTAAGGCATCGGGCATTATGCCTTGTGAAAGGGATTGGTTCACTATGTGTTGTAGATTTTCCGCCAGTTCCTCCTTTGCACATTTAATCCATGATACAGGGCATGGGTCGAGTGGGGAGGTTGTTGTGTTGATCATTGTTACGATTTTAAGGAGTTGTTTTTGGTCTATTATGTGGAAGTTTGTCCATTCGTTTATGAGTTTAGTGCTTGTAAATATTGGTGTCAGAGTAGTGGTTTTGTTTTTTAGTTTCGCTGCAAAATGTGTTGCTAGTGTTTGTACATTTATTGCTGGTTGTTTAGGCTCAGTGTTATTAGTTTTAGTTAGTGTTTTTACTATCGCAAATAGTTCTCTCGGGCGGTTGATGGCTGAGTTTAGTACTTTAGAGTGGTAGTCTCTTTTTGATTTGTTGATTGCATTTTTGTATCCAGTAAGTAGTATCATGTATTGGGATTTGTTTTCATCCGATTTTGTTTTCCTCCATCTCTTTTCTTGTTTCCTTAGTTGCTTTTTTAGTTTTGCTAGCTCTTTCGTGAACCACTTTTCCGTCTTTTTTGTTTGTCTATGTAAGACTTGTGTGGGGACAGCTGCATTTTGAATGGTTGAATTCCAATGTGTTATGGTTGAATTAATGTCTGATGAGTTTGTGTTGAGTTTGGGTAATACTTCGTTGAGGAATGTATTCTTGTTAAAGTGTGCGAATCGTGAGGTATGTGGAGATGTGCTTGTAGTGTTTTTTGGAGCTTGTATTGGTAGGTAAGTTGTAATAAGGTGGTGGTCGGACCATGGTACTTCGGTTATGGTTGGAGTGGTGTGTGGCTGGTGACTGTAGAGCATAGAGGGAAGGAAGATTAGGTCAAGTATGTTACCTTTATTGTGTGTGGGGGCTTGTATTATCTGTGTATATCCCATTTGAGTCATAGCTTCTATGAAGTTATTCGATTGTGAGTTGGTCAGCGATGGAAGGTTCAGGTCACCAAGGAGTATGAGTGGTTTGCTTTGAGATGCTGTGCATGCAAGTTCAAGGATAGGGATGAGGTTTTTTTTGATCGGATGATGGGGGTCGGTAGATGAGGGCGAGGGCAAGGGTTCTATTTTCTATATTGACAATGTCCATTCCGTCTATATTGTCTAAGTTTGTTAGGGTGAATTTTATGTCTTTTTTGGTGAGTATTAAAGCGCCTCCACCTATTTTTATATTCCGATGACAGTTGAATATGTCATATTGATGTGTGGCTAACTGGTTTAGTAGTATGGTGTCTGTGGGTGAGAGCCATGTTTCAGTGATGCAGATGATATCTGGGGTTGTGTCCTTTATTATGTCATTGATTATTGGTATTTTATTTCATATAGAACGGATGTTTATTAGGATGATTTGTAGGTTAGAGTTTGTGTTATTAGCTTGTTCATTTATTGTACTATAGGGTTGGTGTTTTATTTGTATGAGTCTGTGCAGGCGTTTGTCTGAGTCGTTGTGCGAATGATGATAGTGGGGGTTTGAGTATGTATCGCTGTGTGTTGGGTTCTGATACTGGTTATAGGTGGTTGGGATGTTATTATAAGGATTCCGGTAGTGATTGTGGATGATGGGGATGTTATTGTAAGGGCTTTGGTTGGTATTGTATGTATATATGTGTTGGGTTAGGAGTGTTGTCAGCAGGAGAGTGAGAGGGAGGTTTGCAGATTTAGAGGGATACATTGTGTGTAGGGGGTTGTGTGAGAGGGAGTTCTGCAGGGATTAGAGGCCTTTGGTGACAGTGTATGTGTCTACAGGCAACAGTGTATATAATTTTGGCAGCAGTAAAATTAGTTACTATCAACAGTGTATTCATGTACTGACAACAGTATAATTTGTTACTTTCAATATTATAGTACTATTGGCAACAGTAAAATTAGTTACTTTCAACAGTATATTTACCTATTGGCAACAGTAAAATTTGTTACTTTCAATAGTATGTTCATCTACTGACAACAGTACAGTTAGTTATTTTCAACAGTATATTCATCTACTGACAACAGTATGTATGGTTGATGATCATTACATATAGTACTGTTGGTGTTAGTTGAGTAGTGATTAATCTGTGTGCATGATAGATGAGCAGTGTATATTGTTAGTGATAGTAGTACACGGGGTCGAATGATTACTGGTAACAGTGTAGATAGATGCCTGCAACTGTGTATCTGGTTGGAGGTTACTGGTAATTCTGAATGAGATTAATAATTACTGGCAACAGTATATGTAGCTACTAGTGATAGTACATGAGTGTTGAGTGGAGATATTACTGGTTACTGACGACAGTAAATGTAAGAACAATATATAAAAGGTGGTAACAGTGTATACTGGCAAAAGCATATACAGGTGTAGGTATTAGTCCATGAGGTATAGTTGGTAGTATACTAATATTTATCCACAGAATGTAAAGGTCAAGAGCGAGTCGTGGTATACTTGCTATGTATGGTCCGGTAGCAGGTCGATCTGGTTTATTGTTGATGGAGAGGTTCTGTTTTCTAGTGCCCCGCCTCAGGCGCGGGCACGCAGGCGTGGGCACGCCTACTGACGTGGGCTTATGATCGCGCAGAGGTCTGCCCTGATTGGGCTGGTGAGGCGGCTGGAGGCGGAGCACAAGAACGCTGCAGCTCAATCCCTCCTGGGAGAGCTGTGCCGCTGAAGAGGGAAGTCTGCTGGCGATTCTGCTCTTTTATGGCCGCAGAGGTCTGCCCCGATTGGGCTGGTGAGGCGGCTGGAGGCGGAGCACAAGAACGCTGCAGCTCAATCCCTCCTGGGAGAGCTGTGCCGCTGAAGAGGGAAGTCTGCTGGCGATTCTGCTCTTTTATGGCCGCAGAGGTCTGCCCCGATTGGGCTGGTGAGGCGGCTGGAGGCGGAGCACAAGAACGCTGCAGCTCAATCCCTCCTGGGAGAGCTGTGCCGCTGAAGAGGGAAGTCTGCTGGCGATTCTGCTCTTTTATGGCCGCAGAGGGCTGCCCCGATTGGGCTGGTGAGGCGGCTGGAGGCGGAGCACAAGAACGCTGCAGCTCAATCCCTCCCTCTACAGAGTAAGTATTCCAATTCTTGTATTGCAAAGTATACTGGCACCTTTTATTTTTCAAGTAATTTGCTGCGATTTGAGGATTTGATGAGTAGAGGATGTACGCAATCTCAACCTTGAGGGAGCTCAACTGTACATTGAAGATGTTGCTGGTCTCGGTGTAGTTTTCTTCAAAGTCGATTTTTTGTCTGCTTTTGCTGTGTTTGTGGGTATAGCAGGAGGGATGATGAGAGGCGAGCTCGACCCTAGGGGAGCTCCAGCCGTAGTGGGGAGTCATTGGTGGCTTTGTGTCTCTGGTCGGCTCTTTTGGTGCCTTAGCCTAAGGGCCATGCCAAAGGGCCCTCTTGCGCGGCCCTCCGGCGTGGGTGCGCCTGTTCGCGCCCCTTTTAAAGTGTAGAGCTGGGCCCCGATTGGGCAGGGGTAGGCGATGACGCGGTGAAAATCTTAGTCGCACCGGAGCTCTTTGTGAAAGCACGTGTGCTGTGCGATCTGCTGCTGGTCTGCGTGCAGGGAGAAGGCACTCCTCCGATGAACTCTTTTGTGAGGTTAGTGACCGGAGTGGTCTGCTGCTTCCTCGGCTAGTCTCCAGGCAGGGAGAGGTCTCTTCTGTGATGATTGGAGTCGTGGTGGTGAACCAGCTCCTCCTGGAGCTCTGAAGAGAAGGGTCTCTTGCCTGTTCGCGCCCCCTTTTAAAGTGTAGAGCTGGGCCCCGATTGGGCAGGGGTAGGCGATGACGCGGTGAAAATCTTAGTCGCACCGGAGCTCTTTGTGAAAGCACGTGTGCTGTGCGATCTGCTGCTGGTCTGCGTGCAGGGAGAAGGCACTCCTCCGATGAGCTCTTTTGTGAGGTTAGTGACCGGAGCAGTCTGCTGCTTCCTCGGCTAGTCTCCAGGCAGGGAGAGGGCTCTTCTGCGATGATTGGAGTCGCGGTGGTGAACCAGCTCCTCCTGGAGCTCTGAAGATACATTCACCTGTTGTGGTTGGACAGCACAGACAGAAACCCCCACATGAGCACAGGTGGCAATAGCCTATTCTGGTGCTTTGGCCCCTGTCCATGGTGTTGCCAACCACACCTGCTGTGAGCATACAAGGCCCAGGTCATAGGAACATAACAACATAAGATAGCCCATACTGGGTCATTCCCTCATCCTTCACGCACAGTATGCTCTCTGCAACAGTGTCAAAACTAGGTGGTACATAGCTAGCAGGTTCCCCATGAGAGACACATTACACAATGCTTCTAGTGGGTCAAGCATTGCTATCCTGGGCCCTGTAGAAACCCAAATGTCATGGTAGTGGTCCCTGGCAAGGTGAATAGGGCCACCCACACAATGTTCCATGTAGGGACACAGCACCGACGATTGGTAGGATATCATGTTGCCATTGGGGTTGGGTCCCAGGATGTGCATAGATCATGACAACACAAATGTGTTCAACAGACCACATACGGGGTTAGGGGGTTACCATGGACACCATCATTGCCAATCAAAATGTGGCATGGTCATGCAATGTCATGCAAGGGGGCCACAGGGTAGTGCAATGATATGTTCAGGGTGCCAGGCACACTGCACATAGGTGTCACTGCACACATGTCCAGAGACACAGCTACATATGCAGGTGGCACTGGGAGCAGAAAATGGCCTGGAACAAGCAGGAAGTAGTCCTTACATGTGGGTCTCATTAGTACCGACAGAGCCTGAGTGCAAACAGTCTCCAGTGTCCAATAGGAAAGCTATTGTAAGCAACCCACAGCGCCTGTGTGCGGTCATCTTGCCTTTCCCAAATGGCTCTCTCCAGTTCATTGCTTCCCACAGATCCAGCAGGTCATTGTACCTGGCATTGCAGAAAAACAGCTATTGTAGTGCCACTTCTGTGGCACTGTCTGCCTGTTTCTCTGTATTGTTACCAATATTCTTCAAAGAATAAATTCTAAAAGGTCAAATTCACCCACACAATGAAACCTTTGCAACAAAAGAGCAAAAATCCACTTTGTAGGACTCCCCCCGGTTTGCCATTAGGCCCTAATGCCACATCAATCATGGAAAAGCACTCCTGGGCTGCAGAATATATGTTGATAATGTGCAGGTACCTTCTCAGTCACTGACAACCATGATTGGTATTGCAAATGCTAATGGCTAGATCAATAAATGTCTGAATGTATGGCCTGTGGGATGTTAGCCAAGAGTGGCTGGCAGGACAGAGCAGTCAAGCTCGGTACCCTCTTCCCCACCAACGTGGCCTCGGGCCCAGACATGTCGTCAAGGGCATCCTCTTCCTCCCGTGGATCTCAGGTAACCAAACACAAATCTGCCCGTTCCTGAAAGGGTACATCCCCCTCGAATATTGGACTGCCACTGGCATTGCCCTTGAGGAGCACGCTCCGGGCAAACAGCCCCAGTGGGAGTCCCTAGCCCCCAAAGCCACTATGGGACTCCATGATGTTCTGGAGGCCTCAACCTGGTCCAACAACCTTGTTCCATGCTCTGGGGTCCTGGCTTTGGCCAGTAGTCATACACACTCATCGTCAGTGTTGTTTGACCAGAGGATCGTGGCCATTGAACGCAATCTGGCAGCTCACCATGTGGCATCCAGGACCCTGGTTCCACCACAGACCCTGCAAAGTGCAACAGCGGTTTGTGCAGCAATTGCATGACCGGCATTGGCAAATGCACCATAGGTGCTGATGAGTACTGGTATCCACACACCGGTACCATGTCACTACGATACTGTGGCCAATTGGTACCAAGACCTCACTTTACCTGAGCCTCCATAGAGAGGATACATCCAATCTCCTGAGGGGTCTGATGACTGTGACAGCTCAGAGGGTAACGATGTACCTCTCCAGGACAAGCCTGCCTCTCCCAAGAGGAGAATGTCCCCTCCGCAAGATATGTCCTTCCTGGATCTCCACACACATGTAGTTGGGGGCCTCTCCATTTCATTAGTAACACAATGTGAGCACAGGCCACGGGAGACAGAGATTCACCAATATCAACAAACTCCATAGGGGGCAGACATCCTGCCACTACAGCAGATCTTACGGAATCCCCTTTTGAGAATGTGGAAGATTCCTCTTACCACCTCTCCACATTCCCACATGTGCCTACAATGTATCGTGTGCCTCCGTCACCTGGTCTGCAGTAAGGACACCTCCCTGATTACTCCATCATGGTTGAGTGTGCTAGGAGGAGAATTAAACGTTACAAACAACATGCCACCAAACCTCCTGGTAGGGAGTGTAAGACTTTAGTTGCCTTTGGTCGCTGTGTCGTCCATACATTCAAGCTGTCAGACAGGACAGGTGCCTATATCATGTACATGGGAATGTTCCTGACAGAGGTCAAACAAGATCTACAACTGTTAAGTCCACATCTCACACATCACAGAGGTCACTACTATGAAGCACCTGTCAAGCATGCCCAGAACATTTCAAATGTTGTGAACAGGGCAGCTTCTGACTGTTTTTCATGCAAAGGCAGAGTCTCTGCCATTGATATTGGGGCAAGGACACCTGGCTGGCTGCAAGCCTCTCACCTGCAACACTGGGTACAGGTTAACTGGCCAACATCCCCTGTAGTGGTGAAAAATGGTTTTTATAAGCCGGCAGAACAATTTGACCTTGACAAGTCCTTCAAATATTGTAGATCCTGCAAAGATGAGAGCTGTAGAAAAGCGCTTCCCCTACAAAAAGAAAGGATAAGACAGTCCTATGCTCAGTACGTACAACCTGCAGTACAAGCTGCTAGAAAGGGTCAACAAGCTACTATGCAGAGAAAGCCGACAGCTAGTCAACCTCAGCAGACCCAGCAGCCTCAGCCCCCACAGGGCCTTTGCCTCTGTGATGGAGTACCTGCCCTTCCTGGCCCTCCAGGGAAAGCAGCTGTCCACAATCACAGGAAGATTAGGTCACCTCATCCACAGATGGGGGCAGATAACATCAGAACCCTGGACTGTGTCCATCATAGAAGAGGGTAGAGGCGTCATGCACATAGCTGCCCGCCTCCAACAATAGTGGGGGCATTCAGTTTGCAAACCTCACCCCAAATGAATCCAGAGGTAACACATCGTCTACCTCAAGGAGCAATGGAAGAGGTACCTCATCCCCAACAGGGTACTGGCTTCTCACCCCACAATTTCCTCAGACCTACGGAAGAAGGAGGTCACAGACACATCTGACATCTCAGAGAACTGAACAAGTTTCTGTTCCAGATGACATTCCAAATGAACTCTCGAGGAAACGTACTTCCTGACCAACACAAGCAGATATGCCTTTGTTGTTTAGATCACACGGATGCGTACACACATCTTCTCTGCCAACAAGCACACCAAAGGTTCCTTTGGTCCCCCCATCAAGGAAACCACTATCCCAAAAATGTTTTCCCTTCAGCAGTGCCTCAGCACCCAGAGTATTCACAAAGTGCATGTCTGTGTTTGCCGGTTTGGTCCGTACCAGGGGAATATTCTGGTGGCCCTACGTGGACGACTGCCACATCCAGCCACAGTCACAAAAACATGACCAGGCCTCTCTCGCTTACACAATGTGTGGACTCCAATATGTAGGCCCTGTCAGCTATCTCGTGGAATCTTGTCTGACTCCCACGTAAACGCTGGAGCTCATAGGTGCAAGGCTAGATACCAGACTGACAAAGACCTACCTGACTCAGCCTCACTGTCCTTGCATTGTGCAACGTGTTTGGACAGCACTACAACAAGCGCACCTCTCACCTCGAGAGATGCATCAGCTGCTGGGTCACATGGCATCTATGGTGCATGTGGTCCCCTACGCGTGTCTCCACATGAGACCAGCCCAGTGGGCACACTCTCTTCCTAGTGGATGCAAGCAACAGGCTGTCTCTCAGATGTGACAGTAAACGGAAACCCCCATACCCTGTGCCTGGACTGGTGGCGGACAGCACAAAAACTGATGGAGGGGTCACCTTTCCTGCAAACCCCTCCTCAGATCCCATTAACAACAGATGCCTCTAAAGTGGGCTGGGCTGCACATGTACTGGTCACCTCCACCCAAGCCACCTGGAATTGTCAGGAGAGTCAGTTCCACAGCAATCTGTTTGAGCTCTGAGCAATTTGCCTGGATATTCATGTCCTCCATTCCCTTCTACAGGCCAATGGAATACTACTTTGCACAGACAATCATGTAGCTATGGTCTAGGTGAACAAACAAGGAGGAACAGGCTCTGTGTCCCTTTGTAACGAAGCTCCTCAACTGTGAGTGTTTGCCAGACAGCAGCAGATCCATCTCCTGGCAGTCTATCTCCCTGGCAATGAGAACTCTTAGCCATACAAACTCAGTTGTGTGGTGCTCCCGCACAAATGGTCTGTACACATGTACCAACTCTGTTGAGTAGTGCAACTCTGGGCAACTCAAGAGTCATACATCTTTGCACGTCCATCATATGCAAAACCTACCCGGTTCTATACACCAATCCCAGCTCAGAGCTATCAAGCGAGGGATGCTGTCCTCCTCAACTGGGGGCAGGAATGCCTATATGCCTTACCTCCCATTGCCTTGATTGCATAGACCCTATTGCAACCCCTGAGGGACAGAGGCTACATGATCCTCATAGCCCCACGCTGGCAACAACAGGTGTGATACCCTCTGATTCTACATATGACCCAGGTTGCACCCCTGTATGTGGGGTCAGCTCCAGACTTACTGTCGCAGGAGGAGGGGAATGTATAGCATACTAACCCCCCGTCTCTGCATCCCAGAGACTGGCTACTGATGGCTGGAACTGCTTTGGCCCTCCCCTCATTCAGGAAGTGCATGATGTCTGTTGTGCTTCCAGGAACCTTCCACAAGGCAATCCTGTGCCATCAGGTGGATGTGACATTTCATTTGGTGATAACAAAAGGCCTGGAACCCCTTTTGTCATCCGTATAGAAACATGTTTTTGACTAACGCCATTACTCATCAAACAATGGTCTCCAAACAGAGTGAGTCAGAGTCCATTGAAGTGGCATTGCTGCTCCTTCTGAACCCCACTGGACAACCCATGTCATCCCATCCTCTCATATCCGGGATCATGAGAGGCCTGCATCCACCAAGACCTGCCCTTATACCACCTCCAGAGGCATGGGATCCCAATCTGTTGCCAGGGCAGCGTATGCCGCTGCCCTCTGAGCCCTTAGACACTACATCCTTAAAGTCTCTGACCTGGGAAGTAAAATACCGTCTTGCAATCACATCAGCAAGTCGTATCAGTGAATCCCAAGCTCCAGTGCCTGATCCACCCCACACAACGTTTCAACATGAGAAGGTAATCCTACGGACACATCCACACATCATGCCTAAGGTGGATTCCTCCTTTCATTTGAAACAAGAGTTGTAGTTATCTGTAGTCTTTCAACAGTCGCATGCTGCAAATGCAGAGAAGATGCTTCATACCTTGGACTGTGAACGAGCTGTGGCTTCCCATCTGCAGAGGACCCAGCAACAGCGAATGTCCCCTCAGCTATTCAGAGTCTCGGATTGCTTGCATTTGGGTACAGTAGTGTCACAACGATCTCTACCCAACTGGATTGCTCAGTGTATTACCCGTTATCTAACCTAGATAACACCATTCACTGGTGGCCCATGTTCCCACTCACAATGTGAGAGTCATGGCAGACTCATGGGCTCACGTCCATTTTTTACATATTAACGACATTTGATGAAGCAGCTATCTGGTCCTCGTTTCACGGCCCACGTAAGCTTGGATAAAGGCTCCTGCAGGCATGCTCTGGTTGGTCAGGCTGCTCTGCAAAACCTTTCCCATACGTAATACACTCCTAGCCGCCTCTCCCACAGGATGCCCGAAAACCATGGGTGGAAGTGGAGGCCCTCCACAGGCCCTCACCACTCTGGGGATCCTTTCCTGGCATCTACATCTACAGTTTCCCCGCATGTGTGACTATGTCCTGCTTGTACCTGGTGATAGCATAGTTAATCACCTGTAACAGGTGATCTCCTGGAACAGCAGGATGAGGTAATCACAACCCACCCATCTCCCCTTGCGGGTTGTGTCTCTCTCTCTGTCTCTCTCACTTTCCCAATGTCTCTCTCTCTCCCTCCTTGTGTCAGCTGTAAACTCAACTGGAGAGAGGCATTTTGGACAGGGGGGAAGGCAGCACGCACGCACTGTGGGATGCTGCCAAAGGCTTTCATATAGGACGCTGGGTAGCGTTCTCACACAGGCTCAGTTGGTACCGATGCTACCCACATGTGACGACATCTTCCTGGTGCTCATGGAGATCCCCTGTGACACGTGATGAACTATGCTATACATGACACACACAGCAGTGGAGAAGGAGCAGCAAGACGCTGGCCACACTGATGTATGTTTATGTTGGCCACCCACCAGAGGTGAACAGTCACTCATGCCCCCACCCATTCTTTTCACATCCACAGGTCAAGGATCTTCGGAAGAAGGGCCGCGAGTTGCGCCTCCAGCACGGGGCCTACCTCCAGCACCTCCAGGGTGAGGGCCCCTCACAGGGTGATGGTGAGTATTGACGAAGTGGCTGCCCAGTAACAGATGTTCCATTGGCCCAGCAGCCTGTGTGGTGCCTGCATAGGTACATGTGCTATGTTACACACATAATAATGTGCTGATGACTGTCATCTTCCACAGATGGTGATGACAATGATGAGCAGCCCACCACCTCCGCATATGTCTTGCGGCGCCCCACTACACCCCATGCCGTGGAGGTGGTGGTGCTGGAGTCGGAGGAGGCGGAGGAGGAGGCAGAAGATGCACACGTGGAGGAGGGGGCTGATGGGGTTCTGGAAGGGGTGGTTGGCGGGGTGGCAGGGGAGGGAGAGGGTGTGGGTGATGAGGGGGTGGGGGAGGTGGTGGAGGGTGGGGGGGAGGAGTCAGGGGGGAGGAGTGGGTGGAGGGGGTGTGGGAGAGTGATCTGGAAGACAGTGCAGCACAGGGCACTGTGGGCTCCTGCCAGCCATGCCAGGTGGCTCCACCATCCAGGGCCCCACACAGGTTGCACGCAGATGCCACCACACAGACCCCAGGGACTATGTGTGTGTGTGTGGTGGCAGGTGCATGGCGGACCTGTATGTGGCCCTGGATGCACTGGAGCAGCAAGTGCACCTTTTAGTGCACTCGCACCAGTGGCTGGCGACAGCCATTCAGCGGGTGGCTGCCGAGGTGGAGCATCTGCCATGTTGGCAGCCACCCCCTGAAGGGCGTCACAGGCATCATTGATGGCGCCTGTGACGTCCACACATGTGCCCTGTGCTGCCCTGTCTTCCATCACTGGGCATGCAGGGGGAGGGTGTGGCTCATGTGGGGGTGGGAGGAGGGGTGGAGGAGGGTGTTCAGGACGTGTGGGGGTGGCAGGGGGGAGGAGGGGGGAGTTTGGGGGGGAGGGTGATGGGTATTCTCCCCTCCCCACAAATGTAAATATTTCCCTTTTTATTTTTATAAATATACACAATGTTGATGAATTTGAAATGGTCACGTGTCTCACTTACCATAAGACTATGGATGCCAGCATGAGATATGTGTGTGGACAGGGATGTGCAGAACAGGTAGACATGGGTAGCATACGTCGACTGGCTCCACATGCAGTTTTGGGGGCTAACCATGTGTGTAGGGGTGTGATCCCAGGGTGGTGCATGAGATGTTGCAATGTAGCGGGAGTCCCGGGGACATCCATGTCACAGGGATGGGCGTAGGTTAACCACATTTGTTAGCATAAATCAGCAGCCGACATACGCATGCCACCCATGTCTGCCTGTGCCACATGCATGCCTAGGGGGGGGGGGGGTCAGGCATGTAATCAGTGTTACAGGCAGGGGCAATGGTCACACATATGCAACCAATGTTGGGTGTATGAGGGGGTGGACACGGTGATGGATCAGAACACTGAACATGCAACCTCAGAACATTCCCCCTGTCGCAACATGGGTGTCTGTGTAAACCGCCCCGCTGCAGCCCAGGGGCAGTGAACACACAATGTGCACATCACACATGGCATATGCTGGCATCTGTGAAGTAATACCTGGCAGTGCAAACACCCCACCAGCAAGGGGCCTGGGTGCAGGTCATATAGTCAGGGACACGACATGCATTTGCACACTACATAGGGGACCACATGGACACACATTGGAAACACACATTGCATGTAGTGTATGACAGCTGTTTATTGTCACAGCAATCTTTTCCTTTTTTTTTAAGTATCTAGGAACATTTCTTATTTACTGCACTATTTGCCATCAGCGTGGTTTACATGGGACAGAAACATTCGACAATTTTCATATGTCTGGTCATTACATTTAACAGGAAATGGAACTTGGAGAAACAGGCAAACTATATACATAGGTGGTTCAAATGATAAATGAAACAGGGACAACCATATGCATCGGTGGTTCACATGATGATGGAAAAAGAAATTAGCGACGGCGTGGCCACCCACGCCTGCCACGTGGCAAACCCCCCCCTCCCCGCGGTGCTACACCCTCTTCCAGTGCCGGTGGTGGTGGTGCCGGTACTGCTTGCCTCATGACAGCCAGCATGCCCTCCAGGGCCTCACACATCCGAGTGAAGGGCATGGCTCGGACCTCCTCACGGAATTGCCGCAGCTCCCCACGGACCTCCCTCAGCTCCCTGGTGTTCTCCTCCACTGCACTGCGGATCCTGTCAAGCGCCTGACGATTGCCTGTGGGTGGGACACAGGGTGGTCTATGAGATACCTCTCCAGTAATCAACCGTCAGACACAAACATGTCACGCATATCCCACAGGATCGTTATTGTGATAGGGCAGACTCTAGTAGACACATGGATAGGGGTAAGATACATCATTCTCACAGTAGTATAAGTCATAGACACGCACAGGGCACGGTCCAGTACTTTGATGTGGAAGGCAAACACAAAGATCCACAGGCTACGCTGACACACCCACGTACTGCAGACGTAGCAACAGGATTGGGCACAGAGAGCAAACACATGTCCATCGTGTACGGGAGGTGGAGCATGAACCAGGGACAACAACCACAGCTGGAGAGCAGCAGTGGTGATCAGAGGAAGGTCTAGGAAAGCCAGCCCAAGTGGGGGCACAGTTTGAGGGATAAACGCAGTTTGGAAAGGTTACAGGAGATGCGCTATTGACTCAGAGGGATGGAGTGGTAGCACAAGGATATCAACCCTTACGTGCGCAAGTGCACTGCTGCTTCACGTGTCTGACGCCAGAGGGGTTCACATACACCTTGTGTAAAACAGAGGAGGGGTTGGGTACCAGTGCGTGTAGACCTTGGTATACATATGGAGGGTTTGGACAGAGCAGGGGGAGCAACAGAGGGTGCATCAGAGGTGGACAGACCCCAGGAACGCACGGACAGGGTTATGTTGAGGAATCCACAGCAGGTGGTACCCCCTGGGGAAGGGCGGTGATAACCAGAGCTGGGGGGGTGTTTCCCTGATTTCGTTTGGCAGCAGGGGTGGCAGCTGGGAGTTGGTTAGTCTTTCAGAAAACAACAGAGGTCGTTAGCTGACCTATGTGATCGTGTTTGTGAGTCCCAACCAGGGCCGGCCCGTCCATTGAGCAAGAATTTTTTTGCACAGGGCCCCGCGTTTCAGGGGGCCCTACGCAAGGAACATTCTGCTTTTTAAAACATTCCAAAAAAATAATTAAAAACCTGGCTACTGCCGCTGCCGCGGCAGCAGCAGCAGAATGGAGTGTCCCGCGGGGCCCCCTCTGCCCGCTGAGCCCCTCTGCAAGGGCTTTCAGATTCGCAAAGGGAGAGTGTCTCCCTTGCGTCTCTGTTAAGCCCGCAGGGGCTAATGCGAAATTTCCCATCTGCCCCTTTAGACACGAGGGGCTGATGGAAAATGTCTCATTAGCCCCTGTGGGCTTAACAGAGACGCAATGGAGACACTCTCCCTTTGTGATTCTGAATGCCCTTGCAGAGTGGCTCAGCGGGCAGAGGGAGCCCCGCGGGGCACTCCATTCTGCTGCTGCTGCGGCGGCAGCGGCAATAGCCAGTTTTTTTTTTAAATTTCACGGAGCCTATGTGGGGGGTTAGGACGTGACGTGAGGTGGGCTGTGGGTTGGGGGAGGGGTTAGGACAGGATATGGGCTGATGGGGAGGGGTTAGGACTTTAGGTGGACTTTGGGGGGGCTAGGACTGGTAATGGACTATGGGGGGTTGAGACTGGTAATGGGCTGTGGGCTAATTGGGCTTGTCTGGAAATGGAGCAGCTAGGATAGGACTGGAAATGGGCTGTTGGGGGGAGGTACGATTGGAAATTGGCTGTGGTGGGGGCTTGGATTGAAATGGACTCATGGAGGGGCTAGAACTGGAAGTAGGCTCATGGGGGGGCTTGGACTGGAATTGGACTGAGTGGAGGGGAGCTAGGATTTGACATGGGCTGATGATGGGGCTAGGAAATGACTAGATATGGGCTGATGGGGGGCTAGGATTGGAAAGGAGCTGATGAAGGGACTCAAACTGGAAATGGATGGGGGAGCTAGGACTGGAAATGGGCTGATGGGGGTCTAGGACTGGAAATGGCCTGATGCAGGGACTAGAAGGGAATGGATGCTGGGTGAGGCTGGAACTAGAAGGGAGCTGATGTTGGGGAAGGATTAGAATGGGATGGGGCTGGGAGAGTAAAATGGAGAGAGGAAAAGAATTTTGTGTGGGAGGGATGATAAATCTACAATTGGCTTGTTATTGGGAGAGTACGTGGGGATTGAGGATGGAGGGGTAAAAATTGAGTGGATGAGATAGGAATGAGGAAAGAGCAAAAGGAGAAAGATGAGTATGTTAAAGCAGATGTAGAGAGAGAGAATGGAAAAAAACTAGAAGAGAGCAGAAAGGACAAATGGACAGCAGACGATGGTGAGTTAGCACAAAACATGAAGGAACCTGCTGAAAGTGGCTGGAGCAATTGCAACTGCAAAAACATGCACACAAGGCAGAAAGATATCTGTTGCTTTTGAATTTCTTAACTGGAATATGGAAGCTCTGTGAAATGTGCATCATTAACGTCTGCGCTTTGTTTGGTACAAGGGGAAATGAATTTATTAATTTACTTATTTGGCATAGATTTGTATACCGATACTTCCAAGTTAATTTATAGTTTTATTCTACAGTGTTGTTGTACATTCCGGGTTTGGCTTTTGAGGTTCCCAGTTTAATTATTGCATTCCTGTATCTAAATTGTGATTCCTTGTTTGGGTGATGGTCTATGTTCTGCATGTGTAACTGAGCTGAGGTATTCTGTTTATGTAATTCCTATTTGACATTGACAATTGTTCTCTTTCCCCAGTATGTTCTGAAAAGTCTTGGTTGAATATTTGCAGTGTTGCAGTTTGATAGGTGGGGTATGGTGATTTGTGAGTCCTGGTAATGCTGTCAGGATGCGGGGGGTTTGCTATGGTGTCTACATGGGCAGCGTTTGTTGTAGTTCCTAATGTGCCTGGCAGTTGGCACTGCAGTATAGTAATTTGGAAATCTTTTAGTCTTTCTTTATCCATACACTCATTAAGAGACATGTTTACTAAAAATTACTGTATGGTAACATGCAAATATTCATGCAAATATGCCACTTATGCAAATGGGGCCCATCACCGAGTCTCCGCACATAGCCCCGCACCCTCCTTGGGCCGCCCCTGGTCCCAACCTATGCAATCGGGGGACTCATTGTCTGAGCTACAGGAAGGGGACATGTTGATGGCCTTGTCTGTATGCCAAGCAGTCTATCTTAGTTGTTGACGTACAGGCAGCCTTGAGGGACCTGTTTTTCCCCCCAACCCATATTTACATTCTCTATGATCCTGTCACCTCTGTAAATCCTTGTATATGGGTGTACTAACACATTTTGACTGCTCATTTCATATGCTATGATTGCTTTTCACCTGCAGATGCAGACTGTAGGGAATGGAGGCTGTGTGACGTTACATCACAGAGGATGCTTAGGTTTGTTTATCTCTGCTCTGATTGTTCGATGACTATGGGACAGTTGTCATCCTGTTGTCTACAAGACGGCTGGGTGTCTGCAATGAGGCAAACTGTTGCAAGGGCAATGCTTGTATTTATTTATTTCCTGACAACGTGCTGGACCTTAAACAACATTCCTCTTATGTCTGCATCTGTAGGTGTTACCTGACCCTAGGCTGTTCTGGTGTGTGTCACATTAACATCATCTATCATACGCCATACCCTTTTGTTTTCTCCACTACATCCTGTCTGCGTGAGCCATACATGTAACAGCTGTGGAAGGTATGTTGCCACATCCACCACACAAACACCAACTAGAGACTAGTGGTTTCTGTGTTGTGGTTGTGACAGTCTGTTGTCACCCACCTTTGGCATCACGCCGTGCTGATGCGCTGTGTGCCCTCAGCTCCGCCATCATTACATCTGTGTCAGCTTTATCGGCGCCTGCTGCCTGCCTGGGGTGTTGGTTGTCCCCCATTGCTGCAGCCCCCAGTGTAGTCCCGCTGGTGATGGGTGGCTCCAGGGGCTCATCGCCGGCACTTGTGCTGCCCCCTGAGACAGCAGCCTCGGCCTCCACAAGACTCAGAGGGACTGCCAGGTCCACCTCCTCCTCCTCCACCTCCTCCTCCTCCTCCTCCTAGGCCCCCATTCTACTGTAGTCACCTGCATTGTGAACAATCAGAGACAGCACACATATGTTTAAACAATCCACCTATGTATACGTGTGTGCTACAGACACCACAGACATGATGGGGGGGGGGGGCCCTGCATGTGTGCTGCATACAGGACCCACTACACCCTCCCATACCTGTGTGTCCCCACCATGTACCTATTCCGGGGGCACATGTGTGTGCAGTATCCCTGCACAGCTTGTTTGTTTGCCATGTTCCTGTTCCTGGTCCCATTCCACATGTGGCCCCCATCCCATCCCTTTCCCCATCTGCCCCAAATATGTCCACACACGCCTGCTAATACCCCACCCTTACACCTGTTTTTGCCATCCCCTGTATGACTGTGTGGGCTTTTGAGTAGGGCATATTTTCTTCAGACATACTATCTTCTCAGTGCTACATGTGCTTGGCAGTGACCCACTATGCAGCGGACTACAACTATCCATCACCTCTGGCCCACTGTGAAGCACATGCAGCACTGTGCAGATAGTATGTCACACAAACATGCCCTGATCAATGGCCCTCACAATCATACAGGGGATGGCAATCACAGGTGTGGGGGTAGGGTAGTGGCTCGTGTGTGTGGACCTTTTTGGGACAGATGGGGAGAGGGATGGGATGAGGGACACATTTTGAATGTGGCCCCGGGACATGGCAACAAAACAGGGTGTGAAGGGGTATATCACACACATGTGCCACCAGGATAGGTACATGGTGGGGATTGGGTGACAGGTATGGGAGGGTCTGTGCAGATGCCTGATGTCTACACAATGGAATTTCAGGCATGGCCTTGTACCTGACAGCATACATACCTGCCTGAGGATGTGCCGTGTCGAGGGCCTCAGGCAGACCACGGAGGTAGATATGCCCTAATCTTGCAGCCAGCTCCTGTTCCAGGGGCGAGAGGGATGGTGTGAAGGGGCCACCGCCACCTGTGCCCAGAGAATGTTGTCTCTCAGCGGCCATGTGCTGCCTCACCCCTCTTTTAATATCCGAAAACCTCTTTTTGAGGCTTTCAACATCTCGGGGGGGCCCTGCCTCAGCCAGTGCACCACGCACCTCCTCCCACACTGCCATCCTGGTGGCCACAGTTGTGCAGCTACTGAGCCAGCCAAATAATACGTCATAGTTCTCTATGACCTGTGACAGTAGGATGTGGTTCTCCCTCTCGTTGAACCTTACAGCCCTCCTCCTCTGTGGTCCAGGCACAGGTATCCTCTTTCTCTTTGCCATGTGGCTGCACTGTGCAGCCTGTGGCCCACCAGATGGGCCTGCCTCTGCCTCCATAGGCCGTGCAGTCCCTGCCCTGGGTGTCTCTACACCAGCAGGTGGGCCCACCTCCTCCACCCCCTCACCCTGACCCTCTCTCTCCCTCTCCCTCTCCATCTCCCTCTCCATCACCCTCTCCTCTCGCCGCACCCCTTCTCACCTACACTCACCACAACACAGACCACACTGCAAACCACAATACAGAATACAATACCAATACAATACAGGACACAGTACACAACACAATACAAAAGAAAAAATACAAAGTACACAACCCAAAGAAAAAGAAAATTATCTCCACTACTCCCACCACAGCCTCTCTCTCTCTAACTCTCTCTAACTCTCTCTCTCCCTCTCTCCTCTGCACTACTCCCACCACAGCCTCTCTCTCTCTAACTCTCTCTAACTCTCTCTCCCTCTCTCCTCTGCACTACTCCCACCACAGCCTCTCTCTCTAACTCTCTCTCTACCTCGAACTCCTCAAACAACCCTCAACGTGGGCCACGTGTGCAGGCATATTTATAGGGTTTTTTTCACATTGTTTACGTTGTGCATGCGCAATTGTGCGGGCGTGGTGCTCGTGGGCCGAGCACGTGTGCGACTCTGCGCATGGGCGTCCGTGCGTGGCCACACGCACATGCGTGGAGAGTCACACATGCGCGGGATGCACACACAGCCGCCCATGCGCAGTTGCACAGGCGTGCCGCGTTTGCACTACGGCGCATGCGCAACTCATTACGCATGCGCAGTACGGCGAGTGCCGCATGGGCGGCTGTGTGTGCATCCTGCGCATGTGCGACTCGCCACGCATGCGTAGATTCGCGCACGCGCACGACGCAGAAGCACCGCGTGCACACAATTGCGCATGTGCAACGGCCGAAAACCAAAAAAAAAAAAAATTATGCCTGAACACCTTGTCCACATTGAGGGTTGTAGGCAAGGAAGAGTAGGTGTGTGTTTGCAGAGAGGAAGGGAGAGAGTCAAAGCAGGTGTTGGTGTTGATTGTATTGGTGTTGGTTGTATTGGGTATTGTATTGTATTGTGTATGTATTGTCTTGTGTGATTTGTAAGGTGTACACTGTTTAGGGAGGTTTGTGTGTGTGTTTGAGTGTGTTTGTGTAGCCGGACGGGAGGAGTTTATGGCAGCTATTTATGTTGCTGCATGTGCCCTGAGACGTGGGCAGATGCTGCAGTTGCAGGACAGGGGAGATGGTGTCCATGGGGCTGAGGCACAGGGCATGGGTGTAGTCCCGCAGCAAATCAGACCTGCAGCTGTGGGGGCGGTCCAGGCAGGTGCTGTATGTGCACGGCGCAGAAGGCATGCTGAGGTGCAGGTTCGGCAGCTTCGCCTCTACAGGCCCAGGGCCCAGCTCCAGGGCATGCGTGGGGACCAGGTCATCTCCCTGTACCGACTGAGCACAAGGGCTATTAGGGAGCTCTATGAGGATCTAAGACCTGACCTCGAGCCCCTGACTGATCGGTCCCATGCCATACCAGGTTTAGTCAAGCTCCTTGCTGCCTTACATTTCTTTGCCTCTGGCTGTTTCCAGTCATCGGTGGCCACAGTGGGTGGCATGAGCCGCCCCACCTTCTCAGAATGTCTCCACCAAGTACTGCGTGCCATGGTCATCCGGGTGGGGAATTACATAGCCCTTCCCCACACTAGGCAACAGTGGGGGACCCTGAACCAGGCCTTTGAGGCGTTAGCCGGGATACCACACGTGATGGGAGCTATTGATTGCACACATGTTGCCCCGGTCCCGCCTAGAGACAGGGAGGTAGCGTTCTGCAACCGCAAACACTACCATTCCCTGAATGTTCAGGTTGTATGTGATGCTAATCTGCATATTCTGATTGTGGTCCCTAGGTTTCCAGGGTCCACCCATGACTCCTATATCCTGCATCACTCGGCACTATTCACACAATTTGAGGAAGGCCGGTATGCGGACTGTATATTGCTGGGTGAGTATTTCAAGATTAGTAATCTATGTATGTCTTTCTACATTTATTTATGTAACATCTCATATGTAGCAACCTTTTTTTTTAACAGTGCAGTTTACAGGTAAGAAAATTTAGACAGACAGAGGACTATTGTGAGTTAACATTATTGCAGGAGTATAGACGTATAGTAACAGGGAAACTAATTTAAATAAGACCATCAGGATTATAACATTATATGATCATAACATGCACATGGTGTTCATGTGACTACTCCTGTGTGCATATGTCTGTCCTGGTGCTGGATCCCTCCTAGTGTGTGTGTGTGCCAACTGCCCACATGTGATTTGGGGGGGGGCGTTGGTGCCCTTCACATCCACCTGTAATGCTGGTTAATTGTCGGGTAGTTTTTGTATGTCATGTAACGTTTATGTTATTGCCAATCCATACAACTAACCCTTGTCATGTGTGTCTTAGGTTCACCCACTCACTCAGTACTGGAGTTGTCACCCAGGAGGCACTAGATGACATGAGGAGGTGTCTGGAAATATCTGATGGATTTTCTGGAGCTTTCCAGCTGGGAGGACATGTTTGCATATGTATGGTCACGCATCTTGGCTGCGTCAAACCAGGGGTGCAACACAGTATAGGGGGTGCAGTACCTTTGCCCACTGTAGATGAGCGGGAGCTAGCATCGTTGTGTCTGCTGATCCTCATGTAGCTGACCATTATGGAAAGGTGAAGGCAAAAGCAGGGGGGCTACGTGGGTGCATACAGAGAGGTATTGGTAGCAGATACACAGGAAGGTACTCTGCCTCTGTATATGTCCTTGGTGCAAACTCATGTGGGGTACAGTGTGCAGGTTTGTAGACCACACCTTCAAAAGGATGTGAACAGGATGGAGACAGTGCAGAGGATGGCTATTACAACAATTGGTGGTCAGCAGTATACAGCATATGGAGACAGACTGCTAAATCTTGATATGTAGACCTTAGTGGACAGGGTGTATAGAGGTGATATGGTTTACACTTTGCCAGACCTCCATGGCATACATGTTCTGGGTGTGGGCCTCCCTCAAATGACAGCATGTTTTTTCTTGGTTACTATTCTGACATATACTTTGAACCTGTGATCAGTGGATCGGTGGTATAGTCTCACAGTGGAGGTGGTGGAGATGTGGACACTAACTGCATTACAATACACATGTGCCACACACAGAGGATCTCTAAAGGTATAGATGGGACTGTTGTAGTGTTTGCCATGGGTGTACAGACTCGATAGGCCATGTGGTCCTTTTCTGTCATCATATGTCTATTTTTATGAACTGAATAGTTGTGCTGTCATATGTTTCTGTCAGGATGTGTTGTGCGTTTGTTTCTCACGTCTAAACATGTGTCAATTTTGGTGAACATGAACTCCTGCATTCACATGCAACATTTCTTTCTGCAGGTGATGCAGGATATGGGTGTCGCCCCTGGCTGCTGACCCCTGTGCGTCAGCCACGGACACGTGCAGAGCGGAGGTACAATGAGGCCCATGCCTCCAGCCGCTCTGTCATAGAGCGCACCTTTGGCGTGTTGAAGAGTCGCTTCAGGTGTCTGGATAGGACAGGCGGGGCCTTACAATATAAGCCAATGACTGTGGCAGAGATAATCATAGCCTGTTGCATCTTGCACAACATTGCTCTCAGGCACGATATCCCTGCAGAGATTAATGAGGATCTGGAGGATGATCCAACGTGCCCCCCTGTACGTGCCAGTGGTGACACACAGCGGTCAGGCGGAGGTTGATCGCAGAGATCTTCTCATGTACATATTGCCTATCTTCCCACCTACATGTGTTTTTCTATGTGTGTAATGGTTATAAAGGTTGATGTTTCTGTAAAGATATCATTCGGATGCCACACTGCATTGACATTTAACTGACAATCCCAACGTCACATATAGGCATGAGTGTGCGACAAACAATGTGGGCAGGGCACAACAGCAGGTGGTGGCGGATGATGTGGGTGGGTGTTCATACGCCTGTGGGAGGTTTTGGGGGTCACATTCCCAGTTAGTGGCTGGTTGTGATAGCAGCTGCTGTGCAAACACAGTTAATTGTTTTGATGCTATGGGTGGAGCACAGTGGCAGGCATATGGTGCGATATTCACAGTGGGAGGGCAGACCATGTTTGGGGACAGTTGTCCAGTGGGGTGTGGTTATATTGTACAAGTTTGAGCTGCTTGTGTGGGTGTTATGCTCCTGTCAGATGGCTATGTGTGTATGTTTCTTATGTGTGGCGCCACATGTCATACATAGCACAATACACATGCTTAGTACTAGTTTGTCATGATGGTATTAACTATTCGTGAGGGGTGTTAATGCAACCCCACAGTGTGCCTGAATGTATAGGTCATCATGTAGCCCTGACATGGATATGGTGAAGGATGGGGACCTGTGCAGTGTCCAGCCAGGGGGAGTAGCATTGCTACATTTTGTTGTTGGAGAATAGCCATTCAGTGCAGTGTTGCATATGTACACACATACAGAGGTGATCCGGCCCAGATCAGCAAGGGGTGGGTGGGTTACAGTAGGCAAGTGGAGCGCTGAATGTGTGGGTGGCTTGTGTTTTACCAGATTTTTCAGGGAGGACATGGCATATCTAGCTGATGCTATCTCAACATATGCCATCATGCCTCAGCTACAGGCTGTGTATGTGTGTAGGGCAGGAGAGTACAGTCCACATCAACAACTACCTTGCGGACCCTAGCAAGGGAGGGTTATGTCCGCATACACACACAGACTTAGGTGAGAGCTATTTTTTTAAGGTGCACATATAGGCTATCCATGCTTTGACATTCTCACTGACACACAGTGGGATGACATGCAGCCATCATGGTCAGGTCACAAGCAGACATGGGGGTGTGGTTTTGCTGACGTGACGCAGACATTGCCAGCTATTTGTGCACATCATCAGCACACAGCTGTCAATATTATTCAAGGTATGAGATGTACACACCAGGATATGTATTTGGCCAGTGGATACAGGAGGTGCGCCTGCATATTTCCATGTGTTTCAGCAATTGACAGTGGGTTAACAGACAACATTGGGACAACAGTAAACACGGAGAGGGGGCATTGTTGGCAATATGGTATACCCGGGCTAATATTGCGACCTTGGGGTGAGGCAGAAACATGGTGGGAGCAGACACCTCTATTGACCTGTGTGTACAACAACAGAGAGGTAAGGGAGGGGACAGAGAGATTACGGACACCTGTATGTAGGCTCCGACACCTCCGTGCTGCCTCTCACATGTGAGAGATCTGTACATTGTGATAGTGAACAGTCAGTCAGTATGTGATGTTGTAGGGTCTGACAGCTGGGGACAGGAAGGTGCAGTGTGTGTTGCACAGCTAGAACATGACATATGTTTGTTTCTCTTGTGTTTCCCACTGCACAGGACATACTTCGTGAGGATGCTGTTGCTGTGGTGCATTGGCACGTGACTGTACATCAGCCAAAATGCTGTGGTCTGGGGTAGGTGGATCTACAGCTACATTGTCTGTGCCTGCAGTCAGGGGGAAAACATGTCCTCAGTGATGTGTCATATTGGGCAGATGTTGTGGTTCACTTTTTTTCCTTACGCCTCCCTAACCCATATCTTGCTGTTGTCACACATATCCCCATGTGTTTGTGTTCAGTATGTCCTCTGCAACACTCTCTCTGGGACATGTACAACAGAACTGCATGTGTGTGTAGGTTTGGTTTTTTTTGGTGGTGGCCTACACTTGCTCCCTACCCCAACATTGTACCATCAGCCAACAACAGGGTATCACTGCATGTTCACTGGGCCTTTATGTCTACAAATCTCCACTTGTGCACATACAGGCCATGTGTTACAGCTGGCACGCTGAACTTTGCATACTGTGTGGGTGCGTGTTTATGGGTTGGCTGTGTGATGATGCAGTGTTCAGGCATAGTACATTATCATGTGCTGTGAGGGGTCTGTGTACCTGGGGGGCGGTTGTGACTGTGCTACCTCTACCGTAGTGCTGTTTACCTTGTGAACATTCTCGACATGTGTTGTGTGCTGTGAGCAGAACTGTGTCTTGTGTTTTGAGGGACCACTGTTGAGCACCTTTATTTTATCTCAGATATCAACATAATGTGGACATGCATCAACAGTGGCTTGACATGGTGATTCTACACGTTTTGCTGACATTGTCTCCCTTCACTATGACCTGATATGGCTGTTTAGTCGCTCAAGGGATCGATGACGTACACCTGATGTACACACAAGGTATGTTGCACCTTTGTTATTTGGGGGATTACATCTGGCTTTACCTGCTGATGATTTAATGTTTGTCTCATGTGCATGTCATGTTGCCTCTCTGGTCACAGAAACAGATGCATATAGTGTGTAGCTGTGAGACGCCTGTGTGACATGAGCATGGACATGACCATATCCATGTGACACCCGTGTCTGAGATTACGATTCATGATGTCACCAAAATGCGGTTTCTTTTGTGTTGATATCATGTCATGTTTGCCTTTGCATCCCTTTCTTCTGTATTTCCTAAAGTGTGACGGTCTGAAATTTGTGCTGTTTTTGCAAGGTGTCTAACAATACAATACTTATCCTCTCCTGACACAGGGCAGAGGACATACCGGACACATCTCTTACAGTGCATCTGGCGTCGCCATCACCCACCTGTTGGGGGACACAACACCATGGAACTTTTTGTGGAGAATTGAGCCATTGGATGTTTGACCTCTGAGAGTGGGACACATGACTGGGATGGACAGTATTACTCTTGGACTGCTGCTTTCCCCATGACAGATCTGTCCAACACACTGTTGCTGCGATGCTCTGGCTGGGAGTCCTGCTCATTGTAGGGGACACACATGAACTTTCAAGGACTGTGGCATATTGGAATGTGACACTTGACTATGCATGCCCAGAGTTGCAAGAACAGTTTTAACCTGACCTGTTGGATTGCAGATACACTTTGCACTTTGGACGCTGTGTACTGATCCCCACGTGTGCAGCAGGGACTGACATTGACACTGTATGTGGTACATTCCTACACAGTTGTGTTATTGTTGTGTTTTGGCCATGGGTGTGACATGGCACACAGGATACGCTCATCTGTTTGTTTCTACACAAACATACAGCCATGTTTGTGGCATAGGGCCAACGATGGAGCGGTCCTATTGTCTATGTCCACCTGCTCTCCACCTGGACATGATACAGGTTTTGCTTTCATGCACACCACCATCCTGGATTGATGTTTGCAATGGGCCAAGGGTGTTTACGTGCATGTGTGGCATCACTGTATCATGTTGGAATGTGGATGGTGCTTGTGCATATGACTGACTACGTTTGTGAAACACAGCATGTGGACCTATGGCTTCTGTGTGGTTCCCTGTAAGCTGTTTGCCCATCATTTCCATCTTCACATGCTGGTTCTTGTGTTTGTTTACTGTGCAGACGTGACAGTCTGCATGTATGTACACACCTTGCATTGCACATCTGCACGGTCCTGTTTATGCCCTGTGGTACGGACACTCACATTGCCACATTATATTTGGAGTGTGGCAGTGTGGGTGACCGTTGTGCTCCTTCAATTGTGCATTCCATGTACCATGCTATATGTGGCCAAACACTGTCTACCCAACAAACAGTGCAGGGGGACCTCCTTCATGGTGTTATCTCTGCAGGTTTCTGCAGGTAGTTTAGTTTGTATTCTGTCTGTGTTCATGTGCCTGTGCTACCTGTTAGCATATGCTCATTGTGCTTTTGATGATTGTTTGGGTCTACATTGTTGCAGCTTTGATTCCTAGATCAGGCATTAGGTGAGAGCTGAAGCATTACTTTCAGAGTGTGTTTTTAACATTAAAACATTGTGACAACATATGCTGTTTTCATTTGTCTGCCTCCTGTGTTGCCAGATGGATATGTTTTGAGGGACAGATGATGTGTGTTGGGTTCTCATCATGCAGCGCCTACTGTCTACATGCACTCATATGTGCGTAACACATTTGAGGCATGCAGTAGCAGGTGGGGGGTGGGAGCCTGCTGCCCAGTGCATAGCATGCACCTGATGCACATTATATCTCCTGCCCTTCATTTGTGGTCAAGCAAGTGACCTTTCTGTAGGAGGTGGGTTGCTGCCCTGCTAAAAGTGTTTCCGTCTTTCACCACCTTGATATTATGATGGCACTGTCTACACTATCTGTGATGAATAACCCAAATAAAGATATGTATTTGACAGACATTTGTCTCTTTTGCTGCTTGATCATGGTGACAAACATGCAATGCAATGTGTGCCTTTGAATCAGTCCTGACTCCTTGTGACCCAGAGACTCCATGGTTTTCTTGTCAATGTCACTGGATGTAGATTGTCAGGTCTTTCTTCCAAGGTAATGGAGGGTTACGTGACTTGCCCAAGGCCACATGGAGTGCTAGTGTGAATTGAGCCCTGGTTGCTTGGTGGCCAAGCCAGTTTTCTAACCACTAGGTTACTCCTCCACTCTTTGAGCACATTGACACTTGTATCTAGTGATTTGCTGGTCATGTACATGGGCCACCTGTGCTCATATCCTTGTACGGTGGCAGCTGTGTATCTGCCAGCCATATGCCACATCACTGGGTATTACAGGTTCCCATACACACCCTCCCTTTGGGGTATTTATTTTGCATTGTGCTCAGTGTGCTGTTTCTGGGAGTGGTTAGAGGCATGTGTTATAACTCTGTAGTTTGCAGGTTTGATCCCCACATGTGGTTTATCTTTTTATTTTCTGTTGTGCTAACTGGACCATTAGGTACCAGCAGGTTCATCACCTCTACACACACCCTTCCCTCTCTTCACTGTACACCAAGGTGTGCCCTCTGTGCTGCCTAGCCATCAGATATTATCTGTTACATAGGTCTCTTACTTTATGGTTTTACATGGCAGTGCACCTGGGGGTTTGGTATTGCTGTGGTTCAACTGGTGTGTGGTACACCTGTTTGCATGTTGAGTTCTCTCCTGTCCTGATCCAGATTGTTAACCAGCTCCACAGAGCGTCCTCTGCTGCCCTTAGGGTTTAGTATCTTTCCTCTTTTGCATGCTGTATCCACTGCAGAACATTTCATTGTGTGTGTGCATGTGTCCCTGGTCCCAATTACAGACTGGGATCTGATCTGTACACAGCAGATCTGCATGTGCATTTGATCATGATTACTGTTGGGGGTTTGCCTGTCCTGACAGCCAGCAGGCGTCTTGTGTGATGCCCTGCACTCTTTTTGTATGCAGCCTTTGCTAATGAGCTCACGTTGGTGGTGTGGCCTACCGGTTTGTGCATTGCCATTTGTGGTAGTGGTCGTAGGTGTGCTTCCTCTCTGTTCTCTTTGATTTGTATGCTTGTCCTGCAGAAGTGGTTTTCATTCGTATGACAGTCATATCTGTGCAGATCTGTGCTGTGAGCACATTGTACCCTCATCAGAGTTGTGAACCATCCTTCCGTCCATCTTCTGTCTGCCAGCTGTGTGCCATCCTACCCTGATGTGCATGCTGCTAACCCACATCCTGCACTCCTGCACATTCCTGCATTGCAGCTCTCCCTGGTTGCCTCTCCTGTGTGTGCTCTGCATAGCACTGCTACTCCACAGTCATCCTGATATTTCACCTATCCTGCCATTTTAGCCTCCTCTGCTGCACACATCTTCCCATCCTCTGTCACACACTGTCATTATAGCATGGTACATTACCATCACTCTGTGCATGGCTCCAGCTGTCCCCAATATGTTTGTCCATTATTATAGCTGCCACATGGGCTGGAGCTGATTTGTGTGGTCCATCAGCTGTGATCTACGTCCATTTTTTTTACTTTTGTATTGTCTTTCCTTTCTGCTCTGTGCAGTGTTTGGGTTACGTGTGTGTTTGGCACATACCTCTCTTGCCATTCAAATTGGGGGATGTTACTGCTCTTGGCAAACGTTTTTGAGTTCACCTATACATCCTTGGGGCATCTTCTGGCACACCTTTGATTCAGGCAGCTTATGGGGTGCCTACTATGGTGCCTTGGGAGTTGACAACCTTTCAACATGGCCTCTGGGGAACATTATAATTCGCCTTTGCTGACGTGGTTGTTTAGGATGTGCCTTCTGGTGCACCCTAAAAGGTGCATTAATATATAGCACTAGGGTGGGGTTCTTTTTAGAGGGCAGCACAGATTGCTGTACAGTTGCACGCAGAAAAAGGATGCACCTCTGCCAACCTTAGTCACTGGGGATTTCAACCCATGACCCCTGCACCATCATTTAGTGTCTTAACCAGTGTGCTACACTGCTGTTCCTACTTGCATGTCAGCACATCTACTTAAGATTTCCATGCGTTACAATGCACAGTGCTGCCATCAGAAACAGTGCTCTGACCTTGCCCTGCCTCATAGGGCACCCTATATGGCGCCCTATCGGCCACACTTTCAGTAACATTGTAGGGTGCCATGGCAGACACTGCATTTTAAAGTGTGCCCTCTGGGGTAACTTATGGGGCACCTTATGTTACACTGCTTTGAGATTGCATTTGCTAGCAGTAGTAATTACAATAAAAATAAACGGCCTCCTAAAGCAATATTACCCCTAACAGGTAATGCCTCAGCCAGCCTTGTTTATTGTACACTGTGGGGGATTGAACCCCTGATACCTGCACCATTGGTCACTGTCTTAACCATTGTGCTGTGGTTCTGTGTTTGCACATCAGCGCGCTGCCTTATGCCGCCCAATATTAAAATGCCTCCTAAAACAATATTAAACCTAACAGGTAATGCCTCAGCCAGCCTTGTTCATTGGGCACTGTGGGGGATTGAACGCCTGATCCCTGCACCATTGGTCAGTGTCTTATTTATTTATTTATTTATTTTTATTTAACACTTATTTATATACCGCATCTTCCAGCAATCAGTTGCGGTGTACAATTAACAACAGTTAACAAAGCAGAGTTTGTTTACATAGAACATTGAACATTATAACTTATTACATAGAACATCTTAACTTGCATAATTCAATAATTCAACAACTAATCAGGATATTTTAGCTATAACAGAGTGTGTAACAATTTAAACAGAAGTACTGTCTGTACCGCATTAGGCGGAACATACCAGTTGTAACTATATACAAATAGGAATATAAGGCATAGGAGTGTAGTGTTATTTATGTAAGTTTTGAATGTTATCCTTTATAGTAGGGTGTGTTAACCATTGTGCTGTGGCTCTGTTCCTGGGCTTTCACATCAGCGTGCCGCCTTATGCCGCCCAATATTAAAATGCCTCCTAAAACAATATTACCCCTAACAGGTAATGCCTCAGCCAGCCTTGTTCATTGGGCACTGTGGGGGATTGAACCCCTGATCCCAAATATTAAAATGCCTCCTAAAGCAATAGCTCGCCGCCTTATGCCGCCCAATGTTAAAATGCCTCCTAAAGTACTGCCTCAGCCAGCCTTGTTCATTGGGCACTGTGGGGGATTGAACCCCTGATTGCTGCACCATTGGTCAGTGTCTTAACCATTGTGCTGTAGCTCTGTTCCTGTGCTTGTGCATCAGCGTGCCACTTATGCTTCCCGCGCAGCTTTCTCATGCGCTAATGTGCGGGGCGCACATGGGCGCAGCGCACATTAGCGCATGGTTAATCCCGTTTTTTTTTTCTGCTTGAAACGCCCACTCCTTATATGGCACCTGCACACTAGCGTGGCCTGCACATTACCGGGGTTTTAGTAAACATACCCCTAAAGTAGCCCAAATGCCCTTGAGTAAGGAGCAGACAGATTAAAGATTCCAAATTTCCCCTGCCTACCGATAGCCAGATTAATATGAATAAAATACAGTCTCTAAAATGCTTGTATGCAAATGCTAGAAGTCTAAAAAATAAAATGGGAGAGTTAGAATATATAGCACTAAATGAGAGGTTAGATATTGGAATCTCAGAGACATGGTAGAAGGAGGACAACCAGTGGGACACTGTGATACCTGGGAACAAACTATATCGCAATGATAGAGCTGATCAAATTGGTAGAGGGGTTGTGCTCTATGTTACAGAGGGCATTGAATCACAAAGGATTAAAGTTTTGACGGTAAGAAAATTGGTTGTATAATCTCTATGAATTGAAATTTCATGTAAAAAGGGGAAGGCAATGGCAGTGGGGGTGTACAATCAACCGCATGGCCAGAATGAACAAATGGATAATGAAATGCTCAAAGAAATCAGGGAAGATAACAAAAGTTACAGCACAGTATAATAACGGGTGATTTCAATTACCCCGATATTGACTGGGTCAGTGTCACGGCAGGACATGCTAGGGAGATAAAGTTTCTAGATGAAATAAATGACTGCTTCTTGGAGCAGCTGGTTCATGAACCGACCAGAGGGGAAGCCATTTTGGACCTAGTCCTTAGTGGAACACCAGATCTGGTGCAAGAGATAAGGGTGCTGGGGCATGATCGAGTTTGATTTAATTAATGGAGGAGGGATGGTAAGGAAATCCACAGTATTACTTTTTAACTTTCGAATGGGAGACTATAATAAAATGAGGAAAATAGTTAAGAAAAAACTAAAAGGAGCAGTTGCAAAGGTTAAAGACTTACATCAAGCTTGGGGGTTGTTTAAAAATACTATCTTGGAAGCCCATAACAGCTGTATTCCATGCTTTAAGAAAAGTGGAAGGAAGTCCAAAAAACTGCCAGCATGGTTTAAAAGTGAGGTCAGAGAGGCTGTTGCCAAAAAAGCTTCTTTCAGGAAATGGAAAAAAGAGCCAAATGACAAAAACTGGAAACAGCACAAGCACTGGCAAGTTAAATGCAAGGCATTGATAAGGCGGGCAAAGAGAGAATGTGAGAAGAAGCTTGACAGCAAAAAACAAAATGAAATATAGGACTGCAACTCCAAGGGGAGGAGGGAGGGTTGTGAGGACTGATTCCTGCTGCTCCTGGAGAACACCTGTTACAGGTGAGTAACTACGCTTTCTCCAGGACCAAGTAGGAAGTCAGTCCTCACATATGGGACTCCCCAGCACTAGGCTACCCAGAACCCAAAGCTGAAAAATAAGCTCCCTCTAGAGCCTCAGCATGCGAGATAAGAATCTTCTCTGAGAACGCCCCTGAACGGTAGCCCAACGCAAGGGCCGGAGGGTAGGAGTTACCTAAACCTCAAAGAGATTACGGAGTACCACCAGTCCGAAAGCACTGTCCCTGTGGGACTCCCTCTCGAGGCAGTAATGGGCCGCAAAAGTCTGGCTTGAAGACCAAGTAGCGGCCCGGCTGATGTCTGCCAATGGAACAGAGCGGAGATGAGCTACTGACGCAGCCTTCGCCCTGACACGGTGGGCCGTGACTCGACCCTGCAAGGAAAGGCCGGCTGCTCAGTATGCCTAGGCGATACAGTCTGCTACCCAAATGGACAGGGTATGCTTGGAGACAGGTAACCCCAGCCTATTAGGGTCAAAAGAGACGAAGAGCTGGACAGCCCTTCGATGCCCCTGCGTACGGTAAACGTAGAAAGACAACGCCCTCCTACAGTCCAGGGTATGCAAGACCATTTCAGCCCGGCTGGCATGCGGCCTGGGGAAGAAGGTCAGAAGAACCACCTCCTGATTGAGGTGGAAGGAGGAGACAACCTTTGGAAGGAACTTAGGATGAGTCCGTAAGACCACCCTGTTCTTACAGAACCGTGTATATGGTCTAAAAGAAACCAGAGCTTGTAGTTCACTCACACGCCTGGCCGAGGTAAGAGCCACCAAGAACAACGCCTTCCAGGAAAGGAAGCATAAATGACAGATAGCCATTGGCTCAAACGGTGGGCGAGTAAGTTGTTGCAAGGCCACATTCAAATCCCACTCAGGGGCTTGTGGACGAATCGGAGACTTGAGCAAAAGCAGACCTCTGAGGAAACGGGCCACTAAGGGGTGGACCGACAGAGACTGGCCCTCCACCAGTGCGTGATGCCCTGACAGAGCACTGAGGTGGACCCGAACAGTGTTGGATTTAAGGCCTAGGTCCGATAGGTGAAGCAGATACTGCAGCATCACTGGTACCAGGCACGAAAACGGATCCTCTTGACGCTGAGCACACCAGGTGGAGAACCTATGCCACTTGAGGGCATAAGATTTCCTGGTGGATTGTCTCCTAGAGGCCAAAACCACCTCCTCCACGTCCCTAGGTAGAAGTAAGGGGGCTAGAACTACCCTTTCAGCAGCCAGGCCATCAAATGGAGGGACTGGAGGTTGGGGTGCAGGAGAGATCCCTGATCCTGAGACAGGAGATCGGGTTGCACCCCCAGAGGGAGTGGAGTGTCCACCGCCAATTGCAGAAGGAGTGGAAACCATGGTTGCCTCGGCCATCTGGGGACTACCAGGATCAGCAAGGCCCTGTCCCGAAGAACATTGAATAGGGTTCTGGCCACTAGAGGCATTGGAGGAAACACATACAGCAGGCCCGTAGACCAAGAGATTAGGAAGGCATCTGCTGCTATTCACTGAGGATGCGGTTGTCTGGAACAGAACCTGGGCAGTTGACGGTTCAGTGGACTGGCAAAAAGATCTATGGTTGGAACACCCCATTTTAGGAAGATCTGCTGGGCCACCAGGGGATTCAAATGCCATTCGTGAGGCTGTAGAATCCTGCTCAACCTGTCTGCCAGGTAATTTTCTTGGCCAGGTAGATAAACTACCTTGAGAAACATTTTGTGTTGGACTGCAAAGGCACCCAGGGCCTGTGCTTCCTGACAAAGAAGCCTGGAGCCTGTGCCTCCTTGTTTGTTCACATAGAACATTGCCACTTGGTTGTCCGTCTGAATCAAGACATACTGGCGAGAGAGGACATGAGAGAAAGTTTGTAGAGCTAACTTTGCAATTCCAACAGATTGATCTGTTGTGTTGTCTCCCAAGGGGACCAGAGACCCTGAGTGCATGCCCCTTGGCAATATGCACCCCAACCCTGAAGAGAAGCATCTGTGGTTAGAACCTGTGTGTGTGGCAGTGCCTGGAATGGCACCCCTTTGGTCAGGTTCGGGAGATGCAGCCACCACTGCAGGGAGGCTGCTAGTAGTTTGGACACTCTTACTCTGTCTCTTAAGTCCCCTGTGGCCTGTATCCACTGAGCCCTGAGGCACCATTGAGCACGCCGCATCTGCAGACGAGCATTTGGAGTTACATGGACTGTGGATGCCATGTGGCCCAAAAGCCTCAGGAAATGTCTGGCAGAGACCAGAGATCCCCTGTGAAACTGCTGGGCCAGAGCCATCAGTCTGTGAGCCCTGTTCTCGGGCAAATAAGCCATTGCTTGTAAGGTATCCAACCTTGCCCCTATGAATTCTACATCTTGTGAGGGGAGCAAAGTGGACTTTGCAAAGTTTATGACAAAGCCCAGGTGCTGGAGAAGAGAGACAGTGTGAAGAGTGGCTTGTCTGGCCTCCTGTGGAGACTGACCCCTGATGAGCCAGTCGTCCAGGTATGGAAAGACAAAGATGCCCTGGTTTCTGAGATAGGCCGCCACCACCGCCAGGCATTTGGTGAAACCCTGGGTGCGGAGGTTAGGCCAAATGGAAGTACTCTGTACTGAAAATGCTTTCTTCCCACTACAAATCTGAGATATTGTCTGTGGTCTGGATGAATGAGGATGTGAGTATAAGCATCCTTTAGGTCTAAGGAGCATAGCCAATCTCCCTGCTGGAGGTAGGGCAGCAGTATTCCAAGGGTAAGCATCTTGAACTTTTCCCTCTCCAGGAACTTGTTGAGATTTTGCAAGTCTAGGATGGGCCTGAGGCCTCCTGCTCTTTTTGGTACTAGAAAGTACCTGGAATAGAAGCCTCGTCCTATCAGGTGGTGAGGCACCGGTTCCACTGCATGCTCCTGTAGAAGACTCGCTAACTCCTGAAGGAGAAGGTTCCTGTGTAGAGGGAGTCGTGGAGGCTCCCCTGGAAAATAGGAGGGAGGTAACTGGTTGAAGTGGAGCAAATAGCCCTTCTGGACTATGCTCAATACCCAGGTATCTCTTGTTATAGCTGACCATCTGTGTGCGCACAGTGTCAGCCGGCCTCCTGTGCTGAGTGGGTTTTTGTTTCTTGATTGTGCTCCTTGAGTTGGAGTAGTTTCTGTATAATTGCTTGTAATTTATTTTTGTATGTAATATGATAAAAAAGTTCAATAAACAAACAAAAAATGAGTTGAGGGTTTTTTATGGTTGGGGAAAAGGATATGGATTCCTATGGATCTGTTGAAGGGCGCATGGAGGAGTGGATTTCCCAGATCTTAAAACATAATAATTTAGCATGTGGTCTACAACATTTAAGAATATGGTAAGTGCTTCACGCTGCAGGTGTATATAAGACCACTGCTGTAATTGATACAATAATTCTTGTTGAAAGAGGACACAAGTGAATTCTGTATGTTCAATTACCCCTGAAACATGGCCGTATTGGCTCACTAATAAAGTTTAACCATCTACACATTGGATGCTTTGACTTGGTTTGTTTTACACACCTTGTTTTGGCCAATAAAAATGCTATGACCGTAGAAGTTGAGGAGGGTTTTGTGTCCCCATATTGTCTGCTGTATGCTATGCATGTGCCCACAGGATCAGAAGACTCTGCATAAAAGTGTACCAACTACCTCGGTAAGGATGGCCTGGAGACAGAAGTGTTGATATTGGCAGAATTCTCAGGTAGCCTCAATTTATTTATACAGGGAAATGGTACATTCATCCTGGAAATGGGAAGAATGGTTTTAGCGTGCTAGGAGCAAAAGGGGTTTGTACACTGGCACAGTTGCTCAGTGAAGAGAGTGATGTCCAGACTTTCCAACAGTTGTGGTAGAATTATGATCTTGAACCTTGGCATTTATTTGCTCATCTTTAAGTGCATCATTACATCTGCTCTTTGTGGCAAGAGGATCAGTTGGAGCAGTTTTTTTAGGATGGAAGATAGAGAATAGGTATCTGTATCTCTGTAATGTAAGAAGCTGGTGGGGTTCGAGCTGGTAAATGGTTACGATGTAATTGCAAGTAGATGGGCATAGGAATTGCAGGCAGAATTTAGGGACACTCAGCTGGAGGAGTAGCCTAATGGTTAAGAACACTGGCTTGGGAACCCAGAGATCAGGGTTCAATTCCCACTAGCACTCCTTGTGACCTTGGGCAAATCACTTAACCTTCCATTGCCTCAGAAAAATCCAAGTTATCAATGTCCCTGTTTAATGCACATTACCAAGTTTAAGTTTCAATGTAAACTGCTTTGATTGAAATGATAAAGCAGTATATAAAACCTGTTAAATAAATAAAAGTTTGGCTTGTGTGCTATGCCTAGTGAGACTGGTGCATATGAGGGAGTTATAATATAAATTGCTGTTGCATGCATTTATCACCCAGATGCAGACTCAGAGAGCAGGGTTTGCAGACACAAATGTGTGCTGCAGCTGCCAACAGGAGGTAGGTTGTTTGAGCCATATGTTGTGATCCTTTCAGAGGATACAGATGTTTTGGGAGAAAATCCATAGGTAGTTGGCAGGCTTGATGAGTCAACCTGTGGAGCCACAGGTTCTGGGAGTGCTGCTGGACTGTCCCGGGGCTATCAGGGGGAGGGGGGACTATATGTCTGTGCTTTGACCTGAAATATGTAGAAACAAAGCTTGACGTAGAAACAAAATTGTACCATGTAGCAGTATTTTCTTAACAAAAGAAGGTGCAATGGCCTGTCTTGAGTAGGAATCATAGGAATCTGCACAAGTTTGCACACCTGTGAATTCCTCACTTAAGCTTAAGTTGTACTGTTTTTTTCTTTTATTTTTTTATTATTTATTTTCCAACAGATGAAGAGGTACAAACTCAACGGAAATGCATTAACAAGGTCCATAGATCAAAATATGCAACTTAGATATGTAAATTCAGTTCAAATATGACTTCCATTACCAAATCCCCTACTGTATAACAGATCTTACATATCTACTAAAAACCTTGTACTTCACTTTGTCTATCTGGTCTGTCTTCCCATTTTTATCTTGGACATAGAAACAGGCCATTCTGAGTAACACTCTTTTGTACCCCCTGTATCTAATTAACAATACACTACCAATAATCTTGAACCCAACATTAAAAATAGTAATGAACTGTGCTCAGTGGAGTTCCTTAATCCCCTCTTATGCTCTAGGTGATCTCTTCTGTCATTTTTTCCAAACTCCCCCCCCCCCCAATCTTCCTTCCCCTGTATGAGGTAGGTTATTTTATCGTAGGAGTATGCCTCCTGTGCTTTAGTATGCCAATCGGCTATTTGGGGGGCCTCTAAGTGATTTCCATTTCCAAGCTACCGCCACCCAGTCCATCAATAGCAGCTTGATTTTTAACATTAGATCTGATCATGTGTTGGTTGGATGTTCTCCAAACCCCAACAGAAATTCACTGGGGTCAGGAGCAAGATCCATTCCCAGTACTATGCCAACCTCTCGAGCCACTCGTGTCCAGTAACTCTTAATGACATGGCAGTCCCACCACATATGATAGAATGTTCCCCGATTGCCACATCCCTTCCAACAGGACTCATCACTTTGCTGACCTCCTCTACATAGTTGCACCGGGGTCAAGTAGGTTCTGTGTAAGATTCGTAGTTGGGTCTGCCGCCATGTGGTGACCGAAGTCCATTTATATATCCCGACTTGGACCTGTTCCCACTTCTCATTCATTCCGCCCCCCAGCCAGGTTTCCCAGCCTTGTACATGAAATGGCCGTGTGGTAATTTCTTTCTCCATAAACTTTTGATATATTTTGGATATTAATTTGGACCCCAGGTCCCCTTTATATAGGAGCTCCTCCAACCCCCTCAGGTCATCTCACTAGTTGAGCATGTACCCCCTTCCACTGGAGAAAGAAGCACAGGGAAGAACTGATAGAGGGGATCCTCTGTCCCAGTTTCAGTTCTAGTTAATTTTGTGCTAGACACTTCCCTTTCTTCATTATCTCAGAGAATCTGTAAATACCCTTCTCCTGGAAGGTGTTCAATATGGTAGCATATTCTGGACTGGAGAAGTCTCTGATCAAGGACCACTTTTACATAGGTGTTGTGAATAGACCCCCTTTGCGGTATCTGCAACCTTCCTTTATCAGGGGTCCAACAAATGGGTGGAGAGTAACTCCTTTTCCCTCTGACCCCCATCTGCTGCACTGGTTCCCCTTTCCCTATTCACTCAAATACAAAAAATGGGGCAAGGATATATTTTTCCATATCTACCCATACTGCCTCTCCTGGCTAATCTAGATAAGCTTTTAATGCCCATATTTTTGTCGCTCTATTATATATTCTTAACTTTGGGAATTTAACCCCCCTTGCTCCTGCTTCTGAGCAAGTCTATTTACTGCTATGTGTGCCCGTTTACCTCCCCACACAAATTTGAGAAGTTTTTTTTCCATTTCGGTAGAAATTCTCTGGGGAGTGTAATGGGGATTTGGGAGAACAAAGTTAAACTTAGGTAAGACATTCATCTTTAAAGTTGCTAACCTCCCCATCCAACTCAGGTAAAGATCTGCCCACTGGCTTAAATCTTGCTCCACCTGCAATCTCACCACATTATAATTAAACTTAAAAAGGTCTTGGAGATCTCTTCCTATCTGTACTCCTAAATACAGAATTTTCTGCTCAGCCCAATGGAAGGGGAAGTCTGGGATTGTACTCTTCGAGAGTTCCCCCTGGTTCAAGGTTTCAGTTTTGTTAATGTTCATTTTGTATCCTGACATTTTGAGAATTCATGTATTTCCTGTAAGAGGTAGAAATAATAATGTATTATCTGCATACAAGGGTATTTTGTGTTCTTGTTTCCCCACCACAATAGGCTATATTCCCACGTTCATATATACCCTTGCAGCAAATGCTTCAATTACCATAGCAAAGAGCATGGGTCACAGGGGGCAACATTGCCCTGTACCTCACCACAATAGAAATTTGTCTGACCTATCCCTCACTTGGTTTGCAGCTTGTCGTACTGTGAGGACTTGTGTGCATCAATGATACTGAGGGCTAAGCTATCAGTAGTTTAACTACTGGCAGGGTCTCCCAAGATGGACAGGTCTCAGCTGAGGTGCCAGACCAAGACAAACCACCCATCTGGACAGCAGCTGAATGGAACAGTGTTGGCGGTGGAGGATCACATTTCTGTGACAACGGTAACAACACAAAACTTAAACTGCATGGAGGAAAGGCCTGGCAATTGTCACCCAGCAGATCCGGTTGAGAGAAAAGAAAATGCTTTAAACAGAGAAAAAGATACATACAAACTGCAATATCTGGAGGAGCCAGCTAGAGGGAGCAAGAGGGACTTCAGAGTAACTGAGGAACCACGCCCCACTGGTCATGAGGTAATGCCAGCCAGCTTCCAATCCTCGAGCACAGAAGGACTTCTTAAGGAGGATGTGGAAGACTGGAAAGGGAGCAGCGGGAAAGACAGCTGGAAAGCAGGCAGCTGGAGAGGCAGCTGGAGAGGAGGCTGGAAAGGACGCAGCAGGTGTGAAGGCAGCAGGAGTGAATGCAGCAGGACAGCGTGCAGCAGGAAGGAAGGCAAAACAGAGGAAAAGAGGTTAGAATGGAAACCTGAGTATTCCACTGCTAGAAAATCACCCACAGTGAAAGGTGATTGCCTGGGAGCTAATGAAGAACCTGGGAAGGTCTCAGCTCAAAGAGGAGTAGGAACTGTTTGCCCAGAGAGACAAAAGCATTGCTGCAACTGTTGTCTAAAACCAAATGAGAGACAGCCTGAAGACCTAAGCCGTGCTGTGCGGGCAAGCCAGAAGAGAAACTGGTGCAGGCCTCAACCTTCACTTGAAACAGAGAAGCCAAATTCACAAGGTAAAGCTTCTTATGATACAAGGTATAAAAAAAGTTTACCTGATAAGAGAGTTTTAAATAAGAAGTGTTTTTATAAAGTGGCTATAAAACCTCTAAGTAGAGAGGAATCTTCTCAATACAAAACAGCACAGAGCCGACGCCCTACGCTTCACCCAGAATCTTGGGCAGTGCTAGAGGAGCTATATAAGAAGCCTGACTATAACTTTCTTGAAACCAGGGACAGAGTCAGAGGCTTCGGCCTATGAGCCAATGCAAGTGGAACTGGCAGATGAGGTTTCAGATACAGAAATGGACTGTACGTACTGTACTACGGGAAGCCTAGAATCGTTGCCAGGCTTGTAAGCTATATGTATTGCTGCCTAGAACATTCGTGTTTGTGTGAATATCATTGCTACTGTGAAAGTAACAGTTTTTGCTTTAAACTTCTGTTTTACTTTTTCTTACCTGAAGTAAGGACATTTTGCGTTGTTGTTGTTGCCCAATCATTTGAACCCTTGCGAGAAAGGGAAATAAAAGCCTTTATTTTCCCACCACTTTGTGCAGTTGATTTCATTGGAGATTAGGATCCAGGAAACTAACAGGACCAAAAGCCAATTGGGCCTCTGGATTACTGGCCAATCTCCTCCCTATATAGTTGTGTCCGACCTGCCCTGATCTCTACTTGCCGCCAGGGTAGTGCTTGCGACATAAAATGGCGTAGTTGTTGGATATTGGCTTGGAGCCTACAACCGCAAAAGAAAAGAAAAATAAAACTCCTGAGTTTAAAAATAAAACCCGGACTGAACTGCCTGAAAAACCGGAGTGGAAAAACAAAACCCGGAACGGATCTGCTGTCAACCGGATCGGAAGGAGAAAACCTGGAATGGAATAATCGGAATCCGGAACGGATCGTAAAAATCCTGAAAGGTGAAAATCCTGTTGCTACCCCAGAAGCAGAGAACTGCAGAGCGGTACAGCACTTATATTCCAGAGCTGATTCAACACTAATGTCAGGTAAAACGTAGATAGGCCTGAGTAGTGTTGGATATCCGGGGGAAGTTTGGAAAAAAAAAAAAAAAAAAAGGAAAGAAGAAGAGCTTTTGTTAGGAGAGCCACACTTGGTTTTCTTTTTCTTCTTGTCTCCCTTTATACAGGTGCAGTATGGAACCGAAGGAGCTTTGTGCCTGGATGGCGCTCCAGTTTGACAAACATGCGGAGTTCGCACAGAAAAACCAAGTGCAAGCCCTCCAAGCCATGCAAGCGCAACAGATACCGGTCCTACAGACCATGGAGAACTGGTTGGCTCATCAGCGAGAGGCGATGGCAAGGGCCAACGCGGAGAAGCTGACGGCAACCGGACCAACCAACCCAGAAAGTGGACAATGGACATGCAATGATCTCATTGTAGGGAAGCTAAATCCGCATGATGATGTGGATGATTTCCTGGATTCATTCAGTAGAATTGCATGCTCTGCTAAATGGCCACCTGAGCAGTGGGCCATTCGCCTTGCAGCGTCCCTCACAGGGGAAGCGCTTGCTGCATACAGGGCGATGCCCCCAGCTCTAGCTAATACCTATGAGGAGGTAGTCACAGCCATTAGAGATCGTTTAGGTCTTACCCCTATATCATATAATAAGATGTTTAGAGCTACTGCCCTCAGGGCTGATGAAACGCCCAAAGCCCTAGGCCATAGGATACGTAGTCTAGCAAACAAGTGGCTACAGCCCGAAAAGAAAAATGTAGATACTTTAATGGATGCGATAATACTGGAACAGTATATGTCGGCCATACCGAGTAGAGTACAGAATTTTCTAATTCTGCAGAATTGCCGTACCACTACAGACGCCATAGCTCTCACCGAGCGATATTTGGAAGCGGAGAGAGTCACCCAACCCAGGGTGGAGACTCCCAAATTGGTAGTAGGTATGGAGGCGCAGAAATTGGAAAATGACTCATGACCCATGTATACTGGTTCAAAAAGTTATAAACCTGTAGTAAAAGAAAATACTAAGAGATGTTTTTCTTGTGGTAAAAAGGGTCATGTGAAACAAGAGTGTCATTCACGTACTGCTCTTGTGGGTGAGAACCCAAAAACAATACGTGAAGGCTTTGTATTGAATGTAAAGATTCAAGGAATAAATGTAAAGGCACTCCTGGATTCTGGAGCTGATCAAACTATGATTTCAAAAAGATTATGGTTTGTGATCAAAGATCAGGGTTCGTCAGTTCCAGATCAGCCAAATGTACCGTAAAAATAAAATGTATACACGGAGCAGCTACCCGCTATCCTGTATATAAATTGTGGGTTAAGGGACTAGGCATTGTGAAGGAAATGCTAGTAGCAGTGGTGCCTAGATTACCCCAAGAGCTGGTATTAGGCCGTGATTGGCCACAATTCAGGAGAAGTCTGAAAGAGGGCTTATCTCCACAGGCAGCGCTAAGTGCCACTTGCATTCGCCCTACAGATAATATAATTCCTAGCCCGCTTTGGGAAAAGCCAAAGAAAACCTCCAGTAAAGAACAGGCAGACCCAACGAAGAAGTTTGTGCTAAAATTTTGCAAGACTTCAGAGAAAGCTCAGGGTCCTCAGAGGGCATCGGCACAAGCAGCTGGCTATGACCTATATAGCGCAGAAGACCAGGTTATCCCAAAACAGGGGCGTATGTTAATTAATACTGATCTCCAGATAGAGCTACCTCTAGGGTGCTATGGGCGGATAGCACCGCGATCCGGACTCGCCGCCAAACACAGCATTGATGTGGCGGCCGGAGTAGTCGATCCGGACTACAGGGGCGTACTGAAAGTTCTTCTCTGCAACTGGTCGAATGAAGACTTTAAGGTCAAAGTGGGGGACAGGATAGCGCAACTGATTTGCGAACGAGTGGGATTCCCACGCCTTGAAGAGGTCACCATGCTAACCCCAACGAGCCGGGGAACTGGAGGTTTTGGCTCTACTGGGAAGGGGGACATGGAGGGCTATATCGCTGTGGGGAGTGAAACCCCAGAGGAAGATCTTGGTCCCCGAATAGATGAGTGCAAAGACTGCCCTACACCCAAGATCGGTGAGGAACTCTCCTTAAGGCAAAAACAGGAGTTGACCCAGCTGTTGGAGGAGTTTAAAGATGTGCTAACTCCTGTACCAGGAGAAACCACCTTAGTCGCACATGAGATACTCACCCCGCCAGGAAAAATTGTTCGGCAACGGCCATATCGATTACCGGAAGCGAAGAGGCAGGAAGTCATCAATCAAGTGCAGGAGATGCTACAGTTGAACATCATTGAGGAATTGCATAGTCCTTGGTGCAGCCCAGTGGTACTAGTACCTAAACCTGACGGTACTATGCGATTCTGCATAGACTTCCGCCAAGTGAATGCAGTATCTACATTCGACGCCTACCCGATGCCTCGAATCGAGGAGTTGTTAGACCGGCTCGGACAGGCGAAGTTCCTCACAACGTTAGACATGACCAAGGGATATTGGCAGGTGTCTCTAACACGTGATGCTAAACCTAAAACTGCCTTTAGCACACCCCTAGGCCTGTTCCAATTCCGTAGGATGCCCTTCGGCCTGCACGGAGCAGCAGCCACGTGCCAGCGTCTGATGGACATTATTCTCCGACCATATCAAACTTTTGCAACGGCCTACATGGATGATGTGGTGATCCACAGTACCACGTGGAAAGAACATCTTCATCAAGTAGGAACAGTCTTAGAAGCCATGAGGAGGGCGGGGTTAACGTTAAACACGAAAAAGTGTACCTTTGCTGCAAAAGAGGTTAAATACTTGGGTCACCTTGTGGGACGTGGCACAGTACGCCCGCTACTGGACAAGGTGGAAAGCGTAAGGAAGTTCCCCATACCGCAACACAAGAAACAACTACGAAGTTTCCTTGGCCTCATCGGCTATTACCGATGCTTTATACCGCACTTTGCGGAGGAGAGCGCTATTTTTACAGAAATGTTAAGAAAGAATGCGCCAAATGCAATACAATGGTCGGCAGAAGCAGAGAAAGCCTTTCAAAATTTAAAGGAGAAATTATGTCAGGCACCTATATTGCGTGGTGTAGACTTCCAGCAAACCTTTCTTTTACAGACCGATGCATCAGAGACAGGTCTGGGTGCTGTTCTCTCGCAAGTACAAGAAGGCGCAGAACACCCTATTATGTTCCTCAGTAGAAAACTGTTGCTTGCTGAGAGAAAATATGCAACGATCGAGAGGGAATGTCTCGCGATCAAGTGGGCCATTGAAGCCTTAAAATTCTATTTGACAGGGAGGAAGTTCATCCTCATTACGGATCATGCCCCTCTAAAATGGTTACACACCATGAAGAATGAGAACAACTGCCTAACTAGGTGGTACATGGCTTTGCAGCCATACGATTTTAGAGTGGAGCACCGAGCAGGGAAGCTGCATTTTAACGCGGATGCCATGTCACGTATTACGTGCTGCGTAGAAGAGGCTTCCCAAGCCCGTAATATTTTAAGAAGGGGGATGTGTCACCCAGCAGACCCGGTTGAGAGAAAAGAAAATGCTTTAAACAGAGAAAAAGATACATACAAACTGCAATATCTGGAGGAGCCAGCTAGAGGGAGCAAGAGGGACTTCAGAGTAACTGAGGAACCACGCCCCACTGGTCATGAGGTAATGCCAGCCAGCTTCCAATCCTCGAGCACAGAAGGACTTCTTAAGGAGGATGTGGAAGACTGGAAAGGGAGCAGCGAGAAAGACAGCTGGAAAGCAGGCAGCTGGAGAGGTGGCTGGAAAGGACGCAGCAGGTGTGAAGGCAGCAGGAGTGAATGCAGCAGGACAGCGTGCAGCAGGAAGGAAGGCAAAACAGAGGAAAAGAGGTTAGAATGGAAACCTGAGTATTCCACTGCTAGAAAATCACCCAGAGTGAAAGGTGATTGCCTGGGAGCTAATGAAGAACCTGGGAAGGTCTCAGCTCAAAGAGGAGTAGGAGCTATTTGCCCAGAGAGACAAAAGCATTGCTGCAACTGTTGTCTAAAACCAAATGAGAGACAGCCTGAAGACCTAAGCCGTGCTGTGCGGGCAAGCCAGAAGAGAAACTGGTGCAGGCCTCAACCTTCACTTGAAACAGAGAACAAATTCACAAGGTAAAGCTTCTTATGATACAAGGTATAGAAAAAGTTTACCTGATAAGAGAGTTTTAAATAAGAAGTGTTTTTATAAAGCAGCTATAAAACCTCTAAGTAGAGAGGAATCTTCTCAATACAAAACAGCACAGAGCCGACACCCTACGCTTCACCCAGAACCTTGGGCAGTGCTAGAGGAGCTATATAAGAAGCCTGACTATAGCTTTCTTGAAACCAGGGACTCAGAGTCAGAGGCTTCAGCCTATGAGCCAATGCAAGTGGAACTGGCAGATGAGGTTTCAGATACAGAAATGGACTGTACGTACTGTACTACGGGAAGCCTAGAATCGTTGCCAGGCTTGTAAGCTATATGTATTGCTGCCTAGAACATTCGTGTTTGTGTGAATATCATCGCTACTGTGAAAGTAACAGTTTTTGCTTTAAACTTCTGTTTTACTTTTTCTTACCTGAAGTAAGGACATTTTGCGTTGTTGTTGTTGCCCAATCATTTGAACCCTTGCGAGAAAGGGAAATAAAAGCTTTTATTTTCCCACCACTTTGTGCAGTTGATTTCATTGGAGATTAGGATCCAGGAAACTAACAGGACCAAAAGCCAATTGGGCCTCTGGATTACGGGCCAATCTCCTCCCTATATAGTTGTGTCCGACCTGCCCTGACCTCTACTTGCCGCCAGGGTAGTGCTCGCGACACAATCTACTTCTGTATTTTGCCATGAAAGCCCAATGGATAGTCACAATGAAACAAATTGCATTATAGTGCTAGAAGATGAGACCCCCAGGTTGGAAGGCACTCAACTAGCTACTGGGGAGGAGCTGAAGACTTTTCAGAGTAAAGCCAGCATTTATGATGTGGTTGGATCAAAGCCCTCGGGACATCTGACTGCTGATGTAGCTGCGCATGAAATGAGAGTCAGAAACTGTAAAGATGTCTTACATAATGGGACATGGAAAGTACGAAGCATGAACCAAGGGAAGTTGGAGGTGGTCAAGAATGAAATGGAACGTGTACAGCTTGATCTGTTGGGTGTCAGTGAACTGAAATGGACTGCATCAGGCACTTTGCGTCAGATAATCACACGGTCTACTGTGCTGGAAAAGAAAGACAAAGAAGAAATGGTGTTGCATTTATGATAAAGAAGAAACTTGCAAGAACTGTAATGAAATACAGTGCAGTCAGTGAATGCTTAATCTCTATTCATCTATGAGGAATGCCTATCAACACAACTGTAATCCAAATATATGCCCCAACAACAGCTGCAGAAGAGGATGAAATTGATGAGCTCTATGAACAAGTACAAGCTGAAATTGACAGAACATGCAAACAGGATATCCTGATAGTCATGGGTGAATGGAACACAAAAGATGGCAACAAAGAAGAAGGCAAAGTGGTTGGAAAATATGGACTTGGCAACAGAAATGAAGCTGGAGAAAGACTGATAGAATTCTGCAAGACCAACGATCTATTCATCTCAAACACCTTCTTCCAGCAACACAAGCGGCGACTGTACACATGGACTTCATCCAATGGATTGTTCAAAAATCAAATTGACAACATCTGTGGAAGTCAACGATGGAAAAGCTCTATAACATCAACAAAAACAAAACCTGGAGCTGACTGTGGTAGAGATCACCAACTACTAGAATGCAAACTCAAGCTAAAGTGAAAATGAGCAAGCTACGCATAACTGTAGCAAAATATGACCTTGAGAATATACCACTGGAATTTAAAGACTGCCTGCAAAATCGATTTTCTGCTTTAGAAACAAATCACAGAGCTCCAGCAGAGTTATGGAATGACATCAAGAAGATTGTGTGGGAAGAAAGTAAGAAGTCTACAAAAGCTGAAAAAGCACAAATGGAAGAAACTCTGAAAATTGCCCAGAAACACAGAGAAGCTAAAGCCAGAGGAGAAAGAAAGACAATCACAGAACTCAGAGATTTCCAACATGCAGCAAGACAGGACAAGGAAAAGTATTACAATGACACATGCAAGGAAATAGAAGCAGAAACTATTAGAGGAAGAACAAGATCGGCTTTCCTAAAGCTACAAGAATTAAAGAAAAAATTCCAGCCTCGAATTGGAAAGTTACAAGATGCTCAAAGTTCTATGTTGAATGATGCTGAGAAGATCAAGAAAAGGTGGAAAGAATATACAGAGTTTTTATATGATAAAGATCAAGTAGACCAACAGCCGTTTCAACCTGTACTTTATGATCTGTGATGAAAGAAGAAGTCGAAGCAGCATTGAAAGCCTTATCAAAGAACAAAGCACCAGGCATTGATGGCATTCCCATAGAAGTATTACAGCAATCTGATTCAGCTGTTACCATACTTACAAGGCTCTGCCAAAAGATTGGTAGACAATATCATGGCCAACTGACTGGAAAAAATCTGTGTTTATACCAACTGACTGTGGAAATTATCGCACAGTTGCTCTGATCCCACATGCCAGCGAGATTCTACTGAAGATTATTCAACAGAGACTACAACAATACCTGGAACAAGAACTACATGAAGTGCAAGCAGGGTTCAGGAAAGGGCGAGTAACAAGAGACATCGTCGCAGATGTAAGATGGATCTTTGAAAAGACTAAAGAATACCAAAAGGATATCTATTTGTGCTTTATCGACTACAGCAAGGCTTTTGACTGTGTAAACCATGAGAAACTCTGGGCCACATTAAGAAGCATGGGTATACCAGAACACCTGATCGTTCTCTTGCACAATCTGTACATTGATCAAGAAGCAACAGTTCGAACTGGACAAGGAGAAACAGAATGGTTTAAAATAAGCAAAGGTGTACAACAAGGCTGCATACTTTCCCCCTACCTGTTTAATTTATATGCAGAATAAATCATCAGAGAAGCAGGATTGTATGAAGACAACAGAGGTGTGAAGATTGGTGGAAGACTCATCAACAACCTTCGCTATGCTGATGATACTACATTGCTGGCTGAAAGTGAAGATGATCTGAAACATTTGCTTCTCAAGATCAAGGAACATAGTCTTAAAATGGGCCTGCACCTTAATGTAAAGAAGGCAAAGATCATGACATCTGGCAAAATCATTAAGTTCATCGTTGAAGGAGAAGAAATTGAAATCATGGAGAACTTTAACCTACTTGGATCAACTATCAATTAAGAAGCAACAAGCAGTCAAGAAATCAGATGACGCATTGCTCTTGGCAGAATGGTTATGAAAGACCTAGACAAGATTCTCAAGAGCAGAGATGTCTCTCTCCATACAAAGATTTGACTCGTTCAAGCCATGGTATTTTCAATAACATCATATGGATGTGAAAGCTGGACAATGAAAAAGATAGACAGGAAGAAAATTGATGCCTTTGAATTACAGTGCTGGCAGCAAATACTGTGTATACCATGGACTGCCCGAAGAACAAACCAGTCAGTACTAGAGGAGATCAAACCTAAGCTTTCTTTAGAAGCTCAGATGACAAGACTTCGACTTTCATACTTTGGACACATCATGCGAAGCGAGAGATCATTAGAGAAAGACATCATGCTTGGCAAGATAGAAGGTCAATGCAAAAGAGGAAGGCCAGCAATAAGATGGATCGATACAAAACATCAGCTACAGGTACCAGTCTGTCAACAATGAGCTGCCTGACTGAAGACTGAACACAATTTAGGACAACTATCCAGAGGGTCGCCATGAGTCGACACAGACTCGATGGCACTTACCAAGACCACCACATCCCCATTAACTAATATTCTGGCTGAAGGTTTAGAAAATAGAGCCTTAATTCCATGTAAGAAGCTCTCACCTAGGTTAAGGGTTTTTAACATTTCAAAAAGGAAACTCCACTCAATGCGATCAAAAACGCCTTTTCAGCATCAAGCACTACGCATAATGCTGGACTACCTCTGTCTTTTATGATTTGTAATAGATTTACTGCTCTTCGGACACTGCCCAAGATCAATCTCCCTTTTATGAAGCTTGATTGACCAAGGTGAATGAGTTTTGGGAGAATGTTTTCAATACGCTTCGCCAACACTTTAGCAAATATTTTGGCATCACAGTTTACCAGAGCTATCAACCTATAACTCCCACAGAGCTCTGGCGGTTTCCCCTCTTTATGTAAAACTATATTATTAGCTTGATCCATTGATACTGGTAGGGAACCCCCTTGCAACACCCCTGTGAATATTCTCGCCAGTAGTGGGGATATTTCGAGACATAGCCCCTGGTAGAATTCTCCAGGGAATCCATCCTCTCCTGTTGCTCTTCCCTTAGGCAGAGATTTAATTATGGCATGAAGTTCACTTTCCTTTATTGGACTACCTAGGTGACCTGCCTCCTCATCCCCCCAGCCTGGGGAGTGCCAAAAAGGTCAAATAATCCCTTATATTCTCTATTTCCACCTCACTCTCTGACCAATACAATTTTTCATAAAATGTGCGAGATTTGCACGTATTCTTTTAGTGGAACATACTCACTCTCCCTCCTTCCCCCGTAGTTCAGCTATTAACCTCGAGGCTCTCCTTTTTTTTCAGATTTTTTTTTATTATTATTAACCAGAACATTCCACTTTTCTAATATAATGGCTTTAACTACATCATTGCAAATATTCAGACAATACAACTGATAATACTCAAACCATTTACAGGTTTATATTGGTATTTTTGTATTTTTACACCTCCCCCATCCGCCCCCTTCCCTTCTGCCCTTTCCCACCTATAATGGTCTCCTTAACTTGTGGTGTTAACATTCTCCTTAGCATTTTCTGGCGAGCAGGTGCTCTTATACCCGCCGGAAATGCAATACTTAAGAGTTTTTCCAAACCACCACTTAATTCTGTGCCAATCTTGCTCACCTTATTAATTTCCCCCCAAATGATCCATTTATACATTGGTATTTTAGGCATTATCTAGCATTTCATTTTGGTATCATCCCTCCCCCTCCCTTGCTCCCATTGATCCCCTCTCTCTTCCCTCCCCCCTTTTGTCTTTACAGGGTCCATGTACTTATTATAGCCAACTTAGACTGTTAAGATATCATTCCTCGCACTGGCCAATAGACCTTCTAAATATGGGGACCAAATCATCAAGAAATTTGCTCTCCTCCGAGCATGTCGTCTGGAAGCCTCTCCCTCCCATAACACCAACTGGTGCAAGACATTCCTCCACTCCCAATATTCAGGCCCTCCTGCCTCCCTCCAATTACGGAGGATACATAGTTTGGCTAGCAGGCAACATTTTCTCACCATCGTTCTGTTCCCTGCTGTGGCAAGTCCCAAGGGGTCAGGGGCATCCAAAATAGCCAGACCTGGTGTCAACTTCAGTACCTGTCTCAGCAGACCCCCTAAGTATTGTTGGATCCTACTCCAAAACTTCCCTACCTGTCCACATTCCCAGAACATATGCCCCAAATGTGCCCCCCCAAATCCGCACCATAGACAACCACTGTGTTGCGCGAATCCTGCCTTCCATGCCCTGTACGGTGAAATGTAGGCACGCTCTAAGTTTCTAAATTGCATATCTCGAAGCCTGGCCCCTATTATTAATCGGAGGATTCTTCCTATTGCCGCTTCCCAGGCAAATGAATAAAAATTGACTCCCAACTCCCGACCCCATTGTGGCCTCAACTAGTCATAGCACTTATCTTGAGCAATATTATTCAAGGCCCTACAGTAACCAGCAACTGTTATCCGGTCTTTATCTTCCAATTCGAACCATTCCACTAATTTCCCAAAGTTTTCCTTGTTCAGGCCGCGCCTCCCCTCCTTCATTGATTCCACATAATGCTTTAACTGCAGGTAGGCATAAAAATGCCCACTTAGTAAGTCGTGGAGTTCTTTCAGTTCCAGAACCCCTTTCCATAGGATATTATCTCGAAAACCTTCAGGTAGCTGCCCCCGCGGAACATGTAACACAGACAAAAGCGAGTAAGGGGCGGCTAACGCTGACTCAAAATCATAGGGGGTATATACCGATGTCCCACCCACCCAGTCACGAACATGCCGGAGTAAACATCCCAAATTGTATTGCTCTAATCTAGGTAATCCTATTCCTCCCTGTTGCCACTGATCATATAATCATTCAATTTTGAGTCTGGGCTTTTTCCCTCTCCAAAAGAAACTCTGTAGGGATCTCTCAATTTTTTTGAATATCCTGTCTCTGCAATTGCAGAGGAAGGAGTTGCAGGATATACAAAATTTTTGGAAAAAGTATCATTTTATATGCAGCCACCCTACCGCTGAGGGAGAGGGGCAAAGGCATCCAGTCTCGCAACTTATTTTGGATTTCTTGTAACAAAGGCCGGACATTTTGATGATACAGTTTGTTCGGGTCTCGATGTAACCAGTTTCCTAAATACTTAAATTTATTTTTTGCCCATCGTAAGGGAAATGTTCCACCCCAATCTTCTTGTAACCCTCCATTTACATCTAGTGCTTCTGATTTAGTCACATTCATCTTTAAACCTGCTATCTCTCCGTATTTTACTATCACCTCCAGAAGCCTGGGCAAAGAATCTTGAGGCTCCATTAACATGACTAATAAGTCGTCTGAAAAAGCCAAAACCTTAAATGTGCAAGACCCCACCTTCACCCCCCGTATGTCATTTCGGGCATAGATCATTCTCAATAGTGGATCCAAAGAGAGAACAAATAATAATGGGGAAAGCGGACAACCCTGCCGCGTCCCCTTGCAATGTTAAAACTGGGTGTGACCAGCCCATTTAATCCCACTACCGCTGCTGGTTTCTGATATAATCCTCGGATACCTTGTATGAATCCTTCTCCCAGACCATATGCTTCCAGGGTCTCAAACAAATATGCTCACCCTACCTTGTCAAAGGCTTTTTCGGCATCAAAACTGACCAGAAGGGATGGGGCTCCCCGTTTCCGGACCCAGTTCAAGGCTCCTAATATTTTCCTAACATTTTTGGTGGGATAACGCCCTGCACAAATCCTGTCTGACATGCACGTAATAAACTGGGGCGGTGCATAGCCAAACGATCTGCTAGAATTTTTGCAAAGAGCTTGAGGTCATAATTAATTAATGAAATTGGCCGTTATGACTCCACTTCTGTCGCGTCTTTACCCAGCTTTGGAAGGACCACTATATGAGCTGTATTATTGTTATACTTAAATACTCCGGAGTTCTTCCACTTATTAAACAGATCTACTAAAACCAGAGTAACCTGAGTCTTCAGCAATTTATAGTATTCAGCTCTATAGCCATCTAATCCCAGGGCTTTGCACATTGCTGCTTTTTCAATACCCCTTTGTGCCTTATCTGTTGTTATTGGGGCTGTCAACTGTCCCCGCTGCTCTTGCGTAAGGCGAGGTAAGTTCACCTCTGCCAAAAACCGCCTGATCCTTGAACGTGAGGCATCCTCACTTGCGTACAGTTTACGATAATAATTTACAAAGATTTTCCCAATATCTGCAGCATCTGTGTGCGCCCTCCCCGCCTCATCTTTTAAAAGTGGCACAAATCGAAACCCCTGACTCTGGGCAAGACAGCGAGTCAATAGCCTCCCTGCCGTATCCCCATATTGATACAACCGATATTTATAATAAACTATAGACTATTTAGCTCTCTGATGCAATAACATATTTAAAGCTGCTTGTGTTGCCAGCAACTGTGCCCTATTGGCTGTAGTGTGGCTACTAGCTAGGAGCCGCGTTCTCTGCAAATCTGTTTCTCCATTCATAGGATCCTAGCTGTCATCATACGTCTCCAGTGGGCATTGTAAACTATTATATCCCCCCAGTAGGACCACCTTAGATGCTTCCCAGAACAGCTCTGGTTCTCCTTTATGGGCCTGATTATGATCCTCATACTCCTTCCACTTGTCCATCAAATACCCTTGAAACTCCTTGTCGTGGCATAAATCTAGCGGCAAGCGCCATGGCCCTCTACCCCCACCTAGCTGTCCACTTTCCCAGTCTGTCCATATGAGAGCATGGTCTGAGATTTCGTATGGTCCGATACCGCATCTGTCATTACTTGAAATAGTTCCTCCGAAACTAATACTGCGTCAAGTCTTGCACTTGTGCCATGCGCTCTGGAGAGATGAGTATAATCTCGCTCTGCCGGGTGTTGGGCTCTCCATACATCTATGAGATGACACCTTTGGTAAAACCTCCTCAAGTGCCTTGTGATACTGAGTCGATTGCCCCCATGTCCTCCTGACACATCTATGCTAAGGTCAATGACTCCATTCCAGTCACCCCCTAAAATCATTGGGGATTCTGGTAATGTGTCAATTTCCGCCACTAGCCTAGCAAAAAAACTTGGGTCTGGAACTTCCTGATTGGTATACCACTCTCCCTGTTCCCCTCCTCAGCTTCCCCCTCCTCGCCTTATTCTAGTGGTTAGGCCAGTTAATTAACTCACTCCTTCCTTACTCCTCTTCAGCCAACAGAATTATTAAAACATTTTAAACCACGAGAAAAATGCAACCATAACACATTCAAATGATTAACTTTTAGGGGCTTGTTTACAAAGCCGCGGTAGCGGTTTGCGATCGTAATCGGAGCCGCGGCCCCATTGATTTCAATGGGGCCGCGGCTGTGATCGCGATCGCGAACCACTACCGCGGCTTTGTAAACAAGCCCCTTAGTCTTCTTTCTGCTTCATAGTCATTTTTCTGCAACCATTTCATGATTGTAACTTCCCTCATGATACTGCCCACCAGCTTCTTTTCTATGAGTTCCAACAAAGCTTCACATTCCCGGGTTCAGGTGTTACCCTTCGAGCTATCTATGTGTTGCTGGATCCATGTATGTGCTTCTTCAGCTGTCTCCATTGTCACTGTCTTCCCATTATAGAAAATCCGCAGCCTCGCGGGTATTGTACTACAAATTTCAGATGCGCTGTCACCAGCTTCTGACATACAGCGGCATACGCCTTCCGCTTTAAACCCAGTTGTACTGAATAGTCCTGGAAAACCTGTATGCATGCCTCTTCGTGCATCAAAGCCCCTTTGGCTCTTACCGCCTGTAAAACGTCATCTTTCTGCAAAAAGCTCATAAATCTGGCCAGCACTATTCAGGGTCGCGTGTCTTCTGATTAGGGTCTTCCCAGCCAATGAATCCTTTCGATGACAATTTGGGTACTTTCCTCTCCCAGGTTTAATATGTGTGGCATGCCCAAGAAGTAGTTGCGCAGTTCTGCATCTTTTATGGCCTCCGGTATACCAATTATTCAGAGATTTTTCCTGCAGTCTCAATTCTCTAGGTTGTCAAGTTTTTAGCCCTGTTTACTGACTGCCGCTTGCAATGTAATGATCTCTCTGCCTGCTTTGAGCAGTTCATCTTCCAGTGCCGATATCCATCCCTCCGCTGCTTGTATCCACGTGCCCACTGTCTCCAATTGTTTACCAATCCCTTCCAGCTGTCCGGTGATACCATCTAGCCTTCCACTCAAAGCACTCACCACTGCATTGGTCACCTCTTCAGTGGACATCACTGTCTGTCCTGGCGAGGAAGGTCCATCAGTCATCTTTGCTTGGGCTGGGGTTGTTGTGTTTTTCTCACAGTCCCGGCAGGCTGCCTTCATTGTATACTGCAATTTATAACTTGCAATTTGTTGTTTTGATCTTGCCGCTGCCTATCTTCTTATCACTTTACTTTTTACTTAGTTGGGGCATCCACAGGATCTCCGTGGTCAAGAGAGCCGCAGAACCAGCCCTGTTCACTTCCAGAATCACACAGCACGTCCCTTGACTTCCGAACCAGGCTTCTTTAAAAGCTTGTCAGAAGAAGTTCCACGATTATACACTAGGTGGAGCTCTAGGCTGAGTTATGAGACCTGTCTCTCCCAACAGCCAAAAACAAAGCTGCCAGTTTAATCCTAAATCCTCACTCCTCCAACTGCATCCACTGCTTATTCTGACTGCCGGAAAAGATCCCAGGTCCCGTCTCTGCCAATTAGAATCTGACAGCTTGGGTCGGAAGGAACTTTCTCTCTATCTCTAGGATGGTGTACCAGGCACTCTGAGCCTCCATCGGGGATTTCTTCTCTCCACTTCCGCTACCACTGAGTGAAACGCAGGAGCGATCATGCGTTTCACTGCCATCTGGTCATGGCTGCAGCAGCTCCAGATCCACATGTACCAGCATCATACAGGTCAGTAGCAATGAAACAGCCCTCGGGGTCTCCCGCCTCGCCCATCCGTTGTCCAGCCTTCCACGCCCACATTCGCCGCAATACAGCTCACCGGGCCACCAAGGTAGTTTTTTCTCCACTCCCCTAGTCTCTCCTGTGTCTCTGGAGGGCTGCTCCCCTCTCAGAGGGTCATTGGCTGCACCAGCAGTGAGGTCAGACGTGCTCCTTGAGGTACCACGAGCTTTGGCACTTTTCTTTTGGCACTTTCCTTGTGGTTGCTGCTGTGGGTGATTTTTCCACGGGTCGGCCAGTGCTGCATCAGGGATGGCTGCGTTAGGGGCTTTGACTTCTCCGCATCTTTCCAGCTAAGGAGCCGTCGATCCATGACATCAGATGGTCAGTCTGCTGTACTCTCTCCTCCGAAGTGCTTTTTAAAGGATCAGGGTATTTCCAGCATTTTTTCTGTTTGGCCTTTAACAGGGAGGATCGGGACCGGAGCTGCACTAATATGCGGCCATCTTCGCGTGGGCTCAAGCGCGCCCCCCCCCCCTCTTTTTTAAATTGCTATGCCAATAATTTCCCAGGTTTATTGCCTTGTTCCAGAGCTCAAGTACCCCAAAGTTGCAGAATCAGTGACCAGAAGGAAACGAAGGGTAGTGGTGGTTGGAGACTCTCTTCTGAGGGGTACTGAGGCATCCATCTGCCGACCAGATTTGATGTCCAGAGAGGTATGCTGTCTGCCTGGTGCCAAAATCCAAGATGTTACGGAGAGTTTGCCGAGACTCATCACTGACTATTACCCAATGTTACTAATCCATGTTGGAACAAATGATACTGCCATGTATACCTCGGAACGTATCAAAAGTGACTTCATGGCTCTGGGACAGAGGGTGAAGCAGTTAGGTGCACAGGTGGTGTTCTCTTCAATCCTCCCTGTTGAGGGTAAAGGCCAAGGCAGAGAGGCTCGCATCCTGGAGATGAATGCATGGCTGCGTGGATGGTGTCATCGAGAGTGTTTTGGTTTCCTAGACCATGGGATGCTGTTCAAAGGGTTGCAGAGCAGAGATGGCATCCATCTGTCCAAGAAAGGTCAATGCGTCTTCAGTAGTAGACTGGCTAATCTACTGAAGAGGGCTTTAAACTATATTCGTTGGGGATGGGTGAAGAAAGCCCCCAGGTAAGTGAAAGCCCCCAGGTAGGTGATCCATTAAATAACTTTATGGAAATGGGTAACGGGGTAACATATGGAAAGCAGTGTGTATAAATGCCCGTAGCATGGAAAATAAGATCCCTGATATTGAAGCTTTGGTGGGAGTGGCTGACTTGGATTTAGTGGCAGTTACAGAAACATGGTTCACAGAAAACCATGATTGGGATGTAACTATACCTGGCTATACTTTATTCAGAAAGGACAGGGTAGGAAGTAGGGGAGGAAGAGTGGCACTATATGTAAAAACTACTATTAAAGCTTTGGAATTACAGAGCTTAAAAGGGAGAGGGGAGGCATTGTGGGTTAAACTAGAAAGAGGGAAAGAGAAATCTATTTACATTGGTGTGATATACAGACCTCCCTCACAAGAGGAAGAGGTGGACAGAGAGTTAATTGAATACATGTGCAGCATTGCTAGGAAAGGGGAAGTGCTACTGATAGGAGATTTCAAAATGCCAGATGTTGATTGGCACATTCCTGCTGCAGTATCATCTAGAAGTAAGGAGATCTTGGCTTCTCTACAGGGAGAACTATTCAGGCAATTGGTAACAGACCCCACACGTGAAGGGGCCATACTGGACTTGGTGCTTACCAATGGTGAAAGTGTTTCTGATGTAGTGGGAGATCATTTTGCATCCAGTGATCACCAGATGGTGTGGTTCAGTATTAGGACTAGGGCTGTTAGAATCCATTCAAAGGCGTGGATCTTAGACTTTAGGCAGACTAACTTTGCGAAGATGGGCCAATACCTCAGGGAGTCGTTAGTTGGATGGGAACAGCTGAGGGATGTAGAAAAACAGTGGGAAAAACTGAAAGGGGATATTTTAAGGGCAACCAAACTTTATGTTAAAATGGTAAATAAAGGACTTCCGGTGGTGGCAATGAGCTGAGAAGACGTGCGGTGGTCAGCTCTGGGCAAACTACCCCACAATTCTGCAAATATCAGCTGCAATAGTGGCTATCGCCCTCCAGGATATCAGTTGTTTCAATAAAGGGGAAGAAGTGAGAACAACGGGAGAGATTGGAAGCCCCAGAACACCTTGATGTCAACAAAAACGCTGAGACGGGAGAAAACCCGGGTCCCGGAGGTAAAAATGGCGGAGGGAGCACCAAGGAGCCCGGGAGCAGAAGCTAACCAAACGCTGATAGTGGAGGTTAGTGCCGCTGTAGTGCGGGCTCTGGATGAGCGTTTCCGCGGACTGGCGGATCAACTGCATGCGATACAGCAAAACTTCACTGATCTTACCGCCAGAATGGAGCAGGCAGAAAATCGAGTCTCTGGCGTCGAGGATACCCAGAACACACTGGTAGGCCGAGTGAAGGCCCTTGAAGACCTCGTGAAACATCAAGGTGAAAAGCTCGACGATATGGAGAACAGGGGCCGCCGGAAAAACCTCCGTTTTATCGGAATTGATGAGACGGTGGCGGATGGGGCCCTCCGCAGCTATCTGGTGACCTGGATCGAAAAGATCTCCGCGGGCAGCGTGACCGGCCCCATCAAGATAGAGCGCGCACACAGGCTGGGCCCGAGACGTGATCGGGAGCGCAGGCCCCGCGCAGTCATCGCCCGCTTCCTTGACTTCCACCAGAAAGAGGAGGTTCTGAGGGCAGCCAGGGCTCATCAGCGCGCCACGTCGGACCCGGAGAAGATACTAGTATTTCAAGATTACTCGTTATTGGTAAGCCAGCGGCGCCGGGCATTCTCTGCGGTATGCTCCCAGCTAGTCAACAAGGGAGTCCGCCTCTCCTTATTATACCCTGCTAAGCTGAGAGTCGAGCACCAGGGACGGACACAATATTTACAATCTCCTGCTGAGGCACAGACCTTCCTGGCAGACCTGACTGGAGCCCCCGAACTGGCCTCCCCCTCGTGAATATCTCAAGTAAGCCCAGGAACAGTTACTCACAGTGGTAGCGCACTGCCGAGGGGCCCGGTGTGAGACGTGGGACTGCGGCGAGGACGGCGCCCTGCAACAGAGACTGGCCCTTACTTATATTTGATGATTGTTAGTTATTTTAACTTATTTTGTAGGGCGTTTTTCCTTTCTTTTATTCCTCTTTTTTTTTTTCTTGGTTTTCTCTCCCCTTTCTGTGTAAGTATACTGTGGTTGATGAAAAGTATTTAGGGCCCTAAGCCACAATGCCTCTCGCTGTGTGATAACTAAGGGAGGGTCTGCTGAATTTCTCTGTTGAGCCTTAACTTAAGCGGTCTTCTACCTGGGAGATTGATCAGTGAGTGGCTGCTAACCATATCTTGGTGTCTGTTGGTGGGGGGAGGCTCGCAAGCCCCCGAGCACTGGATCCCTCCCGCCCGTCCAATTTTGATGCGGGCCCGGGGGCTCCTGGAGCTCGGAGGCCCGAGCTGAGTGCTTGGAGGGAATTATTTGCCTGTACCTCTAATTTTAAGGGGATGGATGTTGCCTGCTCCTCCGGGGCTGTGTCTCCCTCTATTGGGGCTGATATGTTTCGGGCGAACAGGGGAAGGGGCACTGCAGGCCATTAGTTGTGCGCCTCCCGGTACTGGTAGTCTGAATACTGCATGCCCCCTAGTAGGGGGGACTTAACTATGGGTTTTTCTCGCCTTTCTTAAGGGGTTAGTGACAAGGGGCATTATATAGACTGAGCTGCGGCTGGTGGCTCTGGGTTCCTTGGGAAGTGGCACGTAGCCTCTGAGCCTCCGACCCTGGCAGAAAGTCTCGCCTGGCCCCACGGGGTTTTAGGACCGCCGACTCTATCCCTTGGAGATGGGAGGTGACCGTGGGTTACATTAACTTGTGTTGGTGTTGGGTCTACTTGAGGGGAGGAGGTGGTGATACTAAGAGCAGTTCCTCTGCCCGATGGAGGGGGGAGAGGGGGGTAGGGGGTCTTAAGTGGATTTTGGGAGGGGATTAACTAGGGGGTATGTCCAATGCCACAGGAATGGTGCTTAGCCCTAGGTTTCGGTTAGGCACTGGGGGGAAGGGAGTGAGGGAAGGGGGGTGGGAGGAGCAGGGTAGCGGGGGGAGGTTGGGTGGGACTCCGAGGAAACAGGGGGGGGGGGCTGGGAAAGAGGGGGGGGTTGGGAAGGGAGGGTCGCCATCTCCACCACGCACGGCCGACTGGCTTCGGTTCTCAGGGGGCAGGTCCGGGGAGACTCCAGGCTGGGGGGGTTTCCCTTGTAACAATACAGTCAGCTGACAAACCGCCCCAGAAGTGCTCCCAGTATGGTTAGAATTATATCTTGGAATGTATGTGGCTTGGGCAGCCCCATCAAGAGATATAAAATACTTAAATCGCTTGCAAGGCAGCGTTGTGATATTGCGTTATTACAGGAAACTCATCAAACAGCGGAGGAGCACGCTAAGCTTCGACGAGATTGGGTGGGCCAGGTTTGGGATGTCCCAGCGACGGGGAAAAAGGGGGGACTTGTTGTTTTGGTTCATAAGAAACTACGGTTCACACTAACAAGACAGGTGCTGGATCCTCGGGGACGCTTTTTGTTACTACATGGTACACTGGAGAATCGCTCGATAATTTTGGGCAATTTGTATGGCCCTTACAAGCTGGATCCTGAATTCTTCCACCGTCTGGCGGCACAGGTAGAACAGTTACCGGAGGTGCACTTGCTTTTGGGTGGTGATTTCAATGGGGTTTTTGAGGTGGGTCTCGACACCTCGAGCGATGTGGGTTCCCGAGAGAGACAGACCCTTTCTCGTACGTTGCAGAGGTTTAAGTCCCGACTGGGCTTCGTGGACCCGTGGCGACTTTTGCACCCCACAGAGAGGGACTTCACCCATGCATCCCGAGCGCACGGGACTAGCGCCCGCATTGATTACCTGTTGGTCTCGGCGACTCAATTTGCATCGGTTGAGGACGCGCAGATTGGTCCATTGGAGATTTCGGATCATGCCATGGTATGGATCGACTGGCATGGGGGAGGGGACCTAGCCGGGACTCGCTTATGGCGGTTCCCCATAGAACTGTATAAGGACACCTCTTTCCGCCAATTCTTAAACCATCGGTGGCGAGAATTTGAAGAGAATCATCAGGGTCACGGAGACGACCCGGAATTATTGTGGGAGACGGCCAAGGTGGTCCTCCGGGGAGACATCATCGGATATGTAGCGCGGAAGCGCAGAGTACTGGCTGCACAGGTTGTCAGGCTAGAGCAACAGATAGCACATGCATGGCGTCTCCACGGGCGTACCCCCACCTCTCACAATAGAAAGAAACTATGGGAGCTTCAAGTCGTGTTAAATGAATTGCTTCATCAACGGGCGAAAAAATCCTTATTGTATTATAAATACAAGCTGTACTGTTTTGGCGACAAGCCAGGCAAATTGTTGGGGAGATGTCTGAAAGGCCAGCGCGACTCGCGATTGGTGGCGGCTCTCCGAGATGACCAAGGGAAATTACAAAACAACCGGACGGTGATTAGCGCCATTTTCAAAGGCTTCTTTCAACAACTCTATACCGCGGAGGAGACGGCCGCTACTAGCATGGAACACTATCTACGGCGACTAGATTTGCCTAAGGTGACCGAGGAACAACGGGTTGGATTAGGGCAACCCATTACCTTACAGGAGGTACAGCAGGTGATCTCGACCGCAAATTGTTATAAAGCCCCAGGTCCCGATGGCTTTGGGGTAGAATTTTACAAGATATTGTCGGATGGGGTGAGCCCCCTCCTAGTGGACACGTTTCAGCGACGGGCGGCAGGGGGTGGCCCCCACTGGGGGGGCAATCAGGCCTACATCACCTTGATTCCCAAACCAGGGAAAGACCCGCAGAGGGCTTCCTCATATCGACCGATCTCCCTATTGAATTTTGATATGAAGTTGCTGGCTAAGATTCTGGCAGAACGGTTGGCGGTCCTGTTGGGGGATCTCGTGCATGAATCGCAGGTTGGGTTTGTCCGGGGGCGCTTTGCGGTACGCAACTTACGTAAAATTTTAACGTCTATAGAGTGGGTACAACAGCACCAACTGCAATCCCTTCTGGTGAGCTTCGACGCCGAAAAAGCGTTTGACAGAGTCAGTTGGCAATATCTCCATTATCTGCTGCCACTCTATGGCTTAGGGACTTCTTTCTGTGAGATGGTGCGGAGCCTCTACGTACAACCAACTGCCCGGGTGTTATGCAATGGGGTCTTGTCGGACTCATTTCCTCTCTTCCGTGGTACCCGACAAGGGTTCCCGTTGTCACCTTTATTATTTGTTTTGGCGTTAGACCCCTTAATTCGAAGCATAGAGGCCGATGGAGGCATAAGGGGGGTGGTGGTTGGGACCCACGAGTTCAAATTATCGGCCTTTGCGGACGACATGCTGGTCCACTTGCTCGCCCCCAGGGAGTCGCTGCAGCGGCTAATGAGGGAATTCGAGGCCTATGGAAGCTTCGCGGGTCTCCGCATAAATGAAGAAAAATCAGAGGCCATAGATATGTCGGGACAACTTTGCGGTAGCTGGCCGGGGGAATTTCCTTTGCGATGGGCGGGTCAGACGTTTGTGTATCTCGGTATCGTTTTGACACGGCTGCCTCAAGATTTATACTACACTAATTTTGAGAAAATTTTGAACGGGATACGCACCCAGATGTGAGCTTGGCATCCGTTGCCACTGTCCCTATTGGGGAGAGTGGCAGCGGTCAAAATGGTGATTCTGCCCCGAATACTGTACTGGCTACAGACTTTGCCGGTTTGGCTGTATCGTCGCGATCTTATGCGTGTGGAAAGGGAGATTCAGAGATTTCTATGGAGGGGAGCACGGGCCCGTATCCCGATGAAGCGCATGATTGGACCCTGGCGGGGGGGTGGTATAGGGCTGCCGGATTTGTGGCTGTATGCCCTGGCATGCCAGGCGCGCCACGTAGGTGACTGGCTGGGCGAGATGGACATCTATACACCGAGACAGCTGGAGATGGCGGCAGTGGCACCTCTTTCCCTGTTGGGTGTTCTGCACGTGGAGACTTCCCAACTGTCTGCTAGCGTTAAGCGCAGTGTGGTGATGACCTCTGCGCGCCGCATGTGGCAACAACTGAACTGTTATTGGAATCGCAATTGGAGAACTTCGAGTTGGCTTCCCCTGCGGGGTAATGTGAATTTCACGCCCAGTTCTGAGTCCTGCGGGTTCCAGTCCTGGTGGGCAAAGGGGGTCCGTATGTTAGGCCATGTTGTGGGATTGTCGGGTGCCTGTAAATCATTTTCGGACCTGTGTGCGGAATACGAGTTGGAACCCCACCACTTTTTTACATATCTCCAACTCTCTCATTATGTGACCTCACTGCCCCGAGAGGATCTCGAAGCGGACCGCTCAGCGCAGATCATAGAATTTTTTGGCCTCGGAGGAGATTCCCCTCCGTCGATAACGGCTTTGAAGGCCCGGCTGGATTGTTTTAGGGTATTGCCAGACTACGGGAGAGTTGAACAGGCCTGGGCAAGGTGAAATGGGGCGGGAGGTCCCGGTCGGGACTATTCAGAAGGCCCTGGCGCAGATTCCTCTGCTGGTGGAGGGGGCACGGTGGAGGGAACTTCAGTATAAAGCCTTAACCCGTGTACACTTTTCCCCGCGACGGGCCCTACGGAGCCATGTCACTCAGGACGGGTCATGCCCTCGGTGTTCCGAGCCCTTGGCGGACCTAGCCCATATGTGGTGGACCTGTAGGCGCATCCGCCCATATTGGGCACGTATCAGTAATTGTATAATGGGGCTGCTGCAACAGCGTTTCCCGTGGACGGGATCTTTGGTGATACTGGATCAACTGCACCTGTCTTGTCCCAGTGGGCGGGAAGCGCGGCTCCTCGTGCGCAAAGCGTGCTTGGTGGGGAAAGGCCCAATTCTTCGTAGATGGCGAGAGCGGCTTCCGCCGACTTTCCTGGAGTGGCGCAATAGTTTTCACCAATTGATACTGGCAGAACGCTGGAGAGCACGGAGCCATGTGAAGCGATGGACCACTTTTATGCTAATTTGGGAACCCTATATTCAGAATTTGGGGCCCCATTGCCGAAACGAAATAGTTAACGTGGGTCTCTAGAATGTTAGAGCACAAGTGGGGGCCCCCGGGGGGGAGGAGTGGGCGACTCTTCCTCCTGGGAGCGAAGCTGGCTGGGGTGCTGTGGATGGAGATGGCGAGGGGTTGGGATGGGTGGGGAGGGAGGGGGGAGGGTCCTTTCCTTTCCCCTATTCCGTTCAGTGGGGGGGATAGGGGAAGTAAATAAATATAAAACACTGGTTTCTTCATAAGGCACGGTTTGTTTGTTGTCTTTGAAAATTGCACATGTAATTTACCCTACGGCGGGGATAAGAGTGCACCCGGCCGAGGGTTCTATGCCTGCAACTGTGTTCATTGTTATTTGTTCTTGATCTATAAATAAAGTTTTCAAAAAAAAAAAAGGTAAATAAAGGTAAAAGGAAAAGGAGACCGCTATGGTTTTCGAAAGAAGTAGCTGAAAAAGTGGAGAAAAAGAGGGAGGCCTTCATGAAATACAAGAGATCACAGAGAGAGGAAGACAGGCATCTGTATTTGGAAAAACTTAGAGAAGCTAGCAAAGTAGTCAAGAAGGCAAAGATTCAAAAGGAGGAGGAAATAGCCAATGCAATAAAATGGGGGGATAAGACATTTTTCAGATATATTAGTGAGACGAGGAAGGGCAAGAGTGGTATTGTCAGACTCAAGGGTGCAGGGGAGGAATATGTAGAAGCTGATAAGGATAAAGCGGAATTGCTTAACAAATATTTTTGTTCTGTGTTCACAGATGAAGAACCAGGAGCAGGATCTCAGAAAACACCCACAAACAGGAACAGAAGCGAGGGACATCTTGAACAATTTTCAGAAGACTGTGTTCGTGAGAAACTAGCTCAACTTAAAGTAGACAAAGCGATGGGACCGGATGGGATACACCCAAGAATACTGAGGGAACTTGGGGACGTTCTAGCAGCTCCACTGACTAACCTTTTGAATGCCTCGTTGGAGTCGGGAGTGGTGCCAAAGGACTGGAGAGAGGCTCATGTGGTGCCTTTACACAAAAGCGGAAGTAAGGATGTGGTTGAAAACTACAGGCCGGTTAGTTTAACTTCGGTGGTGAGTAAATTATTGGAAACGCTGCTGAAAGAGAAAATAGTGAGGTTTCTGGAGTCCAGCGGATTACAGGATCCGAGGCAGCATGGATTCACCAGAGGCAGGTCTTGTCAGACAAATCTGATTGATTTCTTTGACTGGGTGACCAGGGAGTTGGACTGAGGGAGAGCCCTAGATGTGGTGTATTTAGATTTCAGTAAAGCCTTTGACACTGTTCCTCACAGGCGACTTATAAACAAACTGAGTACCCTAGGGATGGACCCTAAAGTTACTGCTTGGGTTAGAAATTGGTTGGGTGGGAGGCGACAAAGAGTACAAATAAATGGAGCTCACTCTGAGGAGAAGGATGTTATCAGTGGTGTGCCCCAGGGATCTGTCCTTGGTCCGATTCTTTTTAACATCTTTGTTAGTGATATAGTGGAAGGGCTTTCAGGTAAGGTTTGCCTCTTTGTGGATGATACCAAAATCTGCAATAGAGTAGACACCCAGGAAGGGGTAGATAACATGAGGAGGGATCTAGCTAAGCTTGAAGAATGGTCTAGAATTTGGCAGCTGGGATTTAATGTTAAAAAATGTAAGGTCATGCATTTGGGCTGCAGCAATCCAAGGGAGCAATATAGTATAGGGGGTGAAGTACTTTTGTCCACTAAAGAAGAGCGGGACCTAGGCATGGTTGTGTCTGAGGATCTTAAAGTAGCTAAACAGGTAGAAAAGGTGATGGCAAAAGCTAGAAGGATGCTTGGGTGCATACAGAGAGGAATGGCTAGCAGAAAAAAGGAGGTGATAATGCCTCTGTATAAGTCTTTGGTGCGACCTCATTTAGAGTATAGTGTGCAATTCTGGAGACCGCACCTTCAAAAGGATTGTGAACAGGATGGAGTCGGTGCAGAGGGTGGCTACTAAAATGATTAGTGGTCTTCATTATAAAGCATATGAGGACAGACTGAAGGATCTTAATATGTACACCTTAGAGGAAAGGCGGGATAGAGGTGATATGATTGAGATGTTTAAATACCTCCGTGGCATAAATGTTCAGGGAGAGAGCCTCTTTCAATTGAAAGCAAGTTCTGCTACGAGGGGACATGGGATGAGGGTGAAGGGAGATAGATTCAGGAGTGATATGCGGAAATATTTCTTTACGGAAAGAGTAGTGGATCCGTGGAATAGTCTCCCAGTGGAGGTGGTAGAGATGAGGACAGTAACTGAATTCAAAAAAGCATGGGACAAACACAGAGGATCTCTAAAGCTAAAAAGGGGACTGTTGTAGTTGTTATGGAAGGACAGACTAGATGGGCCATGTGGTCTTTTTCTGTCGTCATATTTCTATGTTTCTATATGCGTTTTGTAAGTTTCAATAATTGGGTGATACTTTCGCTTTCTAACTCTGCCAGCTGTTGTTTAATTTGTATCAACTGGCGTTGAATATCTCGTCTTCCACTACGACTATGTTCCCACTGTAATTCAAGCAGCTGCTTCAACAGAGACAGCTTTATTTCCTTCTTTTCTTTCTTTTTTTTTGGGATGCCCATTGTATTAAGATCCCTCTTAAATATGCTTTCCCCCCATCCCACAGGACTCCATCAGGGACTTCACCATTATCATTCAACTCTAGATATTTTTGCCACTCTTTACGCAATTTGTTCTCTTGTTCTCTAGCATTAAGAGTGTTAGTTCTCCAACTATTCCATTCCACTTTTGCCCCAGGACCGAATGGGTTCCATCTATATTCAACTAGCCCATGATCGGATGACCTGCGCATGTTGTAGAGGTTAATATATATGTAGGAGTAGGAGTCCGTCTTGGGTACATAACAAGTGTATTCTCTAATGCTCCCATTCCTTAAAGATCAACTAATCTCCACTGTTTCATACTTTTATTTAATTCCCGTCCTTCATGCCTATGTAACTTTGCCACATAATTGGATCTGTCCAGTGCGTCAAGTGCACAGATTAGGTCCCCTCCAATTACCCAGTCCCTTTTTGCTACTGCTGCAAATTTGTGTATACTTGTTTGAAAAAAATTGCCTTTAAGTCCATTGCGAGCATATAGATTAGGAATGGCCAGCTCATGTTGTTCATCCCTTCCCATTAACCATACTACTCTTCCCTATGTGTCACCTGCTGTCATAATATACAAATGGGACCCTTTTATATATAAGTATGGCCACCCCCCTTTTTTTTTAGTTGTAGGCAGAGCAAAACATCTATTCATAACCGTGTGCCATCAACCTTTTATGTTCCCCCCTCAGAAAGGTGTCTCTCTTGGAATAGTGCAATATCTACTTTCTCCCTAAGCAGCATATCTAATACTTTATGGCATTTATTTGGGTTATTTATTTATTTATTTATTTATTTACAGGCTCTTATATACCGTGCTTTTCAGTATCAGTGCGGTTTACAAATAACAAAAACTTTTGCATCAGAACAAATGATCTTATGCTTACATTGAAACAGGATAGGTAACTTGGAAATGGAAAACTAGGGAAACTATATACATGTCAATAACAGTGGTTATTTTAGAACTATTTACAATTTATATTACAGAATGGTATCAACAATGTAATTAGTCATTTGTCTATGAGCGTTGTAACCTGAAGGGCGGGGCTGTTGTGTACTTCCGATAATTCAGGTTGTAGGAGTGACAGGGCTTGGGTGAGTGAGTTGAGGTGTGGGGGAAGGTTGTGTTAGGTTAGGGTGGGTGAAGTGAAGTGAAGGAGGAACAGGTGATGTTTAAGGGCTTTTCTAAACTGCGAGAGGTCTCTGATTGATCGAATATGTGGTGGGAGGTTGTTCCAGCACTTCGGGGCATAAAATGTAAAGGACCTATTCCTAGTTGTTTGAGTGCTTTTTGTATATTCAAGTGGTATAGTTAGCATGTTGGCAGCTCCTGATCTTCTCAGTCTATTGTTGGGAGTGATAGTGAGGAGTGCAGTGAGGGATAAGGGAGATAATCGGTTAATTGCTTTAAAGGTTAGTGTCTTGTAGGTGAGTCTGCTATGTAGCGGTAGCCAATGTAATTCCATAAGTATGGGCATAATGTGATCTCTTCTGGATATGCCGCAGAGAATGTGGGCTGCTGCATTCATCGCTATCTGCAGTGGATTGAGGGTGTTCTTAGGGAGACCATGCAGGATGATGTTTGCGTAGTCGAAGTGTGGAGTTACAAGCGTCTGGAATATAGTTCTGAAATCATCTGGGGCTAGTAATGGTCTTAGGTGCCTTAACGTCATGATTTTATTGTAGATGGACTTGGTGGTGTTCTTTATGTGTTCTTTGAAGTTGAACTGATGGTCAAGCGTTACACCCAGGTAACGTATTGCAGATTTGCATGGGAGCTCTGCATCTCGCACCTTCAAGGTAGTTGGGGGAGAGAAGCTCTTGTTCCTAGTGATGAATAAAACCTCAGTTTTCTTAAAATTTATCCGTAAATTCTGAGTTAGAAGCTAGTCAGTGATTGCGTTGAAGCATTCTACTAGTGGGGATAGGTTAGGCTGCATAATCTTGATTGGGGTGGAGAGCAAGACGTCATCTGCGTAGATGAGGCTGGAGATATTGAAAGAGCGGATGATATCACAGATAGGTTGCATATATATGTTGAAAAGTAAAGCGGACAGGGAGGAGCCTTGGGGTACTCCCTGCTGTTGCTGGAATGACTCAGATGTTGAGGATCCTATCCGGACATGTTGCCAGCGGTCGGATAGGTAGGATTTACACCGTTCCCAGGCCAAGCCCTGAATTCCCTTTTCCTGGAGATGGGAGAGGAGCAGCTCATGGTTAACGGAGTCGAATGCAGCAGCTATATCGAGGAAAATGAGAACAAACCCATTTTCTAATTTGTCAATACCTCTGGATATGGCGTTGGTAAGTATGGTGAGTAGAGTCTCTACACTGTGGAACTCCTGGAACCCATGCTGGCAGGGATCAAGAGGGGCTGATATATCAATGTGTTGCTGCATCTGCATTTGGACCACCTTCTCGATGAGTTTGGCTAGAAGGGGTATGCTTGAGATCGGGCAATATGAGTCTGTCCTTGTCGGGTCAAGTCTGTTGTTTTTCAGGAGAGGGAGTATGGACGTTTGTTTAAGAGATGATGGGAATGATCCTGATGAGAAGGAAAGCTTCATGATGTGAGATAGAATTGGGCTGAGTTCTGCACGTATCGTTCTGATCCAATAAGCTGGACATGGATCATTAGGGGCTGTAGTGGTGTTGATAGATGCAATAAGGTCTGTGATGTATTTCTCCGCTGGGGGGTTGAAATCTGTTAGCGGAGGTCCTACGTAAGGGACGTAGTTAGATGCAGGACTCGGAGCCGCATTTGTTTTGAGGATTTTGGATTGGAGGTATACAGCAAAGAGCTGAGGTTGAATTGATTCTGTCTGAGGGGAGGAGGGTGCCTTGGTCAAGGAATTAGCAATGCTAAAAAGGTCACATGGTTTGTTTATCGAGCGGAGGAGAAGCTCAGTATGGTATTCTCTCATTTTTACAAATATTGTCTCGTGGTGATGTTTTAGAAGGTTCTTGTAAGCCGTTTGGTCTATTGTGGAACGAGATCAATGCCATTTTCTCTTTCGTGCTTCCTTAGGAGCAGGAGGGAAGACTGCAACTCAGCCGAGTACCATGGGGCTCGTTTTCTGTTTTTAGGTGGTTTATTGAAGGCTGGTGCTATGTTTGAGGAGGGTAGCTGTGAACAAGATTTCAAAGTGGTATCCCATATGTTGATCATATCTTCAAGGTTTTGAGCAGGCTGACGGAGGGCTGGAAGGGCGCTGTTGATGAACTTGTCCCCGTCCAGGGATTTGAAGTGGTGTGTCTTTCCAGGGGTTGCTGTCATAGTGTGGCTGATTGGAGTTTGCTGTTGATGAGAGGGGATTTTGAAGGTGAATGAATCCCTCTTATATTAAGTGATGCAATCTTAATTCCGACCATCATCATTTAAGAAGTATTCTCCAGCAGATCATCATACCAGCGCACCCTCTTCTCGTTTCTCTGATTCATTTTATCTCTCTGAGCACAGTCAACTTAAAACTTAAACTTAATAACATTATCCTTCTACTAGATTTCCTCCTCCTCCAAACCCACCAAATACCTCTTCTTTTCTTTTTATTTTCCTTACTTTCCCCTTGCTGTACTAAACAATACATAAACCATGTTAACTGAACAGCAACACCCTCCCCCCCCAACAACTCCCTTCCCTCCCGCACAGCATTCTGCTTGCTTCCCATTCACTCTTCTATATTTCCCCCATTCTCACCTTCCCTCATATGCCCTCCCCATTAATATTCTTATTACTTATCTTTCTGAGACTTGGCGAACCCCCTTAGCATATGCCAAGAATACACTTGTACTCCACAGAAACCCATACCTTTGGTCCCATCTTCTCATGTGAGCAATCCCCTTTTCCTCCCCCACTTTATATCTTTCCAGGTTTCAATAATGTGTGTCTATCATGGCTGAATTAATTCTGCTCAAGTCTTTGGTGAACATGCAGCAACTTCTGTTCCTTGCGATAATACCGATACTTGTTAATTTTCCTTTATTGTTGGTCGCTACAAGCCTCCCTTCCCTTCATTCCATTGAAGTGTCATTAGAGATCAGAACTGCCCCTGTGTGGTAGTTCTGTGGTCCCTCCCTCGACTCCCCACATGGTGCTGAACGAGCTTTGCTTTGAATGCTAATCTCTCCCGACGATGTTGTTGCTAAAAATTGGAATACAGCTTCCTTAGTTGTGAAGTATTTTCTAATGCCATTGACTATAATTGTGAGTTTAGCCGGATACCATAGAGCGGGTTTAAATCCTTTTACAACTATCAAGTCCCGATATGCAAGGAATTTGCACCTTAAGAACATAAGATATGCCATACTGGGTCAGACCAAGGTCTATCAAGCCCAGTATCCTGTTTCCAACAGTGGCCAATCTAGGTCATATGTACTTAGCAGTTTCCCCAAAAGACACAGGTTCCACCATGCTTGTACTGGGTCAAGCATTGATATCCTGGGTCCCTTCTTAATAATGGTTTAAGGACCTTTCCTCCAGGAACTTGTCCAAACCTTTTTTAAACCCATCTACACTAACAGCCTTTACTATATCCTCCGGTAACAAATTCCAGAGTTTGATTACACATTGAGTGAAAAAAATATTTTCTTTTATTAGTCTTAAATAGTTTACCCTGCAGCTTCATTGCATGTCCCCTAGTCTTTCTATATTCTGATATATTTCAGACAGTTTCGGTGGCAAGGTCCGGAAACACCATTACTTTCCAATTATTGAATTGAACAAATCTTGATTTCCTTGTGGCTCTAATTACAAATTTCCTCTCCTGGAATCTGAGTAATTTCACAATGAATGCTCTGGGCCTGCTTTAGAATTCGGCCTTGGTTGCAGCTCTCGGTGCACACGTTCGATGTCATATTCGGGAGTTGCAGGAGACCCAGGAAAACACTCCTTCATATATTCCGTAGAAACTCTACTGAATTTTGCTCTTCTACCCCTTCCAGGATTCCGAATATCCTAATGTTGGATCGTCTGTCTCAGTTCTCGTATTCTTTTAGTTGGTCCTGTGCCCATTGTATCTGCAGTTTGAATGTTCCTTCTTCCGCCGTCAGACATTTTTGTCCTCCACTTACCCAATTCTGGATTTGGCTTGCTCTAAACGGGCTCCAATTCCGAAAACCTTTCTTCTATTTTTGCCAGAAATTTAGCGATGATTTCGATTTTGGACGCCCTTATTTCATGCAACACAGCACAGTCCGTCCCTCCGGCTGAGGCCTCAGTGGACTCACTTGCCGCCAACGAGCCTGGTGAGGGTGACTCAGACTCTGCTTCTGAGGGATTCCCAGTAGTCTTTGCTTTTGCCACATTCATCTGTTTTAGTTGTTTTGGGCTTTAAGGTTTTTGGCATTTTCCCCTCAATTCCCCCCTTAAGGATCTGTAATGTGCCAAGAATGGGTTTAGCTGTGAGGGAGTTTGGGAGAGCTCCTTGCCGCCATCTTACCAGAAGCCTAAGTTGTACCGTTTTATATAACTGTCTGTGTATATGTGCTTCCTTATTTGCATTTGAATTTAGAGAATTGAAGTCAAAGTGCCAAGGTCAAACTTTGCTACCTGGTCAGGAGTAGCACAGGCAAAGAGATTTTTTCAGTGGGTAAACAGGCAATATTGATATGGAGGGAGGATGACTCCCCTTCAATATGGTTATGGAGGATTTATTGCATGGCTTTGATGCTGTTGGAGATAATAGATGCTAGATCTTTGAAACAAAGCATGCACAATTCTTGGAGATTTTGAGGGATTATAGTGTAACATTGGCACTCATATTGTTGTTGTGGAGGATGTAATGAATGTGTGTTGTTGTGAGATTGGTTTGGGAGTGGTGAATGGGAGAATGGCTGAAGGGAAAATAAGAGGGACAGCAGGGAGAGTGGAGATGGGATCTATGGATGGCTGAAATACATCCAGAGGATTCAGTTAATAGAGGGGGGGGGGGGAGGTGAGGGAAGACCTCAGGAACCAAGGTCGTCCTCCTTGTGTTTTTTAGGTAAATTGGGCAAGTGGGTGGGGGGAAGGGGGTTGGTTGTTTGGTGCTGTGTGGAGAGAACTTTGCTGTGCTTCTCTTATAATAGCGTACTAGTTTTGTGGGGAGGTTTGGGAAGGGGAGAGGGGGATTGTTAGGGTCTTGTAGTTATTTATTTATTTAGCTGTGCTTATATACCGCTTTTCACCTGGTCAAAGGGGTTTACAATTCAACAAAGTGGTTTACAATATATAGATAAAGTGTGACATAATTTGGGGGAGGGGGAACCCATTACCAGGAGGGGTGGGATAGTTACAATCGATATAGTTTTGCATCGGTTTACCTATCTAACATATTTACAATCCTATTTGCCCAGTAGTTCTCAGTTTTGATTCCCAGTCTCAGGTTTTGGTGTTTCTTTAGGGAGGAGCCCAGATGTTCTCTGAATAAATGGATTTTTAGCTCTCTTCTAAATGTTGAAAGCTCCTTGATGCATCGGATTTTAATTGTCCTGTGCCATGATCTGATCATTTCATTATAAGAATGTCCACCATAATTCCATTACTTAAAGAAACAGAAAACACTATACCCCAGCAAATGCCAAAATTCAAAAAAATTCAACAAAGACACCTTCCTTTCGGAAGTATCCTCACTACTGCACACGCAAGCACATGATCTCAATGATGCCTTAGAAAGCTGGTCTACCACAATAAGAAAGGCGGCCATAATCACTTCACCTCCAAAACGGCCCCACAGAAAGAAGACAGAAAGATGGTACACCAAAGAACTTTACGCCATCAAAAAATCCCTACATAAGCTCGAAAAAAAATGGAGAACCACTAAAACCTCAGAAAATAAAGACCAATACATTATAATCTTAAACACATATAAGGATGCAATCCACAATGCAAAAAAAGAACACCACACCACCATACTAAATAAAGCCATTAATCGGCCTAGAGAACTTTTCGATATAGTAAAGTCCCTAACCAAATCCCACACAAACCCAATGAACTGCCCAGATATTTGCGCCCAATCGGTAGCAAACTACCTGGCTCCAAAACTAAGGAGTGTAAACTCATCCACAATGCTCACCAGAACTGAGCCTCAGCAACCTGCTAACTCTTGGCACACTTTCTATCTCATTAAGGAGAAGCAGCTCTTAGAAACCATCACAAAAATTAAGACCACAACCTCCCAACTAGGCCCATATCCAGTATCCTGGATAAAAGCAGTCAAAACTGAACTAGCACTGGTGATTCTAAACATAGTAAATAAATCACTCCTGCATGGCATACTGCCTGAAACTCTTAAACTTTCTATCATTCACCCACTACTTAAAAACAAGACCCTGAACAGAAATGAGCCATCCTCATATAGACCTACAATATAGCGTAGTTACTCACCTGTAACAGGTGTTCTCCAGGAGCAGCAGGAATCAGTCCTTACATATGGGTGATGTCGGCGTCGACGGAGCCCTCGTACGGAGCATTTCCCCAGCTTTCAAAGAAAGCCTTTGGGAATGCAGCGCGCATGCGCGGTCCCCTTCCCGCCCAAGGGTGCCATCCTGCTCAGTCTGATGACATAGCTAAAAGACAGCAAAAAATAAAATGAAATATATAGGACTGCAACTACAAGGGGAGGAGGGACAGTCGTGAGGACTGATTCCTGCTGCTCCTGGAGAACACCTGTTACAGGTGAGTAACTACGCTTTCTCCAGGACCAAGCAGGAAGTCAGTCCTCATATATGGGACTCCCCAGCTCTAGGCTACCGAGAACCCAAAGCTGAAAAATAAGCTCCCTCTAGAGCCTCAGCATGCGAGATAAGAATCTTCTCTGAGAACGCCCCCGAACGGTAGCCCAACACAAGGGCCGGCGGGTAGGAGTTGCCTAAACCTCAAAGAGATTACGGAGTACCGTCTGTCCGAAAGCATTGTCCCTGAGGGACTCCCTCTCGAGGTAGTAATGGGCCACAAATGTCTGGCTTGAAGACCAAGTAGCGGCCCGGCAGATGTCTGCCAATGGAACAGAGCGGAGATGAGCTACTGACACAGCCTTCGTCCTGACACGGTGGGCCGTGACTCGACCCTGCAAGGAGAGGCCGGCTGCCCTGTATGCCCAGGCGATACAGTCTGCTACCCAAATGGATAGGGTACGCTTGGAGACAGGTGACCCTAGCTTATTAGGGTCAAAAGATACGAAGAGCTGAACAGCCCTTCGATGCCCCTGCGTATGGTCAATGTAGAAAGACAACGCCCTCCTACAGTCCAGGGTATGCAAGACCATTTCAGCCCGGCTGGCATGCAGCCTGGGAAAGAAGGTCGGAAGAACCACCTCCTGATGGAGGTGGAAAGAGGAGACAACCTTTGGCAGGAACTTAGGATGAGTCCGTAAGACCACCCTGTTCTTATAGAACCGTGTGTACGGTCTATCAGAAACCAGAGCCTGTAGTTCACTCACATGCCTGGCCAAGGTAAGAGCCACTAAGAACAACGCCTTCCAGGAAAGGAAGCGTAAATGACAGGTAGCCATCGGCTCAAACGGTGGGCGAGTAAGTTGTTGCAAGTTGTTGAGGGAGGAGTAGCCTAGTGGTTGGGGCAAGGTACTTCAGGCCGGAAGGTCGGGGGTTCAAATCCCACTAGAGGACAGCAACCTTGGGCAGGAAGGACTGCGGTTTCTAGTCCCACAGATGCTCCTTGTGGTCTTGGGCAAGCCACTTAACCCTCCATTCCGCATGTTCCCTGTAAGTATTAGTGTATGTGTCTCATATCCCCGAGTGTCAAATGTATCCCCCAATTGTGTTGTGACCGCTTTGATTGAAGGATAAGGCGGTATACAAAACTGTCTAAATAAATAAGACCACATTTAAATCCCACTCAGGGGCTGGTGGACGAATCGGAGGATTGAGCAAAAGCAGGCCTCTGAGGAAGCGGACCACTAAGAGGTGGACCGACAGAGGCTGGCCCTCCACCGGCGAGTGGTGCACTGACAGAGCACTAAGGTGTACCTGAACAGAGTTGGATTTAAGGCCTAGGTCTGACAGGTGAAGCAGATACTGCAGCACCACTGGTACCAGGCACGAAAACAGATCCATATTGAAGATTTCCGGGTGGATTGTCTCCTAGAGGCCAAAACCACCTCCTCCACTTCCCTAGGTAGACGTAAGGGGGCTACAACTACCCTTTCAGCAGCCAGGCCATCAAATGGAGGGACTGGAGGTTGGGGTGCAGGAGAGATCCCTGATCCTGAGACAGGAGATCGGGTTGCACCCCCAGAGGGAGTGGAGTGTCCACCGCCAACTGTAGAAGGAGTGGAAACCACGGTTACCTCGGCCACCTGGGGGCTACCAGGATCAGCGAGGCCCTGTCTCAAAGAACCTTGAATAGGGTTCGGGCCACTAGAGGCATTGGAGGAAACGCATACAGGAGGCCCATAGACCAAGAGATTAGGAAGACATCTGCTGCTATTCGCAAAGGATGCAGTTGTCTGGAACAGAACCTGGGCAGCTGAAGGTTCAGTGGACTGGCAAAGAGATTGATGGTTGGAAGACCCCATTTTAGGAAGATCTGCTGGACTATTAGGGGATTCAAATGCCATTCGTGAGGCTGTAGAATCCTGCTCAACCTGTCCGCCAGGTAATTCTCTTGGCCAGGTAGATAAACTGCCTTGAGAAACAAACATGCCTTGTTTGACTGCAAAGGCGCACAGGGCATGTGCTTCCTGACACAGAAGCCTGGATCCTGTGCCCCCTTGTTTGTTCACACAGAACATCGCTACTTGGTTGTCTGTCTGAATCAAGACAGACTGGTGAGAGAGGACATGAGAATAAGTTTGCAGAGCCAATCGAATAGCTCGCAACTCCAACAGATTGATCTGCTGTGTGGCCTCCCAAGGGGACCAGAGGCCCTGCGTGCATGACCCCTGGCAATGTGCACCCCAACCTTGAAGAGAAGCATCGGTCATCAGCACCTGTGTGTGTGGTGGTGCCTGGAAAGGTACTCTTTTGATCAGGTTTGGGAGATGAAGCCACCATTGCAGGGAGGCCACTAGTAGTTTGGACACTCTTACTCTGTCTCTTAAGTCTCCTGTGGCTTGTATCCACTGAGCTCTGAGGCACCATTGAGCAGGCCACGTATGCAGAAGAGCATTCGGGGTTACATGGACTGTAGATGCCATGTGGCCCAAACGCCTCAGGAAATGTCTGGCAGAGACCAGAGATCCACTGCGAAACTGCTGGGCCAGAGCCATCAGTCTGTGAGCCCTGTTCCCGGGCAAATAAGCCATGGCTTGTAAGGTATCCAACCTTGCCCCTATGAACTCTATGTCCTGTGAGGGAAGCAAAGTGGACTTTGCAAAGTTTATGACGAAGCCCAGGTGCTGGAGAAGAGACAGTGCGAAGAGTGGCTTGTCTGGCCTCCTGTGGAGAATGACCCCTGATGAGCCAGTCATCCAGGTATGGAAAGACAAAGATGCCCTAGTTTCTGAGATAGTCCGCCACCACCGCTAGGCATTTGGTGAAAACCCTGGGTGCGGAGGTTAGGCCAAATGGAAGTACCCTGTACAGAAAATGATTTCCTCCCACTACAAATCTGGTGTGGCAGGAAGTGATCCTGTAACTAGGACCTGTCCTCCAGGTGATGTAAAACCCTCTCGCACCGAGGAAGTTTCTCCAGGGCCATGTGCCCATGAGGGAAGGGTTAGGACAGCCGTTATAGTTGGTGATTCGATCATTAGGCATGTAGATAGCTGGGTGGCTGGTGGACGTGAGGATCGCCTGGTAACATGCCTGCCTGGCGCGAAGGTAGCGGACCTCACGCGCCACCTAGATAAAGTCTTAGATAGTGCTGGGGAGGAGTCTGCTGTCTTGGTACATGTCGGTACCAATGACATAGGAAAATGTGGTAGGGAGGTTCTGGAGGCAAAATTTAGGCTTTTAGGTAGGAAGTTGAAATCCAGAACTTCCAGGGTAGTATTCTCCGAAATGCTTCCTGTTCCACGCGCAGGACCCAAAAGGCAGGCAGAGCTCCGGAGTCTCAATGCGTGGATGAGACAATGGTGCAGAGATGAGGGTTTTGGATTTGTTAGGAACTGGGGAACATTCTGGGGAAAGGAGGGGCTCTTCCGAAGGGATGGGCTTCACCTTAACCGGGATGGAACCAGGCTGCTGGCATTAACCTTTAAAAAGGAGATAGAGCAGCTTTTAAACTAGATATTAGGGGAAAGCCGACAGTCGCCCAAGAGCGGATGGTTCGGAAGAATGTATCCTTGAAGCATACTACCAAAAGCAGAGAGGTTCCACAAAAGAGTAAAGTAGCCCAAATGCCCTCAAGTATGGAGCAGACAGAGCTTAAAGATCCCAATTTACCCATGTCTAACAATAGCCAAATTAACATGAATAAAATACATTCTCTAAAATGCTTGTATGCAAATGCTAGAAGTCTAAAGAATAAGATGGGAGAGTTAGAATATATAGCACTAAATGAAAGGTTAGATATGATTGGAATATCAGTGACATGGTGGAAGGAGGACAACCAGTGGGACACTGTGATACCTGGGTACAAACTATATCGTAATGATAGAGCTGATCAAATTGGTGGAGGGGTTGCGCTCTATGTTAGAGAGGGCATTGACTCAGGAAGCATTAAAGTTTTGCAGGAAACAAAATCTGCTGTAGAATCTATATGGATTGAAATTCCATATAAACGGGGGAAGGCGATGGCAGTGGGGGTGTACTATCGAGCACCTGGCCAGAATGACCAAATGGATGATGAAATGCTCAAAGAAATCAAGGAAGCTAACAAAAACTTACAGCGCAGTAATAATAATGGGTGATTTCAATTACCCCGGTATCGACTGGGTCAGTGTCACGTCAGGACATGCTAGGGAGATAAAGCTCCTAGATGAAAAAAATGACAGCTTCTTGGAGCAGCTGGTTCATGAACCGACCAGAGGGGAAGCCATATTAGACCTAGTCCTTAGTGGAACACCAGATCTAGTGCAAGAGATAAGGGTGTTGGGGCCACTTGGCAATAGTGATCATAGCATGCTCGCCTTTGATTTAATTAGTGGAGGAGGGATAGTAAGGAAATCCACAGTACTACCTTTTAATTTTCGAAAGGGAGACTATGATAAAATGAGGAAAACAGTTAAGAAAAAACTAAAAGGAGCAGTTGCGAAGGTTAAAGATGTACATCAAGCTTGGGTGTTGTTGAAAAATACTATCTTGGAAGCCCAGACCAGCTGTATTCCATGCTTTAAGAAAAGTGGAAGGAAGTCCAAAAAACTGCCAGCATGGTTTAAAGGTGAGGTCAGAGAGGCTGTTGTTCCCAAAAACGCATCTTTCAGGAAATGGAAAAAAGAGCCAAATGACGAAACCTGGAAACAGCACAAGCACTGGCAAGTCAAATGCAAGGCATTGATAAGGCAGGCAAAGAGAGAATTTGAGAAGAAGTTTGCTGCGGAAGCAAAACCGCGAAATAAAGACCTTTTCAAGTACATTCGTAGCAAAAAACCTGTGAGTCAGTTGGTCCATTAGATGATAAAGGGGTTAAAGGAGCACTAAGAGGCGATATGGCGATAGCGGAGAGACTGAATGAATTCTTCGCTTTGGTCTTTACTGAGGAAGATGTAGGGATGTTACCCATGACTGAAGTGGTATTTAAAGGTGCGGAAGAATTGAAGGAAATATCGATACATCAGGAAGATGTCTTACAACTATTAGATAAACTGAAGAGTAGCAAATCACCTGGGCCGGATGGTATACATCCAAGGGTGTTGAAAGAACTGAAATATGAGATTGCAGAACTGCTATCAGTAATCTGTGAACTATCATTAAAATCATCTCTAATACCTGAAGATTGGAGGATCGTCAATGTAACACCAATTTTTATAAAGGGTTCCAGGGGTGATCCGGGAAACTACAGACCGGTGAGCCTGACGTCAGTACCGGGAAAAATGGTAGAAACCATCATAAAGAATAAAATTACTCAGCATGTAGATAGTCATGACCTAATGGGAGACAGCCAACATGGCTTTAGACAAGGAAGATCTTGTCTTACTAATCTGTTATGTTTTTTTGAAGGAGTGAATGAACAGGTGGACAAAGGTGAGTCGGTTGATATTGTGTATCTGGACTTTCAGAAAGCCTTTGAAAACAAGGTCCCTCATCAGAGACTTTTGGCAAAACTAAAGAGTCATGGGATAGGAGGCAGTGTACTATTGTGGATCAGGAACTGGTTAAAAGATAGAAAGCAGAGGGTAGGACTAAATGGCCAATTTTCCCAATGGAGAAAGTGAATAGTGGTGTACCCCAGGGATCTGTGCTGGGTCCGCTGCTTTTTGACATATTCATAAATGACCTGGAAAGTGGAATAATGAGCGAGGTTATCAAATTTGCAGATGACACAAAACTATTTAAAGTTGTTAAAACCCAAGAGGATTGTGGAAAATTGCAAGAGGATCTTGATAAACTGGAAGACTGGGCATCAAAATGGCAGATGAAATTTAATGTGGACAAGTGCAAGGTTATGCACCTAGGGAAGAACAACCCAAACTAAGGTTACACGATGCAAGGTTCCACATAAGGAACCACCACCCAGGAAAAAGGTTTAGGCGTCATTGTGGATACCATGTTAAAACCCTCGGCCCAGTGTGCAGCGGCGGCCAAGAGAGCAAATAGAATGCTAGGTATCATAAGGAAAAGAATGGAAAATACAACAATAGATATTATAATGCCTCTATATCGTTCCATGGTGAGACCGCTCCTTGAATATTGTGTGCAATTCTGGTCGCCGTATCTTAAAAAGGATATAGCGATTTTAGAAAAGGTTCAGAGAAGAGCCACCAAAATGGTAAAGGGGATGGAAGGATACTCCTATGAAGAAAGGCTAAAAAGGTTAGGGCTCTTTAACCTGGAAAAGAGACAGCTGAGGGGAGATATGATAGAAGTCTATAAATTAATGAACGGAGTGGAACGGGTAAACGTAGATCGATTGTTTACCTTATCAGAATATAGAAAGACTAGGGGACATGCAATGAAGCTACAGTGTAAACTATTTAAGACTAATAAAAGAAAATATTTTTTCACTCAACATGTAATCAAACTCTGGAATTTGTTACCGGAGGATGTAGTAAAGGCTGTTAGTGTAGCTGGGTTTAAAAAAGGTTTGGACTAGTTCCTGGAGGAAAGGTCCATAAACCATTATTAAGAAGGGACCCAGGATATCAATGCTTGAACCAATACAAGCATTGGAACCTCTGTCTCTTGGGGAAACTACTAGGTACATATGACCTAGATTGGCCACTGTTGGAAACAGAATACTGGGCTTGATGGACCTTGGTCTGACCAAGTATGGCATATCTTATGTTCTTAAAGTCTTTCTCGCTGATGCTGAAGGCTCCTTGGCACCTTAGAGGACATTTTACCGCAAGGGATACAGACCACTGGGTCATGGTCGGGCCTGAGGCACCGGAGGCAGCAGTCATGTGTGTCGGTGAGAGACATTAGCTTCTTACACCGATCACACTTCTTGAACCCGCTGGCAGCCATCAGGGGAAAAAGGACCCCTGGAATGTCGAAAGACCGGGCTGCCAGTGAAAAAGAGAAAAAAAGCGTGAACACTAGTGACGAAGGACAAAAACCGAAAAACTAGCTCCGGGCTCGATACTGGTGTACCGGGCCCAGGTGGGAAGGGGAACCGACGTCGAACCGGGCAAAAACCACGAATCCAATGCAGGAAAAAATCAACTTTTACCGGGTGACAACGACACACGTCCATCGAGCTCCGCGGAATAAAGAAGACTGAGCAAGATGGCACCCTTGGGCGGGAAGGGGACCGTGCATGCGCGCTGCATTCCCAAAGGCTTTCTTTGAAAGCTGGGGAAATGCTCCGCACGAGGGCTCCGTCGGCGCCGACGTCACCCATATGTGAGGACTGACTTCCTACTTGGTCCTGGAGAATATAAATAAAGAGAAAGAGAGAAGGTTTACAAAATATTTTGATAGCAAAGAGGAAACTAGAAGAAATGGGCAGATGTCAGACAGTCTTAGACGACAAAAAAAAATACACAATCTCTTCTCGGCAACAGGGAGGCCAGTCTGCCCCTGAATCAGCCCGTCACATCAGAAGCCTGTTTAAAAAGATGGGTCTTCAAGACAGCTTTTAAACCTTTAAAGGTATATTGTAGTTGGAGTTGTGGGGGAAGACTATTCCACAACATGGGGGCTGGAAAGAGTGAAAAAAACGGATTGTCAAGTAGATTCGTAGCATGCTCTAGAGATGGTGGTGGCAGGTGTAAACAATCTCCATGAATAGAACAAAGGAAATGGGTTGGATAGTATGAGGTAATCAGAGATAAGAGGTAATCTTGATAGAGAGCTTTGTATGCTAAGATCAAAATCTTGTATGCAGACGTTACGTGGGAGCCAATGGAAATGAATCAGAAGAGGAGCTATATGATCAAATTTTCTGGTATGGGACTTTATGTACAGTGCTGCGTACACCTTGAGGCACTGTATAGGTGTTCAATAGTAATAGTGATAGTACTACTTGAGAGGGGCCCTCTAAAAGGATTAACAATACACAGATTGAGTAGTCTAGGAATTCCAATCTAGCTAAAAGAGTGTTGCTATGGAAATATACTTGACTATTTCTCTCTCAAGAGTTTTAGAGTTGCAAAACAGTCCGTCTACAGAAAAAGAACACAACTTCTTTAGGATAAAGAAAATGCTTGCTTTTATAAATATTTCTTGGAAATTATGTCTAGAGGTGGCCAAGTGTCTCTGTGTTCAGGTGACCTGTAACAAGACCTGACCTATAACATGTAGATGCAATTTATAGATATGAATTAGCAAAATGCAACGCAATGCTTGATGTAGAAAGATAAGGTAACAATTATACACTGTAACAGTTTTTGTTCCATTAAAAGACTGCTGAAGAAGAAGGGGGCAGGACCTTGCAAACATATGCAGAACTTTGTCTAAACTGCAGTCCTCTCCTGAAGCTTCAGTCATTACTAAGACAGAACTCTATGTGTGAATTGTTTTAATTATTATTGCTCTGAGTGCTTTGATCGAAACCCAAGAATCGAGGTCAAGGTTTGCTACTTGGTGAGTCTGGGATTAGCACAGTGCAAACAGTGGCCTTGTCAAAGGCTTTCTGAAAATTCAGATACACTATGGGGGTCATTCCGAGCCACGAATAGCAGTTCAAAATGACCCCGCTATTCGTGGCTTTTCCCGGCTCCGTTCTCCTTCCCCGCATGTTGTAAGGGGAAGTTAGATGAGGGCAGAAAAGGGGAGGATCGGGAGTGGCATTAGGACGGGCAGTGGGCAGTCGCCGGTCCCAGACGTACAGGGCCGATTCTAATGTCAGCCCTGTATGTCCGGGGCCGGCGACTTGAACGGGGAAGTTATTCCACCTCCGAGATGGAATACATTTCCTGATGTGCAGAATCGGTGGGCCCGGGGCATAGCAACGGCGTGAGGGAGTGGAGAGCATTCCCCACAGCCCGACACTGGTTATAAGTGGCCGGATCAGGGATTGGGCTGCAGGAAATGCAGTGCAGAAGCCAGCATCCGGGATCGTAGCTTTTAAATGGAGCCGCGATGCCAGGGCAACTGGGAGGGGCGGCTCTATAATGAGGCCGAGTGAGGCAGTAGCCTCAGGCGGCAACTTTTTGGGGGCAGCAAAAATTGCCCCCAAAAAGACTGCCTCACTTGGCCTTAAAAAAAAAAAACAGTTGCAGAAGTTGCTGCTGCTGCTGCAGCAGCATGAAATGCCCTGCCGCTGCCGCCTCCCATGAAGAGCCCTGACAGCTGCCAGCTCAGTTTTGCAAAGCTGCGCGAAGGGACAGCGTTTCCCTTTCCCATGGCTCTGTTAAAGCTGAGCCCACTGGTGCTGATGAGAAACAGGAAATGGCTGATGGGGGGGGGGGGGGTTTAGAACTGGAAATGGGCTGATGCGGGGGTTAAGAATAGAAATAGGCTGATTGGGAGGGGGTTAGAAATGGTAATGGGCTGATTGAAATGAAATTAGTTCTTACCTGCTAATTATCTTTCCTTGAGTATTCTCCGGGCCAGTCCAGGGAAGGTTAGGTTAGGTTGTCAATCCCCTTCAGCAGCTGAGGACATGAAGACATCAAGTTTTCTTGAGTCGTGAAGCCACTCCCCCTGAGGTCAACCTGTCAGTCTTCTTTCTGACAAAGCAGCAAATTAATATCGAACATCAACCCATACAAACTGATCATGTTCTATAGTCCTACAGAAACAGAAGAAGCTAACAACTCCTGCTTCTTAAAATTTAGTATTTAACTTTTTTCTTCAATTTTTTTTTTTTTAATAATATAAACAAACTAGCTATCTATCTAAAGAAAAAAACATAGAAGCCCCGATACTTCCCCTTCACTTGAATACACAAAAGGGTGGGACCCTGGACTGGCCCGGAGAATACTCAAGGAAAGATAATTAGCAGGTAAGAACTAATTTCATTTTCCTTTTCGCTTCTCCGGGCCAGTCCAGGGAAAGTTAGGGCAGTACCAGAGCAGTACCTAAACTCGGGAGGGACCAGCCAGCCCTGCAATAAGAGCTGACGCGCCCACTTTTGCATCTTCCCTGGCCTGAACATCCAGGCGGTAATGCTTCGTAAACGTATGCAATGAAGACCACGTCGCTGCTCTACAAATATCTACCGGAGGAACAAAAGCAAATTCCGCCCAGGAGGTTGCTTGAGCCCTAGTAGAATGAGCTTTCAACCCAACTGGTGGAGATCGTCCCCCAGCTTGGTAAGCCGCTGAAATAGCACAGCGCACCCAACGAGCAATCGTTGACTTTGAAGCTGGATGCCCTTTATTGCGCCCAGCATATTGAATAAACAGCCTATCCGTCTTTCGAAAAGGCTCCGAAATTTTAAGGTAATTCTTTAAAACACGACCAAGATCCAGTTTTCGGAGAGCTCGATCGATCGGAGAACTTGATAAGTCCGAAAAAGTAGGCAACACCACTGACTGATTAACATGAAAAACAGAAAGTACTTTCGGTAAAAAACAAGGAACCGTACGTAGTACTACTCGTTCAGGCAGAAACTAAATAAGGCTCCTGACAAGACAAAGCCTGTAAATCGGAAATTCTCCGCGCTGAACACAAAGCTACCAAAAAAGCCGTCTTCCATGAACATTCACGTGGAGATCGCGAGGAAACCGAAGCCAATGGCGAACTCGATAAAGCCTCTAAAACAATATTTAAATCCCACGGAGGCACAATCTTACGTAACGGAGGCCGGAGAATTTTTGCCGCCTTAAAAAATCTTTGTACATCTGGATGAAATGATAAACTACGTTTTTGGACCAATCCCCTGAAACATGTCAATGCGGCCACCTGAACCTTAAGAGTATTAACTGCCAAACCTTTATCCAGACCTTCTTGAAGAAACAAAAGCAATTGTGGTAAGGTAGCCAAACGTGGAAGAACGTTGTGCCGTCCACACCAATCTTCGAATAATCGCCATACCCGGACATATGCAAGAGAAGTTCCCGGTCTTCTAGATTTAAGCAAAGTAGCCACTACCGAACTTGCATAACCTTTACGTGCTAAGCGAGCCCTCTCAAGAGCCAAGCCGTAAGCAAGAAGCGATCCACCTGTGGCATGAGTACGGGTCCCTGATATAATAGATTGATCCGGACTGGCAGACGCCAAGGAGGCGCTATTAGAAGCCGCATTAGATCCGCATACCAAGGACGGCGAGGCCAATCTGGCGCAATCAGAATCACGGAACCTCGGTGTCCCGCTATGCGTTGAAGTACACGATTCACCATTGGCCACGGAGGAAAAACATACAAAAGTACGTTCTCTGGCCAAGGCTGAACTAGAGCATCGAGCCCCTCTGACATGCGTTCCCTGCGTCTGCTGAAAAACCGGCTTGCTTTGGCATTGCTGAAAGTTGCCATTAGATCCATAACCGGTTGACCCCATTTCAAGGTCAGTTCGTGATAAACCGCCACATTTAACTCCCATTCTCCTGGGTCCAAAATGTTGCGACTGAGATAATCGGCCTGAACATTCTCTCTGCCAGCCACATGGGCAGCCGACAACACCAGAAGATGGCCCTCCGCCCAAGCCATTAACTCCTGACATTCGCTTAGGAGAGAGGAACTCTTGGTCCCTCCCTGCCGATTGATATATGCCACTGTAACAACATTGTCGGAGAACAAACGGACTGCCTTCCCCGTGAGAAGGCGTTCGAAGTGTAGAAGAGCCAGTCGAGCCGCGCGCAACTCCAGCATGTTGATCGACCATGAAGTCTCTTCCTGAGACCAAAAACCTTGAACCACTTGAGACTGACAATGCGCTCCCCAGCCCGCTAAACTGGCATCCGTGGTGACCAAAATCCATGCGGGCTCCCGCAAAGGCACGCCTGCAGAGAGATGCACAGGGTTCAACCACCACTCCAGACTTTTCCTTACTTGCTCTGGACAAAACAGGCATTGAGACAGCGGGTGAAGCTGCGGAGACCAACGGGAAAGCAAAGCCTGTTGTAACGGTCTCATGTGAGCCCTGGCCCACGGAACCAGATCCAAAGCTGCCGCCTTGGATCCCAAAAGTTGTAAGTACATCCAGGCCGATGGAGTCTGAACTTTTAAAAACGCCTTCACCTGCTGCAAAATCTTGTTTATTCTGATCTCCGGCAAGAAAACTGCTCCTCGACTGGTGTCGAATAAGGCCCCTAGATAAGTCAGTTGTTGAACTGGCTGCAAGTGACTCTTGGCCTGATTTATGACCCAACCTAGTTGTTCTAAAAGCTGAACAACTCGAGCCGTTGCGACTACCGAAGCCAAATGAGAATCGGCCCTGATAAGCCAATCATCGAGATATGGATGAACTCTGATGCCTTCTTTTCGCAGAGCAGCTGCCACCACTACCATGAGCTTTGTGAAAATCCGCGGAGCCGTGGCAAGGCCAAACGGCAGTGCTCGAAACTGGAAATGACCTATTGGAAGGGCAAAACGCAAAAACTTTTGATGAGAAAACCTTATTGGAATGTGAAGATATGCCTCCGTAAGATCTATTGAAGAGAGGAATTCTCCTGGACGCACTGCTCGAATTACCGTACGCAGCGTCTCCATGCGAAAATGAGGCACCCGCAAAGCACGGTTGACGCCCCTGAGATCGAGTACTGGTCGAAAAGAATCTTCTTTTTTGGGAAACATGAAATAGATCGAGTATCGACCTTGTCCGTACTGGTCTCGCGGCACAGGAACTATCGCCTGTAGCTGTAAGAGATGAAATATTGTCTCCGCTACCGCTTTTTCCTTTGACCCCGGGGCACAGGGAGACAGGACAAATGCGGGTGACAAGGGGTAAGCGAAATCTAGCGCATACCCTTTTTGAACTATCTCCAACACCCACTTGTCCGTCGTGATCGCGGTCCAGGCTTTTAGAAATCTCTGTAGACGTCCTCCTACAGGAACTAACGCCTGGACCAACAGACCTTCATTGTGGCTTCTTAGTTGCGGTTTGAGAATTTGGGAAGTAAGATCTACCGTAACCTCTTGCCCCACGAAAGGACTGACCGCGAAATCCCGAACGACCTCTGGAATAAGGAACGAAACGCGCCCCCTGAAACCTCCTAATGTCTCGTCCGGCACCTCGTAGACCTCCTGCGCCTCGTCCGGGCCTCTGCCTATCCTCAGGCAAACACCCTCCTTTAGAATCACCAAGATCCTTCACAATTTTCTCAAGCGCTTCTCCAAAAAGCAATTTCCCTTTATAAGGCAACTTGCTAAGACGCGACTTAGAAGACACATCTGCTGCCCAGTTGCGCAACCACAAAAAACGCCTAGCCGCAACCAGCGATGCCATAGTTTTGGCGGCAATCCGCAGCAGATCATAAAAGGCACCCGCCATATAAGCAGCAGCCGATTCTAATTTTGCAGTTTCCGCTCCCTGCAACAAATCTGGATCCCCAGATATATCTCCTTGAAGCCACCGAATGGATGCTCTAGACACATATGCCCCACAAACTGCTGCTTGCAGAGCTAAAGCACTAGAATCAAATGCTTGCTTAAGAAGAACTTCTAACTTTCTATCCTGCAAATCCTTAAGAGCAGCTGCTCCCTCAACCGGGATAGTAGTTTTCTTTGTCACTGCCGCAACTATCGCATCCACCTTAGGCATTCGTAATAAATCCTTCTCTTCCTGCGGCATAGGATAAAGGCGAGATAAGGCACGGCTTCCACGAAGCGTAGCCTCCGGGCATTCCCATTCAGATTCAATCATTTGCCTTATCACCCAGTGCATTGGGAGGGAGCGTTGTTCCGCCTTAAACCCTTGTAATAATGGATCCTCTAAAGGTTCCTGAGATGCAGAGGGAAGCAACAGATGTAAGGCAGACAATGAATGAGAAATAAGAGCTGAAAGCTCCTCTTTGCGGAAAACACGAAACATATTAGGATCCTCTCCAGGAGCAATTTCACCCTCTTCCAGCTCTTCAGATGCCATGTCTAAGCCTGTAACAGACAGACATTCTGTTTCCCCCTGACCTAAAGTCACAGGGAGCTGAGGAGCAAAAGGGTCCAAAGGATCCCTAATGACCTCTTTAGTTAGAGAAGTACCTTCTCCAGGATCCTCTGGAACAGAAAGATCCATAGGAACTGATGAAGAGCTTTTAAACATTTCACCAGAAACAGAATTAGAAGATCTTACCAAAAAAGCCTTGTGCATAGCCAAAATAAATTCTGGGGAAAAGAAAGATAATACACTTTCTTTCGCCTCTGCCAGAGGTTGCTCAGGCTTCTCTTGCCTCAAAACGCTTTTAGAAGTCTTGCTCTTCTTTTTAGCAGGCTGTTACTTATCTGATGCCAAAACAGCCGGTGAATTCAAAATGGCCACTTTACCGGCTTTTTCAGAGTTTAAAAACTGCTTTTCAGCCTCTATGGTAACCTTCTCTGCCATCGGAAATAATTATTTTGCCAATTAAAACTTAAAAGCTTAAATTTGCCACGCTACAGCAGAGTGCAGGCAAACAGCCACTTACTTCAATAGCGCCGTTGAAAACAACTCACGCTGCAGTTTTTGTTCCGTTGCTTGCCGCGCCACAGCAGAGAGCAGACAAACAGCCTCTTGCATCAATAGCGCTGTTGAAAACAACAAACGCTTACCAGCCACACTCAAAATCTGCCTAATTGCTGCAGATTTTTGTTCCGCTGCTAGCGGAACACTGAAAAAGACGGCAATTGCAATCACAGAGGAAGTACTGGGGCTCCCAGATCCACTGCGTTTTGAGAGACTGACGGATTACATTAGGCAGGCTCTGCCTTAGTCCGTTGATTAATCAACAATGTACGTCTCCCTGCTAGTAAAAAGCACTACAGAATAAATATCTAATTAAGGACTATAAACAAAATCAGCCCTGCTAGAGCCAATTTCACTGTAAGTAACAAAATAAAAAATTCAGATATTTGAAGGAGAGAGCTAATATCGATCCTCTTCAGCTGCTGAGGACTGAAAGACTGACAGGTTGACCTCAGGGGGAGTGGCTTCACGACTCAAGAAAACTTGATGTCTTCATGTCCTCAGCTGCTGAAGGGGATTGACAACCTAACCTAACCTAACCTAACCTTCCCTGGACTGGCCCGGAGAAGCGAAAAGGAATGGGGTTAGGCCTGGAAATGGGCTGATTAGAGGGGGCTAGGACTGGAAATGGACTTATTGGGGGGTTAGGAATGGTAATGGGCTGATTGGGGGGCTAGGACTGGAGTGGGCTGATAAGGGGGATAGGACTAGAAATGGGCTGGGACTGGAATTGGCTAATGGGGGAGGGGAGGAGAGTGCTGCTGGCCCAGTAAGAAAACTAGGGGCTAGGGCTACAAATGGGCTGGCTGATATGGGGGGATGGGAGAATAGGACTGGTAGGGAGCAGATACTGAGAGGGTCTGCCAGGGTAAGGAGGGGGCAGGAAGGGAGCTGACACGGGGGAAGGAGGGGCTGGAAAGGAGCTGATATGGCGGGGGAAGGAGGGGGCTGGAATGGAGCTGACACCTGGGATGTACTGAAGGGGGACTGGAAGGGAGCTGACACTTGGGGATGGGAGTGGTAGGTGGCTGGGTAATGGGGAGGAGGCTGGAAGGGAGCTGACGTGCGAATGGCACCAGAAGGGGGATGGACAGAGGGTAGGATGACTGGAAGGTGGGGGTGGCACTGAGAGTGGATGTGAGCTGATACCTGGGATGGTATTTGGACTAGAAGGGGCTGGACAGTGGGGAAGGAGGGGGACTGGAAGGGAATGGACATCAGTGGCAGTCGTGGGAATGCAAGGCTGTTGACATTGGAAGGTACTGGGAGGGGAGGACTGTTAAGGGGGATGATACTGGGGAGGGTTACTGGAACTGGAAATGGGCTGATGGAAGGAAGTGAAGAAAACAAAAAAAGAGATAAGAAATGGCAGATGGACCATAGACCACAGAATGAGTGCTAAGAGAAGACAGGAAAGCAGAAGCCTCAGATTGGGACCAGCATGATCAGAGAATAAAAGGTAGAAAACATAATTTTATTTAATTTTAGTGAATGGACTTTGTGCTATCTTTATATTTTACACAGTATTGGGGAACTGCATCTCTTATTTATCTGATGTTACACTGCATGTGGACTCTGGCTTCTTGGCGTTTCGGTTTAAATTTTGTCTACATATTTTTATTTTTACTTTAGATTGTGGTTACTTATTCTGTACTTGGTGAGGGTTGATGTTATAAGTGTGTGACTGAGGCCAGGCATTCTGTTAACATGGAGTTTGTACATAAAGATCTATACTGTACTGTAGTAATTTGACTTGTTCAGCTTTTAAAATAGGTGGATGGATGTTCCAGGGCCCACTGTATTATTTACAATGACACTTTTTTTGGATGGGCTCCTTATGTGAGTTTTGGAAGTTTGTGCTGATATGGTATGGTATGGTAGGTTTGCTCTTTGTTGTAGGGTTTTGTATTAGTTCACAATATGCCTAGTACTGAAGAATAGTGATTGTTGTTGTTAGTGAGATGATCAGAATCAGATTTTTTTTAAAATATTGAGTTCTGTGTGTGAATGTCCTGGTTCTAGTCTGCACCCACTGTAGATGCAAAATATATGTTGAAAAAGAAAAAGCAAGAACCATAACGCAGTTTATAACAAAATAAAAATGAGTTATAATTTAGTTTTATAAACTGTGCTGTTGGTTCTTGCTCTTTTTTAGTTCCTTGGTGTGCAAACAGGACCGTACCTAGCCCGGTGCAAGAGGTGCAGCCGCACAGGGCACAAAGGCTTGGGGGGCCCATTTCAGCTGTCTGCTGTTGCCCTGCCACCGCTGGCAGGACAATAGCAGGCAGCTGAAATGCGCCCCCCAAGCAGGTCTGGTCCCTCCCTCTTCCGACGCGATGTCAAAGCAGGTAAGGACAGATCTGCTTAAAGTGTTGGCATTCTTCAGATCGGGCGCATGCCCCTCCACTTCCCCCCCATACCTCCGTCAAGTGCTGCCTGCTCTTTCCCTGCTGCTGGTACCGCCGTGAAAGAAACAGAGGGCGGTAGCAGCAGGGAAAGAGCAGGCAGCGCTGGACGGAGGTATGGGGGGAGGAGGGGGGTGCGTGCCCGAGCTGCAAGTTGCACAGGGTGGGTGACTTATATAGAGGCACTATCATCTCCTTTCTTCTGCTGGTCATTCCTCTCCGTATGCATCCAAGCATCCTTCTTGCTATCGCCGTTGCCTTTTCTATCTGTTTAGTTACTTTAAGATCATCAGACACAATCACATCTATGTCCCGCTCTTCTTTTGTGTACAGAAGTACTTCACCCACTATACTATGTTGCTCTCTTGGATTGCTGCAGCCCAAATGCATTACCTTGCATTTTTTAACATTAAATCTCAGCTGTCAAATTCTAGACCATTCTTTAAGCTTAGCTAGATCCTTCCTCATGTTATCTACACCTTCCTGGGTGTCTACTCTATTGGAGATTTTGGTATCATTTTTTTAGTTATCTCCAAGTTATAATGCCCTGTTCAATGTAATTTCAGTTTGTTCAATGTAAACCGCACTGATGCAGAATAGCGCGGTATATAAGAAAATGAAAATAAATAAATAAAAAATAAATAATCTGCAAAGAGGCAAACTTTACCTGACAGTTCCTACGCAATATCACTAACATAAATGTTAAAAAGAATGGGACCAAGGATAGATCCTCTGGGGCACACCACTGGTAACATCCTTCTCCTCAGAGTGAGCTCCATTTACCTGTATCATTTGCCGCCTCCCACTCAAACAATTTCTAACCCAAGCAGTATCTTTAGGATCCATCCCTAGGGTGCTCAGTTTGTTTATAAGTTGCCTGTGTGGAACAGTGTCAAAGGCTTTACTGAAATCTAAATACACCACATCTAGGGCTCTCCCTCGGTCCAACTCCCTGGTCACCCAGTCAAAGAAATAAATCAGATTTGTCTGACAAGACCTGCCTCTGGTAAATCCATGCTGCCTCGGATCCTGTAATCCGCTGGACTCCAGAAACCTCACTATTTTCTCTTTCAGCAGCGTTTCCAATAATTTACTCACCACCGAAGTTAAACTAACCGGCCTGTAGTTTTCAACCACATCCTTACTTCTGCTTTTGTGTAAAGGAACCACATGTGCCTCTCCCCAGTTCTTTGGCACCACTCCCGACTCCAATGAGGCATTGAAAAAGTCAGTAAGTGGAGCTGCTAGAACGTCCCCAAGTTCCCTCAGTATTCTAAGTTTGGATAGTTTCTCGCGAACACAGTCTTTTGAAATTGTTCAAGATTCCCCTCGCTTCTGTTCCTGTTTGTGGGTGTTTTCTGAGTTCTTGCTCCTGGTTCTTCATCTGTAAAAACAGAATAGAAATATTTGTTAAGCAAATCCGCTTTATCCTCATCAGTTTCTACATATTCCTCCCGTTTACCCTTGAGTCTGACAATACCACTTTTGCTCTTCCTCTTCTCACAAACATTTCTGAAAATTGTCTTATCCCACCATTTTATTACATTGGCTATTTCCTCCGCTTTTTGAATTTTTCTTTCCTGACTACTTTGCTAGCTTCTTTAAGTTTTTCCAAATATAGATGCCTGTCTTCCTCTCTCTGTGATTGCTTGTATTTCATGAAGGCCTCCCTCTTATTCTTCATCTTTTCAGCTACTTCTTTTGAAAACCATAGTGGTCTTAGTTTCCTTTTACCTTTATTTACCATTTTAGCAAAAAGATTGGTTTCCCTTAAAATATCCCCTTCAGTTTTGCCCACTGTTTTTCTACATCATCCAGCTGTTCCCATCTCGCTAACGATTACTTGAGGTATTGGCTCATCTTGGCAAAGTTAGTTTTCCTAAAGTCTAAGGCCTTCGCTTTTGAATGGATTTTATCAGCTGCAGTCCTAATACTGAACAACACCATCTGGTGATCACTGGATCCGAGATGATCTCCCACTATAATATCAAAAACACTTTCACCATTGGTAAGCACCAAGTCCAGTATGACCCCTTCACGTGTGGGTTCTGTTACCAGTTGCCTGAATAGTTCTCCCTGTAGAGAATCCAGGAACTCCTTATTTCTAGATGATACTGCAGTAGGAATGTGCCAATCAACATCAGGCATATTGAAATCCCCCATCAGTAGCACTTCCCCTTTCCTAGCAATGCTGAGTATGTCTTCTATTAAATCTCCATCCACCTCGTCCCTCTGTGAAGGAGGTCTGTATATCACGCCAATGCAAATAGATTTCTCTTTCCTTCTTTCTAATTTAACCCACAGTGCCTCCTCTTTCCCTTTTAAGCCCTGTATTTCCATAGCTTTAATATCATTTTTTATATACAGTGCCACTCTTCCTCCCCTTCTTCCTACACTGTCCTTTCTGAATAAAGTATAGCCTGGTATAGTTATATCCCAGTCATGGTTGTCCGTGAACCATGTTTCTGTTACCGCCACTAAATCCAAGTCAGCCACTCCCATTAAAGCCTCAACATCTGGGATCTTATTTCCCATGCTACGGACATTTATTCACATTGCTTTCCATATGTTGCCCCTTTTACCCATTTTACCCATTTTCATAAAGGTATTTAATGTTTCACTTACCTTGGGGGCTTTCTTCACCCATCCCCAATGAATCTAGTTTAAAGTACTCTTCAGTAGCTTAACCAGTCTACTACTGAAGACATGTCGACCCTTCTTGGACAGATGGATGCCATCTCTGCTCTGCAACCCTTGGAACAGCATCCCATGATCCAGAAAACCAAAACGCTCTCAATGACACCCTCCACACAGCCATGAATTTATCTCCAGGATGTGAGCTTCTCTGCCTTGGCCTTTATCCTCAACAGGGAGTATTGAAGAGAACACCACCTGTGCATTAATCTGCTTCAACCTCTGTCCCAGAGCCATAAAGTCACTTTTTATATGCTCAGAGGGACTCCTGGCAATATCATTTGTGCCGACATGGATGAGCAACATCGGGTAATAGTCAGTGAGCTTGATGAGTTCTTGGCAAACTCTCCATAACATCTCGGATTTTGGCACCTGGCTGGACATCAAGTCTGGTCGGCAGATGGATGCCTCAGTACCCCTCAGAAGAGAGTCACCAACCACCACCACCCTTCACTTCCTTGTGGTCACTGATTCTGCAACTTTGGGGTGCTCGAGCTCTGGTTCTTCCCTTTTCTGGGACACTTTCACCTCCTCCAATTCCAGGGCTGCATAATGGTTCTTCAATTCAAGGGCTGAAGGAGCAGAATTGGTGTTTCTGCAGGTCCTGGTGACTCGTGTCCAGCCTTCATCATTCTGCAGGCTCCCATCTTCTCCTCTGCTGGACAGCTTGGATTTTTAAGAAGCATCTCATCAATGTACTTCTCACTGCCTTGAATGCTCCTCATCCTCGTCACTTCTTCTCTGAGCTCCTCCACTTGTTTCCTGAGAGCTTCAGCATGAAGGCATCCTGCACATGGAAACGGTACTTCAGCTGGCATTGGGATCTCTGTCTGGACAGAGGCAGAAGCTGTAACAGGGGCAACAGCTTTGGCGATACAATTTTTCCCAGCCATTGTTCAGTTGGTGGAGTTTACAAGAGCAAAAGAGAGAGACCTACCAAAGTACCAGCCTGTTTCCTAACTTTGCTTGAAATACAGAACCTCTGTTAGGAATGCTGCCCTCATCCCCACAGTTTCCCCCACTCACCGGACTGATCCAACAATACCAACAGCTCTTTCCCGCCTCGCGTTCATCCTCTGTTCCCCGGCTTCCGTGTCGAGGCGGGAGCGCTGCACTGTGCTGCCTGCTGGCTTCTGTCTCCCTCACAGCTCCTTACCCGGTCATGGGTTCAGGAGACGCTGATGCCGAATACCTCGGTTTTTAAGTCCAGCAGCCTTCTCCTCGGGGGGGGGGGGGGGGAAACCCCTGGCTCTGCACTGCAAGTCTTCTCAATCTCCTTTATCTCTTACACCTTTTTTTTAAATTCTTAATCCCAAACAAAACAACCCTAAACCACCTACAAACACCTAAACACTACCTAGACACTTCTTAGTTGCCCCAACAATGAGTCCAGCACCCTGGATCACTCCTCCAGTTGCTTGGAGAGTGAGCTTATTGGAGATGGAAGGTGGAGACAGCTGACTTAATACACTGATGTCATCAAAAAGATGACATGCTCAGTCTCCAAGCTGCTGGAGGATGACTACCCAGGCATGCGGGATTGGACTGGAGGGATGATAAGGAATCCATTTTGGCTTTGTTGCATCAAACTATGACTATCTCTATATGTTCTGTAATTTTGTTCTTAATAATGGTTTCTAACATTTTGCCTGGCACCGATGTCAAGCTCACTGCTCTGTAGTTTCCCAGATCACCCCTTAAATCTTTTCAAAAATTGGCGTTATGTTTTCCACACTCCTATCTTAAGGCACCTTAGACAATTTTAAATATAGTATACAAATTACTAATAGTAGCTCTACAATTTCATTTTTGAGTTCAGGTGTTTTGCTGTCCTTTAGTTTATCAAATTGCCGTACAGCATCTTCCAGATTTATTGAGATTTGTTTCAAATCCTCTGATACATCGCCTTTAAATATCATTTCTGGAATTGATAACTTCCTTACATCTTCATTAAAGAAAAGAATTCATTCATTCTGTCTGTCATGGCCTTGTCCTCCTGCATGCCCTTTTTACCTCTCTATAATCTAATGGTCCAACAGACTCTCATGGGTTTTTTCATATGAATGTACCTTAAAAAGTTTTCATTATGAATTTTTACTTCTACAGCAAGCTTTTTTTCTAATTCTCTTTGCCTGCCTTAGCAATACCTTCCATCTTGAAGGAATACAAAAGGGGACTGCTAGTAATGGGAATTTTTCTAAATATTGGGGAAAAAGGAATTCTTTAGATTAAAGCTGAATAATCTGTGAACCCAGAGTATTTGTTAAATCAGTCAGGGCCTAGTAGCAGCAAAGAGCTTTCAGTTTAAATTTAACACACAGCAGAGAGCTTTCTGGTTAAATTTAGATCCCAAAACTCCCTCTATCCAAGAGTGCATGGTTCATAACAATGTATTCTTGAAGGACACTACCAAAAGAATGAAGTTAGGGCATATCAGCAGAGAGGTTCCAATAAAGACAAAAGTAGCCCAAATGCCCTTGAGTACGGAGCAGACAGAGCTTAAAGATTCCAAATTACCCCTGCCTACCAATAGCTAGATTAATATGAATAAAATACAGTCTCTAAAATGCTTGTATGTAAATGCTAGTAGTCTAAAAAATAAGATGGGAGAATTAGAATGTATAGCACTAAATTAGAAGTTAGATATGATTGGTATCTCAGAAACATGGTGGAAGGAAGATAACCAGTGAGACACTGTGATACCTGGGTACAAACTATATCGTAATGATAGAGCTGATCAAATTGGTGGAGGGGTTGCGCTTTATGTTAGAGAGGGCATTGAGTCACAAAGGATTTTGCAGGAAACAACATTTATTGTAGAATCTCTATAGATTGAAATTCCATGTAAAAATGGGAAGGCGATGGCAGTGGGGGTGTACTACTGACTGCCTGGCCACAATGAACAAATGGATGATGAAATGCTCAAAGAAATCAGAGAAGCTAACAAAAGTTACAGCATAGTAATGGGTGATTTCAATTACCCCGGTATTGACTGGATCAGTGTCACTTCAGGACATGCAAGGGAGATAAAGGGGTATGTTTACTAAACTGCGTTAGTGCAATTCGCGTTAGGAGCCGCGGTAGTGAAAGAAACCCCAAATAAGGACATGGGCAGTACATCGTCACCACTACCGCGCGTTAGAAAAATTAACGAGCGTTACTGGGCGCCGTGCCGTGTTACTGCGCGTTAATCGTAAGAAGACGTACAGACACAAAGCACTGAAACAGAGCTGTAGCACAATGGTTACGGTACTGACCGCTGTTACAGGCAGCATGGGTTCGAGTCCCCAGTGTGCCTAACGCAGAAGGCTGTCCCAGGCATCACCCTGTACATTACAGAGGGAAAGAGGAGGCATGTTTTTCGTTACGCTGAGTATTGGTGTCAGAAAAACACCCTCGGAGTGTGCCTAGCCACGTACGTTGGTGCGTGCGAGGTTGCGTGCATTGGTACGTGCGTAGCAGCGCGCGTACAATCGTGCGTGGGTACGTGCGTTTTTACGTGCGTGGGTGTGTTTGCTAGCACCCCTACAAAACACACACAACATATACATGCCCCCTCACTCACTATATAGGGGGTATGTATATGTTGTGTCAGTTTTGTAGGGGTGCTAGCAAATACACCTACACATTATATAGTGAGTGAGGGGGGCGTGTATATGTTGTGTGTGTTTTGTAGGGGTGCTAGCAAACACACCCACACATTATGTAGTGAGTGAGGGGGCATGTATATATTTTGTATGTGTTGTAGGGTTGCTAGCAAACACACCCACACAGTGGTGTACCCAAAGGTGCTGCAGAAGGCACCCCATAACGCACAACATAGGCCACATTATAAAGTGGAGTGTCCACTGAGGCACATCAAAATGTCCCCCATAGAGCATTCCATAAGGGAACGTAAAGGGAGCCAGATAAGGTGACACATGGTGCGCCCTATGAGGCTCAGTAAGGTAATATTACGCTGAGGGGCTGTTGCCGGTAGCAGTCCTGTGTATGTAAAACATATAATGCAGCAGACAGCCCTATAAAAGGAGTCCATTGTGGGTCTGAACCCATGACTACTGGCTCCACAGGCAATGAATGACCCACTGGCCTGCAGCCCCATAGCGGCTAACCACCCCCTGGCTGTCTACTGAAGGGCAGCAGGACACCACCCAACTGCCTGCTGTGTTGGCCAGGATCTGTACCAATGCAGGCATACCCATGGTGCACTGCACATGCAGACCAGCAGTCCAGAGATGAACACAAGAAGGGGTATGTACCCATATAGCCCCCTGGTATGGTAAGGTGAAATGACTGTGTGGGTCACTGCACATAGTAGCAAGAGACAGTATCCCAACAGGGTGCCCCAGAAGAAGCTTGAAAAGTTGTTTGTGAAGGCAGACTGATCCGTAGCACAATGGGTAAGACACTGCCAGGTGGTGCAGGGTCAGTGAGTTCAATTCCCCCTGTGTGCCCAAGGACCAAAGCTGCCTGCAACAGTACCCTCCACAAACAGTAGTCACACATATTTAGAACCAGTCACCCCTATGTCTAAACCATAGATAACCCCATATTTTTTTCGGACACAAAGAACCTGAGAGGTTGGAAAAAATGCCCACCACCCCTCGTTGGGAGTGTCCGTGTAATCCAGAGAGCCGCAGCCCCCAAAGGTAGAAAACACTGTGAATCTGCAGCCAGAACCGGGTGTGTGAAACGTGCAAAATCACATATATACACAAATCAGGTAATAAAGGAAAGACCACGTCAAACTGTACCAGAAACAATGCAGGGGACAACCCAATTGCCCTGCCATTGGAATCCAGAAGCAAACAGCACTAGGACATGCTTTGTGTGCCACAACTATGGGCCCTGTACTAAGTGGATGTGTCCCTGCAAGTTGGGCGTATCTGTGGATGATTGTGCGTCATGACCCCCACACTAGATCAGTAATGTCATAGGTAGTCTGGTTTGTACGTCCAACAAGTACTGCTGTCAAACACCCACTCACAGGGATATAACCCAAAGGTGTCATATAGGGTAACCCTCTGAAAGCCACACCAGAGGGCAAAGCCTAATGTTCACTGTCTGCCACAGCACACTATAGGGCATTCCACAAAGCGCCCCATAGGGCATGTTACAGGGTCCATGATGAGTCACTGTGAGGAGTCTGCAGTGTGAGGGTTTTGTTGCTGTCAGCACCAATGTAAAGCAAGATAACAAAATGCCCCCCAAGGTGCGCAAAATGACCCACTGTGTGTTGAAACCCATGACCTAGGGGGCCCCCCAAGCATGGAAGCAACTATCTGCTCATATTGCCAGTGCAAATAACACAGTCCCAATAATGAGGTGGCCAGCTCCTGGAGCAAAATTGCCAAATGACCCAATCACCCACACCAAAATCACAGAAGTCGCACTATGTACATGCAGGGGTTGCCTGACAAGGAAACAAAGCAAGGTCTCAGCAAACAAGGGCATATGGCAAACACAATCAAGACCAAGGTCATGATCATTACCAAATATATAAGGCCCAATAACATCACAGACCCCTTTGCAAAACTGAATGTCAATGGCAAAAGCAAAAGCAAGAACAAACATACTATGGTTAGTGTGCGCAAGAAAATGCAGATGTCCGTAACACCTGAACCACAACCCCCTGACTGTGCACCGAGGGGCGCCATGTCGTCACCCAAGGTGCCTGCTGGGGTGCTAAGGATATGGGTGTATGCAACAGTACCCATGGTGCACTGCAGATGCACAGCAGCAGTCCAGAGATGACCATAGGAGGGGGTAGGCGCCCCCACAGCGCCTGGGCCGGAAGGGAGATATGAATATGTGCGACACTGACATAGAGCATCAAAAGACAGTAGCCCAACAGTGTGGCCAAGAAGAAGCCTGAAAAGGTGTACCAGTACGGTGTCAAGACAGGTGTCCAACGTTAACTGCAATAAGAGGTACATAGGGATAGGAGAGTGCTGATGGAACTGTGTCCCATAGAACAATATGGCACGGTGCACAAAAATGGTATGTTTGCAAAGGTCAGTGTGCCCTAGAGGCTGCAAGGTGTGCCTGGAGGGCCTGCAGGACCTGTGAGGAACAGAGACAGATGTAGCACAAACACCACCTAGAGCCCACAGTAAAGACAATGAACAGGCGACAGATGGAGGGCGAGTAGGGAGTTAACGGACCCTCAAACCTGACAGCATCACACGTGTGTGGCAGCAGCGCAGACCAACATGATGGTAGCAACAGCATCACAGCAGAGGGTGTTGGCACCCTGGTGTACCAGAAAAACAGTGTGTGGCAGGTGAGGAGAATATGTGTCCCCCAGTGGAGGGTGAGGTGGCCAGAGAAGTGAGCAGAAAATGCAGAGCAGGCACAGGACCAACAAGCAAAAAGAGATGCTATGTAGACAACGGTAGCAGGGTAGGATACGGGGCAACAGTCCACAGCAACATACAGGACACCTCACCCCACAATGATGCAAATACATGGACCAAAGGATGGACAGCAAATGTGATTACGATAATATGACCGGACAGGTAGCAGAAGCCAAGAAACGAGTATAACAGCGACAACAGGTAGTGCGGGAAAGGCAGAGGAAAAGAGGAACAGAGAGAGTGCAAAGCTATGACCACTCGGATGGAAAGCACTGGAGAAAAGAAATGTCCAGAAAAACACACTGAGGCACACAGAAATGGATGCAGACAGGATCACAGCATGCCAACATCCAAAACCACAGCAGCGTGTCAGGAGATGGAACCACAGAGTGTAGGCAAAATGCAGTACACATGTGGAGGAGGGGTCCACAGCCAACAACACAGTCCACAGGTGGGATGGAAGACACATATGAACAGGTCCACACACACACACACAGCAGGAGATATAATGTAGTGTAAACAACATGCAATTGATCAGGGGAGTGACACATAAGGGGTGGAATTGGATAGGCCAATGGAGACCCATGTGGATGGGCTGTGGAAAGGGGCACTGGACTGAAAGAGGAGCATGTCAATCACCAACCAGATCAGGGATGAGGCCCAGGCTAACCCACATCAGCAGAATCAGTGCACAGGTAGCTCATCACATGCACCACTCCAGAAGGAGAACTACTATTAGTCCAGACAATGTGGCACAGGGACAGCAAACATGCCACACGGACATGAACAGCTCAAACATGGATGTGTGGGCGGAGATGTGATGGGGCTGCACACATGATATGGCCAAGTAAGCAGCAAACAAGGAAGGAACAGACAACTTGCAGGTGTCACCGAAAACGTCAAGCACCCGAGTGTCAATGAAATGGGGTGACCCAACCACCAAATATCCACAACCACAAATGTGCAAACATCTGTCCCCAACAGCCAATCACCAGACCCAAGCAGAAAGCATATTCTGCAGTCCGGTGCACCATATGACGTGAAGAACAACATGGGGCCTGTGTGGCATCCAACGTCTCAAGGACACACCCAACCCACCTTACAACGCCACCCACCTGTTTATGCCTGTGGAGCCTACACACCCTGACTCCCCCCCTGCTGGCACTCCCAAAAATCAAAGGTGCGAAAGCAGCAGACGTTAGAAAAAGCCAGTAATATGTGAGGTGAAGGGTTGCAACATGACATGTCCGCACAGTGTATGCACGCACTGTATGCACACCAGACACCATCCCCATCAAATATAAGACACTGGAGAAAGCATGCAGAGTGACAAGGCCACATGCCATGCCAACAGTGACAGTTCATAAATCACCAACCCATGTACAGCTCAACACCCCCCTACTGCAAAAGAGGAAACACCCAAACAGGTAATAGAAACATAGAAATATGACAAGAGAAAAAGACCACATGGCCTATCTAGTCTGTCCTTCCATAACAACTACAACAGTCCCCTTTTTACCTTTAGAGATCCTCTGTGTTTGTCCCATGCTTTTTTGAATTCAGTTACTGTCCTCATCTCTACCACCTCCACTGGGAGACTATTCCACGGATCCACTACTCTTTCCGTAAAGAAATATTTTTGCATATCACTCCTGAATCTATCTCCCTTCACCCTCATCCCATGTCCCCTCGTAGCAGAACTTGCTTTCAACTGAAAGAGGCTCTCTCCCTGAACATTTATGCCACAGAGGTATTTAAACATCTCAATCATATCACCTCTATCCTGCCTTTCCTCTAAGGTGTACATATTAAGATCCTTCAGTCTGTCCTCATATGCTTTATAATGAAGACCACTAATCATTTTAATAGAAACATAGAAATATGACAGAAAAAGACCACAGATCTGTCGATTCCAGCCAAAGATGGCGTGGGAAGAATTCCCGCCGGGGCCGGTACCGTTGGTTCTGGTATCGTAATGGCAGCAACGGCAGGCCAGTCAACGCAGGAACAGTAACAATAGGCCATCAATGAGTCTGAGAAAAAGGCCTGTGTCCAACGTGCAGAGGACTATCTCCCTGTGTCGCCCACATCTGGGAACATGCTCACATGGGTGCTGTGGCCAAGCACATATGGATGACGTGATCACAGGATGCAGTGGAACACATGTGTCAACATTGTTGTCTGTGTCCTGTGTGAAAAGATGCGGATATCAGGTAAGGGAATGACACACCCACCCACGACACCTGGAAGACAGAAAGGAGACACACACATAAAAACAGCCACACACAGAATGCATAGATAGCACCACATGACATGGCCACAACACTGAGCACAGTGCACATGGACCACTGAAGTAGATGTCCGTGAAGACCACGGCACCATCCCAATATGATCATGTACATGCACATGACACGCATACACCCCAGGGGTCCAGAGCATGTGCAGCAGCGGTGGCATACCGAGATAACAACTAACGACAGCCTGAGAGCAATAGCCAAAATGCAGCATAAGCACGTGGTGTATGTCCAGAGGATGGAAGGCGAGGCCCACCTAAAAGGTACACCAGTGGCCTGACTGGGAATGTCCGTGTCAGTCAAAAGGACAAAGAGCCCCAATAGCGGATCCAGACACCAATGGACGGCGGACATCACCACGTCTGCATGGGTAGCTGTGAGAGGAACATGTTCACGGTGCAGTGTGTCCTGCGGAAACACAATGTTGATGTACATTGGATCACCATCAAAACTGTGACCCATCTGAGAAACATATATGACACATGTGCACAATGTACATTCGCCCACAAGCAGAAGGTAACATAGGGATGAAGGAACATAATTGGAGAGGGGGCCAAACACATTCCTACAACACAGATAGGCAGGGTAGCGCATACTGAACGGTCATGTAGACAGGTCAATAAGAAACAGGAACATACACAGTGTGAGAAGGTACGCATGCATGAAGCCCAGATGTCATGACCCCCAACACTGAACGACAAATGGAGACACACAGCACATCACATGCATGAGTGGCAAAAATCTGTCAAATGACCCAATGGAAGTGGCTGATCGACATACCCTCCGACAATACACTGTCCTGTGCCAGAGTACACACACAGCCGCACAAGATGTGTGCAAGATACACCATGCAGACCCCCAAGATGTGAACAGGTAATGGCCACATGTGTGACAGATGGAAGCGAAGGGTGATGGAGCAGTGGTCCAAATACAGGTGCAGCACCATAGGAGCAGCGTAGAGACAACAACATATATGTGTCTAGCCATGACGACTGCCATGCAATCACCACTACCTGCCAACTCACCCGAGCCAAAAGGAAGGATGCATATATGAACACACACTCCCCACATGCAGCACAGCCTCAGGCAGCATATTAAGGCAATCCAGGTGGGCCTGGAACACAGAAGCTCATCCTGTGGAGCCAAGAACAGGACAGAGATATGGAGACATTAGATGGCAGTGCTGCACAATCCTCACACCACCTAACACATGGCTAACCCAGAGACATGTCCCCAGCACACCCATAACTTACAGGTAAAGATGTTCTCGATAAGATGTTACCTGGCTGCCATCCCCGCACGTGACACCAGGTGCAGGAGGGCACATAGGATCCACCCCGAGATCCTCATTAATTTCGACTGGAACATTGTGCCTGAGAGCAATGTTGTGGAGGATGCAACAGGCTATGATGATCCTTGCTACAGTCAGCGGTCCGTACTGTAAGGCCCCGCCAGTCCTATCCAGACACCTGAAGCGACTTTTGAGAACGCCAAAGGTGCGCTCAATCACTGAGCGACTGGAGGCATGGGCCTCATTGTACCGTATCTCTGCACCTGTCCGAGGGAGACGCACAGGGGTAAGCAGCCAGGTGCAACACCCATATCCTGCATCACCTGCAGAAAATAATGGTGCAAAGTCACATGCGTGCTGAGCCAATAATGGAATGACAGATATAGCAATTCAGAACTGAACAGCCGAGAGGCCATGCACACAGATATGAGGCAAACACAGTGCACACAGTGGTAGTGCAGCAGAGGCTGTCGAAGCCAGTGGCAAATGACCATGACATGCCGATAGTGGCAGTGCACACCCATGTAACCGTGACACAGGACATGTTCAAGAACTGTGACGACAAAGAGCAGTGGCGGTAGCTGTGAGGCAAGATGCCAGACATTGTCAAATAGCACCCGGGGGTGCAGGGAGGCACAGGTGTGCAAGTAGGTGGCTGGCCCGATCTGGCGCATACACAGCACAGGGATACATTGCGTGGGTGGTGTGGGGGAAACAACAGGCGGTGGTGACAGGGGACCCCGAAGACGGTGCCCAGACATGCAGCAGACATGTGTATTATGTGATGCGCCCACAGCACATCTCATGTCTAGCCCACAGCATGGCCAGAGAGAGTAGGCCACGTATACAGAATGACCCCCATGAGGATGGGTCTATGCCCCCCCCCGAGGGTGCCTCACTGACAGCCATGCAACATATGGCCTGCCCAAGTGACTGACCCCACTGGGAGACATGGGTACAACTGCCAGTGCAGTATGCCCGTGCCCAGATGTGGAGGCCATGGGCAGGTTGCATGTGTAGCTCACAGGCATGGAGGGGACACAGCATATGCAGCACAGTTGCCCCTGGACACATTTGCTCGGAATAAAGAAGGGCAAGGCCACGGAGAAACCGACACCACGTGTCCGCTGGCACACACATGTGAGAGCAAACAAACACACATCTTAGACAGAGAGATGCGTGTCACGAAACATATGTCTGTGACCAAGACACCAGTGACACGGCATGAGGTAGTGAGCCACACCCAACAGTGTACTCCCAGAAATAACGCAGCAATGTCAGGCAAGCAGTGGGGAATGGTGACAATGCAGTATAGACACCCATCTACAGTAGGTGCATGTCATATACGCTGAATACCCACCCAGCAGGACGTAGTCACCATATTGACTAGTCTCAAACTGGCCAAACACTGCCGAGTTCTGCAGGATATAGGAGTCATGGGCAGACCCTGGGAATTGCGGAACCACATTCACGATACGCATACTTGCATCACAAACAACCTGCACATTGAGGGAATGGAAGTGTTTGCGGTTGCGGTACACAACCTCCCTGTCGCGTGGCGGGACAAGGGCAACATGTGTGCAATCTATAGCGCCCATCACGTGTGGTATCCCAGCAATCCTATGGAATGCCTGTGCCAGGGCTGCCCAATGTTGCCTACCGTTGGGAATTGCTATGTAATTCCCAACCCGGCTGACCATGGCACGCAGTACCTGGTGGAGACAGCGGGAGAAGGTGGGCCTACTCATCCCACCCACTGCTGCCACCAAGGATTGGAAACAGCCAGAGGCAAAGAAATGTAGGGCAGCCAGGAGCTTGGTCATACCCGGTATAGCATGTGACCGGGCAGTCAGGGGCTCAAGGTCAGGTCTGAGTTCCTGATAGAGCTCCCTAATGGCCCCTGTGTCCAGCCGGTAGAGGGAGAATACCTGGCCCTCCCTCAGGTCCTGGAGCAAGACCCTGGGCCTGTAGAGACGCCCCAGGCATTGTTGGAGCTCAGCACACCTACGGCGCCGTTGGTCACCCACACCCGCCTGTGCAGGCCCCACAGCTGCAGGCCTGAGTTGCAGTGGCATTGCACCTATGCCCAGGGCCGCTGCCCCAGGAACAACATCTCCCTCCTCCTGGAACAGCAGGTCCGCCAGCTCAACCAATGCAACCACTGCACCACCTGCATGCGCAGTATGAGCCATGATAGACACAGGTTGGAGGATAGCAGGGTTAGAAATAGTGGTGTGGGTGGGGATGGACACCACATGATTGCCACTCACCTGGGGAAATAGAAGGATCCAGATTACAACAAATAGAAGATGTACCTGTATGAAAGTGCAGCGCGCGCTGTTTCGCGCGTTCCCATAATGCAGCCGTGTATAATCATCTACGTGTCACACTCATGTAGGTGAGTCCGAGCGATGTCGCAGGGTGTATATAAACTGCGTATCACACTTGAAGCCACACCCAGACGCCAATACAGGAGTGACATAGAATGCATGTGCCCATGAGCAGGCAACGGAAGACACGGTGCGACGCACGTAACGACGCGTGCAACATCAGAGTGAGGTTACGTACGTGTCACGTAGTGCTGCATCAGCCAGCGCTACCACTACGGCGCAGATAAACATAACCATACCAAAAATTTGTACATGTGCAACAGCATTACACACAACGAAACAGCCTTAAAGGGATGTGTAGGAGGGATACGTGAAATGGCAACTACTGCCTACACGCACACATATGATGTCACTTCCTGCGCGTAGCAATGCGCGAAGCAAGGTGTGTCGGAACGCGCCCACGGCACACGTGGCTGTGTGCATAGCCAACGCCCCGCGAGCCACACCCCATGATAACCTATATGTATGATTGGCACTGTATGGCTAACCCCTGAGCACAACCATACTCAACAGTATGGAGGCGCAAGAGACATAAGAGAAGGACCATCCACGGGACCAGCCCTCACACCCAGGAGCACCAGCCACATCTGCGCAGGATGAGGTTCCAGGACCATCTGGGGTGCAGCAGGCTCCAGGTGGCCATTCAGGTGGGAGACCACGCCAGCCCAGGGTCCCCGTCCCGGCAGAGATCCGTTGCAGGGCCGTACGCTTCAGCCAGCAGGAAAATGACCTCCTGCTGGCAAACATCCTGGAGCGCTACGACCTTCTGTTTGGGCGGCAGAGCTCATCCCTGACAATAGCTATGCGCACAAGGGCATGGAGTGAGGTCCAGGCAGCGGTGGAAGCAGCAGAAGGCCCGCACCGCGACATAGAAAACCTGCGCAAGCGCTTCTGCGATATAAAGAGGCATATAAGGGCTGAGCTGGTGTGTGAGTGTCATGGGGCACAAGGCACTGGAGGGGGCCCAGCTCACGTGGCAAACCTGACTGACCTGGAGTGACGCCTGGCAGATAGACTTGGGCCCATGTATGTACACGGACTACCCGCTGCATTGGACACGGCCCACCCACAAGCAGGTAAGGGGGGAGTGCAGACCAAATGTGGAATGTAGCACAGTCACATGGTGTGCGACAAAACAGAGGGGGGGCAGTACGTGGCTGTTCTGGATGAGGGGGACAACTGGGACACAGAGGGAACACCCATTCAGGAGCCACGATGGGGGGCGTCTGTCATTGGGTGGCAGTGGGTGGCAGTATGCAGTGAATGGGAGACTGGGCATGGGTGTCCGAACCACACTGACAGCAGAGGGTGTCAACATGTTGCATGGCTCACGTGGCAGGGCTGGCAGGAGCACTAGGGCCACATGGGTAAGGGGATGGCCTACCTGAAGACACACTGCACCTGCTACGGAAATGCTGGGTGTGGTCAGGATGAGGGTGGTGATGGCCTTGGCAGGGGTGTGCGTCAGCACCCAGGGGTGGGGGGGGGGCCTGAGAAGGCGGACCACAGGGGACACTTGCATGGGGAGTGCACAAACGTAGTGGGCTGCCACTACAGCCATGGCCCAGACACACGTGGATCATCAACACACAAATGCCTGAGGGGGTATGTGATGGGGTGGGCAGGCAGCGAGACACTCCCTCTGACGTATGTAACCCTGTGGCACCCAGGTGATGTCAGCACCATCGGACCTGAGGAGGAGCCACACGCGGTGACAAACGTGGATCCAGCAAGCCCCGTGGACACAGGTGCCGAGGTCGTCAATGTGGGTGATGAGGGGCAGGCTGCACCCCTGGATGATGGGGACATGGAGGTCCCAGAGATATCGGATGGGGACTCGACACAAACCACTGCAGGCACAGGGGACGTGCCTGCGGATGTTCCCCGTCAACACCGCAACGAGGCACTGGCTGCTGTTGCCAACGTCATCGCTGAAATGCAGGCCCACTCAGCAGCAGCCCATCGAGATGCAGAGGGTGAGTGTCCTATCCTGCTATGGTAGATATGGCCCCGATCAGGTGTTGCTGTTTCCCCCATCTAACATTGTACTATGGGCTCTCCCCACAGGTATACGGCATGTACTGCGCTCTGTGGCCCGCACCCAGCGGCGCCAACTGAGGATGACAAGGCGCCTGCAGCGGTCCATGTCTGGCCTCCTCGCACATGCTGACCGCATGGCCACGGCGTGCGAGCGAATGGCTGAGGCGCAGGAGAGGATGGCAGCAGGGAGGGGGGCAGGAGGTCCCCATGTTCAGCAGCCACAGGCGGCAATGCCACCAACACCAGCAGCAACAACAGCAGCAGGGGGGCGACAACCGCCAAGGGTTGGGCGGGGTCGCGCAAGGGGTGGCAGGGGGAGGGGTAAATAAAGGGCCACACAGGTGGCCATTGAAGGTGACCTGTGCTCCCTGTCTCATTTGTGTCATGACAATCACACCCCCACCCCACCCCACCCCCTGGCCCGTGGGCAGGGCATGTCACGATCCCACTGATGTCATTCTCCATTGTCATCGTCCCCTTCAGCCATGTCCACCATGGGTACGCAGCCAATCCCATAGGCTGCAATGCTGGTCCATCACTTCCATGTCGTGGTGGCTTGCATTGTGTCCTGGGTGCCCAGGGACCCCATGGGCCAATACGCTGTGGAACCCTCAGCCACCATTGGCCTCTGTGTTGGTGTAGGTGCACTGTATGTCCTGCATGGGGAGCCACATTTGCCGCTTACAGCACCCTAAGCAAGCACAGTATGTACACTGCACATGTCACGTACTCCGGTTTACATGCGCCCACAAACATCCACCTTGGCGCAACCGTCACACATGTCCACTGTGGCCCCCTGAGCACAGGCATGCATCCTCCAACACCTTAGGGTCATCCCCCGGTAATGGCTACCCGTCACCCTGTGCACCAGTGGTTGAAATATACACCTTGCCACCCATCATGGCACATCCCAATAACACATTGGTCTCCAGAACCTACATCCAGCAACTGTCACCTGTCGCACCATCCACACTTCGCTCCACACCATCCACAGCCATGCCGCACTGTGCCACCCTTCTGGGCATTATCCCGCTGAGCCCCTGTCCCGACCCTCTGCTGTGTGCACCCCCCGACCCCCACACCCCTGTGAGTGCCACCACCGATGGCCCACTGCACTCCACTGACGATATGCTCTTGCACCCCCTGGGCCCAGCCAGTACACCCATACCAACATACAGCAGGGTGGTCATACGTCTCACAGCGGATCATTGGACCATCCTGTACCGTCCCCCATTTCCACCCTGCATGCTGGTACACGTGCTTGACATATAGACAGCTGTTGCCAGGCCCTACACAGTCACACCTCGCAACAATGCTCAACTCCCCCTCCCCCCTCAGGCGCCAGCTTCAGGAGCCCCTGTGGTGCACCCTCTGTGTTTCCCCCCTAACCCCACCGCTACGCATACACCTCAGCCGTCCTGCACTTGCCACCACAGGCCAACAATATGGGGACATGCTGGATAGGACACACAGGCCACCCGCTCCCCACCGCCATATGTCTCATTGTCACTCTGTGCTGTGTGCACCGCAATGACCAACACATATGCTGTTGCACGTCACTCATGCACGCCACTCTCCACCCTTCTCGTTGGGCCACCCTCGCAGCAACGTAACTGTGACATGTCTGTGGGGGTGCTCTCGCCATAGCCCTTACCTGTTCCACATCCTCCCTTGCCTCTCATAGTGAACACTGCCACACCCATCACTCGCACATCACTGTCACCTAGCAATGAGGGACATCTGACCACCAGGTACATATGTTTAACGTAAATCATGTTTAACTTATTGGTATAAAACATATTTACACTATTTACATTACGCCACACATGGGCCATCCGGCTGACATAGTACATGATGGCAGTTGATGACCAGCATGGCCAACCACACCTGCTAGGGCAAACAGCATTGGCCACCCCCATCCCTGTGGCCATTGTGATGGACAGGCAATGGCACGGTCCGTCACAGGGCGGGTGTGCCATGTGTGTCCACACATTACACACCCTGGGGACCCCTGTCGGATGGTGGCTGACTGGGTGCGGCACGGGCAGGGTGCTCATCCCGCTCCCGCAGACGTTCAGCCACCATGGACAGGGTCACCAGCACCTGCCCCTGGATTAGGGCGAACTGCCTCTGGGCTTGTGCCTGGGCACGCACAGCCACAGCCAGGCGCAGACCGCACATGCAGCCGCACAGACACACATCTCCCCATGTCTGTGTGGCTGCATGCACGGCAGACCTGCCTGCGGCCATGTGTGGCAGGCACACGTCCAGAGGGCGTGCCTCGCCATGATCATGGGGCAGGTGGCTGGTGCCCCCATTGCCCTGTGGCGGAGCGTGCCATTGGGGACCTATCCCACCCCCCCCCCGCTGTACACCCACTCCCACCCCCCTGCCTCCAACACCCTCCCCACATCCCCATCCCCCTCCTCCCCCACCTCCCCCTCCCTCTCCCTGCCACCCACCTCCTCCCTCTCCCCTCCCCTTTCACCCACCTCCTCCACCCCCTCATTTCCCCGTTCCCCCTGCTCCGCCAAATCACTCCCCATGGGAGACACATCCTCCACATCCCCTCCCATATGGCCATCATCCTCGTCCCCCTCCTCTCCCTCGTAGGGGCGTGGGGATGCACCCACATGCCCTCCTTCTGCAGCCTCTGGGGCCACCTCTGGTCCGCCGACCTGCAGTCCCACATGCTCTGGGTCCCCCTCCAGGGCCACACTGTCATCCGGTTCTTCCGGCCTCTCTTCCTCGATGGCTGCACGTGCATCAGCTGTGGGAGAGGTAACACATGTCATCCCCTGGGTGAACATCATATTCCGCAGTCACAGTGGACCTGTGGTTCCACCACTCGGTGCCCTACAAGGCCATGTCACGGTACTCACCATTCTGCTGGGCCATCCGCTCACGCTGTACCCTAGCCACAAATCTGGGGTACCGGGCCCGTAGCTCCCTTGCCTTCTTGCGCAGGTCCTCCACCTGTAGGGGTGACACCAAACATTGCCCTTAGCTACCGCTGGGACACGTTGGGGTCCCCTGCCTCTGCAGCTAACCCTTTCACTTCATACAACAAGCGCCTGCCCCTATTGGGTGAGACACTCATGCCCCCTGCGTTCACAGGAGACAGCCCCATGTGTGGACCACACACACGCCTCTCAGGTCTGTGCCCCATGTGCCCTGTATGTGCACCCCACGTACATGACACATCACAGCTCTGTGTGCCACCTACACAAATATGCCAGTGCCAAGCAGCCACTGTTGGTGTGGGAGGTTGTCACCTGCAGTGCTCCCTGCAAACTCCTTGGCCTGTGTTTTGTCATTTGTGATCCCATACAGGGCCTGTTTTCAAGGGCACCGGGATGGTGCAGGGAACCCCTCTTGGGGCCTGCATCATCCCAGGAGCTGTGGCTTGTCTCTTGTGATCACACAAGGCACCAGCAGACAGTGGGCAGGGATGGGGAGGGGTGCCCTCATTTGGGGCCTGCATCTGCTCAGAGCTGTGGCTTGTCTTTTTGTGATCACACAAGGCACCAGCAGACAGTGGCCAGGGATGGGGAGGGGTGCCCTCATTTGGGGCCTGCATCTGCTTGTAGCTGTGGTTTGTCTTTTTGTGATCACACAAGGCACCAACAGACAGTGGCCAGGGATGGGGAGGGGTGCCCTCATTTGGGGCCTGCATCTGCTCAGAGCTGTGGTTTGTCTTTTTGGGATCACACAAGGCTCCAGCTGACAGTGGGCAGGGATGGGGAGGGGTGCCCTCATTTGGGGCCTGCATCTGCTTGTAGCTGTGGTTTGTCTTTTTGTGATCACACAAGGCACCTGCAGACAGTGGGCAGGGATGGGGAGGGGTGCCCTCATTTGGGGCCTGCATCTGCTCAGAGCTGTGGTTTGTCTTTTTGGGATCACATAAGGCTCCAGCTGACAGTGGCCAGGGATGGGGAGGGGTGCCCTCATTTGGGGCCTGCATCTGCTTGTAGCTGTGGCTTGTCTTTTTGTGATCACACAAGGCTCCAGCTGACAGTGGGCAGGGATGGGGAGGGGTGCCCTCATTTGAGGCCTGCATCTGCTTGGAGCTGTGGTTTGTCTTTTGTGATCACACAAGGCTCCATCTGATAGGGGGCAGGGATGGGGAGGGGTGCCCTCATTTGGGGCCTGCATCTGCTTGGAGCTGTGGTTTGTCTTTTTGGGATCACACAAGGCTCCAGCTGACAGTGGGCAGGGATGGGGAGGGGTGCCCTCATTTGGGACCTGCATCAGCTCAGAGCTGTGGTTTGTCTTTTTGGGATCACACAAGGCTCCAGCTGACAGTGGGCAGGGATGGGGAGGGGTGCCCTCATTTGGGACCTGCATCAGCTCAGAGCTGTGGTTTGTCTTTTTGGGATCACACAAGGCTCCAGCTGACAGTGGGCAGGGATGGGGAGGGGTGCCCTCATTTGAGGCCTGCATCTGCTTGGAGCTGTGGTTTGTCTTTTGTGATCACACAAGGCTCCATCTGACAGGGGGCAGGGATGGGGAAGGGTGCCCTCATTTGGGGCCTGCAGCATCGGCGGATGTATTTTGCACTTGTGTTAGTTGACAGAGGCATGGTGCAGACCCCTTCCTTTCCTGTTGGCCTGAGAGGTGGGACTGGGGTGTCTTCTGGATGGGGGACATCCCTGGCCTGCAAAGGCGCCCCATACCATACCAATGTGATCTGTGGTGCACTCCTGCCATGGTTGCAGCTACCCCCTTGGGGCTGGAGGGTCTTTTTCTAGGGTGTGTGGCAGGCGTTGCTAGCCGCAGGATGTGTCAGCACCTGCTATTCCCTGGCAGTGCATAGTGTCTTTGTGCTGTGGTTACTGGGTGTGTTTTGTTTAGCCTCATCATTTGGGGTACCTGTCCCCATGCACTTACCTCACATGGGTAGTCAGAGCTCCGGTTGAACCTATGGGCCAGGCGCTCCCAGGCCCTCCTGACCCTTCCCAGGTTCTGCCTCCTGGATGAGCCAGGGAAGAGCCGCTGCTGGCGGAGGCAGAACAGCTCTGTCAGGAGATACAGATCCCCCTGGCTGAATGCTGGCTTCCTGGACATGGCTGCCATTTGTTCAGACTGTGTCTGTGCTGCGTAGCCACGTGCGTTTCTGGGGGCGTGGCTACATGCAAATGTCATGGCGCTTGAATACGTGCGTTACAGCGGGCGTACGTACGTGCGTTGCTGCGGGCGTGAATACGTGCGTTGTTTACGGCGTGTACATGCGTTACTACGTGCGTTGGGTTTTCTCTCAGCACTGTACATTTACATATCCCTGGGGGAATATTGCACCTGGGATTGGTACTACTATTTCTGATTGTGTTCGACTCTTACCTATGGGAGCCTGTGGGCATGATCCACACGTTACAAACCCCGCTTCCTCATACCTGTGCCACATCTTGCAGCATCAGCATCATGTTTCATACCACCTTCTGCTGAACAAACCTCACATCAGGGTCCATTCACATTTCATTGGGCACCTTATATTACAGACTCTTTAGGGTGTCTTGCACCTATGCATTATGCTAACAGATGTACGTGTGATGGCCTATGGTTTATCAGAGCCTGTGAGCAGGTGCTGGATTTTCACAGGGTTAGATTGTGCCAGTCACATCCATGATGCACTGCACATGCAAATCAGCTGTCCACAGATACACACCATGGGGAATGCACCCCCACAGCACCTCGGCTTGGTAGGGGGAACTGACCATGTGCACCCCCACAGCACCTCGGCCTGATAGGGGGTACTGACCGTGTGTTGTACTGGCACAGAGTAGCTACACACCGTCACATTGTGCGGGTACTGTGCTCACCCTGAAAGTGCAGTGAGGCGCCCAGCACTAGGTCCACAGCACCGTCCATGGCTGAAAGAGACCATGGCGCAGGTCCAAAGCAGTGTTACTGTGTGAGATAGGTAGTTTCTGCAGGAACACCTTGGACATCTCTGTCTGTTTCAGTCAGGTGTAGCCCCCATGCACCACCACACCCCTCCCCCAGGGCTGAGGGTGGCAAACAGGGTCTCCTATCAAAAGATCCACAGTCTACCTCCCTGCAACGGTGGCAGTAGAGGGGAACATTAACCCTAGTCCTGCTGGGGAACAGACACCCCACAGGGCAGTCAAAGCAGCTCTGTACACAGCCATAACACAATAGCAGACAGACATTAGGCCTGGATATGGTATACTGCACCCCACCACTATCTGATATTCCCCTGGTGCAAGCCATCAGCCACTGCACCCTGCAAGCCACTCCATCACAACACCTACCAGCTGCAAACAGTCTGCTAGTGCCCAGTGGAGATGCCTGCACCCAGAACTGGGATGTCAGCATACACAGCAAGCAGATACATCAGTGACTGGGCCCCAAAAGGAAACCCATATTTATCACATGAGAGAAATACTAGATAGCACTATGGGAGTGCCTAGCCATGCTGTGGTCACTGCACAGTCAGGGTGAGAGTGATCTCTCAGCAGGATTATACTGAGGTCACCTTGTCTGTGTAGGTGGTGGCCGGGCACTGCAATGTGCCTGTCACTGCCCTATGCCCTGTGCAGATGCACCCTGGCCAGGCCACCCTGTCTGGCCTATACCCATGGTACCTTGCTCCTCATTATGCACATTGGCAGCCCAATACTGGCAACATTGCTGGCAGTGTGGGCTGTGGAAGGTGTTTGCAGCCACCACACACTGGATAGACAGACAGCCACCCCCACACCTATGCCAGCATTGTGCTACTATAGAGGTGGTCAGCAGCCATACCCACCACACCAGTCCTGGGCATAGTACAGGCATGGATATGGTACACAAGACTGTTGGGGGGTCACTCCCCAGGGTGGTGAACACTTTCAGAGACCAGACCTGCAGCACACACCGCAGACATCAGAATGATTGTTATGGTGGAGCTCAATGAGCAAAATGTGCTTAACATAGGAATTGATATCTGCCAGTTATCATAGGAAATGTTTGATAGCTGTGTACCATATACCCAGGTGTAGGGTGGCATTGCTAAGGTATGCAACTGCTAGTGTTGGGAGATACAGGCAGGGCCCAATGTCTTGCCTCTCCAGGTGGCATTGGCCAATGGGGCCTGTGGGTGTGTGTGTGTCCCTGTTGGCTGCTGCTTTATGGCAGAGTTCCCCAACTCCAGTCCTGGTGTTCCAAACACTGTTCGGGTTTTCATGCTGTCCCTCATAAATATGCATGAGCTACATCTGCATACCATGGGGGTGGTGCATAGCTATGCAGCACAGGCATCTTTATTAGAGGCAGCATGAAACCGGAATGGTGTGGGGCCCTCTAGGACTGCATTTGCGGGACTCTGCTTTAGGTAATGTGCCTGTTTCTGGTGTCTGTGTTTGGTGTGGTAAAATATAGGCCATGCGTATGTTCTCTGCAATAAAGGAGTGTCTTTACTATCACTGTTTAGTGGTGGGTAAAACTATGGGGACTGGGTTGGCAGGAGCCCCAGCTGGGATTTGAACCTGTGACCCTCTGGTCTTACAGGCACTGGCTGTGTCTGTTGCACCACATTGTGGCCACAGAGACAGTGCAGTCCCTGGAGTTAGTTAAACTGGCCTGACGAGTCAGAAACCCTGCTCTGCAACAGGTTTACTGTGGCCTCATTTACCTTGTATGCAGACAAAGGTGCACATAAACCTCAGAAAAGACCTCACAAAAGGGGCACACACCCATAACCAAGCTGGGCAACAATGATATCATTGGGAAACATTACACAACACTCCCAGGACAGCTCCATTACAATGAAATGATCTTTAAAAGGGTCGGCGGAGCGTAGACCCTTCCACACATCATTTCTTTTTTTTTTGGTGCTTTCCAAGGAGTGTCTTTACTATCACTGTTTAGTGGTGGGTAAAACTATGTGGACTGGGTTGGCAGGAGCACCAGCTGGGATTTGAACCTGTGACCCTCTGGTCTTACAGGCACTGGCTGTGTCTGTTGCACCACCTTGTGGCCACAGAGACAGTGCAGTCCCTGGAGTTAGTTAAACCGGCCTGACGAGTCAGAAACCCTGCTCTGCAACAGGTTTACTGTGGCCTCATTTACCTTGTATGCAGACAAAGGTGCACATAAACCTCAGAAAAGACCTCACAAAAGGGGCACACACCCATAACCAAGCTGGGCAACAATGATATCATTGGGAAACATTACACAACACTCCCAGGACAGCTCCATTACAATGAAATGATCTTTAAAAGGGTCTGCGGAGCGTAGACCCTTCCACACATCATTTCTTTTTTTTTTTGGTGCTTTCCAGGGAGTGTTGTTCCTTGTTGCCCATTGCTATCACTGTTGCCCAGCTGAATTATGCTTTTTAAAATGTTTCCTGTGGTCATTTTTAACGTTTTATGTGAATTTTTGTTCTGTGCACATGTATCACACTGCTCACGTTGTGTGGGTTTCCCCGGTTTTTCTATACATTGCTGACGGAAATGGTTTCTCTTCCCTTTAAATACCTTTAACGACAGGTTTTCATTCGCGTTGGAATTGAGCTCAGAAATTCAGCGCGTTAGTATGAGGGGAGCCTCTCCCCGCCCACTCTCCGCCCATTGACCCCTTCTCTCCGCCCACTCTCCACCTTCTGCGCTGTTTTAACGCGCCGCGGGACTTTACGATCGTTAACTATGCTTAACGCGCGTAGTATTACGTTAACGGTCGTTAGCGTGTCGGTACGCGCGTTATACAGCACATACGGTCGTTAACGTCGTATAACGCGCGTTAGTCACGTTTACCGCACTTTAGTAAACATGCCCCAAAGTTTCTAGATGAAATAAATGACTGCTTCTTGGAGCAGCTGGTTCATGAACGAACCAGAGGGCAAGCTATTTTGGACCTAGTCCTTACTGGAACACCAGGTCTAGTGCAAGAGATAAGAGTGTTGGGGCACTTGGCAATAGTGATCATAGCATGATCACGTTTGATTTAATTAATGGAGGAGTGATGGTAAGGAAATCCACAGTACTATCTTTTAACTTTTGAAAGGGAGACTATGATAAAATGAAGAAAATAGTTAAGAAAGAACTAAAAGGAGCAGTTGCAAAGGTTAAAGATTTATATCAAGCTCGGGTGTTTAAAAATATTATCTTAGAAGCCCAGACCAGCTGTATTCCACACAAAGAAAAGTGGAAGCAAGTCCAAAAAACTGCCAGCATGATTTAAAGGTGAGGTCAGAGAGGAGGTTGTTACCAAAAAAGCATCTTTCAGGAAATGGAAAAAAGAGCCAAATAACGAAAACTGGAAAGAGCGCAAGCACTGGCAAGTTTAATGCAAGGCATTGATAAGGCAGGAAAAATGGAAATTACACTTACCTGATAACTGGTGTTCCTTGAGGAACTCCAGTTCAGTCCTCCACCTCTGGGTTGTATACCTCCTCCTGCAGCTTGGAGACTGGGCATGTCAAAATCATGACATCAGTGGATGTAGTCTGCTGGTCTCTCCCATCAGCCCCAGTGAACTATTGACAAAGCACACTCAACAGAGCAACAAATAAGTAGCTATCATATGAATTATAACATCAATAACACCTAACTATATGAACAGTAAAATTTCCCTCCTGAAAAACCAAAACTTTGTCTCGTAGCGTTTCCTCCTGTCTTATTCAGAACTATAGACAAGGAAGAGGAAAAATAGAGAAAAATAGATAGAACAGTGGACGGGGAACACTACTTGCGCCTGCCTCACCGCTTGAATGATAGGGTCTTCCACACTCTCCTCCTCAGTTGATGGTGCTGTCGCCAGATTCAATATCTGGAGGGATTCTGTAATAAGGGCTGTCAGCTCATCCTTCTGGAATACTCGAATGATTTTCGCCTGATCCTCCGGTTCCGGAATGTCACCTTCTTCCAAGTCATCCATCTCTGCTTCAAGATCTATCTCTGCCTCATCCGTTTCATTGCACTCTATGTCTGAGGGAGACAGCTCGTGAGGCCTTGATCTCTTTGGAGGTTTTGGAGAAATGCTTCCCTTTTCAGCCAGCCTGGGTCGTTGCATAGACCCAGGCAGCCACAAGGGCTCTGGTAATTTCCCCTGACGCCACATACAAAACGCCTGATGCATTATTAACACAAAGTCTGGGCAGAAATCTCCAAGCTGCGGACCAGACCCCAGGACCGGTACCACAGCTGCCAGACCAACATTAACTTCCAGGTCAACCCTTGAGGTAGAAGCTAACGTGGCCTCTTCTTCAGGGCCAGCCGCCGCCTGCTGTGGATCCGGGCCAACCTTAACCTCCATCTGCTGCTCTACGCTCATAGAAACTGTAGTGCAACCTCTGCAAATCCCAGAATCTGTGACCGTTCCCCTGCGAGTGCCGCAGACCACACACTGAGGGCGGGATGCCATCCGCCAGGCACCCCCAGTCCTCTTGCGCAGCAAAGGAGAGCTGTTCCCCTTCTCCTCTTTTTATTATTATTTTTTCCAACAGTCAGGAAGAGGAAAAGAAAGCAACTAGAAATAAAGTAAAATGTTCTTCCTGGTTTTTTTTTCAACTAACTGCCTCTTTTCAATAAAATAGCCTCACAAGTAACCCGCTGAGTCTCTGAGGCGCAGAGGTGAAATTAAGCTTCCCAAATGGAATTAGTGAAGCAACAAACCATAAAACTTAACTAAAACCCCCAATGACAGGATCAAACGTTAAAATCACCCCAGGAGTTCTTGCCACGCGGCGACCATGCTAATAAAATGGCTGCCGCTGCTGCAGAGAGAAAAAGGGCGCCAAACGCGAAGCAAGAGAAACCGGCACGTTTATTGCACGGTCCCGGCCCACCGGATCAATGATCTGCCCCAATTCTAAAGAAAATGAAATAAAACTCACTGCTCTTCAACGGGGCTCCAGCCCACACGGTCCTGCTCAATTCAGACTCGAGCTGAAAACCACCGGATGAGCCTCCCGTCACTGTGCCGTTGTGTTAAGGAAAATCGCGGCCATCTGAATAGCCGGAGGATCTCCCTTCCTTCCTGCAGCAGAGCTCTCCTCCAGGAGGAGAGATCTGAAGAGGTGAACCGACAGTCCCGCAATGAAAGAGGCAGACGGGAACAGGCACAAGAGTAAAGTTTCTTTGTTTGTTTTTTTTGTTGTTTTTTTCTTAAAGTGACAGTAAATAAATTGAAATTTAAAGGCAAACAACAGAATTTAAGGGATAAAGAATGGGTGGTCTAATCTAAGCTACACTATTGCTCCTTATCTGTCCCTCAAGTGAGCCCAGCACCTAGGCTTACGTCGTCCTCCTGCTGCATGGAGACTGGACACACTGGGGCTGATGGGAGAGACCAGCAGACTACATCCAGTGATGTCATGATTTTGACATGCCCAGTCTCCAAGCTGCAGGAGGAGGTACACAACCCAGAGGTGGAGGACTGAACTGGAGGACCAATAAGGAAGAGAGAATTTGAGAAGAAGCTTGCTGTGAAAGCAAAAACACATAATAAAGATATTTTCAAGTACATTCGTAGCAAAAAACCTGTCAGAGAGTCAGTTGGACAATTAGATGATAGAGGGGTAAAAGGGGCACTAAGAGGGGACAAGGCCATAGTGGAGAGATGGAGTGAATTCTTAGCGTCAGTCTTTACTGAGGAAGATGTAGGGATGTTACCCATGATTGAAGTGGTATTTAAAGGTGATACTGTGGAAGAATTGAAAGAAAGCATAGTTACTCACCTGTAACAGGTGATCTCCGGGAACAGCAGGAATTTAGCCTTCACATATGGGTATCGTCGGTACCAATGTAGCTTGCATGGGAACGCTCCCCAGCGTCCAATAAGAAAGCCTTTGGGAGCATCCCACAGCGCCTGCATGCTGCCTTCCCGCCTTTCCCAACTGTCCCTCTCCAGTTGAGTTTAAAGCTGAGACAAAGAGAGAGGGAAAGAGAGATAGAGAGATACAAATCCGAGGGGAGGTGGGTGGGTTGTGAAGACTAAATACAAGATATTCAACTGCTCCCGTGCATCCAAGAGAGGAGGAGGAGTCCTAATTGCAGCCAAAACCACCTTATCACTTACCAGCACCACCCACAGCACAACCAAGGACATTGACATACTCAAAGTGGAAAACAACGCAATAGCAATCTGCCTAATCTACAGACCCCCGTCATCATATCCAGAGACACTGGCCACAGCACTGGAATGCGTCTCAACCACAGCAATCAGGAAACATCAAATCATCCTGGGAGATATAAACCTACCATCACTACCACAATGCCAAGCCAACGCTTTCATTGAAGCAATGGAACAACTTGGTTACAAACAAATAGTAAATGATGCGACACATAACAAAGGAAACACCCTGGATATGGTATTCACACCCGCAGAACAACAACCTGACAAGGAAAAAAAGTCTGTAATAAAAATAACTCAAGTACCATGGTCCGATCACCACCAAGTTGAGATCAAAATGTACCTACCCATGCTACCTAGAAACCCAAAAACTGACCTACCAACACACACACACAGAAGTTTTAATAAATACAACAGTGAAGCCCTCATTAACTCCATCACATCAAACATAGACCTGGAAAGCACTGACCTCGACAGACTAATAACCTACTGGAACTCAGGAATTCAAGAGATGTCAGAACCAAAATGGAAAGCAACAAAAAGCAACCCCAAGCCCAAAACCGAACCATGGTACACAGAAACTCTGACCACACTAAAGAAAGAACTACGAAGAACTGAGAGAAAATGGCGACGAAGCAAAACCAACGAACACAAAACAGAATACCTAACCCTGCTCTCCAAATACAAAAATGAAGTCAACCTGTCAAAACGAACGCATCACACAAACTTACTAAACAAAGCATTAAACAAGCCCAGAGAGCTGTTCGCCTTGGTCAAATCCCTCACCAAAACGGCACAAGAGGATCAACACAACGACAAAATCAAGGTCCAAGCCCTAGCAGATCACTATGCTGGCAAACTAAACCCACAGATCGGACCTAAACCTTCACTACCATTGGATGTGACCCACACCACACCACAACCCACCATGATGATGACACAAACCCACATCACCCACTGGAACAAGTTTTGCAGCATTGAAGACAAACACATCATGAATATAATTGCCAACATTAACACCACAACCTCTCCCCTTGACCCCTGCCCAGCTGCATGGGTTAAAGCAACGAAACCACCCACCAAATTGCTCACATAATAAACCAATCACTCCAACAGGGTACCATGCCAACTCAACTTAAGAAATCCATCATAAGACCAATACTAAAAAATAAAACACTCAACAAGGAAGACCCAGCATCTTATCGCCCTATATCCAGCATAGCCCTGCTAGCAAAAATAATTGAAAAAGCGGTTCTACAACAATTACAAGACCACCTGGACAACAACGGAACACTAGACGAGCACCAATACGGCTTCAGGCCACACCATGGGGTCGAGACCCTGCTTATTGCACTACTGGACAACCTACTCAAAGGGATTGAAAACAAAAAGAAAACGTTCATTCTCATATTCATTGACATCTCAGCAGCTTTTGATACAGTTCACCATCAAACACTACTAAACAGGATAGAAACTATAGGAATAACGGGAACCCCACTAAAATGGTTCTCATCATATATCTCCAACAGAATGCAACAAGTACAGTTTAACAACGAAAAAGCTGAAGCTTTCCCGCAAACACAGGGCATACCGCAAGGCTCAGCACTATCTGCGCTTCTATTCAACGTGTACATGAAACCAATCTGCGAAATATTCAAAAAGCACAGTATCCACTATCACATATACGCTGATGATATTATGCTCTACACTCAACTCGACGCAGACAATCCAAACTACTCCCAGCTAGAAGAATGCATAAAAGAGATGCAAACATGGCTCCAACGAAACAACATGGCCATAAACCATAAAAAAACCGAAGTCATGTACATCTCAAGAAAACCAGAATTCAAACCACCAGCCACAGTCTCCCTATGTGAAAATACTTATCACACAAAGAATGAAATAAAATACCTCGGAATAACACTTGATAGCGAACTAAGGATGGCAATACACCTCCGCTTAGTAAACAGGGCCATTTTTCACAAGCTCAGGGTCATACAACCACTAAGGAACATCATTGAAGCTACCGATTTTAGGACAGTAGCACAAGCCCTCATCATACCTCATTTCGATTACTGTAATGCAATTCTACAGGGCCTTCCAAAAAAACCCTAAGCATACTCCAGTTGGCACAGAACGTCGCAGCCAGAATCATCATTAAAACAGGTGTGGCAGAGCACACTCCTAGCACTAGGTTGGGTAGATGAAGCCACCATCGCAGAGATGAGACCAGCTGGTCGGAGATCTGCACAGAGTCCGCTAGGCTCCCCATGGCCTGATGCCATTGATTGCGAAGGCACCACTGAGCAGGACGCATGTTCAGTCGGGCATTGGGGGTCACATGGATCGTGGACGCCATATGGCCGAGCAGTCGCAGAAAGTGCCTGGCTGAGACCAGCGCATTGCCGTGAAAGTGGCCGGCGAGATCCATGAGCCGCCTGGCCCTGTTCAGAGGGAGGAAGGCCCGCGCCTGAAGTGTGTCCAACCTGGCGCCGATAAACTCGAGATTTTGAGAGGGGAGCAAAGTGGACTTTGCGAAGTTTATGACAAAACCTAAGTGCTGGAGCAGAGCCACAGTGCGATGAGTGGCTTGAGCGGCCTCTGTTGAAGATGGGGCTCTGATGAGCCAGTCGTCCAGGTATGGGAACACAAACAGACCTTGAAGTCTCAGATAGGCCGCCACCACTGCGAGGCATTTGATGAACACCCTGGGTGCGGAGGATAGGCCAAAGGGCAGCACTCTGTACTGGTAATGATTTCCTCCCACAACAAATCTGAGATATTGTCTGTGGTCCGGATGAATGAGGATATGAGTATACGCATCTTTCAGATCCAAGGAGCATAGCCAGTCTCCCTGCTGGAGGTAGGGCAGCAGGATTCCAAGGGTAAGCATCTTGAACTTTTCCTTTGCAAGGAACTTGTTGAGGTTTCGCAAGTCCAGGATGGGTCTGAGGCCTCCTGTTCTTTTTGGAATCAGGAAGTACCTGGAGTAAAACCCTTGGCCCCTCAGGTGGTGGGGCACCGGTTCCACGGCTTGTTCCTGAACAAGATTTGCTAACTCCTGAAGGAGTAAGTCCCTGTGCAAAGGTAGTCTGGGAGGCTCCCCTGGAAAGTAGGAGGGAGGTACCTGGTGAAAGTGAAGAAGATAGCCCTTTTGAACTATGTGAAGTACCCAGGTATCTGTGGTGATGTTGGACCACCTGTGGGCAAAGTGGACCAGCCGGCCTCCTGTGCTGAGAGAAACCAGCTGAGGGGGAGAGGCTATGCTGAGGAAGTCAAAAACCCCCACCCTGCTGGGCAGGGGCCGGTGGTGCAGGCTTGGGGGCTTGCTGCCTACGAGACCCATTACCCCGTCCCTTGGCCTGCTTCCCCTGTGGGGGAGCTGCTGAGGCCTGATACTGAGGGTAGTATTTATAGGCAGCACCTTTCCTCGGGTAAAAGGGCTTTTTCCCCGAGGCCTTCTTCTTTTGAGAAGGGGCAGAGGTCTTCCTTGAGAGACGAGTCCTGGTGAGAGTCTCCGTCTCGATTTGTGCAGCCTTTTCATCCATGGGCTTGCCAAAGATGTTATCACCTCGGCAGGGGACATCGACCAACTTGTCCTGTACCCAGGGCTCGAGGTCGGACGTCTGAAGCCAAGCCTGGCGGCGTCCACCGATGCCGGCCGCAGCTACTCGAGCCGAAGCCTCAAAACCATCATAGGCTGCTCGAGATATAAACTTGGAGCACTCTCGAATACCAGTAGACAAGGTTTGGAACCTCTGCAAAGGTTCGTCGGAGAGACCAGCAGAGAACCCGGCTATTTCTTTAGCCAGGTCTCGGAGATACATGCCCATGTAGAGCTGGTAAGTCTGGACTCGACAAGCAAGCATAGAGCCCTGAAAGCACTTCCTACCGAGGGCATCCAGGCTTCAGGCTTCCCTACCAGGGGGCACCGAGGAGTGCATTTTTTGACTCTTAAGTCTATGCATGGCCGATTCCACCACCATGGAATGGTGCGGTAGTTGTGCCTTTTGGAAGCCGGGGCTCTTGCGGACTCGATAAATGGAATCGACCCGCTTGCTTAACACCGGCGACGACGCCAGGCTCTCCCACATGCAGAAGAGAAGTCGTTCCAGCATCGGAGGAACCGGTACAATAAAGGCCTCCTTCGGGGGAGAGTCATATTGGAGGGCATCGAGTTCTTCGACTCGAGGCTCCTCCTCGGGATCCGCGGGGAAGGCCAAGGCCTTGGCCATATCCCTCACGAAGTCCGAGAACCGGGTATCCTCTGGGGGGGACCGTCTCCGAGGTTCGGACTCGGGGGAGTCCGAAGGGACACACCGAGTCCGAAAGGAACCAGGTGACTCTTCGTCCTCAGATTCCCAGGCCGACTCCTCGGAGGAGGAGTCGAGCAGCTCCGGTCGGGCGGGCACCGATGCTATCCGCTCCGACGACCTCGGTCCCGAACAGGAGGCCAAAGGAGACCGCGACCGAGGATCGACTCGAGCCCTCATGGACTCGAGGATCGGCTCGGTCTCCGGGGTCGATTTGGAGGTCGACGTCCCGGCGGTCAGGGCAGAAACACCAGCGAGGCCAGCGATCAATACCCGCTGCTGGTCCATGAAGGCAGTCAGACTGCTTTACAAGGCCGTCAACCTGAGTCCGAGCTCAGGAGACCCAGCAGCCCCCGACTCGGGCCCTGACGGCGTCGGGCCCGACGTCGGGTCCTTCGGAGGCGAGTCAACGAGAACAACAGTACTCACGTGAGCGGGCAAGTCCACCTCGAGTCGAGGATGTTTTGACGGCCTCTCCATCTCCGAGGACCCGGGACGGGAATCGGGGCTATGCGACCTGGCTCTCGAGGAACCAGGAGCGTCCACCGATCCCGCCCTCGCGGGTTTCGTCTTCCGATGATGTTCCCGGGTAGGAGACCCCCTTTCAGAGGAACTTCGACGATGCTCAGGACCAGAGTCCCGAGACGTCGAAGCCTCTGACGAGGTCCGAGCCCGGCCGGAGTCAGAGAAGATACGCTCCCGCTGATGCTGCCGACTCCTCAACGCCTTTGAGGACATTTTGCCGCATGGGCCACAGATCATGGAGTCATGATCGGGTCCGAGGCAGCGGAGGCAGAAGTCATGAGTGTCTGTAAGAGACATGAGTTTCTTACAGAGGTCACACTTTTTAAAGCCGCTGGCAGCCATCGGGGGAAAAAGGGCCCCTGCGAGGTCGAATGACCAGGCTGCCAGGGAAAAAGGAAAAAGGCGCGAAATCTGTCACGAAGGACAAAAAACCGAAAAATAAGGAACGGACTCGCAACCGGCGTCGCGAGTCCGGGCGGGAAAAGAACCGGCGTCGAACTGAAGAAAAAAGAGAAAAATAGAGAAAAAATCAACTTTTCGGCAGGGATTCACAGACAACGTCTGAAGGGCTCTGCGGAAAAAAGAAGACTGAGCAAGATGGCACCCTTGGGCGGGAAGAGGACCGCGTATGCGCGCTGCAATTCCCAAAGGCTTTCTTTGAAAGCTGGGGAAAATTGCTCCGCGAGGGCTCCATCGGCGCCGACGTCACCCATATGTGAGGACTCACTTCCTGCTTGGTCCTGGAGAACCTGCAGGTACCAATAAGTATAAGATCAGTTAAAATAGCCACAAGCAACAGGGCATACTCCTACACTGTCCCCTCACTTTGGAACCAACTCCCGCCTGAGTTGCGCTCAATCAACGACCTAATGGTCTTCAGGAAAAAACTGAAGACATACTTATTTCAACAAGCCTACAACGTGTCCTGAACATCAATACATTCTAACATCAGCTGCATCACCAAAATGTAGCCAATTGTAAAAATGTACTTATACCCCAAAATGAAACAAGTGTAAAATTGTACATATGTAAATCCCCCTCTCTCCCCCCCCCCTAACTGTGTCTTGTGCTTATCCTATGAATCAAACTGTATACATTATTGAAAATGACTGGCTTTGTTCTGATAACCATCATATAACCTTCTAAATCACGCTGTAATTTCTTGAAATTTGTCATTGATCAGACACTCCTTGCTTACTTAATCAAACCGCTCCTGATCGCTGGAAGTAGCGGTATACAAATATATGCTAAATAAATAAATAAAATAAATAAATTCCTGCTGTTCCCGGAGATCACCTGTTACAGGTGAGTAACTATGCTATCTCCAGGAACAAGCAGGAATGTAGTCTTCACATATGGGGACTCCCTAACTGCAGATGCCAGGGAGAAACCCCAGAAGTTGTGTGCCCTTGTGAAAGGGCTCCACGTCCCCCCATGGATCTCTGGAATCCTACCAGGGATGGTGGGTAGAAGTTGATTAAGTATGGAACAGGTGTTGAAGAACAGCCTGACCAAACAAGGCATCCCGGCGGGAGTCCTTGTCTAAGCAGTAATGGGCTGTGAAGGTATGAAGCGAGGACCAAGTAGCTGCTCGACAGATGTCGTCGATAGACACAGAGTGGAGATGAGCCATAGAGGTTGCCATGGCTCTCACATTGTGAGCTGTAACATGGTCTTCAAGAGGAAGGTTCTTACTCTCATAGGCAAAAGAAATACACTGTGCAATCCAGCTGGACAGTGTTCTTTTGGAGACTGGAAGTCCCAAATGACCAGGATCAAAAGCAACAAAGAGTTGAGAGGACTTTCTATGTTGCTGTGTCCTTTGCAAGTAAAAGGCCAAAGCCCTTTTACAACCCAAAGTATGAAGATTCCTTTCTGCATTTGAGGCATGAGGCCTTGGGAAGAATACAGTAAGGTAAACCGCTTGGTTTAAATGAAAAGGTGACACCACCTTTGGCATAAAGTGTGGATGAGTCCTAAGGACTACCTTATCATGATGGAACCTTCTTTAAGGAGGATCAGCCACCAATGCTTGCAATTCACTGATGCGACGTGCTGATGTGATTGCAGTAAGGAAGATGACCTTCCAGGAAAGGAATTTCAAAGAGGTAGTAGCTAATGGTTCAAAAGGCGGCTTCATGAGCTGCCCAAGAACCAGATTTAAGTCCCATGCCACCGGTGGTGGCTTAATGGGAGGCTTAGTTAAAAGAAAGCCTCTTATAAATCTCGCTATGAGAGGATGAGAGAAATAGGTTGTCCATTTAGAGGCTTGAAAGAAGCTGCAATAGCACTCAAATGAACTCTCACTGAATTGGTCTTAAGCCCTGTATTAGACAAATGAAGGAGATACTCCAGTAATGATTCCAGAGGTATCGCAAGAGGGTCAAGAGTAAGACCCTTCTGCAAGCACCATGTGGTAAACCTTTTCCACTTGAATGCATAAGAACGTCTTGTGGAAGGCTTCCTGGAAGCATGAAGGATATCTTTTACCTGCTGAGAAAGGTTAAGACCATGAAGTTCTAGGCTTTCAGCAACCAGGCCCTGAGATGGAGAGACTGGGGATTGGGATGCCACAGCATCCCATCCTCCTGAGAAAGAAGATCTGTAGCAGATCCTAACTCCAGAGGTGGAGCTTGAGAGAGATGTAGGAGCAGAGGATACCACATTTGCCATGGCCAATGTGGAGCTATGAGAATCATATGACCTCTGTCTCTCTGAAGCTTGAACAGGATTTTGGGACAGCCCTGAGCCGGAATTCTGGAACAGAACCAGGGAAGTTTGGCATTCAGCGGACTTGCAACAAGGTCTATGTCCGGGGTTCCCCAAATTTGAAAAATTTTGGCCACCTGGTCTGCATGTAGAGACCATTCGTGTGGAAGCAGAACTCAACTGAGTCTGTCTGCCCAAGAGTTTTGAATGCCTGGAAAATACACCGCAAGGAGATGAATCTGATGCTCTCTGGTGAGGGCCCATAGTCGCAAAGCTTCATTGCAGAGTGACAGAGAGCCTGTTCCGCCCTGCTTGTTCACATAGAACATGGCTACTTGATTGTCCGTCTGAACTAGGACTGTCTTGTAGCTGAGTTGGGTGTGGAATACTCGAAGACCAAGGAAGATTGCTCTGAGTTCCAGGAGACTGATGTGTAGAATGTTCTCCTGTGGAGTCCTGGTACCCTGGGTAGAGAGGCCTTGCAGGTGGGCTCCCCAACCCACCTGTGAGGCATCTGTTGTCAGAGTGGCTTGGGGTGGGGGTTGTTGGAAAGGGGACCCCACCAAAAGGTTTTGGGGTGACTGCCACCATTGGAGGGACAAAATAAGATGATCTGAGTTTGTTATTTTGTCTGACAGGCAACCTGATGCCTGAGTCCATTGAGTGGATAAAGTCCACTGGGCTGCCCTTATATGGAGGCGGGCATAAGGAACCACATGCAAGGTGGATGACATGTGGCCTAGCAATTGTAACATTTCCCGAGCAGTAAGGTGATGCTTTAGCACTGCTTGGGAAGCTAATTGCACAATGCAAAGGCAGCGGGCCTGTGGAAGATAGGCTCTTGTCTGTCTGGTATCCAGCAGAGCTCCTATAAACTCTAGAGACTGAGTGGGAGCAAGGTTGGATTTTGGGACGTTTATGACAAATCCCAAATACTGAAGGATGCGCATTGTGCGAGAGAGAGAAATCCTGGCCTCTGGCTCTCAAGGGGCTCAAATGAGCCAGTCGTCTAAGTAAGGGAAGATGAATATTCCTAGGGTGCGAAGAAATGCTGCCACCACAGCCATGCATTTTGTGAACACCCTTGGAGCCAAGGCCAGGCCAAAAGGAAGAACCCTGTATTGGTAGTGCTTCCCTTGAAATAGAAAGTGAAGAACTTTCGATGAGTTGGATGGATCAGAACATGAGTGTACGCATCCCTGAGATCTAGAGAACAAAGCCAATCCTGACTCTGAAGGTATGGCAGCAGAGTTCCTAGAGAAATCATTTTGAACTTCTCTTTGAACAGGAATTTGTTCAATTCTCTGAGGTCCAAAATGGGTCTGTGTCCTCCTCTTTTCTTTGGAATAAGGAAATAGAGGGAGTAGAACCCTGTACCCTGTTGGAGAATGGGTACCTCTTCTATTGCCCCCTGGGCAAGAAGCAAAGTGACCTCTTGACCTAACTGGGCATTGAGAGAGGTCTGAGAATTGAACTGTCTTACCATTGTAGGAGGGGGCATGCTGAGGAAATGAAGCTTGTACCCCTCTCTTACAATGGACAGAGTCCAATTTTCTGCTGTTATCTGCCCCCATCTGGGGGCAAAATGACATAACCTTCCTGGAATGGTGGAAGGCTCTGGGCCGTTCAGGGCCAGGAAGGCAAAGTTCTCTAGATAGGAGTCAAAGCCCCTGTGGAGGCTGAGTCTGTTGAGCCGGTTGAGGCTTAGCAGCTTTTGTTTTTCTTTGCCTAGGTTGTTGCTGCTGGTCCCTTTTGGGCAGACTGACCTAAACGATGCCCCTGCTGGGTATAGGAGGGGTAAAACTTCTTCTTCTTACTGAAGAATGGTTTCTTGTAGGATTTCTTCCTTGCAGGATCAGCTGATTTAGACAATCTATCCAAGTTGATATTGTCAGCATCTATCTCATTAGCTTTCTCCTGCCAATTCTTGCCAAAGAGATTCTCTCCTGTGCAAGGAATATTCCCCAGTTTATCCTGTACCTAAAGTTCCAAGTCAGATGCCTGGAGCCAGGCAATTCTACGTGCACCTATGGCAATAGCAGAGGTTCTGCTTATGCACTCAAAGCAGTCAAAGGCTGCACGATTTACAAACTTGGAAACATCCTGAGCATGTTTGACAAGGGCAAGGTAATCCTGCCTCTTATCATCAGGAAGGAGAGGGCTCATAAGCTCTAAATCTCCCGTGACCTCCTTAAGGAACATTCCCATATATAATATATAGGAACTGATCCTAGCAGAAAGCATGGAAACCTGGAAGATTCGACATCCAAAGGCGTCAAGAGTCCTACACTCAAGTCCTGGAGGATTACAGACATGTCTTTTTGCACTCTTGATCCTTCTCATAGCTGATTCCACCACCATAGAATGGTGTGGTAGCTGAGTCTTTTGAAATCCAGGACAAGGAGGAACTCGATACATGGTGTCGAGCCTTCGAGAATGAGGAGAAGTGGCTAGAGGTGTTTCCCACATCCTTAACATGAGATCATGCAAGATCTCATGAATAGGTAAGGTAGCTGCCTCCTTGGCAGCTTTAGGGTATTGCAGGATTTTCAATTCCTTTGCCCTAGGCTCTTTTTCAGGAGCCACTGTGATGGAAAGACCTTGAGCCACATCTCGGATAAAATCCTGAAAGGACATATCCTCTGGAGGAGACATCCTATGTTGAGGAGAAGAAGAATCCTCAGGAAGAAGTACTCTGGTATTGGCAGAGCTTTCAGAGTCTTCAGACTCATCCGAGGATTCAAAGTATCTCCGATCCGGGTGATCGTGCAAGGCACGATACCGGTACCGATCGAAGTCGGCATCGGAGGGGTCCGGTACTGACTTGTCGATACCGGATGGATAAGCATAACTCGGTCCCGGTAGAATACCTGCCGATGTCAATGCAGTCGGTACCGGTACCGATGTCGGTGCCGGTACCGGTTGAATTGTCTGAAGCGGTTTCAAGGGCATCAAGGCCATGAGAAGAGCCGCCAGACTGCGTACAATAGCCAAGAATCTCTGGTCTATTGACGCTGCCGATGCCTGGGTATCGGTACCGGATGAAGCAGCCGGTACCCCAGAGCATGGCAGCGTCTATCAGAGCAATCTATCAAGCCCTAATAATCCCACACTTCAATTACGCTAATGCAATCCTATATGGATTCCTGCAAGCAACGCTAAACCCACTCCAGCTTGCAATGAATGCAGCCGCAAGAGTTCTATACGGAGTATCAAGGATGGACCACATCACACCAATTCTGAAGAAACTCCACTGGTTACCTATTGTGATAAGGAAGTTTATCATAGCTCAGGAAGGAGCTATAGAAAAGGTGAAGTGACTCTGAACAAGCAACCTGTCAGTTCTGGTAGAAATAAGAAAACAGAATTTTCCCATAAAAGACTACCAGTCCCAGAATGCACCAGGTTTCCAACAGCCATTAGAGGAGCTGAAGTGGGGAAACATGTGTTCAATCAGGAGGGCTATGAGGTAATCCCTAAGCACTCATCTCAAAGGGCAGGGCCTGATTCAGCACAGCTGCGCTGTATTAGGGAGGAGCACTCATCTAAGCAGAATAAGAGTAGAGTTTATTCTACAGATGACCATCTTCATGATCACCTTGGATATCCAGAGAATTGTCCTCAGTATCCTGAGAATCAGCTTGAGTTTGATCATCAGTTTCATCTGAAGGATCATCAGAAGCAGAAGCCAAACCGGACGGACAGAGAGGGAAAGAGATCCTTTGGAAGAAGGAAGAGAAAAGCCTTTGAGAGGTCTAGAAGAGTCCAAAGCAGTACGTATACTGGGAGGTATTCCAAGGGCCAGCATACACCATTGGACTGGGGAAAGCCAGAGGAATGGTGCTGCAGAGCTAGGAATCACCAGAGGCTACCTGTGAGGGAGACGGCTGCACGTGGAAGGGACCCTAAGACCTGTGCCAGAAGGTATGTGAAGAGAGATCCAGTGTCCAGGGATCTGGATTGGAAGGCCGGACATAAGAACTGGACTACATACTGGCCAGGCTATATAGAGAGGAACTCTAGCAGCAATGGAAGCTCAGGTATGAACACTGATCTATGCCCTAGCTATAACCTTGAAAGACAGCAGGGAAACAAGTATTCTCCTGAAAATGCTCCATTGAGAGATTCATCTGTGCCAATCCATGATACTGAACCCATGCTTGTTGAACAAGGGGGAATAATAGCAGATGAGGATCCTGTTTATATGGACTGCTCTCTATCTAAACTCCGTTGGTAACTTTTTGTTATAAAGTAAAGCAACCATCACAAAGAAATACAAATTTGTTCTTTAATCTACTCAGAAAAGCTCCTGAAGCAGGATTTGACCCACACAGTGGAAGGCAAGCCAGCTAAGGGGTTTCAGCTGGTGACTGCTAGCAATTAAGCCTTACCTAATTGCTTGTGAGCTAGGAGAGAATCACTTCTGTATCTATGTGGGAAGTGATCAGAAGTTAACCTGAAAAGAACAGTTTGTTTCTTGCTTTGTGGCTTTTCATTTGTTGTTTTCCTGATTTTAACTTTGTTTTTCCAAGTTAACACTGAAAGCAAGTAACCTAATTTATGTGCTACCAAGCATATCTGTGTTTTGTGAAATAACCCCATAAATAAATATCTTATTGGCTTTACCCAAGAGCACAACTAAATTATTGTCAGCAGCTGTGTCTGGTGTGAATGAACTACATTGCCCACAATACCTTGCAAATCATATAGATATATGCACTTGTGAAGATTCTCACCCAGGCAGCCGTCTGACACTATACATGCCAGACTTCATTACAAGATCTTAGTTATGACCTTCAAAGCCTTAAACAACCAGCCCCCCACATCCATCACCGAGTTGATCCACATTACACCCCCTAACAGAATCAGAAGATCCACAGCGGTGAACACCCTGATAATCCCAAAAGAAACAACGAAATGCACAAAGGGAACATCTAACAGGGCCTTCATGATCTATGCTCCTAGAGTTTGGAATGCCCTCCCCACAGACATGCGAGTCATCACTAACCTGACTCAATTCAGGAAGGCATTGAAGCATTATCTGTTTGTAAGACACTACCCAGAAACCAGCTGTAGAAATCAGGCAGCAAGCACTCTCACCAGTCACCTTGACCCCCCCAAAAACACACCCAGCACGAAAAGGGGCAGCCAGACCCACCTGCCCAGTCCCGAATAGACTATAGTTGGAAAGTATAGCCATTAGTGTAAATAACTTGTAGAAAGTTACCCCAGTTATGTCCAAGTTCTAGTTCCTGTTCACTGTAAATACAATGCAGTCCGTCTGCATGGTATAAGGTTCTGTTGAATGTACACCGCACTGATATGAATAGCGCGGTATAGAAGAGACGTTAAATAAATAAAATAAATAAATAAATGGCACCAGTAGTTCTGCCAAGGTTGAGGCCTCGAGAACATCCTGGAGCCCCGTTAGTGCTTTGGAAGCCGAAGCCTCCCGCCGGGGCAATTTAGCCGGTACAAGTCCCTCAAGGCCAACGCCAGAGGCATCTCGATGCTTAGAAGGAGATCTACCCTTTGAGGACCGGCCAGTTTTATGTTTAGTTACCTGAGATCCATGGGAGGAAGATGAAGCCCTAGAAGACGTCGATGCCACAGACGCTGCATCGGAGGGAAAAAGGGTGCTAAGTTTAGCAGCTCGGTTTTGCCGGCCCCTCTTCGACATCATCCCACAGGCAATACACTCCGAAATAGAGTGGTCAGGACCTAAACATTTGAGGAACTACTCATAGATGTCGGTGATGGAGATGGTACTGCCACACTTGGAACACTTTTTAAAACCTGAAGCGGGTTTTTCCATTTTAAAGGAAAGGTTGGGCCTAGTGCCCAAAATGGCGCGTGGCACCTGAGGAGAAAATACTTGGAAAAGACTCCAGAAGAAAAGTTGTTGTTTTTTTTTTTTTAAGAAAAAAGAAAGAAGAACCGGCGGTACCAGTGTAGCGTCGAGGGAAGGCAGACGCGACCACAAAAAAGAAGAATAAAAGGGAATATTTTCTGCGGTGACAGGATGTGCGACCTGTCGGCTCCGCGGAAAACGAAGAACTGGAGAGGGACAGTTGGGAAAGGTGGGAAGACAGCACGCAGGCGCTGTGGGATGCTCCCAAAAGCTTTCCTATTGGACGCTGGGGAGCGTTCCCACGCAGGCTCTGTCGGTACCGATGATACCCATATGTGAAGACTACATTCCTGCTTGTTCCTGGAGATATATTTTTTCACTCAACATGAAATCAAACTCCGGGATTTCTTACAGGAGGATGTAGTAAAAGCTGTTAGTGTAGCTGGGTTTAAAAAAGGTTTGGACAAGTTCCTGGAGGAAAGGTCCATAAACCATTATTAAAAGAGACCCAGGATATCACTGCTTGACCTCAGTCTTTTGGGGAAACTGCTAGGTACTTATGACCTAGATTGGCCACTGTTGGAAACAGGATACTGGGCTTGAGGGATCTTGGTCTGACCCAGTATGGCATCTCTTATGTTCTTATGTTCTAACTTGCCATGCTTATGTTGTTTCCTATTTCCCTTTTATGGCTCCTTTTTCCATTTTCTGAAACATGTTTATTTGGCTATAGCAGTCTCTCTGACATCTTTAAGCTATGCCGGCAGTCATTTTAGCTTCCCTCCACATTCTGCTCGTAGGGAGTATGTAAAATGGGAGGGTGTGAATTCTGATTCATAATCTTTGGACTGCTGACTCCCTCAGGGGTCTATGCTCTCTCCCCTGCTTTTTGTTTATTCATTCACTGATGGGAATATTTCAGCCATCTGGTGTTTTTTGTTGTTTGTTTGCAGATGGCATTCACAACTGGGAGTTGCATTGGAGGAAAATCAGGGGGGGGGGGGCATTGCATAGGTTGGCAGCCTGCTTATAGGCTACTGCAGCTTTGTTGCAGACTTCTAAATTGAAATTAAATGACGAATTGAAATTGAAATTAAATTGAAGCCTGGAACAGCCTAAATGCCATTGCTCATCTACCACACAAAAAGAACATAGCAAGGAAAAGAACCTCCGCTCCATGGTTCTCTCCCGATCTGCGGTCTTCTCTTATGCACTTAAGAAGACTCGAAAAACGCTGGCGCCGATCACTGGCCAGTGATGACCAAACAGCTTACAATCTTTATTTAGCAACTCACCGCGAAGCAATCACAACCAAAAAGAAGCAATATCACACGGATACACTCAAAAGATCTGTTAGGGAAATCAGAATCCTATATATGTGTCCTTTGTAATAATAATGCTTAGTTTAAGTGCATATACAAGAGGCCTGCACAAGAGAAATTAGAATCCTATAGAAATCAGAATCCTATGTGTGTGCCCTTTGTACATTCTGGTGGGTATGAAAAAGGAATGTGCTGTGTAAGCTAAACTGATTGTTCTACTCAAGGATGACTTGTTTTTGCATTAGTTACTGATAAACTATAGTGGGCCCCTAGAAGATGGGTGGATGACGTATGACTATGTTTCTGATAATGTATAAAATACGGACAATCCCTCCACCCTTTGGAATAAACTTGCATACTGTCCTTCTGTGTGGTCTGTGTGTGTTTATTCCCCTGGATTCCAGCCAGCCGGAGCAGCACACCGCAGATGAGGGTTCGGGATTTCCTGGCCTGGAGTGACCAACAATAAGCAGACCCATTACATTTGGTGTCAGGAAGTGGGATTCTCCCGCTGGCCAGGGATCCCTGTGCTTTGGTAGCACGGTTTAAATTAGAACTGGTATTCTCCCTTTGGTTGGGAGTGTCCCTATTGCTTTGGTAGCATGGTTAAATGGTAATTAAATGGTAATTAAGACTTTCCTGTTCCCGGGGTGGGAATCGGTGGGAAAGCTAGATTTCTTTTCTTTCTCATCTGCGGCTGCTGTGAAGGCTGTGTGCTTGTGTGTCTGGCCAGCCGTGCGTTTGTTGTGAATTAATTAGAGGATGGGGGGGTCCCAAGGTCAGGGGACCACTCCAGAATCCGCGTGAATGTATGTTCTGCTATATGTTGTGATAAGTTTTAAAACTGCAGCTAAAAAACAGCCATTCTACATAAATTGTCAGTGTAAGTTACAGGATTCTGCTGAATAAGTCTGTTAGCATGCTTATCTCTGTGCCTATACGACACCCCCCCCCCCCTCTCTAGAACTGATGACTCCGTGTCCCTGGAATGTAAGTGACAAGTGCTGTTTGTTTATTCTTTCACTGCTTTGCTTTTCCCTCCCCCTCCCTTTCTGTTCTTTGTGTTCAAAGGCTACGGACAGGCAGACAGAACAGAAACTTAAAGTTAACCGGCATACTAAAACGTAAATTATTATTTATTTGCAGAGTGTCTATTTATTGCCAAAGACAAGCTAAATAGAAAAAAAATTACTTTTGCACTCAACAACGGTATAACTGTCACTGAGAAATGTAAAAGGATGTGTCTGTATTTAGACACCCATTGCTATAGCAATGTACTGAATAATGAAATACTAAAAGAGCTCTTAATCTGCTTCACAATATCCCTCTCAGAGCCTCATTGGCCAGCTTGGCTAAAGGTGAATTGGCCACAGGTAAAGGTGTAAATAACAGCTGGGGCTCGCTGGGATTTTCCCACGGTGGAGTGGCTCCTGCTGAGTGGAGGTGCGAAGACGCGTCCTGTTGATTTCAACAGTCTCACCTCCTTTTCTGCAGAGGGGTCTCCTTACTAGCTGGTAATGATCCTAGGTGACTAGAGGTATTGTGAATCGGATTGTAACAGTGAATTAAAAAAAAAAAAAAAAAGCAGGCACTGCAGCACCCCAGTAAATTCTGTGCACAGATCGAGGTAAGGAAAAGGGGGACTTTGGTATCTACCTTGGTGGTTTCTATATTCTATTGGGAACTGAGACTGATTGTGTGTGAGTGAGATGTATAATGTAAATAGTGGAGGAATTCGGGGAGTGGGGTGCGCTCCAAATACCCCGAGGGTCTAGTTCATTATGCAGGGCGAAATTTCTTAAGAAAGCATTTGTAAGCTTTGATTTGTCTCTTGTTTAAATACGAACTGAAGCATAAGTTTCCCAAATAAGTAACTCCTTAGTGTTCTTCCCAACAAGCTGAAAAAAAAATATATTTTGTTTACAGTAAATATTGTTTTTCCTTTATTGATGGTTGGTGCAGGATTTAAGGAATTTGAATAAGATTGTCCAGACCTAGCAATGGATACTTTCCTTTGAAAACCTTATTTCAAAAAGAAACCCCCTGATTTGTATATTTATGCTTTTGGTTAAAAATATTGAGCTAAATTTTGCATGAATACAATTGGTTTAGTATTGTAGATTTGAGGTATATGTTTGAGCCTGCTCCCTAGGCACCATGTAGATGATCTTCTATGTTCAGAACAGGAGACACCAGTTGTGATAGAAGCCATTCATAATCTGCTGCATTTTTTGGGAATGAAAGGATTTAGGGTGTCCTGAAGAGAAAAAATTTAGGTTGGGGCTATCCTTTCCCCCTACAGGGAAACCAGAAACTAAAAAACACGAAAAGAGAACAAAGAAGAGAGAGGGAAAGGGGGCAGCTCCTCCCGTGGGCTACAGAAGGCACAAATGGTTTTGGATTGTTTTTCTTTAACCTTCAAAGTAGGGGTTGGGAACCCTGTCAGGACAATGGGGCATCCTGAGCCAGTAATTAAAAGACTGCAACTTGAAAAAATGATTTGAATCCTGAGTGAATAAGGTTATGTTATGTGTTTGGTCTTTGTTTGTGTATGCTATTGAGTAAACTTAAAGAGTTAAAAAAAACCCAATGATTTTTATATACAATGATTTTTATATTTTGTGGCAAGCACCTCAGAGGTCATAATTATTGTTCATATATTATAGAAACACATAGAGTTGTAACTATAGGAATTTAATAGCAATCACAATTAGTGACAATTCTCAAGCAACTTTTTTTAAACTCCTAGTATTTAGGACTTTTTTCTCTCTTGTTCAGCTATTTGCATTTGCCTGAAGGAATTTGGAATTAAGACAGACTTGCTGTTTACTTTGCTGTGTTTGAGATAACATCAAGGTTGAACTGTTACTCTAAGCAGATTGCTTTAACATAATTTCATTGTTTCAGATCAGTTTGATACCAGTCTCAAGTATTATGTATAAGGTTTTAATTTAAATGTGACAAAGCATGATTTTGAATTCACCTCTTTGCAGTTTCATGTTATTTGAATGTCTGTTTCTTGAACTGTAAGATTTTAAGTTAATTACTTTGCATTGTTTAGCTTGATGTGGATGGCTGACGAATAGGATAGTAGCACCATGGCTGCTGGATATTGATCTTTCTGATTTGATTTATTACAATATTGGATTTTAGGATAAATTCACCTGTTTTTCTGTATTTTAATTTTACGTGTTAGTGTCCAGTGAAAAAGTGTACTTTGTTCTGAAAGTTTTTATTTCAGTTTCAATACAGTTCCTGAGAAAACAGATATATGTTGCAGCACTGTGAGATATTAATTTTTCTTTAGTTTACACACTTGCACTTTATGTTACCAAAATACTTGTTCTAGCAGTACATTATGTAGAGGTTCAGTACACATAGAAATTATAGAATTTTGGAAAGAGGCTGATCTGAAATTGCTCTGTTCCCAAGCATATAGATCTTATTTAGTGGAAAGATGAAACTTAGGGGCATGTTTACTAAAAACTGCTAATTAGCGCGCCGCAAAATAGCGCACTAAAAGCGGTACTTAAGAGCGCTTAAACGCCCCGCAAATGTGCGATGAAGCCCCGCACACTTGCGCGTCACAGTAACGGGTGCCGCACAAGTACGTGCCCGCAAATGTCCGATAGAGGCGTGGAAAGGCTAACGGAGGGCGGAGGAAGGCCCCGGAGGGGCGGAGAGAAGGGGTTAATGGGCGGGGAAGGGGAGGGGAGAGGCGGGGCGCACATTATCGGGGCTGAATTTCCAAAAAAAATAGCGCGAGTGAATCACTCCCGTTAGAATGCATTTAAAGGGAAGAGAAACCATTTCCGTCAGCAATGTACAGCAAAACCGGGGAAACCTGTAAAACGTGAGCAGTGTGATACATGTGCACAGCACAAAAGTGCAATTATAAATAGAAAATGACCACCACAAAAATATGAAAAATAGTAATTCAGTTGGGGAACAGTTATAGTGATGGGCAAAACTAGATAACACACCCAGGAAAGCTCCAAAAAAAAGGAAATGATTTATGGAAAGGTGTACGGAGCGGAGACTCGTCCAAAAAACATTTCCCTTTTTCTGGAGCTGTCCTGGGAGTGTTATCTAGGGTTGCCCATTAATATCACTGTTGCCCAGCTTGGGTATATGTTTTCCCCCTTTGTTCCGTGGTCATTCCCGGGTTTTATTTGCACGTTTGTCACCACACAGGGTGAAGGAGCCCACAGTAAAAATGCATACAGCAGGGTTTGTGACGCCATCCTGCCAGGTTTACTACCTCCAGGGGCTGCACTGTCTCTGTGGCCATAGTGTGGTGCAGAGGACATAGCCATGACCTCTAGGACTAGAAGGCCAGAGGTTCAAATCCCAGCTGGGGCACTTGCCAGCCCCGTCCATATATTTTACCCACCACTAAACAAAGATAGAGCAGACACCCCTGTATTGCAGGGAACATAAGCATGGGGGAAACACCCATATGTTACCCAACACCGCACACACACCACAACAATGGGCATACCTACAGCCAAGTCCCCCAAATGCAGTCTCGTACTGCCACATTGCAATCAGGTCATCTGCTTTTTCTGAGAGAAGCTCATGCCAGCATGTTGGCGCACGAGTACATGTGGTGCAGGTGGCAGTGGCAGCTAGCCACAGAGGACAGAGGCCAAGCCATGTGCAGGCTGGCACAGTCCACTGCAACACACAGGCCCTGCCGGATCCACAGGCATGGACGTTCCAGGGAATCCAGCCAATCTGTGGCTACAAGGTGGTGCAGTGCACACAGACAGTGCATACAAGAACAGAAGGTCACAGGTTCAAAGCCCAGCTGGGGCTACCACCAATCCTTCCCACATATTTTTCCCACAGCTACACAGTGATAGTAAGGACAAACCTTTCGTGGCGAGGCCATATGCAATGGTACTATGTCTATCTTTTACCCCACTGAGCACAGACACCATGTACAGGGGCAGTACCTAGAGCAGAATCTCCCAAATGCAGTCCTGGTGGGCCACACACCAGTCAGGGTCCATGCTGCCACTCATACAAATGCCTGTGCTGTATATCTATGCACCACCCCCATGGCATGTAGATGTAGCTCATGCATATTCATGAGGAACAGCAGGTAAACCCGATCAGTGTGATGCACACCTGGACTGGAGTTGGGAATCTCTGCCGTAAAGCAGCAGCCAACAGGGGCAGACACACCCACACCCACAGGCCCCATTGGCCAATGTCTCCTGGAGAGGCAGAACATTGGACCCTGCGTGCATCTCCCAATACTAGCACCTGCATACCCTAGCAATGGAACCCTACACCTGAGGTATACGGTACACAGCTCTGAGACGCTTGCTAGGAGTACTGGCAGATAGATATCCATACGTTACGCACGTACTGCTAGTTGACCCCATCCGAACAATCTGTTTGGTGTTTGCGGTGCGTGCTCCAGCCCTTGCCTCTGACGGTGTTTACCACCCTGGGGAGTGACCCCCAGCAGTACTGCGTAGCATATCCATGCCTTGCCGTGCCCAGCACCGGTTTGGTGAGCAAGGCTAATTACCTCCTCAATAGTAGCACCATGATGGCATAGGTGTGGAATTGTGTGTCTGTCTATACAGTGGGTGTTGGCTGCATGCCCCTTCCACAGCCCACACTGCCAACACTGTTGCCAGTATTGGCCTGCCAATGTGCATAATGAGTAGCAAGGGACCATGGGTATATCTCAGACAGAGTGGACTGACCAGGATGCAGCTGCACAGGGCATAGGGTACTGGCAGGGGCATGGTAGTGCCCGGCCACCACCTACACAGACAGGGTGACCTCTGTATGTGCTGCTGGGGGATCACTCTCACCTTGAGTGTGCAGTGACGGCAGCATGGCTAGGCACCCCCATAGTGCTATATTGTGATTCTCCCATGTGATATGTATGGGTGTCCTGTGGGGGCCTCTTCATGGACTTATCTGTCTGTGTGTGCTGCCACCCCAGTTGTGGGTGCATGCATGTCCATCAGGACCAGCCAGCAGACTGTTCACAGCTGATATGTGTTGTGATGGAGTGCCTTGCAGGGTACAGTGGCTGATGGCTTGCTGCAGGTGAATATCAGATAGTGGTGGGGTGCATCTTTGAATATCCAGGCCTAATGTCTGTCTGATATTGTGTTATGGATGTGTGTGGAGCTGCTTGGACTGCCCTGTAGAGTGTCTGTTCCCTAGCAGGACTGGGGTTGATGGTCCACTCTACTGCCATCGGGGTGGGGATCTGTTGAGGGGAAGCCCTGTTTTATCCACCTGGGAGTCCATGGGGTGGGGGTCCCCACTAACTGAGCCAGACAGAGATCTCCCAAAATGTTTATGCAGCACCTACCTATTCCACAGGTTATTGCTGCTTTGGAGCTCTGACATGGCTGGTGTTGTGGACCTGGTCCTGGGCGCAACATCTCACACTCAGGGTGAGCACAGTAACCGCACAATGTGATGGTGTTTAGCTACTCTTTGCCGTTTGTCCACCCACTCAGGACACCCTACCAGGCCGAGGTGCTGTGTGGGTGCACACGGACACTTCCCCCTACCAGGCCGGGGAGCTTTAGGGGTGCATTTCCCATCCTGTGTTCAATCGTGGACAGCTGATTTGCATGTGCAGTGCATCATGGGTACGGGTGGTTCACAACAGCAGACTGTCAGTGAGGTGACGTACAGGCTATCTGCAGCCAGCCAGGGGCTGCTTACAGCTATAGAGCTGTAGCCCAATGGTTACGTCCCTGCCTGTGCAGCCAGATGTCATGGGTTCAAACCCACAGTGGGGTTATGTGATAGGGGTGTCCACAGATTTATTTTAATTTACTGTACATATGTTGCTGCCAGCAATACCACCCTCAGCGTACTGTACCCATAAGGTGCCTCTGAGGGTGCTTTATGGGGCGCCCTATAGGGCACGTTACGGTTGCCAGCCATATAGGGTGCACTATACATTATCCTGTGTCGCAACATGCATGCTGCCCTATAGGGGACATTCTAGGGTGCCTTGGTGGACGGTGCACTGTAACATGTGCCTTATGGGCCGCCTTATATTAATATGCTGTGACAGTGCGTTTGCTAGTAGTTATCACAAAATAAAATTAGAAAGCCTCCTACAGCACTCCACAACATATAATATACTGCCTCAGCTAGCCTTTTTCACTGGGCATTGTGAGGGATCGAACACCTGGTCCCTGCACCATTGGTCAGTGTCTTAACCATTGTGCTGTGGCTGTGTTCCTTTGCTTTGGCATCAGCGCGCCGCCTTATGCCCATCAGCACGCCACCTCCTGCTGCCCACAATTAGTGCGCCGCCTTGTGCCGCCCAAAATGAACAGTGCGCCGCCTTGTGCCGCCCAAAAAGAACAGTGCGCCGCCTTGTGCCGCCCAGATAGTACAGTGCGCCGCCTTATGCCGTACAAAACGAACAGTGTGCCGCCTTATGCCGTCCAAAAGTACTTTGCCTCCTGAACCACTTTTACACATTCAAGGTGCTGCCTCAGCTGGCCTTTTTGTTGCGCACAATGGGGGATTGAATCTGTAGCCCCTGCACCATTGGTTAGTGTGTTCACCGTTGTGCTACAGCTCTGTTCTGATATGTGCTCAGCAGCGCCCCACTTAGCCTTCCCACGCGCTAATGTGGGCCCTGCAAATTAGCGCGACGCGCACACGTACGGTCGGGTTTTTTTCTTCTTTCTGCCTGAACCGTCCACTCCTTATATGGCACATGCACACTACCGCGGCCCCGCACGTTAGGAATGTTTAGTAAACATGCCCCTTAGTTCCCAGAAAACATGAGAATATTTGTAAAGTTAGTAGACAAATAAAACAATAACATTAACTTGAGTTGATTGGATAAACAAAATTTTAATTGTTAGCAACGATCTAGGAGAGGTTTGAAAAAAAAAAAAATAAAAATAATAAAAAAGATAACCGAGAGAGAGAGAGACAGAAGGTGAGGCTACAGCCTTGTAAAAGGCAATAAACGTGCTGCTCCGAGTGTGATGATCTGGGCCACCGGAATTCTGACTGCTTTAAGACTTCTCGAGGACCCACAAGGCCTGAAGAACATGAACCTTGCATATTTATGCCTCTGAAGAGACATTACTAGGCAGGGGGGAATAGGCCAAGAAGAACCCGAGGAAACATCGCCCTGCGGCCCAACTACAAATGCCTTGAACCTTCTTAGGCCTCTCATCTCAAAAGGATCTCTTAAACACCATGATTAGTGAGTAACCTCCACAGATCCTTGTGGGCACTGCGATTATAAGATCAGTCCTCAAATATTTTTAAGTTTCCACAGCACTCTCACTGAGAACCAGGTATAAGATAGACTTTAGTCACACCTGAGAGATTATGTGGCTGTTCTGTTAGAAGCCATACTCCTTCCTATTGGGATTGATGTTATAAAATGCCGTGAAGCACTAGTCTATATTGTAAGGACTTTACCTATATTTTGTTTAGGCAGTTGCTAATTAGAATGAGCACTATTTGCTCATATTGTTAAAAGGATCTACATTTATATTTTATATATACCTTTTGTTTACAAAAATACTAAGTTTCTAACAATTGTTTGATGTTCTTAGCAGCCTTGCCAAATAAGGATACACTAGTATGGTATAAAAAAGACAGAAGGACCTATGCATGTAGTTTGATGGAATGATGTAAGTGGGAAAAAAAAGTGGTGTTGAGAGGAGTGTGATGGAATATTCATGTTGGAAAAGAGAACTCAGATTAACATTATAAAATGGTGAGGGTAAATTGAAGTGTGAAATGGTGTATCCGATGTATCCACCTAGAAAGAAAACTGACAATGAACAATATTTGATTATGCCATCCCCATTAACTCCAATTTTGAAAGTTATCTAGCCCAGAGATATACCCAATAATTGGAAATAGATACTTGGAGATAGGCTGAGTGCACTTTTCATCCTAATGAGCTTTGGGGAGACCCACACTGGCCATGTGGTGCTTTTCAGATGCTTTTATCCCTTTTTGCCTCTATGTGTCCTGGCCCGACACATGAAGCTAAAGGAGGAAAGTTACTTACACAAATTTTTACAAATTGGTATAATTCTAAAAATTGTAAAAAAATTTGAGGAAGTGTGGGCATCTTGTCAAAAATGTATTAGCTAAATTGAGTTGCTTAGGATTGGCTGTTGTATGCAAACAGCAACCCACGAAGGGGGGAACCTCCGAAATCTTTAAAAAACAAACAAACAACAACTTTGTAAAGACACTAAACTGTCTTGCCTTTGACTCTGTTCAACAAACAAACAACCAAACAAATTGCCCTAAGGGAGTAGACTGAAAATTTTCTCCCTCTGAACTGTTATATGGAAGACTGCTTACCTTTTATACTCCTGAGCCTCACATTTGATCTCTTGTATTTCCTAGCAGCAGAGGCAACTCTCTTCCCTCCACAGGTATGCTCAGCAGGTCCAGTCCTTTCTGCTGGATGACTCAGCTCTTTTCTTTCAATCTGGAGACTGGATTTTGGTAAAGACATACCACCAGCACATGGTACAAGCCCCTTTTCCAGTATGGGACCGTTCCAAGTTCTTCTGATAACATCGATTACAGTGAAGGTGGCGGCTAAAAGATCCTGAAGCTATTGCCCTCGCTGGAAACATTCTCCATATACAGATCAGGCTTCAGGACCAGGATGAGAAGTAGCTGACGCCAGGGCAGCCAAGGCCCTAGCAACTGGAGAGGAGAGGAGAAGACTCCTGAAGAAAAGCAGCTTTCGGCCTAGAGGTACCGAACCAATATATCCCTTCAAGGTTGGTGACAGGTCAGAGCACCTCAAAAGCACGGTACCTTAGACCCGCTCTACGGACCTCCAAACTACAGTGATCGCTATCACATGGTCAGCCATCCTGTGTGACTCCTCCCCTTCGTGGATCCATGCGTCAAGAATCAAGCGTGTATTGTCTCCACTGACATCTTCAGTTCCAGCCTCCTGACCATCATGCACAAGACTGTGTTGACTCCTCCTACCACTCATGTGGTACCTCCTTCAGTCCATTTCAGGAACTGTTAATACGGCAATACTACTTGCCCAGACTGCCTTACATTTTGTGTGCGCAGATCGCTATAAGCTGAAGCTTTTCTCTCAACATGTCTCATTACTGTACCTTCTAATCTGTGTGAAATGCAGAAGTTTACTGTATTTGACAATTTAAACTGCACCCAGCCCCATGTTTCTTTTTCTACTTTCTTGTATAACATTGGTGTTACTCGCCCCTCTTTGGGATATGACTAGATCCCTTGCTCATTGTAAACTGTCTCTAGTTTTAATGCTACAGATTGTTTTATTGTTTCTGCTTTTAGCCTGTCTAATACTGCTCTATACTGTTCTTCAACTACAGGGAAGATTCTCAAGATTACTCTCTGATGTATTTTTCTTTGGGGTGGTCTCAAAGGGCTGCTTATTGCCCTATTGAGCAGTTTTATAATTCTTGTTCTTTTTTGCTGTATATTCATTTGTTCTTGGCTGTTGTTGAAAGGCCCTACAAAGCTCTACCACTTTTTTGTATTTCTATACTCCTGCTTTTATGGTGGCTGATGTACCTGAGCTGCCACATACAGATGTTCCATTAATAATGTCTGTTTAGTTATTTTGTAGTAGATTGTTAGGCTGTTCTTATAGTGGGCCTATTCAGGCCCAAAGGGGGGATTGTTAGGGAAATCAGAATCCTATATATGTGTCCTTTGTAATAATAATGCTTAGTTTAAGTGCATATACAAGAGGCCTGCACAAGAGAAATTAGAATCCTATAGAAATCAGAATCCTATGTGTGTGCCCTTTGTACATTCTGGTGGGTATGAAAAAGGAATGTGCTGTGTAAGCTAAACTGATTGTTCTACTCAAGGATGACTTGTTTTTGCATTAGTTACTGATAAACTATAGTGGGCCCCTAGAAGATGGGTGGATGACGTATGACTATGTTTCTGATAATGTATAAAATACGGACAATCCCTCCACCCTTTGGAATAAACTTGCATACTGTCCTTCTGTGTGGTCTGTGTGTGTTTATTCCCCTGGATTCCAGCCAGCCGGAGCAGCACACCGCAGATGAGGGTTCGGGATTTCCTGGCCTGGAGTGACCAACAATAAGCAGACCCATTACAAGATCATTGAACAAACCTCGTGATCTTTTCAACTTAGTAAAATCACTATCAAAGGAACCATCATCAGAACAAAAGGAGGATATTCACCCACAAGAATTTGCTGATTACTTGCAATCAAAACTTCTACAGACGGATGAGCTACTGAAAACAAATGTACAAGAAACAACCTGCCAAAATTCCTTGTCTGCACTTACCACACCCTCAGCTAAACACATTGAAGACACAATCACCTCACTCAATACCACCACCGCTCAAACCGATCCTTGCCCAGCCTTCTGGATAAAGGACCTTCGAAGTGCTTTTAGCCCTTTCATTGCAAGAATCATGAACCTTTCATTTACAACCGGCTCCTTCCCATCTGCTCTAAAGCTCACATCCATTAGACCACTGCTAAAAAAACCCAAACTAGACCCAAAAAGGGCTGACTCATACAGGCCTATTGCTAGCATTCCCCTCCTAGCAAAAATTTTTGAAAAAGAGGTGCAACGTCAAATTCAAGACCACATAGATTCCGCAGCCCCTCTAGACTATTTTCAATATGGCTTCAGGGAATATCATGGCGTTGAAACACTCATCACCACCCTCTTCAATAATATACTCACCAGCATAGACAACATCCGACAAGGCGTTGTGCTAATCTTCTTGGATATAGCAGCAGCGTTTGATTCGGTAAATCATGAGATACTCATTGCACGACTGAAGGAAAAAGGCATCGGTAGTTCAGCACTGGAATGGTGTAAATCTTACCTTGACACCAGAATGCAATATGTAAAATCTGCAACAGGAGAATCAAATCTCTTCCATCAAAAACAAGGCGTTCCACAAGGGTCATCTCTTTCATCTCTCATGTTTAACATATACATGCAGCCTATCTGCAATATCATCAGATCATTCAAGGTGAAATGTATGATATACGCAGACGATATCCTACTTTACATGCCATTTTCCACAATGCAAATGGATTTACTGCCCATAATAAATTGCTTTGATGCAGTCTCAGAGTGGCTTCTCTCACAGAACCTCCGCATCCAGCACAAGAAAACTGAGGTTCTCTTTGTTACAAGAGACCCTAACTTCATTCCACCATCACATATAAGTGTTAAAGGAGCTGATCTATCCACCAAAGAAACAATAAGATACCTCGGAGTCACGCTTGACCACCGTCTCGATATGAAATCACACGTAAACAATATTGTAAAAGCTGTATACTTCAAGATACGCACACTCAGGCATTTACGCTCCTTACTGGACCCAGAGGATTTCAGAACCATCTTCCAAGCACTCATCTTGCCGCATTTCGATTTCGCCAATTCAATTCTACAAGGCCTCCCACAATCCACCCTAAGTTCTCTACAACTTGCCATGAATACTGCTGCAAGGGTTCTACAGGGAGCATCAAGGAATGATCATGTGACACCGATCCTCAAGCAGCTTCACTGGCTCCCGATACAAGGCAGGCTCATATTCAAAACCTTAATTCTCACATACAAGGCTATCCATGGTCTGTCAGCCAACTCACTGACTGATCTCATACAAACTGTACCACCAACCAGATCCAGAAGACAAATAGCGCTAAACACTCTATTAATGCCAAAGGCCATAACAACATGCAGCCGATCAACAGCGAACAGAGCCTTCATGTTTTGCGCCCCAAAATGCTGGAACTCCCTACCACCTGACATATGTGCCATAACTGACCTAGCCCAGTTCAGAAAGGCCCTCAAATATAACCTATTTATCAAATACTACCCTGCATAAAGTGCAATATATTAGCCTCATCACAAACTTAACCACAATCTCCTCCTGACCCTAGCACTACTGCTAATGTATGTAAATAGTTCTTTCATGTTATCGAATTAACAGATTATATATTCTATGTACATAGTTCTCCCATGTTATCCAAGTTTATACTCCTGTTATATGTAATACCGAACAGCCTGTTGTTCTGGTCTTTGTGTTCTCTGTAAACCGCGCTGATTGTAAATAGTGCGGTATATAAAAAATTGAAATAAATAAATAAATAAATTGAAATAAATAAATGACCAATCCATAAACATTCAAATTTCCAAACATCTTTTGTGCCAGATATTAGAGGAATTCAGTTGACTCAAGAGCAGATAATACAAAATTGGATGTAGTATTTGATGAGGGGCTATCCTTTCATGATCAGATTTCATCAGTGATCCAGACCGCCTCTGCTAGTCTGTGATTGCCTCATCAATTGTGACCGTTGTTGGGGCCACATGATCTTGCTACATTGGTGTATTCTTTCATAACAGCTTGGCTAGATTATAGTAATGACATTTATGTTAGGCTTCTGAAGTACCAAAATAAGTGGCTGCAACTTGAGCAAAACACAGCTGCTCAACTTTTAACTTTCAAGGACCATGTCACTCCAATTTCGGCAGCTTTTCATTGGCTGCTTGTCGAGGCTTGTATTCAGTTTAAAGTGTTAAGTTTAATGTATTGGGCTTTATATTGCAATGCCCCAGCTTATTTAAAATCTTATTTATCATCTTATGTTCCAAGTAGAACTTTGTGCTCTTCTTAAAAGATGTTTCTTGTGGTGCCTTCTGGTGTTAGATTGCAATGTACTTGTTTGCGGTCTTTAGCTGTACAGGGTCTCATTCTTTGCAATATGCTTCCTTTGTCTATTTACAAAGAATTGTTACTATTGTTTGAGTTTTATTGTTTGCTTTCAAGTTCTCTGGAACAATTAAAGTTTCAATGTAAACCACTTTGATTATATGATAAAGCAGTATAGAAAAATTGTTAAATAAATAAAAAAGAGTCCTATTTCACCTTTTGAAAGAAAGAGAAAGCTTGCTTATTCAGTGGTGGAAAGGTGAGGGGTTTCAAATGTAATTAACTGTCTATTGTTCTTATTGTATCTGTTAAATTTTATTGTAACTCACCTTGCATGTTATGAGAAGGCATGCATATCATGTTTGTGAAAATAAATAAATGTTCATGGAGGTTGTTGTTATTGTTAAGTGCTGTCGTGTCAGTGTCGACTCATGGCGACCCTCTGGAGAGTTGTCCTAAACTGTGTTCGGTCTTCAGTCAGGCGGCTCATTGTGCACCTCTACTTTTCTGCACTGAGACATGTGACAATTACATCACACCTGCTATTGCCTTTTATGTGGCAAGCCTTGCATGTTGGGTGCATATTTCACATGTAGAACTTATGATCATAGACTGAGATCAAATGCACACCTCATATCAATGGCTTTCTCCAGTACCTACATCATCTGTGCCCCTCCCCATAATGCCATTCTCATGGAATGAGATCTGAAACACATGTACTATGGTATTCCCATGGGGCCTGAGCTCATCTGTGCTGTTGTGACATGGACTGTGAGCTGCATCACTCCAATGCCTATTTCCTGGACTGACAGCAGCTGTGCCTCTCCCTATAATACTATTCACATGGACTGAGATCTGAAACACATCGTCTATGAATAGCAATCCCTTGGACTGAGCTTATCTGTGTGGTTGCTACCAATATCATTGAGATGGACTGTGAAATGTCTCACTCACAACAATGGCTTTCTCCTGCACTGACAGCAGCTGTGCCCCTTCTCATAATGCCATTCACATGGACTGAGATCTGAAACATATCTTGCAAAACTGGCATTCTCTTGAACTGAGCTCATCTGCGCTTTTGTTATCAATGCCATTGATGTGGACTGGACATCTGGTGATGTTAGGTGGCTGAGCAATCACAGGAAGGTGAGGCTTCAGCTCCACCTCACAAAATTCAGCAGTAATTGGCATCTAGTGTTCACCTTAACACATATAGACTACTAACAAAGGCTGAAGAGAATGCTGAGACATAACATATTAATATAATTAACATAACATACAATGCTGCAAAGGATCACCTTTCAACAATTTTGGAATTAATGTGCACGTATAGCTCTCAAATTAAACCGCTAATTGCACTAGGTGATTACAATCTATCATCATCACCTTTTAATGAGTCCAGAACTTTCCTAAAAGCAGTGAAATCGTTAGGTTACACTGGTCAACAAATTTTTACAAAAGTCATGTTACTGAAATAAAAATAGTCATTTCTTATCAATTTTTATATGCTGAACATGAAGATGACAGTGAAATTGCAAAGTTGGCTCTAGTTATTTTGTAATCTACAAGAATTAATGTTTACATCACGAAATGCATGTCAATAGTAAATATAATAGGCCTTCGGTTAATACCTGTAAAAACCAAGTCATAGACTACTTCTTAGATTTTTTTCGCCTGTCTCTTGTACAGCTGTTCGGGAGCTTCTCTGGGGAGTGTCCAGCAGTAGTCAGCCAGCATTGTAGTGGACCATTTTCCCTGGTATCTTTGCTCCATTGATGCGATATCCTGGTGAAAATGTTCGCCCTGTTCATCACTAACCATACCACAGTTGTCAGGAAAGAAATCAAGATGGGAATCAAGGAAATGGATCTTTAGAGACATATTGCAGCCAAGTTTGATTCTGCATCAGCATGTCTTCTACTAGTTCCTTGTAGTTTTCTGCCCTAACATTCCCGAGAAAGTTTGTTGACACTAGGCGAAAAGCATTCCATGCTTGTTTCGCATCACCCTGCAGCAAGTTGTTGAACTGATCATCTTTGAAGAGCTCTCGAATCTGAGGACCCACAAAAACTCCCTCTTTAATCATTGCTTCGCTGAGTCGAGGGAATTTTTCATGCAGGTATCTGAAAGCTGGCAAAGTGCGGTCCATGGCTTTCACAAAGTTTTTCATCAAACCTAGTTTGATGTGAAGGGGTGGTAGCAGGATTTTGTGAGCCTCAACCAGAGCTGGGTTCTGGATATTCTTCTCTCCAACTGTTACATTTTGTCTGCGATTCCATTCCTTCCTCAAGTAGTGCCAATCCCTTACTCGGCTATCCCACTCACATAAGAAACATATGTATTTTATATATCCCTGCTGCAGTCCCAGTAAAAGGGCAACTACCTTCAAGTCACCACAGAGGTGCCAGCTGTACTTGTTATAGTTATTGGAAGTCAGTAGATGCTTTAAGTTATTGTATGTCTCTTTCATGTGGACAGCATGCGCTACTGGAATAGATGGAAGACGGTTTCCATTATTCAAAAGCACAGCCTTCAGACTCAGTTTCGAAGAGTCTATAAATAGTCTCCAGTCTTTGTGGGTCATGAGTGATTTTTAATCTTACTAATCTGTTATGTTTTTTTGAAAGTGTGAATAAACAGGTGGACAAAGGTGAGTCGGTTGATATAATGTATCTGGACTTTCAGAAAGCCTTTGACAAGGTCCCTCATCAGAGACTTTTGGCAAAACTAAAGAGTCATGGGATAGGAGGCAGTGTACTACGGTGGATCAGGAACTGGTTAAAAGATAGAAAGCAGAGGGTTGGGCTAAATGGCCAATTTTCCCAATGGAGAAAGGTGAATAGTGGTGTACCCCAGGGATCTGTGCTGGGTCCGCTGCTTTTTGACATATTCATAAATGACCTGGAAAGTGGAATAACGAGTGAGGTTATCAAATTTGCAGATGCCACAAAACTATTTAAAGTTGTTAAACCCAAGAGATTGTGGAAAATTGCAAGAGGATCTTGATAAACTGGAAGACTGGGCATCAAAATGGCAGATGAAATTTAATGTGGACAAGTGCAAGGTTATGCACCTAGGGAAGAACAACCCAAACTATGGTTACACGATGCAAGGTTCCACATTAGGAACCACCACCCAGGAAAAAGATTTAGGCGTCATTGTGGATACCATGTTAAAACCCTCGGCCCAGTGTGCAGCGGTGGCCAAGAGAGCAAATAGAATGCTAGGTATCATAAGGAAAGGAATGGAAAATAAAACAAAAGATATTATAATGCCTCTATACCGTTCCATGGTGAGACCTCACCTTGAATATTGTGTGCAATTCTGGTTGCCGTATCTTAAAAAGGATATAGCGTTATTAGAAAAGGTTCAGAGAAGAGCCACCAAAATGGTAAAGGGGATGGAAGGATACTCCTATGAAGAAAGGTTAAAAAGGTTAGGGCTCTTTAACCTGGAAAAGAGACGGCTCAGGGGAGATATGATAGAAGTCTATAAATTAATGAACGGAGTGGAACGGGTAAACGTAGATCGACTGTTTACGTTATCAGAATATAGGAAGACTAGGGGACATGCAATGAAGCTACAGGGTAAACTATTTAAGACTAATAAAAGAAAATATTTTTTCTCTCAACGTGTAATCAAACTCTGGAATTTGTTACCGGAGGATGTAGTAAAGGCTGTTAGTGTAGCTGGGTTTAAAAAAGGTTTGGACAAGCTCCTGGAGGAAAGGTCCATAAACCATTATTAAGAAGGGACCCAGGATATCAATGCTTGACCTAGTACAAGCATTGCAGAACCTGTGTCTTTTGGGGAAACTGCTAGGTACGTATGACCTAGATTGGCCACTGTTGTAAACAGGATATTGGGCTTGATGGACCTTGGTCTGACCCAGTATGGCATATCTTATGTTCTTATGTTCTTATGTTTAAGGCATTCACGAGGCTTTCAATATCGGAACAGAATACCAGATTACTTTCCTTTCTGAAGAAAGGCTTCAACTGCTGGTGGCGCTTTCAATATGAAGTAATGTTGACATCTTCTTCTAGACGATTCCATTGCTGGAGTCTTGATCCTAGCGATTCTGCCTTGTTCTTGGATAAGTCCAAATCACGAACCAGGTCATTTAGTTCTTCCTGTGTTATTCTGTGTGGAGTTGATAATGCATCCCAGTGAAAATCTGGGTCACTGCATGCTGACGGACCAGGAGAAGAACAGGTCGGCTCACCCTTGTCCTCATCAGATGAATCAAGAGAATATTCTGATGGAGGTTCTGGAATAGGAAGTCCTTCACCATGTGGAACTGGTCTCAATGTTTGGGTAGACTATGCTCGACTTCTTTTGCTTCGTTATTCTGCTGGAAACAGTCATTTGTGTGGTTGCTAAGCTCTATTCCCTTTCTTTAATTTGGCTAGTTGTGATTGTGGGCCTTTAAGAGATGCAGTATGATAACTATATTGCATATGGCTTACATAAGAAGGGAGAGAGGGGCTAAATTGCATTTGTGGCCTCAGAATAAATGTCGGAAGTGCAAAGTTCATGTGGTGACCTATAAATGTACTTTTCTAGAGAGTGTGCAGGAGTCACAGAACTGTGAGGGAAATTAAAGGAAGTACTAAATACCCTTCTGAAACGAGATACAGAATGGACCTATGGAGGGGAATTTTAGAAGATCCGTCCAAGTGCAAGCTGGGAGGTCTAAGCCAGAACATCTGGAAAAAATGCAGGCACCTCCAGGTGCAGATGTGATTTCACATACCTGACATGTCCGATAGGGACATCTACTTAGACATCCCCAAAAACATATTTCAGAACCCAGATGTCTAGGATAGCATAATGGTTAAAGTAGTGGGTTAGAATAAGAATAGGGCATCCAACGTTCAAAACCCACTGCTGCTATATATGAAATTTGGCTGAGTACTGGTGATGATAGAGTGTTTTTTCTCTATACTCTCTGGATGTTTTTCAGCTATCTTTTTGGAAACTTGTTCATTGCTAGCATGCTTTGGAGCAGATCTAAAGTTGGATTTAATGCCAGTCATCCATGATGTTTCTGACATCAAGCGTGGACATCCTGGACCCTGGGAAGGCCCTAACCACAACTCCAGGTTCCTGGGAACTCCCTGGCCATACCTCCTCCACACCCCCATTCAGATTCGGATGGCCTCACACTAGGGACATCCCCATAGTAGGCTTCTAAAATGGCACTGGAGACTGTCTCTGGTGCTCAGGGCCCTGATAGCAGCCTCTTTTGAGCAATTGATGCTCAAGACTGTCTTCGTGGTTGCGATTTGTTCTGCAAGGCGGTTCTCCAAGCTGCAGGCTCTGTCTTGACGATATCCTTATCTGTCCTTTTCAACTGAGGCCGTTTCCATTCAGCCTTGCCTTCCTTCTTGCCTAAAGTGCTGTCTCCTTTTCACATCAACCAGGTGGTTTGCCTGCCTTCCTTCTCTAAGGAACAGTGCCAGGGGAAGGATAATGATCTTCTCCGGTACTTGGAGGTTATAAATTCCTTTCATAAGTCAAACTATCTTTTTGTGCTGTTTGCCGGCCTGTGCAAGGGTGGGCGGCGGCCAAGTCGACCTTGGGGTGCTGGATTAAGGAGGCTATTGCCTCAGCGTATATGTTGCAGAACCGGCTGGTTCCGGAGGGTTTGCACACCCATTCTACCTGAGCACAAGTGTCCTTGTGGGTAGAGCAGAGCTCGGTAGCCTCTGCAAACATCTGTCAGGCAGCAACACGGGGATCTCCTTCTATTTTTGTTAAGCATTACCAGTTGGAATGTCGACGTGTGGGCGGACACAGCCCTTGGCTCAAGAGTTTTGCAAGCCGCTGTGTCTTCTTTCCTGCCCAGTGATGTTGCAGCTGTGGTACATCCCACTTGTCAGGACTGGTCTAGCAGGACAATATAGAAGGTGACATTTTACTTACTAGATAATGGCATTTCCTTGAGTCCTGGACCCGCACCTGAAACTGTATTGCTCTGGTGGGTTTTTTTTGCTGTGATATCCTTAGGTCAACCATGGTTTTATACTTGGCTCTGCAGGCTCTTCTACTGACAGCCTTCTACGGGAGAGAGCAGGGGGGAAGGAGGAGGAGGGAGGGGTTGCTGAGTTTGTGTGAGGCTGCTGTACTCTGCCAGACAAATGGTAGTATTACTTTGTCTCCAGCAGTTAGTGGATGGATTTTCTCTTCTCTGTAAAAAATCTGAGGATTGAGAGGAAAAGAGATTAATTAAATGCTCCTGAATGACTGCCTCAAGCCCTAAAGCGGTGACTCTCTCATTTGAGTATGATGTGGGAGGCTCCACTAGATTGCAGTCTTTTTGGTAGTTACAGGAGGAGGGAAGATTAGTTCAGCTCCAGGCCCTTATCATAAGGGCCTGTTGAGCAACCATAAATTAGAAGGATTTGGAAAAATCTGGCAAAGTAATACTACCACTTATCTGGACTTGTCTAGCAGGACGATATGGAAGGAGTGCATTATTTTTCATAATATTAATCTAAGCATGTTCAAGATGTCACTGATAACAAAGCAAACTCCCTCACTACCAGGCAAACTGTGATGTACCATAAAACCTTGCCAAAAACTCACCCATCCCATAATGGTCAAGACTCACATAGAAAAATCAAGTTATTCATCTGTAGCAGGTGTTCTCCATGGATAGCAGGGAAAGTCCTCACATGTGGATGATGTCATTTAATGAAGCCCCACGCAGGAATATTCCCAGATCCTTCTGAAAGCTCCTCTGCACATGCGGGCATCTCCCTGCCAGCGGCGGCACCATTTTACCTCAGTCTAATACTATAGCTGAGGAGAATACGACTCCTGGGGGAAGTGGTAGGTTGTGAAAGCTTTTCCTGCTGTCCATGGAGAACACCTGCTACAACTGAGTAACTACATTTTCTTGGTGACAAGCAGGAAAAATGTTTTCACGTATGGGACTTCCTAGCTGGAAGCTACCTTGAAAAAACAAAGGGGAAAGAGAAGCCCAACAGGGGCAACCAAATATTGTTTTTGGTGACAATAGGCCTTTTGTAATTTTTAAATATATATATATTTTAAAAGGTAGCCTGAAGAAAAAATAATTAGCCTAGGAGGGATGGAGTTGGATTTTACTCCCCAAACATATTCCTTAGTACTGATTGGCCAAAGTTGCTGTTGTGTCAGGAATCCCTCTCCAGACAGTAGTGAGATGTGAATGTGTGGACTGAAATCCAAGTTGCAACTCTGCAAATCTCTTCCATGGAGACCGAGTGCAAGTGGGCCACTGATGCTGCCATGGCCTTGACATTATGAGCCGTGACATGACACTCAAGGCTTAGGCCTTCCTGGGCATAAGTGAAAGAAATGGTCTGCTAGTGAAATTGATATTGCGTATTTGCAGACGCAACACCTAGCTTGCTGAGGTCAAAAGAAACAAAAAGCTGGATGGACTTTCTAAGGGCTTTTGTCTGCTCCGAGAAGAAAGCTAAGATTCATTTGCAGTCATGTGCAGTGCAGCTTCCCCTTTGTGAAAAAGGGGAACATTGGGAAAAATGTTGGCAGAACAAATGACTGATTAAGATAGAAATCTGATACTACCTTTGGAAGAGAGTACAGGAATTACCAGCTGACTGATGGCTTGTATCTTATTCCATGATGTTAAGGCACTTTTCAATAATGATTTTAATCTTCTATAGCATTCTTTACTGATCATTTTTCTCTCAGTAATTTCTGCTTAAGTGTTATTCCTTCCTCAACTCCAAGATATGTATATACGCCTTCCTGTTCAAGTTCCTTGATGTCACAGCCTTCAGCCAGAGAGATGTTTTCCATTTTGTTCAATTTTCCTCTAAAAAAATAGTTGCCTTAGCACATTTGTCTAGGCCAAAGGTCATTCTGATATAATTAGAAAAACGTTTCATTGAGCTCAGCCTTGTGGAAGCTTGGAGAACTCTGCATCCAGGGGAAAGCATAGTTACTCACCTGTAACAGGTGATCTCCGGGAACAGCAGGAATTAGTCTTCACATATGAGCGACATTGACACCGACGGAGCCCAGCACAGGAACACTACCCAGCATCCAACAAAAATGCTTTTGGGAGCGTTCCTCCACGCATGCATGGCTGCCTTCCCACCTTCTCTTCAGGTCTCCTCAGGTGAATAGCAGAGAAAAGGAAAATGTAGAAAAAATATGGATAAATAACTTGAGGGGAGGTGGGTGGGTTGTGAAGACTTATTTCTGTTGTTCCCAGAGATCACCTGTTACAGGTGAGTAACTACGCTATCTCTATGAACAAGCAGGAAGTCAGTCTTCACATATGGAACTCCCTAGCACATGACCACCCTATGAAGGGAAAGGATTCCGGTGCTGCAGAGGTTGCAGCAGGGACCAACAGACTCAGTTCGTTCAAAGCACTCCTCGGAAGGTGATTGGATGGGCAGTGGGCAAATTGTCTAAATTTGAATCATGTTACATAGTACAGATTGACCGAATTGCGCATTACTTCTGGAATCCTTATCCAGGCAGTAGTGAGCTGTAAAGGTGTGCAGTGAAGATCATGTGACTGCTTGACAGATGTCTGAGATTGACATAGATCAGAGGTTGACTATGATAGAAGCCGTGGCCTGGACATTATGTGCTGTGACATGGTTTTGAAGAGAGAGACCCGCTTGCGAGTAAGCAATGGATATGCAGTCTGCAATCCAGTTAGAGAGAGTTCTCTTGGAAAATATTAACCCCAGATGACTGGTCAAAGGAGACAAACAGCTGAGAGGATTGACGATGATCCTTGGTGTGGTCAATACAGAAGATAAGTGCTCTTTTACAATCGAGAGTATGCAGTTTCGCCTCAGCAGGGGAGCTGTGAAGTCTGGGAAAGAAAGTTGGTAGTGAAAAGGACTGGTTCAAGTGAAAAGGAGTAACAACTTTCGGTATGAATTTAGAATGTGTCCAGAGGAGCATCTTCTCATGGTGAAACCTAGTATATGGTGTGTAGTCCACCAAAGCCTGAAGTTCACTTACTCTTCAAGCTGATATCAAGGCTACTAGAAAAAGTACTTTCCATGTTAAGAACTTTAAGTGGTTGACACTAAAGGCTCAAAAGGAAACCACATTAGTTGTGCCAAGACAACATTTAGATCCCATACCATGGCTGGTGGGTAAAGAGGTGGTTTAGTCAAGAGAAGACCTCTCGTGAATCTTGAGACCAACGGGTGCAGGGATACCTGGCAGCTATCTAGAGTTTGGTGAGACACTGATATGGCAGATAAATGTACTTGCACTGAGTTAGTTTTAAGGCCTGATGACAAGTGGAGGAGGTATTATAGAAATTCTGGAACTGGACATGTAAAAGAATTTAGGGCACTTTGTGAGCATCAGAGTGAGAATCTTCTCCACTTGAAAGCATAAGAACGCCTGATGGGATCTTTCCTGGAAGACAGTATAATTTGTAGCACCTCTTCCCGAAGTCCTAGATGTGAGAGGACAACACGCTCGGCCGCCAGGCTGTCAGATGGAGGGACTGGAGGCTGGGGTGTAGAAGGGTTCCTTGTTCCTGAGTCAGGAGATTGGGAGAACACTACAAGTGGCAAGGAGGAGATTCAGCTAGCTGAAGGACAAGATGTTATCTTGGCCAGTGAGGCGCAATGAGAATCATTTCGCTCTGGTTGTTCCAGAGGTTGAAAAGCATCTTTGCAATGAGAGAAAAGGGAGGAAAAGCATAAAGAAGGTCTTGATCCCAATGTAGGAGAAAAGGATCCGAGCTCTCCCTATGAGGAGATGGAATTCTGGAGCAATAATGAGGCAACTGAGTGTTGTCCAGAGAAGCAAAGAGATCGAGTATTGGGAACCCCCAGAGGTAGAATAATTGTTGCACTATTGCTGGGTTTAACCTCCACTCGTGTGGGAGGAAAAATGGACTTAGCCTATTTCCAAGTTTATTCTCCTCCTCTGGCAGATATTCTGCATGTAGATGAATTTTGTGGGCTATTGCCCAGGTCCATATTGCTAACGCTTCTCCGCATAATGGGCGAGAGTCTGTTCCTCCTTGTTTGTTTATATAAAACATGGCCACCTGATTGTCAGTTTGTAGGAGGACCGTCTTGCCCAGCACCTGGTAAGAGAACATCAGAATGACATTGAATATGGCTCTGAGTTCAAGTAGATTTTATTTTATTTTATTTATTTGTGCTTATTTACTGCTTTTTGTGAATCAAAGCGGTTTACAAGGAACTCAAAATTTAGTGGTTTACATTGAACAAAGTTTGATATAGTGCATTTAATGATATTAACAATATTACCAAAATTAAAAATTAACACATTTATCACATCATACAGGAAATATTAGAAACATAGAAATATGATGACAGAAAAAGACCACATGGCCTATCTAGTCTGTCCTTCCATATCAATCAACTACAACAGTCCCCTTTTTACCTTTAGAGATCCTCTGTGTTTGTCCCATGCTTTTTTGAATTCAGTTACTGTCCTCATCTCTACCACCTCCACTGGGAGACTATTCCATGGATCCACTACTCTTTCCGTAAAGAAATATTTCCGCATATCACTCCTGAATCTATCTCCCTTCACCCTCATCCCATATTGGCGAGGAATGATGGGGATTGAAGGAAGTAATATATTGAACTCGCATTATGCTGTGTTCAGCTTTGAACTATATACAAGGAAAGCAGTAAGATCATATCTAGGGAGTGATATATGAACTTTTGATTACAATGAGATTAATAATACTGTGGATTGTGACTAGTAATTTTGGCGAGGAGTTGGTATATATTTTTTTAATTGATTGGTATTGCAACTAGCCATTAATACAGTTTTTTATTAAGTAATTGTCTCCCCGAAATGTTCTTTGAACAGATATGTTTTTAGTAGTTTGCGGAAAGTGTTTGGGTCCTTAGAGTCTTAAAAGTCCTTAGAGTCTTAAAAGTCTTCAGGCAGTGAGTTCCACAGAATTGGTGAGTAGAGGGAGAAGGCTCTCTTTGATGTGGAGGACTTGCATATCCTGAACTCAGTGGGTACCACATGTGAGTTTTTGACCACTGAAGTGAGCCCCCCAACTGTGCTTTGATGCATCTGTTGTCAGAGTACAGCATGGTAAAGACTTTTGAAAATGTAACCTTCCATCGAGGTTCTCTGGTATGGTCCAACACAGAAAGGAGGCCTTCATCCGGGGAGAGATAGTGATGAGATTAGAGAGGTGATCTCTGGATTGTCTCCACTGCTGTGAAAGGTTCCATTGACTCTCTCGCATGTTGAGATGGGCATGGGGTACAATATGCATGTTGAGGCCATATGACCTAATAAGTGTAGGTATGTCCTGGCTGTCACTGTTGACTGAGAAGCTAGGGAAAGTAGTCTGATACGTCTGTCTTCTGGAAGAAAAGCTCGAGCTTGGACGGTATCCAGTTGAGCTCCTATGAACTCTAGGTTTTGAGATGGAACTAGGTGTGACTTTTGGATAGTTTGCTGAAGGGTATCTGCCTTTATCAGCCAGTCATCTAAGTAAGGGAAGAGAAAGATTCCCAAGTTCCTGAGATAGGCTGTGACGACAGCCAGACACTTTGTGAAGACCCGAAGTGCTGAAGACAGTCCAAAGGGGAAGACTCAATATTGATAATGTTGGTTTTGAAAGACAAACCTGAGGTTTTCTCTGTAATTTGGATGTATGAGGATGTGAAAGAGTAGTTACTCACCTGTAACAGGTGTTCTCCAGGAGCAGCAGGAATCAGTCCTCACATATGGGTGTCATCGACGCCGATGAAGCCCCAGTGGATCATTTCCCCAGCTTTCTATGAAAGCCTTTGGGAATGCAGGCATGCATGCGCGGTTCCCTTCCCGCCTAAAGGTGCCATCTTACCTCAGTCAAATGACATAGCTAAGAACAGCACACAAAAAATGTAAAAACAAAGTATGTACAACTGCAACTCCCAGGGGAGGAGGGAGGGTTGTGAGGACTGATTCCTGCTGCTCTTGGAGAACACCTGTTACAGGTGAGTAACTACTCTTTCTCCAGGACCAAGCAGGAAGTCAGTCCTCACATATGGGTGACTCCCCAGCTCTGGGCTACCGAGGAACCCAGGCTGAACAAGAGAACTCCCTCTAGTCTCAGCAGCAAAGAAAGGTTTTTCACTGACACAACCTCCACCGGTAGCCCAACAGAGGGCAGGAGGGCAGGAGTTGCCTAAACCTCAAAGAGATTCCGGAGTACTGCTTGGTCAAAAGCACTGTCCCTACGGGACTCCCTCTCCAGACAGTAATGGGCCGCAAAAGTCTGGCTTGAAGACCAAGTTGCAGCCCTGCAGATGTCTACCAAGGGCACAGAGTGGAGATGAGCCACTGAGGCAGCCATTGCCCTGACACGGTGGGCCGTGACCCGACCCTGCAAAGGAAGGTCAGCCGCCTTGTAAGCCCAGGTGATACAGTCAGCCACCCAGATGGACAAGGTATGCTTGGACACAGCCAACCCTAACTTATTAGGGCCAAAGGATACGAAGAGCTGAGTAGCCCTTCTATGCCCCTGCGTACGGTCAAGGTAGAAGGATAAGGCCCTCCTACAGTCCAGGGTATGCAGAACTGCTTCAGCCTGGCTTGCATGAGGCCTAGGGAAGAATGTTGGAAGAACCACCTCTTGGTTAAGGTGGAAGGAGGAGACAACCTTTGGGAGGAACTTAGGATGAGTCCTAAGGACCACCCTGTTCCTATAGAAGCGAGTGTAAGGCCTATCACAAACCAGGGCCTGAAGCTCACTCACTCGCCTAGCCGAGGTAAGGGCTATCAAGAAGAGTGTCTTCCAGGACAGGAAGCGTAGAGGGCAAGTAGCCATTGGCTCAAAGGGTGGGCGAGTCAGCTGCTGCAAGACCACATTCAACTCCCACTCAGGAGCAGGAGGACGGATTGGAGGCTTGAGAAAAAGCAAGCCCTTGAGAAAGCGGGACACCAAGGGGTGAACCGACAGAGAATGTCCTTCCACTAGTGAGTGGTGAGCTGCTAGAGCTGAGAGGTGGACCCGAACAGAAATGGACTTAAGTCCCTGATTGGATAAGTGCAACAGATACTGAAGTACTACAGGGACAGTACAGGAGAAGGGATCTTCTGTACGTAGCTGACACCACACAGAAAACCTCTTCCATTTGAGAGCATAGGTTTTCCTTGTGGACTGTTTCCTAGAGGCTAGGACAACCTCCTCAACTTCCTGAGGTAGGCCCCAGGGAGCCAAAACTACCCTTGCAGCCTCCAAGCCATCAAATTGAGAGCTTTGAGGTTGCGGTGCAGAAGGTCGGGCTGTAACCCTAGAGGCAGTGGGGGATCCACTGCCAGCTGAAGCAAAAGTGGAAACCAAGGCTGTCTTGGCCACCTGGGAGCCACCATCAGGACAGAGGCCTTGTCCTGGAGAATCTTGAACAGAGTTCGGGCCACCAGAGGCGTGGGAGGAAACGCATACAGGAGGCCCTGAGACCATGGAATCAGAAAAGCATCTGCTGCTATCCGCAGAGGATGCGGTTGCCTGGAGCAGAACTTTGGCAGTTGCTTGTTCAGTGGACTGGCAAAGAGATCTATCAAAGGGAGACCCTATTTTAGGAAGATCTTCTGAACTACCAAGGGATGCAGCTGCCACTCGTGGGGCTGCAAAATTCTGCTCAGCCGGTCGGCCAGGTAGTTTTCCTGGCCGGGAAGGTATACCGCCCTGAGGAGCATGTTGTGCTTGAGGGCAAATGAACAAAGGTCCTGAGACTCCCGAAAAACGAGCCTGGACCCAGTTACGCTCTGTTTGTTCACATAAAACATGGCTAACTGATTGTCTGTCTGAACCAGGACAGATTGATGAGCCAGGGCAGGAGAGAAAGCTTTGAGAGCCAAGCGAATAGCCCTGAGTTCTAGGAGATTGATCTGCTGTGCAGCCTCCCAAGGAGACCACAGGCCCTGGGTGCACTTGTTGAGACAATGAGCTCCCCAGCCCTGTAGGGAGGTGTCTGTGGTCAGTATCACTGTGTACCCTGGAATCTGAAAGGGCACCCCCTTTAGTAGATTGGGTGGGTGCAGCCACCAATTGAGGGAGTCCAGAAATGGTCTGGACACCCTTACTCTGTCTCTGAGGCTGCCTGTGGCTTGTGACCACTGATTCCGAAGGGACCACTGTGCAGGCCGCATATGGAGCCTTGCATTGGGGGTTACATGAACTGTCGAAGCCATGTGGCCAAGCAGCCTCAGTCAGAGTCTGGCGGAGACTAGTGACCTGCTCAGAAATTGGCTTGCCAAGCTGATGAGTCTTTGGGCTCTGTCATCTGGCAAGAAAGCCTTTGCCAGCAGAGAGTCAAGCCTGGCCCCTATGAACTTCAAGTTCTGGGAGGGGCGCAAAGTGGACTTTGCAAAGTTTATTACAAAACCCAGGCTTTGAAGAAGAGCAATAGTTCTGAGGGTGGCCTGTCTCGCCTCCTGGCACGTTTGACCCCTGATGAGCCAGTCGTCCAGATAGGGGAAGACAAAGATTCCCTGATTTCTCAGGTAGGCCGCCACCACTGCCAGGCATTTGGTAAAGACCCTGGGAGCGGAGGTGAGGCCAAAAGGCAGGACTCTGTACTGATAATGGTTTCCTCCCACAATGAACCTGAGGTACTTTCTGTGGTCTGGATGAATGAGGATGTGAGTGTATGCATCCTTTAGATCTAAGGAGCATAGCCAATCTCCCTGCTGGAGGTAGGGCAGAAGTGTTCCAAGAGTAAGCATCTTGAACTTTTCCTTCTCTAGGAACTTGTTGAGGTTCCTGAGGTCCAGAATAGGTTGAAGGCCACTGGTTCTTTTGGGCACCAGGAAATACCTGGAGTAGAACCCCTGACCTTGCAAGTGGAGAGGCACAGGCTCCACCGCCCTGTCCACCAACAGACCTTGAAGCTCTCGGAGGAGAAGATCTGTGTGCAGGGGAGGCCTTGGAGGCTCCCCTGGAAAGTATGGCGGAGGCAGTTGGTGAAAATGAAGAGCATCGCCCCTGTGGACTATGTTCAACACCCAACTCTCCCCAGTGATGTGGGGCCACTGGTGGGCAAAGAGGGCAAGGCGACCTCCTGTGCAGGGTTGGGAGAGCAGGGACTGAGAGGCTACACTCAAGGAGTCAAAAACCCCCACCCTGCTGAGTGGAAGCAGGGGCCGGAGGCTTGGGGGTCCTCTGCCTATGGGGCCCATTACCCTGCCCCTTGGCTTGCTGACTCTGGGGTGCAGCTTGGGCAGCCTGATACTGAAGGTACTGTTTGTAGGCAGTGCCCTTCCTTGGGTAAAAGGGCTTCTTACCCGAGGCCTTCTTCTTGTGAGAAGGGGCAGAGATCTTTCTGGACAGCCTTGTCCTTGTAAGGTGCTCAGTCTCGAGCTGTGCGGCCTTCTCGGCCATGGGCTTGCCAAAAAGGTTCTCACCTCGGCAAGGGACATCGACCATCTTGTCCTGAACCCATGGCTCGAGGTCCGATGACTGCAGCCATGCCTGGCGTCGAGCCGCGATGCCGGCTGCCGCAACCCGGGCCGAAGCCTCGAAGCCATCGTAGGCGGCGCGGGACATAAACCGAGCAGTCCCGAATCCCTGAGGACAAGGACTTGAATCTCTGCAAGGGCTCCCCGGAGAGACCAGCGGAGAACCCAGCCAACTCCTTGGCCAGGTCTCGCAAGTACATGCCCATGTACAGCTGGTAAGACTGGACATGGCAAGCAAGCATCGAGCCCTGGAAGCACTTTCTACCGACATCATCGAGATTCCGAGCCTCCCTGCCGGGGGGCACCGCAGAGTGCATCTTCTGACTTTTCAGGTGATGCATGGCTGATTCCACCACCATGGAATGGTGTGGTAGCTGCGCCTTTTGAAAGCCAGGGCTCTTCTGGAGTCGATAAATCGAATCGACCCGCTTGCTGAGAACCGGCGCCAAGGCTGGTGCCTCCCACATCCGGAAGAGGAGCCGTTCCAGCATCGGAAGAACCGGGACAATAAAGGCCTCCATCGGAGGAGAGTCGTACTGTAGGGCCTCGAGCTCTTTGGCTCGAGGCTCTTCCTCGGGGTCCGCCGGGATAGCCAACGCGGTGGCCATATCCCGGACAAACTCCGAGAACCGGGTATCCTCCGGAGGGGATCTACTCTGGGGCTCAGACTGCGGTGAGTCCGAAGGGACGCACAGAGTCTTGAACGTGTCAGGGGACTCCTCATCCTCCGTCTCCCAGGCGGGCTCATCCAATGAGGAGTCGCGGTCTGACCCCGCGGGGCCCTGGAGCACCCGCCCCGATGCCGGAGGCACCGGCATCGACGCCCTTGGTCCCGAACGGGAGGTCGAGGGAGACCGCGACTGAGGTCGACCTCGAGACATCATGGACTCGAGTATCGGCTCGGTCTCCGGGGTTGACTTCGATGTCGATGTCCCGGTGGTCGGGGCAGATGCGCCAGACAGGCTGGCCATCAGTGCCTGCTGCTGCTCCATGAAGGCAGACAGTCTGCACTCCAAGGCTGTCATCCTGAGACTCAGCTCGGGAGACACAGCAGCCACCGACTCGGGCCCCAGCGGCGCCGGGCCCGACGTCGGCTCTCTGGGAGGAGAGTCCTCGAGGACTACGGGGCTTATGTGTCCAGCAGACTCCGGCTCCACACGAGGAACTTTAGCAGGCTTCTCTTGTTCCATGGGTCCGGGGCGACGGTCGGGGGTCTTAGACCTGGCCCTCAAGGAGCCAGGGACCTCCTCCTCCGATGCCCTCATGAGCCGCTTCTTCCTCTTGCGTTCCCGGTCGGGGGACCCCCTGTCCGAGGAGCCCCGACGGCGCTCGGGATCCGAATCCCGAGATGTCGAGGCCTCAGACGAGGTCTGGGCCCGGCCGGAGGCTGAGTCGGAGAAAAGCCTTTCTTTCTGCTGCTGGCGACTTCGTACTGCCTTGGAAGACATCTTCCCACATGGTCCACACGTCTTAGGGTCGTGATCAGGACCGAGGCACCGAAGGCAGCAGTCGTGTGTGTCGGTGAGAGACATCAACTTCTTACACCGATCACACTTTTTAAAACCGCTGGAAGCCATCGGGGGAAAAAAGAGTCCCCGCGAGGTCAAAGGACCGGCCTTCCAGGGAAAAATCAAAATAGGGCGCGAACGCCAGCCACGAAGGGCAAAAACCGAAAAAGAAGTATCGGGCTCGATACCGGTGTACTGAACCTGGCGGGAGGGGAACCGGCATCGAACCGGGAAGAAAAAATAGCGAAAATCACCAAAAAATCACACTTTTATCCAGGATGCAGGACACACGTCCGGTGGGCTTCTCAGAAAAAGAGAGACTGAGGTAAGATGGCACCTTTAGGCGGGAAGGGAACCGCGCATGCGTGCCTGCATTCCCAAAGGCTTTCATAGAAAGCTGGGGAAATGCTCCGCTGGGGCTTCATCGGTGTCGATGACACCCATATGTGAGGACTGACTTCCTGCTTGGTCCTGGAGAATATATGCATCCTTAAAATCCAAAGAGCAGAGCCAATTTTTTTTTTGGAGATAAGGAAGAAGAGTTTCTAGAGAGATCAACTTGAACTATTCTTTGATAAGGAATTTTTTAGATTCCTGAGATCCAAAATGGGTCTGTATCTTCCTGTTTTCTTTGGATTTAAGAAGTAACCGGAGTAGAACCCTAGACCTTGCTGAGACAAAGGAACCTCCTCTAATGCTCCTTGAGTTAACAGAGAGTGGATCTCCTGTTGAAGTAAGGAGGTGTGATGGTGGTCCAGGCCTGGTGTCCCTACAAAATGAGTTGTTGGTGGGCTCTTGAAACAAAACTGAAGGCCCTTGCTGACTGATTGTAGGGTCCAGGGTTCTGAGGGGAGAAAGGCCCATCTTTAGGCAAAATGGGCTAGTCTACCTGGGATTAGCGGAGGGGTAGGCAAACTTATTGGAAAACTGGCTACACTCTTTAGAAAAGAGTCAAAACTTTTGAGAGGCTTGAGAAGTAGTGTCAGGCTTTGGTTTTGGCACCTTGGGTTTCCTAGTTTACTTGGGAGCCTGTTGCCTCTGCTGTGTTTGAGGAGCAGAATATGAATAGGGGGAGTAGAACCTCTTTTTCTTTGGATAGAAAGGCTTTTTAGGTGCAGATTTCTTTTTTGAAGAATCTGCTGTCTTTTTTGAGAGCTGCTTCATTGTGAGGTCATCAGTCTCTATTTCCCCTGTTTTCGCTCTCCAGCACTATCCAAATAGGTTTTCCCCATTACAGGGGATATTATAAGAACATAAGACATGCCATACTGGGTCAGACCGAGGTCCATCAAGCCCAGTATCCTGTTTCCAACAGTGGCCAATCTAGGTCAAACGTACCTAGCAATATCCCCAAAAGACACAGGTTCCACAATGCTTGTACTGGGTCAAGCATTGATATCCTGGGTCCCTTTTTAATAGTGGTTTATTGACCTTTCCTCCAGGAACTTGTCCAAACCTTTTTTAAACCCAGCTATACTAACAGCCCTTACTACATCCTCCGGTAACAGATTCCAGAGTTTGATTACACGTTGAGTGAAAAAATATTTTCTCTTATTTGTCTTAAATAGTTTACCCTGTAGCTTCATTACATGTCCCCTAGTCTTTCTATACTCTGATAGCGTAAACAATTGATCCACGTTTATCTGTTCCACTTCATTCATTAATTTATAGACCTCTATCATATCTCCCCTCCTTCTCCAGGCTAAAGAGCCCTAACCTTCTTAACCTCTCTTCATAGGAGTAGTCTTCCATCCCCTTCACCAATTTGATGGCTGTTCTCTGTACTTTTTCTAATAACGCTATGTCCTTTTTAAGATACGGTGACTAGAATTGCACACAATATTCAAGGTGCGGTCGTACAATGGAACGATACAGAGGCATTATAATATCCTTTGTTTTATTCTCCATCCCTTTCCTTATGATACCTAGCATTCTATTTGCTTTCTTGGCCGCTGCTGCACACTGGGTGGAGGGTTTTAACATGTTATCCACGATGACTCCTAAATCTTTTTCCTGGGTGGTGGTTTCTAATGTGGAGCCTTGCATCGTGTAACTATAGTGTGAACATAAGAACATAAGAACATAAGATATGCCATACTGGGTCAGACCAAGGTCCATCAAGCCCAGTATTCTGTTTCCAACAGTGGCCAATCTAGGTCATACGTACCTAGCAGTTTCCCCAAGGGACACAGGTTCCACAATGCTTGTATTGGTTCAAGCATTGATATCCTGGGTCCCTTCTTAATAATTGTTTATGGACCTTTCCTCCAGGAACTTGTCCAAACCTTTTTTAAACCCAGCTACACTAACAGCCTTTACTACATCCTCTGGTAACAAATTCCAGAGTTTGATTACACGTTGAGTGAAAAAATATTTTCTTTTATTAGTCTTAAATAGTTTACCCTGTAGCTTCATTGCATGTCCCCTAGTCTTTCTATATTCTGATAAGGTAAACAATCGATCTACGTTTACCCGTTCCACTCCGTTCATTAATTTATAGACTTCTATCATATCTCCCCTCAGCCGTCTCTTTTCCAGGTTAAAGAGCCCCAACCTTTTTAGCCTTTCTTCATAGGAGTAGCCTTCCATCCCCTTTACCATTTTGGTGGCTCTTCTCTGAACCTTTTCTAAAATTGCTATATCCTTTTTAAGATATGGCGACCAGAATTGCACACAATATTCAAGGTGCGGTCTCACCATGGAACGATATAGAGGCATTATAATATCTTTTGTTTTATTTTCCATTCCTTTCCTTATCATACCTAGCATTCTATTTGCTCTCTTGGCCGCCGCTGCACACTGGGCCGAGGGTTTTAACATGGTATCCACAAGGACGCCTTGTGGGTTGTTCTTTCCTAGGTGCATAACTTTGCACTTGTCCACATTAAATTTCATCTGCCATTTGGATGCCCAGTCTTCCAATTTATCCAGATCCTCCTGCAGTTTTCCACAATCCTCTTGGGTTTTAACAACTTTAAACAGTTTTGTGTCATCTGCAAATTTGATAACCTCACTAGTTATTCCCTTTTCCAGGTCATTTATGAATATGTCAAAAAGCAGCGGACCCAGCACAGATCCCTGGGGTACTCCACTATTCACCTTTTTCCATTGACGAGTTTATCCTGGACCCACTGTTCCAGGTCAAAAGCCTGGAGCCAGGCTGTTCTTCTGGCTCCAATGCAGGCTGCAGCTGTCCTGCTATTGGCCTCAAAAGAAGCTCTTGTTAGGAATTTAAAAATATTTTGTGTATGGGCTGTTAGTACTTGTTGAGCTGGTTGCCTATCAGTGGGTAGTAGAGATGTGAACTCTGCTAGATCTCTAGAGATGTCACTTAGAAACATGTCCATATACAGCATGTAGGAATCTATCCTAGAGGCCATCATAGTTGCCTGGAAAGCCTTTCTGCCAAAGGCATCAAGAGTTTTGGCCTCTCTGCCTGGGGGAACAGAGGAGTGATTTTTCTGACTCTTAATTCTCCTCATGACAGACTCCACCACCATGGAGTGGTGAGGAAGTTGTGGCTTCTGGAACCCTGGAGATGGCAGAACCCTATAAAGTGTATCTACGCATTTGCTAACAGCTGGTATTGAAATGGGGGGCTTCCCACATTCTAGTTAACAAATTTTTCAGGATATTGTGCACTGGGAGAGTTGCAGCCTCTTTGGATGTCGAGTGGTACTGAAGGATATCGAGCTCCTCCGCCGTCAGTTCCATCTCAGTGGCAACTGATACATCAAGTGCCGCTGCCATGTCCTTAATAAAATCTTGAAAGGACATGTCCTCAGGCGGTGACCGTCGATGCTCATATGAAGGTAATGGATCTGACAGCAGATCTCAATGTGCACTGAAATTGATCGATTATGGTTCCAGAGTCTGGTAAAAAAATCAAAATAGTCTCTGTCAGGGCCTCGATAACCTTGGTGTTGTGCGGACAGAACATGCTGCGAAAATCACAGCGGAGTCGATTGCACCAGAGCTTGGGGTATCAGTGGTTCCGATGATTGATGCGAAGCTGTCGGTGTTGGAGGAACCGCAAGTGCATCGAGCTGTATAGCAGAGCCTAGAGGCATCGCTGATGTTGATGCCTTAAGAGGCAAATTTGGGGACGCCAGTGTAACTGCTGCTAAGATAGCCACAATGCTCCTTTCAATCGCGATGACTCAGTCATCTAGCATTGGTACAGGAGGAGAAGTAACTTCAGACACTCCAGAATGGGCTACAACTCCCGATGCTGGTACCAGGGGCTCCACCGAGGATTGAACCTCAGGGGCATCCCCAAATTCCTGTGAGGCTTTGGAGGGTGAAATCTCCCGCTGGACGGTCTGCATTGGAGTGGGAAGAATGCCGGTGCCGAGGATGGCGATCCGAGTCCGATACCGATCTCGATGAATGGGATGTCCTTGATGTTGATACCGATGTCTTTTTGCTCCTGTGCTCTGGGGACTCCAGTTGATGCTTCTTCGTTTTCAAGGAAAATGAGGACTTGGAAGCATGGGAGACGACACCCCCGAGGAGTTCACCGAAGGAGCTGAATTGTTGGAAACAGCTTAGCCTTCTGCTTGTCCTGGTTCTTCCTACCTCTGGCGGTCATATGGAACAGGAAGTGCAGGACTTGACATTGTGGCCTGGGCCTAAACATTTTAGGCATCAGTGCTTGTCTGTTATAGAGATCTTTATCTTTATTGTAGGACTTGATTAACCGCCTTTCACAACATCAGAGCAGTGTACAGAGTGGTACTGGAACAGTTAGAGCATTTTTTAAAACCACTCCTGGGCTTATCCATTTTTGGGAAAAGGAGGGAAGCAAAATCAAATTGGGCAGTGATGCCCAGTTAGGCCTTAGGCCTAAAAGGAAACTAAGAATTATTGAAAAATAAAAAAAGGAATTTAGAAAATTTAACAAAACGGGAACCAGAATCAACGGGGAGTCAAGTCAGTCGACGGGAAGATTAGAAAAAAGGGGTACCAGCTGGTACCACAAAAAAGTAGAAGTCTCTTAAAGCGGTGAAACAGGGACGAGGTCCCAATGGATCCACGGAAAAAAGACAAATGAGGAGGCCTGAAGGGAAGGTGGGAAAGTAGCCACACATGCCTGGAGGAATGCGCCCAGAAGTATTCCTATTGGATGCTGCATAGTGTTCCTGTGTCAGGCTTCATCGGTGCCGACATCACCCATATGTGAAGATAGACTTCCTGCTTGTTCCTGGAGATAGTATAGTTACTCACTTGCAGCAGGTGTTCTCCGTGAACATCAGGAATAAATCCTCACATATAGGATGATGTCATCAACTGAGCCAGTGCGGGAATGCTCCCTGGCTTCCATAGGAAACATTTGGGAACTCCATCATGTATGTGCACCTGTTTTCACGCTGGCTGGAGCCATCTTACCTCAGTATGATAACAAAGCTAAAAACTAACAATTCCACAGGGAGGTTGGAGGGTTGTGAGGATTTATTTCTGCTTTTCATGGACAACACCTGCTACAGGTGAGTAACTACATGTTCTCTGGGGAAAAGCAGGAAGTAAGTCCTCACATATAGGACTCCCCAACTACAGGCTACCAAAAATGGTAAAAGCAAGCCCAACAGGGCAACCAAACAGGAGAACTGGAAGAAACAGCATGAGTAGTCCCTCAAAGGGACTTGTCCAATTCAGTGGCCTTAGCAGACATCAACATCAAGAAGACTTTTTACAGTAGCCTGGATGGACAGAAGAGCTGGTGGAAAGGAGTTGAACCTCAGTTCCAAACAGATGCAAAAGTATGGCTTGGCCAAAGTTACTGTCACGCCGAGAATCCCCATCCAGACAGTAGTGGGCTGTGAAGGTGTTGACCAAGGACCATGTAGCAGCCATACAAATCTCCAACGTGGAGACAAGTGCAAGTTGGCCACGGAAGCGGTCATGACTCGGACATTAATTGATGTGACATAACCTGCACAGCTTAGACTGGCCTGTGGATAAGGAAAGGAAATGTGGTCTGAGCTCTCTAGGGTCCAACTCCAGCACCCGTGACGGGGACTCCTCGATGGGGGCACCAAGGCGTGAGTCTTGGAACTTTTAACACACACAGCCCAGGGCAATCGGCAATGCCCAAGAGAGACAGAGCAGCAGGAGAAACCACAGCTGCTGGGCCCACCTGGGGGCAATGAGGATCACAGAGGCCTGATCCCACTGAATCTTGAGACCAGAGGAGTCAGAGGGTACACATACAATAACCCCTTGCTCCAAGACAGGAGGAATGCATTGGCCACTACTCGGTATAGGGCCGGTATCCTGGAGCAGAAACATGGCAACTGGGCATTGCTGGGATTAGTAAAGAGGTTGAGTGTAGGACAGCCCCACGTTTGAAACAGGCGGCGCACACTTGAGGGTTCAGCCTCCACTTGTGGGGCTGGAGATCCCGACTGAGGCAATCCATGAGGATATTCTCCTGTTCTGGAAGGTACAGTGCCTGAAGGAGCATACTCATCTCCTGGACCAAGTTCCAGAGACGAATCACCTCCTTGCACAACAGTTATGACCCAATGCCTCCCTGCTTGTTGAGATAAAACATCACCACTTGATTGTCATCTGAGCCAGAACTACTGTTCGATAAGTGGTTCTGGAAAGCCTGCAGAGTGTACGCAATGGCTCTGAGTTTGAGGATGTTGATCTAATGAAGACATTCTGCTGCAGACCAGATGTTCTGGGTCTGTAGACCATAGCAGTGGGCTCCCCAGCCCAGTTTTGAGGCTTCTATCGTGAGGGTCACCTGAGGGGAAGGAGACTGAAAAGGCATTCCCTCCAGGAAGTGCCGCGACTCCCTCCACCACTTGAGGGAGGGTACCAGTGCCGGGGTTACGCAGACCCTGTCATGGAGGCAGCCTGTCGCCTGAACCCATTGAGGGTTCACTGGACCGGATGCATGCAGAGGCAGGGCATCCTGCATGATGTGTACGTTCGAGGTCATGTGTCCCAGAAGGTGGAGCATCATGCGGGCTGGGGCCGTTGAGCAACCCTGCAGGTCTTGCACAGAGCTGCAAGGCGCCAAGCTCAATCTACAGGAAGAAAGGTCTTGGCCAGTACTGTATCCAGGAGGGCCCCTATGAACTCCAGATGCTGAGCAGGCTGCAGGTGTGACTTGGGGTAGTTGATGACCAACCCCAAGTGCCCCACCTGACTGACCTCATCGGTGGAGGTGCCCCTTATGAGCCAGTTGTCCAGGTAAGGGAGCACGAACCCTCTCTGGAGGCATAGATGAGCGGCAACCACTGCCAAGCACTTTCTGAATACCCAGGGAGCAGACACCAGTCCAAACGGCAGGACACTGTACTGGCAATGCTGTCCTCCAATGACAAAGTGGAGGTACTGCTGGTGCAAGGGATAAATCAGGATATGGGTACAGGCATCTTTGAGATCCAAAGAGCATAGCCAATCTCCCTGCTGGAGGTAGGTCAGCAATATTCCAAGGGAACCATTTTGAACTTCTCGTTTACCAAGAACTGATTGAGGTCCCATAGATTCAAAAAGGAGTGGAGGAGTAGCCTAGTGGTTAGAGCAACTGCCTATTACCTATTTTACCCACCATTGCCTCAGAACCCAGTGATACATTGCCAACAAAACCCAGGAGGCAGCTGAGTCAGCACTGACTTGAAATCACTAAAAAAACAAACAAACAAAAAGATCCAAGATGGGTCAAAACCCTGCTGTTCTTTTTTGAACTTAGAACCCGGTTCCCCTTTGAGTGGAGAGAATGGGTTCCACTGCCTTATCTGACAGCAGGCCCACAAGTTCTTGCTGCAGAAGCTCTCAGTAAAGAGGAGCCATGGGAAGTTCCCCGGAGAAGAACGGAGGTGGCGTCTGTTTGAAGTGGAGGAGGTAACCCTCCTTGACCACCTGCAGAACCCAAGCATCAGTGATGATGCTGGGCCACCATTGAGCTAAAAAGACCAGACGTTCCCCTGTATGCTGGGACTTCTGACCTCAGAAGGGAAAAGCGGCTATGTCCAAGGAGTCAAAAACTCTCCCCAGTCTGCAGGGGAGGTGCTGTCTGGGACTTAGGAGCCTTAGGTTTACGAGGGCCATGCCTCTGGCCTTCAAAGTGCTGTCCCTGTTGGGAAGCTGGATAGGCCAGAAATTGGGGATATCTTCCGTAAGCCTTCTTCTTTTTTGGATAAAAGGGCTTATTTCCCTGAAGCCTTCTGTCAGGAAGGGTCTGCAGTCTTCCTGGAGAGCCTGGTCCTGCTCATGAACTTGAACTCCAACTCTGTGGCCTTGTCCTTCATGGGCTTGCCGAAAAGTTTCTCTCCCCGGCATGGGACATCGACCAACTTGTCCTGAACCCATTGCTTCAGGTCTGAGGACTGTAGCCATGCCAGGCACCGGGCATCAATGCCCTCTGCCGTCACTAGCCACAGACCCAAAGCTGTCATAGGCTTCCGAAGTTATGAATTTGGAGCACTCTTTGGCCAATGATACTGGAACTGCTGGAGAGGTTAATCAAACAGCCCGCCTAAGAACCTGGCAAGCTCATTTGCCAGATCTCTCAAGTACATGCCCATGTACAGCTAGTAGGCCTGGAAAAGAGCCACCAGAATCGAGCCTTGTTAACATTTCCTACCATTGGCATCCATGGTGGAGGGCTCCCTGCTCAGGGGCACTGAGGAGTGCGTCTTCTGGCTCTTGATCAAACGCATGGCTGACTCCACCACCATGGAGTTGTGTGGTAGCTGTGTATTCTGGAAGCCAAGGCTCTTGCTGACCCAATACATAGAATCAAGCTGCTTGCTCACTACTGGCACTGTAACTGGTATCTCCCACATCCTGAAGAGCAGTCTTTTGAGGATGGGAGGAATGGGCACCATGAGTGCCTCCTTTGGCGGAGTCTTGTACTGGTGGATCTTGATGTCCTCCACATGAGGCTCATCCTCAGGAGTGAAGGCCAAGGCTTTTGCCATGTTCCGCACAAACTCCTGGAAGGAGAGGTCCTCTGACAGGGATCACTGATGCTCCTTCAGTAGGGATGACTCCGAGGGAACATCCTGGTACTGACAAGTATCTGGAGATGCTTCATCGGTTTCCCACTTGGACTTGGTATCGGAAGATACCTCCAGGATCCAGCAGGCATTGGTCCGTTGACCGGCAGGGGAAGTCAACGGGGGCTGAGGCTCCCGGCAATCTGACCCTGAGGAACTAGGTGGAGAGGTCTGGGCCCTCGCAGGAGAGGTGGACCAATGCCTGGAATCACAGCCGGCTGGAACTGCTCCAGCTCAGCTTGACTACCCATGGTGGAGGATCTGGTTGCCAGTCCTGAGGAACTGGAGGTACCAGTTATTGGGGCCTGCTGCAATGCCAGGAGGGCAACGATGCTGCACTCCAAGGCAGCCAACCTGTCCTCCAGGCCAGAAGACTCTGCAGGCACAGGCGTGGGCACAGAGGGAAATGGGCCCGACACCGGCTCTGCCGATAGGTTCTTCTTGAGGAGGAGTTATTTATTTATTTATTTAACTTTCTTATATACCGCGCTCTTCTGTATCAGTGCGGTTTACATCAAAACACAACTGTCCAGAACAGAAGGTCTGCACTGGATTTACAATATAACGTGGGTATATGTACAGGTAATAACAGGGTAACTATATACAAATATATACAGGTAAATTACAGCATACGTTTGGAAATGACTCAAATGTGTCCCTCAAATGAGGATGACCTCAGAGGACCGATGCTGATCCCTCAAGGCTTTGGGAGTCTCAAGGGCTCTGATGCCGGTGACATGGGACTTATCCTTGGCACCAAAATCAGTCTTCGAGGCCAACTTTGATGTGGTCCGATCTTTGTGGGGATGGTCTTTCATGGTTGATCCCGGGTCTGATGCCCCGTGACTTTGGGGCTCAGAGCAAGCACGGTCTACATGTGAGGCCTCGGCCTCACCTGCAGCCCCTGAGGGAACCAATTCCCCAGATGCCACTGGAGCTGAACGGGAGGTCTTAAGCCCAAACAGTGACTCCCGCTGCCTTTCACGATTCTTCCAGCTCTTACTAGCCATTTAAAGACAGAGGCTCAATTCCGTCCTGGACGTCGATGCCCTCTGTACGTCCGGTTTGAACTGGACTTACAGAGGGGATGAAATTCTGATCCCACAGGGCATGTCTAGCTCAGTGGAATCAGAATCGCGAACAGTCCTGCACGTGCAGGCCGGGGCTGTGATTCAGTCTGGCCTGCACCTGTAGGACTATCCCCAGATAACTCAGTCAAGGCTCCTCAATGGAACCGTGGTGCCATGGTACTGTGGCTCCATTGAAGAGCTGCGATGTTGGTCGCTACAAAATAAAGCAAATTGCCAGAAGCCCCATCCTAAGGCCAGGGTCGGGCTGCAGGGAATGTCCTCTCGCCCTCCCTGCGCCCCAGCAGTACAATAACGTAAGGTCCAGGAAAGTTATTCCACCTTAGAGGTGGAATAACATCCCCACACATGTCGCCAGCACTGGATGTACAGGGCTGACATTAGAAACGGCCCTGTACGTCCAGGGCTGGCGACTGCCCAGACTCTACCCCCGAGCAGCCATTTCCCCACCCCATCTAACTTCCCCGCACAACTGGCAGGGAAGTTAGTCGCAGCCGGGTGAAGGCACGAACAGCAGGGATGGAAGTCCTGTTGGGCCATCCATCCCTGCTATTTGTGGCACAGAATAATCCCCAGAGAGGGCAGGAAAAATTGTTGTGGTGGCGCCATGGCACCACAGGAAACAGTCATGACTGTCCATGAGACATGGTACAGTTACAACAATTGCATTGCTTAAAGCCACTGACCAAAGACATAGCGGGGAAGACAGCTCCCGCAAGGTCAAGCTGCAATGTTTTGGTCAGGAGGGCACGAGAAAGCACAGTTACTTACCTGTAACAGGTGATCTCTGGGAACAGCAGGAATAAGTCTTCACATATGGGTACGTCGGTACCGATGGAGCCTGCGCGGGAACGCTCCCCAGCGTCCAATCAGAAAGCTTTTGGGAGCATCCCACAGCGCCTGCGTGCTGCCTTCCCACCTTTCCCAACTGTCTCTTCTCAGTTAAGTTTTAGAGCTGAGACAAAGAGAGAGAGAGAGGGAAAGGAAAGAGAGAGAGAGACAACTCCTAGGGGAGGTGGGTGGGTTGTGAAGACTTATTCCTGCTGTTCCCAGAGATCACCTGTTACAGGTAAGTAACTGTGCTATCTCCAGGAACAAACAGGAATGAGTCTTCACATATGGTGACTCCCTAGCTTTAGATGCCAGGGAGAGAGCCCATAGGTTGTGTGTCCCTGGAACAGGGCTGCACTTCTCCACCTGGATCTCTGGCATCCCATGAGGGATGGTGGGTAGGAGTTGATTAAGTATGGAACAGGTATTTAAGAGCAGCCTGACCAAACAGGGCATCCTGGCGGGAGTCCTTGTCCAAGCAGTAATGGGCTGTGAAGGTATGAACCGAGGCCCAAGTGGCTGCTCGACAGATGTCATCGATAGATACAGAGTTCAGATGAGCCATTGAGGCTGCCATGGCTCTGACATTGTGCGCTGTGACATGGCCCTCCAGAGAAAGGTTCTTGCTCTGATAGGCGAAAGAAATGCACTGGGCAATCCAGTTGGAAAGTGTTCTCTTGGAGACTGGTTGTCCGAGATGAGAAGGATCAAAGGCAACAAAGAGTTGGGAAGACTTTCTATGTTGCTGTGTCCTTTGTAAGTAAAAGGCCAAAGCTCTTTTACAGTCCAGGGTATGAAGGTTCCTCTCTGCGCTTGATGCATGAGGTCCTGGAAAAAAGACAGGTAGGTAGACCTGGTTGAGGTAAAAAGGCGAGACCACTTTAGGCATAAAGTGTGGATTAGTCCTAAGGACCACCTTGTCATGATGGAACCTTGTATAAGGTGGATTAGTTACTAGTGTTTGCAATTCACTGATGCGGCGTGCAGATGTGATTGCAATGAGAAAGATAACTTTCCAAGAAAGGTATTTCAAGGAGGTGGTAGCTAAAGGTTCGAAAGGCGGCTTCATAAGCTGACCAAGAACCAAGTTTAAGTCCCATGCCACCGGGAGTGGTCTAATGGGAGGCTTTGTTAAAAGGAGGCCTCTCATGAATCTTGCTACAAGAGGATGAGAGGAAATAGGTTGTCCATATAGAGGCCTAAGGGAAGCTGCAATAGCACTCAAATGGACCCTACTGAATTTGTCTTAAGGCCTGCATTAGACAGATGGAGGAGATACTCCAGCAACGATTCCAGAGGTATGGCACGGGGGTTAAGACCCTTTTCAGAACACCAGATGGTAAACCTCTTCCACTTGAAAACGTAAGAACGTCTAGTGGAAGGTTTTCTGGAAGCATAAAGAACATCTTTCACTTGTTGAGAAAGATGAAGATCCTGGAGATCTAGGCCTTCAGCAACCAAGCCCTGAGATGTAGAGACTGGGGATTGGGATGCCATAACCTTCCATCCTCTTGAGAGAGGAGGTCTGGAGCAGACCCTAACTCTAGGGAGGGAGCTTGAGAGAGATGTAGAAGCAGAGGGTACCACACTTGCCGTGGCCAATGTGGAGCTATGAGAATCATGTGGCCTCTGTCTCTCTGAAGCTTGACCAGGGTTTTGGGAATTAGGGGAATGGGTGGAAAGGCATACAGGAAGTCTTGACCCCAGTGAAGGAGGAAAGCATCCCTTGCCTGAGCCCCTGAGCCGGAGTTCTGGAACAGAACCGGGGAAGTTTGGCATTCCATGGACTTGCAAAGAGATCTATGTCCAGGGTTCCCCAAATTCGAAAAATTTTGGATACCTGGTCCATATGTAGGGACCACTCGTGTGGAAGCAGAACTCGACTGAGTCTGTCCGCCCAAGAGTTTTGAATACCTGGAAGATAAACTGCCAGAAGATGAATGTGATGCTCTCTGGCGAGGGCCCACAGTCGCAGAGCTTCGTTGCAAAGCGACAGAGAGCCAGTTCCTCCCTGCTTGTTTACATAGAACATGGCTACCTGATTGTCCGTGTGGATAAGGACTGACTTGTGACTGAGCAGGGTGTGGAAAACTCGCAGAGCAAGGAAGATTGCTCTGAGTTCCAAGAGATTGATATGTAGACAAGTCTCCTGTGGGGACCAGATGCCCTGGATGGAGAGGTCCTGAAGATGAGCTACCCAGCCCATTGGAGAAGCATCTGTTGTAAGAGTTGCTTGGGGTAAAGGTTGTTGAAAGGGGGACCCCAGCAACAAATTTTTAGGGGACTTCCACCACTGGAAGGACAAAATGAGGCGACTTGTGTTTGCTATTTTGTCTGATAGGCAGCCTACTGCCTGGGTCCATTGGGTGGATAAAGTCCACTGAGCTGCTCTCATGTGAAGGCGAGCATATGGTACCACATGTACGGTGGATGCCATGTGGCCTAGCAATTGTAACATCTCTCGAGCAGTTAGTAGGGGTTTCAACTCTGCTTGAGAAGCTAACTGCACCAAGCGAAGGCAACGGGCCTGGGGAAGATAGGCCCTTGCCCTTGTGGTATCCAGCAACGCCCCTATAAACTCCAGGTACTGAGTAGGGATTAAATTGGATTTTGGGATGTTTATTACCAGCCCTAAATACTGAAGGATATGCATTGTGCAGGTGAGAGAAGTCCTGGCCTCTGATTGAGTGGGAGCTCGAATGAGCCAGTCGTCCTGGTAAGGGAAGACGAATATTCCCAGGGTGCGCAGAAAAGCAGCAACCACTGCCATGCGTTTCGTGAACACCCTTGGTGCAGAGGCCAGACCAAAAGGGAGCACTTTGTATTGATTGTGCTTTTCCTGAAAAAGGAACTGAAGGAACCTTCTGTGAGATGGATGGATGAGAACATTAGTGTACGCATCCTTGAGATCTAGAGAACAAAGCCAATCCTAACTCTGAAGGTATGGCAGCAGAGTTCCTAGAGAAACCATCTTGAATTTTTCTTTGACTAGGAATCTGTTCAACTCTCTGAGATCTAAGATGGGTCTGAAGCCCCCTGTTTTCTTTGGAATAAGAAAATAGGGGGAGTAGAACCCTGTGCCCTGTTGTTGAAAAGGCACTTCCTCTATGGCCCCCTGGGCAAGAAGAGTGGCAACCTCCTGCTCCAACAGGTTGAGGAGGGAGGGTGGAGAATTGAACTGGTGCACTCTCGTGAGAGGGGGCAAGCTTGAAAAATGAAGCTTGTACCCCTCTCTTATGATGGAGAGTGTCCAATGCTCTGCTGTAATATGCCCCCATCTGGGAGCAAAGTGACATAACCTTCCTGGAATGGTGGAGGGCTCTGGTCCTTCTAGAGCCAGGAAGGCTAAGTTCTCTAGCAGAAAGTCAAAGGCCCTGAGGGGGCTGAGGTTGCTGGGCTGGAGCAGGCCTCGCAGCCTTTTCTTTACTCTGTTTGGAGGATTGCTGACGTTTGGAAGGGAACTGAGCTGCAGAAGATGCCCGCTGACCATAAGCAGGATAGAATCTTCCCTTCTTAGAAAAAGGTGTTTTCTTGAACAACCTTTTCTTAGCAGGAGCAGCTGTAGATTTGGATAGTCTATCCAAAGCAGAATTTTCAGCATCCATCTGATTGGCTTTTGCTTGCCAATCCTTACCAAACAGGTTCTCACCTGTACAAGGAATATTTCCCAATTCATCTTGAACCCAGATCTCCAAATCAGATGCTTGAAGCCAAGCAATCCTACGTGCACCTATGGCAATAACTGAGGCTCTGCTTACGCATTCAAAGGAGTCGAAAGCTGCACGGTTGGAGAATTTGGAGATATCCTGGGAATGTTTGAGCCCAGAGAGAAATTCCTGCCTTTTATTTTCAGATATAAAAGGACTTAAAGTCTGCAAATGGTCAGTGACTTCTTTTAAGAACATTCCCATGTAAAGACTATAGGAATTAATTCTCGCAGCAAGCATGGAAGCTTGGAAGACTCTTCTTCCAAAAGCATCCAGGGTTCTACATTCACGTCCTGGAGGATTAGAGGCATGTCTTTTGGCACTTCTAATCTATCTCATTGCAGACTCAACCACAATAGAGTGGTGAGGATGTTGAGTTTTATGGAATCCAGGACAAGGAGGGACACGATACATGGTATCCAACCTGCGAGAATGAGGAGAGGTGGTTAGAGGTGCTTCCCACATCCTCAACATGAGATCATACAGAATCTCATGAATAGGTAAGGTAGCTGCCTCTTTAGAAGTTTTAGGATATAGCACAGTTACTTACCTGTAACAGGTGATCTCTGGGAACAGCAGGAATAAGTCTTCACATATGGGTACATCGGTACCGACGGAGTCTGCGCGAGAACGCTCCCCAGCGTCCGATCAGAATGCTTTTGGAAGCATCCCAACACGCCTGCGTGCTGCCTTTCCGCCTTTCCCAACTGCCTCTCCTCAGTTAAGTTTTAAAGCTGAGGCAAAGAGAGAGAGAGAACAAGGAAGGGAAAGATAGAGATAGAGAAATGCAACTCCTAGGGGAGGTGGGTGGGTTGTGAAAACTTATTCCTGCTGTTCCCAGAGATCACCTGTTACAGGTAAGTAACTGTGCTATCTCCAGGAACAAGCAGGAATGAGTCTTCACATATGGGGACTCCAAAGCTGAGATGCCCAGAGGGAGTCCTAGCATGTTGCGAATCTAGAAAGAGCCATGCTACTCCTCAGAACCTCAGGCATCCTGGGGATGGAGGGTAGGAGTTGAATTACAGAAAAGGTGCTGTGGAACAGCTGGACTAGAACAGGACTTCTAGAGAAAGACCCTGTATAGAGGGCATTTAGTAGTAAAATATTGGGTGCAATATTCTAATATGGGCCTCCCTTGGTGGCATTGTAAAAAGTCTATTGAGGTTCATATGGATCTGTTAGAAGAGCTAGTAGAAGATCCTCAAGGAGTACCTCACTGAGAAGTAGAGGTAATAACTAGAAAAAAACAAGTGGAGGCCAGAACCTCTCAGGATGAGAAATAGCCCCAGGGGAAACTGGGGTAGTATAAAGAGGTAGGGCTTCAGTGGAAAATGCAGAAGGTACTAGTAGACAAAGCTTAAGCTCTTTTGGCCCAAGAACAGTACAATCCTAGGACCAAAAGGAAAAATGAGTCTGACCCAACTGGACTGGCACTGGAATTAGTCCATGTAGGAGAGAAAGGGTATGGAGACCCCTGTATCTTATAAGAAAGTAAGGACAGACTTAGGAAGCGTTAAACTTTAGATTAACTGAAGTTCCGCAATGTCTTTCCTAAATGGGGTCAATTAGGAAAGAAAAAAGGTACATGGAGAGCTTCAGAGGTACCTAAACCTGAAAGGTTATGGTAAGAAAAAAGTTTGCTAATTACCACAGGGAGTGGTTGTATGTGTAGTACCCTAAGCATGCTGGCACAGCATGCTGGATAGGGGTAGTGCCCATCTGTTAGGGTCATATAGGAATATATGGATATCTGAACCTAATAGACAGATACATAAGTATGTGGATACATATCTACCTAAAAGATATATCTCCACATATATATATATATATATGTATGTAGATATATATATATTCCTAAATATATACACATATAGGGTATATATGCATAAATATATAGAGAGATATACATGGGCAGAAGCTACACAGATATATATATTGTCATAACGCGGAACCTATGAAAGAAATAGTTTTAGAAAAAAACCCTGTTTTGCATGGAACTGAGAAGATGCAGAGAGCGCAGTTCCAGCGGAGCACAGCCAGAGGGCGTATGAGCAGTTCCACAGAGCCAGAAGCAAAGTGCTCTGACACTAATTGCATTAGTAGCAAGCAGTTTCACCTGAGATCAAGCCCAAAATGTTCAAACCAAAAATACCTTTATAAAGGAAACCAGATGGTAGAAGAGAGGGGCAGCAAGGAGAGCAGTAGTAAGAGCCGGCAAAGCAACAAGGAAAGCAGTAGTAAGAGCCGGCAAAGCAGCAAGGAGAGCCGTGGAAGCAACAGGAGCGGCGAAAGTAGCCTAACCAGGAACATAGCCAGAAGCACAGCAAGTATCACTGCAAGAGGCTCAGCAAGAGGCTCAGGACGGAGCACAGTCTGGAGCAGCAGTTTGGATAGCTGTGGGAAAAGGAACCTGGAACAGGACAACTTCCACGTGCAGCCAACTCAAAGAGACAGAATCCAAAGGAGTTTCACTCAAAGGGATAGAGTCCAGAGAGGCCAAACATATTGGGACAGAGTCCATAGCAAAGCAAACAGAAGAAGCAGTCTGCCAGATAAAAGCAACTCTCCTAGCCCAAGTAAGTTCATTGTATCAAACCAGCAAGGAACAAGGAGGGGAAGTTCCTACTACAGAGATACCTTTGCTAAGAACCACAAACTCTGCTGATGGTGAAGTTTATAACCATTTCTCTGCTGATATATTAATTTGTTTTGATTTAAAAGAAGCCTTAGCCCAGACTTACACTTAACTGTGAAACCTACAACAGTTGATTGTTTGAAATGTTGGTGGAACCTTTTTGTTAAAGAGAAGGACTGTATTTACTTTCTTTGTGTCTTACTGGACCTTAGCGTTGACCGGGGAAATAAAGCCTTGCTACTCTACGCTTTGGCTTGAATCGTTCTTCATAAGGAGTTCTGTACTACAAGGACCAGAATCCTCTAGGCCCTTTAGGTCAATCACTCCTTTAAAAATTAATTAAATGCGCCAGATGCCCTTACTCCAACCAACCACTAGGGGCACCTGGTGACAATATATATATATATATATATATACATATATATATATATATAAATAAATATGTAGACATATAGACACATGTCTCCAGGTATGTGGATGGAGAGATGCCTATATAACTAGATCCCCCTAGGAATATGGGCAGAGAGAAAGATTCATCTAATAGCAAGAAGGGTGATACCTGCTTGAATAGATGGATAGAGAATCTTCTTTCCCTGGTTATGACTGACAGAGTCAGAGGAATGGTCTCCCTGACAAGAAGGAGTCTAGATTCCTTTCAGAATTCGAGTTCTTGAATAACCAGGATGGCCTACGTGAAAAATGCAGAGGATAACTTCAGTCTGCAGGCAGCAAGTCTAGATCTCTCCAGAACTGCAGTATGGTGAATGGATAGAGGGCCCCAGTGGAATAAGATACCATAGTGACCCGCCTATAAGGGCAAGATTGGTATCAGGCGTCCTTGAGCTGCCACTGAAAGAAAACTATCTCTGGCGAGAGGTCCAAAGGAGATATGGGCCAAGCCAGGGAATTGGCCATTCTTTAGGTTTTCACGTGATGAAAGGCCTGTGTCTTATGTCTCAAAAGAGATTTTAGATGAGATGATAAGGGTAGGGAACACCTACCAGTCATGAGAACATGACTGGGGGAACCCCTCCTAACCATCTGGGGTTATCTGCTAGGCAAGATACTAATGCTCTCTAGCAAGGGCCCATAGTGCAAAGCTACTCTGTAGAGTTGCAGAGAGCATGCTGCAGGTTGGTTAGAAGAAAAAACTGGCTGTTTAAAGCCAGTGGGTAACTTAAACTATTCTGCCAAGGACAAGGGGGCGAAGAATAGAAGTTAACCAACCAGTCTGTGATAATAGGGTTTCCAAACAAGGTTGATAACCTGTTTGGGGTTTAGCACTGAGGCTAGAAGGATTGCTAGTGGAGGAGAAACCCTGGTTGTGTGGTGAACAGAACCAGTGGCTTAACCACTAGGAATTGCTGCATCTGCAGCAACTACCAGGGCAGCGGAAAAGAATTTCTTTTCCCCTTTTTTTGTTTTTTTTTAGATTGGGAAAAAGAAACAACAGACATAATAGGAGTGGTAAGACTTCCTATTGTCTGATGAGCTGCCCTAAGGTAATAAAAGGGGGAGACAACTCTGGAAGGGAGAATCCCCCTGTGGAATAGGTAGAGGACCATAGGGGCTTACCAGTGTAATAAAGCCACTCTTACAAACCGAATGTTGTAGTAAGAGGGAGGTAAGACAGAGTTGAAGGAAACTGACTATGCAGTAAGTCTCTGAAAGGTAAGATGATACATGCTAGTACAGGACAAAACTGTCTTATTGATAGTTGTCATTTCTATTTTTCCAGAAGAGGAAGAGAAACCTGTTAACTATGGGCATGATCATCATAAAGACTCTTAGAGTAAAAGAAAAGATGTATCGTGAAGAGAGATCCAGGAAAAGTTAGGAAGAAATTAGTGCAGATGCTTCAAGTGTAAAGAAGCAGACTGCAACTCTAACCACCAACCAGGAGAGGTAATGATGATGTATCTGAAACCCTGCGACTGCTGGGTTTGTTGAACCTATTGAGGTTGTGGTTTCCTTAGACCAGGGCGATGTTTCCCCTGTTTGGGAACATCTGTATGATGGGCAGAAGATGGATAAAGCTTTTTCCCCTAGGGGAAGAAAGTTTGGTAGGACATTTCCTACCAACTGGGAAAGAGGAAGGCATAGAACAGCCTCTGGAAACAGGAATGTCAGTGGTTAACTGAGCAACTTGGAGTAAAGACTCCTTGTTAAAGAGATTTTCTCCAGTGCAAGGAGTATTTCCCAGTCTTTCTTGTGCCCATTTGTCCGAAACTTGGAGCCAGGCTTTACGTCATGCCCCTATAGCTATAGCAGAGGTTCTGCTAACAGACTCAAAGGAGTCTAGGGAAGCATGAGTAAGGAACCTAGAGATATTTTGAGCATGACTAACCAGTAAGGAATAATCTGCTCTCTTGGGCTCTTGAAGAAAAGGAGTCAAAAACAGTAATTTCTTTGTGACCTCTTCAATAGATAATCCCATATAGAAAATATATGAGAGAATTCTTGCTGAAAGCATGGATGCATGGAAGGTTTGGCATCCAAAGGCATCTAAAGTCTTAGACTCACGACCTGGAGGATAAGAAGAGTGCTTTTTAGTACTCCTAATACGCCTCATTGCTGATTCTACAACAATGGAATGATGAGGAAGTTGAGCCCTTTGAAAACCTGGAGAGAGGGGCACCTGATATAGAAGATCAGTTGCCCTAGAAGGTGGGGGTACCGTTAAAGGAGCTTCCCACATTCGTAAGAGGAGATCCTGCAAGGACTGATGCAAAGGAAGCATGATGTTCTCCTTTGCACTCCCAGGAATATACAGGGATTCTGTATTCCCTTGTGTAGGATCCTGTCCAGGTATAGAAATGGCAAGTGATTTTGCCATATCCAGCAGAAGAGCTTGAAAAGAAAAATCCCCAGAGGGAAATCCTCTTGGAAGAGGAGGACAGGCTAGATCTGTTGAAGAACTAGCATTGGCACCCAGGGATCTATCCAATTTTAGAGGAGTGGAAGATCCTAAAGGGTGGAGTATGGGATCCTTAGAGGATGGTTGCCGGTACCGTAGGAAGTCGGGACCAGCAACAGTCGGTAGCGCATCGTCCATGCCAGGGATCGATTCCAGACTCGGTACCGAGGGAAGCGAGCCTGATGAAAGAAGCATGGAAGGTACCGACAGCGATGGTAAAATGGATACTGGTACCGACTCCGGTACTGTATCCAATACCGGTGGAAGAGGGCCAGCCGGTGACGGCTCTAACGGTATCGAAAGAACCGAGAGTGCCGAACATGGATCATCGGAACTGTGCCTTCGGTACCATCCGGTGTCGGTACCAAGGCGAGTCGGTACCCAGTCCTCCAGACTGGAGATCGATTCCAGACTCGGCATCGAAGGAAGCGAGTCTATCGATGCACATCTGGAGGGTACCGACGTCGGTACCAGTACCGGTACTGGGATCGATACCGATACTGGAAGATCGGTCTGAAGCGTATCCAACGGCCCCGTAGGTACCGAGGACGCCAGAATCCTCAGAGTCCTCAGAGGAATCAAAGTATCGTCTGTCCGGATGCTCTTGCAAAGCCCGATACCCGTACCGACCCGGATCGGTATCGGGAATCACCAGTACCGGGCTATCGGTACCGGAGGGCTTTAGAGGACAGAGTACCGGCATAGCGGACACTGATGCCGATGTCGATGCCACCGGTACTGGGATCGGTGCCGATGGCGATGCTAGAGCTGGTACCGGCGGAGTAGTCTGTTGCGGTACCATGGGCGTCGATGCCACAAGGAAAGCCGCAAGACTGCGTTAAATGGACAGAATCCTCTGATCCATCGACGCCGCCAATGCCTGGAAGTCGGTACCGGTGGAAGGCACCGGTACTCCAGAGCATGGCACCAGGAGATCTGTCGAGGCCACGCCATCAAGATCATCCTGGAACCCCGATGATGATGCTTTAGAGACCGAAGCCTCCCGCCGGGGTAATTTTGCCGGTGCAGAATCCTCGAGGGCAACGCCAGAGGCATCTCGATGCTTGGAAGGAGATCTACCCTTCAAGGACCGGCTGGATTTATGTTTAGTTACCTGAGATCCATGTGAGGAAGAAGAAGCCCTGGAAGACGTCGATGCCACCAAAGCCGCATCAGAGGGAAACAGGGTACTGAGCTTGGCAGCTCGGTTCTGCCGACCCCTTTTAGACATCATAGAACAGGACATACAATCTGTGATGGAGTGGTCAGGACCTAAACATTTTAGATACCAGTCATGGGTGTCGGTGACGGAAATGGTACCGCCACATTTTGTGCACTTCTTAAATCCTGAGGCAGGCTTTTCCATGTTAAGGAAAAAAAGTTTTGGGCCTAAGGCCCAAAAAGCAAGTGCACCTGAAGAAAAAAGAAACGGAAAAAAGTTTGTTTTTTTTGGTTTTTTTTAGAAGAAAAGAAAAAAGACCGGCGGTACCGGTAGAGCATCGAAGAAGGCAGACGCAACACAAAAGAAATAAAGAAAAATAAAGAAATTGTTCTGCAGTGACAGGAACACGACCTGCTGGCTCCACGGAAAAATAATTGAGGAGAGACAGTTGGGAAAGGCGGGAAGGCAGCACGCAGGCGCTGTGGGATGCTCCCAAAAGCTTTCTGATTGGACACTGGGGAGCGTTCCCGCGCAGGCTCCGTCGGTATGGACGAAACCCATATGTGAAGACTCATTCCTGCTTGTTCCTGGAGATAAACCCGTTCACAAAAGAGAAGAAAAAAAGAAAAGGGAGGGAAACCTGAAAAAAATGTGTCACCGAGGCGACAAATCCGGGAATCAAGAAAGTGACGGTACAGGACTGGAGAAGAGGATCGTGAAAAAAATATTTAAAAATCTAACTTTTTCTGAGGGTACAGACTATTCATCTGATGCGCTTTGCAAAAAAAAAGAAAACTAAGGCAGGATGGCACCTTTGGGCGGGAAGGTGGCCACGCATACGTGGTAGAAACCCCGGAGGCTTTCTATGAGTACCCCAGGGATCTGTGCTGGGTCTGCTGCTTTTTAACATATTCATAAATGACCTGAAAATGGGAATGAGTGAGGTGATCAAATTTGCATATAACATAAAATTATTCAAAGTTGTTAAAACCCAACAGCATTGTGAAAAATTGCAAGAGGATCTGGATAAATTGGAAGACTAGATGTTCAAATAGCAGATAAAATTTAATGTGGACAAGTGCAAAGTTATGCACCTAAGAAAGAACAACCCAAACTATGGTTACACGATGCAAGGTTCCACAATAAGAATCACCGCCCAGGAAAAAGATTTAGGCGTCATCGTGGATAACACGTTGAAACCCTCCACCCAGTGTTCAGCCATGGCCAAGAAAGCTAACAGAATGCTAGGAATCATAAGGAAAGGAATGGAGAATAAAGCGTGGTAACTCACTTGTAACAGGTGTTCTCCAGGGACAGCAGGAATCAGTCCTTACATATGGGTAATGTCGGCACCGACTGAGCCTGTGCAGAGCATTTCCCCAGCTTTCAAAGAAAGCATTTGGGAATGCCACCACACATGTGTGGTCCCCTTCCCGCCCAAAGGTGCCATCTTACTCAGTCAGATGCCATACCTGAAGGGATCTGTGGTGGTCCTGAATCCACTGCAGGTAGAAAGAGAAAGCCCTCTTACAATCCAGGGTGTGGAGAATCACGGACGCCCAGTCGGCATGGGGCTTCAGGAAGAAAGTGGGCAGCACTATCTCTTGAATGAGATGAAAATCCGAGATAACCTTCGGAAGGAACTTAGGATGAATCCACAGGACCACCCAGTTCCTATAGAAACTCATGTACAGTGCCTCAGCCATCAGCACCTGGAGTTCACGACTGTCCAGATGGAGGTGAGCGTTATCAAGCAGGCCACCTTCCATGAAAGGTGTCACAGAAGGCAGGTAGCCATGGGCTCAAAGGGCGGCTTGGTCAGCTGCATGAGGACCACATTGAGGTTCCATTTTGCTGGAGGAGGGCGCATAGGGGGCTTGGAAAGAAGCAGGCTTCACATGAAATGAGAGACAAGTGGTATCTCTGAAAGAGGTTTGCCCTCGATGGGGTGGTGGTTTGCTGAGATGGCACTAAGGGGAACCCTGAGCGAGTTAGACTTCAGCCCAGACTGCAAGAGGTGGAGTAGGTACTGAAAGATCAAACTGGTAGGGTATGAAAATGGGTATGCTTGGAGCTCCGAGCACCACACCGAGAACCGACATCACTTGAAGGCGTAAGCCCGTCTGGTCGAACCCTTTTGTAAGGCCAAAAGAATGTCCTCGAACTCCATGAGGAGATGGTAGGAGGCTAGAGTGACCCACTCAGCTGCCAAGCTGTAAGGAACGGGGACCTCAGATTGGGGTGAAGAAGCAGACCCTCCTTCTGCATCAGCAGCTCTGGTGAGAACCCGAGCAGGACTGAGGGCTCCGTTGAGAGACGGAGCAGCAGGGGAAACCAAGGCTGCCTGGGCCACCTCGGGGCTATGAGAATCATCGAGGCCCTGTCCTGCTGGATCTTAAGAAGAGTCTGGGCGATGAGGGGTGTGGAGGGGGAAGTCATATAGTAACCCCGTGTCCCATGAGATGAGGAAGGCATCGGGGGCCACCCTGCCCGGGTGCGGGAGGGGACTGCAGAACCGAGGAAGCTACGATTTCACCGGGCTGGCAAAGAGGTCCAGGTCCGGAGTCTCCCAATGCTAGAAGAGGCACTGCACTGTTCGGGGACACAGGCGCCACTCGTGCAGCCGGAGGACCCTGCTGAGCCGGTCTGCCAATGCATTGTCCTGACCCGGGAGGTAAGTGGCCCAGACGGTCAAGCCCTGGCTCACCGCAAAGGAGCACAGGGCTGTTGCCTCCGAACAGAGGCTGTAGGAGCCGGTGCCCTTCTGTTCAAATAGAACATTGTGACCTGGTTGTCCATCTGGACCAGCACCGCTCAGTGCTGCAAGCAGTCCCTGAAAACCCGGAGAGCAAGGCAATTGCCCAGAGTTCCAGCAGGATGATCTGCTGCCAGGACTCCTCAGGGGACCAGGATCCCTGAGTGCACCGTCCCTCACACTGGGCTCCCCAGCAAATCAGGGAGGCATCCGTGGTCAAGACCACCTGATGCGCCGGGGCTTGGAAGGGCATACTGTGAAGCAGGTTCCGAAACTCCTGTCACGAAGCCAGAGAATCCACCATGCTGGGAGAGTCTGAGATGGGGTCTCAGAGACGGCCGGCCGACTGCGTTTGCCACATGTTGAGACAGGCATTGGGCACGACATGGACCATGGAGGCCATGTGACTGAGAAGGTGATGCATTGTCCAGGCCGGGATGGCGCCATGGCACTGAACATCAGATGCCAGGGACACGAGGCGGTCCGCCCTGTCCTGAGGAAGAAAAGCCATGGCCCAAAGGGTGTCCAAGCGAGTCCCGATGAACTCCAGGAACTGAACTGAGTGAGGTGGGACTTTGGGTAATTGATTATGAACCCCAGATGCTCTAGGAGGCAAATGGTGCGGTCCATGGCCTGCCTGACTTCGGAGGCCGTGTCCCCTGTTACGAGCCAGTCTAGATATGGATAGACAAAGGTGCATTGCAGCTGCAGATGGGCTGCAGCCATGGCCAGGCACTTCATGAAAACCCGTGGGGCGGACGCGAGGCCGAAGGGAAGTACCCTGTAATGGTAATGGTTTCCTTGAACCATGAAGTGGAGGTACTTTCTGTGTTTGGGGTGGATGAGGACATGAGCATAGGCATCCTTTAAGTCCAAGGAGCATAGCCAGTCGCCCTGCTAGAGGTAGGGCAGTAACATTCCAAGGGAGAGCATTTTGAACTTCTCCCGTACCAGGAACTTGTTGAGGTTCCGCAGGTCGAGGATGGACAGTGGCCCTCGCAATGTGCGTCCCAGCCCACCATGGAGGCATCTGTTGTCAGGATCCTTTGTGGTGCTGGTGCTTGGAAAGGCACCCCCACCCTGAGGTGTTGTGGGGGACTACCAGTCGGTGGGTGATCCTTACCCTGCCTCTCAGCTTGGCTGTGGCCTGTGTCCATTGGGATCTGAGGCACCACTGTGCTGCTTGCATGTGCAGGCGAGCACAGGGCGTGACATGAATCGTTGAGGCCATGTGGCCTAACAAGTGGAGCAGGTGGGCTGGCACCGACCTGCGGCATTGGACCTTCTCCGCTAAGTGCTTTCAGGCAATGGATCCTCTCTATCAGGAGGAAGGCCTTGACCTGCAGAGTGTCCAGCTGGGCTCCTATGAACTCCAGGTCTTGAACTGGGGAGAGACTGGACTTGGGGTAGTTGATGATGAAGCCTAACTTCTGCAGGGTGTGAATTGTAAACCTTGCGGCTTGGCTGGCCTCAAGGGCCGTGCTGCCTCTGATGAGTCAGTCATCCAGGTAGGGGAAGACGTGAGTCCCTTGGAGGCACACATGGATGGCCACGACCGCTAAGCACTTTGTGAAGACCCTTGGAGAGGAGGCGAGGCTGAATGGCAGTACCCTGTACTGGTAGTGCTGCCCCCCCCCCCACGAATCTCAGGTACTGTCTGTGTGAGGGGTGGACCAGGATGTGAGTGTATGCGTCCTTCAGGTCCAAGGAGCAGAGCCAGTCTCCCTGGAGGAAGTAGGTATAATCCAAAAATACATCACATATAAGAAGCTGCTTACCGTGGTACACAATATTCAGGGCCAGTGCAAGACTGTGCAGAGAAAATTGAAGACTGAAAAGATGCCGAGACGGTGTATAAGAACCAAATTGGGCGCCAAAAGAAACAAATCACATCATCATCTCCCTAGAGGAACTCAAGTGAAAGTAAGGAGAGAAAAGAAAACAGTAGCCTAACAAATCGAACAACCAAATGTTGTTCACGTAGGGTCACAAGGAGAATAGGAGGCACCAAATCATTGAAAAACAAATGAAAAGAAAACTAATTAAAAAGCTTTTTTTACATAATGTGAAACACCTCCAATACCCCAAGGGGTTGGGAGCGTTGCAAGAACAAAAAAAGGGGGGGGGGGAGTGTCATAAAGCAGCTTCTTATGTATGATGTATTTTTGGATTATACAACGGGGATTTTTAATACTTTTGTTCGCCTCCTACAACTTTCCCTGAATTTTTAAAAGAAGCAAGGATATGTTCTTTAACTGTATTCTTTAATTTATTATAGTAAGTCCTTGAGTATAATTAAATTCAGGAATAGGAGCATGGAAATATGTTCTTTTTCTACCTAGTCCTGAGAAGGATGGGCAGTCCTACAGGCAATTAGCATTATGTATTCCTTTATAAGGTTCTTATAAGATGCCCCTTTTAATATTTGTACTTTCCCGCAAGGGAGACCCCCTTTCTGAGGACCCATGACGGGGCTCGGGTTCGGAAGGTTCCGCCTGAAGCGTCAAGGCCTCAGATAAGGCCCTGGCCTTTGAAGGCACTGGGGACTCAGGGAAAAACTTATCGTGCTGCTGCTTGCCGCTGTTGAGGGCCTTGCTGGACATCCTTTTGCAGAGACTGTGATCTGGCCCAAGGCAGCGGAAACAGCAGTTGTGTGTGTCGGTCAAAGACATCATTTTAGAGCACCGATCACACTTCTTAAAGCCACTGGTAGCCATGGGGAAAAAAAGTACCCCTGCAAGGTTGAAGACTCTCCAGGCTGCCAGTTGGAAAAAAGGCACAAAGACACCAGAAAAGGTAAAAACTACAAGAGAGACCAGAACTCGACTTTTTCCGGGGACAAGCCAGACAACATCTGAAGGGCTCTGTGGAAAAAAGGAGACTGAGCAAGATGGCACCCTTGGATGGGAAGGGGACCACACATGCGTGGTAGCATTCCCAAAGGTTTTCAACCATATGTGAGGACTGACTTCCTGCTTGTTCCTGGGGAATGTGATGTATTTATGATCTGCACTGGCCACTGTTGGAAACAGGATACTGGGCTTGATGGAGCTTTGATCAGATGCAGTATGGCAAGCCTTATATTCTTAAATGAAAAAACCTGAGAAAAGTGCAGAGTATATTTTTGTATGTGTTCTGTTAAACTCAAGAGTTGGCCATCCTTCTTAGTCTTCTAAGCCAGTGTCAATATATCGAGATTAATCTAGCCCCTCTCTATAGAGGAAATTAGGTCCTACCTGCTAACTGATGTTCATTGAGGAACTCCAGTCCAGTCTCAGTCTTACCCCTCCAGCAGCTTGGAGACTGAGCATGTCACATTTTGATGACATCACCCTGAATTAGCAGCTGGCACCTCCCTCCAGCCTCCAGTATCCTATTGACAAAGCAGACTCACAGGAGCAAGAAATAAGAACCATTACAGCATAAGTAAACAACTCTAACTGTCAAACTAATGTATCAAACCAATCCCGGTGAACACCCGGGAGCAACTCCCACCAAATACAGAAGCGCTCACCTGTCAAAAAAGGGAATGCAACTTGCCACTCTGGCCACTCGGCTATGCCGTTGAGGCCACCAATTAAATTTCCTTTGGTTTTTCTTTTTTTTAAATCTGAAGGCGTCTTCATACGCCTATTCTGTGATCCTGAGCCATGCAACTACAATGAATTTCTTCAGGCCCGGGAACGCCAACACGTGACACCACATTACCCCATGGGAGGGTTTCCAGGACTGGATTGGAGTTCCTCAAGGAACATCAATTAGCAGGTAGGAGCTAATTTCCTCTTCCAGTCCTGGTACCTGTGGGATGTACCATAGCAGTTCTAATTTCAGGAGGGACCCGTGAGCACGGCCTGAAGCACCACCAAAGCTAACATGTGTCCCCCGCCGCCTGCACATCCAGACAGTAATGTTTCACAGAAGACTGTAAGGACGACCATGCCGCTGCTTTACTGATGTCCCCCAATGGCACTAAACTTACCTCGGCCCAGGACAAAGTCTGAGCTCTGGTCAAAAGAGCTCTCATACTCTGAGGAAGGAATAGATGGCGCAGCCAGTAGGCCGAAGTTATGGCTTCCCTTATCCATGTATGAAAGCCTTAGATGGCACCTCTCCCTGTTGCGGACCCCTCAAATAAAATGAACAAACGGTCTGACCTTTGGAAGACCATCGTCCTTTTGAGACAATGCCGCAGTACGCAGAGAACATCTAACCACCTCAGTAGTGGCTCCTTTAATGTGCCTTCTGCTCTTGAAAATACGGGAAGTGACCCCGACTAATTCATATGAAATGCCAATAACACCTTGGGCAGAAAGGGGGTACTGGCCTCACAATCATTTTCTCCTTGGCCACAAGAAAGGGAGCCCGACCAGATAGCGCCTGAAGTTCCGAGATCTTCCTTGTCGAGCATATAGCCACTAGAAATATTTTATTTATTTATTTATTTATCTATTTCTTCTATACCGCCCCTTCCAGAGATCAGGGGCGGTTTACATGGAACAAGTAAACATTTGTATACTGCTGTATACATTACATGGAACAGAGATTTTTAACTTTATACAGATAATAGATACTATTTTACATGGAACAGAGATTTCTAACTTTATACAGAGTAACAGTGCATTAAACTGTCGGAACTATTTACATTTTGTATACTTTTATAAATTCCTGTGTTATAATATTGAGCAGAAATTTTCTAATTTTTTACAGGTAGTGAGGCGAGGAACTACCGAAACTATTACAATGATTATTTACCAAAAGGTTATATACAATGAATTACAGGGTGAAGCATTCGTTATTCATGTGTGAGTGGTGGGATTTATTTCCATTTTTTTTTTTTTTTTTTATTCGTGTGTTTTTTGGGGTGTCTGTGGTGGGTGTCTGTGTGTGGTTGGTTGAGTGAGATTTTAGGGCTTTGTGTTTGTGAGTCTGGGGATGCTGTGTGGATGGAGTTGGGGGTAGGGGATTTCAAAGTGTTTGGAGAATAGGTATGTTTTGAGTTCCTTCCTAAATATGGTCTTTAATATGAGGTCTCTTGAAAAAGAAGTAGACAGTGGCTCAAAGGAGACTACATTAACACCGACAACACGAGGTTCAGATCCCAGGATGGGACGACTGAGCGCACTGGAGGTCAAACCTGTTCTACCGCACGCAGAAAACACTGAACATCCGGATGGGCTCCCCAGGAGATTCCCTACAGCCTCCTGCGGTAAAATGAGCTGGCTACCACCTGAACCCATAGTGAACCACAAGCTAAGCCTTTGTCCAGACCCTCTTGGAGAAAGACGAGCATGTTAGATATTGTTGCCTGCAGCGGGCAACAGTTGCTCCTTTGCACCTGTCTTCGAAAATTCTTCATATGCAAACATCTGCCAAAGAGGTAGATCATCTTTGCCTTCAACAACGTTGCAATCACTGAGGCTGAGTAGCCCGCTGCATTAACAAAACTCACTCAAGAGCCATGCTGTAAGCGAGAATCGCTTCATCTGCGGCATCCTGATCAGCCCTTGTAACAGCAGGTCCTCCCTCGCTGGTAGCCGCCAGGAGGGACTTACTGCGAAATGCACCAGGTCAGCATACCTAAGTCTTCCTGGCCAATCTGGGGCAACCCTGATGCACTTCAATCCTCTGTAACCCCGGACTATGGGTGCCCAGGGTGGAAACAGAGCAGGTCTCACATGGGCCACTGCTGCACCAGCGCATCAAGTCCTGCCGACATGCTCTCCTGTCTTCTGCTGTAAAACCCAAATGATTTCACTGACTCCAAAGTTGCCATGAAAGCCATGATTAGCAATCCCCAACACTGGAACATTTGGGCAAACCCCGTTCCATTGAGCGTCCACTCTCTGGGATCGATCCGCACTCTGCTGAGATAGTCAGCCATTACATTCTCCATGGCGGCCACATGCATCACTGAGATCACCAGCAACTGATTCTCCACCCTGTCCAACAGGGGCTCCAGTTCCTCTTGCAGCTGTATGCTGCATGTGCCACCTTGTCTATTGTTCTCCGACAATTCCACAGTGGTGGCATACATCATTCTCACCTCCTTTTCTTCCCACAGGGACCAAAACCCCTGCAATGCACAGAACACTGACCATAAATCGAGGCAGTTGCTGAGCCACACCCTCTCTTCCGTGGACCAAAGCCCTCTTCCGTGGACCAAAGCCCTTTTGCTATGTTGGATGTTTAGTGTGCTCCCTCATCCGAAGAGACAATGTGGCCAGGTTCGGGTGTAGCACCCATCCATCCTCCTGTGTTAGCAGGCCGGGGCACAACCCAGGGGGACCGGAGGCTTGGATGCGAGCCGGAGCAGCAGTGGGAACCACGGTTGCTGAGGCCACGAGAGAACTACGAGTATCATCTACGCTCGGTCCCGCTGAGCTTTGTGGTGGGTCCTCATAATGAGGGAGGGAATGCTTAGAGAAGCCTGAAGGTCCAGCTCAAGAGGAATGCATCCGGAGCTTCCCTGCTCGGGTGTGGGACCGGGCCGCAGAAGCGGGGGAGCTGTGTGTTCATTGAGGTGGCAAACAGGTCCATGGTCGGGATCTCTCACCGATGGAACAGCAAGCCGGTCACCTCCAGGTCCAGATGCTTTCGTGGTGGTAGAGAATCCTGCTGAGTTTGTCTGCAAGGACGTTTTCGTGGCCCGGGAGGTAGATCGTTCGTCTGTCCCCTCCTGAAAAAGCCTTCCCTTGACCCTTCCTCCCCCGCCAACTGGCGCCCTGTCTCCAACCTTCCCTTCCTGTCTAAAGTCCTTGAAAAACTTGTCTTCTTCCAGTTGGCTTCTCACCTCGATTCCACCCACGCCCTCCACCCCCACCAATCTAGCTTCCGCACTGGTCATAGCACCGAAACCATTCTCACAGCTTTGCTCTCCGAGCTTCACCGTTCTCATGACCGTGGTGATATCTCTCTCGTGGTTTCTCTGGACCTGTCCTCTGCGTTTGATGTAGTCGATCACCGCACCCTTCTGTCCCGTCTGTCTGACCTTGGCATCCGTGGCACTGTTCTTCGGTGGTTTCATTCCTTCCTCTCTTGTCGTACTTTTTCAGTTCACTCTGGTACTCTAGCATCCCCCCCCCCATCCCCGTTACGTGTGGTGTTCCCCAGGGCTCCATTCTTTCCCCCCTGCTTTTTAATGCTTTTCTTGCTCCCCTGGCCCTGATAATTCAACAATCTGCTCTTTCCTTTTACATATACGCCGATGATATCCTCTTGGTTCACCACACTTCTCCCTCTTCCCCAGATCTGGTTCCACTTAACCTCTGTCTGTCTTCTATCTCCTCCTGGTTTGACTCTAACTTTATGCGTGTCAATCCTGAAAAATCCTCGGCACTTTGGATTACCTTTGGTCTCCCTCCCCCCCTCCTCCTACCCGTCATGGGCCCTCACCCCATCCCTTCTGCCCCAACCCTTCGTTACCTGGGTGTTACCCTAGACTCGTCCCTCTCCTTCCACGATCATATCTCTTCTGTTGTACGCTCCTCTTTTCTTCACCTACGCCGTATCAAGGCCGTCCGTTCCATTCTCCCTCCATCCTCTGTTGTCACTCTCATCTTGACTATTGTAATGTTATCTATGCTGATCTTCCCTCCTACCAACTTCGCCGTCTTCAACTTGTCCAAAATGCTGCCGCCCGTCTTGTTACCTCGTCTTCTATTCGTGCTCATGTGTCACCGTGTCTCTTATCCTTACATTGGCTCCCCATTAAGTACCGGTTCATGTTCAAGCTGCTTATCCTTGCCCACAAAGCTCTTCATTTAGATAACCCCCAGTACCTAGCCGACATTATTCGCCTTCAGCCCTCTCCCCGTTTCCTTCGTTCATCTCACGGTAATCGTCTCTTTCTCCCTTCACCTACTCAGGCCTGCCTCAAATCTACTCGTCACTCTGCTTTCTTTTTCTTAGGCCCCGCCCTCTGAAACTCTCTTCCCATCCCACTCCGCACTGAACTGTCCTATACCCGTTTCAAGGCCCTCCTTAAGACACACCTTTTCTGCCAGGCTTTCGACCTTCCCCCCCTGCTGATGGTGTTCCCTCTCTCTAGTCGCGCCTCCCCTTCACCTTCTCCTCCATGTCCACTGTTCCCTCTAAGCTGTGCGCGTGTGCGCGCGCACACACCTCACCGAGGGAGCGCACATACTTTACAACAGAGCGCACAAAAATTACAGTTCTGATTCTGAAAGAAAACAACACAGACGTCTTAAAATTTAAAAGTTGTGATTGTAATTACTAGAAATTTTCTGCTTCATTTAGTAATCGGCTATTTTCATTTAATTTTATTAAAATCAATGTGGTGTACATACTGTATTCTGACATGTAGTCAAATTTTAAAGTATATAACTCCGAGTGTCGTTATGTGGCGCACAAAAATTTAACCTTCCTTCAAAAGCTGCACAGCTGATATTTTATGCGCACACAACCTACAGAAAATTAGAGGGAACATTGTCCATGTCCCTTCCCTTTCTCCTACTCCCTAGCCGCGCCTCCCTTTCCCCCTCTCCTCCATGTCCCTTCCTTTTCTCCTCCTCTTGTTTCCCTTCAGCCTTCCTGCACCCCGGCTGTCCGCTGTCTCCTTTACTGTCTCTCCTCCTGTCCTATTATTTTATGGCGTTCCTTTCTTCCTTTTATTAGCAGTCGATAATTTTTATGATTGTACACTGCCCTGATGCTTCGGCCTGGGCAGTCTATCAAGTGTTTTAATAAAGATAAAGATAAAGGGTCATCCCCTGACAGAAGGCGAAGGAGCAGAGCAGGACCGCTTCCCAGCAGAGGAGGCGTCATCCTGTGTCCCCCTTCTTGTTGATGTAGAACATCGCCACTCGATTGTTGGTCTGCACGAGCTTTCCTTTGAGATGGTCCTCGAAGGCCCTCGGGGCCCACCGGACCACCTGAAGCTCGAGCAAGTTTATTTGCTGTTGAGACTCTTTGGGTGACCATCGCCCCTGTGTGCACAGAGCACTGCAGTGGGCTCCCCACCCTAGCAGGGAAGCATCCATTGTCAGCACTAGTTCATGCTGTGGGGTCTGGAAGGGCAACCCCTGGAGAAGGTTGCGGGGGTCCTGCCACCAGTCTAAGGACCTGCGAAAGTTGTGGGAGACCTGAATGGGGTCTCTGAGGTGACCGAAGTCTGGGCTCAACTGAGTGCTGAGGCTCCACTGGGCTGTCCGCATGTGCATGCGGGCATGTGGAACCACATGGACGGTAGAGGCCATGTACCCCAGGAGGCATAGCATAATCCGTGTTGTGACCAGAGTGTTGCTCTGGACCTAGGTTGCCTGTGCTCGGAGGCAAGCCGCGAGGTCTGCTGGCAAAAAGGCGATCGCCCGCTGAGTGTCGAGGCATGCACTAATAAACTCCAAGGATTGTACCGGTTCAAGGTGGGTCTTGGGGTAGTTGACCATGAACCCCAGGCGCTCGAGGAGAAGGATCGTGCGTGATGCCATCAGGCGGGCTTCCCCAGCCGAGGGCCCCGTGATGAGCCAGTCATTGAGGTAAGGGAAGACCGGAACGCCCTGCCATCTGAGGGAGGTGGCGACCACAGAGAGGCACTTTGTGAAGACCCGCGGAGCAGATGCGAGTCCAAAGGGGAGCACCTGTATTGGTAATGCTCCCCTTGCACCCTGAAGCGTAGGAACTGCCTGTGCTGGGGGTGAATCAAAATGTGGGCACAAGCGTCCCTGAGATCCAAGGAGCACAGCTAGTCGCCCTGCTGGAGGAAGGACAGCAGGACGCCAAGTGATACCATTTTGAACTTCTTCTGCACCAGAAACTTGTTTAGATTTCGGAGGTCGAGGATGGGCCATAGGCCCCCCTTCTTCTTCGGGATGAGGAAGTACCAGGAATAGAAGCCCCGACCTCGGAGGTGCATCGGTACCCTCTCGACTGCTCGCTGGGCGAGGAGGTTGTCTAACTCCCTCTGTAGGAAGGTCTGGTGCGTGGGGAGTCGAGAAGGCTCCGCTGGGGAGAAGGGAGGGGAAAGCCTGTCCAGATGGAGACAGTAGCTGTCCCGGACTACTCGGAGGACCCAAGGGTCTGACGTGATGGACGCCCACTGAGGGGCAACGGAGGACAGGCATCACCCCACTGACTATGGTGCTGCCGAGGGGCGAAAGGCTACGCTGCTGGAGTCAAAACCCCTGGGCGGGCTGAGGCAGCGCCGGGGTTATGGTCTTTGGCCCTTTCGGCTTGCAGTGACAGTGGAGCCCAGACTTTCCCTGTGTTGCGGTCGTCGAAGTGGGAGTGGGTGGGAAGCCTCGGTAGGGTAGACCCTTCCGTGGCAAGAACGGCTTCTTAGTTTGCTGTTTCTTCCGAGGGAGGGAGAGAGGCAAGAGGAGGGTTTGGGTGACAAACTCCGTTTCTATTTCGGTGGCTTTATCCTCCGTCGGTTTACTGAAGAGCTGCTCACCAAGGTAGGGTATGTCTAGGAGTTTTTCCTGGACCCACTGTTCCAAGTCCGAGGACTGGAGCCATGCCTGGTGTCGAGCCCCGATGCCAGCGGCAGCCACTCGAGCCATCGTAGGCGGCGCGGGAGAGGTATTTAGAGCACTCCACGACGGACTTCAGAAGGGTCTGGAACCTACTGAGAGGTTAATCTGCGAGGCCCGCGAAGAAAAAAACATGCCCATGTACAATTGGTATGTCTGAATACGGCATGAGAGCATGGACCCTTGATAGGCCTTATGGCCTAGGGCGTCGCGAGCTCTCGACTCTCTGCTTGGCGGAACCGAAGAGTGTGACTTCGGGCTCTTTTGTTTTCTCATAGCCGATTCCACCACCATGGAGGTGTGGGGGAGTTGGATTTTCCTGAACCCGGGGCCGCGCTGGACCCTGTACATCACATCGAGGCGCTTGCTCACGATGGGAACTGAAGCAGGGGTCTCCCACATGCGGAGTAGCAGCCTGGACAGAATGGGAGGAACCAGGACAATAGCAGATTCCCGAGGTGGGGTCTCGTACTGCAAGATATCGAGCTTTTCAGCTCGAGGCTCCTCCTCAGCCTGGGTAGCCAGGTTGAGAGCCCGTGCCATATTCCACACAAACACCAAAAAGGAGGTGTTTTCAGGTGGCGAATGCCTCTGAAAGGTGGGCGGGGACGGGTCCGACGGGAGGTCCCAATGGGCACGAGTCTCCGGAGAGGTATGCCCGTCTGACTCCCAGCCTGAAAAATCAGAGGAGGAATCCGATCCAGGCTGGTTGCCTCGTACGGAAGCCGAGGCCCGCTTGGAGCCGGAGGCCCTGGAGGATCTCGCCCCCGAGGAATGGGAAGGCGAGCGAGACCGACGCCGAGGACTCTCACCAGGCCCATGGCTCTCAGGGGTTTCCAGGGTCGATTTTGGTGTCCCTCTCAAGGGAACCGCTGTCTCCAGGCGCGGATCAGCAAAGCTGGATGCTATGAATGCAGAAATGCTACATTCTAGCACCAGCATACGGGACTCCTACGCGGGCATGGGATCCTGTGATGCCGACACCGGGGTCACCGGGTGGGGTGTCGAGGAGGAGAGGGGGTCCTCACTGGGACGGCCTTCAAGAGACCTGGTGCCATCGCCGGGGGCCTCAGAGTCTGTACAGGTTACCTTACGAGGTTGCTCCTTGTTTGACTCTTGGGAACACCGAGGGGGGCTGAATGACTGAGCGTGGGACCGCTCTGCGCTTGCCGGGAGCCCCCAATAGCAACTTCGAGGCCTTCTTCTTCTTACACCGCTCCACTTCAGGGGACCCTGGTCGGAGTGCTGTCTTGAGCACGGAGCCGAGGTGGGGAATCCCACCGGTGGAGAGAAGACTGAGGGCGCCATCGGGGATTCCGAGTCAACCTTACAGAAAATGTCCTCGGAGTTCTGCTTATGACTGAGCAGAGCTTTGGAGGACATTTTCTTACAAAGTGAACAGAGCTCTGGATCATGGTCGGCCTCGAGACACTGCAGACAGCAGTCATGGGTGTCCGTAAGCGACATATTCTTGGAGCGTCTGTCGCACTTTTTGAAACTGGTGGCCATCGGGGCAAAAAGGGCCCCGTGAGGTCGAAGACCCACGCTGACAGCGATTGGGAGAAAAAAGGGCGCAAAACCCACTAAGAGCAAAAATGTTAGGAAAAATGTCCCCTTCTGCTCAAAACGGATGGGAGTAGGGGGGCGGGGATGGGTAGAGGACTGGTGCAACCGGAAAAACAGTAGGCCAGAGGCTGGGAAATGAAACACTTTTTCTGAGGGACGAGGACATGTGACCGAAGGGCTCCGCGGAAAAAGGGAGACTGGGCAAGATGGCACCTTTGGGCGGGAAGAGGACCACGCATGCGTGGCAGCAATCCCAAAGGCTTTCTTTGAAAGCTGGGGAATTGCTCTGCGCGGGCTCCATTGGTGCAGACGTCACTCGTAAGTGAGGACTGACTTCCTGCTTGTCCCTGGAGAATAGTAACTACATAAGCACTGTCCTGGCTTGGGTCCGATTCCCTACAAAGACAAAGACTTTTTCGCCTTGCCTTTTCTAGACTTAGTGACAGGCAGTGTCCTGTCACCAGCCCCTCTGGTCACCGGAGGAGCCTGTGGCCCCAAGGAACTGCCAATTCCCTTGGGTTGAGCAGAGAACTCCTCAGCCTGTACCGCCTCTGGTGCAGTATATGTCTTCTGTTCCATCCAGCAACACTGCTTCCAGAGATCTGGATTTTGGCAACATACTCACGGCAGCAGCCCACCGTTGAGACCAGTTCTTTTTGTGACACACATGCCACAAACTGTGGCTTGGATGGCATGATGAGCCCCCTAGCTGGCAGTCAATGCCCCAAGCACTTACTGGCAGTCCTGCACTGCTTCCTAGCAATGAATCTCTTTATTTTGTATTTTTCTTTTTATTATTAGGAAGCTCCCACCGATGATTAGGAAACCCCTCACAGCAAAATAAAATGCAAAATCATACTCCCCAGCGTCCATGTACCCAAAACAGCTGATCAACCCCAAAATCCAAAAAATTGCGCCTGTGCTCAGTGGGAAAATGGCCTCCAATACCTTGAGGGTTGGGTAAAGCCTCCTTCTCTCACGGCCTGCCCCAACCCAACATTGTACAGGGCTCCTCCAGCTCAAAAGTCCAAATGCACATTACCTTGAGGATTTGCATCGTTCCGATGTTCAGCCTGACTTCAGCTTCAGTGTCTGTTGACCCAAGTGACAGGCTGCTTTCCCACTGACGGCTCCTCATCCGCTGTGAACTCTGGAGCCGCCGCATGAAGAAAGAACTTGAGGGAAGCCCGCTTTCTCACCGGCAAGGCCGTCTGTAGCACTTCCTGCCTCACTGCCTATCTCAGCACAACTTGGGTAATTTTTTTTTAAAAAATCAACTTTAAGTAAGTAAGTTCATCCTATCACTATCTGTACAATGTCCAAATTGCAAATTAAAGCACTACCTAGCACCTAACAACTTCCTAATTGTCCCTTCAGTGAGTCCAATTGAATCATACCCTTCAGCTGCTTGGAGACTGAGATACTGGAGGCTGGAGGGAGGTGCCAGCTGCTTATCCAGGGTGATATCATTAAAATGTGATATGCTCAGTCTCCAAGCTGCTGGAGGGGTGAGACAATCCATAGGTACCGGAACTGAACTGGAGGGACAATAAGGAATGAATATTCCATCTCTGTTCTTGTTGGCTCGTATCTGAGATCTGTACTCCATATTCAATGCAATTTCCTCCAAGCTTTACTGAAAAAGATGAACAAAACTTACCCATGCTAGCAATGATATTTAAAGGTGATGTATCAGAGGAATTTAAACAAATTGATAAATCAAGATGTAATACAGCTATTTGATAAACTACAGAGCAGCAAATTACCTGAACTGGATGGCATTCATCCCATGGTGCTGGAAGAACTGAAGTATGAGATTGTAAAAACTACTTTTAGTAATTTGTGAAGTATCCTTAAAATCATCTGTAGTAGCTGAGGACTGGATGATCCAGGAAACTACTGACCGGTGAGCTTTACATTTGTACCGGGCAAAATGGTAGAAACCATTATAAAGAACCATTCAAAGGAGTGGAGGAGTAGCCTAGTGGTTAGAGCACTGGCTTGAGAACTGAGAGACCAAGGTTCAATTCCTACTAGCATTCCTTGTGGCAAGTCACTTAACCCTCTATTTCCTCAGAAGACTCCAAGTTATCAATGTCCCTCTTTAATGTGCAAAACCATGTTTAAGTTACAATGGACCCAATTCTGAAATGCAGGTTGCGGGGCTGCAGCCCCACAAGCCATCAGGGTTCAATTCCCTCTCTGGCTCTCCCTGTATGTCAGGTCACAGTCCTGTATGTCCTGCTTGCCCAGTGGGGATACACTGCTTATTCTAGCCTTGGGTTGGGCAGCAGGGAAAAGGGGGCCAAAGACACGGGATACAGGGACGCCTGCAGGGAGGATGTCCCTGCAGGCAGCAGGGGCATGCCAGGCCATCCTTGGGCCCAATTCTAGTTACCACAGGAATGTTTTGTTCCCACGGTCCAGCATTGGGGCCATCTGGATGGCCCAGATGTGCCCCTACCGGAATCAGGCTCATTGTAAACCGCTTTGACTGAAATGATAAAGTGGTATAATAAAACTGTTAAATAAATAAAATTACTGAAAATGTGGATAGTCATGGCTTAATGGTAAGAAGCCAACATGGATTTAGCTAAGGAAAGCCTCGTCTCACTAATCTGTTATATTTTTTCAAAGGTGTGAATAAACAGGTAGATCAAGGTGAGCGGTTGATATAGCATATCTAGATTTTCAGAAAGCCTTTGACAAGGTCCTTCATGAGAGATTCTTGCGGAAATTAAAGTCATGGGATAGGAGGCTGTTTACTCTTATCTTTATCTTTATCTTTATTTAAAATTTGATAAACCGCTTTTCGTCGTAACATAAAGCGGTGTACAATAAAAGGTTGACAGTGCACAAACAAGGAAAGGAACGCCAAAATAAAACAGGAGAGTAGATATAGAAAATAAAAGCATAGACAGATAAAATAACAAAGAGACCAAAACGTTGCAAACAAACTAGGGGGCCAATAGTTAAAACATAAATTAACAGGGTTTCTTAAAACAGGCGTGATAAAAAGGCCCAAAGGGGAGGACAAGATTAGACCACATATAGACAAAGGACACAACTAAACAAAACAAATGGACAGGACAAACATAATAGGTAATTGGGAGAAACATTAGGAAAGACCATCGGGAGAAAGATGAAAGGCCTGCTGAAATAGATGTGTTTTGAGTAGAGTTTTGAATTGGGGATATGAGGGTTCCAGGCGGAGAAACGGTGGTAAAGCATTCCAAAGTGTTGGACCTAGGAAGAAAAAAGCAGCATGACGGGTTTGTTCAAGGTGTGCCTGTGACGGGGAAGGAAGGGACAGACGATTTGCATGAAGGGAACGAAGCTGGCGATAGGGGGTGTGAAGGGAAATTCGGTCTGCAAGATAGAGGGGAGTGTTAGTGTGAAGGGCACGGTGAATTAGAATAAGAAACTTATAGTGAAAGCGGAAACAGAGAGGTAACCAATGCAGCCGGAAAAGGATAGGTGTGATATGATCAAAACGGCGTGAGAAAGTAACGAGGCGGGCAGCGGTATTTTGAATGCGTTGTAGGCGTAGAAGTTGATACTTTGGGAGATTAGCGAAGAAGACATTACAATAATCCAAACGACTAACAACTAAGGCCAAGACAAGGGTGACTAAGGAAGAAACGGGAAGAAGGGAGCGGACATTCCTAATCTGTCGTAGAGTGGCAAAGGATCTGCGTATAAGGGAAGTAAGATATTGATGAAAAGATAGCTTGGGGTCGAGAATAATACCAAGATAGCGGAAGGATGAAACAAGGGGGAGTGGAGTAGAGTCAATCAGAGGGGCCAGAGAAGGACAGGAGCCAGTCAGTGAAACCCACATGGCTGTGGATTTGGATGGATTCAAGTGTAAGAAAATTGGGACAACCAAGAAGAGATCCGAGAAAGACAGAGGTTTAGTTGGGTAATGTCTAATGTCAGGGGAGAGGTATGGAACAGCAAAATAATATCATCTGCATACATATAGAATGATACAGGAAACTGTTGAATCTCTAGGGATAAAGGAGCTAGAAAGATATTAAATAGAAGAGGAGAAAGAACAGAACCTTGTGGGACACCGCAGGTGAGAGGAAAGGCAACTGAGGACTGATTACCAACGTGAACTGAAAAAGAACGGGCTGTAAGAAAAGAATAGAACCATTGCCAGACTGTGCCTTGTAATCCCACATCTGATAGCCGAGAAAGTAAAGTATGGTGATCAATCAGATCAAAGGCCGCAGATAAGTCAAGAGACACCAAGAGAGAAATATCACCACGATCGTGTGCAACATGCAAATCATTAAGAAGTGCTAAAAGAACCATTTCCGTGCTATGTCCGTGACGAAAGCCAGCTTGGCGAGGGTGAAGGGTATTGGTGGATTCAGTGTGGGAATTTAGTTGATCAAAAACAAGACGCTCTAATAGCTTAGCTACGAAAGGAAGGTTTGAGACAGGACGCCAGTGAGAAAGAATAGAAGGATCAAGGGAAGATTGTTTTAGGATAGGGCGAACTATGGCTGATTTCCAAGGTGAAGGGAAATAACCGGTTGAAAGGCTGGTGTTAATGATAGTGGTAATAGTAGGAATGAGCTCTAAGGAAGGTTCGGACAGCCAAGAAGAAGGAATCGGGTCTAACTTGCAGGTGGTTTTGTTTGATTTTGTTAGAGCCTGTAGGACTTCAGCAGAAGTGACAGAATGGAAGGAGGACCAGGAGTGGGCTAGGGCAAGATTGGACGGGGAAGAGGGTAAGGCAGAACAGAGAGGGGACAACGGCGGAGGAGGGGAGGGATGTAAAAAGGAGGAGCGGAGTTGGAGAATTTTATCAGAGAAGAACGTAGCAAGAGACTGGGGATTGGGGGCCATGGCTAAACGCTGTTGATCAGAGCTAACAGTGGAGAGCCTCCGCAAGATGGAGAAAAGCTGTCTCGATGAGCTTGCTGCAGTGGAGATTTCGGTTTCATGAACCTCTTGTGGATTAGCAACTGGTTAAAAGACAAAAACAAACAATAGGGCTAAATGGACAATTTTCTCTATGGAGAGAGGTGGATGGGCGTGCTGGATCCAGTATGGCATATCTTATGCTCGAAGCTACTCTTAACCAGGCTAGCCAGGGATTCTCTTCTATCTACACTAAAGTGCCCCCTTCCCTACTTATGGATCCCATCATCTTTTGTCTAGCTCTTCTTTTTATTGCTATCCTTTGTTTCTAACAGTTCCATCATTTATTTATCTATTAACCAGTCACCTGCTTATGTCTCTTTGTGGCTGAAAGCCAGGCAGATTGAACATCCTACTGGATTTTCGCCATGCAGTAGACAGCCATATCTCCAACAGGCTATTTAGTAGGGATAGGTAGTGAGAAGGAAGGCCTTAGGGTGCCTACCATACACACAGTAGAAAAAAATAGTATATGTGTGTGCATGTCTCATTACTGTGAACAAATTCGACCCATGTTCTAATATCTGATTGATTCCAGTTTGTTCATTTGACTGGAATGCTTTGCTGAGAAAAAGAACATTCCATTCCTAATTGCTTAAAGAATGCCCTCCAAACCTTAGAGATAAACCAGTCTCCTCTATCAGACACAAGAGGTCAATATTCAAAAAGACTTATCTGGTGAGCAGGCCTGCTAACAAGATAAGTCCAACTATCCAGGTAGTCCTTCTGAATATTTCCTCTGATTACCTCAGCACTATCCCGATACTGTCATGGTGATCCGCAGGCAGAGCAGGCATGGAGTTGGCACTTATCCAGGATAGCAGTAATTTTCAGCGCTGCTATCCAAATAACAATCCACAAAACGTAGGACAGCAAAAAACTGTTGTAAGTGATGAAGAAATTAGACCTTACCTGCTAATTGTCTTTCCTTGAGTTCTCTCCGGGCCAGTCCAGGAACAGAAGGGTTGTCAATCCCATCCAGCAACTGAGGACTGAAAACTGAAAAAGTTCTTTCTGACAGACTATAGCCCTTCCGGTGACGTCAGCTACTCGGTCTACTTACTGTCCAAGCATCTGAGAAACTCCGGAACCACACATTCTACCAACAACGAGAAAAGCAAAGAAAGAAAAACAAAAAAGTAAACTATCGAACTGTCCAGCCCAGTAGGGCAGACTAGCTTCGCATCCCAGTAGCTACAATAGAGGTTTTTTTTTTTTTTTTTTTTGCATTGTCACCTAGTTCAGATCCCGTTCTGTGTAGCATGTGTTCTTTCTTTCTTCTTCTTTTTTTTTTCTTTTCTTAAGGCAACGAACGCGGAAACATGCTGTCCATCTAACGAGAAGCCAGTTCCAGGACTGCCAATACTGTACTCCGTATTCCCCACTGCAGCGAAACAGCACCAGCCACCCGAAAAAATACGCTCGACTACAGCTCGCCCAAACCATGGGTGGGTCCTGGACTGGCCCGGAGAGAACTCAAGGAAAGACAATTAGTAGGTAAGGTCTAATTTCTTCTTCCTCATCGTCTCTCCGGGCCAGTCCAGGAACAGAAGGGAAGTACCAAAGCAGTTCCTAAACACGGGAGGGTCCGACGAGCCCAGCTACAATCGCAGCAGCCCCCACCTTAGCATCCTCCCTAGCATGCACATCCAAACGATAATGCTTAGCAAAAGTGTGCAGAGAAGACCACGTCGCCGCCCTACATATATCCACAGGCAGAACTAAGGCCAACTCAGCCCAGGAAGTCGCTAACCCCCGGGTAGAATGAGCTTTGAGTATACCAGGAAGTGACCTACCCCTGATCTCGTACGCCGACAAAATTGCTCGTTTCACCCATCTTGCAATAGATGCTTTAGAGGCCGCTTGCCCTCGACGCGGACCGCCATAGAGCACAAAAAGCCTATCCGATCGCCAAAACGATTCTGTGTGACCGAGGTACTTTCGAAATACTCTACCCATATCCAAGTTCTGCACCTGCCTAGCAGCTCCATTGCCTTTCCGAGAGGAAGAAGTTGGAAGTGATACCGACTGGTTAACATGAAAATCTGACACCACCTTAGGCAAAAAAGAAGGAACCGGTCGCAATACCACTTTCTCTGCAGAAAAATGAAGGAAAGGCTCCCTACAAGACAGAGCTTGCAGATCCGAAATCCGACGCGCCGAACATAGGGCCACTAAAAAGGCCGTCTTCCAAGTGAGGTGACGTAAACTAAGTGCATCCTCCCCCATAAAGGGAGGCCGCTGCAAAACTTCCAAGACCAAGGTCAAATCCCACGGAGGCATCACTGGACGCATTGGCGGTCTGATAATCCGCGCAGCTCTCAGAAACCGATGCCCATCCGGATGCGCTGATAACACAGTGTTTTGTACCTTTCCCCTGAAACACGCTAGTGCCGCCAGCTGAACTTTAAGAGTACAGAGCGCCAAGCCTTTCTCCAGCCCATCTTGTAGAAAAGCCAGAATAGAGGGAAGAACCGCGGAAAAAGGACGCAGTCCCCTCTCTGCACACCAAGCCTCAAAAATGCGCCACACCCGAACATAAGCCAGAGACGTAGATCGCCGTCGCGATTTCAACATGGTATTAATTATGGCCGTCAAATAACCGCGCCGTCGCAAGCGTTCCCTCTCAACAGCCAAGCCATAAGCAAGAACCGATCCACTTGCGGCATTAGCACCGGACCTTGGTGTAGAAGATTGGTTCTGTTGGGCAGCCGCCAAGGGCGGTCCACTAACAGCCGCACCAGATCCGCATACCACGGTCTGCGTGGCCAGTCCGGAGCGATGAGAATGACGGACCCCACGTGACCCGCTATCCTCTGCACTACTCTGCCGATCATCGGCCACGGCGGGAAAACATACAGCAAGACATTTCGCGGCCAGGGCTGAACCAAGCCGTCCAGCCCTTCTGACATGTGCTCCCGGCGCCTGCTGTAAAATCGCGTCGCCTTGGCATTGGAAAAAGTCGCCATCAGGTCCATCACTGGTTGTCCCCAACGCACCATAATGTCGTGAAAGACTGCCACATTGAGCTCCCATTCCCCGGGATCCAAGGCATGACGACTGAGAAAGTCGGCCTGAACATTGTCTTTTCCTGCCACGTGCGCCGCCGAAAGAGCTAGAAGGCGATGCTCTGCCCAAAGCATTAGCCGCTGACTCTCCTCCAGTAAGGCCGCACTGCCCGTGCCCCCTTGCCGATTGAGATATGAAACTGTCACGAGATTGTTGGAGAAAACGCAAACGGCTTTGCCTACCAGAAGCCCTTCGAAGGCCAGTAGCGCCAAGCGGACTTCTCGGAGTTCCAACAGATTGATCGGAACCCCGCTCTCATCCGGAGACCAGGATCCTTGTGCCACGTGAGTTTGACAGTGAGCTCCCCAACCGACGAGACTCGCATCCGTAGTAACCAGTATCCAATCCGGCTCTTGCAGGGCCACTCCCGCCTGAAGATGTTTGGGGTCTAGCCACCATTGGAGAGAGGTGACCACCTCCTCCGGGCAAGGTAATTTTAGGCAAAGAGGATGAAGCTGAGGCGACCAGCGGGACAGCAGAGCCCGTTGTAAAGGCCGCATGTGCGCCCTGGCCCACGGAACGAGATCCAAGGCCGCCGCCATGGATCCCAGCAGTTGTAAATACCTCCACGCCGATGGAGCCTTCAGCCTCACAAAAGCTCGCACCTGCCTGAGAATTTTGTGAACCCGCTCCTCGGGCAGAAAAACGGAACCTATCTGTGTGTCGAACAGAGCTCCTAAATAAGTGAGACGCCTCATCGGCAACAACCGACTCTTCGCTCGATTGATCACCCAACCGAGACTCTCCAGTAGCTGTACCACTCGAGCCGTTGAGACTACTGACTCCTCCGGAGAGCGCGCCCGAATCAACCAATCGTCGAGGTAGGGGTGGACATGAATCCCCTCCGACCGCAAAGCTGCCGCCACGACCACCATTACCTTCGTGAAAGTCCGAGGAGCTGTGGCTAAACCGAACGGTAACGCCCAGAACTGAAAATGACCCATGGGAACGGCAAACCGCAAGAACCGGTGATGTTCGGCTCGTATGGGAATGTGAAGATATGCTTCCGTGAGGTCGATGGACGTTAGCACCTCGCCTGGTTGCACCGCGCGAATCACCAACTGCAAAGTCTCCATGTGAAAATGAGGAACCCGCAAACATCGATTGACATGTTTGAGATCGAGGATGGGACGAAAAGAACCCTCCTTCTTGGGGACCACGAAGTAAATCGAGTATCGACCGAAGCCGCACTGATCCGGAGGCACGGGCACTACCGCCTCGAGCCGCAACAGCCGAAGAAGGGTATCTCTCACTGCATCCCTCTTTGTTTGCGACCCGCAAGGAGACTGCACAAAGGCGTCCGGCAGAGGCTGAGCAAACTCCAAGGCATAACCGTCGCGGATGATCTCCAGCACCCAACGGTCCGTGGTTATGGAGGCCCAGACGGAGAGAAACCCCTGCAACCGGCCGCCCACCGGAATCTCCGTCTGGACCTGCCGCCCTTCATTGCGGCTTCTTGGAGGCATTCTGTTGAGAATGCAAATATCCCCTGCCAAAGCCTCGGGCCCCCGAAAGGGCTGACCTCGAACTGCAAAACGCCCCCGCTGATAAGGAGCGAAACGGGGTCCCTGAAACCTGCGAGCATCTCTGACCGCACCCCTGTGCTGAACGCCAGGCCTTGTCGCCCTAGGACGATCCTCCGGAAGCCGACCCCCTTTGGAATCTCCCAGGTCCTTGACAATCTTATCGAGAGCCTCCCCAAAAAGCAGCTTGCCCCGATAGGGCAACTTACTGAGCCTAGTCTTAGAGGAAGCATCCGCTGCCCAATTCCTCAGCCAGAAAAATCTGCGAGCGGCTATGACGGAGGCCATGGACTTTGCGGAGATCCTAACTAAATCGTAGAAGGCATCAGCCAGGTAAGCTGCAGCCGATTCCAATTTCGCCCCTTCAGGCACCGAAGTCCCGTCCTTATCGATCGCCGCTGCTCCCTGGAGCCATCGAATGGACGCGCGGGACACATACGCCCCGCAAATGGACGCTTGCAAGGAGAGGGCACAGGAATCCAAGACCTGTTTCAATAGAGCCTCTAGCTTCCGATCCTGAAGATCCTTGAGAGCAGCGCCTCCTTCTACCGGAATAGTAGTCTTTTTGGTCACCGCCGCGACTACCGCATCCACCTTGGGCATACGCAATAGGTCTTTTTCTTCCTGCAGCACTGGATAGAGCCGTGCCATCGCCCGGCTACCGCGTAAAGAAGCCTCTGGGCACTCCCATTCAGAGTCTATCATCTGTTTGATCACTCTATGAACGGGAAAACAGCGTTGTTCCTGTTTAAAACCCTGCAATAAAGGGTCCTCTAAAGGCTCCTGCGGAGCCACAGGAGTGACGATATTCAGCGCTGCCAGCGACTGCACAATCAAAGCCCCAAGCTCCTCCTTTTGAAATACCCTAAAAACATTAGGGTCATCACCCGGGGCTATTTCCCCCTCTTCCAGTTCCTCAGACCAAGAATGCAAATCTGCCTCTGAGAAGACCTCTCTATCTTCCCCCAACTGAGAAGCAGCAACCGGCTGCTCCAGAAAATCCAGAGCCGGCTCTGGAGTCTGAGCCTTGTTAGAGGGCCCCTCATCAGGATCAGACCCCGAGACAAGCAAGGGTGGCTGTGCCACGCTGACTAGGGGAACTGCAGGAGTCGTCAAGTGAGCCATGGAAACCGCAGCGCTGCTAGCCTGTTCCTGCTTAAGCAGATATGCCTTATGCATCTGCAAAATAAAATCCGGCGAAAAAAAGGAGCCCAAATTGTCCACAACTGCCGCAGATGGTTGTTTAGGATCCCCCTCAGCTAAGGGAGACTTTTTGGACTTTGACTTGCGCTTCTCCGGTCTGTTTTGCGGCACGGGAGAAACCGCCGCCAAAGACAAAATGGCTGCCGTTCCCGCCTTTAAAGGCTTGCCGTTAGAGCTGTCAGTCACGTTTCCCGACGGCGAAACTGTCTCCATTAGGCCAGCAAAAACTACCGCGTGCACCAGAAACACAAAACCCCGGTCGCACTAGCCCCCGGCGGATACCCCAATGAATGTACACCGCTGATACCGCGAACCTATGCCAAAGTAAACAACGGCCTCGCGGCAAGCAGCACCCGTCAGGAACAGCTCGTCCCCAATTACTCACGTGGATGGCAGCACTCCAAAGTCCCGCTGCTAGCGGGACACGGAGCAAAGTAAGACTGGCAGAGGAAGAACACCTGGGGCTCCCAGCTGCTTCCTAAGTGCCCATTAGAAATCTCCCTCGTGCGGCAAGCAGGCTCTGCCCCCGACTCAGGCAGTCTCGTTTTTTTTTTTTTTAATGTTTTAGCCTTAGGCAGAAGGAAAGATGGCAAGTGAAAGAAAGAAGGATGCTCTGCCAGAACACCCAATACTCCCCGAAAACAATAAAACAGGTATTTAGGGATTCCTCAAAGCCTCTCCAGGAGCCTGTCAGACCAACGTCCTATCCAGCTGCTGAGGACTGAAAAGACTGAGTAGCTGACGTCTCCGGAAGGGCTATAGTCTGTCAGAAAGAACTTTTTCAGTTTTCAGTCCTCAGTTGCTGGATGGGATTGACAACCCTTCTGTTCCTGGACTGGCCCGGAGAGATGATGAGGAAATGTGCATTGCTTATCTGGATAAGGACTTAATATATCCGCTCTGTGGAAAATACCAATACTGACCGCAGAATTCAGCTACTCCGTACCAGCTGCCATCTAGATACTGGCACTGAATACCAGTTAACTGCTGACTGCCATAGTATGAATATTACCTCTAATATTTTCTCGCATCCTGAATAGTCTTAAGTTGTGTTCTACAAAGACTGTTGCTAGTATGAGTGATGAGGGAAGTTTTGGAAAAGGTATAAAAAGAATTGTTTTACTAAATCTATCATTATCTAGATAACATATTACCTCTAAATGGTGGTAGATCTAACAATGAAATGCATGGAGATATAAGCCAATGGATATGGGTGTACATGTAGAGGTTGAAGTAACCCAGGTGGCATAGAATAAGGGCTTTAGCTTGGGCACAGATTATACATATTTATTGGCATCTTTTTGAATATAAGGCCACCATACAGGATCAACTAAATAAATGTACTGTTTTATGGTTAATTATGGTTTATTAAAATTTTGATATACTGCTCTTTGAACATTGTTATCAGGGCGGTTTACAATAATAAAAACATTTTATAAAAAAAGAAAAGAACGCCATTAAAACGGAAAGAAAGTATTAAAGCTAGGTTAGCATGGGAGGGAATGAGGATGGGGGAAATGCAGAATATCGGTAATTCCAGCTGTGGAAACAGTTGGGTGGCTGAAGTCCTTAACTAAGTTGCAGCAAAGGATATATTAAAAGTTTGGTGAAAAAGGTGGGTTTTAAGAGCTGTTTTAAATCTAGAGAAAGAATATTCTAGACTTAGGGAAGGAGGGAGTGAATTCCAAAGTGAGGGCCCTAGAAAAAAGAAAGCTGAATTTCGAGTGCCTTCCAGATGGGTGTTTGATGGGGATGGTAAATAGAGACGATGCACATGTATTGAACGGAGTGAGCGAGTGGGGGCGTAAGGAATTATGTGGGAGGAGAGATATGCTGGGATACCTGAGTTAAGAACCTTGTGAGTTATGGTTAGAAATTTACAAATGAAGCTGGTATGGAAAATGAAGCCAGTGGGATTTTATGAACGGAGGAACATGATCTGACTGTGAGGCATGATGAAGGAGGCAGATAGCAGTGTTCTGTACTGATTGTAGATGCTTTAGCTGATACTGAGCAAGTCCAGAATAAATGGTGTTACAATAGTCCAATTCTGAAATAACTAAAGAAAGCAGAAGTGTGGCAATAGCGAATGGCGGAAGATAAGAACATACACTTAGGCGTCCTCCTTGTTTGCTGTCATGCATCACAGTTAAAACAGATGAGTGTAAGTTTTCAGGGAAACAGATGCAAATGATAAGAGTGTTACTAAGTGCAAATTCCTGAGCTTGTTGTAGCTCAGAAGCAAATTCACTAGTTAATGGTGTTAAAAAACTTAGGCCCGATATTCAATGACAGCAGCTAGAGTGATCACACCAGCTAGATGTCACTACTGAACACTAAACCCAGATATTCAATGCCGAGGCCATATCTGGCCACCATAACTGAATATCTGGGTTGGTTGGTAAAGCGATATTCAGCCGCTGCCAAGTTAGCTTCAGCAGCAAATGTTAGGACAGCCTTTTCTGTGCCTAACTTTTGCCACCGAGGGATAACCAGGAAGCAGCTGAATATCACAGCTGACCGGTTATCACTGGGTGCTGCCCTCAGATCGCCTCGATGCTAACTGCTTAGTACTGTGGCACCGAACGGCAGCACCTGCAGATATTCAGCAACATTACATGGTTTGCAGGCTGCAAACCATGTAAATACCTTTGAATAATTGGGCCTTTATCCTCTGGTATAATGGGCAGGGTCAGCCCGCCCAATCCATTAGGCGAACCAGGTGGTTCTCTAGAGTAGCAGGTCACCGGTGAAGCAGTTTGGCACTGCCTGGCCCACCATGTCCCTTCCCCATGTCTTGTCACCGGGGGGAGAGAGGACGGCACGGCGATCCCTTTGCTGCATCAGGCTTTAAAATGCCCCTGCTGGAACCCTCATGGCCTGCTACTCCTGTGCCCTCCAAGCAGGAGCAGCAGTCCATGAGCATGCCAACATGAACACTTTAAAGCCCAATGCAGCGGAGGAATCACAGTATTGCTCTCCCCTCCCCCATAAGAACATAAGAACATAAGATATGCCATACTGGGTCAGACCAAGGTCCATCAAGCCCAGTATTCTGTTTCCGACAGTGGCCAATCTAGGTCATATGTACCTAGCAGTTTCCCCAAGAGACACAAGTTCCACAATGCTTGTACTGGGTCAAGCATTGATATCTTCGGTCACTTCCTAATAATGGTTTATGGACCTTTCCTCCAGGAACTTGTCTAAACCTTTTTTAAACCCAGCTACACTAACAGCCTTTACTACATCCTCCGGTAACAAATTCCAGAGTTTGATTACACGTTGAGTGAAAAAATATTTTCTTTTATTAGTCTTAAATAGTTTACCCTGTAGCTTCATTGCATGTCCCCTAGTCTTTCTATATTCTGATAACGTAAACAATCGATCTACATTTACCCGTTCCACTCCGTTCATTAATTTATAGACTTCTATCATATCTCCCCTCAGCCGTCTCTTTTCCAGGTTAAAGAGCCCTAACCTTTTTAGCCTTTCCTCATAGGAGTATCCTTCCATCCCCTTTACCATTTTGGTGGCTCTTCTCTGAACCTTTTCTAAAATCGCTATATCCTTTTTAAGATACGGCGACCAGAATTGCACACAATATTCAAGGTGCGGTCTCACCATGGAACGATATAGAGGCATTATAATATCTTTTGTTTTATTTTCCATTCCTTTCCTTATCATACCTAGCATTCTATTTGCTCTCTTGGCTGCCGCTGCACACTGGGCCGAGGGTTTTAACATGGTATCCACAATGACGCCTAAATCTTTTTCCTGGGTGGTGGTTCCTAATGTGGAAACTTGCATCGTGTAACCATAGTTTGGGTTGTTCTTCCCTAGGTGCATAACCTTGCACTTGTCCACATTAAATTTCATCTGCCATTTTGATGCCCAGTCTTCCAATTTATCAAGATCCTCTTGCAATTTTTCACAATCCTCTTGGGTTTTAACAACTTTAAATAGTTTTGTGTCATCTGCAAATTTGATAACCTCACTCGTTATTCCACTTTCCAGGTCATTTATGAATATGTCAAAAAGCAGCGGACCCAGCACAGATCCCTGGGGTACACCACTATTCACCTTTCTCCATTGGGAAAATTGGCCATTTAGCCCTACCCTCTGCTTTCTATCTTTTAACCAGTTCCTGATCCACAATAGTACACTGCCTCCTATCCCATGACTCTTTAGTTTTGCCAAAAGTCTCTGATGAGGGACCTTGTCAAAGGCTTTCTGAAAGTCCAGATACACAATATCAACCGACTCACCTTTGTCCACCTGTTTATTCACTCCTTCAAAAAAACATAACAGATTAGTAAGACAAGATCTTCTTTGTCTAAAGCCATGTTGGCTGTCTCCCATTAGGTCGTGACTATCTACATGCTGAGTAATTTTATTCTTTATGATGGTTTCTACCATTTTTCCCGGTACTGACGTCAGGCTCACCGGTCTGTAGTTTCCCGGATCACCCCTGGAACCCTTTTTAAAAATTGGTGTTACATTGGCGATCCTCCAATCTTCAGGTATTAGAGATGATTTTAATGATAGTTCACAGATTACTAATAGCAGGTCTGCAATCTCATATTTCAGTTCTTTCAACACCCTTGGATGTATACCATCCGGCCCAGGTGATTTGCTACTCTTCAGTTTATCTAATAGTTGTAAGACATCTTCCCGATGTATCGATATTTCCTTCAATTCTTCCGCACCTTTAAATACCACTTCAGTCATGGGTAACATCCCTACATCTTCCTCAGTAAAGACTGAAGCAAAGAATTCGTTCAGTCTCTCCGCTATCGCCTTGTCGCCTCTTAGTGCTCCTTTAACCCCTTTATCATCTAATGGACCAACTGACTCTCTCACAGGTTTTTTGCTACGAATGTACTTGAAAAGGTCTTTATTTCGTGTTTTTGCTTCCGCAGCAAGCTTCTTCTCAAATTCTCTCTTTGCCTGCCTTATCAATGCCTTGCATTTGACTTGCCAGTGCTTGTGCTGTTTCCAGGTTTTGTCATTTGGCTCTTTTTTCCATTTCCTGAAAGATGCTTTTTTGGCAACAACAGCCTCTCTGACCTCACCTTTAAACAATGCTGTCAGTTTTTTGGACTTCCACTTTTCTTAAAGCGTGGAATACAGCTGGTCTGGGCTTCCAAGATAGTATTTTTCAACGACATCCAAGCTTGATGTACATCTTTAACCTTTGCAACTGCTCCTGTTAGTTTTTTCTTAACTGTTTTCCTCATTTTATCATAGTCTCCCTTTCGAAAGTTAAAGGGTAGTACTGTGGATTTCCTTACTATCCCTCCTCCACTAATTAAATCAAAGGCGATCATGCTATGATCACTATTGCCAAGTGGCCCCAACACCCTTATCTCTTGCAGTAGATCTGGTGTTCCACTAAGGACTAGGTCTAATATGGCTTCCCCTCTGGTCGGTTCATGAACCAGCTGCTCCAAGAAGCAGTCATTTATTTCATCTAGGAACTTTATCTCCCTAGCATGTCCTGCTGTGACACTGACCCAGTCGATGCCGGGGTAATTGAAATCACCCATTATTATTACTGCACTGTAACTTTTGCTAGCTTCCTTGATTTCTTTGAGCATTTCATCATCCATTTGTTCATTCTGGCCAGGCGGACGATAGTACACCCCCACTGCCATCGCCTTCCCCTTTTTACATGGAATTTCAATCCATAGAGATTCTACAGCAAATTTTGTTTCTTGCAAAACTTTAATCCTTTCTGACTCAATGCCCTCTCTAACATAGAGTGCAACCCCTCCACCAATTTGTTCAGCTCTATCATTACGATATAGTTTGTACCCAGGTATCACAGTGTCCCACTGGTTGTCCTCCTTCCACCATGTCTCTGATATTCCAATCATATCTAACCTCTCATTTAGTGCTATATATTCTAACTCTCCCATATTTTTTTTTAGACTTCTAGCATTTGCATACAAGCATTTTAGAGACTGTATTTTATTCATATTAATTTGGCTATTGGTAGACATGGGTAATTTGGGATCTTTAAGCTCTGTCTGCTCCATACTCGAGGGCATTTGGGCTACTTTACTCTTTTTTGGAACCTCTCTGCTTTTTGTAGTATCCTTCAAGGATACATTCTTCCGAACCATGTGCTCTTGGGCGACTGTCGGCTTTCCCCTATTATCTAGTTTAAAAGCTGCTCTATCTCCTTTTTAAAGGTTAATGCCAGCAGCCTGGTTCCATCCCGGTTAAGGTGAAGCCCATCCCATCGGAAGAGCCCCTCCTTTCCCCATAATGTTCCCCAGTTCCTAACAAATCCAAACCCCTCATCTCTGCACCATTGTCTCATCCACGCATTGAGACTCCGGAGCTCTGCCTGCCTTTTGGGTCCTGCGCGTGGAACGGGAAGCATTTCGGAGAATGCTACCCTGGAAGTTCTGGATTTCAACTTCCTACCTAAAAGCCTAAATTTAGCTTCCAGAACCTCCCTACCACATTTTAATATGTCATTGGTACCGACATGTACCAAGACAGCAGACTCCTCCCCAGCACTATCTAAGACCTTATCTAGGTGGCGCGTGAGGTCCGCTACCTTTGCACCAGGCAGGCATGTTACCAGGCGATCCTCACGTCCACCAGCCACCCAGCTATCTACATGGCTAATGATAGAATCACCAACTATAACTGCTGTCCTAACCCTTCCCTCATGGGCACTTGGCCCTGGAAAAACCTCCTCGGTGCGAGAGGGGTTTACATCACCTGGAGGACAGGTCCTAGTTACAGGATCACTTCCTGCCACACCAGGGTGATGCTCTCCTGTCACGTGACCTCTCTCCTCCATGGCAACAGGGATGCTGCCAGACTGGAGGTGGGACTTCAGGACTATATCCCTGTAGGTCTCGTCTATGTACCTCTCTATCTGTCTTATGCTTTCCAAGTCTGCTACTTTAGCCTCTAGAGAACGGACTTGTTCCCTGAGAGCAAAGAGCTCCTTGCACCTAGTGCGCACGTAAGACCTCTCACCAGCTGGGAGAAAATCATACATGTGACACTCAATGCAAAAGACTGGAAAACCCACATCCCGCTGCTGGACTGCTGTCTGCATCTTAGTTTTAAGTTTGTGTTTAGATCTTTAAGTTCTTTACGTACTAAAGGGTGCTATGGATATTTATACCACTAAAACTGTACCTAATAAGTTTAATATACCTTGTTCACCTGAAGCCTAATTAATCTCAGGTCCTTAGTGTATGACTGATTTGGGTAATGAGCTTCACCTGAGAGCACCTCCTGTCTTTTAAGTTGTGCAAGTACCTATAAAGCTGTGATTATCCCAGGGGAGGGTGGGTGTGATATAACACTTATTAAAAGAGGGCTGCTACACAGTACCCTGTCCTGTGCTGCTGAGGTAAGCTATATTCTGATTTGATTTAAATTATAGCTCTTTGCTGCTGCTAGGCTCTAACCTATTATGAAATTTAAACTACAAGCTCTCTGCTGGATTCTAAATTTAACCAGAAAGCTCTCTTCTGTGTTTCAATTTGAAACTAAAAGTACTTTGCTGATGCTAGGCCCTAACCTATTATGAAATTTAAACTACAAGCTCTCTGCTGGATTCTAAATTTAACCAGAAAGCTCTCTTCTGTGTTTTAATTTGAAACTAAAAAGTACTTTGCTGATGCTAGGCCCTGAGTGACTATGAAATTTAAACTACAAGCTCTCTGCTGGATTCTAAAGTTAACCAGAAAGCTCTCTTCTGTGTTTTAATTTGAAACTAAAAAGTACTTTGCTGATGCTAGGCCCTGAGTGACTATGAAATTTAAACTACAAGCTCTCTGCTGGATTCTAAAGTTAACCAGAAAGCTCTCTTCTGTGTTTTAAATTGGAACTAAAAGTACTTTGCTGATGCTAGGCCCTGAGTGACTATGAAATTTAAACTACAAGCTCTCTGCTGGATTCTAAATTTAACCAGAAAGCTCTCTTCTGTGTTTTAAATTGAAACTAAAAGTACTTTGCTGATGCTAGGCCCTGAGTGACTATGAAATTTAAACTACAGCTCTACTGGGTATGAAAGGTAACCAGAAAGTTCTCTTCTGTGTTTTAAATTGAACCTTAAACTGTTGCTACTAGGCCCTGACTGATTTAACAAAAAATAGTGGGTTCACAGATTAATTAGCTTTAAAAGAAAAAAATTCCTTTCAGAAAAATTCCCAGAAGTATATACTCACAATTTCAGATTTCTCTCCAGAAGTAATAGCCCCCCTTTCTAGTCCTTCTAGTCCTCCCCCAGGTGAGAAGATGGATGCAGGGAGGGGGGGGGACAGTATGGTGGGCCAAGCGATGCCGCAGTCTTCAGTGTGTGGCATGGAGGGTCTGCCTAGTGTGGCAGAAACCCTCGGGCTGGCCTTGATAATAGGTCTTTTGTCTCGTGCTTCAATAGTGTCAGTGTTAAAACTCCTGGAAGGAGCATCAACTTTGCCATTTTTTCATCCTTAGTGGTATGGATGGTAGTATTTAGTGAAGAACAAAACCTATTAAGCTTGATGGATAATCTGAGCGTATTGTATCTATTCTATATTTTTTTTATGATCCATGTATACTGTCACAGGATATTCATCCCCTTCCAGAAGATGTCTTCACTTCTCAATGGCAAGCAGTTTCCTTTTCCTATGTCCTAATTAATTTCTGCTGGAGAGATTTCCTGAAAAAAATATGCACATGGTAGAGTCTGGTATCATTCTGGTTTCTTTGGGATAGAATAGCTCCTGTTCCTATTTTAGAAGTGTCTATTTCCACAAGAAAGGTCATTTAAGGTTTAGGGTGACAAGACAAGGGCTGAAGAGGCAGCTGATTTGAGTTCATGAATCACCTTAAGTGTATCAGGTAACCACTTTTGGGGATTAGTTCCTTTCTGTTAGGGCCAGTATGGGAGCAGCTATTGGGGAAATTCCCTTAATGAATTGTCTGTAATTGGAAAACCCTCAAAAATGTTGTATTGTCTTTAGATTTTTAGGTTGAGGCCTTTCTAGGATTGGAGACACTTCAGTGAGATCTATTTTTAACCCTATGTTAGACAAAATATTTATTTATTTGTTACATTTTTCTATACCGCCCCTTCCAGAGATCAGGGGCAGTTTACAGGGAATGTTGTACCCCAACAAGGGTACCCTAGTGACTTCAAACAGACATTTCTCAATCTTTGTATTTAAATGGTTGTCTCTCAGTCTCTGAAGAACATTTTAATACATTGTCTATGAAGGGCAAGAGACGGGGAGTATATCCAGGTATATTACAACATACTCACTCAAAACGTCTTGGAACACATTGCTGATGAACTCCTGGAAGACAGCAGGGGCATTACATAGTCCAAAGGACATTATCAAATATTAGAAACATAGAAATATGACGACAGAAAAAGACCACATAGCCTATCTAGTCTGTCCTTTCATATCAACAACTACAACAGTCCCCTTTTTTCCTTTAGAGATCCTCTGTGTTTGTCCCATGCTTCTCTGAACTTTTTTGAACCATATTGTTGAACGCTATCTTCCATACAACTCCTTCTCTTATAGGATCGGGTTGTATGTCCCTCTCAGATCCAATTTAGTATAAGTACAGGCACCGTTAACCCGATCGAATAATTATATATCAAGGAAAGGGGGTATTGATTCTTCACAGTGATTTTATGGAGTCCTCTGCAGTCAATACAGGGAGCCAATCCCCCTCCTTTTCCTCATGACTCCCTCTCCCCCTCTGCTGATGAGATGGATGGTCTAAAGGCATAAGCTAAATATTAATGAAACTTTTTCTAAGCTGTCCGTGATATATTCTCTCATGGCTTTTAACTCGGATAGAAGATATTTTCTTTCTCTGGAGAGCATTGTGCCAGGTAGCAAATAGAGCAGTCACAAAGCCCATGTGGGTAGACCATAGTGACAACAGCAGCAGGGCAAGAGGGCTCAAAAGTGAAATTGATGCAGGAAAATGTTGCAGAAACGCAAAAAATTGCAAACAAACACGGACAAATGAAAGTATGCCTATGGGGTTTCTGCAGAAAAAAAGAGGAGTGAGGAGATGAGGAATGGTGACAGCAGGTGGGAATTCATCTGCATGTGTAGAGGAACCAATTTAAAAGCTTCTAGGAAGAGCTGGTAGAGGTTCTTGCACAGGACCTTGTCGGTGATGTCACCTGTATGTGAACAATTATTCTGCTCAACAATGGAGAAAGTGTAGTTACTCACCTGTAACAGGTGATCTCCGGGAACAGCAGGAATTTAGTCTTCACATATGGGTATCGTCGGTACCAACGGAGCCTGCGTGGGAACGCTCCCCAGCATCCAATAGGAACGCTTTTGGGAGCATCCCACAGTGCATGCGTGCTGCCTTCCCGCCTCTGTACCTCTCTCACTTCAGTTGAGTTTATAGCTCAGACCAAAGGAGAGAAGTAGAGAAAGAGATAGAGACAACTCCTAGGGGAGGTGGGTGGGTTGTGAAGACTAAATTGCTGCTGTTCCTGGAGATCACCTGTTACAGGTGAATAACTACGCTATCTCCAGGAACAAGCAGGAATGTAGTCTTCACATAAGGGGACTCCCCAGCTGAAAGATGACAAGGGGTGACCCCAGCAAGCTGCGAACCCAGGTGCCCCAGGGATTTGTCCTTGGTCCGATTCTTTTTAACATCTTTGTTAGTGATATAGCGGAAGGGCTGTCGGGTAAGGTTTGCCTCTTTGCGGATGATACCAAAATCTGCAATAGAGTAGACACCCAGGAAGGTGTAGATAACATGAGGAGGGATCTAGCTAAGCTTGAAGAATGGTCTAGAATTTGGCAGCTGGTATTTAATGTTAAAAAATGTAAGGTCATGCATTTGGGCTGCAGCAATCCAAGGGAGCAATACAGTATAGGAGGTGAAGTACTTTTGTCCACTAAAGAAGAGCGGGACCTAGGCGTGGTTGTGTCTGATGATCTTAAAGTAGCTAAACAGGTAGAAAAGGCGACGGCAAAAGCTAGAAGGATGCTTGGGTGCATACGGAGAGGAATGGCTAGCAGAAAAAAGGAGGTGATAATGCCTCTGTATAAGTCTTTGGTGCGACCTCATTTGGAGTATGGTGTGCAATTCTGGAGACCGCACCTTCAAAAGGATGTGAACAGGATGGAGTCGGTGCAGAGGGTTGCTACTAAAATGATTAATGGGCTTCATTATAAAGCATATGAGGACAGACTTAAGGATCTTAATATGTACACCTTAGAGGAAAGGCGGGATAGAGGTGATATGATTGAGATGTTTAAATACCTCAGTGGCATAAATGTTCAGGGAGAGAGCCTCTTTCAATTGAAAGCAAGTTCTGCTACGAGGGGACATGGGATGAGGGTGAAGGGAGATAGATTCAGGAGTGATATGCGAAATATTTCTTTACGGAAAGAGTAGTGGATCCGTGGAATAGTCTCCCAGTGGAGGTGGTAGAGATGAGGACAGTAACTGAATTCAAAAAAGCATGGGACCAACACAGAGGATCTCTAAAGGTAAAAAGTGGACTGTTGTAGTTGTTATGGAAGGACAGACTAGATGGGCCTTGTGGTCTTTTTCTGTCATCATGTTTCCATGTTTCTATGTTTCTAAGCTTCCTCCCATAGACCTCTGGCATCCAAACCGTGGACGGTGGGTAGGAGTTGTATTAAGTATGGAAGAGATGCTGGAGAACAGCCTGGCCAAACGAGGCATCCTGACGGGAGTCCTTGTCTAAGCAGTAGTGGGCTGTGAAGGCGTGTACCGAAGCCCAAGTGGCTGCTTTGCAGATGTCATCAATAGACATAAGAACATAAGAACATAAGATATGCCATACTTGGTCAGACCAAGGTCCATCAAGCCCAGTATCCTGTTTCCAACAGTGGCCAATCTAGGTCATACGTACCTAGCAGATTTCCCAAAAGACATAGGTTCTGCAATGCTTGTACTAGGTCAAACATTGATATCCTGGGTCCCTTCTTAATAATGGTTTATCAACCTTTCCTCCAGGAACTTGTCCAAACCTTTTTTAAACCCAGCTACACTAACAGCCTTTACTACATCCTCCGGTAACAAATTCCAGAGTTTGATTACACGTTGAGTGAAAAAATATTTTCTTTTATTAGTCTTAAATAGTTTACCTTGTAGCATCATTGCATGTCCCCTAGTCTTCTTATATTCTGATAACGTAAACAGTCGATCTACGTTTACCCGTTCCACTCCGTTCATTAATTTATAGACTTCTATCATATCTCCCCTCAGCCGTCTCTTTTCCAGGTTAAAGAGCCCTAACCTTTTTAGCCTTTCTTCATAGGAGTATCCTTCTATCCCCTTTACCATTTTGGTGGCTCTTCTCTGAACCTTTTCTAATAACGCTATATCCTTTTTAAGATACGGCGACCAGAATTGCACACAATATTCAAGGTGCGGTATCACCATGGAACGGTATAGAGGCATTATAATATCTTTTGTTTTATTTTCCATTCCTTTCCTTATGATACCTAGCATTCTATTTGCTCTCTTGCTGCCGCTGCACACTGGGCCGAGGGTTTTAACATGTTATCCACAATGACGCCTAAATCTTTTTCCTGGGTGGTGGTTCCTAATGTGAAACCTTGCATCGTGTAACCATAGTTTGGGTTGTTCTTCCCTAGGTGCATAACTTTGCACTTGTCCACATTAAATTTCATCTGCCATATGGATGCCCAGTCTTCCAATTTATCAAGATCCTCTTGCAATTTTCCACAATCCTCTTGGGTTTTAACAACTTTAAATAGTTTTGTGTCATCTGCAAATTTGATAACCTCACTCGTTATTCCACTTTCCAGGTCATTTATGAATATGTCAAAAAGCAGTGGACCCAGCACAGATCCCTGGGGTACACCACTATTCAGCTTTCTCCATTGGGAAAATTGGCCATTTAGCCCAACCCTCTGCTTTCTATCTTTTAACCAGTTCATGATCCACAGTAGTACACTGCCTCCTATCCCATGACTCTTTAGTTTTGCCAAAAGTCTCTGATGAGGGACCTTGTCAAAGGCTTTCTGAAAGTCCAGATACACTATATCAACCGACTCACCTTTGTCCACCTGTTTATTCACACTTTCAAAAAAACATAACAGATTAGTAAGACAAGATCTTCCTTGTCTAAAGCCATGTTGGCTGTCTCCCATTAGGCCATGACTATCTACATGCTGAGTAATTTTATTCTTTATGATGGTTTCTACCATTTTTACCAGTACTGACGTGAGGCTCACCGGTCTGTAGTTTCCCGGATCACCCCTGGAACCCTTTTTAAAAATTGGTGTTACATTGGCGATCCTCCAATCTTCAGGTATTAGAGATGATTTTAATGATAGTTCACAGATTACTAATAGCAGGTCTGCAATCTCATATTTCAGTTCTTTCAAACACCCTTGTATGTATACCATCCGGCCCAGGTGATTTGCTACTCTTCAGTTTATCTAATAGTTGTAATACATCTTCCCGATGTATCGATATTTCCTTCAATTCTTCCGCACCTTTAAATACCACTTCAGTCATGGGTAACATCCCTACATCTTCCTCAGTAAGACCGAATTCATTCAGTCTCTCCGCTATCGCCTTGTCGCCTCTTAGTGCCCCTTTAACCCCTCTATCGTCTAATGGTCCAACTGACTCTCTCACAGGTTTTTTGCTACGAATGTACTTGAAAAAATCTTTATTTCGCGTTTTTGTTTCTGCAGCAAGCTTCTTCTCAAATTCTCTCTATGCCTTCTTTATCAAAGCCTTGCATTTAACCTGCCAGTGCTTGTGCTGTTTCCAGGTTTCATCATTTGGCTCTTTTTTCCATTTCCTGAAAGATGCTTTCTTGGCAGCAACAGCCTCTCTGACCTCACCTTTAAACCATGCTGGTAGTTTTTTGGACTTCCTTCTACTTTTCTTAAAGCCTGGAATACAGCTGTTCTGGCCATACAAGATAGTATTTTTCAACAACACCCAAGCTTGATGTAAGTCTTTAACCTCTGCAACTGCTCCTTTTAGTTTTTTCTTAACTATTTTCCACATTTTATCATAGTCTCCCTTTCGAAAGTTAAAAGGTAGTACTGTGGATTTCCTTACTATCCCTCCTCCACTAATTAAATCAAAGGGCGATCATGCTATGATCACTATTGCCAAGTGGCCCCAACACCCTTATCTCTTGCACTAGATCTGGTGTTCCACTAAGGACTAGGTCTAATATGGCTTCCCCTCTCGTCGGTTCATGGACCAGCTGCTCCAAGAAGCAGTCATTTATGTCATCTAGGAACTTTATCTCCCTAGCATGTACTGCCGTGACACTGACCCAGTCGATACCGGGGTAATTGAAATCGCCCATTATTATTACCGTGCTGTAACTTTTGCTAGCTTCCTTGATTTCTTTGAGCATTTCATCATCCATTTGTTCATTCTGGCCAGGCGGTCGATAGTACACCCCCACCGCCATCGCCTTCCCCTTTTTACATGGAATTTCAATCCATAGAGATTCTACAGCAAATTTTGTTTCCTGCAAAACTTTAATCCTTTCTGACTCAATGCCCTCTCTAACATAGAGCGCAACCCCTCCACCAATTTGATCAGCTCTATCATTACAATATAGTTTGTACCCAGGTATCACAGTGTCCCACTGGTTGTCCTCCTTCCACCATGTCTCTGATATTCCAATCACATCTAACCTCTCATTTAGTGCTATATATTCTAACTCTCCCATCTTATTTTTTAGACTTCTAGCATTTGCATACAAGCATTTTAGAGACTGTATTTTATTCATATTAATTTGGCTATTGGTAGACATGGGTAATTTGGGATCTTTAAGCTCTGTCTGCTCCATAGTCGAGGGCATTTGGGTTACTTTACTCTTTTTTGGAACCTCTCTGCTTTTGGTAGTATCCTTCAAGGATACATTCTTCCGAACCATCTGCTCTTGGGCGACTGTCGGCTTTCCCCTATTATCTAGTTTAAAAGCTGCTCTATCTCCTTTTTAAAGGTTAATGCCAGCAGCCTGGTTCCATCCTGGTTAAGGTGAAGCCCATCCCTTCGGAAGAGCCCCTCCTTTTCCCCAGAATGTACCTCAGTTCCTAACAAATCCAAACCCCTCATCTCTGCACCATTGTCTCATCCATGCATTGAGACTCCGGAGCTCTGCCTGCCTTTTGGGTGCTGCACGTGGAACGGGAAGCATTTCGGAGAATGCTACCCTGGAAGTTCTGGATTTCAACTTCCTACCTAAAAGCCTAAATTTAGCCTCCAGAACTTCCCTACCATATTTTCCTATGTCATTGGTACCGACATGTACCAAGACAGCAGACTCCTCCCCAGCACTATCTAAGACCTTATCTAGGTGGCGCGTGAGGTCTGCTACCTTCGCACCAGGCAAGCATGTTACCAGGCGATCCTCACGTCCACACAGTGAAGGTTATCCATTAAGGCTGCCATTGCTCTCACATTGTGAGCTGTGACATGGCCCTCGAGAGAAAGTCCTTTACTCTGATATGTATAGGATATGCAATCTGCAATCCAATTTGACAGAGTTCTTTTGGAAACTGTAAGTCCCAAATGACTAGAGTCAAAAGCCACAAAAAGCTGAAAAGATTTTCTATGCGGTTTAGTTTTTTGGAGATAAAAGGCTAAGGCTCTTTTACAATCCAATGTGCGAAGATTCCTTTCCGCACTAGAGGCATGAGGCCTAGGGAAGAATATAGGAAGATAAACCGACTTGTTTAAATGGAAAGGCAAAACCACCTTTGGCATAAAGTGAGGATGAGTCCTGAGGACTACTTTATCATGGTGGAACCTTGTATAAGGAGGGTCAGCTACTAACGCCTGTAGTTCACTAATGTGTCTTGCAGAAGTGATGGCAATTAGGAAAATAACTTTCCATGAGAGAAACTTTAGGTCTGAAGTGGCTAAAGGTTCAAAGGGCGGTTTCATAAGCTGACCAAGAACAAGATTCAGATCCCATGCCACTGGTGGTGGTTTAATGGGAGGTTCTGTTAAGAGTAGGCCTTTCATAAATCTTGATACAAGTGGATGAGAGGAAATAGGTTGTCCATCGAAAGGTTTATGAAAAGCAGCAATAGCACTAAGATGGACTCTCACTGAAATGGTCTTTAGACCAGAAGCTGATAATTGGAGGGGATACTCTATTAGCGACTCTACAGGTACCAAAAGGGGGTTAAGTCCCTTTTGTGAACACCAGACAGAGAACCTTTTCCACTTAGAAGCATAGGAATGTCTTGTGGAAGTTTTTCTGGAAGCCAGAAGGATATCCTTTACTTGTTGAGACAGGTTAATATCCTGGAATTCTAGGCTTTCAGTAACCAGGTCCTGAGATGTAGGGACTGGGGATTGGAATGCAGTAAGCATCCATCCTCCTGAGACAGAAGATCAGGAGCATTCCACAACTCAAAAGAGACGCAGAAGAAGAGGATACCACGTTTGTCGTGGCCAACGTGGAGCTATGAGTATCATACGACTTCTGTTTCTCTGAAGTTTGAATAAAATTTTGGGAATGAGGGGAATGGGTGGGAAGGCATTGAGAAAGTCCTGACCCCAATGGAGCAGGAAAGCATCTCTTGCCTGACAGTTATGAGCCGGGATTCTGGAGCAGAATTGGGGAAATTTGGCATTCTGTGGACTTGCAAAGAGGTCTATATCTGGTGTTCCCCAGATTTGAAATACTTGAGCAAGCTGGTATGAGTGGAAATTTTGATTTATTAGAAACAAGCAACAAAATACATACAAAAAGCAAAACAGGCAACCCAAACAAGACCCCCACCCCCAAAACCCCCACCCACCCCGACAGAGCACAAACAAGAAACTGAACCCCCCCCCGTGACCCACCTCCCCAAACCCACCACCAAACACAGCACACAGCCCACATGCCCAACCCCCCCCTGACAACAACCCATACCAGTCCAGGCAATGTTCATGTCCATGTCCATAGTATCCAACTGTTGGGGACTGCCAAACCCCCCCTCCCCCCACCATGCCCGATACCCCCGCACCAGCATGAGAACCCAAAATACATAATGCACCATCCCCACCCCACCCTAATAAGGAGCAGCAGCTCCCCCACCCCCCCACCTCAATCCCTGCCCCATCCCCCTCCACTCCACAAAGAAAACACACCACAAGTAAAACCCACATCCCCGTACTAATATGAAAACCACCCACCCCCCCAAACCAAACATAAAGGCAACATCTGGCCCTTCCCCAACAAAATCCCACCAAAGAAACAATACAAAACCATAAAAAGAACAAAACATAGTGCTGCCCTGCAACGCAAGACAGCAGAGCGGGATGCACACAAGGGCAATGAAACTCCAGCCCTCCTGAAATGAGCGACAGAGCGATCAACTGAACCCATACCCCGAGGACAGAGGGAGAGCGGAAGAATGGCCGAACCTCCTTTGAAAGCTGCAGTACCATCACCCCCTCCCCCTGGTTTCCCTTCCCTGTCCACCGGGAGAAAAAAACCCCCAAAGCCCTAACTAAGTAAACCCCAGGGCAACCCTCCCCCTTCACTGGGGGCGGAGGGAGAGGTGACGCCACAGACGCTCCCAATGATGGGCCTCCACCACCCACCTTTCACGTTGCGCCATGCTGGACACTTCCTCCAGAATGTCCCGCACTACCTCGTCGAGGGGCAGGACCAACCCCCGGGCCGAGACATGACAGCGCGCATGCCACAGGTGGTAGCGCACTACAGCCGTGACGAGGTAGAGGGTCCCGGAGTCCTGCCTTAGAGGAAAGGACCAGGCCCTGTACACTCACTCCGCATATGTAAGGAGGGAAAGATCACGCAGGTGAAGAGCAGCGGACACCAACCGGCAGGCCGCCACATTAAAGGGGCACTGCCGGAGGAAATGATCCATGGTCTCCGTCTGCCCTTCACACTCTGCCCTCGGACAGACCTGCTCAGCCTGTGACCTGTACTTGAGGTTGTCCCTCATGTACAAACGCCCATGGAAAGACAACCAGGCCTCATCCCGAACCTTCTTCGGCAGCCGAGGGGAATTCAACTGCCGAAGACCCCGCTGCATCACATCCGCTGGACAGTCCCGCAGGGCCCACCGTGGTTGAAAGTGGGAGGTGAGTACCATCCGGTACAATCTTTTCCGCCCCAAGGACTGGGCGAGCGGGTCGGTCACCCCCCACCGCCGAATGAGCCCCACCAACGCAAAAACGTACGATGGGGCCTGTTCCCCACTCCGACGCACACGTGGGACCGAGGACGCCCCCTCCCACTGCTCCCAGAAGCGGGAGAACCACCCCCGATAGGAGGCCACCCACCAAACCCCACCCCCCTCCCGCATCCTATCCAAGTGAAATGCCATAGACAAGTCTGACAGGAAGACAAGGGGGTGCAACATACCTAGACCACCCTGTGCCCGATCCAGGCAAACGATGTTGCGCTGGACAGGGTTCAGGCGGTTACCCCACAGAAAACAGAAAAAGACAGCACTAACAGACGCCTGAAGGGACGACGGAAGAACGAAGACCGTGGCCACGTGTAGAAAGAGGGGAAGCAGAAACGTCCCGAGGAGCTTGATCTTCTCCTCGTACGTACACCTCCACCCCCTCCACCGCAGCACCCGACACCGTGCAGTCTCAATACAACGATCCCAATTGGACACCGCACAGTCCTCCAAACCGAAGACGAGGCCCAAAACGCGGACCTCCCCCACGGTAGGAGGAAAGGGGGTGCAGGAAGGCGGGGAGGCCTCTGAGGGTCCCAACCATAGCGTCTGGCACTTGCTGTGGTTGACAACAGAATGGGCCACCTCCGAGTACTCCTCCACGGCCTCCCGCAGGGCCTCTACCCCTTCAGTGCCGTCCACGTAAACTGAGATGTCGTCAGCATAGGCAACGACAGTCACCGGGGGCGCACCAGGCGCCCCCAGGCCCCGCAACCCACCTGACGACAATCTCCGGAGGAAGGGGTCGAGGGAGAAGACATACAGCAGGGGGCTCAAAGGGCACCCCTGCCGTACCCCAGAGGCGACACAAAAAGGCCGTCCGAGCCACCCGTTAATAAACGGGAAGCTCACCCCCCCTCGGTACAACGCCTGCAAGATGAAGAGGAAACCTGCGGGGAGGCCGAAGTGCTGAAGCACCACCCAGAGGTACCGGTGACTGACTCGATCAAAGGCCTTGGACTGGTCCAAGGAGACCAACCAATGGTCCCGTTGGAGCGACCGGCCTCTCTCCACCATCTCCCGGACTGTGGCGACAGCGTCCAGAACCCATCTCCCCCGAACGGAACAATACTGGGAAGGGGACAGCAAAACGCCCGACACCTCCACCAGTCGGTTGGCCAAACACTTGGCCAGAATCTTCCGGTCTGCGTTCAGAAGAGAGAGCGGCCGCCAAAAGTCCAAGGAGCTATCATCCTTCCCCTTAGAGAGCAGCAGCAGGACAGACTCGCGAAATGACCGCGGGAGAAACCCCGTATCCATGATCTCCTGAAACAGGGAGGTCAGGAAGGGGGCCAGCTGGGAGATGAAAGTGCGATAGAACTCCACTGGGAGTCCATCTCGCCCAGGCACCTTCCCCAACGGCATGGCACGAATCGCCCTCTCTACCTCCACCTGCTGAATTGGAGCAGCGAGTGCATCAACCTGTGCCTGGACCACAGCCGAATACACCGGGGGAAGGCCCAGGTACTCTCGGATATGGGTGAGGTCCACAGGGCGATCCCCAAACAGGTCAGAGAAGTATTCCCCCACCATATGCAAAAGGTCCTCCTGAGAGGTATGAAGAGTGCCGTCCTTGCCCCGCAGGGCCATGACCACCCTACGCCGAACCCTCTCCCTACAATTCAGGAAAGGGTCTGGAGTGGCAACCCCTCCAGCCGCCCCCTCAAAGCAAAGGGAGGCATGGCGATCATAAAGCAGGCCACGGAGCTGGACTCGCACCTCTTCCACCTCCTCCCGCACTGCCCCTCGGGATACCAAACGGTCCAGCGACCTCCGGAGGACAGTGTAGGTAAGGTAGCGGGACCGAGCAATGGAGGTACCCCGGGAACGGAAGAGTTTGCGGGCACGCATCTTCACCTCATCCCACCAAGCACCATGGGAAGGAAAAATAGCCAACAGGGTCTCCTGGTCTGCGAGAAAGGCCAAGAATTCCTGGACCACCTCTGATGTTGCCAACAACTGCACATTCAGTCGCCACAGGCCAGGACCCCTGCTGAGCTCCTCGTGGTTAGCCAAGAAGGACACGGAGAGGACGCAGTGGTCCGAAAAGTCAACCGCCTGCAACTGCGGAAGGGAACACTCCACCCGGGCACTCACATATATCCGATCGATATGACTCCTGCAGGTCCCATGGTAGTAGGTGAAACCCGGCGTCCGTGGAAAGGCCCGGTGGTATACATCCACTAGGTCAGCCATCCGGGTCATCTCGGCCAAAAAAAGGCCCTCGTAACTGGGTGGGCAACGCTCCCCCCCTCGGTCCTGCAACAGGGTGGTGGTGTTAAAATCCCCTGCGAGGACCACCAAATGGGAGGTGTGTAAGTAGGGGCGGATGACCCGAAACAGGGTCTTCCGCGCCAACTTAGACTGGGGGCCGTAGACCACCACGAAACGAAACCGATGGGTCCCGCAGCAGCCGTCTAAGAGCAAACACCGGCCCTGCTCCAGTTCCCACACATACTGCACCTGAAATCGGTGAGACGTGAACAAAACCGCCACTCCTGCGTAGGGCTGGGCCGCAGGTGACCAGTACGAAGGACCCCACCACCACTCCCGCTTCGCCCGATGAAGGCTAGCGAGCGAGGTGAGCCTGGTCTCCTGCAAAAAGATGACATCCAGCCCACTCGTGGAAAGAAAATCATAGGCCGCAGCCCGCGCCTGGTCCGTCAAAATGCTGGCCACGTTGATAGTGGCGCACGAGAACGCAGGAGTGCATGCCATGCCTATTTCGTGTGTAGTGTCCCTTTCCTCCTTTCTTAACCAACCCCTGGATCCCCAGAATCCCGCTTGCAGGACAAGCCCGCAAGCTGGAGCAACTCCTCGGGGTCCACGTTGACCACCTCGAGGATCTCCTCCTCCTCCTGCCTGACCCTGTCACCCCAGGGGGTGCTGGTGCCCCCGGGACCACCAGGCAAAGCTGTCGCAGGGGCCAACCCAGCCCCCACGGGGCGAGGGGGCACAGACAGGACAGGGGTCGGAGGAATGATCTCCTCTGTGGGGTCCACCACCAGTGCCGCCCCCCCCTCCCCGGACAGAGACTGAGACAAAAGAACAGTGCCCACCCCCGCGGGGGAGGCCGGGATGGCCGGGTCAGCAGGGGGCTCCTGCGAAGGCCCAGCACCCAACCGCGGGGGCAAAAGCTCGTCCTCCCTCACCCGTCCCGGCGGTCTCTCCAGGGCTACCACCGAGAGCCGGGCGCCAGTATCCACACTGTTCGGAGGACCCTGACTGCGGCGCGCCTTCTGCATCTTCGAAGGCCGCCGCTGAGGAAGAGGGGCCGCCCCCGCCGCTAACCGCACCGAACGCCGCACAGGGGGCCCTGCCTCCACAGGCAAGCCCTCATCCGCCTCAGCCGCATCAGCAATCAAGAAGAGGAAACAGTTGCTGTCCAACACGGGCTCTTCATCCAACAATGGGGATGTCTCCCGTTTCTTCCTTTTGGCCTTTCCACCCTTAGAAGGAACAGTAGTCCATTCCTGAGATGGCACCACCCACGACCCCCTATCCTGTCGTGAAACATCTACCTCCACCACATTAACCCTCTCCTCCATCCTACCCAAATCCCCTCCCCCTAGTGGCTCCCTCGGCTCAGTGGCCTACTCCACCCTAGGGCCTCCAGACTCCTCCTGCGGGAGAGGGTCCTCCACACCCTCCTCCTGCACAGGAGCCCGAGGTGGGGCGACGACATCCCCCCCCCCCCCGGTCCATTGTGTGATGCGGAGGGGCAGCAGGCAAAGGGGTGGCCCAACTCCCCGCAAAGGTTGCACCTGATGAGCAAACACCCGGCCGAGGCATGACCCCGTCCACCACAACGGGTGCAGACCTGCTCGGGACAGTTCATGCTCAGATGCCGGAATGAGCCACAGCGGTGACACTCGCGAGGTTGCCCGGGGTAGTAGCACAAGATGCGATCCCGACCGAGGAAACCGGCCGAGGGCACGTGCTGCACGACATTTACCACCTCACGCAAACGGATCTTACTCTTCCACGACCCGTCCCACACCCCTAGGGGCCCAGCGCCCTTAACCAGGGGTGCGAGAAGCACCGCATGACGTGATAACCAAAACTGAATGTCCTGCCCTGGGAGCGACTCATTCCTAACCAGGATGGTCACAGGTACCGCCCCCTGGCGAGAGATAGGCACAACACGAAAGTCGGCCCACCCACCCTGCCCCCTCTGCTGCTGGTATCGGTCCCAGAAAATCTCCAGCCCCCGTTGCAGCATGAAACTAACATCATACTCAATGGTGTTGTTCATGTGGATGAAGGCATAGAGATCTCTCGGGAGAAACCCCAGCCCAAGGACCATCCTCAAGACATGTTCCCTGGCCGGAGGGGGCCCCTCCCCGGCCCACCGGATCTGCGCCACGATGCGCCGTCGAACCTCACCCCCTACCCCTCGGAACCCTCCCCCACTTCCTCTCCCGCCCACAGGACCTCTCCCTTGGGAACCCCCTCTCCCCAGCTCCACCTGAGGTCCCTGTAGCAGCACCAGACCCCCTCAGGGCCTCTGCGAAAGTACGAGGAGGAACCGATCCCCCTGCCTCCAGCCCCTCAACTCCCCTCCCCTCTCCCTCAACAGCTTGCGAGAGAGGCCGCTGTTGTGGCTCTGAATCCCCAGCCGCCGCCAATGGAGCGACAATGGGATCGGGGAGCTTCATCTCCACCAGGAGAGAATCAGGGATGCTCCCCCTGCCGCCCTCCGAGGCGCCCCCTGTCCACTCCGGATCCCCGCCCTCCATCCGATCCGATGGGACCTCCCTAACCTGTCCCTCCCGAAGTGCCGCAAAAGCCCCTTTAGGGCCTTCCGGGGTTTCGAGGGCTAGCAGAAGGGCATCATGCAATTGTTCCTCTGTGATGTTAGGTATACCAGGGAACCCCCCAACACCCGTACCCTGTGTTCCCACACCCACCTCCCCTTCCTGTGTCTCGGCCACCAGGACTGGGGAGCTACACGGTCCCTCCCCCTTCCTGGGGCTCCCAGGCGGTATCCCATCCCCCATCCCCCATCCCCTCAGACATCGGCTCCCTTTCCCCACCCGAGACAACCACTGCCCCCCCTCCTACTGGAGAGCCAATCTTCCCTTCTCCCTCCTGCTCCCCTACAATCACGGGAGTCCCGTGCTCCAGAACAAGAGCAGTGGACGCCCCAGGTACAGAGTCTCCACCCAGTTCACCAACCGCTGCTCCCCTCTGCAGGGCTCCCGGCAATAAGGCAGAACCTCCCTCCAGTAAAGCAGGACCCTGTAACAACAGTACAGGGTCTCCGGACGACAAGGGCAATCCCCCAAAGCCCCCTCCCTGCTGCCCCCCTCCAATCCCAAGTCCTACCTTATTGCCGGTGCCAGACGTGGCACAGAAGTCAGGAACATCCAGGCCGGCAGCCAAGACTCCAGCGGAGGGGGAGTACTCCCCCCCGCGAGCCAGGCCCCCCTCGGCCCCCCCCCGCGCCATCCGCATTCACAGAAGCCCGTGCATCCCGCTCTAGTGTCACAGGCTGCAAAGACAAATGCTGAGCACCCTTCCCGCCCCCCCCCCTGGGGCTGCAGGCAAAGGAAAGCAGCCCCGACCCTGGTCCTTCCCCTTCCCTGCACCCTTCCGGCGCCAGACAGCCACCTCCGGGAACCAGGGGCGGCCAGCCTGCAGCCTCCGAGGAGCCATAAGGGCAGCCAAAACAGGAGAAGCTGTACCCACAACATCCCCCTGTACACCCGCAGTCCTCACAGAACAGCCAGTGGCTGCAGCAGAAAGAACCCGGCGATCCAGCACAGAATCCGCTGACCCCCGACGTTTGGAAAATACATCTGGGAAAAAAGCGCCATCTCGAAGGACCACTCCTGTGGAAGAGAAGCGGGGGAGGTCCAGCAAAACCTCCGCAGACCGCCGCTGTTGCTCCTTTGGCAGGGCAGAGGGAAGATCATGGCTGTCTTCACACTTCCGGAGGGACCCGGAAGTGACATCACCCAGCTTGCAGCGGCCATCTTGGAAATGCGATCGGGCTGGGGGAAGCCCTACAGACACGTTCGTCAGCGGGGCAACCTTCTCATTGAGCCTGACGTCACCGTTCACTCCCCGGTGGCCATCTTGGGTAATCCCAGCAGCGATGCACGATGTCGGGAGGGCAGGAGAAACGGCGGAAAAGACCCGCAGAGGAGAGGGAGGAAGCCCTCGGAGCCCCCCTTGGATCCCTGGTCGGTGCTGGACAGAGCCATCAGCTGTACCGCAGTGGAGGAAGCCGATCCTGCTGCTGAACCCAGCAAACCCGGGCGGGCCGAATCCGTGCCCGCAAACGCCGGAGCACCAACGTGCAGCACAGGATCGAGCAGGGCAAGCACCACATCCCCAGGAGTCTGGGACTGGACATCTTCAGCGCCATGACCGCCAGCCTGCTGCAGGTAAGGAGCACTTAACCCAGATAACTCAATAGATGGAAAGGGCAGTGAGCGTGCTGCAGTCCCCACAGCAGCAGAGAATTGGAAGGGCAGAAAATGGGACCGTTGGTGTCCGACCGGCCTACCCGCCCCGGGGGCCTCCCCTGAACTGCAGGTACACCAGTGGTCCAACGGTCGTAATGGTGGTACATCTCAGCGAGGGACCCACAACCCTGGTTCTTTAAGTAGGCAATCCCCTGGTACTTGACCTTCAAGGCCCGCTTCACCTCCTTCCGATATTTCTTATAGGCCACCCACTCCGTACCAGGAATGGTGGCCTGCAGGCTCTCCAGGTGGGAGAGCTGGGCTTGCAGCTGGGCCGCCTCCTCCTGGAGACCCCGGAGCTGTCGCACCACTGCTACAACCTCTTCCGGGGCCCTAGCCATCTCCTGGAAGGGCAGCAGGCCCGACCCTCCGTCCTCATCCTCACTGGAGGAGGTAGAGGCCTCCTCCAGGACCCAAGGCGGAGGGGGGACCCCGCCGCCCCCTGTACTGGTGGAGGAGCTTGGTACAACTCTCCAGGGCCTCCCCAGGGCCTCTCCCGGCCTCCATCCAGCCTCCACACCCTGCCTTGGAAGGAGAAGCGAGCCTTTTCCAGTGGGTAGCAGGCCCAATCCTCCGGGCATGTGGGTCCCTCCTCCCTGGCCATGTGCAGTCCTACCTAGGGAGCCCCCCTCCTGGGGCACCGGCTGAAAACAGGTCCCAGCATCCACAGCAATCTGCAGCGAAGGAGGCCTACCAGGCCTGGTAGGCTCCTGGGCCTGGGTCTCTCCCGCTGGAGGTGGCCCAGGACCCGACATCCAAACACAGTCAGAGAGCTAAACTCCTCCCCCTAGCAGGAGCTCTCCAAAGCAGGTCCTCTCACCACAACTGCTGAAGAGCAACTGAGTGGGAATTTTGATTTATTAGAAACAAGCAACAAAATACATACAAAAATCAAAACAGGTAACCCAAACAAGACCCACACCCCCAAAACCCCCACCCACCCCGACAGAGCACAAACAAGAAACTGAACCCCCCCCCATAACCCATCTCCCCAAACCCACCACCAAACACAGCAAACAGCCCACGTGCCCAAACCCCCTCCGCGACAACAACCCATAAAAGTCCAGGCAATGTTCATGTCCATGTCCATAGTATCCAACTGTTGAGGACTGCCAAACCCCCCCTCCCAACCATGCCCGATACCCCCGCACCAGCATGAGAACCCAAAATACATAATCCACCATCCCCACCCCCGCCCCTAATAAGGAACAGCAGCTCCCCCAACCCCCACCCCAATCCCTGCCCCATCCCCATCCACCCCACAAAGAAAAACATCAAAAGGAAAACCTACATCCCCTTACTAATATGAAACCACCCACCCCCCCAAACAAAACATAAAGGCAACATCTGGCCCTTCCCCAACAAAAGCCCACCAAAAAGAAACCAAAGAAACAATACCAAACCATAAAAAGAACAAAACACAGTGCTGCCCTGCAACGCCAGACAGCAGAGTGGGATGCACACAAGAACAATGACACTTCGGCACACGACAGAGCGATTTTCAAAACCCATCCCCCTAAGAGAGAGGGAGAGCGGAAGAGTGGCCAAACCTCCTCAAAGCTGCAGTACCATCACACCCCCCTACCGGTTTCCCCTCCCTATCCACCGGGATAAAAACCCCAAAACCCTAACAGGGAAACCCCAGGGCAACCCTTCCCCTCACGGGGGGCGGAGGGTGAGGTGACGCCACAGACGCTCCCAACGATGGGCCTCCACCACCCGCTTTTCGCGTTGCGCCATGCTGGACACTTCCTACAAAATGTCCCGCACCACCTCGTCGAGGGGCAGGACCAACCCCCGGGCCGAGACATGACAGCGCGCTTGCCACAGGTGGTAGCGCACTACAGCCGTGACGAGGTAGAGGGTCCCGGAGTCCTGCCTTAGAGGAAAGGACCAGGCCCCGTACACCCACTCTGCATACGTAAGGAGGGAAAGATCAAGCAAGTGAAGAGCAGCGGACACCAACCGGCAGGCCGCTACATTAAAGGGGCACTGCCGGAGGAAATGATCCATGGTCTCCGTCTGCCCTTCACACTCTGCCCTCGGACAGACCCGCTCAGCCTGTGACCTGTACTTGAGGTTGTCCCTCACGTACAAACGCCCGTGGAAAGACAACCAGGCCACATCCCGAACCTTCTTCGGCAGCCGAGGGGAGATCAACTGCCGAAGGCCCCGCTGCAACACATCCGCTGGACAGTCCCGCAGGGCCCACCGTGGTTGAAAGTGGGAGGTGAGTACCATCCGGTACAATCCTTTCCGCCCCAAGGACTGGGCGAGCGGGTCGGTCACCCCCCACTGCCGAATGAGCCCCACCATCGCAAAAACATACGATGGGGCCTGTTCCCCACTCCGACGCACACGTGGGACCGAGGACGCCCCCTCCCACTGCTCCCAGAAGCGGGAGAACCACCCCCGATAAACGGGAAGCTCACCCCCCCTCGGTACAGCGCCTACAAGACGAAGAGGAAACCTGCGGGGAGGCCGAAGTGCTGGAGCACCAACCACAGGTACCGGTGACTGACTCGATCAAAGGCCTTGGACTGGTCCAAGGAGACCAACCAATGGTCCCGTTGGAGCGACCGGCCTCTCTCCACCACCTCCCGGACTGTGGCGACAGCGTCCAGAACCCCTCTCCCCCGAACGGAACAATCCTGGGAAGGGGACAGCAAAACGCCCGATACCTCCACCAGTCGGTTGGCCAAACACTTGGCCAGGATCTTCCGGTCCGCGTTCAGAAGAGAGAGCGGCCGCCAAAAGTCCAAGGAGCTATCGTCCTTCCCCTTGGAGAGCAGCAGCAGGACAGACTCGCGAAATGACCGCGGGAGAAACCCCGTGTCCATGACCTCCTGAAACAGGGAGGTCAGGAAGGGGGCCAGCTGGGAGATGAAAGTGCAATAGAACTCTACTGGGAGTCCATCACACCCAGGCACCTTCCCCAACGGCATGGCACGAATCGCACTCTCCACTTCCACCTGCTGAATTGGAGCAGCAAGTGCATCAACCTGTGCCTGGACCACAGCCGAATACACCGGGGGAAGGCCCAAGTACTCTCGGATATGGGTGAGGTCCACAGGGCGATCCCCAAACAGGTCCGAGAAGTATTCCACCACCATCCGCAAAAGGTCCTCCTGGGAGGTATGAAGGGTACCATCCTCGTCCCGCAGGGCCATGACCTCCCGACGCCGAACCCTCTCCTTGCAATTCAGGAAAGGGTCTGGAGTGGCGAACCCACCAGCCGCCCCCTCGAAGCATAGGGAGGCATGGCGATCATAAAGCAGGCCACGGAGCTGGACTCGCACCTCATCCACCTCCTCCCGCGCTGCCCCTCGGGATACCAAACGATCCAGCGACCTCCGGAGGACAGTGTAAGTGAGGTAGCGGGTTTGAGCCATGGAGGTACCCGGGGAACGGAAGAGTTTGCGGGCACGCGTTTTCACCTCATCCCACCAAGCACCACGGGAAGGAAAAATACCCAAAAGGGTCTCCTGGCCTGCGAGAAAGGCCAAGAACTCCTAGACCACCTCTGATGTTGCCAACAACTGCACATTCAGTCGCCACAGGCCAGGACCCCTGCTGAGCTCTTCGTGGTTAGCCAAGAAGGACACGGAGAGGACGCAGTGGTCCGAAAAGTCAACCGCCTGCAACTGCGGAGGGGAACACCTCACCCGGGCACTCACATATATCCGATTGATACGACTCCTGCAGGTCCCATGGTAGTAGGTGAAACCCGGCGACCGTGGAAAGGCCCGGTGGTAGACATCCACTAGGTCAGCCGTCCGGGTCATCTCGGCCAAAAAGAGGCCCTCGTAACTGGGTGGGCAACGCTCCCCCCCTCGGTCCTGCAACAGGGTGGTGGTGTTGAAATCCCCTGCGAGGACCACCAAACGGGAGGTGTGTAAGTAGGGGCGGATGACCCGAAACAGGGTCTTCCGTGCCAACTTAGACTGGGGGCCGTAGACCACCACGAAACGAAACCGATGGGGCCCACAGTAGCCGTCTAAGAGCAAACACCGGCCCTGCTCCAGTTCCCACACATACTGCACCTGAAATAGGTGGGACGTGAACAAAACCGCCACTCCTGCGTAGGGCTGGGCCGCAAGTGACCAGTACGAAGGACCCCACCTCCACTCCCGCTTCGCCCGATGAAGGCTAGCGAGCGAGGTGAGCCTGGTCTCTTGCAAAAAGATGACATCCAGCCCACTATTGGAAAGAAAATCATAGGCCGCAGCCCGTGCCTGGTCCGTCAAAATACTGGCCACATTGAGAGTGGCGCACGAGAACGCAGGAGTGCACGCCATGCCTATTTCGAGTGCCGTGTCCCTTTCCTCCTCTTCTCACCAACCCCTGGATCCCCAGAATCCCGCTTGCAGGACAAGCCCGCAAGCTGGAGCAACTCCTTGGGGTCCACGTCGACCACCTCGAGGATTTCCTCCTCTTCCTGTTCGATCCGGTCACCCCAGGGGGTGCTGGTGCCCCCGGGACCACCAGGCAAAGCTGTCGCGGGGGCTAACCCAGCCCCCACGGAATGTGGGGGGACAAACAGGTCAGGGGTCGGAGGAATGATCTCCTCCGTGGGGTCCACCACCGGTGCTGCCTCCCCCTCCCCGGACAGAGACTGAGACAACACAACAGTGCCCACCCCCACGGGGGAGGCCGGGACGGCCGGGTCAGCAGGGGGCTCCTGCGAAGGCCCAGCACCCAACCGCGGAGGCAAACGCCCATCCTCCGTCACCCGTCGGGCGCCAGGATCCACACTTTTCGGAGGACCCTGACTGCGGCGCGCCTTCGGTATTTTTGGAGGCCGCCGCTGAGGCTCTTCCTCCGCCGCTAACCACACCGAGTGCCGCACAGGGGGCCCTGCCTCCACAGGCAAGCCCTCATCCGCCTCAGCCGCATCAGCAGCCAAGAAGCTGAAACGGTTGATGTCCAACACGGGCTCTTCATCCAACAATGGGGAGGTCTCCCGTTTCTTCCTTTTGGCCTTGCCGCCCTTAGGAGGGACAGTTGTCCAGTCCTGAGATGGCACCACCCGCGACCCGCTATCCTGCTGTGAAACAGCTACCTCCATCACATGAACCCTCTCCTCCATCCTACCCAAATCCCCTCCCCCTGGTGGCTCCCTCGGTTCAATGGCCTCCTCCACCCCAGGGCCCCCAGAGTTCCCCTGCGGGAGAGGGTCCTCCACACTCTCCTCCCGCACAGGAGCCCGAGGTGGGGCGACGACATCCCCCCCCCGGTCCATTGTGTGATGCGGAGGGGCAGCGGGCAAAGGGGTGGCCCAACTCCCCGCAAAGGTTGCACCTAATGAGCAAACACCCGGCCGAGGCGTGACCCCGTCCACCACAACGGGTGCAGACCTGCTCAGGACAGTTCATGCTCAGATGCCGGAATGAACCACAGCAGTGACACTCGCGAGGTTGCCCGGGGTAGTAGCACAAGATGCGATCCCGACCGAGGAAACCGGCCGAGGGCACGTGCTGCACGACATTTCCCACCTCACGCAAACGGATCTTACCCTTCCACGACCCGTCCCACACCCCTAGGGGCCCAGCGCCCTTAACCAGGGGTGCGAGAAGCACCGCATGACGCGACAACCAAACTGGATGTCCTGCCCTGGGAGCGACTCATTCCTAACCAGGATGGTCACAGGTACTGCCCCCTGGCGAGAGATAGGCACAACACGAAAGTCAGCCCACCCACCCTGCCCCCTCTGCTGCTGGTATCGGTCCCAGAAAATCTCCAGCCCCCGTCTCAGCATGAAACTAACATCATATTCAATGGTGTTGTTCATGTGGATGAAGGCATAGAGATCCCCCGGGAGAAACCCCAGCCCAAGGACCATCCTCAAGACCTTTTCCCTGGCTGGAGGGGGTCCCTCCCCAGCCCACCGGATCTGCGCCATGTTGCGCCGTCGGACCTCACCCCCTACCCCTCGGAACCCCCCCAACTTCCTCCCCCGCCCCCAGGACCCCTCTCTTGGGGAACCCCCCTCCTCCCTGCTTCACCAGAGGTCCCGGTACCAGCACCAGACCCCTCAGGGCCTCTGCGAAAGTACGAGGGGGAACCGACCCCCCTGCCACCAGCCCCTCAACTCCCCTCCCCTCTCCCTCAACAGCCTGCGAGAGAGGCCGCTGTTGTGACTCTGAATCCCCAGCCGCCGCCAATGGAGCGACAATGGGATCGGGGAGCTCCATCTCCGCCAGGAGAGAATCAGGGATGCTCCCCCTGCCGCCCTCCGAGGCGCCCCCTGTCCACTCCGGATCCCCGCCCTCCATCCGATCCGATGGGACCTCCCTAACCTGTCCCTCCCGAAGTGCCGCAAAAGCCCCTTTAGGGCCTTCCGGGGTTTCGAGGGCTAACAGAAGGGCATCATGCAATTGGTCCTCTGTGATGTTAGGTATACCAGGGAACCCCCCAACACCCGTACCCTGTGTTCCCACACCCACCTCCCCTTCCTGTGTCTCGGCCACCAGGACTGGGGGCTACACGGTCCCTCCCCCTTCCTGGGGCTCCCAGGCGGTATCCCATCCCCCATCCCCTCAGACATCGGCTCCCTTTCCCCATCCGAGACATCCACTGCCCCCCCTCCTACTGGAAAGCCAATCTTCCCTTCTCCCTCCTGCTCCCCTACAACCACGGGAGTCCCGTGCTCCAGAACAAGAGCAGTGGACGCCCCAGGTACAGAGTCTCCACCCAGTTCACCAACCGCTGCTCCCTTCTGCAGGGCTCCCGGCAATAAGGCAGAACCTCCCTCCAGTAAAGCAGGACCCTTGAACAAAAGTACAGGGTCTCCAGACGACAAGGGCAATCCCCCGAAGCCCCCTCCCTGCTGCCCCCCACCAATCCCAAGTCCTACCTTATTGCCGGTGCCAGACGTGGCACAGAAGCCAGGAACATCCAGGCCGGCAGCCAAGACTCCAGCGGAGGGGGAGTACTCCCCCCTGCGAGGCAGGCCCCCCTCGGCCCCACCTCCGCCATCTGCAGCCGAAGAAGGTGTGCCCAGGTACCTGGGCCCCTGGAGAGACCAGGACTCCACAGAACCCTGTGCACCCCGCTCCACTGCCACAGAACTCAAAGACACCTGCTGAGCACCCGTCCGCCCCCCCCCCCCGGGGCTGCAGGCAAAGGAAAACCGCCCCGACCCTGTTCCTTCCCCTGTTCCTTCCCCTTCCCGGCACTCTTCCGACGTCAGACAGCCACCCCTGGAAAGGACGGACGGCCATCCTGTAGCCGGCTAGGGGCCGGAAGAGCAGCCAGGACAGGGGAATCTACACCCACATCAGCCCCCTCACCCCCAGGCTGCACAGAAATGCTGGCGATCAGAGCAGCAGGAGGAACCTGAGAAACAGCCAGCACGGAGTCTGCGGATCTCCGACGCTGCTGCAACAGAGCCGGGTGGGGATCGCCGATCCAGGGGAATCCCCCAGCTGCTGACTGTCGGGGGAAGCCGAAGAGAGCCTCCGCAGACCGCCGCCGTTGCTCCCGCGGCAGGGCAGAGGCAGAATCGGGCCGTGCTCCACACTTCCGGAGGATCCCGGAAGTGACATCACCCAGCTGACGGCGGCCATCTTGAACAGCTGATTGGGCTGGGGGAATCCCTGCAGACACGTCCTCCATCGGGGCAACCCTGTCCTTGACGCTGACATCACCTTTAACTCCCTGGCGGCCATCTTGGGGAGTCCCAGCAGCACTCAACGATGTCGGGAAGGCAGGAGAAATGGCGGAAAAGACCCGCTGATGGGAGAAAGGGATCCCGCGGAGCTCCCCCTTCATGCCTGGTCGGTGCTGGAGGAAGCCATCAACGGCACACCAGTGGAGAAAGTCGATCCCCTGTTGGATTCCAGCAAACCCAGGCGGGCCGAATCGAACGCCCGAGCACCGGTGTTCAGCACAGGGTCGAGAAAAGCAGGCACTGCATCTTCAAAAGCTGTGGACTGGACACCCACTCCACCAGGACCGCCAGCCATCTGCAGGTAAGGGGCATCTAACCAAGAGAGCGCAGTAGATGGGAAGGGCAGTGATCGAGCTTTAGTCCCTACAGCAGCAGAAAATTGGAAGGGCAGAGAAGGGAGCCGTTGGTGTCCGGCCGGCCTACCAGCCCCCGGGGGCCTCCCCTGAACTGCAGGCACACTAGTGGTCCAACGGTCGTGATTGTGGTACACCTTAGCGAGGGACCCACAACCCTGGTTCTTTAAGTAGGCAATCCCCTGGTACTTGGCATTCAAGGCCCGCTTCACCTCCTTCCGATATTTCTTATAGGCCACCCACTCCGTACCAGGAATGGTGGCCTGCAGGCTCTCCAGGTGGGAGAGCTGGGCACCGCTGCCACAACCTCCTCCGGGGCCCTAGCCGGCACCTGGAAGGGTGGCAGGCCCGACCCTCTGTCCTCATCCTCACTGGAGGAGGTAGAGGCCTCCTCCAGGACCCAAGGCGGAAGGGGGGCCCCGCCGCCCCCTATACCGGTGGAGGAGCCTGGCACAGCTCTCCAGGGCCCCCCCAGGGCCTCTCCCTGCCTCCACCCAGCCTCCACACCCTGCCCAGGATGGAAAAGCGAGCCTCCTCCAGGAGGTAGCAGGCCCAATCCTCCGGGCAGGTGGGTCGCTCCTTCCTGGCCATGTGCAGTCCTACCTGGGGAGCCCCCCTCCTGGGGCACCGGATGAAAACAGGTCCCAGCATCCATCGCATTCTGCAGCAAAGGAGGCCTACCAGGCCTGGTAGGCCCCTGGGCCTGGGCCTCTCCCGCTGGAGGTGGCCCAGGACCTGACATCCAGGCACAGTCTGTGAGAAAAACTCCTCCCCCTAGCAGGAGCTCTCCAAAGCAGGTCCTCTCACCACCACTGCTGAAGAGCAACTGAGTGGAAATTTTGTTTATTAGACACAAGCAACAAAAAGACAGACAAAATCAAAAACAGGCAACCCAAACAAGACCCACACACCCCCAAAACCCCCACCCACCCCGACATAGCACAAACAAGCAAACTGAACCCCCCCGTGACCCACCTCCCCAAACCCATCACCAAACCCAGCAACCAGCACACGTGCCCACTCCCCCCAACAACAACCCGCAGTAGTCCAAGCAATGTCCATGTCCATCCCAACCCCCCCCAACAACACCCCACAGCAGTCCATTCAATGTCCATAGCCATCCCAACCCCCCCCAACAACACCCCACAGCAGTCCACACAATGTCCATGTCCATTTCAACCCCCCCCCCAACAGCAATGCACAGCAGTCCAAGTAATGTCCAGAGCCATGTCCAGAATGTCCACTAGGACTGCCAACCCCCCCCCAATCATGCCCAAAATACATATGCCCCCGTCCCCACCCCGCCCCTAAGAAGGAGCAGCAGCTCCTCCACCCCTCACCCCAATCCCTGCCCCATCCCCACCCTCCCCACAACGAAAACACATCAAAAGCAAAACCCCCACCCCCACCCCCCCAAACAAAAACATAAAGGCGAATCTAGCCCTTCCCCAACAAAAACCCACCAAAACAAAACCAAAGATACAAACCAAAGAAGAAAACATAACCCAATACTGCCCAGCAACACTAGACAGCAGAGCGGGATGCACACAAAACAAAGACAACTGTTCCACAAAACAAAATAATTGGGAAACCATCCCCCAAGGAGAGAGGGAGAGCGGACAAGTGGTCAAACCGCCGAAGAACTACAGCACCACCGCACCCACCCCCCTCCCCCCCCGGGGAAAACACAACCCCAAATCCCTAACAAGGAATAACCCCAGGGAAACCCTCCCCCTTCTTTCGCACCCCCCCCCCACCGGGAGACCAAAACAACCCCAAATCCCTAACAAGGAAGAAACCCCAGGGAAACCCTCCCCCTCACGGGGGGCGGAGGGTAAGGTGACCCCACAGACGCTCCCAACGATGGGCCTCCACCACCCGCCTTTCGCGTTGCGCCATGCTGGACACTTCCTCCAAAATGTCCCGCACCACCTCGTCGAGGGGCAGGATCAACCCCCGGGCCGAGACATGACAGCGCGCTTGCCAGAGGTGGTAGTGCACTACAGCCGTAACGAGGTAGAGGGTCCCGGACTCCTGCCTTAGAGGAAAGGACCAGGCCCCGTACACCCACTCCGCATACGTAAGGAGGGAAAGGTCACGCAGGTGAAGAGCAGCGGACACCAACCGGCAGGCCTCCACGTTAAAGGGGCACTGCCGGAGGAAATGGTCCATGGTCTCCGTCTGCCCTTCACACCCGGCCCTCGGACAGACCCGCTCGGCCTGTGACCTGTACTTGAGGTTGTCCCTCACGTACAAACGCCCGTGGAAAGACAACCAGGCCACATCCCGAACCTTTTTCGGCAGTCGAGGGGAGTTCAACTGCCGAAGGCCCCGCTGCATCACATCCTCCGGACAGTCCCGCAGGGCCCACCGTGGTTGAAAGTGGGAGGTAAGTACCATCCGGTACAATCCTTTCCGCCCCAAGGACTGGGCGAGCGGGTCGGTCACCCCCCACCGCCGAATGAGCCCCACCATCGCAAAAACGTACGATGGGGCCTGTTCCCCACTCCGACGCACACGTGGGACCGAGGACGCCCCCTCCCACTGCTCCCAGAAGCGGGAGAACCACCCCCGATAGGAGGCCACCCACCAAACCCCACCCCCTTCCCGCATCCTACCCAAGTGAAACGCCATAGACAAGACTGACAGGAAGACAAGGGGGTGCAACATACCCAAACCGCCCTGTGCCCGATCCAGGCAAACGATGTTGCGCTGGACAGGGTTCAGGCGGTTACCCCATAGAAAACAGAAAAAGACAGCACTAACAGACGCCTGACGGGACGACGGAAGAACGAAGACCGTGGCCACGTGCAGAAAGAGGGGAAGCAGAAACGTCCCGAGGAGTTTTATCTACTCCTCAAACTTACACCTCCACCCCCTCCACCGCAGCACCCGACACCGTGCAGTCTCAAGACAACGATCCCAATTGGACTCCGCACAGTCCTCCGACCCGAAGACGAGGCCCAAAACGCGGACCTCCCCCATGGGAGGAGGAAAGGGGGCGCAGGAACAGAATGGGCCACCTCCGAGTACTCCTCCACGGCCTCCCGCAGGGCCTCTACCCCTTCAGTGCCGTCCACATAAACTGAGATGTCATCAGCGTAGGCAACGACAGTCACCGGGGGCGCACCAGGCGCCTCCAGGCCCCGTAACCCACCTGAGGACAATCTCCGGAGGAAGGGGTCGAGGGAGAAGACATACAGCAGGGGGCTTAAAGGGCACCCCTGCCGTACCCCCGAGGCGACACAAAATGGCCGTCCGAGCCACCCGTTAATAAACGGGAAGCTCACCCCCCCTCAGTAAAGCGCCTGCAAGATGAAGAGGAAACCTGCGGGGAGGCCGAAGTGCTGGAGCACCACCCACAGGTACCGGTGACTGACTCGATCGAAGGCTTTGGACTGGTCCAAGGAGACCAACCAATGGTCCCGTTGGAGCAACCAGCCTCTCTCCACCACCTCCCAGACTGTGGCGACAGCGTCCAGAACCCCTCTCCCCCGAACGGAACAATACTGGGAAGGGGACAGAAAAACGCCCGACACCTCCACCAGTCGGTTGGCCAAACACTTGGGCAGGATCTTCGGGTCCGCGTTCAGAAGAGAGAGCGGCCGCCAAAAGTCCAAGGAGCTATCGTCCTTCCCCTTGGAGAGCAGCAGCAGGACAGACTCGCGAAATGACCGCGGGAGAAACCCCGTGTCCATGATCTCCTGAAACAGGGAGGTCAGGAAGAGGGCCAGCTGGGAGATGAAAGTGCGATAGAACTCCACTGGGAGTCCATCACGCCCAGGCACCTTCCCAACGGCATGGCACGAATCGCCCTCTCCACCTCCACCTGCTGAATCGGACAGCAGCGAGTGTATCAACCTGTGCCTTGGACCACAGCCGAATACACCGGGGGAAGGCCCAGGTACTCTCGGATATGGGTGTGAGGTCCAAAGGGCGATCCCCCCAAATAGGTCCGAGAAGTATTCCCCCACCATCCGCAAAAGGTCCTCCTGGGAGGTATGAAGGGTACCGTCCTCGCCCCCGCAGGGCCATGACCTCCCGACGCCCGAAACCCTCTCCCTGCAATTCAGGAAAGGGTCTGGAGTGGCGACACCACCGGCCGCCCCCTCGAAGCATAGGGAGGCATGGCGATCATAAAGCAGGCCACGGAGCTGGACGCGCACCTCTTCCACCTCCTCCCGCGCTGCCCCTCGGGATACCAAACGATCCAGCGACCTCCGGAGGACAGTGTAAGTGAGGTAGCGGGATCGAGCCATGGAGATACCCCGGGAATGGAAGAGTTGGCGGGCACGCGTTTTCACCTCATTCCACCAAGCGCCACGGGAAGGAAAAACACCCAACAGGGTCTCCTGGTCTGCGAGAAAGGCCAAGAACTCCTGGACTACCTCTGATGTTGCCAACAACTGCACATTCAGTCGCCACAGGCCAGGACCCATGCTGAGCTCCTCGTGGTTAGCCAAGAAGGACACGGAGAGGACGCGGTGGTCCGAAAAGTCAACCGCCTGCAACTGCGGAGGGGAACACTCCACCCGGGCACTCACATATATCCGATCGATACGACTCCTGCAGGTCCCATGGTAGTAGGTGAAACCCGGCGACCGTGGAAAGGCCCGGTGGAAGACATCCACCAGGTCAGCCGTCCGGGCCATCTCGGCCAAAAAGAGGCCCTCTAACTGGGTGGGCAACGCTCCCCCCCTCGGTCCTGCAACAGGGTGGTGGTGTTGAAATCCCTGGCGAGGACCACCAAACGGGAGGTGTGTAAGTAGGGGCGGATGACCCGAAACAGGGTCTTCCGTGCCAACTTAGACTGGGGGCCGTAGACCACCACGAAACGAAACCGATGGGGCCCACAGTAGCCGTCTAAGAGCAAACACCGGCCCTGCTCCAGTTCGCACACATACTGCACCTGAACTCGGTGAGACGTGAACAAAACCGCCACTCCTGCGTAGGGCTGGGCCGCAAGTGAACTCAGAAAACTCGAAAAGAGATGGAGACGCATTAAATCCATCGAACACAAAAAGGAATACCTCATTTCCCTCTCACAATACAAGGAAGAAGTCAACGCCGCCAAAAAGACGCATCACACCAACCTACTGAACAAAGCTATAAACAAACCTCGTGAACTTTTTGAATTAGTGAAATCACTAACCAAAACATCCCAAACTGACCACTATGATGATGTAATAAAACCCCAAACCTTGGCGGACTACTACGCAAGTAAACTTACTGCTACCTTGACCCCAATCTGTCTAAACGCAACATGTAGGAAAGCCAGTATACAACAAGACCAGACATGGAGCACTTTCCACAAAATTGATGATAAACAAACCATCAAAATAATAACAAACATAAATACCACCACATCACTGCTAGACCCCTGCCCAGCTGCATGGATCAAGGCGGCAAAAACAGATATTGCCCACCAAGTCACCCATATAGTGAACCAATCGCTACAACAAGGAATCATGCCCGCACAACTCAAGAGATCTATAATAAGACCAATTCTGAAGAACAACTCACTCACCAAAGACGACCCGGCATCCTACCGACCCATCTCCAGCATATCTTTCTTAGCAAAGATCATTGAGAAGGCAGTCCTTATGCAACTACAAGATCATCTGGATGACCATGAAATCCTGGATGAGCAACAATACGGTCTTCAGGCAACATCACGGAGTAGAAACACTACTAATAGCACTCCTTAACAACCTCCTCAAAGGCCTTGAAGATAAGAAGAAAATGTTCATACTCATCTTCATTGACATCTCTGCTGCCTTTGATACGGTCCATCATGGAATCCTCATAAACAAGCTCGAATCGATAGGGATATTAGGATCCCCCCTAAAATGGTTCTCCTCATACATATCAAATAGAATGCCACAGGTACAATTCAATGGTGAAAAGGCTGAAGCTTTCTCTCAGATGCAGGGCATACCTCAGGGATCGGCTCTCTCGGCACTACTTTTCAACATTTATATGCAGCCCCTCTGTGATAGTTTTCCAACAGCATAATGTCAAATACCACATCTATGCGGATGATATTATGATATACACGCAACTGGATACAGTCGACCCTAACTATACGCCACTTGAAACATGCCTGAATGCAATGTTGCAATGGTTAAAGCAAAACAACATGATGATAAACCATAAGAAAACAGGTGATGTTTATCTCCAGCAAACCAAATTTTGAACCTCCTGCGACAATTACACTCTAACAATACATACCACACAAAGAAAGTGATCAAATACCTGGGAGTCACATTGGACAACAACCTAAAGATGGAAAAACACCTACGCAAAACCAACAAGGCCATTTTCCACAAACTTAGAGTTCTACAACCTCTACGGAATATTCTCGAACCCCACGATTTTAGGACTGTGGCACAAGCACTCATCATTCCGCACCTAGACTACTGCAACGCCATCCTGCAGGGTCTCCCAAAGAAAACACTAAACATCCTACAAATGGCCCAGATGTGGCCGCAAGGATCAATCATGCGAAAAAAGCATAGCCGAACACATCACGCCTGTGCTAATCGAACTGCATTGGCTCCTTATCACTGCCCGGATACAATACAAAACATTGATAACCACACATAAACTCATACAAAACATAGCTCCATCCTTTCTCTCCACCCTTATCAGCACACCACCACCCAACAGAGTCAGAAGATCTGTCAACTCAGACACCCTACACGTTCCGCCCGACATCAGAGCAGTCAAATCTAGTACTAGCCGCCGAGCATACTCCTACTCTGCCCCAACCCTCTGGAACCAACTACCGCCTGAGCTCAGAATGACCAAAGACCTTAATGCGTTCAGGAAACAGCTAAAGACCCATCTATTCCAGTTGTTATTACAACTTGATGTAAATCCCAGGGAATACACGATGTCACAATTGTGACAAGAATTCTGTTAGGTGAAATGTACTAGGAAAATTACTGTCTCCCTTAACTAGGGACATTATTACT